>CM020042.1:14082784-18882784 GCA_009769605.1 Bucorvus abyssinicus | reverse complement strand
ATTCCCTTTCTATATAACAGGGAGAAAACAGACCCTACACCTTGCCACTGCTTTCCCTTGCCACATAACTGCTTTCAGCAAAACTGCTTGATTGCTTGCTTTTGCAGCAGGGGTTGACTATCACTTGGTATTGCTGTAACACCTGCCAGAAGATCTGGGCTTCATGCCCTTAACAAAGTAAGAACAATGTTGGTGTATATGGCTGTACACTCTAAATGAGGGTGAATACCTGTTTACCTTCTGAGCAAGGTAGATTCATGAGCAAATGATACCTTGGGGTTTTATTTAACAAGCTAGATACATATGGAGTCTATTCTTGGTCTCTGGGCAAGCTCCTCTCCCAGACTTAGGATCAGCAGAGAGTGAACAGTGGATCGTGTGACATGTCATGGCCATCATGCATTATAATGCAAGTCCTGTATTGTCTCTGTGGGGTTTTGAATTCTGTGTCTGTTCTCTTTGTGAACTAGAGACAGACTCCAACCACTGCAGCTTTTGCTAGGACAGATGACAGTGATGAGGATGAGTTACCCTGGTGCTGTATCTGCAATGAAGATGCCACTTTACGCTGCCATGGCTGCGACAGGGACCTCTACTGCGAGCGCTGTTTTTGGTAAGCCTTGTAATTCCTTTTGTTCTGAGAGATGGGTCACAGGTAAGCTCAGCCACTTTTGTGTGTTCTTCCCATTGGGCAGAAAAGCAGGCAGTAGGAGGGAAGAGTTGAGGAACCCAGGTCTGAGCTGAATACTAGTCGTTATGGAAATACCTTGTGTGATCAGTAGTTACCCCAGGCTTCAGGGACTAAATTGGTCGTAGGCAGAAATGTTCTGTCTGTACTGCTCCAGTGCATGTTTGGGTGTCTTATCTGAGTGTTCTCTGGAGCAGATAATGTGCTGCATCGCGTGGGATGGGATAAGCAAGACCATTGTTCAGCAACTTCGATAGCTTGTTAATGACGTTGGTGGATGATCTGTGTTGGATTCACGTAAGAGGGGAGATCAGATAGTATAAACTGCTGAGGCTTTTCTTAGGTTGAGGCTCTGCAGTCTTAAACTATAGAAAAAGAAATCTTAGTTGAAAAGTATATGGGGGAACCTTTCTTTCTCATTCATTGCTTGCAACAGCTATAGTATTGTAGCTTGATTTTTGACAAAAAAATTGCATGACTCAGATTTGGAGGGTTAATTCCTTTGTATACAAAGATATTCCTCACAGCTTGCGTGGCTTCTCTTTTTCATGCCTCAGAAGTATTGGGTAGTTGGCTGGGTTCTCAGATTAGTGCTGAATGACACTTAGACAGCAAGATGCCAAGAATCTAGTTGGGATAGAGATGCTTTTGTGTATATTCTCTCATTTCCTGTAAATGTTTTTATAGAGAGATGGAAATGGGAGTGGGGGAGAACATATGAAAATGGTAAGAAAACATATGACTGGCAATGTTAGATGGTTAAAACCAAAACAAACAAAAGTATCAGACAGCAAACATTCGTGAAAACAGAATCAGCAGTCTGGCAGGTGAGTGAGTGAGTGTATCAGTTGCATGCTGCAGGCACAAGCTTCTGTCTTTCTCAATACTGCCTGCTTCTGAGCATGGGTAAGACAGCTGCCGATACACTGCGTTTTAGCCAAACAGTTATTTTCCAGAGTTGTGCGGAGCAGTGTGTCATTTTGACTGTTGTCATAGGAGTTGCTAAAGTACCTGGGAGTCAGACATGGTGCTGAAAATGAGCCACCAGTTACATGAATCTCTCAAAGAAGGAAAGAGACAGGGGGACCTATTGTCATTTCCCATTCCAGCAGGCAAGAATGAGCAGATCTTTCCACAAAGCACCGCAGGTTTCTGTAACAAGCAAATATCTAGTAGAGTGTCCACGTGGCTGCCAGTCAGGTCCTCACAACTAACCTTGAGATAGGTTTCTAGCTAAGGGCTGCTGGGAGCCGTCTTGTGCAGTGGCTAAGGGGGAGTTCCCTGCCTGGGTATTTACTTCTGACTGCAATTTGTGTTTGCTTCTCAGGGAAGGCCATGATGAGTTTGACTTGAAGGACCACCACACCTCCCGCTACCATCTTCCTTGCAAGTACAAGTGACCACACTCTTTACGGGCAGAAAAGGAGGTGGAGAATGGGAAAAGAGAGGAGTCAACCAGATGAGAAGAGTCCAAGTGGATTTGCAGCCAAAACTGGTGAAGTTTTGGGCAGATGAAGGATGTGCTGTAATCTGAGAGAGGCTTGGAGGGTGTGTGAATTTGTCCTCACAAACACAACCAGAGAAGTACAGGGTTTGCGGTGCATGTTTGGATACAAATGAGGGCTTGTTATGAGGAAGTGGATACAGGGCTGTAAATACAGATGGTAAGGCAATGCGGGTATCAGTAAAGATGTGTGTTTAAGACAGTTCTGACTGACTGTTAACTTCCTGCTTTTGCTAACAGCTTACACACTGGTTCAACAGGCAGCAAAGCACTTTGCACTAAGAAAACTCTCAATGTCGTGATCATGTGTGTGATGAGAACTACCAAAGCTTAATAAAAACTGTTTACAGAGGCCTGTGGTTGAAGTCTCTACTGGAAATGCCGGACAGCCCTTTACAAAGTGTTGCCCTCTTGTAATGGGATCTTAGTCCTAGTATCAAGTGGCTTAGGTAAAGAAATGAAGGATCATGAAGTCATCAAAAATGTTTCTGTGCTGCGGCTGGAAAAGGTGCCGGGGCTGCTCTGCCTTGATGGGCAGTGTTGCTCACAAATGAAGAATGCTTTGCAAAGGTAACCCGCTACTGATGCACAGCGTTGTGATCTGATGTGCCAAGGCTCCATGAGGTCTGTAACATGAGCATGTTAGTCTGAAAGAGTTGTGCATTAGCCTGAAAGGGGGGTTTGGCTCTGTTTATTAAATAATAAATGGGGCCACATGGTGCCCTGGTACGATAAAGATGTTACCTGTGTGATGGTCTTTATCTGGCTATGAGAGAAGCTCAGCTGAATAGGCTCATATCCCTCCATGGAGACAGTTCAGGTGCAAGTGACGCTTGCCAGTGACCAAAGCACCCAGAATTGCTTCAGATACTTGTCTAAGCTTGCCCTAAACTGGCTCTAATATCTCATTATGATGAGCTCTTCCCAGGACTACAGTGTGACTTCCAGGACAGCTCTCTAAGGCTGACAAATTCCAGTGGCAAAAAGAAATCAAGGATTTGCCTTTGACAGGGAGTTTCCAATGAATCTTGCCTGTCTGGTTTGACACTGCCACTCCCAGCTTTCTGCCCTGCCTTTGTGCTTAAGGTCACTGCCTCTGTAGGTGAGTTGAGGAAACAATGTTTGCCTGGACCTTGGCCACCCCGGTCAGAGCAGAGCACATCAATTATAGTACTGCTGAAGATGGTTTTGTGCTAACATGCTTGACTGGATCAGGCCCTTCAACAGAAACGCGTATCAGACAATGTAGAATAGTAATACTGGGGGTTAACACACTAAAAACTGCAAGTGTACCTGGCAGTGCCATCAAAGCCCTTTGTTATGAAGGGGTGGCAAAACCTGACTCTTGGGGAGGATGTTCTTTCTCCTGGTAGCCCTTGCTTCATCAGTGCCTGTCTCTGGGACAGGTAGATAGGAAAACTACTTGAGTTGTTCTGAGGTGAGACTCACAATGAGCCCCATGTTAGACAAAATTTAAGTAGGGAGTTACTGCCCTGAGGAGCTTGTGATCTTAAAAATGAAAACAAAATGCTCTTTGGATTTGTGTTATTGCAGGAATGACATTTTTTCATTGCTATTTGACCTGGATAATTAGTCTGGTAGCAACACAGCCCAGTTCTGCCTTAGGTTAAATCCTTTGTGTTTGGCATGTGCAGGAGAAGATGCCAATATCTGTTCTTATATGTCTTCTATGACTGATCCATTCCTTTGGGCTTCAGCCTGTGTCCTTTCCAAGCAGTTAGTAGGTGTTTTAATTCTTGCTTTACAGCTGCTTTTGTTTTTTTTTTTTTTTCAAATATTAGCATGAGCAGGTTACTTGGAACACTTTGAATGCTTCATCATCCACAACTAAACTTGGAGCTCCTTCTACAGTTAGGCAGCCTGTGTCTTGTAAGCCTTGCCCTGTTCACATCAGTAGTAAAGGAGCCGGTTACAACTGGAAGCAGGATTGGTTTCTGGGGGGGCCATTCCAAGGATTCCAGAAATGCACCCAACTCAATAGCTGAACTGAGTCATACATGGAAGAGTCTCCTCAGTCATACACACACACGCTGATGCTTTCCCTGCCCCGCTAATGGACATTTCTGTGGCTGCTGAGCCTTTGGCATGTAATTGGACATTTTAGTGGCAGCCAAATCACTTTCCCCTGAAGAGCCATTCCCGCTGTAGCTGTTGCCTCCCTGACCTCCATGTCTGAGGGGTAGAGGGGGTATCTAGATCAGCTGTCTGCAGAAAGCAATTTTGGCTGAATCTGTCATTAGGAAAGAGGAATGCTGTTGTGACCTTTAAGGGGGCAGTGCACTTCTAGCTGTGTTGCTTACTGCCTGTCCCTATCTCTGAAATGGTGCTGGTGAACACTGGGTTCCTGACACACCAGATCCACTTCACTCATAGCCATTCAAGAACTGAAGAGAACTTGGTATCTTTAAGAAGAAGAATCAGCTTCCTTGCTTCTGTCTTTGTAGCATGCCATGAGGGCACAAGAAGATTTTCTTTCCCTCTCAAAATGTTTTGTGTGTGAATTATCAAATGTCAGCTCCAGCCCATTACTCAAAATAATAGTAACACAAGATTGAACTCATGAGCTTACAAAGAGAGGTCTCAATTTAGTTAAAAACTGCCTTAACTTGCATTTGGGTGGTTCATGAGCATGCCTATTGTCTCAAGTGCTGTAACATGGTCACTTGTCTAAATGTAGCAGCCAGAATATTTTTAAAGGCAATGTAAATGTTGATCATAACTAAGGGAAGAGTGTCTGTCTTAAAGCATAGACAAAAATTCTCTTTGCGTCAGTCCGTATTGAGGGAATACAGAACATTGCCCAGGGCGAAGCAAGTGTCTCTCTTAGGCCAGAGGAGAGGCATCTCAGGTCTTTGTGCTGTTGCTGCTCAGCAGAATGAAACAAAGCCTCCTGGTAAGTTACATAATTAATCTGGACTGCTACACGCTACTGTGCTGCAGCTAATTTCAGCTCTGGTTTAGGACACTCGGCTCATGGCCTGTCCACCTAGACCTTCCACTTGAACTTCTGTTTGAGCCGACGCCGTGTTTTTAGCAGCGCTCAGAGCTCTTTGTCAGCAGATCTGTATGCTGCTCTCCTTTCTCAAGGGGTGTAATACATGGGTCTTAGCAGGTGTCAGTCCATGAACAATGCCAGGTCTACAGCCAGTGTGGCTCTGCATGCAATTCTGTTGTTATTTTACTTAGAAAGCTGAGATTTCGGGAGGGCAGTCATGTCCTGTTAGCCCCTTACTAAGCCAAAAAATGTCATGTCTGTAGGGCTACCATAGGGATATATGGACCTGATAAAGACCATTTCTCCAACCTACTGGGTGAGGCGTAGAGCCCTTTTGAGCAGCCTTAGGACAAGGTAAGATCTGCATGGCTCGAGAACTTTCAGGAGCCTGTGAAGGGAAGCAACATCACAGTTGTTTCTGCAGCTTGGATTTTTTCCTCTAGATATTCACAGCCCACAGCTTGTTCACTGACCCTTCTGCTGGAAAATTGGAGGGAAGCAGAAGGTTACAGTCATCACCCTGTTGCTGATAAAGATGAAAAGACTAATGTATTTAAGATGTTACTAGTCCAGCCCCAGAGTTCTTGTCTTTGTTAGCAAACCTGCATCTCCCTTTTGTTCCAGAGCTGGCTCCTTCTGTCCCCGTCTGACAAAACAAGTACTCAAAAGCTAGCCTTGAACATACTGGTACATCGGAACCCCTCTGGATGTGACTGAGCAACTCATCCCTTGTGTTTGAGGGCCAGGCGTGAGAGCATGGGGACAGGACATAATGTGAGTCTGCTCTGCCTATGCAATCAGCCTCCCTTTGCCATCTTATTTCCTAGCCACATGTGTCAAGTTACTGACTTGCTGAGAGGCTGGATGTAGTTTCCTCTGTATTTTTCCATCCACACATTAATTGCAGCCAGAAGAGTTTGTGCAGCAAGACAAGGCGTCCTACTTCACTTCTCATTTGTGAGACCTGCCTGTCTGCAAAAGAGTTGCTCTGAGATACTCCCTGCGGGGCAATTTGGAGCAGGTATTTTTTACTTCAGTTTTTCGTTAGCGTCTAAAAAGAGAGCAAAAGCAAGTAGCGCACAGCTGATTTTTTCTGTTTTAATATACAAAATAACCATTTTTCCAACATTTTAAATGATGAGAAATACCCTCCCAGACCTTGCTCCTTTAGAAGATGCTTCTAAATTATTCAGTCATAAATTCCACAAAAAGGAAAACCAATCTCTGTTCCATTAGCCTTAGCAGCTGTTTCACAAACTTCCCCTTAAGTAGACCAGGTACACTCCAATATTTTCCTTCAATCCTACTCTAGATTTTCTGTCCAACTTTCATGAATAACAGAGGCTTAATAAGACTTACAAGGTACATGCAATGCTGTAGAGTCAGGTACAGCAGTAACAGGCAGGAGATCGCAGCTGGGTCCCGGCCAGACTGAAGACTGAAACAGGGCGCAGCTTAATAGTCACTGATGTTGTAGGTTGATGAAAAAGTGATAACCAATAACTTGTTCTTCTTGCAGTGGACGCTAAAAAGAAGTCTTGATGAGCTCCTGAGAATTGTATGCAATGCTCCTAGGCCAGCATGAAAGTTCCTGGAAGAAACTAAAGGAAGGATATCTTGTCCTGTTCCGCAAGTTAATATGCCCTTTAAGAATCAGGAAAACGTACAATCTAGCTCCCTGTTGTGCGCGTAGCTCTGGAAGGCGTGGAGACTTCAAACCACTGGTACAAAGTACTGGTACTCAGTAACAGTAAGTCCTAAATGTATTCTGAAGTGATGTTGCTGATCCTGGTTTTTGTGGGGAAGATACATGTTGCCTTGTGACCAAACCTGGGTGTTCCATGGGGGCAAGGTCACTTCTTCTGGGGATTGGTGACTCTCCGGAGACCTTTCAATCGACTAAGCAATTCTGTAATGAAGTCCTACAATGAGAATTGGTTGAAGAAGGATATCATGTTAATTTGAGTGCTCACCAGCCCAAAGAGTACTATGGAGCTCATTATTCGCATATTCACCTTCTTGTTGAGAAGAAACCAGAATTTTGTATTGAGCAAACCTATTTTTCAGCTTAGGAAAAGAGACCTTTTAATGGATGAAAAGGGTCTAAGAGCCCCTCTGCTTCCCTTCCCCTGTCTCCCTCTGGAGCAGCCATATTTACTTTCTCCCTAGGAGTCAGCCTGCCCCTCTTCATCCTGGATACCTGCTTTTACCACCTTGAGCTGACCTCAGGATGCTGTTGTCCTCTGTACGTTCCACTGCTTCCTGTTGCCACCATAACCTCCTGCCCACTTCTGCTGCCCTCCCAAACTAGGGCAAAGCAAGCTGTCCCTCTTGTCAAACCTGTAAGCTCCGTGTTGTGGATTGCAAACCATCTCAGAGCTGTGCCAATTCTACAAGGAAGTGGCTGGCAGAGAAGAGGTGGAGCAAAACACCCATAGGACTAATGATAACCTGGAGCAGGGGTTGAGGACAGGCAGAGCAGATAGATGAGCAGTTAATGTCGAGATAAACCCCGACTACTTTGCTGACACAGCCAAGGACTATGAACTAAACTGGACCATCTGGTTATTCTAAGCAGAAGCCAATGTGACTAGTGCAAACTTTACCATTTGCATTACAAGTAACATGACAATAAAGGAGCGTGCAACCTTTCTTCACCCAAAGAGATGATAGCTACATGTCGGTGTAATTAGGCAAGGTCACTGGAAGCGTTGCAGCCTGTGACCATTTGTGCTGTGTGGAAGCCCAGCTTCCTCGCTTGGGTGGTCAGAGGTTGCCTGCCACAGCACGCTCTGGACGTAAACGCCTGGGATCATACACACCTTTTCAGTCAGCCCCTTCAGAGGATACTAGTTTGTGTCTTCAGTCTGCTTTCTGCAGATAGGGGAAGTTCAAGGGGACTGGATTCAAGATCACCAGGGGGAAAGTAAGTATTATTTTTGCCATTGGGCAGCAGTATCTGTTTGTAATTAGCAAATACTATGCTGTCCGCATTGCTCATGAATCAGTAGAGCAAACTTCTCGGTTATGTCTCTGGGAATGTGACATTCTTGACTAAGATCGGAGATTCAGACACTCTGAAAACTATTTCCCTATTGCCAGCCTTGGCTGCTGAATCCCTGCTAGGAAACTTAACTGTAACGACTGCTACAAGCGAGTTTAATTTCAATGATAGTCATGCACCCACCCCATTTTCTGTATGTTCATCACTGTACAGCTATGTAGGCTCAACAAGATATGGTGACTGATCAATTGATGTCCGAGCACAATGTTCATATGCAATACTCGTGACTGAAGCAGTGATGGGGGACCCCGTTTTGCACAGCTATGCAGTACAGGGAAGGCAATGGCTGTGTGGTGCGTGCACTACGCTGCAAGGACTACACTCCTCTGGACGTTTTGACAGCTCGTGGGATTTCTTTAACTCTCTGTTATTGTCATTCATAACACTGGAGTGGTTTAGGCTAAGAACGCGTTTAGATAACAGTGTGCGAGATGGTTATGTGAGCTTTTCTACGCTGAGGACCAAACAGCAACTCAGCCTTGTCAGCTTAGGATGTCCAAAACATGGAATGAACTTTCTTTGGTGGTAAAGCATAATTCCTTATTTGCTCCACTGCTCTGCCTTCAGCTCAGCCATGTAGATTTACATGTATTTTTCTAACACAGCAGAATAAAGTGGCGAGCACCTCCCACTGAGAATTAAACAAATCTGCAGCGTCATGTTAGGCACAGTAGTATCTTGGCTATCCAGACAAGCAGCGACAAAGACACACTCTTACAGCAAAGTATAATATATATATAGATAGATGGTGCTTCACTCACCTCTGTTGGGCTGGCGCACTCGTGGAGTATTTCCTAAAAACCAAGGGGAAGTCATTTCAGTATTTTATGAGTTGACCTATTCTCCCCTCCCTACAAAAAGGGTATATAACCTTACTACGTTTGACAGGCCAAGACACAGGGAAGTGTCATGCACCACTGTATCCACGTACTCTGTTCCCCACACACCACTACTTCTCTTTATGAAGGAAGTCGCTAAGTTAAAGTTCCCAAGTCCCTCTATCTGACCTGTAGTTTTAATTTCTGTTCTTCATTAGGGACCTCCAGGAGATCTTCAAGATCGATTTGTGGTTCAGGAGCTGCTGCCTCTGTCTCCTCTCTTAGCTAAAAAGAAAAAAATATACACAGTTAATAAACCTTCAAACTTCTAAGAACTCTAGAGGCCATCTTTAAAGTGAGCAGCTGAGAAGGAACTAGTTACGATAAAACTGTGCTGCAAAGTTGAGGTCAAGATATAAAGAATCTCAGAATAAGGAGGTTCTTATAAAGAGGGCATGGATTCCAGCCCCTCTGTGGCGTCTGCTACAGTCACACATCCTGATGTACACATTCTTCATCTTTTCCCACCTCAACGCTTGATATCACTGATAAGGGGGATCATCACCCATCATAGGAAGACCCTTTCAAGAACATCCAACTGCATTTGCCAACTGCAACGCAACACAAGCCAGCTTGAGACAACCCTCATCTATGAAAAGTGCGCACAAGTGTTCACCAACAGAAATCCAGCAGGTTTAACCTTAGAGAGGCACCACTAATACAAGGAGATCTTAGGCTTTTAGGCTAAATACATTCACGTAGTTGGTATTTTTACTAAGGCTTTTGGAGTAATGGAGAGAAAAACGATTACACTTTTGAAAGACCTGACATACTTTGTCAGCTTTTTCTAACAGACGTGAGAGGGATATAATAGTCTTCTTTAAGGTAAGAGAGAACCCAGGCTTTGGTGATTGGATGCAATTGTATGCAATGCACGGGGTTGTTAGTTGGAAACATTAGTAATCTTGATCACAGGTACCTTTTAGCTCCACGTGTCTCTACAAGACTGAGGAAAGCAGGCTTGATTTCCAATGTGTTTGCAAAATGAGTCTTTGACAACGCCGCACCGGGGGTATTTTCACATAGTAATCAGCAGAACAAGGATGCTGAGTAAGCAGCGCAGTACCTGATTGCTGGGGAGCACTTATGGATGTGCATGTAAAACTCTAAGCAATAAAGGCAATGCTTACAGGAAAAAATTAAATTGTTCTGAGCAGTCTCTGATAGAGCGGAAGCAGAAAACCTTTGTTCAGCTTCGTTACGCAGCTGACTTGACAATAAGTAATAAAACAGAGTTAAACGTTGTACTGTGATCCACGTAGCATTTCTTCTTAAAAGTAGTAGTTTTCAGGTGACTCTTCAGACAACGGGTGTTGATCCAGCCTGTCTCTGGCTAAGAAGCTAAATAGGCCAGGAGGGTGAGACAGGGTAGGAACTCCCTATGGCTTGCTGGTCCTCGTATGGATGGTATTTTGGCTTCCACCCGCAGGGAATCATCTTGAAAATCAAAATTGGCTGCCAAGTCCTAGTTTTGTTGCAAGAAGCCCCATGACAGTGAATAGCAAAGCACTGAGGTTACCTCTATCAGGAGGCGATGTTTGGACTAACCTTGCTGGCATTGGAATCTGCAATGCTGTTCATTCTGTCACACGGGTTTCTGGAAGTCCCTGAGGACCATTGCATTGCCATGGGCAGATGGACCAAAGGACAAAGCTGACAAAGAGACAATGGTAATGGAAGTCAATGGATCTCAGACTAGCAGGGCTCACTAAATAGTCTTGCCACAACGCACAAAGGAGAGCAGGACGTGCTGGACACGTGGGTGATCACAATTAATTTACTGTGGCACATGTATTTATTTGAAAAGAACCTATGAAACCCCCTGTTGTACCCTGTTAACAGTCTCTGACCTGGCACAGCGTCGTGTGACTTAGTTCCTGGTAGTAAATCTCTTCGGTTGGTCCGAATGCACCAGGAAGCTGGGAAAGCTGTTGTGCTGGAGAGATGCTAGCAAAGGCAATCCACGGGCAATCTGTTCCTGTAAAGGCATGGCTGCACTTCTGGCTTGTGCCTGCTGGTATGTTGTACTCGGGGAAAAAATTCCCCTTTGGGCAGCTACTCTGATGACAGTAAGCAGCTCCTAACTCTCAGAAAACCAGCAGTGACAGCCTGACTTGTTTGTCTGACACCTTTACAAGTGTACATCTGCAGACCTGGGCAAGTAAGGGTAGCACACAGGGAGCCTCATCTTTGGGTCCTCTTACTGGTGGTACCAGTGCTTCTCTACCAAAAAAAAAAACAACCAAACACAAATCTTCTCTTTAAAACTGAAACAATTCCCCAAAGGGCAAGATGTTCTGTTCCTCAAAGCAGCAGCCATTCTCCTTGCTTATCTCCAGCAAATCTCAACAGTCCGGCTACGGGCCGTCAGAGCTGAGCTACGAACCCAGGAACGGTTCCTTCAACCCAGTGCAGGCATGGCGGGCAAGTGACGCTATCACTGCCGGCGTTCTTTGGAAGAGCCTTCGCTCACCAGGGCCACCCCTCCAGCACGTCGCAGACGTGCTGCAGTTTGCCTGACTAGGTCTAGCAGTAACACCTGCTCCTATGTACACTATATAGTGTTTCATAATGCCCTGCCAAGAGGCCCAAGATACAGCTGAGAATTTATTACTATCATTTTATAAACCTAGAAAACAACTGGAAATTCACAATTAAGTCTTGAAGAGATTATGAGTGTTTATCCTTTGCCATTTTTACTAAACCATCCGTAACATTGCTTGGGAAGTCTAAGAACGTTAATCAACAGAACAGGAGCAGTACTGTGCTAATTTTCAGAGGAGCCTTGCATTTGCAACAGAAGGACCTTTTCCTCCTTATTTGTTTTCTGCTGCACGTTCTTTGCATATGGCACGAATTAAAACAGAAATTAACTATTTTTATATATTATTTTATAGATTATTTTATAATCTCCCAACATGGCACGAGAAACAGGTATATTCCCACAAATATCAAACAGGAGACAGTCACACAGAAAATGATGATGATGATGGTAATAATAATGATGAACATCAACAGCACTAACAATAATGAAGACAGCCTCCAAGACAGTTCTGAAGCTCGGCTCTTCAGCTGTGGAGCTGACACCATTCTATGGCTTTTGGGCCCAGAACATCAGCCTGGGCAGTCAAAAGCTTCTCGGGACCATCATGGCATATAGCACTAAAATTGCCTTCCTTGGGCTGTTCTAACGTGTCCACTTCCACTGTCGATGGCAATTTGAAACTGCTTATGCAGGGGGTAGCAATCATCAGCTCTTTTTTCCTCGTATCTCAAAGCTGTGCCTAATGCTGTGCTGGGGTGCACATACAGAAAACAGGGCGGTGCGGTCATTTAGTCAGTCCAGGGCATGCATAAACTGTTTCACACCACTCGTTAAACCCACCTACGTCTTCTGGTGAAGATATAGTGGGTTGTGAGTCAAGAAAGCTACGTCGTCTTACTGCATCAGCCCACAGTTAAAAACAAAACCCTTAATCAAGCCATTTAAATGGGTTTAAGGCCATGATGTACAACGTGAGAAATCCTTTCACCTTTTCCTGTCCCACACTCCAGAGGAATTATCTCAAGCATGGAAAAGCGCTGTCCCTTCTGAAAGCAAAAAATATGAATAGAAGCAGTAGTGCCAGGTTAAAATTTCAGTGCACCCAGCTGGAATTTGACTCACATGGAAGGAAAAATGTCGTGTACCCTGCAACAGCTCAAGTAAGGATTGGTTCCGTTCCGGCGCTGGACCTAGGCACTCCTGGATCTTCTTAGTGGGACAGCTCTCGGAGAATCTGACGGGAAGAATTTAGGATGGACTGTTCCTGTGCAGGGAATTTCAGGCAAGAAGACAAATCTGGGAACTTGTGAAGATGAAGGCATAAGATCTCTACATTTGAGCACTGGTTTGGTTTGGGGTTTTTTTTTTCCTTTTTTCTTCCCTTGCTGCCAGTATTGTGTCCAAAAGGAACAAGGATACCCTGGTAACTCTGACCCACCGTACAGCAAAGCCACTCACCGCATGGCGCTCAGCATCAAGAAGCGTCCTAGATCTGTACATCTCTAGGTTCTGCTGCTTGTGCTGATGAGCAGCTACACCACCCTCTTCCAGCAGGTGCAAGACCAGGAAGTTTAAAGCTCGTTGGATTATATCGGTGCAAGCCGCTCTGACGGCAGATAGGCCAGTCAGAGTGCTGCAGCAGGTGGCAATGAGACACCTCCCGAGGACTGCAGAGGAGAAGCATCAGGCAGAGCAGGCAAACTTCTGCCCCAGCACACAGGGGCTCTAGTCCCCTTCACCTGAGGAGCGAGGGGCTGATTTGTCCCAGCTACTCACCCGGCATCGGTACAGCTCCTGCAGCTGGGCGTTGATCCATTCCTCCAGGTCTAGCCAGCGCTGTAGGTCTTTGCGGTTGTACTTTATGGTTAACTTGCCCAGTTTCCTGTGTGGCGATTCTTCCCCAGGTTTCTCTGGCGTCTGGAAAGTCACCCGGGGCAGTGCGCTGGAGTTGCTGGCCATGCTCACCACCTCCTCCTCTGACAGCAGTAACCTGCCTTTCCGTGGTGTCCCTCCCTCCTTTTCTCTGTCTCCTCTAACCAGTGCCTCTCTGCAACTAGTGGCTCACAGCACACGCTGCTCCCAGATGCCAAGGGCGGGCAGCATTGGGGAGCCCAGGCTGAGAGGTGCAGGACACCCCGCGCCGGGGCAGCAGCCAGGCTCTGCAGGCAGAGTTACAGCAGCAGAGTCTTGGGTTTCACCATCTGCTGGGCTAGACAGGAGCAGGGAGGCAGGCAGCGGAGTTGTTGTAATAACATCTGTTGTTAAAAGAAGCCAAGTGAACCAGGGAATTGATGAACCAAGTTTGTTAATATTTAACTCCAGTCAGCTCCAAGAGGTGGGGAAGAAGGAGGTTTTAAGTGACCGTTTTCCTACAGGCATAGCTTGCCTGTGCCATTTCAGAGGGCTGATCCATACATAATGCATTGAATCCTGCTGTATTCAAGCTCCACCATCCTCGGTAAACTACTTCGCCTGCAGCTACAGCGTTTAGCTCCCATAGAAATGGTGTATTTGGCATTTTTGACTAAAGCACTAGACCCAGCGCAGATAAGACAGGGTTTGGAGTCAGCTGGCTACATCCACTGTTTTACAAGAGTGGGAATACTAGGTCAGTGACACTGCAAGACAAACTTGGGCTCAGCAGTCTCACTTTACATTGTTCTACAACCTGTAAATTTATTCCAGCTTTCTCAAAAATTTCTGTGGAAATCCCAGTGGCCTGAATTTGAGATCATTTGAGCAAGGCGCTTCTGAGATCATCAACTGCTATTGTACATTATATGAGCATTTCTTGGTTTACAATCTTTCCCTTACTGGAAGGCAGGTTAAAGGTCTGCAGCAGTGTTTCAGAAGGGTATGTACGAGCAGTGCTGTTCAGAGGAACAGAAATCAGGCTGGCCGTGTTTATGGGGTGCCAGAGCACTGGCACACCCGTGTTCCCTCTAGACCCTGTATCACACCGCTTTATTCATCTGTTCCCAGAGCCCTCCGGCAACCTGCCCTACTGAAGAGACAAACCAGCTGAGACCCTCCATCGCGGAGCAGACCCAACAACCCCAGTCTCACTATTTATGTGGAAAAAGCAAGCAGGTTTCTGCTGCTCCTGGCAGACAAGGTCCTTGCAGTTTGGAGACCAAGAGCTAGATAAACCAAAGGAAAAGCAACCAACCCTTTGCCACCGATAGCTGCTGCTGGGCAGCGTGGGGCAGTCTGCAGAGGGAGCGGCTGGGCTCTGGAAGTTGCACCCAGTTCCCCTGCCAAAGCCACACTCCTGTGCCCAGAGGGATGGTGGTACAGCCAGCCAGCATCATTTTGTGCGTGGGCTGATAGAAAAATGGGCAGAGCGATTCCAGCCCTTCTTTTTGTCCTGATTTTGAGCAAAAAGAAGAAGGCTGTTCTGATGAAAAATTCCACAAAATGCTGATCCTGTAATTTGCTTCCACATCAGTGAGGGATAAAGTATTAAAGTATACCTGAAACTGATATCACCTTCTCTGCTTTTCAGGCAGCCAAAAATTTGTATTCAGAAGACAGCTGTCAGCTATTTAATTATAAGCAGCTTTACTCATTTTTCCTCACCGCTTGGCTGCATCCTCCCTATCATCTCACTCCTAAAACTGTCTCATTTAGACCAAAAATTCCCAGAAAAATCTGTGTCGCGAGAGGCTTGGGGCATAATCAGTGAGCGCAGATTCTTCAGAGATTCTTAGCTGTTAAAAACCTTGCAAGACTCATTGAACATCCCAGAATGTGTTTACAACTGTTGACTTTACAAAGCGTAGTATGCTGGCCCCACACAGACAGATTTCCACAAGGTAACTCTGGCCAAAAGGACACACGCTGCCAGGTGTCAAGTTCCTGTGCTCTGTTTTGGTGTTCAAGGACGGGCATTTTTTAACAGGGGAAAACTGCCTATATTTTCTTTGGCCCCGAGGAACTCCAGGCAGGCTGGCATGAAGACCAGAGGAAGAGGACCAGACTTAGAAGAGAAGTTAACTGGTATCCCTGAGTCAGTCCAAAAATTTGCAGTGGCTGAAGGGCTGGCCGGGAAGTTGCCTCCTTCCTCCATCCCCTACGCTGACTCTGAGGCTCTTTGTTGAGCAATTCAGTTCAACATGAAAGATGGAGTTTGACCTGTTAATCCTCTGCCAGCACAGTTGAACTTATGGAGCACAGAATCCAGAGGTCACAAGATAGGTGTGAGGAAGAGGGAAAGGGGAACACAACCTGCCCTAATGGCTCTTCAAACAGCTTGAGCTGCTGTTGACTTGCAGCCTCACCTGAGCGTGAGCAACGGGCTGGGCTGAGGTGTCCCATCTGAAGAGGTCCCCGGGCAGACTCACCCCACCGTCTGTACTCCAGTGACAAAGTAATGAGCAGCCCCTGGTGCCCTCGTGCTGCTCTACCAGTGTCACACTACGACAGAGTAAGGCACTCGGAGGCTTTCTTGGGAAAGCGATAAGCCAAAATGAGCCAGATTACAGGATGTTCATCACCCTGCTTTGGCTTGTAGAGCTTAGTCATTAGTTCTTCCTAATGTGAGGGTGGCAATACAGAAATAAATGTTTACAGATAGACAGGCCTCCTCCAGTAATAAACTATTCTAATCTGTCGTTAAAGCAAGAGGAAGAAGAAAAAGCGTGCAAGATGACTTTGGGAGGGTGTGGTAGAAGCTCCTGCAGGCTCAGGGTTGGATGCCTCATACCGGTAAGTGATGCTGCCCTCTGAGTGAGGCAGCATCTCCGACAGGTGCACCAGCCTCCTGCCGGCGACGGTAAGTGCCAGCTCCCACCAGACAAGAAGCAGCTCCGTGACTCTTCACAGTGCTGCACCCCGTCCACTCCTTTCCTTTGGTCACAGCAGATTGAGGTGGCCAAAGGGACAGAAGGACATTCACCGTTTTGTTTGGATATGAGATCTCAGAGATCGCAGGCATGGCTGGGAGAGGAGATCCTATTTTCAGCCTAGTCCTCTCTCCTTATAGCCTTGGGCAAACAACCTGGACCAAAAGGTTTCAGAAGTGAACGCACCTACTTGGGCAACTAAGTCATCTAATCACACAACGTGGTTTTTCCAAAAGAGCTGCCCACACGTGCTGCACACAAGCTCCAGTGGACCTCCTGCTGCAGTTGCTGGTGATCGTGTCCTCTGCAAACCTGCTTATCATTTATATAGGTGAATAAAGGGGGTTTAAACGTGGCCAACACGTTTGAGTGCTAGACTGGAACACTGTGCCCTCAGTTTCCATGGGTACAACCTGGGGTGGCTGCTCCTCCAGGCCTGCCCTAACAGTGAGGTTTTGCCTCTGAAGGGAGCAGGGGATTCGATACTGTGGAATTGGGCATTTGTGGCTGCCCCAGAGAAGGCCACCAAGCCAAGCAGGGTATCTGCATCCTCGTGCCAAGCAGCTGTGGCACTGACCCAGGCAGCAGAGCAACAGAGCGCACGAGGCAGATCTGGTTACGCTCCTCGGTTCTTGAAGCTAATACTCTCCATCCCACACCTGTGACCTAAGCTGGTGCTTCTCTTTCTCTAAGCTGATGACTGTGGTGCATGCTCAATAATTCAGCAGGGCCCCAGCTCGTCTTTCCAGAGAACCAGGTCAGCCCATTTGCCTCGAGTCCCAGCCTAGAGAGGAACATTTCCCTGCAAGATAGCCAGAAGACACTCTTCACCTGTCTTAGGGGATAATCGCTTTCCCTGTGGCTGCAAAGCAGACAGTTAACACAAATGAAACCAGAGGAGACGGCAGAGGTGATGGTATCAATATTATGTTGACACAACAAGGTAAAGAAGTTCTGCACCCTCCTGTGAGCAGGAGGAGGCACAGAAAAAAGGTTGCGCAGATCAGAAAATGTATCCAAGGCCAGAGATTTAAAAACTCCAGTCTTAAGTGAGCCAGCCCAGTACAGCCAGCATCTTGACATCCATCATCCACTTCCCTCATCCTCCAGTGTCTCCACAGGAGCATGGAAACCAAAAAGGGTGCACAGTTGCCCCAGAACTCTAGCAAGAAGAGGGAAAACGCATCATCTCTCACCTTCAACTCCTGGAGACTTAAAGAAGCGGCCAGGGGTTTCCAGCTCACAGTCCCCATCTCTCACCTGAGCAGCACAGCTACCTTCCTTCCCACCAGCACGCAGAGAGAAGCCTATATGTTCTGCAGACAGGTGATTGGTAATCCGTCCTACTCCTCTCCCAGCACAGCCCCACCTTTCATAAGGCAATGAAAAGGCCAGGAGAAGGAAGAGTGTTGAAAGACAGAGGAAAACATTTCCCACCTTAGTATTTGACTGATCGACCTAAAACGGCACGATTTGGCACTGCCTCGGGAAATAGACGGGTCTCAGCAATGAAGATAAGAGGTTAGAGGAGATGGCCTGTCCACCCTGCCTCTAGCCTCTGTTACTGGGAGTCTGGTGAAGGTTAATGGCTCATCGCCAGCTGAGAAGGGTGGTAGTTGGTGCTTCGGAGCGTAGTGGCATGAGCAAGCATCGCCGCTGAGAAGGAAGCCCCCCCACCTCCTTGAATACTTAGGTGAAGCTGACAACATGACTTAGATGCCACGTGGATTATCTGGAGGTCTGTGAGAACCTGTCCGTGCTGTTTTGTTGCCCTCCCTCTTGCATCGCTTTGCTGTTTCCCTGCAGAAAGAGGCCCGTGGCACTGGAAGCTTTCTTGGTGTTCTCAGGTGTTACAGAGGTTTCAGCAAGTCCTTGAACGGTAGAGTTGGAGACAGGAGCAGCACTGGTTGAATAAATGAAGGGTACCTTCCTTGTTTTCCATCCTGCTTTCAACATTACAGGCTGGCAGAGGCTGTCGGTATAGTTCTTGCACCAAGCAGGTTTTTGTGACCCAGTCCCCTTGAAAAGCTGCAATTACACTTGCAATTCACGGTCAGAAGGTCCCCGGGGATGCAGTCACTGTAGGAAGTGATGGAGAAGGAGAGGCCATGGGGAACTGCACAGAAATCCTGTTCCACTCACAGGTGCTGTAAAGAACAGCTCAGCTTGCCTATGGGGAATGGGGAATGTGAAGTTTCTTCTAGTTCCTGCAAAAGGAAGAATCTTTGCTTCTCATTTCCATACCTACCGCCCTGTAAAAGCCTAGCATAGGGAAGACAAAAATGCAGTGTAGCTAGTCTCGATGCTATTTCCTCTCCTTCCTTTGCCGGTGTTCCTGCCCTTAAGGATTTACCTTGACAAGCAAAATCAAAATAAAAGCCAGTGCTGTGCAGGACTGTAGACAAGAACTTCCCCAAAGAAACAACATACCCTCATTGTAACTCCCTTCCCCAAAGCCACCCTCAGAGCAATGGGAAGGGGACTCAGCAGCCGGTTATCCTTTCCCTTGCTTCATTCCAGAGGACCAGTGGTTAGTCACGGCCTGATGAGGTCCCTCCCCATCTTCTTCCTTTGCCACATCTTTGTGCCGTCACTTGCATCCGGGTCTCGCCCCTAAACCACACCAGGAAGTTTAACCTGAGGCAAATACAACCAACCAAGCAAGCAAACCTGTCTCCCGAGTGTTAATTATACATGGAGCAGTTCCCAGGCAAAGCACAGCAGAACGGACTCGTCTGCAGCAGCTGGTGGGACAAGCTGCTGTCAGGAAGTCATTGCAGATGGTGATACCATGGAGCCGGGCTGCACGGCGGGCTAAAGGGGACCTGGACCAAGTCTTCCTTACTTTTCTGCCTGTTGGAGTCACTTCCTTCTGGAAGGTGGGCATCCACCTGCCGGTGGGTGCTGGGGTCTCCATAGCAATCACAAGAAGGCAGGTGACGTACGTTCCTGTACCGGGTTTGTTACAAGCCATGCATATCTAATAGCGCTTACCATCCTAGTCAAATATTAAACTCTGGTGAGGTTTACCCCTGAGTCATCTCCTGAATAGTTATTGCCAGACCGAGAGCAGACACTTCCCAAAGACAGACAAACGTTAACAATGACTCAGTGCTTCGGGACCCCTTAAAAACACTCCCGGGTCATAAAATCACATGCCCCACTTTCCCTTCACGCTAATACGAATAACTCACGACTCAACTGAAGTTGTTGGAGATTATTCATTTGGTAGAAGGTGAGGGCTGCAAGGGGATTTCTAGGTTAGGAGGGCAAAGGGTAAGCTACTGAGTTGAAAGGAAAGCTACTGCGACAGACAGAGGTTCCTAGTAGAAGTCCTTCATCTTGGGACCAATCTCAATCAAAACTCTAATTACTGAACCTCTCCAGAAGAAACTGGGCATGTTCAGAAACTGTGCTACTAGCACAGAGGTGGGATGCATCCCTCCTTCAGTGGAGGACCAAAAAGGTGATCTTTAAAGGTCAAATAAACAAGCTCGACTCATCTGCTAAGCAGAAAAAATAGGTCAAACTTCAGAAAATAGAGAATATAAAAAGATACATGCTTAGTAAATTGTCACAAAAAAGCTGGGGGCTGATCAGCTGAAAATGGCAGAGAGAACAAACCCAAGATCCGTAACACATGTGCTGTTCGTAAGATTGAGTGAGCCTATGAATAAACCTCATACGATCCCAAGATGTATTTCCAGCAGTGAGAAGATTAAATCTGTGTTAATGGTGATCCATTCTTTAGACTGTGGCATAGAGTTCTGTAACATGTGTTTAATAATAAAAAACTTGAAACCAGAAAATGTGCAAAAAAAGGCCATTAGGATAACAGAGGGGAAACGGAGACTATCCTAAAAGCAGTGACTGAACGATCATGACTTGCTTGCACTAGCAAACCGAAGGATGAGTTAGGATACGATTTCAGTAAAATCAATACAGCTGAAGGTCACGAAAGGAGAGAAGATTTTGAAATGAAAGGACAATACTGCACCCGAAAACTGAATACAAGTAGCTCTAAAAACCTTTAGGGCGAGTAGCAGAAAACCCTGTAGCAGGGTATTAGCACAGCCTTCTGCTGAGAGCAAAAGCTATTGAAAGTCCCTGCTCTAAAGGCTAGGCTCGACCAGCGTATGAAGGGGCTCATCCCTTCACAAACATTTTTAAAAAGGGGCTAGAGGTGCCAGTCAAGCAGTCCTCCTAGCTCTGCCTGCAGTTTGCAGGACACCCGTGACAGGGATTGTGTACCACAACGCTGCTGCTCAGGTAGATTGGGCTATTGCCAGTTACACATGAGTACCGAACCAGGCAGTTCAGGGGCGGTTCTGCCAGTGCAGATACCCAAGTAGAGTCGCTGGTTTGCAAAGGGAAGGGATGGGGCCAGCTGCTCCCCGAGCAGCACGCTCCTGTGTCGGGGAACTGAGTCTCACCCAGAACCAGACTTAAACAATTTTTCATTTTTTATCCAAGAGAACATCTTCTCCAGGTCAAATATAAGAGAGACCCCCCCCAGCAGAGCGCCTCAGGCAGTGGGCAATAAAAGGAGACAACCTTGCTGTCTTTTTTATTTCTCCTGCATGTATTTAGAAGATGTGCAGAACAGCAAGGTCAGCTCTCCCTTTACCGCTTGCGTGAGCTGCAGGCAGGTCCTAAAGCCCTGGTGTAGAGATGGGGTCTGAATGTGGAGCGGGAGACACCCAGGCTGCTTCTGAAAAACATTCCTCTAGCCAATAAGGACGACAAACTGCTCTCTGCTCTGCAGACAGGCATGTTTTCTACTGCCCTACCATCTAATTTTCACAGTTTAGGCTTTGCCTATATATGGGGGTTTTTAAGACCCTGCCATAGCCGGATCAAAACAATTCTTTTCTCCAAACAGAAGCCAGTACTACGCAAAAACGTCAGCATCGGGCCATAGAAAGTCATGCGAAGTACTGAAAAATCCTATTCCCACAGCACTACGTTCCCATGGCGTTTGTCTGTGACAGCCGGGAGAAGGAAACGTTCCTCTAACTAAAGCCCGTGAGGATGCAGGAAGCTGGATCAGAGCTACAGGAAAAAGCTGCCAGAACTGAAATGCTGGACACCACAATGGTGCCCAAACCTCAAAGCCGCTGCTGTTACGCTGCGCAATGCCATCTCCCATTTGCTGCTGGTTTTTAGGTGATTCAGTGTCTTATCACAAGTGATGTCCACGTTACAAGCCCTTCCTGCTTCCCTAGGGACTAAGACAGAGGGATAAGAACAGCTCACCCGGGGGCTTTCGGACTGTCACAGACACGGGGTGGGTGACACATGCAGGTGTCCAACAGAGGGACTGGATCACAGCTCTGCAAGTAGGAACGGGGAGGGAGAAAATACATGGAAGGTATGGCAGGCAGCCTTTGGATTGCCATGGCCCCAAACAGCACTGCGCGATGGGCACGGGGCTGCACGGGGCTGCACGGGGCTGCACGGGGCTGCACCGGGCTGCACGGGGCTGCACCGGGCTGCACGGGGCTGCACGGGGCTGCACGGGGCTGCACCGGGCTGCACGGGGCTGCACGGGGCTGCACGGGGCTGCACCGGGCTGCACCGGGCTGCACGGGGCTGCACCGGGCTGCACGGGGCTGCACGGGGCTGCACGGGGCTGCGATGGATCTCTACGAGGCTGAGGAGAGCAGCAAGGTGTTGCTCGTCAGCGGTTGGTGATCACTAAAAGTTCTCACTGCTGCGGTGGCAGGGCTACTGCCACACGGGCAGCCTCCGGGTACGCTCCCAAGTGCTTTCCCTCAAAAGGCACCTTGTGTCTAAGAGCGGGGAACCCGTGGTTTCAGGATGCCTGCGCTGAGCGCAAGCCCTCTCGCAGGAGCGGCGGCAGCTGTGAGGCGTGGGTTAGCCAGCCCCGGACTCGCGGTGCCGTGTGCCAGGCAGCTGGCCCGCCACCAGAGCACCCAGCCGGTGCGCTGCCCGCCTGGGGGCTCCTTCGAAGCGTGCTAAGCGCAAGGGTGCAGCGAGCGCCCGGCTGCCGGGATGCTCCTCCCCAGCGGGCGCCCTTGCACTCGTGCGACCGACCGCACCGCGCTGGCCTGGCTCCCTTCGCCAGGGGAGGGACGATAGCATCCGCCCAGCTCTCCTCCCCTTCTCCTTACGCAACTCAGCGTAGTGCAGGGGAGTGACTCGGGTTTTTGCTTCCTCTCGCGGGGAGTTGGTTTTCGCTTCTTGCACCCTCCGTGCCTTTGTCTCGGCTGGACGCAGCGGCGGGCACAGCCGAGCGGCGAAGGCACGGGGAGAGCAGCAGGACGCTCCGCTGCCAGCACTGGTTCCGGCTGAGACCAGCCAGGTGGGGGCTGAGAGCGCGGGTCTGCGGAGGGGCTGCAGGGGCGGGGGGGACCCGTTCGTCGCTGCGGGGCGTGCAGGGGCGCAGGGCGCAGCGTTGGCCGCGGTCCGGGTCCCTGCTCGCCCTGGGGTGGCATGCCCCTGGACACTGTCCCTCTTAGCTTTACCTATCTTCTCCCTTCCTTTAGGAAAGGATTAAGGTCTCAAGGACGGTGAGGATCGGGGCACCCAGATGGCCAGAGGCAGTCCAGGCCCAGCGGTTGTGCTCTGTGTCTGCTTGGTGCTGGCAGTGGGCTCCGGTGAAGGGCAGGAGGAAAAACCCTTTGGGGAAACATGCCTGGAGGACTTCACGGCAGGGATGCCGGATTTGGTGCTAGATACGGACGCCTCTGTCCAGAATGGAGCCACCTTCTTGTCATCCCCCATGGTCCATCGAAGCAGGGACTGCATGAGAGCCTGCTGTAAGGACCCCGCTTGTAACCTGGCTCTCGTGGAGCAGGTCCCAGGCACGGAGGAAGACCGCATCCAGGGCTGCTTTCTCCTCAACTGCCTCTACGAGCAGGCTTTTGTCTGCAGGTTTGCCAGGAAGACCGGCTTTCTCAACTTCTTGAGGAAGGACGTGTACGATTCCTACCTGGCAATGCAGAATCACGGACCTCGTGGTAAGGTGCCCGTAATGGATCTGCGCAAACCGGGACTGGAGGAGCCGTAATGGCTGCTGGTGCCAGCTCCTCCAGCCGTCGTGTGTGCAGCTGTGCCGCCAAATGGCTGCGGTAAAGCGGTGTCAAAGATCAGGTTTCTATACGTCCCTCTGCCACAAAGGTTTTCCCTAACTTTGATGAACTCACTTAAGATCCGTGCCTCAGTTTACCTATTAGTAAATGGAGAGAGAATTGTTCTTTCACCTGTTTGAGGCAGGTGAAGCAACTGTTTACCAAATGCAGGCTGTGTTTTTGATACTTAACAATACAGACAAAAAAGTATTGGTTTTCTTCTCCCACGCCCTGCCCCAGGCCTTTGAGGTTGGAAAGTGAAATCCTCTAAAAATCTACACATCATCCCATTTTAAAGGGCTGCACTAATCTCTTAATTGCTCAGGGGCTGGAGGCAGGACGCAATCCTCTTACCTTTCCTTTTGCCACAGCCTGAATCTTGTGAGAGGCAGCCTGGACGGTGAGGGGTCTTGGTATTGCTCTGCTTGTTGGGGCTAGTCCTTGCTGCTGGGGGAGGGTAATGAGAAAACCCCTCCTTTGGGGGTGGGTGTCTCTTTCCCCAGCCGCTGGTTCCCTGCTCTGAAAGATTGCCCCTGGACCCAGAAAACCAGGTGGGAACCAAACTAATCTGGAGCTGGGTGCTTGCCATGTGCTTTGCTGTCTCCAAAGAAACGCCAAGCATTCCGAAACACTGAAAACATGGCAGGTTCTCCTTCTGGCTCCTTCCGTGGTTTGGAGGGAGCCTAACGAGGCCAGGGTGTCTCTAGCCTGGCTGGGTCTTTGCCGACCGTGGCCGGTGTATTACATGTTGATGTCTAGGCAGGGCTGTTGGGGCTATCTGTACAGGTAATCCTCTTCGTGCCCCCTCCCAGAAGGGATCTGTGAAGATGAGAAGGGAGCAGCCGGGTGGGTGCACGGGCTTAGGCTGGAGCGTGTGAACTGAGCAAGTCTTTGTTTTTCTGCGGGGAAGTGCCAGCCTGTGAGCCTTGTAGGTGCTGGCGTTGTGAAATGGCCCCAAACCCCACGCTGACCGCTGTTGTCCACCCTAAGTAGCAGTGTGGGGGTTTCAGAGGAGGGCTCAGCTCTGGAGCAGCCCTTGGGTGTGGCTGGTTTGAGCAGCGATGTGGCAGCAGTGGTGCTCCTGTCCTCTGTCCCTGCTAGTTTCTTCCCACACCGTTTTAGGGTGTTCCGGTAAATCCATCTCCCTGTTACAGGAGATGTCCCGTGCCTCCATTTCAGGTTCCAAACCCTTTCCCCGGGAGCTGCAGTTAAAGGGGAACTGAAGCCCACAGCTCCAGGACTGGAGGTGGCACGCTGGGAGTTGTCTGAACTACTCCAGGCTCTGTTGTAGGAGGAAAGGGGAATGCATCATCTCCAGTACATTCTGATTTCACAAGATTAGATTAAACTACAATGTCCTGTTGAGCAATTCAGTCTCTTCACCTCTGTGGACCAGGGCCCCATACATGGAGACTGCAGCCGCCCTTCTCGCTGGGCTCATCACAGGGCCTGGCATCGCATGTGAGGGTCTCAAGGAAGCGCCCCTGTGCCGCTGAGCTCTCTGTGCCACCAGCAGCGCTGCGTTCGCATGGCACCTAGCTGGAGCATCTCAGCCACCGACAAGCAGGCGCTGCCTTGCAGGCCGTCCCTGATGCTGCTTTCACAGATGCTGGGATGGCTGTGGTGGAGCAGGAAGACCTGGGAGGGCTCGTCAGTGGGAAGTGAAAAACATGCCAGAAGCGCCCTTACGGATACGCTGCCGGCCGAGGTGGGCATGCCCCTCCTTGCTCGCATGGGGCTTGCGCCACGATCCCGTTGCGGTGAAGGAAGGGCTTGGTCCCTTCTACACCCTACGTTTGCGCTCTCGGAGGGTGCGCGGTGCCAGGCAGGTCTCCAGCAACAGACACTGGGGAGCTTGCGGCTTTGCGTTTGGATGAGGCTGCAACGTTCGTGCCGGGCTCAAATGGGAAATGCGTTTCCCTCCGCTTCCGAAACTTTTAGGTATTGTCTTCGACATACCAAAAGCTTTCTGAATTGCCTTGAATGATACCAGAGGGCTAGGAGGAGAAGAGACAAGGGACTATTACTGTTTATTGATCCAGACCTGAAAACGAGTCATTTTACTGGAGAAACAGCAAATAATCGCAAGGGCTAAATCAGACCATACAAGCTGGGCTCTCCTCCCCACAGCAGCTGATGAGACACTTAAGAATGCAGATGTCAATTTGCATTCAAACCAAGCCTCCTGGCCACTGCAGCTGCGATGCTGGAAGTGGGTCCAGGCGGGAGGAACGGGCCTGTCTGGGCAGGAAGGCAGGTGCCTGGCTGCCACCGAGGGGGAGAAGGGAAGGGCACAAGGGTGTAGGTGCAGGAGGCCAAGTGAAGGAGCCTCTGGGCACTGAGCATGCCCACCTGGCACCATAAGGAAGCTTGACAGCATTTTTGCTTCCAGACCTTTTGAGGATCCCCGAAGAGGATGGGTGAAGGGTTAAGGAAGCTGGTTTTGGCATGTCTGGTCTTCTCCCAAATGTTCATAGGCAAGAAAATCTTGGCCCAGGTTTTGGACTGAGACAAAACTGTATAGTCTTCCTGCCGTTGTGCTGTAACACTGTTAAAATGTGAAGCTCTGTGGCTGCTCTGGAGCCCAGATGATCGTCAGTCCCCTGGGACTGGCTCTGAAGGGCTGCAGGAAGCTTACATGCTGCTTTATCATCCATCCCTTTCCTTTACGTGCTGCTGGCAGGTGTCCTAGAAGCCTTTAGGGTATGGCCGTGTGGCAATCTTCAGACATCCTCTGCAATAATGAGGATTAAGAGCATGTTTTTTCTAGTGAATAGTGAAATACCTATTTAGTGATCCCATTGTGTGACATTACCCAAAAAAGCCACATCTTGCAAGAGCCACGCTAGTACTACAGGGAGCAGACCTGTTGAATTGAGTTTATGTTCAAGAGGAGACTAGAAAAGAGTTGAAAGAGAGAGCACAGCTGGGGGCACGCAGCTGGGCAAATTTAATCTTGGAGTGTTTTCGGAGCCTGATGGAAGTAGCTAAAAGAAGGGCGAGTATTATCGGGGAAGCGCTGTGTGTGCTTGCTCTGCTCTTGCTCTGTTTGAGCAGCCACAGCGAGGCTGTTGGCAACCGCACGCAGGGACCGAGGCACGCTCGCTCTAACCCCCCGCAGCCACTCTTACTGTGTTATGACTGCAGAAAAACCTGTGGATACAGGCAACGATGAACACAGCTGAAATCTAGCTTTTGCCATCACCTGAGCTTATTTTCAGGAGTTTGGAGAACAAGAGCTTCCAAGTCCTTTATAAGCTGGTGACGACAGCTTGGCTGTCTCTTGTCTGTTCCAGCCAATGCACAGCCGAAGTCTCTGATGGTGTTGTTAAACGGCGCTGTGCTCTTAAATGATTCCTCAGCCTGAACTTTGGTGCGAGTTTTCTGCCTGGCTCATTCGGGAGGGGCAGGCTCACCATGCGCTTTATTGGTAATAATGGAGCCCAGTGTTTAAGTAACTGCCCCGAGCTTATTCTGGGCTAGGCAAACCAGTTCTGGGTGTGAAACTGGAAAATAACCTCCCTGAACCTTTGCCCGTTTCTTGAACTGACCCTTTGTTGTGAAATGCCCAGTGATACTCCCCTCCTCCGGTGTAATTCAGGGCTGGTGAGTGGGAGACGGGAAGCGCTGGGGACCCGCAGGGTTCAGGATGTGTCTGCTCCCGCCTCACCGTGGAGAGGGATTTGCAGGTTAAAGCTTGGGTAATGCATTCTGCAGGCACAGCGCAACTCGAACGAGCAGTGCTGAGACACCAGCCGGGGCTGAGAGGGGTCCGCTCACTGAGCTCCCCTTGGCTGACGCTGCTGAGCCCGGAGCCAGCTGCTCGTCCTCCAGCACCCAGCTCAGGCCAGGAGAGGGGGAACCCAGTGTTCAGCACCCGCATCGCAGAGGCTAACGTACACTGACAGGGCGCTCAGAGAGCCGCCAGTCCAGCTCCCTGCTCGGAGCAGGGGAGAAGCAGCTTCCACTCGCTGTGGAACTACTGTTTGTCGCGCAGAATTTCCCGCAGTGCCCCATGTTGTGGCTAGCTCACATTGCGGCTGTGGAGCTGAGGAGGCTGGAGTAACGAACTGATCTTTACTAAAACGGCACGAAGATCTGCAGGAGACTTTTCCCCTCCGCTCGCTAAAGCGAATCGCCGTGGTTTCCCGCACCCTGAGGAGGGTGGAAGGAGCCTGGGGCAGCAGCAGATTGCATTTGGCTGAAAATATAATCCTTTCAGTGGTGCTGCATTGTTTTCGAGAGGTTAAGCTGACCTGCTGTGTGCACCTCTTACGTATCACCGTAGAAACCTCTAGAAATTATGGCTGAGAGCTCGTGGCTCTGCATGCGTTGTCCAAAAACTATATGGCTTTATCATGACTGCCTTGGCTGCACAGCCAGGATGAATCCCTACGGAAGGAGTCTGTAGTTCTCCAGGCAATGTGTTGCACTGCCTTGTTCTCCATCTCCCCTTCATCAGGCGAATTAACACTGCAGCAGCACGTGCTTACCTGTGCCTGTTGCCATGGAGAGTTTTCTGGTGCTGATGGACAAGATTTGAATGGACCCTCCTTTGAATTACTTCCCTGAAAACAAGGTTAGAGCAAAGCTTCAGCATTTGCAGGGGGACGCGCCGCTGCCCGCAGCTGCCCACCTGCTTTGGCAGCAGGCAGGCTCAGCTGGCTTCCCACGCCGGGAATCTCCGCGGTTGCACGGCTTATGGACACCGGCATTCGTGTGGCCTCGCATCTGCCCTTGTCTTTGCTCCTGGCCTGTCCAGTGGCTTCGAGCAGCGGCTTTTGTCCCCAGCAGGTGCTGCCCTTCGCAGTGCCTCGGGGCCCCCAGTGCCAGCTGCGT
Organism: Bucorvus abyssinicus; assembly: GCA_009769605.1. Classification (NCBI taxonomy): domain Eukaryota; kingdom Metazoa; phylum Chordata; class Aves; order Bucerotiformes; family Bucorvidae; genus Bucorvus; species Bucorvus abyssinicus. The sequence goes on along the minus strand of CM020042.1, from coordinate 18,854,312 downwards.
TCACCTCCTTTGTAAGCTGCTTCTGCCACTGCAGCCGACAGCAGGCTGGAAGAGCCCCTCGGTGACCGCGAGAAAGCTTTGCAGCTCTCTCTAGCAGCAACCTCACATCATTCCGAGGTGCTTTCAGACACCGCTTCGTATCTCATGTACCTCACTTCGTATCTCAGGTACCTCGGGGCGTATCTGCAGGAGTGCTGGAATGGAGGAAATCTGGTTTTCTGTGAATTTGTGTCTCAAGGGGAGGAGCTGATACCTGAGCTCCAAAAGAGAAATCCCCAAACTGGGAGCTTTGCAAGTGCTTTCTGCTGTGGCATTTCACCGGTGCCTGCATGTTCTGGTAGAAAGGTGGGGATCTCTCCCCCCACCTAGACGCTTATTTTTGCAGCCCCCGTAGGAATTTAGTATCTTTTAGATTCCTTTTCCCCCATCAACATTGGTTCAAGTTTACTTATTGTTAGAGGTGAAGCCAGGCAAACCTCTGACCGCATAAGCGTTAAAACTAGATGAAGTTTTTTAAAAAGCAAAAAACAGGGACTGAGGCACGAATACACTGTGAGCCATATAGATTTGCTTGTAGACATTTTATCTTTACTATATCAAGCTTTTCCCCGGGATCATAAAGAACATATCTTTTATTTCCCCATGTATTTTTTAAATGGAAGCAGAAGTTGTCATTTAATGATGCGACTCCAGGAGCTTGGCTTCCACCATAAAGAGCACCACACAGAACAGCACCGTAAAGCTTTAATCTCCCTGTTAATTACAGTTTTACAGCAGAAACTTTACACAGTCAAAAGAGCATTATAGCAAAGGTGACTTTCATTTTTCAAACGAACTGTCAGAGCAAAACGAACTGAATGGAGAGTCTCCCTTCTATGAGCAGTTTGTTGACAGTCACTCGCTCAGTCACACTCGCTTATGAAGCTCTGGCAGAGAAGAGCCACGTTGCCACCGCGGACTTCATATAGTCCGTGTAGCAGAAATACGCCAAAGTCACTGGGCTTTCAGACGTCCTGAGAAGAAAAAGGAGAGACTTGAAAATTAAGTTCTTAATTTCTAGTGGGCGTTCCTCCTTGGCAGTCACCTCAGCTAAGCAAATACTGTGACTGTTTTTCTGGACGTGAGGAGGGTCGGAATTTGGCTAATCAGAGATGAGATCTGGAAGAGCGGCTGACCCGTTGATCAGAACTGACCTCTTACTTCACTGTGCAATCCACAACCCAAAGTAACTAAACTGACCTGTGCAGAAATGTTTGGCCTGCCATTTTTATTTTTTTTTTTTTTTTAAGTGTACATGCTTAAAAATGTCAAGGAAAGACATGATTGGGAGTTGTGAGTTAGTGATCAACCGCTGTGTTGCTGAAAAACTGGTCCTTCCCTTGTGCAATCGCACCCACCTCCTGGGCTTACCCTGGCAGGAGGATGGCAGGGTGCAAGCTGCATTTCTCACTGTCAGGCTCATGGTGCTTGCTCACGGTGTTCTCATGGCAGGAACCCTTTCCTGAGCCTGCAGTGCTGTGTTCAAGGGGCTTGTGGGGCTGTTTTTCCCTCCTCAGTTCGGAAGCTCCAGTCATGGCTTTTGCCTATGAATGTTCTCATGGCGAGACCACTTGAAAATCAAGCAAAACTCTGTTTATTTGTTCTGCTCAAAACCAAGAGGTGCCAGGCTTTCTTGGCCCTGCTTGGTGTCTTTCAGCAGTCTTTGTGCCTGCCTGAGACAGAAGCTATCATTCTGGCATGCAGCCCTGAGGAAGGAGTGGCAGGGAGGTGTGCCTCACCCAAAGGTGAGAGGACGCCCGGATGGGCACCTCTGCTTGTGTCTCCTTCCTGGCCTCTTTCAGTCTCGCCGGGTTTCCTCTGCCTGTTGTGGTGGTTGGGTCAAGCTTAGCAATATGAGCTGGATCCCGTATTTTTCCTACCCAATGCTTACATGAAAAGATGGCATAGAAGATAAAACCCGTGACATACTGCAGAGAGCACGCAGGCTGGTGTGATAAATACAACCAGACGCCCTGCAGCTGCACAAGCTGGCAGCGGCTGACCCCATCCAGTAACACTGCAGCCCTGGCAGCCTGCTGGTGAGGGGCGTAAGCTGCACGGCTGCAGCAGGGAAGCAGGCGGCAGTGGGAACTGCAGAGGGCTGGCATGCACATACGCTCCCCGATTCTGCAGCTGAACAGGCCGAGTGCAATGCTCAAACGTGTCGACAAGGGAAGGTTTGTTTCCCTGGGACTTTATGGTGGCCCCAGCATTTGTAAGTGCAGGTGTCATGGGTTAGGGCTGGGCTGGCCACTAGACGCATGACAGATACTCTCTATTAACCCCTCCCCATTCCATAAGGAAAGAGAAAGGGAACAAGGGAGAGGGGTTTATGCATTAGAAAACCAAAACTCCTTTAATGAAAAGAATAACAATAAAATGAAATATATACAAAATCAATACCAAACTCAACCCGCCTGTCGGCAGTTCGGTCACCACTGATGCTGTGGCAGGCACTGGGGAAGACCCAGACTGGCCTCAGTGGCAGACGGGAGCCAGATTCACGAGCTGGATTCTGGAACTGAATTCAGAAGTGCACGGATTGGGATTGAACGTGGAACACACAGAGTCATCCTCAGACACCAGCCATTGCAGAAGAGCTTGACCCTTGTGACCCCTCAGCTTTACACCGAAGATGACGTCTATGGGATGGAACACCTTGTTGGTCAGTGCAGGGTCACCCGTCCTGTCCGCTCCTCCCCACAAGTACCGCAGCCCCACCGTGGTACACAGGGTTTAGCAGTGACCTTGGTCTCCACAGCAGCAAGTATAAGCCAGAGCCTTTCTGCACCCCAATATTTGGTAGTAACTGTGAACATCAAGCGCTGTCACTTCTATAAGCAGATACCGCAAAAATATGGCGTTAACTTCAGAAAGTGCAGTTAGTTAGAAGAGACTTGGCTGGGAAGTAAAATCACTGAACAGAATGAGTTCTGTTCTAACTCAAACCAGGACACCAGGACAGAATGTGTGCTTCTTCGTTGGTAAAATATACTAGAAAATACAAGAATCTGGGTGAATTTGTGGTAAGTGGTCTAGAATATGTGTTGCACAGCCCTCTCTTACTGAATTTAGTGATGAAAGAACTAAAAAGTAGCTTGCTTTGAATGTTTGTTCATATGCATGCCTTATATTAAAGGTCCCTTCGGTAGGCTCTAGCAAAAGTCAGCAGCCGAGACCTGAATCCAGAAACACTCATACAGGAAATTAGGAGCAAGTCTACAACAGTGAAAATAACTGGAGTAGTTTTCTAAGGGATTTGGGCAAAATTCTCTTTTTCGGTCACAGTCAACGCAACTGTGTAATGGTAGAGTGGTTTATATCTAGCTTGTGAATGATGATCAATGCCTTCATAAAAAACTCAGGCTGAACTTGAACACCGAGTCTTGGACTTGGTACAGGTGCTACCAGGTGGAGTTTTATGGGCTGAGCTGTGCAGGAAGCCTGCGGTCAGAGACGTTCAGGCCGAGAGGAGTGATGAGTCAGGCTCAATGGTGTCACTGGGTAGGCTGCTCTTGCTGGCACAGGCAGGGATCAGTTTTCATCTCTTACACTTACAGTCTGGAAAAGGGTTTAATGGATTGTGGAGGCTGCCGGCAAGCTAATCCGTGGAAGGGCACAAAAATAATGATCTCATGAATGGCGTTTGTGGGGGTTTTTTTAAAGTATGAGTGTCGGTGAGTGGGGTGGAAGATGAGGTGGAGGGAGTGATATTTCCCATCCAATTGTAGAGCTCTGGTTAAGTATGCTAACATAGTGCTTAGAGATGATGGGAGGAGTGATGAGAGTCAGTTCCACACTCTTCAATACCCACACCAGGTCATCTCCTTAAGGGAAGGGTGACGATTGCTCTGTGCTGTTTTGTGAGGATGTGGTCTGATGGCCAGGAGCACAATGGCTGTAGCCACAGGGACACCCACGTACAGTGGTTCCTGTGGGCAGAAGTGGCCGGGGAGCCAATTGGCTGAAAGGCACTGCCAGAGTTACTAAATTAGTGAAGGCAGTAATAACGGTACTGACTGACTGTTGCTTGCTCAGGCTGCAAGAAGCACAGCTGTATACAAGGGTTTTCCTTTCCGTGGCTGAAGCGTGTATTGATTTATCCTGGAAGAAGCCCCCTCCCTTGTATTCCTGTAATGGAGACAAGGACTGGACCCTTCAGTTTCTTACCCAAGCCTTGTTCTGCATTTCTTCAGCAGATGACCATCCTCCAGTAGCCCGCACTGGCATGGACATGAGGGTACAGCCGGGGGAGCCAGTGATGCTGAGAGGCACGGAGAGCACAGATGACCAAGGGATAGTCAGCTATGAATGGAAACAGGTCTTCGGTAACCCCTCCGTGGAGATGAAGGTAGGGAGCTGCAGCAAGGAAGCAGCTTGCTCAGTGTCCCCTGTAGTCTGCACTAGGTTGGGCTGTCAGAGCTACTGACTTATAGGTCACCTTGACCTTCCCTTCTTGAGCTAGCTGACCCACGACCCTGTTCCCAAAAGCTATGGAACACTCCTAGTTGTTGCCCCCATCCTCTCACACACTACTGGGACATGGCATTTCTTGGCCTCATCAGGTCTCAGGTTCCTTGCACCAGGACAACATCTCAAACCTTCCTGCATAACAGCTGACCTGCCTGGGAGGGAGCACCCTCGAGGGCAGCAGCTTAGGTGCAAGAGCTGCCTCTGCTCCCAAGCTCCTGCAGTTCAGGTAGAAGTCTGCCCTTAGTTTTGCTCTGCTCCACTTTGGTGCTTCTCCTCCTCTGGCTCTGAATAATCCAGTTGTAGGCTCTGCTTCTGTTCTGCCAGGGCTTTTCTTGGACTTTGCATCACTTTAGAGCGTAGATTCCTCCTCCTGTTTTATCTGAGCTGGAGCAGAAGTCATGTCTCCTGACTGGCTCCAAGATCTCTGGGGAGTGAACACTGCCTATCTGATAGATGTCAAATGGGAATTGTGGCCTTAGAAGGGTGAATGATTATTGTTTAACGTCTGCAAATTGCTCTGGAAAGCCTTAGAGCTCATACGGAGCTCTCATGGCACCTTTGGGAAGAGTTAGCAAATGAGTGCATCAGGCTAACAGCTGATTTTGAAGACCAGTGATGACTAGCTGTAGGGTGCTGAGGGGGCTGTGGATATCTGGAAGTGCTCCTTTCCTTTTGCCTTCCCCCTAGCCCAACCAAAGCAACTTTCAGAGGGAAAAAAAAAAGGTTAAGAGTCCTCTAGAATTGTGCTGTGTTAACTATATTAATATTACCTATGGCAACACTGTTTTCTCTTGAAACCTAAGGAAAAAGGCAGATAGCATGGCAGTGGAGACCAGATCTTGTTAGGAAATATAGAGAAAAGGCGTGTGTCAATAATATCACAGCTTTCACGCTCTTTCAGAAACCTCTCACCAGTCAGAGAAACAGGCACTCATTTCCATCTCTAAAACAAAATATACCTCTCATATTCAAAATAAAAGAATATATATTTCTTAAATACACCTAGCTTATTCTCTGTGTACTGAGTAAATGATTCATAATAGGTTTTATTTTTTAAAAAGTAAAGTAAAAACTACAGGTATTTTAGTCCCCTCCAAAGATTTTTATTTTCCCTTGTGTCTTCACAATGCCCCCAAATGTGAAATATCTAATTACGCTGGTTGTACTCTTTCTCTTCGCTATTCCAGCTGGGTAACAGCCCATGGACTTGGGGGAGTTGTATAGAACTGAGACATTTGTCATGCCAGACATCTGCTTCTTTCTTCCTAATGCAGGAACATGGGCCGTGCATGGCTTCTCTCACTCCTTCATTAGAGGTACCTTCTTCTGCATAAGTCTTTCTTTTGCATTCTCAGAAGCACGAAGAAGATAAGGTAGAAATCTCCAACCTGCAGGTGGGGACTTACGTGTTCCAGCTTACTGTCACAGACGCTGCACAACAGCAAGACTTCACCAACATCACCATCGTGGTACTGAATCCTGAGCAGACTGAAGGTGAGCCTGAACCCACAGATGTCTAGCTGGAGTCCCCAGGCCTGAGTGCTGCTCTGGCATTACTCTTCTCAGAGGGGTAGATGGGAAAAGAGCACAACCGAGAGACTGGACATGCACGTCAACTTTTCCCAGTAAAATCCTGCACCTGACCAGTAGTGGAAGGTCTCAACATTCTTAGTGGTCTATTTTAAGGGTTTTGCATCCTCTCGCAGAGAGGTAGCCTGCAATAACCCCATCCTTTCTGCATGTCATTGCCCTCTGCCGGGTGACGTCAGAGCGGCTGAAGCCTGGGGTACAATGGAGGGAGAACAGGAGAACATATTCAAAATAAAAGAATATATATTTCATATATATTTCAGAGACAGGAGAACCTCAAGCTCCTGTTGACTGCATGGTTTTGACTGCATGGTTAATTCTCTTAAGCTGCTGGATAGGTGGAGACATCTGCATGACATTCAAATGTGCCTGGCTGTATTTATATGTTTTACTTTAATGACCAAAACATTCAGCGTTACAAGTGCACTAGGAGCAGGGAGCTCTTGAACAAATGGTTGACTGGTAGCTAAGCAGGGAATTTCTCCCCCTACCACAAGTACCATAAAATTATAAGAAAATAGAAGCCATGTCAAGTGACACTAATGGTCTGTCCAAAATCCAGTATACTGCATTCAACAGTGTCCAGAGGTCGACACTTTGCAAAGGGTACAAGAACATGACATGCTCTCGGTAAATCCCTCCTATGCTTGGCTAGTGCCCAAGGAATTTGCAGCTGGGAGCCTTTTTTAAACAGAAGATGGTGGCTTTGTGTTTAACGGCCTGAGTGAATCCCTTTTTGACCTCATGCAATCTCTGCACAGCAGCAACCTCCTGAAGCAAGGAGTTTCACAGCCTGACTATGTGCTCTGTGGAGCGACTCCTTTTGTTTTGTGGATGTGGCACCTAATAATTTGATTTTGTGACCCTGCCTTTCATATAAGAAAATATACACCGTGATTCCCTACTTGCCTTCTCCGTGCCACTCAAGATTTTATAAATCTTTCAGACAAGCGTCCACACTGTTGACAAACTTCCCTTTGGAAGATTTTCTCCTTTGTATACGTGACGGCAAAGCAAGCTAACCAGAGCCTTGTGTGTTAACTTTCTTGATAGAGCATTGTTTGACTCCTAAGAAGGTGGGTTGGTGTCGGGGATCTTTTCCACGTTGGTTTTACAACCCGAGCCTTCAGCGGTGTGAGGAGTTCATTTTTGGTGGCTGCAAGCCCAACAAGAATAACTACTTACAGGAAGAAGAATGCAAACTTGCCTGCAGGAATGTCAGTGGTGAGTCGCCTTCGAAAATCAGCCCCCTCTTGCTCCTAGGATTGGGATGACCACGAGGACAAGTACTGCAGCTTTTTGGCTGGCAGCTAGTTAGATCCCAAAGAGCTGAGGAGACTGGTCTAATGAGTGATGAAGAGTCCTAATCTTACACTGCCAACATACCCGAGCCAGCTCCTGGAATGCTGTTCCCCCGGTCGGTTTCCCTGGTGTGTCTCCGGCCGCAGAAACCCTCAGCAAATCTTCATGTCACATCTGAAACCTAAATTCAGAGGGTAGCGTAGTGCGGTGGGGCAGCCAGAAGGGCTTCGCTCCCAAAATGAAATGCATCTTCCTCCTTGGCACCCTCTTAGCCAAGTCTGAGAATGACTTAGCGCTGCCTCAGATAAACAGGCTGAGCCTTTTGCAGGCCCTTTTCAGTGCGCAGCTTAAGGAGGAGGCAAAAGCCTTGCAAAAGGAGGGCCATTTGGGAACGGTCTAGCTAGTGGTGGGAAGTTCCCCCGTGCTCTTCCGAGCCTGCCTCACATGGGTACTAGTAACCTGGGATCGCTGGGCGGTGGGCACCTGTATTTCCCCTCCCTAGCCCCTATAGGACTCGCTTCCAGAAAATATGCACTTCTTAGGAGAGATATGACGGCAAGATAAAGCTGATCTTGAGCTAACAAAATTACATGGTGGTAAATTTATTTTATTTTTCCCCTTATCTCTTCAGGTTCTATTGGTGGGCGCCAACAGCCAGGTGAGCCTCCCGTACCGCTGTGTGATGCTGCTGGGAGCTCAGGCTCAGTGTCTCACATCCATTCCTGTGGCTTTTGATTAGCACTCAGGCAGCGTGGAAAGTGAGGCACTGGAGACTAATTTCTTGGCTAAGCCTTTCACTTTCATGTCGTCGAATAATTCAGGTTGGGGATTACCTCTGGAGGTCATCCGGTCCAACCCACTACTCAAAGCAGGGCGGGCCAGCTTTGACGTGCTGGGTTGCTCAGGATGGCATTCAGTCCAGGTTTGCGTATCTCTGATGAAGGAGATTTTACGCTTTCCCTGGACAACCTGTGAAAGCGTTTGATGACCCGTGTTATATTTTTTCCCCTTATATCGAATCACTTTCCCTCGTGTCTGTTGCTGCTCATCCCACTACTGTGCACCTCCAAAACGAGTCTCTGTCTTTTCCACAACGTCACGCTAAGTCTTGTGCTGCAGCCCCTTGCTGAATCTCTACGGGATTCCCTTCATGCCCGTGTCTCTTGTTCGCTGGGCAGCTGAGAACGGGGCGCAGTACTCAGCACTTGTGACCACTTCTGGAGCAGAGGGGAATAACTGCTCTTCTCCATGGCCTTCCGCAGCCCGGTGTGCAGGTTTCAGTTTAGCTTTCCAGTTTAGACCTCATGCTTGGGCATTGTCTCCATATTCTTCCCGAGCGTTTCATTCTTGCTTCCACTTTCTGGGTACTTCTTTTCTGAGAGGAATTATGACAGTTCCCAGAGCAATGTTTCATTTATAAACAATAAATGATTTTTTTTCCCTTTTTTTTTTTTTTTTTTGAGCCCAGGGTGGCACTGAAGAAAGACCTTAACCAATCTGCCTTGTTTCTTGTTTGCCAGCTGTATCAGCAGTTTTAAGTCCTTCATAAAGCAGCTGTGTGGCAGGGAGAAACAATTAACTTTAATTAGCTATCTGAACTGTTTCTGATGCAGTGTGCAATGGGAAATGTCAGTCCCCCTTCTTCAGATGCAAGGATGGCTGCTGCATTGATGCCTATCTGGAGTGTGATGAAACTCTCGACTGTGCGGATGGATCAGATGAGCTGTACTGTGAACAATGTAAGGACTTTAAATTCTGGCTTAGGCAGCTTACCTGCCTAGGGATGAGTGTGGTGTAAGTTACAATTGTTGACTCAGTGCTTTTTGGTGCCTTCTGTTCTTCTCTCCTGACCCTGCATTACCTCTTTCTGCAGTATTATATTTACAGGTTCTGCCATGTCCCATATCTCTGCTGACTGCAAGAGCCGATCTTCCTTCTGGGATGTTTCCTGCCTCCTAAATACGCTTCGTGTCTCTTCTCTGCACCTGTCTGTAAGACTTCAGAACCTCCCCTTCCAGTATGTCCTTACCTGCTCTCCTAGAGCTGGGAGACAGGAAAGGAAACCGTGATTTCTCCCAGTCTGTCCAGGGTCATGATCCCCTTGACATCCTCATGTAAATGCACAATGTCAGGCTGCCCGAGTCCGGAATCCCTCCTCCCTCCCTCGTTCCCTCTTCTGACAGAATTCCCATAATCTCTTTCCTGTACGTGGGTGTTGTGTTGCATTTTCTAGTTGCAAGCATACAATTTGTCTCTCTTGCCCTTTCCTATATCCTACACTAGTGCTCTTTCACACTTCTTAAAACCTGAAGTGATAGCAGTTTCCCCATGCTTCTTGACAAAAAAAAAAAAAAGAAAGCAGCCTTTGTTTTCCTTAGTTTTGTCTTTGTATTTGTGGAATGGAAATTGGGAATAGTTTCTCATTATTACATTTCATTTTTCCCTTGTTCCTCTCCTAGCTTTCAGATATTTAAGAACTTCAAATTATATCTCCCTTTCCCTGGCTTGTGATAGCAAAGGAATGTGCAGGAAAGCCCTGTCTGCCCATGTCCGCATGGACAGAAGTTTTTTTTTTTTTTTGTCTTCAACTAGTGAGAGAAGTTTTGACATGAATTGTTTCTCTTGCAGATGCTCGTGAGTTCAACAGACTGCAGAAAATCAATGTCACACGTAAGCAAGGTACGTATGCTCCAGAGCACCCAGGCTGACATCTGCCAGCTTTTGTGGTTTTTCTTCAGTCTGTTCTTCCATGGTTAAACTGCATCCCTGCATAGTTCCAAAAACAGGTGTAGCATCCGGGTATTCCTGCACTAAGAATGACCAAAAGCCTGTTTCCTGACCTAGAGGAGGACAGCTGTTTATAGCAGGCTTTCCCTTTTACCACCCCAGCAGGTCTCAGGCATACTGCCTGCTGAGCACACTACCTGGCTGATACAAAACCATGCAGCACTTTTTTGGAAATAGTGCAAAACAAAGCAGTGTGGAGGACACAATGGCATAATACAAGCAATATACCTGGGCTTGATCCCACACCTTGGCCTCGTTTTTACTCATGTAGACAGTGGCACTATCACTGGGCTGAAAGAGTATATCCCAAGTCAGCTTAAATGTAGCTTGCTTGGAGAGGAGGCCTGAGCCGAACTGTGGTTTCTGTGTGTCCAGGCTCTTCGTGTTCCCTTCTGCCTCCTGCGGTCGTTTCTACAGCAGGTTGACTCCAAGGTCTAGCAGGACCGCGTGCTCTGATGTTCCTTTTTCCTCCTTGCTAGCTGGGTTTATGGGCAAGTGGCAGCTCGCTTTGGCAATGCCAATTTGAGCCGCTGGCAGCTGGGCAGTGGGGACCCAAGAGCCACTGCTCTGGCCATGGATTCCCTCTGCCACGGTGCTTGTGCTCTTCTGTTGTGAGTGGGAAATGTTGCTGCTCCGGGAACACACTGTTTGGGCTAGAGCACCTCTCCCTTGCTTTGCCAGGTCACTGCGTGGACTTGCCTGATACTGGACAGTGCACCGAGAGCATCCCCCGCTGGTACTATAACCCATTCTCTGAGAAATGTGATCCCTTCACTTACGGGGGCTGTGGTGGGAACAGCAACAACTTTGAAGAAGAGGAAGAGTGCATGAAATCATGTTCAGGCATCACAAGTAAGCAGACATAGTGAGGGCTGGAGCTTTACTGATCAAACTATGACAATCACTCCAGATTAAGCCTGTGGTCCCAAAGAGGCTCTGACTTGGGAGCTTTCAGACAAAGCAGCTCTGCTTTCAAACCCCGGCCGTGCCTCACAGCATTCTTCAATGTGACTGATGGCTTTATGGGGAACGGTGTATATCTACAGCATCTTTCTGCAATGCAGCCTATCAGTCCTCAGAGCTGGAAAACATTTTGGGTGCTGATGTTGAAAAAGAAACAGAGGAGAATGACAAAACTAACCAAATATAGGGTATGGCCTCTCTAAAGAGAATCCAGCTTTCTAGCTTGGCTCCAGTTCTCCCCAAGTGGGAGCGGAGAAATTACAAAAATCCTTAATGACACATATTAGACAGAAGTTTTAAGCAAACAAGAAGGAAGGGTTTGTACTCTAGAGCTTTGTACCTGTTGCTGTGGAGGCCACCAACTGAAGCAGGAGGAGGAATTCTGCCAAACTGTATCTGTTAGGGGGCAAATTGTTGCTGCTCTTCTGAAGCGCTACCCCCAGCTACGCTGCACCTCACAGCCTGCCCTGAGAGCTCAGTGCCACAACTGTCACGAGGCGTGCTGTAAGCATTCAGTCACGTCAGAGCACTGGAAATACACTCCTCAGAAACCTGTCTTATCCCTTGTTCCTTGCTCTTTGTAAAATATTTTCCCCCTCTCTGCTCTCAATTCAGAAGCAGATGCCATCGGCCGGAGATGGGAAACATTTGAGTCCCAAAGCGCTATCTTAAGTGAGTAACAGTTTTGCCTACAGATCTTGCTTGTTGCTTCTACCCTGCCCTGAAAAATACTTTGTCTTTCCTTGCCAAATCCTTGCCTTCTCTCCCACCCCTCTTCTGAAGCTGAGGGAGCAGTGTGGGATTTGTGGGATGCTAGCGGCGGCAAGAGATGTTTCTGTGCACTGTGCATCTGTGGTCCATTGCTCCTTTGTGACTCAGTAGCTTATACCAGAGGCTCCTGATTTTCCTTCCACCAACTTGCCATCAATTCTCCACTGTTCGTAATCAAATATCTTCCCAAGGGCCAAGTTCACATAAGAACCACTAACTTCTGCAAGAAAGAATGCCCAAGTGGGTATGTGAATAATGTTGGGCGCTAGACTGTGGGGAAATCTGATAACCCTAAACACCATCTCTACAGCTGTAAAGAACACCAAAGCTATTGAATTACAAGTCTTACAAGAATATCACATTAAAGTTGGTGTCCTTTCACCAAGATGTAAGGCACCTTTCTTCAGCAGAGAACTCCTGAAATAATACATTTCTATTCTTCAACTCTAGAGATTGATTTAGTCTTCAAATTCATACCAGTTCTCAAATGCATCATGCTTTACTGTCTCCACGGATGCTGCAGGAGTTTGGCTGTAGAAGACCACGTGCTCACAGCCCTGCTACAAGCTCTTTCCCCACAAACTCAGTTCTGTCCACCATGGCTCACTTCAACACCATTATCCCATCCGGGAGGTGCTTTCTGTGACCACCCCTTGGTGGCCTCCCTGTTGACCTAAGAAGCAAGACCAGCATTACGGAAGGGCTTGGTATTCATAGCCTGCCAAAGTCACCGAATAGCCTTTAGAGGGCGTGGTGCATCTGGGAAATGATGGGAATCATAATTTGGGAGAGACAGGCTGGCTATACCCTGGCCGTACCCTTATGCCATGTCATCGCCTTCTTTCTTCTCTAACCAGGCGTGCAGTGACCACTCTGCTATTAGGCCAGCTATTGCCCCCCTCTTCCCTTTGCCAGAACAGCTTCTTCAGCAGCCTTTGTGCTTGCTTCTTCCTGACTGCTCCTGCTGCATCCAAGCTCGTGGAGCAGCCCTTCTAACATGTTCACGTATCCCATGCAGGTGCCTTTGAGGTAGTGATTGCCGTGCTGCTTGGGATCTGCATCATGGTTGTCCTGGTGATCATAGGCTACTTTTTCCTGAAGAACAGGAAGAAGAACAGCCGCCGCCGTCAGCCGACCACTGCTACCAACTCAACCCTCTCCACCACAGAGGACACTGAGCATCTGTTTTACAGCAGTGCCACCAAACCGGTCTGACCTACAGCCCCTCTCTCTCCTGCCCAGCACTGGGGCATTCCCCAAAACTTCTGGAGTTCCGTTTTTAGACACTGGCCTGAGCCTGAAGGACTCTTTCACTTCAAAGACATTTATAGCATCAGGCCAAGACCTAGCCATGATTTGGCAGTACTAGCATTTGTGATTGTCTTGGCTAAATGGCTGCTCTGGAAAGTGAGGGTTTGGGAGCGTTTTGATGCTCTCTGATGTCTACGCCTTCCTAACCTCAAACAATTGAGTGAAACTCTGAATTACATCTTTCTTCCTGCTCAAACCCCTAGCACAGCTCTGCTCAACTTAGTGAAGAACTCTGGAACTGGATCTGTATAGCATTCACATTGGTGAATGGTGCGAGCACCAGAGCCAGCAATTTTTTGATTGCAGTGCCACTTTCTTCCACCCAACTTCATATTTTCCTCCCTCTCCCTCAGTCCTCTGCAAGGTGGCCCTGCCTCCCAGCAGACCTCCTGGTTGTGGTGAGCCTCTTCAGGGCTCTGAGATTCACATAACTGTCCAGACCTGTTCCAAGGGCTCTGTGACACCCTCCAGTGGTTCCAGTCTTCAAGATGGAAGGAAACAGAAACGCCTGCTTTAATCACTAGGCTTTGCTTTTTAACAGAGAAGCACACCTAGATTTTTTTTCTGCCTGGCTGCCGTGTTGCAGCCTCCTAGGTACAGTACATCTCCACCATTTTCTCTCCGTGAGTTGCCCTGGTCGCTTTTCCAGTGTTCAGTCTGAACCGAAACGCATTGAGAAATTATTTATTTATTCTCACATGAAAGGAAAGGAAATGTCCCTTCTTTTCCTGCTGATGGTGAGGGGAGGGTGGAAGGACCCAGCTCCCCCTCAGTTGGACCTTTGCTGCAACTTTGATTTACCCGTGTTCTCCTCTGAGCGTGCGGCCTGACCTGAGTCCCTGGCATCTCCCAGAGCACAGGACTGGGCTCACGTCCCCAGGCTTCCTCGCTTCTGCTGGCCCATCCCTCCCAGCTCCAGGAGGTCCAGAGCTCATCGCTGGCCTCACGGCAGCATGTGATGTCCCCACTGCAGCAAGGTCCCCTGTGTTCTTCCACAGGCTGCTCACAGTGAGGTGCTTCCCAGATCTGTACCGCTGCATCTCTGTTGTACAGGCTTGTACCTCTGGGGACTTCTGCTGGAGGCAGGAGCTACTATTTCTCAGCTGCCTGACACATTTTGTTGGTTGTGTTAGCACCGACCCCCAAAATTCCAGTGCGTGCTGCTCTTGGAAAACTCCTGCTGTGAAGAGAGAGGAAATTGGTGCGTGTGTGTGCGCACGCACGCACGTGGGCGAAAAGCATAAATCTCTGTACAGACTTTAGTTTAAATACTTGGACCCTTTCAGGGCTGAGGGCAGGGTGGCTCTGGAAGGCTCTGGGTGAAGCCATGCCCAGCACGGGGCACAGCTCAGGTCCCCTCAGGAGCAGCTCCAGGAGAGCTGCCTCATTGGGATGGTGTCTACGGGCTGGAAGGGAAGAAACTGCTGCCCACAGCCTGCTGGCAGTGTGACTGCACATTTCTCCCCGTCATGGCCACCTGCCTCAGTGTCCCTGGGGCTGGTCAGATTCTTCCATGACTTTTCGCGATCTGTCTTGTGTCATTTTTTCCATCTCGTTTCCCCACAGCCTATCGTGGCCTATGCAATAAAGCCAACATCTTGATTTATATTTTTGCGTGCTCACTTTGATAATAAAAAGGAATTGTTTGTCTTATCTGACTCGGGAGTGGTGTCTGAGAAGCAATGGCCCGCCGAGGAGGCAGGCGCCGTCCTTACGCCTGCGCGCTTGCCCGCTTCCATCCGCCCAGACTGCGGCGGCCGTGGGGAGAGCGCTCTGGTGCTGCAGCCCCCTTTCTTGGGGAGGGCTGGCAGTGGGGGGATGCAACGCGTGGGTACCTGAGAGGCCACCACCTCTGCGATGTGCTGAGAGTGAGCTCCTTACCCACCCAGTCACACAGAGAGCCGGGCAGGGTGTAACCTGAAACTGGGCTCCAGCTGGTCGGACTGGTTTAGGGTTTGGGTCTGAAACCGAAGGCAGGCACTCTTCAAACAGGAGTCGCTCTCGCTGTGTCTCCAGGGTGGTGGTTGCCCAGGCACCGCAACCTAAAGTTAGCCGCAGATAAATTTGGCTAATGGGCAATGGATATGTATGGGAGCCAGGGGAACCAGCCCCTGCAGCGCTGGCCTGGCGGCGCTGGGCCTCCGCAGCAGGAGGGCCGTCTGCCCCGCGCTCTGCGCCGGCCCGTGGGCTTGCCCTGTCACTACCGCCCCTCTCTTCCCTCAGCCTGCCCCAGCTCTCCGGCCCTGCCACGTCCAGCTACGTGTGTCCACACGTCCCCCGAAGGCCTGCCCCAGGAGCAGCCCTCTGTCGGGCCTCCGCCTGCTACGCTGGTGGGGTCAGCAGTCCTGGCCTGGTGAGCGCAACCCCTGGAGTGGGAGCGCCGCTGGAAACCAAGGCCGCGTCTCTCGGCAGTGTCTAAAGAGAGAAGGCTCCTTCGCTCGCAGCACGTCTGGGTGTCTCCTGGTGTTAGACGTGGCCCTGGCCGAGTCTGCCCTCTCCTTTGCCGTGCAGCCTGCAGAGCACCTTCTCCTCCTGCCCAGGAGGCCGGCGGGCAGGGAATGGGCCCAGCGGCAGGCGAAGGGGCCGGTGCCCTCTCGCCTCGGTCCCCGGCAGGCACCCTTTGCTCCGAGGGAGCTGCTGCTGCTGCTGCTGCTGCTTCTGCTTCTGCTTCTGCTTCTGCTTCTGCTGCTGGGGCGGGGGGTGGAGGGGTGGGGAGGGCAGGGGTTTGGCCTGGGAGCAGTGCCGCCGTGTTGGCACGACGCAACCCAGGGATGCTCAGACATGAAGCCAGACCCGGGTGACGCCGTGCCACGCAGTCACACCTGTAACTGTGCGTGCTGCTGTCAGCGGCCCCCGGCTTTTACCGTCTGGGGCCACTCGGGCTGCACCAGCAGCTGCTGCACGGGGCGGCTGGGGAAAGGCCCTGCACCCCCGCACCCCCACCCGCCGTCAGCCGTCACAGCCCCTGCACCCCGCCAGAAACAAGGGCTTCTGCGCTCCGGGAAGTCCTAGACCTTTAAAATGGGCTTGTTTTTCAGATGGAAACAGGAGCTCAGGGTTTGAAACTTTCTGCAAAATGAGGATCCCCCTCCTCAAAAACCAAAACCGAAGGCTGCCTGCCCGTCAGCTGATTAAGAGACATTTCCTGGTCAAAACCGAGCTGCCTTGTTTCGCTGGCTGTGCCTGATGGCACGCAAATCCTTGCTAGTGCCCCAGCTGCGGCCAGAACCAAGCAGCTATGTGAAGTGCTGGTCATTTCTGAGCAGAGCTGCTCCTCCTGGTGTGGAGCCACCCAGCGTGTCTCACCCCTGAGCGCGCCACCTCAGCGCAGCCGCTCTGTGGTACAAGAGGCTCCCGGGGGTCTGCGGTTGGCCCCTTGTCCTTGCAGTGGGTGCTGGCAATGTCTTCCCCCATTGAGGTCAGTGTTTTCGAGGGTGTTGTTTGCACAACTTATGGAGCCGTCTTCCTGCCAAGCCCTGGGAGCTGCTCCACCACGGGAAACCTGCTGCCTCTTCACTAGCGTCGGCTCTGACCTGCTGGCAGCCTCCATCTCTGCAGGAGGAAGACCATCAAGCCTCTCACCCCTTCCTGACCAGAAAAGCTTTTGCCTCACCTTGCTCAAACCATCCAGAAGAAAGGCTTGCCTGAGCTTTTGGCTGAGTTAGTTCCAGCGGGCTGAAGGGGACCTTTGTGTGGCTGCTGACTGGATGGAGGAAGCATTAGCTCACGGCTAAATATCGGGTGCTTTCGGCTTCACCATGGCACAATGGCTCCGCAAATAAACACAGCAGCGGCTCTGGCACGACAAAGGGTGTCTCCACAGTGGCAGGCCAGAATATTGTCCCCTGCACAAAAGCCATGGTGAGGTGATACTTTCCGATCAGTTACTTTAGCTCTCCAGCCTAATTTGTTGCTCAGGAAGAGATTATTTTGGCTTTGAGGTTCTTACTGCAAGTATTAGGAATGACCAGACTTGCTCCTACCAAAGAGCTTTGAGCTCCGAAATGGATGAGACGCAGATTTTAAGCGCCACGGCTACGCCAAAGTGTGGTAAGAAAATACTGCTCACTGAAGGAGAACCCATGTGGGAAATAGGCCGTTTAAACTTTCCAGACACTCTTTTTTTCTCCTTGAAGAAATGGAGAGCGCAATTGGACATACTCTCCCTTGCTTATCGAGCAGAGAACTGCATGCTACTGTAATAGCTTATAGTCATGGAGGAGTACAGTCAACTACAGAAATTACAGAGGATCCCATCTCTTCTGCAGCAGGTAAAAGGGCACAGAGGAACCTTTCTGCAAGGCAGCTTGGCTGGCCAGTATCACAGGAAAATGAGTGTTTCCTAGGCAAGGTGCCATCTGAGGCATTACAGAGTTTCTGTGGCCCTTAGTCAATGGTTGCCTCTCCAAGATGTCCTCATCTCCAGCTGTGTCAGGAGTTTGGAAATTCACCATTGGTTCCTGTAACAGCTCTGGGAGATTTAGCAGAGGCCAGACCCAACATTTAATTACCGTCTTCGCTAAGCTGCCCAGAGCCAGCTTACATGAGAGGATATACAAAATGACAGAAAGCAGGTGACTGGAGCTGCAGAGGACAAGAGCCCTGCTGGAGCCACCCAGACGCTCCAGCAAGGAAAAGGGGAATTTTCCACAAGACTCGGTGCAGATGTAGTGTCCGTGTCTTTGTTCTCTGTCCTGACACACATGGTAGCTGCTTCAGGATTGTGAAAAAATATTTGTGATTCATCTCCAAGTGAAGCATTGGCCCAGGATTTTGAGCTACAGGGACTGCCCCAGCCAGAAACTCTTCTTTAAATTAAACGACAGTGCCTCTCACATGTCTCTGCACCTCTGGCAGGGGACCTGGGCTCCTGCACCTCCACCACCAGCTGCAGGCTGCACTGCTGCATTTTTTCTTCATTATGGGGTTATTTTTCAGCCAGAGCAGCCGCCCAGTGTGCTTTGCCAGCTCCTTTGAGATGTCCAGAAGAGGGGGCAGCAATATCTTAATACCCCACCTGGTATTGCCTTGGACATTGTACTGTCAAACCAGCAGGGTCATTGTGCAGTGCTGGAGTTGGGTGCTAAGGTGTGACATGCTCTAGTCCTCTATGAGCTCCACAAGGTAAGGTGTGAGGTCCTGTTCCCTTTCTCCCTGTCTGTGGTAATGTTGTGGTCCATATTACCATACTCCCCCTGGTCTCAAAGCCCCATAACCACCTGCAAGGCAGGGGAGAGCTGGTACAACCTTCAGAAGAACAGAGACTTGACCTCAGGACTCTCAAGCCTCTTGTGGGCATTCTGTGCCTTGGGTCTGCTTCCCATTGGTTTTGTATGGGTTATACAGAGCCAGCCCCAGGTCCTGGGGTCGCCAGTTGAGAAGCAAAAACTTTGCCAGTGAGACTTGAAAAAATAAAAATTGCATGTGTGTGCTTCTCTAGTTTTTAACTATTTGGATCAGTTTTCCAGATTTTTTTTTTTTGCCAACTTTTACTCCTACCCTTAACACACACACATGATGTTTTGAAAGAAATAAGATTTTTTTTTTTCCTGTAATCAGAGGACTTCAGGAAGTAGAGCCTTCATTAAAACCAAAGCAAGCCATAACAGTCCTTTTGTAGAATGTCACCAAATGGTAGCCGTGTCTTCCAACCCTCACCACACAACCCTTTTCTCTGCAAATCCATCTTAGAGGATGAAGAGGCATTCGTGACACTCAAGAAAGCTTAGTGACAGAGGCAGATGCTTTGGGGAGCTGTGGGGTCGTTTCATGGACCGTGTGGCTCCACAGCTGAGCAGATGGGAGTTGTTGCCGAGGATGCAATGCTTTTATTCTAATGTCCTCACTAGAGGTTTCTGGTGCACAAAGTTTCTGTAAAACCAGTTTGAACTGGTTCTCTTTCATATTTAGAAACTATCTCTGCTTAGAATTACACCCTGTCAACAAAGCTTCCTTCCTCTCTCATCCTAATGTTT
Source organism: Bucorvus abyssinicus (assembly GCA_009769605.1). Classification (NCBI taxonomy): domain Eukaryota; kingdom Metazoa; phylum Chordata; class Aves; order Bucerotiformes; family Bucorvidae; genus Bucorvus; species Bucorvus abyssinicus. The sequence continues at coordinate 18,835,101 of CM020042.1, read as the reverse complement.
TGGGAGAAGGGGAGGTCTTTTCCCCTTTCCCAGAAGCCTGGGCAAATCTGTTTTAAATGGAAAACAGATTTGCCCAGGGAATTGCATCTTGCCTGCTATGTCTTCTGCTCATTGATCCTTCCACCACCCCTCCAACTGCTCAGCCAAGAAATTTCCTCCCTCTTTCTGCTTATCGCTTATCTCCCTGTTCAGCTGCTAAGGGACCAATCAGAGACAAGTTCTGCTCAGAACACAACCCTGTAGATAAAGGGAAGAGCTGGCACAATGTGTGTGCCCAATATCATTCTTCCCATTACCTTGTAGGCTTTATCTTCCTCCTTCTCTGTGCATTCCCATCACAATACTGTCTTAAGCACACAAGGCTGTAAAAGCCATACAAATACCTGGCCATCAAGAAAATGAGTAAGCATCTGAAGGACTCTGCTTGAAAATAGTCAATGAAGGCAGATCCTGCCATTTGAATACTAAAAGCATTGTGTACTCTGGAAACTTCCACTGTTGGCCAACCCTGGGGCAATGGGCGAGGTCCAGAAGGAAGCCCAAGTGCCAAGAAAATAGCTATTTGTTTTCGTCAGTATTTTTTCACCACTAGGGTCTTCTTTCCGCGCCCCCCTCCCCCAGGAACTGATCTAAGATCTCCTGTGCCGTACTCACAGCTGATGTTTCACAGTCCACTGCAGCTTCTCCCAGACTGCCAAGTATATTTGTCTCCATACACCGGAGGTGAGCTGGGCTCCTTTCCATGGGCGCTCGTCCTCCTATTGTCAAATGCCAGCCAGGTCCGATTGGTGGGACAGGCTGGAAGGGATATTATGATTTTCTGCTGGGTGATCTTTCAGCTGGACTGTTCCTCTGTGTTGGTGGGAGCCCTGTGTGAGCAGCAGCCTGCAGTGCCAATGGTGAAAATTGAGCCCGAGCACTGCAATTCAGTCTGTCCTACAGCTAGCCCCTACTGAAGGGGTAGTCCCACTCTCCAGCTGCTTTCTTCACTGCCCTGTCTGAAACACCCTGGCAAAAAGCTATTCACTTCGCAGAGGTTTGTTTTCTGCTAGTTCAGCTCCCTGAACCAGCTCCCCTTGGCAGCAGCTGAGCATCAGCTCTGGCATGAGAAAATCTACAAAAGAGTGCCTTGGAGGGCATCTCTGAGGGAAGCCAACCCAGAAACATCAAACCATACCCATCAGCCCTGACATCTCCCCGAGCTCCATATGCCCTGGCTCTCCAGCACTGGACTGAGGCCCTACAAAACTGTGTCCAGCTTCTGCTTGTTGTCCTGCAAGTCACATCCCTGCTTGGTGTAGCTCTTCAGCAGCAGCTTGGGAGTAACATTGCCACCTTGCCTTTCAGCCCTCCCTGTCGTTCAGAGAGCTGTCCCCTGCACTGTTGGCAGCAGGGCTGCTGTCTGGGGCAGGGGGCTCACTGGCTGTCCTGCCATGGCCTATGGCGCTGGGGCTGAGGGGCCAAGGGTGCTGTCCCAAACAGTCCTCACCCACCCTTTCACACGAACTCCAAAACCTCATGAAAGGCTCCTACTTCCTCATGCCTCCAGGCTTTCTGTAAATTGCTTCATCCAGCTGCTGAGAAAAGGGGGCTTTCCCAGCTTTCATTTATTCCCCACTTCGTTCGGGTTTATGTTAATTGTGCATGAATAACTGGCTGTGGGCTGGAAACTCTTCTGACAGCCTGTTCCATGGAGGTCATGAGGAAAGAGCCGGGAAATGGTGGTGAAATCCATATGTAAAACTGCAGAGGCTTCCCCTTTGAGCCTGGATTTTGGCAGCAGGAAAAATGGGCTGGAACAGCCCCAGAGCACAGCCTCAAGCAGAACTTGTGTTTGGGGCAAAAGTGGCCACTTATTTTGCATAAATCACAGAGGCAGCAGGCTGAGGACTGCCTGGCAGGGTTGTGCATGCCACCATCAGTAGGTCAGGAGAAAAGCCTCTTCCAGCGCCAGGAAAGGATGCCCTGAGCCTCGGCTCACAGGATCTGCATCCTTGGAATTGCACGCAGTACAAAGGCAGCTCGGTCATCATTTGCCTCTGGGTGAAAACAAAGTGGTGGTGGCACTTTTTTGGTTTTGGTAGCTCTGAAGAGCTCAGCAGGTTTCTAAGCTGGAGGGAACCAAGACCTGTGTCCCTGAACTCCAGTAAGTTCTTCCAGAAGGTTTTTGTAGGTGAGGTGCTTTCAAATCTCAGACGACCTGTAGATTGGGTACTCGAGCCTCCCTTTGCTTGCTCTTTCAGCATGAACAAATCAGAAATGCTCAATCGTCTCCAGACCTTGAGAAATAACGATGCAAGTGAGGATGGTGGGGAGTGCAGGATGCTTGTCCTTCCCTGGGAGATAACTGTCTTATCTGTCTCCATGGAACTAATGCCCTTTCTACTCCATAGCTCCTAGTGACTTTTCCTCCCGCGTTGGCCTAATTCATACATAAGTAATGAAATCCAGAACAGTTAATCTCAACTTGCAGTTGGCTTTGGAGTATGCTGCTTCTGTTTCAAAATGTGCTCATGTGCCCAGGTGTTTGCTACTTTATTTCAGTGCTGCCTCTTCTCATCAAGCTCAGAGCTTGGCCAGTTCCTATACTCTGTAGCGTAGGAGAAAGGCAGATGTTCTGGCCAGAGCGGGTCCTTTCTCTTCTGTGAAGAAGGCATGATGCTAAGCTGGGATGATGACGTGTGAATATACTGAGTCCTGTGACCAGGGCCTCCTCGGCTGCCCCTTTCAGCAACCAGATACCCCCTGAGGTCAGCTGCAGAGATCACTTCGGTCACTGTCCCACAACCTGTTGCTTTCTGCAGTGGAGATGTCATGCGTGAACAAGTCCAGAGCCACTTCTGGTGCCTGCGCAGAGGCCTTTGGCAGGGCTGCCGGCTGACTGACGCACCCATTGAAACACGTCTCAGCTACCTCCCCTCCACAGGAACACCACCAGCAAACAAACCCTGCTCGCTTGGTGCTGCTCTGTGCCCCAGTTCCCACTGCAGTCACTGGGCAGACTGGGCTGTGGTCAGGCAGCAAGCAGGTAGAACTGGTACCCAAGGCATGACCAGGCTTGTTCAAACACTAACTTCCTATTGCTCTTGTTTACCCCCCTCCCCTTCACTTTCCCATAAACTCTACCTTTGTTTGACTCCCAGCACACCCCTCTTTCCTGTCTTTTTTCTGATATGCATTGCAAGATGTCTGGAACAGCCAGGCTGTGTGGCACAAGCCAAATATTACAGCATCAGGCGGGAGATAGTATCTTGCTTTCTGCAGTCACATAAACACTATATCTCTGTGTGTCCCTGGGACCCTGTAACATTTCTGCACCAGACGTAATGGGGTCAGGAAAGTAAGTGGTATTGAATTTTTCCAGTTTGAACCACCAAGGAGAATTTTGGCATGATGAAAAGCGCTCCAATAGCAGTCTGAGTGGGACACTTAAAAACCCTGCAGAAAGCACCAAGGGAACCCTAATGATTGAAAATGTGCTGTGGGTCTAAAAAACAGTGCCTCTGATTCCAAGAAAGATAACTTCAGTTGAGGGTCCTACAGCAAAATTTAAGATGAGGAAACGTTCACCCCAGTGTATCTACAGGAGACCTACACTCCAGCTCCTAGCCTTGGGGGATATCCAGTAACCGTGTAGAGGTAAAAATGACCTGGTTGTCTTCTCTCTCAGTTCAGTGGTGTTTTTCAGCAAAGCTGAATCAAACCGTGCTCTCCAGGGTGCCTTTCACCCCCTTGGAGCAGAGGACAAAACAACTCCTCCTTAATACATTCAGAGCTTGACTAGCCACCTCCTCAGGACTAAACTGCTGCCTCTGCGACAAGGATTCAGGGCTGTCTGCTGAGATGCCATGCTCCCATCCCCAGTGTCTCGGGTCGATTTCTGTGTGCCCAAACCTGTGGGTGGCAGTCCTTGTCCCAGCCCAGGCAGTAAGGAAATCAGCTCTCCATGCAGTTGTGCCAGTTGTTGTAAAAAAGTGATGGTCAGGAGGCCAGGCTCCTCTCTAAGGACTCTGTCATGAGGGAAGAGCCAATGCACAGGAGCTTCTTGAAAGTGGCCACTGAAAGCAATGAACCAAACCGTGTTCGGTTCCTAAGTCTATGCTTGTCCGGGCTGCAATTAGAGTGGAGTAATACGTGTTGCACATATATGTCGCATCTCATAGAGATGAGTGTTGTGGAGCTGGGCAAAGCTCAGGAGCCATCCCCCGTGTGAGCATAATTGTAAGGAAGGCATGGCAGTCCTTTGAAACCACTTTTGAACATGGGGCTGGAAAGGGCCTCCTGACTCATGTCCATTTACTTACCTTCTATTTTAGACAACTTTGTCATCTAGTAGTTTTCCTAAACAAGACCTGCTTGGTCTTTAAGGGGAGGGGTTTGTTCTCATGCTGTTTCAGCTGAAAACCTCTCCAGAACCTCTAGGCTCTATGACCAAAACCCATCTTCTACTTTCCAACCTGTCTTGAATTTTGTGCAGTTTGCATCCATTTAAGTTGTGTCAAAAATTGTTCTTTTGCTTAAAAAGCTCCTTTTCTATTCCTAGCACGAGCAAGCTGAGGAGGCTAGCCAGTGGCTATGTGTCAGCCTGTCGTTGCAGTTCATCCAAACTGCAATAATTCACATATCTGACGGTTAGAGCACTGCATCTTTTAGCTTCATAGCAGTAGCAATAAATCCCACAAAATAAGAGAGATTTAAAAAATCCTTAGGGTGTCTAATGCAGCTGAGACTTGCTGATTCACCCTAGTTCAGATCAGAGGCACTGCTCCTCCCAGGTAAGAGTAGACGTCAGAGAGGATCCTGCCATGGCCACTGACGGTTTCTAAGTGACTTGTTTGCCAGCACTACTCAGCCACAGTTGACACAGGGTAAGAGTAAAGCAAAGCTTTGTGTTTTCATGACAAAATGTATTTTAGCGTAACAATATGTTTGTTCATTTAGTTTAAAAGCCCCTCTGTCTTCAACCACCTGAAACTGCCGGGAAGCACCCCTGCGCCTTTGCAATGCATCTCCAGTCCCCAAGCTTTAAAGCCTTACAAGCTGTCATTGCTGAACTGAGGCAGCTATTTAAATCAGGGATGAGAACTCCATTGATGTCCGCTTCACAGGTACAAAAGGAAGAGTTTATTACCTGAAGCAAGCATGACTCCCTGCTACCTAAACCTCCTGGAAGCAAGTTAGATTGATGTTCTACTGATAACCACAGCTGAGGAGCCGTGCACAGTGCGGCTCCCACAACTCCTAACTCCGGTTCAAAAGCTTTTATGCAAAGGAACAATGGGCACCAAAACAGTGTTGCAGCCTGATACACACCGCAGTGTTTTGCTGTGATGGAAAGACTTGCCCTGACAGACAAGCCTGCTTTTCCTGTCCCTGTCCTCTTCATAACGTAGAGGTAATTCTTATCAGTAAGGAGCCTATTGTCCACCTTTTAAGAACAGGAGCCAGGGATGCACACGCTGGCTAAGGAGATGAAAATAGGTTTTAGCAAAAAGGGAAGTGCCAGTCAAAAGAAGGGCTGATTTTCTCATTGGAAATCTGCGCCTATTATCAGAGATTCCCTGCCACCAGCAGTGCCCAAGACAGAAGTGACGGCTCATCTGTTTAGCCCTCGCTGCCCAAGGGTTGAGCACATCTGTGCACGTCATGAGGGAGCATGCAGAACATTTGCACTGTTGCCTCATGTCCATTTTCCCTCTGCTCACCGAGTTGATGTTCAGCCTTTGAAAACGAGTCTGTGTTCAGCATGCTCTAGAAAACTCTGTGGGATTGAGCTGCTGCCTGGCCAGCCCCTGACATTTCAGGGTGCTCACTGAGCTGCTCTCACAACCTTCAGAACCAGCTGCTTCTTGTGCAACTCTGTAATCAGCGACGCATATTATGACCAGGTAACCTCCTTACAGCCCGAGCAGTATTTATTTCTCAGGGAATTGCTTTGCGTAAAGCATTCATACCCTGCTCAGGCATCCCTGATGAGACAGGTCTCTGTGGGCAGCACCCCACTTGTGGGGTGAGTCTCCCCCAGGCACTTCCCAACCCTTGTGAGAGGCAGGATCTTTGCAGCTCCCTGGATTTTCAAGGGCTCCGGCCCTTCTGCACAAAACTAGATTGTCCTTTGGTGGCTTTCATCTGCGTATTGAGACGTGATTTATTTTCAGTCAGTTACTTTGGTTCCTGCTCATTTTTCCTTTTTGACCCCAGAACACTGCATTTGCACAGCAGCACTCCAAAGCCAGATCTGCAGACAGGGCACCCAAATTATTGCAGAATAGCAGAAATCTCTCCAAGCTGGTGGGCTGCTTGGAGAGGAAGGGAAGAAATGAAAGGGAAGTGATCCTCATGGAGTTATCTCATCACCCATACTTCTCCAACCTTATTTCATAACATGGCAGATGCGATGTGAAATGCTCTGCTACAAGACCAGCCGGAGAGCTTGTGCTGGAAGTTTGGGCCCTTTTGAATCACCAGATTTCTTTTGCTCTCCTGCAAATGCTTGCTTGGAGCACTGGAGGGACGCGTGGGTTAGTGGGCCAGAGCCACTTGAGTGTTTATTCTCAGAGTCAGGGTATCTACAAGGCTGACACAGACTTCACTGGGGAGGATGCCTGCAGCCAACACTCACAGGCTCTGTTGGCAGGCTGAGTTTAATAACAAAGATAATTATTAGTAAGTAATAGTAATGTTAATGGTAACAAAGTACCTCCTTCATATTGTGCATAATCTCAATAGATTTCCCTTTCTTTCCAACTGCTACAGCTTGCTGAAAGGCCATTTCTTCTCTGGGGATATATTTCTACTACTTTGGAATATTTATGGCATCTTTTGTTATGACCCACACTGAACCCTGGGATTTCTGTAGGACAGAAAAATTTCCCTCTAGGAAACCGTAAGTCCTTTCTCTCCTAAATGAAAAAGGCAGCATAGTCTGTTCACTTCTGAGGGTTCCCCCTTCCCACAGAGCCAAGAGATCTTGAAAGGGATCTCCTTCCACACAGGGCTCTTAGGACATCATAGCTGCAAGGGCTGAAGGTGTGATTCATTTCTTCCCAGCAGGAAAGTGGGAATCCTGGAGATGTCCGAGCCAGGAGCGGTCAGTGTGGTTGGGTTGCTCCAGTGTTAGGAAAAAGCTAATCTAGCAAAATGTGAAAATGTCAGTTAGATAATTCCTGGCCAGCACCAGCCTGTAACCCTCTTATCAGTTCTACCAGGTGAGGTGAAAAGACAGGGATGTGGAGTACACAGGGCTGGGTAGTAGTTGGGGCTTGCTCCTTACCAGGAGAGTTTCCCAGGCGTGGAATGACCAAAGGCAGCTGAGGTCTCCAGGCAAAGGAGATGTCTGGAAGAACCTTGCAGAGGAAAGCGATCTTGTGGTGAGTCACTCGAGGCTCAGGTCTGATATCCCTGCCTAAAGAGGCACAAGTAATTGCCTCTGATTAATGCTGGCAAACCTCTGTGAACTCCAGCGAGGCTATGAAAGGACTGGCATGCCTCTTTGAGATGGGGGTAGGATAGAGTACAGCCAAGTGTGGGAAGAAAATTAAGCTGAGATGTAGTTTTTAATAACCAATAAAGCCATGCTCTAGAATGGAGCGTTGAGATTAGAACTCTGTCCCTGCTCTTTTATGCCTCTTGACATGTATGAAGTTTATGGAAGAGCAACCAGTGCTTGCTCTAGAGTCCCATTTGTAACATTTAAATGCCCATGCTGCCCCTCATCCTTTCTCGCTGGGAAGCTGTAATGATCTAGACCACAGATGTGGCCAGAGATTTCCAGCAGGTGCCAATAAAACACAGCAGAGCAGCATCAGTGAAGTCAGCACTGATATTTAGCAGAAGCAAAACTATCCTTTTCCTGGCTGACTATTCACCCAGATGAGGCAGGAGGAAGACTGGACTGCAGAACGTGGCATTCCCTTTCAGTGAACACCCTGGGTGCTCAGCAGCCCCACTCTGCTCTCACCTCTGGAAAAGGGAGGGAGAAATGGTCCAACCTATGCCTGACAGCAAGTGGCAGCAGGAGGCTTTCAAGCTCTTCAGGTTCATCTTCTTTCACCTGAGAGCCTGTCTGCACCTCAGTTAGGAAGCATGATCAGAGCTTGGTGGCAGTGAGTTAGCTTCATCCAGCCATGTCAGCTACTGTGACAGCACAGCAGCACAGACCTGAGCAGGAGCTCTGGCATGCCTGCCAGAGCCACTGGCTGTGTACCTGGAGAGCTGGCCTTCTTGGAAAAGTGAGCTGCTCTTGTCTGGCTGATCTCTACTAAAATATGCAGAGGTGCTCAATAGTCAGAACACCTCTTCCTCCTCTCCCTGTCCTACAACACGATAGACTCGAGGTGGGATGCTATTTCTCCACTTGTAAGTAAAGCTAGTTCTGAGTCCCGTTACGGAACGGTTCCTGCTGCTGCTGTGCTCCCAGACCTCCTGAGAGGTGGTCTCTCAACCACCTGGGCTGTGGCTTTGCTCAAATAGTTCTGCCTATGCTACAGGGACTGGGTGGAAGCAATGGAGCCAGACACATATATCCCACAGCCTGCAGTTTGGGTCCATCTCTTTGTTTTTCTCTGGGGACTTGATAGCAGTAGCTATATGAACACACCACGTTTCATTCTTCCTCCTCTCCCGCCACGCGATCAAAGTGGCCTATGTACCATTTAAGCAGCAATAGGCATAAGGCTTCCTTTTAATCATCTCCTAGTTTCACAGACCATGGGGCTTCATGTTCCCTTCAACAATTCTGAAGTTGGAGACATCTGCTCTAAATGAATACTGAATTTCTCATTTAATTGTCTGAACCCCAGAGCTGGAGCTATAATCGGAGTTTGGTTTTCTGGAAACTCGTAGAAGGCAATAATGGAGACTGGTGTCTGGACACTTCCCAGGGCTTTTGTTCTATATGGAGGACCATGAGGAGAAGCTCTGTGATGTTCCTGGCAATAACCCTTCTCCTGCTATGGCACCCTGTGAATACCAGTTAATAAATGTGTATCACACCCCAAGGAGGTGAGGGAGCTCCCTTTTGCAAATGGAAAATGGAAAGTCATTCACCCCAAAACCACACAGGGCAATGACATTAAAGCCTGGGTTAGCACTTCCAGGTTTCTGGTGATCTACACTATATTTAGACTTGCCCTCTTTTGCAGTACCTAATGCAGTGTCTTTATCATCTGAAAAGAGATGTTTGCCATAGTGAATAAATGCACTGCATGGAAAGGTAGGATGCTGCTGTTACTGGTACCCATAAGGCATCCAGCCAGGTGCTGCAGGATGTTCTGTTCCTCCCAAGGTATGGTTCTATTTTGTTGGTCAGCACAAAGTCCCCATATTTCAGGCTTAGCATCCTTTGACAGAAGTCTCATCCAGGTAAGATTTTACTGTTAGACAGTAATAACTCAGTTATTCTACAAATCTATTTGGCTTACAGGAAATAAACCATCCTACAGAATATATCACAACATTAGACATCCTCTCCTACCCTCCCATCAGACTACCCATTGCTGCCCAGATAATATTCCAGGGTGGGTGACATCTTTCATCTGCTGCATGTTATTAAAACCCCTTAGCAAGAGGAATGAATATTCATCTGTGCTATCTATAGCACCATGCATATTACCACCCACAGCTGGGAGGACAGCTTGGGTACCCACACGTGGATCTTTATGGTTTGGTTTTAGCAAGCCTTTCTTCCTCTGTGGCCACTGGGTCTCTGGCTGGCTGGTGGCACTGGCGCTCTGCAAGGAGCCTGCTGCTCTTCTTTCCTGGCAGAGGTTTCGCAGGGTTTCAAAGCCTCCCTCCAGTGCAGTTATTAAAGGCTTTTGTTTATCTTGTGCAATCTGCCCTGTGAATGCTGACACCTGACTGAAGTGCTGGGAGAGTTTCCCCTGACTCTTCCTCCCGCTGTCTCTCACGGGTCTATTCCCATGAAAATGATCTCAGGTGCGCCGTGCGTCATCGGGCTGCCCCAGGCACTCTCTGGCTTACTGGCAGGGAAGACGAACGCGCAGTTTCTGAAGCTCTGCTCATAGCTGGGTGCTCCCTCCCAGCCTGCCCCAGCGCTGTGGATGATCGTCCCAGCCATCCCAGCAGCTCTGGCCACGGCAGACACCAGCCGTCCCCCGGCACACGCGGCTCCCCGTTTTTGGGTGAGCGACCCAGCAAAAGGCACGCTGCGGGATTGCAGCTAGGGCCCTGCAATACCGGCTGAAACCCATGTTCGCTGCTTGGGCAGCGTTTTCTCAGCCTCTCTCCCATCTAGCCCTGCAGGGATGCAGCCTCTGCTGGGAGAACCGAATCCTCCCACGATCGGCCCTGCTGCAGCATGCGATGCTGACTTACCCCTTCGGATAAGAAAGCACCTCAGTCTGCAGAGCTGGGGCGTTGAGGCTTGCCGCCAGCAAGATCCCAGCTAGATCCCGGGCTTCTCCCTGTGCCCCTGTTGCCATGGGCTATGTTCACCTGCAGAAGCAGAGGGTTAAGATCAGCAAGACACTTATGAGGATGGTGGAGGAAGGGCAGGCCCATGACTTGAGTGCCCTGAGCCCCCTCAGAGTTTAACAGCAGTGACGGCATCACTAGCACAAGTGTTCACATGTGGGTGGCTGCTTGAAATCACCAGCGCTGTCCCCGCCAGCAAGCTCCACCGTGCCACGCAGGCACCAGGGTGCCACGGAAAGGGGGCTTTGCTGTCCATGCTTGACCTGCTAACCTGCATGCTCCCATCCATCCTCCTCTACAGGACTGTGGAGGTTCCTCCATGGAAGGTTGAGCTCTTCCACCTTCTCCGCCAGCACAGCCAGGTCCTTTAGGTGGGCTCCCACTGCCAGCCGGGGGCTGGGGGGAGCAGCAGGCACCATCCCCTGGCCAGAAAGCCAGACCTGGCTCCCAGGCTGCTGCTGCAGCACTGCCCTCTGTGCTGCAAGCCTGGGGAAGGTTTCAGCACTGCCTGGCTCGCTTTCTGAGAAAACAAGGAAAGACAGATTTACCCTAAACCCTGGGAAGCCCGTGTATTTTCATTGTATTTTAATTCTAAGAGATTGTCTGCCCCGCCCAGGATTATCTCATGGGAAAGAAAAGCCTGGCTCAGTAACTCGTGGTGAAACTTGTCCCCAAGCCAAATTTCTCCGCACCTGATGTTCCTCCATAGCAGCAGAAACCAGAGTATTTCAGTTCACAACACTGCCCCGGGGCAGTGCTGGGGATAAGGGGATGGAGGGGGAGGATGGGACCCACATCTCCTACCTGCTCTTCCACAACAAGTCCAGCCAGTTTGGCTGCTGAGCAGCTCAGTCCAGGAGCTGGAAAGGGCATGGTGTCACCCTGGGAACAGGGCTCACGTGGGGCTGCAGCAGAGGGAGTCTGTCTCAGGGATACGTTGAAACATAGCCTGCTCGCTTGTGCAATAGGTCTTTGCAAGTACAATGCTGTATTTATACGGTGGGAATGGAGAGCCCAGGGCTGGACTCTGCAGAGGCATGAGTAAGCAGCTTCCAGGAGGCCCAGGTGCCAGCTGAGCCAGCTCTTTGATTCCTCTTCTGGGAGTAGATGCAGACTGGGAGCTAGGTCTTGACCAGCATCCTCCAGTACAGGGAGGACCGTCATGGAGCCATACTGTAAAATACCTCCTGCGCCCGCTACAGCGTGATTTACCACAGCTCAAAGAGAGGCAACGATGTAAAGGAGAGCCAAGATGTTTAAGCAGACCAAACGGGCCAAGGACAGCCTCCTGGGCACAGAGGACTCTTGGCAGGGTTGGAGGAGCAGCAGTCTGACTGAAGCATAGGCTGTGAGAGGACAGATATTTCTTGTGGTGCCAGTGCCTGTTTGAGCGGTGCTTCTGCTCGCTCCCGCTCCTCTAGTGTTCCCACGGTCTCATCATGAGGCCACAGAGAGGTCCAAGGGAGGGAACCAACCTAGCCCAAACCAGGGGCAGGAAGGCATGAGGAACAAGGCTGAAGCAGACTACTTAGCTGCCACTACAGCTTTGAAAAGTCAATCCAGACCCTGCTTCCAAGCTGGAAATAGTTGCCTAATCGACAAATAGCATTAGACTTGGAGCAATCTGAAGGAAAAAGTCAGTTAGCACCTGAAGATTAAATTGAAGGATGTTAAGAAAGTGATAAGGTTGTTAACACAAGCATACCCTTCTCAGGAAATGGGGGAGGATGCCGTTCCCAGGTAATTACGTTGCAGCAGCATTCAAGCACAGCTGGGTTCCTGCTGCTGGACTCATGTTGGCTCCTGATCTGGTAATAATTCAGCCTGTCCCTTCAAAACAAATAGAACATAACCTACAGGACATAAAGATGTCCTGAAGGGACCTTTCAGACTTGCCCTTCTGGTGCTGGAAGGAGGCTGCGTTAAGTCAGACGAAACTTGGTATTAATTTGGGGATTAATTCCCAGTCAGGGTTCAGTGGAAGCTCGGGAAAGCTTTGCCAGCTGGGAACCTTCTTGGCACAGTTAAGCCCATTTAGGGTGTGCTACCTACAGAGAAAGTAATCAAAAGGGTGCTTCCCACACCATGTTCCTACTGTTGCTGACATCGGAGCTCAGCTCCTTCGGAGATGGCAGCTGGTGAGTGGCAGCTAGCACACCAGCTTCATCAAAATTACACAACATGGTGCGTACCTATATTGAAGTACTGGCGGTGTTGCTTATGCAGGTGGGAAAGCCCTGGTGAGTAACTCTGGTGGATGCAGGAGTCTGCTGACCAGGATCCAAGACGGAGACCTGAGCAAGAACTAAGGTACTAGAGACTTCCTACCTTATCGACATATTGGATTTTTTTGCATTTGATGCTAAGCTTTGAGCTATGGAGTGAGTCAGATCAACCATGCTTAAGGATCCTTTCTGGCATTAAAGTGGTGCTCATGTGGAATTGTGCTGGCCTAGTAATGGCCTTGGCTAGCTTCATCCAGCCTGGTAGGGTGATTCGTGTTAGCAACAGTCTCCCAGGAACTCTCCTGCACTCTTGGCATCACCTGAAAACACAGGTTGGTCAAGCAGCACCACAAGGCAGAAGCAAGCCCAAGCTGTACCAGGGCCAGGTAGTAGCACAGGTCCAGTACTGCACCATGAAGAGGACTAGAGCAAGGCTTGAAAGATGCTTCAGGTGGCTTTGGTAGGACACTCCATTTAGTGAGCTAGATTCTCCCCCATCCCCAGGAGCTCAGCTTTGCACACAGGTTTCAGGGACTTTTAGGGTGTTTAGTGTGCCTGTGACAGGATATGGCTCAGTGGGATGACTCGCTCCCCATAAAGTTAATTTGCACTTCGCTGCTATTTCCATTCACGTATTCTTCTGTAAGCTGTAACGCCTGGAAGCTGCCAAGCTGGGAGGTGACTTCAAATAAGTTGCTTTATGTCTAGCAAACAGCAGATTGCAGGACATCGTGGTCTCCGACTTCGTAAAACAAAACAAAACAACAAGTTGCCAAATCACGTTTTATTGTTAGTAATTTCCTATTCCTTCTAGTTCCTGAATCACATTTGCTCATTACCTCTGCTACACCGTGGGGTTTTGCCCATGTTCTTTCCTATTCGCCGAACTCCCCCAGCAGCGTTACTTCCCAGTTCTCTGCTTTTGGAACAGCTACGGGACTCGAGATGTGGACAGACAGGAGACCTGACCTGCCTGTGATGCTGAGGATAAGGCTAAAAGGATGAGTCCTGAGAGCTATCTTGGTTAAAGCCTTTGTGTCCTATGCAGCACAGACAAAATTTTTCAGCACTTGAGCAGTGTTTAACTACCAAGTTAAATAAAGCTGGTTGCTAAATTACCCTAATGACAGAGCAGCATGCTGTTATTAAGGCTCCAAATGCAAGTCCTACATGGGCTTGTCTCAGTCAGTGCTGGGTGGGCCTCCTAACTGGTCCCTGGATGGTGGCTTCTGGGGAGAGGCACTAAAAGCCTTGGATGTTTGCTACTCCATCCCCCTCAGCAGCCTCCACCCTGAGCGGCTGCTGAGGGAGAGGAAAATTAACTGAGGCAACAAAAAGATCTTGGGAGGTTTCAGCTATGAGGGGATTTTTACTATTGCTAGTGGAGGCTAGGACATGGAGAGAGAAGTGGGGCAATCCCCCTCTTGTACCATTGTCAGTAAAATGGACTAACTCCTTCTCCATCTTAAATCTCAGCTTATTTTGCACTGACAAAATTACAAACACAAATTGTGGACATTAAAAAAAATTTATTTGAACAAATATTAGATATAATCACAGAGGAAGAAAGCAGAAGCAGCTCTCAGTACAGTTTCTTCTCCAGAATGAAATAATCCCTTGTTTCATATTAGGCTACTGCAGGACAACGCTTGCTGTCCTGAGCAGGAGGGATGCTGGTGTTCTCTCCACCTGTGGATTTGCTCCATAGGGGTATGGTGTGTTCCGTAGCAGGTTACACCACAGCCCTCCGTCTCACAGGCTAAAGAAATGCGTAAAGACCCCACAGACAAACTCTTTGGACTCCTCACTGGACCTGGATGGCATTTCACTTGGGGGAGACCTTTCAACGTCCAGCTCGTTTGGACATGCCACCCTTTTCAGGTCTCTAAGCCTTCCCCTACGAAGCAGCCCCAAGGCTGTGGGCCACACCCCTTTGCAAGCAGACCTGCCCATCTCTTTCATACTGTGATAGCACCCAGGGAGACAGCAGGCTTGTCTCACATCCTGGGGACTACATGAGCTGCAGCACAAAGCGCAATGGTTGTGGGAGATGTTTGCAGGCTTTTCTTTGGATCCAGAGCCACGCTGCATTACTTGCATTTGGTTTTTTTCAGGTCCACTAGCTCAGGTATGCTTGCTTTTCGTGCAGGGCAAACAATCCACCGCTATATCCCCCTTCTGTCACATTACTCCAAAGCATCCCCAGAGTGATGGGCCACGACCAGATGCAGAGAACCCCCTGACTATTGAAAGCATTGCTTGACAGACCTGTCATGCTCTCTGCTACATAAACCAGAACGAAATGTCTCTGTGAAAGTTTTACAAATTGATGCAAGTTCTGTAATAAAACGTGAATAGACTCACCAGTTAATTAATCCCCTGAGAAACAGGTGAGAGGGGAACAGAGAAAACACAGTGAATGTTTTTGTCTGGCAGGAACTTCATGGATTTCCTTTGCTTGTGATATCAGAAGATCAAGCAGTGACTCTTCAGGAAGCACAACAGAAAGAAGCCCTGTGTCCTCTGTCCCTGTTCTGAAGCCTCAGGAAGAACAGTACAAGGTAAATTCTGTTCTCCTGCGTAGATCTGAAACTGAGGATTTTACTGACCAAGAGGAACCCTCTCTCTTTCTCTCTCTCATACTACAACCCCCACTTAATTCAGAACTTAATGTATGGGAAATACTACTTTGGAATTGAGATCACTAGCAATTTTCTGGGTTCCTAGAAGATTCCCTGAATATTAGTGTACCAGCTAAGTAAGAACCACAAGTTTCATTTAACAGTGTTCATTCTTCTTTCCTTCTCCATCTCCCTTTCTTCCTTCCACCTCTCTTTTTCCTTTTTATTCCCTTCCTTTTCTTCCTTCTCTCTTCTCCTTATATTACTATATATTACTTTCCATCTACATTTCACCCCTTGGTAGCGTTACAAACCCTTTGCTGATACAGTTTCATCTCTGCTAGGCAGACAGAGCCACTCATCACTGTTCCTCAGCTGTTCTCTTGAAACACCACACACACAAAAGGCCTTTCAAAATTGCTTCCCAAGTTCATGAGCACCCCTTAAGATAGGACTACAGCACTGGTACCCACTGACTACAGAGTCCTCTCAGAGAATGTTTTCCTTTAAGAATTACTGTAGCTCCCACTGCATTTTCTCTTCAGCCTGCTAATGGCCTTTATTTCTTTAGGAAAAACCTTCTCAAGGGTACTCACAATATAGGGCCTTTGGTAAAGAGTGCTGATTTTTTATAGGTCAAATGACTTCTACCTATGTTGGCAAGCAGAATCACTGAGGGAACTCAAGTCTCTCATGTTACAAACTTGGCAGCCCATGTCTGACTACATCGCAGTCACCTATAACTGCCCCTGACCACTCTCTGCCAAGCCTGTAAATCAGCCAAAACAGACAAACTTCAAAAGTCCCTCATGTTTATTATGCTGCTTCAGGACTCTGAAAGTGTGTTAGCTTCAAACAGAAAATGGGCTGTTTTGAACAATGTAAGGAACCTGCCTGCTCTGGGGTGCTGAGTTTTGGTGTATTAAAGGCTCCCATTAGCCTGGGACACTACAGACATATCTGTCAGGTACTTAGAGCCGCCTGGACTCTTCCACGTCCCTGCACAATGGAAATCAAGTTCATGTCTCCTAGGCATCTGACACTGCAAAAACCAGGTTTCCAAGCCCAGCAGCTTATCATAGCCTCCTCACTGGGGCCATAGGAGCAGTCACTCCAAGAAGGTGCAGAGCCAATACTGGCATCAGGTGTTTCTTTTCTCCCCTCCCTCAAAGCAGCTTCAGACAAAGCAAAAGAACTTCTTCCAGCGGCACTTGGAGAGAGTTTTGATGCCTTTGGCGGTCATTTTCTTTTCCTGCCGTGCTTTGTGCTCAACACCACTGACAATGGCCATATCAAAAACTTCTTTGAGGTTCTTCTGGGTTAGTGCTGAGCATTCCAGGTAGGCTTCAGCCCGGATTTTGTCAGCTAGACCTTCTGCCTGAGGCCGGGGCACAGGCTTCACGTGGTAGCGATCCAGGCTGATGAGGACATTGACATCGTCCCGCAAATCTGCCTGCGTCCCCACTAGCAGCACCGGCGCCCGGGGGTTGTGAGTTCGTATCTCAGGGATCCATTTCTCAGTAATGTTTTGGAAGGAGCTTGGGTTTACCACACTGAAGCAGACAAGGAAGACGTCGGTATCAGGGTAACAAAGTGAGCGCAAACAGTCAAAGTCCTCCTGTAGAAAATGGAGGGGAATAAAAAAAAAAAAACTCTTCACTGGACTGACCTAACAGCATGATGCTGCAGTGGCTTTCTCACACATTAATTAGGACAGCAACACCCTCAGAGGCAGGGCATTGTGATGACTTTGTAGCCGTGCCACGGTTCAGAAACAAGTTTCAGAGCTGAGGGAGTCTGTCATTCACCTGTCTGTGACTGCCACGCCAGCAAACAGTTGATGCTGGACTAGTGCATTTCCTTCCTTCCTTCCTTCCCAGCTAAACACTGCCTTCCTCAAAAGCCTGCAAACAGTCCCTGTCCCACAGGACCAGAGCTGACAGATGCTTTGATAGAGCTTACCTGTCCAGCGGTGTCCCACAGCTGGATCCGGACTGGGGATCCATCGACTAGGACCTGCACTGTAGCAGAAAGAGCATAAGGATGAGTCTAAGGGACTTACCCAGCATACACACATACGCTCACACAGGCTCTTCCCCAGAGCACTCTGGTTTCTATCCCACTGAACAGACTTGAAGTCATTCGAATTTGTCCTCCTTGCTGAGCATCCTCCCAAAACTCACTAGAAGAGCTGAAGCTTGCACTGGGAACATTAACAGACCTGGAATAGACTTTCTGATTTGGTTAGCCCTTGGGTGTTTTGGGCTCTTCTCCAGTGTTTTGAAATAACAGTTCCATATTCTAGGCAACGGCTTCTCTAGAGAAGAAGAGCCCTTAGCCAAACGGTGCCCTGAGAACAAGATGTTCTTCTTCCACACCCCAAGAAAGCAAATAAAGATAAGCACAAACTGAGAACTTCAGCAACTTGCTCCTAGCTTCTTGGCCAAAGGTGGAAGTTCAAAGCAGTCTCCATTAAACAAGCTATTGGAGATTTTTTCCCACGCAGGCCAGAAATTTGACCTTTAAAAAAAGTGTGTTTCTGTGAGTGCCCTAGCTAAGGAAAAGCAAAGACCTAAACCCAACTTTGAAATGAAGAAGCTATTAAGGAAACAGTGATGAGTGAAATCCCCTTCAGAGACTACTCACACACTGAAAAACTGCTGAGTTACACATCTAAGGTCTGCTCCCATTTCACTCCCTAATCACAATAAGCCTTCATGTGGTATCAGCTGACTCAGACTGAGGGCTGGCAGGACCTCTGACGGAAACCTGGAATGAAACTGTTAGACATTTAAGCACACAGATACCACTGAGAGTAGCTAGGAACCAAGAAAAAGGAGAAAGGTGTTGGGGACGCTGGAAATCACTTGAAAGTCCGGACACTCTGGATGGGGCTGTGATCTGGTTAAAAGGGGCAGGCATCCTGGCTAAGGTGACAATGGCTGGCACATGACAGGAGCTAGCTAAAGGGCTTAGCTCTGCCTGAGGAGGAGGCTTTATTGTCCCCTTTATTAAAAAAACAAACAAACAAACAAGCCAAGCCCCAAAACAGAAGCAGGACCAACCTTTTGTGATTCTTGAAGTAATTAGCCAGGTGAGAAAAGTGATAGAAACAACTGACTTGAAGAGTTTAACACAAACTCTTGGAGAAGAGCACTCTTCCCTGAAAGCAATCTGGGGAGAAGACAGACAAAAGTTTGGTGGGATACTGAGACAGAAGAAAAATTGAAGGCGGGGGGGGGGCGCGGTGTGTGAGGGGGGTGAGCAGGAGGCGTGTGCCCACCACAGTGCCACTCGTAGCTGTAGCTGAAAGTCGTTGCTTCCTCATGGCTGGGAAACAGTTGGGTTGTTACCGTATCTTTGCCCCAGAGGAGGAAAAGAAACACGCTCCTGATCAAAGAACGTGCTAGATCCTGACTTGATCTTCAAGGAACTGGGCATCTGCCTTTCTAGTATCTGGTTTCTTCTGTCTCCCAAGTAACTTGAGAGAAGGAATTAGCATCTCTGAGATGTTTTACAGTCTTCAGAAGAAAGACACCAGATACATTTCCTGCTGTTCCAGTGCTTGCACAGGGGTTTTTTTGTACCTAAGCTACACTAGCAACTCTGCGACAGCCCTCCAAATACCGCCCTCACAAGGTCCACACCCTGAGGATGAAGCTGGATTCCAGTAGAATAGCAAAGGACTGGCAGAACAGGGTAGCCTGGTGGAGAAAGGTCACTGGATTTCACTCGAGGCTGCTCTGCCTGGTAGTGACACCCAGCTGGAGGTAGCACCTAGACAAATGTGACTGGATCACAATCCTAGAGGCATTCACCTGAAAACACAACACTTTTTCCTGTCTTGTTATTGGCATTACAGCCCACTGACGAGAATTAGAGTTAAGATGTTAACTGTGAAGATTGGTTCTGCTGGCAGTTTCAATTGCAAATATTCCCCAAGAGCAGAGAAAATCACACTGAAATTTCTGAAATGGATCTTGAATTGCGCTTCGTGAATCTAGGGAGAGACTTTCTTCAAGTTTATCCAGGTTAAGAGTAGACATGGGAAGGGAAACGTCTCTGTTCTCACATTTCCTCCCAATAAGCAGAAAGTGAACGTCGGAAGATGCGTTTTTAATGTTTTTTATTTCTATCAGTTGCAAATGCTATGCACTTCTGGAAGTCAAGCTCGTTCTCTGACATGCAGCATGGGGCTAAACCCATGTGCAGCTATCTTCAGATTACTTGCTGCTAATTGTGGAGTCTCTGAACTCACACTGCTTCCACCTTTCTGGATCATTTTACTACGGATTTGCACTTTCCAAGAATGTGGAGGCTAATAACTACAGCAATTTCAAGCCTTTCTTAGCCCAAACTGTACACATCAGTGTAAAGGGAGCAGAGAGAGCAGTAATCTTTCCCTTGGAGGACTCAAGAGCTCTGTTCCCAAAGGGCTGCTGAACCCTAAACAGCAGCATATCCCCAGTTATTTTCTTTCAAGTAACTGTGGAAGAGCTTGGAGAGGGTCAAGGCAAACCAACAATTACCAGTGTAAGAGTGAGCAACTGGGGGGACATTCAGGCAAACAAAATGCTCCCTCCAAGAACCCCTGAGACTATGACACATTAGAAGTTGCGTTCCTGGTCTGACTTGAGCAGATCTCTAATCTACCAACGTACACAGTCATGAACTGTTGTGTTCCTTCGTATCAGATGAAGATCAGGAATTTTTCAAAGGGCTTTGTACTTTTCTGGGTTTTCTATTAGAAATTGGAGCCCAAAAGAAGAGGGCTGAACAAGAACAAAGATGGCATTTACAGAAGTAGAAACTAATGAGAGCTCATCAGCTGTCAGGGAAGACAATTCTAGCCAGAGTTCAACATTTTGGCAACCTCTGTTCAATGCTAACTTCAGCGGACATGTGGGGAAAAGGATGTTTTTGCCAAACATCACTTGAAGCTAGAAAGCCTACGGTGCAATGCCGTGATATTTCTGAAGCTAAAAACCAGCAACAACACCAAAATTTAAGCCCCATTCTATTAGTCAGAATAGCACCACAATAGCAGGAAGGTGCCCAATTTCATAGAACTCGCAAGCCAACTTGACCCATGCCTCGCTGACACACAAAGCCACCAAATGCGGGACTTCCACCTGCTACAGTTCACGAAACGCCCGACGGACTCGGTCCGAGCTGCAGAAAAAGCCCTCGGCCGTTGAGCCCACCAGGCAGCCCTCACCCCGCTCCCGCAGAGCGCCCCCGGGGCGGCTGCCCAGCTCACCGGGCAGGCTCTCCCCGCCCCGCCGCCTGCGCTGGCCAGCTCCCCGGGAAGCACCGCGTTCCGAGGAGGGTCACCCGCGCCGCCCGCCTCACCCCGCCGGCCGAGGCACCGCGCCTACCGGAGAAGGTATCGAGAGCTGTGGGCTGGTACTCGTCGGGGTACCCGTTGGTGGTGTAGCTGACGACCAGGCTTGTCTTGCCCACGGCTCCATCGCCCACCAGCACGCACTTGATGCCCAGCTCCGGGCCGCTGCCGCTGCCCCTCGGGGAGCTGTGCCTCCGCAGGGCGGGCGAGTAGTCCAAGAGCTCCTGGGGAGGCATGGCACCGGCACCAGGGGCTCGGCGGGGCTCAGCGCAGGGAGCGGCGCGGCGGGACCGCTGCCATGCCCAGGCAGGCGGGCGGCTGTCGGGGCTGCGCGCTGCCGTGCGGGGCCGCCCTCTCCAGCCCGCCGAAGCCCGCTTCTCCCCGCTACCCCTGCCGCCCGCCGGCCCAGCCCCAGCCCTATTACCCTAGCCCCGCCCCACCGGGAGGGCGGCGCGGCGCGGCCACCGCCTCCCGCCGCCGTCCCGCGGGCGAGAGCCCGGGGCCGCATCGCCTCCGCCGCCGCGATGGCCGCCGAGCAGCGCTTGCTCTGGGGCTTTCGGCGGGGGCCCGAGCGCCCCAGCACACTGCACTTTGTGCACGCAGAGGAAAGGCTCAGCCCCCTGCATGCCCGTTTCTTTTCAAAGGAAGCCTCGCTTTATTGCCATTGACCAGCAGCCCCACCGGGAGTGTCTGTGATTTCTGTCATGCCAGGAATAAAATCAACAGTGCTGGTCAATATTGTGAGGGACAAGAGAAAACAAATTACGGAAATACATCCCATTATTTAACCATGTGCTTACTGAGTTCCTTTGACCCAGCTGAGCTCTTGCTACGCGGTGGCAAAAGCCACAAAGCGTTTTTTCCCAGCTACGTGGACATGCACAGGGGCTCCCAGTCCACTGCCTTTTTTCCTATTCACCGCTGGTAGCTCACACACAACGCTATGCCCTTGACAGCTGAGCACACGGCTCCATCTCTGCCCTGTGGAGCTCACCGTCTAAAGGAGAACAACTAAACACACAAAAGAGTGGGAGCACACCACTTAAAAGGAAAGATGTTGGCCGCACCGCTGATGTGGAAGGAAGCGGCCATCGCACCCCACTGTAACACCACCAAGTGCCTGAAAACACTGGAGGGAAAGTATTAATGCATGCACTATCTAGTACTGCGACATCAGCTTTCAGAGTGGAGGTGTTTCCTAATGGAGGAGCTAAGCTCAGGTTTTCAATGAATGCCACCAATTTAGTTGTATCATTATATTCTCAGCAAAGGGGACCTGTCTGCACTAGGCAGGTTCCTGCTACAAGGGGCCATTGATTAGCAGTTCCTGAGCTTGTGTCTCACTGCGGCTTGCATCCACACTGAGGAGACACCCAGGTGTTTCGCCTCTATTAATGATAAACTGGAGGAGATGTCTTTAGGTCAGGCACAGTCTCAAATGCTGTTCCCTGATCACAAGCACTACAACCCCTCAGGTTCTAGAATCTTGGCTGTCAAAGTATGCCCACTCTTTGGACATAGTCCGTAAACTTCCTGGGAACAGCAAGAAGGCTTTTTCTCTGCAGTTTTCTCTAGTAGTTTGCTTTAAGCAACCTCTTCTGTGTTGTTACTAGCAAAACCTTGAATTTCTATATGGAGACAGTACTGTAAACTAGGCTGCTGCAAGGCGTGTGCCAGACAGTCTTGCTACAGTGAGTGGCTGCTAACTCCAGTGACTGGCTTGCATTAGACTGGCTTTCTTCCAGTGCCACGCTCTTCAGTGCTACTTCGGAGCCAGGTGACAGCCGAACTGCTCCAGAGGAGGCAGAAAGCACTGGGACAGGTGACCCTCTGTAATGCGTGAGGTGTGGCCATGCCTCCAACGGGACTGGCAAGGGCATGCTACACCGCAGCAGGGGCAGGCAGCAGAGCAAGTGAGGCTCTTGCAGGGGTTTTTCAGTGCATTTCAAGCACAGGCTGACATTCTGTGAACTATGACATTTCCATTTAAGCCTAAGAAATGAATGCAAACAAGGGATTAGTCACCAGATTATCTGATGTTAGCAACTGTTAGCAGTAGCAGGGGGAAGAGATGAAGAGAAGCTGGCAGCTCGTTTCCCATACACTGTTTACTTAGGAATGGATGTCCCAATAAGAATCACAGAATCATCTGGCTGGAAGAGACCATTAAGATCATCAAGTCCAACCATTCACCCCGCTCTGCCAGGGTCCCTAAACCATGTCCCTCAGCACCACATCTACACATCTTTTAAAAACTTCCAACAATGGGGACTGCACCACCTCCCCAGGCAGCCTGTTCCAATGCTTCACAACCCTCTCTGTAAGGAAATTTTTCCTTATGTCTAACCTAAACCTCCCCTGGTGCAACGTAAGGCCATTTCCTCTCATCCTGTCACTTGTCACATGGGAGAAGAGACCAACCCCCACCTCTCTACAACCTCCTTTCAGGTGGTTGTAGAGAGCGATAAGGTCTCCCCTGAGCCTCCTCTTCTCCAGGCTAAACAACCCCAGTTCCCTCAGCTGCTCCTCACAAGACTTGCTCTCCAGACCCTTCACCAGCTTCATTGCCCTTCTCTGAACACGCTGCAGCACCTCAATGTCCTTGTTGAACTGAGAGGCCCAAAACTGGACACATACTCAAGGTGTGGCCTCACCAGTGCCAAGTACAGGGGGACAATCACTGCCCTGCTCCTGCTGGCCACACTAGTGCTGATACAAGCCAGGATGCCACTGGCCTTCTTGGCCACCTGGGCACACCACTGGCTCATATTCAATCAGCTGTTGACCAGCATCCCCAAGGTCCTTTTCTGCTGGGCAGCTCTCCAGCCACTCCTCCCCAAGCCTGTAACGTTGCAAGGGGTTGTTGTGGCCCAAATGCAGGACCCAGCACTTGGCCTTGTTGAATTTCACACAGTTGACCTCAGCCCATCGATCCAGCCTGTCCAAATCCCTCTGTGGCACCTCCTGACCTTCAGGCAGATCAACACACCCACCCAACTTGGTGTCATCTGCAAACTGCCTGAGGGTGCACTCGATCCCCTCATCCAGATCATTGATAAAGATGTTAAAGAGGACAGGCCCCAACACTGAGCCCTGGGGAACACCACTGGTGACCGGCCACCAGCTGGATTTGACTCCATTCCCCAGCACTCTCTGGGCCCAGAAGAAGGTACAGTGTTGCCCCGCTCCAGGGATTGAATCCATTTTTCTCTCATTCCTTGCCTAAAATCTCTTCCTTCTGTGACTGTGTTCTTGTTTTCTTGCAGTTTCTGACAATCATTTGTTGACACACACTTGACTTGTGGATGAGCTTAAGTGCTTTTCAATCTATAGTTAAACTAAGCAATTAAGTAAACAAACAGGGCAGCTCCCATGGGTTTGTTTCTTAGGTTTTCCCTTGGTCCTGACATGTAACAGAAGATGCAGACCTAGTTTCACAAAACACAGGGAGGAGTCAGACATTTTGGTTTTTGCGAGATTTTTGTACAGTTTTGGTTTTTGCAGTGGAAGTCTGTCCCATTCCTATGAGCTGCTGCACTGACAACCGTGGGCACAGGCTCTGCACACGCAGATACAGCAGGTGAGCCCCATTGCACGCTGCCTTCCTGACATGCTCCTCTGCCAAGATCAGCTCTCTGCCTGAGCGGGAAATACGCAGTCTGCAAGGCCACGTTTGGTGTATCTCCAGGGAGTTACCATTAGCACCAGTTATGATGGTATTCTTCATGATGTGAATTCCCATCCACTGGGAATTAAGTGCAGAAGATCAAACTCTTTTCAGGCTGATCAAATATATATTTCAGGTACTGTTAGTGCTCAGCCGTTATCCAGCTGGGCTGCACTATCATCTGCAGCTTCTTAAATCAAACAGAAATGCTGCTCCATTAGATTACACTAATTCCATTACAGTGGAAATCAATTTATGTATTTAGGCAGTGTGTGATTGTCACCACCGGACAACCTTTATTCATCTGCACAAAGCTCTATTAGTAAAAAAGCACAGTTATTTAGAGGAAGACACTTCCTTTTCTGCCTGTTTCTATTAGTTCTCATTGGAGCTGTAGCAGGAGAAGTCCACCTGTGGACTAAGTTAAACTAAGCCAATCTGGATGAGGAGGAAACTAGGGCTTGTCCCATGTGGTGTGGGCAAAGTTATGGATCGACTCAAACTATTCTATATAATTTCCCCTCTCAAGTGCAATGTTACAATACTGGGAAATTGTGATGCTAGTGGTCCTGACTTACACTGGCTCCTGAGCAATACTGCATCTCCAACATCATATTGTGCCCCTGCGGCTGATCTAATTTGTAACTTCATAATTGTGAGTGGCCACAGACAATTTTGCCTTAAAGTCACAGAGTGGGAGCCACTATCATAGTCTTGCACAAAGCCTATTGAACTGCTCATGTCGCTTCCAAAAACACATTGCATGTTGTGGGAGTTGGTAGACCTCAGTTTTAAAAATAGCAGGGCTCCCTTCTTATCAAGGGAGAGAGAAAAATTTATTGGCCACCTCTTAGCGTGGTAGGGAGCAAACGTGGCCTTCAGCTTTACCTGCGTTTGAACAAGTGGGCTGCATAGGTCAACACACTCCCTTTGCAAACGATGCCTTTGAATCACATTGCTGAATCCTTTCACAGTGCTACCTGTGAGGAAACAAAACAAGGAGAAATGGGGGGATGATAAGAACAGGCAACAATGCCATCGTGCACCAGGGCACGTGGGTGGGGATCTAGAATGAGAGAGGGGCTAAACTGGAGTGCCGGTGCCAGAGCAAACCAGATCCCAGCATGCCAAGAGATAAGCTGAAGAAGTCGAGATACAGCTGCTGCCTGGCCACTTGCCTTCACAATCTCAAGCAATGAGACAACCAGTGCTGAGTCACTCTGTTTTGTCATGCACCTGAGTGTGCAACCTCCCTGGGAAAATCAAGCATAACTACTACTTAAAAGAAGTGATGGACAAAAGGGCGAAGACAAAAGTCTGGTTTTGCCTTTCGGTGTGCCTTGTCTAGTCACTACCACCTGCAGGAAGTGATGTCAAATGCTTCTTTGATTCACTTTCTATCAATCTTGCAGAGGAAGAAATAGCCACGACGCACAAGTCAGCAGAAAATCAGGCTTTGGCTACTGAAAGAAAAATTACTACAGCTGAAATCAAAGGAAGAAAGATCCTAGTACGTGCTTTTCCACATAGAGCTCTTGATTGATTGGAGTTCCATAGTTTCTGAGTCCACAGCAATACAAATACTTTATGATTCTACAGCGGCTAATGGGTATTTCTGGTGTGCACTAGACATGATTGATTTTGAAATGCCTTTTAAGGAAAATAAAAAAGGAGAGAAACAATGTGAGAACACAGCTCCCACTAGCCTGGCCTCTGAACTACTTCATTGTTCTGGTTCATCTGTTTACTGCCCCTCTAGTTAAATGCAGAGGCAAAGAGCTACAACAATATTATACTACATTTTAAGATTACAGAATAAGAAGTTCAAATGAAATGACAATGCCACTAGCTTCAAAAATATTTTCTTACATGTTCCAAGGAAAGAGAAGCACCTATGTTGTATTCACACCCTTCCTCTCTCAAAGACAAATTAATCTCCTCTCTGATTTGCTCAGGAATGAGTCCTTCCTCTCAGATGAGCTATAAATTATTTAGAAGTATGTTGCCATCTGCTGGAGAAAGTACATCTTTTAATAAATCAACTGATAAATGTGAAAAGGCGGGCAAGGTTTCAAGGCACTCAAAACCCTTTCCTTAAATCTGAAACAGCAACTGCAAACTTCAGGCTAAGGATAGATTGGGAGACAATGCTCTGAGTTTAATTTAATTATGTCAATCAATTAGACACTTTATGTGAAACGAGGAGTTAACACTTAACTGGAGGGGCTGATGGAATTAGCAGAAGCAAGGTGACAAGGTTCATATCCCCCACGTGAAACAGGGAAAGGCAGGCAGTTAGCACTGAACAGTGAGGGGCTGGGTTGAAAAGGGATCACTAGGAAAACCATGAAATGTTGTTAAGACCACCGTCTCCTCCAAGTTACCAGTTTCCATTCTCAAGCTTACCAATTATAGATCTTCGTTGAGGATCAGAACCGAGGTATTAGCCCCAGAGTGCTGGTGATGGGAAAAAAAGTTTTTTCACTGTAAAAGCATGTTTCTGTCCTTTCTCTCTGGTGCTTGTATGCTCATTCTAGGACTGATGGGTTATGTCTGCAGAGTTTCCATGAAGGCACTTGGTGTGATTACTGAAGGGCAGCACGCTCTGGAGTGCACGTGTAGCATCAACAGACCTTGACAGTTCACTCGTGGAAAAATTTCTTAAGGTGTCACAGGAGTTGTGATAGGCATGGCTGTGATTGTTGCTCTCTCATAATACGCTTCCAACCAGCCCAGCCTTTGCTGGTCTGCAGGAAGTCTGCCTCTGACAATGAGTTTGTAGAGCTTGGGAGGGTGGTTAATGGTTAGGAGGTGGGCTCTGGCAAACTCATTTCGAGCTTTGATCTCATCTGGTGTAAAATATAATTGTCATATGCCTTCACATGTAGGTTCCAGTTCAGGTTCTCATGGGTAATTTTGATATCCATGGGTACACAGCTATGGCACTTTGTTTTACTGTAGTAAATTTGTACATAGAATTCAAGTGGTCACTCAAAGACACTGTCTGTGTCATGGGGGAATTGTTACTCTTGGGAGGTCTGTTGATTGGGTGGGGGACATAGGTATCTGCAGCACCCTCCTCAAAGCAGGTACAGGGGTGTCTGAGAGCCTGGCTATATATAAGATCTTTGGTGGTATCATATGGAGGCAGTTGCATTTGGGGAAACACACCTATTTGCCTGTGGCTTTTATGAATGCAGTATATTTTTTATGTTGTTCACAGTGAAGGAATATTCTACATACAGTGAGGTAGAGTGATGATCAGGACCCCGCCTGTAGTGGAAATCTGTGAGAAAGTCTAGGTTTAATTCAAATTATAATTGTGTTACTAGGTTATCTCAGGAGCAGTTCAAGTCATCCAAATCTGAGCTACCTTCATTCTGCCCTTACCTCTTCCTGCAGCCATGTTGTTCTGTCCTCTTTTCTGCACCAGCACTCGTGTTTAGATTGTGGATCACGCAGTTATCTGCTGTGGAGTCATGAACTGGCTCACTCTGTTGTCATACATGCACTACTGCCGTCACAAAGTACGGGCCAAATAGGCCAGCCAGGCATGACAGAGACAGTGTTGTAGAAGCCCAGATTTAGTCAGGCTTAACCTGCTGGGAATCCAGACCTTATCACAGTATATGTTTGTCAATGCCATTATCTAGAATCTGTTCCTCAAGGCATCTGAAGAGACTGGCATGCCATACAGCATCTAGATGTTGATAGATGTGCCCATAACTTAGAGAAAAAGTTAACTGTTTAAGCCAAAATTACTGCAAGTGGGACCACAGCCATACAAAAACAAGACCAGAATTTAGGGTTCCAATCTAAACATATCACCAAAATCACTCCATTCACTCCCACAAGACCCTCTTGCAGAATTATAACTACACACTAAATGTAATCATCTGATTCTCCACACATTCCTGGTGAATCAAAGGGCTGATAAATCTTTTGCCTGCAACCCTTCCTCTCCCCTTCTCTTCAGAATATTGAATCTGTGAATGCAGCACTGGGATAAAATTATTGCACGTTTGTAAATTAAATAGTAACAGCAGGTGATAGTGCAGATGGATGGAGTAGGCTTGTGGGCCTGGATTAGCTTTAGGCCGATGTTTCATTTTCAAATAAGGTGAGAATCTGGCTTCCAATTTGACCACATTAAAATCAGACACAGGTTTCTCATGACGTATCAGGCTTACCTGGCAATAATATCTGCCAGAATGAGAAAGAAAATATTTTCCATTTTTGGACCTGACCAGGGAAAAAAAAAAATTACATAGATATGTCCTGATCTAGGCTTTGAATGGAAACACCCAGAGCTGGACACTGAGAAATCTGTGCACAAATTTCAATTTAGCCTAATTTCCAGATATATTTCAAGAGGTTTTTTCCCTCTTACCAATAACCCTTCAGCCTTCTGTTGCTAAAAATGTGAATAAAATGAGAAAAAGTATAAACATCACTGTGGAAGGCAATAGAGGGAGACCTCATCTGAAAAAAGGGGTCAAACTATGCTCATCCCTGTTACATAAACATGAGCTGAAGCTGCATGGGATGCAGAGAACAACTACTCAGATGCTCCAGAAAACTAATTGTCTCCTTTAAGAGGAGAAAGGAAAGCACTTCTTGGTTTGGTAAATCTTGAATTTGGTTCATCTGAATGAAGGCTGTGACTGGTGATGATTTTTGCAAAGGAAAGTAATGCTATAGACACTAAAGGACAGTGTCTCAACAAGAACAAAAGGATACAGACTAGCCACACCTTACATTAGACTGGAAGTTGGAACTTGGAATCGTGAGAGTAGTCAGCATTTGTAACAGGTACCTGCTGGAGCAGTCAGGGTTAAAAATACACTTTCAGACAGAGTTTGCTAGGAATAGAGAAAGGACTATATGATGTGGTATCTCCAAGAGTGGGAGAATGGATCTGATAATCTGATATTCCAAGAAGTCCCTTCCTACCTCACTACCCTAAAGCTAATGCAATTTGTGTGTACTTTTGAGAAGCTGAAAGAGAACAGCTGCTGTTTACGATGACCAGGGTGATTGGAGAGCAAAGGATTGTGGTTTTGTTGTTTTGACTCAGAGCTGCCACATAAGGAGGGTAAACAGCAGAGGCTGGGGCTGGGTCTCATCTCCTGCCAGCACTGAGGCAGGCTGAGTCAGGAAGAGCCATGTCATGTTTTTAGCAAAGCAGACAAAGGTGACCATGCAGGGGTAGCCATGGGAGCTTCTAGGAACCCAGCTAGTGCGGGACCTGCACATCTGGCTCAGCGCTGGGGAGAAGGCCTGAGGCTGAGCGATGCAGACTGAAGCCCTAGTTTATGGTGGTGAGGTGTCCAGTAAAAGGGCAGAGAAGAGGGAGATGTAACTTTCAGCAGCGCCAGCCACATGCCACTGCTACTGGTGGTACCTCACTGCCACCTGAGGTCCCAGCTAAGTTTGGGAATACTTCCTCTACCTTGTAATGGATCCCTCTGTGTTCCAAACTCTCCTGTACCCTGCGGGATAACATTTCTTGGTCCTTCCAGAAAGTGTTGTGAAGATAACATATAATATACAGTATACAGTATACATACAGTATATCCATGTACACCTGTATTCATTTTATAGATGATGAAAGATGAAATATTCTATAAGCAGCTGGGAGAAGCCCCACAATCGTTACCACTTGTTCTCGTGGGGAACTTCAACTTACCAGATGTCTGCTGGAAATACAGCACAGCAGAAAGGAAACAGTCCAGGAGGCTCCTGGAGTGTCTGGAAGACAACCTCCTGACACAGCTGGTGAGAGAGCCAACTAGGGAAGGCTCCCTGCTGGACCTGCTGTTTGTGAATGGAGGACTTGTGGGTGATGTGAAAGCTGCAGGCCATCTCGCAGAGCAATCATGAGATGGTAGAGTTTTTAATTCTTGGTGAAGTAAGGAAGGGGTAAGCAGAACTGCCACCTTGGACTTCCAGAGGACAGACTTTGGCCTGTTTAGGAGCCTGTTTGACAGAGGCCCTTGGGAGGCAGTCCTGAAGGATAAAGGACTCCAGGAAGGCTGGACATTCTTCAAGAAGGGAATCCTTAAGGCACAGCAGCAGCATGTCCCAGTGTGCTGTAAGACGAGCCAGTGGGGAAGAGGACCAGTGTGGCTGAACCTCTGTTCAGCTTTGGTTGGAACTCAGGAAGAAAAGGAAAGTCCATGGCCTATGGAAGAAGGGGCAGCCACTCGGGAAGACTACAAGGACCTTGCCAGGCTGTGCAGGGAGAAAATTAGAAAGGCGAAAGCCCTGCTAGAACGTAATCTGGCCACTGCCATAAAAGACAATAAAAAATGTTTCTATAAATACCTTAACAGCAAAAGGAGAGCTAAGGAGAATCTCCATCCTTTGCTGGATGTGGAGGGAAATGTAGTGACCAAGGAGGAGGAAAAGGCTGAGGCGCTGAATGCCGCCTTTGCCTCAGTCTTTAATAGTAAGACCAGTTGTTCTCTGAGTGCCCAGTTCCTTGAACTGGAAGACAGAGACGGGGAGTGGAATGAAGGCCCCATAATCCAAGAGGAAACGGTCAGTGACCTATTGCACCGCTTAGATGTGCCCAAGTCTATGGGGCCAGATGGGATCCACCCAAGGGTTCTGAGGGAGCTGGCAGGAGTGCTCACCAAGCCACTTTCCATCATTTCCCAGCAGTCCTGGCTAACGGGGGAGGTTCCAGACGACTGAAGGTTAGCCAATGTGACACCCTTCTACAAGAAGGGTCCGAAGGAGGATCCAGGGAACTCCAGGCCTGTCAGTCTGACCTTGCTGCCAAAACAGGTTATAGAGCAGATTATCTTGAGTGTCGTCAGGTGGTACGTAACGGACAACCAGGTGATCAGGCCCAGGCAGCATGGGTTTATGAAAGGCAGGTCCTTTCATCACCAACTTGATCTTCTTCTATGACAAGGCAAACCAATTAGTGGATGAAGGAAAGGCTGTGGTCATCATCTACCTGCACTTTAGTAACTCCTTTGACACTGTTTCCCACAACATTCTCCTGCAGAAACTGGCTGCCCATGGCCTGGGTGAGTGGACTCTCTGCTGGATCAAAACTGGCTGGCTGGCCGGGCCCAGAGAGTGCTGGGGAATGGAGTCAAATCCAGCTGGTGGCCGGTCACCAGTGGTGTTCCCCAGGGCTCAGTATTGGGGCCTGTCCTCTTTAACATCTTTATCAATGACCTGGGTGAGGGGATCGAGTGCACCCTCAGTCAGTTTGCAGATGACACCAAGTTGGGTGGGTGTGTCGATCTGCTTGAAGGTCAGGAGGCGCCACAGAGGGATTTGGACAGGCTGGATTGATGGGCCAAGGCCAATGATATGAGGTTCAATAAGGCCAAGAGCTGGGTCCTGCACTTGGGTCACAACAACCCCCCACAACATTACAGGCTTGGGGTAGAGTGGTTGGAAAGCTGCCCAGCGGAAAAGGACCTTGGGAGTGCTGGTCAACAGCCGATTGAACATGAGCCAGCAGTGTGCCCAGGTGGCCAGGAAGGCCAACGGCATCCTGGCTTGTATCAGAAACAGTGTGGAGGAGAGAAGTGATTGTCCCCCTGTACTGGGCACTGGTGAGGCCACACCTTGAATACTGTGTCCAGTTTTGGGTCCCTCACTCCAAGAAGGACATTGAGGTGCTGGGGCCTGTCCAGAGAA
This sequence comes from Bucorvus abyssinicus, assembly GCA_009769605.1. Taxonomy (NCBI): domain Eukaryota; kingdom Metazoa; phylum Chordata; class Aves; order Bucerotiformes; family Bucorvidae; genus Bucorvus; species Bucorvus abyssinicus. The sequence goes on along the minus strand of CM020042.1, from coordinate 18,803,145 downwards.
GGGCAACGAAGCTGGTGAAGGGTCTGGAGAGCAAGTCTTGTGAGGAGCAGCTGAGGGAACTGGGGTTGTTTAGCCTGGAGAAGAGGAGGCTGAGGGGAGACCTTATTGCTCTCTGCAACCACCTGAAAGGAGGTTGTAGAGAGGTAGGGGTTGGTTTCTTCTCCCATGTAACAAGCAACAGGATGAGAGGAAGCGGCCTCAAGCTGCACTAGGGGAGGTTTAGGTTAGACATAAGGAAAAATTTCCTTACAGAGAGGGCTGTGAAGCATTGGAACAGGCTGCCCATGGAAGTGGTGGAGTCCCCAACCCTGGAGGTATTTGAGAGACAAGTAGATGTGGTGCTGAGGGACATGACTTAGTGGTGACTTGGCAATGCTGGATTAACAGTTGAACTTGACAATTTTAAAAGTCTTTTCCAACCAAAATGATTCTATGATTCTAAACCCAAAATGTTGTATAAGAGATAATTTGTTTTGTAATGTCATTGCATAAATTTGCTAGTTTAAACTGGAGCACAAAGCTGTAAATAAGAATGGTTGGCCTATCGGAACCAAAGAAAACCCCAGGTTTTAATTACTCTTTAGTGATACAGAAACCGGGTCCAACACACTTAGTCTACAAAGCTGGGTCACGCTTGCGAAGCGTATCTCATACAGTTCAAGGAGCGCCTCACCACATGCTGGGCCACAATCACTGATTTAGCAATAAAGTATTAACACTCAGTGCTGCAGAGCAGCGACAGTACAGAGGTTTTTACAGAGGTGATTAAAACCAGCCAATTCGTGGTTGCCATCAGTCGAATCCCTAGAAAACACCGTACTTCCCGGAGGGTCGCAGGAAGTCCTCCCCGTAAGGCATGCCGATGCTCTCACCAGGGGATTGATCACGCACAGGGCTGCCCGCCACAGGATGGCTGTGAGACCACGGGCACCACACGGGGCCTGCAAGCCTTGCCGTGTCTGCCATGCACCCCAAGACCTGGAAGCAAGGGTACAGGCCGATCAGCCGTCTTCAGGGTATTATTAGGGGCATGCAAGTCCGGACTGCGGCTACAGGCGCCACTGGCAGCCGCGAAGCCGAGACGCCGCGCGGCCGCCATTGCAATTAGGGAGAACCCCCTTCCTCAGGGCGACCACAACTCGCGCGCCGGGAAAGGGGGGGGGGGGGGGGGCGGGACGCAGGCGCAATGTGCCCCTGGGCAGCCACGTGACGCGGGTCAGCTGAGCGCTGGCGGAAGTAGCCGGCGAGAGTCTGGGGTGCTGGTGGCCGTTGGTGGGTCACTGTTGGCGGCCATGGCCTCCATCCTCGACGAGTACGAAGATTCTCTGTACCGCTCCGCCTCCGTGCAGCAGAGCCGCGGCAGCGTGGGCATCCCGCACTCCGGTAGGTGCGCGGCGGCGCCCACGCACCCCTCTGGCCGGGCCGGTCCCCAGTTGCAGTGCGGCGCTGCCTTTACAGCCAGGCCCTGGGCACGTCCTGTCCCCCCCAGTGGGGGACTAGGCCCGATGTCCGCCCAGCAGAGGGTCTGTGCCCGCCGTTTGCTCCTTGGTGGGGCCTTCGGTGTGCAGGGTCCCACTCCTGGTTCTCCTGCGGAGAGGGAGGAGACGAGGAGGTAGCTCGTTAGCTGGGGCGGCATGGGGAGTAGGGCGTATCAGGCTGTGGGAAATGCTGTCACGAAAAGGTGTATCGCTGTGCACGTGGCGTAACATTTATCTGCGAATTCTTTTTCTGTCATTTGCTATGTGAAATGTTCTGACGTAGGGGACATTCATTTCCTGCTGAAGCTCAGGGGTGATGCAGGTCATCTTAGCAAAACTGACAAACACAGTTTTGTCATCAAAACTGTTGGGGGGCTTTCTAAGGCCATAGCCCCTGTGCCATGAAATGGTGTGTCGTGGAAATACGTGTACATGTGGCATGCCTTCCTAGTCACAAATGATAACTACACCTCAGCACTATTCAGCTCAGAGCTGTGGTGGTCCTGTGATATCGTCTCATCAGCTTGCTTCCTTTATTTTTTTGTCCTGAGGAACTCAACTTTTGCAGTATTCTGCCTGTGGGCACAGCTCTGCCTGCATGGAGTTAGTTTCCTAACACAGGGGCGGTTTACCAAAGACTTCGTTTTTTAGAGTGGTTCCCTTAAACTACATGGTGGCAAAGTTACTGCTGAAGAAGGTTAACAAGAAAACAGTCTGTGTCATTATTAAGCTTTTCTGTCAAGGTGTGTGAAGCTTTGGTATACTGTACTGTTCAGGGAGGTGTACAATCAATGTAAAGTAATGGTATGATGACCAGTCAGTTGTTTCTTTCATGTGAGAGAAAACAAACAAACGGCAGGTTGGGAGTAGGGTGTATTCCATGATAAATTCGAGGCTTATTAGGTTCAATAACTATTCCTGATTAGATGCCATCTCATAACAAGTTATTGAGAGGGACAGGGAAATTTGGGTTATGAGATGATTCTCTTCTACCAGGCATTGTCATGGTAGTACCAGCTGCTATGCAGAGCTGGCATTTTTGAGTTACAATTTTGGAAATGCATGGACACATTCTTGCCAGTTTTTTCCTCATATAGTGTTGCCCACTGTTAACCGTTGGGGAAAACAGGTTGTGAGGTTTATATATGTGGTAAGAATTGATGAATTCTGCTATACTATGTATATTATTTGGTATAAATACACAGGCAGAATTACTCCGAGTCTAGGTCCTAAAGTAGCTATATTCCCCATGTTTATTTTATCGTGCATTGTTATTTTATTGTGTAATGTTAGATGAAGTGTCCTGAATAGGTGTTGTGCAAAACAGTGTTGAGACAAGCTGTGTTTTCAAGGCTCAGCTTTTCTTCTTGACTGCTGCAACACTGTCTCTAGTCGTGGCTCTCTTACAGTTGAGAAATCTGCCTGTTTGCTGATAATTGATTTTGGCAAACAAAGTGTGGGAAACTCCTTAATTGCAAAGGCACAGCCTAGTCAGGATTTTAATTATTCTTAAATGAGACCACCCTGGTAATTTCAAACAAACTTTGGGCTGCTAAAAGTTGTGGACAAGCCAAAGTTTAAGCAAATTGATTTTGGAAAAATATGCAAGTAATAGTTAACTTCCTGAGAGCAGACCTTAAGGTTAGGTTGGAAATTTTGGAAGATGTTAAATCTTATTCCTCTGTTTCAGTGAGTTTTTCCCTGTGCTTGTTAAACTGCAACTACTGTTTCTCAAAGTTTTAAATAATCAAGCAGTGACTGTATTGCCACCTTAAAGTATTGTTGAATTGTAAATTTCAAGTACTGCAGTTCCAGCAGGAAAAGACCTACTTTGGCCCGCTAGACTTGACTGATGTTGGTGAGCTTAGATCTTTGAACAGATTAAAAGCTCTAAGGAACAATGCAGATTTGCCCAGAAATCAGGGTGAGAAATGCTGCTGTAGAATCTCGCCTGAACAGCAGAAGGACACTGGGGTCAGGATAAAGGAGGGGACTGTTTGAAAGGATTACATATTATAAAATAGACATGTCCTTTGTATAGAGAACTGTAAGGTAAAGAAGTTCATCCTTCTGTTATGAACGCTTGTTAAAATCCTCATGTTAGTGATGATGATCCTACAGTTTTTATAATTGTAATGGATACAGTCCTAAAGAGTCCAGAATGCTGGAATCCTATCCATTGGCTTGAATTATGACTGAATTAAAAACGCAACAGAGAAAATTCCACCCCAACTCTAAATCCTTACCTGTTTAGGTGCTAGTTGTTGCCTTTCCTTCCTGTGTTTGGGTTTCCTTGCTGTCTCAGTCAGCCTGGTGGCAATCTGAAAAAAATTCAAGATTGCCTGAATGAATGTGACTTGGTGATCTGTTGGTTTGTGGGTTTTTCCCATCAGAGTAATCCTTCCTTTTATATATACAAATATATATATATGTTTTTAGTGGTTAGCTGTGACATCATGTGAACCTGCAGCTTGGGAGCTTTGTCTGCATGTTTTGAACTACAATTCATAACAGCAAATTTAAACTGTGGCATTGCAGCTCCCTAATCTGAAATGAACAAGATCTGTTTTACTTAACTAGAAATGAAGGAACACACTTTTGCGTAAGTGAATAATGTTTAAGATGTGGATCACTCTGTAAGAAGAAAACATATATGCTGAGCAAAAGGCTGTCTCCTCAGGTTGTGGTTGCTTTGTCTGTTCCTGCGTGTGCAGGCTTCCTCTAAAACAAGAATCCTTTAAAGATCCTGCAGCTAGTCTAGTGGTGAGGCAGAGGCAAGGAGAAGGCATTCGTGGAATAGGCAGTTAAAGGTTTCATAGTGCTTTCCACCACTACACTGGCTTTTTCAATAGCAACAGGGCTGAAATTAGAATTTTTCAGGATAATTTGATGGAATTTATAGGTACTGAGTGTGCTTCAAAAAGGTGCTGTTAGTCCCAGCCTAGACAGTGTCAGGCCTGTGCTTTTCACGATGGAAGCAGTCTGTTTTCTCTGAGATACAGTCCTAGGGTTTGGGGTTTTTTTAAGTTTACATCTTCCTAGTTAGCTACCTTGGCCATGAACAGCCTTAACTTGCTGTATCTTTTACCAGTTTTTGTCTTGACTGGTGTTGGTGAGCTTACATCTTTGAACAGATTGAAAGCTGTCCAGGCTAACTGCTGCATGGCTCTGCTTGCTCTAGAAATGCTTCACTGGCACATGGAGCAAAGCAGATGGGTTACCTTCACAATGTATCAATCTTGTCTTGCCTTTTTTTTTTTTTTTTTTTTTTGAGGTAGTGTGATCAGACTGAGATCCTTTGCTGTTTTCTTTGTCGGAGGGTTATGTAAGACTGTGTGTGTCTGGGAAATCCAGTCTCTGGGAAAACTTGTCTCATGGGACAGATATGGATGAAACATTGTGCTAAGATCTGTTTATGGATGCACATACGTTCCAGGATTTTGCTAATGAGTATCATCTCTTGGTTTTGGGTGTATGTGAATGCCATCTTATTTTGCAGTTCACTGGCATATCTGAGGTGTTCTGTGTTTTTTTTGCCTCCTCATAGGATAACCATAAAGAGTGCTGACCTCATTTAGGAATATAGTGGCATGGTCTCTGCAAGTCCCACATTTTGGGGTGCAGAGGTCTACCTGTCTTCAGTGAAAACTAAATCTGTCATGCTGCTTCTCTGTGCTGCCACATAGTGTTATGGGTTCACCTGTCTTAAGTTTCAGTTTGTTGACCATTTGCCTATGGCTGGGCTTTTGTCTTTGTCGTAGCCGAAGGAATGAGTTTGAACTGCGTCTCGTACTTCGCCTGTCTCCACTGAAGATCATAAGAGATTTTTTTAGCAATAGATTTCCAAGTTTTATTTATTTGTTAACACATTTCTGCTGAAGTATGTCACTTCCATCAAGTCAGACCTTCTCCATTCTCTGCCTTTCCCACCCTGACCTCCTTCATAAGTAATTTCTTGACGTGCTTTCCTATGGATGCCCTGTTTCCCAAGCTGGTCGTGACTAAACTGACTAGCTGAATACTTAACAGTCTCATGAGCTAACTGGCTCTTCTTGTACACACTTCCATTTTCAGTTCATTGATTTGTCAGGTTTGCATGGCTAGGCTCAAAATGCAATGTGTCCTGTAGGGTGGCCGTGTCTTGTCATACTTCAGCCTTAACTCTACCCTTAACTTAATTGGGCATTTCTTAGAATTCAGGCATGATTTTTGAAAGGATCTGAGGGTTAGTCTGGCTGCATGTTGGGATTTGCCCTGGAACAGTAAACCAGCCTGAATGGCTTTTGGCTCAGGAAGCAATTTATGCCAAGATTGGAGCATTGATTCAGCAATCATCAGATTTTGGTTATTGTTTTGGCTTGAAGTAGTTTTTCTGCCTTCCAGCAACAACTGGAATGTTACAATTAGGATAGTGTTATGGTTGGTAAAATAGGGTTATGGTAAAAGCATTTACTGTGACCCCCAGCTGCGTTCCCTGCAGCAAATAATCCAACAGACTTCTGTTTACGATGAAATCTGCTATGTGGATACGAAAAACCCCAACATGGCTTTAAAAATAGCTTTAGTTTGTGAATGATGGATGTCAAGTATGGTAGCTCATTCAATTCCAACATGGAATAAGAGAGAAATATGTTTCAATGAATGCCACAGTCATCTCTTGGGTAGCTTGTATGAGAGTGTCAAACCAAATCCCTCTGTGTCTTACGTAATACCAGCGATTCGTTCCTGCCTTGAACAAATAAACTGTCAACCAATTCTTCAGATTCTACTCTTAATTTTCAGCTTTTTATGCAGTTTGTGTGACAGTTTTGAGGCTTTCTCTGGAATTTTGTGTGCTTTCAAATTACTGCTTGTGACAAGTTTACAGTTCTATGATAAGACAGTAAAACGTATTACTACTTTTCTTTCCTGTTATACATATCTACATGAGTGCTGCTCTCTGTGTTCATGTTCCATGGACCACACTTCTTTTCCAGTAAAACTCAGAGCAGGCAATGATCCTTCTAGTTTTTTAGGTTTGATTTTTTTTTTTTTTTTTTTTTTGAGTGTGGGATTGTTGTTGTGGGGTTTTGTCTTGCTTTGTTTTTAAGTGTTCATGTTCTTTCTCCAGGATATGTGAATGCACGTCTGGAGAAGGAAACACCAATATTTAACAAGCAAAGGATTGATTTTGCTCCTCCAGAGAAAATTAACAGCTTAGTGGTCTCCTCTAACCAGCTCTGTATGAGTCTTGGCAAAGACACCCTTCTCAGGTAATGCTGCCAGAGAGCTGAGTTACTCATTGTTTGCCTTGCTTTTTTGTTTTTTTTCTTAAGCTGTTAGAGAACCTACCATTTCAAACTGGATAAGAAGCCATGAACCCAATAAGGAAAACAGTAAGCAATTACGCCTACATGAACTTTTGTTGGAAGCACGCTTTCATAGTTTCTCTTTGCAGAATTGATCTTGGGAAGCCAGATGAACCTAATCAAGTGGAGCTCGGACGCAAAGATGAATCCAAAGTCTACAAGATGTTTTTGGATCACACAGGTGAGGCAATGGACTATTTATATTTACAGACAGTGGTTGGCAGCAGATGCAGTTGAATGTGCATAATAAAACTGCTGCAGAAGTTCTCTTTCTGTTCTGTAAATAAGGAGAACAGGTGGTTCTCCTGTGGGCAGGACTCTGTTGCCCAGGAGCCCTGCCTACTCATGTGCCCCTGTGCTGTTAGAAAAACACTGGCTTGTTAAATGTATATTGTTGCTGTTGAACTCTGAAATGAACACATGCAATGAGGCTGTTCTGAGCAAGGCTGCTAAAACCAGTAAAGGGAAATCTTTGCAGTCACCCTATGCTGTATGTGTTTATATAAGAATTTTTAAAAAGGACTGTAAAACATCTGCAGCTCACTGTAGCCTTGACTGATTTAAAAACAAAACAAAAGTTTGAAAAGAGATGCTCGTATCTATCACCAATGGGCCAGGGATAGGAGAGAACTCTGGGAACTGTTTATCCCTAGAACGCTTATTGAAATAGAAGAATACCTTCTTGCTGAAGCATCTGGCATTAATAATTTAAATTTGCAACATATGGATCTAGCATAGAAATCCCCCACACTCCTATGAATGCCTGGGAAAATCTTGGATTAAGTATGTTGCTATCAGAGTTTATCAAATGTGAGGATTAGGAGCTTCAGGAATTTGGCTTGCTTAGGCATAGTCTTAATTTGTTCTCTCCTTCTCCTTCCTATACCCCTTTCCCGTTGGCAGGCTCTCATCTCCTGATTGCTCTGAACACCAGTGAATGCCTTTACCTGAACAGAAGTGTTCAGAAAGTGCGAGCGCTCTCCCGATGGAAAGGCCACTTGATTGAAAGTGTGGGCTGGAACAAATTTCTTGGTTCAGAGACCAACACTGGGCCTATTCTGGTGGGGACAGCCCAGGGGCAGATCTATGAGGCTGAAATTTCTGTCAGTGAGGGAGGCCTCTTCAGCACTAATCCCGACCAGTACTTCCGACAGGTCTACACTCTGGAGGAGGAATCAGGACCTGCCCCAGTCTGCTGCTTGGAGATCGAACGAGGGCTAGAAGGGAAATTTTTTATTATAGCCACCACTCGAAAGAGACTATTCCAGTTTGTTGGCAAAGTGCCTGAAGGGACAGAGCAACAGGGCTTCAGCTCCATATTTGCTATGCATGCTGACCATTTGCCCAGCTTCCGGGAGTTTCCAGCCAACTTTGGTTTCAGTGAGATAGCCTTTTACACCCCAAAACTGCGCTCCAAGCCACACTCCTTTGCCTGGATGATGGGAAATGGTGTTTTATATGGTACATTGGATTACAGCCGTCCTGATTCCATTTTGAGTGATGAACAGGTCTGGGTTTATCCTTCTGATATTGACATAACTGTGAACAAGCCAATATCCATTGTACTTACCCAGTTCCACTTCCTATTGCTGCTGCCTGATCGGGTGAAGGCTGTATGCACTTTGAATGGGCAGGTTGTTTTTCAAGATCTGTTCCTGGAGAAGTTTGGGTTACTGACACGCATGATCAAAGATCCCACAGTCCAACAAATATGGATCCACACTGAGAAAGTAGTGTTCCGCTACCACGTCCAGCGGGAATCTAGAGATGTGTGGAAGATGTATATGAATATGAACAAATTTGATTTAGCCAAAGAGTATTGTAAAGACCGTCCAGAGTGCCTAGATATTGTGCTGGCAAAAGAGGCAGAGCACTGCTTTCAAAACAAGAGGTATCTAGAGAGTGCCAAATGTTATGCACTGACCCAGAATTACTTTGAGGAAATTGCTCTTAAGTTCATTGAAGCCAAGCAAGAAGAGGCCCTGATGGAGTTTCTGATTAAGAAGCTAAGTAACCTAAAGCCTTCTGAGAAGACCCAGACCACTCTGCTGACCACGTGGTTAACAGAGCTGTACCTGAACTGGCTAGGCATATTGGAAGGAGATCCCTCACAGCGAAATCTCTATTTGGATACACGGGAGAAGTTCCGCGTTTTCCTGAGCAGTCCTAAAAACAAAGACTGTCTATTTAATAACCGGGCATCTATTTACGAGCTTTTGGCAAGCCACGGGGACACAGAGCACATGGTCTACTTTGCAGTCATCATGCAGGACTATGAGCGCGTAGTAGCGCACCACTGCCAGCATGATGAGTACGATGAAGCTCTAAATGTGCTGTCCAGGCACAGAGATGAGAAGCTGTTCTACAAGTTCTCTCCAGTCCTCATCCAGCATATTCCCAAAAAGGTAGTTGATGCCTGGATTTCTATGGGCTCTAAGCTGGATGCCAGGAACCTCATTCCAGCTCTTGTCAACTATAGTCAGAGTGCTACCACCCAGCAGATCAATGAAGCCATTAGGTACATGGAGTTCTGTGTCTATCAGCTGGAGGAAACCCAGCAAGCCATTCACAACTACCTGTTGTCTCTTTACGCTTTGTGTCGGCCAGACTCGCTGTTATCATACCTGGAACAAGCAGGAACCAACCCAAACAGGATCCACTATGACCTGAAGTATGCATTGCGCCTGTGTGCAGAGCATGGGCACCACCATGCGTGTGTTCACATTTACAAAGTGATGGAATTATATGAGGAGGCTGTGGATCTTGCCTTACAGGTATATGTGTGTGTCTGTACCTGCATGCTATGATGTATAGGAATGTAGCTTGTTCAGGTTATCTTGAACAACAGCATTGAGAGGAACCAGACTCATCAGTATAGGAGCTGTGCAGCTAAATTCGGAAAGACAGACCTATCTCTGTTAACATATGTCAGTGCTTTAACAGCTGTTTTAAGTAGATAGCTGACTGTGACAAGCCGTAATTGAGGGTAGGGGCATGGAAAGTACAAGGAGGAGTACTGTGTCTTAAGCTCAGTTTCTAACATAAAATACCTTTAGCATATCTGCATTTGTGCAAGACTTGTATACCTATTGTTCGGGATTCTAGTTACTTCCTGTTCTGAGCTGTGGTAGTTATCACAGAATAATCCCTTTGCCACCTTAGTCTTACCTTCAGGGAGATGTTGGATTTTTTTCTGTTGGCATTGCTATGTCTTTGCTGAAGTGTGTGGCCAGCAAAGATACCGTAACGTGGACTTGCCCTTATTGTGGTGCTGGGTTTTGTTGTTCTCTGCTGGGTAGCAAGCACGTCTTCAGGGAGGAATACTGGTGAAGAGGAGCGATGTTTGACATGTAAATAAGGACCAGGCCAGTATGGCAGCCCTAGGCAATGAGATAGCAATAGTTTTCTATTAATGCCTACTATAATGGACAGCGGGCTTTGAAGTTGAAAGGTGGATAAGCAAAGAGGGAGGCTTAACTCCGTTTCCTTGTCTGTCCATCTTCTAGGTGGATGTTGATCTTGCCAAGTCCTGTGCAGATCTCCCTGAAGATGACGAGGAGCTCCGGAAGAAGCTCTGGTTGAAGATTGCTCGCCATGTTGTTCAGGAAGAGAAGGACGTCAAGAAGGCAATGGCCTGCCTCTCCAGCTGTGCCCTGCTGAAGATTGAAGATGTCCTGCCATTTTTTCCAGACTTTGTCACTATTGACCATTTCAAGGAGGCAATCTGTAACTCCCTGGAGGACTACAACAAGCACATTGAGGAGCTGAAAAGGGAGATGGAGGAAGCCACACAAAGTGCTAAGAGAATCCGAGAGGACATCCAGGAAATGAGAAATAAGTATGGCTCTGTGGAGCCTCAGGAAAAATGTGCTGCTTGTGACTTTCCACTTCTAAACCGCCCTTTTTACCTTTTCCTTTGTGATCACATGTTTCACTATGACTGTCTTCTCCAAGCAGTTTTCCCAAACCTTCCTGCCTATAAGCAGGCAAAACTTGAAGATCTTCAGAAGAAGCTGGCAGCTACCAGTCAGCCTTCCAAGAGCCACCATCGTCCCAAGGACACAGATACCATTAGCCTGGGGAAGGGGCAGCAGAGCCGGGAACAGATAAAAGCAGACATTGATGATATTGTGGCAGCCGAATGTGTGTACTGTGGTGAGCTGATGATCCGGTCCATTGACAAGCCTTTTATTGATCCCCAAAAGTATGAAGAGGAGATGCAAAGCTGGCTGTAGTTTTCCAAATCTGCAACTGTTAGTGCACCAGAGTGGTTTTGTTCACAGCTTGTGAAGCTTCTGTGGTGGCAATAGAACCTCCAGAAGCAGAGACACAGTGGCTTCTGTGGAACTCTTAAGGAAAGAGTAGTGGGGCCTTATTATCAGGATTACAGTGAACTAGTCTTGAAAAATGGGGAGATATAGCTATGGCTGTCTAAGAACTTGAAAAATAGTTAGAGCTAACATACTGGAATATATTTAGCAGATGTTTGCTGCTTGCAGTTCCGAGGTTCTTGGTGTGAAGTTAATGGAGTGCCTTCTTGTCCAGAAAGAATTGGCAACAGCCCATGATTTGTCTTCCCTAATGTGTGGTCTTTGTTTTGGTGAAGACAAGTTTAAAGGGAAAGGTAGTGAAGAACACTAAGTAGTGTAGTCTTAATTCATCACTTTCAAAGCTAGAATTGCCTTCTGTTTCTTTTTTGCTGAAAGTCTCTAACCATATACATGGAAAGAACATGAAAGGACAAATGCTCTTGCATATATATTTTGTAAACTTCATGCTACACAAATACATGTTTCTACACAGTGTAATATAAGAATGCGTATAATTCTCAAGCAGGAGTGTCTCATAATACACTCAAATACTTTTCCTGCAATTAAAGGTGTATAATTCTCTTTCCCACAAGCTTTATGGACAAACCCATACATTTGAATTTTCTCCAGGTACTGTTTCTGGTAATACTTCCCGGTCTGTTCACCCCTTTCTCCTTCTCTCTGTCCTATTTCTACTATGACTGTCTTTGTATAGTGGATTTTGGTTTTGTGTTCACCCCAAACCAAAATTGATAAACGCAATAGAGAGGTTTCAAGCGATACTCTGCAAGCAGGAACACAAGCTATTTGTATTGTCCTGCTGTGGTCCTCTTCAGGCTGCACCTGAGCACTCAACTAGAGATCTAGTCATAGGTTCCCTGAAGGGTAGACTACAGAAAAGTTCTGTTGGTGTGAAATCTGCTTTGCCATTTGAAGCCAGTACCTTGTGACCAGGCAGTCTTTTGCCTTCCTGACAGTATTTGATGCTTTCTGGAGATGGCTGCATGTCAGTGATTCTATTGCTCTGACTTGGAAAATTCTTCCCAGAAGGTGGTGATCACTACATTGTGGATGAGAGAACAAAAAACATTTATTTAGCGATTTAGGAAGGGTTCCTTTTTTATTTTTTAAAAACTTAAAATTTTAATGAAGTTCTGCTGTTGGGGCTGAATCACAAAGGTAGTAATTGGCAGAAGAATTGAATGATCTAAATGAAAAATGATGATTCTTGTAATTTAGGCAATAGAAAATACTGTCTCCTGAAAAACCTCTTCAGTTCTTTGACGTGAACGTATGTTCTTGTCTTGAGTAACTCTCTCAATCTGCTCATCACCTTGTTCATAGGGTTGTAGAAATGGGTCTTCACATCATTGAAAGGGAATATAAATTGGTTTCCTCAAGCAGCTGACCTAAGAATTCTGATAACCATTCAGAACTCCAGAACATTCATACTTCTGTTGGGAGCTTCAGCCTGGAATGAATGAATTTTATCTGCATAAAATAACATGAGTAATAAAAACCAGAGCTGACAGTAGGAAGACCTGATGTTTTGAAATCCTCTTTTCTTTGTTGGAGCCATGGGAAAGGCAGTCTCATTACCATCTGGAAGTGTTTGTTCCTGGCTTATCAGAAACCACTGTTTCAGTGGTTCCATTAAACTGGTTCAGAAGCCGCATGTACTGTACTTCAGCTCTGGTTAGCCTTTTGCTTTGAGTAAGTCAATGGGTCTGCTAGAAGAATTTGTGGTGAAAACTAAATGTGATGTCTTGAAGTTCAGCATTAAACCTGTTATAACTGGCTGCTCCTGAATCACCATCTTTTCATGTAAACAGTGTGATATTTAAGGTTGCATATGTCGTTATAAAGCAACAGTAGCCCCCCATCCAAACCAGTTTCTGGTCAGGCAAGTGGCTGTTTTTCTGCCCTTTATCAGAAACATGAGTGGCAGCTCATTCTGATGCAAGGAGTAATTTCAAGTTGTTCATTTTCCTGGAGACCTTCTTAATACTTACTCCATCTCTTTACTTTTGGGCTTTTACAGGATGCTTTCGTGGTGTATTAGAATTATGATAGTCTTCCATTCTTTTCCTATTAGTGGTATAGAACAGTGGCATTGCTCAACGTTTCTATTGTGCTCTGAAGATTAGCAGTATTACAGACCATTCCAGGGAGATCTGCTCATCTGTAATACTGGAAGGAGTGTGTGTCTTTGGGAACTGAGGCATAGCATGTAAATAAAAACCCTCAAGTCTTTGCTTGCGATGGGGTGGTAAGGGAAGGCACCTCAAGAACCTACTGATTCCAGTCTTAGGTATTAATATTCTCAGTTAACAAAACTGGAACTAAGTATTTCTTTTTTTTAATGACTAGTATGCAGCATTCTCTGAGGAGTCTAGGCTTGTGCATCAGATACATGTGTCGTAAATCTCATGCTTCCTCACCATTGTTAGCTGAAAAATCTTTTAGGTCATTCGCTGCCACAGCTGTGGAGAGTGTTAATGCTTGCAAAGGCTCCAGCAGTGATTAAATGACTAGTGCTGGTAGTACAGGAAGCTACATAAAGATATCCTCTGAACTTTCCTTACGTTGTCACACGCTTCAGAAGTTTCAGTAACCTCTCACCTGTGCTTGGCAATTTTGCTGTATCACTCTGAGAAAAGTAAGAGGGTTTTTTTGGGGGGGTGTGGAGGGAATTGCTTACTGTACTCCCCTAAATCTCATCTGCAAGATCTCTTCCTCTTTGCTTTCAGAATAGTGTTTTTATCTTTCCTTCTTGTAATTTCAGTACAGTTACAGTTTGGAAATCCCAGGCCTTTGTATGGTTTTTTAGCTGTGAAGGAGCTGCGTACCAGCTGTTACAAATGAGGTGGCCTTGGGCCTTGTCCTCGTCTGTGAGAATAACCTCTGCCATGTACTTCAGTGCAGCTAGAGAACAGCGCAACCAAAAGGGCGGGTGGGAGCCCCGGTCCTGCGTAGCCAGAACAAATACCTGCAGCTAGATTTACACGGAAGAAATTTAGCCGTGCAGGTGAGGCCTGAAGCAAACTTGTGCCTACTACCTCACCTCTCCTCGGATTCAAGCGAGGGACTGGGAAAATGCTGTGAGTTGGAGACAATGGTGAGTGTGTCCTGTGGAAGAGTTTGTAGAGATGCCCTTGCTGTTGGTCTGAAACGCTGAGAGCGGTGTGTCTTGTCTCTCAAGACTGGGCTGGAAAGTTAGGAAGGCGTGTCCTTAACAAGCCACTAGGTGTCATTGCTGCCCATTGAACTAGTGAGGTTTGCTAAGGTGTTCCGTAGCAGAAGAAACGAGAGTACAAAACAGTGAGAAACTGAGGCAGCTTCCCAGTGCCTTTTGAGGAGGGGAGGATGGAGACAGGCCTGTGAGGTAGTTATGGGAGACAAAGATGCGAAAAAAATTGTCTCTCACTAAAGGCAATTTCATTTCATTCATCACAGTTTTTCAGGTTTTGAATATAAAAAGCTGGACTTACTCTGGTAACAGATGAGTATCAGTCCTCTTTTGTTTAATTGCATTCTAGTGTAAGTTTCTACTGACCTAGCTGATTTAGTAAACGTAGAGAGATCATCCCTGGGCTTAGAGTTGCAACGTGTGGTGGCCTTGGGTCTGGCCATGTTTGCTTGCTTCCTCTTCACCCTGTCCCAGCAGCAGAGAGGGTAGAAGTGAGTGAGAGTCAGCTCCTTAGTTGCCTGAGTTCACACCTAGTGTGTACTGTTAAATGCACCAGTAAAGCTGGGTTTGTGATAAGATATTGGACTCTGACTTGCATGAACAGAGAAGTTACTGTGTTTGCTTTTGCCTCTGAGTTGCAGGGTCATAATAGCAATACAGGGCAAGTGGGAGTGCAGGAGCATCTTGTACTCCATCAGAATTGGATGTTGCAATTTGACTCAGACCATAGTCATGTATTTGCATGTAGTTCCCATTAGCATGGGTAGTTCCCGTTCACTACTGCCCTGTCACTGTCAGCATATAGACTGTCTATGTTTATGTCTGTTAGGAGTGCAAATGCTTAGCTTCTAGTGGAATGCATGGGAAGTCTGTTGTTCCGTGCATCACTTCAGTCAACAACCCTGTACTGAGCTGTGGGAAGACAGACTGAAAATGGGCCTCTTCCTTACAACAAGCGTGCTGAGCTGAAGTTTGATGTTTGAAATGTACAAGACTTATGGAATTTTGGATTTTTAAATTACTATTATTTTTATTCAGATGGATTAAGTCTTTTTCTCCAGAACAGATAGGAGCATCCTGTGATGCACGGTGGTTTGTGTAGTGTTTATGAGAGAATCTTATGCCGTCCTCAGTGCAGAGAGAGGCTGGCCGGGATCTCTGATCCTTTTTGTACATGGGGGAAGGGATGCCCTAGAAAGGACAGAGAAGGGTGGTGTCTATAAAATAATTTGGCCAAACTTTATGACTTCAGAGAAGCTTCCTAGTGGAACTGTGATATTGATGGATCTGTACTTTTCACACCGAGGTGCTGAAGAAGAAGCAGCTCATTTCAAATTAGGAATTTTGGTAAAATTGAAGAGCTTAGGGCTTGAAAGTGGAACATTACAGGAGTGCTTTAAATTTGCAATGGGTTGTGAAGGGGTTCAGCTCCTAAAATATCTGCTGTCTCTGATTATGTCCAGTCTAGTCTTTACACCTTATGAGCCCTCTGAGTATTTGAGCTTCATGTGATTTTGGAGACTTGACATACTTACCTCTCCACTGAGTGGTTTTTTTCACTCCTAGTTCTCATGGAAAGGCATCAGGCTGCCCATTTGGGGTATGAGCTTTAAAGCAGCCTGCAGCTGCTTTCAGATAGAAGGAGAGGGAAAGGATTAAATAAACTTGTTAGGTCTACCTGTTGAAACTGGTTGGTATGTAGAGAAAAAGGAGCTCAGGCGTTTCCTTTCTGTAATGGCCAGAGGTATTGGAGGCAGCTTGTTTGAGTAAGACTGGTTGCTTAGGAACAAGGAAGCTATAGGAGCACTCTAAGGTTACAAGTACAGCTATAACTGATCCTACAAACTCTCTTTGTCTTATGTAGGGCAGCTCAGCCAAGGACTGTTTCCAACTTGCAGCAGTGCTTCACAGCCCCTGTGATGATAGTTGTAGAGCTGTTTTAATTCAGCACTTTTGTTGCAGAGCTTGGTTGGTGTGGGAATAAGCACAGCTGATGCATCTGTACAACATCAGGCTGTCTCACTGCACAGAAATTGCAATCATATGCTTTCACACACCGCATAAATACCCTTGTTTTATAACGGGGTGTACAGGCTGTACCTGATATGTGTCAGGTAGTAGTTTTGGCATTTCCCTACCTTGCAGGGAATTTTCATATATTTCATATATTTTTTTCAAATATTCATATATTTTGTAATTTTCATATATTCCTCTGTGCTGTTGTGTGGTCTGTAGGCTGTGCTGTCTTTGGTAGAGGATTTTGTTTAACATAGGTTGATGCTTCATCTGTAACTGAGACTACTACTAGTCGAAGTTTTTGTAATTGAAGTGTTCAGGAGAAGCTGAACCAAGGCTTACCCCTTGTTTCATGCTCCATATTGAATGGTTCATTGTAGGTGGCAGCTTATATGAAAAGGCTTGAACAACTGGTTTGGTTCCAAAAGCAGGTATTCTCTGCTTTGTGCAACTGAAATCCAAGTGCTGGTCACTTGGCATTGGGACATGGTTTTCGGAACACAGCCTGAACTTTTAAGGCTGCTGGACTCTGCTTAAGCAGACATCTGTTTTTTCCTGTTAGTCAGTTATTCAACAGTCTTTTTTTCGTCTCTTCGTGTGTACATAATGAATAGATTTTAAAAAAAATTGTTACTGTGGAACTGGGTTCATAAGAAGGTTGTTCCTATCTGTAGGTTCTTTTTTATTTTCCTATGTTATTAAAATCAAGGTGCGCATTATGGTTTTCTCTGGGAGTAGATCTGGCTTGATCTCTAAATGTTTCAACTCTGTTCCTCTTTTCTTTACACACACAAGGGTGTGTATATTGGGCAAATGCCTTTGGATGAATTAGGAATGTTGCGTACAAAGAAGAACATGATACTGCTGTTTAGTTTTTTGGAACTTTTCTTTACAGACTGTGTGTGATTATTAAGAGCTACCTCAGCTGGTTTTGATAGCTGCTGTGGGTTTTTCACCATGTGAACAAGATACTTACTCTCTGGTGAGAGCTTGTGAAGGTATGGGTAGTCAAAAATTATTGGTCTTTGGCTAATTAACATGGTTCTAACAAAATAGCTGTTGTCCAATTTTTCTCACGGTGGCTATCAAGATAACATTAATATGTATAGCTGATCTAAATAAAATAATATTCCATGTAGCTGAACAGTATATTGGCATCCTTGGTAACAGGGCCATAAATTTGGATCAGCTCATGCTGTTTGAGAAAAATGAGCAGAATGTCACTGAGTGAGGAGGAAGCTGAGAGTCAAGGCTTACTCTCCTAAATGTCACAATTCTCTGTTTAATACTTGCCTGTGTGACACAGCATGACTGTCTCAGTGACATCTGCATTTGTGTTACAGTGGTATATTCTGCTGTGCAGCCTTTTTGGGAGAAAAGCACTTCCTTATGTTCTTCAGTCTGTTTCAAACACTTGCCTGCTTGTCCACTTAATGGAGTTAGAATAACTAGGCCACGTTATCTTCCTGCTGTGTTTTTGTGAAAGGTTGCTTATGGTGATCTTCAGTACGTGTTTCAAATATATGCAGTGGTAGGGTTTCCAAAGCAAAAAAATATTTGAGTACAGGAAACATCTAATGAAAGCAGAACATACTGAAACCCACTCCATAATAGGCTGGAGTTTGTTTTCATTCTGTTGAAAATTCTCAGCTGAGAAAGTAAGTATAAACTGCAAAGTAACATTTCTTTATTTCTTTCAGTTCAGACTTCTCAAGGAAACCACAAAGGACAGAAAAGTCCTCTTCTGTGAGCTTGAGTGGGTGCAAATCAGCTAATGTGGACTTTTGTGTTTATAAGTAGCATCTTAAATTTGTTGTTGGGTGTTGTTTGAGAAATGTCTTGTGATCCTTGATCTAACCTAATATTTGTACACACAACCAGTTTTAGAAGACTGAAATGGAACACTTTGGTGGACTGTGAACTGCAGTATTCAGCAGTCAGCAAGTCTGGACTCCGGCAAGAGTTCCTTTGCTGGTGTAGAATCAGAGTTTGCTCCCTGAAGGCTGGTTTTCTTTGCAGCGTGGTTACAGAAGTTTCAGAAGAACCCTGAGTGCCCCTTGTATCCTTATGGAGTGGTACCTGGAAAGTGGTAACTTCCTGGAATTGAGTGATTCAGTACTGCATTTCAGCAGCATTGAGTTACAGCAAGTTCCTCACTTGATGCTCTGGCACCTGAGCCAAAAGTAAAGGTGGGGATTATTTGCCTGCCAGGCATCTTGTCCTGCCCTGAGTTATGCTCTGAAGAAAACCAACAACTTGGGAAGCTCAGGCTGAGCTTAGGAAGAATTTCTGCACACAACATAAATAGTACTGTCAGTCCTTCAGCCTATCTGCTTATGCTAGGCCAGAGCAACCTTTGCTGGATGCTGTCCGTTAGTCAACCAGAATCTACAGGTAGGGCCTTGGGCAGAAGTTCAAAGTGCTCTCTTCTTGCCCTGTTTTTCAGAAGTCACAAACACTTCTGGAGCTGACTGCTTCCTTATGAGACCCTGAATCAACAGTGCTGAAAGGAAGAGAATTATGTGGAGAGGGTAACGAGGTCCACTGGCTCCCAGCTTTCAGAAGGATGGAACATGGGAGACAGACCAAAGCCGTGCCAGGGTAGTGTGATGAATGTAGCTTGCAGTCTTTATTCTGACACAGCAGATTCAGTACAGGCTGTGAAAATACTTGCTTCTGGCCAAGCTCTCTTTACCAAAGGGTGTACTAATTTTCTCTAAGTCACAGACAGGAGCATCAAGAGAAGGTTGTGAGGGAAGGGATGTCTCAGATTTTATCATTTGCAACAAACACAGAGGATTATCTACTAACCTCCTATACTGGTGGAATGAGGAGGAGTTATTGAGTAGGACAGGATTCAAGAGGGTTACTGATGCATAAACAGCTCTCCTAGATGCTGTTTAGTGTCATATCTGGCTTTTACGTGCTTTTATTTCCTAAACTACCCTGTCTGTATGTTGAAATACTCAGGATCCTTAAAATGCTTTTAGATGCTTTTACAGCTGAATCACTAGTAAGGTGTCAGCAGGACAATTAAGTGTCATGTCTTTGAGTTAATGCCACCTCTCACTTGCCCAGTGTAACTGTTCAGAGCTGTCTAAGCAGTGAAGCAACAGGATGGCTGTTTTAACAAAGTTTGAGATTAAAATCTAAAGAGATTGCGCACAGTAGCCATGGTCATGTTGAAGAACTGAGTCAGAATTTTTTGTATTTTTTCACTGCTTTTCCAGTTCCAGAAATGATATCTGAAGAGAATTTGGCTTTTCACTGTGCCCCCCTTCTTTCTGACTAATAGCATTAATGAGTATGGAAGACTTAAGATGGCTGGTGAAGGGATTCTTTCCACTGATAAACAGCTGTCTGATCTTGCTCAGAAGAGACTTGAGTTCTTCCCCTTTCAAGAAGGGGTCACACAATATCACCATTCCTAAACAAAAACAAAACCCCCTAAAGCAGTGTGGCAAATCTCTCTCTACCAGCTCTTATTTCTGTTTCCTCTCTGAAAGTTTTGTCTAATTTGGGTCACAAACTATACGGAACCCTTGGTTTTTGGTAGCAGTCCAAGTTGGCAGCCTACAAAAAGTTACTATGTCCAGATGCCTACTGTTTGTGGGGATGTAAATACAACCGAAGCAGTATGTTGCAGGCTGCAGCTGTTAGATGGAGATTGCAGTAATTAATGGTGGTGTTGCTCTCTGACCTAATGTAGTCCAATATGTATCAAAGTCACCCCGTTCCTTTAACAGCAGGAAGGAGAGACGATCTGTATCTCTTTGGAACATACTTCTAAAACCAACTTCCAGTTGCATTCCTTTTAGACCCTGTGAATAGTAAAGATTCACATTCTCACTGTTCAGTTGCAGCAGCCTGGATATTAGATCACTCAAGGATGTTGTTTTTCTGTCACAGTCTTATTAACATCTTAGCTTGGGTGTTGGTGTTCATCATGTTCAGGTGGCTAATAAGGATTCTCATTGCCCAAAAACTGTTACTTGGGATCCCAGCCCAGCATGTGTGGGCATTGGCAGCATTTGGATATTTATAGGGATTTCTACTTTCTTCTCTTCTTTGGACCACTTCTTTCTTACTACAAGAATTCCTTGTTCCTTCTGTGCTTTAATGAATGCAACACTCCCAGGGTGGTGTCTGGCCAGTATATGTTATATAGGTACCTTCCCAGCTACTGGGGCCAGTGCAAGCAGGTATAACACAGCACTGGCCTGCAAGGCACAGTTTAAAAAAAAAAACAAAACCCAACAAAAAACAAACCCCAAAGAAAATGACTGCCTTTTTCACTCCCTTCCATCTAGCTTTTGGAGGTTACTTAGCCTTGTTGACGTACTGTGTCGTTGATAAACTCAGCTATGTTGATGTCTCGAGCACCCTTATAATGTTATTAGAGAAAGTCAAATGCTCTGAACATTTTCCTGGTTTAAATTGTCCTGGTTTAAATTGTCCTCCACGTCTATACAGAGTGGCAGAAGGGCAGACAGGATGGATTGGCTCTTTCAAACAGTACAGTACTTTTTCTATTTTGATTCATTCTTTGAAGGGTGAATCAATAAAGTCTGATTCTTAGAGAGGTCTTTACAATTATCACTTAAACTTTCACCTCTTACTCTCCAGGTACTCATGGTAGAGGACAGCAGCAGTGGAAGTCACTTGACAGCTCCCTGTGTTCAGAGTAGCTCAAAGCATTTGCGGATGGACCAGCCAGCTGACAATGGGAATGCAGAGCAGCAAATTCCCCTTTGCTTTCCCTTAGTGGAGATGCTGGCTGGGTTTCGCTGGTCTTCCCAGCTGCTGTTTCACTCAACACTTGTGTACCAGGAATCTGGTAACTTTGATGCTCTATTTCATTCTGAAATTCAGTTAAAATCTGTCAGTATGTCTCTGAGAGCTCATCACCAGTCAGTGCGATTTAAAAAGCCTTGTTTCTTTTGGAAGCCAGAGGGATAATGTGAATATTATATCTGAGCTGCTGTAATCAAGACTTGGAAGGACTGTGGAAAGGAGCAGGACCCTGAGTGCACGGCTGGAGAAGGAAAAGCTGCAGGGAACATATTTAGAGCATTTCTTATCAGAAGGCACCAAGAGACTAGGTTAGAAGCCATTACTTGAAAGAGTCCATAGCATCCTCTATGTCTCATTAACAGATGGTTTTAAGAAGCAACTGTGGAAATGCAAACTCATGCATGTTTGTGCTTGCTCTGCTCTGTGCCTCTCTTGGCAGCACTTGCAAGCATAATCTGTTGAAAATTAACGTTTTGCTTGAGGTATCATTGCAGAGGCTGGTATAATTCATCCCATTTCCTGTGACAAATGTGTGTATCCCCTACTCCATACTCTCCCCAACAAGAAGGAATTTTGTCAGAATGGTAGAGAAATGTTCCATGTAGGATCTCACACTCGTGACAGGCAAACTTTCTTCTCCTGCTGTAAGTTTTTCTGTGATTTCATTGCCAGGATTGTCCACACAGTCCTCTACCCCAATTACCCATTGATTAGGGCTCCTCTGGTAATCTGCCAGATGCAGGTTTGTTACCAACAGATGGCAGAAAGCATTTGAGGTAATGAGAGAAAGGATAGATTGCTGATCTGCATAATAATCAGCTTGTGAACAGGTTTCATGGGGTTTTTTTTCTGTTTCCAAAGATTGCACTGTAAAACAACCAGGCACCTTCTCTTGAGTTAAAGAAATAGTAATGGAGGAACCCATTTCTTTCAGCCATTGTAAGATTTCTGAAGAGACATGTATCCTCCACCACTGACAGATTAAGATTTTTATCAAGAGAGTGAGATTGTGCCCAGAGTGCTAGGAATAAACATTCAATCCTCTTGCGATCAAGACCTCTAACCAATGCAGTCAGAAATACTTTCTCTTCTCTCTTTTCTGAGACACTTCCCCAGCTCTACCACAAGGCAGGATGGTCTTTGATCCCCTTGGACCAGCATCACCTTTGTGCTGTCCAGTGCCTAATCTGAAAAAATGTCTTTCCACTTCCCTGTGTTTTTGAGTTCTTCAACCCAATTTGCACATTGAGACAGCCACACCATTGCCACGTACATGTCTACATCTAAACTCTCCGGAGTCCTTTGAGGAAGAAGTCTCTGACATAATCTAGAGCGGTGTTAGTGGTTTCCTATGCTATGCAAGACCTGTAGTACGGATTTGTACTGTTCAAAATTGATATGCATTTAGACTGTTTCCATTAGTAACTGTCCCTATATGAAACAAGCCACGTAACACCCAAAAATCATCTTGGTGCCATTCACTGTGAGTTTTGTCAAAGGATTTGGGTTGAAGAACTTTCTCAAAAAGTAGCCTTACACATGTGCAGTAAGTGCTAATGCTGGGCTGTTCTCCATGTATTCCCCAGGTGGGCTAGTAGATGTGGTGGACAAGTTCGCATCAACCCCCTTTACTTTGTGAAAACACTTCCTGTCATGTGTAGGGCTGGGCCAGCCACTAGACGAATGACAGACACTCTCTATTACCCACCCACCCACCTTCCCAAAGAAGGGAAAGAGAAAAGGAGTAAAGGAGAGAGACTTATGGATTGGAAAAGAAAACTAAATCTGCTTTAATGAGAATAATAATAACAAAATGATATAATAAAAATATATACAATACCAATACCGAACCTAATCCCCCCACCCCACACCGCCCCCGCCGTGGCAATGATGTCACTGATGCTTTGGGGCAGGCACTGGGGAAGTCCCAGACTGGACTCAGTGGCAGACGGGAACCAGATTCAGGAGCTGGGTTCTGGAACTGGATTCAGGAATGAATGGATTGGAATCGAAGGCAGAACAGACAGGGTCCTCCTCAGACACCGGCCATGGCAGAAGAGCTTGGCCCTTGTGACCCCTCAGCTTTACACCGAAGATGACGTCTATGGGATGGAACACCTTGTTGGTCAGTGCAGGGTCTCCTGTCCTGTCCGCTGCTCCCCGCAGGTGGGACCCTTCCACTTACTGCACCCCACCGTGGGACACAGGATTTGGCAGTGACCTTGGTCAGCAGAAAGTATAAGCCAGAGCCTTTCTGCACACCAGCCCCTGGTAGTAACCGTGAACATCAAGTGCTGTCTCTTCTAGCAGTAGACACTGCCTGCAAATATACGGTGTTGACTTCAGGAAGTGCTATCACTCATTACCAGAAGAGACTGAGGTGGAAAATGAGATCACCAAACAGAATTAGTTCTGTTCTGACTCAAACCAGGACACTTTCTTTGTTCAAGATCTAGATGGAGTTTTCTGAAATCTGGACTTGATTCCATGGAATAGTAAATTAAGATGATTTCCCTGAGAATGGTTTCTTTTTACCCTGGTGCTGATTACACAGCAGCCCCCTGCCAGTTCTCTGGAAGGATGATGTTTATCACCATCTCCTCTGTATCACGCACACCCATGCCCTTATTGTTAGTAATTTTATGTCTGAACCTTACAAGGCAATCACTCTGCTCCTGTCAGTGTGTTGCAGCTGTATAATCTGGACGAAAGGGAGCAGCTTATACTCTAAAGCACAAGGCTTTACTATTAAATCTTGATGCTCTGCTACAGACATTGCTGTTAGTTACAGAATTTTCCTGTCCTTAGCCTGGTTTCTAAGGAGACGATGCCTGGGCATCTGAGCTCATGCACATTTGTTATATCCTTTTTTTTCCCTGTGTCTGTGTTTTTCCTCTGCAATTTTGAAATCTGTTTGCCAATTGCAGTTTTATTTGACACATACATTGTAAAGATACTGACTTCCTATAAGTTCCCTGACAGTAGGTGATGGGGAGTGGCTCTTACTTGTGGCTCCATAGACATCACCAAATGCGTGCACTCAAAATTTGAGATACTAGAGAATCCATGTGAAAGAAAACTTGGGGAGGCTGTGGCCAGAGGAAAATCTTCATCTGATGCTGGGACTCATTAGACACATATGAGTCCAAATGCTACTTCATAGAACAGCCATCTTCTCAGATTTGACTTCTGCAGCTGTCTGTGAAAACTAGTCGCAGTAGTTACGGTGGGGGAAAAAAAAGTTCTTTGTATTTTTCAGAGACTACCTACAACTGTCCTAATTTAGCACCACTGCAATATTACAGGCTATTCTTGTAGGTGCCCGTGAAACACTTACTAACGTGTTCTGTTCGTTTTCTGGGAAGAGAATGGCTGAACCGTTTCGTGTGTTAGGGAGACCAATGTTCCTAAGAGAGGTGGGAGCTTTTGGCTGTTCTGTTGAACAGGTGACCCGTGACTAAGTTGGGTCTTGCCAGGAAGCCTTGCAGGGAGGGAAAAAAGCCGGAGGCAGAGATTTTACGTGTATCTGAGCTGACATTCATTTCTTCTGGTTTGTGGATGACACCAATGGACAAGGAATGTATAGGGAGTGAAGAGCTGAGGAAAGGAAGAAGGACTTGCATTTCTTGATGATGGTGAGCTATTTAGTTTACTGTATCTCAGGCTGCTGAGTGTTTGGATTTGTAAAGATAATGTGTATTCCTAAGGCAGGATCTCTCTTGGTGGAAACAATAATCATGACAAACGGGAGTCAACTGTGAGACTGTGTATCCTGCCAGCAGCTTGCTGGGTGAAAAACAGACTTCTTGGATCTGATCAGACTGTAAGTAAAATCAAGCATGCGGGGCTGGTGGGGGGGGGGTGTTGTTTCTGGTTTTTATGTTTCTCCCAAAGAGCACTGTCTGTTAATACTTCTGTCTCTCCTGTTACCCAGAGACCTGCCTGCTGTTAACTGATTCCGGGGTAATCAGCAGACTCAAGGTGCGGTATTGCTGTAGGGTTAGCAATTCTCAGCCATGAGAGATAGGGATGCACTGCAGCAGGACTGCTGCTCTGAGTCTGTATGGGCCACTTGGGAGGTGCTAACAGCCCAGGCTGCTGGTAAAGGGCAAAGCTTTTTGTCAGGCAGCAGACACTGGGGAGAGGTGCTCCTCCTTCTCAAAGGGAACTTCTTGAGGTGGGGGGGCGTGGGGGTGGAGGGAGAAGGCGGAAGGGAGGCTTTCCAGGAGAAGAGCTGGAATCCAGACTGTGTCTGCCTCTCACAGAATGGCAGGGGTTGGAAGGGACCTCTGGAGATCATGTAGTCGAACGCCCCTGCTAGAGCAGGTTGCACAGGAACACATCCAGGTGGGTTTTGAGTCTCTTCAGAGAAGGAGACTCTGCAACCTCTTTGAGCAGCTTGTTCCAGTGGTCTGTCACCCTCAAAGTAAAGATGTTTCTCCTCATGTTTAGGTGGAACTTCTGGTGTTCCAGTTTGTGCCCGTTGCCCCTTGTCCTGTCACTTGGTACCACTGAGAGAGTCCGGCCCCATCCTCTTGACACCCGCCCTTTAGACATTTATAAGCATTGATAACATCCCATCTCAGGCTTCTCTTCTCCAGGCTAAACAGACCCAGGGCTCTCAGCCTTTCCTCATGAGAGAATTGTCCCAGTCCCCTAATCATCTTTGTAGCCCTCCACTGGACTCTCTCCAGTAGTTCCATGTCTTTCTTGAACTGGGGAGCCCAGAACTGGACACAGTACTCCAGATGTGGCCTCACTAGGGTAGAGTAGAGCAGGAAGAGAACCTCCCTTGACCTGCTGGTCACACTCTTTGTGCACCCCAGGACACCACTGGCCTTCTTGGCCGCAAGGGCACAGCGCTGGCTCATGGTTAACTTGTCCACCAGCACTCCCAGGTCCTTCTCTGCAAAGCTGCTTTCCAGCAGGTCAACCCCTAACCTGTACTGGTGCATGAGGTTATTCCTTCCCAGTGCAGGACCCTACACTTGCCCTTGTTGAACTCTCCTCACCCTATTAATCCTTCCGAAAGACAGTTACATTTTTAGCTGGTAGAGCTGAGTTACTTGATTGCTGGCAGAGGGTAATGTTCCTGAGCTTGGTTCCTCCAGAGGGAGATCGAGCAGGACTGCTACTGCCACTGAATTCCCAGGGACCGCATGTAGATTTAGGCTGCCACACTAGTTACAGTGCTTCACAAGATGTACTGGAGCTTCTGTATGGACCTTTTAAGTCAAGGAATGGAGAGTGAGGATTGTTTAGGAGACAAAGAGAAGTGCCTCTAGAGTACAGAATCAAAAGCAGAGGGGCTTTAATGTTTTTTAAGACCATCCCTCTCCATAAATTCCCTTGAAAATGTTCTTAAGGCTGCTGTTCAATGTAATGTCACTTCAAGCCCATACAACACCAAAACCGCTGCTCTTTAGCAGATGAAACATGCTCGAATGAATGAGGCTGTGTTGCTTAAGGCAGCATGTTCAATGAAGCAGTGTCCAGAACCTTTCCTGCTGGCAAAAGCGAGGCTAAGCTTAGAAGCCACTGAGCTGCTGTTAACAGCTTATCACAGTTAATTTCCCTCTGCTGTTATCCTGGCTTTGACTCCTGGCTTTGGTCCACCTGGTAATACTGTACATCCCCTGTCCTGTGCAGTCTTTTTTTAAACAGCAGAGAGGTGCAGGATTTTATGTCCAAAAGCAGTTGATTTGTTATCGATCTTTCTGGCCTTAGTCTCTTGCAAATGAACATAACCAAAAGGAGTAAGCGGGACTAGAGAATAGGGAACTCGCATTTCTACTTGTCTCGGTCTGATCCTTATTTGTACATGCTTATCCGGAGTGCCCGCATGGGCATTTCTCAACAGATGACGGCTGAGTCTCAAAGGGGTGGTTCCCATCAAGGCCTCCTGCTGGCCTCAGAAGATCCTGAGAGGCGTCCCAGCTCAGGGGACATGTCAGATGCAGCCCAGTGCAATCCAGGAATGCGCAAAGGGTCTCATTTTGGATCACTGTTTATAGGGTCCGATTTAATTAACTTTTATCAGGTACTTTTCCACTTCAGCCTCACTCAAGGGATGTAATGTCTCAGTTTGCACATGTCCAGAACTTGCTGGATCTTGGAGTTCTAGCATCCCCCTTTTGGGCCATGACCAAGTACCGGTGTACCAGGTCCTACGAAGGTGCAGAATGATAGGGAGGGGACTAGGAACCACGTGTGCCGAGGGAGTGCCTCGATGCTGTGACCCACTGCAGGAGGTGATGGTCGTTCTTGTTTCCAGAGAATAGGGCAGGCCAGTACTACCCTTCACAGTCTGGATTTAGCTCTTCCAAGGTATTGTTGTGTGGTTCAGGCAGGGGAGTGGCACCCGCTGTCAAGCAGCCCATGAATGGGGGGATCGCACCACCACAGCAGGAAAGAGGATCTGGTGGTGAGGAACATCTTACCTCTTAATAGTTTACGGGAGGTACCAAAAACCACGCCGTGAAGTTAACGTCAATACGTGATGGTGGGTGAGGAGCTGCTATGCCTCTTCACCTGCTGATCCTGCAATGGGGATGCAGCTCCCCACTCCAGAGAGACGCGGTGGATGGCTGCAGGAAGGGGAGGGGGGTTGCTTCATAACTATCGCAGTTTCATCTGCCAGCACCTAGGAGAAATGCCACAATTCTAGTTTTTGTTCAGCAGGGCTGTTTCCTGCTTTGGTTACTGGGCTGACCAAAGGAAAGGTTGGGAGTCTATTTTTAACTCAGTATTGATTATTTTTCCCTTGCCCTCTGTTTTTTTTTTTAGTATGATACAGAGTGAAGGACTCTTCATGAAGTCAGCACCTTTTTCTCAAAACTGATGCAAACCAGAACCAAATAAAATAGCTGATGATAAATTGCTATTTGCTTAATGCTTTTATTCTTTGAAGGTGTAAAAAACTTAGCGTTTCTTTCTGGTTCTGATACTTGGCGACTCTGTGACCTTTGAATCACGTAATGATTTTATATCTGATAAAATGGGAAGAATGATACCTGTGGCAGATGGCTGTGTGGCTATTTCAGGCTCTCGGAGGAAATGGAATGAGTCAGAAAAAGCTCTGTCACCCTGTGTATGAAGGGGATGGGGAGAGGAAGGCTCCCAAAGAAAATGGGCTGGAGGTTTTCTGCCTCTGCCTGGATTGCTGCCAGAGTGGTGGTGGAATGAGCGCCAGGACAGATTGAAGTTACGCTAATCCAGATCGTCCAGAAATGTGAGATCCCAAATCATGTATGGGGAGGCCAGAAAATCAGTCTGTTGCCATTCTAAAAAAGAAAACACTCTTTCCTGATGTTCCGCTGGGACTATCGTATTGCAACCCAGTGACCTCACTGTGAGAACTTGGTAAGTCATTGGTGGTTTCTTGCTTCTCTAGCTTCATGTCTTTATTCTTCAGGAACTTTAAAGGCTGCAACCTGGCAACAATTTACCTATTCAGTGTTTAATAGGTTAATGCTGAAGCTCCCTTAGATGTATGGCATGTTTGCACCTTGATCAAGATGTGCTTAAAAGTTGTTATTTATAGAAGAAGCACCTGCAGTGATTATCTAACTGCCCTAAGCTTGGGAGTTTAGGGGGGAGATCCATTGCTTGACTGTAACCAAACAATTGCTATCTGTAATTACTATCTGTGTAGTGTCTAGACCTACACAGTGTCTCTCAGGAAGGCAGCGCTTCCACAGACAGCTTTGTTTTGTCATTTAAAACGTGTCATGATTGAAATGATGTTGGTCTGTTCTGGAATGCCAGGCCAGCGGAGTTTCCTTTGCCTGCCCGCAATACACAGTTGTGGTCAGTTTTTCCTGCTTCTCTTTTGAGCTTATGCTTATCCTCATCTTGGGGTGTTTTTCCATATTACAGCAGGGCATCATTGTGCATATTCTGAGACATCTCATGACTGCCTTTTTTTTTTGTCTTTTTAAAATCTGTCCCGTAGATCTATTCTCTCTGGCACACAGAACAGTTTGGGCTTCAGTCTGGACTGATGCTGCAGGTGAAATGCAGTTGTAGTGAGTCAG
The DNA here is from genome assembly GCA_009769605.1 of Bucorvus abyssinicus. Lineage (NCBI taxonomy): Eukaryota > Metazoa > Chordata > Aves > Bucerotiformes > Bucorvidae > Bucorvus > Bucorvus abyssinicus. Next base: position 18,773,973 of record CM020042.1, on the reverse strand, counting down.
AATAGGGGAAGGGGGTATTCAGCTCTGAGGACGGGGCGTGCTGGGACCGAACAACTTCGTGCCTATACAGGAAATAGCACTGAGTGCTTCGCTTGCGGTCGCGTGAGTTTCTTTGGCAGTCTGCTCCTGGTTTCCTTTGGTACAGAAAGTGGCAAATGCGCTTCCACCAAAAATCTGTGCACAAGTGGCTGACTTTCATTTGACTCTTGGGCACAAACAAGAGCAACATCACTATGGGCATAGCTTATAGATTTTTTTCCCCTGGGAAAAAGACACCCTTCATAGAGTAGTAGACTATGCATATCTCTTGTTAGCTTTCATAGCTATATATTTCATAACTAACACATTAGGAATAACTATAAGAGCAAAAAATTGTAGGAAAGCAGTGAAAGAAGGGGGTGTTCTGCACATGTGTTCGGATGCTGCAGCTCAGGTGTGAAAGGCGAGCTCCTGAGGCAGGTAGCCTCAAAGCTTTCAAGTAATCTTGCCACTCAGAGAGCAGGTCTCTAGTACCATAAGACCAAGAAATCTTGACACTTAAAAAATTTTGTTCTTCTGTTTTGGGCCTCTTGTTATTTATTTTATAGCAGAAAAGGACAGAATCTAACTCTGAAAATGCAAGCGTCTGTGGGGTTTGTGTCTGCCGGGGTTTTGGTAGTTGAGGAGGGAGCTGCTGGATGCGACCCCTGTAAGATGCTTCGAGAAAAGCTCGCCCTGCTTCACGTGGGCCCCGCCTCTGGCCAAGGCTGAGCCAGTCAGCGCCTCTGCGATAAACGTATTTAAAGGAGAAACCTGTTTTGGGACCTTTTTTTTGTTTTGGAGGGGCTTGGGACAGAGGAAGAGACAACCCGTGTGGTCACCTAGTTTAGTGAGGAAGGAGATGGGGAGGCACTCCAGAGCACCATCTCCCTTCCGCCCGGGGCGAGATGGCAGGCCATGTGCAGCCCAAGGAGGAGCCCTTGGTGGGGCAGGGGCCTTACGGTCCTCAGAGAGCCCTGGTGGAGAAAAGTTCCTGAAAAAGGCTGTTTCTCTGAAGGAAACCTACTCTGGGGTGGTTTGTCACTGGGAGAACCACTGCCCGCAGGAGACCCCCGCGCTAGTTGAAGAAGTCCATGGAGGACCATCTCCTGTGGGAGGGATGCCACAGGGGGCTTGTGAGGAGTGTTTCTCCTGAGGAGGAAGGAGTGGCAAAAGCAACATGGGCAGCACTGGGACTGCCTGTGACCCCCATCCTCTGCTCCCGCCACGCCGCGGCGTGGGGAGAAGGTAGCAAAGCTGGGCCCAGGAAAGAAGGGGCGGGGGGAGGAAGAGGTATTTAAGATCCTGCAGGATTTTCTCACTGTCCTACTCTGATTTGATTCGTGCATGGGTATTGGATTTGTGGTTTAAATTAAATTGATTTTGTTTCCTCAAGTGGAGTTTGTCTTTTACCTGTGACCGTAACTTGTGAGTGAGCCCTCCCTGTCGCTTTGTCTCGATCCTTAAGCCTTTTGTGGTATTTCCTCCTTCCTGAAGTGAGAGAGTGGCTGCCGGGTGCTTGGTTGCCAGCTGGGTCTAAACCACGACAAAGTGTTTCATCATGATCTGCTTTCAGAGTCTAGGCTTTAAGAAAGAAGAAAAAAATGGTGAAAAGCAAGAGGCGAGAGATGGGGACAGAGACCGTTCCATTTTTGTCTATCAAGCTCTTCTGCACAACGATCCTGTGAGAAGTCACAGCTCTGACCTACAAGCGGAGTCGTACTGCACAACCACAACCTTGCCGCGTGGCGTACCTGCCACGTGCAGTACACGGTGAGTGATGCCACGTGGCTGCCAAAGTTCCTCGGGCTTGCCCATGGGGGCCCCGTGCTCTAACTTCATGCCTGCTCTGGTGCAACCTCTGCCTTTTGCAAGAAGAAAAGTTAATGCCGTTCCTTGACTGCAGTGATGCCGGTTTTGTTCAGCTCATGAGCCCCTGCCGAATGCTGTATCTGAAAAGAATCTTTATTGTGTGCAAATTTTCCTCTGCAGCTCGCAAGCTGATTGATCCCCCTGTGGGGCAGGGGGAGGGTGCCAGGAAAGGGAAGAATTTGTTTCTGCCTTTTCAGGACTAATCCTGAGACACAAGTGCTTGCATGCTGGAAAGTGTTTCGGTACGTTTCTGCGAATTATTAATATAATCCCATAGAGCTGTTGTGCTGGCATGTCCCTTGTCCTCCTCCGGCACCAGAGCAGGCCCCTGCATTTTAAAGACCGGTATAGGAAACCTCCATACCTGGTTGTGCAAAATGTTTCTGCTCGCAATGAAACTCCGCAGGACCCGATTCTCTGCATTAGTACCATTGCCTCTGGTGCTACAGAGAGTCCCGTTAGAACTTTGGCCAAACGTCAGGCTCTCCATTTGGCTTCTCCTGAACCACAGCAGAGTAGAAGTAGGTGCTTAGAAAAAGGAGCCTCACCTTTGTTTAGCTGGGGGCACTGTCGCTCCTCAGTCTTCATCTGGTGCCAGGACAGGGCTAGAATCAAGTGTTGTTCTGTCTGCTGTAGACTTTGTCCTGAATTAGATTGATTTGCGAAAGGCAATGAGGGTGGGGGAAGAGGGGAGAAAAATTAATCGATGCAAACACAAATAATCTGTGTGTGCTATTGCGCCAATATTTGCCACAGTTCTGTGGGAATTTCTTCTTCCTTCCCTTAGGGGGGGGAATAGCCACCATTTTCCTTTCATTTCGCCGTGTTTTTTAAATTAAAAGAGAGATTTGGAAAGTCTAACTGCTTTTGCAACCTCTATTCTAACAATTCAAGTTGCTTACAAAGCTTACAGGCTCCTCTACCTCTCCAGCGCTGTTTTTCCAGTGATGGAGAAATCTATAGTTCTGGCCCTGTGGCATTTTTTACAGGCGGTGGAGATGTTAATGCCAGAATCTTGGCGGTTTTCCAACCAGAGTAATTACATTCTGCTGACCTGAAATTCTTCCTGCTGCTGCACAAGGTCACTTTAGGCACTGATGGAGCTGGGGCTACAGCCCGGTGCCCTGCTTTGCCCTCCCCTCCATGCCCTTAGTCTGTCCTCCAGTCCCCTTCTCCTCAGAGGAACAGAGGGCTCCTCGCTTGCTTGAAGGTACCCGGTGCCCCGTAAAAATGAGCCAAGGAAATGGGTCTGAGCAAGTCCCCTGAACTGCTCTCGTTGGGTTTTGAAGTGTGGCTCGATATCCGGCTTCCTTTGGTAAGTCAGGGGCTGGTATTTTTAACAGACAGTGGCTCTTTTCTTGTTTTCCCCTCAACCCCTTTTGGAGCCACGGTGGCACAGCTAATTCATGGAGGAAATTACATTTATTACTTTTTCTAGCACATGCGCCCTCTCTGCAGTGCTGTTCCGTGCAGCGTAGGGCAGATGCAAGTCAGCCGGCCCATTTTCCTAATTTCATTTGGAAGGATCGAGAGACACCATGCTGGTCTCGCAGGCTGGGGGCTCCGTCTCGACAGAAAAAGGCACAGCAGGCTCCCGCATTGATGGAATCTGTGGCATTGCCCCGCAAGGTTGGTTGTCCAAAAAAAATCTCAAGGGCAAAGCGTATCCTTCCAAAACCAAACCAAACTGCCCCGACAAAACCAAACCAGCCTTTGCGACAGCCCGGACTGGGAGGAAGGGATCTGTTGCTGGCGTAGTCACAGCCGTTTTTTCAGTGTAGATCTGCTCGGGCTGCCTTTGCCTGCCCACGCTGCAGGGCAGAGCTGACAAAACCTTCGACCAGAAAACTCTGCTATTCAAGGCGAATCTCTTTGCTTGCTGTGTCTACGCGGTCTCCTCTGTGACTGCGCGCAGACCTAAATCGCCAGCCGCTAATCCCACCGATCTGGGTGTGTTAATTCTTTGCAGTGGCTCTGTGCTGGCTTTTCTCTTATGCCTCGCCTCTCTCTGATGTCTCGCAGGTTCTTAAAATGGCACAACCTCAGAAGAATTTGGGTCAGGGGGGTAGATGGAATGTAGGAGAGACGTGCTGGCCAGCTTTGGGACTCTGCTCGTTGTGAAAACGCTTTTAGTCAGAACTGCAGAGTTATCCTCATCTACAGCCTCTGTTTGCCTTTGCCTCTCATTTTTGTCTGACTTTTTCTTAGAGAGGAGGTGCTAGAAAGAGGCACGGTAATCATACCTGGTAGAATTACACGAAGGTGGTTTGGGCAGGCGTGGGGATGATCCCTCAAGCTTTCTGAAATCTGCGGTGCTGCCACAACAAATGTTACAGGACTTGGACTCAAATTGGTCCTTCATGTTTGAAAGTGGTAAAAAGCGAACAACCGTTCAGAAGAAACACGCACCACCTCCAGCCCAGGCTGAATTTAACACCTGTATGGGTTTTGAAAACGTACATGAAGAGCCAGGAAAAGAAAGTGTGATTGCATTTCTACTTTACTTCATCCCTCTGTGAAGGTTTCGTCTTTGCAGTGGGTGAGGCTAGCTTTGATGCTGTCTCTTGAAACACGTAACAGAGAAGTGCCGGGACCAAGTCAGGTCTGCAGATAACTGTGAAATCGCACGGACAGCATACAACTGAATAGCGCAGCCAAAAGTTAACACGACCGCGCTAAAAGGGAAATCAGACGGCCGCCTAATAGTAAAGCTGTTTTTAAAAATGCATTCACCCAATTTTTAACTTTGCAGTCAGCTGCCTCAAAATACTTCGGCTTAGAGCCAAAGCATCCCTATGCTACGCAGAATTCCAGTAACCTGTAAATAGACAAATTCAGACAAATAGAAATCAGCACGCGTGGCGCCCCTATTTGTCACTCCTTGCTGTTGTGTTCGTACCGTCAGTACGCAACGGAGTCCACCATAAGCCGAATCGGAGACGAGTGGTATGTTGTGTGCTTCGGGCAGGTGGTTTGGGGCTTTCAGGTGTGCCCAGCTCTGCCACTGGGGTGTTGGTCAGAGGTGGAATGTGAACACAGCCTTTGGCACGTGCTGTCGAGTCAATTCAATGTCTGGTCCTTCCAGCTCCTCCCCGAAGGCACCAGGCTTCAGCAGAGAATTTGCTTGATTAAAAAGCACCCGTTTAGGAAGCGGTGGGGAGGCCGCAAGACTGACTAGCTAAAGAGGGGGCATGTTTGCTGGCAGGCAAGAAAGCAAGACGAGGAAAAGGGTGCGTTCTGCAGATGGGAGAATTAGTGCCTGCTGTTTGTGGGGCAAGGGCAGGAGGAGCTGCCTGCCAGAAATCTGGTGCTGGCAGAGGGATGCACGTACACATGGAAGGAAGCATGTGTGTGTTCATGGGTGCATATGGCTGAGTCCACGTGCTTAGACATGTTTATGTAGATTCCCTATATGTACAAACACACCAGGAAGAGGTCTGCCTTTTCAGGAGGAATTCACAGTTTGGGGTGCACTAGCACGTTACTTCCATGCAGCTTGCTTTGTCAGGAAGCGTTGAGCTCCTTCTGCCCTGCAATTACCACCCTCTGAGGAGCAGACAGCAGCTACCTTGGAAGAAGGTTTGGTTTGATGTGTCCGTGTACGGGAGCAGAGCACGGACGCCGCAGTCCTGCTTGGTGCGCGTGCGGGGAAGCGGGGTTCCTGAGAGGTGCAGCGCTAGAGCCGACCCTGTCACTGCGTCAACGCTGAATTTCAAGAGCAGCCTCAAGGCTGGGCCTGAGGCCAGAGCTGCTGACGGTCCACGCACAGGACTGGGTTGAGGGCGAACCAGCGAGCATAGTCAGGGAAAGCACCTCGACTGCGCTCTGTGTGTTTGCTTGCCGCACAGGCAGGTCCCTGCATGCTGTGCCTGCCCCATCTGCTCTTGTGGCGATGGCACAGGACTGACAGGCGCTCAAAGCATCCCAGGCTCTGCCCCGGTTGTCTGCTGCCACAGGGGCAGCTGGCCTTACAGAGCCACTGCAGTGCAAGACTCGTCCAGCTTCAATCCCCTCCCCGGTTTCCTCTGCTCAGGCGCGTGTTTTTGCAGCCATGTCATGTCAGGAAATGCCCTCGCCCCTTTTTTAATTCCTTCAACCCTCCTGAGACAGGTTCCTACTAACCCCCCGCCACTGCTGGGACCGTTGAGGTTCCCCGGTGGAGGACCTGGGTGGGACACAGCTTTGTGTCTAGTGCTGTTGTACCAAGCTGTATCTAGACTCATGTGATGCAGCACTGGAAAGGCACACAGTATGCACTGTGCTTACAGAAAATCACTGTTCAGATACGGTATAAAGTTTTTCAGTGACCCAGCAGAAAAGTTTCTTTTATTGAACTAAACATAGAAACATAAATAAACGCAAATAAAAGGTAATTCACCCATAAGATGCATGAACTGGAAAATATGCATGTCAGCTAACCCTCCTCTGGCATAAGCTTGATGTACTGCATCAGCAAATTGCAAAATGAGGGGTTTATTTTCTCTAAAATTCTGTTTACTTTGAAGAAATAGGCAACATACATCTGGCCACAATTACGTTATTAAGAGAGCAACAAAATAGAGATTTGAATTTTTTGTTTTAGTTGCTTAGGCTCAGACATGATCACTTCTTTATGTTTCCCACCTCTCTCTCTCTCTCTCTTTTTTTTTTTTCCCCCCAAACTTTGAAGCTCTAAATGCCATAGAAGCAGGCCAAATCCGCATGGCTATCAGGCAGTGTTCGTATTAAAATGTCAGCGTGACACTGCACAAGGATCTGCCCAGAAGCCGTTTACCACACTGTGATGTATGGCTCCACTTCAGTGCAAGCACTTGAAGTACTTCGGTGAACTGGGGCTGAGTTCAGTTTCAAGTCCTTATCCTACAGATGTCTCCAGGCTTCTCGTGTTGATGGATTTGCCATGAGAAAGGGGAAACTTTGCAGCCAAACATAAAGCACAGGCAACAAGAGGAAGTTAGAAAGCACAGACCTAAGCAGCACATAGCTTAAAAGCAGCATGAGCAGCAGTTAAGCACCTGTAAGGCAGGGGTGGCATAAGGGTACCTGAAATATCCCTTGCGAGTCCTGGGATGCCCCCGTATCCTTTTCTCTTGCTGAACTGAAGCTTTGTTACTTGTCAAGGATGCAAGGGATTCCTGTACGCTGCAGACCTTGAACCTGCACCGGCGTGGCTGTACGAACTGCCTCTTGCTGCTGCACAGATGTCTGAGTGCTCATTTAAAAACACCACCACCGCCAGAGTGCCGAGTTGCTTGTCAGCAAAACTTGAGACTGTGAACTCTGCTTGCTTGTCAACGTGGAGAACACAGCAGCAGTTTCTTGGATCTGAAGGGGCACTAGGTGAGATGGGCAGCCCCGAGCTCTTAGCGTGTGTGTTGGGAGGTTGCTGGCTCATGATCTTCCATTCCTAAAGAGGGACCCAGCAACCAAGTGATGCTAGTGAAGGGCTTGTCCACTAGTGAGTGTAGGATTCGGCACTGCCTGGCACACAGAGTGCAGAAGGATCATCCTCCAGCTTTTCCTCTTATTTATGCACATTGTAAAGCCTGTCCTTCCCAGCATCTGAGAAGGCAGTGGCCTCATCTTCATCTGAGGACAACAGCCACAGAGGGTCACAGCCTGGGTGATCACCATCAGGCTTTTCCTGTGACATTAGAAAGCCTCAAGGAATACTGTCTGCCTTTGTTTTGGGGAGAACTGGCTGCTTTGCGTGAGTCTTGGTTAAAAATTAATACCATGGTTTTTGGTTTTGTTAGGTTCGGCTGTAGTAGGGCTTGGTCATGTTTGTTGCTCTGGGCACAGATTTTCTGAAGGACTGCAAATGAGGGGGTGCAACAGAAAGAATTACAGATGTTAGGATACATCTTCTTTAACATTATGTGAGGTCCCTAGCGTCATTTGAAAATCTAGAGTTAAGGTCTTTTGTGTTTTCTGTGCCAAGCCTTGGTTAAATTTGCCAGCAAGATCCTCTGTTTTCTGGATCGCTCTAGTGCAAAGGACTAAAGATGTTAAAGCAGCGTCACAGTGATTTGCAGCAGCATCTGGGTGATACAGCAAACTCGGAGGAAATTCTACAGAATTGGAAATTGGAGGTGCTGTAGAAACCGTAAGGAATATTGCCACCTGCCAGGCAGTGCGTGAAGTCCTGTTGCTCTTTCTGGCACCTGGCAAAACAAGACGGATGCTGTTTGGACAAGACAGGCCCTTTCCAAACTGTTCTCAGGCTGCCTGCAGACTCTGGCAGACGGCTCTACAGCCTCCGTGCACTTCTTGGCAGGCTTACTTCCCAGTGAAGAATGGATTAGGTGATCAGAGCTTAGGGGGTACACCAAATAGTGCCACTGTGGGTTGTGCAGGTTATTCTCTTGACTACATAGGCATTAAAAAACAATTTGTGGTAAGAAGGAAAAAAAAACCCAACAGGAAAAATCTTAGGAAGTAGTAACAAAACAACTACCAGAAAAACATCTTGCCTGTATTTGAACATTAGCCTGGCAGGGGAAAATACCAAACATGCAGGAAGCAGCGGGAGGCTTAGCAAGCTTAAATGGCTAGGGGGTTGGAGACAACGGTGAGCTTCCAGCCTCCCTGGGGAAAGGGTCTTTCAGAGAGTGGTGCAGCCTTCCCTGTGAAGGGCACCATGGGCGGAATTTCAGGAGAGAAGGGGCAGAATGGACCGTTGCTGGCCTTGTTTGTTCCTGCCTTTGAGCACATCAGAGGAAAGCCCCCCAAACCAGTCTCCTTCTCACTGATCATCCTCAAGTCAAGGCTGCAATGAGATGTTTTGGCCCCCAAGGTATCTGTCACATATTCATTCTCCTGTCAATTCTCCCTCCTCTTTTGTTAGGTTCCTTCCAGCTGCTGCCGCTTACTTCTAGTCCTCCTCCACAAACTTCTTCTGGGACCAGCAGGTATGCAAATAGCAGCTGCTGGGTTCAAGCATATATGCTCCCCCCAGCAGTCCTCACTTGAACTGGCCCCCAGTGGGAGGCTGGGATGCAGAGCTGAGAATTCTACATCACCAAAACATGAGACGCTTCCATCCTGTGTAATTCATCTTATGTCCAACCAAAAGAATGAAGGGAAATTTTAATAGGTATGCCGAACACAGTAAGACCACAAGTCTCTGCATGACACCCTCCCTCCTTCCACAATACAAAGTATATTCAGATTGCAAATACAGCTGTTTAATTATGTTCGTTATTTGCTTGGCCTAAGTAAAGGGCTAGGTGTCTGAACAGGGAGTTCGGCACAATGCAGGAAGCTGAGTGCAGGTTGTGAACCCAGAAATTCCCACTCTCCTCTCCCCCTTAGCTGAAATCCACCATATTTTTCTTTTTCCCTTCAAAAAAAAAAAAAAAATCAATCACCATCTCCAGAAAAAGCTTCGTTTTGATTGTGCTGAACAATTTAGTTATCTGCCTTGCTCAGAGCTCACCAAACCAATTCCCAGGTGTGCTATTTGCCAGAGAAGAGACACAGATGCTGGAGAGTAGTTTTGATAGCTCCTGTTCAAAAAATCTGCACTGTGTGGGGAGGAACCCAGTATCTGTTGAGCCAGAAGATGAGTGCAAGAGCGATCCTGACTCCATGAGCCCCTGAGAGCCCAGACCCCCTCCCCTGCTGAGCTGCCTTCCTTGGTGGACACTTGCCCTCTAGTCTGGGGGATCTCATTTACAGAATTGTCACAGAATCACAGAATTCTTTGGGTTGGAAGAGACCTTTAAGATCATGGAGTCCAACCATTCACCCTGCACTGGGAGGGTCCCTAATCCATGTCCCTCAGCACCACATCCACACTCCAGGGATGGGGACTCCACACCTCCCTGGGCAGCCTGTTCCAATGCTTCACAACCCTCTCTGTAAAGAAGTTTTTCCCGATATCTAACCTAGATCTCCCCTGGCGCAGCTTGAGGCCATTTCCTCTCGTCCTGTCACTTGTCACATGGGAGAAGAGACCAACCCCCACCTCTCTACAACCTCCTTTCAGGTAGTTGTAGAAAGTGGTAAGATCTTCCCTGAGCCTCCTTTTATCCCAGCTAAACAACCCCAGTTCCCTCAGCTGCTCCTCATAAGAACTTGCTCTCCAGACCCTTCACCAGCTTCATTGCCCTTCTCTGGACACGCTCCAGCACCTCAATGTCCTTCTTGAAGTGAGGGGCCCAAAACTGGACACATACTCAAGGTGCGGCCTCACCAGTGCCAAGTGCAGGGGGACAATCACTTCCCTCCTCCTGCTGGCCCCACTATTACTGGTACAAGCCAGGATGCCGTTGGCCTTCTTGGCCAGCTGGGCACACTGCTGGCTCATGTTCAGCCGGCTGGAATTGACTCCATTCCCCAGCACTCTCTGGGCCCGGCCAGCCAGCCAGTTTTTATCCAGCAGAGACTCCACTCACCCAGGCCACGGGCAGCCAGTTTCTGCAGGAGAATGTTGTGGTAAACAGTATCAAAGGACTTACTAAAGTGCAGGTAGATGATGACCACAGCCTTTCCTTCATCCACTAATTGGTTTGCCTTGTCAGAGAAGAAGATCAAGTTGGTTCAAGCAGGACCTGCCTTTCATAAACCCATGCTGCCTGGGCCTGATCACCTGGTTGTCCGTTACGTACCACCTGACGGCACTCAAGATAATCTGCTCTATAACCTGTTCTGGCAGCAAGGTCAGACTGACAGGCCTGGAGTTCCCTGGATCCTCCTTCGGACCCTTCTTGTAGAAGGGTGTCACATTGGCTAACCTTCAGTCGTCTGGAACCTCCCCCATTAGCCAGGACTGCTGGGAAATGATGGAAAGTGGCTTGGTGAGCACTCCCGCCAGCTCCCTCAGAACCCTTGGGTGGATCCCGTAGACTTGTGCACATCTAAGCGGTGCAATAGGTCACTGACCGTTTCCTCTTGGATTATGGGGCCTTCATTCCACTCCCCGTCTCTGTCTTCCAGTTCCAGGAGCTGGGCACTCAGAGAACAACTGGTCTTACTATTAAAGACTGAGGCAAAGGCAGCATTCAGCGCCTCAGCCTTTTCCTCCTCCTTGGTCACTATGTTTCTCCCTGCATCGAGTAGAGGATGCAGATCCTCCTTTTGCTGTTAATGTATAAAACTTTTTTTGGTGGTCTTTTATGGCAGTGGCCAGATTATGTTCTAGCTGGGCTTTTGCCTTTCTAATTTTCTCCCTGCACAGCCTGGCAAGGTCCTTGTAGTCTTCCTGAGTGGCTGCCCCTTCTTGCATAGGCCATGGACTTTCCTTTTCTTCCTGAGTTCCAACCAAAGCTGAACAGAGGTTCAGCCACACTGGTCCTCTTCCCCACTGGCTCGTCTTACAGCACACTGGGACATGCTGCTGCTGTGCCTTAAGGATTCCCTTCTTGAAGAATGTCCAGCCTTCCTGGAGTCCTTTATCCTTCAGGACTGCCTCCCAAGGGCCTCTGTCAAACAGGCTCCTAAACAGGCCAAAGTCTGTCCTCTGGAAGTCCAAGGTGGCCGTTCTACTGACCCTTTACATGTGCAATGTGGAGCAGTCTCAAGAGGAGACTCAGACTGCCTCCCCAGCCTGGGCACGATGGGCATCAGGGAGTTAGACGTGGTTGTGCTGCACTGAGTCCCTTAGCCCCCTTCAGATGGGTTTAAAACTCATTACAGCTGGTGCTGAGTATACCCTGGTAGCATCTCAGCTCTGTTTTTTCAATGGTACACAGGTAACGATAAAGTCCAAATATTCCCTTGTCCATCTTTTCCTAAACTCCTGATACACAGGACCCATCACCTTTCTCTTGGCTTTGTCAGCTTCCCCTCTCTGTCTCCCTAATAAAACTCTTCTCCCTTTGCAGTGCTTTGTGATGAGAGTTACTCAACTCTCCCAAACTCTTTTCTCAGAGTCTTGCAAGAGTATTGGCAGAGTTTCTAGGGACTTTCTCATTTGGGGATGTATCTGGATGGAGCCACTAGACCTCTCTCCTAACCCACAGTAGTTTAGCCCTGGATATTTAATCTCATTCTAAACCAGGCATCAAACTCCATCAGATTAATTTGTACATTATGTCAGTTTCTGGCATTTGCCCGTCATGGAGCTGAGCAGGGACAGCTCAGACACTGGCCATGTCTGGAGCAGGCTGAATCTGTACCACGAGGACAGCCCAGGCGCAGCTCTGCCCGCCTTTTCACTCATCTCGTCCCTCGTGATTTCCCTTGTGTGTCCTGAGTCAATTTGCTAGAGCCATGTCTTCTGCCTATGTGGTCTATAACATGCTTATGTGGCATCACTTGTGTGCTCACCTGGTGCGTTTGGGGCTGCCACTGTGTTTGAGAGGGCAGACCAACATTTCAAAGCAATGGGAGATCACCAAGACCGCTTTGGCTAAAGTAATTCAATCCCCCAGAGCAAGGTAGCACAGATTGGTGTTGCTGGATTTCATGGGAACCAATGTGTTCAAATGTAGACAACACTGAGGAGAAAAATACGTGTGATGCTACTAAGGCCAGAAGGATGTAACTCAATCCAAGGTGAAACCCGGAGGAAGGAGATACAGTACTGGGGAAATACGAGAAGTGATTTTCAATTCTTGCAAACAAAGTACCTTTGTGACCATGACCCTTCCTTCTGCTGTATCAACGCTTTGGCGGTAACAGCTTGGGAGTCTGAAATCAGTTTCTAAACCCTTGACCTCTTAGTGTGAAAAAGCAGCAGCAGGAGGAGGTGGATTTGCTGGGGATAAAGCTCTTATCCACAAACTGTTTATTGTTTAATATCAATCTAGGGACAAAGATAGCCATAAATCCATATTCTGTGTCCATTCTAATACCAAACGGGATGTGTGCCGGGCAAATGGACCGTGGGGTGGTTGGGCTTTTACTCTGTAAAGAGAAGTTTGCCAGAAAATTGAGTAAATTACAATTAGACAAAAATTAGATTATTCAAACAGGTACTATTACGTTTGTGTTTATCTGGATCAATACAGCTCCTTCTTAAATCTGAAATACTCATTAATTTTTTGAAATTAATCTTCATTGCCAAAATTGGTACAAAAAAGGCAAAGAAAGCATAAAGTGAAATTAAGTATTTTGATAGATGTGATTTCCCCTGCCTTTATTCCTACGTTCCCCGCTCTGTTCGAGATGTCCCATTCACAATCCACAGGTAGGAGAGACTTTCTTTCCAAGCGTGAAAGGATAGAGACAGGACAGCGAACTGACAAGTTCCTCAACATCAAGAGATGACTTTTCTATCCAGTGCTGAATGATTGCTCGCTGAAGGATGTCTGCCCTGGTCCGTGTGGCATCCTAAAGTGTGGTACAAGGCAGGCAGCTGGCTCTTTTTTCCTTACGGGCTGCCCACACAATCTGTTCTGGGAGATGCCAACCCAGGTCTGATCATCTTCTCAAACATTCTGATCCACCCTTTCTTGGAGATCAACAGCTGACTGCACAATATGTACCTCTAGCCTTCCAAGGCTGATCTTTCTCCGGGAGACCTGGTAGTTTTTCTAGCAATATCAACTCCTTCACAATTCTGAGTCCTGTAACAAGAACTGGTCAGTCTCATGGCTGTGCTCAATGAGAAGTTACGTGCCAGAGAGCAGGGACTTTGCACTCCTAGTTAGGAGGTGGTGTGCTTATGGCATTGCAACACATATTGCTGCTCTGAGGCTCAGCTTTCCTCGGGGGATTTAGAAACTTAGAAGAATGGTAGTAAACGGTTTTAAAGGTCAGTAGTTGGCAGCTGACCATAGCAAGGGCTCCAGGAACCACCTTCTTCAATGCACCAAAGTGACAGTAGCAGTGTCTAGCCTGTTCCCTGTCCAAAGCTCTAGACAGTGACTACCCTGGGTTTGGTGGCAAGACATCTGAGCCTTGGGTGCTCCTTGAAGCCCGGTCTTGCCTTCCCCAGTCATCTTTTTTCCAGTTCTTCTTTTCCTAGAGAACGTCAGTGCATTACAAGGGAAATCTGCTAAGCAAAGTGGGTATCAGTGATTTTCCGTGCCAGGGCAGGCTCATTACTGCCTCTGATGGCTTTGGTGCTGGGCAGAATGATGCCATTGCAGCATGGATGTCTGCTCTGACATCACACTTGACACTTGTTCCAGGGCATTTCTCTGCCTCTATGAAGTATGCAGAGACAATGAGCGGCTCTTCCGATGTCCCATCCCTGAAACGCTGCCCTAATTGTGGAGAAGGACAGGTTGTCCATCTGAGCGGAGTTCATGGCTTCTTCCCGATGCTGCCTGCCACTGCAAGTGACAAAAGCGCCCCAAATCTTCCATGACACTGCAGCAACACATTCACCTGCCGAATTGTCGGTGGCCTGTTCTGCACTCCTTTAACAGCATCTAGCCAGCTTGCCATGCCCTGATACCAAATATGCCATGAGAACTGTGAGCCCTGCAAGCTTTTGTCTCACTTTGGCTTCTCCAAGCAGCAGCAGGGGTTCTTCAATCTTAGATTACCCCAGCTGCTGCTCTTTCTTGTCCCAGACTCACCCCTTCCTTCCAGGACTTAACATGACCCCAAACATCTGGAGCATCTGGCATAGCCATGTCAGCAACAGAAAGTTCTGGGCTCTCCAGGGTGAGCATGTTACTGACTTCATGCTGCTTAGGAAGCACGGGGCTGGGCTGCTGAAAGGCTCGTTGACTGCCATGCAAGCAGCATCTCCCCCTCCCCACCCCCAGACAGACCCAGATGCCAGGGTCGCCGAGTGAGGGCACCACGAGGGGACCTGCCAGCTCTGCCACTGCAGCTGCTCCCTCTGTTGCTGGCAGCTGGGCTTGAATATTCATGGCAACAAAAGATTAGCACTGTGTGTGCTTGGCACTGGGGGCAGATAAACTTTCTTGAGGTGCTGGTGGCTCTGTTCTCATCCCATTCAAAGAGCTCGCTCCCTCTCCCTCACTTCACTTGTCTGCTTCATCGACCAGCTGATTCTCTTGCTGTATAAATGGCCTCTGTTGGGAAAGGGAGGAGAGCAGCTTGATTAAGCATTCAGCAAAGTGGTTCAGAGTCCAGACAAACTAGCGCGGATCTTGCCAACGCTTGCATTTAGTTGGCAGCGAGGAAAGCCAGGGAAAAAGCTCATTTATAAATGGACAAAATTTTGCAAAGCATCAGAGAGGACTTGAGTGTCTAAAGAACATTCAAGAAGGAGAACGTTCAGTTTCACCTCACACCATCACTGAAGGGTTTAAAATACTGTCTGCCACTTCTCCCTCGAGCTCTGAATTGGCCTGGAAATGGGGGGGGAAAAAAAAAAAATCAAGTGAAGGGTTGTTATCCACTTATTGATGCTGGTCAGAAGTGGAAAAGGAGAACTCTGTTGCTCTCCTACTTTTGCCATTAGGTTATTATTTGTGAAAGGAGCCTGGAGTGATGGCAAGTTTTTAATGCTGGCGAAGTTGGCAGCACAGGGCAGCTCTGAAAACTGCCTCAGATAAAGGGATGACCAACCTGGCAGACAGCAAACGTGAGCTGTGAGTATGATGTGAAGTGCTCCTGTGACAATGCAGGAGATGCCCTTATTAACCCTACATTTCGACTGCTCTTCGTCCCTTTCTCAGCATAAATTTTCAGACCTCCACAGGCTGGCAGGGCTGGCTCATATTTAGCCCAGAGCAGGTGGGTTGCCCTTGCTTGGAAGGGAAACCTGCAAGGGTAGCAGTGGCTGGAGGCTGAAGAAGGATTCGTTACAAGAGACCAAGCAAGACCATCAGCATGATAGTGGTAGCTTTTCAAAGCATTCAGAAGTAGGCACCAGTGGCTGGACTATCAGGCTGTCTTGCTCGTTCACCCCGTACATCTTCCTTTTCCCACCCAGGCAGGGCTGGTGCAGTTGGTGGCAGGGTAAAAACTGTGGCCAGCTGAGCCGCTTTGTTACTGCAGTGGCCTGCTCAGGCTGCGGTGCTGCAGCTTTCCCGTGGAAAGCACGTTGCTCTCGCTACGGGCCGTGGGGGGACTCAGGGTGCCCAACCCAGGCTTCTCAGCTTCCCCAAGGACTTCACATTAACAGTTAGACTTCATGACCCCCAGATGAGTGCTTTGTCAGAGTTAGTCCTTGGTAGACAGAGCAAACTTCTTCCCCCAAATTTAAAAGAAGGTATCTTTTCAGTCAGTGGAGAGAAATCAAATCGTCTGAACAGTTCCAGCTCTCTGCTTTAGGGTGAGATGAGCCATACCTTAGAAATGCCTGCATCTTTTCAGTTGTTAGAAGGGAGTCTTGACAACTAGATCAGATGTAGATGTCTACGCTGAGGATAGATAAAATGGCTAAACTGATCTCCGCCGGAGCAGCCAGGGATAGCGGCATGCCAGGGGGCTTCAACATCTCCAGAACCGTCTGAAGCCAAAGGGATGAACCGTGTTCGTGCTCTGAAGTACCTTGGGCATAACGGCTCAGCACTGCATAACACGGTTTTGTGCTGACAGTGGAGAGAGGGAAATTCTCTAGATCTTCCTCAAGACATCGTATCATGAGACTTTGGGGGCCCAGCAGTAAATGAATGCCACAAAAAGCTACCTGCTCAAAGTGGCCAAATAATTATCTTGCTTTGGCCAAGTCAGGATAATATTAATAGTTTATTATTTGCTGCTGTGTGGGAAATGGGAGTAATTTTGAGTTTACAATAATTTGCTAGGCAGTTAACTTCTGATCCCAAAGGCAAGGCTGCTGCATCGCTAACCGTTCTCCAAGGATGACAGTAGAGGAAGAAAAGATCTCAGGGGCATGGCCACCTACTGCTTCCTCATCTGACACTGCCACAGTCACAGTCTGCCCGGGTTTGGCTTGACAGGTCTCTTGTGAGGACAACTGAAACAACCTCATAAGACAAGAAGAGTAAACCTGTTCAGAAATTAAAGGTAAAATTTGCTTCTGCCAGTTTCACAAGTCTATTGGGAAACAGGATCCTTGCTGTGAATGAAGTCACGTTGTAAGGCCAGTGCTGCCTAGGAGTCCACAAGTCCTTTTCTGCGAGGCAGAATGGCCAGGACAGTTGGACAGGTCTGTTCAGATCTAATGTTTTCCTCTCGTGCCCTCACAACCCAGCCCCGTGGGCTGTTAAATGGCTGCCAAGGGCTGGGAGGCCAGATCAGGCTTCTCAGCTACATATTTTGCTCTTGCTTTAAGAATTCACTTGAGGAGATGTAACACAACACTGTGCTGGTTCATTCCCAAGTACCAGCAGGACTTTTCGCACCTCTTCAATGCTCTTCTTTTTTTTATCTCAAGACCCAATTAGGATTTCAAGGGTTTTTCTTCAGCAGATTGCCATTTACTTCTCCTTTCACCTCTTTTAACAGGGTTCTCCATTCTCCGTTTGCAGACGGGGAGCATTTAGCACTCTGTGCATTAGCCGGTGACTTCCCTAGTCCGTGTGGCCACAGAGTACAGCATTTGTCACACTCTGGGTCACGGAAATTTTGCTCGCCTCCTTATCCATGCTGTGCGTCACGAGCAGCTCTGACTCCTTCATTCCCCTCACAGAGGGAAAGGAAGGCCATCACTCAGCACAACTTTTATCGGCTCCAGCCACATGGAGACACAAACTGGAATGAACACCTTCTCACGCAAACACAGAGCAGGCTGCCACTTCTTCAGGTCTTTCAGCCTCTCTTGAGCTGCCTGTCCTGTTGGGGTCATTGTACTGACACCCCTAGACAACACTGCCTCTGCGGGCACCAAAGCCACGGACATGCCCAAGCTGTGCACTGCAGCCTCTCCAGTGATAAACTGTCCTCTGGTTGGGCGCTGCAGCTTATTCGCTGCCAGTTTCCCTGGAAGAACAGAAATAAGAAAGCACTTCTTGAAGTGTGAAATATATCTAATGGCCTCAGGGAAACAGGCACACGGCACAGCCCAGAGCCAGGACTGTGCTCTGGGAGGCTCCTTCCTAAAAGCAAGTCCTGCTGCTGCTCACCTGACTGCCATTTACAATCAAAATGCTTCAAGGGATCGAGGCTTAATAGCTACCGCAATCAGTGGGACATCTTGGAGGCCCCAAACCTAGATGACCTTAGAGATGCCACTTACTTCTCACTAAATTTAGCATCTGGAGTTTGACCCAGGGAGCTCATGCTGTTGCTTGGGGTGACTTTTGGCTAAAAGTTGTACTAGCAGCTACAGCCAGTGCTCTTACCCCATTGCTGGCAGCTGGCTGGGCTGTCACTGGAGAAGTACCGCATACTCTTGCAACACAGGTATACCTGTACCTCAGGATGGATGTGGCAGCAATCTTTATCCAGCACCAGAGTAGAATGCAGAAAGAAAGTTCTATTGATACAGTTGAATTTTAAAAGCTTCTCTTTCATACAGCTCCTATGCAAAGATGCACAAGTGCAGAGGTAAGAAGATACTTGAAAGGAGGATCTGGGAAATGAGGCCCTTTTTTTTCCACATTACCTTTGAATGTTGACAGACTTTCCGTGAAGCTGAGAAATGCAATGAGGCTCTTGCAGTTGAGAAGAGCTACGAGAATATGAGGCTTTTATTTCTTGAGCACAAGTGTGATTTAGTGGGCCAGAGATAAGAGCTGTGCTAGAAAATCAAAAGATGAAAAAAACCAAAGAAACGTGGAGAAACACACTTGCCAGGTCCCTAGGCAAGTAGGGGGTGGGATTTTAAAGAATTTTTTAAAGGACTTTTAAATAAGACAGCTTGGCAGAGTTCCTTTTGTAGAAATCACAGACAGAGATTAACTTGGAACCTGCAAACTAAACAAGTCTACCTAATGACTTTTCTGAGAAAGCGTACCACCTCACTTAGCAACAGGGAGACTGCTTAGTCCAGAGAACGGGCTGCTGGAAGAGGCTGAAAAGGCACACCAAAAATCCCCTTGTAGTTTGCCCGAAGATTGCAGAGATAAGGCTCTCTGAGAGTCCAACAGGAAGCTCTGAGCTGGCAGCCAACCTTCTCCTATAAGGAATCTTGGAAGAGCTTTAAAGAGGCAGAGCGTTGAGACAGGGAGGGGAAATGAGTAACAAACAGGAACCCTGCACAGAAACAACTGACTTCGGCAGCCTGTGACGCCAGCTTTTCTCAGGCAAGGACACTTCATTCTTGAAGTTTCACCTTTGATGATAGCAGACCAAGCAGCAGAGTTGCGTAGCAAACCGTTGCATTTTACAGCAGTTCCCTCCTATTACCCTGCCTGTTTCTTTTCCATGAACCAATTATTGTCTGTGAACTGCTCGTAGTGGGAAAGAGCTGATGGTTCTCCTACTAGATGTGTCTATGTGTGCATATGTGTGTGCTCGTACACGTATACTTGCATATTGGGGGACTCCTTTTTCTTTGGGAAAACCAGAGCTTTTGTGGTGACACTAGCAGACACGAGTGCTCATGTCCCGTTGGGAGAGACTCCCCAAGGAACATGTATTGAACATACAATCCAGCATTGCCATGTAAGTTGTCTCTGTAATTGGAATATGATTGGTTGGGATGAAGAAAAAATACCTGGTGAGGGTAGTAAATTGCATGTATGAGTAGAGATGGGAAGGAGAAAACCTGGGTACGCTGTGTAGTCACATGAATCAGCATTTGTTAGCCACGGGCTTCTCATTTGATAATGGAATGCCTTGAATAAAAACGTGACCATGCATTGGAACGAGGCGGCGTAGGGGGCTGGGGGGACACGCTTTGAGTTTTGGCCTGCACTACTCTTCGTAGCCAACGCTGTTTCGATTGCAAAGCCCGTCCTTCCTTGTGCGCGGGCTGCCCAGCACTGGGTAAGCTGCTGCAGCAGTGATTCCCTGACGCAGCTCAAGATCTCAGCTGGAGGACACAAGTTCTGCAGCACTGGGGAAATGAGTTTGTCCAAAACATCTGTCTCTCTGTATTTCACTAGAAATAATGGGGAAATGTCTTCCATGCTGTCACCTTGATTATACAGCTAGTCACTCATATTCTGGGGGGAGGAGGGAGCTGTAGTGAACAGCGGGTGAAATACAGATATAAACCAAAGAATGGGCAGCTTCATCTGCCTCGTACCGTCCAACGAAGTGCTCTGGTTCTGGCATTTCTCATGCCTTTAGCAGAGAGGGTAAATGACACCGTTCTGCACAGCCACCAGATGCTAATTCAAAGGTTTGACAATCAGACTTATGATTTCCAGCTACGGCGCTGGGTTAGGCACTGGGGTCTACAGCAGCGGAACCAAAGAGCGAGCACATGGACAGCTAAAGCTTCCCTTGGCAGAACTCTATGCCTTGCACCAATCCTAACCATAAAACCTATGTTTATTCCTGAAGGTGAAGCTTAAGGAGAGGAAAACCCAGATGTAGCTAGTCTTTCCTGGCTTTCTAATGGCAACAGTAATGATTAAGCCTGAAAGAATGTCTAAAAATATATAGAAGTAATGAGTTTACAAGGTGCAGTTTAGTGCTCTGCATGCTTCTGGCTGAAAATTGAAAAAAAACCCTTAGGTGTTATTGTCTGTTTCATCCCATATCATTTTTAAGCAACTTGACGTGAAGGCTCTCAGGACCAAAGCTGCAGAGCACAGAAAGCAGACCTTGCAGAGGAAAATGTGGGGTTCCAATCAACAGAAACTCCCCAATTTTTCCAGGCTAACACTTTTAAAAGACACTGATCCAAATTACCCGACTCTTTCCAGTGAAAGGAAACGATGAATTTACCTTACAGTTTCTCTCACGGTCAGTATAAATGAGCATCTTTCACTGACTGCACTAACGGGCAATATTTTTGGCCAGCCAGTCACTTGGGTTTCCAGGGGCGTTGGTGTGGGGTCAGGAGTTGTCATCTTTTTAGCACTGGTGAATATTTTGCAGCCGCAGGAGCATTTCCCAGTTAACGAAGTGGCTAAAGCCTGAGTGAATGGAAGCAGGTTGGGTCAAGTGAATTCTTCATTAGTATCTCAGAGGAGAGCCTGTCATTTTAGGACCTCAGAGGAGCAGAATATGGGATGTCTCTGTATCCTGCTCGGCAAACTGTCAGCAGAGCATACGAACAAATTCACAAGAGCCGCCCTTCAATGAACCATTAGGAGGCCAAGTGATTAATAGGTTGATCTGTCGAAACTGTGAGTTTCCTAAAAGCATGACTGAGTGGACTCATTGCTTACGGGACAAGGGGCTGTTATTAAAATTCCACTAGCTGTTTTTCGTTAAAGACATCTGTGACTTAGAACCGTGAACGCCTGTTTGGTTTTGCATTTGTGTCTTAAATAAACGAAACGCTGCGGTTGTATACCCAGCACATTTCCTTTAAGGGGTTTGCTTTCAAAGCGGTCAAGGCAAAATGCCTTGCCTTGTGGTGAACGCAGCTGACGGGGTACCACTTTGCGGTTCACCGGCTTTCATCTCCTGTGAGGACAATGTGACCTGGGGAGACTTTGAGCTCCTTCAGGCAATGTTCCTTTTCTGTGCCAAGATGCTACTCTGCTTTTACAAAACACGTGGACCCCAGACATTGGGGAACTTGCTTTTTGGCAGCCATATTTCTAACGTACAAATACTGCAGAAGAATTTCTTCCTTCCCACTCACAATGCCACATACGCGCTTCATGCTTGTACCTCTTTCTCCAGCTGTTGGAGAAAGCAAATCAGAACAGCAATTACCAGTAAATTCTGCCTCAACGAAAGAACTGAATTTTTGAAACTGTCAGCAGCTTAGGAGAGATTATGAAATAAAGAATGGTGTAAGGAAACAGGATAGTGCAGTGGTTAAACCCTGAGCAACCTGAGTTCGGCAAACTGGTGAGACACCTAGGTCCGAGTCTACAGAAGGACTTGGGCCCTCAAGGCTGAACCGAGTGTTGTTGAAACCTTACTCAGCCAAAGTCGTAGCCATGCCGCTGATGTTCTGTGGCCACTATGTGTTCGGATGTATTTGTAAAAGATGCAGTTGTCATACAAGGAGCGCTGTTCAAGTACCAGCGTCTGAAACCAACCACCCCTCTTTCCACCCGGGAGCACAAACCACTGGTCTGCTGCCGAGGGCCCCTCTTGCCTGCTCTCTCTGGTGCTTAGCAATTCAGTCAGCAAGACCAGCTAGAGGAGGTTCTCTCAGGCAAAAGCCCCACCTCCTGTATGATAGAGTTTGGGGAGAAAAGGCACTCTTCAACTGTTAGGTTGAAGCCGTTCCCCTCAGGGGACTAGCCAGGGACCATGATGAATAGCAGCATCACAAAATAACGTAGGTCTTCCTTCCTCAGAGGAATAGGGCTTGGAAGGGTTTGGCTGCTGCACCCCCTTCTCTCAGGATTCTGCAATCTGAGGCTGGAAATACGTGTGACAGATGAAGAAGCAGCCCAAAACATCAGCAACAACACAATCTGGAACACTACCAAAGGGGGAGGCCTCAGGACTTCATGCCGAAGTCATGAGAGCTGGAACATCCTCCCAGAAGTCTCAGGACAGCAGAGCTGCTTCCCGCTTGGGCTGGAGGAGTGAAACCCACTCAGCGTACCCACAGAGGAATTCCTGCAGCCTGATTCTAGGTGGGGGGAAGTAGGAGGGCTTTGAGGGGACTGTTTGTGGTTGAGAAAGGACTGGCACTTTGCAGGAAATTGCGTCACCCTCCCCTGTGTTCAGAGAAACTCTTGTTTAGGATAGAAGGTTGGGACCCTCCAGGCTTTATTATATCAGGGCCTCTGTGTGCACGCTTTGAGAGTATACAGACTGCACAGAAGAATGTTGATCCATCACTCAGGTCAAAAGGGGAACAGCAGTAGCAGACAGAATAAATTTCTTGCAACGCTGGGGCAAGTCGCGGATGGGAAACTCTTCTCCTGGTATGGGAAGATACTTTTACTGAAATAGATGAGACTGCCTTGAATTTTCAGTTACCAGCAAACTGAACGGTTTCCTCAGCAGATGGGATGTCTCACTTTGTACTCATTTTTGGTACGTCAATATTCAGACTTCACTTAGTGCTTTTTTGGTGAATCATGTTTGTAAACTGTATGGTGCAGCTATTCAGATATTGGGCAAGATCCTGTCCACTTCTGTAGGCTGGAAGCCTGGAATTTATTAAAACAAAATGAAACGTCCAAGAAGAGACTATTTTATAACCTGCAAATCCTACTACTATCTTCCAGGTTCCCCTGCCATCATTCCTACTTCCTTGGGGGCAGTCTTAGATCGTGGAGTAAACTGTTCCCAGTGACCAGCACAAACTAGGAGGTACCGTGTGTTGTAGCTAGAAGGTTCTGCAGCGTGTTTTCATGCAGTTATTCTGAGTCAGGAGATGTCATGCAGCTCCCTCCAAACACATGTGAGCTGTCTCCTTCCGTGCTTTCGGCTGACTGCAAACTGCAAATGTGATGAACATTGCATCAGGGCTGCCTGAGAGGAGGAGAGACGTAGGTCAGGTTTGGCAATCCTCTTCCACGCTCATCGCTGCACTAGGCAAATTCCCGCTCTTAACAACCACGCCAGGGAGTGAACAGAGTCTGCGGCTGCTCACAAAGGACCACATCACGATGGTCTCATCTGACATCCTTCCCATGGGCTGACTCTTGGCTCATGGGCTATTTATGAAGCATGCACTCCACAAACTAAGCAGTCACCGTTTAAAGTACAAGGGCCTGATTCTTTTCTTACTCACGGCAGATGGAGGAGAAAATCTACCAGTCAAGGACTCAGTGTAAACGGAGCTGGCAGTGCTTTCCTGAGTCGGCAGACAGCTTGAAACAATGGCTCTGAGAAGCGCGTCCTGCCTTCATTCATCGCACTAGGAGACTTGCCACCGAGTCCCACGGAAACAATGTGAACGGCCATACTCCGAGCTTCACTGCTGATTATTTTAGCAGACAGGATGGGGACAGGGTAGGAATGAAACCCATATGGGAAGTGGGAATTGCATGGTAGGAAGTAGGGAGACAACACAGAAAAAAATCAGGGAAGGGGGAAAGAAACAAAGACAGGAGGGGGTGAAAGAATAAACGCTCAAGGGCAGACATGATGGTGATAATAAGGTACTTGCTCTTTATCTCGGAGTGACACTGGACACGGCCTGGCAGGAACAGCACTAACAGGATGAAGATAACTGGGCCATTTCGTCTTCATTGCATGTTTCACTTGCATGCTGTGTCTGTATCCATGAGGGAGAACTGCTCTCTGGCCGGAGGATGCAGATTGCCCTTTCAGCATACCCCAGGCCATGAGCCAAAAGAAAACATCTCCTTTCAGACAGTTTGAGATTAGGCACCCAGCGTGGGCCAGGGCACCTGGGCTCCGCCAGAGATGGGCACTGCCAGAGGGGTTGATTGGTTTAGGGTGTATGAGGATGGCAGGAACCATCTCCTGGAGGTGTGTGTCCTTCTCCAGCCCTCCGCAGGGAGCCAGACTGCCTGCAGTTCTCAGGGGAGGTGAATCCCACCCCCAGGATGGGTAGGAAGCAGTGTGTGTGCTCCATGCTGGATATGCCTGTGCCCCTCAGTGGTGTGTCAGGATCCCTGCTCTGCTAAACTTAATGGTTAGCACCTTC
Source organism: Bucorvus abyssinicus (assembly GCA_009769605.1). Lineage (NCBI taxonomy): Eukaryota > Metazoa > Chordata > Aves > Bucerotiformes > Bucorvidae > Bucorvus > Bucorvus abyssinicus. The sequence goes on along the minus strand of CM020042.1, from coordinate 18,749,651 downwards.
CTTCCAGGTGTCAGATGCTTAGGACAAGGAACAGGTCTGTGTTTATTTCTTCCAAGAGGCAGCGAATTACAGCTCTGAGAAAATCACATGGTGCATCTGCACTAATAAATTAAATGAACCCAGGGCTTTTCTCGGACACTGAGGCCAGCTAGCAGTGAACCACTGAAGTTCATACCGGTTATACTGATTCCAGTACCGTGCCTGGAGCTGTGTGCTGGCTGGCTCAGGACAAAAGTGTGCAAGAGACACTTCTATTTGACAGGGTAGGCAATACCTCCAGTGTCTGGCAATATTCAGTTTACTTGTATAGAGGAGCCTGGATCCTGGATTGTCCCAGGCATCCTGCTTTCTGACAGGAGCCTCATACGTACTACCCTGCCCCGCCATTCCCAAAGCACCTCTGGCCGGTGCCCCAGCTACTGACCCTGGAGCAAAGCAAAGAGTGGAAATGTATCGGCATGACCCAAGGAGATTCAGCAGCATTTCTTCACCTGGCCCTTGCTTGTGCCTCATGAGCTCTGAAAGCAGAAGAGATTGCTAAGCTCTGTGGGGTGAGTGACTCCAGTTGTTCCTGTCAAGAGAAAGAAAGAAGAACTTCAGGTTTGTGTCAGAAGCGGTTGGGATGGACTGCCGTTTGCTATTGCACAATGGGGAAGCGTCCTTGGCACGGAGAGCAGGCAGGATGTTTACTACCGGGGGTTCACATAAACTATCAGAAAGGGTTGTGATAAGTGGATCTGATACATTTCACAACCCTTGAGGGCCTTTTCCTAATTTGTCATGTGACTTATCAACCTGGTATTGTCCTCTAGTGCTTCCCATATATTGATGGCACTGACCTTGAAAAGCCCGTGCCCTAATATGTTGAATGATATTATTGTGTGTGGAAAGACAATAGAATTCTAGGTCAGAGACTGGAGGGGGACATGTGAATGTGGAGAGACCAAACCGGCTGGAGACTATTTCCAAGTGCCAGTTCGTGCAGGCCAAGTTCTCAGAGGGAATCGTGAAGCGATACCCAGACCCTGGCGCTGCTGTCACTGCAAGCCAAGAGAAGCAAAAGATTTGCCTTCTCTTAGGAGCCATGCAAGGCCAAGCTGCTGCTGAATCCTGAAGCGCAATGCCAGCAGTACCTAGTCCCGTCACACCGGGGTCTTGAAGAACGTGGTATTATTGTCCCTGTTTTACAGAACGGGAGATGGGAAGGATGTTTAATAAAGTTGGGTAAGATTGCAGAGCATACCAACAGCAGAAGAAAACACACCAACTCCCCAAGGCCCTGCTTTTGCCATTTTAGGGGGGTTCTCCAAACTGGGAGATTTGAGAGAGGTTCCCACTGTACCAGAAGCATTGTCTTGGGTTCATGTCTCTCCTTACGGAGTCCCTCCTTGGTTTCTTATCAACATTGCAATAAGAGTCAGGTTAGCAGGCAGCTCTCCATGCACTTCCAACAGGACACCCCGTTTATGCATCCTTCGAGTTAAAGCTAAACTTGGACCAGATCCATCAAATCCAGAAGCTGCTAGGTAGAAAAAAAATTTACCCCAGGCTCCTCCCTCTCCTGGCATTTCAACTAGAGAAATCCCCTTCAGAACTGAGGAGCCAGTAGCTGGTTTATATTGTCTAAGCAAGGGAGATGTTGAACCTGAGATTCCTAACAGGTGGGGAATTAATATGGCTCAGCTCTGGTCTTTGCGCCAAACAAACTGCAAAGTAAACCCTGCCCCAATCCCAGTTTTCAACAAGTCCAGTTCCACCACATCTGCACAAACCTACCTTCCCCCTTGTCACGAGGGATCTCCAGGCTGATCCCTGATTGCATTTCTAATCTGTTTTCAACCACAGAACAAGAGGCAAGGAAGATGATCTGGTGTATCACCCCTTGGTTGAAGGTTTGCTGAAAGAGCAAACACTAATGAGAGTCAAGAGGTGGTAAATCAGTACTGATGTGGAGACCGACCTGGGAGCCAGCCTTGCGCAGGAAGATGCATTCGCCCTTGCAGAAAACCGAGCACTAGCTCCAGCAGCATGGCTTTAGCAAGCCCGTTCTGCACAGCCCACAAAATGTCCAGGGAGAAGGCAATGGGTGAAACTTCCCTGTGTGGAGAGGCCAGGGGCTGGCCTCTTTGGGAGAGCAGGGGGCATAAACCAGTTTGAAACAGTCACTGGTCTCCTCTTAGCAAGAGACACCTGAGAGACGTAGCAGTTTGTTCCTGGGAAGCTGGCAGGATGCTGTAGCATACAGGGAGCTTGTGGAGGGGCAAAACATCTGTGTAGTCCCCGGGCCGGGGTCAGCAGCGGGTATGCGGCTGTTACCACGTGCTGCAGTGAAAGCCAGGGTCCTGCCACGGGACCTGGTGTGACCCGGGAAGGCCTTGCCCCCATCCTGGGTCTCTCGTGGCAGAGACCTTGGGTCTCCTCACCCACACCAAGGCAACAGCTAGCAGTGGGGCAGGACCCACGGTGGACTGAAGGCCGTTCAGACCTGGTGATGGTCTCACCAAGCCGCAGGGCACCGTGCCTCCGCTAATGCTTCTTGGTCCAGCCAGGGGATGTTGTCTTGGGCTCCTGCAGGCACAGGAGAGGCGTCTGCCTATGATTCTCTGAAAGGGTTTATCACGTTTCCAGTGGCTGGTGCGTTGCCAGGCTGTGCTGCCGTCAGTGGTTCCAGGCGGGAGCACCCTTGCAGACATCCCCCACTATGCTATCGCCCTTCTGAAGCTGGTCCAGACAAAGCCTTGTCTTTGTCCTCGCATGTTATAAGCCACCTTCCTCTCCTTTGTTTTGCCCTGGCCGCCTACAGCTGGGTCTGGACTGGATTTTCCCGGTGTGATAGCCACATCGTGGAAGCATCCGCTGAGAGTTCTACACTTCAACATGGGCAGAAATTTGTCAAAAAGCATTTAGACTAAAAATTTCTGACTCCTTTGGAGAAAAACAAAAAAAAAAAACCCGCAGCCAACAAAGACTGTTGGATGTCCTTCTCATCTCACCCGTGTCATTTTAGGCTGGACAACGTGAAATCTTCTCTTGCCGGTGACTCCGTTCACCGACGGCCCCGCGGGGCCCGCAGGCTCGGAGCGGGACGGGGCGGGGGCCCGCGGGCCCACACGGCGAGGGCAGCGGCGGCTCCTGCGGCCCCCGGCCCCCGCCCCGAGGCCGCCGTGGGACCGCTGAGCGGAGCAAGGCCGGGCTCCGCTGGCGGTCCCCAGGCGGCCCGGGCGGCCGCTAGGTGGGTACCGAGGGCCGGCGGCGGGCCGGGCCGGGCCGGGCCGGGCCGGGGAAGCTCTGGGGGCGGCGGGCGCGCTGCCCCCGCCCCGCTGCCCCGGCACCTTCTCTCGGCCGGGGCAGAGCGAGCCTCCCGGGCTGCCCCTTCTCAAAGGCGCTGCCCCAGGCTGCCGAGGGGCTGCGGCCCGGGGGCGCCGCGGCTGCCGGAGCTCTGCCGGCCCGTAGCCTCCGCCCGCTGCCCCGGCCGAGGAGCCGTGCCCGCGGGGCGGCGGGTCCTGGGGGGGTTTCTCGGGGCTGTGGGCACAGCCAGGGGTACCAGCTACCCTGTGCTGAGGAAGTACGGGGCCAAACCCGGCCGAGTGATGCCATCCGCCTTTATTTCCTCAGGAAACCGTGGGGATCGGTGAGCAGCCCGCGGCCAGACCCTGCAGATTGAAACCTCTCCCTAGGACCCGAGCCTGGATTCCCTGGCACCTCCTCGGGGAGGGCACCTCTGGGACTCATTGAGGCAGCCGGGGAAGCCGCCCGATGCTGGGTGTGAGGCCCTCAGTCCCTGGGCAAGGCTCCGCTCCCCTCCGCTCTGCCCCTTCGCCTTTGGCAGCAGCACCCTCGCGGTGTCTGCGAGAGGATGAAAACACCTGAAAAGGGCAGGTTTGTCTGGAAGTCCCCAGAAGCTCCTGAAAAACAATCCTTCGGGCACGTCCGACTCCAGCGTTTGGGGAGCACAGGACAGAATCCCTCCCAAAATGACACCGTATGGGATTTCATCAGAAACCCGTGCAGTCAGTGCCTTCTTGCAAAACTGTAACTGCTGGAATGATCTTCTGCCAAAGAGATCAAAGCTGAGAAACCAGGAAGTTCTTCAGGTTGACAAAGGCAACTCTGCTGAAGCCACGTATAACCCAATGCTTCAGACCTGCTCTGTGGACAGTGCACGTATCCCATACAGCGTCCGGACGGACACGCTTTGGGGGGGTTGGCTTAAGGCAAGGGAACCAGAAGCCAGGCAGAAGCCCCAAATATCCCTTTCCACAAGGTTTAGTGCCAGCACATAGCCTCGGAGCTTTCTTTACATGGAGACGTGCTAACCCCACCTCTGTCAGGAGGCCACAAACTTCCAGAAATAAATCTGAAGTAGCAATCCCCAAAGAGAAGGCTTTATTTTTACAGCAGTGATGCGGAGATGGTGGTGCTGCTTTTTCTGGCCGTGCCAGAGAAATTCCTCTCGACGGCATCGTCCACCTGCACACACCAGTAATAGCTGATGACTCAGGAGCACGGGCTTTGCGACACTTCCATCGCTCTCCCAGCTCAGTCCCCTGCCAGGACGGGAGGAGCCCAGCTGGGAAAGCAATGGGCAGGATGTGTCTCAAGTACACAGCCAGAGTAGACAGTTCCTTTTCACATGCCTGCCTGCAGGACCGTAGGCAAACAAGGGTGGTTGATGCAAGCCACACTAACCGCAGGGCTTCAGAAGGGCCGTGTTTCCTCCCTCGGTCCCGCGTACCCCCATTTGCAGGGAAATGCAGCAGCATCTTCTGGCTCCTTGGGGAGAAGGAGGGCTGGGGAGTGCAAACCAAGGAACGGGGCACAGCTGCAAGGGGCCGTGTCCTCCATCCCCTCCAGCCCTGCGCTCTGGCCCCTGGAGGGCAGAAGCATGGCACCTGCTGTAGAGGCAGTGGCCGGATGCACTCAGGAGCACATTTACTAGTGCCAGGAAGAGTGATGGCAACACCTTGATCATCCCACTGCCCTACGCGGGCTCTGAGAATAGCTGTAGTTAGAGTAATGGTGTTGGGATGTTTGTGATTCATACTTACCCCAGACTCATTTTTCAGGTAAAACCCTAGAGTAAACTCTTATTTGTTCACTTCTTTCTCGGTCATTCCTGTTCAGACATCATTTTGGGGCATCACTAAGGGTGTACACATGTCCTAAGGGTGCATTTCTTTATATCATGTATTTGGAGTTCTTTTTTGGTTTTTTAACTTCGAAATGTTTGGATTTCTAATGTGTTGTGAGGGTACTTACCGCAGTGGTCGTCTTTCATACATATTATTTCTGAAGTTTGCTCTCGTGTAACTTCACTCTACCCTTGCTTTTATACAGTGGAAAAAATGCATTTCAGCATCATGTTATGCAAGTGTAATAATTAATTCACACATTCCCTTCATGAAGGAAAACATAAATTCTTCTAAGCCTGTAGAAATTGAGGACTCGAGTTTGCTTTTACTTATCCTGACGTCAGTCAATTCTCACACTGAGTCCTAAACGGAGGACTTAGGCTTCACATTTTGGGACTACTGTCATGCTCATGCAGCTTCTTGGAAAAGGCATCATTAGGGCCCAGCAACAGGAAGAGATGTGCTATCTGAGCCAAGGGTGACATGTGTGAGCTGGTCCAGCATGAAGCCTCCTCTGCCTCGCTCTGTGGAGAATAAAAACCGTCTCCATTTTATAGATACAGGAAATGATGGGGAACCTCTTCTGGTTCCTCAAGCAAATAAGTTATTTTCTTTTTGTCCTTTGTTTATGTGATTGTTCTTGTAAATAAATGGTTTCTATTCTGGTTTAATTTGCATTTTAGGCTCCATTTGGGGATTTTTTATTTTATTTCATTTGGCTCTGACACAGATCTCTGGTTTCAGGTGCCCCTGGGGTTAACAATATGAGTCAGTTTGCATTTTATCTGAATGGATTGGGCTGAACTGGAATGTAAACTTTGGACAGGCCAGCTTACTTTTCAGATGTTTCTGTCCAGGGTTTTTCAGATGGTCCCACTACTCAAAAGCATCTGGGGGATTGTCTTAGTGTGGCAATGTGGCCAAGAAAGTTGATGTAATCCCTTGCATATGAAAAGGCAGGAGATGCCCTTCCAGCACTTTTTATCAGCCATAACCCGATCTCTGTGCAGTATCTATCCTAATTCCTCATAACTAGCATACTGCAAGCAAGGATCAACTCTTCGCTTCTAAGATTAATGCGTTTATATTTTTTTTTCATGGTCGTGGCGGGAGATGCTGGCTGCCTATGCTACATTTCCCATCCCCGCACTATCAAATAGCTTCCTGCGCTTCTTAGGTCAATCCAAGGAATTCTCCCAGAATTTCCCTTGAAATGAAAAGGGACATATTTTGGGTGTCCTCCTGGTAGGGCTCTGTTTCCGCAATATGGGGCTCCAAGTGACAGTTAGAGGTAAGCTTTAAAATGTCTTTTCTAAAGCAAATTTATTTGTCTCTTGCCCCCTGCTCTGGCCCCAGATGTAGGCAGTCTCGCAGATGCTTGTGCCTAGGGCCAGCTTGGCCCTCCACGCTCTTTTCAGGAGCAAACTACAGTCCCTGTGAATGGAGAGGGACTCACCAGCTGCCCCACAATTATGAGCATAAGAGAAGATGAATTTGGGGATAGAGGTGTTCCTGCCCCGTTACTACAGACACAATAAAGGATACACCTAGATCACAAGCGGAAAACAATTTTTGGTGATCTGTTTTGCTGGAGTCATCTGTCTGACAGAGGACACCAGGCATCAGGACTGCTTAGAGCCTTTTGCACCGACCTGTGATGGGTCTCTGGGCTTGTCTCATAGCCTTTTCGGTCTCTGTCTCCCTAAATAAGAAAGGAGGTGATACTTCCCCTGTCCCCACAGTTGTCTCTCTTGTTTATTCACAGAACAGAGAGACCAAAGGCTTTGGGTGTAGGACACCAGGGGCAGCAGGGCATATGCAGGGCATACGATGCCTCTGTAATACAATATTTTTATTGGAGGAGTCACAGAAGCCACTGCAAAACTGGGGCTCCTTTCCCAGTTCACTGAGCTAAGGAAATGCTTCTTTTATGGTGTAAGGAGCATTTTCCAGACCCTAGGGATCTTCTACCTTCCCAACCTGTTTCCTGTCCCACGTAACTTCACTGAATCCACCATGGTGCTGGTACATTCACGCCACAGCATATTGCTTTTTCTTTCTCTTTGATCCACAGGGGAATCCTTCTGGACAGGGGCTAGGGGGTGGAGAAGAAGGTGGGTGACAAATTTTCATTGTTTATCAACAGGGCAACTGAGAAACAATAGGAAATAGAGACTTGTCCAGGTCTGGAAGGTTGCCACCTGCATCCCCAGGCTCTGTGTCATGGGGGCCAGAATGGCTGTTCCTGCAAAGATGCATCCCCAAACCACTGTCCTGACACAGCTCAGGAGCCTGTGCGCCACAAGGTCTTAGAGAGCAGAGCCTGGGACTGGCTTGTATGGAGGAGCTGACAGGATCTCCACAAGTCCCACCGCTCTCTTGCAGGATGAGGACCAGCTGCCTCGGCTATGATAGAAAATTGGTCACCTTGTTTCAGACATGGCGTGGAGCTGATTTCAGCCCAACCCTGTGATGTGTCCCCAGCAAAGGAGCTGCGAATCATCCCCTCCTCAACCGGACAGACCTCAAGAGCTGCTGGTTATGTATGGTATATACATAACGATGGGGGCTGGCCAAGACACGATGAGCAGGTTCACTTTCAAGCCCTGATGATTTTGCAATATTCAGGTGAGGACAAGGAGCTTCAAGACATCCGCACTGCTTTTGTACCTGCTTTGCATCACAGGTGAAACAGAGCTCAAGGCTTTGGCTGCAAAAGTAAAAGCCTTGCTATTAGATAGGTTTTCATGCCTAAACCTTGCTTTCTCCAACTTAATAAAACGCATCTTTACCTCAAATTTGAATTTTCTTATCTCAGTGCTTGCTTCAGTTTACCCACATCATTCAGTGTCCTTGTTCTTCGAGCCAAAGGTATGGGAGCAGAATTATCTGAAGGGGAGCTGCTTTAATATTTCCAGCCTGACCAGAAGTGGGAAGTATCAGATGTCTTTCAAAGAGCTTGTGATATCTCCAGCTTATTTTCAAACCAGTGTGGTTCAGAGAAGTTGCCCCAGACATTTTGAACAACTTTGCCAAGCTGCAGTTTGGCAGGTCTCCAGAAAGGAGCGATCAGGAGTCCGGGCGGGATCAGAAAGATTTAGGTGTCACCAGCAGAAACAAAGGTTACAAATACACAGTGAAGGCTGGGGTGCGAGTGCATCTTAGAAACCTCAGCACAACATCAGCTGATTTCATGAGGATAAACACAAAGGTCACCAGAAAATGTTTGTGCTGCCTTTCGGAGGATGACATGGCTCCTGCCTTGCCCCACTGACGGTCATACCTGAGGCTAAAGTACACTGGTGAGACGCAGGCGGCAGACGTACAGTTTCCACTGGTTGAACCTCCTTACAGGAAACAAGTGTTTTTCCTTCAAATGTTCAGGCCATTTTTTTCCCCTTCCTTTTTACAGGAATGGTGTTAAAGTGCAGTCATCCTCTGCAAAGCACTTATATATAAATAGATCTCGCCCAGTCTGATCCCTGTGTGTATTCAGAGTCAGACCTGCTGACTTCAGTCATGAAAACCCAGTCAAACTGCTTTCTTACTCTTCTGATCTTTGCATAAATAATGAAGGGGAGCTTGGGCTCTCTTTTTTACCCTGGCTCATTATCAACAGTCTGAGGCATGACATGAACTTGACAGATGTCATCTGACAGGATAACTGTCTAGTCCCTGCCTCCCTCAAGGCAACTTGCTCAATCTCTGTAAGCGTGGGAATGAGTTGGACTCCGTCTGGCTCCCAGCTCTGTGGCTGAGCCCAGGGAACACTGTAATGTTGCTTGGCAAACTGACGGTGAGCACCCTTCAAATTGTCAGTTACTCAGACTGGGGAGCCAATTATTCCAAACCACGGAGTGGGAAGAGAAGAGGAAAAGGGATGTTTCTACTGCCAACCTCAAGCCATAATGCGGGTGCCGAATTTAGGAGCATGGTCTCCCAGCCTTCTCCCTGGGCTCAGCAGATGAGCATGTACATATCCCGTGGGATCCAGAGGTGCTGCCTGTGTGGAAGGGCATGTTTGTGTTTGTCACCTCTGTGTCAGGATGAGCCGGAGGCATGCTCCGCTCCCCTCCCCCTCCACTTGTATCCTGTTTTCCCCATGAAGGAAATCTGGGCAAGCGAGGCGGAAGAGCACCAGAGGGTCCCAGCAGCTGCAGTGGGGCCCGGGCAGCAGAGGCAGGGCACACTGCTGCACACCTGCCCCAGGAGGCAGGTGTGACCTCTGAGGCTGCCCGTGCCTGTGCCCCTGTGTCTGGGGGCACCCACCACCAGACGGCTTCAGGGGAACAGCATTCAGGGGAGCACGGGGACACCAATGAGGGCTGCAGGGCATGGGAGGTGACACGAGCAGAAGAAGACCCAAAGAGCAGGCACTGCCCCAGCCGGGTGGACTTTTCTTGACCTGGTGTATTGCCTTCCACCCAGCTAATCTCTTCCCAATGCTGCATGGCCATAAAAGTGATAAATGCTGGCACAGTGAGGTCACCAGAAACCTGCATGGCAACAACTGGCAGAAAAGAACATTGTTGTGATGAGGGAAAAGATAACAGATTAATCATCATGCCGTCACTCAGGCTGGGACGGTGACCTCATGGTGGGCAAAGCAAGGGGCAGAGGTGGCATTGCCTACCAAAGCAGGGATCAGCGTTTCCAGAAGAAAACACATCATATTCCAGGGAGCCCTTCCACTTCCCGGTGTCCCCAGCAGCCATGCTCATCTCTGAAGTGACTCCTCTCCAACCCCAGTACTCACCTGCGCAGCCTGTTATTGCAGCTCCTTGCAGGATGCTCAGGGGTTGGGTCTGCCCTTCTGTACACTGAACAGGTTTCTGTCCACAGCACGAGGCCTCGGATTTTGCACCCACCCTCTCACTCACAAGTTCCTGGACCGAGAGACAAAAAGACCTGCATATGATACCTCTGGATTCAGATGACTGCACTCTTTTACTCAGATGCTATGGAGGACTCTCCTAGAAATATGAATTTTGTGGCTTGTGTGTCTGTGTGTGGGATGTTCTGGGGTAGTCTGAAAAACCATTCTTTGGTTTCATTGACTGGAAAGTTAGCACAGACTGACAAAAGAGATAGATTTAAGGAAGCAAGTGTTAGCACTCCCCTTCTACATCCTTCTGTAGAAGAACACTGGAGTTTCTTACAACACGTGACAATAATCCTTCACTTGGCCAGGACTGTGATGGAAATTCCCAGCAAAGAAAGCAGTAGATAAGCACAGAACAGATAATGTGAAATCTACTGTGGGCATCAAAAGGAAGCATGATCCAAGTGATAGTCAGACGTGGGATGAGGTTGTTGGCTAGGTGCTAACAGCAAACATTGACTTCAAACACGGAACAGTGCAAGCAGGACCCAGCCAAGAGGGAAAGCAAAGCAGAACATGTGAGCCTACGAGAAGGTATTACAGACATCATGCTGCACGGGCATCAAAGGTCTGGGAAAGAGGCAAGGCAGAGTAAGTCTTTGAAGGGGCACAGGGATATGATGAAACTGCAGGGGAAAGGTGGGATGGTGGCTGGGGCCTTTCATAAGCTGTTTATTGAAGAAGTCTGTCTGATGATCCCTGAAGTCTCACAGGGTCTGGGAATGCTGCTGCAAGTCGTGGCAGAAGGAGGGAAGAATCTGTTCCTTTCACCATTAAGCTCTTGACATGCGTGAGAGGAGAGGCCACCTGAGTGGATTAACTTATCCAGCCCTGATGAAGAGCTCAGACAGATCCTTTCAGAAGACATTACAGGAAAACTCATAGTGAGGGATAGGAATAGAAACATCCAACTCACACCTTCTGAGACTTCATTTTTAAAAAAAAAATTATCAATTCATGTACACAACTAACTCAAATCCTCAGCTGCTGTGAGCCATGAGCCATGGGCCACAATCAAATCACAAGAGCCTGTCTGTAAGTTAGCGAAATAAGCTCATGGCAATGAGACACCAGTTCTGGAAATTCACAGATAGATTTAGCTGTAAGCCAGAGAGATAAAGCCCTGAATTTCAAAAAGGTGACATCTTGATCACAGTTTGGGGTTGCCTGGGGTTGTGTTTGATTTCCAGAGGCAGTACGACAAACACATTAATTTGTTTGGTACTTCAGCCTGATGAAATATCCATCATAGCCATACCCCCCACCCCCAGCAGCCCTGCCTGTGTCCACACAGAAACAGGTCTGGGATGCTGTATGCAGATGAGTGTGTGCAGGAAGAAGGTTCTTCCACACAGGAAAGGAATTTTTATAAACAGGAAGTGTATTCTCCTACCAGATTTACTTCTGAGTCCAGTCCTGGTTTAGGCGGAACTGTCTGATCAAGGAGAAGAAAACAAGCAGCTCATTCACTGGATGACAGAAAAAGTGAGCACATGATAGAAAAACATGCACCAGCCTGTTTCAATGCTCAGGACTGATTTCAGAGTGGAAGTTGTTCCACTGGGATCAGTGAATTGGCTTTAGCTGCATTTGGTGATAAAAAATCAAAAGGATGCCACAGTTTTTAAGATAAATGCCAATAGTAGTGACAACATCATAATGCTTCATTGACTTCCACGAGACCACCCCTGGTGAGCAGTGCTACGTATCTGCATGCATTTGCAGGACTGAAGCCAGGAGAGGTAACAACCAATGCATGGGTGTGTCCATTCCTGGCCACGATGCTGTCTCCTCCTCTTCTGCTCTGTTGTCCTCTGGAAAGATTCAGTCTTACTCAGCTGATGGGCTGTGGCTTACCCTGGTTTTTTGTTTTACTTTTATTTTGGAAAGTGCACTTTTTGGATGCACAATGAAATGGAAGTATCTAAATCAGAGATAATTCATCCTTTGATTCAGTTGCGCATTGCATCAGCCAGTTATACATGAACGGCTCTGAAGCGGCCCACGTTGGCAGCAGCAGCCACAGCTGCATGCCATGCCCATGCCTGCAGTCTCCTCTGTTAACCTTGAGGAGAGCACTCCCACAGCAGCCCTTACTGCTGATCAGCAGCCCTTGCTCCTGTGCAAAGCATCAGCTCTTGTGATGGCCCTGCTGTGCTCCACACACACATGGCAAATCCCAGCCAGCCTAAGACCCTATAAAAGCCGGACAAAAAGGGCAATGCAGGGAGAGGATAAGGTATGTGGTAGGAAGTGTGGGGAGCTGAGATTATGAGGACAATGTGTGGAAAGATGGTACAGGAATGGGGAACGTAGGGATGCTCCTTTAGAGACCTGAACATGAGTGCAAGGAGGGTTGGAGAGGACCAGGGGGTCAGGCCATCCATGAGAGTATAGCAGAGGAGTGTGCAAGGTGAACCAGAGTCCAGGGGAGTACCCTTTCAAAGCTTCAATATGTGTGAGAAGGAAGGAGAGTTTCCATCATACCCTCCTCACCATGTCTGCAGCCTGGAACACGACAGGGGCTGCTGCAACTGCGACCAGGTAGGGACATCAGCTGTTATGGCTCCTGATCTTGATGATACTTCATGCAAGTTGAGGAACTTGAGCTGAAACATCACTGTGTATTGCAAACAAGTCTTACAAGGAGTCCTGCAGCAATTCTGAGATGTGCCTGCATATACCCACTTTCCTGCACAGGGCAGATATAAAAGTGTGAAGTAGACACTGCAGGGGCAATTTATTCAGATTAAAAACTCAGGAGAAGATGCTACAGCTGTAAATAGGTGGCCACTGGGCATGGGTAAGAGTCTCAGAATGTGTCCACCCAGCTGGTACTGCTTTAAACTAGCTTTCGAGGGTGCTGCCAGCAGTGGGGGTGGGAGAGGCAGGAGCTCGATCCAAATGTCCTTTAGCACAGAGGAAGCTTAGCCCAGGCCCTGATTTGAAATCAGTCAAGCCTTTTCCTATAACCTAGATGAAATCAGATAAGCAGGTCTAAATCCTGCTCTTCCCTTTGGCTTCAAACATGACCAGAGGTAACTCTGGATTATACTTTGACACTCTGTCCCCATCTTCCAGCCTAACAAGCCTGATCTATATAACGACGTAGGAATGCACAGTAATGTAACACAGGGTTTGTTGGTACACATGTCCCTGCATGCACACAGGAATCACACATGCACGGCTTTACTGCTTGGTGATGTCAGTATTTACAGTATTTACAGTGCACTGTAAATATTTTTTCCAAATAGAAATCCTTGAGAAAGGTTGGTTGAAAACCAGGTGTGACTGGGATGTGAGACAGCCCTAACCCATGTCATGACAGCAGTTTCTTCCTTGAGCTGCTTCTCAGGGCGGCTGGTGCCCTCTTCCTTACCCACTCTGCCCAGCCACCTCCAGCCCTGCAAGAGGCACGTGTGATCTCCAGGCCATGAACCTTGCCAAGGATGCCTAGGCTGTTCTTCTGAAGCAGTTGCAAGTTTCAGCCTGTTTTGTCGGGCCAGTTTATCTGTTTATGTCTAGACCAGCTTATGACTAGATGAGTGCAGTGGAAAGAACTACACCTTTCTTACATGGTTCTCCTGATTTCTCAGAATTTGAAACCATCTTCCAGAGCCCTGATGGCATTTGAAAGCAAAGCATATCTTCTGCATTTAGACTAAACCGGCAAATTATTTCCTTTCGCTTAGGCCTCCTGACTAAATCATCTCTAGTTTGTCAGCACACTTCCAAGCCATGCATTAGACAAAATTCCTTGTGTGGTTGGGCCATATCCTCAACCATCTCAAAATCAGCAAAGTCCGTGGGGCTGCACTGTATTAGACTTGTCAGAAATGCAGGGCATTTAACTTGCTTCTGTCAGCAGAGCTGCAGAAGAGTCTGAGACTTTGGGATTTGTGGATTTTGAAATCCACCAAAATATCTAAAAAACAAAGCAGAAAGATTACTCAGATTTCATTCACATACTTACATACTTAACCCCACCAAAGATTTAAAAAAATCACATAGATTCACTCTGGGATAAATTCTGCACTTATTAATACCTGTGCAGTCCAATCTATCTATCCAATCTATGGCTATCTGCAGCAGTGGACTATGCAGCAGGTGTTGATCGGCGGTGCAAGAGTTGTTGATTTTTATGCTGATGTGACAGAGCTGAGCATGGCTCTTCAGGACTCCAACTGGATGTCGTAACTGGAGTTATGCACATAGTGCCTGAGGGAGCTCTTTGGAGGAACAGAGCGTCCTAGGTGAGTTTAGGGAGGGGTACGTTAATGCAATGCTCTCACTGCCTGCCTTTGACTCCAGGATTTTTTGATTTAGCAAATAGGTTACAAACATGACATGCTGGACAAGATATTTGGGTAGCAGTGTTCCTTCCTACAGCAACAACGGTGTCTTACTTGTCCCAAACATCAAACCTAAGATCTTAACCTCAAAGAGAAATGATGGCACCCATGCCAGGAGAGGTGTTAAGAAATTAGGGGAGCAGGTGAGAGCACCATTCATCAAGGGCGCTTTCCAATGCACTTCTTTCCTCCTCAGTGTGCAATGTGCCACCCCAGAACTGAAGGTGCTGAACAGCCAGGCTGACAGCCAGAGGTCCAAAAGCTTGGGAAGCAACAGCGTGATTCTGCAATCTGCCCCCAGCCAAACTGGTGTTTCCCCAAACTAGATCTCACAGAAAACACAAACCAGCTCACTCCAGCACTTAGACTTTCCTCTCCCCATTGCAACTCTTCTGTCAAAACTGCATTGAGGAGCTGCCAGCCCTGTGCCTGGGGTAGAAAACAGAGGCACCAGCCACATCTCCCCCTTCTTCCACTTTTCTGTGGCTAGCCATGCCCAATCCTTCCCTCAGGGCAAATCTGCATGGAGGCTGATATTTCAGCATTGCACAAGTGGACCTTGAAAGAGATAACTGGAGGTACATAAGCTCAGGATACACCTCAGGTACTTCCTGTTTCAGTGTAGAGACAGATTATTTTAAAGGTACGGTGTATGCTGCATGCATAATGGGTATCGCAGCCTGAGTCATAACCAGGAAGTGATACAGGGCATTTGCAGCTCTGCTTCTGCTATGAAATGTTGCTCTACAGGGGTGTTTCCATGTCCAAGGCTTTTGTCTCTGCAGTCCTCAAAACACGGCAGACCATGTGTCTAGACACTGAACTCTTATCTGTAAAAGTTGGTGGTCACTGATAATTAAACGTCCTCTTCTTTAGCTGGCATTTGTCATTAAATAAACAGTGTGCTTCCTCTTTCTCTCAATTAAATTAGTGCAAATCAAGAGCAATTCTGGCTCAGCATCAGCTTAAAACAGAAACCAAAGGCCTGGAATACTTTTTGTTTGTAAGGAGAAGTTCATGGAAGAGCAAGATGCCAGATCAGCAGCCCAGGGGACTGTGGAATTTATTTAAAAATGGCCTAATACACAGCAAAATCCCTGTGCCTAGTGTTTCCTATTGAATGGCTCTGCATCTCCCAAAGGCTCCCTGCCAATAGGAAACGCTAATCTCCTGCACGTAGGTAGGATATCAGGCATAAGTGGTGCTGCAAAGATTTCCAGAGCAGGTGCACAGGGAGCACGGTGCTCAGGAAAGCCGTGGCCTCAACTGAGGGAGAGGCTGGTCCACCCAAAAACCCACCAGGTACCTGTGTTCTCTGCCACCGTCACGGCCACAGCCACCCCTCTTGCAGAACCTGGACCAAAGTCACTGAGTCCTTTCCACTGTTCTCCACAAAAAGGGACATGAAAAGAGAAAATAACAACAACAAAGGATGTAGCTGATCCTCTGCGCTTATTATTAGCAGAGGAAGGGCTGGGATTAATCACTCCCGCAGAAGCAGCTGTAAAGGATGGAAGTAGTTGATCAAAGTGAACTGTGTTATTCCTGATGTATCAGTCTGCTGAGCAGTGAGAACTAGCATGAGGCGCTAGAGCTTCAAAAGGACTTTAATGACTCCAAGGCTTGAACCAAGGACACTGCTGGAACTAATCGAGAAGGAAATCCAGGGCAAGGTGGAAATGATGGAAATGAGTCTTTGGTCTGAGGAATTTTTCCACATCTTTCATTTCCTAATTCCATACCTTTGAGGTAATAAAATTTACAGGGGCAGAGAAAAAAAAAAAAAAGAAGTGGGACCATGAGAAATGTTCCTGTGTGGGACGGGGCTATGTGTGGCTTGGCCACACCTGATTGCTGCACTGCAGCATGAGGGAGACAGAGGGCAAAAAGATCCACGCCACTTCCCGCTCCCTAGGTCTGACAAAACGGTGGTCCTGCTGCCTCCTTCTGTCCCAGAATAGCCCCTCCTATTGCTGGGCAGTCACAGAGCACCTCTGAGACCTGGGCAGGCTCCCTTTCCTCCTCACTGGCCAAACAGATGCACAAAACCCGCCTTCTGCATCCTTGGAGTGTGTAGCCTTGGCGGGGCCCTTCTGGTAGCTGTGGGAACAACACGCCCCCTGTGCTGCTGGGGACTGTAGTAAGCCATCAGTGAGGATGGAGAATCTCTGAACATTGAACGGCAACGAGCCATGGGGAGCCTGACTCACCCACAAGGAAACTGCACTGACTTGGTGGAGCTCTGCCATACACAAGCATAGCCCTATGTCTGCAAGGCAGCTGCCACCCTAATTTGGAAAAGAAATTCATGGTCTAAGGGGTAGCTTTGTTAATGACACATCCACCACGTCCCTCTCTTCTCTCTTTCCTTCCCTCCTTCCTTTCTTCTTTCCTTGTTTCTGTTTACAGAGCAAAATGGATCCAAAAGAGGGTTTCCTATCGAGCAGTACTACCTTCCCTGAGACAGTCAGACATGTTGCCCAGAAGTAGACCTTTTCTCCTGATAACAAAGTATTGGTCCTCTCTTGAAAGAAAGTCCCTAAGTGCATTCATATCCATACAGACTCCATCAGAGCTCATCTTAGTGCCCTCACTGGGTAAATGACTTGGTGCTTTCCATAAGCTTTGACTGCCATGGTGACAGGATGGCAACTCTGGTGAGTTCAGATGGAAAGCTTCATCTATAGACACAAACCCCTCTCAAAGCACTCATTAAGTCAGCAGCTCTGCAGAGCTACAGTATGTTCCACCTCTACTCAGGCACGGGAATTCATATGGCACGTGACTTTCCTGAGGGAGGAAAGAGTAAAAGGTGTGTCGGACTTCTGGTAAGCAGAGCAGCGGCTGTCAGTGGGTTCTGAATCAATAATCTGGTGGGTTGCATCATTCTTTTTCTGGCAAAGACCACAGCACAAGGCTTTGTACTAGGCAGGCACCTCTCCTGCCAGGAGATTCGGGCATATACTGGATATGCTGGATAGCACTGGAGCTGTCAGGGTAGTACCCTTCTTGAGCAGTAGTAGGGTTTGGAAATATCTGACTTGATGCTGAGCTCTCTTCTGTTGGCTTTTAAGCAAACTGGCCTTGCAGCAAAAAGCTCAGATCTTCTAAGGCACGGTATGGACACTTTGAGCAACAGCCAAGAAAATGGATGAGAAGCAGGAGGCCTAAGGGTGCAATATGCTCTAGTCCACTTTTGAGTCTGCCACTCAGCTCAGTGTGTGGACATATTTGCAGCCCTCCTCTGCTCAGCTGAGTGGAGGGCAGCAGCACGTAGCCCTGCCTGATCCATTGCCATCCCTCACTACTGTTACCAGAAAACACCAGAGAGGCACAAGCATCAGGAATTATCTCTCTTGTTTTATCCCTCTGCTCCCAGCAAAGACCTATGGCTCTGTTTCTTGTCACTTTTGTCAGGAAGAATCCAGTGTGCATTTTGTGGTTAAAGAAAGTATTTCTCTCCCATCCCAGCAGCTGTTGAGTTGGCTGTTTTGCTTTCTCAGCCTAAACATGCAGCAGCACATTCTGGTGAGGGGCAAAACAAACAAGCCTCTGGAGAAGACTGACAGGATGAGAAATGGAGAACCACGACCATGAGCCTCAAGAAGGAATCTCACATCCCTGCCATACTGGCCAAGGAACCTGGATCTCGGCTCTGTCACAGCATGCTCAACACTGTGTGGGCTCAGAGACCCAGTGGGCTTTTCTAAGTCATGTTGTGCTGGGTGCAGGGCAGGAGCTGTTTGGCAGAGAGGAGTATGTGCGTTTTTGATGGAGGGGAAGCACTGCAGGGAAATACTGCGCTGTACTTGATGCATATGGGACCCCATGAGCTACCTCCTCTGAGGTAGCTGTGCTTGCTTTCAGCTTTCATGGAGGGATGGAGCCTTGTCCTGCTTACAGCCCAGAGCCCCATCTGTAGAAGCAATGCACCATGACTCAGTGTGTGTAGAGTCCTGCTTCATCACTCCCAGCCTGCTTTTCCACTTCTCTACAATGGGCAAGGTGGAACTGGCCTGTGCGCAGCTGTCTGCATCCCCAGAGACGTGACATTAGCTGGGGCAAGGAACTGCCATGGCTGCATCCCTTTCCTCCTGCTGTGGAGATATTCCCTGGGGGACCACCTGATCGGTGTCATAAGAGCTTCAGAACATGCTGAGCTTCTTTCTCCTCTGCTCCCATGTCCTGCAAAGGGCTGAGGAAAGCAGGTGTCTCCAGTCCCAGTGAGCAAAGAAACCTGATGCCTCTTGCTCCCTTTTTCCAACAGCGAGAAGGCTGTGTGGAAGGAGGATCCCACTCGATCCCACCCTTGGAGCCCTTCTTTTGGAGCCATAGCCATGAGGCTCTTTAGCAGCCCCTGAAATGCAGCCTTCTGCTGGCAGGAGGGGCAGGGCAACCAGGCTGAGCTTCATGTTTGATAACAGCAAGGTCTGGCAGAAAGCAGCATTGGCGGGCCAGTGCTGCCCTCTGCAAAGCTCCTTGAAATACCCCGTATTTCTTGTAGTCAGCAGGCAGATGGTGAGAGTTGGGTCTCCAGGGGTGGGTTGGAGGAAGCAGAGCCCCACGGCCCCAGAAAGCGCAGCTGAGTGGGTGGAGTGTGGCATATGAGAGGGAATTGCCTTTGTTATTTCAACACAAATGAATTCAGAAATTCAGTTTCTGGTGATGTTATGAACTCTGCCCCCAGTGTGACCAGCACCCCAGCTCTGCCAAAACAAACACAGATGCGTGGCCAAAGAAAGAAAACCAAAGCCTTCCCCAGCAACAGTCACAGGCTCACACCCAGATTCACACCAGCACCCTCCTCCTTCAGGCCCTGGTATCCAGATATCTCCTCCAGTTGGAGAAGCAGCTTGGATAAACTGTTCCACTGTAGAGCAGCCAGCTAACACCATCATGTAGGGAGCACTGGAGTCCCAGCTCTCCTCTCCACAGACAGCCCATCATTTTCGAGTGAAAATGGAGGCAACGCAGCCCAGATGGCATTGCCAGGCACTCAGGAAGGGTGGCATTGGTTCTCAAGCAAATTCCTGGACTTCTAAATTATGCATCCTGGTTGGAAGCTGCATCAAGGGAGGCAGGAGCATCTGTCTCTCAGAGCTGGGGGCTGTAGGGCATTCTGAGGGCAGCAGCTTTCATACACATCTACAGGGCCCTGCTTGGCACTCATCCACCCGGACTTCTACACATTTGGAAGATGTGTAGAGCTGGTAGGGCTGATTTTTTTTTTCCTTTCGATATATAAGAAAAACATACTAAAATATCTCATTGAAAGATAATGGTTTTCCTCTTGGCTTATTTTAAGATGATAAACCTACTTACCTGAAGTATCTGCCACCATTATTCAGTTTATGGAGACTGGGGACATGCCTCTTCTCAAGTTTTACTTCAGAGTTAGTATTTAGTGACCTGATAACGTCACAGGGAAAATCTACATTAGATTTTGTCAGACAGCTATTTCAAACCTAGACACAGAGCTCCAAACTGAGTTTGTGAGTGTCATCTCTCCTAGTAAATTAAAGAGAAATGAGCAGCTGCATGATAAGAGCTGTTTGCTTGGATTTTGGAAATATCTTCCTGTGAGGTCTTCTTATTTTCTCTTTTTTTCTTTTTTCTTTTTTTTTATGGTCATGAGGGTGCGTGAACCACATGAAAAAGCCAGACAACCCCAGATGGAAGCTGGTCGAAAGGGGGAGAATGGGCAGTGAAGTCGATTTTATAGAGTAGGAGAGAAAAGCAAATATGGCCAAGAAAGTTAATGGCTGTGACAAATTAAGGCAAGATCAGATGGATCATCTTAGCTGTGTGTCCTAGGCTGTGAATAATGGAAAATGTTCATTTGGGGTCACTTTGGCAAAGGCAAGCCTTTGTACAGTACAAAGGAGGCTGCGGGCCCTTCCCATCCCCTGTTCAGCACCTACTCGCAACCTCGAACCGATCTACGGGCTTTAAAATTGTGGCTATTTCGAGTCTGCGGGCTGCCCACCCAGCAAGGCAGCTTCCCTAGCGCACTGCTAGTGAAGTACAAAGGGACCTTTCCCTGGTCTCAAGGCAGAGCGCAAGCACTCAGGATCAAGAAAGCAAAACTCGCTAGTTTCAGCTGGACTGATGAAAGCCCGCTGCCAGTGCTTGGGAAGTCACAGCGCGCGCAGCACAGCGAGGGGGCCTTTGCGGCAGTCTGGAGCGGCACCGCGATGAATCTGGGTGTCCATGCTCTGATGCCCTTTCTCAAGAGACAGACTGAGGAGCAGTCTGCATGATGGCAGGGGAGAAAAAAGAGCTTCAGAGGCAGCACGCCTGTAGGAGCTGGTGTTTCTGTCTCTCGCCGGAGTGGGATGCTCAGGGTCTGGGCCTCGGAGAGAGCACAGCTTCTTTCAGTGCAGCTATAGATGAAGCCAGTGGGGATGGGGTCCTTCAGGTATGCCCTCAGGGTTGGTTTGCAGCTGCCTTTCACACCTACCACCTCTCCTGGATCGCTGGGACAGAAGCCAGAGTGCTGGATATGCCCCCTTGGTGCCAGCAGCCATCCGAACAGGCCAGAGTGAGCTGTGGCGCTGCGCGGTCTCTTCTCCCAGCCCGCAGAGAGCAGCACGCCTCTTCACCAGGGCTGCCACACAGCCCCAGCTCTTCTCAACCGTCGCCCTGGCCTGCCCGGAGCCACCCCGAAGGGCTCGCTCCTGCAGTGACTCCGCAGCCTTTCTAGCTGTACTTGATGAGGTTAATCACAGAACCATCTGCTTGGAAGAGACCTTTAAGATCATGGAGTCCAACCGTTCCCCCTGCACTGCCAGGGTCCCTAATCCATGTCCCTCAGCACCACATCCACACGTCTGTTAAACACCTCCAGGGATGGGGACTGCACCACCTCCCTGGGCAGCCTGTTCCAGTGCTTCACAACCCTCTCTGGAAAGAAATTCTTCCTAATGTCTAACCTAGACCTCCCCCGGCGCAACTCGCGTCAGTCGTCGAGCGGAGCCGCCCGCAGCCGGCGCAGCCCGAGGCGCAGCGGCACATCCCGCCGCCCCGCGCAGGGGGTTTCCGCGGCGCCCCTTGGGCAGGGGAACTTCCGGGGAGCGGAGGGGCCCGCCGGCAGCCGGCAGCGCTCGCGGGAGGGGCTGACGAGGGAGGGCGTTGCCACGGTAACGGCGACCCTACCCAGAGCTATAACCCGCCCCGGGCAGCGCCGCGGCCCGGTGCGCGCGCGGCGGTTCGCGCGGGAGGGCGCTCAAAGGGCTGGCCGGGGAGAGATGGCGCCCAGCCGGCGGGAGATCGCGGCCTCTGTAAGAGCCGCTCCCTCCGTGACTGGTGCAGCTGCCCAGGCGGACCCTCAGCGGAGCCGTGCAGCCGCCCAGGGGCCAGGCTGCAGAGCTGGTGCAGCCGGCAGCCGTGAGCACGGCCGGGGAGGTGCGCCCAGGCGGAGAACTGCTCTGCCTGGGGAGGGAGCTGCGGCAGCGGTGAGCAGGGTGAGCGGCTTCAGGGAGTGCGGGGGAGGGATCGGTCAGTGGAACAGCGTCCTGCCTTCCCGGGGACAGGCCCTGCCGGCAGGTGAAGGGCACAACAGGGAGGACGGCTGGGTCCGTCTCCATCAGGGCAGATGCGAAGACCAGAAGGACAGAGGGCAAAGGCAATGGGTTCCTGCCCAAGGCCGGGGCCGCGTTGCCCCAGCAAGGCCCCCACCTTCCCAGGTGCCCTGGAATAGCAGGTATGAGGCCCTGCCAGTGGAGCCAGTCAGTAGGGAGACCGATGGCCCACCAAGAGCGGAAGCATTGCTGGGGCTGAGTCAAGCCAAGCCCAGCACAAAACCTACTGCTAGAAAGGAAAAGAACTGGGTCATCATCATAGGTGACTCCCTTCAGAAGGGAGCTAGAGGTCTGATATGCAGACCTGACCCACTGCACAGGGAAGTCTGCTGCCTCCCTGGGGCCCGGGTTAAAGATGTAGTGAGAAAGCTTCCCACCCTGGGACAGCCTCAGACTATTAGCCGTTATTGACATTGCAGGTAGGTCGTGGTGAACTCCAAATGAGAAGCCTGAGGGCGATCAAGAAAGACCTCAGAGCCCTAGAATGACTTGTCAAGGGATCAGGAGCACCAGTGGTGTCCTCCTCTAATCCTTAAGTTGCAAGGAATGAGGAGGGGAAATGTAAGAAGATCCACCAGGTCAACATCTGGCTCTGAGACTGGTGTCACCGGCAAGACTTTGGGTTTTTTGACCATGGGTTGGTCTACACAGTGCCAGGCTCGCTGGCGCCAGACGGGGTGCACCTGTCTCAAAGGGGGAAGAGAATTCTTGCACAGGAGCTGTCAGGGCTCATGGAAAGGGCTTTAAACTAGATTTGAAGGGGGAAAGGGATAAAATCAGGCTCGCTGAAGCTAAGCCTGAAAGCAGCACATCAGTGTTAGTGGGTTGGTGTGCTAGTGAGCTCCTTGGGGCTGCCACACCAGTAGGATTAGAGGTCAGTGTGTCATATGATAGCATAGTCACAAGGGACGCTGGTGTGCTAGGAACCATGGCAGCTCCTGAGAATGGTCAGGCAGAAATTAGGCCTTCTCTCCCAAAAAAAAAGAAAAAAAAAAAAAGGAGGTGGGATCAATAGCACAATTAAAGTTTATGTACACTAATGCCTGCAGCATGGGCAACAAACAGGAGGAACTAGAAGCCGTTGTGCAGCAAGAAAACAATGATATAGTTGCCATCACAGAAACGTGGTGGGACGACATGCACAACAGGAGTGCTGCGTTGGGTGGCTATAAACTCTACAGGAGGGACAGGCCAGGAAGAAGAGGCTGGGGAGTGGCCCTGTATGTCAGGGAGAGTTTTGATTGACTTGAGATTAACAATGGTGATGAAAGGGTAGAGCGTTTATGGGTTAAAATCAGGGGAAAGGCCAACAAGGCAGGCATCATGGTGGGAGTCTGCTATAGGCCACCCAAGCAGGATGAAGATATAGATGAAATATTCTACAAGCACCTGGGAGAAGTCTCACGATCAGTGCCACTCATTCTTGTGGGGGAATTCAATTTACCAGGTGTCTGCTGGAGATATAATACAGCGGTGAAGAAAGAGTCCAGGAGGTTCCTGGAGTGTGTGGAAGAACTTCCTGACACAGCTGGTGAGTGAACCAACCAGGGAAGGCTCCCTGCTGGACCCGTTGTTCACAAACAGAGGAGGACTTGTGGATGATGTGAAGGCTGGAGGCCACCTTGGCCACAGTGACCATGAGATTATAGAGTTTTCAGTTCTTGAGGCAGTAGGAAGGGGGTTCGGTGAAACTGCCACCTTGGACTTTTGGAGGGCAGACTTTGACCGTTTCAGGAGAGAGATCAGCCAGTGATCGGTAGGGTCCCTTGGGAGGCAGTCCTGAAGGGCAAAGGAGTCCAGGAAGGCTGGACAATCCTCCAGGGGGAAATCCTCAAAGCTCAGGAGCAGGCTGTCCCGGTGAGCCATAAGACAAGCCGACGGGGTAGGAGACCGGCCTGGCTGAACAAAGAGCTTTGGCTGGAGCTCAGGAAGAAAAGAGAACTCTATGGCCTATGGAAGAAGGGGCAGGCCACTCAGCATGACGATAAGGGTTTTGTGAAACTATTCAGGGAGAAGATTAGAAAGGGTAAAGCCCAGCTTGAGCTTAGTCTGGCCACTGCCATAAAGGACAACAAAAAGTGTTTCTGTAAATACATCAACAGCAAAAGGAGAGCTAAGGAGAGTCTCCATCCTTTGCTGGATGCAGGTGGAAATGTAGTGACCAAGGATGAGGAAAAGGCTGAGGCACTGAATGCTGCCTTTGAATCAGTCTTTAATGGCAAGACCAGGTCACTGGGTGCTCAGCCTCTTGAACCAGAAGGCAGGGGTGGGGAGTGGAATCAAGGCCCCATAATCCAAGAGGGAGCAGTAAATGAACTGCTGCACCACTTGGACGTGCACAAATCTATGGGGCCAGATGGGATCCACCCAAGGGTTCTGAGGGAGCTGGCGGGAGTGCTCACCAAGCCACTTTCCATCATTTACCAGCAGTCCTGGCTAATGGGGGAGGTCCCAGTCAACTGGAGGTTAGCCAATGTGACATCCATGTAGAAGAAGGGCCAGAAGGAGGACCCAGGGAACTACAGGCCTGTCAGTCTGACCTTGGTGCCAGGGAAAGTCCTGGAGCAGATCAACCTGAGTGTCATCACAAGGCATGTCCAGGACAGCCACGTAATCAGGCCCAGGCAGCGTGGGTTTATGAAAGGCAGGTCCTGTTTGACCAACTTGATCTCCTTGTATGACAAGGTGACCCACTTAATGGATGAGGGAAGAGCTGTGGATGTGTCTACCTGGACTTTAGTAAGGCCTTTGACACCATTTCCCACAGCATTCTCCTGCAGAAACTGGCTGCCCATGGCCTGGGTGAGTGGACTCTCTGCTGGATAAAAACTGGCTGGCTGGCCGGGCCCAGAGAGTGCTGGGGAATGGAGTCAAATCCAGCTGGTGGCCGGTCACCAGTGGTGTTCCCCAGGGCTCAGTACTGGGGCCTGTCCTCTTTAACATCTTTATCAATGACCTGGATGAGGGGATCAAGTGCACCCTCAGTCAGTTTGCAGATGACACCAAGTTGGGTGGGTGTGTCGATCTGCTTGAAGGTCAGGAGGCGCCACAGAGGGATTTGGACAGGCTGGATCGATGGGCCAAGGCCAATGGTATGAGGTTCAATAAGGCCAAGAGCTGGGTCCTGCACTTGGGTCACAACAACCCCCCACAACATTACAGGCTTGGGGTAGAGTGGCTGGAATCTGCCCAGTGGAAAAGGACCTTGGAGGTGCTCGTTTACAGCTGATTGAACATGAGCCAGCAGTGTGCCCAGGTGGCCAAGAAGCCTGGAGAAGGGGAGGCTAAGGGCAGACCTTATTGCTGTCTACAACTGCCTGAAAGGAGGTTGTAGAGAGGTGGGGGTTGGTCTATTTTCCCATATAACAAGTGACAGGATGAGAGGAAATGGCTTCAAGTTCCACCAGGGGAGATCTAGGTTAGATATCAGGAAAAATTTCTTTACAGAGAGGGTTGTGAAGCATTGGAACAGGCTGCCCAGGGAGGTGGTGAAGTTCCCATCCCTGGAATTGTTTAAAAGATGTGTGGATGTGGTGCTGAGGGACATGGTTTAGGGACCCTGGCAGTGCAGGATGAATGGTTGGACTCGATGATCTTAAAAGTCTCTTCCAACCAGCTGATTCTATGAGTCTATTGAGGCTGTTTCCTCTAGTCCTGTCACTTGTTATGTGGGAGAAGAGTCTGACCACCACCTCACTACAGACTCCCTTCAGGTAGTGGTAGAGAGCAATAAGGTCTCCCTTCAGCCTCTTCTTCTCCAGGCTAAACAACCCCAGTTCCCTCAGCTGCTCCTCATAAGACTTGTTCTCTAGACCTTTCACCAGCTTCGTTGCCCTTCTCTGGACACGCTCCAGCACCTCAATGTCGTTCTTGGAGTGAGGGGCCCAAAACTGGACACATACTCAAGGTGAGGCGTCACCAGTGCCCAGTACAGGGGGACAATCACTTCCCTGCTCCTGCTGGTCGCACTACTTCTGATACAAGCCAGGATGCCGTTGGCCTCCTTGGCCACCTGGGCACACTGCTGGCTCATATTCAGTTGGATGTCAACCTGCACCAAGGTCCTTTTCCACTGGGCAGATTCCAGCCACTTTACCCCAAGCCTGTAACGTTGTGGGGGGTTGTTGTGGCCCAAGTGCAGGACCCAGCACTTGGTCTTGTTCAATTTCATACCACTGGCCTCGGCCCATCGATCCAGCCTGTCCAGATCCCTCTGTGGCGCCTCCTGACCTTCAAGCAGATCGACACACCCACCCAACTTGGTGTTATCTGCAAACAGCCTGAGGGTGCACTCAATCCCCTCATCCAGGTCATTGATAAAGATGTTAAAGAGGACAGGCCCCAGTACTGAGCCCTGGGGAACACCACTGGTGACCGGCCACCAGCTGGATTTGACTCCATTCCCCAGCACTCTCTGGGCCCGGCCAGCCAGCCAGTTTTTATCCAGCAGAGAGTCCACTCATCCAAGCCATGGGCAGCCAGTTTCTCCAGCAGAATGCTGTGGGAAACTGTCAAAGGAGTTACTATTCACTCCCACTAGGCAGTTGCTGAGTGACTCCCAGAACATGCCATGCAATGAAAGCCCAGGTCAAAGCAGATCTGACCCTGCCACCGAGCCAAAGCTCGGCCAGCAGACAAAGACCAAGCCTCCCGTGACTGTGCTGGTGACAGATCCTGAGCCTCCAGCGCTGGGGGCTGCGGAGCTGCAGCACTGTATAGGTACCTCCAAGACCTGTAAGAACCATGCGTGCTGTTCCTTGAGTCTTCTCTTTGGCCAAAGAGAATGAGAGCAATGCTGCCACCGACCTAAATACTGCCTCAGCACAGCAAAGGGGACTTAGGCTAGTTGGCCCCAATGTGAGGATCCTCCAGCACAAGGAGCAGTGGCATGCAACACCCCTGGCCATCAGGCTGCTGACGAAGGAGGCATTCCAGAGGCGCCCAGACACAACACACAGGGTTCAGAGTAATGCAGCTTGGCTGACTGCTCGCCTCGTGGCTTGCCCAGGAGGCAAAGAGGGAGCCTGCTGCTGTAGCAGGCACAGTGGTATATCTAAGGCAGGGTCTTGCTGGAGAGAGAGAGGGAGGAGAGGGAGAGAATCACCTGCCAGGTTGTATTTCAGCACTGCACACTGCTTTAGTCTCCTATCCCTTGCTCTGCAACACACCCCCAGCACAAAGGATTTGACACCAGCTGATTATCTGAAACTGGAGACACACCACGTTGGTGCATCTCTGGTTACAGATATTATACCCAAGCTTTTGCTCTTACTGATCATGAGCATGTAACCCGGTGGATTGTTTTTTTGTTTATTTCCATAATTAATGCAGTGAAATGAAAATGCTGTCCACACAACGGTGAGGATGCCTGATGCACAAACATAACTATTATCCCATTTTAAGGTGCCGGTTGCATGAAGTAGTCTTCACTTTTAATTATTCATGTCTTGAACATGGCATAGTTGCCCACATCTGCTTGGGACTTCTCCGATTATCAGCTATTGTCTATTTCTCGATCTGAGGCTTCCCCAAGGTCAGAGTAGAAATATTCACCCACTGCCTGAACTACACAGATGTTGCATGTCCATTTGCAGGACTGTTTTAATAAAATAACGCTTTCAATCTGAACGCTTGTCGTCTTGGTCAAGCTGGCTTCCCCAAGCTCTGCTCCTATGGCAGGAGGAGAAGGGAAGAAGCGAAAAAGAAGAAAGGGGAAGAGAAACAAGCAGGCAAGAAAGGAAGAAAGATGGAGATGGGGAGCCAAACTGAGCTGCATGCTATCCCACAGTTTATTAACATTTGATTAGCATAATGAATATTCAGCCCCATTATTATTTTGTTGTTCTTCTTTGTACAGTATGTTAAGTATGAGAAGTTTCTTCCGTGGGTTTTTTCATTGCAAATTTTGCCCCTGGAGAAATGATTTCTCCTTATCAAAAGAGTCTAAGATAAGGATTAGGCAAAAAAAAAAAGGAAAAGGAAAATAGGTTGCAAGACAGTTCCTTACGTGTCTCCTAAAATCCAAAGCCGAACAATTTCTATCATACATCTATAACTTACAGGGAACTGTTGACCAGGGTACGGTTTTAAAATATGTGTGTGCTCTGCATCGGTTGTTATCTTTATACGGCAGTACTGCTACATTTCAATGTGCCAATATCTAATCCAGCAGATAAATTTATTTTGAAGATTATTTAAGAGCTAGATGTCAAACTGAAATGACGCTGCCTTGGAGTTAGGCCAACTTCTGTGGCTGAAATGCAGATTAGCACAAGTGCCTGCGCCCCTCTCAGCCTTGTGATTTGCCCCTGAGGCAGATCTGGAAGGAGATGCAGAATTGCTCCTGAAAGCTCCTGGCTCCTGGGATGATGGTGGGATGTCATGTGGCACCTCAGTGCATGGCCAGGTGGGCTCTCCTCCAGTGATGCCCGGGGGAGGCCCCCGGCGTGGTTGCCCTGCTGCCAGGATCAGCCATTGCTCAGTAAATCATCCAGACCATGGGAAGGATGGAGGTGGGGAAAGAAGAGGAACCGCAAGCAGTGATTTATTTTTTTAAAGCCCTGGCACTCTGTCTTGGAGTGGCCATGGCCCCACATGGCAACCTTTAGTCTGGGAAAGGCTGCGCTGCTTTCCCATGGCCCGCAGTGGGGTTCACCAGCTCCCCACAGTCCCCCAGCACTGCACAGGGGTCCTTATGCACCGGCTCTTTCATGAGAGGGAGGGACCAACTTTGTGTGACAATGGCCAAGCACGTGGCCAGTGCATGGGCAGCTTCACTGTGGGATGAAGGGGGGATACACCCCACACCCCTCATCCCCGCTTTCCAGCATTACCCCACGCAGGGGAAGTGGGGGCCAGAGCCATGCACTGGGAAAGTCTGAAGGCGGTTTTCTCTTTAGATCAATGGACACCCTCGGGAGAAAAAAAGAAGTGAGCAGAGGAGCAGCTTTCCAGTGGCGGCCGGAGGGGGCTGTGGTGGCCTGCTGCCAAGGCAAACAAGGAAGCCACCTGATGTGACCAGGGTCAGATAAGAGAGCCGTCACTTCAGGAGCAGGTGCTTCCTGCACTGCTCGCCCATTCCGTCCCGCTGCCTGCTGCCTGCTGCCCGCTGCTGTCTGCTGCCCGCTGCCTGCTGCCCACTGCCGTCTGCTGCCCGCTACCTGCTGCCTGCTGCCTGCTGCCCGCTGCCCGCTGCCTGCTGCCCACTGCAGGCAGGTGCCTGCGTTTCCCAGGCTCAGCCTTGCCTTTCCCCTGGGGACCATGGGGTCTTACAGGGAGGGGACGGCCGCATGCCACTGACATCTCTAGTCACGGCAAGTGGATGAGGGAAGGTTGTTGCAGCAGGGAGCAGTGGGGATGTCTGGCTGGGCGCTGATCCTTGTGGCCTCACCCAGGTAATGGGAGCATGAGAAGTATTGCTGGAGGCACCCCAGAGAAGTAAACTGGGAGTTTGAAGGACATTTGGGGTGTCTCTTCGCCCTAAACATGGAGTGAAATTTATAAGATGCTGAGCCTCGGCTAGGAGAGCCTGGGGATGGTTTTTGTACCTGCAGGGTCCAGATAACCAACCAAGGCCTTCAGGAGATAGTTTCCCTCTTCTTTGTACAGCTGAGGTCTGGACCACAGTACAGGTGACAGCCTTGCCCTGGAGGTGCCCAGACATGTGAGGGGGCTTCAAGGGCACCCAGAGCCAGCACCCCCAGCCTGGGACAGTGCACAGAATCCCCTGCATGAAGGCAAGGCAGAGGGCTTGCAGCCAGCAGGAGGGTCTGCAGCAGGGTTACGTGATGAATTGTTTCCTGACAGTAGCCTCCTCAATATGCAGCAATATAGATCACATTAATGAGGAAGGATGAGGTCAGCACTTCTTTTGGGGTCCGTGTGTCAGCTGTACTTCAGCAATTCTATTTGCTTACTGCTGACTCTTTTTTCCATCCTGGTCAAGCCATATTTACTGGAGAGCATGGCTCCCCCATCTCTTTAAAGGTACTGAAATGTTTCCAGACCTGTCTGATGATGAAAGGAGAGATTAAATAGGGAACCCAGAGGGTGCTTTTTCCTTCCCTGTGAACAGCCAAGATGGGAACACCAGCATTCCGGCAGGAAGCTAGGCCAAGTCTGGTTGGGAAGATTGTGCAGCTATGTGGTCCCCCTGTGCCATGGTCTGTAGCATTTGCGGCACAAGGCAGCGACAGACCAAGGACTGCACATCCTAGCAATCATGCCCTCACTCTCCCCTCTAGGAAATCCAGAGCTGGTAGGAAATATACGGGGAGAGAGGAGCATGTTTGGGACCATACTCAGTGCAGGTTCCCCAGGATATAGGTGTGATGCTGTCCTCAAAGACGTAGAGAAGCAGGCCACAAAGAACAGCAGGCGACATCTGCTAATGAGTTGTCCTTCTTAACTGGGCATAAAGTGACTGATGACATCCTTTTGTTTAACAAGTTATCATTTTACCATGCCACTTTCTAGTAATAAGAGAAGATCTTTGGTCTCCTAGAAATGGGCAGAAGGGCCCTCAGGATGTAAATCTGGTAGTTCCAGGCTTCGTGGATCACTTACTTACTCTCTGGCAGATAAATATGCGACTCATTGTGAATGGGAGAGGAAGGCTTTTTAGAGGGGAATGGGTTAACGCTGTAGGGCTTTCTGAGAACCCTGGGTGTTTAATTAGCAGAAGAGATGAAATAGCAGAACAAGGCAGAGCTGAGAGATTTGTACCTGAGGGCTCTCTGCTGGCTGATGAGCAAGCAGATCAGAAAGGCCAGATGTAACCATTACAAATACGATTGTGCTTAGAATGCCAGAAATTTCCAAAACAGGCAGTAAGGCCATTGTATTCCAAACAGTGCTCAAATGCCACGTCACTCGGGAAGCCCTGCATGTGTTCCTCTGATCACACAGGCACATCAATGACATCTCTGCTGGATCATGTTTCCTAAGGGGTCTACATCAGCTCGAGAGCGTGCTATTTGCCTTGGAGAGCCTCAGGGGGCCAACAGTTTGCCTTATCAACCCATCAGCAATATACACTGTAGGCATCTCTTCCTTGGGGTGAGCTAGCTAGTTCTGTGTCTGAATGTACTTTTTGATATCGAGTTTTGGTTGAAACACTTTCCCTCTGAATACATGCAAGTTCAGTGACCTCTCTGCAACCAACTTTAGGAGCACGACAGCCCACACTGCACGGAAGAAATCTTCCAGAGTATAACACAGCACAGGGCAGAGGCACCTAAGCAAGCTCCGAATGTATAAACGTTGGTCAAAATGCAGTCTAAGAGAAAGAGCTTGTGGTTGACTCTGTGCAAATTGACTCACGCAAGATGGAAGCCTGAGCTTTCTCACCCTCGGTCTGAGGAGAGCCTGTGCCTCAGCCTCCTTCAGCCTCGCTTTCCATGCCTGTCCCTTGCGCTATACCTCTGATGTTTTGCTACCTGATACCCCTGGCTGTGCTATCTTCCCCTCACAGTCTCTCCTTTAAAGAGTTGCTCCTGTGTATTATCTGTGGTCACTTCCTTTTTGCTCCGTTCCCAAACGCCAGATCTATTCTTGGAACGTCCGGCTAGAGTGCTTGTATTGACGTCAAAATTACTCAACAGTTATTGTCAGGAAGGACTTGATTTGCATTTGAATAGGGTGGCTTTTTAATGTCTCAGAAGTAAGATGTTGTTGGGGACAATGTCTGGAAAGATTCCCCAAGGTAAATGTAAGGAGGCAAATTGCATGCACATCTCTTCTTCTAAGGACTTCTCTGGTGGAGTAAGGGTGGAGGTAAAAACCAACCTATGTGGAGTGAAAAAGGATGGCCGCTTTTTCCAGAAACGCCCTGTCTTCACTCTGTCCTCAAGGCCTGGCAGGGAGAGCACAATGCTGCTCTGGCTTCCTGCTGGGGAGTAACTGTGCAGCTCACAGGCCCCCTTGAAAATACCGTGGCAAATGTGAACCAGTCACTTGAGAACATTCGTGAGGAGGAAGGCAAGTGGAGGTCTAATAGGGATTTTCCTGTTAAATAAGTGACCAGCGTCGTTCTCACTTTTGCCACCTGGATTTGGAGGCACCTCAGTCAGCCTGTCTCCGAGAACGGTCCCACAGGTAAAGGGTGGGCCGGGGATCTGGAGGTCTTGGGCACAAGATTGCTATATCAACACAAACCTGGGACTGTGAAGTCTCCTCAGCCTTTCACATGCCTAAGGAGTTGTTTTTATGTCCCTTGCTGTTTGTTCTGTGGCTGATGCCTCAGATGAAATCCTAACACTATGGACTTGCCTGTGCACGAGTGTTAAGACAACAAATTATCAACACAATTAGCGAATCTAATGAATGCAAATCGTTACTTAAAGCTGGCAAGCTAAAATAAATCGCTGCAGGGGAAATACTAAGTCAGGGACAGGATTTTAAGGTTTATCAGATCACGGTTTTTTTGTTACACTCATGCCTAGGTTTTACTGCATTCAAATAGCTGGATGTCCAGTGCTTTTGTCTCTGTGCATGATTGTTAGTAGGAAGTTTCTCACCAGCTATAAATTGAAATGCACCTTCTCCATCCACGGTAGGAAACTGGGTGCTGTTCTGCTGCTGCCAGCTCTGTGTGAAGCAGTTTGTCCTTTAATGAACATATGCTCACATATGCTGAAAGGGAGCCTGGGGACACACAGGGCTACGTGAATGAGTACTACCTAACTAGTATCCTGGACTTTAGTGCCCCCAGTATTAGAAGTTTCCAACATGCGGAACTTGAATGGACAAGGCTGCTCTTCTGCAGTGGGAGATACATCCTGGGACGCACCCAGACAGGTCTGGTCCATGGTATGCTCGTTTTTAAGCAGTTTTGCCACTAGAGGTTGGTCCTTTGTCTCTTGCATGATCGCTTGATTTTTTTGTGCCTCATCTCCCCACCTGTGAGATAGGGATGACACTTCTGCCTGACTTCATGAGAAGAGAGGGACCTTGGACACAAGAGTAATAGATGCCTTTTAAGTACCTATGGCCAACAGAAGGCAACTTCAGATAGTACCTGTGTGCAGTCTGAGATGTTACAGCTATCTTTTCCCAGAAAGCAAGCTGTGACCAGGGTGGTGAGCAGCTCTTCAGAGCTGTCTTGGGGCTCTGCACCCTCCCCAGATGCCCAGCTCCAGGTCTCCCTTGCTGGGACTGCCCAGATCACATTTTTGGGGTAACCAGACTTGAAAATCAAAGCTCAGCTTTTCTGTTCCAGCTCTTTCCTGCTCCTCACCCAGCCCACTTCAGCAATGTACTCAGGGCAACGAGCCAAGGCCTTATTTTCTATCCTGCTGTTACCAAGAAGGACATGAAGCTTTCCAAGCTCGGGCTGATTGCATGTTTGTGCTGAACAGTGCCACTGTTTACAGATCAACAGACCGTGGTCCCATCTGTGTGCTGTGCACAGAGTGGTGTGAGCTGAACTCCCAGGTCTTCCGCTCGAGATACTCACCGCTGGAGGTGTTGCTACATCTGTTTTCCTTTCTGAGTGTCTCTGGGGATGTGAACTTTAAGTCCTGCCTAAACTCTGCAGGACTTGCTGGCAGAGACACTGCCTTGGCCCGTTGTCTAGCCAGACCCTCCAGGCTGTGTCCGCAGTCTGCACTGCCCATGATGACGGTGGGAGGGTGCCCTTGGCAGAGAGAGGACTTCTAATGACAGATGCCAGTGCAGACCCATGAGGGACACCAATATCACATGCCACCATTCAATTACCAGACGAGTCAACCAGCGTTGCTCAGAGCAGCTTCTCCTTTGAAAGCCCCTCTGGCCCGGACAGCAGGGACACAGGGGAGCAAGTAGCAGGCAGCATCTCCACCACCAGAGGAGTGCTCCAAGAAAGGACACTTCCTCTGGTGCCAGGAGGCAGCTAAGAGCTCTTATGTGACTGAGGACACCACTGTGCTGTGGGAGTAGGGCATCTCCAGCACACTGAGTCACCTAAGTGCCTTTGCTAGCCTTCACTGCCATCTGTAGGTTGACTACTACTTGATAGATGTCTTCAAGGCAGCTTGATGATGAAAATCCCTGTGGTAGGGGAATAAGAGCACATTCCCAGCTAAAAGCTCCATTCTCAGCCCAACTTGCAGGGGAAGGATCCCGAACTGCTCATGGAGAGCACATCTGACTACCTAGACTCAGCTGCTTGCAGTACATTCCTACCATCCTGTGGAAAATGCACACAGCTTGCTGACCCATCCCATCCTTAATGTCTGTTTTGCTAACCCACGCTGTGTCAGCAGCTGCGAACGCTGGGCAATGAGACGCCGCACAGCCTAGTGTATGCTGTGTCGCTGGGAAACATTTACTGCTTGCTAAATCAGAGCCTCTGTTTTTGAGGAAGTCCAGAGAGGAGCTCACCCCTAACCTCTTCCTGTACTTTTCCTTGGTAGTTGCATGTCATGTACCGGCAGCGCAGTGCTGGCAGAGTAACCACATGCAAAATGTCAGAAGGAGGTTTTGTTTTGATTCACCCTCTTTAATAGCGAGATGTAGCTCCGGCTCAGTTTTAGATATAGGAAGTGAGCACAGCCCATACCGAAGGCGGAACAAGGTACACCTCACGCCTCCACTGCAATCGGTTGCAGCAGGTGGATGCTGTGAGCACCCTGACTCATGGTTTGAAGCTGAGGAGTGGAACTAAGCCTAAATTTGGTTTAGCTCACCCGGCTGGGACCTGATGGAACTGATCCGACACTGCTGCAAGGAAGCTCATGCCACCGGGGTCGGCACTGGCCCAGACACAGCAGGCTTGAGGGGAAGGTCACGTTTATGGTCCCCCAGCGACGTCCGAAGGGGCATCACTGGGGGAAGTCCTGCTGTAGCCTGTTCTTCACTGGCACCAGCAGTGGGGAAGTCCAGGCAGCCAAAACGCCCACTGCCACAGGCAGTGCCTTGCCTGCTGGGACAGCCGACAAGCCCGACAGGGTGAAAGCCAGCAGGATGAAATCCAGCCAGGCGCTGGGGCAGGGAAATGCAACGAAAGTGAACAACCAAGGAGGACCGTAAGTGGGTGAGGGATGTTCAGTAACATTTCACACACTTGGAGAGAAACCAAGAGATGCCCTAATTTCTCTGCAGCTGACGATCCCCTGTACATTGCCCAGACCTTCCCAACTAGTACTGCAAAGATGAGTTTGGGATTGGAGGGGTTTAATGCAGTGTGCCAAAGCAAGCAAATCCAGCACATCCCAGAAAACAATATATGGCACCTCTTTGCTTAGGAAGGTGAAACTAGCACCCCGGGTAGAGTTGCAAAGACTGCAAGAAATTTCTTGTCTGCAGTTTTGTCACAGGTTAGGGCTGGGCCAGCCACTAGACAAATGACAGATATTCTCTATTAATCCCTCTCCCTTCCTAAAGGGAAAGAGAAAGGGAATAAGGGAGAGAGACTTATGCATTGGAAAAGAAAACTAAAACGGCTTTAATGAAACAATAAGAATAAAATGAAATATATACAAATACATAACAAAGCAATATTGAAACCAACCCCCCCACCTCCTCACTCCCTCCATGGCAATCACATCACCACTGATGCTTTGGGGCAGGCACGTGGCAAGCCTCAGACTGGACTCAGTGGCAGATGGGAACCAGACTCCAGAGCTGGATTCAGGAACATGTGGATTGGGACTGAAGGCAGAAGAATGGACAAAGACCTGCTTGGATGCCAGCCATTGAAGAAGCGAGCTTAATCCTTGTGAGTCCTCAGCTTAATACCGAATATGAGGTATATGGAATGGAACACCCTGTTGGTCAGTTTTGGGTCACCCGTCTGTCTACTCCTCCCCGGAGTGGGACCCTTTTCCTTACAGCACCCCAAGGTGGCACACAGGATTTAGCAGTGACCTTGATCTCCACATGAGCAAGTGTAAGCGAGAGCCTTTCTGCACCCCAACCCCTGGCAGTGACTGTAAACATCAAGCGCTGTCCTTTCTAGCAGCAGACACTGTCTGCAAAAATACGGCATCAAATTCAGAAAGTGCCGTCACCTAGAAGAGACTGAGCTGGAAAGTAAAATCACTGAACAGAATGAGTTTGGTTCTAGCTCAAACCAGGACAAGTTTGATAGCTCAGTGTTGGTAGATGACTTGTTTGGCAAAAGCTGAGGCTATTGGCAAGCCTCTGAAATTGTGTGTTAATGTACCTGGAGATCTTGCAGACCCCTTGCTTACTATTTTGTTCCTGAGGACTGTTTTCCTGTTTATTGTGACCGCTGTACATTCACTGGGCTGAGTATAATTTTATATTGACATTCGGTATTAGTTTAGCTGTTTCGTTAAATCTGTTTTCATTTCACTCGTAGGTCTCCTCTCCTTTTCCCAATCCCCCTTCTTGGCTGGAGAGGGGTCACTGGATGATAGAGCAACTGCTATAGTGTAGCCCCAGATGTGGACTACATGTAGACAGTCAGATAACCAATCTGTGGACTAGTTAATTTATGTAACAGCAGAGAGAAATTTGTAGACTTTGAAATACCTTATGGGCACATTGCCAAAAATATGCGCTGAAGACTGAATTCTTCAAAGGTTGCCTGAGGTCCAGAACAGGCTCCAGGTGTCTGCCCTGGTGGTTCTTCACCAGCTCTCTGTGCTGTCAAGCCCCAGGCCATTGCTTTACCTTCTCCAGCACAGCTTAGGGCACGGATTCCCTCAGGACATCTTTCTGGCTAACCGATGTCTTGGATGATGCTAGTATTTTAACTTTCCGAATTCATGAGGAAGGCTAGCAAATTATTTCTTTTGAGCAACAACGAGTGATTTGCTCCATCCTGTGCTCTCTTTGAGTGTTTTTAAAAATGTGGTGTGTGTCTGGTCTTCCAAGTCAAAATCCAGCCTGCTTTTCCTTTCACTTTGCCCCAATCACTCTTTTGCTGCCCACAAGCAGCACACTTTGCAAAACTCTGGAAGGTAGTTGGTCACACGTTGCATTTGGCCTTTCTTGGCAATGCTGACTCTAGCAACGTTCTCCCAGGGTTCATGAGATTTTCTCCATCGATGGATTTACTGGCGAAGCCACCATCACAAACTTTTCAGCAAGCCTTCAACTAATGCATTTAATTTTATAATTTGATCTCCCACTTTACTTAAAATTCAAGCCATTTTGCAGGCACTAGTTCTTTTGCATTTGCATGATTATTGTCTCTTGTGCATGCTCTCTCTACCTCTTTTTTTGACCTTCTGGTATTACTAGTGTCCCTCATTGTTCATTATTACTGAGTCACTGTAAACATTATTGCTAGAACCAAAACTCGCTGAAAATATTCTGAAAATTTTTTTTCTTTTTTTTTTTTCTTTTTTTTTTTGATGCAAATGATGATTTATTAAAGATAAAGATTTGCAGAGCTGTTAGAGTTACTGGGTACTCCATAGTATAAGTTTCTCAAGTCTCTGTTGAAAACTGGATATAAAACCCATACCTGTTTTACCTAACTGGCAGGTGCTTTTTAAGTTTCTGGGTCCATGCAGCCCAGGTGCTCTGGACTGTGCTGACCTGCTCCCCTCTGCCATGGTCTGCTTTTGGTGGGACAGACAAGCTGGGCTGTGTCCAGCTCTGCTCCTAGTTGCGCCCTGCAGCTGAGGGATGAGGAACCCAGGGCGCACTTTGACCCACTCAAGCTCTTCAGTCTCTCCAGTTGCACCTAGACTTTTATCGGACTGGTAAATGGGTTAACAGTTGGAAGGTTGGTGCATTCACTAGAGATAACATCATGCGTGGACATGAACCGAAATCTCAGTCCCACATGTGTACCTGTGCTTATTTTTGTGTTGAGGCAAGAGAAAGGAGAGAAGGAACTGGATTCCTTCTCGTTATGTTTTTCCAAAGGTCTCATCTTTGTGCTGACACAAATAGGAATAATAGCATTTTTTTAAATCTCAGATATTTTCACTGGAGTGTGAAAAACCTGGCTTTTGTCTGTCTGCAGTTCATACCTTGCTGGTGGGAAAATTGTATTGCTACCAGCTTCCTCAGCAGAGTTAAATTTCTGTAATGGCATTATCTGTGAGGGTCTGTTGTCACCTCTCGCACTGGTATTGCTTTACTCTTTCCTTTAAAAAGGCATTTTTTCAATCTCTCTTTCCTGAGCGCTCCTCCTAGGTCTTGCTGTTTCATTTCTTGCCTTACTTTCATGGGGTCCTCTGTATTTTCAGTCATCTCTGCTTTACCTTTGCTTCTTGGGAAACCCCCCAGACTTCCCTGTCGCTGACACTGGCATGCAGGAGGGAGTGTAACACATGCTGACTTCTTGAAGTGGCTTTTGGTCTTGCAGCAACTGCGAATTGTCATTCAGTCTGATTTGAAATCATTGCCCCAGTGTCCTGTCTACTAACCTTCTGCTGTCAGTTTTCCTGGAGCTTTGAACGGTTTCATTCCACTTAAATTTCACCTCCAGTTTTATACGTGAACTGCAGACACTTGTGCACCCAACTGACTGTGAGCTCTGGTAACCTGGAGAGCTGGTGTAAGTCTATTTCAGTACCTGAATGACCAGTCTGGGTCCTGCCCACCCCATCTGGAGAATTCCAGCATAACCCTCCTTTAGGGATATGTTTGGGGGAAAAGGTGTTTGACAAGTTGCGGTGCTCCTTCCAGACATACCCGTCCCATTTCTCCAGGTCTGTTGTGCCGGGTTGCTCTAAATATCTTCAGCTTTGTAATTTATGCCCCTATTACAGAAGATGTCCGGCTTAGGAATAGTCATTCAGGCTGTGCAGCAGGCTGTAGGGTTACTTTCTGGGCTCATTCTCAGAGCAGGCTGCCAGTGTGCAACACTCAAAACGGCCATTGTCTTGAAACTTCTAGGAGATTTAGCGCAGAGTAACCAGATACAAGTTAGCTCCCCATCCGAGATCAGCTTGATGTCTTGGGAGCCCAAATGAACGCTGAACCTTATGCATGGTGACAGTCTTAACTACCAGTAAATTATGAGGTTTTCTCTTTAATCACATTGTCATTGATCTACTTGTGCGATATCAAGATCTGATGCTTCCACTTCAGACTCCACGGAAGGAGCAAGGTCCAAATGGGAATGGAGACACCCCGCAACACCCCGCACCCCCCGCCCCCCCCCAAAGCCTCTCTGTCCCTCGAGGAGAGTGTTGCAGTAGTGGCTGAGCCCTACACCAGGCACCTCGTTCTCCAGGAGGCAATATTGCCAGAGGCCCTGTGTGAGAGTGCAGTGTGCCTGTAAAACAAGTGGGAAGAGAAAGGCGGCTTGTGGTGCTGCACATGCAACACTGTGGAAAATCCAGCACCTCAACAGTTAACACCACATATACAGTTCACAACCTGCTGGTGCCTTCCAAGTGTGGCTAATCACTTGCAACCTTCCTCAGCCCTCCCACCATACACCCTTCTCTTTACAGCTCTACTAGGGCACGCTGGAGTTTCTGTCAGAACCAGAAGCATGCCACACAGCGCTCTACCCCCCTGGCAGTGCACAGGCTCAGGCAGCTCTCCAGTGAAAGGGTGAGTGCCACCCCTGAGCTCCTCTAGTTTGTCGCAGTCAACAGGATTTTCTCCCCTCTTTCACAGCACGGCAGTGGCTTAACAAGGTTTTCATCCCTGTGGCATCTACAGGCTGATGGAAGTGCTGAGAGCAGCAGCAAAGTATGCTCAGCTACAGAGTGAAAATAAGCTTGCCTCTTAGCTGTCCTCATCATCCCACAGCAGAGGAAGAAGAGGAGTGGTGAGGAGAAGATCTTTCCCAAACTG
The DNA here is from genome assembly GCA_009769605.1 of Bucorvus abyssinicus. Lineage (NCBI taxonomy): Eukaryota > Metazoa > Chordata > Aves > Bucerotiformes > Bucorvidae > Bucorvus > Bucorvus abyssinicus. Next base: position 18,709,990 of record CM020042.1, on the reverse strand, counting down.
CCTCACACCACCTCTCCAGGCTCCTCCTAAATGCAGGTCGGCTGCTTCTGAACCCTGCAAGGCAAGAAGCCACCCACTTTCCTCCATCTCCATCCTCCGACAGCATGGCGGGGAGTAAAGTGTCCTGGGTCTGGTTCTGTCATCCTGGCAAAGCAGCGGGGCCTGGGACTCCCCAGGTCATCCCTGTTAGGTTTACAGTTTGTAAGTGCTTAGACAGATGGGCCTGGCTAGTTCCACCGAAATGCCATACAGGATACAGCAGGGGCCCTGCTGAGCAGCGTATTTTTTCCTCTGTGCCTTGCAAATCACAGCCAGCAGTGAGTACAGGCAGGTTTGTTTTTTTTTTCTCCTGTGTTTAGGAAATCTCTGCCATATCTGGTGAAGAGGGAAGAGCTGAGTGTGCTTTGGGTGTCAGCACGATGGTGCCTGCTCAGCCTGGAGCCACTTCTCAGACACATGAAATAATGTGCTCGCAATCTTGGCCAGCGAGACCCTAATGTTCAGGAAGAGCACGGTGATCCCAAACAGCTGCCTGAAAGTGGAAGGGGACTGTGGGCTTGCTTTGCCCGAGGTCCTGCAATAGGTGCCACCGTTTGCACGTGTGTTTGTGGGAACGCACGCTCTTTAGCTGTCGTGGATGGGTGGTCTGGGAGGCTGTGCTTGAAGCCTCATCTGAGCTACTAGCACCAATCCTATTGACCCTCATCTGCTGCCAGTCTTTGTCATCTCCCTTCTGCCTGGCACACCTTTCAGGCTCATCTAACTCCCCTTGCCTGCCCATGAGCCTCAGCACCTTCAGGCAGAAGACAGAAGGTGAAGCTCAAGAACACATTTCCCTCTGGGCTAGGGGGACAAAGCAGAAAAAGGGAGAGCAGAAGCCTCCCTGGATGAAGCTCCTTCTCCAGGTGCACACTGATGTGTAAGCCCTGGGGGGCTGGCCGGGGTGCCCACGGCACCGCTGGGTGCCAGCCTGACTGGGAGGTGGGCAGTCCACAGGGCAGGCTGCGCTCTGCTAACCTGGATCACATGGACTGGAGGATCTCGCTGCCAGTATCTGGGCCGCAGAGGACATCAGCCTGTGTGTATGGGGCAACGTGAACTTGCTCAGTTCTGTTTGGGGTCACTTGCCCAAGTAAGCGTGAGAGCAGCACTACAGCACGTCCCTGTAGGGTGCCACTTTGGTACTCCTCTCTCAGTCCATGTATACACATACGCCCACTCTTTTACTGCATCCAGATACGGCTGTATCAGCTTTTAATCCACCCACACCAGGTCTGAGCTTGCCAGGGCGTCCCACCAGGGACATTTGATACTCCTCGCAGATTACAGCGGTGAGGTGGGCTGCCTTTTGCGCTGCAAATTCCATGGCCCTGCTTGTGCTTGTGTGCACAGGCGTCCACAGGGGCGGCTGAGTAGCTGTGAGCCCCTTGGTGTGTGCACTGAGACCCTCTGTAGCACCGAGGGACTAGGGGCAGGGGGGGCTTAGAGGACACACGCTGGTTTCTCAGAAGCAGTGAAGTAAATTCCATTTTCAAGCACTGTCAGGTCCATTTTAAGGCTCTACAAGGGGTTATACGCACACATGCTGTGTTTATTAAACACATACAGTTCAACGCCAGCCAGGATGGCTCTTTTCCTTTCAGGATGGTGACCCTGTTCTATGGAAACTGATGAAACCCTACGGGAGGGAGATCTGAGTCGGGAGAGCTTCTCGTGGAAACTTACTTCCTGGCCTCCTTTTTGCTGTGCCCTGAGAACAGAAGATGAATTAAGGCACGGTAGAGCTCTCTGGAGCATGATAAGCAGTTTTCATTCCTATGAAACATGCGGTCTTTCCGTATCTATATTCTTTCCTGCTTCTTATTTCTCCCCTTTGCCCTCCTCACTCCCAGCCCTGCTCAGGGAGCAGCCTGTGATCTTTGGTCACACATCCATTCAGTAACTTGCAAGGTCCCATCATTTATAATTCTTAGACACTTTCACATACGGAAATTCCCAAAGGTCAGAGAAGGGAAATGGTTAATTCCTTTTATTCAATGCCTAACCTCCCCCCTCCTCCCCCACTTCCCACCCCCACCCTGTGTGAACAGGAAGCTTGAAAAGGAAAAGGTTTTTGAATCCAGCAGCTGGGAATGGAGGAATCCTGGAACTTTATGCTGCAGAAGCTCAGAGACAACAATAAAGGTTTCCCCCCACCATCCAAAGAGCAAGCCTACTTATATATCTATATATAAAAGGAGTTATCTCTGCAAACAAACACACGGGGGATGGGAGGGGTCAAAATCCCAGCCAGCAAGTGCTGAATGGGCTAAAGCTCTAGCGAGCAGGGGCTGACCTGACTGTATCGTAAGACCTGTAAATTGGAAAAGCCAGGGAGAAGCCTGGCCAGGTGATGCGCCTACAGGTGTGACTTGCATCTCGCTCGTGTCTTGTTTGCATTGCTGAAACACGCAAGTCCAGAAAAATGCTCTTTCAAATCCCGGGTGATGGAGTGGACCTGAGGTAGCGTGCAGGCATATCGCTCTTTTTATGAGGCCAGCTCCAGACACTAACTTGCAGCCCTTTCAGGTGAGGAAATTGGGGTGACTGAAATCTGAGCTACCTTCGGATTTTTGCCAACCTGAGTGGGAAGATGAGGACAAGGATGATTTGCTTAGGAAGTAGAAGTGCCTGCCAGGACTAATGGGAAGCCAGACGCATGCCCCAAGGAGTTTACTCGCTAATTGAAAGCAGGAGCCTGTTAACACCGCTTTCCAAGAGTCTGGCACTGCAGAGCACATGCCTATGCCTTTGACGCTGTGGTGGAGGCTCTTAGAGAACCTTGTGGAGAGTGTTAGGATGCCACAAGGTTTCAATGAGTAATGCGAACAAATAATGGTCTGAGAGGCAAGGATAACAAGCTGAGCCACGTACTCTGTACTGAGGATGAAAGGAGAGTGAATTTGGCATGAATAAGGGTTTGAAAAACATCCTCCCTCTTTCAGTGCACAGAGCCCCAAATCAAGGGTCTTTGAGCCCCATAGTCCAAAGAAGCTACTAAAGTTATTCCTGTGCCCTCTCTGGGAGAGTCCACATGCACTTGCCCTAATGCAAGCAGGTGCACACCTCCAGCAGGTTGTGGGACCAACCGACAGCTTTACAGGAGTGCAAATGCTTTTGGTGGAGCCTCCCCCTGCGAAGAGGAGTCTTGCTGCTGTGACTGAGACCTGCTGCAGCATGCAGTGAACCCAGGCACCCTGCCTCTGCACCCAACTCAAACGTGATCAGCTCTAGGTTTTATTTCGGAGACTAGATTGAGATGCTTTCCGATTGTGTAGCCTGCCACCGGAGTGATGCATGCAGGACCAAGAGCCTGGCAGCTTTATCAAAAATAATTACTGCTTAAAAAGCCTGCTTTATGCTGTCTTGGATGAGCACTGGCAGTTATGTGGCAACCGGAGAGGCAAGGACCTTGCGTTTTATTTCCCTGCCGATCCCTTGAACAAACTGTGTCACCGCTTCGCGGAGGTGTGGAAAGCTGAGGGCTCCTTGGAGGAAGGCTGTACCTGGGCCGATGCTATTCCACAAACCGGAGAGCACAGCCCAGCTGAGGATTGCCCTTCTGTTCACACCGCTTTGCTGTTTCGCCTTCCAAGACCTCGGGAAAATGAGGGGGGTGAAAATTACTTTCTCAGCCTTCGTGTCGAGTACAGTGGCAAGCAGACGTATGCAACCATTGCCACAAGCGGCACTTAAATGTAGTAACCACTTTGTCCTGTGAATTGCATAGGCCTGCGGATCCCGTGTTTATGAAGGGCTTCTGCAACGGGAGGAGGCAACGGTAAATAGAAGGATGATCCGGTGGATGGATTATCCCATCCCTCTGCATTTGTAACCCTAAATCTCCTCTCAGAGACCCAAAGCCATGTTTGCTCTTGGCTTACAGTGAAAGTCGTCTTTCGCTGTAAGTGCCGGATCCCTTCATCAGTGCCTGCTCCCCTCCAGCATGCCCAGGTTGGGGTGACCCCAGGGACTGTGGCCAGCTGGCATAGCTTAAAGCCATCCCACCCCTGCCCCAAGGCACTGCTGGCACCACATCTGCTCAGGATCAGGTCACAGCAAGCCCCTGCTCCGAAAGAGCTGTTAGGCTGGGAGTCAGGAGCACGTTCGACCTGGCTGCAGACCCCACAGTGCAGCGATGTCTCCTGCGGGCGCTCTGCTCACCACAGCTGTAACGCCGTTTGCTTGTTTCCATCACACCAAACCCTTGCAGATACGGACTTGTGGTTAATGGGGCTGAGTGCTCTCCCGTCCTCTTGCCCAGCGCATTGTTTTCCAGTCCTTCCACCAGCACTGGGTCTCTCCATCCATCTGCAGGGTTAGACTCCACAAATCTCTGAGGGCAGGCAGCGTCCTGCTGTGTGTAAAGGGGCAGTAGTAAATGGTGCCTGAGTCATTGTTGATGTAAATACCACATCATATTTGACAACTGCTCTAAGGCAAGGCTTCATTAGCAGTATTTTGTGATCTGACTTCAGGGACTGCTTTCTGAAGTTTTCCCTTTTTTATTTTCCTACACCACACACCACCACCCCCCCGCCTTGTTTGTAACATCCCCTTTGAAATTGTGACAATAAAATTTCCTTCCCCACTGATTTAGTCCTTTTCCACTTGGCACACACGGACATTTTCCCTGCTGTTTCTATGGAACTGAAGTCCCCATGAGGCTCTTTTGTTTACTTCCTAGCAAGTAGCTGAGCATCGTTGGTGAGGTCAGAGGGAAGGTGCGTGGCTCTGGGAATAGCAAGATCAATGCCGCCAGCACCAGTAGGCTGTAAAATTAACCTGCTTTGACGCCTATCTCATTTTCAGGCTCTCACTTTCAAGATGCCAGGGCTTATATGCTTCTACCCGCCACCACAGTTCCTGATTTCAGCTGGCACCTGAAATGAAGGTACCACAATACTGTGATAAAGCTGTAACATTTGTGCAGTAGCTAAGCCGGTGAAGATGAGCATTATAAAATACCTCACTCCAGGAACGGGCTTGATTACCTTTGGGAGACAGGACGTGGCGCAGCATTGTGGCACTGGCTAGGTGTGCTGGGCCAGCTCCTGCCCGTCCCACCATCACCGCTGCTCCACTGGGGCTTACCAAGCCCAGGGACCAGGAGAGCAGCTCATACGACCTTCGCAATCAGCCAATTACTTGATTTGTGGGACGGGGGGAAGATTAAATTAAAGATTAATCACCTTCCCTCAAGGAGGGTGATTCTACCCCTCTGCTCAGCTCTGGTGAGACCTCCCTTGGAGTACCATGTCCAGCTCCAGAGTCCTCGGCACAAGATCTGTTGGAGCAGGTCCAGAGGAGAGCCACAAGAATTATCAGAGGGCTGGAGCGCCTCTCCTATGAAGAAAGCTGAGAGAGTTGGGGTTGTTCAGCTTGGAGAAGGGAAGGTCTCTGGGGAGACCTTACTGCGGCTTTTCCGTAGGTAAAGGAGACAAATCTTTTTAGCAGGGCCTGTTGCAATAGCACAAGGCGTGATGGCTTTGAACTAAAAGAGGGGAGATTTAGACTAGATATAAAGAAGAAATTTTTTACAGTGTGGGTGGTGAAAGACTGGCAGAGGTTGCCCAGAGAGGTGGTAGATGCTCCGTCCCTGGAACATTCAAGGTCAGGTGGGACAGGGCTCAGGGCAACCCGATGACATTGAAGGTGCCCCTGCTCACTGCAGGGGGGTTGGACTAGATGGCCTTTGAAGGTCCCTTCGAAATCAAAGCTTTCTATGATTGTGTGATTATATGAATCAATGTTTTTCCTGAAGCTTCACTGTCTGTTGCTGGAGAGGGGGTATCGGATTTTCCGGGCAAGTGAATTGATCCCACGTTGCAGATATTCTGCTTCTAAAGCATCTTCCCTCTGCAGGCAGAAGGTGCTGCCCAGCAGGTGCAGGAGCCCCAGGACTCAGCACAGGTCCATGCTGCAGGCTGAGCAACACCAGCCACTGCACTCCTGGGTTAACCTTGATCAGTTTTATCCACAGACTCATCCTGGAAAGAATCCTGACGAGAAATAGTCCAGACAGGATGAATGTGAGGAAACCTGACATTTCGAACCAGTTCTGCCATTTGAAACATTCAGTAAACCCATCTCAAGCTGGATGCTGAGAAAGTGTTAAATAGTCGGGTGGGTCTTGGTGAAACAGGTGAAGTGAAGTCTGCTGGTAGCAGCCTGCAGGGACCACTGGTTTCCCCACTGCTGTGCCAGGGGGCTGCATAGTACCCTTTGATTAGCACCCCTGACCCTCCCCTGGCCTGCCACCAGCTCTGGGGACAGGTGACTGTGGTTGGCAGGGGATGCCTCCCGTCAGCTGGGCTCTTCTTAAACAGCAAAGTCTTTCCGAAACGTAGAGTGGTGTTGTCTCCCCATTTGCAGTGCTGAACAACGGAGTGGTTTGAAAACCTGCAAGCAGAGGAGGCTGTTGTACCTGGCTGGTTTTAACAACTACTGTAATTTGTACAGTGTCCTTTTAGCCCTATTACCCTCGTTCTCCCCCTCACACACATCTCAGACCATAGCCCTGCCTACCTGGAGTGCAACTGAGATAAGCTTACGCCCATGGCCGTCTGATCCCATGTATTTGGGACATCCTTCCCTTCTTGGAGCAGCATAAATGAAAAGCGTCTTGGCTGTAAATAATGGCCCAGATATGGGGATGCTTTAAGATAAACGGTGACCAGCATAAAGGTCCCTGTGCTACCTTTCCTGCCCAGACCAAACCAGGCTGGGCTGGGCTGTCTCCCGGGAGGGAGGTGGGATGGGGAGGAGACCTGCTGCTGCTGGCAGGCTGGGTCCTTGCCTACAGAGGCAGCCTGGCACAGAATCCGTTTGTCTCTGCTGAGGACATTGCTTGGCCTCTTAAATTTGTGTTTCCATTTGAAATATGTGTAGGTTTTGCAAAATACAGTGAAAAAAGCTAAACAGAAAGCTTCTCTTTGAAGACATTTCTCTTCGCATTCTTCCTCACCTCCAGCTCCAGCTGTCCTGTCCCTCCCTCCCTCCTAATTTTTTAAAGTAAAGGGAAAGAGAAATAACCTGAGAGAAAGCAGAACATCCTCTGCTCTTCTGACTGCAATGTTGATAAACACTTTTCATTAAAAATCACCTTAGAAATAGACAGTTGTTTTGACAATAAGAAAAATCCTTATTGTCATGTGTTGTCCTGTTGACGCTGAAACTCTGCTTTCCAGGAAAGAAATAGGCACATATGGAAACCTCAGTTCCTGCTCTTCAGCTCTGCTACAGGGACTTTTTGGCTACAGCCGCCCATCCCAGGCAAACTCCCCAGCACCCACGGGGATCTCCTGAAGGTGGGCAGGGTGTGGAGCTCCATCCAGGACTTACCGAGGACAGCCGTATGAGAGGCATTTTGTTGTTTCCAGCCAGCATAAAGAAGGGCAACTTGCAGGGAAATGTCCAGCCTACCTCTACAGTGAGGTAGAAGCGGAGTGTAAAGTGGCAGAACATGTGTAAACTAGTCTCAGTGCAGGAACAGGTGGCCAGGAAACTCAGTGTGCCTTCAGTCCTTCTGAACCCTGGCTTTGCAAGTGCAGAAGGGACGGAGCCTCAACTCATCGCGCAAAGGGGCTGAAGTTTTTTTCCCTTCTCCTTGCTGAAGACCTGACTGCACCGCTGTCTCCATACTGCCAAGAGCAAGGTGTGCTGGCAGGAGGCTTCCACGCACTGATCTCCTCTGCCCAGTGGGGTTCACAGAGAGGGATCCCAAGCCTCCTAAAGCATCTCTCCGAGTTGGCATGTGCAGCCTGGGTCACGAGGCTGCGTAGCTTTCAGACAGCGGCACACCCACCAGGGTTGCAGAATTGAACTTGTTCATGCAGGGCTCATGCCTAGTTGCAAGTGTCTGGGCAGTGTCCTCCACAGGGGCATGGATGGCAGCAGTAGCACAGGGACCCTTCCTTCCGCAGGACCTGTGGGCACAAGAACGGATTGAAGAATCAAATTATCTCCCTTTGAGAGAAGAGAAAGTAACCTTGGTCCAACCCCTGTTGCACATGTCAAAATGGTCCTAAAGTGGAATTAACTTACTCAGGAATAACAGTTCAGTAATTTTGGCCTTCATGCTGTCTGCCTGCCCTAAAGCTGGTGCTGGAGCATGTCCAAAGTGTGTCCAGAGAAGGGCAATGAAGCTGGTGAAGGGTCTAGAGAACAAGTCTTATGAGGAGCAGCTGAGGGAACTGCGGTTGTTTAGCCTGGAGGAGGATCGGGGGGACCTTCTGGCTCTCTACAACTACCTGAAGGGAGGTTGTAGATGGGGGTTGGTCTTTTCTCCCAAATAACAAGCAATAGGACAAGAGGAAATGGCTTCAAGTTGCACCAGGAGAGATTTAGGTTGTGTATTAGGAAAAATTTATTCACCAGAAGGGTTGTGAAGCATTGGACCAGGCTGCCCAGAGAAGTGGTGGAGTCCCCATCCCTGGAGGTATTTTAAAAAATGTGTAGATGTGGTGCTGAGGGACATGGTTTAGCAGTGACTCGGCAGTGCAGGGTGAACGGTTGGACTCGATGATCTTAAATGTCTCTTCCAACCAAAACATTTCTGCGATTCTGTGAAAGCTGAGATTCTCGGATGTAACACCGGCTCCTCATCCCGTGGTCAAGTAACACATTGCTGAAAAACAATAAAGAAAAGTAAGGAACAAAAGCTGTACCAAGAGAGGCTGTGGCTGAGGTAGATGAAAAGATAAGAGAGCAAGGGGTGGGGGTGGTGGCAAAAGATATCACTGAAATCTAACCTCCAGCAGATCTTCCATACTACCTGTGCCCAGCAACTCAGTTGGACACAAACCGTGAGGTGTCACGTTTGTCCAGATTACCTTCAGAAAACCACAGTGTTCAGCACCTTAAAGACTAAAGCAGTTCGGTGGTGGAAATAGGAAGCTGCTGAAGAACCAGCTAATCATGTTGCTTTGTATTAGCTCTTGCAAGAATATAGCAATGAAAGACTTTTCACTTCCTGAGTTCCTCAATATACTTCCTCTTAACTAATTCCTTTGTTATGTAAATACACTCTCTGTTCCCACGAGCAAGGAGGATGCTTCATTTTGGTTTCCAAACATTACTGGGAAGCTGGACTTACAGTTTCATCAGTAATAACATTCAGGTCTGGCTGTTGTGAGGTGGAAATTATTTTTATTTTTCTCACCATAGTCCTCAATTTCCTACCTGCTGGGTAGGGTGGGACAGGAGAGTCAATGTTGGCATCGTCTGGGCGCCTTTGGAGTATAAGGCTTCTTTTTTGAAACGGCATCACTATTTACAGACCTAAATCCAAGTGGCTCTCTCAAAGGATTCCTCAAAGACAGTCAGATGTTTCATTGTAAGTGAAACCAACGGGATTACACACTTACTTCTTTTTTAGAATGGTAGAACGTAAGACCCTTCGGGAAACAAAGCACGAACTCTAAATCACATAGGCGCTTTTGCAGGCAGAACTCAAGAAGCCCGGTGCTGGTGTCTGTTGTATTGGCGTAAGGCCAGAGTGAGTGCAGCCAGGAGCTGGATCAGAGCTGAGGCTGAGGGCAGGAAGTCCAGCAGCTTGTTTGTGTTCTTCAGAAGGCGAGCGTAACTCGCTAAACAAATGTCAGGCAGGGTCACATCTCGCTATCCTGGAAGCCAGAGGGGAATTATCCTGAGAAGAAACCCGTGTCACAGATGAAACATAGGAGGCTGAATTTTAAGAATATAGATTGACAACTGAGTGAGTAATGACAGAAGAACATCCAGAAGGGGTTCACCCCTTGCAAACCGTGTTACCTAGTGCGCATGTCTCTTCCTTGCAGAACATGTGTGCACCTCAGAGGATTGCAATGGCCTGCCCATCTTTGCGAATAAATTTCCCCCCCAGGGCTGCTTGGAAAATACACCACCTAAATCCCTAAAGCAACCAGCTGCTGGAATTACAGCATTTGTGTCTAAACCACTCCGTCTTCTGCTCAGAGCCCCCTGCCCTCCCTTTAGCTCTGCGGTGCGTGTGCGCCTGCCTTGCCATCACCCGTTCACAAACCCCGCTGCACCTGCAGTGGCTTTCTTGCAGCCAGGAGCTCTTTGCGCCGCACGACTCGGGGCCTCCACAAGAACAGGGTGGCAGCCGTCCGGGGGGACGGCTGATACTATAGCGTCAGCTTCCGTGCAAGTGCAGTGCTCGGAAGGGGAGGCAGCAGCAGGGCTGATGGGGAAACCCGCTTCCGCACCACACCGCATCGCTGGCAGGACCACCCAGGGAACAAGGAGACCACTGTCATACCTGTAGCCATCCCCACTCCCAGGGACCTGCAGGGAAGAGGATCAAAACTACTACACCTATTTCTTTTTTCCCCCACAGCTGAAGCAGAAGTAGCTTGTGAAGTCTCCCGGGTTCCCTCAAAAGTTTTGTCTGGTTGGTGCTGGGCCGCGGGTGGAACTGCAACCGAGAGATGAAGACACGGCAGCTCCTGGGGGCTGAGAGCCAGGGCTGAGCGTGGTCCCGTGCTCTGATGCTGGCCACTCTGCAGGGCTTGTTTTTTGTTGTTACATTGATGGTTTCACACAAATCCGTGTGCTGAAGAGAGGGGTGGTTCCCCAGAAGCTGTGGTGCAAAGGATGGGTAGAGAAGACAGATCATCTGTTTTCTGGTTCTACTTAATCTGTTCTAACTCGAGATTGCCAGCTGACCCGATGATCTCCTGCGCTGTACCTGCTGTGGCAGCGTGGTTCACACTGGCTTGTTGATCTGGCAGAAAACTAGTTTACCAATAAAAGAAAAAAAGTCCTGTCAGTTCTTTCGGTAGCCTCCAGGATTGCAACTTGCAGCGCAGGGGAGGTGCCAGCAACGTATGGCTAGGAGCAGGCAGGAAGAGTGGGACCACCCTTTCACCAGCAGCCCACGGACAGATCAGATTAAGCCTAAATGGGAAGCTGCACCCTGAGGGTCAGCAAATACTATTCCTGGTCATTGCGTAGCCCGAATCCCCATTGTTCATGTCTATTTTGCAAGGGTGTAACCCTACGGGTACTAACACAGTTACTTCTGCAGCAGCTCTACGGGTCTTGGAGAGAAGCAGAGGTTCACTGATTTAAAAGCACCTTGTCCTTCCAAGATCTGAGCCTTGGCTCTGAATTGTGCAGAGGATAGGTCAGAGTCAACGTGATCTAGGTGAATTAAGCTAGCTCTCTAAAAATCACCTCCCAATAAATTAAAGGGTAAGTTTGAAAGAGGAAAGCTTGGGAGAATTTATGAGGAAACAAGAGCTCCAAGGGCAAAATAATTGGGGATATCCTTCAGCAAATCACAGCACTTGTGCTCTGTCTACAGATCTTACACTTGGTGTTATTCAGGTTATAATGCACTGTCAATTCTCGGCATAAAAGCAAAAAAGTTAACCCCCAGGATGAACTGAGAAACCACCCTGTCTCTCTTCAGTTCTGGCTGACGGCACAGGGGACGGTTTCTGTATACCTCGTGTCCATCTGACCAATATTCCCAACAATAAAAGCCTGAAGAGGAATTTCAGTAATAAAGCAGTCAGACGACAGACTAGGGGTTAGGGTCTCCCGTTGCTGTCCAGCCTCACGGCACTGGTGGAAGGGAGGTGCCGATAACCTGGGCGGATGTTCAGGCTTCTGTTTGTTTTGCTGCCCCACTTAATCCTCACGGTGGCTGAAGCCAGCAGCGCATCAGTTAGATTGCAGGGCTTCGGTGAGGTTAATGAGCCAAACTCCAGCAAACCCGCAGGCTGCAAGTACTCGCCCTCCTGTTTAACGCTGTGAGGTCACGATGAAGAACAGCAGAGGTCAGATACAGCTTACCATTAGGAAACCCCTTTTCCCCCCTTTTGTTTTTTCCATAGCAATGAAGTCCTTCAAGATCTACCATAGGCGAAAACATTTCTTCAGGGTTTTCATTTTGAAGTACCTGTTGTTGTTCACTCATGATGGTGAAAGATTTTCTCTGCATTTTGTTTATGGGATATTAAGGGGACCGAACCTCCCCTTCCTGTATTCCTCAGAGTTTCTGCCCAGATATTTTAGGAAGTCACAGCATTGAGGGCTCATGAAACAGAAAGTTGAGTTGCAACTGAAAGGAGAAGGGATGTGAGTAAATGCTGTGGGTAAACAAAAAGCTATTTTTGAGAGAGACTAAAAAAAATTCATTTCAAGGAAGAAAGGCGGAAAAAGGAAGAAAGGAAAAGAACTTCCTTCCTGCCAAGTGGACATGCCAACCCCGCACTCTCTGAAAAGCATAAATTCTCATCAAAGCAAAGTAAAAGGCTCACAGCTGAGCTAAAATGAAGACGTCCACTTCTGAGATAGGACTGTGAACATGCCAGTAGATAACAAGTGCTCTTCATGCCAACGGAGGTGAAGTGAGACTTCCTTCAGCACAGGTGGAGAGCTCAGCAAAGGCAATTCCAGTAGCTGGAGAGTCATGATCAACTAATTTTTACTATCAAAAGGATTATCCTTATTTTTAGAAAAAAATTCTTCACCAAAAGGGTTGTTAAATGTTGGACCAGGCTGCCCAGGGAAGTGGTGGAGTCTCCATCCCTGGAGGTGTTTAAAAGACATGTAGATGTGATGCTTAGGGACGTGATTTAGTGGTGGGCTTGGCAGTGCTGGGTTAATGGTTGGGCTTGCTGATCTTAAGGGTCTTTTCCAACTGTCCTGGTTTTGCTGGGAGAGAGTCATAGACCTGCCATGGTCTGCAGGCCGTTAGCAGTTTGGAGTCAGCCGGGACAGCTGACCTGAGCTGGCTCACTGGTCTATCCCATACCATAAACATCACACTCAGTATAAAGGGGGACGTTTGCTGAAGAGGAGGGGGGCTTGGGCTTGGGCTTGGGCTTGGGCTTGGGCTTGGGCTTGGGCTTCGGCTTGGGCTTCGGCTTCGGCTTCGGCTTGGGCTTATTTGCTGGGCTGAGTATAACTTTGTATACTTTATATTGGTATTAGCTTGGCTGTTTTGTTAAATCTGTTTTCATTTCAACCCGTGGGTCTCCTCTTCTCTTCCTGATCCCTCTTCTTGGCTGGGGAGGGGTCGTCGGGTGACAGAGCAGCTGCTATAGTGTAGCCCCAGATGTGGGCTAACTGTAGGCACCAGCCTAAATGCCTGTATGATCCTAGTTTGGCGAGATTTCTACGATGCTGCAGGAAGTGTTTCACCTGTTTGAAAATGCACTCGGTGGGAGCACCTTCCTGTCTCCTGTCAGTAGGTTGTTATTTGTGTCAAAGCACTGCTAGGTGCACTCTTATTGAAATCGTCTTGCCTAAAGCTAGGGAGCAAAATCCCAGAGAATAAAAAGCGGTCTGCCACGTTGGGTGTTTCACCGACACCCAGACTGGGAATTCTTGTGAACTGATTTCCATGCATGTGCTGCGAGCGAGCTCCAGCTGCCAGCGCAGTGTTCAAGAGGAAGCTTTCCTGTGACCGCGTCACCGCTGCACGGTCTGTGCAGTGCCCACAGGATGTGCATCTCCTCAGGGAGCCCCTAGGGCCAAAACGCTGGCTCCTCTGCTACCTTTCAGCTATCTAATGAGAGGGCTGGAGGGAAGGGAAGCAGCCCAGGCTCCTCATAAACTAGGGGCAGGAAGGCACCAGTAGCAGAACCTTAACCAGTGCTGCTGTGGAGCCAAGTTTAGACCATAATGGCAGGTAGAACTCTGGTAGCTGCAGCTAGACATGGGTGGTGTTATGCTGCCCACAGCAGCTTGGTAGGAGAAGCCTGTGAGCGGCTGTAGTGGGGCGTTTCTGTCTGCTCCCCCATCCAGGCTGCTGCGTGCTACCTTAGAGCTCATCCCTCCTGGATCCGTGGGGTCCGCACTGCCTGCACTTGGCAGATTTGACATACCCAGCCCTGAGGGAGTCACAGAAATGAAAAGGTGGGAGAGCATCACTGCCTGACCTTGCAGCACTGAGAGGAAAACCTCAGGAGTTTTGAAAAGAGCAATAAGACAAAATCATCTGAAATCTCCTAAGTTTTCTCCTCCCTCAAATTCTTTGCTTGTAGACTTCTCCAAAACTGAAAATCTGTGACTCTGCCTTCTGCTAGTGTAGTAAAGGAAACTTGGGGGAATTTGCCCTGTCATGCTGAAACTGAAGGACCATTTATTGCTTCAGGATTTGGCAAATGCAGCTCTAAGAAAAGAGCTCCTTCTCCTCACAGATGAGCATCAACTCAGTGCGATTCTACCACCGCCAGGAGTCGCGGGAAAAAAATTGAAATGGCAGTCAGGCCAAAATTTTCCTGCAAACAGAATGCCAGGCGCGTTGGACCACATCTCTTACTTGCACTGGTGCAAAGCAAGATGTGTATTTACTGCAGATGGTGTAAGGAGCCGGCACGGAGGAAGACCAGAGTCTGGATACAACGAACGCCAGAAGCTGTGTTTATGACAGCCAGAACAGGGTACCTCTTCCTGGATGGTCTGTCCAGGTGGTTCTGTATCTCTGAGGGTTTTTTTACTTTTCCTAACCATAAAAATTACAAAATGAGATTAATGTAAAGAGATGAGTAAAGCAGCGTGCTGGTCGAGTTGAGGGGATGACACTGAATACCTGCCAGCTCTGAAATTCCTTCCTCCCCGCCAGCAGAGGACTTAGGGCAGTGATGTAAGACGGTGCCTTAAGCATTGCTCCAGGCCCTGTAGTACACCTGCCCCGAGACACCTCTGGAAAAAAAGTCCTTTCCCTGAGACCTAGCTGCTTTATGAACCTTGTTTTGCTCTTGAGCGCCGTGGTGAATATCTGAAGCAACCCAGCTGAAGGCAGCTGAGCTAAATTTCCCCTGGGTACCTGGCAGCAAGGGCTGAGTTCCACCCTTCGCCATCTCAGGAGATGCAGTGTTTCAGCAGAGCTGGGGCAGCAGCAAGGTACGGGGCATCCATCACAGCTTTTGTTGGCTAAATCAAGAGGGCTCCGCAGAGCGGCAACCCTGCTCTGAACTGGCAGAAGGCTGTGCACAGGACACCGTGTACATAACTGCATCCAGCTCCGTAACCAGGCAGAGCACGGGCAAAAAGCGAGTGTGAGAGAGTCCGCCACGTCTGCTGGTGTAGACCCACACGGATGTACTCACAGCCCAGAGGGCAACGCTGCCCTGGGGTACAGCGCAGGGCAGCAGCCAACAGCTCCCGGGGAGAGCACTACAGAGCAGCACACAGGAACACCCCAAACCCAAGAAGTGATGACTGTGGTGATCTTCCAGAGTAAAAAAAAAAAATGCTTTCAGGAAAGCAGAAGACCAGAGAAGCAGCCACTTACGTCAGGATATCTACTCGTAAGAGTCTGACTCCTCAGTTCTGGAGAAGACACATCTGTGTTATTTTACTGCCATAGCCAGGAGATTATTTATAGGTGCAGAATACAATTTTTTTACTCACATTTCAGGCATCTGTGTTTACTCTGCTGGAAGCAGGTCAAGCTAGGAAGTATTCTAGTTCATGCTGACACATACAGAAAGCTGATCCCTGGTTCTGCTGAGAGCCTCTGAAAAGAAAATTTATCCGTTTGGAAATAACTCTTCAAGTGAGAACTCTGTCTTGTTTCTTTGTGTTAGAGCACAGAAGGAGCATGGGGAAAGTTGTATTAGCACACAGAACTTGGGCTGTCTGGAAATAAGTGGTGATAAATGGAGGCACCACAATAAAAGAACCACCACGTGTCATCAACAGAAATATTACAGCCTTTTGCATGTTCCAGCAACTTCTCTCTTGCCCTTGTTCTTGGGGTCAGAGGCAGTGTGAAGGAGAGAGAGTCCTCTTCAGTGAGTCTTGGTGTATCCATGTCCGTATTCACTCCAGGGTAGAAACACTCTGAGTTTAAACTTCACCTCCTGTGTCGGAGGCAGGTCCCCTCCACCTTCATCACAAGTGAGGAAAGGACGGGGAGTGCCATGGCACAGCCGTGGGTTGGAGACGATGGGAATGCAAAACCAGAGCAGACCAGAATAGGAAACAAGAGCGGATGGAGTGCAGGACCCAGCCAGAGCTTCATGGGATGGTGGTACTAATATCTGCAATAAAACACATCCTTCTCTGTCTCCATATCCTGAAAGCCCAGGTGCCAAAGGCAATTGTCACTGCACGGATGTCAGGGTAGTTGTATCAGCCACCGCGAGCCCTGGAGCTACAAGGCAAGGGAGACTTCTGGTATCCCACATGTGGTCCTCAAGTGTGGACCTGTGCATTTCTGGGTGTTTTCCACCAAGCAGCCTGCAGTTGAGTGGTTCCCACACTGTGCGTGCAGGGGCTGGACCCCTCTGCTGGGACTCTCTGGGCAATCCCAGTGCCCTGTGAGTGACCAGGATGCTCTCCCCAACAGGCTTGGCATGCCACTTGCACAGCCAGAGGTGGTCAGGACATGAAGCTGCAGATGCCTTCCTATGAAATCTTGTTACTAGGCTACAGCTCCCTGAGTGCCTTCCACTGAACTAATTAAATGCTGATTTATAGGAATGGCATTTGTTTATACATTATTGTTGTTAGCAGTCAGCACGGATGACAAAAGGTCTCTGCAGCAGCTCAGTCACACAAATGATTTCAGGGACTCAAAGATAATGGCCCCAAGAAGTGTTCCCATGGCAGGGGTGCTGATATCAGCTGACGAGAAATGACAGCGATGTATCCACCGCAGCAGAGTTCCTATGGGCCCCTTCAGACATAAGCGCTCTTGCCAGCCTTTCACCTGTCCACATATACTACATTTTGCCACCGTTTTCACTGGGGAAAATACCCATAAGGATTACTGGTCTTCACCCCAGGTAAAGTCCCATGTTTCAGAGATTTCTGAGGTCCCCAACAGAGGTTAGTCCTGAGGTTGTCCCCTGTGCCAGGGATTCACACACCTCTGTCCCCGGTGCTCCCTGATGAAGAGGTCACTGCCATCCTGGGAACGTGATATGCATCCATCTGTGCTGAGGACAGGCGTGAACTCCCGGGCAGTTACATTAGACGTAACTAGGAATGTCTCACTAATGACACTCCTGCAAAATACTCCCTAAAGGGCTAGTGCTGGGAACCCAGTGCGCTGTGGCTTTTAACACACATATGCCACTCCTTTCCTGGATCCTAATACGTGGTCATGAATGTGGGAAGTTGCCGCTACTGTGACATCCGTGGACAAGCTTCTCAGCAGAGCTGCCAGCTCCCCTCCATCATGCTGGAGCTGCAAGAGGTACCCCCCCACACACCAATTTAAACTTCTTGGATTCAGGGCTCATGGGTGGATTTCAATAGCACTAAGCAAAGAAAAATTGATCAGAGCACCTGAGAAAAGCGATCCTGTTTTTCATCCAGAAGCAAACACAGTTATTGCACGGTGGCACTCTCAGCTGCAGTGAAAGTAATGCCTTCACACGCCACAAGAGAAGACAATATTACCCCAATGTTATAACAGTATTTCTGAGTGATGCATGTGAGTTTAATACCAATCTATTTTATCTGGAGGTAAACAATACCAATATATTTTCCTGAGCTTGTTAAATCCGTGTAGACCAAGTGTAAAGTGGATGCATAGTGCCCACTGTAAATACCCCTCAGCTTTAGGGTTAGGGCTAATGAGGCTGAAAATGCTGCAGTGGAGCAGCTTTCCTGATGTTGATGGTTGTGTGGGGAAGCCATTCCCCATCCTAATTCAGGCACCACCTTTCCCACTACCACATTAGAGCCCATCTCCTGATCCATCACAACCATCGGCTTGTCCACTTGCTTGGCAGGGGACAACCGGTATCAGGCCAGCTGAAAATTTCACTCTAGCCCTGGAAACAGCAGCTCTGTTGCTAGTAACATCAAGCAACTGCATTAAAACACGAGGATCTCAAAGAAAACATGGATAGATGGATCATCTACTGATGCCCAATAAAGTTTGGAAGTCTACAGTCTATAGAGTGTAGCCATGCTTCACTGAATCCGGGATCCTGAGGCTGCCAGGCTCCTCATTAAAGGAACAGTAGGGAAAAGCATTTCAGAGACTCCTCTGATACACTACCAGCCTTCCCAGGGACAGACCTCACTTACTGTGCGCTTTCCTCCTGGGCTGTCTCCGAAAGACGATTCTCTCTGCCAGACCCCCACTGCCTGTCCTCAGCCTGCGGTGGAGCGCTGCCATCTGAAAGCATGGTACCCCACTGACGTGCTTCTCCAGCGGGCACAGAGCTGGCAGTGCTGTGCTGGGAAGTCTCCCTCCAGGGGCTCTTAGGATCCCGAGTGCTTTCCCAGGCTGCCAACGAGCACGCTCAGCAGCCGTCAGCTGGATCTGGCAGTCTTTTAATGTCTCCAAAAAGCGAATTACATGCCGAAAACAACGGGAGGAACCGTGGGGAGGGGAGCGTGCTTTTGGTGGTTGAATCGTCATTTTCTCACCAGGTGCCCGGTTTCTTTCCTTGTGATCTTCACCAATGTTTCTGGGAAAAAGGTGCCTGTTCTCTATCCTCTGCTTGGAGAATTCTGAAGGCATGAAGAGAGAACAGAACCAGGGAAGATCTGGGGCAAGTCTTCCTCAAAATCCTTTCTATATGGGGGTCTAGTCTTTCTTCATAAATTGCATGTTCTTCCTCTAAGAGAAGGTAAAATCATTAAAAAACCATAGTCCTGACAACGTGCCCAATAATGACCACGTTTGTGATATAACAGCAAGAAGGTGATGGAGCTGGTTTAATTGAGTTGTCCTACCTGCCAAAGTCAGGATGGATGCAACTCCAGCAAGGCTGGGAAGTGGGCTCAGGAACTCTTTGGATACTTCTAGAGTATGTGGACAGGAACCTCTGTTAGCATCCAGGGACAGTAGTTGTCGTTAATTAGCACAATAGTAGTTGTGCTAATAGTAAATTAGAGCGCAACTCCCTTAGCTCTTCAGTGAATGCATGCCTCCATCTGTTCAGCTCTACAACTTCATCCTGAAAAGGGGAAACACTGTCCCAGCTCAGTGTCTGAATCGCTGAAGGACAGGCTTAAAATATATAATCCCCAAAGATGTCAGACCTGCGTATAAACCTGTTTGTAGAGTGAAGAGGGGCACCAGAAAGTCTGGAATCAATTTTAATCGATTATGAGTCAGACTGCAAATAGGTAATTCCACATGTTCTCAGAAAGATGTTTCTCTCTTGGATCTTTTGGAGCACATTGGCTCTGTAACATCCTCCACAGTGCAAGCATTTTCACCGCCCAAGTAAAATTCCTCTGTCTCTTGGTCTGACCATTTAAACCCATCAGTTCCCTCTGCAACGCAATGCCCAGGATAGAGGGTAAAAAGAGCTCTTCCCCTAAGCCAGCACAATAACTGACTTCAGCAGAGAGAATCACAGAATCGTTTTGGTTGGAAGAGACCTTTGAGATCATCGAGTCCAACCGTTCACCCTGCACTGCCAAGTCCTCCGCTAAGCCACATCCCTCAGCATCACGACGCATCTTTTAAATACCTCCAGGGATGGGGACTCCACCACTTCCCTGGCAGCCTGTTCCAGTGTGTTACAACCCTTTTGGTGAAGAAATTTTTCCAAATATCGAGGCTAAACCTGCCCTGGCACAACTTGAGGCCGTTTCCTCCTTGCCTATTGCTTGTTACCTGGAAGAGACAGGCCCCCACCTCACCACAACCTCTTTTCAGGTGGTTGTAGAGAAGGTCCCCCCTGAGCCTCCTCTTCTCCAGGCTAAACAACCCCAGTTCCCTCATAAGACTTGTGCTCTAGACCCTTCTCCAGCTCCGTTGCCCTTCTCTGGACAGGCTCCAGATAACCTTGCTTTATCACCGAATGTCCTCACTTTGCCTGTCCATTGCACCCATTTATTGCAAAAATCACAAGCAAGAACACACAAGATGTGAAGCCAGTTAACTGCACGGACACACAATATTGAAATGAGCAACAAACGCTGGATTCTGGGTGGAGAAAAATGTCTCCTTTTCCCTGTCACCTAATTGAAAATACTTCCCACAAAAGACACAGTGTTGGCCACTGCGTGAACTTCAGCCGTAGCAGTGAAGGGCCTCAATAATTCCACGGCAACTTTCTCCAGCCTCTTGGCCGAAGCCAGAAAGCTGCAATGTTGTAAACCCATCTCAGAAGGGTGAGGGACCTTCAGTGGCTAGCGTTCTCCAAATCCCTCCTCGCTTCCCGCGCACACACCACCACCCCCTCAAAAAACACAACAGTTCTGTATAAAGAGGATCCTGAAGAGCATCAATGAGAGCATCTCGGAGTGGGGATCGATGACTTTCCAGCAAGGTGCTGCAGAGAGCCCAGGGAAGTTCCCTTCGTTGCTAGTGCAGCAGCTGCATCGACTTCCTCTCTCCCACAAGCAGCTCTGGAGCGCAGCGGCACGGCCAGAGGCCAGGGTACATGCAGGACACCCATAGCTGAGGAGAAGGTGGGCACTTGTTTAAAACCCAGAGAGCGAAGTATCACGAGGGATCTGCTTTGGATGCAGAAGGTTCTCTGGCAATCGGCCAGATTCAAAATGGGTTGAGTCCAGCTTTAGTCTTCAGTCCTGCGCTGCCCCTCCAACTCTCACATCCACGGGATCTCCAGCCAGCAGCTGCCAAGGAGGATTTCTGAGATACCTCTACAGTGAGTTGATCTACTGACATGTAAAACACTGGTCTCAAATGATACATGTAATGAACTGAAAACGTTAAGCCAGAGAAGGGAAACAGAAAGGCTGCTGGGTTCTGAGCGCATTTCCTTTCTTGCCTTGGGTTGCTTAAGATGTAGCAACTGTTCTGCCAAGCTTAATTTAGCTGCACAGTGTTAGGTCAAGAGCTAACCAGCTGCTGTTCACAGCTCTCCACATAACGTTACTCTCCCGCACTTGCAAACATCGGCAGGAATCAAGCTATAGAAAACTCTTCCAACAGTCCGCGCTCCCGGGCAGCTTCCATACGGCATGCTGACCTGACTGCCAGCTCCCTCCCAAAACAAGGTGTACAAACACCCCACCTCATCTTTAGTGGGGACACCGGAAGATGCCACTTTGCCCTTGTCCTTTCTTATGGTTTGCAAATATCTTTCAGCAGCTCCTAACTTTTGAGGTGGGGTTTTGGGGTGTGGGGTTTTGGGGTGTTGGGTTTTGGGGTGTTGGGTTTTGGGGTGTTGGGGTTTTTTTTGGGGGGTGGTGTTTGACAGTCACCAGCTCAACAACTGAAATCTCCTGTAGAAAGCAGTTGGCAGGCTGTCAGTAAGAGAGGAACAAATTCCATAGAAAGTTTTTGCTTTTGCTTTTGATGGTGCACAACAGTAACTCACGTCCGGCTAAGGGGAATCAAGTGATAACCTCTTCCCAGCTGCAGTGCAGGAGCACCCTTCTCAGGTCTGAATCCAGTTCTCTGTGAGCTGCTCCCACCCAGATTCCGTTCCGGTGCCCCAGCAAATCTGCCTTGTATATGTTGTCATCTGGCTTGTCCCTATGAGGTACCCAAATTTCTCCCACCCTCCTGTTTTCCACTCTTTTCCCACATTGGTGGATATGCCTGTCCAAGTGATCTGCTTCCGTCTCCTGCGTGTCCTCTGGAAATAGGTCGGGTCTGGAGGAATTACTGGCCCTGTGCCTGTTTGAGACAGGCCAATTTTCTTCTCTCACCTGAGGCAATGCCCCCTTCAGGAAGCGTGATGTCTTGGGAATGCCCTGTTGCTCAGGCAGCTCAAAGGCAGCTTCTCTGTCGCTATGACCCAGGCAGTTCCCTCAGCTACTCTCCTTCTCTTTCCCGTTTGAAGGGCGCCTCTGTTCTCCACTTTCCAACTTTCCCAACCACGCCGTATGTATAACCTCCTCTTCCAGCTTCACAGCTAAGATTCCTGTGCAATCATGAGCGTCTGTAGATGTTTCTTCCCATTTCCCTTTGCCCTGTCTTGTTCTGTTCTCCATCCAACCATCTCCCACACATGCATGGATTTTATCCTGCACTCTATCGCATCCCAAATTTCATCACTTGTCATTCCTTGACACTGAGTCATTCCCGTTCCTGGATAAGGGAGGAACAAGACTTGGCCTTGCACCGAAGGGTGGAAAGATGGCCACGCTCAAAGTGGAGCCCTCTCCAGCCCTTCAGGCTGCTCAAAATGCTCTCCCCTTTTGATTCAGGGAGGGAGGAAATCCCTCCAAGGGGCAGCAGAGGAAACCTCTCACTGCACTGTCAGACCATCATCTAGGAAAGTTGTCTCTACTCACAATTTTAACAAAAATCAGTATTTTTCATCCTCAGAGGCTCTATATTCTTTACTGGGCTCAGAATTGAGTTGGTGACTATTTCTGATATCTGGTGTAAACTTCAGCATCCAGACAAAACACAAATTTTCCATAGAAGCCACACGTCTTCAGTACAATGGGAAAACCAGAAAAGAACGTGTAGTTCATTGTGTAAGAGAAAATAAATTACATGATTAGGAGAGGGTGAATTTACAAATTGCTAATGCTGTCATTCTGGCGATGGACTTTTTCCTGATGACAGACTAGTCCAAGAGAAATTCCAGCTCAAAAACTGCCAGTGAATTATTTCCTATGTAAAAGGCGAATCGTTATTTTCAGTCGGAGAGGAAAAATTCCTAATAATTTTGGTAGGAGACTCCCAGGCCCAAAATATTGAGAAACACATTTGTTCCTGCCCTTTCCAGAGCTCAGCTGGGTTACGCAGGAAGCAGGATCCCCCTTGCCTACCTCAGCCAGGCAGGACAAATGGGAGCAGGGCTGCCTGTCCAGGCAGCCAGCTGGAAGGTCAAGTTTTGATGTGGTTCTTCCAAGCAACTTTTTGCACCTGAAAAGAGCACCCGAAAACTTGAGGACTGTGGCTTAAAAAGTAAGAGGTAGGTTGGGTTTTTTTTCCTTTTGCTTCTGGTACGTTAGGTGCTGGTTCATGATGATCCCGTGATGTTTGGCACACGTACCATGGGAAACCTAGCAGATCGAACTGATCGTCTGTCAGCTGGATAACGTGACGACGGGTTCCTGAAAGTGAAACTGGCACCGAGGTAAAATGTCAGTGGTCTTAGGCACAGTTCAAATGACCGGTCCTCCTTTCCGCGTGCAGTCCGGTTCTTTGTCACAAAAGGACACGCACTTTCTCTTAACAGCTGCTTCTTCCCAAGAGCGAAGTCGTACGGTCAGTAGAACAACTGCTTTAACAAAGGCAAACAAATTTGGCTCTTGGTCTCCATCTAATCATTAATGCAGTGTTTATCCATTCCGTGCTGCTAGAGCGTAATGTGTTCCAAATGGGAGTTCCTGCGAAAAAAAGGCCGTCGTTGCCAACCCTTCCCCCTCCTCGCGGCGAATATTTTGTGAAGAGCTTGAGGAACTGGAATTCCGCTAAGCAATATTCTATCAACCCGATCTAGCTCTCCCCACCCCCCCTCGCCCCTCGCACGCATTTCGATAAAAGTTACAGAAATCATGTGTTGCACAATATGGAGACACTTGACTGTTTTATAGTATGCGCGGAGGAAAGCCCCTTTTTTGCTTCCCCGCATTCCAGCTTGAGCCTTAGATGTTCCAGTAAAAAAATCCAGTATTCACGCTGGAAAGGGACATCAAAAGTCTCCGAATCATCCACCCTTTTCTTAATTATTTTGTACCCAAAAGGTCAATGAATGCTTTTTTTCCCTGTGGCTTGAGGAGGGTGTTTGTTATTTCATTGTTTATTGAGTAATACCAAATTTCCTATTCCTGGAATCTTCCCGTTCTTGCAATGCTTCTCTTAGTGCGAGGGTACGTGCTGCGTTTCCTCAAACCTCTGCTGGGCAGCCCGGCAGGAGAGACACTGCAGGGAAAACCACCCGTGGCTGAGAGTGAAAAATGAAATTTCAAGGTTGAAGCACCAGAGCGGCACAGAAGCAGGACACAAGACCACGGTTTTCCTCCTGGTGGAAGACCTTATTTGGTTGGACAAATCGGATGTTCTGCCGTTCTTTTCCATTGTCTTGTGACACGCTGCCAAGTATGTGCTCCAAGCAGAGGGAATGAGAGGGGAGCTGCCGCGGGTCAGCTTTGCACAAGGCTTCCTCTTTGCCAAATCTTGAAATGGCCTAAGGGGGAAAAAAATCCTTCACCATTTAATCTGCAGACTGCTGAACCTTATACCTTTGTTTGAGAGAGAATGAAACAAAATATAGAGGAACACGAGAGACCTCTTGAATCACACAGTCCCGTCCTCTGTAGTTGCAGGCACCGAGCACAAAATGATTTTCAAGACACGCATAAGTCATCTGCTTTTGCTTGGAAGGGAGATAGGAATCACTACGATGTTGCTCTTAAAAAAAAAAAAAGATTAATGATTCTTTTTCTGTTGCAAAGAGGAATGTAATCTATGCATAACATTGTAGTTCCCCAGATTGCTCAAATGAAGTGGATTGTTAGGCTCATTTTTAAAAATGTAACCTTTATTCTGCCTTTAGATTTTTTAACATCCAGCCAGCAGTGTACAGTCTTGTTGACTAAATGAAAAAAAAATTATCTTAGATAATTTAGATTAGATTTTTATATGTAAAGATAAAATCACTTCTTAACCTTCTTCAAGGGGTCTAATACTTGCCAGACTGAAAAGTGGGGGTTTCATAATGCAAATATTTTTATTCTCCTAGCTCTTGTCTGGCCCGTCTGAAATTTCTCAGCCTCTTTCACCCTGGTCAGGAATGGCTAGCACATGCCATTGTGATCGCCACCCCTGAAGTGCAGTTAAGCGCATCCTCTCTGTGCCTTTCTGATGCACCCTGGTTTCCCCTTTTGCACGCCACAAGGACAGTACGGGCCTTTTTTGTTTTGTTTTGTCAAATTGCCACAAGGTCATGCTACCCAGAGGTTAATCCATAATTATTCCCATGTCTTTCCCAATTTACCATCTTTCAAGATGCCATTCCCATGAGAGCGATGGGTTCCATAGGCAATGGGGTGGCAGGAATAATCGCCATACAGATAGGTTTTATCTCAGCCCCTGTCTAAAGCAAAGAGCTACAGAGTGACCAAGGGAAATCCCAGCTAAATCCCTACTGCTTCCACCAATCTTGTCCAACATCAGCAGTCACGAATACGCTAGGAGTCCTGGTCTCAGATCTTACCTTCAGATTTGTCACGCTATTGCAGAATCTAGACTTACCGGGATCTGTTAGATCGCCGTAAAACTCGTGCACTTCAGCTGCAGATTGGAAAAACCACAAGACTGAACCCAAAGGGTTCAGCTGCCAAGGGAGAAGACAAACCCGTTTCAGAGCCTTCCTCCTAATAGGCTTAGAGGAGGAGGGGGAGCTGGGTGGGATGTGGCTTGCCAAAAGGTGCCGTGAGGGCCAGTAGTGGAAATGGAAACGCTGTGTCATCTCTAGCGGGCACAAAGGCATCCCTTTCTCCTAGGAACCGGTGCGGCTGTACGGAGGTACCGGTGTGTGGTAGGTAACCTGCTGTGCCTGCTACAAAAAGGACCGGGACACTGTTCAACCTGCGTAGGTCTAAAGAAACTCAGGCTGAAGCACAATCTTTCTCTTGCAGGTGATGCAGACTTAGGTTCACCACACTCATCCCTCTGTCCTCAACAGCCACTCCAGGGGAAGGATGAACTTCCTAGTGCTAGCATCTGTGTCTGACAGGCAGTGGGTGATGTCGATGGCCATAGAATTGGAGTGCCAAGAAGCAGGAAGACATTACCAGTTCAAAGCAGGTCCAAGTCCAGATTCACTCTGCATCCACGCTGTAAATGCACCATCCTGGGAGAAGAGGTCTGGAAGGAGCACTCTGGCCCCTAGTCCATCAGGAGATACTCCAGCCCACTCCTCACTCAGGGGAAACCCTGGGCCCCATGGGGTCAGCGCACCTCCTCTCCACCTCCTGCTGTGGCCCAAGCCTCAGTGACTCTCTGCCCACAAGTTTTCAGCCAGCCTCACATCCTCCAGCACAACCCGCCTGAGGACCCAGAGAAGCCAGGGTGATCATGCCAGGGGCCCTAGGGAGGCTGGGGAGCCCAGCCCCACATCCCCATGCTGATGGATGCCATGTTAATCTTCTCACTAGATGGAGCCAGTGGATGGATGCTGGTGAGTCTGTTCTCCCTCTTGGAGGTGCCCGGCAGTCATCACCGCATGGAGAGCGGATATGTTCCCATGCAGAGCCATCGTGGGATACGATCCCATGGCTCCTCCATGGAAGAGGAGAGCTTTTGTTAAGCATGGAGGAGAGGAGGTTTCAATGACTAACATTTTGGCTCATGCAAATTCAGAAGAAGATGTGAGTGAAGTTTTCACAAAAGTTCTGGAGGCAATGGATTCAAATTAAATGAGGGGAAAAAATAACACTGCTGCAAAGCCAACTGTCTCTGGTACAGGAGGAGCCAGACAGAGGAAGAACCAGAATGGTGCTGGAAATGCTGCCACCCACAAATGTCCCAGCAGCGATGAGGTAAAGCTCTGGAGTATATTTCCATTGTCTTCCAAAACCAAAATAAACATTTGGGGGATTGCTCAACACCATCTCCGCCTGGACAGGGAGAGAGCAGAAGTGCAGTACAAGCCTAAACCAATCCATGTGGGGCGTCTGACTGCACGCAAGTGCAATCCCATTGAAACCTGTTGTGTATTATGCACTAAAAGGTGGTGGGGGTGAGGGACCCACAGACCATCTCCATCCCTGGCTTACAACAGTGTCTTGCAAGACAGCCTGGTTTCGATACATGTTCATCCCACTTTTTAAATGTCCCAGAACCCATTTCTTTGAGTGCAGTCTTTAACAATCCATTGCATCGTTCAACTTTCCTGGCAGCTAGTGTGTGATGGGGAGTGTGATACACCCACTCAATGCCACGCGCTTTACTCCAGGTGTCTATGAGACTGGTTCAAAAATGAGTCCATTGTCCAAGTCATTTCTTTCTGGGGTGCCATGTCACCACAAGATTTGCTTTTCGAGCTCCAGAACAGTGTTATGGGCAGTGGCATGGGGCACAGCCTATGTTTCCAGCCACCTGGTGGTGGTTTCCACCATAACGAGCGCGTGCTGTTTACCCTGGCATGGTCGCGGAAGTGTGATATAGCCAATTTGCCAGGCCTCCCCATACTTATATTTCAACCAATGCCCTCCATACCGGAAAGGTTTTAAGCATTTGGCTTGTTTAATTGCAGCACGTTTCACATTCATGGATGACTTGTCCATGGTCAAGTCCACCTCTCAGTCACGAGCCCATCTGTGTGTTGCATCTCTGCCTTGATGGCCTGAGGTGTCATAGGCCAGCCAAAAATAACTCACCCTTAGGCTGCCAACCCAGGTCTACTTGAGACACTTTAACCTTAGTCGCCCAGTCTACCTTCAGGCTGTTTTGATGTTCCTCAGTGGCCTGACTCTTGGGTATGTGGGCATCTATGTGACATACTACCTTTACCATTAGCTTGTCTAATCGGGCAGCAATATCATGCCATAATGGGGCAGCCCAGATGGATTTGCCTCTGCACTGGCAATTGTTTTCTTTCCATTGTCTTAACCACCCCCACAGGGCATTTGCCACCATCCATGAGTCAGTGTAGAAATAAAGTACTGGCCATTTCTCTCACTCAGCAAGATCTAAAGCCATCTGTGGATGGTTTTTACCACTTCAGACTGACTCAGTTCACCTTCGCCTTCAGCTGCTTCTGTGACTCGTCGTGTAGGACTCTACACAGCAGCTTTCCACCTACGTCGTTTTCCTACAATACAGCAAGACCTATCCTCAAACGAGGCCTGTTGCTTCTAATTTTCTCATAATTTTTTGTGTGGTGGGTCCTCTTTAGCATGCATTACCTTCTCCCCTGGTGGCATTCCAAAATCTTTGCCTTCAGCCAGTCCATGATCACTTCCAAATTTCCTGGGCAATCGGGGTTCCCTATTTGAGCCCACGGAGTGACCAATGCGACCCACTTAGTCCGTGTAGCATCAGTCACCTGTTGTGTGGAGGGAGTCTTCCCTTTAAACATCCAGTTCAACACTGGTAAGTGGTGCGACAGGAGGAGCTGTGCTTCAGTACCAATAGCTTCTGAAGCAGCTCGAACCGCTTCATAGGCTGCCAGTGTCTCCTTTTTCTGATCCTCTGTGTACTCAAGTCCAAAACTCGAGGGGTCAACCTCGAATCTCTGCTCGGCCTTCTGATGGAGACTTCAGGTAGGGCTGCAGCGTAGAGCACATTTTTAACATCTTGACTTGTCCAGACTGGCCCAAGGGCTACTGCATGACGATCTCTTGCTTGATTTGTTCAAAGGCCTGTTGTTACTCACAGCCCCATTTGAAATCGTTCTTTTTCTGAATCGCTTCTTAGAGAGGGCTCGTAACCTCACTGTGGTCTGCAATATGTGTTCGCCAGAAACCCATGACACCTAAGAAAACTCGTGTCTCCTTCTGATTAATTGGTGGAGACATAGCTGTTATTTTGTTATTCACATCTATCGGGATCTGGCAATGCGCATCTTGACATTTAATTCCTAAAAAATGGATTTCTTGTGCAGGTCCCTTGACCTTGCCTCTTTTGACAGCAAAACTGGTTTTCAGAAGACGCTGAATTACTTTCTCCCCTTTCTCAAAAACTTCTTCTGCTGTATTAACCCATACGACGATGTCATCAACATATTGCAAATGTTCAGGAGCTCCACCCTTTTCCAGAGGAGACTGAATCAGTCTGTGGCAAACATGACTTTCCCTGGCACTGAGGAAAGAATGACCGGCCTGTAGTTCCCTGGGTCCTCCTTCCAGCCCTTTTGTAGAAGGTGTCACATTGGCTAACCTCCAGTCAATTGGTACCTCCCCCATTAGCCAGGACTGCTGGGAAATGATGGAAAGTGGCTTGGTGAGCACTCCCGCCAGCTCCGTCAGAACCCTTGGGTGGATCCCATCTGGCCCCATAGACTTGTGCACGTCCAAGTGGTGCAGCAGTTCATTTACTGCTCCCTCTTGGATTATGGGGCCTTGATTCCACTCCCCACCCCTGCCTTCTGGTTCAAGAGCCTGAGCACCCAGTGACCTGGTCTTGCCATTAAAGACTGATTCAAAGGCAGCGTTCAGTGCCTCAGCCTTTTCCTCATCTTTGGTCACTACATTTCCACCTGCATCCAGCAAAGGATGGAGACCCTCCTTAGCTCTCCTTTTGCTGTTGATGTATTTACAGAAACACTTTTTGTTGTCCTTTATGGCAGTGGCCAGACTAAGCTCAAGCTGGGCTTTAGCCTTTCTAATCTTCTCCCTGAACAGTTTCACAAACCCTTACAGTCATGCTGAGTGACCTGCCCCTTCTTCCATAGGCCATAGAGTTCTCTTTTCTTCCTGAGCTCCAGCCAAAGCTCTTTGTTCAGCCAGGCCGGTCTCCTACCCCGTCGGCTTGTCTTATGGCTCACCGGGACAGCCTGCTCCTGAGCTTTGAGGATTTCCCTTTGGAGGATTGTCCAGCCTTCCTGGACTCCTTTGCCCTTCAGGACTGCCTCCCAAGGGACCCTACCGATCACTGGCTGATCTCTCTCCTGAAACGGTCAAAGTCTGCCCTCCAAAAGTCCAAGGTGGCAGTTTCACCGAACCCCCTTCCTACTGCCTCAAGAACTGAAAACTCTATAATCTCATGGTCACTGTGGCCAAGGTGGCCTCCAGCCTTCACATCACCCACAAGTCCTCCTCTGTTTGTGAACAACGGGTCCAGCAGGGAGCCTTCCCTGGTTGGTTCCCTCACCAGCTGTGTGAGGAAGTTCTTCCACACACTCCAGGAACCTCCTGGACTCTTTCTTCACCGCTGTATTATATCTCCAGCAGACACCTGGTAAATTGAATTCCCCCACAAGAATGAGTGGCACTGATCGTGAGACTTCTCCCAGGTGCTTGTAGAATATTTCATCTATGTCTTCATCCTGGTTGGGTGGCCTATAGCAGACTCCCACCGTGATGATCAGCTCTAAAGGGATGCCAGTTCCTCACACTCCGCAGGAGCTGCCTCCAGAAAGAGAGAGGATGTGCCTCTTTCGCAAGAGTCCTGTCAATACCCACTTCTCTAGCCATTGGTCTCAGCTGCTTGACTTCTCTACAGTCTAACTCCATACCACTGGTTCTGTTATCCCAGCACCAGAGCAGCCAAGGAACAAGTTGCTCACCTTCATGATGACTGTAATCTTTATGTATATCTCAGAACTCACTTAGGGATAGATATTGAGTGGCCACCTCTGATTCTTCCTCCCATGATGACCCTGCAGGACCTGCTCTTTTATACATTTCTTCTTCTCTACAGGGGCATCTGACGCTGGCACTGGTTGAGTTCCCATCACCCTTAACTGGGGGCTGACTAGCTATGTTCTCTTGGGGGCTGAGATAGCCGCAGTGCTTGTCGTGGTGGCTGAAATATCTTCAGGGCCCGTTGCAGGGGTTGTGTCAGCCACGCTGTACCCACATCTATGCTAATATTCTACTCTAAGCAAGACCACGAGCTGAAAAACCTTCAGAAGGCCTAACAGTATGATAAAGGCGGTGGAGGCATCCCAAGGGTATACCAAATTCTCTTTGCCCATTACCATTCCATAGAAATTCCATAGAAACATAACTACCTAAGAATTTATAATACCATAACCTAAGAGCAAAGAACATAGCGGAGCATCACCTCTAACCCTACATCCAAATGTGATAAACCGCACAAAACCGATAACCAACAGCAGGAAAGCTGCCCGCAGCTTCGAAAGCAACTCTAGAAACAAATACCAGAGAATTGCATCCAGTGACCATCCTACCCACACCCCCAGCATGATGAACGCTTGTAACAACTCAGTCAAATTTGAGTCTCTCTAATTAAAGGTCTGCAATTCTCCCCGGTAAGCTATTTAAGTCAAGCCAGAAATAAACATTGGGTGCCAAATAAGTTGCCTATATTTAGCCCACATCTGGGGCTAAACTATAGCAGTTGCTCTCTCACCCGATGACCCCTCCCCAGCCAAGAAGAGGGATCAGGAAAAGGAGAGGAGACCCACGGGTTGAAATAGAAACAGATTTAATGAGCCAGCTGTACTAATACCAATGCCAATATAAAGTACATAGAGTTATACTCAGCCCAGCGAATGAACGGTAGTAACAATAAAGAGGAAAGCAGTCAGTGGGAGAAGGAAGGCAAGTGCCAGCCCAAGCTCAAGCCCAAGCCCCTGCTCTCCTCGGCAAACTTTCCCCTTTATAGAGCATGACAGCCCCAGAGACCTGGGGTTGTTTAGTCTGGAGAAAAGGAGGCACAGGGTAAACTTCATTACTCTCTACAACTACCTGAAAGGAGGTTGTAGCGAGGTGGGGGTTGTTCTGTTCTCCCATATAACGAGTGACAGGATGAGAGGAAATGGCCTCAAGTTGCGCCAGAGGAGATTTAGGTTGGCTATCAGGAAGAATTTCTTTACAGAGAGGGTTGTGAAGCATTGGAACAGGCTGCCCAGGGAGGTGGTGGAGTCCCCATCCCTGGAGGTGTTTAGCAGATGGGCAGATGTGGTGCTGAGGGACATGGTTCAGGGACCCTGGCAGTGCAGGGTGAATGGTTGGACTCGATGATCTGAAAGGTCCAACCAGATGATTCTGTGTGGTGTTGTGATTTATGGTATGGGATAGACCTGTGAGCCAGCTCAGGTCAGCTGTCCCGGCTGACTCCAAACTGCTAACAGCCTGCAGACCATGGCAGGCCTATGAGTCTCTCCCAGGAAAACCAGGACAATATCCCACACCTTCTCCCCTTGGTGCCTCATGTCCCCGCCAGCCCTGGTCAGCACTCCACAGCCAGATGTCCTTCCCCAGGTGCCTGTTCCCTCCACCCCAGCTCCTTACTCCCACCACTGGCCCAACACCCTCCTCTCCACGCTGGTGCTGCAGTTGCTGCTCCAAATCCCTCACCAACGGGGACACTTCCACATTGCCATCCCCACCACTTCGGTAGACCCAAACCTCTGGGCCATGCTGAGGTTTCAGCCCTTCTGCTTTTGTAGCACTTTGATGAGTGCTGGACTCTTCACACACTTTCACAGCTTCTGTTCCTGATCTCATAACCTCACTAATGCAGTCATGGTCTGCTTTGAAAATCAATACCTGATCTTTGGTAAAGTCTTATTTGCAGAGGCAAAAATGGGAGTCAGTAGGTATGTCTTATCAGAAAGCCAGGTGAAAAGCTAGAGCGTGACTCGGAACCGGTTATCAGCTCTGCGAAATCCCACTGCCTATCCCAGAAATCTGTCCTGAATACTTCCTGACTCATGTGTTCAGTGTATATTGATGGTTTATGAGGAACTGTTCAAATTCGTCGGGGGGCAGAAATTGGTGAGTAGTACTAAAAATGAAGCACCAACACCTTGCTGAGCATGAAAGACTGGCAAGTACTCCTGGGACTGTTCTTTCTCAGATATTCAAACACCCTTGTGGCGTTTCTGAAAGGAGTCAGCATTTTATCAGGGATATATAATAATGTTGGGTGTTAGCCAGACTTTGGGGAAGTGCTCATTCAGCTTTGATCTTTTTTTATCAGGTTTTTTTTGTTTTCTTTGCAAGTACGTGCCCCAGAAAGGCCAGTGGGCTGGTGGCTGTGGGCAGAAGGGTGCTGGCCCTGCTCAACACTGGAGTAGGAGCTTCATTCTCTCCTTCCATGGGTGTCTACATGCTTTCTGCATCACAGGTCCACAGATGAAAACCAGGTCACGCTTTGGCAGATGACTAGCTTGGAAGCAGTGGAGTTTTACCAGAGGAGCCAGCAGTCCTTATTCAGGCGCATCCTGCAGATACCTAACTTGATAATCACTACCAGTGGGTCTCTGCCTCATCTGCAAAGCAAACTCAGGTCTGGCAGCATCTGAACTAGGTGAAGGTGTCTACCTTCAGCAAGGGGTCTAAATACACACTGGTGTGGTCGATAAGTTCAGCCTGTTAAGCCCATACGGCCCTGCTGGCCTTGCTGTCCCTGGTTTCCATCACAGAGGGATTCCTACACCACCCAGCGTTACGCAGTGCTGATGTGTCCCTAGAAAGCATTGGTTTGTGGTTTGAAACCGGAGGGTTACATTCCCAGCCTGCCTGCTGCTTCTGCACATCCTCTCCTCTCCCACAGAGAGATGACGATGGTGCAGTGACAGCCGGTCAGAAACCATGGGGTGATGATGCTTCTACATGCCAGCCGGTCAGGAAGCATGGGGCGATGATGCTTCTGTATGCCTCTCCCCCTTCCCGAGCACACCCTGCCCACCCACCCCCCCAAAGCTGTAACACGGGAGACAACAATTTCCAAGCCGCAGGCCACAGCCCTGAGCAGCTGAGCGCAGCCCAGCAGCCAGAAGCACCGGTGGCAGAGCTGGGAGCCCACCACCCGCTCCGGCACCGCATCCCCAGCATCCCGCTGGGATACAATAGCTGAGCCACCCGTGCGCCTGTCGAGGGAAGGCAGGGGCTGGAGCAGGTGACGCACTTCACAGTCCGCTAGCAGACCCATTTCAGGCTGTCCTTTTCTACGTGTCCCTCTCTCGCCTCCTAACCCGCAGGCAAGGTGTCCCCTGAGCCCAGGCCTGTCATTATCAGTCCCCTGTCATATGGAAGCGAGGACGTCCCAGGGCACCGCTGCCTGCACTCGGGGCTTCCCTTCTGACACTCCCGCATTCAGCGCAGCCCACGCCACTGTTGCAGGGGGAATTCTACAAAGGGGAGAATGCTTCCTTTCAGCAGCCCAGGGTCAGCGCAGGGCTGCTTCACTCGCAGAGGTCAATCATTAGGATGCTCGGAGATGGCTGGGATGCTTGGGAAGGGCAGGGTGTTCTCCACCCCCCTGCTTCTCGCAGCACTGCGCTTTGTCACAATGATAAATGAGAGAGCGAGGTGGGGAAGCTCTTGACTGCGCGTGGCCTGGGCCCCGGGGGGTTCGCAAACTACTGCAAAGCGGCAGCTGATAAAATGGTAACTAATTCAATTAGTGAAATTTAATTTAGGTGGGGAGCGGATGGTGGCTTTGCCAAGACCATATGGGAAACCAGTGGTGTTTCCATATAGAAGAACTTAATTTAAACAATGAACTCATGGTTCTTCATAACCCAGCAGCCAAAGAGCCCCCAGGAAACCCTGGAAGGAGTTTTACTAATTAACCAGACAAAAGCCTGGCGAGTCTGGGCCAGGCAGGAGGAGGCGAGGGGGAGCAGGTAGCAAAAATGGTCCAGGTTCAGGTCACGAATGTGGCCAAGTTGAAAGAAATCCCTCCCGGTGTCAGAAAACAGTGTTTATCTCCTCACATACCCCCTGGCTGCTTCCTCCAAGCGATGTGACCCACGACTGAATCCCTGCAGCCCAGCGGGGGACAGCGGGAGGCTCGGGCGGGAGAGGTGAGAAGGAAGAGCTGGATACGTGCTCCTCATCAGCGGGGAAACCGCTCCGAGGAGACATGCCAAACTTCTGCAAAGACTAATTAGAGTAAAAGGCTTCCTGTCCTTCGTGGCCCCGTGCCGCTGCACTCCCTGCAAGCGCACAAGGCACCTGCCTTCAGAGAGCCTGACCTTTCCGGGCGGGAGGGCTGGGCGGTGGAGCGAGAGGAAAAGCCTTGTGTCACGGACATTTTTGGAAGGAAAGGGAATGACACAGTCGGGGGGAAGAACTGCCAGCAGGGGAAGCTGGGGTGGGACGAGAGTTTCTGCCTGCTCCAGGGGAATCAAACTGCAGAGTCCATAGGTCATAGCAATTCTCACCTTTCCTAACGGGTAAGGGATGCAAAAAAAAAAAAAAGGAGTTTGGATTTGGTTTTGTTATTTTTACTTGGCACTGAGCCCCTGTGGAGTTTGGAAAGAGTCCCGTGATCGAGTCCTGCTAACGAAAGCCTTCCCATCACTGAAACTGTGGGTGTAAAACTTCGTGGAAACTAATCTCTAGGTTTGAAAGTCTGGGAAGTTCTGCTGAAAAGACTGGCTTGCTCCTCAAGTTAGGGAAGAAAAAGAACACATACGATGAAAGCAACTGAGCACTGAAAACAGACAACTTAAATAGCAAATATCAGACACCTTTGAGAAAATACTTACAAAGAAATGCCTAAGTACTTGCCCACGATTATATCTCCAAGGCACCGATGTCTGTTGGGAGCATTAGGGCTCAGCAGTGGGCTGGGAAAACTCTGGGAGAAATTCCAGCTCATTTCCTACCACCGCTTAGGTTCGTGCAGAGAAAGCCCATCCTGTTGCAATACTGCACAGGGCTGCTCCGGCGTATGACCAAGACCCAGCGAGACACATCCAAAGGAAGGCTGGAGGACCCGCACAACTTCTGGCCCATGGTGAGCTGGTGCTCTGGTGCTTCCTTGCACAGGGAGGGATCTGAGCGTTCGCACTCGGTGAACTCCGAGCCTCGGAAGGAAGCTTTCCACAGCCTGAAACAGGGATCCAGCATTTTCAATCTTTTTTGTCCAGTTTTGTCGGTGAAAAGTTAAGAAGCAAAGACATCTGGGGTTTCCTGGTAATCTGTGAGGCAATGTAAGTGTGATTGGGTAATTACAGCAAATCATGCATTCAGCACTACTCCTGGCCCGCTGAACTCACTCCTAATGCTGAACTGTTCTCTTTGCAGGTTGCTGGTTCGGGCACTGGTCAAAGGCAATTTTTAAATTAAACCTGTCCACAGAGAAGGTTTTCATAGGTTTCATTTTTCGAAGGGGGCAGTTGGAAAGCATAGAAACTTCTACAGACCATTAATACTTTGCTATTTATTCCCAAAACAGCCAAAATGAAAAGCTCTTCCACAATGGCGTTCTGCAGCAGAGCAGGGAAGGAATGAAGGAATGAAGGGAGCAGGAGAGCTGCTAACCTCCGACGTGATGTAGGGAAAGTTTAAGTGAGTCCCCGAACTGAGGAGGAGGTGCTGTGTCCCACAGAGAGCGTGGCGGACAGGAGAGGACAAGACGTGCTCACAGTAGACTTGGCCTCCAGAGGTTCCAATGTGAAACAACGTCTGTCTTTTCTGCTATTCCAACACTTCCCTCTGCCACCCACCCGCCCCGTGTGGCTTCCCAGGGATATTTGCTCCCATAACACTGAGCTGTGCTGAGGCAGTGCCCAGAAGAAGCCGCTGGTGGCTGCGGCACATCTCACACCCAAGTGGGGCAAGGAGTGTCACTGCCCGTACTGAGATGTTCCTGCAGAGGAAGGTGAGGCTCGGGAGAAATATGGGAAAAGAGGTCAGAGAAAGGTACGAAGGGTGAGTAAAGGGCTTGTTTGCTTTCCCATTCCCCACCTCCTCATTTGCAGAGAACTCAAGAAATGAAACACTGGTGGTGTTGAAAGCTGTGTGGCAAGGTCTGACCTTGTAGAGATGTTGAGGTGGTAGCAAAGGCCTATTGGCCTCGGCCCCAGCATGGCCTGTCCCAGCGCTTCCATCCCCATCTGTCTCCCATGCACAAGTGTGTCACTGCTGTGGCTCTTCCTGCTACCATATTGCTCTGCCAGCCACGTGCAGCTGCACACTGAGCTCCAGGATGGGCTGTTCCAGTTTCTTCATCCACCTGCTTAGGCTCAGGAGTCATTAGTGCCAAGCAGGTAAGGACATAGTAAGTAAGGTCCTCATTCATCACACCTAACTTCATGTATGCCATGGAGGACCTTCTATGGACACTTCTTCTGCTAGAGGCATCACAGAAGAAGATGCACCACAGGAGAGCTGAGCCTGTGAATTCTGGAAATGGTGGAAAAGTACCTGGAAGTGCAAAGGAAGAAGGAGGGAACAGTAAAGATGTGTCACTAAAGCCTAAAAGACATTGGTGGCTGAATTATATGAGCAGGCACAGAACAGAACGCAGGACGTGTGCTCTGCCACACTTGGGGCTCTTTAGGCACCAGGCAGGTCACTATTTGTGCCGACTATCACGCATGATCTCCCTCGGAGACACCAGGACAGAACGATGTGGCTATCAGCTACGTGACAGAGGGAAAGGGGAAGCTCTGCATGAAGATTACATCCCCAAAGGATCCCCTGCCAGAAGTCTTCCTCTGAGTGAGCGCATTGCCATCAGAGGTGTGCTGTGCGGGCAGAAAGATGCAATATACCTGCCGATGAAGAGGCACCTCAGGAATCTAAACTGGGACAAAACGTAATGTGATCAACTGCTGCCATGTACAGTCAATGCGCGACAAAGAAAGAAATACGTCGGTGCAAGAGAACGCGTCGGCAAAGTAAGCGTGGTGAGGTTTGTTTTCAGCTACTCCCTCCTGGGCTTTGAGTCCATCAGCCGGTGAGAGGCGGGCAGCCCCCCTTGAACACCCCACAGGACCAGGGGGATAGCCTGGGTGCTACTAACAAATAACACGATGGATTTAAGACTCACAAGACAGCAAGGGAAAATCCAGAGCGGGGTTTTCTGGGGTTTGTTTCTTTTATGCACCACTGGAACCAGGAAATATATCGATATGGAAGTTTAGAAATGGTCTGAGGTTTCGCGGAACTTGCGTCAGAGTGGCCCAGTGCCTAACAGTACCGTTAACTTAACAGAGGTCACACACTGAAGTGCTGCTTTCAGACAGGGGCTCTGGGAATTTCAGAGAGCTGTTTAAAGGAACACTCCGAGGGTTGGCCAAGGTACCGATCAGGCTGTGCGGGAATCTCACTTCACCCCACAGCGGCGTAAAAATCAATTTGGTTGCTTGTGAACCGTCTGCAGCAAATGCAGAAATTTTGTCTGTGCTCATGAACTTTTTTATCAGAGCAAGCTATAAACTTCCTTGGCCTATCTGGAGAGTCATAAACTATTTGAGATGGCTATTGATGGAAACGTTTCAAGTTCTAACGGGATTTACTAAGAAGGGAGGTGTGGGAAAAGTGAGCTGGTCCTTTTACAGTGTGCAGTATTGACCAGTCATGGATGTTGACACCAAGGGGTTCTGGCTGGTGATGCACCAAGACAGCGCCTGTGCTTGGCTTTTCAGCAGCTCTGTGCACCAGTGCAGGAAAAGCTCCATTCAAGAGACCCCGGGCTCCCTGCATCAGACAGCTGCATTTTCATTGCATCATCACATTGGGTCTTGCTCGTAAGCGATGAGGTGTCAGGGTGCTCAGCTGCTGGTGGGCAGCCTGCAGCAGCGCTGGTGCCTCCGTTAGCTGAGGGAACTTGAGAGAAATAAGGCTGTACCTTAGCCTCTGGGTTTCTCTGGTTTGGATTGGCGTGTTTTATGTTTCTAGCTGCATCAGAAGCTGGCTTTGATGTTGTTTAGCTTCTTCATACTGTATGTATTTTAGCTATAGCTTGAAAGAGACAGGTTCTGCCTGTCAAAGCCCTGCGTTACGCATCGCTGATAGCTCTGTCCCGCCCTACGTGGCCGCAGCCTCCGGAGTGGCTTATAGGATGCACTTCCTTGGGTGGGAATCCAGGTTCTGCCCGTTTGCACTGCCAATCAGGCAGACGGGCGCAGATAAAGGCTATGGGCCAGGTTTTGAAAAGTATGCACCGCTGCAGATACCATGTTTTAGGCTGCTGAAACAAGAAAGAACAGCTTCTACCTGCCTCAGTGGCAGGAGATCCCGTGTTACTCCCTAGTAAGTCTCACTAAAGGCACCGTGCAATCCAGTCAAGGCTTAATATGTGCTTACATACCCCCAGGTTGATCTCCCCGTGTGTCTGCCTTGTTCTGCGTTGGGAAAACCATCTTTTTGTTCGGGATGTCCACTCAGCCTGCGGGGCTGATCACTCTTGCATTGTGCTTTGCAGGATGAGCACCAGTTTGACAAAAGCAGAACCTTCCTTCCATGAAAACTGCGGGGTGGGTAAGAGCCACCGCCACAGCACATTCTGCCTCTGGAATGGCCTGCGTAACTCGGTGGCTTGTTTAAGAAGCTCTGAAAGCTTGTCTGCTGCTGACAGAGCCGGGAGCCGAGCGGCCGGCATGGGCAGGGCGAGCGCACAGAGGAAAGCAGAGGTCACGCTCAGGTGGGGCTTCCCCACAAATGCCCCACGGAGGACGGGAACCTTTCACAAGGGGCCACCTGTGCTCAGAAACCTCCGTGTTATGGCCAGGCTCGCATGCTATACACTTCCCCGGTTAGTTTTGCCTTAGGATAAACTTTCTAAACCCTGGCAGCCGCGCCCGTGGACTCGATGTTCACACCCTTGCCTTTACTCATTTGAAGGAACGAGGATATCGCCAAGTCATTTTGTTGTTCAAATGGCCACTGAGGGCAAGAATCAAACTCGGACGTATCTGAAGAAAAACGCTGCGTTTTTCTGAGGCCATCGTTTCCTGGTGGACAGGACCGTGTTCTCCTGTAGAGCGCAAACCGCCTGTGCTCTGTGCTCTCCAGGTAATCTGGTTTCCACACCACATGCTCCGTTTGCTTCTTGAGGGACTCCGCTCACTCCTTGATGAGGAGACATCAGTACTGCATGGGTTTCACCAGCATTTCCCCGTGTGCCCTGGCTGATTGGAGTTCCCAGACCTGGCCACCAGTCCCCAGGCAAAACAAACTTTGCACGTGTTACAAAACCTTCCTCTTGACATGACCTCACTGCATGGAGCAGCAACTGCTCTGGTATGATGTTCAGAGCATTTCCTG
The DNA here is from genome assembly GCA_009769605.1 of Bucorvus abyssinicus. Lineage (NCBI taxonomy): Eukaryota > Metazoa > Chordata > Aves > Bucerotiformes > Bucorvidae > Bucorvus > Bucorvus abyssinicus. Next base: position 18,670,492 of record CM020042.1, on the reverse strand, counting down.
AAACAAAAGGGCATTGTCATAGCCAGAGCCTGGTACAATGCTCTCCACAAAAGAAGGGAAGGGAAGTAAATATAGAAAATTGAGGAGATATTCAGAGTTGTGGGACGCAAAAGGAAAACTGCCAGGAAATGACTCTACAATGGGGCCAGATCCAGACTCCTTGGTCCATAATACTTGTTGAGGCAACCACCCCCACTAACAGCTGACCTGTGAGTGCACAGCATCCCTGGAAACGGGGCCAAACGCTGCCAGAAATCAGCGAGGACCTTTTCATTGAGTTCACGAACCAGGCTTTTATTTTAACGTCTAAATAAAGCCTTTAGGTTGCTCGCTGTAGGCTTTCGATTTTGAGAGTCTGAGCCTGGTTGCGTGCATTTAAAGCATCCTCTCTGCAGATATTGACAGGCATTCACATATTCGTATTCGCTGCATGCAGAAACAGAGGAGATGTCAATACAGCCCAAGCCCATTTACCACCTTGTCGTCTGCTCTAGCTCAGTCGTCTTTGCACTCTCTAAAGTCAACGGAGGGAGAAGGAGTGGTATTTGCAAAGAATAATTCCTCCCATCCCAAGATTAGTGGTGTTAGCGTGGGGAGGAGAGGTTAAACTGCTGTTTGAAGACGCCTCCACGGTCTACCAGGAAGCACAGATAACGGAATTACGCTAAACACCTATTTGCGAAATAAAAAAAAAGGACAAATCCCACCATCGCAGTCCAAACCAGTGATACAATACAGATGTGTAGAGCGGTAAGTGACCAGATGGTGAATCATACTACAGCGTAGTTTCTTATAATATAAATACAGGCTGATGAATTGTTGATTTGCTCAACAGACCACCTCAGCTTCATTACAAGAGCTCGTCTGCAGCCAGCACAATTTGTCACAGGGCCCTGCGTGTATTTTTAGAGAATACGATGGTCTGGAAATAAAAGATTATGTGCAAGCAATAATTTTTTGTCAATTAATCTAAGGTTCTCTGTACTGAAAAAGAATCCTGGCGTCCGTTTTTTCCACACGATGTGCAGAAATCGTATTTAATGCCAAATTACATTTAAATGAACAAAACCACCCCAAGATTACAATACATTAAGACTACTAAAGATAGCCTCTCCCGTCTATTCCCCTGCGCCTCAGAAGCAATGGGTTTATTTTGAACAAGTAAAGCAGATTTTGCTTCAAGCCTCTTTGGTTCAGGGAGATACCAAAATGCTTCTACAAAGCTATTTCTGGTACTGTGAGGATGCTGCTAATAAAAATAAGGTGGGGGAACTCATGACTTGTTGCATCTCCCATGTTGGCCCCTGGCGGAGTCATGGCAGATCCTGCTGTCCCCCAGTCCTGCAGTGCACGTCCGTCCCGTGGCCGTAGCCACCTCACAACTCAGCAGGCAGCAGGCCTGGTGACCCGCTCACCTCCCCACCACGCACACAGCAAACACACATCTCTGATGCCACCTTCCTCACACAGATGAGGGAAGACAGTGCACAGGGCCAACCCTGCTGGAGAGCAAAGTCCCAGCACGGATGGTGCCAGAGGACCACAGCACAACCCCACACAGCTGCAGAGAGACTTTTTGGGTAGTGGGGAGGTTGCCTCCAAAGCACCAAAGGAGACGTCCTTCAAGAGAAGGCGTGCCTTCAATGGAAGATCCTCTGGGAACACAATGCCTGGTAAACAGCTTCTGTTTTCAGCAAAGGCCAGCCCAACTCTGCCCCACCATTTGGAGAGGACCTACGGGCAAGTGCTGCAGAGCCAGATCCCCCACAAAAGCACCTTCCCTAGGTCCAGCCTGCTTCTGGGAAAGGCTCTGAGATGTGCATGCTCGTACAGCATCCACAGAAGATCTTTTTTGATATATGTCTGCCCAGGGACTTTTCCACTCAAGGAATTTTTTCCAGCTGTGTGGAAAAACAGTAAGGGCAGGCATTTATCCAGCATTTTCAGAAGAAGTTGTGCCTGCGTTAGTAGCTGGCATTGCTTCATAAAAGAAACATCATGTCGAAAATAATGTAAGAATTCTTTGGTCTCTTAATCATTCAGTTTACATAACTTTGTCACTTTTAAAGGTTGTACGCAATGCCAGAGCTCAAAAATGTGACTCTTCCTGGGGAAATGTGAATCGGTAATCCCGGTAACTGCTGATTTACATCTCCTGAGCCATGTCTTTCCACTGACCCAGTGGCCTACTGCTCTTGCTTTGGATTTGTTCATGAAATAGGCTATCCATTCCAATTTGGCCGTTTTCTTATCCCTCTCTGTCCCCCCATGGAGCTTTTCTTCATGAGAGTCCAAAGGGGAAGAGCCTAGAGGACTGTCATGGTGGTGAGAATGAAGACGTGTTTGAGATTTCAAAGATAACATGTGAAAATCAGGAGACATCTGGGCTGCGTAACAGGACTGCCAAGCCTAATGCCCTCCAGAAGCCGTTCTAGCGCTGAGGGCAGCTCCCACTGCTACTCCTGTTCAGACCGTCTCTCCGCTAGCATTGATGTCTCCCTCCTGACAGACCTGGAACTCAGAGGGAAACTCCCTCAGGAAGTACTTCTTGGACTTTGTTGATGTGTGATTGCTGGTTTGGGAAAGCAGTTTTCTTTTGGCCAGAGGACGCCTCGAAGGGTGAGATCTCACTGTCCTCTGGCCGCAGGCATTAACAAAGCCACAAAAGGTGGGGTTTATGTGTGTGTGTGTGTGTGTGTGTTTCTTACCTTGGTCTGCAAGTCTCTATGAGGCAGGAGGATTGCTGAGGGCTGCTCAGAGGGGTGGAAACTGGGTGGTGGAATCGAGTCGAATGCAAAGAGGAGGATGATGAAGAGCCAGAGTTTCGTGTTAGAAGCACAAAAGCAACATAAACGCCTGATCTGAGCATTGCTCCCAGTCCCTCCCTGATCTTTATCTCTCTTACACACATTTAAGTGAATGTCCACTCTTCCAATTACCTCCTGCTACCAAGAATTTTGTAAATCAGAGACAGAAAATATCTTGAGACAAAGTGGCTGGTTGTCTCAACCCAGTAATGCTCTTTTGGGCACCGTTTTTTAATATTCCCACCAGAGCAGTTTTAAATGACACCGACACCTTTCTCCTTCTGAAACTGCCCCACACGTTGCATGGCAGAGGTCGGGAGGAACTGTTGACCTGCATCACCCATCTCAACACATCCTCTCTGCAATCCTGCAGCCAGTCCAGTCTATGCTTACGCGTCATTGAGCCAAGCTAACAGCGAAGAGTACGAGTTATAATTCATTATTGTTATTGTCTCTCTCATGGCTTCGCTCCCCTTTTGACTTCTGGAATAAATCTGGAGAAATTTTGCCTGACTCGGGAGAAATAAATTGGTGGATGAAAGGGGAGAGTCGGGCAGTGTCTGTTCCTGCAGGTCCCTTATCATTTTTACTTCTTTTTCCTCTGTGTATTTTGCTTTTCTTCATACCCCTATTGGCAACAGCCAGCGTGCAGGGCCGAGCAAGGGGATGCAAAGGTTTAGACACACCACGGCAGGGGAACACTTCAGATGTGACTGCCTAACCTCGTGCAACCTGCTGACACCCCGCCGCTTCCTGCAGGGAATATGGGAAAAGGGAAATGATTCCTGTTCTGGTCAGCGGGTTTCACCAGCCAGCCAGCCACTCCCTTGGCTCGCACATCTCACACGACAGGAGCGTGCTCCCAAACCCGTTCCCCTGCACCATGCGCCCAGGAAGGCGAGCGAGGACTGACACTGCAGGGGCGGTTTGGCCACCAGCAGTGTCCCCTGGGAAAGGCCGTGAGTGTCCGTGGGGCTCCTTTAACTGACACCAAGGGGTCATTGAAATGGTTAAGGATTTGATCTTGGGAGTGAAGAAGCATGTCCTTCTCCACTTCACTGGCAGAGGCAGAGCCCGGTGACACCTTCAGGGTGTGAAGCAAAGCCACGTTTCCTCGGGGCTGTCCTAGTCTTGCTGCGCCATTCCTGGGAAGAGAGACCCCAGAGCACGACAGCACTGGATGAGTCCAGCTCAGGGCTGCAGAGGAAAGCTTTCTCTCCAGCCTACTCCCCGTTCTGTCTTGTTAACCCTTCCCAAACCCTAAAGTGTGGTCTGTGCATTTCCCTTTTGAGATAGACAACATTTTTATTAATTTTACGGTAAATTACTTCCCCATTTCCTTTGTTTATGCTCAGCAGATTCGGTGGTTTCCATCTCTGTGACACAGCACTTGGCACCCGATCACAGCCCATACCTTCACTTCATTGTATGCATTGCTGCCCCTTCAGCTCTAGGGAAAGCAGGCAAAAGGGCTGGGTCCACCCCGTCCTTTCCCTTCACACCCCCGTGCCAGTTCAAATGGAAACTGCCGCCTTGCGTCCCTCGGTCCCTCCCTTCTTCAAGCAGGATGGTTCCAAATGTTAGCGCATGGCTCAGACACGCGCCTGTCAGACAAGGGCTGCAGCTTCCCGAGTCCAGCTGCTCCATGTCTCTTCTGTTTCTAACACCATGAACCTTGCGCTTTGTCTAGGGGAGCACGGCTTGGAAAGAGGGAGCAGCTGGTAGCATCCCTCCCTTTCCACGGGAAAAGCGGGGATGAATATCTGAATGCAAGGATGATGGGTGGACCTGCAGCGTGCTGGCTGTGAGTAAGCTTGGGGTCAAGAATCCGGTCTTCTCGCTGTGCAGACACCCTCTGAGACCCTGAAGTCAGCAGCCTGAGTCTTCTCCTGGAGTAACCACAGCCGCAGACCCCTCTCCCCTTTTCAGAGCACAACGGCTGCGGGACGGTCAGGCGCAATAGCGAAAGAGGATGCACCCAGACTAGGAACGGGGGAAATGCCCACTGGGCCACACAGCCGCGCTTTCCCCAGGGCTGGAAAGGGAGGGAGGGAGGGAGGGAGGGATTTCAACTTCGGTGCCATAAAGCAAAGCCATCAGGGCTCAGCCACAGGTATGAGCCCGGGCCTTCCCCGGGGGGCGGCAGCAGGCAGGGAGCAGGCAGAGCTGCTGCCTGTGTCCCAGGCAGAGGAGCAGGTGCTGCCGCCTCCCCAGGGGGAGTGACAAAATTACCATCTAGTCCTTCATCCCCCAGCAAAGGCTCTTGCTCTGTTCTCACCTATCTCACATTCTCAAGTGTGGCTCCAAAGTAATAACAGTAAGTAAAAATGCGGAGGATACTTTCTGCCGCCCTCAGAGACAAGGAAAGCCACCAGACGGTCAGCCCAGGCAAAGGCAGCATCCTCTCCCTACCCTCCCTCTCCTCTGCCCACTCCCTTTTCTCCCAGGGTTTTGGGCCCCTTGCTGGGAGCAAACAGTTGGCCTGCACTTTTTTAATTACTTGCCTTTCTATGGCTTGGGTCCCAACCTTAATGTCATTTCACTGCCGTTTTTCTTGCGTGCTGAATAGCAGGCCTGGGAAGCTCCATCTCACTGCCGGCAGCGCATCAGAGAGGATCCTGCCGTGCCTGTGCCAGGCGCTCTTCTCCCAAAGGACCTGGTCAATGCCAATCCCAGAGGGCACCCACCGCAGCAAGTTAAGAATCTCCACGGAGATCTCCCCAGCTACCTCTCCGAAGTCTCTTCCTCCTCTTACAGCTTTCTGTTTATTGTGGACAGCATCCCCGTTTCAGCCGGAGCTGGTAGCTCTCCGTTTTGCCCTGGTCACCTGCCCACCCAAGTTGCCTCACAGCTGCTGTTGCCTGGGAAAAGAGCAGCGCCATGCTTTGAAAATATCTTGCACGTGACAGAGGACTCTTTTCGTTCGTGACCTGCTATTTTTTTCCCCCGCTCCACTATTCTCAGATTTGACTGGATCTCCTATGGCAGCTGCAGCATCACGCTGCCCGGGAGGACTGTGCGTTCGTGCATGAGGGGGGTGTTCAGGGAGAGCCTCTGGGAGGGAGGCTGGGGGGCTGCAACCTCTAAATCGCACTCCTTCCTCCATCCACATCGTCCTGTCACAGGAAGGCACTGGTGTGCCCAAGGCTAAGCTATTGGGTGGCTGTTCAGCCCTTCCCCTCACCCACATCCACAGGATGCCCTGATCCCACCTGAGCAATAAGGAAAGGGGTCAGATATTTCCCCAAGCCCCCAGGATTCACCCGCTTCTTCAAACTCCATGTAGTCCAAAGGTCCCATCTCCCATCCAGTATCTTTCATCCACTTTACGATGCCCCCCAGAGACGAGGGAGCCCCATGGGAACAGCATTTCTGTCACGCTCCCCAGTGGCTGTACAACCCTACCTTAGTGGGGTTGTGGAAAGCACCCGGGGCTGGGAAACACTGTCCTCTCCCACAGGATTGTCTAAAAGCGATTTGGGGAAAAATGTGGAGGAGTAAGTGCACGCGTGTTCCTTCCTAATCTATCACCCTCCTCTCTAACGCAGACAGCTGGCACATTCCCTGCATACCGCTACAGCTCCTTTGCTCCTGACACTATTTTGAGGCCATATCTTCACTCCAATTAACCATTCCAAAACAATTTCTCCAATCTATTTGGCACAAACTGACTTTTTTTCTGACATGCCTGTGCGACAGCACCTACTGCTCGTTACTGGGGTATTATTTGGTACTAAACCCTGAGGAAACCTGCCTCTCCCTTTCTGCAGGAACGGCTCTGACAAGCTCAGCTCCCGCCTTCCTCTCCGGCAGGGGAAGAGCGCTGGGTTTGCTGCACAAGGCTATGGGGTGTTGTGCTGGGAAGAGAAGGTGCACCTAATGCTCAAGTTGCAAGTAGGCTTCAGGTGGCCTTGAATGCATCACTTCATCGCTTGGTGCCTCAGTTTCCCTCACTGGAGCATGGAAATTACACTAGTCTTCCTTCAGAAGCATTTCAACGCCTTTAGCTAAACACAAGCTAGATAAGCCTCTGTGAATGGGTGCGCAGTTGCATCTGTAGTTTTCTATAACAGGCAAGACAGTACATCCTTGGAGCTTGCCGCTGCGATAGCAGAAAGTAAAAATCTGTCTAAAATTGCCCTGGGACAGAGTTTTGTCATCCAGCTTCTCTTAGAACAGCCCAAACCGCTGCTGGCAAGTGTGACTTGCCATCGTTCCAGGTTCACCCCGCTTTGCATCATCCAGCCAGCTCCCAGAGGGGCCTTTGCTGCTCCTGACCCACAGGCATGTTTATCTGACCTGCACGCGGGCCACAGAAGTGCAGATTCGCAAAACTCAGCTGCAGGGAGACCTGTGCAAACTCCTGTCCGGCAGCTGGCAGGAGGGGGACACATCCCAGCACCTGTCTCAGACCACACATCACCTAGACACTGAGCGTCATGTATGTAGGAAGTACCGCATATGATTGTGATAAAATAAAATCTGTGTGACAGGGATGAAGTCACTGGGTTTGCTTCTGAACTGGGAGTTGCACAGAAAGCGATGCTGAAGACAGACGGAAACTGAGATGGAGGAAGGAAGTCCTGGAGGCAAACAAAGTCCTTCCTATAAAACAATTTCAGAGGAGTGGAAGAGCCTATCCACCTTCAACAGCTGCCTCCAACCGAGTCAAACAGAAACACTCCTGCTTACTTCATTACTTCTGTGGCCAAAAGGTTCCGGGGTAAGCTTATGTGCTTCAAAGTTGCAGAAGCCCCAAAGTGCTGCAGGTCCCATCGGGGTGGTGGGTGCAGATCACCGTCTCCCAGACAACCATAACAGGCAGATGATTAGAAGTTTCTCACACCAGTGACAAACCTTGGGGGTAGTTCTCCCCTCTTGCAGCTTGAGCAGTCTTTGGGTACATATAAACATCTCAGGCACTCACGTGGTGACTCCACACCCTTTACCCCACCAGCATCCCACTTGTCCCAGGACCATTGCCACCAGTCAGCTCCTCCATAACATCTGCCCTACAAGTGCTCCAGATGTTCCCACTCAATGTAAAAAGGGCAATCAAGAAGACATATCACCAGCAACAAGTCATGTGGAGACGCTCCTCCACGTCTTTCGGGGAAACCCAACACTACTTTTGGAAGCGTGATGTGTGAAGTTATCTCTTTCATCCTCATATTCTTGCTCCTACAACCATCTCACCATTAAGGTTAGGAAGCATTTCCAAGGAGGAGAGGAAAAATGGAGATCTTTCGATTCCTTTCACCTCCAAATCAAAAATAAGCTTTCCTACTTTTACTGTTCAAAGCAGATTTTTCCTGGCCTTTAACCAAGACTTTTTGCCTCATCTGCACTCAGATGTATGACACAGAGTCAACATAGTCAGTGAAAGATGCATTTTCGTGTTAACAAATGAAAGCTTTTAAAGGAGAGCGCTGGGGTGTCAACAGCGAAGAAAGAAAGACCCAGTGTTGCACAGTGTCCGGAACCGGCTGCCTTTGGCAGTAGCTGTCCAAACACCTTTGCTGGTCTGGAGCAGTCCTTGTTTCTCCAGGGAAGCCCAAGATAGTGCTCCCACTGCACTCCTAGGGCAGCTCATACAGCATAAGCTCTGCTCAGCAGGCACTCATGCAGACCTCAGTGAGCCTGAATTACACAGTCCCCCAAGTTCTGGGCGATACTGGGGACATTCAGAGGCTTTTCTGCCCCTGCGTGCTATGGCTTCTCCCATAACCTCCCCTCTGGGAGAGCAGCGTTCCGTGGAGTTGGCAGGAAGCAGGAGAGCTAGATCTGACAAGTACAAACATCAGTGGCTGGGCAAGTCAGGTCCTTCGCTTTACTTAAAGCAGGCGTGTAGTCCAGTGGCTGACGGGATGAGTGTCTCCCCCAACCAATGTTAACGGAGGACAAGTGCACCAGCCTGGCTGGCCCAAGCTGCGCTGTTTCGTGGAGCAATCCTATCTGTTGTACCTAGAGAATTATCCCCTTCGGGCAGAGAAAAAAAGTTAAAAGAATGGACATAAAAGTGAAGCACAGGTATCCAAAATGGTGAAAACATATGACATCATTTTTATTCCTTCCCCCACGGTTAGTCAATACGGGATTGTTCACTGCCGGACTCCAAAACAATGCCACTTAACCTAGATGCAATCATGCTGCAGGAACTGCCAAACACAATGCAATGAAGAGCAGAGCATGAGCTCATATGAGTTAATCTGATTCCAGCAACGAAACAATCCAAGGCTCTGGTCTCCATCCTACAACAGTCTCCTGAGCCAACCCTCCTGTACACATGTGCCATCCAAACAAAAGCTGGAGCCACTGGTGGGATGCTGAAATAACCTGGAGCTGGGAAAGCGCAGCACAACAATATCCACAACCGTTCTTGCTACTAAAGCCATTGCTTTGTTTAGGTGGAATCCATAAACCTTGTTATTCACAACCATTCAGGAGCAGAGCTTTACTTCCAAGAATGCTCATGGAACGGAAGCCCATTGTGTAGACCAACATGAATAGTCCCTCACGTGTGCAGTTTGCATGGGAAGCATCCAGGTGGCTAGTGAGAAAATAGCTTCTTGTCAAACACAGTAGCACATTACAAACCGCTACCAACGATTCCCAAGCAGTGAGGAGTCATCCCCCTCGGTGAGGCGTACGTCACGCAAACAGGAGTCCGCAACACTGGTGCCGAGCAAACGTGCTGCAGGAATGGCTGTCCACGGTGCAGCCAGCGCTCGCCACGGCCCGCAAAACGACCAAAGCTCACGCTCGCTATTTGCAAGACGTGCCCAGGTCAGCAAAAGCACACTCAGAGGGTGCAAAGGAGCATCCCAAATATTGCTCAAACGGGCGTCTTACAGTGCCTTATATGTAATAGACCTTAAAACAAAGGGTTAAAATGTCATTGTAGGATCCACCAAAACCCTTTCCTGAAGCTGGCCTGAGTAGAAAACCCACCTCCTCCTCCTTCTTAAATCGTGTAGCTGATAAAAAGCATAATTAATTTGCAGAGCAGTGAGTTCTCAGCAAGTGCATGCACAAACACGGAGCTTATTCATTTCTGTGACCGATGCCCAGAAACACGAGTCTTCAGCCAGCGGTCGGGCAGCAAATACAAAAATGCGTTTTTGATAATGGAATGCAACAGCATGCACGAAAATATGTCCACCAAGTGCAACGTATTGTAAACAGGAGCATAAGTAAAATAAACAAATAGATGTCATTTCATCTGGGTCACACGTTGACTCGACACGACATTTCCTTTTGTCCTGAAGAACACTGGAGGAAAGAGAGCCTATTTATACATACGGGAACATCTTTGGGTTTTTCCTAGCACTCTTGGCTATTTTTGCAGTTAGCTGCTCTGAGTTTAGAGGCTTTTCCCCCTTTCAAGGACAGGATTTTCTTCCTACTTGATCTCACAGGATCGTAAGTTGCAGTCCTGCATCCTCAAAAATGAATTCTGTACAGCAATGACCTCGCCATCTGATTTTGCCCCAAAACCAAATAAGAGGCTAGGCTGAAAACAGTAGACCTGAGTTCAGTACTTCTGAAAAGTAAATGCTTTCAAAACATTCTGAGACGACCTCCATTTCTCCCATGTCCACTTTCTCCTCCTGAATGATGGTTTGCAGCTGTGCCTCTTCCAGCAGCGAGGCAACGAGTGCTCCCTGGAGAGCCCATGTGCACTGCTGCTCTTGAATAGCTAAAGTGGGAACACGCGCCCTGCGACTCCAGAAGCACGTGTGTGCACACACAGCTCTGTGAAGCCCTGTGGGTGGTTTTCATGGAAGAGAAAATTTTGGCTAAAGCTTCTCTCGCTCTGCCTGACTCATACAGAGTGCACGCAGTACTGGTCTCGGATGCGTCCCTCACGCTCCCTGAGCTGGGCACGGTGCTGTGGTCAGGACCACATGTACACGTAGGGATTGCTGTGCTGGAGGCTACCTGCACCAGAGCAGAAGGAGGACAGCGATAGCTGCTCAACTCCACGGGCAGGTTTCCATGCAGAGCACTCAAAGCACCATGCGCAGTGAATAAGAATCACAGGGAGGGATAGGGAAGAGAAGAGATTGATCTAGTCCTCCAGCAAGCCAGCTGGCTGCAGGGTACCTCTTTTGAGGGCCAGGTCAAGCCAGAAGTGTGGCAGCATCCTACACAAAGTCACTCATTTAGCACGGGCAGCAGAGTATGACAAGCACAAACAACCCGTTGTGAAATCCCGCTGAGAAAGCTGAGCCTTGCTCTGGGCTAGGCACCCCTCTGCAGCCCTTTGGGAAGGTGGCAATGCAAAGCCGAGGCTTGCTGTGGAATATCGTGTACGTCTGTGTTGAGGGAGTTGGAGGAATCAAGAAACAGGCTTTTCTTCTAACAAAGCGATGAGGGAACGCTGGCCAAGGCAAGCAACTCCCCAGAGCTCCCTGTCCACACAGTGATGCTGCAGCACTGAGCGAATGAGATTATAGTCACGAACAGCTCATCAGCCCAGTGAGAAGGGCAAGAGTAATTATTTTTGCTTAACAAACAAGGGACCCGAGACAAGTTAAGTGCAACTACACCAGTGCTGCTACGCCAGCATAGCAAGCCTGTGCCCTGGGTCTCCAGGCTGGTGCGAACCCCTAGAGGAGCTCCATCAGCCTCACTCCTTTGGGCAAAGCCATCCCTGTGAGCCAGTCAGCTACCAACAGCAAGTAGAGAAGGAACTGAGAAGAGGATCTGCACTTCAAGACCGTTGGCTGTGCGTTACCAGCTCAGCTGTCATCCGCGTGACTCCCCGCATCACTCTGGTGCTTACTCTGGTGCCCCTGGTATGGGGCTCCTCGGGCTCCTGGCTCACAGGTTGGCAGGGAAGGTTGACCTAACCCTGCACCAAGCAGGGCCTCAGGTCTATTGTCTTGAAGTCTGGGTAATGATGGATGCTTAGGATTTTTCATCATTTCCCAGCATTGTTACCAGGCCCACATTTAAACCTCATCAAAAACTTTTTTGTTTCCTTTCTGATTTTTATGAGCCTGGAGTGCTGGCCATATCTCTCCCAACCTTTGTTCTCCTGTTATTAAACAAGCGGTCCCATTTTCTGAGGATGAGTAGTGCTGTAGAACAAACCTGTTAATGAACCACTTTCATTAGCAGCGAAACCCCGGTGAGGTGTTGGCCGCTTGGGACGTGTCCTTTGTGTCCTCTCTTCTCCATCCACCCAGGCTCCGTTGCTTCCTTCTCAGCTCTTTCCCACACTTGCCGCAGGGTGGAACAAATGAAAGGCTGGAGGAGTCAGCAGAAGAAACCAGAGCATTGGGCTTCCAAAGGCCAGAGAGGTCTAGACGAGAGGGATAAGAGGCTGGGAGGTTAAGAGGCTGAGCGCCCTGGCACAGGCAGGCACGGCGTGATTTGGACATTGGCCTCGCTTCGTTTTCCATAATTCCTATTTGTTAATGGTTTTCCCCACATTTGTGCAGAAGTTAATACCCGAGGTTTCCAGGCTTGACCAGGGCTTTTCCATCATTGCTGCTATAAGAGCCTATGAAAGCAGTGGTAGCCGTGCCCCCATCATTTGGAAAAGCGATTGCGCACAACTTGCATCGTTCGGTGGCCAATTTAATAGCGTGGCAGCTACAGCCCTCCTTTGGGTCTGGTCCAGCTGTGTGTCCAAGAGGTCTCTAGATGCAGCTGTCCTCACCACCAGACCCAGATCCTGTTAGTTACCGCTGAAATGGTGCCATAATCCTGCTTACGGATTTGGGGTTTCTCCCTTGAAAGCACCTGCTCGAGTTGCGCAGCCAGTTTAGTCAGGAAAGGCAAGAGCCGAATTCTGCTTTCAGGCATTCCGTGGAGTGAGGCAAGCTCTCATTTGGGAAGCTCTCTTGTAAGCTCTGCAAAGAAATTAATCTATGTCTGCTCCCCAAACGTGCCGTCTACCTAGAGACCCCTTGAAATGGGTGGTGTGAATCAACCTGCCTCGTGCAGGGAGGCTGCCTTACGGAAATGCGGATCACTGCAGCTGTGAGGACAGGGTAAATGTCTGTCAGCATCTTGGCAAACGACTCGGATCAACCAGAAAGGGAGAGGATGGGCTTCTCTCCAGAAGACGAGATTTTTCTCCTCTTCCCTGTGCTTTTGATCCTTAGTATCAGTTCAAGTTAGGATTTGCGCAGGTTGTTAGAAATGGGCGAAGGGGTTAAAAACCGCTGGCTCCAGCAGGGGCAGGAGCAGTGCTGTTTGGGAAGGGTAATGCTGTTATTCGGCTGAAGATGACCCCCATCCCAATGCCATCAGCAGCACGTTGGAGCATCAGGGCCTCCCCTTCAGAGCGGGAGGAAACCGGCCGCGGCCGCTGGCGGAGGCCGCTCGCTGGGGTCAGGCGGCACGTGCAAGCCTGTAACGCCGGAGGTCCCGGAGCCAAGAAAAATATCTTGGCTGCGCTTCCTCCGTGCTGTCGGTGGGCAGGACAGCCCCAGTGATTTCCTGCGGGCCAGTGGGTGAGCGGACAAACAGGGACATTTGTTACGCTTGGGGCCAGCCGCCTGCTCACCTACACCCGCCTGGTGGCACGGACCTCGGCAACTGTTTGCCGAGCGGTGGCCTTTGTGCTGCCCGGCAGCACCTGGGCTGGCTGCGGCTGGCGGCCACCCCGCGCAGGGTCCGGGCTGTCCTCAGCCCTCATGGACAGCCGGGCTGTGGCCCCAGAGGCTGGGAGAGGTGGTGGGTTCGTTGCTGGGAGGGATGTCCTCCAGCTCCTGCTCATCAGTGGTGCAGAGCACAGCTTCTGGGTTTCGTACCCAGAATATATGATTATTACTTTCCCCCCGCTCCATCCTCTTCATAATTCCGGCCTTTCTCCTTTAAAGACCAGCAACCTCATTTCCCCTTGCCTTGCTCACATCCACGTAGGTGCGAATTAGACCACCAACCTGAAAGCAGCAAGAGTGCCGCCGCCTTTGCAAAGCGCTGAATAGCAATCTTAGTTGGGAAGGGCAAGGGGACAGGGCACCCGGGGTCCTCATTCCCAACACTGAGCCCGGTCAGCCGTACCTCGGCTGCCCTTTTACAGACCCGCACCTCAGAGCCCATTTCTTTGCGCACTGAGGAAATGCGGAACTGAGGGCGCTTCAGACGGTCCTCAAACACCAGGGCTGCAGAGGCTTACCTTCGTAAAGCTAATGGCAACACGTTCAGAAGAAACAAATTGCTCCCAACCCACCCAGTGAAATCGGCTCCTCCCGCAGGTGTGGCTGCCGTTGTCCAGCGGACATCGGTGTGCTGGGGATGTGTCGTGTGCCACGGCTTCAGAAGAGCATGAGAAAACGCTCACGGTGTTCCCTGAGATAAGAAGCCACAAACAAATCAGAAACAACAAGTGAAAATTCAATTCAAGGTCTGCGCCAGGATGAACGTCTTGCCACGATAAATTAAGATGTTTTTCAATATTAAAAATAAACAAAGCAATGAAAGTGAACCGTGTCACCATTCATACACTTAAAAAACATCTTTAATCTGCTTGGGAAAATCTTTTTTTCCCCCTAACAGGAAAAAATATTAGTTGTCCAGATAACAAGCAAAACAAAATCAACCAAAGGGCATCAAGAGACTTCCTGAAATTGAAAAAACAATGTTTTGTGTAACAAGTTGAAAAAAAAAAAAAAAAAACCCAAAAACACACATGGCAAACAGAATGATTCCTCCAGCTTCTTCAGGTCGTCAGTGGTTTCAGGAACACGAGGAAGAAAGACATAAGCAGTCCAATGTTTTATTTAACCTTGCAGCATTTTACAGCTGTCCTAAGCCTCTTCCCTTCTCCCTTCCCCCCTGCCGGAAACCATTTGTCTTTCTAGTGCCTTATTTTTAACAGCTCAGCTCAGCCCCGAAAGGACATGTGCAAAAACAACAAAAGAACCTCATCCAGCAACTTTGGGGTTCCCAGGACTGAAATAGCAAGCCCGATGCAAATGGGGACGGAGGCTGCTCCGCAACAGGGAGCGGCACCTCCTCCTCCCGCAGAAGGAAGGAGGCAGAGCTGCAGGGCCGCCAGCTCAGCCGCCCCGCCAGCCCGCGGACCGAGAGATGCGGGCGATGCTGGGCTGTGCGAGTGGGGAGGCTTGGGGACCCCATTCATCTCCTGGTAAATCAGCCCCAGGAGATGCGCGGGGAAGTTTGCGCAACGTCTGTCCAAACTCTGCCTGGATCCCCGCCAGGGCTGGGGAACTTTCATTCTTACGAGTTCACAAATTCCACCTAAAAGAGCTTGATTAAAACAATGCAGGAGGTGGCATGGCATTCCCCCCCAGCCCAGCCCACCCCACCGCCCCGCGTCCCTCCCTCGGCCGCTGTGCTGTGAAACCGCAGGAAATCATCAGCCGTGCCTGCTAAGGACTCCTGGATCCCGGCAAACCACTCACATTTGATGTATTCGGAGCTTTTTTTATTGTTTTAGGTTACTGACCGTTTCCACAGGCTCATTTGTGATGTCGGTTTACGCAGTTTCTAAAGTTTGGCCACGTAGACGAACCACACCAACGTCGGGTTCGGAGCCCTCTCGCCTTACAGGTACCCTGGTTTTAAGTAACGCGGTTGCTTGCAATAAGGCAATTAAGCCATGAAATTATATCTGCTCCTTAATAACTGCACACAGAGGCAGCTCCCACCCTCTCACGTTTACGGGTCGGTTTTGAATGGAGCCTCCGAGATGCTGGAAGACGCTTGCTGTGAGCGTCGACAGCAGAAGGCAGTCCCTTGAGTGTTTGCCAAGGGTAATCCCCGGGCAGGTGTAGCAGTACCAGCCAAAGCAAATTGACTTAGAAACGGCGACGTATATTCATGGACTATTTGCCCAGCTCAAGCACTTACAGTAAGTGTCAACAGATCCAGGAACAGGGTTCATCTCGTCAGTAAGGAAACCTCTAGCCTTCAGCAAACACGTGTATCACGGCAGGAAAGAAACGCCAGCCTGCCTTCAGCACCCTGAGGAGGGCGACGGGAGAGGAAAGCACGGCCAACACCACCTCCACATTTTCTGGGGCCGCTCTGCCAAGGGGAGGTGGGCAATCTGCTCTGCTCTGCTCTTCCTCGCTCGCACCAGGTCCCTTTATTCAGCAGGGTGGTTCCTGGCAACCCAGAGCCAGGCTCCAAGGCAGCCACCAGCCCGTGGGTGAAAGGGGCACGTTTCCCATCTGGGTGCGCAGCGCGTGGGCTGGGAACGCTCCCAACGCTCCCCTGCGCCCTTCGGCAAGGGGACGCTCCCACACTTCTCCTCCTCCACCAGACGCAGCGCTGGCCTGCATTCCACCAGTGGACCGATCCGTCACTCCGTTCTGCTGGCTGGGGGGAAGGAACCCCTGAATTCATAGATGAAGCAATACACGCCAGGTCTGTGCTGCGTGCAGTGCTAACGCTATGCTGCAGGCGCCTCCGGGCACGCCGAACGGAGGACTTGCCCCTACCACCTCTTAGGAGAAAACTGTCTTCAGGAAAGGAGATCAGCCACGGGTTTGGTTTCAAAAGCTGCCCAGCACAAAATTCCCTCGCAAGGCAGGGCATAGGCAGCGCCGGGCAGCGCAGGGCAGCTCGGGGCTGGCTGTGAACTGCTCCATCCCCTCCCTAACCTCTCCCTCGCTAGCAGCCTGCCCAGGGCAGGGAGCAGCCTGAAACTGAGGGCTGGCGTGCGGAAAAGGGCCACGCACTCACGGCTGGCAGCAAGCTACAGGGAGCTCCCTTCTCAACTGTGGAGGCTCAGCCCTGTCACTGAATCACAGTAATGGAACACCGAGTTGGAAGGGACCTCAGGGATCCTCTGGTCCAACCTTTCTTGGCAAAAATAATTGTTCCCTCCTAGCTGCTGGAAGCCTTTGCCTGAAGGAGTAAGTGATGCAAGTAGTCATTATTAATAACAATGGATATCATTTCTTCTTTTATTTGATGGCTTTTGTAGACCTCGGGCACCGCTCCCGGAGTCCAAAGCTGCCCTGAGCACCCCCCCCCCACCCAGGGCACAGGCAGGGCACGGCTGTGCTCTGGCCGTCCCTGCAGGGAGCAGGCTGGCGGCTGCTCACCGCCTAAACCCGAGCGCCCAGCCCACGCTTCCCTCTTGGCCCACCTGAGTCTTGTCCCGGGATAAGACACGTGCCAGCAGCCAGACGGCTCTGTACAGACCACCGTCCCTCCCACGGTGCCGCTCCCAGCGCACGCCAGCCCGGTGTCGACTGCAGCTCTTGCCCAGCCCCATGGCTCGGCTCAGCCACAGGAAGGCTGAGTTTTAATCTTACTGACACCCTTGTTTACACCAGGGAACCGGCTTGGATTGCAGCTGGCTTCCAGCTTGCCGCCGCTGGACCCGCCTCACCCCATGCCTACCCTTGGTCGCGGACACTGGGGGAAGCGTTCCCCTCTCCCTGGATGCGCCACCACCGAGCTGTGAAGCTCGCCTGGCCAGCAAGGAGATAAATCGCCCTGCTCTGCTGCCTCCGTTCGCTCAACGTTCCCAATCTAGGGCTTCATCCTGCAAAGTCACCAGGCCCACCTTGAGCCAAAACGCACTCCCTCGGCCGCACCATATCCTGACAGGATGTCAGCGGTAAACACTACATAAATACTTATGCTCCATCATCAGTTAGTATTTGTTGTTTTTAGAGACCTGGACTAAAATTCCCACTGAAAAAAAAATGCATATGACAAAAGTAGCTTCTATTTTCTGCCTGCAGGAGAGTCAAGCAAAGAGAGCCATTTCCTTCATCGTTACTTCCCCCCAAAAAAAAAAAAAAAGTTTGATGAAGTTTGTGTAGGGTTTTTTAAATCTTTTGCATCCATCTACTTAATTCCCAGGAAAAGACTCGATTTATTTACACACAAGTGCTTGCCTTTTGCAACGCGTGACTTCCCTGGGTGCGGTGAAATGAGTTAGAAAGTCCTGCGAGCATCACCAAGGGGCCAAGTGGGCATCCACCCCCGGCACGACTGTATCTCATGCAACTCAAATTCGGTTTTGGCAAATAGTGGTGGAAGCGATAGGGAAGCGAATAGTCATTTGGAAGCAAGCCTTCTGCAAAAAGCACATTATTGCAAAACTGGAGGAGTAAGGGCGTACAGCAGGCAAACCCCAACTTCAGCGTGACTAGAACATAAACAGATATTTGCTGGAAACCACTGGCAGCGTTCGCTCAGCAAAGGTTATTGTTAGAAAATATAATTGATATTAATGTCTAGGGTTATCTCGTCTGATTGTATCAGCAAAACACGCTATCGCTCGGTAATGACTTTTAACGTGATTTTCATGGGAGAGCAGTCGATGCTGGAGAGCAGAGTTGTCTTTTTAAACGCAGCAAAATACTGCCTAATGATGAATTAAAGCCCCGGCTGAGGCAAGCTAGCAGCCTCCGCACTGAGCTGGAGCAAGAGCACGTTCCCATTCAACTTCAGATGGGTCTCAGAATCGTTCCTCCCCTGAAGTAACGCTTTTCTGACAAAATGACACGGTGAGCCCGCGGAACGCTGCAATGATACCGTCGCTGCCTGCTCGGAGCTCACTCGCCACCTGCTTTTCCTTGTTTTGTTTTCTAGCCTCTAATTACTGAGCAGAGTCGATTCCTAATGAGGCAGTTTGATTTCCTGTTTTTCATCCTTCTGGAGACGCTTAAAGAGCTCGTCCAACATAAAAGGAACCCTTCTCTAAACAGATTTTAAATTCATTATCATAACCTTGGTGGTCGTTGCTGTTGTTGCTGTTGCTCTGCGTGTGTGCGTGTGCGCGCACAACTGAGTTTTCCACGGCTGCGTTTCTCATTTAATGTTTCCACACGAAACAACTTTTTTCCCTCCCCCCCCCGCCCCGTTTCCCCCGCCCCACCACAATGCGAGCTGGAAACTCTTGTCCAGGAAATTGTAACCACAGAAACACTGTGTCTGGGGCTGAGGAGGAAAAGGTGGTGATGTCATGAATAACTGGGCTGTGAGAAAAGATGGAGCGTGAATAAGGAGAGAAATATTCTGACGTCTGTCTTTAAAGCTGGGAGATAAACACTTGTTGGACACGCTGGCTTCCAAAAGGGCTGCGAGGCAGCACGGCAGCCCTCCTCTAGCCCCGCCAAACACATGTAACGCCTCTCCGCTCGTGTCCCGGTGCTTCTCCTGACAATAGCGGTGGCACTGGAGAGCTGCTGCCATTACTGGGATTTACAGAGGTCCTAGTCCTCCTTCTGCCTCTGCTCCCTCCTCTGTCCCTGCCTGCTCCCTAGGACCCTGTGGCACGGAGAGGGGCTGCTGTGGGCTGGGGCTGCACAGGCTGCAGGTATGAGGTGGCCACGAGCTCTGACCTTGCCCAAGAGGCCCCACCAGACACGACTCCTCTCTGGCTGGCCACGAGGGTCTCATGGACGAGGCGCTTCAGTGCAAGGTTGATATGCACCACTGCCAGGCAGAGCCTCCCGGTGCAGCCGCAGCCCCTGCCATCATCCCCCTGCGTTTCCCTAGCACCCCTCCCCTGCCCCGGTCACGGGGTGGTGGTCACTGAGGCTGCTCACAGAAGGCACCTAAGACCTTTGCTACGGGGACGACTCCATCACCCTGCTCCTTCCGTTCCCCGAAGAATTTCCCACAGGATGTTCATCTGGAGCAGAGCCCTCTGCCATGCCTTGGTAACACGCAACGGGCGCTGCAGCATTGGGAAGGTGGCCAGTGATAGCCGCGTGTTTGCGTGACAGCTGCTCAGAGGGCATCCAGCTCCAGCTCAGGACCACAGTGCTGGGCTGATCAACGCATGCACAGAAGAAAGGCACTCCCTGTCCCGCGAGGTTTGGAGGCAAAAGCAACAGGCTTCCACCAGCCCACCCCTGGACCTGCTACACTCGTGAGTGCTGGAGCCTCACTGTGGAAAATGCATATAAAGCTCATTGAAAAAAAAAAAAAAACCAACCTGTTGCTAGAAATGTAGAGAAAGCCAATCCATGCTGTAGCTCTCAAAAGTCAAGTGAGCCTCGGCTGGGGAGGGCTGCATTTCAACCCCACCCAAATCATACAGCTGAGAATACTTCAATGGGCTTTAAGATTCTGGATTATTATTATTATTATTATGACAGGGTTTTCCTCTCAGGATTCAATCTCTCTCTAAATGGTGGGAAAAAGGGTTTTATACAACCTCCAGTCTCCACATGACAAAGTGACTGCCTATTCCTACAGTCATCTAAACAGAATAGACGGAATAAGCTATTGTCTGTGCTCAGAAGTCAGCGACTGCACCGGGACTTGATTGGTCCAGGATGTAGAGGAACAAAAAGGTCATTGAATAAAAGAAGAACAATACTTTTCATGAAACAAATGAGCTTTTGCTAATTTATAACGTGTTTAGTTTGGGTATCATATACATCAAAATGATGTAATTAGTAAATGTCATTTTCTGGAGAGAGAGGGCTCAGCAAACCCTTAATGATGGGAATTTCCTGCCCCAGACTGGAGTCTCTGGACCACCAGGGCATCATAAAGATGCTGTATTTCACTAATAATTAGAATGGGCACAAAGTGGGACAAGTGACAAGGGGAAAAGGAAGAAGTTCTCCTACTGCGAAGGTTAGTTGCACCGAAGGATTAATGAGAGAAATACAATGGACTAAAGGCTGATTAAAAACTGCCTTGCACATTCCACATCCAGTGTTTGAAACCTGGAATCTAAACTGGTCCTATCTCCAGATATCAGGAGTGTTCCAACCCGTCACCATTCACCTCCAGCCCTGACCATTCGGCTGATGATCGCTCTACACCGGGCACAATCGTGAGTTCAGCTCCCAAAGCACCTCAGCCAGGGGGACGTCCAGGCTGGGACAGCAGTTCTGCAGGTTGCGCACACTCTGCTGAATACGTTAAACTGCAGGGGGGGTTCAGTAGGAGACCTCCATGCACTCAGTGCAAACCTCCACTGGAGAAGGTTTGAGGGCGTTGCTTCCTTGCATGCGCACAGAGGCACACGGCCGTATTCGCAACGCGAGGCAGGCTCACACCGGAGGTTACTCTTTCCAGGTCTGAGGGAAAAACTGCTCTCATGATGCCCTTCGCTCGGAATGGAGCCAGAAGTGCTGGAGTCCTCATGGAGGAGACATTTCTCAAGCAATGCCATTCCAGGCTGTGTAAGGCTATCTCTCAAGACTCCCAATACTAAGCCAGACCTGCTGCAAGACGTGAGGGACCTGGGAACATACAGGACATTCTTGTTAAGGAAAACAGTAAGCATTTTGGCCTTTCTTTTCGAATTAGGCTTGATACTAAGCTGAGGGCAGACTTGTCCAAGTCCCCCAGAAAAAGCATCTAGCTGCAGCAGTGAAAGCCCAAAGCTCCAAAACCCTTCTTCAGATATGGATCTGCTCTCTTCAAATAAGCATATCAGCTACATCCAGGAGACGCCCAAAGAACCTCCTTGCATCTCGTCCTCCAGGACCTGAAGCCAGTTCTGAGCTGAATGTTGTTAGGAAAAAAAAAAAGGTTTCTGCTTGCATTATAAGGGGTGAGGAGACACAGCGAACACCAAGGGGTCTACCAGATTCAAAGAGTGCCAAAAAGGCTGTGCCCTGACCTAGTCGCTCAGACCTGGGAGATGACAGAAATCCAGGGCTCTGTTTTCATTTTGAATGTTGTTGACCCTTCCCCTCCAGAAGTTTTGCATGGGCTTTATCCCTTTGCCCCCAAAACTCCCGCTGTAGCACGAAGGTCCTTAGCACGGCTCATGGGCAGTGCCACGCGCTCTGTTCCCCAGGGCTCGCTGGAGCTCCCGCTGCTCTCGAAGCACTGCCGGCAGGGCAGGGCGCCGAACCAAGCTGCCACCTAGAAAATCTTTTCTCATGTGAAAAATCCAATAGGCAGGTTTAGGAACAGAAATCTCCTCTGGCAACGGCCACGGCATTCTCTAGGCTGTGCGATAAATATGTCGTATTAGTTCATGCTTCCTTCTTCGCAGGAATTACTCAGGCCCGTACAAAACAATAACACATTTGGAAAAACTTCCTTGATCGTTTGTACCGCGACTTTGTTCTTTGCGACAAGTTAAATGTATGTGGGAACTAAACCCAAGACCCAAAGGGCCAGCAAATACGGATCGCAGAGGCTCTTCTGCCAGGAATGGGCATGTCTGAGCTGGAAAAGTTTACCTGTGGAGCATTTTTGGCTCTCCCAAGGAAGGACACCTCTGAACGTGACATTCTTCTCCCCAGGAAATACCCTTACATTATCCGCTAGCTCAGAAAGGAAAACATTCCAGTGCAAATAATTTACTTCACACCCGCTTCTTTCCTTTAATTTGCTTTTTCAAAAATGCCTTCTGCTGCCAATTTTTCTATGTTTTATAAAGATTAACCCAACAATTCCCACGTTTGTGAGCGGGCCCAACGGAAATCTGCTAAATGAATAATCCTGAGTCAACAAAACCATGTTCTGATGGGCCCCGGCCGAGGCGGCTGCGTTTGTGTGACTGCAGAAAGAAAAGCGTGAATTTTCTCTCTGGAGGTACAGCTGGAAAACAGAGAAGGTTGCCACGCACCCACTGATTCACCGTACATAAGTCACCAATCCTGTGCTCCCAGCAAAGCAACATCACAGGACCCTCTTCGCATAGCTGATGTGCAACACCTCATCTCCCCAGGAACGTTTTCAGGAAGGTGGTTCCGGGTTAGCACTCCTGATGTCAGGCGAAGCAGGAAAGCCCGAGACACCAGAGCGCTTGGACCTCAGCAGTCCCAGGGAGGGCAGGGCCAGCAGGATGGCAGTGCTGCCCAGAGAGCAGTGAGACCCTCACCCAGCCCCTGCAGCCCTGCCCCGTACAGCCACACGGGCAAGCACCACGGCCAAGGGGTATTAAGAGGTATTAAGCGTAAGTACTTACTTCAGTATTACGCTGCCTGCTGGCAGCTCGCTTTGTCGGAAGGGGAGCAAGGCTGCAGCCCTTCCTGCGCAGATACCAGCGTCTGACACATCAGGACACCAGGTAAAGGTGTCGACTCACAGACGATCCACCTTTTTCCAGCAAACCTCTCCTTTACCATAAATTGGTGCACAGAGCCCGCTTTCAGTTCCTCTAAATCGCGCTCCAGTTTAACGCTGCCTTGGGCTCAGAAGAGGATAAAAATACCTCCATAATCTCAGGGTAATATCAGCTCTCTACAGCTCCAGCTATCACACCACGGCCGGGATTCGGAGAAACCAGGTTAATGGGCTGAGTGAGAGGGCTTGTAGAGGCGGAGTGAAAGGGAACTTAATGTAAAGATGATCCAGCCTACGACTGCATGTGGGTGTAGAGATGTGTGGGTGGCGAGGCACCAAGGAAATGGGCAGCTCTTGTGTCTTCCAGTGGTTTCCTACATTTTTGATGTCTGGATCGACAGAAGCAATAAAGATATAATTCCAGTTAAAGATTCATTTACTGTCTCCTTAGAGAACATGCCACTGAGCTAACCAGTTTCTTCTTCTTCTCGTATCAGCCAAAGGTCACATATATTGCCAGTAACTGCATTGTTCAAGCCTTGTCTTTGGATTTGGAAGAGCGTGTGTTTTCACAGGTCCATCGCCCAACCACTGGTAAACGAGGACGGGGCCACCACTCCGTGTCTTCAAACATTTCCTGTCCCCTTCCTATGGATGGAGGGACCAGAGCCCCGTGCAGAGCTCCAGAGATGTCATTGTTGCAGATCCGAATTGTGGGTAGTTGAGTTCCACCCCCAATTCCTGTCCTAAAATATTCTGACATTCCACCTGCCTGTTCACAAAGGGAGGTGTGAGAATGACAGCAAGCACGAGAAAGCTTCGTCTCTCAAGAGCTTCATTGGGCAGAAGTGACAACCTTCTCCGTAACATGGGGGGGGCCATCAGATGTCACCTGGGCTTCAGGTCCTGACTGTGCACAGAGCAAGGGAAGGGCTTTTATAGCCATGTGGTATCCAGCAGCGCCCTGGGAGCGCAGTGAGTTTTCCATGTGGATGTGTACGTGGCATCAATGTAGTGAGCGCCTCTGCATGCCTTCGGAGTGAGGGATCATCAGGAACAGACCGATGCTCAGCGTTAGGTGTTACCTGCAAGCTCACAACCAAGCTCCACATGCCGTAAAGCTGCATGTCCAAGATCTCCCAGCAGCACTAAATTCAAAGATGACTTTGGGGCATCGCAGGAACCTGGTATGAACTGTGACCCACTGACACAGAATTAGGTGGCCGCTTTCATTGTTCTAACAGTATCTGATAGGATTATGGGCAGCACATTTCCAAACTAGCTAAGCTCTACACAAAGCACTACAAAACATATGGCAGTGCTGAGTCTGTCGTTAGAGGTGCTTTGGAGTCCACAGCGATACAAGGCTTAGACTCTCCAGCAAGATTTCTGAGCAATGGGGCTTGTCAACCTTTCTTATTTTAGGAGTGAACTGAAGCCACCTTTGTGTTGATACATCACAAACCTTGACCATACTGTGATCATCGCTATGTTTTGCTAAGAAAGGTCCTGTTCTTTAAGTATTGTAGTTGTACAGTGGCTTTTGTTGGTATTTCCTCGTGCGGGCTGGGGTCACTCAGAGTATGGCGATTTCTAGGAATTTTCTAACCACCCTTGCTGGCTGCCTCTGAATGACTGTGCAGTTCAAAGTAACATGCATGGCAATTTTAAGATCAGCTCGATTTCACCAATGTGCCTGTCTGGTAAACAAGAAGAGAAACAAGAATCAGAGAACCTGAGAAACTAAGAACCTCTTCTGAGAACTGATTCTTCCCAAGCGGTTGCCTGCAGAAGAGCAGGTACAGCCACATCTGGGATGCCACAGGTCTGTGTGCTAAAGCACACAGCCCCCTGCTCTCTGTCCTACCTTCCTCTCTGCACCGTGCAAAGAAAGTTCTTCCATGCTTTTTCTCCGTTTCCTCTATTCTCGCGTCCCTTTTCAGCTTTCCTTCATTTTTCATGCTGACGTCTTTACAAGCAATGTCACCTTACCTGTCCAGTGCTTATCCTCCCCTTAAACACCCAGCACATCTGACAATCTCTGACCTCAGCTGCAAACTCCAAGCAAAACTGTACCAGCAACAGATGAAGGATAAGCTTCTTTCCTGTCACACAGCTTGTCTCTCTCCAACCCACCACTCTTATCCTGCTATAGTGCTGGCTGGATATAGAGCTCAGGTCGGTGCGGAATGTTCCGTCACAAGGAATACTTGCATCTGGGTTTAGGAGGAGTTTTCTGGCAGGGCTGTCTTGCCTCAGGTGAGTGGAGTGATGCCACCTTCACTAGGAGTTTCATGAGAACCACAGAATCGCAGTAGCAGGTGGATATATTTCCTTTCTTCGACCATTTCCCCACTGTTTGCAGCATGAAGGGATACTCTGAAACAGGTCCATCAGAGAGGATATTCTGTGGGATTAGGTGGCTCCTGTGCCACCTGCCCTAAGTGTACCAGTGGACTGGGTCCCTCGCAGGCAAGACGAGCAGGCAGGAGGGAGCAAGCAGAATCGGCACTACTAGTTGTATCCCTGCCAGACTTCTATCTCCAGCAGCTTGTGTCATTGCTTCCCTGCTAGATCTGCACTGGTGGCACTCACTGCTGGAGAGGTAACAGAGAGGACGCTGTCCCTGGTGATTTTTCTGCCCTGTCATCTGCAGCTGGTCAGGGAAAAAGCAGGTATCATGATGGTTAAAATTCAAGGTGACATGACACAGACATACCCTCCCATTCCGATTGCTGGGACCACGTCTGATGGGAGAAGGAATGGGAAGCGACCAAGATCAAAG
The DNA here is from genome assembly GCA_009769605.1 of Bucorvus abyssinicus. NCBI lineage: Eukaryota > Metazoa > Chordata > Aves > Bucerotiformes > Bucorvidae > Bucorvus > Bucorvus abyssinicus. Next base: position 18,644,962 of record CM020042.1, on the reverse strand, counting down.
GCTCATAAATGCCTTGCAAAAAACCTCGAATAAAAAAGCTGCATTTAGGAATACTCTAAAGATGGAATTCATCCTTGCAAATGAATGCTCACTGTTTTCATCCATTCGAAGATTTAGCAGAAATTAATCAGGTGTGAATGTTTCTGAAATGAGACAAGAAGCAGCATTCATCCGCAGGGGGGGCTGCAGCAAGCACGGAATCAGACACAACATGAAAAGGTGGCCAAAACTCTTGAACAGGAAAACAAGCAGGCACCAAATCAAGCAGTTGTACAATATAAGGCGGAAAGTGCCTTCACTGGACAATTCATCATGAACAGAATAAAATGTTTCCCGGGACGTGAGGTAAAGCCTCCCAGTTTGGTGATACGCTCCGAAGACGTGAGCTGCCACTGCGTGTGTTTCAAGACTGAAGGCTACAGCCTCTGAGAGACCCTAGATAATAAATGCGCTGGACATCTAAATTGTTACGGCATTTGACCAGCCAGATATCCATGTAGAACCGTATGCCAGTAAATCTGCCTTCTGCTTTTAAGCTGATTATTCAAGGGTTAACTATGAGATGCCCTAATGAATTAATACAAATAAAACCCAGACGTATTTAAAAAGCTATTGATTCATCACAATATTTATTTTGTAGCATTCTGAACGTGTAAACAATAGGATGACAATGCTGCGTATCCCTTGTCTGTTAGTCGTGGTAGATGTCATTTGAAACATTCCTTCCTCTGCCTTTGCTGCGACACTCCAGGTTTTGTCAGGAATGCGCCTAAAACAGAACCTTGCCTTAGGCTGTCCTTGCCCAAAAGTCGAAAGGGCGCTCAAAATCCAATCGCCAGTGCACAACTTGATTTTACCAATTAATCCATTCAGCATCAGTTGTGGTACAGATCCCTGCCCTCGTCCCGATATCGCGGCTTGCGCCCTGCCTGAGCTGTAGCGGTGCCTTTTGCCCAGTGTCCTGCTGCAGCATAAGGAAGGTTTCAACGGAAGGAGCGCGAAGATGCAAGGAAGGCTTCATTTCTTTATATCTCCTAGCTAACTCTGCGGGGTTTGTCATGAGGCTTGTGCTCTTGCCCGAACTGGGACACCGCCGATCCAGACATCCCAAGCACTAGCCCGTGGCTGTTGTTCAGAGGTGCCACCCTTTGCTCCCAGCTCTGCTGCAGGCTGCTCTGCGTGAGGGCAAACCACATCCTTCCTGCCTTACTCGGGCGCTAAGGAAGGGACTAATCCCACCTCGCTTTAGCTTTCTAAAAATGATGGGTCTCACCTGATCTAGTCATGGAGGTTCCTCTGGAGTCAGTGGAGAGAGAGGGATTTCTGCAAATGGTGATTCCTCCTGTCTAGCACAGAGCCTCCTCCAGGATGAGCGACATGGTCCCATCTCTCAGGGTTGTCTCAAGAGGAAATGCAGGTAATTAACATAACCTATATACCTAGTACACAGCGAAAGTAAGATGAGAAAAATCGCATCCTAAGCTCTGAGAAGAAGGGTTTGTGTATGTACGTACAGGAAGAACAATACAGAATGGGCCCATGCCTCACCCCAGGCTTTTCGACAAAACAGTATTTCAGACTTACCCAGCTGGTTCATCACTCCAACATGACAGGTATGTCCCCTCCAGGATGACGTGGATGCTGCTGTCCACCCTCCTGCGGGGGATCTGGTCACCTGGGGAGACTTCTGTGGTTGACCCGCTTAAGCAGACTCTGACAAAGGGCACCTAGTGACAGACTTCTTGATCCCTCCCTGCTGGCTAAGGGTGGCAGCACAGCGTTCCATCATCATAGAATGCTTTGGGCTGGAAGGGACCTTCAAAGGCCATCTAGTCCAACCCCCCTGCAGTGAGCAGGGACACCTTCAATGTGATCGGGTTGCCCTGAGCCCTGTCCCACCTGACCTTGAATGTTCCAGGGATGGAGCATCTACCACCTCTCTGGGCAACCTCTGCCAGTCTTTCACCACCCACACTGTAAAAAATTTCTTCCTTATATCTAGGCTAAATCTCCCCTCTTTTAGTTTAAAACCATCACTCCTTGTCCTGTCGTGACAGGCCCTGCTAAAAAGATTGTCCCCATCCTTCTTATAGGCCCCCTTTAAGTACTGAAAGGCCGCAGTAAGGTCTCCCTGGAGCCTTCTCTTCTCCAGGCTGAACAACCCCAACTTTCTCAGCCTGTCCTCATAGCAGAGGTGTTCCAGCCCTCCTCTGAACTGCTGCAACAGGTCCAGGTCATTCTTGTGCTGAGGACTCCAGAGCTGGACACAGCACTCCAGGTGGGGTCTCACCAGAGTGGAGTAGAGCTGCAGGATCACCTCCCTTGACCTGCTGGCCACTCTACTTTTGATTGAGCCCAGGATACGTTGGTCTTCTGGGCTGCAAGTGCACATTGCTGGCTCATGTCCAGCTTCTTATCCACCAGTACCCCCAAGTCCTTCTCCACAGGGCTGCTCTCAACCACATCATCCCCCAGACTGTGTTGATACTGAGGATTGGCTGACCCAGGTGCAGGACCTTGCACTTGGCCTTGTTGAACCTCATGAGGCTCACATGGACCCAATTCTCCAGCTTGTCCAGGTCCCTCTGGATGGTGTCCGATCCCTCAGGCATGTCAACTGCTCCACTCAGCTTGGTGTCATCTGCAAACTGCTGAGGGTGCACTCAATCCCTCTATGTCATTGATGAAGATATTAAACAGCGCTGGTCCCAGTACAGACCCCTGAGGAACACCAGTTGTCACTGATCTCCATCTGGACATTAAGCCATTGACCACTACCCTCTGGATGCAACTATCCAACCAATTCGTTATCCACCAAACAGTCCACCCATCAAATCCCTATCTCCCCAGTTTAGAAAAGGATGTTGTGGGGGACCATTTCAAAAGATTTAAAGAAGTCCAGAGAGATAACATCCATAGTTCTTCCCTTGTCCACAGATGATGTCACTCCATCATAGAAGGCTATTAAGTTGGTTAGGCAGGACTTGCCCTTGGTAAAGCCACGCTGGCTGTGTCTAATCACCTTCCTGTCCTCTGTATGCTCCAGCCTAGCTTCTAGGAGGATCTGTTCCATGATCTTCCCAGGCACAGAGGTGAGGCTGACAGGTTGGTAGTTCCCAGGGTCCTCCTTTCTACCCTCTTCACATGGGTGCAATGTTTCCCTTTTTCGAGTCACCAGGGTCTTTACCTGACTGCCAGGACTGCTCAAATATCATGGTGAGTGGCTTGGCAACTACATCAGCCAATTGCGTCAGGACTCTGGGATGCATCTCATCATGTCCCAGAGACTTCTGCATGTTCAGGTTCCTCAGGTGGTCACGAACCTGATCTTCGCTTACAGTGGGAGGGATTTTCCCCCCTGGTCCCCATCTTGTGGTCCATCCATGCAGGAGGTTTGAGAAGAGAGGCTGTCAGTCAAGACTGAGGCAAAAGAGGTGTTCAGTACCTCAGCCACCTTCTCGTCTGTTGTTACCAGCTTGCCAGTCCCGCTCATCAGAGTGGGTACGCTTTCTTTAACCTTCTGTTTAGGGCTGACATTCCTGCAGAAGCCCTTATTATTATTCTTTGCATCCCTTGCAAAATTCAGCTCCAGCCACACCTTGGCCTTACTGATCCCATCACTACACAACCAGGCAGTCTCCCTGTACTCTTCCCAGGATGCCCATCCCTGCTTCCACTGCCTGTGCTGTTCTTTCTCGCCCTTAGTTTGACCAGCAGGTCTGGACTCAGCCATGCCAGTCTCCTCCCTTCCTTGTCCGATTTCTGACACCTGGGGATCGAGAGCTCTTGCGCTCTCTGGAAAGCATCCTTAAAGATCTGCCAGCTCTGTTCTGCTCCTTTGTCCTTGAGGGTCATTTCCCAGGGGGTCCTATTGACTAACTCCTTGAAGAGCTGGAAGTTTGCTTTCCTAAAATTCAGGGTCCTGACTTTACTCTGTGCCTGACCCATATCCTTCAGGACTGTGAACTCCTCCAGTGCAGGACCACTGCAGCCCAGGCTGCCTCCAAGCTTGACATCATTGATGAGCTCACTTGCACTGGTGATCATCAGGTCCAGTATTGCGTCCCCGCTTGTGGGGTTGTCTATTACCTGGCTTAAGTTAACTTCAGTGAGGTCCAGGAGCCTCCTGGAGTGCCTCCAGCTCGCCGTGCTACCTTTCCAGCAGATGTCGGCATGGTTGAAGTCCCCCAGCAGGACGAGAGCTTGCGAGTGCGATGCCTCCTGTAGCTGCATGGAGAAGGATTTGTCAATAGGCTTCCCTCACTAGCATCCCATCCCTCTAACCATGGCGTGTCATCCCATGGCTTGTCATAGGCGAGCCTGACATTATCCCCCTCCAAGACACCAGCCATGGGGCCATGTATTAATAGCCTGCATAATAAGAACATGAAAGAGCCTGACAGGGAGTTCCCACAGTTGCTCCGCTCGAGAAAGGCTCCTGAGTAGGCTGCGAAGGTGTATGTCCATGACTGTCCGTGAACACAGAGGGGAAGGAAGTTGATACCCATGCCTTCATTGTACCATTGTTCTGCAGCATTTAAAACCTACAGCCGAAATGTTTATTGCTCATCCATTTGGAGATCACTATGTGGTCAAGTACCAGCTTTCTTCAGTCTGATAAATTACCTGATGAAACTTTTGAGGTAAAGAATGCAGCTGGGAGCCTGGGCAAGCACAGCTCTTACCAGCCAACTCGATCTGCTGTCACGTCTGACTGACAAGATACTTACACTGATGGGTCAACAGCCAGAGAGACAGATTAATTAATTTTCTTCTCTCTTGACCCATTATCTAAGCCCCTGTGCCATCCACAGCCACTGGAGTGAATGTTCATTTCTATTCCATTGTCATACTAACTACTGCTCTAGTTTAAGTATTCTTTTGAACCCCAAGAACAATGTGCGCCATGCACAAATCCATCCTGCTCCTCCGTGGCTAAGTAGGGCCATTAGACAGGAGAAACAAAAGAAACACAGCGGGTGCTCTGTGTTTGCTCCCTGCATGGCCGCACACAAAGACAAAAAGCGAGGAGGGCTGGATGGGCCAGGGATGGGTTTTGGATACCCTGATGCACTCCCCCAGATCACAAAGGAAAAGATGTTTTGCATGGGCCTTCACAGGCTACATCAGTCAGTGGGCGCAGGACCTCATTGTCTGGTTCGTTTTGTTTCCCTGAACAGTATGTCACTTATTTACTTTCCTCTTGGAGGGCTGATGCTAGCATAAAATCGTCACCGCCGTTATGTCAAAATGTCAGCATGCCACGCTGCCACATCTCCACATGAGGCTGCCTCATGGGCCCCCGCTAGGATTTCTGCATCCCATCATTTCCCATAAGCGGTGTTTGCAGAATGTGAGATCTCCTTAAAATAGGACAAACCCAGAAATCCTGGAGCCAGCGGCAGCCCTCGCTCACGCCTCTGTCTTGAGTGACTCCATCTGGACAATCTAGGATTGCTTTTGATGGGCTCTGAAAGCAGCTGGTCCTGGTTAAAATCTTTTCTACTGGGAATAAATACAAATGCTATGGTTAAAAGCTCAGGATGGGCTTTTTCTCTCCTCAGTCGTTAGCAAGTTTTACCTCCAGTGAAGGGATTTTTAAATGCATTTTCTTACTTAACGGGCCAGTTGTATTGTAAATACCTTCGATTCTTACCAGTTTGCTGCTCTTGAGAAGTTATGACTGACGTGCTGCAGCTTATCCTGGTGCACAAGCAGGTGCGAGTCCCTTGAGTCCCGCAGACCTTCTGACAGCGCTGTCCTCCCCGTCTGTCCAGAAGTTCAGTCCTGGGCGTTCAATGGCTTCTGATCAGTGCTGGGCTACCAGGAGAGTGAGGGAAGCAGGAGAACTCAGCAAGAACCTGGTGCAGCCACCACGCCCAAGGACAGCCACACCTCCACTGCTACGAAGTACCAGTCCAGAGAAGGTAGATACCACGGGGGTGACGGTGTGTCATCACCTCCCCTGGGTGTAGGATTGGATGCCACATGCCTCTAGTTGCTCCAGAAGAGCTTCTCAGTGCCGCCCTCTGCTCTGCTCTCGGTCCTGCCCCACCGGGACACCCTGCGCGGTGGCTGTGCCGAGGCTGTAAGCATCAGACTTGAGGATTTGCTGTGCCAAATCTCACATGCCAGTGGTCTGAAGCTTCTTCTTCCGACTGTCTGAAGCGAGCACCACAATGCTGGGGCCCTACCAAACATCCCGTGGGCTCGGTATGGGGGACGGGAAAGGAGGGTCTGGTCACACAGGCGGAGCGTGGATCTATGCCACTCCCCGGGGGAAGGTTTAAAACTGCCTTTTACTGTTTTCCTGTGACAGATCTCTTTACTCAGTGCTATATAATATAGCCCCAAATATATTCTAAGTAGACAAGGGCTGCCCGGCCATCTGTTTGAAGACGCAGACCTTCTGATGCAGGAGTTCCCAAAGCCTGCCCCAAGGGACATTTACAATGGATCCCGCAAAGGGAATTTTCCCCCTTTCAGCAGCCAGCCCACGCTTGTTTTGTTCTGCTGCTTCAGGCCAGTGTCCCATCCATGAACACCGGCCCAGAGATGACTTATCTATGAACAAAATCCTGGGAACCTCTGCTCCAAGTGAGACACCTCCATCCTCTCCAACTCTTCCCTGCCAATCTCACCCACAGCTCTGAGGTTCAAAAAAAGGGAAAGGTTCGCTCCTCTCTCAGGTACCTACTCTTGGTTCCAGCCATAGCTTCCAGGGCTGCTTTTTATGAGAAATTCCGATTTTATCAGCTATCTCAGGTAGAAGTGCCAAACGACTGCATGACTTTCTTGCTGACTTTCCAAGAAAATCAGGCTTTGACCGGCAGGTGCGTTTGCAGATGATACCCATGGCCTGCGCTGAATTCATTAAGGAACCAACCTGCATAGCTGAAATATGCACGTAACTATTTTTTTGTATTACACGTTTCATTTTACGTTTCTATTCAGATTTCAGCAATAAAGGTGCCTTTCAAAGGCTGTAGGCACTGCCAACCCGATCAATCGTACCACAGATGCAGTCAAGCAAAATCCCCGCAGTACTGACATCTCTTCCTCTGGAGGAACTCGGCCAGCCCAGAGCCGTTCCCTTCCTCCGTGAGGAAACTGCCCTTCACTTCCCCAGGCTGTATTACTCACTCCTCTTGCTCATATCCCCAGTGATGCTGTTTTCCCTCCTCCGAGACCTGCGGGTTGACATCTAGAGAGATCCACGTTTCCCCCTCAGCCCAGCTTAGCGTGGAGCCGTCCTGGGGTAGCCAAAGGGAAATCGGGGTTTGCCCCCGCGCCGGGCAGAGCAGCACGCAGGCAAGAGCACACCTTGCTTTGCTCTTGCTACCAGGGACTGCAGCATTGCTGCGGCTCGGAGGCTGGGGGGGCTCAGCCCCCGTGTCCAGCAAAGTGGCCCTCAAGGAGGGCTACCCGGGGCCCCTCCACGGCAGCCTTGCCTGTGCCGTGGGGGGATACACCATGCGGGCAGGGTGTCTTTGTGTCCTTAAAACATGAAATCCCTCAAAAAACGCCAGGGGTCTGTCAGCAAGTAAAATAAAAGGGAAGCAAAAAGTCACAAAGTGCTTGTGGTGCTGTGAGCCGCAGGAATCCCAGCGCCACGCGTGCACCTGCGGTGGGTCTGCCAGGATGTCACTAGGCAGGCGTTCTGGAACCGCAGGGGTAGAGAAGGCGAGATTGGTGGGGTTAGTGGTAAAAATAAATTTAAAAAAAAAGAGAGAGAAAGAGAGAGGGAGAGAGAAAGAGAGAGAGAAAGGAAAGAAAAGAAAGGAGAGAGAAAAGAAAGAAAAGAAAGAAGGAAAGAAAGAAAGAAGGAAGGAAGGCAAGAAAGGAAAGAAAGAGAAGAGCACTTTTAGTGTTTCATTTCCTTTCCAGCTCTGCTCCGGGCCCCGGCGGGGGGTTTCTGGCGCGGTGAGGTCCCAGGCTGGGCAGCTGTGCCGGTGGGGCGCTGGGCTGGCACGGAGGTTCGGAGCTGCTGTGGCATCTGGCATGAAGAAATGTCCCGGGAAGCTGTTACATTAAATGGCCAAATCGATTTATTGAATGGCAGGTGTTAGCTACAAGCAGATGGAGAACATAAAGGCATAAGCGGGCATTTGTATGGAAAAGAAGCCATCGATTGGGCGCGGGGGGCTCGGCGGCGATCGTTACGGCCTCGCCGAGAAACGTCCTTCTTTTGACGGGTCGCGCACAGAGCCACGGAGGGTGAGCGGGCGGCGGGGGCGCAGCCCGGCCCGGGCCCGCCGCGGGGCGGGGGCGGGGGGGGGGGGTGGTTGTCCCGGCCGCAGCCCCGCTCCCGGCGCGGGGCCGGGACGTGGCGGGGCCGCGCCGCCGCCGGTACCGCGCGGCGTGGCCGGCCCGTGGCGGCAGATGAGGCACGCGCCGGGCTCATTACAATGAGAATGGGCAGGCTGGAGGAGCCATGTGGCAGCAACAGTTTGCAAATCCCCCCTCCTTCTGTGCGGAGCGGGAAACATTTCCAAACATTTGGACCCCGCATCGACCACATTAACACCCGGGCGCCGGGCGCTCCCCGGAGGGATGCTCCGCGCTGCGGACACGTAGGCACAAACAAAACCAGCGAGGCTGATGGTTTTCTTTTCTCTTCTCTTTTTTTTTCTTTTTATTTCCCTTTTTTCTCTCCCCCCCCCCCTTCCCCCCCCTTTTTTTTTTTTTTTTTTAGTTGTTTCTCGTTTTCTTGGAGGCTCTGGGTGCGTGTCAGCGCTGGATCGATGCGCAACTTTCAAGCTAACAGGTTTAGAAGCCATCGGGGCGTGCAGCTCGGGGAGTGAGGCTGGGCACGTGGAAGGGCTGGCGAACACTGAGTAAAGGCCAACGGCATCCTGGCTTGTACCAGCACTAGTGTGGCCAGCAGGAGCAGGGAAGTGATTGTTCCCCTGTACTGGGCACTGGTGAGGCCACACCTTGAGTATGTGTCCAGTTTTGGGCCCCTCACTCCAAGAACGACATTGAGGTGCTGGAGCGTGTCCAGAGAAGGGCAACGACACTAGTGAAGGGTTTAGAGCACAAGTCCCATGAGGAGCAGCTGAGGGAACTGGGGTTGTTTGGCCTGGAGAAAAGGAGGCTGAGGGGAGACCTGAAGAGGTTGTAGCAAGGTGGCTGCTGGTCTCTCCTCCCAAGTAACAAGCGTAAGAGGTAACGGCCTCGGGGTGCACCAGGGGAGGTTTGGGTTGGAGGTTAGGAGAAAATTCTTCACCAGAGGGGTTGTGAAGCACGGGAACAGGCTGCCCAGGGAAGAGGCTGAGCGTTTAAAAGACATGTCAATGCGGTGCTGAGGGGCATGGTCTAGCACTGGCCCTGGCAGTGCTGGGTTAGGGGTTCGATTCGATGATCTTAAAGGTGTTTTCCCACCTAAACCGTTCCAAATGGACGAGTCTCTAACCAAGGGATCAGAAAGGCGCCCAGCGGAGCCAGCCCTCAAACGCAGAACCAGAAAGCAGAAACGCTACCGAGAAAGGCGCGCAAGGTGCATAATAACATACCGCGCTCGTACAGGCGCTGGGGATGCTGTACCGACCGCCAAAACCGGTACGACAAATTAGATCAAGCGCAGAGCGGCCCGTGGGGCGCCGGGGCTGCCGGCAGCCGCTTTGCACGGGGGTTCCTCGGCGCCCCGCAGTCCCCAGCCCCGGGGAGGAAGCGGGGCCGGCCCCCGGGGAAGGGCGGCTGGGGGCACGCAGGTGCCTCTGTGGCCCCCGACCCGCTCCGACCCGAGCGGAGAAGGGGGCAGCGGGTGGGCAGGGCGGAGGGCACCGGCACCGTTCCCCCGGCACAGGGAAGGGCTGGGGCCGGGGGCTCTTCCCCCGGGGCAGGGGGGAGGGAAAGCCGCGGGACGCCCCCAGACAAGCTTGATCCGGCCGGGAAGCCAGATCAGCCTGGCCGCGGCTTCGTGCTGCCTTGGGGGCACCGGGGAGGCCGGGGCAGCCTCCGGCTGCGGCGCGTCTCCTTCCAGAGAAGCCGGTGGCACCACGGCGCTGCCGGAGAACCGGGCAGGTCCTGCCGCGGCCGCACGGACGGGTGCTCTGTGTGTGCGGGACCTTCAAACCAGCCCAGCCGCGTAAAAAGCCCCCGGTGGCTGCGACGTTACCGGGAGCCCCCTACGCGCGGAGCCACCCCCGCGGCAGCTCCCGCCGCGGGTCGGGCGGGCTGGAATAACCGGGAGCTGTCAGAGGGAGGAAAGCAGCAGCACACGGGTGGCAGAAAGGAGCTGGGGAGGGGGCCCGGGCACATCCTGGGGGAGCTGGATGTGTCCCCCCCGCCCCGGGAACGGAGGAGAGCCGCCTGGCATGGGGGCTCGGCGGGGAGGGAAAGCTTGGGCAGGCTGGCAACTTTCACCCGCCCGGAATTAATTAACGTTGTCTCGTTAGCGAGATGCGTTAGGCCTGGCCACGCGTGTGCTGAGCCGGACCAGCCTGGAGATAAACCGGCAGTAAATGGGGCGCGAAAGACGGGGGGAGAGCGCCCTGACCTCGCATTAAGCGAGCCGGAGAGATGGGGGGAGAGGATGGGGAGGCGGTGACTCCCGGCTCCGTACCGCCACTGCCCGGCATCGCGGCGGGGACCGCGGGCTCCCCCCCCGCCGCCGCCCCTCGGCAGAGCCAGGGGCTCCGCGGCCCCGGCTCCCCCCGCCCGCGGCCCTGCGCCCCCCGCCATGGGCCGGGGCTCTTCCGAGGGAGGCGGCTGCCCGGCTGCTCTCCGAAGTGACCCAGGAGGGTGCGTGGGGCACAGGAAAAAGTTTGCAGGAGTTGCGCTTCTCATCTGCTCTCGGTCGACTTTCAGGCTCGGCTGTTTGATGCTATTGATGCAGCTTTTTTTTTTTTTTTTTTCCTTTTTAATCTGAACTCCGTGTGCGTGTGTGTCAACATGCAGCAGGTGGTTTATTATTCCCCGGTTATTATTTTATTACGGGCTCTTTTTATAGCTGCAATCACAATAATGCCCTGGAGTTTCGAGGAGGATTTTATGTCTGGTTTGCACCACTCACTCGAGCTTCTGAAAATATTCGGGGGCGTGGAGGTGGTGGTGGGGGCACATGAGGAGCTGCAGCGACTTCTGGTCCAGCCGTAAACGAGCAAAACTTCAGTGCAAAGTTTGTCGCGGAAAATAGCGGCCACCCAAGGGCGGCTGAGCGGGCTGGGGGGGCTTGAACCCCTCTTGCCGGGTTTTGAGGGAGGCGGAGGAGGGAGCGCTTCTCCAGCCGTCAAAGGTGGAGGCGGCCAGGACGGCAGAGAGGTTTGGCGGAGCTGTGAAAAGCAGAGATCAGCTTGTCTTGCTTTAACCTACATTAGCTGCGGGTCCATATGGTAGATGCTGCCTGTGGATCCTCAGCACCGAAGCGAGGCCCTATTCTTGCACGCCGCCCTGCTTGTGCCAGATGGTGCCTGGACCAAGTGGCCGTGCGTGGGGTGGCTCTGGTTAGCCTAATAAACGTCCAATACAAGTCAAAAATCAAAACACACACATACTAACATCTGCTAGAGCCTGCAGTACCCAGCTAGCCTTTCAATACTGAATTAAAGAGCCCCACAGCCCTTCTGTTCCCCTAGGTTAGACACTCATTACCATTTATCAAGCACTGATGTTATCTGGCCTCTCATTTTATTTAGTACCGAAGCTATTAGCATCAGATTTGATTCTGACAGTTGACGCTGCTGCTGGTAAAGCCGGGATCTGGCCGGGCGGATCGCTGCTAAATTCCGAGTTCATGAGCAGCGACACATTCCTCTTTCCCACTTGTTTACGAGGCCGAGACAAAAGAGCTCCTCGCCTGTGCCTCTGCCTTGCCGTTTCTCTCCATCACCGCCCGTCCGTGCCCGCGCACGCCCCCCCGGGCCACAGCCGGGCCGCTCGGGCCGGGGACAAGCGGCCGGCCCCCGGTGCAGACCCCCGGCACGGCCAGCGCTTGTGCCCTCCGGCTCCAGCTTTCCCCGCCGCAGCGGGGACCGGGGGAAGTTTTAATCCCCTTTTGGTGGCGACCCCGATTCCTGGCCCCAAACCTGCCCACGGCACCGTTCACGGCAGCGGCCGGTGGCGGCTGTGCCCGGGGCTTTCCCCCGAGGGCAGCTCAGCTATTTCTCCGTGGAAGCCGTACCGTGCGCTCCCTGCCCCATCCCCGGCGTTCGGCCTCGCACGGGCCCTAACTACCTCCCGGACCGAAGCTGGTTTCCAGGGAAAGCGGCTGCTGTGTTGGAAATGGACGGGGAAGCGAGACGGCCGGCGAGGTTCAGCTGGGGTGCGCCCTCCCCATGCTGCCTCGCCTCCAAACAAGCCAGACCCCCGGCTTTTCTTTTTCATTCTCCCACCGCCAAAAAAAAAAAAAAAAAAAAAAAAAAGCCTGGACGGGGGAATTAACACTGCAGAAAACACCCTTTGGGAGAGCACGGAGGCTGGACTTGCTGCGCCTCGGCGCTGCTCCCCAGGTGATCCACGCCGGAAAGGTCCGCAGCCCTGCGAGCCGGGCGCTGGCATAAAGGTGGCAAGACCTCATTATCATACAGCTGAGGGTTTATCTCTCCCTCCACCCCCCTCCGGCCTCCCATCCATTTAACAAGCTGAAATAAAAAGCCACATGAAAGGCCTTCTCTGTGCTTGACTTTAATGAGGGACACGCGACCCAACAATAAGCGCACGCTGCAATCAGGCCAAGGGCTTTACTGGCACACGCCAGCCCGCAGCCCGGCATCGGCCACTGCCAAGCAGCTCGACGCGGCTCCCGCTCTCCCCTCGCTTGCCTGCAAGCGCCCCAGTCCGTCCCCCCGGCCCGGCCCTCCCCGCCTTGCCCGTGTTTTTGGGGTCCGTGGCAGCAGCAAGAAAGCCGGGCTCCATCCCCGACGGCCTCGGCCGCCTCACTTCAGCGCTCGTTTGCCCCCAGTTTCAAAAGGGCGACCGAGCTCCTGCAGATCCCCGCCGTGCCCGTCTCGCTGCCGCCGCCTGCCCCGCTTGCCCCCTTCGCCGTCAGCCGGGGTGGGCAACAAGGCAGGGCCGGCGGCACGGGCATCCCCCGGGCAAGCCGCTGCGCCCCGGCGGTGGCGGCGGGGCTGTCCCGGGTGCCCGTCCCTCGGGCAAGCAGCGGTTTACTTTTACTTTCTCCCCGGGGCCAGCCCTCGCCGGTCAGGGCAGCTCCTGCCCGCCGCCCCGGCCGCGGCTGTCCTGTCCCGCCACCCCGGGAAGCCCGGGCGGGCGGGGGAGGACACGCGTGGGGATCGGGGGGAAAGAAGCAAGCAAGCAAGCAAACAAACAAACAAGGGTGTTTTTTAAACATTTCATCCTCTATTGTTCGGCCGCTGCGGAAAGCTGCTCTGTGGAGAGGCGACTGGTTTTCGAGGGAACTCTCCCCGGGCGAGCGCCGTAAATATCTCAACAGATGCTCGGCTTGTTCGTAATCAGCTCGGCTCCGCGGCGGGCAGCGCGGCGGCGGCGGCAGCAGGGTATTAATGCTGGATACGAGGGCTCTCCGCAACATTTGGTTCTTTTTTTTTTTTTTTTTCCAGAAAGGAAAGATGGGGAAAGGGGAGGGATCGCCGTGAGTCTGACTGACAGTTTACATAATGAGCTTGTGAGGATGCGAGGCAACTATATAAACAGCTCGGAGGGAAGCAAGTTTTCCATTTACTGAGCGCTGTTAGCACCGGGGAAAGGAGGAGCGGTTCCACACCAAGCACTCCCCTCCGCGCCTCGCAGCAAACCCACCCGGCTTTGGAGTTTATAAAGGCGACGACAGCCGTCAGAGGTCGGCGGTTGGCTGCAGGATTAATTCCCAGAAGGTGACGGATCGACACCTGGATTTTACCTTCCCACTTCTGCTTGGTGCTCGGGGAATATTTGGAAGAACAGGTTGCTCCAGGAAAATCGCTGTGACGCCTCTCTTTTCTCCCTCGACCGAGAAGCACTTGCTTGGACCGTTTGAGGAATACAGGAGGAAAACTAAACCCGCTAAGACCTGGAAGCTTGACTAACACAACGATGACAGCCTTGCGCATCTTTGGCTTGACGTTTCTGTTAATGATTTTGCAGCAGGTAATCGCACATCGCAAAAAAAAAAAAAAAAAAGGGTTCGCAAAACGTAAAGTGGGTGATGGAAGCAAGTTTGCATGGCAAAGACGGGGTAAGGTCTGATTTGGCTATTTTGTGTGTCTCCCCTTTGTGCAGAGGGTATCCGGCTCTGGCGTATTCCAGCTGGAGCTTCAGGAATTCGTGAACAGCCACGGGTCTCTGGCCAGCGGGAAGCCCTGCTTGCCCCACTGCAGGACCTTCTTCCGCGTTTGTTTGAAGCATTTTCAGACAGTGGTCTCCCCGGGCTCCTGCACTTTCGGCAGCATCATCACCCCGGTTCTGGGAATAAACACCTTCAGCATCAAGGATACCGAGAGATTCGACAGCCCCATTAAGTTGCCCTTTAACTTCACGTGGCCGGTGAGATTCCACTTTAGACCCGATGGCGATGGTGGGGCAGGAGGGCGGCAAGGGAAGGCTGTTAATCTGTAACGTAAACTGCTTTCGCCTTTAGACTTATTGCCAGAACTTCTTAAAAAAAAAAAAAAAGGCGAAAAAGCCAAAAAAGAGAACAAACAGACAAACCAGCCGATGAAAAAGCGCATCCAGCCCAGGAGCACTGGAGATAATAACTGTCATTACGAGAAATAAAAGCAGAGCGGGGTGGGAGGTGCTGGGTCCGCGCTCTGCGGGGGGAGAGGGCGAAGCGCGTCGCCGCCAAGAGAGCGCCGGGGCGGGCGCGGGGCGGCTCGGCAGGGCAGGGGGGCGCTGCGGTGGTGGTGGGCGGGGGGGGCGCTGCGGCGGGGCCGGGGCGCCGGGGCACCGGGCTGACGCTGGTTTCTCCCCGCCTCCGCAGGGGACCTTCTCGCTGATCATCGAGGCCTGGCACGCGCCCGCCAACTACCTGCCGGAAGGTGACTACCGCGGGCCGCCGGCAGGGGGCGCCGGCGTGGCGGGATCCCCCTCCCCATCCCCATCCCCATCCCGAAACGGTTAACGGCCGCCCCCGGCTCAGCTGTTTATACTATAACTGCGGGGCCGGCGTTATCCCACCATCAGGAGCCGGTCCCCCAACGATATCCATCAGGGGCCGCTTTGATTCTGCCCCGGCCTAATCTCCAACACAATTGCGTTTCCTCCGGTTTATTTTTGGCGTGGGAAAGCGAGGCGGGCTGCGGTGAGAACCCCGGGAGGCTGCCAGCGAGCCTCTTCCTGTATTTTACACCTTGCTCGAATTCCGCCCTTTGGAGAGGAATAATGGCTTCGGGATGTTTTTCTGAGCGAAGAGGAAAAGGATATTTCACGGCGGCCCTGGCTTCTCAAAGGCCGCTCCGCTGAGCCCTCCTCGGCCGCGGTCGGCGGTCCCGCCCGGAGCACCCCGGCGGCCGCCTCCGAACGCGGGGCACCCCCTCACGTACACATCTATGTTCATACACATATACGCGGGCGGAGGGACTCCGCTCCTCTCCGTCCCGCCGCTCGGGGCGGGTGGCTGTGGTGGCGGTGGCGGGGGGGAGCGTTGCGGGCAGTGCCCGCCGGCCGCTGACGCGGGGCCGCTCTCCCGCAGGCTCCCGGCCGCCCTCGGAGGAGTGGCTCATCAGCCAGATGTCGATCCAGCGGTCGCTGTCGGTGGGCGAGGTCTGGTCGCAGGATGTGCAGAGCGGCCCGCTGACCCAGCTGCGCTACTCCTACCGCGTGGTCTGCAGCGAGAACTACTACGGCGACAGCTGCTCCCGCCTCTGCAAGCGCCGCGACGACCGCTTCGGACACTACGTCTGCGAGGCGGACGGCAGCCTGGCCTGCCTGCCCGGCTGGACCGGCGAGTACTGCACCGACCGTAAGCAGCCGCCGCCGGGAGCGCGGGGCGGGGCGCGGTGCCGCCGGCGATGGCTGGCGCGCGAGGTGGCGGGCGGGGGCGCGCCCCGGGCCGCCATCATCCTCCGCAGGCCTGGGGCAGGCCTGGGGCAGGCCTGGGGCAGGCCTGGGGCAGGCCTGGGGCAGGCCTGGGGCAGGCCTGGGGCAGGCCTGGGGCAGGCCTGGGGCAGGCCTGGGGCAGGCCTGGGGCAGGCCTGGGGCAGGCCTGGGGCAGGCCTGGGGCAGGCCTGGGGCAGGCCTGGGGCCTTCATGGGCATCGAGCGGACCCGTAAAGCCTCAGCGTCATAACGACCGTCACTGCTCTGGCTTCCCCGGGCCCTCGTCTGCACTGTCTGCGCTAACGGGGTGTCGGCTTGAGGGGGCGATGATGCCCAGGAGGCCTCGGGGAAAACGCAACCCCCCAAAGCATCAGGGAGTGTATCCAAGGCGGGCACCCAGGATCCAGCTCCCCAGCGTGCCTAACCCTGGCAGCGGCTGTCTCTGCGGGCAGGCCTCAAAGCCCCCCTGCTAGGGGCTTGGGGCTGGTACCGGTCAAGTTTTCAAGCTGACCTTTCCACCCCCTGCCTGGGGAGACAGTTGCTGAGGACTTTGCCCCGTCTGGCTGCACCTCCCCAGGCAGCGCTTCACCTCTGCGACCGTCAGCAGGCAGGAGCAAGCTAGCAGAGAGGGGATCCTGTCCAGCACCCCTGAACCAGCCATACCTGTCCCAAGCCACAGTGCTAACTAGCAGCTTGCTCACACAAATGCTTCCACCGTTCCTGCTACCAGAGGAGATGAGACCAGTGTTAGGGGGTAGTGCTGGGAAGCGTTACTGTGAGCTCAGGGTATCAGGTCTTTTAGTCGTTGGTTAGCACAAGCCAAGGCCATCTCCTCTCGCTCCTTTTCTAGCCAGAGTTGCAAAAGTTCACATTTGTTGTGCAAACAGAAAAACGAAAGGCCAGCTTGTCAAAAACTTGTTCGCTTCCTCCTGCTCCAGAACTCCCCGTATTGAGAATTTTTAAAACAAAGCTTTGAAAGTGCAAAAATGTTTTTCAAAATATTTTTTAAAAGCTGGCGTTTTCCGTTTTGAAAGTGTATTTTTGTGGTGCCATATGTATTTACCCAAACATTTCTGCATTTTTTTTTTTTTTTTTTTTTATCTTTACAGCCATCTGTCTGTCTGGATGTACTGAACAGAATGGATATTGCAACAAACCTGGAGAGTGCATGTGAGTAGATCTGAACTTCTTAGATTCTGAACTTCGGTTAAAATGTCACCTTGTAATAGAAACTTAAACTCTTTTCCTCATCATTAATGTTTTAATTTGACTTTTCTTTTAGCTGCCGTCCTGGCTGGCAAGGCCGCTACTGCGATGAGTGCATTCCCCATATAGGCTGCCGCCACGGGACTTGTAAAACACAGTGGCAGTGCATTTGTGACGAAGGATGGGGTGGCCTCTTCTGTGATCAAGGTTAGTTCTGAAGGTTGTGCTTATGGCCTGGACTAAGGAATCTGACCTGTTATATCTAGAATTAAATTCCCAGAAGGTACATCATCACAGGCATCAGTTTGTTCTGCCGCTGTCTTATTCATCGATTCTTGTATTTGTAGTAATTTTTTCTGAAAATAAGCAAACCTTTTTGATAGCTGCAGATTTTCTCTTGCAAAAAAGCTTTTCTCTTGGGGAAAAAAATGCAACAACCTGGATGAGTGTGGAACGGGCATGTTTTCTGCCTGCTCAAGCTAAGTTTAACTTATTCCCTGTACAACTATAACAATTTACTAAACAGTTTCCGGAAGCAGTAAACATCATCATTTGGCCTTCCTTATTTTGCATACAAGGAAGTTAACTCGTGATAAGTCTGGAGCATGAGAGAAAAATCATGTAAGCAAGAATGAAAAGTACAGGTCCCTTTTTAAGGTACACCAGACCACTTCCACCTATTCAAGCCATTGAATCACTGAACCATAGCCAGCGGAGCAGTCATGTCCTCAAGGCCATATATGCACTGCTGGCACTGAGATCATTCAGTGCTCAAAGCAAGCTAAGTGTTTTCAAGACAGTTAAAGGATTAAGATGGCGAAGTCTGACTTAAACAGGAAAAGTAAAGCTGCAGATTTTTTTCTGCTTGTAGTTATCTATTAACCAGTTGTATTCCAATTACTCTATGGTATTTATAGAGATAATAAAGATTTTCTATTTACATCCTATGAACTTGTGTGCTTAACCTCTGTCTCAGATTTAAAGGGAAAAAAAAATTATCATCAAGCGCTTGGCAGACCGTTTAGGCAGTTTAAACTACAAACATTCCTAACAAGAGAGCATGGTAAATAATCAGTAGAAGATTTCTCATGTTTGTTTAAATTTCCAAGCCAAAACATCTTCCATTTCCTCCCTGCCTCCCCAGAACGTGCCTTGGAGCACACCTTTTAAAGATGGGGCTCACTGGTTTAGTATGTGACACGTTGTGCACATGGGTGTCCCTAGTGCTGTGGCATGTCTTCCGAACACACACTTGTGAATAACGTTTTCCCACTTGGCATCTAAATCTCACTGCAGCTAATGCACACAAAAAAGGGACAGTATACCAAAGCACTAAGAAAGTGAAATTTTTGCCAGGTCTCTCAAAATTCAGAGCTCATGTATTACAGTGATGGATGTAGAGAAATATCTAAAATCGAGGATAATCTGAAACATCTGATTATTACTGATAATAATCTGGAAAATTATCTCCAGATAACGAAATTATCTCCAGATAGCGAAATGAAATACTTCATTTGAAAATATTGTCTTTCATTGAAAGACAATAGAAATTGAAATGAAAATGGAAAATTCTGTCTTTTTTGTTGGCTAAAGCATTTTTGTATGAATGCCTTTTCCCAGCTGCCAAAGGCATTCTCTCTAACTCCTGTTATCTTTGCAGATCTGAACTACTGCACTCACCACAGACCATGCAAAAACGGAGCAACTTGCATGAACACTGGCCAGGGCAGCTACACGTGTTCATGCAAACCTGGCTTCACCGGTGTTGACTGCGAACATGAGATCAGCGAGTGTGACAGCAATCCTTGTAGGAATGGCGGTAGTTGCACGGTAAGGGCATTTTAAATGTAAAGCCTTTGTGTGAAGCAAGCCCCAGTATACCTTTTCAGAGGTAGTTCTGTAACAACGTAATGGGAATTCGATAGTACAGAGGTTCATTACTGACACTCACAACTACCATACTGAACCCTTCCCGAGAGGTGTCAGGGGAGGAAGTCTGTTACAGCAGGAGATGTATCATCTAGATTAGAACTGGTCAACTGATCCTTGGGTTTCTGTGGCAGCCATTATGAGAGCTTGGCAAGATCCAAGGTTGGTGAGGGAGCAGATCTGTCAAAAATAAGCTTCTCAAACCAGGGTTCATATAGAAATGTTCTAACTCTGTATTTTAATAGCAAATAAAATTCCTGCTTTCTGCTATGGAAGTGTAGTGTTAGATGACCTGAGGGCAGTCAGCTGAAGCATTGTCTGTAAAACAGCGTTCTGCATTTTTAGTTTCCTGCAGTCTAGAGCTTCAGTGTGTTTTCAACCCTGTCAATGATTGATTCCACCTATCGATAAAGACTGATCGATTGTAGATATTAAATATAATTTGATGCACGTTTAGATTAAAGCTAATGGCGAAGACCCTAGCTCCCTCTCCCAAGGCCTTGGACATACAGTACTTGGAAAGAAGAAACAGTTTTGTTGTCATCTAAGTGGTGGGACTTATCCATGGCAAAGCAACATACACCCTCGTAAAGGAAAAAAGGGCTCTTGTACCAAGGATAAAGGGCCCAATCACAGCTGTGCAGGTCAACACATGCCATTCTGCTCTGGGAGGACCTCGGGGATCCCAACAGACAGTAGTGGTGTTAGTAATGTTTTTGTCTAGCTGCACGTAGGCTTCCTACAACTGCCTCTGCTCTGCTTGTGTAGCTACATGATTACTCCTCCTCGCTGAGTACGGCTGATTCACAGCTCTATCCCTCACAGATCAGCCTGCAGTTATTTGCCGTACAAACGTCACTTTTGCCGCATCAGAGTGTGGATGAGAAGGGACTGAACAGCACTCACTGCTGACCAAAAATAAGTGTGCAAGCAACTATCCTTTGGTGCCGTCAAATAACAGTGGCCTAATGTTGTGTTTTGCAGGACATGGAGAACGGTTATCACTGCCTGTGCCCCCCTGGCTACTATGGCACTCATTGTGAGCACAGCGCTTTGACATGTATAGATTCTCCATGCTTTAACGGTGGTACATGCTTGGAAAAAGAACAAGGGGCCAGCTACACTTGTGTTTGCCCTTTCGGCTTCACAGGGTCAAACTGTGAAAAAAAGGTAGACAGGTGCACAAGCAACCCATGTGCAAATGGTGAGTCTACTTCTCAAAAAAGTCTCACGTCTCTGACTCGTTTGTGCTTTTCAGTGCAGAAGTGATAGAAATCCAATCTGACCTCTACTCTTCCTCTAATACATTAGTCCCTCTCCCCCACTGTATTCCACATCTACCCTGATTTTATTCTCTTGCTGGGGGGACGCTTTCACTGGGATTTTCTATGCAACAAAACAGTGCACAAGGTTTATCATGTGATGGGGAAGATGGCAGAGTTAAGTAAATTAACTTTATTACTACATATTTAGAAGGGGCATATTTTTAAAGCGTGGTGAAACAATTAGGTAAACTTGAAGGAACTTTTAGATGTGGGGTTGTTTTGTAAAATAACCTTCCTCCTCTTGAGACAGTATAAAATGCTAACCAGGGAGAGGTTTAGGTTTCTGAGTGAAGTGCATTACAGGCTATTTTTTCTAAATTTTACTTTTTTTTTTTTTTCCTCAGATGGTAATTGCTTTTACCTTGGTCAGATCCGTGTGTGTCGTTGTCGGGCTGGTTTCTCTGGTCAGAAATGTGAGATAAACATCAATGATTGTGCCAGAAACCCGTGTTCCAATGGGGGAACTTGTCATGACCTGATCAACGATTACAGCTGCACATGCTTGCCAGGCTACAGTGGCAGGAACTGTGACATCAAAACCAGAGACGAATGTGCTTCTGGGCCATGTGAGAATGGAGGCACATGCTACAGCGGACTTTATAGTGCCAGCTTTGTCTGCTACTGTCCTTCTGGCTTCATGGGAAACCGTTGTGAATTGCCAGTTTATTCAGTGCCCATTACACTTCCTC
Source organism: Bucorvus abyssinicus (assembly GCA_009769605.1). NCBI lineage: Eukaryota > Metazoa > Chordata > Aves > Bucerotiformes > Bucorvidae > Bucorvus > Bucorvus abyssinicus. Next base: position 18,623,875 of record CM020042.1, on the reverse strand, counting down.
CTAAACCAGTCCCCTGGATTGCTATATCTATGGGGGTGGGGCTGGTGGCTTTGCTCATTCTGTTCTGCATGATAGCAATGGTCATCAGGCAGATGAGGATGCACCCAGAGCAGGACTTGGAGACAATGAACAACCTGTCTGACTTCCAGAAGGACAATCTTATTCCAGCTTCCCAGCTCAAAAACACCAATAAAAATAAAGACCTTGAAGTGGACTGTGGGCTGGAGAAATCAAACTACAAACCCAAGAATCATAAACTGGACTACAATCTGGTAAAAGACCTGACAAGTAGAGGGACACAGGAAGATAAATATTACAAAAGTGAAAAGTGTTTAGGAGAAAAGTCTCCCCTCCGACTACATAGGTGAGAATGCAGTCTTCCTTCTAGTATTTCTTAAGGCCCCTCATCTTCATACCAGTCTAGAAGCAGATGAGAAAATACGGAGAAAAAGCAAGCTCGAGCAGATAATATACAAACCAAACCAGAGGAAAGCCAGGAATCTTCATACTGGAGTATGTGTGTTACAGCCAAGTGTTATCCTTAGCTAAGTCAGTTAAACTGTGTTTGTGCAGGGTGCTGCTTGTATGGGTACTGTGAAGTGGAATGGGAGTGGCTGTGTCCCTGGTGAGAGTAAGAGGGGTCTTTCCTTTCTCAGTAGATCTTGGAGGAACAACATTTAAGGCATATAGTGATTTAAAATTAATATTTTGCCTATTAAGAAGGCAAAACAATCTGCTTAATGAGAAGAATGATAGAGAAAAAATAACTACTCTTTTTCAAAAAAAAGGGCAGGTATTCACTGGCACATCAATCTTCTGGTGCGTGTACTGAAGGTCTTGTCTGGGATCTGCTTGTGGCTGTTAGTTACACTGAGGGATCTGAGGAGCGCGCTATTAGGTTGGGCATAGCAGAAGCATAGTCAGACAGTAGCTATTCCTTCCTTCTGCTTTTCTAGTATAATGGGCTGCCGTCACGTACAACATGTGAAACTTCATCCTCTGCACTTCCCTCCCACACCTTCTCAGCTATCTCATTCCACCCCTCCATAGTCATGGTAGATTTTGAGAGTCAGGCTTGCTAGTAGACAACTAATGTTCTTTTCTGTCTGCCCTGCCTTAGTGAAAAGCCGGAATGTAGGATATCAGCGATATGCTCTCCAAGGGATTCAATGTACCAGTCCGTCTTTGTGATAACAGAAGAAAGGAATGAGTGCATCATAGCCACAGAGGTAAGTAAGTACACAGGTGAACAGGCATAAATTCACAAAATAAAGGGGTAAATTAGCCTTTAGAATTGTACCTGAGAAGGTTACTGTATTTCCAGGGATCCTGATGCTTCCCAGTATTCACCTCTCCTCTTCTGTGACCCACACAGAACATACAGTGGGGAAAATAAAGGAAGTAGGAGCTCTAATTTTATTAAACTAGAGATTTTGAGCTTAGATAAGTCAGCAGGAGATGAAAGCACAGAACATCAGCCCATAAAAATTCAGCACATTCTAGGATTACTTCCTCTTAAATAGGTAGTCAGCAAAAATGGAAATAATAATTGTTCATAGGCCCATTGATGTAAAGCTGTATTTTTTTTTTCCCCCATGACTACAATGGATAATCTGTGTTCTGTGGAAACAGGCAAAGCTATAGATTTCCTTCAGACGATGGAAGGTAGCTGAATGTGTTAGTGGATAGACGTAACAGCCATTTAGGAGGTCTGTAATAAGGTAATTTCAGCCCCTTTGGCATTTAAGCTCCAGCTATATATTCTCTAACAGAAGTTACTGCTGTTATTGATAAACACATCTAGATTTTGATGTTATATTGAAAAGCCAGAGGACAGGTCAATGAAAAAGGAAGGACCTAGCATTGAACTTTAAAGACTTTAAAAAGCAGCTACTAAGCAGTTCCTGGAGAATTACTGACCCTTTGGAAAAAGGCTCAATGGAGGTTAAAGGGAATTTTACATTAACCAGTACTTGCCTTCTTCAGTGTAGCCATCGTTAGGACTAGTTTCAGACTCCGGGAAAGAAAAGCTTGCTGTGCCATATAGCAGTGATCTGTGAAGTCAGATCTGCAGGACTCTGTCTCCCTTGCCAGGGTGCATATCAGATTTCCTCTTGAAGGCAAGCTGCAACATAAGTCAACCAACAATATTAAAAGTTTAAGACTAATTGAAGGGATGTTCAAAGATACAAATGACAGCTAGACACTCCATTCCCATTAACTGACCTAAATACCGTATCTTTCTTTGAAGATCTTGCTGACTAAAGCTAGATTCCCGGATTTATCCGGCATCTCCAGGAGTGTTTTTCTTTTCAGCATGACAGTCCCTGAAGCCTCTCTCCACAACATTCAGGCTTGCTGCTTCTGAACACAAGCTATTTAACTATATCATGTGCTTTTTACAGACACCTAACGTTAAGCACCCAGATTTGTAAGCATTCTTCCCCTCCGTCCAGGTAGAGAGGCTACTCATCATACTTTTTTTTTGCTGGTGATTCTTTGTCTCTGGACCCAGCCAGAAACATTGAACGTTGATAGTTAAACTGCAGTAATGTCTGGCTTAACTCGCTTTGTTTGACATACTTGAATTACAATTTATTCGTTCTGCAGTACTCTGTATGCTGTGCTTCCTTCTCATTCCTGGTATTATTTATATCCTGACAGGTATAAGACTGAAGATCAGCCCATTTGCACCTCAGATTTGGTAATGCCAGTAGATGGATGTTCCTGCTGCATTGTTTACAATTCAGAACTGGATTGTACTGTTTTTAATTACATGCAACTTGCTGCTCTCAGGCGGAGGATGGAACTGGGTGAACTGGACAGACTGTGAATTTACTGAAAGATGCAATACACCTTTTTGTTCTTACTGCCCTTGTTTGAAGTTTGATACCAGAAATGTCATTGGCTATAGAAGAGGATAGGCAGAGGGAAGAGAGAGGGGTTAAAAATGTTGTTGTTTTAGTTTGTTTTTAAAAGATACCGAGGCCAGTTCCTCAAGGACAGACCCCTGGCTTTCCAGAACTCTGGTTATGGGAGGTGCTGGTAGATGAAGAGGCACTTAACTATTACAGATGTTGCCATGGAAGGTGTGAAGAAAGACACATTGCTATGCAGATAATGGATACAGTACAAACGAGGTCTCAATTTTTTTCTGGGTTTAAAAGTGCCTAAAACGTGTCAAGAGAATCTAACAAGCCCAAACAGAGACTCAACTGCTCTTTTTGCAGTTACCTGAACAGTATTGGGCAGCGTGGTTGATACTTCCTGCCACACATCTATTTGTGTCTCCTCTCTCCTGCTGCACGTACTGGAGACTGTGTAAGGGACAAGAGGAGGAAGGAAAGAGGAATGCAGAGTTTACGTGTTATCTCATTTGGTGATGCTTTGGAGAACTGATTGATACAAGCCACCATATGGGACAGGACTTTTGTGGATTTAAACATTCGAGAAGGTGAAGTTGTGATAAGGAATGTGTACTGCCTCCTCACCACTGATAAGGAGGAGGTGTGATCCCATCTCTACTTAAAGCCTTACAAATGCATTTAAAATCAATCAGCTCCTAGAACCTTTATGTGCTAGGCTGTCTCAGCTGTTTTCATGCCCTTTGCACTACCAGTGATTGTGAATAGACATGACTTTTTCTTCTCCTTCCTCATTCTCTCCCCCCTGCCTTATTTTGACACAAGTTTGGGGGTTTATGTCATGTTTCTGAATTAGGTGCCACCTTCTCCTGCAAATAGTCTCAAAATTGCAGCCATTACTTTCTGAAGGAGAAGCAGCAGCGTGACCCCACCCATTTCTCCATCTGGTTGCAAAACTCCACCTCCTGTCCTTCATCCCGGTTCCAGATGTCCAAGAGTGAAGCACCCACTGAGACACCCTCTGCCAAGGCAGGTGGAGGTTGGAGTTAGAAGGTTATAGGCTTATCCCATTTCTTTCATACCCACCCAGTGCTATATGGAAAAGGGGAAACCTGCCCCTGGAAACTAGAGGCATGCAGAAGCTCTTTTCTTATATATACATATTTACAGGAATAATACCGGACACCTCAGTGGAAAGTGCTGTGACACTAATCAGATGAGACCGTGGGGTGGGGCAGAACGAGGAGGGAGGAAATAGGATCTCTTCAAAGAAACCTGGACCCTGCTATCTCTCAGACAGCGAAATTCCTGCCCTTGGAAATCGTGTTGTTGGACTAGCCCATCTACTGCCTTGAACTGTGCAGACAAGACCCCTTCATAATGTCCACTACTGATCTTCTGCTCTGACCACGTAGAACCATGTCGAAGATGACCTTCAGAAGTCAATAATATGGGTTTTAGTTTGTCTGTATGTAGTTTATTTTGAAGACTAGTATTTCAGTAATTTAAAAAAATCAGAAGCACTGAACTTTCTACGTTTTATAACATTATTTTGTATATAATGTATATTTATAATCAAAAGTGTAAATATGTTTATTACTTCTCATGTAATGTTTTTAATGTGATGACAAAGTTTGAATTTTATTTTTTTTTTCCAAGCAATGAAAATACTTTCCTGCTACTACAAAGTTTGTTGTGGTTTGTCCTTTTACACTTCAGGTTCCATGAGTCTGTGACAGCCAAGGTGACTTGAAGCCCCAGAAGTAAGCTTGTCTGCCTGCTCCCTGCAGTCAGGCCTACCTTTGCGTTTTGCACACCAACTGCTGTCGGCTACTTTTTATAAAACAATTATACTGTTAACTGATGTCAGCAAAGTTGTTCAGCTGAGTGGCATTAATCTGACAGAATAGTTATAAATATTTATATTGTGATATACTTAAATTATATAAAAACATATATATATATTCTCTTGCTATGAAGCGGGACTGAACTGTCAGGGAAGTTAGTTATATTAATGCTTCACTCTTCTGTGATAACCTGTGGCATGGAAGACACAGATTAAATAGCATTTCCAAGTGGCTTAATAAATGTGCTGGCTTGGGGTTCACTTACAAGACAAGATACGATTACTGTTTTTTCTAATCCCATTCCTATAAATACTTTCAGTAAGACCCAAATCTTGCCCTCAGTTTACTCTTGCACAGCATCTACGTCTACATCAACGCTATGTGTCCTGTTTGTTTGATGTGATAAGATTTGTCTTTAACTTGTGGGATTAGGGGGAGTTTCGGGCTTTCTCCTCCTGAGTTCCCTATGCTACACCAGCAGTCGTGTCCTCCCAGGACATCCCAATGTCTTTTGGAGGACGTTTCCACAAAAAAGTGTAAAAATCGCACTTGGATAAACCACTCCCAGCAGGTTCAGTAGTCTTTGAAGCCCATACATGTACAGGCAATTAAATCTCTCACTGGTTCAGCTAGGTGCAATACAGTCAACATCTGAATGAACAAAAGGAAAACCAAGAACAGGAAACCACTGCTGCTCCATTTTAAAACCAGACTTTTGTTGTTGTTGACAAAATGCCATCTTAATGTTGGATGCCTTTCCTATCTTTCCTCAAAACAAAATCTAACCAAAATTTGCTAGTTTAAAAAAATCAAAACAAACAAACCCAACCACTGGCACTAAAAAAGCACTGTAACAAATTATTTTTTACTTCGTCATTAAAATACTGCAAATAAGCATTTTTAAGGGTCCTTCTGAGTGTATTACTCAGGTTACATAAATACTATTTACTTTGGATGGTTTTATTTCTCCCTCTTCAGTTCTTTTCTTAATGAAATTAACTTTCAAAACTCAGACAATTTCCTTGGCTACCATAAAATAAATTTAAGATGAAACTCAGAAATAAAAAGCCACCTCCCCCTCCTCAAACATTCACCCTGTAGAGCAAATTATGAAAAACAAGCATTGACAAAAAGCCGAGCAGATGCTCCTGCTTGCAGTCCTTCTTCGGCAATGTGAAATAAACCCAACAGATGCCTCTCTTAATTGAGCACAGGATTACATACACACATGCACTCTGTCCTGCTTTAAAACAAAACACACACAAATTCAAACAGGAAAATAGCCAGAGAACTCTTCCCAAAGCCGGGCAAGCAGGAATGCTAAGACCAAAAAGTCTCGGCTCTTCCTGCTCAAAACAAGACAGGAAACGGTATCTCTAGCCAGAAAGGAGTTGAAATCCGTTAAACCCACGGACCTGATTATGTATATTTACCCCACAGGGTAAAGCAGGTACACCACATGCCTTTGTGTATCCACACAGGAGAGAGGAAAGGAAAAAAAAGCATCAGCTTACAAGGAAATCTGTGAATATTCACTGGAGGCAGTACGGCACTACGCAGCTACCAGAATAGATCACAGATCCACACAGGAAAACCAGGAGTGCTGCCTGCTTCCACGCAGGAGGAGATGGAAAGCATATGTGAATCTATGCACGTGTGCACATACCCTAGTCCTTGCCAAGGAAACAACAAGCAAATTAGCTGAAACACATCATATGACCCACATCTTGGGCCAAAAATATCCTTATCGAGGGCTGCTGTGCGCTGGTTGCTCACAGCTTGGCCCTGTCCTGAGGTGAGTGCATCTCTGAGCCACAGGGTATGAACTCCCCAGGAGGAGACTCAGTCCGGATCTCAAGGATTCCCCCTGAGGACCAGAGGTGATGCCAGGACCAACAATGTGCCAACAAACAATGCCTTTACTTTTAACAGGCTTATTAAATTCTCAGGCACAACCGTACGACTAACTCCTCTCAGCACGATTTGCACTGGCTATGGCAAGATCATGGATCTGACTCGAAGGCCTGCACCTAAGCTCGGCTTTCAGTTTTAAAAGACTGCACAAACTCACTTAAAACCAATGTGACAAAACAACAATTTTAAGAATAGACTCCTGACTCTGTGAAACTTTGGTGTTCCATTGTATTATTACCTGATAGAGACTCCTTCACAGCCACGCAGAGCCCCCCAGTCTAAACAATTTCAGAGCTGGATCGAGGGAGCGGGATGCTGCTCCATGCAGCGCTTCGCCTGAGTTGTTCCATGTTCCGCTCCAGCCCTTCATCATTTACCTCTTTAAACAGTTGGCTGATGAGGGGGAAACAGATGCTGGGATATACTCGTAACCGCAGCACCACTGGTGCCGAGAAAGCAAGCAGCAGGACTGTGCTGATGCAAACACTGCACAGGGTCTGGGGTTCCGTTAGCTCAGTGCACATGAGAGATGCTCGTAGGACTTAGGCTTGATACAGGATATGCCTTAAAATGGGATCAAATGCAGAAGGCATTTTTATTATGCACAAAACTAGTCCAGCAACAGCTCACAGCCTTGAAAGAGCTCCTGAGAAAGCCTCAATTAGTGCAATTGCAACCGTCTAGTCCAACAGATGAGACCAGTGCTGTAAAAACGCATTTCACATGGTTTCATTGCTCCTCAGCCTCCTTTTATTAGTTCATGCTAAAATGAGACAGGCACAGCAGGTCACTAACAAACCTGCACTACAGTGGCTTAAGCAACAGTTCGGTATCCACGTTTGCCCGTCATTCCCTTATCTCGCATACCTGATTCATAAATACATATTGATTTTATGCATCAGATGCGACACTCCCAGCAGATTTCACTCACGATCCAAACTCCAGTTGCAGAGGTTTGACAGTACTCCGTGGCCCTCTGCCACACCTTACTATTTTGTAACTTCAATTTCACAGCCTCTCCAGAGAGTCAAGATTTCCTCTCCTCCGCGTTCTCTCCGTTTCGGTTTTGCCAGCTCAGCTCGCAGAGCTTGCAGGCAGTGGCCCCGCTGGCCAGTGACGCCCAAAGCGGTGAGATTTCTCCTTGATCGCTGTCGTGCCTGTTCTAACCCTGCCCGCTCTGCTCTCCGATCTCCTCTGGGCAGCACTGACTCAGCACCATAAAACTACCCTTCCTCTTTCTCCTCCCTCCGTTGCTCTTAGCACCACCACCGTCCTCACTCCTCTTCCACCCTGCAGCTTTGAGGCGTATTTCTGCAGCGCCGTGGTCTATCGTGCTGCAGGGTTAGGATGGAACTCTGACTGACCAGGTAAATGATTGTGTACAGAGCAATAATTTCAGGTGCTAGAGCAACTGTGCCATGCACAGCACTCGATCATGCCTTTGTCCCTTACCTTTAAAATCTTGATGACAGACCACCACCTTCCCAGAGGTGCTTCCTTCTCCACAGATAGATCAGCTGTCCCTTCAATTTGCTGCTTAGCCCTTGGGAGATGCGAGGGGGAAGAGACACAACTTTGAGCTGCTCACAAGGCACACGCAGCGGTCCCTGCCACCCAGAGGTCTCCACTGCCTTCCAGCAACCCGCACCACATGTCCCCGAGGGACCCAGTGGTGACGGGCTCTGTGCAGCTCTCTGTGCTGCAGGAGGGCACACCTGGGCAGGAAGAAGAGCAGGTAAAGCTTAAAAGTGCAGGGCATGGAGTGGACTGGAAAATAGCTCCAGCTCCCCAAGCCTACATCTCATTGTCCTCCCCTCCGACTGCGTCACTCAGGGCTTCTCGCTGTCACATCATGTGAGAGGGGAGACCTAACAGCTAAGGGAAAGAACTCTACCTGGATCTGGAGATAGACAACCCCGGATGTTATTTGGCCTGCACAACACAGATGATCTCATGATTATCGCTTCCATGGACTGCAGAACAGTGATGGACTCGCCTCTCGCATACGTAGCAGTGTAGTATGTAACCACTATGGAAGGTCTTAGTCCTTGATTTTGTCTGCGAGTATCGTGACTTTCCTCTTGCCAACGGAGATGGAGGCAGCGTTCAGACTCCACCTAGCCCTGCAGTCCAGCCACCCTGTAGGCTGCTCTGCACAAAGACCAGGTCATTCCCAGGAAGAGTCTCAAGATGCAAAACAACACATTGTTCATAGTCGTGTTTTGCAAATACACAGATGAATGAGGAAAACATGCAGTTTGAGGAGAAGCTGTTTGGTGATGACATCTTTTATCTGTGTTTTATGACTTATTTGTTGGGTTGTTGCTGGCTTCACAGGGGTTTGGTTGATTATGCTTTTAACTGCCTAGACGGTCACAGAGGAACAATGTTTGCTTTTGTAAATTAAATTAAATTGACTCATATTTAACACCCAAACATCTGCTGAGTTAGGTTTATAGCTGGCGAGGCCATCACCAGTCAGAACAGGATTTGACCATTCCAGGCACCGTGCAAGAGCTCTGACAATTACTGTACTTGGGTTCACGGCTCCCGTGATGGTTTGTGAGCAGGCTCAAAATCCCTGGTACAAATATGAATCACTAAGCACTTGAAATGCCTTTTCTATTAACACTGTTTAATATTTGCCTTAGATTTTCTGCTTTGCAGAGAATGCCAAAGCATTTTTGTTCCTGCTCATAAACTCATTTGTTCTTTGGAAGATTGTCAGCAAAGAAACACAAGACAATCTGAACAAAATGTATTTGGGGGGAAAAAAAACCCACACAAGATAAAAGTGTGATAATTACAAAAGAAATGGCCCTGCTCTCATTCTGTCTTGCAGTTCAGCCCATCAGGTCCTGGAGTTAGCTTCTTCATCACTCACTTCTCCTCTCATCTTCTAAGAGCACAGAGACTCTTTTTTTCCTCCAGACCCTTTCCCTTCATGAAGGTTACACTGATCTTCACTCTATTAATGGTATTTATGTTTATCATAATTTCTTAGGAGGAGGTTTTTGAAGTTCTCCAAAACTCTAGATACAATTCACAACGTGTGACCAGGTCTCTGGAAACAGAGTTCACTTACATCCCAGGAATAGGCAGAAAAGCCCACGTGCTTATAATTACAAAAAGCTCCTTTTTCATGGAGACAGCATGGTTAATAATCACTTACATCAAATATACATTTTTCATATGTGGGGAGGAAGAATTTCCTCACCATTCTGGCAGTTGCTCCACAATCTGCTCTGTCATCTTCAGCAGATGCAGATTCATCTCACCTCACCACAGCCATCCAAGCGGGAAGCGTCTAGTTTAAGCCAACCATGCAGTTTATCTAGGGTTCACCGAGAAAGGTAGACCTTTCCAGCGTTCTCCCTTGCAGAGGCATCTGAAATAACTGGGAGTGAAGGATGACTCTTCGAAGGGTCAACACCGTTAACTGAAACCTGACAACTACCTTTAAAATTGTTTGGGCCGTGCAAGAGTCATCCCTGGGTGTGACTTTGAGGAGGAGGCAATGCTTCTCTGAAAGGAGAAAAAAACTGGAGAAAGCTTCCCTTTCGCTGGCTGCCCATTCCCCTCTCCTGTCGTGCAAGTTGGAGTTGAATCAGAACGGTGTCGGGAGGACTTGTCTTCATATCCTTCATACTCCTCGTGGCTGCAGAAGTGCAAATAAGCTTTTTCTGATCTCGTCTTATTGTTTAAATAGCTGCTCGGTGTAAACAGCATCTGGGCAAACCAAACAGCAGTACGTGGGCGCACAGAGACAGATGTCGCTCCCGCCGCCTCCCCTTACGCCTTCCTTGAGTGTGAGCACAAACTGGGCCGCGCTGTGCTGCCATCATCGCTTCCTGTTTGTTACCTCACAACACCGTTTCCCGTTTCCTGCCTGATTACGAACATGTCCACTGTTTTTCCCAAGCCTGAACTGGCTTCCCAGCACGCCCCTTTTGGGCTCACACAAAAATGCCACCATTGACACCAGCCTGAGGGCCAGGGATGCTGCTGGCTGCCATGCGAAGCACAGCCCTCTCCTCCCACTGGCACCTTCCATCTCCCTGCCGGCTTGGGCCGCCAGTCACAGGCTAAAGAAGCAAGTCTCACACATCCCATAAAGCAGGAGAAAAAGAAATTAAGTGCTGGTAACTCCCAGGGTTTTATGGCAAGCAAGCACAAGGCAGCGAGGCGCCCTGCAAAGACATCTGAGTCAGCTGGCCATGGAAGGGGGTGATGCGAGGGAATCACGGCGCTCAGCTCTTCACACTACTTATATGCCACCAGGCTTTCCCTTTACTCGGCAACCTAGCACTGACCTGGCTAAAGCTAATGCTGCAGGAAAGCACATTAAGGCATCAAAGTATGGGGGATTAATGTGGTCCCCAATAGCTAGTCCCAGTGTCTCATCATCCCCATGGTAGAAATGCTTCCACTTTCGTCGCTGAATTTGCTTTCAGCATCCAGCCACTTCTGGTTATGCCTTTCTCTACTCTATTTAGGGCCTTGTAGTGGGTGGTATTTTTGTTTTACCTGTAATCAAGCGGTGTCCCCAGTCCTGCTCTGGTATCTGAGGCAGCTGAGCCCTTTCACTTCCACAGCCTGTCATGCTGAGGGGAGCTCTCTGGCTCAGGTGGGAAGAACAGCCTCCTCCTCCTCCTCCTCTCTACACCCTTGTATAAGCACCCATAGGGTCCCCAGAAGGGGTTCATTTCCCAAACCCCCAGAGTACTGCTTTCTTCTTGCCGATCCCCTGATGGTGAGTCCTCACAGGACCCTAGAGGTCTCTGAGAGGCAGGGAGCAGCCTATGGCCTGGCAGAAAGCACTCCGTAGTTCATGGTTTTTAAAGGCTGGGGGGCAGTGACACACAGAACAACCTGCATTTGATACCAGTTCACGTGAAAGCACACAGGAGCCTCCCAGGAGCTGTTAGGCAGCTCTGGTCTGTGCCTTTGCCTGCTCTCCCGCAGCCACAGCAGCAATGAGCTGGCACGGCTAGATTAAGGGAATCCTCTTTAGTGCTCAGTACCCGGTTCAGGGCCTGACCTAGCTAATACATATTACCAGTTACTTAGTGTGTCGGGTCACCACATTGCAAACACAAAGAAAAATAAATAGCCTTTGCGGACATACACCAGAGGCACGTGCCCATTTAAGCTTAGCAAAATGCCAGTGAAGCTGTGAGCTGGCACTTTCATTTCCTCACATCTCACCTACAATAGGCAAAAATAAAGCACCCCCGTTCCTTCACCTTTTGCCTGCCCTGTCTATTTAAACTGCAAACTATTTGAGGAAGGAACTGTCCTTTGCTGCAGCTTTCATAATATTCAGGTGCTTCTAAGGCGCAGCACAGGAAAGACCCTGGACATCCTGAACTGCAGAATGAAGACATCAAAGTGAAACTAATTGATCTACTACAACAACAACAAAAAAGAAAGCTGATTTCCTTAGCTGACCCTAAATAAACATGACATATGCATGCTTTGAACCAAGCTGTTTTCTTACTAAAACACATGGAAGTAAGACTGTGCCACCACGAGTGGTCCCATTGCAGTATAAAGCTTTATGACCATTTGAGTGGTGGTGTCAGAAATCTGAGCAGGCAGTGGTGGCAGGGCATTTTCTGTACGTTAGCTTCACTTTCTGACTGTCCCACATGGGTAACCGTGGGGCACGCTGCTGGGAAGTGGCTGGAGAGGAACACATCACGCCATGCAAAGCCAAACTGGCAGCACACAGGTGTGGTGAGAGCTCTGGGGTTGAAGAAGCTCTTCATCACGTGCCAACCATCACACTTGCATTTTGTCTTTGGAAAGCCAAGTATGTTCACTACACCAGAGAGCAGGGAGAGCAGCAGGAAAAGGGGGTAAGTATTTGCACCAGTTCTAAAAGCCTCCCGCAAGCACGGGCAGTCTCGCAGTGCCTTAGGAGACAGAGAACAGCAGCCCTGACCAGCTCTGCTTAGCCAGTAGAGGTCTGTAGAGTCGTCGCAGCCTGAGACTGCAGCTCTGAGGCTGTGAAAGCTCCGGGTAGGTGGCACACTCTGTCTGCCTGTTGCAAGAGACACCTTAACTGAGGAGAGCTGCAGGGTCTCTTGTAACAGAAGACACAGCAGTGCTCTGTCACTGTGCACTCTGGTTAATGAGTAGTGGCGCTAACGGAGAGTAAAATTCCCTGCGCTGCACAACCAACCACAGGCACGCACTTTTACTATGAGCAAGATTTGTGGCTGCTTACTAATATCGGGAGTACCGGAGCATCGCTGCACAGTCACAGATGGAACACACCGGGCCAAAGTGCTTTTTAAACAGAATTAAAAGGTTTTGCACAGCTCTGGGACCACAACGGCCAGGTCACGAGTATCACCATGGGAAGTGCGCTGAGGCACTGCTAAATGCTGTCTGCAAGGACAGCTGCCAGGTTGGAGTCATGGGCAGAGGGTGTGCAGCGCTGAAACCCACATTACAGTACAAACGAGGAATCAGAACAGGTCCCTGCAGCCAAGGGGAGGAAACTCAGCCATCTTCAACGAGACTGAAAGCTAATGCCCTCTCCCAAAGCTGTAAGAGATGATACAAACTCTACCCTTTGGGAAACCCGCGGGGGTTGGGGAATTTATACCCTGGCCTTCAGTGACTTATTGCCACACTGCGATGATGCAGCACACCAGGTAAGGCGCATTAATTCAGTGCAGGCACGCAGGGCTGGGAACGGCATCTCTGACAGTCACTGCTCGTGGTTCAGCTTCAGACTGCAGCTCCACACATGGAGCATTATTGCAGAGCAGCAGGCCTGGGGAGAAAGTAAAACGGCTTCGCTTCCCCTCAGTATTAGACACCCACCCCGGGACCCTGCTCTGGTGGGCTCCCCTGGCCACAAGCGGGATCCCTGAGCCACAGCTGTAGCACCGGGAGTTCTTCAGTGACAACAGACAAGCCAACAAACAAGAAAGAGGTTCGTGTGGGAGACAGCAAGCTGCACCTCTCCCCAGCCTGCTGTCACAAAACTGACTGAAATAGCCTGAACGAGAAGGCTGTAGAGCAACCACCCCCCGTCTGCGCCTTCTGGTTTTCTCAGCTGTCCCCTTGCTTCAGGGGACACCTGTACACCCGGCTCAGCAGCACCAGTCGGGTCCCTGGTACCACTGGGAGCCCTCAGAGAGCCGGCAAACAGCTCCAGCCCGCCAAACGGCAGCCAGCACCGGACAGCACTGTGTTTCTTAAAGGGTCATTAACAGACCGATATTTGATAGTGCCACTAGTGCACAAAGGAAGAGGGTCTGGGGAGCACAGAGCTTCCAAAGGGTCACAGGAGAGGCAGCACTCGCATCAGTGGGACTGCAGGCTGCAAAGCCTGGCTCCCAAGGCAGCCTGGAGGCAGCTGGGGAAAGCTGCTTCTCTAGGTTTGGCTAAGGATGCCACCACGTTTCCTCAGGGACCAGCAGTTAGTCACTTCTGCAGCACTGATGTTTTGGGGTATCGCTGGTTGGCTTTTGATTTCATGTTCTCAGGCTCACACACATGCTGGAAATTACAGTAGCACAGAGGCGGTTAGAGTAGTTTAAGGGGTATTTGAAAGCCTACAGCAGAAGACATCAGCACGTCATGGCAAGCAGCTGCATTGTGCACACTCACCTCAAAGAAGATTCCTCCTCACTGTCCACCTCTGCTTTTCTTTCGCTCCAGCTCCTGTTTCATTCCTCCAGGCCCTGCCGCCTCCTTCCTGAGAATAACTAACAGCAACTCAAGGGACCTTGGCAGTGCGGGGTGAACCGTGGGACCCAATGATCTTAAAGGTCTCTTCCAAGCAGATGATTGATTCTATGATTTTCCAGAGAGGCAGAGGCATTCAAGGCACTGCTCTGCAGCCTCACAGGATACCAGAGGAGAAGATCCGCACCCAGATCTGCAGAGATCAGCCATTTCGCAGAGGAAGGTGGAATCCATCCTTTATATCTTTCTAGCCTAATTGTTCATTTCCATGACCACCACCTTCTTTTTAATGCTGGTAGTCCAGTCACCCTGCTATGTCCTGTGACAGTGAACACTGCAGGGCTGCAGCTGCCAAATGAAAAGGAATGTCTCTTCATGTAGGCACACAGCTGCCGCAAGGGTGCTGAATAATCCCAGCTGTAATTTTCTAGGGCTGGATGATTAGGTACAACATACCTTTACATTAACTTGTGCGGTATTTGATGCACACATCTGTGTTCTCCTCTTGTTCTCTGCTTTTTTATATATATAAAAAGCATTGCTGAACAGTTGCAGCATGCAATTTCCTACAACCTGGATGGAGCCTGTTCTGGAGTGTGAAAAAAGCTTGCGCTAATAGTGCAAAGCACAACTGGTGAAGAGTGGGAGCCCATTTTTTATTTCTTAGCCAGCTTTCCTACTAATGTAATTGCACTGACCCCAACAGTTACATGGGTGCAAATCAGAACCACAGGAATTTGGGGTGAGGCATCTATTCCCTCTCTCCTCTCCCAGCTCCTACTGTTCAGGCTCCGCATCTGCCCCCTGCAGAACTCACCCTCTTTCTCTGTCCCTCACATTCTCCATCAGGTGGTGTTATCCACTGCATGTGACAGCAGGTGTTTGTACAGTGCTTTGCGTTCCTCTGTCAGTGGAGGCTGTTACCGTTAAAGACAAACACCTCTCTGCAGTTCTGCCCTCTACTTTGCTGTCACTAGCACCTTGCAGGATGTGCCCAAGAGGATGGCACAGTTCCCATACTGACATAAGCTGAAGGAAACACTGAAGAGCTTCCTTTTGGCTGCAAAACCAGACTGCCAGAGCTAATTACTTGTCCAAAAAGAGGTGTTACCACATCATGGCGCTGTAGGTCCCTCGGGCAGGTCCTCTGGGCACCCCCGTTCCCCCACTCTGAGTTGAAAAGCAGTTATACTGAGGAGACAGAAGAATTAAGAGAAAATAAGAAGAGTTAGTTTCTACTGGTGCTTCACTGGGCTCAAAAGGTTTCAGCGTGGGTTCATTATTTGCCTTTCCTCTCCCTGTCGCACCAAAAGGACTCAAGATTCCATCAGCGGGATCCCATCAATGGGACTGAGTGCACCCTCAGCAACTCTGCTGACAACACCAAGGTGAATGGTGTAGTCAACAGGCTGGAGGGAAGGGATGCCATCCAGAGGACCTTGACAGACTTGAGAGGTGGGCCCGTGCAAACCTCATGAAGTTCAACAAGGCCTGCACTTGGGTTAGTGCGATCCCTGGTACCAGTACAGGCTGGGTGATGAGTGGATTGAGAGCAGTCCTGAGGAGAAGGACTTGGGGATACTGGTGGATGAAAAAATGAGTATGAGTCAGCAAAGTGCACTTGCAGCCCAGAAAGCCAATTGCATCCTGGGCTACATCAAGAGAAGTGTGGCCAGCAGGTCAGGGAGGTGATTCTTTCCCACTACTCTGCTTTCGTGAGACCCCACCTGGAGTACTGTGTCCAGCTCTGGGGCACCCAACATAAGAGGGTCAGACCAGGACCAGAGGAGGGCCAGGAAGATGATCAGAGGGCCGGAACACCTCTCCTATGGAGACAGGCTGAGAGACTTGGGATTGTTCAGCCTGGAGAAGAGAAGGCTCTGGGGAGACCTTATAACAGCCTTCCAGTACCTAAAGGGCACCTACAGGAAAGATGGGGAGGGACTTTTTACATCGGCATATAGTGATAGGACAAGGGGTAATGGCTTTAAACTGAGAGCAGCTAGATTTAGGTTAGACATTAGGAAGAAATTATTCACTGTGAGGGTGGTGAAGCACTGGAACAGGTTGCCCAGAGAAGTTGTGGATACCCCTTTCCTGCAAGTGTTCAAAGCCAGGTTGGCTGGGGCTTTGAGCAGCCTGGTCTACTGGAAGGTGTCCCAACCCATGGCAGGGGGGATGGGAGCTGGATGATCTTTAAGGTCCCTTCCAACCCAACCCATTCTAAGATTCTATGATAAGATCCTCGCACAGATATTTTTGCATGCAACACAGACATCTTCACAGAAAGAGACGCAAGCTGTGTCACGGAGGACTGTTTTGGTGTCTAGCCATTTGTGCTTGCCTGGCAGGTGAGACACACACACATTTCCCATTCATGCCTACCTCCTTTAGGGAACAGTTAAGCTATGCTTTTTCTGACAGTTTCCTCTGGGGCTCATGAGCTGAGAGAACATATACCTTAGGGCAGTTAAACAATCACGAGTCTTTTGAATAAGCCCGTAAGGAATTCACCCTTCAGCTCATAATTAAGTGCATTATATCTTTATTATCAGTGTACCATGGGGTTTCCAACAGGCCATTGTCACTGCCACAGGACAAATCGTTATAAATGCTAAAAAGGGACAGCAAGGTCTCCTGCATGGCTCCTACTGGAATTCTCCAAGCACAAGTCACTGCTCAGTACATAATCAGCTGTCTACTTCTAATGTTCACTTAAAAATTCATCTGTCATAGAAGATGTTCACAGAGTAAAGGGAGACACCACCTTTCCCAGCTCTGACTTACCACAGACACAGGGCAACAAATAGGTACTTCCTGGACTGCACTCCATGGCTGGAGCAAGGAAAGTGGATGAGATGTGCAGCAGAAGGGGTTTTTTTCTTCTTTTTAATGAATACCTCATTACTTCCATGCTTCCTCTTCATATTCCATGTCAGCAGCTGATGGTGAAGTTTGAGAATGGCCATGAAGGATGAATCCTTATGCTCTTTGGACCACAGAGAAGCTCAGTTTTGATCTCTTAAAACCTACCCACTCACAGTTGGTTGCAGAGAAATTCCTACTAGCTCAGGATGACATTCCTGCCAGACTCTGAATGTCATCATATGGAGATCTGCTCCCACACAGAAGGGTGCAGAAAAGATGATGTGCTAATGAGCTACCTTCTTATCCCTGCTGTCAGTTCAGTGACTCTCCCTCCTCCTCTTCCCTTCTCCTGAACTGCAAATGTAGTTGCTTTCCAGCAGCACTTCAAAGAGCCTAGTCCATCTGCAACCCTGGAATTCCTCCAGAGGGCAAAGTCTTGGCATTGTGCTTCAAATTATCTTGTCTTTTCACTAGAGAAGAAGGGAGGAAATACCAACCAGGGCACTGATGCAGCCAGACTGAGCAGTTGAAATGAGGCCAGTACCCTTTTTGCCATCAGACTACCCAGGCTGTCCTCCTGCCAGCACTCAGCAGGCCAGTGCAAGCCTGCTGCCACCATGTCACTAGTACGGTTATTCTGCTTGGCAGTGCAACTTGTGCCTCTGAACCTGCTCCCCTCATGCCTTTGTCAATACGTTACCTAGCACCCAGCACGCAATATCATATCTAAGACAGAATGGCTAGCCCAAAGCTTAGCTCATCTCCCATGTTCCATAAGGAACTTTACAATTTCTGCAGGCACAGGGCTCAGGCACAGGCAAACAGGGAACTCCAACATCGCTCGCTCTTGTTGCCACTTAAACGTGGGCAAGCCACTTTCCCCTGCCACTCTTCCTAGGTGTAAAGTGGGGCTAATACTTATTCATCTGCCTCCGAGAGGGATAGTGAGACTCAATCAGCTAGTGTAGGAAGAGTTCTGCCCGTTAATAGAGGACGCTGATGCAATGCCTGAGCCTGCTCAGGCAAGAGGCATGCTCAGGCTAGAGGCAATGAAAGCTCAAAGCTATCGTTCCATGTGTGGTCCACTTGTGGTCTACTGAAGGCATAAAATCATTTCAGGTGTCATAGTTATCATCTTTCTTTCAAATCACCTCTCCATACACGTATTAGAACTTGCTGAGAGGAGAATGGCTCTGCTTAAAGCCCTCAAAAATGAATGAGGAGAATGAGAGATAAGCAGAGGGGGAAAAAAAAAAAAAAAAAAAAAAGAGCCCTGCAAGGGAAGAAGAGCAAT
Source organism: Bucorvus abyssinicus (assembly GCA_009769605.1). Lineage (NCBI taxonomy): Eukaryota > Metazoa > Chordata > Aves > Bucerotiformes > Bucorvidae > Bucorvus > Bucorvus abyssinicus. Next base: position 18,605,381 of record CM020042.1, on the reverse strand, counting down.
TTACCTGCTCAGTTTTCTTAGAGGATCCATAGGTACAACATTTGACAAATAACAGTACCTAAGCAATTGCCTTAATTTTTCTTATACAGAGGCAATGTACCAGAAAAAAGATTTGTCAAATAAAAACTTTGCAAAAACCCATGATGCTTTCAAATTGTGTTGTTCCCCAATTCACTTGTTCCATTGTTGTTTCCCTTTATGAAATCTATGCCAGCCCTTTTTAGATTTTTCACTTTAAAGTGAAAGAGCTTTAAAGTGCTCAACGCTATTTTCTACCCTGCCATTGTTTCTCAGTTTCCCATCTATAGCTGCTTTTTGAATAGCCTGGTCACAGAGTATGAAATTATTTGTTTTCAAATCCAGTGTACTAGGTTCTTAGCAAACGGCAAAAAAAGTTTGAGGGACTCAGCTTATAACTGTTTTGATCCAATGTCATCTGGGAAAAGGTACGCATAGCCACTGGCTGGCCTTCCCACATGGATTTCTCCCACTTTGGGGCTCTTTAGATGTTCTTTACTGCTAATGCTCAGCCATCTGATGCAGTCTTTGCTACATATATCACCATTACTGTAACATGCCACCGTGACCCTTTTACTCAGGTCCGGAGCCCTCTCACCTCACAGTGGGTTCCAGCATGAGCAATATGGAAAACACGAAGCTGTTGCACAACCATACCATGACACCTTTCTTCCATTACCTCCAGCACAGAATCTTGCAATTCCTTTTTAATTGCTCTCACAGTCTTCCTCTACATACATAAAGAACAGCCAAAAATAGCTCAAGGAAAATAGGCAAATTCTGTTACGGGAAAGTGGCTGAAGTTTGACAGAGAGGTTACTTCTCAGGCTGAAGGTTTCACAGAGGATGCTATGCAGTCTAGTTTTGACTCTTCTTCAGGGCAAAACTAATTATCTTGGCAGAACTAGAAGACCTCACTTCTGCTGATGTTTGAAAGAAGATGCATGGCAGGACTATATTTATGTTCAATATGCACCAAGTCGCCCTGGCTTGAAGGGAGGAAGAGAAGAGACCCAGTTCTTGGCTTAGATTTGCTCTCATATTTGTACTGCTTGACTGTAAGCAGTGCAATACGCAGGCGTTGCGTTAGATGAATGGAGCGCTCTTCAGCTACATCAATTACCTCCTCGGGCCACTCTGTCACTTTGCAGCAAAATCTAAATCCTTGCTGCTGTTGCGCTTAACCTCCCTTCCCATGTATCCATCCACAATTACTTATTCATAGTCAAGACCTGCACATACAACAGCTGTCTGCTCCCTTCCCCTCTGCTCACCATCGGCAATCCAAGCGCTAAGAAACCCCAGGACCCTACGGTGCTGTTTTGCACTGCCTGACAGCGCAAAGTTGGAAAGCCAGTTTAACGAGGCAGCTAAGGGGAAAGAGGAATGCTGGGAGGTGGATGTGCACTCTAAACTGCTGTGCCATCATCAGATGTTAGCTTGACCTGCTTTGTCTGTCCTGCTCATTTAGGCTAAAATGTATACACACAACCTTGCCAGCAGGTCTGGAAGGGAAGGGAGAAAAAGCTGGTTCAGACTGACTGTGGTGAACTTTCCCACAAGCTGGATCTAGAAGAGAACAGCTGTCCTCAGCTTTCGTCCAAGGAGATGTCATATTATAGGCTCCCATTTCAGCACAGAAGGTAATGAAGTGGGGATAGGAGAAGAATAGGTGGCCAATGATTCAACTAGAGATGCAGCACTGAACGGTCCCAGGACAACAGTTTGATCGCTTCACCCACCTCCAGGACTTGAGAAAAAAGGCACTGGGAGATTTGGAGGGATTCTTCAAACCTCTGACTCTGAAGGCATAGACTCAGGCTCAAATTAAAGGAATCACTAACTGCTTAATCTAAAGCACATGATTAAGTGCAGTATCAAGTGATTTAAACATTCTTAACAGTCTTCACCCAGAAACCTCTGATAATTTAGATCAAGTCTTACTTTGGTAAGATCCTTATTTTCTGGTGTAAGCTTTAAAACATAGCAAGGGCTGATCATAACATTATACACACAGATGGTCAGTCCAGGAGCGGGGAGCACTGCAACTGCCCATTCCCCTTTGAAGCAGCAGAATACGGAATAAAGCTAAAGCTCTCGGCATTAGCCTGCAGTGACAGACTTTAGGAATAAGTCTCTGGCAGCCAAGATCCTAGAGAGCAGAATACCACTGTCCTCTCGTGTTGCATCCACCTCCGCATTACGCCACTGTCCCCCAGACGGTGTGCCCATGCTTCAGCTGACATTGCGAGCTACCTGCTGCTAGAGGCTGCGATCTTGGCAGGTTGTAGCCGAGTGTTACGGGATTGGAGGCTGTGATATTAGAGGGTGATTTAAAAAAAGATAAAATTATTATCCTAAAGAGTCATTAGCCTCTTAAAGGGCTATAAGACAACAGCCTTCCTATCTTAGCTGGCACAGATTTCCTAAAATGGGACATCTACTAGAGAAGACTAAAATACATTTGAAAGCCCCCACTGAACGGCAACATGACATGTATGTGGACCCCACAAGACTGAGAATCGGCTATGTGTATCCCAGCACTGCCAAGAGCGATTTCACATTTATGAGAAGCTGGAAAGCAAGCAGCTCTACAACCACTTTGTTATAAGTGCCTGAGGACCCTGGGGTAAGAGTTTATTTTCTTACTGGAAAGATGGACTCAAGGAACTGGTTTCTACCCAATACAGACAGGTAACAGGACAGAGTCTTTCCTCAACAGTGCAATCTGTACCAAGGTAGGGCTCTCACATCTCTGAAGGTTTGAAATACAAGTGTTAGCTAAGAATCGTGAAATCTTATACCAAGGATACCATCAAGGGAACATTTCAAGCTTTTCCTTGAAATGAGAGGAAGAAAACACCTATCAAAAAAAGATGACATTGTCAGCTGTTGTCCTGGCACCAACGCAGTGTTCCCACCTCACAAAAATCTGGCTGTGCTCTCCTGAGCCTGATATAACCTCAGGCTATGTGTAACACCAGAGTTCATAAACAGGTGGTGACGATGCCTCTGCTTGTGTACAGCATTCCACTCCAATCATTACATCGCATACCAATCACTCAGGTCATGACTTCGATATTCCACTGACACACCAGTCATCAGCCTCCAGTGTCCATGTGACCAGAGGGCCTGCAGCTTTAGTCTGCCGCAGGAGAAGATTCCCCGCAGTCAGCACTGCCCAGCTCACTGACAGATCTAATGCTGGCCATTAAAAGGGAGGGCACCCTGGTGAAATCTGGGTCCAGATTCATAGAAATGACATTGCCCTTCACCCTGTGTTGTTATGACTGGCTGAGCGGCTCTGGGACATGAGTGCTACAGATGAGGTAAAGGGATGCATGTGGAATTCAGGCTGGATTAATTTATATAGATTTCTTGTAAAAAGCACGTAAGCCACATCAACCTCACTTCTCCCTCTTCTCCACTTCCCCCCAAAAAAGTCCCATTGTTTTTCAGGAGCCAAATAGGCCCAAATGTCTGTATCCACGCACCCACGCTACCCTTTACTCCAGCCGCGGGAGATAAACTACACTTGCATTCTGATCTGGTGACACTGTCACTGTCACCATGCACAGACATAACTAGGCAGGGTATTTGGCTCTGGAAAGATACCATGGCACCTTGAACTACCAAAGAGCTTCTGAGAGCTGACATTACAGGAGGAAGAACAACAAGAAAAACTCTGGCCTTTATATAAAAAGATGAAACTACTGAATTCAGCATGGCTAAGTTTAGCTTATGGTCTTAGGTCACTTGCAAAAAGCTCAGCACGCAGCAGAGTCTGAGATAAGACAAGGTTAGGAACATGAGAAGAACTATAACCTGCAATGGAGAGATGTCACGGCAGAGCTGGAAAAGATTAGTGCCAGGTTTGGATCAATAGCAGAACCAGAGCTGATGAAGAAAAACAATCACATAAGGAATATTGATAGGTCCGAGCAGCCCAAGAGAGAAGCAACATCAAGGCATGGTCAGTGCAGGAAAAAGTTCAGGCTGTGCCACTGCAGCATGGAGGAGTTACCCAAGCAGACATGAGAACAGGCTAACAGTAAATACCTTGTTCTGTCAACACTGGATGCTGTTTTCAGCTACAGGAATTAAAACACTGGCAAAGTATGACAGCTCTTGATGGAGCAGAACTCTGTTTGCTGGTGCCCACAGGTCACTGATAGCTGAGTAGCTCCTAAGCAGAGCTCAAACGCCGTCGCTAGTGATCTTAACCAGCCAAGAGCTTGGTCACTGCCAGCCTGTATAATTTTGCTGTCAATCTCAGAGCTACTATGTGTCCCAGTGCCTGTCCCTCAAGTCAGGACATTCCCCGCGCAGAAGGAGATGCAATGTCACATGAGTCACTTTCCTGTTGCCTCCCAATTAGAAGCACTGACCGCAGAACTGCACTGTCAACGCTTCCCACACATGGCTTACGTGGCAAGTAGATGCAGCAGGAACATCTACCCTGCACCTAGAAAAGGTGAGTTACCCCTCCTTACCGTACATTCGGCCACAAGGCTGGCGGTGGCCTTCTCACATTTGCACTGGGAGCAGGGAAGCTGTTGGTGGTTAACAGAGTGGCTGTGCAGGGCTGCAGAAGCCCTGTGTGCTTAGGCATTCAGACACAGCACGGCAACACAGCTACCACTTCAAGCAAAACACACCCGTGCCTTATTACATCCAAGGAACAAAAGCAAAGAACACTGTCTCTGGGTAGTGACTTCTTGTTTCCGCCTGGAGAAGGGAGGTGAAGTCAGTGCCTCCAGGTACAGGCATGTCTAGATGACACAAAGCTACGGCAGAAACGCCAGTAACCGCAGTAAGCCCAGCTGGTACAGCCATGCAGCACAAGGCTCTTTGCACTGACAGCACCATGAGTCACAAGCAGTAGAGGTGGAACAGCCTGGTGGCTCACAGTCTTACCTACGTGCCCGGAGTCAGCTTCGCCGAAACACCGCACAGTGCAGCCCCAGGGAATTCACCCCAATTTATGCGATTGCTCTGACTCACACTGTCGATCAGCCTCTCTCTTCGCAGCCACTACAACAGCAGTCTTGGCTGAGCAGTCGAGTGCCCAACGCCTGGCCACTGGTGTTCCTCCTGCCTGCCTCTGTTACCACCACAGCCTATGACTGGATGCAATATGCCCTCACAAGTCTTCTGTTTCCATCTTAGTGCAGGACAGCACAACAATTCTGCCACGTGCACCAGGTATTTCATATGGTGCAGAAAGTAAATCTCCCTCCCCAAAACCAGCACAGTAAGACACACATGGCTGTTTCTCTTTTTAAAGCCAAACCTAGACTTCAAAGACGCTGCAACCATAGACATTGCCGGTCTGGTAACAGACCACAAAAATCATTAATTCGCTTAAAAAAAGAATCCATTTTATTTCACTAGAAAAATTCTGCTCCCATTTAGGCTACAGCTGCGCTTTATGATCTCTCATTCCAGAGGGCTTGGAAGCATCATATCTCTTAAACTGAGCTGAAAGAGATTTAATGTTGAAATAATTTAATCTTCATCACCTCTAATAGCTTTTAGGTATCTGAAAGTCATCATATCCCCGTGCTGGAAGTGATAACACTGAGCTTTCAAATGCTGCTATAGTGAACTGCCACAAAGGTTATGAAGAGTTGAATGCACGAGGACCACCCAGGACAGGTCACAGCCAGTATGCACCACAGCTCTGTCCAGGCAGATGCTTTTCTTTTTTTATCTTGCATGTGGTTGAGCATGGGAAGACAATGTCCATTACTGGCCATACAGAAATTCCAACAGCTACCAATTACTTTTGAGTACTCTCAGCTGTCCGGCCATGCAAGTTCTTGCTGTCCCCACATGCAAGAAGGTGGCAGGTACTTGACTTCACAGAGCAGCATGACTGGCACCCAGGTTACAGGCAGGAGCATATCCAACTTCTGAGAGATACTCAAGGGCTGACCACTGGCCCACAGCACGGAAAGGATGCTGGTCTGAACAGACTGCTGGGCAGCACATGTTACTTATGCATTTATGCTCCAGGCTGAATGAGAGCGTTTCTGTGGAACCTGCGTGTATTCACACAAGTCCTCCATGCCTGTTATTCTGGCACTCAGCTTTGTCTTCTAGGGCAGAGAGACAGCGTGATCTGACACACAGATGCTCTCTCTGAATTAAAGAGCTGGCAGAGCTTGCTTATCACATTTGCCAGGGCACCACAAGGAAGACAGGCACACTTAGCAGGTATGCGAGTCATTTCTTGGCTTACTGAGTGTTTTTTCCATGATGTTTTGTTCTAAATAAATAGTATTGTGCTTTAAGGAAGGTAGTGATTATTGGTGTGTTCTGCTCCTCATCTTTGGGAAGAGCACCTGTAATTCGTGAGGACAGATCTTCAGGACCTGCTGGGCTAATCACCAAAAGATTCAGCTAAGGAACTGCAGACCTAGGTTACCAAACTAAAGGGAGAAGAAAGCAGGGTTTTATTTTGAGACACCTGAGAACTAAGGACCAAAAACCTAAGTGGACATGATTTAGGAAATCACAAAAGAAGTGGAGTTACCGTTGAGCCTGAATCTATCCCATTAACACCACAAAATCAAACAAGTAAGCTCACATACAACACATTTACAGCTATTTTTCAAACCTCAGAGTTCTCACTATAGGTGCCCAAGATACTAAAATACAAAGACAAATACCTTCAGCTGTTTATTACAGGAATTGGAGCGTGTCCAGAGAAGAGCAACAAAGCTGGCAAAGGGTCTAGAGCGCAAGTCCTATGAGGAGTGGCTGAGGGGACGGGGGTTGTTTAGCCTGGAGAAGAGGAGGCTGAGGGGAAACCTTTTCACTCTCTACAACTACCTGAAAGGAGGTTGTAGCGAGGCAGGGGTCAGTCAGTTCTCCCAAGTAATAAGCAATAGGACGAGAGGAAAAGGCCTCAAGTTGTGCCAGGGCAGGTTTAGGTTGGGTATTAGGAAAAACTTCTCTGCAGAAAGGGTTGTGAAGCATTGGAATAGGCTGCCCAGGGGGGTGGCGGAGTCGCCATCCCTGGCAGTATTTAAAAGACATATAGATGTGGTGCTGAGGACTGGCTTAGTGGTGACCCGGCAGTGCTGGGTTAACAGTTGGACTTGAGGATCTTAAAGGCCTCTTCTTACCAAAACAATTCTGTGAATTATCCCAGGACTGCAAATTCCTTCAGACAGAGACATAGCCTTAACATCAGAATACAAAATTCTGCCCAACATGGCCACATTCAAAGCAAAGTCTTTCAGTATTTGACACTAACAATAATCTGCTTGGTACAAGCCACAGCTTCAGGACCACTTAGGATTTTCTGTCAAAAAACCAGACTTACGGTGATTTTAGTAATAAGCAAATCTCACTTGCTGATACAACAGCATAAAACATTTTGTCTTCCACTGCATTAAGCATCACATTAGCTAGCTCAGTTGCTTGCTGTGACGCTCAAATTGTCAAGAGAGTGAAATGCAATATAAGTGAGGCATACTTACACATTAGCAACTGCAAAGGAGAGAGTATCCAGTGAAGGAGCAGCTGCTTATCAAGATAGCTCTTTTTCTCCACACTGATCCGTAAGTCCCACGTGGTAAGTGCTTGGTTTATTGCTTTAATTGGACAGTCAACATGCACACCTTCCTGCCCTGGAGCAATCAATAGTCTAAACAGAAGCAGGGTTACTGCCCTCCTTTTTGCCTCGATAAGGATTTGGATGAGTGGGTAGTAGGTGGGTTTCCTTTCTCTCTCAGATGAAGACTATTAGTGACTGCTGCAGCTGCAAACCCTTTTCTCTGGCCATACTAAGGAGGGTCAAGGCTGCTGGGGGGCTGGCTGCTCTCCTTACAATAGGGCATGCTGTGCTCTGGAAGATTTGGGAGTATTTGGTTCCTCATTGTGCTGCTTAGTCTCATTCTAGACTTCACCCTTGCTCTCTCTTTATAGGCCTTTCTCACATCTCTTTAGCTGTGTGCTTTATGGGCTTTGTTCCCAAGGAGAAGCCTACTGTGCCATTACTATGCTTGGGAACCTGCAGCTTCCTGTCTTCAGAATGCGTGCCCGCTAGTTCTGGTTCTTTCTTAAAATTTGGTGACAGACCTTGTAGCTCACTTCTCTGCCGGCAAGTAGAACATGAATTTCAATCCCATTTCACCCTTCGAAATTCCAGATAATGCTGTATGTCACCTTAGTAGGGGTTTATCTGTAGTCAGGGGATGAGATGGTGCTTCAGGGTCTGCATTTGTCCTGCAGCTCTTGCTCTGCCATTAGTACATCGATCAGATATTTCAGAACTCTCAGTTTGTGCCTGTTTGGGGCTTTGTGGTCATCCTCGAGCTAGCTGTACCTTGAAAATGAATCTATAACACCTAGGCCACAGAGAAGCAATGTTTGTTACGAAGTTGCTGTGATAATGTGGGCAAGAACAGGTGCAAGGAAGTCCGGACAAAACCTTATCATTGCAAACTGAGGAAGCCTTTCTGACACCACAAATCTGTGGAAACTCTGGATCGTGGCTCCAACGGACTGAGGCTGCGCTCAGGCTATTTCCTGTGATGCTCCCAAAATGGAATCTTTCTGCTCCCCAAACAAGAGCATTGGATGGAAAGGCACTGTAGGTAATAGATGTAAAAATGATGTGTTCTCTGTTACAGTTAAGTCCACATAAAGTAGTTATTTCTCTGTTATTCATTCTCCATCTGAAGAAGCAGGGGGTGCAATTTTAAAAACTTACTGCTCTGCAGGTTAGGATAGTCTTTTCAACCTCCAGGCTAAGTCCAGTTAATGCTCATAGTCTTTTGTGCCAATTCAGTTTGAATAGCAGCTCCTTTCTCCTCCTCTTTCTCCAGCCACCAGAATAAACCCCATGATGTCAACCAGCCCTATTTCCCCATTTACATATGGCCGGACTAAGCAAGTCCATCATCCTCTGGGAGGGCTCTTCATCCGCTCAATCAGCCTAATAGCTCTTCCCTGTTCTGTCCATGCTTTCATCTTTCTTTTGAACTGTAAACAGTCTTTCAGTTGCAGCTTCAGCAGAGTATTGTGCAACAGCATTAACTCTTGATTTGGCAGGTGTTCCCCTTGTGCAGCCCCGAACCGCACTGGTGTGTCTCAAAGTAACAGTACCCCTCAATTTGCCTCTCTTATCCAGTGCAGCCATCTCCCCTTTAACAGTTCTTGTCTGTATCTCACCTAATAACTTGTCATGCATTACCCTATCAAATAATTTGCTGAAGCCTGGAGAAACGACACCTGCACATTCTCTTCTCTGCAAAGTGCACTATCGAAGACAGCTGTGTGAAGCATCTTGCTAAGCTCACTGTATATTTCAACTATGTTTGCATCCTGAGTTATTTTCTCTGTCAAAACACATAGTAGAAAGATGTGTGTGTTATGAGGGTCACGCTAACATGTTTTCAGTTTGCTACATTTCATTTTATTTTTCATGTCTCAAATACAGGTACTGCTTGCTATTTTCCAGTCATGTAGTACTGCTTAGATAGACTGACGTTCCTTGCTAATAAACTTTCCGTCTGTGTCTGTTGTTTCACCTCCCTTGACACAAGCACCAGGAGTACTTAGAGCTGTGCTTTTGCTTCAGAAGTAGTAATTTTTGTTGAAGTATCATAACAATCACCATCCTGTCTTTTATTGGTTTGCATCTAAGCTGTCTTTAGTCTTGACAGTCATATCACCGCCTGTTATCTCACTTCTTTCTTGATCCTCTTTTTATTTGACTAGAAAGTTTCTTATTGATTTTTAAACTCTTTGCAGTGTGTAACTTCTGCAGCTCTTGCTTCATTCCACAGAAGTGCCAAAACAGGTTTCTCTGTTGCATTATTCCTTTTCCATACTGTATGAGTTCCCTATTCATTCTTAAACCCATTTTGAAATCAGCTGGTTACTTCCTTAAATACTTCTCCTTCCCTGCTTAGGATGCAAATTGTAGATTCCTTTCTACCTTTGATTTAAAATTCTGAGGGTCTTCCACATTTCTGTCTTTGAACTTTTCAGTCTACCTGCTTGTATCAACCAGTTCCTTCAGGTTTTTCCTCAAATCTGCTTTCTTAAAATTTTAGCTATAAACCCATTTTTCTTCTCTTTATACTGGAAGTGAAACTAAATCACTTCCTGAAGTGAAATTAAATGACAACACTAAATTAGCCCAAATAAGGTGCTGACATTTGCAGTCAAGGCTGAGGTTCTCAGCACAAGCCATATGAGCCCACGCCTCTCTCCATCTGTGCCTCACCTTAAAACTGCCGACATGGACATCCACACGACTTCTCAAAATGCCCTTCTAGGTGTCAGCACAGTGTCTGGGCAGCAGAGGAAGGCCACGGAGAGCGAAGAGCAGGGAGTTACACTGCACCGGAGGATGAGCCAATCTGGTTCATGGCTCACAGCCTGGCACTCAGATAAGCTCCTAGGCTTGGGATGCTATGAACTCAAGCAAAATAGGTTGCCAGCAGGCCTGTACGCAGCTTTTAAGTTCAGTACCCAATTTGTTCATCCCTCAAGCTGTGCTAGTAGGAAGTAGGAGTTTCTTTCCTACCCCAAATGAAGAAAAGACAAAATTCCCTAAGCTCCTGCAACAATACTCCACACTGTCTCCTTGGTCTTTGCTCATTATGTCTACCTTTAACTAAGATAAAATCCAGTCTGAAATCTGAGTTCTGATTCTTTACAGAGACATTTTTTATGGACCAGTGCTAAGGGGACCTCAGTATTAGCAACATGGAGAGGAGGCAGGGTCACCAGAGGAACCAAGGCCAGCTCCTGCCAGCAGGGCCAAAACTGCCTACTGGCTTGAAGTGAGACTGGGAGGGGATGCCAGCAGAAGGCATAGTGCAGCAGATCACTTTGGAGTGCAAGACTCAAAAGCCAAAGTGAAAATGCTGAGTTTTCTTCAGAGAACTCAGTCAACTACCAAGCCACTAGGGACTGATGGCATGTTAAAATGCTCTTTGGTTCTATGGATTATTATTTTTCCCCCTTTTCATAACTAATTCAAATACAAAGTAAAATTTGTCACGGCTCAATCAAGTTTTTCATTCCCATCTGTGGGCATTCATTAGTCTTTGGGATATGAATGGGGCACACTGCAAAAACTACCAACACAGTAGTAGTAGTACCAACGCAGCCATAGGGTGAACAGACATAGGGTGAACATAGAGTGGATCAGCAGCAGCCTAAATCCTGTCCTGCAGAAGAGTCCCCCAAACTATTAATCCTATTATTAGTGTTGACATGCAGGCCACCTAAATATGGAGACTGCTTTCCCTGCCTTGTTTGATTTCCACCTGAATGGTGTTTTGGTTGTTTTTTCTTTTCACTTTGGTGTCCTTGAAGTGCTGTATCCACTAGAGTTTAGGGATGTTCTTGTTAAAGTACTGGTACGTCCTTTGCCATTTTTTATTCTCTTTGCACAGGACTGTATTTAACCCCATGAATTAAAGCATTTAAGAATGAAAGTGCATTCCCTTTGGATGTAGCAAACAAATCCAAATACAGCCCTGTCTGCTGTTCCACACATCATTCCCGATCCCCATGCTTTAACATGGAAGCTTTGACAATGCCACTTCTGTATTTCCATGTCTGAAATACGGATGACTGCATATTTATATGGTGACTGTTCACAGTTGGTGGAGATTTGTAAGTACCATAAGAACTGGATTCAACAAAGAGAAGTGAGTAAGATCCTTGGTGCTGCACATGGATATGGCATCATGAATATTATCAGGGGAGTAGTACTGATTTATATCGCTTTAAAATGTCTATGGCTTTGTTCGAACCTCAACTCCAGTTGCAGTAGCTGTACTCTTTACTGAAGCCTTAGGGGAAAGGGGCAGAGTTATTTTTTAGATTCTCCTGTCTGCTCACCAGAACGAGGAAAGCAGTCCCAGGCTGCTGTAGGAAGATGAGGTGGTGCCTGGAAACGAACCGGCAATCTTCCTGTCCCCAGTTGGTATTTTCTGAATAGAACAAGTTTTGGTAAAACTCAGTGCGTGCCCTCATCTTACTGAAGCAAATAAAAGCCCGAAACACAAGATGAAGCTAATGACAGTTTCAGTGCACTGCTATGTGTCATGCCAGCCCTGTTGTTGGTTCCTCTGGCTCGGGGGTGATTCACCGCTATCCTGAAAAACAGGCAGCTCTGGCACCGTGAGTCAGCCGGCACTAACATGGGAATGCTCCCTCTGGGGAGGCAGAGCATACACTGCTAAAGAGAGACTAGCTCCTCCTTTTCCCCAAACCTGGAAAAACGAGTTTCAGGATGTAACAAATAAAGATATGACTGCTTTTTTCTCCTTTCTAAAGGTTTCCAGGCCAAAATAAAAATTCTTACTGCTGCTAACCTTTTTTATTATTATTATCATTAACAGAGTAGGACCATTATATTCCATTCCTTTTTCCCATAGTCACTTTTAAACCGTTGAAGTCCTATGTGTTTTTTCCATCTGCTTTTGTTGCACTCCTGAATCTCCATCACGTTCCTTAACAGTTAACTCCACTGCTGCTCCACATCCTCCCTCACACCTGTTTGTGCATTCCTGTGGTTCAGTCTGGCAGGCTGTTCTCCTTGCCTTATGAACGCAAGCTGCAACAACACCGAGAGACTCTAAATCCCCGCCTTAGTATCCACCTGCTTTACTTGCATAGCTGCATTTATACTATCTGCAAGACAACTCTTCTTCTCAGCCCTTCACTCCGGCGATCATCACGCCCTTTGATTTATTTAACCAAAGTTCATTGAAAGTACACTCAGTCACAAGAAATGGCTTAATGAAAGCTTGAAGCCAAAAACATTCTTTACTTCTTCCTGTATATGCCCCAACTGCAATAACAGTCTTCCCCCAGGCTGGACTCCTAATGATGGGGCAATATCCCACCATCTTTACATAATAAAATCAAGGACTTGAGTTTCTAACCTCATCCCCAACTGATCTGGATGTAACGACACTGAAGGGAGCAGAGATCTCTAGCATTTAACTGGTGCGGGGTCTGAAGCTGGTCCTCTAAAGCTTTTGCTTTAGGCATTGGCTCTCTTGTAAATATGGCCAAGCTATGCAGCGGAGCCTTTTGGCAGAGACAGACATACAACTGAGGCAGCTCTGCAGTGGAAAGGAGCAATTTTTCTCCTGTCAGCAAGCACACGGTCGATTCCCAGTAGCATATTTTTTATTTCTTGATCCAATTTTCCTTAGCTTGCACTAGCAGATAAGGTATCTGTGTTTCATTTGTGAGATATGCATAATCCAGTACATTTCTCAGACAGATAAAATTCACATCCTGGTGAAAGCTGAAGAAAGAAGCTAGATTTTTTTTGTACTGGTATCACTAAGACCAGAACCTAGCAAGAGCTTCTTCAGCCATCAGACAGTGATTTGTCTGTCACTGTTTTGTGCCTTTGCTTGATAAGGATGATGCAGCGACAGCCAAATGTTTTAATGCTTTTATTAAGTATGTATTGGGGGTTTGCTCAAATTTCCTTGATTTTAGCAGGAAAAAAATAAAGAACTAAATATGAAAATATATGTTTGCTCCAATGAGACACAAAGGACTGGTCTAATTCCCAGATGAAACTGGTTTCATTTGATTGAAAGGCCACGTTATTTTAGAATTGACAAACTGCACAGTTAAGGCAGGAGTCTTGTATCTTAGGAGCCAAGATCCACAAGCCTGACAATGTAAGACTAGAGATTTGTTCCCTGTTTTACCAAGCAGAGCTTGGACAGAGCTGCTGAGAAGTACACTTGGCAGAGCACTTGGCTGTGACTAAGGCCTCTGAGTAGGGCAGCTATACCACAGGGGATGGATTCACATTCTGCCTATGGAAAGGGGTCGGTGGGGAAGCAGTAAGAGGCTGCAAGCCGGTCACACCATGGTTGTGCAGTGTGAAGGGCTGGGAGAGTGCAGTGCCGACTCCATACCTTTGAGCCTGAGTACAAGCAGAAAGGAAAATTAAGGAGCTCTGGGCTCTGTTAAGGCTGACTTTGTGAAGGGTCATCCAAGGTGACAAGTCAGAGAGTCAGTCATGCAGGGCAGGAGAGAAGGGCATGCTGTGTAAGGCATGGCACAGCTGGACAGATGTGAGAGCCATGCAGGCCGCTGCTGTCACCCATGGTGAATGTGCCAAGGTACAGGGAGCACCCACCACAGCCTATGTGTGTGGTAGCTGCAACGCCCTGTTAAGCGGAATGGAAAGGTGGGTGCTGGTTGGATGGGACCCAACAGGAAACTGAAGAAAAGACTGTAAATGGACTGTTTGGAGTGATTAGATGTAGAGGGACAATAATGAGAATACTTCCACAAAAATATCTCAATGGTTTTGCATCTTAATCTTTCCCCGCCTTCTCTCTCCTGCTACCAAAACGAACAACTTTGTAATTTGAGCCACCTCTTCAGCCGGGCTCTTTAGCCGTCACAGCCTGCTGAAAGGTGATTTACAGCGGGGTCTCCATCCCATACGCAGACAGCTCTTGGCCCCAACTGTGTAACAACTGCCGCACGTCACAGGCCCGGAGCCCAGCCTGGGTTTAGCACAAGGGAAAAGGCACTCACCTGGGGGCACTCGGCACCACTTCCTTGCGTTCGTGTGGCCTTTATTGCTCTGTCTCACCCACGGGCCTTGTGGTTGACGTTACTGACAGAGTTAACTGCCTGGTCTTCCACGGCCGCAGCTCACACCCTTGGACGCCGCCAGACCCAGGAGCGCGGGGCGGGCTCCTGAGGAGGGCCTGCCCGCTCACTCCACCCGTTTCCCCTGTTTGCGCACTGTGCTGTCTGCTCCATCCAGCCCGGGAGCACGGCACCGGCCGGGCAGGCTCATCCTCGCGCTCAGGGCTCTGACGGCGGTGATCCCCGGGGATCACCAGGCGGGAACCTCACAGGCGACGCCGTGCTCCCCCGGCAGCTTTCACCGAGCGCTGACGGCACAGGCCGATCCCCCAGCTCCCGCCAGGCTCCGGCTGCCCCCGCGGTCGCCTCTGGCGCTGCCTGAGCCCCCTCCGCTCCGGGATCCCCTCACGCCGGGCCGGGCAGCCCCGCCCCGCCCTGGCACCCGCGCGCGGGCTCAGCGGCCGGCCGCCCCCCGCCCCGCCTGACGCAACCCGCGCCCCGCTTTGCCCCACGCGCGGCGCGGCGCAGCGAAACATCCCGCCCTCGTTGCATCACCCGGCGCGAGCCGCAGCGCCCGCGCCACTGAGGGGCGGCGGGCTGGGGGCGGGCCGGCCGGCCCGGCCGCCCTTTAAAGGGCCGCGGCGGCGCGTGCCGCCCCACGAGCACCTGGCGCCGCCGCCCGCCGCGGCCCCACCGCCAGCGCCGCCATGAAGGGCGAGCCGCAGCGCGCCGAGGGCCGGCCGGAGGAGCCGTCCCCGTCCCCCTTCCTCTCCCCCTCCTCGGCCCCGGGCGAGGCGGAGGGCGCGGGGCTGAAGCTGACGCCGCCGGTGTGGATCTTCGGGTACGGCTCGCTGGTCTGGAGGCCGGGCTTCGAGTTCACGTCGCGCAAGGTGGGCTTCATCCGCGGCTACAGCCGCCGCTTCTGGCAGGGAGACACCTTCCACCGCGGCAGCGAGAGGATGGTAAGGGCGGCGGCGGCGGCCGCTGGGGGGGCCGTGGAACGGCCGTTGGTGCGGGCTCGGCTTCTAACTGCTCTCCCCTTCGCTCTCCCTCCTAGCCCGGCCGGGTGGTGACGCTGCTGGAGGACCGCGGGGTGAGTACCGGGGTGGGCGGCTGGCCTGGGTGGTGATGTCCGCATCGGCAGCCCAGTGCCCTCCTGCCCTGCCGGGATCGTGGCGGTGGGATGTGCTCTCCTCCTCTGCTTTCTTGCACAGAGATCCCAGAGCAAGGCAGGCTTTGAGATGTTCGTGGGCTTGTCCACTGCAGTTACAGCATCCCATAACCGCTTGCTTTTTTTTTTTCCTCCACTTTCAGGCGTGCACGTGGGGTGTGGCCTATGAAGTCTGTGGGGAACAAATTGCTGCATCGCTCCAGTATCTCAACATGCGAGAAGCTGTTTTGGGAGGCTATGACACCAAGCTGGTGAAGTTCCACCCTCAGGAGAAAGATGGAGAGGAACCCATCCTGGCTCTTGTTTACATTGCAACACCCCAGAACCCTTCTTACCTTGGCCCAGCATCTGAAGAAGACATTGCAGCTCAAATCATTGTCTCAAGTGGTTGTGCTGGTCATAACATTGAGTACTTGCTGAGACTGGCAGACTTTATGCGGTACTTCTGTCCTCAAGCAGAGGACAAACATCTTTTCTCCATCGAAGAGGCTCTTATTTCCATCCTTCCATGCCTGTACTACACGGAGGAGTCTCTAGAAGACCCTGCAAGTGTCCCTTAGAAGTCTAAGGGTTGAAATAGGTCCCCGTAGAAGAGACATAAGAGATAAAGCAATGGGGACAATCTTTAACTCTGATACTGGACTGAGTGAATAAACGGAGAATTAGCAAGTAGTAGCACTGGAGGGAGGAAATGGAGTAAAAGACACTTGTTGTAGGACTTGCAATTAGTACCTGTTACACTCCTTACCAGTAGCACCAAGACAGCCATCACCACTTTCCAGGTGGGGACCAGCGATCTTCACTGGAACTTTGCAAACCTGAAGCACTTGCTTTCTCTAGAGAAGAAAGAGGCTCATCTATTCTGTTTCTTTCTTTCTTTCGTCTTTTGCAGACTAGTTGAGCAGGGCTTGACTGGGTTTAAGCAGTGTATGTTTAATTCTACCTCAGACTGGCAAAAAGCTGTGTGGTGGTGGAGACTTGAGCATGTTCTGCCAAATAAGACCTTCTTTTTTACACCTGCCATGTCCCACCTCCAGTATAATAACCTGACGTAAGTTTCAAGACTTCTGTGCAATATTAAGTGAACTGGTGTCTGTAGGCTCTTGCGAATTCTATTTATGTTCTGAAGGATCACAGTAATGCACTTAATTTTCTAAAATGTCTTATTTATTATACGTTGTATTTCCTCTTAGGAGGTGATTCTAAACTGCTCACAGGCGACAGTGGGATGTAGTCCACATTCAACCTTGCATTTGTGCCTTCTAGTTTTAAACCAGTTTTCTGAGGAGCTAAGCCTGCTTTTATGACAGAAGCTTTTCTCCAAGCTTTACTGACCTTGTGCTGCTACAGACTTTGCTGACTGTGAGAAATGGTCCTGCCTGTGTGGGAAGTCTGTGCTGCCAGCAGGAAAGCTGTTTGGATACAGCAGCATTTTAACTATCCTGATAACTGGATAAACTTCTGGTGCTTCAGGGTAACATGGGCCTCAGTAGAAGCATATGAGGGTTCTCGCTCCATACCTGGTACACTGTTACTTGACTGCAAAGGACTGTGACTGAGCACGCGTGCAAGCGTTTGAGCTGCTGAAAAGCCTGCCTTGATTCTGTTAAGCAGAGGCACTGCTGGAAGCTCAGACTCTTCAGTTTCACTTGCTAACAGCATGAAAACCCATAGTATTTTGTAAGAAAACTGCTGCTACTGCAGCAAAATAGCTCTTGAGAGCTGACCCTTGGGCCATTTGATTCCTAAATACCACAGGAGATTTTTATTATAAGAAAGGGTAGGGACTCTTTGTATTACTGTGGCTTGTATATCTAGGAAATGGTACGGTGCTGTGCCCAGTAATAAAGCAAACTGACAAAGTCAGTCTTCTGTACTTTGGTCTCTTTCATTACTGACTTAAAGTTCAAAATAATCCTTTTTTTTTAATGATGTTCCTTTGGTTGTTTTTTGAAAACAAAACCTTAGGTGGTAATGCTGCTGTAGTTCCTATAGGGGGGTTTGGTTTTTGGGGGTTGTTTTAGTTGTTGTTTTGGAGTTTGAAAATAAAAACCAAACGCAGCCACTTCACTGCTGAGTAGCTTGCCTCTGCTGGATTTACTGGAAGATGCCCATTGACTTTTTCCTGTTGAGAAAAGGGAATTCAGTGACTCTTCTCCCAGCTTCCAGCCCTTCCTGATTCTAGAATGCTGCTGCTGACAACAGATACAGCCCAGCCCTCCTGACTGTACAAGGCAGAAATGTAATTCTCCCTTGGCAAGTTGGAGGATATTTTTGTTCTGAGTGTAACTTGGCATTGCTGTTTCCAAGAAGGAATAGTGGAAGGACAAGAGAGTGCTGCTGTAAGGGAAACAGCTATTGCCCTTGTGCACAGTGGTAATGTGCAGCTGCTCTTCTGATTCCTCTAGCTACCAGCTGCCTCAGCATGTGCAGATCACTACCAGTACCTTCCAGTATTAGCTGCCTCAAGACTTGGGTGATGGAGTGAAACCTAATTGAAACAACTGAGTTTACTACTAATTAAAGGCAGGTGCATATTTCAGGGATAATATACTAGAGAAAATGATGCTTTCCCTGGTCTGTGGAGGCTCTCACTTCAACAGAGCAACTGCATCTCCCTGGGGTGGGGGGTGCTGTATCCCCTAGCTGGAAAATCAGAGGGTTGAAGAATCATCTTACCTACAGGGGAACACTGTTATTAGTGCAAGGCTGGGGTCAGATACCAAAATAGCTCCAGAATAAACAAAACCACCTTTGGACATTTCAGATTTTCAGACACAAAGAGGCCTCTGGCAGGAGTTGATAAATGTGCACTAAGCAACCTGCATTGCCATGGCATGTGGACAGCCCCTTGCTTTGATCATCCTCTTCAGCCTGGGCTGGCCCCACAATTTTTCACATCACTGGTAGAAGACAAGAGGTGAGTTTTTGTGACCAGACCATCAGTGCTAGGAATGTTCTTTCAGCCGCTGTTTCTTTTTTCCTTGAAAAACCAAGTGTCTTAAGCACAGATACACCACTGAACTACCATTTGCTTCACAATGAGTTCTTTGCAGTGGACTTCCAAAAAAAAAAAAAAAGGACCCTATTTTCTTTTCAGGAGTGGTGAATAGGGTAGCTTGCTGCTGTGGTCACTGCATCTTCAAGTCACTGAGCCAGACAATGAGGTATCATCTAACTTCTTTCTCCTGAGGCTTCTATTGTGCCCTGTCAAGTCTGGAAACTGGTCATCAACAACAGCTGATGAATTTAAAAGGTTAAAAAGGCTTTGCAGTGGCACAGCCAGCCAGGTAACGTAGATGACAACAGTTAATCCAGCCCTGGCCTTCACACGCATAAAGTGCTCTTTAGGGCACATGGTCCTTAACAGGGCAGGAGAAAGAACAAAGAAATGGTGTGGGGTTTGTGTCTGGCAGGGTTTGGGTAGTGGGGGGAGGAGGCTGCTGGCTTGTGCCTGGTGTGTTTTGGTAGTGGGGGGAGGGCTGCTGGCACTGCCCCTGTAACAAGCTTTGCAAAAAGTCCTTTTAACTCATTATAAGGATTATAATGAGTTATAAGAGTTCAGAGACGGCAAAACCAGAAGAAAAGGTCTCTGGTTCTTACGTGCTACAGTATCGTCTCAGTTTCAAGGTGGAGTGTTGAGAACCAAGGAGACTTCGCTCAGGTAGATCTCTACCACGGCGATTCCAGCTTTAGTAAAAATGTAGTTTAAATAATAGCATCACCAAAGCGTGAACTTACCTGTGCGTGGTGAACTTACCTTTTCTCTGTGAGATGCTGGATCGGAAAATTAGTGAGACCAAACTCGCATTGCTGGCTGGTGGCAATACAGGCACGCAGCTTAGCTGGGGAGGGGGGTGGTAGGAGGGGACAGTGGCCTTGGAGAGGAGTAGGGAACAGACAGGTACTCCTCGGCTGGTTGCAAAAGCGGCTGAAGGCTTTTGAGTCTACTTGAGGAGCGTGTATGTTTGAGCATCCAGAAAGTGAGGCCAGCACAGGCTTTGAAGGCTGTCGAGGAGCCAGTGTGGGATCTCAGTCCCAGGAGGAGCTGAAGGAGAGAAGCACGGCTCCGTGTGCACACCCACAGCCTTGAGAGGGGCCCTGGGGCTCCACCACGAGCAGCGGGGAGAGGCTCGCCGGCGGCGTGCGAATCACAGGGAACGGCACATGCGGGATTTAGCAGACATTAAAGGAGCTGCAGCTGGTTGTAAGTAGCACGCGCGTTATTTCATGCGTGTCTGCTTGCTGCTCAAGAGACGGGCTGAAACGTGGCTATAATAACCTACAGATGTTTCACAGGCAGAGGAAAAGCAGAAGATAAACCCCAAAGAATGCTTATTGCCACTCCTGGGCAGCCCCTGCAGCGATACGCAGGCTGACCGGCCAGCGCAAGCAAGAGAGCAGCCGGCGCTCTTCTGTTACGGCGTCTGCGCTCTGACCAGCGCTCCCCTCTGCGGCAGAGGCTGGACCACACCTCACGCTCACTGGATACAGGGTGGATGTGTCCAAAACCAGCGCCTGGCCTGGCAGTGGTCCTCCTCTTGCTACCGGGGAAGGCTGGATGGTGAAACAGGGCAAAGGAAGAGGGTCTAGTAGGTGTAGAGCTGCACCAGGACAACTGAGACCGCCTTTGCGTAAAATACGCAGCACAGTGTGTGCAGATGTGGTCACCTGTGCACTACAGCGCTTCTCCATCCAACGCAGGGCAGAGCTCAGTGTCAGAATGGCAGCACTGCCAACACGTCACGACACCCGGGAGGCGATCCAGGCCTGGAAGTCCTCCGGGAACCTTTAAATCAGTTTATCATGGTATAAAATAACTTCATGCAATGACCCCATCCCAAAAGCAGAGGGGGAAGCAAACGAGCAGAATTTGGAGGGGAGGTTTTCCGCAAGTCAGACTGCTCGCTTCGGTGCTGCCGCTTTTCACGACAGGGCACATCCTGCAGCAGCCCCAGATCCAAAGAGGTTTTTTAGAGCTCCAGGACAGCTACAACGCGAAAGAGTGCAGTCCCAGCCCACGAGTGAGCGGTGACGTGCCACCAGCATGCAGCCGGGCTCAGCACGTTATGCTTCCCCATGAACGGGAGGAACAGAAAGGGACAACAAGAGTGGATTTACAGACAGGCTGTGGGAAAACCACACGTGTAGCAAAACCAGCAGCCGCTCAGCGGACTGTGGGATTTCTTACTAACTAGTTGCCTTGGCTCGAGTGAAAACCTCCCTAACTATGCACTGTGTTAAGTTAGGAGAGAAGGCCTTTCTGGCTCTGAAAGAGCTGCGGGCGCAGGCGGGGAGGGAGGGCAGAAGGCAGCGGGCATTCTGGGCAGCCCTGGGGAAGCGCCACATGCTGTGTTTACAAACGCTGTTCACTTTTTGTTTGGCTCTTGGATGTGTTTTATTCTTTCTCAACTCCCTTTCCATCTGATCGCAATGCCAGCCACACCGACGAGTGTTTATGCTTGCGAATTCCTGAAGCACAGCCAGTACCTTGAACTCCAGAGAATGAGACCGAAATAACGTCAGAGGTCAGGGCAGTTCACAGAGAGGTGCTGTTTTCCTAGCTGGGGACACCGCGCTGTTCCCAGACCACACGGGGCTGCTCTGGGGACACGAGAACAAAGACTTCTCTCTTATGTCCTCCTGTTTACGCGGCTTTTTGCCTCCCTCACCTCACTGTTTTCACGGGACTCATTTCCAGGAAGCTTCAGTTAAAACCACCAGGGATCACTTTGGCTTGAGCCTGACAACTGAAGAGACACCTGATAGCTACCGGCAATTAAAACTCCTACCGCCAAAGGAAAGGGGAAGTTTTTATCCCAAGTGCCCAAGCCCCGCTGGCTCACGTAGTAGGAGCGAGCCCCGGAGCGCTGCTTCACCCGCAAGCACGCACCAGCTATCGCAGCACGCGGAAATCCGCGAGCGCTTCACCCACGAGAATACTTTCCAGAGGATGACTTTTGGAGAGGAGAGGTTTCCGTCAGCCTTGCTGGTTAGCAAGCCTGTCCTTCAGAGACATGACGCACGTGCGCCCGGGCTGACAGGGCATGCGCCGGCTACCTGCAGCGCAACTGTGCCGCGCAAGCCGGCAGGGTGCCGAGCAGCCACAGCCAGCCTCCAGCACACGGGGCGCACCGCCCCACGCTCTGCGCGACACCATCGATCACGCTTTCAGCTGCAGATTTCCGCAGACCGGTGGGGTTTGCCGGCACGGGCACATCCACAACGCAACGTGGTCATTTGCGCAGCGCTCACCTGCCCCACATACCCCATTCGCAGGTGAAGGCAGGCTAGGGAACAGTCCAGGCTCACGCGAGCGCTGGGTTTCACTAGTTTGTGGTCTCAGCAGTCTGCTTTGCTTTCAACTGGAGCTACGGACCAAGCGACACCAACAGCAGAGACGTTACTGAAGTAATTTCACTGACTCACATCCAACCCACTTACAGCAATTATAATCTCATCTACAAACAAACCGCCTCGGGGGCAACCACAGCCAGCTTCCCGATATTAAACTACGTCTACACGAGGCATATGTGACATTGGAAAACGCTTGGAAAACAACTTTAAAAAGTGGCCTCTTCTCCCCTCCTTGTCTAGTCAGCACACCAACCTTTCCAAACGGCAAGTCGGCACCGACAGTGTGCGATGCCATGGGAGGGAGGGAGGGAGCAGGGGCTGCCCTGGCTCCCAGGGCGGGCAGAGGAAGGCAGGGTCTGCCCGTGGATGTGCTTATGTTACCTCTGCTCACCCCGCGGGCACCTCGAGCCTGGGCAGCGCTGGTGCGTACCCGTGCTTTCACACGTCAGCACAACCCTCGGCGCGGCAAGTGACCTCCGGGGACCGCGGCTGATGCGTCGCCGATTGGCCGGAGGGGTGCAGGGAGGGGACGAACCGTTACAGACAACTGGGCTCAGCAGCTTTGTCCTCAGGGTGCTTCTACAGGCATCGTGGGCTGAAACCCTTTTGTTTTCCAGGGAGGTACCCATTTCTTTAAGTAAAATTGACTCAAAAGCATATTTCAAGCAGCTAGTAGGTTTTCAGATTATGCCTAGGTTAATTTTAGGTTATACGAACTGCCATCCTTTTGGCCTGCTTTATGAGAGCGTGTTTTTCTCCAAGATGTTCCTCTCCACGAACACACAGTCCCACTTTTAGAGAGGAGGCAGAGCAGGAATGCCCCGTTCCCCACGGCTGCGACAGGTGCTGCTTTTCATCTTCCCTTCGAGAGCGACTGTTACGAGATTGACGCCCTCTGGACCCGTTGGGCACGAGGCAGATGAAGCAGCGTCTCTTGCTGCTGCACAGCGCGGGCCCTTCTGGCAGCATTTGTGTCTCTAAACCACACACGTGTTAAATCTCTTCCTGGAAATACAGGCTGTAATTTGAGTGAGGGTGGATGAGTTCAGGGCTGAGGATAAACAGTAACCGTGGGACTAGCCTCATTCACAATAAAAATCCACTATTTTTTCTCCGAGGATTCCTGCCTCATTTCCCTTAATGAGAGGATGCTGAAGATGAGCAGCAGTTCAATCCCTCTTTCTCCTGTATGATCCTATATTTGTTTATGCACCAAATAAACCAAATCATTTGCTGCAAACGCCGGGCGACCGTCCCCCATTCTGCCTTTCCTCCCGAGAATCGCCACAGCGACATTCGCAAACCCCTGTAGCCCCTTTGCGAACTTCAACTCCTCTTCACAAGACCCGCGTGAAGAGGAACCATTTCCACTCTACGGATGGGAAACCGAGACATCAAAACCACCATCTCAAAAGCACGCGGTGGCTTCAAACGCACAACGCGGAACATCGAGGGGTGATGTTTTTCGGAGTACTCAGAACCGTGTGTGAGGTATTCAGAGACACCACGGCAGAAAAAAGATAACGTGTGCTCCTGTAATCAGTACGAGATCCCGACGCACACAGGCGAGGCTCGTCTGCAGTTTTCATGGGTGCCCTTATGTTTGCCGTTGCCCAAGGAGATTCTGTGGGGTTGCCAGTTGAGTCATTTGCTCTCAGTATTCTTTAACCTTCATGTACTTAAGCTTGCATCATAATTGTTTGCCAACTAAAAAGCGAAGTCAGCAGAGAAACGTTTTTACATAGCTTGGGGTGTTCTTGTTTTACGCACAACACTCCGATGTGTTGCACTCCCTCGAGCTTTTTTAGCTAACGGCTGAGGCTCACAGCTGCTGGCAGTTCCAAACTCCTCACACGTGTTTCTTCCGTAACATCTCGGACATGAGAGCTGTTTTAAATTAAAAATTTAAACCACATTAATTTTTTCATTTGCTATCAATTGTATCTCTGCAAAGAAGAGCTGGGCTTCTCTGATCTGTCTGTGAATATTCGACCAAACCTGCTCTCGCTCAAATTTAGTGATTTGATTCCAGACAGACACCAAGATACACAGCTAGGGAGAGCCAACCGCGGTGTAGCCGGATGGCGTTAATCCCATCATAGACACCTCTGACGGCATATGCTAATCAGCAAGTTATCGAAGCAGCTATCAAAGCTCGTGATGGTGTGTTTCGAAAACATATGCATCAGTTGGGGTTATAGCAGCCCATGACTTCCAGTTCCCAATCACCACCGCCTTCAAAAACCTACTTGCACACTGCAGATTCAGCGTCACAACGTCAGGAAGTTTTCTGCTAGTCAGTAGGAGTTGAGCTGAGTGACAAATTACTAAAAAACTAGGCAGCAATTATTTTTTTGTGCTTGTCAGATTAAATAGATAACACAGTAAAATTATGACTACAAGTTAGATACAGGAACTTCTTCCAAACTCTGACTATGACAGAGAATGATGAAAGACTGCAGTCACCTGGACAAAGCGACATCACAAAGCTGAACTGCTGTTTCAGGAGCACCTGAAATCCAAAGGCTGAAGTGTACCATTATGCATCTTTAGAGGTATTTCAAGATCCATGTCAAAGAAATACCACAGTACTATGGCTGTAAATGAGATTAAATCAAAGAAAAATATGGATTAAATGTCAAGAGAAAAGGAGGTCTACAGGAACACAGAAGTTGTCCACAAAAAGGTCCATGTGAACTCTATGGAAGGAGCAGGGACCACAAGAAGAGCAAGACGCAGAAGAACTCTCACATCAGCAGCCAGCAGATGCAAGGAGTGACCAAAAAAAGAGGGATTTTACGCAATAGCTTTCAAGATTCTCTAAAATTTTATATAGTCCAAACATCCCTTCTGTTTCCTCTGCTTGCAAAGAAAAACCCTGGTGCTTTGTCACAGGCGATGAAGCGTCATTCCAGGGTGTGTCCGGCCACGTACCACTGCATTCACCGGGCAGCAGCACGCTCCCCTGATCCACACAGAGCTCCTGGCGGTCACGGGCCAAAAGCTTAACGCCATTTAAAAAAATAATAAAAAGCAACGTTCAGCCAACTACGTGTGAAATTTGCTGGCTCTTCCATTCTTAAAAAATATTCCAGCGATCTTGTATAGGCTGAGTGAAACGCAGCCGGAGCACTGACTGCTCGTTAGGACTGACGGTGGGAGGATAAGGACTACCAAAGGTGACCGCTGCAAAGACGCTTCCGTGAGGAAGTTAGATGGGTTTTAGAGTGACCTTGATACCAGATTAGGCTCGTCTACGGGGAAAAGTTACTTAAATTAAAAAAATGATATAAATTAGAGAAGAGTTGTTCCAGTTAATGAGGATGTTCATTCTTCACAAAGACCTACCTAGGAGGGAAGCTATTCAGGAACATCATTGCAGAGCGAGCATCATAAAACTGCACAGCAGCTGTAAAATTCTGAAATGTACCCACTGGCCTGAATACAAATGAGAATTTCTACATTTGAGCTCTACCATAACATCAGGGGAAATTGTGACAGCAGACTTTAAAAGAAACCTGAGAGACGGACACATGACAGACAGACGACGCCTTATCACGGTATGGAGAGAGGACTCCCACCTGTGATTTATTCCTTCCTAGAGGAAAGCCCAGGTGGGAAGTTACGACGGAGGGATACATCCGAGGAACTACAAGAATAGATGAGAGGTAGATAAACAAGAACTGTTCCTCCTATTAGGACAGTTTCTTATTGTGAATAAGAACATTTGAATATAAATAACAAATAGTCTGATCCTATACATCAGTTTTGTGTGACAGTCCAAACTAGTAGTAGCTTTCCAAATAGGTTCTAATCTCTGAGCAACAATAACAGGTTCTTTTGGTTTTGGAAAAGTCGGTGAAGGTTTATTCAGGGAAACACTGCACACAAACTACACCTATGCTTAGCCTCATCGTAATTCACGGTTCTCATAACAGAGATCCAAGGCTGTAAGGGTCATGCATTTAAAAATGAAAACCTTTACACAGAAACATTTCTCCTGCCAACCAAAAGCCCTGAAGACAACACTTGGGTCTTGAGAAGAGTTGGGTAAGGCGAAGGAGCAAGGAGGGAAAAACCAGGTGCTTACAAACAAAGGTCACAGGGATGACAAGGGGTGCTGTAAGCCCTGGATGCTTGGAAGCTCACAGCAACTCCTGTTGAGCACAGCGGGCTCAGGACAACCAGCAATACTGTTGACGGAGGAAGAGAGTCCACGGGGAAACTCAGGAAGGCACAAAAGTGGTGTTTCAATGTTTTCCTCCCCTACCTCATTCTATCAGTGATGCTCATCAGCTACGTAAGGAAGAAGTTGTCATTTCATGCCTGAATAGTGAAACATTTCCTCATGCCTGGGATGCAAACAAATTCCCTCATACGCCCCTAGAAGAACATTATGTAAATAGAGTTCCATGCAAACTGGCTGGAAGACCCATTCACTTTATCTTCGCTTTCCTGAAGGAAGAAGCACGAGCTAAGAGGAGGGCAAAGCTGGAGGAAACCCAACCTTGCATTTCTTACCATACATTTCTCCATCTCCTAAGTTGTTTGTTGCAGGCTTTTCAGAGGAGCAAATATTAATCCAAGTGCTACAAGAAAGACTTGTTCACAATACGGACCTGCTGGTTGCATCTGAGAGCTGGGCTGTCTGTATCACCCTAATAATGGTGCTACTGGGAGAAAGCACGAACTGCCCCTTCCCCTCTCTCGTTCACTGCTGTGCACCTGGTGCAGGTGGCAAATCAAACCAACAAACCCTTCACAATTCAGTGAGTGCTTACACCTAGGAGGTAAGATGTGATTGCCTTTATTTTAGCACGTAAGTCTGTTATACTTCACATGCAAGCAGCATCCCTTTGGGTAGTAAGCTACAGGTTGTTTTTCCAGCCACCCAAGCAGAAATTTCCAAGGGACAGCAGGGAGTGCAACACTGTCCCTTCTTGAGCAGGAAGGGGGGCACAAGACATGCCTGTAAGGCTCCCTCGGAGCTATAATGTGTGTTTCAGACTGAAGAGCTAACAAAAAAGACAGACATAGGCAGAAGTGAGACGCGGAGGAGCCTGTAAGTGTATCTGGGAGCAGAAGCAGGCCAGCTCGCTCCGCCGAGAGCAGAAGATCAGGATTGGCAGTGCGGTGGTCACAAGGCAGCATTTCCCAAATTACATTGATCCACATCCTGCCCCCAAGTGATTTTATCCGTTGTGCTCTTCCTCCTCCCAGCTGCAACTCATCTGTTCCTGAGCTACAACCAAAGTAGCACAGATCCCTGTTCCTTTTGCACAGAGCGTTCCCCACTGCGTGCCTCCCCCACTGGGAAATGCTGCTAAAGGAAATACTTGGGGAATAAAGCAAGATACAGCCCTAGGCAGACAGGTGGCTTTCCACAAACGGAACATGAGACAGCAAAGAACGGATGCAGCGTGGTGGGGAAAGCATGCAACAGGAAGGGGAGAAGGCATGGCAATAACACTACATTTGGATAGTGCAGTATTAACTGCCTGAAGTTAAGAATTAAAGCAGGTCGAGGCGAAAACCCTCCTGCAGTAACCTGCTGTGCAGAATAGCAAGAGGAGACCTAGTGGCTGACTAAAGGAGGACAACAGACTTGTCTCCTGATAGAAAGAGAAAATGGCTTGCAGGCTAATTAATCTCCTTTTGATTAAGTGGACTCCAATCGATCATGAAATAATTAAAAAGTGGAATTTAGAAGAATTCTGAAGACACCATGAAGCCAAGGCAGCAAACCATTTTGAAGAAGTGGTAAGAGTTTGCGTGGAAGGGACTGCGCAGTGGACAGCTGAACAGAGTGTCTGAAGACGGTGTGATGCAAGTCCCTGTGTTTTGGAGTTCAGATACTGGAGTTCTCTATTTTTATAACATAATAATCCTACATGTTGGCTTTAACAGCCGGTCTGGGGTGTGCAAGGAATTTTTCTCTTGCTTCTTTGATGCATCATTTGGCTTGTTTTAATTCGCAGCTTTTTTTGCTTGGTTTTGCCATCCTCTAGGGTGCTGACACTTAACCACATCCATACGGAAAATGTAGGGAAAACTGCGTTGCAGCTCATAATGTTGCCTTTTGTCAGTGGCCTGGCTGGTATGTCCTGGCCACATGCTTAAGGGTTAAATTCAGCATTAGAGGTCAGAAGGAAATCCCTTCATCCTGTTTCCAACTACCCTGCAATATTTTTTGAGAGAAGGCAATGATTTCAATCACTCTTGCTTTCTTCCAAAGGAATAGTGTAGTTGCAGTTTTTGGTCTTTAAGACTTAATTTTGTCACTGCTTGGTAAGTGGATTGTTAACCATGCGTGGAAGTAGGAAGAATGGGTGTTCTGGGGACCCTGCTGAACCAGACATCCCTTGCAGGCTAAACCTCAAAATTACATCTGAGGGTGGGACACAACAGCACCTTTTGGTCCTAACTTCTCAGATGACTTAAGAAAATTATCACCTTTAAATGTGTTCAACAGAAGTAGCGTATTCACAGTAGTGAACGGTACTTAACAGTTTTGTAGTAATTGCTGAGTAAAATGCTATAATCAAATAGCATGAGGAATATGTAACGTTACCAACATACCCCAAAACACACTGACATCTGTTTCACTCAAACCAGGACTCAGCTTAAAACACAAACTCAGTTCATTCAATACTCTGTTTCTGCCACTAGCAAATACCTCGATCCCTTGAAGGACAGTGACTTGCTCTGCCGCTAATCCACAAGACAAGTGCGCAACACACAGCCGGAGTGAAAAGGTGCTCGGACTGAAACTTCAAAGAACAAAGCTTCAGTGTGCATGTCCATGTTGCTCACTTAAACAGGAGCATTTCCCACAGCGCTGATCACAAAACTACCTCCATCTCCTTAAAAAATTCCCCAGTCTGTCTTTTCAGCACTTCCTTCCTCAAATCAAGAAATTAGAACAGCCATCACATGAATTCTTCCTAATTCCTTGATTGATATCACAGAATCTCAGTTCTTCTATGATGCATAATACAAAGAATGCATCTGTTTAACTCTTTAAAAACTGAAATTGGACTGGATATGATCTAGCAGTTCATTTACTGTTAATTACACCTCCCTGAACTTGTTTCTCAAGCAGATAGGCTACCACTACTTTTGCCACAACTTGTGATGTCATTTGGTAATTCTCTGGAAGATTAAATGACTTTAAATGTATTTTCATATTATCAGTTTTAAAAACACCAATAATTTAATCTTCCAAAAGTATAGCATGCAACAGTATATACTAATTTTTTCAGTCTTTTTGAATTATAAATTATTTTGTTCTCTCCATTTTGGCTTGCAAATTGATGCAACTGTCTAGCAGTTTGAAAATCAAGACTGCACACAAAAAAGTCTTTTCAACTCCCACTGAAAAAAAAAAAAAAAGGAAAAAGAACGAACTGTAGAAAATTATGTTCCAAAACAACCATAACCATCTCAGTTGAGGTACTATGTAATTATGTATATTATTCTTGCTTCTGTCGTCTTCTGATGTGCTGCATACCTACTCCAAAACAGATTCAGAGATAATCAGTGAATACAGGCTTGTGATAGTTGTAACTCAAAAAGGTTACACATGTGATACTTGGAAGAGTCTAGACACCCTAGAGCACTACACTGAGCAGCATATGTCTCTAGATGCATTTCCAGATGCGCACCCTCCACGCTCCCTTCCCTAATCCTCTCATTCATACAGCTATATGCATAAAAACCACAAAGACACTGATTTACATAAAATTATCTCACTCCATTTTATTTAAGATTTTCTTCTCCAGTTAGTAAAAGAAAGATGTGTCTCTCTTTATACATATGTACAAGTTCAGTTATAAAAATAGACAGCACATTCAAAGAGAAAAAAAGGCTTGGCATTTATCTGATTCCCTCTAAATATCATATATACATGTGAACAGGAGGGGAAGGGGGAAGTCTTCATGAGTTAATTAAACATCTACCTCCCCCTCAATTATCCCCTGCAAATCTGTTTAAAAATCAATCTAACTAATGAAGCTCAGTTCTGCTATGTTCAGGTGTGCAAATTAGAGGCAGAGCCAACAGGAAGCACTTGCTCCACACTGTAGGACGCCAGGCAAAGGATTTGGGGTTGGAAAAAAAATTATAATAAAAAAAGTCATCTTCTGCTGTCACAGCCCAGACCTGCAATTCAACTTGCTTCTCTCTCAAGGGATGAAAGTGCCCTGGCAGAACAGCCCTTTAATTCAACGTGTCAGACAGAGGAACTGCCCACACCTAAATCTCAGTGCAATGCAGACAATGCTTACAGCAAAGCAAGGGGCTACGGGAGGTGGGGGGTGTGCATTGAGAACAGGGAAGGAGCAACCAGAGAACGAGAACACAGATGGGCACTGGCAGCGCTGCCTTCTATCAGCCGTATGGGACGTGGCTACTGGTACCCACACTCCGCAGTGAACTCAACCAAGCTAGTATGTGTGATGATCACATTGATGAGGGGAAAACACACTGGAAGAACAGTCAACGGATGGCTGGGATACGAGACAATCTTTTTCCCAGGATTTGGCTGGAAGGGGGAATGGCACAGTTCTCGCTCTTAGGACTGGTTTTTGTTGCTCCCCTCACAGCACTGCAAGCTGCAGAACCATCCTCCGCTACGGCACAGTGAGAGGAGCAGCAGCACACTCTTCCCTTGGCACGTCAAGTCTTCCCTCTTCTCAAGACTTCTAAGCTTTTAAGAGTTCTGCAGACCTCGAGAGTGACAGAAATCACTCTGAACACGGCAAGTGTTCATGCTGATGAGAACTCTGAAACGCAAACCTAACCACTGGTTTGAGGTTTCCCCCACTGCGTGAAGCAGAAGCAGTGCTGCTGCTCTCACTAGGCCTGCCAGCGCTTTCGGCATTCTGCGGCTCTGAATCTCCTCCTGGCAAATGGTGCTGAAAAGAGTCCATTCCCTGGAAACCACCTGAGACACCTTCCTTTGCATTTCAAACCTTTAAAGAATCCAGAGGCCTACACTAGAAGAATCCAAAATTTTTTTTTGATCACACATCATCTTCAGCTTGGCCCCCAACTAACCCTGCACGTACACTGACCAGCTGCCAGTACAGAAATGTCTTGCAACTCTACAGGATACTCCTGGGCTTCAGATACTGATCTCACAGGATAAAACCAACACTGGGTTCTACCTCAAGCTACAGGAGAGAAAGTATATTGGTGTGACTTCAAGCACATACAGCTGCAGGATATTGCAATGAGTAGCTGGATGCTTTTTTGGGAATCTTTGTCAGATGCATCAATAAAACACAAGCTGACACGCTCCCAGTTACCCCAGACTCCCTTCCCTCCTTCTCGCAGCATCTGCAAAGATAGGTTTTTGGAATACACATAATCAAAGTGCTCACACAAACCACCCACTCCCATTGTGCTTTGATTTTCTTTTCACACATGTGCTGGACAGCAACAAGGCATTCATTTGCATGCCTTCAGCTGGCAGGGTGGTCTGCTCTGAAAGCCAACGCAGTTCAGACAAGCTTTGGGGCTTCAAAATTACTACCGTCCACCTGAGGTGTGGGCACCTTTGCTTTGCTTCCGAATTGAAGTTTCTGATATGAGACTGCTGGTCAGGTTTAAGCTTTTGGGGGTCCCACAAATACTGTTTCCTTTGCTCAAAGGGGAGCTCAAGGGAGAAGAGGCGCTTGAAGGTCCAAAATCTGCAAGTCCAGAAGGCCGAATAATTGCTGTTTGTAGAGGGCTACCTGCAGACATGCCTACAAAAGAAAAGAGAGTGAAATTCCATGTGAGCATATCATTCCACTTGTGGCTCTTCAACAACAAACAATATTCTAACAATCAGTCCTAAGACCATCCTGTATACATGATTTATGAGAGTTGAATAAAGTGGAATGTCAATATACAAAATATCTTGCAGTTATACCCTGGGCCACCTTCCGCTGGTGTAAAGCTCCATCACCATCAGTTTAGCACATTTTGGAACCTGATACTGTAACTTCAACATGACAGCAATGCAGGAAAGCCACAGCCATACCCATGGAATAAACAACACTATCTGATTTGTCTGGACACCAAAATAAAAAGAGGGACAATATTTGGTATGAGATAATTCAAATGGCAGACAAAACTTCTGCAGGACTAGCCTCTCAAGGACATGTGCACTGAAACTGGCTATCCTCTCACACCATGACCGTGTCCCATGGATCTCAGAATAGAACGGACAAGCAATACCAACGATACAACACTTTTTACCTATTTTTTGACAGGCTGTAAACAACAAACACTCAAATTCATGTGGTTGGTTCTGCTCTGGGTAGCCTGCTGTCTCCCCTTCCCCACGTACCTTTAGAGACATTGTACCCGTACGCTGCGTATGCTGCTGCAGAGGCTGCTGCTGCCCCCGCTTTGGCACCTGCCATTGCTGCTGCACTTCCCGCTATTGATTTCCGGCTTCTGCCTTTCCCAGTGCTGCCTTTTGATCCACTGCCTGAACCTTTCGGACGACCCCGGCTTCGACCTGACTGTCCTCTCCCAGTGAGAGGTGTATCTTGCGTTGAAACTCCTTAAGAAGAGAAGAATGTTAAGACAATAACTGCTATAGTATTTCAGGTGACTCTTGAGTACAGCACCCTAACTGCCTACCACTCATTACTACTACCACTACCACCTATTAACTGATACTTTTCATTTATGTGATTACGGACACTGTTAGCAAGCAATGATCCCATGAAATGAAATTATGGATACAGAATTTCACTCTTCATTAACCACAGTTAACTCCAGTTCCTTAGCATTATTAGTATGAATCCAATCCACAAATAGGTTCTTCTTCAGGATGGAGAGTTTCTTCCAGAAACTTGTCAAGAACTATGGCTCTATTTATCTCAGTGTAGAAAACTACGGTAGTTAAAAACATCTGCCATTATTTAAAATTACAGCTGCTCCAATCACCCACTGGCAATAGAAAACTGATTATTAGCCCAACAGCAAATTCCAGGAAAAGCTTGAAGATTCATACTCTGGTTGTCTGTAATTTGGTAATATGCTCATAATGGAAGGCGACCCCTCTGCAACACTGAACAAAAGACAAAACTTCTAAGAGTATCTAACACATAAAAGAGGAAAGTGTGGTGAATGACGGACTATAAACAGATTTGCTATCAAATCACAAGTAGTTTCTCAAAGAAAAGGCAATTTCCCCCTAAAATCTTGCCATACTCTGGTTAAAATACAGAACATGTACCACCTAGTCATACAAAGCCAATCTTTAATAGAAGTCAGCAGTAAGTCAAGGCAAAAGTACTAACCATTCACGGTATCTGAAACTGAGCCAGTAATGGAAGCAGGAGAGTTTGTTGCCCTTGACTGAGGTGCTGAAGAAGCCGGATCATCCACAATCACAAGCATATCACTACTGCTCTCATCAGGAGGGATAGAGCCCATATGTAATTCACTGTTAATGGATATCTAAACATGACAGAGAACAAAGCCGTTGGCTTCTCAGGTTAGGAAAGGGAAGGGTACAAACATAGTAAGATCTTTAAAAGACATACAATCACAAGTAATTAATTGGTACTTGTTCTGTTCTCTCTCATTTTCTCTGTGTGAGACTAGCAGCATGATACAGGATCTGCCTAATCATACCATGCCCTCTATTTACATGCTGAGCAGCAGTGAAGACCTCCAGGAGCTTACTTAATTTCAGTTAAGGAAAATAGATGTTAAGAAGCAAAAGACTAAAGAGATTTAAGAAAACTGCTGTTCAACTGTGCATCTTCAACTGTAAGAGAGGAAGCAATAGGATTCTTAACATACTACTACTGCTAATAAAAACCTTGGTCAATAAGGGAACAATACAACATAGGATGGTGTAGGACAAAATATATTTGCTGCCAAAACCAGTTTGCAATTCTTTACAAAAAGATTAAGGAAAATAAGATGTGTGCCACTGAGAATTTACAATTTCAATTCCAGAGGGGGCAAAAAACAACCCAACACACTAATTCAGAATCGAAAGCAAGGAAGGAAGCAGAGAAAATGATGTAGATGAGACTGGCAAGGAGTAATTTCAAAGAAATTGAACATCAAGGAGCTCTTTGAGGGATTCTGCTTGGTTCAGGCACAGAAAGAGACTGTTCTTGCTAGGGAAGGTATTGTTATGGAAGAAGGCACACCATTATAAATGTGAGCATGACAAAGACAGGAAAAAGGCAGAAGAAAGTAGGAACAAAGTAAGTGGGACTGCAGGCAGGAACTGAAAAATTTCAGGGGCTGAAAGGGAAGAGAGTCAGGGCATGAACTTGCTGTGAGAAAGGAAGGCAGAGAGCAAATGAAGATGGGAACAATGGAATGTCAAATAACATGAGGAGCTGTAAGGCAGCTTATTAGCAGCTGTTATGTTTTCAATAAATTATTCTTATTTCCATGGCTCACCTTTAAGACATCTCAATTCCCCACATCCTTAAAGTTCTACACTAGCTAACAGAAAGCACGAATCATGAGATATACGAACACAACTGAAATAGTACATAGTTTGAAGCGGCAGTGAGCCTTACCTCACTGAAAGGGCTGGGCATGGCAGAGTCTACACTAATGAAGGAGTCATCCCCATCAGCGGACAGGTTGGAGTTATCAGCTGAGGGAACAAATGGGATCACAAGGTTCATGCCCTCTTTCCTTCTCTTCCCATCCAATTCATCTTCCTTCTTCTTCTGAAATAGATAAAACAATACCAAGAATGAAAAAGACTACAAAACTGAAGACAGGGAATAAGCAACCCAAAATCTCAACATCTAGTGCAGTATTATAACTCAAGGAATGCCATGTCCAGAATTTCCTAAAACAAGTTTCTAAAGAACACAGTAACAGATCCTTTAAAGGCTCCTTCTTTAGATTTAAGTAGGGTTTGTGATTTTTTTTTTTCCTTCCTGAAATAGCTGGTATGATGGAGAATTAATCTTACAGAATTACTTTGAATTCCATTACCTTCTGAAGTGATCTTAAAATTCTCTAAAATTACACAAAATTCCAATCAATTAATGCAAAGCCTCCCTGTCTCAAAAATTCCGAATTTTCATAAACTAGTTTTAATGACCTTTTTAAAACAAACTGATCTTCCCTTGTTCCACAGAAGCTACATAGCTATATGGATTTTTATATATGTTTGATACTTCACGTACATTTCCTTTTTATCCTTGCAGAACAAAAGCTTGATTAAGTCACCATTTTACACGCCATAGAAAGGTCGTTCTGTTTTTTTCAAGGATGAGTCCTCAAATTATTGTCTGTAGACTACTGGTGATCTACAGTGTTGATGGGTATGCAGTACTTCCTTATTTTTCATGTTGCTAATGATATTAAAAGATACATATCTATGCATTATGTATTTTTGTAACATCCCTCTTCTGTGTAAGGAAGTACCACAGATTGATGGTCAGTGGTGAAAGGAAGAAGGCTTTACTCATTAAACTGCCCTTTCATAACATGTTTCCACACCACACCATAGGGGGTGAGCCCAAAGCTGTTCCAGCTCTATCACTGACACAGGCAACCTCTGTGCATCAAAGTACCTTTTCAGCATATTTTTCCCTTTTACGTTTACGTTCCTTCACACGATTTGTCTCTTCTTGCTGTCGCTTCTCTTCTTGACGCTGACGCACTGTCAGAAAAGAAATACAAAGTTGTCACCCTTGGAAAGATATTTCATATCCTTTTGTGAATCTTACAAGAAATTCTGTCAGAACTGTGAAGAAAAGTCAGCTGTATTAAAACTAAAACACTTTGAAAACACTACTGTATTACAACTACTTGTATCCAAATTACTAAAAAGTCTTAGAGTGAAATTCCTCTTTCAAGCAACATACAAGTGTATACATGTAACGCAGCTTCAAAAGTATGATGAAATACAGCATTTTTATTAACACTTTTCTTGTCACGACCTACATAATTCTTGTCAAAGCTTTGTCATTCTGAACAATGATCCTGAATGAGGGCCAATAAAAACTTTATCACATCATCATGTCTCTCTTGCCCAATTTCATCTTTCAGCTCAGCAGCGATATGAAACCAGCTTGTACTAACAAGAGTTGGCAATACAAAAAGAGCCAGGAAACAGAAGTTGTTATCAGCAATACATGTGTTTGCAGAGATAAAAACACAGATTTCAAAAGCTAATGAAGTGGAAGATGGGGAAAATGCTGCAATACAAATTTCACATACATTTTTTTTCTAGTTCCTCATCATCCAGCAGAAGGCTGACCACCTCTTTTGGCTTCAAGGTGTCAGGTTTGAAGTTGCCACCTGAAATCACCATTCGTTGGATCTAGAAAGGAAAAAAAAAAAGAGAAAAAAGAAGAAAAAAATTACTCAAAGCACTCATGAACCGTTCTCACTAGCCTTCACTGAAAGCCAGCCAAAAAAAGATGCCAGAGCATCTGCGTAAGTCAGAATTGACTCAACTTCTCTATCATACCAAAGTTAGTAGCCAGTTACAGGGAACATTTATTAAGAATATAATTAAGAGTATAAAATATGAGAACCATCTGAGCTAGAAAGCAGAAAATTGCCATTCCTTGTGCAACACTGCACTTCTAAAGCACCATGTAATGAACAACAAATGATAATAGTATTAGTATACTGCTGAATAAAAAGAAAAAATACAGCGGTACTCCAGTCAGGTATAAATTTCCAGTGCAATTTTTCAAGTAATGAGCACAGAGGATTTTGCAGATCATATTCTTTGAAGGGTAAAACATTTTTAGTTTCCTTGAGTGAAAACAAAATCTCCATATCGAGTCAGTGTCTCAGTTCAAGCAATTCACTCAGCCTCTATTACTGCAACTATATTAAAAAAAAAAACCTGCAAAAAAAGAGTTGTAGCAAAAGAGAACAAGCTTTAGCATAAGCCAATTTTGATGATTTGGATCACCAGCAAAAAGACTACCCTTTATTTTGATGTTGTTATCAGATGACTCTAGTACTGTATCCCAGAGAAAAAGGGCGAGTTTCAACAAGAGAAACATGAACGCATTCAGCTGGAGATGCTTCAGTTGCTGCAACACCATGAATAACATCTAATTAAGACAAATACTGAAAAGAAACCCCCAGTACAAAAAAGCATTTGAATGTTATATATAGTACACCTACTGCTACCAAAGAAAGAGAATCAGCTTAATTTTTTCTTGCCAATTAAGTGTCATGAGGTTTTGAGTTTCTAATACACTTACTGCTTGATGCTGCAGGACACTGAGCTCTTCTGGCAACCCTCACACTTCAAATAATTTTCACCTGATTACCTTCCAAATTTCTTTTTAAAGAAGTTCAGCTGTGGTATAACAGTATAACACGAGAGCAATCAGTAGCCCTGACACAGCAAAGACAAGAAGCTCCAGTCCTTAAAAAGCCTAAGTAGTTTCATTGCATCATAAGAAACAGTTTTCATGAAGCCACAGTGTAAATAGCTTCTTCCCAGTTCATACAGTGCAGCTGTAATGCTGCTGTGTTAGTAATACGCATCTGTTTATTTTAACAAAGACATTCCCTTTCGGCTTTTCTTCTGTCTCCCTGCAGATAGCTTTTCCTTTTCTTTACACATTTCGATATGTTTTCTCTGATACTGTTTTGATAATTTCTTGTTCCAGATGTTTTCCTTATTCCTACCTCACTCTTTTCCTTCGCTCTTTGTAAGATGCGCTCTTCAATGGTGCCTTTACATATCAACCGGTACACAGTGACTTGTTTGGTTTGACCCAGCCTGTGTGCTCGGTCCATGGCTTGCTGGTCTACTGTTGGGTTCCAATCACTGTCATAGAAAATTACCTGCAAAAAGAACACCAGAACAGAAAGGATTAAATAAACCCATGCGATTAGAGCACCTGCAAAAATCCAATATACTGATAAAAGTTTTACTACAGACCCCACAGAATTACCGCCCCACTGCAGGCTGTAGCTCTGCCTGGTCCTAAGAAGTCTTTTCCATTGCATTTCTGATGAATTCAAACTAACTGGCACCATGAATGTTTCAACTTCCACAGAATGTCTTAGTATCTTCTTCAACAAATCTGCTTCGGAGGCACAAATCCTAAGTTTGTCACCACATTAAATCATTGTCAGGTAATTCATTACAGGCTAACCACATCATGAACCCATTTTAATGTTACTTGCCTTAAAAAGAAAGAGCCCATCAAATTAGAATTTCATTTGAAAAGTAATACTCCGATTTTTTTTCTTTCCAACCTGGAGAAAGTCAGGTCTACTCTAACACTTCTAGTGCTTTTACTACAGAAAACCAAAATGCCACATTACACTAATATTGCCTTATCATTCCAACAGTACTTTATGCACAGTGAGCATACAAAACAAAGACACTGAAAAATATTTTAGACAGCAAAGTATTCAGTAAGTTAGAAAGACACAGAACTAAAAATGCTCATGCAAGGAGCCTGCAGGAACATGCCTGTGCTCCCATCGATTTCCTCTGTTGAAGTGACTTTGATCGAGAGAACTTTTCAACCCTGAAAATCCCACAGATTTTCTTCTTTTTTCTTTTTTTAAGTTGACAGCAAGATATGATGAAGTATTTTTTAAAAAGAAGTAGTATTTTTGATTCAGAGATCTTTGGTTTTGTGTGGCTAAGGATTACAGTCTGTCTTGGGGTCAAAATCTGCATGCACACAAGCTACTGGGTTCGAAGCACAAGAATAGCTGTTATTGAAGAGAAAAATGGTTCGTGTAGGTCAGTATTCCTTTCCTAGTGATTAGTGGCAGCAGCTCCAGAGTGCAAATCCTTGTAATTCACCTCAACCAGTATGCCTGTACACCTTGGGTGAGTAGGGGGGAAGCAGTTTATCCTTCCTGACTAGCTGATATTCAACTACAAATGATTCTGTACTTTTAGAGGCATTACGCCATTCTTCTGTGCACAGAAAAAAAGGGTAACTGATACCTGTTCTACCGATTCCTTTGCAGCTGAATCTTCAGATCTAACAGTCACACATGAAACAGCATTCATGAATGAAATGTATGAAAGTGTCGTTTGCATCTGTAGACACCTTCAGTCATTCAACTGCTTTCTAGACTCTGGTACTAAAGTATGTGGGGAGAAGGGAGATATTTCCAACTGCAACCAAAAACTGTGTACCAAGTGTCCAATATTCTACAACTTTATCATCAAGTTAATACTATATCGTAAATATAACCTAAGTAAACAAGGTTATGCAATTTCATGATGTGAAGAGCAGTACTAAAAAACAGTGATCAGCATGGCTAAAAGAGTGCCAACTTTCATACAGAAAGACCAATTTCCCTACATAAATTGTGAGACTGGGAGGCAGGAGATGAGCAACTTGGGAAAAACAGTGGTTGGATGCATATGAGGCAGGAAAAACAAAGAAATATTTATGCTGAAAACTAAACATCAGTAAGGCGATTTCTTATTCTGTATTACTTTACCGAACTTCACCTACCGTATCTGCAGCTGTAAGGTTAATGCCCAAGCCTCCAGCTCTTGTGCTTAACAGAAACACAAAAATATCATTCCTGTAGAGGAAAGAGATTTTTAAAAACCCTTATTTTGTGCATGATGAAAAAGAAATAACCACAGAGGTAATTGTTTTGACCGATATATAGTGAGCAGGGCTATTTCTATTACTTGAATACTTCAGAACATTTTGTGCTGTTCATGGTCAAGAAGAAAAAAACCAGATGAATCAGTGACAGAAGTTAATCTACAAATCAGGACTGTCAGAACACACAAACATTCAGTTTGCAATAACAGCTTATTAATCTCTATCAAAACAAACCAGGGCTTGAGACAAGAACAATTTATTGGTTCACAGAACCAATCAACATCAAAAAACCCCTTGCCTTAATGCTCAATTGATAAAGAAAAATAAACGTTGAAACTGCAGCTGTGTAGACGCAAGTTTTGTTCTAAGTCTGGTGCTTTGAATAGAACAAGCAAACCCCTGGGTGGGTGGGGTGGGTTGTGGCAGTAATCCATCTTAATATAAAGGCAACC
The DNA here is from genome assembly GCA_009769605.1 of Bucorvus abyssinicus. Lineage (NCBI taxonomy): Eukaryota > Metazoa > Chordata > Aves > Bucerotiformes > Bucorvidae > Bucorvus > Bucorvus abyssinicus. The sequence continues at coordinate 18,565,209 of CM020042.1, read as the reverse complement.
TGGCAAATACAGAGATACGTTACAAAAGGACAAGGGTTCAGTGGCAAACAAAGTCTTTCAGTCTAAGGACCTCTCCACTCTAGTCCTAATTGTGTGGCCAATTCTAGTATCTTTTTTTTCCCACTTTTCGTATCTGTAAAATGAGGATAACGTGATTCATCTCAAGATAGTCGTATAACAGTTCAGTCGTGACTGACAGTAAAATGTTTCAAAGATGACTATGCAGACAGTACTAATCACCAGATACCGCATATAAGTTAGAGCGAAACGAATGACTCAAGTTCTTTGAAACACACTGTCAAGTACGTGAACTCCATTACTACTGCACACATGCTGTCCGTCCCACCTTGGAGCATTGTCAGTTTGCCCTAACTATACTACACTTACATTTCTTGGGACTCCTCGGACAGCATGAAAGCTGATGACCAAGCAGCTGACTTGGGTGAACGTGGCCTTCCAGACAGAAGGCCCTAGTAGGATATGGATCATCATTCCAGAACACACTTCAGGAAAGCCATCTCTGAACACCTCCTTGGGACATCCTCAAACCCTAATACAGCCACACTCGTCCAAAGGGTTAGATTTGCTGGCACCAGATTTAGGGATGCTGTCTGCTAGGACAGAGATAAGGCATCCTAAAACCTGATTTGGAATCATCTTCTAAGTCTAATAATCTTTCACATAACTCAGGAAAGTGGGGCACACGAGACAAGTACCTGTAACAAAGAGTGCATTAAGGGCTAGCTACAAACTGAGGAGTCAGACAAAACGGACACCGGTTGTTGAGATTCAATGGCAGTTCTAATACTGTGCGCACAGATGACAAAGGAGACAGGTCTATATGCAGGAAGACCAAGTACTGATGAAAACTCAAGTGGTAACAGCAAAACCAGGACTTCTGCTAAGGTTGTGAACCTCACTAGTGCCACTGGGGGGTCAGCAGTATTTAAAAGCGTTTAACACCATATAGAGCTGTGAACAGGTTGACACAAACAAAGCAGACAGTACCAGTAAGGACTCCAAAGAGGTTGACATACTGTACTTTGAGACTGACAAAGCAAGGCCCTCTGCTTACAAGGAGACACTGCAATGCCAGGTGCTTTTGGTACCACACTGTCTGTACACTAATGCATGCAAAATTAGTAAAGCACCAGGAACTCTTGATGAATAAGCAGCATGGGACATTTCCTTCTTGACTAACTATGTGTAGGCAGTCTGGCCTTGAAAGTCCACTCATCAAATCTAAAGGAGCATTCTTGCTCTTCCTGGAGGAAGTGTTGGTGTATTTCAGGCTCTTGCGTATACGCTAGTACAACTCAACAAATGTAAAAAACTAAGGCTTTTGGAATCCATATCACTGAGGGTCAAGTAGAACTGTGTTCTCAGGACTCAAACTTCAAGACATTCACAAGTAACTGGCAAGGCTGTATCATAAAAACCAGATTCTCAGAGAACCCATTCTGGTCCACGGTAAGATTTCCTCCTGCTCCCCCAAAAGAAATTACAACTAGACAACAGAAATCATTATGCAAACTATGAATTAACACATAGAAAACGTGCCAAGAAATCAGAAAGTTTTCTGGCAGGTTAAAATCCAAGAGTACAAAAATCCATCCTGAGCGATGGGCAGCTGGGAAGAGCTGAAGCTGAGCTGTCAATCTCTAGACTTTATCTTGCAGTACGAAGCCAAAGAAATCACCAGGTGCCTGTTTGTCATGCAGGTAACCCTTGGTCGGGGAATTTTTTCACTCTTTTAACAATAGTGGAACGTGCATCCAGACAGTCACCCAAACATCCAGCTGTGAAATGCTTCTGGAAATGCCGTATGGGAAGGAAAGAAAATGGACAGTGCCACAGACTACAGGAACAAATTATCATTACATTGCTATATATTTTCAGTACCCTGCTAGGACATCCTGCAGGATAGTTTAGTCTCAGTCAGGCTTTTTTTCCTGGAAATATTTCTCATAAGTAAATCATGTGTAAGAGGAACTCAACTAACATTTTAATAGGAATTCTTGTTTAGACTGGCTGACCTGTATCTGAAAGGGATTTCCTGCCAAAATGGTTATTTTTCTTCAGTTGTTCTATTAATTAAGCCAAATTCTGTCACTAATAAAAAAAAATTTCTTTACTTCTTTTGGTTAAAGGACCTTATAAGGCAGAAGAGTCAGGATTCCAGAAGAACATCGTAACTTGAAAGGAACTAGTTTCTGACACCTGGGAACAGGGAGAAAGGTACTGCATGGTTCTCTCACTTCAGGTATTTGGCACATGTTCTTTTCAAGTTTTATTGCTCTGAGGAGTTCACCCTAAGACTCATCATTGCAACATAGTCCTTCAGGTCTTTAAGCCTCATGAACCAGAGGCTTGAAAAGGCTGTATATGGCTTCCCCTCCTACCTTCAGCTATGATACCTTAGGACCGCTAACACAAAGACTATAGTCTAGAATGCTACTTTCACCCTGCAATAAAAAACAACCTCTGAACCTAACTCCTCTGAAAAAGGGAAGTGACTTTCTTACAAGCTTACATCAACATCCAGGAAGGGTAAACTTACTGTGGGCTACCATACCAAAGTGACATCCTATCAAGCCATATCTCATGCTTAAAAGGAAACTTAAGAACAATAAATTCAATCATTATAAATAATGCACCCTAGTGAAGACAAAGTTATACTAAAATATATTAACACATAATATGATGATTACATATTCTTCTGTCCTCATGTACGTGTCAAAATGGCAAGAATCCATTTTGGTTTACTAAATGAAAAGGGTTAGCATATCTTACTATCTAATAATATACAAGTAATGAAATGAGGATTTTAGTTTAAGGTTTCTTAAAACACGCCTACATGGTTTGTTTTGCAGAAAACTAGGTCACTTTCAAAGCTCTAGCATATGCAAGATTTTCAATCTCATCTTCGCAGTGTCAATTCTCAGAGCATATAACCACCAACAGACATTTGCTGCCTTTCTACTGAGTTTCTTTATAAGCAATAGCATATTTGGAATGGCAAGAAGCCAAATAAGCAGGTACCCTAAAATTGCTTTTAATTCTGTCTCAGATGACAAATTCCTAAATACAACTGGGTTCAATATCAACACCAGTGACTCCTGGTCAGCAAACCACCTAGAAACAGTTTCAGATAAACAAGGTCCATTCGATATCAGGAAAGACAATTTAACTGCCAATTTAATTTATTTCTATTACATATTATACCAACTCTCTAAGTACACACAATTTAACACAGACACCCCTCGTAAAATATATTACCTGTTCTGAAAATCTGCTACCATGTCCCTTCGTTCAGAAATCTTTGAAGAACCATCCAATCTCATGTAGGTATGTTTCCTATAAACCATGTATTCCTGCAAAGAACACACACCAGTAAAAGACAGTTGCTCTTGAAACTGTTCATTCATGATTCTTCCAGAAGAAAAACCAACAAAAGCAGAATTGCTACTAAAAAAAAAAAAAATCCCTAAATGTCAACAACAAATATGCTATAAGCAATCTTATGTAAGCAATACTTTACAGTAACAGAAATTCAGAAATTAAAGCTACTCAATCATATGTCAGCTTTTGCATTTTATGTAAGAGATAAATGATGATGTCAAGTTCAGAGCTGGGAATGCATTTGCTGCACTGCAGACAATATCGTGGTATATGGCATTTTCTATAAACAAACAGGTAAATGAAATCACTACAATAGGAAGTTTGTTTTCACAAAGTCTAAATTTTTACAAAATCTTAGGATTTCACTGTGTAAGCAAACCTTTCCTAACGAACCGATTATCTGCTCCCTGATGATTTCAAGTCATTTGACTATTGGTTTTAAAAACCTGCTTCTGTACACTGACGTCTGTCCAGGCTTTATCTCGCTATTAAGGACCCTGTGAATCTCACTGCGTACAAGAACACTTTGAACATTACACTGGTGTGTCAGCCCACACCTCATGTCAAGCAGCAGACAAAATCATTGCCCGGGACACAAATAAAAGGGCATCAGCCAGGAATGCTGTAGGCAAAGGCTTTTTCCAGTGAGACATTTTTCATGCGGTAAGGTACTCAGCATTTTGTAACACGTGTGCAACTATCAATAAAACCTGAATTTCTCAGAAAGCCCTTCAGGCTATACAGGTATCCAGAGAGTTTCTTTGGGAAAATACCCTTCGATATTTTAACAATGTGATCCTTGGCTGATGAGATGCAATTCCTACTACTTACATTCATTAGATTTAACATGACTGGTGCATGTGTCTTTTTGAGATGCTGTGACTGCAAATGAAGACAGAAAGGAAACAGATGGCACTTTAGCTGCAAGAACTATTGGATTCATCTTGTTCTGAGCTGCAGTGTTCAGCAGATACAGAACTGATGTGCTGTGAGAAGACCTGGCAGTGCTTACACTCTTAACGAACCTTCTGACAGCACCATGCTCAGTTCTCCTTCCCACCCATCCTTCAGGGCTCCTGTTTCTTTTTGTTCTGCTTCACTACTGCAGAAAAGGTGAAAGAGCTACCATACGATAAGGAACCTGGGAAAAAAGACTGCTGTACTAGAAAAAAGCTTCAATGTATGGCAGATGAAAGGGAAAAATAGGTAAATAAATTAACAACGTGGAAATGGGTGAAGTTACACTTGGTCGATCTATACAAAAGAGAGCTCACAGCTAGTACGATTTCTTGAGTACAACAATAGAAGTTTAAAGCAGAGAACAGCTACTTCACCACAGACACTCAAGCCCTAATTTACTATTGATTTACTCCATTTCTATGACAGTTTTCTGGCACCAACGAAAACCAGTGAGATACAGTTGTCCATTAGGCACTACATGACCTTTTCTCCAGATTTGATCAATCCTTTTTCTAGAATCACAAAGGTCTTTTCCTTCCACTTCTTTTTAATGTCTTTTATCTGCTTTTAGGATGCCTCAACATTTCAATACCTTGATTTAGTCTTCCCTCATCCCGTTATTAACCATCTCTTCATTAGTGTCTTCCAAACAAACTTCAGCATAAATAAAACCCAACTTCTTTCATTCCGTTTATCCTTATCCCAGACCTTACACACTTCCACTAAGTCACAAATTAAAAAAGAGTAAGCTGTTCCACAGCTCTAACACTGGCATTCATGGGTTGTTCTCCATCAGCCCACAAACTAGCTTAGTACAGTAGCCTTTAGCTAACTGTCTATTCAAGACTCTGCTTAACAGGTTCTGGTCTGCCTTCATCCACCTTCCTTTGATCAAGAGGGATACTTCACAGTAGTGTAACAGTGCTCATATGAAACACCCTTTTTGGTGAACTGTTTTAATCCAGTATTTTTCCGAATACTAGCAGTACACTCTTTCAATTCAGGAAAAAAAAAACCAAACAAAAAAACCATTGCCACTTAAACTACAGCTGAAGCTAAATCCAACAAACACGGTTTTATAACTTTGTAAACAACATGCTCCCTGCCCTACATAGATTAGATTAGTATGATATTGCAGCAGTTACACTGACACAGTCAAAATACTGTTAGAAGAAATAGGACATCTTATGTTCTTTCATATTCAAGTAGGCAGAGGGGATGTGTTTTGGTATCTCTGGTCAGAAGAAAATAAAGTATCTTCTCTTACACAACTTTTGAAAGGATTTCCTTACAAACCGAGTACTTAAGTGCTTGATTTTTACCTTGCTTAACTCCAGCTTCTGTTACATGGATGGGGAGGAGGAAAATGAGGGGACCTGGTAGGTGGCTTATCCGAGTAATAAAACCCAACAAGTTGAGCATTTAGGAGGTGGACTAGGACACTGGTGCGCTCCCAAGTCTTTAAAATGGAATGTTAACAGAAAAGACAGAGGCACTAAACGCTAAGCTTTATGAGCTTCATGGTGTAATGCAGGGTGTCAACAAACCTGCATCATGTCCAATGTTTGCCAAAAAAAGAGCCACAGGAAGCAATTCTGGGCAAAGATCCAAAACACGGAATGGCAACCATGCAAGTTCTGGTTTTCCTCACAGCAGCAAACCCAAAATTTTGTCAATTACAAAATGATTTGTTACTGAACTATTAACTGCTGACCTTATGCACTCCTGCTCATATAGGACTCGCTCATGATTTAGACTGCTATTGATGCAGGCTTCTCACTTTTTCTCTTCACTTTATTGTGGAGAAGAAAGTATCTCACTTCTGTCTTCACTGCTGAGGGAGCCCATAAACTCCTAGGACTAACGGCTGAAGGATCACGGGATCTTGATGTACTAGCAGCACTGAAATTATGCTGCCAAATGCAAATATTTTCCAACCTACTATATGTTCACAGTCAGAAAACTTTATCAGGACTGTGTCTTTGAAACCAATGTACACCAACCCTCCTATTTTCTTACTCAGAATTAGATATTCATAAAAATTATTACTGATAATCCTTCACTACATTATGGCATGAGATATTCCTTTTCTCAGATCCAGCCAAAAATTCAAGCTTTGCTGTCTTCAGCAGAAGCCCAGAGCAATCAGTGTATCTCTTCTAATAATTTTAAGTATTACCAAAAAGAAACCAAATTAATAGCTCTTCTACTAATGTCTCTTCAAACTAGCTCTTTGGTAGCATGGTTGCTAATCAAACACAGATTTTTGGTTTTATTTTTTTCTGAGGCAGGCTGACTGTATTTATATAACGAGTAATGACTTAATTCCTTATTTCTTTCCTGTTATATATGACAGAGAGCCTCTTATTGTTAAAAGTCTATCAAACTTCTGCACAGATATAAGATGATAAAGGGAAACAGTAAAAGTCTGTGAAATTACAAGCAACATAATGTAAAATTATATCACTGTCTCTCCCTTTCTTCCAGTAAAAGGACACATGGGCATCAAATGGAAATAGATGCAAGCAGTTCATAACCAGTAAAAGAGGATAATTAAGCCATGCAACTCCTTGCCACAGGGAGGTGCAAATGACAAAAACTTACAAAGACTCAAGATGCAACTGCACTATTTCATGAAAGAACCTATTTAGGATCAGTGAACATACAGAAGGCACACCTGGCTCCGAAAGCCCTTGAGCTGCAAGGTCCTGGACACTGAGAGACGAATTGTCAAGTATCACTATTCTTGTACATCTTCCCCATACCATCTGCTGTTGTACACTGGTGGAAGCATGACACTAGGCTGGACTTTAAGTCTAACTTTGGTGTATAGCAGCTCTCATATTCTCATATCAATGCATTTATTGGGTACCCTTCAGCATGATAATTTTACATCGGGTTTGCCATATCCAAATTACCGTGTCTTCTCCAAATCATTGTTGCTAAATCTGCATCTTCAGAATTTGTCTGCTGTAGGCTATAGTTCTCCTACCTCCAGTAAGTCAATCATCCGTGTCATCTGGGAGTAGATGAGAACTCTGTGCCCTTGAGATTTCAGCCGTGTCAACAGAAGATCAAGAGCATGTAGTTTTCCACTGTCTGTGATCAGACTCTCTTTGTCTAAAAAGAAATGGAAGAAAAGGTGGTAACTAATAAAGCCAAAATAGCTACATGCAACAAGTTGATTTCTAAATTTGCCTAGCACTTCACTACATTATAATCCCTAAAATAACAAACTGCGATGGAAGAAACTGCAATATCCCTTCTGGCAGACTCTTACAATCACACTGCCAACCATAACTTTTGTTTGCTGCGATGGAAGTATATGAATATACTCACTTGGAAAATCTCCTCGCAGATTGATCTCCTCATGAGCATGACACAAGTTTTTTTGACAACCATTTCCCTCATCTCAGGATTCATCCTGACCAGATCAACAACCACAACATGCATTGACAGTTGAAGTTTTTCTCCACGTGTTAAAATGCTGTCCTTTGAATATCTGCTGCTACCTGCTGCTGAGCTTTAGACTCAACCTCCACAGATCTAGTTTCAAGATCAAACCCCTCACCCACATGGAAAGTGAAGAACAGTTCTCTAGCTCACTGTAAAAACAACAGCCCCTTCACAGCACTGCCTTAACTTCTTTTTTCTTCCCTGCCCTCCACTTTTTGGGTTGGTTTTTTGTTTGTTTGCTTAAGAAATGTTTCCAGATGGCAATCTTTTAAGTCATTTCAGATTGTATACTTCGTGCCCTCTCTATTTCAGCACTGTTCATGAAGTATTTTTCAGGAAGGAGATCTTCCTGTTTGTACATTCTGTACATAATGTTCAGTAAACAATACATAACTGTTGAAAGAGGATGAAGAGAAATTGTCTCCCAAAAAAATGATCTGTTGGAAAGGCCACTGACGGTTCTTTATTCTTTGGGTTGTCTGAATTCAGGTTTACGGCCAAAATGGAAAGTCGACAACTGAAGATGGTGCAGGCTAGTACAGAATCCAAATATTTTCAACATGCCTACTAGGTACCATTCTCTAATGTCTAGCAGGTAACACTTCCGCACGCTTCCTGTTGAACCGAATGAATTAACGGATTGGCTGAAAGAATCACAGCTTTCTGTAAGGCAGTTAACTGTCTTGCACAATTTTTTAAAAAAAGGGTATATACAAAAATTAAGTCATTCATCTGAGCACCATGCATTTTAATATAGCTAAAACCAAGTTCATACTAGTGGAACAGAGCAGTACAGATCACACAACAGCACTCCTACAAAGATCTTACGAGCACAGAAGGCACCACAGTCTATGAGTGCCCAAGTACAGCGATGTGGCACAGAGGGCTAAGTCTGATTTTTGTACATGCAGCTGGGGATTTGCTGAGAAAAGCAGGAATGTAGTTGTTCTTCTATACTAAATTAAAAAAATCATTTTGAGATAACATGCCTAGGTTTAGTATGCCTTTCCGAAAGGTTGTAAAAACCAGAAAGCGTTTGGGAAAAATCCCCAAAACTTCAGTGTGTTAAAAAACTTTTCCTGAAGTGAGGGAGTTTAGAAATTTGATTAAGTTCATTTTTTCAAAGAGCACTATTTTCAAATTTGCACTATTCAAGGTTCTTGTTTTGGTCAAAGGCTAACAACAGAAGAGAACTTTATACTAGCAAAGAAAGGCACAGTATCCAGTGACTTGTTAAAACAAGGCAGGCTTCCCTCTTACTCCTTCCAATAGTGAGGAAAAACTAGTCAGCAACGCTTTTATCCAGAAACATGGTGGATTCTTCAATGCTTCAGTATGCCAATCAAGATCTCTTTAAAAATATCCTTTAGCTTAAATATAAATAATGGACTTGATGCTAGAATTAGTGGGACCTACATTAGGACATCAGAAGATGCAGCCAACAGTCCTGCTTTCTGAAATTCGTAAATTGTGAGTTGTCGATACTGCTTAAAGTAATTAGCTATTATATTTGCACTATAAGCCAGTGCTGTGAACGCCCTCTCCTTTGGCAAGTTTAGAGCCATGCTCCTGCAATTCACTAGCTAAGAATCCAAGGCAAGAGAGCTCTGTTGTTTATTGCTTGTCTACCTAGCTAGATAGTCGCTCCTTTTCTCCAGTTTCCTCTCCCTTTTTGATGATGATCTTGTTGCTTTGCCAGGAGCAAGTGCCACATCATTGCTTGAAGCGTTAGCATCTACCTTAGGGAATCCATCAACTACAGAGCCAAGCCAAGGAGATACTGTAAGGATAACTTGAGACCACAGCTCAGGCTGTCATTTGTTCTGAGTACCACGTAAGGTATAATGACGTACTCGTCTCTAGACCAGAATTTGGTTAAAAGTTTAACAATTAATAGTTTAATGCATTCTTCGAAGGAAAACTGAACTTTGAACTTAGGCAATTAAGTAAAAATGGAAATGAATTATGGTTATTGGTTCCAAAATCATCTATGTAAGTCAAAAACTCTGCACGGTAGGAATGCTTACTCTTTATACAAAATGTTGTTCTTTCCTTTAAAGGATATTCTGCTTTTATTCTAATTGGTCAGCTTGCTATTTCAGAATGAATTAAATTGAGAGAAACAACAAGGAAAGTCTAGATATGCATGACGAACTAATACGGTTATTGTACAAAAGCCACCTGACTGGAAGGAAACCAAGGGAACAAACAGGGTCTGTTCACAAGTCAACCTCGTCTGACTCAGACTAACACATTAGCAAGTTTCCAAAGTAAAATGCTACTATTTTTCTCACACAGGCATGAATAGGTAGAATTAAGTTTTGGTAACTGGAAATGATGCGTGTCCTTTGCTGCTGGCTCCTTTGGTCTCCATTGTGTAAGTTACTATTTTTAAACAGCAATAAAATGCACATTATAAGTAAAGGAACTTATTTGCAGATGATCTTACAGTCTGAAAAGTTAGCAACTCATTAACAGTTCATAATTTGTCTACTATCTCAGCATCAGAGCAGACCGCACTGGTGAGAAAGTGTTTGGGGTTTTTTTAGGAAAGCAAAACAGAACTAACCAAAAAAGACTTATTATATCTCTAAAGAGAAAACCATTTGACTTTAACCTGTCATCTATAAGGGTGCTATCTTGATACCATTGTGTTTTCCAAGATCAAATATTTTTGCATGCTTAAAGCCTGCCACCTAGTGCTTCAAAGGACAAATTCTGGAAAGTGGTAACAGAAAATGCACTAGTTTATTTATACTATCTTCAGAAAAGCCCACAATTCTTTGAAAGCAAGAAAAAAAAGGTGTCTTCCACCTCTAGTTTCTCTCACTTCTGTTGCTCATTCCCTTTTATCTTGGGGCAAGAAAAAAAGCTTCTTTCCTAAATTGGATTTTCAAAATCTACAATTCTAAATTTTCCATTTTTAATGATTAGTGAAAACTTCCAATGACAATATCTTTAGTTTTTATTATTATTATTATTTAATAGCATTAAAGAAACTTTTAAGATTTTAAGCCAGTCAAGAGACAGAGGTCCTGGACTGCACGTCAAAGAACTCTCCTAGGACACAATTTTTGGGTTCTCTTTTCTTGTTTGTTTTGTACGATGCTGAAGAACCAGACCAAAAAGAAAGTAACTGTCAAATCATATTGTACGGCTTTCAGTCTGAAAAAAAAAAAGTCCCTGCCTCCAGCCACACAGGGATATGGACATAAATTATCTACCAGGGGATACAGTGGGATCCTACAGCCTGGGAATAACAGTTAGAAGTGACTATGTCTCAAAATAACCCTTGTCAGGAGGTCTGGCCAATGACTGTAGCTGGGCTCACCGCTCTCTGGAGAATGAGAAAAAGCACCTCTGGACATGCAAAAAGCAGAGGAAAGAGAGATAAAGTCTGGGTTCCAATTGACACCCCTGGTTCCCCTCCCAACAGTCTGCACGGCACAATGGGGTCAGTGAGGAGCTAGCTGGCTCTCACAGTAAACAGCCAGTGAGGCCAGTGCTTTTTATCGATGCTAAAAGGACTCAGACACTTCCTGCCATTTAATCCAGGTCCATTTTTCTTTCAAAGAACAGGAAAAGCCTCAAGAGATTCCCACAGTGATCGCAGCCTGAGCCTGCTGCCACCGTACTGGGAACATTGAGTCTGGGAGAGGATAGACCAGGGTTAGGAGCGAGAGGTATCCCCCTTTCTTGTCACCTATTTACCACAGACCTTCACAGCTACCATTCCATTTGACACTTGCTAGACTTCACCTTTGTAGAGGGCTCCTTCAGCACATCCGTCACTTTCTGTAACACGCTGTGCCTGCTCCTGCTCAGACAAACACAGCTGTCTCCTTGTGGTATGTGCCCTCTCCTCTTAGAGTAAGTTTAGGTTTGAACGCTACTTTCTGCCTAATTAAAAACAGAGCTGTATGAAACAACCTTTTTTTTTTTTTTTTAAATCCACTTATAGCCCCAACAATCCTAAATTCAAACAACTTTACATAACACACTCATCCCAACCACCTTCTCAGCCAAATTCTTTGTTGTGGTTTGACAACAATTTGCCTAACCTTGCACCTATTCACTCACTCCTGAAAGCTTCTTGGACTCATCTTTATTCCTCTACAAATTTTGGCTGGTGACAAATTCATCAGCTTAAAAGGGAAGTCTTTCAAGAGAATGTAGTCCTTTCTTTATTCTACATCAGCTACTTTTCTTCAATTCTCTATCCATGCCTTCTACCTTAATTAATCCCTTTGCTATTTCCCTCCTTTCTGCTACAGAGATTACTTTTCTGTTTCCAAATAACTGATGAACAATTCCATGAATTCCTGCAGAAACTACAAAATCACCAGCTGTCATTGAACATTTATCTAGTGCAAGCACATAAAGAATGGTTTCTCCATTATAGATATAAAAAAAATGCATGTGCTTCAAATGACTCCAAGAACTTACAAGGTACTGTCTTAAACTGGATTGCAGTAAGCAAAAGGCCGTTTTCCTTTTACTGTACTAACTTCCTCTGCAAAATACCCATGACCCAAAAGGGTCTGGGAATAACTTATCATCTGGCAGTGTAAGCTGTTTTTCCTCTTGGCTATCTCTCACATCTCTAGTACTTTCTGCAGAACTCTGCTTGCTGCTCAGGACCATCTTCCAACAGTTACAGTGTGTCCAGCCCATGAAAGTCATCGCAGTATTGGCAACCAAATTCTAGCAAATCTGGATTACTTTCATCTAATTCTAGGAAAAAAATAGAAGTGCATTTACTTTACTGGTACACTGGTACCTTTTTCCCACTTTACCAGGAAATACAAGTAAGTCGTCTGTATTCCAATTGAAATTCAGTGAATTCCTCATTCCTTGTTTTCCAGAGCTATTTCCTCAGAACTTGGTCCCCAAACACATCCTTCTCATGGGAGACTGCTACAAGGAATGTTTAGCCCCTCACTGGGAAGACCAACAAAAGATCTCTCAGGTCAATACGAAGGTCTTCCGATACACTAGGAGGCAAGGTGCGAGTGACTTTTCCTGCAATCTTCCTATCTCCAACCTCAAAATAGTATTTGGTTGTGAGAACGGACTGTGCTTTAGTAAGCAAGTCCACCTCTTTACAGTCATTTCAAGGGCTGACATGCTAAGAGACGTTTGTAAGCATTAGAAAAGTTGGTATTAGACTTGTTCAGTATCCATTGACAGCTTTACTCCAGACAGAGGAGATGAAATCACAGCCTATTTCAAGAACAAACACACAAGCACCCCACCACTCTCTCAAAAAGCCCATAACCAAGCATAATTACCACCAAAGAGCAGATGTCCTTATTTATCTCATCTCTGTCTGTGACAGCCTCCAAACTTACCTGGTATCCTGATAAAAGACCAGCCATTCTGAGGTCTGATCCCTAACAGCCCTCCTGGATACTCTGGGAAGAACTGGGAGCATTGCTTCAGCCAGTCAGCTGCTAGCTCAGGGGATCCATGGAGTACACACTGCTTTGCTTCAAGACTTCCTCCTTCCTTTAGCGTCTTGCGATCGTATTCTGCACTTCGGTCATTGCAGTAGAACTCCAGTGGCACAGCTGTTACCTACAAGTAAAATAACCAACATTCTTGTTCAGATTTCCCCTCACCCCCATATCCTCTGTTCAGGTACCTTCCCACAGGATCAAATTTTAAAAAGTCAAATCATTACTGACATTTACAAATGAAAACCAATGTTAGATTGGCTTAAACTAAGCAAAGGTGCAACATTTCCCCACACCACAAAAAGAAGTCCTATGAATGACCAAGCACGGACTACTTACCTTGCAATAAACAATGCCTTGTGCCAAAGGCTACACAACTGATAATAAAGCTGAGAGTACAAGAATATACTTGCTGCATCTCTGATTTTGCCTAGATTTCTTTCTTCTTATTTTCTAATTTTGCCCTTCACAATCAAATATTTATCTAGCAGACACAAGATTTACATATCATCCTTAACAGAAATTCATGTGATAATTCAAAACTAGGAAGATACATGAATTAGAAAGGAAAAAAATGAACAGGAAAACAGCCTGTTTTGGAACAGCATATTTCCTGGGCTTGATTTGAAGAGAAGTGGGCCACAGAAACAGTGCAAGTGAGCACAGGGCGATCTTTTTCTTCTGACTGTTCTATGAATGCCGTGCCCAATTACCTACTTCAGTACATACAACCCAGATGGACAGACCAGTGTTGCAAACACAGGACCTCTGATTTCACGCCATGTGAGCTCTTCTGGAATGGCGCCATCACTTTCACTCCCCCTGCTCTGCCCCATCCACCCAAATTTGGACAGAGTGTGGAAGGTCCAACCAGCCAACCAGCTGTAGGCCCAGTGGCTGTATGGTCCTCGAGTAAAGAGTTCATTGCAGCAGACAAGGCTGTCCTTCATGCAGTCTAGAGCTTCCTCTTACCTCTCCCTTTCCAGGGTAAGGGACAACCTCAAGACACTGAAGTAATAAAACCCAAAGGCGTAACTGAGCCATGGTACACACCAGGACAGCCTACTCCGCTGGGTTTTTCTTAAAGAGACTTCGCCAAGACTTAAACTGCATGGTCTAGATCAAATACAACAATTACAACACTTTCAAATATAAATATACAACAATTCAATATCTAGCTCAAGAAACTTTCCAATAAAAATGCAGTCTATGAGCATCTTCCTCCTATCTTCTCTGAATATGTTTGGTTTGGGCTAAAGCTCTGGGGTAAGCATTTACAAAAGCTATTTATAACCTAATTTACAAAAGAAAGCTAGTAGAAACTTTCACATACTATCAAGAGACTTAGGAACATACTGTAAACTCACTTTAAAATGAAATTAAAAATTATTAGACAATTAAACCTACAGCATGGGCTTAAAACAGAGAACAATTATAAATTTGCAATGCTTTCTCAGTTTCTTCACCAATACAGGAAGCAAATATCAATACTTTTGCAGTCATTGTTGCTTTTATTTCAGAAGTACAATTTTCAAAAGATCATCCATGTAGATTCATGTAAGTTAAAAACACTGCAATGAATCCAAACACTGTGCAAGATGAACACATTACCTAGGGCACTACAAAAAGTAACGTAACACATGAAAAGGAACACAAACTAAATAAAACTGGTGAAAGTTTTCACTTTTTAAAAAAGAAGACAGAGCTGCCTAGGAAGAAACTGTATGGAAGCCTGTAGGGTTTCACGGTGAACAGTAAGTAGGCTGAGCTTCTGGAGAATTGGGAAAGGGTGGGATTTAGTTTGATAATGGGACAATTGAAATATTAAATGCAGTGAAAGAAATATCTTTGCACGGCGGTCAAAAAGCTTTTACGTATTTGAAGAAGGATTGAATTTTTCGTTCCAGCTTACTCTGGTGTGACATAATTAACTGCTATATATTGAGTGTTACTGCCTGCTGTCTTACGTGCCGGCTGCTCCTCTCTGAACTAACTCAAAGTTACCAGCTAACTCAAAGTAAAAGGTATCAAGGTAGATCTTCTCAGTGGAAGACTGTGGTCCACTCCCGTTTTACAGGAGCTCTTCTCATAGAGAGAAATTAATCTTACAAACAGAGACTTGTTTTTGCAAGGGCAAATCAATTGTTTAAACAGATTCATAAGCACAATTATAGGACATATCTTGATTTGCAAGATGCCAAGAGCTATTTTTAAACCAGATTGGCTTATAGGTCCCAGCACAGCCACATGAAACACTGCAAATTGAAAGGGTCTGCGTTTAGTAAGACTTTGTATGCATCCCCACTACTTACTAGATACTGTTAAGAGTTGATCCTATCTTGCACTGCCATCTGCAGTCAAAGCATAGGACTGTCTTTTGTGGGAGAGGGCAAAACCTCTTGCAATTCAAGTCTTGTTGCCTGAACGCTGATGTACACCACAGACTTAGCAGCTACTACACACAAAACAGAGCAGACTAATTTCTGACACAGAAACATGGCTTATCTACTGAAATCAATAACATGGAGACCGGTATACCAGAATTTTTAAAAGAAAAAAATCAAGATGCATCATAAAATTCTACAGGCTCCATTTCAGTAAGACTCACCTACAGGAAGAGCTAGTAGGAGTCAATCTTGAGGCAAACTCTGCCTGCCTCAGTGCAATTTCTACGTTAACAAGAGTAAATCTTCCCTGGTAGGAAGTACACCTGTGTAACACTGACTGACATCTGAGGACAGATAAGGCTATCTTTACAATCAGCTCTGCACTCCTTTAAATATCTGCACACCTTCCGAGGGTAGAACTCTGCATCTTTTACATGGCCTTACGAGAAAAACCAACACACTTCTGAAACAGATAAAAAAAACCCCAAACTTCTCCTTTTTGTCATGGTTTTTAAGGTTGGGTTTTTTTTTTCCAAGTTTGTTTTGTGGTTTTACTCGTAGTCCTTAGTACTAAACCCTCTTATACATGTTCTTGTAAAACTGACTGAATCTAACAGTCATCAAAAACATAGCAATAGGGATATATGAATGCATTGCCACCTGAAATGCAGTAACTCTTGATGTAATTGTAAAATGCTTCCTGTATTTATCTCCATGCAAAGGTAATGTTTCAGACATTGTGAGATGTCCAAACCCATTTCTGACCACATCTGACACACTGGGATCTACTGACCTGCTATACTAAAACAAACCATATTACTCTAAACTGAATAATCACCTTCCTAATGAATGAAAGAATACAAAATCCATCCTCCAAGGGTTTTTTTTGGTTTTTTTTGAGGGGGGGGGGGCGGGGGGGAATTGAGGGCTGCCTACCCTCACGAAAACTGCCTGCACAGAAAGAAAACTACAACAGTAAAGCCCCACCCCCATGACTCCCCCTCCAGCTGCTACATAAACATACGCTCCTATTTCTATCATTCGCTCCATTAACTTCCCAAAATTCATCACAAGTCAAACAACAGAAGGCTATCATTTCTGAGAACATATGTGCTCTTTCTGCTGTTTCATGTCCTCTACACTCCTGCCAAGAATTTCTAACAGGCGTAAAATTAAGTCTTTGTATTCCTAGAAACAAAAAGCCGTGCCTCCACTTCATCATTTTTATACACCAGCCAAGCCAAAACAAGCAACTTGTGTTCACTAGAATATATGCCAGATATGATCTCTCATCATCTTTCCCTTCCTACGTAGTCTTCTGAGCCCCTCTCGTCCCTCTCTAATATATAGGAACTATTTGACATATGCATCTGCAATGCAAATTTAAGTACAAAGGGCAACAAATCAAAGGAACCTGAAGAAGAAATGGTTTTCTCAATTTAGTCTCAGAATAATTTCTTGGTTTTGAACTAGATCATTTGTTGTGACTGGGAGGTGATATGTGACTTTGAGAAGTCCCTAGGGCTGCAGGCACAGATGAATTCAGCTTGAGGAGCAGCACAGAGGTGACAGCAGCCTTACTTGCCGCCCTCCTTTCTCCGGACGCCAACATATAATTGCTCATGCAGCCCCATTTGATCCAGCCTACAGCAATAACATTAACCGTAACTAAAGAACATGGCATCTAGATAGCCTGCTAATATAAGTACATTTTCTCCAGCTTTGTCAAGATCTCACAACATGGAATGAAAACAATAGCCATAGACTTAGGAAGGTCTCCCGAGTCAGCCCAGGAAACTTCAGCTAAAGTAATCTAAAAATTCACCTAATAGTTGATGGGACAATCCCACGCAGTACCACTTAACATCCAAAAGATTTAGAAAAAGCCAGCTTGAGTAATCCTTACATATTACGATTTGGTGTTTCCGTTTTAGAGCATAAGCTGATGCAATAAGAGAAAATGCAGGACATTTTCAAAAAAGCATTGCTTCTCAGCCCCCTTTTCTCAGAGTTAACCAATCGACCCATTCTGTTCATACCATGCCTACGCCCCCCAATTAGATTATTGGGGAATTATCTACTTGACAGTCTCTTCTATCATTTTACTGCTTTGGTATGAGGATAGTAAGCGAAATCTGAGTGTCCCAGAATAACTCCTGTTGGGTGCATCTTACAACTTTCCTTTTTCCTTCAGTACACATTACAGTCACTTCCTCTATGAAAAAAACCACTATTCAATACAGTAGCAAAAGGATATCCTCACAAGAGTTTTACCCAACCAAAAGCAACTAATAGATCATCCTGTTCCTAAGACACAATTGCAAGAAGATTTAAAACACAACAGAAAATACATAATTTACAACTTAACCTGGACTTACCCGTGGACTGGCTATGCACAGGAAGGATGGCAGCTCAGTCACCTGGCAGCACTGTACACATGAGGTAGCTGATCTCCTTCGATGTATGACATGATCTGAATAGCCAGTAACTGCTTTACAGTGGCTACTGAACACGAGGTTCTGAAAATAAAATTAAAAAGTTACTATGTCTATAAAGAAAAAAATCTTAAATCTTATAACCACCCATGAGAAAGACAGACAAAGGACATTGACCAAATACTTCTCTTTGAAAAAGGAATCTCTACACATCTTCAGCAGTGACAATGTACAGGATGTTTGTGTAATTATCAGAACGTTAAAAGCCTGAAATGGTTGAAATCAGGATAACTTGTATCAATACTTGACTTTACACTCAGTAGAAACAAGAAAGAAGTTTTCCTTCTTTGAACCTTTTGACATTAGTTTTTATAATGAAGGAAATACGGTAATATTCTAGTAGATCTGACCCTCAAGCTGTTTTCTAGCTACTCCTTTATCTGTTCTGAATCATGGGTAAAACTAAATTTGGCAGAGAAAAAAATTAAGACTTTAAATCAAAGTCCAAGGATGCCAGTCCTATCTCATCTTTTACAACCTTTTCTTCCTTTCCTGTATAAAATGGCTCTGAATTTTATCCTTAAGACTTTCAAGGTGCTAGCACAGTTACTCATACACATGAACACACTCACGTTTAAAACCTGGAATTTGCCACAAGCTATCGATGTCCTTTTTATACAGAAAAATACATTGACTCTGAAGTGGGGGCACAGAGATGACACTGCAATTTAAAGAAAGGAGAGCTCTTTGAAGATGCTCACCTCTACACAGAAAAACTACAGAAAACTAAATGTTCTTTGCTTGCATCAGGTATTATTCCTGTTTCAGTGTAAGTATCTGCATCAAACAATGAAATAAACTGCTTATAGACTAAGCTATTTTGCTATTTAGTTTTTATTCTTGAGTCTCCTATATTTGTAGCAACCAATTATTATTGTTATGATAATTATTTCCTATAGTATGCAGAATATTATTCTCTCACTGCCATAGGATCCCAGGATGTTCCCTCCTGGCAATTCTAACAGTTCACTTAAGTAAAATGTCAACAGTATCTAAAGCTTTGGCATTGTTCTACCCAGTTTCTAATGCACCAAAATTAATTGCATGCTACTTTTACTTTACGGAGCCTCTCAATTTTCTAAAATCCCAGTGTTTGAAGTTCTAAACTCTGGGGTACGTGATAAAAGCAGACACCTTTTATGTCATGTTGTACACTGCATATCAGCATTCCTATGTATGAAAAAATGCTAGAAAACATCCACAGCAGTAGTCTATCATGGATCATGCATTCTGGGCCCTATATCCAGTTGTATATTCACCGTGCAAGATGCACATGTAATTTGGAACCCACTGATGAAGAAGGAAAATAGTCTTACTGTACATATGTGCTACCACCACCTAAGAAATACAGTCAATCCTAGCACGTAAGTGGGTCTTTCAGCTGCTTCCAGCGTGACTTGGGGTCTGGAGCTGGCAAAAATAAACTTTATACTCTCTGACTGAACATCTGCTCCTCCATATAAAAGGTGAGAGCAGAAAGAGCTGACAATAGCCTTTCACTGGCACTCAGCAGGGCTACAAAGCACAGGTCAAAGCTTAGGCCACACTGGATAATGTGAAGCGATCACAAAAACAGGCTCTTACTCAGCTGGCAACTCTTTATCAGCAACTCTGGCTTAAGCAACAACTGCTTCACATGTTCACTCCCGTCCCTGCAGAGCCCATTCTTGTTGGCCTTGTTTTCCGTACTCATTAAGATGCTGATCAAGATGAAAACAAACCCTCACCCCTCCACTCCAAGTTAGTTTTGTGATCTGTTTCGCCAGCTGGTAAAACAGGCCATGTGCTGAAACAGCAGAGTGGGAGATGCAAGGCTGGGAGGACATGGCTGTGGACAGCATGAATGCTGGCTTCCTCATCTGAGGAGCAGAAACAGTGGCAACGCAGCACTAGCAGTACTGCTGAAAAGGGAGAGTCCCTTCCTATGACATATTTGTGCCACTTCTTGAGCTAGTTTTACCATCTGTCATAGTCCTCCAGAAGCCTATTGAGTTACACATCTAATCAAAGAACAAATTCAACAGCCATGAAAATAGAAAGTTGGCTCACACAGGGATGCGACAGTGCAAGCCCACATCGGTGGAGGCAGGATTCAGTGGCAGAAAAGTGAAGAAAGGACAGTAAGAGTCAAGAGGGAAAGAATGACTTGCCTCTCAGCAACAGCAGGCTACGAGACGGACTCAGAAGTGCTTTAGGTCAAAGCCCCTCTCTTCCCCATACACTGGGGGTACAGCTGAGAAGACCCAGCATTGCATTACAACAGCAAGCACTGGCACACTGATTGAGGCCCGGGTCACTAGAGAGGTTTGCTAACTTTGTTTCCTGGAAATTGAGAATACAAGCATGGATAGAGAGGAAGCTAACAAACTGTAATTCCAAACCTATGCAAGTTTGTTATTTAATTCTCTTTTGGAAGACACTATCAGAGAGCCTTCAAAGATGGCTTTAGCCCAATTAGAAGTACTCATGAAGAAACATAAAGGAAAACTTCCAAGAATGTACCCAAAATAAGAGGAAAAAATATTTTTTTGGGATACACACAGTATTAGAAGTACGTTTTGTACACAGTTTTCAGCACCATGCTTCCTGTGTAAAATAATGAGCAGGTCACATAGAAACATACATCTCTGAATTCCCTGACATATCTGTTAAGTATTCATGAACAGAGCAGACACCAGAGATAACAGGGACAGTGGAAACCAGCTTCCCATCAGTCACATACATGGAAAAGACCAGGTAAGGTTACAGAGCTGACCACAGCCACAGCTCTGAAATGGATCATATACCTTAGCACAACAAAGCCAAGAACCAGAGGAGGATTGTTAAAAAATAAGAATGTACACATCGACTACAACCATGCAATCCGTAGTATGTGTTGAAAGAAACTTTCCTATATTGCAAACAGAACTGCACATAAAATGGGTGATTTCTACCAGCATCTTAAGCTCATTAACACTTTTGATTTTTTATAGAAAGAAAATTAGGAAAGCAAAAGAGACAAGGGTTCATCTCAACAGATCAAATTTTATATTAATTTAAATTAATGTGCAGGTACTGAGTAAGGAGAATGGAGAGACGTCACAGTACAAGGCATTTCTGTGTTTACATGAAGAAATTCATACTGTTTTTAGACAGATGTTACCTCTAATTCAAAAGACCCATTAAAAATAAATGTGGTTTTTTGGTCTACTGACTTATTTTCATAGTTTGTCTCATATCGGAAATGCTGATCAGAGCAGTTAACTAAAGCCTTTCCAGATTTATACCATTTCCTTTTTCCTCTGTTTCTCCCCCTCCTCATTCCCTACATATTAATATCTTATGAAGCCCTACAGGAAGCCGTGGGGAATTTACATTGGAAGTTTCTGAGATTTGGGCTAAGATAAAAAAAGCGAGTTCATTTTCACTCACGATCATGCACGCTGCCTTTTTTTTTTTTTTTTAAGATGTTCTACATGTAAACTGTGCAAACATAGCTTATCTTATAGTGACTTCAGGTGGTAATTTGTCTAACATGCAGGTTAGAAAACAGTTCTAAAGAGTCTGTGATAACTGGAGGGCTAAACTTCCTTTAGATTTACTGGGATTATCACAAATGCGCTGACAAACTCAGCTGGAGGTTTTCTGTGTAAAAGGTACCAGTTACACCGGTCACTAGTTCCACACAGTCACAGCACTGGGACCCTCTGAGACACAACTAATGAGCTCCTCAAAGAACAGAAATTATTTGGAGAAACGAAGTTACATGTTTAAGTCTTGCCAGGCTGTGGTACAGGTGGGGCTGTAGCCCACCCAGATGCTTTACACTTCATTGTTAATATTAAAACCCATATGTGCATATTCCAAGTCTCTTCCTTAGTATCTATGATACTAACTCACCTTCTGTTCTTTAAGAAAAATGTAACAACTTTCATTTTAATATTTATACACACTAACCCAAAGCTATGTAAAGAACTAGATTGTCTTTCTACAGATGTAAAAATTAATGCTACCTTCTGTAAGCCCATACAATTTCTGATACCGTCTTCAACTGTTAGGTTGTAGATGTTATGACATTGATGACACCACACAAGTTTTTCTTAACCATACCAATTAGAGGACAGAGCTACAGTGCAGTTTCAGAGATAAGCTGCACACAGTCAGTATACAAACAGCTGAATGTAATCTCTTTTTAGCTTAGGTTTTATCAAGCTAGACAGGGAAACACAGAATATTTAAACACCTGCACAGCCAGAGTTAACTGGTACACACTCAGCTGGCATGCTCTCTGTTCGGTAACTAGGTCGACTCATTTTATTGGCTTTGCTGCTTTTGCTGTTAACACTGCAAAACATGACACCAAGTCCAAAGTTGGTTTCCTATTCCTTACGAGTCTCCAACTTCCTCTACACGCTATTCAATAGAATTCTGGCTATCTCCTTTCCCCTTCCAGACTCATGAACAGAAGCAATATTCCCTAGAGAAACTTGGCACGATCTCACTGTTTCAGAAAATATTTTTTTACTGCATATCTGCTAACTGCCCTAGATGCTTTCCTGACTCTATGCTAGCACTTTTGTGAACTTGTATCACAGTGAAACGGATCAACGGAGCTATAACCTAAGTCAGGAAATCAACAGCAACTCAATCATAAAAGGCAACACCTTCACACACATCTCAGGCAAAAGAGTAGAGAAAATTACTTTGCATTACACAGTAAGATGAACATATTTGGAGTCTACCAGACAGTAGCAGAACCAAATTTCAGAATAGATAGACATCATTGACAATGCTTGTCCACCAACTCTGAAACACTGCTAGACTGAAGTCTCTGCTTTACCCTGTTGCTGCAACAATGTGTTGCACTAGAGAAGAACAGTTAGTCTCAGTCAGAAAACAAGCATCTTACATGCAGAAAAATATTACAAAACTCTTAAACTTACATGAAGAATCCATCCCTGACAAATGAGTCTAGTTCTGTAGCTCCAGTAACATTTTTAAGATTTCTAATTAAACTGATACATTTTTTATAGCAAGTTTTGATATGTATCACCATGAGAGGAAGTATTTTTCCTTTCAGCACTTTGAACTTTATTAACTATATCCAATAAAGCAGATAATAAAGTTATCCTGTTTCCAAGTTTGTATTTCTCTGTTTTATAAGGATAGAGAGGTTTTCATAATTTCTCACCCATGAGGATTTGCTACTGTCCCCAAATCACAGAAATATTGCTTACCTGCAGCAAAGTGCAGCTGTGCAAGTTAGGGAAAGACAGCGGGAAATTTACATCAAGCAGGAAATCCCTGTTCCTCAGAAAACATGACTCCTGCTGTTTCTCCCCTTCTGTCTCCATCCAGGAGCGCATGTGATGGAGCCTGTAGGATGCTTTCAGAGACAGGAAAAGAGCTAACCATCTGAAATGAAATACAGTAGTTATGTTTACTCACTGCTTTGTGAAAGAAAGGCTTGATTATATTTACAACATAACTCTGTTTGACACAAATGTTTCAGAATTTCAGGCTTACAGTGTCCTGACTTAAACTAACTTCTGTTAGACATATTCCAAGTCTATTACTCTAATTTTTTCTAAGGTGGCTTAACTGAATTTAAGTGATGATATCAGAACATACTTTGAAGCATTTTGTTTAAAAGTGTCAAACCTGAGTTAGCCACTACTAGTGAAAATTGCACTGAGTTCTCTGTAAATTGCTTCATATATGAATTATTCATAACAACCTGTATAATAAATGCAGAATTTACCATAAAGATCACTGAGATAAAGCGAAATTTCAACTGTTACTGAAACAGACAAGAAACAGTAGTCGAAGTAACCACAACAACAAAGGAATATTACTCTTAACAAGCTCTGATCAAAACACCTTTATTTATTAATGAAGTCTTGCTTTTAATCTCAAATTTCTTACAGCCACTAACTTCAGTCATAGAACTGCCTATTGCAGGGTGCACTGTAACTTACAACAGATTACCTCCCTTTCCAAGGTAATACAGTTCATGATGCTAAAAATCCATTATCCTAAGCCTACTCCTAGGAATTCCATTCCATATTAAGAACAGGAATGTGGAAAGTAGACATCATGGCTTGGAGTGGAAGAACTGCTATCATTCCACGTGTGTTAAAACATACGCTGAAGTGCAACCGGTAAGCACGGCAATAAAGTGGCCTTCAAAAGTCTGGATTTTGTGCTTGATAATGCCAGCAATCTACAGTGTGATCCTAAGCAAACTCTCCCGCCGCCCTTTGAGCCTTGTGTATTTACAATGTCAAATCTTTGTAACAGGTTTTCTTGTGACAGAGGCATAGAAATTGCCTTGCATAATGGTGTCCTATACCTGGAGGAACACTCTAGGAGTTGCTGTAATATTAGATAATGATAAATGATAATGTTAGGAGGCATAGAAAAGGCAGGTTTATAGAGAGATACCTCTAACATCACCCATACTTTTCCTATAATTACTAAAATAAGAGAGTTGTCCTCACCTGGCTAAATGTCCCTGATTCATGAAGTTTGCCATTTCCGCTGGAGAGACATCAATAAACCGGAGGAAAGAAAAACAACTTTCTTCATTGATGCCTACATCACAGAAATACTAAAGTTAGGCCAACAAATTTCACAGACACTCATGGCTGAAAACAATAAACTTCATCAATTCAAGATATACATTCTCTGACATGTGACAGGCCCACCCACGTGCACTGCATATCCCAATTATCATTCATTTTTTTTTAACTTTTACACAAAAATGATATTCCCAGAATTAATCTCCTTTGATGGTATGACAAAAAAGGATCCCCAAGAAAAAATATCATGAATACCAAAACAGAGACAGGAATAACCATCAAGACACAGGGAAGTTAGTTACACACAAGTGCAGAATCCTGTAGCTGCATCTGGTTCTTTTTAATTGAAAATGGTTTTGCACAGCTGAACAAGTCCATGCTAACAGATTTCAGCATAGTAATGCAGCTAGTATGTCTCTTGCCTTTTTCTCCCCAAAATTTTCCCAACCCAGCAATCTAGTTAGCTCTCTTTAGTGAAAAGAAATCCATCGCCTATAATAATAAATTGTCAACATAAGCAGCTTATGTGGGTTTTTTGCTCGTTGATTAGATCCTAGGTCACTTGCATCTCATCTACTTTCTACTTGAAAGAGAAGCTGGCAGTTTAACGTACAATACAGAATGTACTGAAATGAATCCAAAATTTCTCTGAATTGGATCTGTGAAAAATGCACATTAGACTAAAAGGGCAGCATTACTCCCCTGAAGTAAGTTAAAACACGACAGAAGGAATGGAACAAGAGACTGCAGCAGGATTAAGCAGTGACTAAATAATAAGTTGTCCATAGATTATTCCTCCAGTTCCTTCCATCCTTTCCCTGCATTGAGCAAATGAAATAGATGTACAAGTACAAACGCTAACAGAGTTCTACAAGTTTTAATCAAATTATCTCAAAGGACTAATTGATCTGACCTCTCACACCTTCCCTCCAGATAAGACATATTACAGTATCAGATGCACACGTGCAATCCAACTTGCTTCCCAGAATTGTAAACCTACCCTTTCTATGGAAGAGAGATTGCTGGATGTGGTCTGGTGCAAACGGCGAAAGTAAAACCCGTAACCACCTGAAAACGAAAGCAACAAACCCAACCAAAATCACTAAGAAGTTTTTAACACATACAGTGTTCAATCACACCATCAGCAGAAAATGCAGAGTAACCATTCGGTTCTTCATTGTAAGTATTTCAACAGTCTGGATCTCTGGAATTGCATGGCAGTAAGAGAAACGTGTCATACACTAGTGTTAATTTGACACTGAGACACACCATTGCTGTGGAATTGCATTTTACGCTGTAGAACAGTTAGTCTCATCTTCAAATATGGCTTTCTCATCTCTGTCCCGGGCATTTCTCATAACTGAACCAAATAAAACTAATGAAGAATTGCCACAGTCAGCGAAAACAGCAAACTGCACTCGGGCAGCTTCTATTCATTCAACGTAAGCATTAAAAGCCATCAAGGCTAGCAGATGCTCATGATATACCATGTCTCAACAGATACTGACTGATAGCTTTGTTAAACATGAAAACTCACTGAAGGGAAACCAGGGGGTTTGGGGGGTTATTCTGTAACAAATCTTTTAAAGCTTAATTCTATTACACACCATCAGCAACAACTCTAAATTCTTTTTCCTGACCATCTTACTCCATGAAAGGAATATTTGATCAGGATTCCATCAAGAAAGAGCATCAGATATCAGATGCTTAACAGCTGAATGAATGAAAGAAAATTAGGAATGCATTGCTTGGCTCGTGTCATTTAAGTACCTCAGGTAAGGGAGTTGATGAGCACTTACAAAGCTAAAATAAGTCTAAGTCATAATACTAAATATGCTAAGCTGGAAAGGAAGCAGAGTAGGCTTGCCTGTCCCGTGAGTGGTTAAAGACCCTGATCTGACCATGACGGTAGATGAACTTTGAAATCTGGTATGGCTTTAGGGAGATGTGAAATGGAGACCAAGTTTCTTGTCGCTCAAACAGCTCTGGGTGATTGCACACCTACAAGAAAAAGAGTATGTCAAACACTAGGAGAAATTAACTTGGTCTGATGCAGCATTTACATCCCAAATCAACGATGACTATTGATCACTAAAACTCCAATGTTGATTAGTATGTCACAGCTACTTTAGTGTATCTACTCAAATTTGTATACTGCATCATATCTTTTGATATTCACGTAACAGCTATTGCCTCTTCTTCCCAAGTGAATCACTTCCTTCAACTAACAATTTGGAGCAAAATCAGTTAGCAGATGGATGCACCATTTGGCTAAAGCTCTTCTACCTCAACATCATGCTGCACTGAATCAGAAACACAACTGAACTGCATGCAAATTCATTTGCTGGAATTTTTTTTTTTTTATATGGTGTTTTATAGAAGCCATATTTTAGTTCTGTGCTAATGAATGATTAAACTTCTTTAAAATTATTATTCAAAATAGCCTTACCTTCCTGAACTGCATGACTAGATTCATCAGACTACTAGTGGTTGTCTGTGCTTGCTGAGTAGTACCCATTGAGGACTGCAGGAGATCATCAATAGAGATTTTGTTTTTCAAAGCTTGGTACAACAGCTTCTGTCGACTTGTCTGCTGGCAGTACATAAGAATTTCAATCTGCAAAATGGTAATGAAGATTTAGCCTTTTCTACCTCTGAAATGGAGGATGACACATCAGTACACACAAATCAAAGAGAAACACATCTTAAAGAAAACATAAGTTTCTCAAAAAATACACATACAGGCAGTTGCACTCCTATCTGTTATTTCAGGATCCAGCCTGTGAAGGACTTGACCAATAGGCGTGTTTTGGAAAACTTAGGTAATGATGTAAGAGACAGATCTTTAAAAGTGCACAAGTAAGTAAGATTCTTGAGAAGCTCTAAAAACATCACATTTGCAGCAGATCAGCTTAAATTCTGACCTCAATTCTATCGTCCTACTGTTAAAACGCTACTCATTCAGAGCCATCTTAAACAGGTGTCAGGAGCCCACAGTAACGAAAAGAGCATCACATTAATAGCAGTGTCTGTGGGAAGTTCCAGTTTTGAAAATAATAAGCACATCAGAACAAAGCAGATGGTCTGGCAGCCAGGGTCCCGAAATCTGGGGACATGTGGACCAGAAGATCACCCGGTATTGCTAACATCCACCTGAAATTAAGAGACTAACAAGAGAGAATAGTACGATGTTGCCACCAGGCATTTCTTGCTCTGTAAAGCAAGCAAAAAGAATCCTAAATCCATGCCAAATCCTTCACAAAGGCAATTGGAGATGTTTATCACCCAATCATTGCTGTGTCAATATCCTTCACTTCAATTAGTGATATTTCTGTCAGCTTAATCAGGCTTAAAGTTTTTTTTATTTGTAACCGTTAACAAAATGTTTTCCCTAGAAGAAAAGTTTATTAACTAGGGGTTCTTCAGTTACATTCACATCTAATGAGATCACTAGGATATAGAGCCAGAAACTGTATGGCAGTGACAGGTCTAGAATAAAATTTCAGGTTTGTACACTAACAAATGAGTTTGCAAAAACCAGATTAGAGAACAGAGCTCTGACAATAAAGTTGAAATACTCATTCCAGATAAATACTTTTCTTACCTTATCTGACAGCTCATTTTCCACATCCTTCTTGATTCTTCTCAACATGAAAGGCTTCAGGATCATGTGCAAGCGGGATAGCTGGTCTGAAATACAGGGAATGGGGAAAAAGAAGCAATTACTTCACCAAAGAAGAAAACTAACGAAGAAAACTACATGGTGTTCTAATTCAAACCAAGTCCCTTACTGCTCAGCAATTTCCCCCCATATGAGTTCTTACAGCACAGAGTTGGTATTTCTCTGTTGATTTTTCTTTTAAATGAGTGCTGAGCTACACCGTTTAACTTACAAGTCTAAAGAGCTGCTTCAAAGAATAAACTTCTACAGCATTTTATGTGTTCTACGTTACTCTGGGATGAACAACGTGGGTGTAAATTTGTCACTCACTATCAGGGAAGAAAGTTTCAGATGAGACATTGCTAATTCATGAGGAGAGATCATTACAGTTAAGTCTTGCCCACCATAATTACAGCACCCCAAGAACAGGGCATACTGCACTGACAGACAACTGCAGTCTTTACAATAACCTGTAAAAATGAAACTCTGGGTATTTGAGAACTCTTAAAGCCTTTATTTTTGTGACAACTTTCAACCGTGCTGTGTTCTTCTCCAATTACGAGTCAGCTATTTTACCCAGATACATTTTTCTACATAACTATCACCTAAAATTTACTGTGAAGATTTATTTTTTAAAATAATTTTTATGCTTTTCTTCTGGAATTCAGAAGGTTATTTAGCGCTTTGTGTCATCATTTTTACATCTAGAGCTTGTAACACACTCAGGAGATCTCCAAGATTATGCGCACTGTAGAAACTCACAGATATTTAAAAAATCTGCTTTCCTCTGTGTGGGAAGAAGGAGGACTGGAGGCAAGTAGCAAATCAACATTTTCACTATATGTTTTCCTAGTCATTACACATGCTACATTACAGTCAAAACGACAAATTGTGACAAACTATGGAGAACAATCTGTAATATTCAAATCCCAATGTGCACCCTCTGGTTTAGATGACATTTGTCACAGAAAAAAAAGTGAGATAAAGTTTATTCATTAGTAATTGGAAAAGGCAACAGATATTTAAGACAAAAAAACTACTGTAGTTACACACGGCACTCACTCTCATCAATGGCGGATTTGTTCTCTGCATGGCTCTCTATGTCCTTAGAAAACCACTCATTGAACTCTTCATGGGAATCAAACAGTGTCGGCATGATAAAATGCAGCAAGGCCCACAGCTAAAAGGAGAGGAGAAAAGGGTAGATCAGCAAAAGGCATGCTACTGTGGACAAGGTAAGCAGGGATCCCAAAGCCTTAAAAAGCTGTATATGAGCAAAATCACTTTACTAGATCATGAGACTTGGGAAAATTAAAAAACACCCAGCTACATCCTCTTCCTCCTCCCCCACTGACAAATGCCAGGTATATTAACTTAACAAAACACCACTAGAAAGCAGCGAGAAACACAGCACAATGATTTCAGCCAACAGAAGGAAAAGTCACAAGAATTAGATCTCATCCTGTAACCAAGGTATTACTAACCATCAGGCATCTTCAGTTTTACTTTTATTTGAATGTGTGGCACATTTCCAAATTTTCCCCTCCCAGAGCTGATCCCATGTTTGTTTGCCAATGATTTGCTACAAGCATGATTCCGCAACCACACAACAAATACAACAGGTTTCTCGACTGTTCACATATATTTAATATACATTCTTGTTATAAAGAAAAATCCACTCTTGTGAGCTCCCGAATACCTCAGCCATTGTGTTCTGGATTGGGGTCCCAGTCAACAACAATCTGTTTCGACACTGGAACTGTAATAGTATCTTCCAACGAACACTGATGAATAAAATTACGAAAAGTCATTAATTTTTTGTAGAAGGACATGAAACATAAGGTATTTTAAGATGAACTGCATCCAGTGACCTTCTCAAATGATTTTTGGAGGTCACTGGGTAAAGCTATCACAGCTACTCTCCAGTCTTTCAAAAGACAATTACAGGAAGAAGTAGCCTTTTACAAGTTACAAAGAAACACACATAATTTATTTTCTTCTTCTAAGTCCCTTTTAACTCATTTTTAATACAAATGTTTGGATTCTAACAACATCTCATGATCGGAATAATTAACTTCCCAAAAGAAACAGTTATTATGAATCAGTACGTCATGTATTTTTTCAGCGTTTACAACACTAACTGTACCGACTACTGTGGCAGGAGCGCTGAGCTATACGTTACAATCCTCTTAGAGGGGCAGTCTCCAAAGAATGCTGAAAAGGCAGACTGGTCAGAGCGAGTCTGCATCTAAAGCATCTTCAGCTTACTGTGTACAGTGGCAGCTTGGACAAAGGTTACGGGAAGGGAATTACAGAAGTAAAGACTGACAAATCCATTACTTGAAAACAAACAGAAAACTTTCTGGTACAGAGTCTTATGATAAAGATTGGGCTTTACTGCAGTATTCACAGGGTTCTGACTGTCATTCGTGTCTGGAAGTGCCACTGAAGAAGGAATCAAAATAATGCATTTAATGGAGCCAATAAAAGCAATACACACTAAAGACTACAGACTCTTCACCGGGCAGAACTCTCTGAGTAGTCACAAAAAAGGGGAACAGCATTTCAAGCTTCTTTTTTTTACTGTCAGGAGCTTCATGCAAATTTCTGCTCCACAACTACTTTTTCATTACATTTTACGTATTTGGAGATGGAAAATTTGAAAATAAAAACCTACTGGATCAATCCAGTGTCACAGAGTTACACAGATATTTAAGTAAGTTAGACACTTAGAGGGTCTTGTATGTGTCCATTTTTTCTATCAATCTGTGTAGTCTTGATATTCCTTCAAGAGGTTGATACAAAGGGAAGATTTTGTTTCCAGTTACTTTATTACCTGGAACTACTCTTGAGTGCTTGTGCTTCATCCAGCACCATATACTGCCACTTGACGCGCTGGAAGTACTTCACATCCTGTACTACTAGCTGATAACTGGTAATCACCACGTGGAAAGGAGCATCCTGAGTATACAACGTCTTCTATAACCACAAAATAAGAAACAAATGTCTATATAATGTAAATACACTGTGAAGAGTTCACTTGGATATACTGTAATTTCAGACTTCCGTTTCATCATCTTTTCTCATTAGTACTGTACTTTTCCCCAGCTGACTTTAATTAATTACAGCATGGTTATTCAACTTGTGGATCTGGATTTCAGCCCATTAGTCCCCGAACAATTTCAAATGCATCTTAATGTGCCAGACAAGACCCAGACATTGAACGCTACAAAATGCTGTCGCTACATCAGGAACAATCTGACAGGCCTGCAGGGACGTTAGACCTAGGCATCCTGAGTTAGGTTACTCAAATAGAATAAATGGTCCTTGACACTGAAACTTCCTGCTTTATTTACGGAGCTCTAGTTTCTTGAACTGAACTCCATACTGCCCTAAACAGCCTCGTACTGTACTGCTCTCCAGCACAAGAAAAGCCCTCTACCTCATTTATTGTAATGAAAATGATACTACATGGATGAAGAAACAGAACTTTGTAACCACATATTGTTTAACTTCGCAGGGGGCAGCCACAGTTTCTGGTTTACTGTGCACAAGTGACAAAGGTGGTTAAAGCACACAGGCATGCCCGTATTACCTGACTCCAGAACTTCCTGATCACCTTTCTATCATGGGGATTTCCCCAGTAAGGTAGCACCTGGAAAGGTACAAAAGTAGAAACACATTGTTTTCAACTAAAGACATACAAGTTCTAGAATTTTATACTATGTATTCTACAAATGAGAAAGACAATGAAAACCAAAATTATCTCTCTTAATTAACACAGAGAAAAATCAAAAAGCACTTAGAGCATTCCATGCAAAGGTATCAAGCAACTTATGCCTAGAAAGACTAGATGAAGCTATGCTGAGAATCTCAAAATGTCCAGTAGCACGTTACATTTGCTATTCAGGTTTTTTTCTAAAAACTAAAAATTATACTTTGTTTATGGCAGAAGAGGGTCTGCCCTCAATTGCTACAGTTAACCCTACAGGACTAGTGGTCTCATTCTCCTGAGTAACCTTCTCTGTCGTCCCACTGGTTTTGTGTTTCAGAACTATGCCCCAAAAGCTGAGATAAGGTTAAAACATCTGGTCTGGACATATTTAATACAAGAATTTTAAAAAGTAAGCACTACTGCCAGAGGAAACTGTTAATCAATTTATAGCTCAGAATTTCATGGGTCCCATTACTCAGAACAGATCTTTGCAGTGCACTGAAGCCAGCTTCTGGTTAATAATATTGTACTGCCATCTCCTGTCTGATGAAAGGACTGTACTCAACAAAGTGAGAGATGCTGGTTTCTGAGGTTGTGAAAGGTCTTAAACATCTCCAACCTGCAACTGAAAAGCTCCAAATTTCAAAGTGCCTTTAGCTGAATATTTTCCCAACTGTTCTGACATAAAGATGCAAGTAAAAAAATAAAAGACTAACCAAAAAGTAATTTGCCTTTTAGTTTATGTATTCTGCCATTGACCTGCAGAAATTAATTCACTACACGCTTCTGTATGATTAGAAGTGGGAACAAAACCGGCTGGAAAAGACTGATCAAAGTTGTAAACATGGAACAATCATAAGCTCAGAAAACTTTCTTAAAACATGTTTTGTTCCATGGATGAGGAAAACGCTATCACACAATAAATCAAAGAACAGCTATATAATGGCAGAAACAGATTTTTTTTACATCAAAAAAGGACAAATTATCTTTACACAAGCATCCTGTCTGCACTTTTGAACTGTTTTCTGTATTTCACTCATGAGAAAGAAAAAGCATAAACAGTTGCTTGCCTATTCTATACAATAAACTGATAAAAGGAAATGAGAGAGATTAAGCAGGTAGAATGGCCAACTGCTGTAATGTTTTCTACACCAGGGTTTTTAATCAGGGCTCCTGATTGTTTAGGCTACGCAAATAGATAAATGGATTAAATTTTTTTTAAAGTAACACCTCACTAATGTATTTCTATTTCTTCAGCAGTTTCTTTGAAGTCTTAGTAATCCAAATTTATCCCAAAATACAAGCCACTTGAATCATCTAGTACTGAACTATGTTCTAGCATGACTCCCCATCATATAGACACCTCAAAGTATACACTACCATAACCAACACATGGTCTCATCAGGTATCTGCAGAGCAAGCTATTTGTTAAAAGCTAAGTCCTTTAATACTGTCCTACTCCAGAGCAAGAAATCAAATATTACGTATAGTAATACTTCCAAGTCTTTTCCTCCACCTTTTCAAGTAGCAAGACATTCAAACAATTACGCTGGATATTACTGACATAGCAGTAACTTTTAACTAGGTATCTTTTACCGTTCCTGTATGTTCTCTGTAAAATTAGATGTTTAAAAAAATAACTGATCAAGATCTCTTCTTATCAAAGGTTACTAAGTTAACCAATATTAAAACTATATTCTTCTTTGTAGATGCAGCTGCAAGCTTCTGACACTTTTGTGTATCTTTATTTCTAATATTTCAGTACTGTTTCAGCAGTACACACTCTTTTCAGATCTTCCTTTGCAACACTCCAATGCTTCCCCTGGTGAATAGGTAAGCAGCTTGTTTTCAGTAACTGATTGTTCCTTGCTAATTCCTTTTTAATAGTCATAATATACTTGAAGCAGTCTGTATCCTTTTGTCCTTATCTATTTGGGCCTCACTTCTCTCCTTTTTCTTGATTACCAGTTGTATGTCTATGGCTCTTCTATTTTTCTGTAATATCAACTGCATTCTCTCTCCATCTAATCTGTTTAGAATTCAGTTTTGTTCACATACAATCTTTATCTTACCCAAATTTATATGAATGACTGAAAACACTGCTCTAAGCCTAAAGACAGCACCTAAGACTGAAATATTATTCTTGTATCTGCTGCCAAGCCCACACGTTAGAACTGAACTTCCACTCCCTGCCCCACTTCAATTCCTCACTGAGAAG
Organism: Bucorvus abyssinicus; assembly: GCA_009769605.1. Classification (NCBI taxonomy): domain Eukaryota; kingdom Metazoa; phylum Chordata; class Aves; order Bucerotiformes; family Bucorvidae; genus Bucorvus; species Bucorvus abyssinicus. The sequence continues at coordinate 18,530,899 of CM020042.1, read as the reverse complement.
GTGTCTTTAAACTGTTGCAAAAAAATTCATGATTCCAATAAGAACGTTTTTGAACACTAGAAAATTGAATGCTCCAGAAAAAACAAGATGACAGTAAAAGACCATTACAGAGTTTCAAATTGCAAGATAAATAGGCATCCAGATGTGGCAAAGAACTCAAGAGAAAAAAACAGTTTGCTTTTGAGATAATGGAACTTTCTTGCACAGGCTTATTACCTTAAATTTAGGTACAAATCTGGCAAACTCCTGGTGCCAGTTGTTAAGAGTAGAGGCAGGTGAAATAATTAAAAAAGGTCCCCAGATGTTCTCTCTCTGGAATAGATACATTAAAAAAAAAAAAAAGACACCCAGAAGTTAATTGGGGGAAACACAGACAGTTTGGTACAGCTTTACAACTACTAAATGACAGTGGCTACATAAGAGAGGGAACTATATGCAAAATAAAACTTCCTCCCAGCACAGCAGGGTGACATCAACAGAATCAACAGAGAAAATCTAATGTTTAACTAAGACATTTTGTAACAGCAAACCAGAACCAGCACCACGCCATTTCAATCTGGCTCACTCCTTTGTTTCTGAAAGTTGCCACCTTCACATTACTAACAGCCCCTGTCATTCTGGGGAGGAAAAGAACTTCAGGTGGCACTGGCAAGTGTTGCCACATCACATGAGAATGCGAGCCGTCAGTGTATTGGTAGTTGCAAGCTGGCTGGCAGAAGGGAGAGTCAGAAAAAGTAAAAGCCCTGTCCAGGCTTCCAAAAACCTCAAGTTGCAGCGCAACAGAGAACAAGCCTATCTGTTATCCCTTCCACACAGACGAGCTCAAGAGCCTTTGGCTTTGCACACTCTTCCACTATTGCAGTTCATAGTGCCAGTGTGGCTCATAGTGCTGCTATCAAAAGGAACACAAACAAATGCACATAACTGTCATTTCATCGCTACTGAAGCTAGTTCTGCTCTCAGTATCACTTGGTTAACATCTGCTATTTAAGAACAGTGACTGGATGCCAATCAAGACTTTTTTTTTTTTTTTAATAAGAAAGCCATCTATTCTTGCATTAAAAAAATACACTCCTGTTCCTTTTTCTGTTTTGTCTGTCTGCCCTGGCACAGAAGAGTAACTATGCTTTATAAAAAAAAAAAAAAAATCCCAAACCCCACAAATATGGAAACCCACACTGACGGCCATGAAGTTCAGAATTTGGACTTAACTCTCTTACAAGAGAGATTTGTGTCTCTCTGATTTGTAGAAGTCAGAGAACCATGAAGTCTACAACTTGTTCTCTTACCAGGCTTTCACATCAAGTACAAGTGAAAAGATGCTACTCCGTGAATAAGTGAAAAATCCATTTTTATTTACATATACATACACACATACATATGTATCTACATACACACACACCCTTCCAAGGGCGCTGCTTCAAAACAAAGGGAAATGCCACAGCAAAAATGCCTCTTAAGACATTTAAGCTTTATAAGCTAGAATTCATCTCAAACGTGAAAAGTATGCATCTTCTACCAAGCATACTGACCAGGAACAAGCTGTAACCCACTTACCTCAGCCAGGTGTGCAAGGAGAGCAATACTTTGTACTGTTTTACCCAGACCCATTTCATCTGCCAGGATTCCATTGATGCCCTGCAAAAGACCCACAAATCAACACCTTTCACCTTACTACTTTATAACCCATACAGGGCTAGCAGAACAGCTGCCGCTGACTTTAGGGGGAGCAGTCCCAGCACAACAACTCTGAAACACCTTATTGTCTCTAGGGCTTCTACTAAGAAATCATTTATCTCAATTGCACTTTCTCAGGCTCATTTTTTTCCTCAGCCTGTCTGTACTTTGTGATCACACTGCCAACTGGGTACGCACACAAGGACAAGGCTGCCTGCAGTTTACCAGCTGACCAAAGCCTGAACCAGTATGCAGCAATGAGCAGCAAAAGGTGCCTCAGTATATAATCTAAGTGATAAACTTGGATAAACATCCACATAAAGAATCTTGAACTTAATGCCCTGAAGTCGCTATTTCCTAAATAATCAAGAATACTGATAGGTGGCTTACATAATATTTTCCTTTCTTCTAAAGATATTAGAGATTTAGTATAAGTGGTCTATTTTTAAAACCATTGTTTTTTTTTACCAAGTTCACTCTAATGACTTCAATAATATAGAAGTTTTAAAATCTGCAAGATGTATTAAGATACCTGCTCATATAGGTTAGCCAGCCAATTCATGCCTTTCAGTTGATAACCTTTCAGTTTTCCATTGAAAATAGTAGGCTGTGGAATATCTTCTCCTGCCCGGATAGATGGGTTTGCTAAACTGTAGCTCTCTCCAAAGCCAGTACCAGACTTGTTAGCAGCCCGTAAAGCAGCTGCTCGACTCTCCTTAGCATCTTCATCAAATGATCTTGTCTAAACAGGAAGAGGAAAGTATGCATGAGATAATGAAACATACTAATTTATCAAGAAACTGTATAGTAAAAGGCTTTACGCTTCACATCAAGACATAGGATGTTTGCCAGAAACTAAGGGAAAACAAGTCTGTTCCTATAGCCCCAATCTTTACAGTCCGGTTTTCAATCCATTTAGCACAGAAAGTGGCAATGGAATTAAATTCAAAGCTGGCACCCAGGATTAAACAAACCTACTTGACTTGGCTGCTATGAAAGGTCCTGGTTCTGTGGCCTCTACCAATTACTCTGCTTTCTCTTCTACTTCATGGATCAAAAAAATACATACCCGGGCCTGATGAATCTGGTAAGCATCCTCAGCATTCTTCAGAGCTTGGGCTTTGTAATAGTTACTATCTGGAAACAACATCTCCACGTTAGAGCTCTGCAGCAGTAACCACTCGAATTAACACACAGATAAATTCCCGTAATTATAGTAGTGCTTCTTACACAGGATTTTTTGCTTGAAATTGTAAGTCTGCACAATAACATGCAGAGTACAGTTAATGTCAAAAGAGTGCACGGGAAGGATTGTAGACAAATCACTTACCATAGTCTTCTTGGGTGATGTTGACCACTACTCCTCCGCCAATATCAATCTGCCTTTGGGTAGAGCTGTCTTCCAGTTTGCGTAGGATTTCTTCCTGTATTCCATCATGTCCAATATCTCGTTTACGACTCATAAAATGGGCATATAACTCAGTTTGTGTTATCAAGAAGTTAAGCTTTCGCTGCTGTCTCTTAGCCTAAGAAAAGAGCATTTACAAAAAACAGATGAAAGGGAAAAAAAACAGGACAGAAGTTTAATGTTTAAAATATCATTAAAGAAAAAAATTTGAACTTAGTAATATATCAATAACTAATCCATCTAGATTATCTTTCACACACGACTGTGATATCAAAATGCCAGAATGCTAGTGGCTCGTAAGAACACTGACCACCATCTATGACATCTCTAAAATAAAATAAAATTGTGGTAAATGAAAACTTTTTTTGAATTCAGTAATCATGGTAAAGGACACCATAATCTAATAAAAGTTTACAATTTTTGTTTACCCTGCAAAATTAAAACATTGACAAAAATATACATGATTTTAGTGGTCTACAGTAAAAGAATTGAACAGTTAATAAAAAGGCTCTCATGACAAACTAACTCCAACATTCTGGTTTTTTCTAGTGAATTATGGTAGAATACATAAAATACATCACTAGGTAATACAGTTGAGATATTACCACTCTTTGGGGTTCAGCAAGTCATTGCAGAAGCTCTGTTCCTTCTTAGGTTAAAAAATGCAATAGTTAGAAGTTGTCTACTAATCTAAGTAATCTGAAACCTTCACAAAATGCTTATGAATTTGCAAGAATGAGAAGAACAGAATAAATAAAAGCACAATTTAGACATGAAACTAAACTAAGGTATTCCAAAGATTCAGCCTTAGCTCATTACAACACGTGTAAGATAACAACGATAAATCCACTATAGAGAACTTTGACAAGGCAGTTTTTTCTTAAAATCAACCCCCATTACTCTCTAAATGAGATCATGAAGCTGTTACTTGGCCAACAAAAAAACGCAATCATAGAAGAATTCAGTGCCCCAAATATAAATTACGGTATCAGTTTACAGCAGGAGAAAAAAGAGCGGGGAGGGGGAGAAAATTCAATGTGAATGAAAAGGTAGCTTGCCTTCTGGATGCAGAATGATGTACAATCACAAAACACTGGCCCTTACCAACACTGAGTTAAGGTATGTCTATGAGGCACACACTGCTTCTCTAAATCCTTGACAGAATGGCAGGGGTTGGAAGGCACGTCTGGCGACCGTCTACTCCAACCACCCTGCTAGAGCAGGTTGCACAGGATCGTGTCCAGGTGGGTGTTGAGTATCTCCAGAGAAGGAGACTCCACAACCTCTGTGAGCAGCCTGGTCCAGTCCTCTGCCTCTCTCAAAGAAAAGAAGTTTCTCTTCATGTTCAGATGGAACTTCCCAGGTTCCAGTTTGTGCCCATTGCCCCTTCTGTTGCTGGGCACCACTGAGAAGATTCTAGCCCCACTCATCTGACACCCACCCTTTTAGACATTCGTAAGCATTCAAAAAACCCTCTCTCAGTCTTCTGTTCTCCAGGCTCAACAGTCTCTCAGCCTTTCCTCATAAGAGAGATGTTCCAGTCCCTGAATCATCTTTGTAGCCCTCCACTGGACTTTCTCCAGTAGTTCCTGTCTCTCTTGAACTGGGGATCTCAGAACTGGACACGGTACTCCAGATGGGCCCTCACTAGGGCAGAGTAGAGGGGGAGGAGAACCTGGTCACACTCTTCTTTGTGGACCCTAAGATACCACTGGCCTTCTTGGCCACAAGGGCAGAGTGCTGGCCCACGGTCAACCCACTGCCCACCAGAACTCCCATGTCCTTCTCCGCAAAACCGCTTTCCAGCAGGTCAACCCCTAACCTGTACTTGTGCATGGGGTTATTCCTCCCCAGGTGAAGGAATCTACACTTGCCCTTGTTGAACCTCATTATATTCCTCTCGCCCAACTCTCCAGCCTGTCCAGGTCTCACTGAACGGTGACACAGCCTTCTGGTATATCAGCCACTCCTCCCAGTTCTCTACCATCAGCACAATTCCTGAGGGTACACTCTGTCCCTTCTTCCAGGTCACTGATGAATATGTTGAACAAGACTCGACCCAGTCCTGACCCCCGGGGAACACAGGCCCCCAACTCGACTCTGCACCGCTGATCACAACCCTCTGAGCTCTGTCATTCAGCCAGTTCTCAATCCACCTCCACTGTCCACTCATCTAACCCACACTTCCTAAGCTTTCCTATAAGGAGGGTTATGGGAGACAGCATCAAAAGCCTTGCTGAAGTTGAGGTAGACAATATCCACTGCTCTCCCCTCATCTAACCAGCCAGTCCTCCCATCATAAGAGGCATACTGATGTACTTGAAGAATCCCTTCCTGTTGTCCTTGACATCCCTTGCCAGTTTTAATTCCAAGTTGGACTTAGTCTTCCTCAGTGCTTCCCTGCATACTCTGACAGCGTTCCTATATTCCTCCCAAGTGGCCAGTCCCTATTTCACCCTTCTGTAAACTTCCTTCCTCCAGCTGAGTTTTTCCAGAAGCTCCTTGCTCATCCACGCAGGTCTCCTGCCTCCTTTCCTTGATTTCTTATTCATAAGGATGCACCAATCTTGAGCGTGGAGAAGTGGTGCTTGAATATTAACCCACGGTCTTGGACCCCTCTACCTTCTAGAGCCCTAACCCATGGGATTCCTCCAAGTAAGCCTTTGAAGAGGCTAAAGTTAGCTCTCCTGAAGGCCAGGGTTGTAATCCTACTTATTGCCCTGCTTCTTCCACACAGGATCCTGAACTCCAACATCTCACGGCCACTGCAGCCAAGGCTGCCTCCAGCCTTCATATCCCCAACCAGACCTTCTTTGTTTGTTAGTACAAGGTCCAGCAGCACACCTCTCCTTGTTGGCTCCTCCACCACCTGTATCAAAAAGTTACCATCAATGTTCTGCAGGAACCTCCTGGACTGTGTGTGCCGGACTGTGTAGCCTTTCCAGCAAATATCAGGGTGGTTGAAGTCCCCCATGAGAACCAGAGCCTGTGATTGTGAAGCTACTTTCAGCTGCCTGTAGAAGGCCTCATCAACTTCCTCTTCCTGATCAGGTGGCCTGTAGTAAACACCCACAACAGCGTCTCCCATATCAGCCTGCCCCATAATTCTTTCTCCATCTCACTCACTTCTAAGAATTTATGCAGTTCAAAGGCTTTTTTAATCACCTCTAGCTAACATTAGTACAATTATGTAAAGAAGTTTAAGATAGCAGAATACGTGGAATACCGCTGAAACAGAACAAATAACTGAATTTCATGGCCTGAATTTAGAAACTCAAATTATCTGGTCAATTCTGTGTCTCCTCAACAGCATAATTATCAGCAATCTGTTGTTTTTGCTATACCTCTCTCATCTCCTCATCCAGCTTGCGTTGCTCCAGAGCCTCTTTCTCAGCTCGTTTGCGATGTTCTTTTTCCACCTTTTCGTACTTTTTCCAATAGAGAAGCATCTCCTTGGTAAGCCGACGTGCCCGTGGTAGAGTTTCCTTACAGTTTTTCTGGGCCTGGATAGCAGCTCGACGTACCTCCCTCATGCACTGATGGGCAAGCTACAAAAGAAGTAAGGTTTTGGAAACAGTGGTAAACCAGACATATTTTAAAGAAAGACAGAGAAAAAACTCTAAAACTTTACTCAGCAGTAATGCTTCTGAAATAGCAAACTAAACGACAAACTAAATCTTACGGAAGCCAAAAAGACCTCATAAAAAGAATTCATGTTGTTCATTTCATCTGTTGCTTATGAAACACACCAAAATTATACATCTAAAAAATGAAAAGCCTTATACGAAATGACAAATTATTTCTATACAGTGCTTTCTCCTATACTGCCCTGCTAGTAGTCAGTACTGTAAAAAAGAGAAGAAACATAAAGAGGTTACAGTTTGCTTCTTACATCCAGTACGAGTAACAGTACCAAGATAAACAACACTCACCTTTTTGCTGTTGGTAAGGAAAAGGTTGCGGGCTGAGGCTTTTTGTTTGTATGCCTATAAAAGAATACCACCTTAAAATTAATTGAAGGGTAATTGCTTCACAGTATTTTAAAAGATCAGTATTCAGTCTCCAGCAAATATGTGCCATCTTCAGCCACGCACACTACTGTGTAATTGGGTACAGGTATTCTATTTTTTATTTTGACTGAGACAGCTTTTCATCTTTAATTACTGAAAGCATACATAAACATATTCCAACTCCTGAAGGATGTAAACACCTCCTTTTTCAGAATTGTTCCTTTAAATTACTACTGTTGCAAAGCAGGGTTCTCCTATTCTACTTTTATCACTGAAGCAAACAACAAAAATTTCCACTGTTTTCCAAAGATGTTAAGAATTAATGGTAGACCTTATGTTCTTCATGTGATCAAAATCAGTCTTTGAAAAAATAAGGTCTGTCACACTGCACATATCCTTTGCCTGCCTTTTAAGTTCTTAAAGGATAAGGCCATCATTCATATTCGACTTCCTAGAACTTAAAAGTCTGTTAACTGTGAACTCCAAAAAGCAGGCTGTAAGGTCCATTCTGATCACATCTCAGAAAACTAGCGACAGTGAACCCAGCTTTTTATCTCACACGTGCCTGAAGCTCATCCTGTAAATGATACACTTTTCCCTAGACCGTTTCTGAAAAAAGTTTCAAAAAAATGCTATAATGGTTGAAACAGTCCTTCCCTGAACTTTATGGAAAACCTAGACACTCGTTTGCTCCACATTGCTATCCCGTAGATCAGCAGCAGTACCTGGTAGAGTTTACTGTGCTGTTCACAGAAAACGGTTGGTTGGACAGCTAAATGAAAGCAGTGGAAAGCACTGCTTGATCCACTTAACTATTACTTGTGACAAGAAATTTGAACTACACTTTGCTTTCAGATTACAGAATTATCAGTCTGGACATTAATGATCACGAGAAAAATCAGGTCTGTCTAAACTCTACTTTTCCAAGCGTCAACTCCCCACTAAGTTCATTTTCTATTTCACTTTTCTTGCTGTCATCACTGATCTAGTGCCATTAGCCAAGCTCACCTTTGGCAATTCCTTTTTAACAATGCTAAGCCACACTTTCCGACGACGTGCATTAAGTTGGTCAATAGTCAAATGCTTTTTCTTGGACCCAGGTGGTGGTGTATCATGAGAAAACTTGGCAAAAACTTTGGTCTGATTATGGTGGCGTCGTGGTGACTCCTCTGAAGAGAGTTCTTCATCCCGTCTTCTCTTTTTCTTTACTTTTTTCAACTTGCCTGCATGGCAAGAATGATCATAAAAATCAATTTCTTTTTCTATTTTTTGGGATACATTTAGTCAGGTATCCTTCCTGAATAAGCTTACTCTAGTCAATTTATGTGTGGAACCAACAAAAAAGCCAAACTTACCCATGGTTGTCAATTCTGGTACCATGCATTTATCATATTAGATATTCCCTCATTACTTTATAATGGAAAGATTTTCCTGATTAATAAATATAGTGGTGGAATGTAATTTTTCTACCCAGGGAAATATGCCCTAGGAGTTAAAATGTCTGGGACCTAATGCAATGTTTCTTGCTTTGTGGTAAAATTCTGCTTGAACACATGTAAAGGTAAGAAAGTTAAAGGTAACAATATTAGCATTTGGTAAGGTGAGTCTCAAACCAAAATTCTCAGCAGTTGAAAGAGATTGGCATGTCATGTATTACAGACACCAGCTTTCAGAGGAAATTGATAGTGGTATCAGATATTAAAAATATTCTTTATGAGTATGAAAAATCATGGATGCTGCAAGACTAGTGGAGAAAAAACAACGCCACAGTTAAAGGAACTTGCAGAAGGACAGCAAGGAAGGAAGCCCAAAATAGGCCCCTTAAAGCACAACTCAAAGTATTTGCACTAGGGAGAATTCGCCTTACGCTGACAGTTCATAGCCTTCTCTTCCTGCTTCCTCACGGACTCAGAGCTGCTGCCAGCTCAATCAAGAAAGGAAACTCTACTTCCTGACAAATACGCACCTGAGAAACTCCAGCAGAGAGGTTATAGAAGTAATTTAACTTACATTAGACATAATTCTGAGTTCCCTCTACTTTCCAGAAAACGCTCTCACTCCCTATCATTTCTTGTTCACTAGAATCATGTATTCAGTAATAATTGCAACAGGTACTGGCTAAGTTCTTACTTTTTTCAAGGACCTATCATGGTTTCAAGAAGCTCTGAGTAAATGAACCACAATACACGAAGGTATTTACGGATTCTGAAGCGATGAATAAAGCTGTAAGGTATTTACTGCATAAGTCTTTCATTCTAGATTCAGAAGCCCACAAAGAAAATCTAAAGCCATGAACTCTCATCTGGCACTCTTTTTTTACCCTAGCTTTCCAGAATCCAGAAGATAAAGCACAGTATTTTCTGAAGATTTTTTCTTTAAACAGAACTGGACATTTCGATGCAAAACTGAGACGTTTTGAGCATTTATATTATTCAGAGGAAATAATGTAGGAAAGAAGTTTAATCACAGCAGGTATTTAAAAACACAAGGTTAGTGACTTTACCTTTTATTTTTTTTTCTTCTTTAAACTTCCTTTTCTTGGGCCCTAGCACGTGGCGCTGCTGCTCGTAGTAAGGATCGTGTGTCGACAGCAGTCCTGCACTGTAGTACTGATATTGCTGCAACTGCAGCGGATGTAAAGGAGCACAGTAGTGGAAAAGAGATACAGCAGATAAGAGATAGCAGATAAACAAATTCAGAACTTGATCATAAATAAGAGATCAGAAAACACGCACTTCTCCGTATTTATCATGGTTATCAAGGACCATACAGTGTCCAAAGTGAAACCACAGTTAAGCAAGATGGGAAGAGCAGGCAGTGAAGCTCAGACTTTCAAAACGTACTGCTCCACCTTTTCCACATGGGTGCTGCGCAGCAAGACAGCACATTACATGAAGTGCTCCAATCACTGACCTCCTATTTGTTTTGCCTGCATTCCCAAATTACATTATGTGTTCTGCTTTATCATCCCAAGGGATGTAAAAGGACAGGTTCAGACAAAATGCATTTAAGAGATTTCCACAAGGACAAATAACTTGAATATTCAGATTGTCAAGTAAAAATATAGCTGCCTCAGCACTTTTTTCCCCTAATTATAAACAAAATCAGTATATTCCAATATATTATTCAATAAAATATTAAAGAACTATACGGTTACATATAAACAGCCAAATTAAAGACAGTACAGATCAGAAATTAACTATTTAAAAACAAAGCATACTATTAAGTTAATAAAAATATTTTTGAAAGATGAGAACATCAGCATAAACAAACTTTTTTTGACAGATGTGTTTCCCTCTCTCATAACTGTGTACTGCTGATAGGACAATACCCTGGTTATTTCCACTGGATATTACTTCCTATTAGTTGGGAAATAAATATTTGTGTAAAATCTAACAAAAGTTGTCACCTGTGTAAAAATTCAGTGTACGAGTTATTTGTGTAGTTATGCAATATTTTAAGAAGCTAATGCAATCTCAATTTAGAACTTAACAAGTAAACAAAGGAAAGAAGTTGACATAAGTGAAGACCTGGGTGGGAAAATATTCAAGACAACAGATTTTAATTTCAGACACATCCTCTGACAGAAGAATAGGATGACTTCATCTGAGACTATTTTTCTGCTGCAATTCAAAACAGCTATGAAAATAATTTCTGCAAAAGCTTTTACAATTTGAAGAATTATATTATTAAAATCAAAACAGTCATAGAATTTGGCCTAATATTAAGAAAAACACAGAAACGTGACAGGCTATTTTCTTATAAGAAGGGAAAAAGAGAATACGAGAAGAGAATGCAAAATAAAAAAACAAAGATAAGAAACAGAAAAAAAAAACCAAACAAGTGAAACCCCAAAGAATGGCAAAAAACAGTAAGGAAGAAAACGAGGAACTCCATTTCAAGCCTTACTACTCGTCACCTCAATCAAGACACAAATGTACTGCTTTAGGTTTAAATATACAGTTTTAGTCTAGAACAGCAGCTGCTACCTGTATTAGAATTTCACTCACAGCACCTCAATTTTCTTTTTGCATTCCAGCACCCTGTATTTGCTCTATTGACTGGGACAGAGCATTGTGGAAGCTATATATATCTCATGTGCCAGTACTAGCTACAGAAATTATTGACAGATTCTCAGCATAAGGCATCAACAGCTTTTCAGTCTCTATGCAATTAATTAAATAACCCTTGTCTGAAACTGATGTTAGATTGTTCTAGTCTACCAAACAATGGGATATTTTTCAGTCCACAAAGTATTACGGTTTTTGATAAATATGTATGACCAGTTAAAATAAAGCAGTTAAAGGAAAGAATAAAAATGAAGGAAATTTAAAAATTATGGATTTTTACCTCTTTGTCTTTGCTATATTTACTTTGATGCAGTTTCTTATATTTATGTAATCGCAGCATATTGTGAAGTTCCTCCCTTGAAAGAGAAAATTCTTCTTCCTCCTCTCCATCCTCATCACTCGGTGAATCTGTGTCACTGGAGTCATCACTCAGAAGGATACTCTAACAAGAATAAATGGAAACTAATTTAACAATCACGAACCCTGACACTGAATTGCTTATTTATGCAAAGCACTCTTCAGTGTTTGCCTAATAAAAGGCTGTGGGTCTGGCCCAACAATACTTACCATTTAGAAAGTGTCTTCAATCTGAAATGCCTCAAAAAAATAAAACAAACCGAACAGTTTTCTGAGGTACAGTTCTGTGAATCCAATACACATTTTCTGATTCGGGTGGAAGTAGTTTTCTGCTAGTTTGGTGATAGTTAAGTCACTTTAGAGTCCACTTCGTCTCTTTGTGGTCTCAGAAAAGCAGCAGTGAGAAAAGCCAGGATACAAGTAGGGGTATTCTCTGACATATAGTTGCAGGTGCTTTCCTATCCCATTTGTAGTTTCTCGTGCTATTCTACTACTTACAGCTGCATCAGTTGCAGCAGGTTTGGCACTTGTCTGACCTCTTGGCAACCTCTTTTTGCTAACTAGAGAAGGCTACAGTACAATGAAAATGCAAGGATGGCATAGAGCCACCCTTCCACGCTCTCCTTCCAGCCTCGTTTGGACCTTGTATTGAGTCCATTTCAGAAAAAAATTTTCAGCCAAGTCCCAAATGTCCATTTAATATATTTCATAATAGATCATTTTAATCTGGACAGCGTCCTACAATTACTTCAAGTTTCTGAATGTATACATACTGTGAAGTTTAACTAAAATGCTGCTGCTCACCAAAATTGAAATGCCTACTGTCCATTTTGCTACAGATGAAAATGAAAGTCTCAGATCTACAGAGACTAGAATTCTGTTTTGTTCTACCCAAAGTCTAATGCAATATTCATTATCCACTATCACATACTCCTCTTTCTTTCCATTTCCACGATGAGATGCCTCTGTTTTTTGCTTTGGTAAGTGTTTTTTCTTAATGTGGAAAACAAAACCTTTCTTCTTAGCAAGGGACACTAGCTCCAGTTACCCCCTCAAAAAATAGCACCACAAACAACAAGCCAAGACAGAACAAGACGAAAGAATTCACTTGGAGCCTCTTTTCCAGTGTGAGATTTTGCATCAATAAAATTGCATCACATGATTTAGGGCAGCTTTTAAAAACACATAAGTCTAGCTTTCTGAGCCCTCAGTAGTACATGTAAAGTAAAATTAAATGGACTATTGAGATGAGAACAAACTTACTGTATTTGTAAACTCTATTTGTGGTAATTTGTGAGAGTGTTCTGACCAGTGCTCAACTTATTTTGTTGTTGCCATCTGCTTGCTCACGTTTCTTCACCATGATGTACGTCAGATGACAAGATGGAATCACTCACCACTGTCTACAGGGTGTTGACTGGAACTCTACTCACAGATTTCACAACAGCTGCATTTCTTTCCAATATTCTTACCTTCAGCCACTTTCTGCTTTTCTTCAGTTTGGAAAAGTTATATAAGCTCCCTTTTTCAGACTTTGGTTCTGTTAAGAGAAAAAGAATTAAGCTCTTAAGAAGAAATGTTTTTCCCAGCTTATCCCAAAGAAAGCAGACATTCAACCTAGTGCACACCTACCTGGCTGCAGTACTCCATTCAGGGAATGTGTGTTCAGCATCCTGGAATTCCCTGCTCCAGAACACTCCCCAAGCAAAGAGTTTGGAGGCTCTTCCTTAACTTGCATCAGGGGATCCCCAGACTGAGGCAGCAAAGGATTGTCATCCAATCCATCTTCACTTTCATCGCTGCAAGAAGATAGTAATATGGTGACAATGAAAGGAAAATATTCAAAAGAGGAGAAGCCCATGCAACTTTCTTACATGTGGATATTTGTTTAAAGGTTTGAGAATTGAGATAGCTTTAGATGTAATTTTACACATTAGAAATATTGCTGTTAATAATTATTGTTCGTAATTTCCTGTTAACCCCTCAGCAGCAGTTAATCACCAGATCAGCCTGGCTATGCTATCAACCTGCACTTTCAGTCTTTAGGCATCTCATTTGAGAAGCATGATCTAAGCAAGAAACTAATATCAAGTCAAACCGAAGCACAATATTGTCATCCTCAGCACTACTGCACACTACTGTGAGAAATATAAAGCAGTACTTTTTCTACTCCTTGTGTGGATCTTACTGTATGCTTATAAATATACCTGTTATTGATTACCTATACAGCTATCAGTTCTGCATTATAGATTTATAATTCCAAAACATGGATGAAATTAAATGTAAACTGTTTGGGAAGAGAAACTTAACTTGACTCACTTCTCATCGCTACAACTTACCTACATATAAATTTTGCCTCTGACAACAGCCTTTGCGCTTCACTTATGGCTACAGACCATGTACCTAAAAGAATTAACTTAGTGTTTCTTCATCCTACTTTTTGCAGACAAAGGAAGTTTTGGCCACTCGGCTACAAAAAAGAGCTTTAAAACATCGTGCTAATTTGTATGTGAGCTGGCTACACACTGAACTATCAGCGTGAGCTAAGAGAAGCACAGCGCAACAGCTTTAAAGGACAAAAGCTGATAATGAACAAGTCACTACTAAACCCTTAATATAGTGTTGCCTGGGAAGAGTATCATAAAAATGCCTGTCGTTCCTTCGTACTCCCAACAGAAAACGGAAAAGGTTTTGGTACCTGGATATACTCCTGTTGAAGATGGCAGACGTCTGTCGTAAAAACTGATCCAGTTGCAGAGCTTTCTCAAGATATTGCAGATAAAGGGGTTTTGCCAGCTCTGAGCAGCTGCCATCCTCCCTGGCACCCAGCTCTGAGGCCATAGAACAAACTTCTCATGCACAGGTGCCTCTGAACACACAGCTGTTAAGAAGAAAAACAGTTAGCACCATCACTAGCACCACCACCTCTGAAAGGAACAAACTCAGCGAGCAGGAAAATCTACTCCACACTACACCAAATTCTAATATTTCACAGAACACATAACCGAGACAGTTCTGGGCAAAAAGCTTAGGTTGCACTTCATAGGTATATTAAACAGACAAACAAACAGAAATTCACACCACACTTTCCACCACAATACTACCACAGTCAAAAACTAGATCGTAGTTTTCTTGTTTATGACTCCCTGGATGCCATTTGGTAGAAAGAAGCACTGCACTGACCTAGCATGACAATCCAAGTGGTGAAATTCAAAGTACAATGAAGCCAGTCTTTGAACATCTAAAGTAAACCTCCATCACTATTAAAGAGATCATGTTTAACTGTGAACAAAGGACAGTGTGCATCATGAAAGCTGAATAAAAGCCATTCTATTATTATTCTTAAGTTGAATCAGTTGAATCATATACATATATATAAACACCCCAAAACTGAAAATAATGTTCTTCTGTTGTTTCTACCATTCAGTTCACAGCAGAGGTCTACAGAATACTTTTAAGACTTCTCCTTTAAAGCAATGCTATTCTTACAGCACTCAGAACATAGATAGTTGTTACCTGTTGACAAACAAGCTATAAATACTCGACCCTTCCATTCTAAAATTCACCTGTTCTTTTTATTAAAAGAAAAAGCAACATCTAATTAGCAATTTCTTACATGTTTTTTATATTTATAAATTTAGAACATATTTTAGCATTATGTTTTCTCAACTAGTAAAAATAGCCTGCCTGGTTTTCATTTTTCATTCCTCGGGATTTCAGATTCTTAAGGAAAAAAAAAAAAATCTAACACATCTCCCCCCCCCCCCCGCAATATTTGCATTATACATACTTTAAAAAGAAAGCTATCACAACATTTTATTGCTCTGTCAACTGCAGTTTTGTTTTCCTTCTACTACAAAAGATGTCATAATAACTGTTAAAGTAATACCTCTGTCAACTGGAATTTTATTTTTCTTTGATTACAAAAGATGCCATCATTGTTAGAATAACAGTGAGAAAGATAATTTTCAATTATTTCCAAAGTCGCAGTTGTCACTGCATAAACAAAAGTGCTGTCAATACGATAAATATGCAGTAAATATGGTAATATTTACTTATAAATAAATGCCTTAAGCTTTTGCTTCTGGTGGAGGACAGAAATAAAACCAGTCAGCTTTTTAAAGACTTATATTAATTGTTCTTCTGAAGGATCTTCCTGGTTTCTATCACTTCTTAAAAATGCTGCAAAACCTGAAGCAGACCACATTAATTTACTGCAAACCATTTTATACTTGTTCTAATATTAAATTGTTAATGTCTAAATTGTTTTAAGCTTATAAAAGTGAAAACACAGATTGAGTATCAATCTTCAAATTGTTCTTTCTTCATGTATAGAGTTCACTCTTCACACATATAGTTGAAAAAATCAGCATCTAATTTTTTTCCAAGTCTTTTATCCTCATAAATTACAGAACAGATTCAGAACTTCCAAAATTGCAAAAAAACTATGATAAGTGAGTACCACTTAGAGAATAATGACTGTGGTTGAACAAGAGCAAGTTTTATTATCTCTTAATAAACACCTAGTCTGGAGTAAACATCTTTACCCATACAGAATGAATAACAGTGTGCCAGAAATTGTTAAGACAGGATAACAGCCCTCATCTAAAAATTATTTTTAGACTAAGTGCAGCTTTCTATGTGCTAGATCTTTGTGCACCTAACAGCAATGGAATGATTGACCTCTGTTACCAAATACGCATTTCCAACAGAAGTTAACAAACAGAACAAAGCAACTGAAAGCTTTCCCTACGATAAAGGTATTAAGATTCACGTTTTCCAAGAAACTTGCATCTACGTATGTAATATTGATTAACAGCCATCTGAGAAAAACCAACCACCCTAAAATCAAAAACTATTTTCCAAGAGACAGGGGCATGAATAAAGTAAAGAGGGTAGAAAATGAGGGAAAACATAAAACTTGTGTCTCTGATGGAGGAAACCTTTCAGGAGGAGATAGAATCCTTAGTATCATACCAGAAAAAAAAATAAGTGATCTCTTTTATCGCTCCATTTCAAAATACATCTGTCAACAAGGGCATGCGTTATGTTAACATGGTATTATTTTACTTTCCCAGCCAAAATGTCATGTGCAACCATTGTTTAATGATTTCACTCAGAACCACAAAGCTTCTTATACCTGTCTGCTCTTTGCAGAAAACCTTCCCAAAACTTAATATTTAGTGGCATTGCCTGTCTTCGGGGCACTGAGGGAAAGAAATGCGCCCCATGGTGTACAAAGCACACAAGACTTGATTTGGATTCACTGCCTCCGAGGAAGCTAACAAACCAAATGCACTCTTTTCCACCCCAAAGAGCCTTGCCTTTACAAAACTATACAAGCTTAACAGCAAAACAGAGGGGAGGAATTAAGGTAAACTTGAGATCAAGTTTTTCATTGCAGGACAGCAAACAAACCAGAGGCAAAACAAACATAATCATATTCCTGATTTAAAATGAGTAATTGGATGCTCTTCTAGCTGCCCAGATGCACTGCCTAAGTGCTGGTCAACACGGACCCACCAAACTCGATCAGTGTTTCTGCTCTGCATAGGCAGGGGCGATCATCCGGCTCCACGCTCATACAGCTTAGGGGATAACCCCACAGAACACTGTTTCTTTACTCGTGAGATATAAATGACCCTGTGAAAAGAAGATGCTATCAGATGTGATTAGTAATAAGAAAACAAAGGCATCTTCTCAGGAGTGACTCACTACTACCGTGCAGAGTTCCCAGGCAAATATGAAAACAAGTTGTAATACCTTCTGTCTGCAATGACAGCAGTAACCGTGAAGAGGCTTCATTCCACATTTTAACATATTAAATCCCTTTGCTGTGTACACTATGCTAAGCATGCACAGGTGTACAAGCTAAGTATCTGTCTCATCCGTACTTTTTCCAAATACTTATGTTCTAAAATATTACTTCCCAGATCAGGAAACCTTACACTTACATATTTGTTAAAATTCTCCTTGTGCTGACATAGTATAAATACTCTGCATTTCACCCGCTTTTGCTTGTCTTCCTATTCTAATTGTCCCACTGTACATTCAAAGTTAATTAATCTTGTCCTCAAAACAGCTGCTCATCTGTATCCCACCTACCAAATAAACAAATAAACACAGGAGAGCTTAACAATATTAGTAAATGTATCAACAATGCCCCAAACAAATCTAATAAGTGTTACACAGGCACACTGAAGAGAGAACAGCTCAGTCGTTGAATTCAGCCTTTCATTTATTTATAGGCTAACAGTCACACAGTGCTTCTCTGCTGATCAAAGTAATAATACTGAAAGCTAATCGACAGATAGTTCTTCATTCTCAGCCTAGGTTTTAAGAAACAAAAGATTGCCAATGACAAAAACTGCTTGAATACCGAAGTGAGAGAAGATGGGAACAAACAAGCAAGAGGCACACAACAGCCTGACCCACCAGAGTAGGGAAGGGTGCTCAGGATATCACCGAGACACTGCTGCAGGGAATTTACCCCCCCTTTTCTTCGCCAATTCTGAAACAAATCTATCCTTTTGCCTACTCAGTTTAAGGAAGGCTGCGGAAGTACAAATTTTCAAAGTGTTTCCATTATTGATGGTAACATTTAGGTAAATACTCCCATGTTACAGGTGGTAAAATTACTGGATGCTGCAGAGTAATCCTTCTGCTTCATTTCTTACTGATATATGCCAATTTTAAGTAATGTTTCGGTATCTCAGTAACTAATAATTCAGAAGTTATCTACGCTCAATAAAGCGGTTATTTGCTTTCTCCCTTCATCTCTCCTAGAGCTCCAACAATTTAGAAATAAATAGCTGCTGCACTGCCTGGCTGGCACTTTGAATCCTCTAACATTCTTACTTAATCAGAAGCTCTCACTGAAACCAATTGATTCTATCATGTGGCCCTTTGAATTATTAAAAGCACAGGTAAAACATCATCAGCAGGATCTGAGTGTGGTTACATATATACACACCAACTTCATACAAATAACCTTCCTAATCGTACATATACATTTTTAAAGATCTAAGTTCAGTTCTGAAGAAGCCTTCCTTACCCTGTTTTAAATCACAGGCATGATGTTTCTTCACTCCCTGTTTTTTCAAGTCTGCCTATTTTAACAGCTAGTCAGTAAGTACACACCCCGTGTTGGAGAAGAATCCTCCAAGGACATCCTCAGAGAGCAGAGTTATGTTTTATAGCAAGATTTCTAAGTTTTACACCCACTGACCCACACCAACCAAACACCAAGAACACAGCTCTCATGGAAGCTTAGCTTTAGAATTAGATTCTCCCAGTTTAAACAAATATCCACGGGCTATTTCTGAAAGAAGTCCAACAAGCTTTTGCTACTGATATAAATTCAAAACAGAAGCCCCATAAGTGGCAAGCGCACAGCTCAGCACTTGTGCCTACCTGCAAGCTAGAAAGGATTTGCTTTGTACAGCTGTTTGAAATAGCGCTTTCCTCCAGGAGTGTCTTGGTTTTCTTTTCTTTTTCTTTTTCCTTCAGTTGGCATCTCTGCACCTCAGGTAAGGCCCAGAGGATTACTTTTTCTTCTCTTTATGCCTAACACTAACACGAAATATCATAGTAAATAATGGTAACAACTACACTCCTAGCTGAGGGCACATACACAAACACAAGCTACCATGGAGGTTAAAGGTACAACTTAGCAACTAATCCGCAGTACCTCCACTTAGCCTATGACAAATGCAAGGCAAATCAGAGAGGTAAAACTAATTCAGTCTCATCCGCCAGATGCTAAGTGCATCTACATGAAATGTTACCACCTAGCAAGCAAGCAAGCTTATTTGTTCAAATATTTCATCACGGTTTCTTACTTCTTCATTCAACCAGCATAACCACACTGACAAAACATTCAAGTGGACAAAACCCTGCAATCGCAGTTGACACATGGAATGTACTTATTCCTCATATCTCTATTTACAGCATTGGAAGTTTTATCCATAAAGCAGGATTAAAAACGGAGAGCAAGAATACAACCTTCTATGCTATCTTAGTTCCCTCACAATTTAAGAGTTTTCTGGGTTTTTTCCCCCCACACATGGTCTTTTCATGCTTTGCATTTTGACACAAACTTACTACGGGAGGTTTTCCACACTGATACAAACACCTAAGATACTTTTCTTTCTTGAATAAATTTACAGTTGAGACATACGACTCTCATCAGAATAGCAGAATAGATTTTGCTGTAGTAACATCTCCAGAACAACCCCCAAAACAACCATATGTATCCACACAGAAGATTAAGTCAAGATCTACACGGAAAACTTACATTATTAGTGCAGCAATATTATAAGCATATAATATTTAATACAGACAATTGTGGCATCACAGAAAACTTGAGGTATTTTGGCTTGGAGGAGAACTACACACTCTTCTTTCCCCTCTCACATTTCAGCTTGCTTTGATAAATGTATAGTGAGATTGACAACCATTTTCCAGAGTAGACTATATGCCAGGTCTTAAAGCAAAACACAATCCCCATATAGTCTTTTTTTTTCAGTAGTGTCTTAAATATAACTTTGATACACATAAGAATATTGTATAAAAAAAAAAAAAGGAGATAGGAGGACATCTCACATGAACCTAAAGCCCTCAGCCTCCACTAAACTCAAGGTGAATGAATAAAAGATACATACACACAACGGAAGTATGTGTTCACATCATTTCAGGTTGACATCAGAAAAAAACTATTTTAACCGCTTTTCAGAGTAATGAAATCTAGTTAAAACACAACATTGTCCTATATACAGTACATGGCTGTTCTGCCTTTTTATATTGTTTTCCAAGCAATGAGACAGCATTTCATTGATCTCTGTTCCAGCTTTTAATTACTTTTAAATACAAAGAAGAGCCAATGGGGCCCAGGCTCTGAATTTTCTAGTTGTTGAAATAAGAGGCACAGATAGGGCCTAATTTATTACTAGAACCCGCCCCCCCCAAACTATACAGCTCTTCAAAAAAAATTATCAGAAACGTATACATAAGCAAACAACAAAATACCTTAAAACATACCAAACACAAAAGTTGGCCTGTCACAGCTCTGCTTTCATGTTTGAACTAACAGAAAAATTACTAGCAAAAAACCAAACCCAACTCTTTAATCGCTCAATTAGAGTAAGTCTTGGCCCAAAAGGGCTGTTAACGGTATTTACGGAGATCTCTGATGATGCATCCATACTCCCTACGTAACACACCAACTGCTACCCTCGCACACTGCCATTGCTTCACTCCTCTCCCTGTGTACACAAAATACAAACTGCATGGATGCTGTTGGTTTTTACTCCCTCCACCCTAGACCAAGAAAAGGGAACCATGTCCATGAAAGCTCTAAGACGACCATTTTTTTCTTGCCATCTAAAACAATCTCTAGCATATAGTTTAGATTGTCAGATACAATTTACAGCTTATTACGTTATACCCAAATGGAACAAAACCTACTCATTTGAAGAATTAAGACATACAAGACAGTACTTTAAGCAACTTGTATCGATATACATGCGAGAGATGGACTAGAAGTGAATTACGGGGAATATCTTTAAACATTGAGAAAAAGTTCAAGCTATTTTTCCCTCACCATCTTACCAACCTCTGGATGTCATTATGTACTCTTAGATACACATTAAAGGAAAGACAACACAAATACATCATTTCTGATTCATGTAAATAAAAAAAGAGGAGCGCTGCTCTCCTACAGGTGTATCACACATGCTGTAAAAATCCATGCAGCAGATTTGCTCATATGAGAAAAAACTAAAATTCTAACAATGCACATAAAGACATTTCACTACAAAAAAGAAACTTGACTTGCCTATTTCTTTCATGCAAAGAAGAAAATAATCTAAAGGAAGTTATTATTATCATCCATAACGCTGCGGAGAGGGTAGCTTACCATACAAGATCTGCAACAGGGTAACAAGAAGAACGTACAAAGCTAAAAAATGCTAATCACGACAGAAACTCTATTAGGCTATGTGTTTGTCATTAAATACTTCAGCTTTACAGGGGTATTTTCTAGCGTACGTATTCACCCGTGCCAATGTTTTCTATACACCTAGTGGGCACTTCGCATCACCAACGGCACCAGTCTGACAAGCAGAGGCTGGCCGCTGCTGGGACAGAGCTGCGGAGAACCCCAGGCCTCACCAGGACAGGCAGCGCCGGGAAGAAGCTCGCACCTGTAAGCCTCGGGAGTTCGAAGAGCAGCGTTGGACCATGCAGGTGGTGCGCAGACAGGGCTGCCCGGGACGGCAGCGCCCCGGGACCGCCGTTCCCTCAGCAGCCGGGGGCAGCTACCGGCCGAACTCGGCACCTCCGCGACCCACCGCCAACGGGACCCGGGGTGGACGAGAGCCATAAACCCCCGCGGTGTCGCTCGAAGGGGCGGCGGGTGCCAGCACGGCGCTGCGCCGCCGAGCCCACCGGCAGGTAGCGGCTGCGCTCTCCGTGACCGTTATTTCTGTTACAGTTGGCTGTTACTACGGCTCGGCCGGGCCCGTGCCCGGGCCCGGCCCCATCGCGCCGCGCCGCGCCACCGCCCTCCCTGCGCGCGCCCACACCCCGCTCCGCGCACGCGCCACCACCCCCCACGCGCACGTGCGTCCGCAGGTGCACGGCGGCGCCACCGCCCCCCCTCCCCCCCCCCCTCCCCGACCGGGCGCGCCGCTGCGCGCGCCCTGCCCCTGCCCCCCCCCCACCCCCCCAGGCGTGTGGCGGGGAGCCGGAGGCCGCTCCGCTGCGGGCGGAGGAGGGGTGGCTCCTGCACCGCTATATCGGGGCGCATCCGGCGATCAGAGCGAGGAAGGGGCCTGTCCCTTTAAGAAGAGGCCCGGCTGCCGCGGCCGCCGCCGCTTAGCGGGGGGGGTGTGGGGTGTGGGGTGTGTGAAGCCGCGGCCTGCCCAGGTGGGGCCCCGCTATCGCCTCTCGTAGCCCCGGCCCGGTGTGTCCTTGCTCTGTCGCCGCGGTATCTCACCTGGGTAGCGGGCCCGGCTTCGGCGCGGCAGCAGCGGCGGCGGGGGGCTGGGGGTGTCTCCTGGGCTCGCTCCCCCGCTCGCTCCACCCGGCCTCTCGCCCCGCGTTGCCGGGGCTGGCGCTGCCTGTCTCCAGCCGCGGGGCGCTCTCGACTCCTGCCTCGCCAAGATGGCGCCCGCGCTGCTGCTGAGGAGGAGGCGGCGGCTGCGGGCGCTGGGACGGCGGCGGCGGCCACTTTCGCTCACTGAGAGGAGAGGAGCAGGGACACGGGGAGCCATGGCGGGGGGGAGGAGAGGCGCCATGGCCAGGCCTGAACAATCGAGCCCGGCATACCTCCCCGCCGCCCCAGTCCCGCGGCGAGGCCCTGCCGCCCCGCTCGCGTCGCCGCAGCCGCCGTACGGCCCCCGAGCCCACACCGCGGGCGCCGTCACCACACGCAGTCCTCGGGGGGCCCGCTCCCATCGATGCGCTCCAGCGGACGATTGGTAGAGTCTGGCGGTGACGGAAATTGCCGAAGGGACTCGGCAGAAGCGGACGGGTGAAGCTAGCGAGTCTCGCGTGAGGCGGGATGGGCTCTCGCGATGCTGGCGCGGGGAGGCGGATGTGTACCGGAAGTGATGCCCCCTCGCCCTTGAGCCGGCGGAAGGGCGGCGGGGTGGTGGTGGACCGGGACGGGGGCCCGCCTTCCCAGCCCGCCAGGGCCGCATTAGGCGGGCTAACCGCCTTCCCCCGGCCGGAGGGCGACCAGGCCCCTCTTAGCCCCCGTGGTGGGCGGCAGGTAAGGAGTGGCCGCCCTCTCGGACGGGAGCGTAGCGAGGCTTTCCCTTCAACCCAGTGAAAAGCGGCAGCATGTGCCGTGCCGGGCCCGGCCCGGCCGCCGCGGTACCTGAGGAGGCTCTGCAGCCGGGCACCACCACGGTTAACAGCATCTCGGGTAGAACGGGGGTGCTTGGAGCTACGTGCATTTCACCACATTCCCTTCGTCTTGCATGAAGAATTGCATCGCAGGAGCTCAGGACAAAGTGGGCCTGAAAGTTAATTCAGAGGACACTTCTCAAAGTAAACGCGGTGGGGCCATTTGCTGTTGAGCACAACTGCCTCCCAAAACCCATTAATTAGCACGTTTACAGTAAATCATTAGATGAATGATTAATCCAGATCACTTACTGCCTAGAGTAGAAATTTGTACTTCATGACTAAGCTCTTGTGTCATCCTAGCACAGAGTAGGTACCACAGTTACTAAGAAATAAGGCCACTGCTACTGCCCCAGTAAAACAAACAAAACCAACAGTTATATTTGAGAAGTGCACATGGTTTTGTCACACATCACTACCAAGCTTAGAAAAACAGTGCTAGCACTGAGCAGCTATGATCATAAAATCATAAAATTTCTCCTTTAAGAAAATTATAGTTTTCAATCTTGTGCATCGATGAGTGGTGACTCCAATTGGACTCAATTTCCAAATAAAAACTTGAAAGCCAAACTT
Source organism: Bucorvus abyssinicus (assembly GCA_009769605.1). Taxonomy (NCBI): domain Eukaryota; kingdom Metazoa; phylum Chordata; class Aves; order Bucerotiformes; family Bucorvidae; genus Bucorvus; species Bucorvus abyssinicus. The sequence continues at coordinate 18,506,894 of CM020042.1, read as the reverse complement.
GTTTCAAACCCGTTTTTATTTTTCTAAAGTGAACCAAGATAGTGGAACTATACAGTTCGATTACAGAACACTGTTCAGGGTTTAAAAAAAAAAAATGTAGAAAATAGACAAAGAGTAAACCTTGGAAGTTTTTCTGCCAATTTTTCTGCCACTCCCAGAAGTGAGCGAGTCCTATCTCTAGTTTCAAAGAGAAGACCTATTTAAATACTGCTGATCTAATATTCTTTGAGAAGATTAAAACCCCCTCCAAAACCACAAGAAACACCAATACACAAAAACCCAATCCACATTTCCCCTAACAATATTTAAAAGGAAAGCACAGAGATACCTCATAAGCATCTAGTCAGAGCAATTCACACAGAAAGAAAACCAGCTCAAACACGTATTGGTACATACTCACATGCAGAAGCTGTCCCTTGCGACCTGGAGTCATTACTATTCACGCATTTGCAGCCTGGTGACTAGACTGTTCTTGGACTACAATCTGGTTAGAACATTGCCTGGTACCTCTTACATTCTTCCTTCTTACATTCTACATTTTCTGGTGTTCATCAATGTTCACCGATGCTCATAGCCACAACCCTGAGAACAAAACCTTCCTTATACTTAAGGTGTTCCCTGCCCTGTCTGAATCATTTAAATGGCAAAACATGCAGTATTTTTAATGTATATAAATACATAAATGTGTATAAATTCAGAATTTCAAAGTGAAGAATTTCCTGCACTTGCAAGTCAAATATTGTGATACTCCAAAACCAAGACACAGGCATGGCTGACATTAATTTTGTCACGTGGTACAATAGTACTATGAGTTGGAAGAGCTTTATTTTCAGCAAATACCAGCAAAAGCAAGTATACTGGAAATAAACTGTTTTGCCTTGACAGCTTATTTTGCCTGGGAGGGAATACTATACATCTTTTAAACTAATTTAATTGCTCCCCGCCTTTATACACACTTGTCTATATACACACGCCACATTAATGTCACAGCCTTATCTACACGACTTTGTAACAGCACTGCTGACCAGCAATGCTTGTGTGCAACTTTCAGCAGGCAGCTTCTTTTCTGAGCCTAAAATAACTCTGACTTGGCAGAAAAGTCCTTTCTTATTAGTACACCTCCTTGCTGGTTTTGCCAGCATAGTAGTTCATTCGGGTGTCATTTTTCTCACTCTCCTGTGAAGACTGCTGTGTAGCTATGCCAAGAGACTTATCTCTATATAAATCAAGCCCACACAGGTTGCCCAGAAGGTTTTTTGATTTTTCCAAGTAAAGCCTTTCTAATGTCAATGAGCAGGCATTTTATAAGCTCCCCTGTTTACATATCTGGATTGAATGAGAGTTTTACATACCTGCAACAAGAAACAAAAGAACAAACACAATTTAAGACAGTGTTCTGATAATGATGCAAGAAAAACAAAAGTCACTGTTTTAAAAACAAAAATAGCTTTTGAAAAAAATGGATCTTAAAAACAGACCCTGAGAAGAACAGACAGACACAGAAGGAATTTCCTTCAAAAGAAAAACCATCATTATTTCCATTCAATGATGGGTTTACCTCTCACTGCAAAGCAAGGAGCTTTTGTTTGATATTCCTCTATGGGGAATAGCCTGCTTTTTCATTTGGATGTCTTCAAATACCCAGTTTAAGCTCATTTAGTCACCTGTATCAGAAATTAGATGAGTACAGCCAGCTTGACATTGGCTTAACGTTATTCCACAGATCTACCACTTGATTTTGATTTTCAAGCTTTTCTTGACAAAGTACATCCTGATTGTAGAAGGATGGAATTTGAGATACCGCTTTATTTGTGGGAAAGCAATCCCCGTCATCTCTGTAGTTTCCATCCTTCTGTGTATCACTTATCTCTTTTAACACCATGGCTGGTCTGATCAAAAGACCATCCTCATTCATTCTGTAGTCTTTTATTGCTTTCTACCTTCGCAGCTTCTGGATATCTGCCAGCTGACGCAGCTCCTCTGGCAGCTCCACGCAAGTGGGCTGGTAAGGAAAAAAGAAAAGAAACAGAAAAGAAATTAAATCCATACATATGCATACACATGCTCTACTTCTGTACATACCAGATAAGAGCTTCCTCTGTAATTAGCCAATGGAACAGAACAGTCATCTCTCACTAGCTCTCTGGAATGTATCAACTACCTGCTTACACAAACAATACCTCAGGGGAAAAAAGTGCCCCCACACTTTGGCAACCCAAAGGGAAAAATATTATACTTGCATTTATTGTTTACTCCTTTATTATGACTACCATCGAGATTTAGGTAATACTTCACATGTGGGATTTAGATGTCTCCCGAGAAACCTTCTGCAGATCCTCAAGAGAGATGTAACCAGTTCACGTTTGCTTGTAGCAGCCACTGCAAAACCAGCTTTCCCAGCTTTTCATTTAAAACCAAAGTATTGTATCCTATTGGTAAAAAAACCTTACGTGGAAAAAGCCAACATAGCGAGCAAGTCAACGAAACAGCCGCTTAGGAAGTACGTGAAAGGAGATACTCTCTTTGATTTGATCCTGAGCAATGCACGGGACATTGTTTAAAACATTACATTCCAGGATCTGCTCCTTGACAAGGACTGCAATGCCCACCATCTCTGTAGGAACAACAAAAAAATCCACAGTTGTGTTCAGCTGTAGAAAGGGAATTACACAAATAAGGAAGCTCGATAAAAAGTAGTAACAGGCAGTCAAGCAAATTCAATCCTAGTGGGTAGCATGGAGATAACTTCAAGACAACATAAAAGCAGCATAGAGTAAACATTACCTAACAGCAAAATACCACAGAAAGAGTGAAAGAAAATTGGCAGGACTACAGGTTAGGGGAATGGAGACTATAAAGTGAGCATCCTTCAGGAAAGAAAAGCCACATCCAAGTGAAAAACACAGTAAGGATGAATTTACAGAAAAAAAACGAAGGGCAGGCCAGAATAATTTTATTAGTATTTTTAAAAACATATAATGGAACTAATTAAAAAAAAAAATAATCTATAAACATGAGAGGATCACAAAATGTCAACCATGCTGCGGGGCTAAGTGATGATCAGAATACAAAAACAGTACAGTAAAAAACACAACATTTTTTATTTTCTACATTCAGCATGAGAAAAAAGTGGAGATTCCCACACCAAAAACATTTGTTATGTACCCAGAATCTGTTTCGGATTATCTCATAAATACTTAATAATGAAATACAAACAGCTAGGTAGATTTCGCCCAAAAGTCCTGAACAGTGAAAAAGATGAACGTGTAACCATACTATCTTGTGTAAAACCTGCCTTGATACCCAGGGGATTGGAAACTGGTGAATGTTTAAAAAAGGTCTCAGAAAAGATACAGGAAGTAACATGCTGGTAAGTCAGATGCCTATATGAGCGTAGTGGTAGAAACATTAAGAACAGAAGGAGTGTATATACAGATGTGATGCACTGGAAAAGAATTACCACAGCACCTGTGAAGGGAAGGCGTGCCTCACAAAACCTACGTTTAGAAGTTTGCACATATCCAGAGGAAGCCTAAATAATTCAGGTGGGATTACAGAAAAAAGCAGAGCAAGCACTTACTTGAAAACACCCCACCTTCAGTTCTGTTTAACCAGAGGAATGTACATCCAGCTGCCTAACTGCTACAGTGTCCTACAGTAAGAAATAATCCACATCCTAAACCATTTAAAGCTAAGTTGCACAAAAATTCAGGCTCTGTGTTCATAATGATTAACATGCATTGTGTGCAGTCCCAACTCACCTGCCAATTAGGAGAACTTCTGGCTCAGGCATGCAGTTATATTTAGACAGAGAACAGAGTTTATGCCATGACATGTCATGAATGTTTTATGTGATATTATATACTGCACTGCACCTTATCTACTGCAGCTTTACCTTAAGTGCCAGAGCTCTGCTTGCGAACTGCCACCACTTGAACAAGAACACACTGCACTTCTAGAACATTTGCTTCTTTACACTGATGGGTTCCCAGGCCGCATTTGCTTCTAAGTCCTAAACATCATAATGCAGCTGCATTTCCAAGTACCTAACATCACACAATATGAATCTACAAGGAGAGTTACATATAGCTCTTTTACTAGCTGTTGTCTAGTGATAGAGCTGCAGAGGCACAGAAATCCATTTTACTTGATGTCTGCACCCACAAGAAGAACAATTACTCCTGGCAGACAGTTATGCTGAAAATGCAGGAAACTGCAGAGACCTTCAGGGTGGGAAGTTTGTGTTGAGTTCTCCCCCTCAGTGGTAAGGAAGCTTATCAGTTTGAGAAAGATGCTGAAAAGGGAAGCTTCCTGAAGGAAGCTCTAATCTATAGAGTTGCATCCTGCCACCTTGACAGCATATCTCCCACCTGGTCTACCAGCTCAAGGGCCAGCTCCTCAGTACATCTGTTACTGCTGAAACAACTATCAAATGACAAAGGACTGCATTTGGCTGTCCATAAGCAAGGTCGAAGTCTCGCTGGAATGGCTGCCCACTGGCTGACCATAAGGACTCTCTTTCTTTCCCATTTCCAGCAAAACATCTGAAAGATCAGGAGGAAGAAGAGGTGGCTGAAACCTCAGGTGGAACCAGGACTACCATCAGTGACTGCTGTAATTGCTCTCAAGAATTACGACATCCAAGTCAAAGACTCAAACACTATTTGCACACAATACGTAACTGCTGCTTGCTCTGCTCTTACCAGTTTATTGCTGTGAAAGCAATAAACTGACATTGAACTCCATTTCTACCAGCCTATCCATGGCCTCTGACAACCTAGGACTTTGTTCCCATAAAATTGTTTATGAAAACTTGTCTAAGGGAAGGTACAAGCTTCTGTTGAAATTAGCGGGAACAAAACACACACCCCACCCCAAGTCATGCATTTGAAAAAAACAAGGCAAAATTAGACACAGGTAGATGCAGGTATGCATGTCTGAAATCAAGCACTCCTGAGTATGTTGAAGGCCACAAGCATGATCAGTGCATTTAGCCAGAAAAGGATTCTTGTATTCTGCCACTAATGGGGACCTGTTAGAGTATACAGAAACTTTTCATTGAGGAACAAGAGATGCATGTGGAAAAACAACTGCAGAGACTGGGCATACAGAGCCTGAGGAAGGGTGGTGACAATTACATTTATCAGCCTTATTCACACTTGTCTTTCCTCAACTCTCAGGGGATGCAGTGATCCACAACAGCAAATTAACAGGCTTGGCTTTTACTCCATGATTATGCATATTCACTTTTCCCTGCTGCTGTTTTCAAGAGGGAAAAAAACCCAAAAAACAGGGTCTGCTCCAGATCTGCTCCCAGAAGCTGAAACCCCTGATTCCATAAGAGAAGGTGAGAGTAGGTAACCGCTCCAGTAGTTATTATTCAACATTATTGGTCATTACTCAGCATTGATCAATTCACAGGCAACCTCAGACTGGAAACCCAAAGCACGTTTTTCACCAAGTATATCCTGATACTGTTACTACACAAAAAAACCATTTGCATTATGAACTTCTGGATGTGGCAGTGACCCAGGAAAGATTAGGAGGATGCTACCATGCTAGTCCAACCTGAAGTTCAATGTTGTAAACCCTGATCCAGGAGCTGAGATTCAATATGCGACAGCTGGAGATAGGAAGAAATGAGGCTATATATTCTATCCAGCTTCAGTACTTTATTTCTAATGAAGTCCCATGATTGAAACCGTGTCTGTGTACTCATTTTGCAAGTACAGTTTACATGGGTGTATCATGTAGTCCCATCTCACTACATGTACTCCCCCTCACTACAAGAGGACATTGAGGTGCTGGAGCATGTCCAAAGAAGGGCAATGAAGCTGGTGAAGGGTCTAGAGAACTATGAGGAGTGGCTGAGGGAATTGGGGTTGTTTAGCCTGGAGAAAAGGAGGCTCAGGGGAGACCTTATCACTCTCTACAACTGCCTGAAAGGAGGTTGTAGTGGAGGTGGGTGTGGGTCCCTTCTCCCAAGTAACAAGTGATAGGAGGAGAGGAAATGCCCTCAAGCTGCGGCCAAGGGAGATTTAGGTTGGCTATCAAGGAAAAAATTCTTTACAGAAAGGGCTGTAAAGCATTGGAACAGGCCGTCCAGGGAGGTGTTGGAGTCACCATCCCTGAAAGTTCTGTTCACTCAGAAATTATGTCCACCTTCCAGTTCAGAAGTAGTGCAAGGTATCTTTACAGCCCTGTAGCATTTATTGTCTTTGGCTTTGCTGCAGTCCTGCTTCAGCAACAGTAGCCTCTCTTCCAATTCTCCAGCATGGATAGAACATAGTAGATATTTCAGGTTTCCAAAATGTTTCCCTGGCATGGGTATTTACTTCAGAATCCAAGGAGATCCATTACTTCTGTCGTAGTAGTACCTGCACCAGATCATGTCTGGAGAACACAGTCACCAAGCATCAGGGCTCCAGAGCTGCTGTTGTGGAGTCTGGCTCCAAGATGAGGTCAAGCTCATTGTCCCAGACCACTGTTCAACAAGGGTCCAAGGTGGAGCACAAATATAAATTGTAACTGGTCAGTGTAAAAAATAAAATAGTCCAGTAAAAGCATCTTCCAGGTAACTTGCAACTGTAGCCCCACAAAGTGCACAGAAGGCATAACAGAGACCTTAATGATGGATAAACTTTACTTCTAAATATCAATGAAAAAGCACTAGAATAAATATGGGGTCGGGGTGGGTAAGTGTATTGGCTATTACTTCATTCTGAGAATCAGATCTGAATAAAGGCTTTTTGATTCAAGGAATTAATACAGACTTAGCCAGAAAACCTAAAGTTGCACAAACAAAGCTTTTTTTTTTCCCTTTTTTTTTTTTCTTAAAACAGATTTAGCTGAATTCATCAACTTGCAAAGGATTCCCTTAAAGTTAGTTTTGTTTACTTAGTGGAGAAACTGAAGTAACAGATCAGATTTAACTAAACCGAACTCCATATGTGGAGTTGAAGTATGTATTGCAAGCAGATTTTAAATTAAGTAGAAGAAACTTTCATTTGTGTCATCTCCATGCAACATATAGAAACAACAAAAAATTATGAATAACAGTGAAATGATGGTGAAAAAGGCTACTTTTACTATCCATACTGTAAGATTTCTAAAGCAACTGCAGGAAGTATGATTATCAGATGTGGTATTAAATAGATCTTCAAAACGCTGTTTGAAATGCCCAGGATCAGATTAATTCCTTGGATGATCTTATGGAATAAATGAATTTACAAAAGGATTGGCTTCATCAACCTCAGTACCACTTAAAAAAAAATTCTACAAAAAAAATACACCAATGCAAAGCAGAATTGGTACTCTTTCTACTTTAACAGACTGTTCTTTTCCCTCACGTCATGCCTACTTTCACATGCATTTCACATTGGAAATCCAGATGTCAAGCTCATTTTGTTTTATGAACTAGGAACAACCTTCTTCTTTTTGCAGCTCTCCTCTAAAAAGTTTTTCAGAGATGAGCTCTTTCATCTGCGAAGCAACTATGACCTCTTGTGGTTATCTAAACTAATTTCCTCCTAAATACTAAACGGGATTTTCTGCTCTGAGCTCTTAAGTAATTCCCAAAGGATTCAAATCTGTGCTTGAGTGCTTTGTTAAACCAGGTCAAAGAAAAAGACAATTTCTTCCACGAAGTAGACCTGCATTCTCTTTTCCTCATAAATGTTTCAAGACATTAACAATCGCAAAAAAGAGGTGGTAACAGGATTTAATCATGTTAGTTCAGTCTCTTTGTGATGAATGAGGATGTTTGATCGTTCACTTTTCACTCAAATTTAATACAGGCAACACCTTACACAGTTATTGCAAGCCCTCCTAAGATTACTTCATTGAGAAGACATATAAAGACCAGAACAATACCACTGCTTGTTTGGTTCGCATTGATATGTTCTTTCCATTTGTGCAGGAAGTCAAGCTCCTTAACCAAAAGTCTTATTTACTCCACCCCCCCCTTCAAAATTAACAAGCAATTACAGAAGTGTCCACCATACAAAAGCCAAAAGCCACTCCAAGGTATCTGGGCATGCAGTACTACTGGTTCTATGTAACCAAAGAGGAAAAGTATTACTTGACTTGATATTGTTGCTGTTGTTATTGTTGTTTTTAGATAACATAGGCAAGAATAAATTAGGAAGACAAGGTAACTCAGAGATGCTTTTACAAAAATAAATATCTTTGGCGAACAAGAGACAACGCAACTCAGAAACAGCCACTGTGTGAAAAACGACAGAAATATAGAACAAGATTTGGGGACTAAATGCTCTTACCAAAACAAAGCATCTCTGGCAGCAACTTGCACGAACATTTCACAGCTGCCTGTCCCTCTTCATGCCCTTGCACATACTCAGCCCCTATTAAGCCTAGAGTTTCTCAATCTCAGTTTAGAGTGAACAGAAGGCACGTGTGCCCATGCCTTAACAGCTGCAGCTCACCATCCACAACACTAACTTGAGGTGGATTTGTGCTAATGGACTAACATGAAATACAGCTACGTAGATACAGGCACCATCACTGCTGCTGCTGCATGCAGGAAACAAGGTGTGTGGCATAAAGTAGGGTGTACACTTGCAGAAAGGAGTTGCTGTAGCTAGGTCCTCCAGAGTTTACCTATCACGGCCTTAGATCAAATCACTAACCAGAGAAACAAGCAAAGGCATACCTACCTTTGTGCTCCCAAGGTTATCTCCAGATCCAGCCCGGTAAGTGTTTAAATAATCATGCACTACAGCTGATAGGTCAGACATCAAGTTATCCATTAGAGATGAGTGGAGCAGCAGAAGGTACATAGCTTTCAGGGCAAGTGCTTTAAGTAGAGAAGCTGGAAAGGGTCTCAAGAACCATATATCAGGATTCTCCTGTGTATCCCAATGCAAACGAAAACAGTTATTTAAGTAGCAAAAATTATAACAAAGCTTTTAATCCCATTCTTCTGCAGTTTATAACATATCTCCCGATGCTGATCTGTTATTTTCAGTGCTACCAAATGCTTGTAGCTTCTAGGGCCATCTGGGTACAAGCCTGCGCATTAGAGGAGTTTTGGAGGAGTGATTGCTTCTTTAAAAAACCCCACCTATTCCAGCATTTAATGCTAGGTTTCCTCTCACCCATTTCTGAAACTAGGCTGGATTCCTATGGGCTGAGCTGAAAGATCTAAAGGAAAAAAAAAAAACCCTCATCAACAGAGCTGGGGAAGCAGCTGGGAATAATAAACATCTTCAGCCATTACAACGGGAATCAGAAGAACATGGAAATAAGGCCCAGCTAAGCAGCTTGACCATGATACCCTGCGCAAAACTGTCACTACAGAGTGGCTTACACTGGTATACTTACTACATACATATTACACAGTCATTTTCCTTTTTTAATCTTCAGACTAATAGGAGGATTTGGTCTCGTAAACTAAGGAAGACATGTTGTCATGTGGCTTAGATTTGCCATAGAGAATTCTCTAAATTGAAGTTTTGAGAGACAGCATTAGAATTCTGAAACTTATATAAAAATAAAGCTGTGTTCACTGAGTAGCTATTATAGGAATATCAAATAACATTTAATCCAGGATTTCAAGAAAGATTTTAACTCTATGAACAGGCAGTGCAAAGCCACTCAGATTTACACAGGAAGTTGCAAGACCAGTATGAAGAGAGAAAAAATACCCTGGTAGGAAAGAGATTGTTCCTATTCAGTAAACAAATTCTGTCTATATAGTGAAGTCTCATTCAATACCTAGTTCCCATATTTATTAGCCTCTTTGGAAAAAGCAAGGTAAGGTGATTAAAAATCCATCAAGAAGATGCCACAACTGGCACTAGCGTATTTATATAGTATTTAACTAATTTGATATCATCCTATGAAAAGGTCACCCACCCACTGGATGAAGGGAAGGCAGTAGATGTAGTTTTTCTGCATATTAGTAAGGCTTTTGATACTGTCCATCACCGCATCCTTCAGGACAAGCTGCCCAGCTGCGGGATGAGCAGATTCATGGTGCACTGGTGAAGAACTGGCTGAAGGGCAAAGGATGGTAGTGAATGGGGCTGTATCTGGCTGGCAACTGCTCACAAGCAGTTCCTCAGGGTTCAATTCTAGGGCCAGTTCTGTTCAATATATTTATCAAATGATCTGGATGCAGGATTTGAATGCACCGTTAGCAATGTTGCTGATGACACCAAACTGGGAGGTGCTGTTGACTCTCATGAGTGACAAGAAGCCTTGCAGAGGGATCTAGATAGATTGGAGCATTGGGCTATAATTAATGGGATGGAATTTAGCAAGTCGAAATGCTGGATTCTGCACCAGGGATGGAGTAACCCCAGGCACAAGTATAAATTGGGTATAAATTGTGAGCAGCCCCGCAGAAAGGGATCTGGGGGTGCTGGTTGGCCGCAGGCTCAGCAGGAATCAACGCTGTGCCCTGGCAGCCAAGAGGGCAAACCACATCCTGGGGTGCATCAAACACAGCATAACCAGCTGGTCAAGAGAGGTGATTATCCTGCTGTATTCGGCAGTGGAGCAGCCTCAGCTTGAGTGCTGTGTGCAGCTCTGGACCCCACGATGTAAGAAGCCTGTGAAAGCCCTTGAATGCATCCAGAAAAGGGCAACAAAGCTGGTAAAAGGGCTGGAAGGCATGTCCTATAAGGACCAGCTAAGGACTTTGGGCTTGCCTGGTTTGGAGAAAAGGAGGCTGAAGGGCAACCTCATTGCTCTCCACAGCTTCCTGAGGAGCTGGAGAGGGAGGTGCTGAGCTCTCCTCCCTGGTATCCAGTGACAGGATGCGTGGGAATGGTTCAAAGCTGCACCAGGGCAAGTTTAGGCTGGACATTAGGAAGCATTTCTTTACTGAGAGGGTGGTCAAACACTGGAACAGGCTTCCTAGACAGGTATTCGATGTGCCAAGCCTGTCAGTGTTTAAGAGGCACTTAATAATCTGCTTTAACTTGGTCAGCCCTGAACTGGTCAGGCAGTTGGACTAGATGGTTGTTGTAGGTCCCTTCCAACTGAAATAGCCTATTCTGTTCTATTCATAAAGCTTACATTCTCCAAATCTTAGGAGCTCCCGGCCCGTTAATTTTTTCCCTTGCTCGTCCCCATCTGAAAGATAAACAAACCCAAGGACAATAGAAAATAGTGATTTGGCAAATGCTGCTGAACTGCGCAAGTAAGAAAAAAAATCACTCATTTTTTCATTCTAACAGTTTCTTCTTTTCCCTACTTCAGATTCATTTTAACCAACTTTTTCTGTTGGAACCAGGTTTCAGAAATAGTCAAATATATTAAGATATCCAGAACACTCTTTTACCCGAGTTATATATATCCTCTATTGTACAAGCTTTGTGGTTCTTCAAAACCTCAATTTCAAATGAGCTATTAGGAAATACCAGCACAAGCACTGATGCCAACTAAAGCTTCCGTGTCTCCCAAGGCAATGTTACAAAATGTCTTTTGTAATTTGAGCACTGCATAGTGCCATGCTCTTAAAAAAGAGAGAAACATCTCAAGGTGGGCAAAGCACAGTTCACAGTTGAGTCTTCAGAAGGTGCCTCACTGAATCACTCACTGAAGCCATCTCCTGCCTGCATTTCATGATGGCATCCCATTTCAAAGGTATCTTCAAGTGCTGCATCAAACACGCCTGTAACGTGCAGACACGGTGTGGAAGGAAGCTGCCTGTTGCCATTGAGAACTTCAGAGCATCAGCAACCTGTGATGGAAAGGATCAACATGCCATGATCAGCGTCCATTAACCCAAGGCAAAGAATGTGGAGGTTTGACAGTAGAGATGCATATTAGAAGTATGCTGCACACAACTTAATCCTTATTTCAACTGCATTCAGTTGCAGAGCTAGTAATCTGACTCCTTAAAGCTGTTAAGTTACATAAAAGGGTAAATTAAGTTTTAAGAATGACTTATATAAGTTAAATGTTGTATTAGTCTAAGGCTCCCTCTAGCTCGGTACTCTTGTCTCTAGATAGCAGGTGGTTAGGAGCAATGCCAGAAGACAGTAAATGTACAGTGATACCTCCCAAGGATACTTACGGTTTAGCCTTTTATCTAGAACCTGAAGTAGCATTGCAATATAAGGAAAACATACGTAAGGAAAGAATATGTAAGTTGTTGAAAACCCCTGGCCTAAAACCTGATTTTGCCAGTAAGACTCACCTTTGACAGCATACGGAACCAGAAGAGAAGCAGGCAACATCCTCCAGCAGGAACTGCATGGCATGGTGTTTGCTTATTTCTCATCCTGGTTTCACCTCTTTTACCTTTTTGCACGAACAGCCCTGACTCTTGTCCCTAACCAAAGATTAGTGAGCGCATTGCAACAGGTGCAGAGAGAAGACAACAGAAAAGGGAAGCCTGGAGAAGAGTCCACTCACCAGGAGAATGGAGAGCAAAAAATAAAAAGCCTGCATCCACACTCAAAATCTGACACTGAGCTGTGAGAACAACCTACCCCCTTCAGACTTCCTCTGCTACTCAAAAGGCCAGATTCCCATTGTGGACCACTGAAATCCCCACTGACCTCTTGTAGCCCTTTTCTCCTTACTACTATCTCCTGAGATACCTTGAGCCAACACTCAAGAGAAGCATTCAGCAATCCCACCAACAAAACCATGAGCTTATAGGCCAGCCCAGTTTTACTGCAAGGGTTACAGCTGAAGCCAGTGTTTGAGCTGTTCTACCACATGTTGCCCATATGCTACCTAGACCAGACCACGTAGTGCTTGGCAGCACCGGCTCAGTGCCTGCAACAGTGACCACAGAATTGTAGCTGACCTCTTCTGGCCTCTTACAGTGAGGGTAAATTCCAAGACGAACCCCCCATTCCTAACTTCTCTATAAAGTCTTTGAGGAAAAAACAAAAATCTCTTCCTGTCCAACAGCAAAGGCAAGCAAGCTGGTATGATTTATTAATGACTAAAGCTGCCTCTAAGGCATCAACTAAAAAGCTAACTGCTGCCTTCTCTGGAAGAGAAGCCATGTATTTGCTAAACCTGGCAGAAGAAAGTGCTAAGCTAATCCATTGACTGAATTTCTAAAGAATAAAAGATTGCATGAAGATATTATGAAAAAAATGCAAAATGTTAGAGCACTAAAAGTAGAACAAGCAATCCTGGACTAAGGAAAGAACTGTAAGACCTCCTATGCTCTGAAGTAGGACAGAGGTAGGACTGCCTGACTACTTTGCTGCAGTACCAAGAAATCTACAAGCACCAGCTGAAAAGTGGCAGGAAACATACCTGGAGAAAGAAAACTACAACAATTCAAACTGATTAGTTCACCAAAGAGAAGAAAATGGAGAAGATCCAGGTAAAGCTGACCTTCACTGGATTGTAAGCACAAATCACCAGGGAAAGAAATTTCCATTACTCATTACTGAACAGCCCTTTATGTTGTACTTCTGACCACTAAAACCTTGTCTGGCTTTTCACTCTCATGGCCAAATGCAAATGAGGAGGAACCTCAGGAAAGACCTCAAGCAATCAATTACGTTTACCTGAAAGTGAAAACAAAAATGATGTTCAAATCTATGGAAATATATTCCATTCTTCTAGGTGGTTAGAGAGAGAGTTTCTAGTAAAACATTTCAATGCTTTCCAAATAAGGAGAGAAAAGTCTTAAATATATAAACAAAAATTAAAGCATCTGTGTGATTGACATTCATAAAAGTCTAATCTGAATGAACAAGATTACAAAATAAACTTGCCCACAATGAAAACAATGTTTTAGCTTTCACTGTGAAAATCTTCATCCAGAGTCATTGCATGCTAATTGCTTGGATTCAAAGGCAGGAAAACGACGACACGCTAAAGAATAGTGTATGTGCATTTATCTGTGGATCCAGACAGCAACAGTGACTTCTTCACTTGCACATTTTGTGATTAAACCTTGCATGGACCTCTGTCATAGGGAAAGTGTCAAGCTGTCAAATTTTCTTTTCTTTATTCTTTCAGCACAAACCTCTAGGAAGAATTGTATTATTGCTTTTTGATTACACAGATATGCAATTATGGTTTAACCCCAACCAGAAACTAAATACCACACAGCCACTGGCTCACTCCTCCCCTCTCCACAGTGGGATAGGGGAGAGAATTGAAAAAAAGTAAAACTTGTGGGTTGAGATAAGAATGGTTTAATAATGAAAATAATAACAACAATAATTAAATATAATAGTAATAATTGTAGTGAAAAAGAATATAACAACAAGAGGGAGAAATAAAACCCATGAAAAGACAAGTGATGCACAATGCAATTGCTCACCAACCTCTGACCAATGCTCAGCCAGTCCCTGAGCAGCGATCCACCCCTCCTGGCCTGCTCTCCCCAGTTTATACACTGAGCAGGACATTCTATGGCATGGAATATCCCTTTGGCTAGTGCAGGTCAGCTGTCCTGCCCATGCTCCGCTCCAGCTTCTTGTGCACCTGCTCACTGGCAGAGCATGGGAAAATGAAAACTCCTTAACTTAGGATTAAGTGCCACTTCACAACAACTGACACATCAGTGTGTTATCAACATTATTTTCACACTGAATCCAAAAACACAGCTACTACGAAGAAAATTAACTCTACCCCAGCCAAAACCAGGACAACAACGGACAACATTTTAAAATAGGCAGGGATTTCACAGCATAAGAATGCTCTATCCTCATGATGCAGCATAGAAGTGTCCCAGAAGCCAATGTTAGGCATGTAAACACTGATAACAGCCAGTTGCCTGCTCACTATGCAGCTTTTTAGGCTGCTTTAGCCCAACAGGACACACACACCCCCCAAGGCAGTCAAATGTGAAATAGCAGTATGAGATTTCTGCAAACATTATCATTAAAAGTTACTTCAACAGGTGATGCTTAAGTACTATTAGAACATCAACAGAAACCTTTCACTGACATCCTCTATGTGTTAATTATATTAGGTTACTTATTGCAAGAAATAAACAGTTGCAGCAACGGGCAAAAACCAGGGATAAATAACGCTTTTCAAATTACGCAGGCAGGATCCCATCTAAACCAGAGTTCTTCACTCCATTGCTGCATTTTTTCAGGCAGAGTCTCACTCACGCACAGGGCCTGTTCCAATTTTACAACACTGGGAAGTTGTCTCTAAGAAGTGCTTTGCGAGTTTGCTCAGAGGTAGCTCCCAGTTATTTGCTCCATCAGTACAGAGTAGAAGACAGCTTACCTCCACAATATCAGGTACACTGCAGGGTAGCCAAAACCAGACTACTTCCCTAGCTTGCTTACATTAGAACTAGGATTCAGGCCAATGAATCAGAGTAATTGAATCAAAGCCAAGAGATCTATCAGTGCAAGAAAAGCATGCATGTCAGCTCATACCCAGACAACAGAACAATGAGTGCCATCCTGTGTACTTCAGACCCAAGGGTGGATAGTTCTGGTTAGCTATTTCCGCTTGCATCAGTTCAATGTTCTAGCCAGTACAGCTGGGAGCTCCAGTGGGAATTTTCACCGCTACCTTTTTCATGCAGTCAAAACTTAACACTGACTGAGATTTGAGCTGTCATGGAGTAACATAATTTTTAGGAGCAAAAGGGCAAACTAAGATCATAAGGGGACTGAAAGAAACCTCTGCTGTACAAAACTTACTACGTAGCCCAGATTAGGGCTTTGAAGAGTTACTACAGGCAATCATATCTATGACGTGAAAAGTCAGTATACAGGCAAGGACAAGTCATACATGACTATGCATAATGTATATTATGAAAGATCACAGCCATTATGTCTCCCTTGAAAGGCTCAAATTCTCCTGTTAGTCACACAATATTAACTACCACAACTACCAGGGCCAGCACCACCAAAAACAGTTTTTTGAGGTAACCTGGTCTGTTCTCTCACTTCTACCAGTGCTTTTATTAGTAGGTCATCCCAGTGCTGGATACCCATAGCAAGTTTCTACACTTGTGACAGGGGTAGAAAGAGTAAACAAAGATTATAAAGCACAAGCTGACCAGGCTCCTGTTTAAGTCACAGTAGCCTCAGGTTGTACAAGGTTGATCAACACCAGTTAATACATCTTAAAAACAAAACAAAACAAAAAAACTCCACAACACATTACACTTGCTGCTAATATTAGGTATTAACTGCCTTTAAAATGAGTCTACACAAGACTCTAAGTAACACTATCGGCCTTGGCTGCTGGCTCTTTTTAGCTAGAACAAAACTAGTACATTTACATTTACTGCCACATTCTAGTAATGTTAAGCCTTCTCTGAGAGAACGCCCTAAACAAGGCTGAAGTTTCTCTTGTTGAAACGTTTGTTCCCAACCAGAATATTTGAAGGGTACCTGTGTATCAAAGATATTGAGGAGGAGGACACCATACTGATGAAAGAGGCAGTCTGAGATCCAGCAGCAGTCATGCATGACCTGAAGCAAGAAAGAGCTGTCAAACAAATGCGTCCAACTGCAACTTTTTGTTGCAGGTAGTTAATTATATATGTATATGACCTCTGCCACCACAAATGTCCTCACACACCATATACCATTACCTTCAAGATGTTTTTCTGTTCCAGCACCATTTGCAATCCATTTTTGAAAGCCTGAGGTCCCAGAAGGAAGATCTCACATAGAAAATTGTGGCTCTTTGTTGCTATCTACAACAATTCTGTTGCAGAGAAAATGAGTGAGGGACAGAAGAGCACAGGATTTCAAGTAGGAGAGAGTGCACTGTTGCCAACAAGCCATAAACCCCTAAGTACAGGATTAGGTTGGGGAGAGTAGGTTTAGGTTCCTTCATGCTAATTCATAAACAAGTCTTGTTTTTACCAGAGACGCTCAGAGACTCTCACAATAACTAGAAACAACGACCCAGTAGTCTACCAAACAGTTAAACACAGCATTTTGGGACATATAAGGAGCACAGTACTTAAAATAAATTTCTACACCTATTACAGTGACATTTTTAAAGAACCACTTCCAACAAAATTCTTGTTCCTATGACATTCCTTTCATTGTCAAAGATCACTACCAAAGAAATAAAGAACATAATTTTCCATCCTAGCATTTCAAACGGGATATAAAATTTGGGTTTTGGCTATGTTCAAATTCATAATAGTTTAACAAAAGCTGTTATTTGAAAACAGTTAAGCCATACCAAAGAAAACATTTCGTGGACACCTACTTCTGCATAAATGAGTTAAGTTTGAAGCATGAACTCCCACACAAGTTTTTGCTTTGGATAATCATACTCACTTTTCAACTTATCTAAAATTAAACTAAGATGATGTTGAGCTAAGATATTATGCTATTCTCCTTTCTGTCCCTTCCTTTTCAGATGCTGATAATATCACGGCTAATAAAGATACTGTATCGTCTTTAGTTGGATTTTACTCCTTCAATTATATTGGCATTGTGATTAGGTCTTGCAGTTTTTCAGTAACAGCTGTACTAGTATAATATCTCTACCTGTATACAAGTACATAAAGATGGCAAACCAAGTATGTTACATTGTTACATACAAATGTATATATTACATATAAGTTTAGTAATTATTGTATTGCCTTATAATGGCATAATTCTTTCTGTAACAGGTCTTTTATGAAATACCTGATCCATCTTGAAGAATACCATATCCCTTACCGAAACAGTTAACATGAGTAAGTCTTAAACACAGGCTAATTCCCAAATGTTTGTCAGTTATGCCTCAGTTTCATAGCACATTTTGGGAAATATCTGCCTCTTACCGCAAGCCATAAGAGTTTTCCATGACGACACAATTTAACACCTTCTCCTCCTATACTGACAACACACTGGTGTTTTAAATGCAGCACCTAATGAAAAAAATAGGGATAAAATAAATTGTGCCAGAGAATGATAAACAGAGGGACAAATAGTAAACTGCAATTCTTCTGATCATGATCAAATACAGACCAAACTCACAATGATTCTCAGATAGATAATGATCCAAGAGAAACAGACACAGTGTAAATCCAGTTACAGATAGACAGGTAGAAATTCCATAACTAGAAACTTCAATGATAGGTTTAGCAGAGATTATGGATAACTAAAGAATATAGACTCCTCTGATGTCCTCACAAGAAATTCTCCTAAGTATGTTTTAGGAATTTGCTTAAGATCACATAAAGAAAGGGTTCCTTTCAGGTAAAAGGAGAACTCATTTTCTACGGTATGAAAGAAAAACCTGTTACTCTCACAGACACAAGAAGTTTTCAAACAATTAATGCAACCTGTAGTGCACATGTAACACAAGAAGTAGAAGGCATCAACAAAACTAAAAAAGACAGCTGCTTTTTCAAGCAATGGTTAGATTCCTCTGTAAGCAGGGAAATCTCTTCCTGTGGGGATGAGCTTTTTCCATAGATATACCATAGTAAAAGCCCAAATCCCAACTGATGTTACTGCAAGACAAAATAGCATGGAGGACCTATAGCATTGCTTGTGTAATTCAGGATCTAAATAATGCTATTACATTTAATAATAAATCTCTCTTTGGCTCTGAGTTCTGAGACAAAGTCTTTCTACAAAGTCCACGTATGTTATTATACATGATTCAAAAGAAAAAGGTCCAGGCATGTCTGGAGTTCCAAACACCTACAAAAACACCACAATTCCCTCTCCAAATGCCAATAAATCCTTAGGTTGTTCCCTTCCTAAACAAAACAATCGTTCCCTAGATAGTAACCCTTCATTTCAGTTACTCATGATGCAGAGTCTGAAAACAGCAACCAACACACACTGATGCAGATTCACATTCACCCACTGCAAAGTCATGTGCACTGCACTCTTCCCCTGCATATATGCATGCTTTAAATATACTTTGATGCCACCAGAGATGCCAGAGATACCACTTTTACTTGACTTAAAGAAGCCAGTTACTATCTATTACTCAAATTTCACTACAGTCTGAAAAAGTGGTTTCCACTATAAGACATCATCATGAAGCAGCGCTCACAATCTGCCACCTAAATGGATCTACTGACAATTAGAACAGAACAGGCTTAGAATTTATACACACTGCGTAAGAGCTTTCATTAGTACCTACTGCTGGGCCAAATTTCTGCTGGAAACAATAACTGTGTAATCCACATTCTCTTCTTCCTTCTCTAAAGGGAAGGGAAATAAAAAACCCATTAGATGCTTCCTCTACTTGAATGAACTTTACACAAGGTATGTATTCAGCTGTATAATCACTCTACTTTCCTGGTTTAGTTCTTCCCTACTTCCTGAACACACCCAAACAGATCACTGACCTGATTCAGATGTGCACAGTCTAGAGCATGACACAAAATTCTGTTTTTGACAGAAAAACTGTGTGTTTAAAAGTGAGTTGCAGCACTGTTTTTTGTCATTATGATGTATTAAGGTAACAAAAAGGTTTCAGATTAAAAAATTACACCCATTAAAAAAAAAAAAAGCACCCTAATTCCAAGGCTTTTTCAGGGAAGGAAAAAGATTGTAACAAGGACAAAACTAACAGACAGTGACACCACAGAACAGGGACAGCTAAGTGATCAAAGAGGCCAAAAGACTAAGCCAGAATTTACAGTTTTTTAACTTAACAATATCTAGGGAACAGGTTAAAGGAGGATTCTCTTATAAGATTTTTCCCTTCTCTTTAGGTAAGATGCAAATGTCAATAACATGCATGACAACATAAGGGCAATCTTCTAAACTCCTGAAGAATAGTTAATTGAAAGATTGTAAGAACAAGTTTTTAAATCTCTCCCAGATCACATCAGCCTTTGCTCACTTTCTCCCCCACTACCAGGTAAATGCAGCTAACCTTCCTTTAGCCTGTACAGGTCTTGCACTCTCATCACAGCTCTATGAAAACAGAACAAGCTGATCACATTTTGGATCTGTACCTGCATGTGTGTATACAGCAGGAACCACACAACCGAATCAATGCAAGCATGTGATAGCCACCACAGAAGCAAAGAGCAACTGTCTTACAGAGCTTTAAGTTACGTGTCACATTTCAGGAGGAAGTCTAGGATTAAAACAGTCACCAGAGAGGACTGCTCACTGGCTGAAGCACTTTCATTTCTCCAAAAGATCAGTTGTGCTGCTCAGCCGCTTCTGCAGCTGATGAGAGCTACAGGATAAACATTCTGGAAAGCAGATGCATTTCCTTCTGATGTTGTGGACATATCTGCAGGCAAAAACCACGTGTGCAGAACGAGCTCTGTACCTCTCTGTGACCATTGTTCTTTCAGAATACATCCTGCTCTGATACAGGCAAACCAAGACATCACAGCCTCTGGGAAAAGATGTTGAGTGACAAACTAACTACATTGCTTGACTAATACCCACACTACCTGAGAGGGAGTATTTTAGGCTGTCTGAGGCTCTGCGCTGGCTCTCTAGGAAAAGACAAGAACTCCATGGGCCACAACTGGCTGGTCCTGTGTCTGCTTGTTTGTTCCCTTCAACAGCTGAAGTGTACCTGCATGAGCAAGGCAACCATACCTAGCACAGAAGTCAAAAAATTACAAATTCCACCAGCATGGAGATTTTAATAAAGAAAATTATTTCATCTAATGTCATCTGCCTGTGTCCAGACAATGAACTGTTGCATGTCAAGTAACTTCCTAATCCAATGTGCATGATTCTTAAAGAAGCCCTTGAAGCTACCCAGCAATAAGCTTATTTTGCACAAAAGGGCCTTAATTTTGGATAAATTTTCACATTTATTCTGAAAGTAAAAGGTGAAAGCAGTACCTGAACAGACGCTCACTGCAAAGGTCAGCAATGATTTCAAGGGAAAACTGAGCTTAAAGTAAAAGAATGAAGTACCTGACCTGAACCCAAGAACCACACAATTTAAATATCTATGTCTTTATACTGAGTCAGTAATATTTGATCCATTAGTAAGTTACTGTAATTGGAAGGCAATTTTACACGTTTACCAATATGTAAAACAGTTATAGCCACTGAAACTTTACTGTAATCAAATAGAAGTTATTAAATCATATAAAATGCTATAAAAATAGTTAGGAAACATTCTACTGACTGAAAAATGTGACATCTTAGAGGCTTTATTTCTACAACGGGACAGTCTGAGGTCAAGAATACTTCACTGGGAAATATTACTTTGTCCTCTTTTTGGCTGGCATAGAGTTTATTTTCCTCCTAGTTGCTGGTACAGTGCTGTGTTTTGGATTTAGCATGAGAATAACGTTGATAACACACTGATGTGTCAGTTGTTGCGAAGTAGCACTTAATCCTAAGTTAAGGAGTTTTCATTTTCCCATGCTCTGCCAGTGAGCAGGTGCACAAGAAGCTGGAGCGGAGCATGGGCAGGACAGCTGACCTGCACTAGCCAAAGGGATATTCCATGCCATAGAATGTCCTGCTCAGTGTATAAACTGGGGAGAGCGGGCCAGGAGGGGTGGATCACTGCTCAGGGACTGGCTGAGCATTGGTCAGAGGTTGGTGAGCAATTGCATTGTGCATCACTTATCTTTTCATAGGTTTTATTTCTCCCTCTTGTTGTTATATTCCTTTTGTTCACAATTATTACTGTTATTTTATTTTAATTATTAAACTGTTCTTATCTCAACCCATGAGTTTTACCTTTTTTTCTCTGATTCTTTGCCCCATCCCACTGTGGGGAGGAGTGAGCGAATGACTACATGGTGCTTAGTTTCTGGCTGGGGTTAAACCATAACGGACAACTTAGTATAAATTTCCTTATATTGATACAAAACCATCCCATTATGAGTATAGACCTCCAATCACATACATCTCTATCTCAATAGAACAAAACATAAAACCCCCTTTCTGATCAGCCTTTAGATGTAGCTGAAGAATCTTGTACCTAAAATTGTATATTTAAAGGATTAACACAGGAGTCTGCTACTGAGGAGAGCATATTCAAGTCTGTGCGAACACAGGCTTACTTAACAGGGAGAAAGAAGACAGGACATCAGAAAGTATGAAGGCTGCTGCTAATCACAATTCTATGTGCATTTTAACTACGTTTTAGGGTCTATTCAGTAGATACCACTTCATACTTCTCTTAAGAGGAAGAATAAGCTATTCAAAGACTCAAAGCAAAGCCATCTAGGAGCATAGGTCAGCAGGAGTTTGAAACATATTTTTACCAGCTTCCTGAAGTCACACATATATACGGGGGCTACTCTGACAGTAATGCCTCCTATTTTGTGATGTTGGCCCACAACAGGTGGATGTTGGTGGTCTGGCAGAAGAGGCTGAATCTTCCCACCAATATTCCGTTAAATCTCGTTGCCATGCGGTGGACAGCAGCAGAGGGGCCGTCTGACAAAATGGCATCTGACGTGGCAGTGCATGTGGAGCAAAGGTGTGTAATTGAATTCCTCCATGCATAAAAAATTGCACCATTGACATTCATCGATGCTGCTGAATGTTTACGGAGACCAACCAGTGGGTGTCAGCACAGTGAGGTGGTGGGTGGCGCGTTTCAGCAGTGACGATGGTGGTGGTGGTGGGTCACCTCCACTGGTGCAGATTTTCACAAATGCGGTGTGCGGGCTCTGGTTCATCGCTGGCGAAAATGCACAGCCAATGGGGGTGACTGTGTCAAAAAACAGTATTATGTAGCTGAGAATTTACTCTGTCAAATAGTGTTATTGTGCTCTTTGTATCTGTTGTAGTTTCCATGGAAATAAATAGGAGGCATTACTTTCAGATGTTTTGAGAGCATGGGTACAAACTTAACCTTCCCTATGCAATTGTCCTGGAACTGTTTCACCACAGAAGAAACGCTCATGGGAAATCCTCCCTGAAACCACAAGCTGATGAGGAAATAAGCAAATTCTTCTACCTAGGAACACTAGTGGGAAGAACAAAACGAAAAAAAAAAAAAAAAAAAGGAAAAATGCAAGAGAGAAATTGTAAGCAATAGCTTGAAAGAACTTTTTACACAGTGAAGATCTTCCACTCACCACCTTGTTCACCTCTTTTAGAATATAGAAACAGAAACTTGGCACAGCTGAGTCTGAACATTGTTATTATACTAAATGTAAGTGGTGGCTCTCCTAGCAAGTGCATCCCACCTCTTCTCCTACTATGAAAGGAAGGAAACATTTCAACATACTCAGAAAGCATTGCTGTTCCCTTCCCTGAATCTGGTTCACCCAGCAATTCCACTGCAATAGAAATAAACGACTTACACTCTAGCGCTGACAAGCAACTTTTTGACACTTGTTTTCTCCCCAAAAAAGGAGAACCATAACTGATACTACCACAGGACATGGCCATACATGCAAAAAAAAGAAACTGAACTCAAAGTATAAATTATGTAATTTTAAATTCACTCTGATATACAAATCTATGTAAAATAACTTACATTGGTAGCCTAGATAAGGTGTATTTCAGAACTGCAGCATTTAAACAAGACTAACGGCTTAGCATCCCATCAAAATCAAAGTCATCATTGAACTACAACTAATTACTTTACATACTATTACATATACATTAAAGCAGGTACAAGGAAAACGGTAGAATGGAGTCAGTTAATTACTTAGTAAGTCCAAAAGCTGCCTTCCAGTTATTCCCCCCCTCAGCATTTTGCTCTGTGTTCCCAAAGCAAAGCAGATGCCAACAGAAATGCACAGGCCCTTTATACACTAGAAATGCTTTTTTTTTTTAAAATAATCCCATATTCATAGCAATAGTGAGTCACAGAAAGAGACACAGATAAACAGACCAGTTAATAGAGATGCTTTTGCCTGTGCGAGTAAAAGCAAAACTAAATTAACTAGAACTTTAAGCAATTTAACTTCCCAGCAGAGTCCCTTAGTGAAAGTCTTGCACTTGTAAGAACATATGCAATTAATGTAACTTGCCTTAAGGACATAAACAAGGGGCACACTTACCTTAACTGATTACCTTCAGAGCAGTTACTTTCATTACTGGTCTTACTGGACTTTATTCATAATTTAATTAAAAAGTTTTAATGCAGTGCAGTCACAAGACCTTCACAAAGTAGGTAATTATTATTTCACTGATACATAATTGGTGAACAAAAGGTGTGTGATTTATATAACTTTCTGATTCCTACTGACTAGAAGAAAGATATGCAACTGAAGAATTCAGCAGAGTGATCAAAAAACGGATTTAAAATGCTGAACTAAAAGTGGGCATGATCCCTGTGCCCCAACATGCGATAAGAAAAGCCTCACCACTGACTGTTTCACAGCTGAAAAACATCTTTATTCCTGGAGTGCTTCTGCCACTTTCCAAATTCTCCACTGAAATTAGGGAGCAGAAAAAATACACACACACATCAAGTTCTGCTGTTTGAAGTAAAAGCTTTCCATTTGCAGAGCAAAGCAAGACCATAGGACCGAGCAGTACTATTAACTAGGAAATAAAAAAAAATCAGCAAACGGGTTCTCTTACATGACAGCTTTCACTCTACACCAGAGGATTTCCATCAGATGACCTGTGCACGGAGCAGGACGCACCTAAGGGCGGCTACACATACCGTCTCACAGCTGAGAGCACAGGCAGATGCTGCAAATTCCTACTCGGAAGAGTGTATTTTATTCCTCCCGGGGCCCGTTTTGGCTCCCGGGAAGCACCCCCGGGAGCTCCGAGGCTTCACACGCCACCTGCCACACACTGCGCCCCGCCGAACCAGGCGCCCTTCCCTCAGCCACCAGGCTCCCAGCGCCGGGCCCGCCTGCGCCCCGGCCTCTCCCCCTCACGCTCGCTGAGGCGGCGCAGGGCGCTGGGAGGGCCGGCGGGCGCGGCCCTGCCCGCCGCCACGGCAGATCCCGACCCGTCCGCAGGCGGCGGCTCCGGTCAGGGCTCACGTGCTGCAGCACCCCCTGAAAGACGCCACATTTTAAGGTGACTTTAACGGTTCTCCCCAGAATAGCACTGAAGTGGTCGTTGCTGAGGGCCATGCAGGAGGACGGGGCTCTCACGACGAGACACCTGCGGCACGAAGCAATGGAGGCGCGGCGGCCGGACACGGAGGCGGAGCCCACAGCCAACCGCGGAGCACGCAACAAGCGCCCCGCGCGGTGCCTGCCGGGAGCGGCACAGGACCGGAGACACCGCCCCCGCTCCCATCGCTGCTGACTCCTGCGCCGCTGCGCGCATGCGCAACAGTGTGCGGCGGTGGCCGCCCGGGGGCCGAGGGGCGGACTGAGGCGGGCTCGAGGGCCGAGCCGGGCCGGGCCGGGCCGCGCCGGACGCGCGGGCGGGGCGATAAGAGCCGGTGCGGACACGCCTTCTCTCAGTGCAGCTGGGGCGGTTGTGGTCGGGCCTGCGCTGGGGGTGGCTGTGTCACCGCCGTTGCTGTTCGGCTGCGTAACTCTCACGAGCGCGGCCCTTCCCTTCCCCTCAGGCCTAGCAGCGGTGATGGGTTCCCGGGCATCCACACTGCTGCGGGACGAGGAGATCGAGGAGATCAAGAAGGAGACGGGCTGTGAGTGTGGGGGCATGAGGCGAGGTGGGCTGGGAAGTGCTGTGGGGGCCGAGCGTCCGGAGCGGGAGTACGCCCTGTCCCTCAAGCCGGGGAGGCGCCTCGGCTAGCCGCGCTGCCCTCTGTGCCTTCGCAGCTGCGCGCCGAGCCGTGCCCGCGGCCGGCCCTGTCCGACGCGGAGCAGCCAGCGCGACCGCTGCGTTCCCGGCAGGGCAGTGCCTGGTCCCAGCTGGCCTCGGGCCGGGGCCCCGCTGTTTCCAGCGACGAGGGGCGGACTTGCCTTGGAGGCCTGCGGAAACCGGGAAAACACCTCGTGGTTCACCTCCCGGCCCCGCTGCCGGTCGCGGCGCAGGAGTGGCACTGAGGGACGGTGTTCACGGGCCAGGGCTGACAGAAACCCGCGGTCAACACATCTCCTTTGGTACTCTGCTTGTCTCCCGCTTGCTTGGGGCTGGCAGCAGCCGCCCGCTGTAAATACAGCTGCTAGTAGCTGAAGTGTGTCTTGGGCCGGCCTGAACGCGACAGGGGCAGCTGCGGGGCTGGTCTTTGTCTCACTAAAAGGCGAAAGCTGTCATCCATCCATCCAGCCGGGATCTGCGAATCCCTTCGGCTACCGGCAGTTCTGGGGTTTCGGGCGAGACCTCGCGTAGGAGCCGTTACCGTGGCTTAAGGAGGTGAAGATCGACTGTACAACGGCAGCGAGATCTGAGTGGGAAGGGAGGGAAACAGTGCTCTTGGTATCTGCAGTGTTGCGTTCAGTCAGAGATAACTCATTGGATTTTGAAGACTTGTCTGTTTTCTGGTGTTGGAGTTACTCTGCAGCAGCTGTTTTTAGTCCAAAAAAGCTCTCATTGTATAGTAATTTTTTCATAAATGTTATTTGTTTCACAGGCTATTGCTAAAGTTGCCTTAAGGGTATTCAGAGTGAATGCCGAGTGGCATTTAAAACATAAAGGAGCTAATGTAACTTGTAGAAGTTGGGTATGGTTTAAAAAAAAAAAACAAAACAGTTAATATTCCTGCACGAGTCAGCAATTGGGAGAGCATTATTCAATCTGGACTGTAGTATATAGCTACTTTACCCTATAGTATTTTATCGAGTTGTTTTCTGTAAACAAAGTACCTTAGAAAAGGTAAAACTCAAGTGTTGTTAATTTGGCTGATAGAGTAGTTGCCTATCTGAGAATTCTAGCAAATACTGAGTGACAGTAGATAGAGAGTGCCTTCCTAACTAGTTAGAGAGCGGGGGTCATAACATCGTAGGTACCACTTTGCTGTTTGCCCCCAAGCCCCTTCAGGTAAACAAGGTTTTCCCAGATCACATTTTTCTCCTGCTTATGCTTGCTGATATGTTTTTGCTACATGAAAATACTTTGCTCAGTTCTCTATCCAATATAAACGGTATCATATATTCATTTTAGGTGATAGTTTATTTGTATCAGGAAAATGAGTGGCTGCAGAAAAGGGATGGAAGGAAATTAAGACAGTACTGGCAAATGTAATGGAGAGCCAAGTGAGTTAAAGTAGTTTCTGTGATCCTTTTTCTGTCTGCAAGGGAACCTTCTACAAGAAGGCTACGATAAACAAGTAGGAATGTCAAAGTCTGCTTTTCCAGCCAGAACTTACTGTTGTGGTTTTTTTTTTTTTCTTTTTAATCACAAAAATCGTAAAGGTAGCCTCACCTCATTTATCAAGATGCTTCAAAAATCAAACCTCGCATCTGTAATGTTCTTTCAAAAGGTTTTACTTTTTTCCTTGTGCCAATATTTTATTTATTATCAGTGTGTCCTGGTTTAAGTTAGAACAGAAATAATTAATGTTCAGTGATTTTACTTTTCAGCTAAGTCTCTTCACAGTGCCAGACAGAGTCAGAGGGGGTTGGGGGGGCTAATAGAGAGCATCTGTCAATCATCTAGTGGCTGGTCCAGCCCTAACCTGTGACACAGTGGTGTTTTATTCCTAGAATTTTACTTATACGATAGTTAAATAACATTATATGGCTATATGGGCATTCTAAGCAATAAAACCACACAGATCTAGTTAGCCTCTAAATGGTTTTCTTGTATCTTCAAAGTGGGGAGCTTAAGGTTGTGATCAGGATGTTTAAGCTTTGTTGCCAGAGTTTGGTTCATTTTCCTGTGTTTTTCCTATTCAATTTTAAAAGTAATACCACTTTGTTAATCAAGCATTGCTAATCTCTGACTCACACTTGCTTCTAAGTCATCAGTGTGTCTTGCTGACTTTATCAAGTCTCCCCCTGCTGCCGCCAGCTTGTAACCATTGTCTAGGAATGTGATTTTTTTTTTTTTTTCCTCTGCCTTTAATACTTCTCTAAGTAGATGGAAGGTTCCACCAAGCTCTTAGCACTGCTGTACATTTCATATAGGTGTAAATATTTGTGCAAGGTACAAGGTGGAAAAAAAACCAAATAAAACAAAACAAGCCAGGATACTGGTTTATGTGGAACAAAGTTCACAGAGAGAATGCCAAGTTAGTGATGCTGACTGGAGTATCCTGTGGTTTGTTAGAAACTTGGTGCTGATGTTATTTTCCCTACTAAAGAGTTTGAGAAGGGGACTTGATAGATATGAAACAATATGGCAATAGTACATGTCCATCTTGAACTGGTGTTCTGGTAAGTGCTCTTAAGGGTGTTTTTTTTTTTTTACTACTTCAGTTCATCTGGGATAAGTATGAAGCACTGAACAGAACATTTAAACAATTCAGTTGAGTTCAAGTATAGAATTATACAACTTTTCTATTGTTCAGTTTTATGTAGCACAAAATGAATAGCTAATGATACTAATGTAGGCAATAAACCTTATGTTAATGTTCTTTAGCTGAACAGTTTAAGAAGGTATCTTTTAGGGCACTTGAAGCATTGACTTTCAAAAGCCATACAATGACACTTAATCTCTTTGAAATCTAAATTTGGATTAAAGTTCTATACTAATTTTTTTATATTGTGGTGAAAAACACTTCTTAGCATAAGTTTAGAAACATCTTCAAAGGTAATGTTTCCAAGAACTGGGGAATAACATGTCCATTATAACTTGTACTTGGTGACAGAAAATGTCTATCTGGTTCTCAGTAATAGGTGCTAAGCCTGAAGCTGACAGTCCTAAATCTGATATGATGTACAGAAATCGTTTGCTTTGCATATAAACATTTTGAAATTTGAGTTTAAAAAAGCCCTTCAAGTAGTCCTAATTACTTTTGTTTTTCAGTAACAACTATAAGAAACAGATGAGAGGTCCAAGGTATTGCTTGTCTACATTCTGTTGGAAGCTTTTGGAAAGCCATTGGAATGTAACAGTATTCAAACTATTTGCTCTCACCCTTTGTTCCCATGCTTTGAAGCAGTCTACTTAAGGATTAATAATAAACTAATGCTTATATCAGAGCTTAAGAGAAAAAAATATTTTCCTGGTAACAGGTGATGGATTTTCTGATGGATATTTATAGATTTCTAAGTCTATAAATAGGATATATTTATGAGTTTATGCTAACATTTTAGAAAAAAGTTTCAGAATGTCTAATTCCAAACTAGTTTCTTATGATTTAACAGAAGTAAAATAGAGGGTTCAGCTCCTATTCTAGAGGTCTTGACTTAAATTTTTAGAAGGACCTTACTGGAACAACAATATAGATAAAATTGTGTTTCAGCTAGCTTTAAATCTTAATCTTTTATTTTAAGAAGCAGTCATGAATTGCAGATCTTGTTTCTGGTTCTCCTATGATCATCAGGGAATGTCAGAAACTTTATTTTGCATGAAAAGACTCTAAAAAGTGCCTAGCAATGCAGCTTTCACAAGGGACGAAAGCTGAACAGGAAATTATGAAAGAATACACTGGTGGACCTGAATCATCTTCCTTTCTCATAGCTATGATAAGCTTTTTGTCTACTAGGATGTTAACAAAACATCTCTTTTCCTGTCAATACCTACACATAGTAGCTGTTACGGAGATGTTTCAAAAATGCAGTTGCTGATATTAGTTTGGAAATGGTAGTTGAGTAGAATTCTCATCACCCTCTTTATTTCCAAGCAGGATTGGGAGTACAGGGCTTCTTGTTGGAGATGTAACTCCAGGCTATTCTTTTTTCATCATCAGTTGTTGTTATCATATCTAAAACACTAAATCAGAAATGCAGAAATTCAAAGTCTTTAAAGTACTGGTGCCTGCTATGTGTATGTTGATTAACTTGAAATTGAGCAAGCCACCCAGACTGATTGTAGAGAAGTTGCCTTAGGTGTCACTGAGCAAATTGCCCAACCCTATGCAAAGAATGAAAGTTACTGAGGCGATAAGGGGGGTGTGCGTGTGTGTGCATGTGTGTGGAACCTTAACAAAAAAAACCCCAAGAAAACAGTTGCTGGCAGGTCATCCTAAAGGAGGGAACAGTTGAACCTAAGCAAATATTCTGGAGAAAGAACAAACCTGAAAAAAAACCGTACTTTGTCCCAGTTGTCATAGATTATACAACTCCTGTGCAATCTGTTCCCAAATAAGTATTAGCAAGTAACAAAAGCATTGTACAGGTGCTCGTGGAGGCTTTTGAAACAATTGAATCTGAGAATGACACAAAGTCCTAGTTTAACATTGTAGAAAATCACACCTTTACTGAGTAAACATTAAAATTAAATTCAGTCTTATTTCATGTATTTATTAACTTGACCTGAAGAGGCTCTAGAAAGCCAAGATCTACTGCAGGGCATTCTTTCAGTGTTAAAGGTTTAAGCCAGTCCCATCACAGACAGTTCTTAAGGTCTAAACGACTAGTGTCTTGTGTTGTCCAATATCTTGGTAATGTTGACACCATGATGCTCAACTTAATATAGGCTTTGGAATTTCTGTTTGAAATTGCAGATTTAAAAAGTCTGCACTAACTTGCTGCTTGCTTTGTGTCCCAACTCCTTTCCAAACTTCTTTAGAAATAGGCTTTTTAATTTTTAACTCTTAGGTCCTAGAAGCCTGCAGGAGACTGAGATGGGATCTTATCAATGCTAATAAATATCTAAAGGGCAAGTATCAGGAGGATGGGGCCAGGCTCTTCAGTGGTGCCCAGCGATGGGACAGAGGGCAGTGGGCACAAACTGGAACACAGGAAGTTCCATCTGAACATAAGGAAAAATTTCTTTACTTTGAGGGTGGCAGAGCACTGGAACAGGCTGCCCAGAGAAGTTGTGGAGTCTCCTTCTCTGGAGATTCTCAAAACCTGCCTGGATGTGATGCTGTGGAAACTTCTTTAGCGGGGTGGTTGAACTAGATGATCTCCAGAGGTGCCTTCCAACCCCTGCCATTCTTGACTCTATGTAATGAAGTCTGTTCCTGTGAGGAATCATCGACATGCTAATTTGTTTCTTTTTTTAATTCAGTCTCCCACAGTCAAATCACCCGCTTGTACAGTCGCTTCACCAGCCTTGACAAAGGAGAAAATGGCACTCTTAGGTGGGTATTGTCACTGATTCCGTTGTCCTTGCATTGACACACATCTGTAATGGTGGCTTGCTGTTGCAGGATGCCTGCATGTATTTCTCATATGGTGAATTAGTAAGGCTATTATTACCTACTGTCTACATGGACATTCAAGTTTGTTCTCTTTTATGAAAGGTCAGGAGAAATAGCATTGTTGAGCTGAGATGCTCTGAATACCAATTGTCTGTACTGTAGTAAAGGTGAAGGTTTGTAGCAGTTAGTACAAGAAAGGTTAGATTTGGTATGCAAGGTCTTACAACAAATGTCGAGAAATGTTAAACTATGGGTTCAGATTGTTGTTTTTTTACCTTTCTTTATGTTGCTTCTAATATTTATTAGAAGAATGGTTCCACTATGTCATCTTCATGTGGCTTTCATAACGAAAAGATCATTTATATATTTTGGCAGCATGGGGTCTTAATTGTTTCTGATACCTAGTGTCTTTTAACACTACTTTGATCTGCGAGCCCTTTACTATTCTTAACTTTACATGTCTTGTTGAACACTCATGTCTATTTGTATGTTCAGAAATAAAAAGAAAGAGCTGGAACTATGTCACTGTGACTAAACAAATACACTTTGTGTATTTCTTTAATGTAGTAGTGCAGGATATTCCAAGACCTTTAAAGTGTTTGTTTCTGTCTACAATTTGAAAACTACAGAATTGAACTAGTTTCTTACAACTTAATTAAAGTTTAAGCCTCATCTTTATCTGCAAATCATTTTTCACTTTGATGGACTGAGTCTGCTGAAAGAGTATTCTCAGCTTAAAGGTAAACTCTAGTGGGATGATTGCCCATTAAAATATGTCTCTGCCTGCTGTCTCTGTTCTCTAGCCTTCCCCATTCTGGTTATTGTATTGTGTGTTGGTATTGGTTTGCTCTTTATTTACTGAACTAATCATGAATTCTGATTGTTTTAAATTGCCTATTATTCTTCTGTTTTGATGTTGTCTGTATATTACATCAATATTAGGGAAGCAGATTACAAATAAGAGCTCTCCATGATTGCATCAGAGTTGCAATTTTGCAACTAACATAGTTGCCACTGAAAGTATGTTGCTTTTCTGTGTTGATACTGGTACTCAAGGCTTATCTTTGGCAACTAGCCTACAGCTTTGAAAACTTGCCAAGCGAAACAACCAAAATGGAATCTGATCAGTTTTCAAGTGGATTTTGTTTCCCATTCACTATATAGCCGCATAAGCCAGAACCAATGCACAGGGAGGCTGGAGAAACTGCAGGAGAGAGTAGGAAGGGGGAGGAAACCTTGCTGTGGCACAGCATACAGGATCTGGCTGGGATAGGGTTAACTTTTTTTAATAGCAACTCCATCCCAGTCAAACCCAGTAAGCATAGATTTAGGGATCTCTTGGGGTTTTATATATGATCTTGCAAAATGTGATTGTAGGATGGACTATAAACCTATAAAAGCTAGACCTACCTACAAACCAATCTAACTATAAAGCTAGAATCACCACTTAGAAGATGGTGACAAGTTGTAAGATAAAGCATCTTTGGCAATATTGCCAGCTAACTGCAGCTTCCCTTCCTGAAGGCAGTTCCTTCTGGTGCCACAAATGGCTGACTTTGCAGTTAACATTTAAGTAATTTGTTGTGGAGTTGTACTGTAAACAGGACTACTGAGTGATTATTTTTGGTTAAAAAATACTCTCTCTCTCTCCGCTTTTCATTTGTATAGATATTTTTAAGCTGACTGACTCCAGTGTATTGGGCTGTGGCTGTACTGTAAATACCTAGACTTGCATAGTTGAAGAGATGACAAAGTGGATTGTGGGTGTGGAAACAACTGGTTTGGGATGGGCAGGAACTTCTTAAGCCCACTCTGCTGCCAAAGCCAATGTATCATATAAATGGTAGCATTGGCAATTGTGACTTGCAGATCAGCTTATGATATTGTAGGTAAGGTTAATACTACTTATGACTCAAAATTAAATTACTTGGAAAAGAAGAATACTAACAGCCTCTTCAAACTTTGCACGTGGATTTAGTTTTCACTGATGGATAAAGGTGATGGCTGCCAGTCTAGCAAAATTCGAGCCTAGCACAGGTTCTTTCTCAACTCTTCCCTCCAACTTTAAATTCATCTACCTGAGTCTGTGAAGTTTGTGTAAGCTTCAGAGTGATTGTTTTCAGTTTACGTAAGAGAAGTAATTAATTAAATATGCTATGAATGTCTGTTGCACAATGCTTGGTTTCATAGTGTTACGTATCAGGAGTTTTGACTTCTATTATCAATAATCATGTGGTACTTGGGAAAGGAAGTGAAGTTCATTTGGAAAATCCCAGCAACTGCGTGAACTATGATCCATTAACTTGCAGTCTTGGCCTCTAAGCATAGCCTGCTCCCAAACGTGGCTGACCTAGGACAGCATTCAAATTTTGAAACCTATCCTGGCACCTACAATATGTGGAAAGCATTAAGTATGGAAAACTACTTCCTACAAAAAAAGAGAGGGAAGTAACTACAGCTCAAAGTCATAAATGTTGGTTTCTGAAACACAGATCAAAGATAACTTGCTACTTTGAGACAAGCAAGATGAAGTTACCACTTGCTCACTCCCTCCAAACAGTTTGGAAGGCAAAGTGTCTTCTGTTTGTTTCATGTGAGCAAGAAGGGTTGTTTCTGTAAGGATGACTCATACATTTGGCTGACGAATCAGACATGACAGAAATCACTCATGTGACTGTGATCAGGAAAAGAAGTTTTAGGTAGTTCTTTATGGTGTGAAATAAATCTTTATGTGTGTACCACCCTTCCGAAGAAGGGGAAAAGCTGAGTTCTTCTCTTATCTATGTACTAAAAATGGGCAAGGTAAAGAACACTTTGTACGGAAGATGTGCTAGATGATGATTGATCCTGATGGTTAGAGAAGATGGGCAGTTCATTCTGAAACTATAATCCAAAGCTGAAATCTTTCCTAGCCAGATGTTTCTATCCAGTGTACCTATGTGCAGTACATATACATACATATCTTAAGAGATGTAAGAGGCAAAACTTCATATGCCTTGTTGTAGCTTTGGTTTTTTCCCCTCCTCCTTATGCTCTAAATGACTACAGCCATGGCTACTGATTAACTCTTACAAATTCTTTAAAAGTGTAGAAAAATGTTCTCTTTTTTCCTTACCTTCACTTTTCCTAATCAAAATAAGTAAGTGCCCTCCAACTTGAACCACCAGAATGAAACTAGGTTGTAAAAGCCAGGACAAAACTGTTGCATTGAAAATTCACTTGTCGCCTTTGAT
This sequence comes from Bucorvus abyssinicus, assembly GCA_009769605.1. Lineage (NCBI taxonomy): Eukaryota > Metazoa > Chordata > Aves > Bucerotiformes > Bucorvidae > Bucorvus > Bucorvus abyssinicus. The sequence goes on along the minus strand of CM020042.1, from coordinate 18,472,740 downwards.
TTCAGTATTGTGACATGCTGAGCTGCCAAAACAAAAGGTTGATATCCTTGGATATCCATAGCTACATCTAAATTATGAAATCTGAAACATACTTGTTCTGCCTACATCCTAGCTGTAGGTCAGGAGGAAATCAGTGTACATGTCTTCTTCTTTACATTCTGATTTCCAAGATGAGGTAGTTGAAGCGTATGACCAGAATAAATATGTGCTTGCTTCAGTGAGCTGGTTGAGCTGGTATTGAAGTGTACCCCACACAAGTATATACCTGCTCCAAAATTTATCTACTAGTAAGTAGCTCTAGTTAGATGCATATAGAGCTATAAAAACGAGATACTTGTCTAAACTCTTACTTTTGCGTGGAGCCTCCCACTTATGGTAGTTTCTTCTGTGCTGGGGAAATCTCAGGTTAAGCACTTCAGAAGTGTATTTTACTGTACAGTAATTGGTATACTCTTTCACGGGCACCCCCTTGCCGTGGGGAAAGAGCTTGCATGACCTTGTGAAGTTGAGAGCTATGCTGGTGGTGGCATATGCCTCCGGTAGGGTCTCCCAAGCCAGACAGGTCTCAACTGAAGGGTCAGACAAAGTGTGTCCACGGGCAGGATGGGCTCACTAGCCTTCGGGCAACCATCCTAGGAGAAGGACAACTCTAACTCCAAACCCGGGCAGATGGAGCTTGTTTAGCCCTGTAAGGCCATCCATCTAAGAGAAGGATACTCTAACCAAACCTACGACCTGAGGACTTCGCTGTCACTGTCCAAGCTCGCTAGGCCCTGGCAGATGAACCTCAGGTGTAAAGGGTGGGGCCAGTCTCGCGCACGCTGCACCTCACCTAAAAAATCCACCGCGCAGGCTTGAAGGGTGTACTCACTTTTAAAGCCCTTCCCAAATCTTCGTCTGCGAAGCCAAGCCATGATGATGATGAATTGGTATAAGCTGGTGCGTGTGGAAGAAGGAAGGGGAGGGTGAGTATTCTGAAAGCCGGTACGTGAGAATACTCACACTGAGCTGTTTGTGCATTATCTCACACTTATGAAAGCTATTCATGACATGGTGTCTCCCAGAGAACTTCAGAAAGCCTGTGGTCCTGAGAGAAGGGTAATAAGAACTAGTCAGGCCATATGTTAATCTTTGTTAGTGAATTGAATCGTCTTAGTCTGGAAAAGTGTCAGGCTTGTTCTTACTGGTTCAAACTGATATTGCAAGGTTTCAAAGTGAAATATAAAAGTAGCTCTCTGAACGTGGAATTTTTCACCTTTGCTTAAGAAAATGCAGAGGATTTCTAACTGTAAGTATGGGTTTGGATTGAAGGGTGATAGGGTATTAGAATAGTCTACTTTCATCCTAGACCATGCTATTCTCACACTGCTTTTCCCCCCTCCCCTGCCTTGCTCATGTAATCATCACCTTTTAGGGTACTTCTTGACCTAACATTTATAAACCAATTACTACTCTAGTTAGTTAAGCAACTTCTAAAATGTGTGTAGAGGATGAAGTTAGATAAGGTGGCTGACATGGCTGTGAAAGAGGAGCATCTCTGTTGTCTTTTCCTATCATTTCTCCAGGCTCCCAGGACTTTTTTGTCAGCCATGGTAGTTAGATTTTAAGTTTTTTGAACTGCTTCAGGTTGCTAATTCAACAGAAAGATAATTGGAAAAATGGAGAGGAGGAAGATAGGAAGGTTTTTTGGGGGGTTTGTGAGATACACTAGAGCACCGAAAGGTTTGATGAATGACAAAGCTAATGTTAGCAAGTGAAGGGAGCAGTGAAACCTCTTCAGTAATAACCTGATAAATCTATTTGACTTTCTTGCATGATACACCTTACTTATATTTACCTTTTTCAAGTAATTTCTTGTTTTCTGTATTGTCTGAACATCTTTCCTTTCCTCTACCACTGCTCTTTCATATGTGGTTGTTTTCTCTCCATTATTCTACTTTCCCCTATCTCTAGGTAGCCCTACCCTCCTCATTGCTGTTGAGGGAACAGTACTCTCTGCTACTATCTAGAAGTAAAAGAAGAATGAACAACCAGAAATAATGGGATTAAAAAAGGGTAGTGCAACCTTTGGTGTAAGGCAGAGCCACCTTTACAGTGGGGATCTGCAGTGTGCCTTGGAGGGTATACTCATGTTTAGAAATACTTATCTTACTTAGAATCTACAAGTTCCTTACTGCAGAGTATGTCTGAGTGTGAATGCATTGGCATATATATTAAATGGTTGGCCTGCATAATGTTAACATGCAGTTAAAGGTTGCTTTGCACGTTAAGGTTAAGCAAGGATTTAATAGAAGACAGGTTCCTGGAAAGATACATTAGAAGAGCCTTTTTGCTATGGTACATGAACACGGAAGAAGCAGAGGGTATTAAATTTCCTGTAAGCTCCAGCCTCAGCCAGGTGAAGCTGATCCCTAATGACTGCAGGAAGCCTTAGTTTATAAAGCGGAGGATAGCTTACATCATGCATTCATTTACTTTTTTAATGGCTGTTACGGCTATTTCAATTATAACACTCACCCAGTAATGTACTCTTAATAAGCAAAAATGGTCTACTGCAATCCTGATAATGACAAGACAAATAGATTTGAAACCTTGGGAGTCATTTATGGTTAATTGTTAATCGCTTGTTAGAAAGCAGAACAACTGAAGGCTGAAATGCTGGGTGTAAATTGAGGCTCAACATTAAGAAACAGTGATATGCAAGTAAAAAGTTCTGAAGTATTAGGATTTTGCTTGAAATGGAAGAGAGTGCAGTTGCTGCTTTTAGCTGTGAGCATTGACACTGAAGTCCTGTTAAAATTTTGTTACTAGGACATAGATTTTCCACATCACTGCGTCTCCTGCCTAAATTGTTAATGCATACTTTGCCCTTGAGCTGTAGCTTAAAATGCAGTGGTCCTGAAGGGTCAGGTAACAAGGTGATCACGTTATACAGATGTTAGTTAACTTTGCCTATTAAAAATAATTCAGACGTGGTCAGAGCAGAAGCTTGCTGGGATAGCTTAAAAATATGGTCAGGTCGCTGTATTAGAAGGTCAAACAGTTTAACCATGTTGTAACAGATGTATTATACTTGAGACTTTCAACAGTGCTGTGATGTGACTGGGTGCAAGGAGTTATTTAGAAGGCATTTAAAACTAGGACGTCTTGCCTCTGTGCCTTTCCCAGGCTAGACTAGCAATAAGGTTAGCCAATGCCTTTTTTCCCGTCTTTAAGACCACATTATTATGAAAGCCCAGTATACTGAAGTAATCTCAAAATCTGTTTGTGTTTACTTTGCCAGTTTTGTGGTGTAATGAATCATGAATTGAACCTTCTTGCTGATTTCATTTAGTGAGCCTAGGTTTCAAAAGTAGCAAACATTTAGTAATCAGGTTTGACATTTTGATCCAAACTTCAAAAACAGCAGGACTGCATTTGACTTGAAGGGAATTGCCAATATTTCTGGAGATTGGGTAGGAAATGTCAGCCTTATCCCATTGCTGTTATCTTTGCAATTTAAAACCTAAATGATTATGGAGTACATCTTGTACTAACTGATAAATTGCTGTCCTCTTGTGGTGGGGGGAGCAACCAAAAACCACAAAAAAAAACCCTAAAAGCAAACCTGTTGACCGAAGTATTCACTAAGACACACTTGGTGTATCTGCCTTGGTCACACCAAGAATATCCCGCTTGCCTGTCAATTACATCTATTAGGTTGAAAGAAAAGGAAAAATATTAGTGCAACTCTAATAATAGAATGAACCCTATGTTCATGTCATACTGACCTCAAATGTGTTTACATCAGTACAGCTTATGATGTCTTCTGGATCAGAAAAAGCTCTAACAATGTAAGCATAGCCATGTTGATACTATAATGTGTACATATAATCATGAGCAGAAAGGGGAATGGCTGGCAAGAGCAGTGAGTATTTGCAGGGTACTCGTGAAGTTACATCTGGTGTACAGGCCCCTGTCAAAGTCTGAATTTACTATAAAATAGAGTGCTGCTTGGTTGAAACTAAAATAGCGTGAAATTTGGCATTCATAATATGATACCAAAGTGTTGCATATTCTGACAGAATTTTTTTTAATGCATACCTGTGGTATGATTGAAGGAGCATAGTATTGTCCCAGAATCTGGAATGGGATAGTCTGGAAAAATCATGCCAACTCAAATTATTCAGTACCAAAATGTTTTTTTAAAGAGGTTAATTTTAGTTTTGAAGCCAAATTTTCCTTCAAAGCCATTTCAGAAGCTTTCCTTTCCTTAAACTGCAAACTAGTTGGCATCATTACAGTAAGGTTTCTAGCACAAACAATGTTAACAGCACTTCTCAGATGCTAACATGGTGAATGAACACTGCTAGTCTGAGGTATAACACAGGCTTGGCATTGTCTTTTGCTATTGTTTGTGCCATTAGTCATAGAGAAAACATGATTTAAAGAGTTACATTTAAAAAAACTGCAGAAATAGAACCCAACAAATGTTTTACTGTGAATTCTTGTTAAGCAACTTTTTCTCCTCTGACTTCAACGTTATGCAGACTTCTTGTGTTCTTGTTTTATTTAGCCGTGAAGACTTCCAGCGGATTCCAGAGCTTGCCATCAATCCACTGGGAGACAGAATTATCAATGCCTTCTTTCCAGAAGGGTGAGTTCCAAGAGAGAATTTGCGAGCAGGCACAAAATGTGTAGTTAATCAAAAGTTTTGATAGGATGGAAATGCTGATAATTAAACCACAGAATGTGAATTTACAAATAGTTGTACACCTCAGACTTGTTGTGAAACGTGTATGGGTACATTGTTTCCTCAACATGTTTCATTCTGTAATGAGAGATACTTCACAACCTTACAGGAGTTTTGTGTGCTTTATTCATTGACAAATTCAGGCTTTGTGTCACAGTTTTCCCCTCCTCTTGCTATGCTGCTGAACACTTCTAAAAGTCAAGGACATCTATGGATGTTAGTTCTTAAAGCAAATTTGTAGCAATACTATTTTATGCTAAGTAGTATTGCAATTAACTCAGTCTTGTTTTTCACTTTTTACTGTCAAAGGGTACCTTTGTTATTAGATCAGCTTTCTTTGGTTTTGTTCCCATTGAAAACATAGCTTATGGCACTTCTAACATAAATCCGAAGAAATTATCTAATTTGTAGTCCGGTCTCTCCTCATTATACTTCTCTAGATTGTTCTATGGAATCTGCTGCTGTTCTTGCCCACATTTCTTGTTACCGATTGATTGAAGATTGCATTGTCTAACCAAGTCATAGTATTAGCTAATACCAGGCAGTCTTTCCTGAATAGAAAGCAGGAGTCCTGGAAAGTACTTACACAGTTGGTTCCCACAGAAACGGCTGCCCCACAAGCAGACGCAGGGGTGACAGCAAAGCTGTCAGGGGTGATGTACTCACGGACAAAGGGCATATCACCTGAATGAGAAAAACAGAACCGGTCTAGTGACTGTTGTGAGGACTTGAGCTTAAACAGAGCTTGCAGGCAAGGGGAGGGGAGCCCTCAACAAGACTTCTCATTACTTTTTTTTCTTTACACATCATATAGCTTGACCAGTTTGCAACTGCGCTGTATCTGAGCTGGGTTTGTGCATAGCCAGCCAAACTCTGGGGAGGTGGGACTGGGAGAGTCTGCATGGTGTTAATGCTTTAGACATAATATTTATACTCTTCTTTACTGAAATAAAGAACTTGTACAAGTTATGCTAAAACTCACCTGCTGAAATGCTTATGCAGAGAGGACCAAGTGAATTTCCGTGGATTCATGAGGACACTGGCCCACTTCCGACCCATAGAAGATAATGAAAAGAGCAAAGACCAGAATGGGCCAGAACCACTAAACAGCCGAAGTAACAAGCTCCACTGTAAGAAATATGAACCTTCCTGTAGAAGCAATTATTTTTCTTTGTTTTTCTGGGAAGGGAGTGAAGGGGCTTGGTGTCTTTTGTACAGTTCTTCCCTCTAATATCCTCTAATACTTGATTTTTTTCTTTAATTAACTTGCAAGTTTACCTGTTAATGTCAACAATTGACCTGCTCTTGTATTGGAATTTGGTGGAATTGGCTGAATCCTGAGTAATGTGTATGCTTTTCTAGAAGTGTTTTGAAATGGCTTGTGTCCAAAGTTATTTGAGATTTAAAGCCACATGTCATATGTGAATGGGCTTTTCTGCTTCTTTCTACAGTCCACCATATAATATAGTACTTCTTCCTCACCTTCAGCTGAGTACTTTAAGTATTTGGATGTCTGCCTACAGTATATGAGCAGAATGCTTTTGCTCGCTAATCAAAGTTGGCAACAGTCTTCAGAGTACTTAAAATTTCTGTCTTCTCTCATCCAGAATATTGTCAAAGAAAATTAATGATAAAGTAAAAAAATAGTTGGCTCTGAAGTTAAAGGATTTAATGTATTTTAGTGGTAATTATACTTCCATGACTCAAGGCTTTGGAGAAATACCTCTGCAAGCAGAAGACTTCTGAAAGTACTCATACTGAGTACTTAAGTTTTTTTCACTTCTTGGCAATAACACTATTCCTGTATGTGGTAATAACACTTGGAAAGTGAACATGAATTTCATGGTGAATTAAAATTCTGAGCTAATTTAAGTAATTTATAAGTACTTACTCTAAACTTTTTTTTAGATAGATGTATTGTTATGAAGAAAAATAATGGCACTTGTATTCAACTTCTCATTCTTTTCTTTCCTGTAGTTGCTTTTCGGTTATATGATCTAGATAAAGATGACAAGATCTCCAGGGATGAGCTTCTGCAGGTAAATAGTATAGGGCTGCTTTGAGTGACTCCATGACCTTCTCTGTGACTTCACACCCATTTAGAATGAAGAGGGGAGTTACAACAGTCTTCTCAAAAGAACGGAAGAAATTTTGTGGCTAATTGCTTATGTCTGGTTTAAAGCTTTAGATATGAGACTTTAATCTCATTTGGCAGCCTAGGCTGTGCTGTCAGACTGGGAATGCTAGATTCAGATTTAAACCTGTGCATTAGGCTAGGCAAATCTTATTGGAAACAATACCTAAATATTCAACAAATACACTAAGCCCTTTAAGAACTACCTTTTGTAACTTTCAAAGATGCTTCTAATAGGACTTCACAGGGACCATTCTTGAGGTGGATTAGGTTGTTTGCCTGATCCTTTGTGTGCATCCTCTCAGTAGAATAAAACTTCTTCAAATTGCAGCAAAGGTAATCAAAGTTCATTGGTGCTGTGTATATATGAAACTAGGCTTGAGCTAGGAGTAATTACATATTACTAATCCTGGGAAGTAGAGATGGCAATTTGTGGTTCCTGATGTAGGACAAGGATTTACTTTTGGCTGAAGCTGCCCTCTTTTATCTGCACAGAAAATGTTTTACTAACTGTAGAGAGTAATGGCAGTTATCATTTGACCATATACTTAGAAGATTCCTGTTGGCAACTATCTCAAACAGCAAATACTCAATCAAATGTTGGTATATTTTGTGGGGAAAAAATAGACAAAAGCTTTGGAACAAAACATACTCATTCCTAGTTTCAAAAGTTTCTCATACTTCTAGCTCTTCCTGCTGCCTAGTGAAAAAACAGGATTCTTTGTCAGAGGTGGATACAAAGGGAAGCTGTCTTTCCTGAAAGCCTTGATATACAAAGGACAAATAGAAGTCTGATAGTAATTACTTCCTTGGAAATCCTCCAGGTTGTTCTTGTATGGTGTTAGTTTGACTGCATATATGAGAAAAACAGCACTAAGAATGCTTCTGTTCTTGGGTCAATAATGGTTATTTTTGTTTTCCTATTAAAAATAAAATAATTTTGGGAATTCTGTATGTTACAGGTATTACGGATGATGGTTGGTGTAAACATTTCAGATGAGCAGCTGGGCAGCATTGCTGACAGGACAATCCAGGAAGCTGATCAAGATGGAGATAGTGCCATCTCCTTTGCAGAGTTTGTAAAGGTTGTTAAACTACTTTTTTAATGACTGAAATTGCTCAGTAATGGGCAAGTCGTTCAGACTTGAATGCAAATGGAAACAGAAAGTTGTTCAAATATTCCTGCATGCATTTGGGCAAAGCAAACCTTCTGCTAGCTCTTTTTCTTCCCTTCTTTATCAGAATGTTTTTTAATACTGTCAGGGTATTAATAATTAGACTGTATGTTTCTTTGTACTCTTTCATAAGCTACACCACTAAATACACTGCAGAATTTTCACTTTTTTCCTATTGCAATCACTTCTTTCTACACAAGTAGCCTGACTAGCACAGTTAGAGTACTGATTCTGCTATAATTGTGCTGATCAGTTTTCACTTGCAGATTTTATCTATTAGTGACACAATATCAGTGTTCAAGTTCCTAGCTCCAGTCTTTTGAATTGCATCTTTTGTTAGTCAGAAATAGGTAATAGTAAGAAGCCATTATATGGTCAGTGGAGAAAGTTGTCCCATAGCAGAATAATTTCAACTATCTAATGGGGTGGTATTGACAAGATGAACCGAGCTCTTCTTGGAGGTGACAGGACAAGAAGCAACAGAAACAAGTTGCAACATGGAAGATTGTGCTTAGCTATTAGGAAAACTTTTTTACCATGAGGATGATCATAGCAGCTGAAGATTTAGAACTTCCTTCTTTGGAGTTAATTAAGAGTTAAGTGGATGAGGCCCTGAGCAACCTGAAGTAGCTGGCCCTGCTTTAAGTGAGAGTTGGACCAAAAGACCTCCAGAGGTGTCTTCAAACTTCTTACTATAATCCTGAAACACTGAGGTCTATGGCATGAAACAGCCTGGAGTAGTCAAATGTCTTTGTACCTCAATCTTAATAGCAATGCAATTAATGAACTTGTCATTCCAGTTTTATAGTGATCTGTGTTAGTGATGCTGTCATCTTGATTTTTAGTTCTTTAATGACTGCTCATGCCACTTCCTCCACTCCATTCTCCCTTCTGTTTCCTGGCTGTGCATTTCCACACAGTCTAACTTTGGGAATCCAAGCCTTTCTGGGCTATTGGCAGACTGAAACTGAATTAGATACGTTTTGGTTGGCAGCTGCCTTCTAGCTTTAATGGCTGAATTTTCTTTCCTTGGAAAGACCTTAGTCCAGAATGAAATAGAGCAGGCTCTAGATGAAAGACTGGCATGCCAAATTGAAGACATCACATGTTCCTGCCCATTTCCTCTACACTAGAGTAAGAAACCTTGTAGGTGACAACTATGTACAGTAACTTAAGTAGCTGTTTTTTAATTTTATTGCAGGTTCTGGAGAAGGTGGATGTAGAGCAGAAAATGAGCATTCGATTTCTTCACTGATGGATGGAGAACCTATTCCTTTCTACACCTACTACATTAATGAATAAACTTCATTTTCTCCTTAGCACCTTCCCCCAGAGCATTGCTACTGGTGCATATACAATCCATCTCCAACCCCTCCCTGATTTGTTCTACCAATGTGAACATTCCCTGTGCATCAGGAACAAAGGGAAATAGCTGTTCTGCAACTTGGAAAGGAGCATTTGTTTAAAACTACTTTCCTTCCATATTTTTTTTTTACCCTTTCTCCCTTGTCTCCTTCTCTACTACTGTTTCAGAAAAATGTGTGTCTCATTTGCTGCTGTTTAATCTACAAACTGATTTGTCTGAGCTCTGAATCTGAGAATGGAAAAGTGGGAACACACCACAGAAGAGCCCTCTGAAACGCTTTGGAGACAAGCATCTATTTAAATACTAGGTGCAGTGGTAATAATTCACTCTTGCTTCCAGTAGCAACACCACATTACAACTGCCTTTTTCTCATTTGGCTCTTTACATGCAGATTTGTTTCTTTGCTGCTTCCAAATGTGGCTTTTACTTGAGGACTTCTCAATTTTCATGGCTTCTTTGTACAACTAGCACTGAATGCTTGATGATAGCCTAGAGTACTTTAAAGTACTGTGAATAGATTTGATTTTTTTGTGGAATGAATTCACAGAGACAATAGGAGAATCTGTGGTGGAGACAGGCTGTGGTGTCCTCAAAAGGAATAGGGATTCTGCACTAAGTCACTTAAATTGTTCCTGTAGCAGATGCAGAAACTTCTTGCTTTCGTTTGAGTAGCTTCCAGGCTTTGACAGCCAGTGGACCATGAAGTGCCCTTTCCAGGTTGCTTTGCTCTAGGATCCCTTCACTCATGAGGGTGGTTTTGCCTCTGAAAATGTAAAATTGTTTACCAGTGTACATATGCAAAACAACTAATTATGCCAAAATCTGAATTTGTAGTTCTGTTGCTGCCCCGTGATAATAGTGTCAAGAAACATAGTAGTGATTCCCCCCCCCATCATAGTGGCCTGGATAATCAGTAATTACTTACATTTTCCAGTATGGAAGTCTGGTCTGTTAGGTTTATGTTGAGGGTGATAGCTGTATTTAAGAAAGCTCTGACAACAGTATAATTTGGGGAAGTACATATTATTCCAGATATTTCAGAATATATTTCTACACAAATAACCTTGCAAGTGTAAGATGATTAATACCATTAATGCAATGCTGATAAATTCAAGAGATCAAAATTATTGAAGGTTCAATAGTAACATAATTTTTTTGTGGCTACATTAGCAAATGGTCTCATCTAGTTCAGCTGGAGCATCCTGCAATCTGGGAGGTCCTTCCAATAAAACCAAAAAACCCTGGGAGCTTCTTATTGAAGAATCAGTGTTATAACTGCTTCTCTATGTCATGTGTTAATATTTCCATAGATACTTACTAGTCTCAAACTACTTTAAAATGTGCATTTTCTTTTTTCTCAGTTCCTTTAATCATCACTTGTGTTAAAGAATAACATGCAAGTCTCTGAAGGATTTTTGATTTGTTTTAAATTAAGGACTTGCAAAGAGAAATGTTGCACTTTATTGTTTGGCAGAGTGCAGCACAGTTCCAGAAAGAAATGTAAATTAAAACCTCTACTCTGTATAAGAAAGAAACATTATAGTTTTATGACCATGTCATGTAAAATAGGAATGTAACAATGTTAACAGATTGAAAAGTGGGAAAAAAAAAAAAGTGTTTGTAGGCTTTGTGATTTGCTTAAAAGTGGGTGTTGCTCTTCTCTGGCTGTATAGTTGTAACCTACAGTTGTGCCTTATTGTCCCAGTGAGACTGGATATTGTATTTAACAATCCATAAATAAACCTTCCACTATGTAACAAAAAAAACCCCAAAACTGAAACTATTCCTGTATGGTATGGACTACCCTTTAATGGCTGGAAAAGTTAAATACCTGTAGAATAGTGCTAGCAGGCCTGACAGATCAATTTCTTATAACTGAGCTTGTTTTCAGAGTATTAACAATCCTTTATTCTATTGCTAGAGTGGAGAAAACTACTGCAAAACATGCCCTCTACAAAAGGACATGCATTCATAATCCTGCACTGTGGGTCCCATAATAACATGGGCTTTACACCTCTCCATGCTCCTAAAATAGCATTGGGGTTTTCTTCCCCCCCTGTTGTGGTGTAGCATTGTTCTAAGTAAAGGGTATATAATATCACTGCTAGTTTGTGACATCTGTCCTTATAAGCCCCCATCTTAGATATCAGATATTTTTGCTAATGTGCTTTAAGGTAAACGCAAATACTTTATGTGCGCAGCAAAAAAACCCTCACAACCAAAACAAAGACCATACAACCTTCCTGCAATAAAAAAACCCCCCAACTCTCAGAATCTAACTTTGCTGTTAGCTGTATCACATGGAAGCCACTGAGTATCTTATTCAGTGATCTGAAATCTGCATATTTAACATGTAACTTAAAAGGTGGTAGACAGTAAGAGTTTTACAGAGCTGGTATCTTTATGTTAAATTTAAAATTGTTCAAAACTCAGCTGTACAGATACAAGCAGATTTCTGCAAAAGTAGTATTTTTAGCATACTTGATTACTTGTAGAAATTATCTTAAGTCTTCTTGAGAACAAAGGTCATCTGTGAAGGTTAAAGTCCGTAAGGGGGATAAGATTATCAGCTCTAAAGCAGGGTTACTCAATATTTCATCTTGTCTTTTGAAAAACCAGTATAAGGGATAGGTATTTAAATACTGATTAACCATTTACCAGTCTATTGGCAAAAAAGAAGTAAAGTCTATTTTCAGCTCTGCAAACTCAAGTTTGTTACGTCAAGTGAGAATCTCTGGGTGGATGGTTGCAGAAATCTATGGTTACAAATATTTTCATGAACTGTTGGAGTATTTTGATAGCTCATCAATACTGAAAGGTGGCAGATAAGTTGCTTTAACTAGCTGTAGGTCCATTATCTTGGCATCAAGTCTGGGCAAATCACAAGAATCTGAATAGGGGATTTGACTCATGAAGAGCAGGAGTAAATGTTAGTTTCCATAACTTTATGATGGAAATTTAAAAGTCTGCTTTCATTCTTTGAAACACAACTTTGGTTGTAAACAGTGTGTGGATATATTTAAGTTGGCCGAAGTGTTTCATTTAAGCTGACAGTCTGCATTAAAACACTACATAGTAGAAAAGTGTGCATTAAATGGATTAAGATTTCAACTGAAATGACTTGTAGTAGTTGTGTGATGAATCACGGGTAAATGGGGGTGTTTCTCCAGAGTTTTCTGAATGGGAAATAACTCCTCTTCACACTGTTCAATACATTCACCCGTCAGCTTGAAGTGTAACATTACCGCTGCCAAAAAAAAAAAATTTTTTTTTTTTTTTTCAGATGATACAAGAATTGGCAGGATGAATAAGGGTAGTCTCAAGATGACTTGATACCCGCGGTCCCTGTAGGCGGCTGTGCTGGTCCAGCCGGAATTCCGCGCAGGCAGGCGGCGGCTGGGGTGGGGCGTTGCTGCGTGGTGAAATGGAGGACGGGAGAGCGGCGCCAGCGGTCAATCCCGGGGACTGGTCGGAGGAATCTCTGGCCGAGAGGGCCGAGTCTACAACCGAAGCGGGTGACCCGGAGCACCCGTGACAGCCGCACGGACTCGGGCCTGGTCCCCACCCCTCGAGGGGCGGCCCGCAGGGGGCGGGGCGGGCTGCCACCAGCCCCATAGCTCGTAGCCGGTGTTGGCAGGGCTGCAGGAACGGGTCACCCGCAGCCCCGCTGCCCCATTCTCTCCTAAGACGGGCGGGGCGCCGGCGCGGTACCTCGACCCGCGGGCGCCCGCCCTCCGGTGGTGTGGGGCAGGCGTTTCCGCCGCCGTCCCCCTCCCCGCCTTCGCGAGCGGCTCCTTTAAATTCTAGAGGTCACTGGAGGATTCGCCCCAGGCCAGCTCTGCTCGCGCGGCTTGAGCCAATCCTTTTCCAGGAGTGTGCCCTCCCCGGGGCCAATCAGAAAGGAAAGGCTTGGAGGCGGGAGGCCAGCCTCCGTGATGGATAAGGCTGCTGACCAATGACCGCCAAAAATGGACGGTGATGCATTGGAGCGGCACCCAATAGGCTTGCGGCCGAGTGGGCGGGCCCGGCGTCGCTGGGCGCTGCGAGCCTCCCGCCGGGTGGCCGAGGTAAGGAGGGGAAGATGGCGGAGTGAGAGGGAAGAGGCGGACAGGCCGGGGCCGCGGGCGGCCCTGGCCGCCCTCAGGTGAGTGCGACAGGAAACAACGGCCTCCGGCGCCGGACCGCACCCAGCCCGATACCTGGTGCCCTGCTGCCTGATTGGGCTGGGCCCAGGCACCCGCGCACCCGTTTCCCCGTTCTGCTCCGTGATTGGGCTGGGCCCGGACATGTTCGCCCCCGCCGCTTCCTGAGGCGCGTTCCCTCGCCGTCCAGTGCCACGGCCGCGGGCCGGCTCGATGAGCGTGGCTGGGCGGCTGCCCGCCCACCTCACCTGGCAGGGAGGCCTCCGCGTTGTGGTAACCCCGAGCTGGGGGAGGAGGACGGCCCGTGTGGTGACGGCCGGCCCCCGCCGGGGGCATCTGCCGAGTTGCGGGTGAAAGGGCGGAACCGGTCCGGTTCGACCCGCCCGCCGTCCTGAAAAGTCCCAGTAACTTCAGAGGTCCGGGCGAGGGCATGCTACAGCTCCGGCGGGAGCGGGTGGGCAGCGGTATCGGTCTGCAGCAGATGGCTGGAAGGGAGAGCCTGTTTCCTGCGCAGCAGTACCCTACAGCCGAGTTAGGAACTGCCGAGAAGAGGCTTTTCGGTGAATAGCTGCGGCTGATAGCGTACGTGTAGAGGCGAAACCAAAATGTATCATCCGAAGTTAGCCTTTTCATTCCCGGCTACAAACGTAGCACTGATTATAGTTACTCTTCTGTTATCGTTATTATTCATGGAATCTTATGTGCTATATGGATTTTGAGAATCTGAACAGCTCTATCCTTTTCTGAGGTCTTCATGTCATACTGACAGAGGAGTGCACAAAGGGCATTGGATGCTTCCAAGTCACTTGACAAAACCAGAAGGTGAAGTAATCTACAGCGCAAAAAGTTTTATGGAGAGTGGAACTGAGTGTAGCCTTGTGAATGCATGTGATTGTTGATAATAAGGTGAAAAGGACTTTACGCATGATGAAACATGAAACTATTCCTAAAACCACTTTTCTTGTTTGTAACATGCAGGTCAGTTATGCCCTGCATTTTTCAAAATTATTGGAGGTATTTTGTACTATAGACTGTTTAAATTTGAAAAAAAAAAAGAAAAGGAGTGCGGACTTTTTACTGAAAACAAAAGGATTGCTGTCCCTAGCTGAGATTCCGTATGTTCTATATTTGATAACAATTCTTTAAATCTCGAGTTTGTTGTAGAATTCTAAGTGACTGCGTTTTCAATGTGCATGTCAGGTCAAAGTAAAAAATGGAAGTTGTTAACTGCACGCCTTTAGATCTTGTGGAGATCTGGCATGTTATCAGCTGACATGATCTAATAAGGAAGTAGTTGTAACTGGTGAAATAACTCAAAATGAATGTTAATTGTGTTCGTCACAACTAGTTCTGAAAGCAGTAGCTGCTTATGAGAAAAATTTCCCAAGGAACATTTTAACATTTTCATGTGCTATATTATTCATGTATTAACAGTAATAGCAGCTTATGAGCAACATAATATTAAGGCACAGTGTGCTGGTAATGATGAATATTCCTGCTTACACATGGCTATGTATGAATTGTTAAAATCTGCCAGGGGATTTTCCTCTGGCATATTATATATAAAGATAATTATGCTTTATGTTATCATTAAAAGAATGATAAGCAATCAAATTTCATATAAAGTTGTGCACTATTTTAGCAGTAAGTAAATTCATTTGGATTAATATTTATTCTTAATTGCTTTGAATGCGCAAGAGCTGTAAGAAATAGTAACTTAAAAAAAATTAGTTTTCTGTTACCCTGTTACAAGTCAGATCAACTCTATGCGCTGCTTTAGCATCTTGCCCACAGTGTTGTGAGTCTGCAGTGTGAAGATTTGCACGAACAGGCTATGCAGTTACAGTGGTGACCTATCGTTCAAGGTTGTCAAAAATCATGGGCCAACTAAGACTAAAAATCCTGACCAAATCTGTGAAGAGTCTGGAGTATCTCTTGAACGCCTCCTACATTCATTCTTGAAAACTAGAGAAGGAATGGTTTGAAGCCAGCTGGAGGTTATGTGAATGCAAAATGCAAGGGCCTGCACAGTCGTTGCACCATTTAAAAAAAAAAAAGGAGGATTTCTCTGAAATAGGGCGTGGAGGAAGGGATGTTTCTTTGCCTGAGCAGCATTCAAGGAGCACGTTACTATGGTGTGTGTATTGTGGAATAGAAATCTCAGCTGTAAAACAGTCTTCCGTATATTTTTTCTTGCTGTAGGAAGTACTTCTACAACATTGCACCAGCAATGTAGCAAATACCAATTGGAAACCTCATAGGAGAGAAATGAAGTTTTATTTAAAACATAAGGTGAAACAAACCACTTATCTCAGGTTTGCAGTCTCAGAAGTGACAGAATGTGTGCAGTGCCTGAGATGTCTATTCAGCAGCCCAGCACCATAGCAGGGGTGTTGCTTGTGTCCAGATACTAAGTCCAGGATTCCTTGTAGAGGACAAGGGACGTCAGCTGCCAGGTCCTTATGTCTTCTGACCTCTTCCTAGGCTGGGAATCATTCTGGGTTTCAGGTACGCCTTTGCACCCTTTTGGAGGTGACAGTGGTCTGTTTCTCTACCCTGTCCCACTCTGTGGATTATCAGTGTTCTTTTTCTCCAGACCTGGAGCGTCTCCTGAAATTGCAGGGGGATGTGTTGGGGTCTTGATGACCTGCTAACCTGGGTGCACGAACCCTTTTGAGAGCCCTGATCCTGCTCTGTGTTCCTTCTGGTGCTTCCCTGCTCAGGCACTCCCTTTCTTCAGTAACACCAGTCTTTTCTGTTAACTTTCTGTTAGTTACCAGTTCACCAGTTACCTTTCTATTACATTTCTCTACACTGCCTCATGGATTGGGTTTAGATGCCTTTTTAAAAGTTACCTAGAAAGTGAAAGGGGCACGAAGGCAGCTTTTTTTTTTTTTTTTTTTCCCCTGGGACTGTAAGCTACTTCTGTTGTATTTTGTGTTTATGATTTAAGCTTTCGTCATTATCAGCTTTCCAGGTTACATTTGACACTTCTCAAGCTTGGAAAGACCTTAGTGAACTTGTGATCTGTAGCATTAATTTTGCTTTCTGTATCTTCAGGCATCTTCACCACATTTAACTTTCAAGTTTTCGTGGTCTTTCTGCATAAACCTGTTTCTAGATCTTTCCTTCCTCACATACTTCTCAGGCTGTAGGGAAGAGAAGAGGAATCTTCTTCACTGTCCGTGGTAATTCTGCTTATCTCCTGGAGCTTTGTGTGTATGTGTGTGTGAGAGAGAAAGGTAGTATTTTGGAAAGCTGGATCTGTTGGATCTGAGTTTTTGCTAACCATTGTAATTAAAACTAAGGGTACCTTAAAACGGATCTTGAGGGGTGGAGTGAAATGTGGTAACTATTCATTTTAGTATAGTTTCTGATTCCAGTGTGCTGATTATATCAGAACACTGGGGGTTTTTTTGTCCCATTTGTTTATTGGTAATAGGGCACGTTGATCTATAGGAAAAGACAAATACGGCAATTTTTCTGGTAAATTTATTTATGAGATATTTCTTCATCTCTTTTTTGCTTTGAAATTCCTGACGTTAGTTGCTTGTATTCAAGAAATTGTCTATCTGAATGTCAGATTTAAAGTTCATGGAAACTAACCTTTAGTTACAAGTATAGTAAAAAAAAAAAAAGGTCAGTAAGTCAAAACTTAATAAAAATATTTTCTGAATTTTTAACAGAAAAGGATTAATATATAAAATGTTGACTTTTCAAAAATATTTCTTGTTCCAGATCAATTGATTGTATGTTCAGGAAGGTATGAAAAAAAGAAAAAGTCTTTTTTTTTTTTTTCCTTCTAATAATTTTCGTTAGCTTTTAACTGTAAAGTTGATATTGTCACCATCAGTTTCAGTGCCTTCTAATTTTCAATAGCCTTGATTTCTGTCCAGGTGCATTTGCAGGTTCTGTTGGTACTAGTGTGAGCTCTGCTTCCACAAAATCTGTGAAAGTCAGATAGAAAGTACATCAAGCAGAGTAGTTAAAAATGGGGGCATCCAAAGTCAGTGAACTTGTTAAAATAATAATTAAAAAAATGGGTAAAGCCAGTGCCACCTGCTGCTTTTTTATAATAAGACTTACTTTAGTATTTAGTTTAGTTAATTTGTAGTTTTAGAATAAGTGAAAGTAAAACCAACTTTTCGAAGATTGGCATTGGGAATTGTTTTCATTATGGTAAGTAAGTTTGGGAGAGTTCCTGATAACTGTTCCTTATCAAATTAATTATTTGGTGAATTGTTTCCTGTTGGTTCCTAGATCTCTCAAAGTCACACAGTGTTTGGCAGGTTCTTGAGGGCGGACTTGAGTAGGAAGGGTCAGAATTGACAACATGAGATGGAATAACTACCCTGAACTACAGGGCTGGGGATTATCTGATGACTGGATTTTCTGAAGGTGAGGGTCCCTGGTGCTTGCAAAAATACTGTGTTGTGCAGGAGGGTGGAACTGAGTAATACTTTGGTGAGGATACTGGGAGTTTTTAATAATGTAAGTTCTGTGTGATGAGATAGTTCTGCTTATAGCAATCCAGTATTCTTCCAGTTAGGTTGTCAGCTCAGCATGCTTATCAACAGTCACTACACTTACCAAAATAGTGGTTTGCTATTAACATGAAAGAGTTTCTTGCCTTACTAGAGACTGAAATTGTGTCCATTTCAGTTCCAGTGAAACTGAAAGGTGTGTCCATTGATGATAGCTTACTATAACAAGGTCGTTCAGCTTCAAATTATGCACAATTAAAAATGTGTTTTGGTAGTTGTGTATACTTAATGC
Source organism: Bucorvus abyssinicus (assembly GCA_009769605.1). Taxonomy (NCBI): domain Eukaryota; kingdom Metazoa; phylum Chordata; class Aves; order Bucerotiformes; family Bucorvidae; genus Bucorvus; species Bucorvus abyssinicus. The sequence goes on along the minus strand of CM020042.1, from coordinate 18,454,415 downwards.
TCTAGGTATAGTTGGTCGAGCATGGGCTGTAAACTGTTCTCAGTAAAGTAGAAACCAACAAATTCCAGGGAATGTACTGGAATTCAGTACTGGGTAAACTACATTCTGTGGAATGAATGACACGTGATTTTACAACTGGAAGGAGAATGGTTTCTGAACAAAAGCTTTTCAGGCATGTTATGGGTATATACTTCTCCCCCCCAGCCTGTTCTTAGTTAAAGTGTGCCTGTGCTGGGTCTTCCATACTTGGGCCCAATTCACTTGACCGTCCTTTTCCTTCAACTAAAGGACGGGGGTGGATATGATCATTTGAAAAGTAACATCAGCATGTTTTATGTAGAATGTCTAAGAATGTTAACTAGTTCCTGGAAGGTACAGCTAACCTTCTGTGTCTTGTGCAGATAGTCATGTATGATCTGAATAGCTTCCTAGATGAAGATTTAATTTAATTTGTTCATCTCTTTCTCTCTAGGCTCACTCGAGAGAATGTGGCGTAATTGAAAATAATGATGAACAAGGCCATAAGGTTATTTAGGTACTAAATACCAGGTACTAAACTTCTCAAGTTTGTTGGTTAATTTAGTTTTTCTTCCTTTCTTTCTTTTCTTTTTGTCTTTCTTCTTTTTTTTTCCTTTTCTGTTCAAAGAAATCAGTCATTGAGATTTTAATTTTTTTGTAGGATACTTTCAGAGAACTGCTATGTTACCACAGTGTCAGCTTTTTGGGCTTTGCTTGAAAGTAACTTTGATTATAACTATATATTCTAACAAGAATAAATGCTTTTAAAGTTATAAAAATCCTGTCCCATGGTGTCGTTTTGCTCTGCTAAGAGACACTTATTATGTAATTGTATTAACTTGGAGTAGTTGTCTTAAAAGTTGTATTTGTTAAACAGTAGGATTGGAAGAACGATTACCAAATATCAATTATCAGATAGAAAAAAGTACATTCAAAATTTCTAAGGATGACAATCAACTTCTGGAGTTGTAATTTTTTTTTTTCCCAGTGACTGAGATAATTACCAGAATACCTTTAAGGTGTGTAACAGAGTGCTATATTCTGTTCTTGGCTTTGCCGCAAACCTTTGTCATGTTTTGTTGCAGCTCTCCACGTCTGTTTTTCCCTATCTTCGTAAACAGGAATAAGACTTTCCCAACAGAGTGAGCAAGGATGGTCAAGCTCATGATCAGCTGAAATATTTGAGTGCCTCGGAGAGAAAGTTATGGTGACGTGTGCTGTAGTTCCATTTTCATGATCTACTTGCTACATCTAACATAGGAGTTGAAAATGGTCACTGCAAGATTATTTCTGAACTTGATCAACTAAAGGGTTAAGGTAATTAGAATAAAATGAGAAATACAGAGAAAAGAGAGGAAGTGGTCAGAAAATATGATGTATCCTTATGCTCTTTTATGTGAGAAAGAGAAACCAAAGGAAAAAAAATTCACTTTCCGATATCTTACTGTAGTAGAAGAGAATGATGATAAACATTTCTGGCGGTAGTTATGGAGGAGTGCACCCACGTTACCTTCCAATCCAGGCTGGATTGGAAGACTTAAAGCAAAAAAAATAATGTCTTAAGAGCTGCTGTGACTGGGTGATACCAGGTGAGTGTTACTGATAAAAGGGCAGTGAATGCTACCTCAGCATTGTCATGCTATATATTGGAGCCACAGTTAAGAAGACCCGTAGATAATTAACACTGGTGTATTTTTGGTTGCATTGCTTCTGAGTAAGTGTATAGTTTAGCATTTCTGTAGTTTTCCTTAGCCAGCTTGTGGACATCCACAATAAAATCTTACAGAGCGAGGGATTATTGTAGTTTGTGAAGCCAGCTAGTTTTGTCCATTAGATTCAGGCTTTTAAAGTAATGAACCAGTGAGGATTTTAATGTTAAATGTATTTTATTCTGATTCCTAGATTACCTCTTCGGGTTTTTTTTTTTTAAATTATTTTGGGATTCCGGATCCTCTCCTGGTGTTCAAAAAGAAGGTGGTCCTGTTGCTTGCTCATAGCCTGGGAGATGTGGCTGTTTCTTTTCTAGCAAGCAAAAACCCGTCCTTCACTTCCATGGAGCTGAATGAACAAAGATCTCTCCATTTCCGGTTTCAATCATCCAACCCAACACTTGATTCACCAGATGACTTCTCCCACAGGAGTACCGCACTGTTTTATCAAAACTCAAAGGCAGAGTAACAGAAATCATCATTTGTTTCCCTGAAGAAACGTCTTCTGTGCCAGCCTTTCATCCTGCTTTCTACATTCTCTTTTAAAATGAGAAATACTTTGTAATCAGATGCAAGTGGAAGCTGGTGTTCTTCACTGATATTTCCTTCTTCATTTTAGGAAGGTTAAGTATTTCACTGTGTCATACTGGAATTCGTAGCAGATAAAGTGTCTGCATGCATTGCAATGTCAAACTATCTTGACATGTATGAGAAGTTGCAGCAGGAAAACCAGAACATATTTTCTGCTCTGACATGAGGAAGAAACTTAGCAAACAACTGGGGACATCCCATACAGGTATTTTCTAGTCCAGGACCCAGGCTTGACTTTGTAGATAGATGTCTTGATGTCAACTCACATAAAGCAGCTAATGTACAGGAACAAATACAGAATCACCTTGTCTGTAGTGTGTAAATGCATCGTCCCAGTCTGTGATCAAAATGTATATTTGCATGTGTATAAACTTATGTAAGTGCTGGATATGAAGAGCTTTCACCAGAAGGAGAAATTACTCTGCACCATTTCGTTTTTAGCAAAGAAAAATGAAGCTTTAAAGGCCTCTGGAGTAACAGGATAATGATTAGGTTTACATTAAATCATTTCCTCCTTCTGGCTTTTTATTAATCCTTAGCAGCAAAAGGAACAAAAACATTCTACGGTAGAAGAGATGGGGCAGAACTTCTTTCTTCATTAAAGAATTTAACTTCTGGTGGGATGGAAGAGACCAGGGGGGTAAAGTTGCAGTTTATCCACTCAGCTTCCTTGGCACAGTTTCAGCTTTTCATACTGCTGATGGAATCAGCTTTTTGATTCTTTGGTGGTTGAGAACTGAGATGACTTGTATGTTTCCATCATCTAGGTAGAGACAGGCCCAAGAGAATGGACTGTTAGCCATGTAAGAGGGGTGAGTTGAGAGAGCGTAGAAATACTTGAGACGGGCCTTTTTCTGGTTCCTCTTATTCCTTCCCAAACGAATGCACAATCTGTTTTCTTATGTTTATGCAAGATTCTTTGTATGCATCATCTGTGATTATATAGGATGTTTTCTGTCAGAGATGGGAGCGTATATTGTTTACATGCTTCCTGCTATGGTATTGTATATGGCAAGTAAGATTTCTTGGGAAAAAACCCCAGAACCGAGATATGTATTCTATTCCACTTCCAATCTGGAGCTCTTCTTAGTGCACCTTATTCCAAGCTTGTGATTTAGAAAATGTGACTTACTAGCTTAAAATAATATTTTCAATTCTGGATCAAATAAAGGTAAATAGGTTCTGTAAACAAGTTTTGGGAGATAATAGCATGGCTGGGAGTGTTGGTTTAGATTTCTTGTTTTGTTCTGTTTTCTTTTTAGAAAACTGCTGGAGAGAGCCAGACAGCCTGAAAACAGCTGAAAAATACAACAATTAAAATCCTTCTTAAATCTTAATTGCAAGGGCAGCATTCTGATATTTAAAATGCATTGACATTTTATGGGACCAAGTTCCACAGCTCAGTAAGGACAAGTTGATGTGGATCCAAACCTTCAGAGTAAAGTCTGTACTTAGACTTGCATTGTAACAATGAGATTTAATGACAGCTTTACTCTGTTTTTGTTTTAATGAAGATCAGATATATAAGCTAAAGAGTCTTGGGCAAGACACTGCATATCAAAATAATGCCAACCGTAATGAATAGAGAGGTGCACTAAAATTGTGTGTAACATTTGATGAGCTGTGTGATAAGAGTTACATTGATCTTGATGAGGCAGCCACCAGCTTGGCCTGACTTCTTTTAAGAACACAATTTCTTTGCTGAATATGGTCTGAATTTTCTGGCATTGGAGGTAACTAGAAAAGTGTGCATTCTTTTAGGGCCTTCTTACGTTGAAAACAGTAGGATTTTATGTAGATGTTTGTAGAAGCAGGATCCATCTCTAAGTGATGGAAGATACTGTCAATATCATAGGATTATAAGTGGTTGGGAGCTATTTGGTATAAGAAACATCTGAATTTAGATCTGGGAATTTCCTTTCCTTCCTTCTGTCCATATTTATCCTTCTGACATTAAGGCTAGTAGTTGTTTTTGCATACCTTGATGACAAAATACTTGGGAGACAGGAAGGTATTTTTGTTTTCTGTGGACACGTACAAAACCTAATAATTTGTCTGACTAGAGAGTAGAAACTTTAAGCTCTTTGAAATCTTTTTCCTTAGGAATAACCCTCAATATTTTGTAACCCTGCATTGTAACAAAAAAATATAATTGCTGATTTTTCCTGACTCCTATCCATGGCAATGTAACAACAGTAGTTTTTAAGTTTAATTTTAGAATATCTTTTTAGCAGGGCTAAGGATCTGTGGCTTTCACAGTAGTAATACTCCAACAGTGCATGCCCAGAAGACCCCCATTGCTGTACTTTCTCGGCCAGCACCTTTATAAAACCGCTTTGTTAGGAAATGCTGCATCAGCGTATTTACTTTTTCTTGCTCCACTTTTTCTCTCTGTTGGTTGGAAATACTCCCATGTGAAAGATTACAAAAACAAGGGGCATGTGCAATAGATCATATATATATATACATATATATATTTTAATACTTGTGGACAAAATGATGTTACAAGTTGTTTGAAAACAACAAAATCACCAATGTCTTCCATTTTGAGATGTGTATAGTTCCATAAGCATTAGTGCTTTGTAGCAAACTGTAGTGCCATGTTAGGACCAGTGCATGAGCCTCGTAGTATTTTTACAATTTCAGAGTGACAAATATATTAATAAACAGTGATGATAATGTAATTAACAATAGAAAGGATACAATAGAAATGTCACAAACATGGTCTAAACATGCAGTATCCTCCCTTTGACAATGGCAACGCTATCTTTAGAAATGGAGCATTCACTTAATGGGCTTCATAGAATCATAGCTGACTTTTGGGTTTTAGTCTATCTGTCCAAATGCAATAGTAAGCTAGTGTATGTAAGCATCCAGAATTCTCATCTCTGTCACTGGCTTTCTTTTCTTTTTAGTCTTTGTTGAAGATGTTTTCTTCCATGTGCAGCATTTTTGATTTTTATTATTACCCATCCTGTGATATACTCAGAAAACTATGAACATGTTAAGGAGTTGCAGAATGTGCGCATTCTGTACACATCTCTGCTACCTTAAGATCATTTAGAAAATCTGTTAAGTAATTTTTTTAAGATCAGACTATGTAATTGTTATAACTAGTTAAACATTATCTGCATTATATACTAAGTTAATGGTTGCAAAGCGCTATCTGCCATAGCAGATGTGTAGAAGACTTCTATCCATCATTGCAGGAATGGGGAACCTTTTTTGGTTGAAGTCTTATTGAATCTTTTAAGACCTTTTGTGGATCCTGCATTTACATACATCTTAAGAGAGAATGTACTAAGGTCAAGGGCTGTTGAAAAACAACATTGCAGACTGTATCTGTGCAGCAGGCTATCTCTAACCTATGGATCAGAGATTCCCCACCCCTGTATTATTAAGAATTCCAGTATCCTGTATTTTAGGTAACTTCCAGTATTGCTTTCCAGCAATAAGCTCAACTTTAATAATTTCTGTCTCTCCCTCTGCTTTTTTCAGAAGGAAAGTTTAGACCAGGGGAAGTCCAAATGATTTAGCACTCAGTGGGCGGCTTGGGCTGGTCAAATAAGAGACTGGTATCATTCCTGAGATGTGCAATGCTCTGTGGATGGCATCCTCTGATTTCTAGGAAAAAAGTCTTTTATTTGGTGCCAGTGTTGCTCTTCAATCAATTCCCTTACAAGAACAAAATTATCTTTCAACTTAGAGAGGATACTGCATCTTTTTTTTCCTGAGACCTGCCTGTAAATGGCCATTATGGGGAGGGAGGGAATGGGTAGTGTGGTTTGATAATTTTGATATGATATATCTCTAAAATAATTAATCAAGAAGCATGTACTTTGGTGCAAAACCAGTAATCCGTGCAGAGTTGATTTATGTAACAGGGAGAAACAAGCCCACAACAAAACCCAAACAACTAACCCTCTGCGTCTAATACATTTCCAAGAAAATTGAACAGGTGGGCCATTTACAGCAGAGCTCTGGGGGACCTGTGCTGAGAGTTAGGTTCAACTCTAAATGGAAGTAGCTGTACCATTGAATAAAGTAGTTTAGTGCTTGGGAGAATCAATTGAAAAATACCTCTGAAACTGGAATGCAAAATAGCACAGTATGTAGGGGGAAGAATCCCTGATGCAAACAAAGCCATAAGATGATTTAATAAGAAAATAGAACTTTAGTAGCAATAACTGTTTTGCATGTGATAGTAAATAACTTGCATTAGCAAGACTGTAGAGTAGAGTAAGTGGGTAATAACCAAATAAGTTTGTGGCGCTCTGTGCTGCAGGGAGTTGCGTGAAGAGTCTTTTCCTGAGAAGGTGGGTGAATTCCTCTTATGTTTCTAACTGGAGGGAATTTGACACTTGAATGCTTAGTTAATGAACCCGATATAAAAAGTGTGAAGCACTGTTGATGAGTGCTGGGGGAAGGGCAGAAAGGATAGCTGAATTTTCCCTTTTTTTTTTGTAGTCTAGCACTTCCTCTGTTTCTCTGAGAAGAAACTAAACCCTTTCAAATACTGGGACTGTGAAGAGAACCTGATTCTGAAATTAGGAGCTTTTATTGTGGGAAGTACTTTTCTTTGTTTAAAAAGACCAATCTGAGATGCTCTTTAAATAGTTAACACTAAAAATATTTGTACATCCCAAGCACAATTGTAGAATTCTAAAAATGTTACTTTACAGCAAAAAATAATTTTAGCCTTGCTAAACACTCTGTTTCAGACCATAATTGATTTCTGTGGATGCCTGAAGTTTTGCAAATGCATGTCCTGTGAAGTCTCTAGTAGCACAAAGAGTTATTGATCTACAGCTGTAGCCTCTGCACGCAGCAAAGTACTTGCTATCAAAGGGTTACATAAAAGAGCCACAGGAGTTCTAAAATGTCTGTAGTTGACACTGTTTTCAGTGCAGATCTGTAGCCTGTAGAGACAATGTGGCCTGATAGATAATAATGTATTCTGAACAGAGTTATTACGTCAGAGGTTTAGATCTATCTGGCTGGATTTCTTCTAGAAAGCTGAAGTAATTTGCACTGTAAGTTACACCTGCACGGAGGCTTCTAATGTTTTGAAATTACAGAGGTGAAGTCCTTTGGCTCTTTGTAAGTTGATAATGGGACCACGAGGGCTGTGAGCATTTTTACAGTATGAAGTAACCAAGACACAGGCATGAGAATGTCTAAATTAAGTATTGGCTAATATGTAATATCTGTATAAAAAGCTAATTGATCTGGAAGGGTGCAATCAGCTTAAATTCCAGCTATTGAATTATTGATAAAATTGGAAGCTGGCCATAGGGGACCTTAATTTGATTGTTAACTGATTGCATTAGAGAAATTACAAACTTATTCTGGTCTGTGGTCATCAGCAAGTACATTTATGTCAAAATTAAATAATAATGAAAACGCGGGTCATGTTCATGCTTCAGAAGTATGAACTTCTTGGCTGAACAGAATTCTTCAAGGGTTTATTCATTTAGAGAAGTGGGGGAGGAAATTATGTAGCCAGGCAAGCTATCTGCATTTTCATCCAAGTTCAGACTTTATTATACGGTGACCTGTATTCTACGGGCGACTAGACTAGACATTACTATTTGCAGCAACAAAAGGAACCCCTTTGCCTTTGAGCTCTTGTACTGTGGCATGGCTTTTGCTCCAACCCCCTCGATTTCATTGCTTCTAAAACTAAGTGGAAGTGTTAGGTGCTACCACATTTTAGTGTGGCAGATCAAGGTGTAGTGACCAGTGCTAAACCCAGGTGACAGAAGAATATGCTGTTTCCATACCCAGCAGTGCTGCTGCAGAAGGTCTAGTCAGTACTTGTGTTGGGAATTGCACCTTCAGGAATTGCACCTTCTGCAACTGGGAATAATTGTCAAATTTAGGACAAAAAATAAAGTCTTGCAAAGATTCCTCAATAGTGAGGAGAAATTGTACCAAGCTTAAGGACACTGACATTTTAGACAAGGATTGCATTGTCAAGAGCTGACAGTGTGTTTTTTGGGCAGAGAAGGGGAAAAAAATCACAGAATAGGAGAACTGGTTTTGATGGATAACCAATATTAGAAATAACTGATTCATGCATCCCTAGGAAACTGTCCGGCCTTCCTCCAAAACTAATAATCCTGCTTGCTGTTCAGGTACAGAGCTGCATAATGGCAGCTCAAGTTAGATTCCATTGGATTTCTTTTACTGAGTGATCCAGCATCTTGCCCCTGTAGCGCTTTGACTGGGTACAAAAAACCAACAGCTGAACCAGGGTGTCTTACCTAACAGTGCAGAATGCTAACCATGGAGTCCAATGTCTCTTCCCTTTCAGTCTGCTCTACACTTTCCCCTGAGTTTTAGAGAAAGCGTAGGTGTTCACGATGTAAGCAGAGCATGTTTCTGTCTCTGAGCCTAGGTACCAGGTTGTAATATAGACAGATTCCCTAAGGCTTTACAACATATAAGGTTAAAGATAAAAGGTAACTTACTGTTATAACTTACTGTTTAGTGTGTCCTATGTAAATCCTGTCTGCTTCTCTCCACTTTCCCAGGTCAAATGAAGGGCAGTTAGTCTGTAATGCCTTAGGCATGAAGAACTGCGTGGAGAAACAAGGAAAGCAGCACAGGCCCACAAACCAAATCTTAGAGCTAGTATTCTAATTATGCATGATTCAAAACGTCTAGTGTAGTGTAGTTATTAACAGTAAATTCAGATATGCATTTATACATAATGAAGCAATAGGAATTAATATACCAATAGCTTGAACTTCCTGCTTTGAGTCTCAAATTTTGTTTTTTTAGAGAATATGCTGCCTCTGTAGAGGAAGAGGCAGAATGTATAGATAGAGACAGAAGCATGGCACCAAAACTGTAAATCAGGAACCAGGATCAGCAGAACTCACCTTTATAACCTCTTGTCTGGTTCATATTAGTGCCCTGAGCATGTAAAAAGCAGGGCATGAACTAAGCATGTTTAGAGGCGAGATGAGGTTTCTCACCTGCTGCAGCTGTAGCAAGGAAAAGGGTGCAGAGTTTCTTACAAGGTGCAGGGGGGAGCGACTGGTGGAAAAAGAAAAAACACATCACAAAACACCACCAAAAAACCCAAGTAACGGAAACCACAGACTCAAACTGAGCGTAGCATTTGCCAGATAGTAGGTAATAAGCTTGGGTGTGGTGAGAGAAATTATTTGGAGAAGACTGAAATTAATAAGCACAGTACATATATTTCAGGTATTGAATAGCTTTTTAATAGGCAGTATTTTCAGGTAAATCTCTAGTCACATAGGCAGCTGTACTAACGCATACTGGTACCAGCCAGCAATAATGGCACCTGCAGGAATGAACCTGAAAATACTGGTAATCTTGTATATTTTTTAAGTTATTTAAAGAGATTTTTAAAAACAGAAAATGAGATTTGATCACTGAAGGTCGTTATCTTCTGCAACACAGGTTGCAATAGTCTTTTTTCTTTATTTCACTTATTACATAAAAGGGAATTTGGGTGCCATCTTTCTGTAAACTTTTGGTGTGTTCTCTAATATTTCCGAAGTCTTCTAGTGGATAATGCAGTGGTTTTCTGCTGGCAGTTTGAAAATAACATAGAACATGTGGTATAGCCTATGTCACTAATACTTTTCAAAGTTTAGACTTGTATTAAAACGTGTAGAATACTAGCTTGTTACTGCAGAATTCCATACTTCTAGCTTAGCTTAATTTTGTAGATGGGCTTAACTTGTGCAGAACACTTCTCCACGTAGGGAGGCTCAGTCCTTTTTCTTAAATGGAAAGAGGAAGTGTCTTGGAGGAAGAAATTGTACAAGTTAACTCCTGTTCATACTTCATAGCCAACCATCCATAAAGCACTGTGATTTGGGTTTAGAGTGGGGGTTGCCTTTTTCTCATGAATGCTCTTTCCAGATTATACAAAGAATTGCCAAATGAAGGTCGAAATAGTGTGAGAGAAGATGACCGTTGTATAGCATCAGAAGTTAGACTAAATGAAATCCTTTGAGCCAACTTCTTCAAGCAAAGAGAATTTGTAAACCAAGTTTAGCCCAGCAGTTAACCACGGTCACCTAATTCTTAGTGTGTAGTCTTCAGAACACGTTGCATGGTTTTAAACGCTGATAAATATATTTGCTTTTGTGTGATGAGCAAGCAGTTGTATTCTTTGTTAATGCTTATTCCCTTCAATATACATCCTGGAAAATAAGCTACTTTAGGGTGTCAGTGAAGATATCCTTTTGAAAAATATAACAGCAAAGGAGAAATACTAGTTACAGATTCTTAAAAATTACCTTAGTGCTTAAAAATAGGCTAGAAAATACTTCTTACAGTGAACTTCTGATGGCATGCTCACATGGATTAGTGGAGGAAATCATGTGTGTCACTAGGAACTATGTACTCCCATCGCACACGTTTTACATGGTAAGAGTGAAAGAATGTCTCCCTGCAAATTCCGATGTTTTTCCAAAAGGCAGCTTGATTTTATATCTATGCATCTTTGAGGATTTCAAGATAAGATTTTATTCTTTTGACACTGTAAAGAGGAACTGTTTAAAAACGAACTTGGAAACTCTGCACCTGTATACAAATTTTTTTAGCAATAAAGCAGCACAGGCTGAGAATGCACTAAAAATGGGTGTGTCATTTGTTCAAAAGACAAATTAACCAGCTTGTTATACACTCCACTCCTGAGATGTGTTGCCTGTACTTGCTGTGCCTTTGTCGAAGCTTAATAATTGAGCTAAACTCATATATGCTGGGTACCTGCTTTGGGTCCAGCTGTTCAGCAGACTTCAGGCACAAGAGGCTCTGACTTTGTGGAATGCAACTAAAGGAAAATTGTTACTCTGCTCATATTAAGATGGGCAACTTATCAGATAAAACTTGAAGGGCTGTTTTAGATGGTAGCAGAAAGCTGCTCGTTCTGAAAAAATCCTTGTGTGCTTGGCACGTCACAACCTGTAGGGAGACACAATCTTCCTTGCAGTTGCTGCTGAAAGCAGTTTTGAGAAGCGCTGGAATGCAGCAGCATGACTCCACCACATGAGGACTGTGCTGAAGAAGCCACAGCTCCCAACCCTGCTACAAGTTTTCCAAAACCTGTTATGGATTGCTGACCCTTACGCAGGATTCACAGTATGATTGGTACTTCAGTAGCCTGTTCAACCACCCCAATTTGTTTCATTTTTGAGTTGTTTTTTGTCTTTAGATTCCAGCAAAGACAGATACTGGTTAGCTCAGATAAGAAGGCCTGACCTTGAGACTTGCTTTCAAAGTGGCTGGTATTAATTTAAACGAAGAATTCATCCCTCCCAGGCCAGACTGGCCCTAGCTGCACTTAAAGCTAGAACACACCTCTCAAGAGGCCTAGTTAGAGGAGATTGGGTTCTACACTAGAATAAGAAAAACGAGTATTCACTGATCAAATGTAGGTTAAGAGGAATTTGATCTGTGGGAGCGAATGCTGAATCTTTCAGTAATAGAAGTTTATAAGCATCGCTTAAATCAAAATGCACCCATAGCTTTAGGCTGTTACCTCAGATTACTGAAGATAATACATTTATTTGAAGTGGCTTGCTTCTTAAAACAGAATTTACATAGAACACCGTACTGCTGTGAGTGTCAGCAGGTACATCAGGCAATAGTCCGTGCCAGGAAAACGCAGCGTTTGCCAAATAGACGTGAAGGACCACAGCTTGACTCAGTAAAGCAGAGGTCCTCCCCCTTCCAAAGATTAGAGAAATACAGTTTAAAAATTTACTAGCTATTATTTAGCACAGTCAGTATTATGAATTCATGCTAAGTAACATACTATGAGGAACCGTTAATTTAGTGATTCATAATGAACTGGGAGAAAGGCAAGATAAACTGATAGATTATATTTGCAGAAAAAAAACACGGAAAAGAAGTGGGCTTGACTCACATGATATTATCAGTGAGCTATACAATATTTATTTCTGAATTTCAGCTTTTTTATTATTTAAAAGGCTTCTTTACAACTGCAAAGATAATATTATAAAATGTAACTGACAGATTTATTGTCCTTTTAGGGTGGACACTTAGCTGACTGAAGCAAGCCAATTTAGCACGATTACACACAGTATAGATGTAAAGTATATAGCCCCGACACAGTCTCAGTGTAGAAATCAGAATGAAAGGGCAATGAGTGGTCCCGTTATGAATCACATGTCTTAGACTGATGCAACAACAAATGGGCTGTCACTTAGTAAGTAACACGAAGATGAACTTGCACAATGGAAAACATTTACCTGAGATAGGGAGATGCTTGCACAAAATGAGCTTAGTCACAAGACTCCAGTTAAAGACCAACAGGCCCTTAAACATAATGCAGAACTCACTGCACAATACGACTTTAAAAACTTCTGTTCTTAATAATCAAACTTTACGTGCATATACAGTGACGAGAACAACCCTCCAGTTAAGGGTTCAAGATACAGCCCATTTTAGAGAAAATAACATTTATCAGTACAGGCAATGAAATGGATCTTACAAGAGGGTAACATTTTCTTCAGAAAGTTACTTCTGATATCCTGAATTTCGCTGTCATTGACAAGCACTGCATTTTTGCACTTCCGCTTGTCAGATTTGTAAAAGATAAACAATAATTTAGATAGCATATAGTAGTAGAACTTAACAGGAAGAGACCCTGCAGAATGGCTGTTCATATTCTCTGTTATTGCTTCATCAGAACAAACCGAGACAACCCAGAGCTTTTAATCAAAAAGTGGCACAGTGAACAATAGCAGGAGAGGTACCAGCTGATCACCTAAAGCCTCTGAGGTACCTCAGCAGAGAGTTTCGTCCTCTCTGCTCCAAGCCCAGTACAAGCGTTATTTTACAACCAAAGCAAGACCATGAAATAGAAGGAGTACTGGCATCAGGCAGTGCAATCTGCTAATCACATATAGAAGTAGAACTAAGGGAATGGCAAATTGCATCACTGGAATTAAGATGATCAAGTAAATACAATCTTCTCTACTACAGACAACTACCAAACTTTATGGAAGGTTTAAAACATCAGCTCTTGAGGCATCCAAAGGGAGAGAAAAAGAACCTTTACTCTTCCAACTAACAAGAATTAGGGATATTCTAGTCCGATAACAAGGGGTAAGTAGTGTTATTTCTTTTCCATCAAATTACTTTCCAGATGTTTGGAAAGAAGCAGAACCCATTCAAAACAGGAAAATGCCAATGAGTACCCATTAGGTTTTCTTATGAAACTTCTTGACTGGCCAAGTGAAGGCAGCAGGCAGATCATTGCAACTGCAGCAGAGCGCTGTTCCCACAGTTGAGCAGAAGTGAAGACTGTTCCTTGGTTTCACAGCTTCAGTCCAAGAAAGAAAGGCTCAAACCTGTTAAAGGCAGTTGCTCACAGCCTCAGCTCCATGGAGCTGCCAGAATTTGACTCAGTCCTTGGCAGCCATGGGGCTGCACTTGCAGAGGACTTGGCAGGCACGTGGGTTGCCCTGGAATTTGAAATCCGAAACCAGCTAGCTCCAGCTAGCATGGTGTCATCCAGATTTTATGACATGCTAGCTTGCTCCTTTTGCACACAAGCAAATCTAGAACTAGTCAGGAGGCCATTTAGCAGTGCCTCACATACTAGATGTAGCTAACAAGCCTCTTGACCAACAGCTAGCTGCCATCAACACTGGATCTATATGAAAAGGTAGGACAAGAACTTCAGATCTCTCTAAGAACATTCAATTTAGTAGAGCTCCTCTTGAATATCATCTCAGTATGTTTTGTGTAGTTCCAGAAACCTGACTTTATTATTTCAAAGGCTGGTTCTCCCCCTGAATTCATTAAAAGAGAATCAAAGTCATAGTTATACTGTCTCAAAAGAGCGATGTACTGCAGAGGTGAGCTATTAATTTTTCCAAGCATTAACTTCTGTACGTCAGATTTTCAGGTGTTCCCCTTAGATTGAAGGGATGCACTTAAGCATCAGTTCTTTCCATACACAGATAAAGTGACAGATCAACACTCAAACCTGTTCTGGTGCATTATTTCATCATCATGAACAAACGCAGCAGAGATGCAGAAACCACTCCAGCAGTACTAGAAAATGGCATATTATTAGTTGATCCTGACTATTGCATATCCTGCTGGTAGGTCAGCTACATCCGATGATAGAAAAATTCGCCTTTCTGCCGCATTATACTTTTGTGTCAGTTCCTCCAGGTTCTTTACCAGCAATTCCATGCGATAGTGGAGCTTCACAACCTTTTTTTTCAGCTAGGAAAAAAGAGAAGAGTATTAAAAGTGGAGAAAAATTTCCTAACACCGGATCTTTGAATGATCTCCACCCCACTTTTCAAGATGGAAAATTATACTGGGCTTTAATCTTTGTTCTGCATGTCTAGTACAGCCCAAACTGGCACCCAGATCAGAGGCCTGCACTATCAAGAGGAGGTCAGCTGAATGTGTGCCAGCACAACGCCTTTCAGAGAAGTGTGTAAATATTCTACTTAAGGACACAGATTTGCTACAGCCTTAGCTGCGACCAACCCAATCTTTCCTAGTTAACTCATTACAAGTCTTTACACAGACAGAGACCTTCTCTGACAATATCTGGACCGACCGTTTCATCATTAGTTAGGAATACACGTGGACAGTACTTCAAAATGCCATTTCCAGAGCCTGGGGTTTAAGTTCACATATCTAAAGTACAAGAGTAAATCCCTGCTGACATTATGTCTCAAAAAGCAAAGACCAGGTTCTTGCACTTGTTCGGGGCAACAAGTAAAGTCTCCACAGTCACATGATTTGTGCATGCAATGAAGTACTACATTTTTTTTTACTTCAGAAAAAGTAAAAAAGCATGTCTCAAGTGTAGAAGTCTTGCCTGGGTAAGATTTTGCATTTTAGCATCACTAGACCTATAAAAATACTCTGATCTTACAGTAAGACACTGGAAGATGACTTTAAAGAGGACATAACTTAAGAAATGTCAGAGGACCATTTCCATTCTTAGAACAGAAACTAGAAAAGAGGAAGGAAGGAACGAGAAGCACATAGATACTGGATACACTGGCTGTCTCCTACACAGAGTAACTTTATTTGAGCTACAGGACAGGCAATATGAACAACTGACAGAGTCACAGAAAAGAACATCCAATTTAAACACCAAAAAGGAGGGAGGTTCTAGTGTTGTCTCTGAAACTACAAGTAAATACTGCCATACTGTTTTGAGCTTAAGTAGCCGTGAATACAACTGTGCTAGAATCCCTTCCAAATTAACAAATTGCTATTTTTAAAATTCTTTAACAGCAACTTATCAATTCTAGGGACAACACAAGTAGGAATAATTAGGCGACGTCTGTCCAAAAGATTCTTGGGTTTTTCTTCTCAGAGTGGAGAGGTGAAGGATAGCACACTTTTTTCCAGAAAATTAGCTACAACTAAATGTTCTGCATAACTCACATTTAAGTCAGTCACTGCATTATAAGTCAGTATTTTCTCCACCTTATGCACTTAAATAAGTAATTTTATTTTTGAACTAATAGCCAAAAATACCAGCATTTAAAAAATATTTTCCATACAAACTGATGTGGAAATCTTACTTGGTACACTTGTTCCTTCAAGGTCACTATAGGAAAATTCACCTTCGAAGCTTCTATTATAATGTTTTTTTTTAAGAGATAACTGGAAAACAAGAGGGGAAAGGGGGAAAAAAAAAACAACCCAAGGAAAACAGTTAAAACCCATAGTTGCACTCATTGTTTAGACAGATTATTCAAGATTATTTTAAAGCAGATACAAAGTTGTTGCCAAAAATAGTCAATACATTAAAAACATAACAAGAGTTTTACTTTGAACTCCTACTCATCCCCAGCTTCTGTAAGTCAAGTCCTCAGTCTATCACGGAACTACGTTGATACCTTACATGAGCTACGTGAATCTGGAACTCAAGGAGATTTCAGTATTGCAAACAACTAAATTTAAACCTTGACATCACAGGAGGACACTCACATACAAAGAAAACCAAATGGAGTCACTCCAACACAATTTAAACACAGAGGAAATTAAAATCCCACCCCAATGTGCTCAGCTGAAAGTAAAGCTGCTTTCGTTAGCTGTAGATTAGTTGTACAGCCTGTTGTAATAACTTACAAATTCCTGTGAAATCACTGACCACGAGAATAAAGTATACGCACCAGAGGATGCTGTTCTTGAAGAAGCAGAAGAAGCCTCGGAGACACGCCAGGTGCCTAGAGGCAGAATAAAGAATGAAGCCCACAATCAAGCCGCATGACCGACAGGTTAATGCATTATAAGCACTAAAAGGAGAAAGAGAAAAATATTATTAAACAGAAGCTTCTGAAACCATGGAAACTGAGTGCTTGTCAGAGGACATAAAACATCCAGTTCTATCAGGACAGCAAAACAGCACATAATAATGCTTTCTCCTTAAATAATACATACAAACACAGCATCAACAGAAAAAGTTGGGCATGTTGTGCAAGAAATAACCTCTGTAACAGGTGAAGTGGCAATTGAGGAAGAAAAAAAAAAATGCCTTACCACAGCGTGATTTAGGCTATACTACTCAAACATTATTTAACTGGTAAAACAATGCCTGTCTAGGTGTGAAATTTGCTCCTGATAAACTGATTGTCTCATGCAGAGAGAGAAGGAAAATAAGAAAGAAAAAAAAAAAGGGTAAGTCTAACATTAAAAAGTTTCCAGCCGTTACAGTTCCTAAAACAGCCTTTAAACATCATTTAAACAAAGTACTGGTTCTCTAAGTCCGCCGGCGCTATTTAGATCCTTCCCACCTGACTCGCTGCAGTCACCAAACCTGCTTTGCTAACTGTAAGCTCGTGAACAGAGCAGCAGAAGTTCGTCATCTTCAGGGTACAGGTATAGAAATAAGCCCCACAAAAACCAAAGCCCAGACAGCGATGCTCTAAGTGACGTAAAAACACCTTCTACCGAAGGAGCAGAAGAGCGAGCCCCGACGGCTGCCCTGTTCGTTGCTGCGCTGCTCAGACGCTCCTCTCCACCCGCAGCGGTTAGAGCGGCAGAACCTTTGATTTTGACAGAGAAGGGAAGCCAGGTACCGACGGACGGTTTCCTCACCGAAATGATGAAGCGCGGCTACAGGCAGCCTTGCGAGTTTGCCAAGCCCCGCGGAGCCTCAGCGCACAAGCCAGAGGAGCTCCCGGCGGCCGGCTCTGCAGGAGCCCGTTTGCGGCCCCGCAGTTCACCGCGGAGGCTGTTCCCGGCAGGCCCGAGGCAAGAGCAAGCACTAGGCGGGTTACTCACCACCCCAGCAGGTCCCCCTCGAGGCCGATCATGAGCGAGCTCGCCCAGGTCACGTTGTTCGTGACTTCTGAGGAGAAAGAGACACCCACTGACAAGGAGCCCCCCGCTCCAACCCCATCCCCGCCGCCCCCGACAGCGCCTCCCCCCTGCCGCTTCAGGACGCCCAGCGCCCAGCCCAGCCGCCCAGGGCCGGCGGCGCAGCACGGACCTGGTGCCCCACCAGCCCCGCGGGACCCAGCCTTGCTAGCGGCCGGCGGGAAGAACCTGTCCCGCCCCGCCCCGCCCGAAGGCCGCCAGCCGGGCACTGACTGAAGCACACAAGGATGCCGAGCAGCCGCTGCTGCGCGCACAGGTGCAGCGAGTCCCCCAGCACCGTCCAGCAGCCGCGGCACTGGAACATGGCGCACTCCTCCAGCGGCGGCTCCTGGGGCGGTGGGCCCCCGAGCTTTCCAGGGGGCGAGGAGGACGACGGCCGCAAGGCGCAAGTGGCAGCGGCAAGACACGGCGGCCGCTCCACAGTGACGGCCCCGCCGAGCTGCGGGTCCTGTAAGAGCTCCCGCAGCCTCGAGCGCACCGCCATTTTCTCCCGCCCGCCTGCCCGGCCCCACAATTGGAGCGCCGTTCACAGACCTGTGTTGCCATTGGGCGAAGGGTACATCAATCCTCATCGCCCGAGACTATTGGGAAGCGGGCCGCACAGAGCCATTCCATCACCCAATCAGGCAGGAGAGGGCGGAGCTCTCCCTCGCCAGGAGGGCCTATCGCGTTTGAAAAAAGGCACGCCTCGGCGGCCGCGCCGCCCTTAGTGGTTGTCGTGCCCCTGGGCCCACCCCTTCGCCACATCCAGCCAATGGCCTCGCGCGGCGGGCGAGTTCGAACGGTGGGGGCGGGGACGAGGCGCGCCGTGTCGGTTGAGCGCGAGATTCGAAGCGCGGCGGTTGGCGGCAGCGAAGCGGTGGGTCGGCGCTGCTATGTTGCTCTCTCAGTTGGAGTCGCTGAAGTATGTCGAGCTCCAGCAGATCGCAAAGGCCGCCGGCCTGAAGGCCAATCTCCGGGTGAGGCGAGGGCAGCTGCCGCGGCGGGGGGGGGGGGAAGTAGCGCCGAGCACCTGAACGAGGGGCCGGCCGAGGAGCCTCCGGGTTCCTGCCCGCTCCCCGGAGAAGGGCCCCGGCTGAGGGGAGTGGGTCTCGTACAGGGAGCGTGGCCCGCCCGTCTCCACGGTCGTTGTTCTCGTTTCGGGTATCGCGCTGGCGGAGCCTCGTGCCCCGGTCCCTTCCTGGGGCTGGAGGCGCCGTTGGTAGGCGGCACTGCTCGGGGCGGTGGGGCTGAGCGTCCCGTGGCTCGAGCTCCGGCTGCCCCGCTCCCGCGCCCCCGGCGGGTCCCTGGCGGGTCCCCGCGCTGTTTTCCCGCCGCCACGCGGGTAGGTGTGGGGTGTTGTTTGTTTTTAACGACTGGTAACAACAGGGTGCACCGAGGGACGTTTGTGTCCCGTACAGGTTGTTTACCAGCCGCCGCCCGGAACGGTCGGGTTTAGCGCGCACCGGTCTCTTGCCGGTTGACGGCACCGGCCTCATCTGGGCAGCGCGGCCAGCCGGTGAGCCGCCCGGCAGCAGCGAGGCAGGGGGTGAAGGCACAAAGCCTTCAAAGGAAAGAAGATCCACCACTTGGCGAGCAAAGGAACTCCTTGTCCCGACAAGACTGACTTTTGCTTGGGGTTTTAGTTCTGGGTTACTTTGTTCCTAAACTTTTGTTTCAGGTTTGATTTTGATGTTGACCTTTCCAATTAGGTATTTAAGAGTCTTTCACAGCCTAAAATATCCATTATGTAATTTTGTTGTTTATAGTTATTACTGTGGAATATATTCCAGGAATGAGAAGAATGCTTTCTGTGTAGTACGGGCAAGGCAGAAATTGTTGCAGAAGTTTGATACAGTGTTAATTCACGTTCAGACACGCAGTGCTGCTAAAACCAGTCTCCTCCATCCTCGAACAATTACGCTTTCTGTAAAATAGACCGGAAGAAACCTAGTCAGGGAAATTTGTCTGTATGCTGCTGTGGAGAATACGCTACACACGTACCTGCGGCCTTAAGCGCCTTCTCTAATGTGACTGACTTGAACGAAGTTCCAGGCGTGCCTTATTCCCTTCAATTCAGAAATGTTCTGCTTGTTTATTGGATCGATGTATAGGACGCTGCTTGGGTTTACGCAGGTCTTGTTTGATGACCTAATGCGGTATTTGGTTCATATGCTGTTTTGATTTCTCTCCAGGCAGATAAACTGTTGAAAGCACTGAAAGAACACTTTCATGGAACAAAACAAGAAAATGAAAATACGGTAATAGATGATAAATTAGCCATCCCTTTTAAAAGACATAGACCTAACTCTGTAACTAGTAGAACAGGGCATGTGCTGAAGGTTGTTTTTTACATGATGTGAACTGTAATAACAATACATTTCTTCTTAGTAGTGCCTTTAGCTTAACGCACTCATGTACTGATCGAAACAGATGTGCTAATACTAGCTCTGAAGTGGCCTCCTCTATGACCCAATCAATGCTGACTTCCTTTCATCTGCCAAAATTAACAATCTGTTTTTTCAGCATCTGTACAAAATCATTCTCTGTGAACACTTAACATTTAATGTCCATTGAACAAATCTTAATTCTTGCCTGCTTAGCTCCAGACATTAGTCAGTACCAAACATAAAAATACTTTATTCACTTTGCTTCCCTATATGAAAGGGACTCATAGGAAAGCATTTTGCATCTACTACAATTTACTTACATTGACAATATAATGAAAGGGATAAAATTGTGATGTTTCCATTATTCATCTCTTCATGTATTGTTTTCTTAACTTTTAAAATAAGTTTTCTGTAAGCTGAATTATTTTGTTGGGTATGGTAATGTTTTTTATGGTTTTGATAGACAGTAAACTGGTATTTGCTTTTTTTAAAATACATCTCACTTTAAGTCCTTCCTTTAAAATCTCCTTTAAAGGTTTAAGGAATAGGTATTGTTTTAAATTTTAATAAGCATGGAAGAGGCTCTGATTTTTTTGGTGAAGAGTATTCCACAGAAATGTACCAATCTGGGAGGGTCACAGCATCATGCAAGTCAGATTTCAAATACAAAGTATGAGGTTTTTATAATCTTATTAAAATGCTATATAATAAGACAACTGTAGGACTTCTTTTTTAGTCTTCAAACAATGAGCTTTGTTTAGGGAAATCAGGATACTGCCAATTTCTTGATTACTATGCTACTAAATGGCATGCTACTGTTTTTCCTCTGTGAGAAATACTTTTTCCAATAACAACATTGAAACAGTCTCTTTGGAGTATCTAATTCATGTTTGTGTCAGATATGTTCCATATGATAATATTTTTCTGCTCTACAGGACTCTGAAAAAAGCGCAACTGCTTCCATCGGATTGGATGAACTGAGCAATCAGGAGGAAATTCTGCCTGATTCAGTGTGTTGTGTTACAAAAAGACGTGGTAAAGAAAAGAAAATAAGCAGAAAAAAGAGGAACTCCAAAGAGGAAACGAATGACCATGAAGAAAACACAGGGCTTTCTGACGAGAAAGAGGTGATCAGCATTGCTTGGGTTTGTGTGCTGGCTACCTCATCTTCCCCCAAGCATAATTTAAACATGCTTGATATTTTTTTTTTTTTTTCCCCACCACCATTTAGCAGGTGGTACACATTATATGTATAAATGTGTGTGTGTATAAGAATTTTTTATATATATATATAATTTTATATCTATACATATAAGAATTTTTTATCTGGCACTCATCTTCTGTACTTCGTAGCACTGATTTTTGTCTATCTTGACTATGTGCCATTCCAGAATGAATAGAGATTACTTGCTAGTTATAACTTCAAGGAAATAAATTAAATTCCTCTACAAAATATTCAATTCCAAACACTTTATCTGAATGCAAGAGTGCCTTCACTACTTCATCACGGTATTCTGAATATTAGACTAGTTTCAGAAGTTATCTAAAACAAGGCTGTTTTCACTTTATATAGAAAAAATTACAGGAATTGAATTGATTGCCTAACCCTCACAATGTTTTAATTCTCACTCCTGTCAGTGGGTTCTTTATTCATGGGTTGTATGACTGACGGAAGGGAAGTTTCAAGGTGAGATAGGGGTAGAATTATTTTTCTCTAGAGTTGCATACAAGTAGTGGATGAACTAAGAACTGTGTGAAAGACTTTTACTGATTTAGAGGAGGGAAATGAGAAGATGAGGAGTGGTAGTCTGTTAGTGTTAGATAGAGAACTGAACAGTAACCCAAGCTACAAGAGTAAAAAGTAACATAGCCAGTGAATTTTATTTGTAAATAATTAACTTTTGTCAATAAAGGCAATTTTATACTAAAATGTTAGAGCTATGCAGGTAAAAGCTTTCTAATATAGATCTCTTTGTGAAATAACAGGATAAGTATTTCACAGGTTGGGGTTGGACTTCAGAAAGTCTCTTGGTCCATCTCCCAATCAAAGGAGGGTCAACTGTGAGGTTAGACCACAGTGCTTAAGACTTTATCTAATCTGATATTGAAAACCCCTAAGGATGGAGGCTGTGCAACCTTTCTGGGCAACCTGTTCCACTGACTGTTCTCACAACAACAGCCTTTCTTTATGTCCAGCTGGAACAATCTGTTTCAATGAAGTATGTTTAATTGGCAGGAGCATTCTGAAATGAAAGAAAATGAAGAACCTCGGGGTGAGCATGAAAAGGGACAGAAGGTATCCCAAAATGAGGAACACGTAATTAAAAAGAGAGTTAATGAGAATCCAGGAATGGGTACTGGTCAGAAAGAACAACCAGAGAAGATTTCTACTAGAAGCGGTGGAAAAGAACGTAAGTAGAAAACTCAAAAAAGTAAGTTTAGTCATTGGTACTACTTCAAAATAACCAAAACGTGCATTTTTTTGTGTCAGCAAAGATTTTTGTGTCTGGTGATCAGTACCTTATTTGGGGACACCAGAAAACTGTCTCGTTTGAGTTTGTATACTTGTTTGTTATACAAATCCACAAATTCTGCAATGTAAGAATTCTGATGGCTTTGACTTCAGAACTCTGGACCTGACATTTTAGTTTAGGACTTCTCAAAGGTCTGAGTGTATTTGAGTCTTGTACCTCGTTTAGGATCAGTGCCTTTTGGAATACCCCTCAGATGCTACTCAGGTCCTTTAAAAAGTGGCAAGAAAGGGAGAGCTTCCTCGTGCTTAATTTTTCTTTTCCTACAGATGAACAGGTTGTGTAATTTTCTTCCCAGGAGTAACATTAGTCGAAAAGGACATACACGCAGAATCCTTTATAATTCGTTGAAGCTGCCTAACAATATCTGAATGTATTACAGTGGATCATTTTTCTATCTAGTGGCTTTTTTAGACCTTGAAACGTGATGCCACTGAAAGTACGAATTCATTTCTCCCCGACTCCTTTGTGTGTGCAGCTGACACGAAGACACGAGTTTGTCTGCCCCGTCTGATAAATTTATTGATATTGTGGGTCTGTCGAATAAAATACATCCTGTTACTTGCTCCTGTTAATCTCAAGTGTATGTAGTCCTTGAGTTGCACTATGGATACTCTTGCTGCTCAGTATTATTTACAAGGACCTTCTTATTGGAGGCCATGTATGATTTTGAAATTAATTTAGAAAATGAGGATTTTCTACGAAGGTTCTTTTAAAAACAAGCAGTAGAATATGTAGAGGATACTTTGGTTGAGGCAGTATTCATCTCGACAGCTGGCACAGCACTCATCTCTCTATAACTAATCATAAGTATCCACACAGCTTTCTGGGTTTTTTGGTTTTTTCTAATTTCAGACAGCAAGAGCTGTATGACAGAAAAATACTACGTCTGCATTTAGTGTTGAAAATATCATTTTTCAACAGTTATTTTCAATAACCCCCCATTATTTCCTTCCAGTGAGGATTTTTTCCAATATTTTGAGGTCATTCAAGTTTACTTTAAAGGGGATGTGAATTAATAAAAATGTTTGCTTTTTGATATGCAAATGTTGATGTGAAGTCTTTACCTGACCTTTTTTCCGTAATAAAATAAAATTAATCACTAAAATGAGAACATGAGCTAAATACTATACCTGAGAGCAGAGATGGTAAAAAGAACTTAGACTCTGTCTATGTGTATAGGGCAGTGTGGCAGAAAAGCTGGCCAAAAGGTATTTCTTCTTTATTATCAACATTTTAAAAACACTAGCTTATTAAACAGATCAAGACCTGTGAATTTGAAGTTGCTTTTGCCTACCACAAGCATAATTCTCATTAACTTCCCTTGTAAAATACTATCGAAAGATAATAATCTAGTATGACTGTAAGATTCATGCTGGGCTCGTAGTTTGTCAAGACATACTGTTACTGACAGACCATTTAAAAGGCTGTTGAGAGACTTAGGAGCTATCTGTTCCAGCTGATGTTTTTATTTCTCAAAACCTAAACCCTCTTTGAGGAGGTAAGGTGTGTTTTGGAACAGATCTTTTAAAAATACTGTGATGACATTACAGTACTTTCTAGGAGTTGTAACGATTTTGTCTAATCTTACTGTACCAGGTAATGCTCATCGTGCAGGAGGGAAGATCCCTTTATATGTAGGCCGTGCATCTAGGTCTGGAAAAACAGGAATGAAAGTTGTTACACCAAGTAAGTTAACCTACCATCCTTAGAAATAGATGTGTTGTCTGTGTGTGAAGGGAGGCTCGACTTCATTTTTTACAACCCAAATTTCTATTTCTGCTTGAAGAAGAGAACGTCCTCTCTTTAAAAAGCAAGCAAATGAAAAAAAAAAAAAAGTTCCCAAAGGTTACACTTTAGGGTATATCTTCCAAAGCTGTATCTTGTAAATTCATAGCAGTAAATGACTCGCATGTGTCTTACAAAACTGGTTTGTCGAATGCTTTGATGTCTTTTGTATATCATACTTGAGTTCATGATTTTCAAAACTAGCAGGAAGACATGCTGTTACTCCTGCTTGTTTAGTTTTCACTTTGTAAGTACTACTATTGTGCTGTATTACTACATATTAGCTCATTTCCATCACTTTGTAAAATACATTCATTAGTTTAAAATTTGGAAGTATTTATTTTTTCTTAAACTGCAGAATTTGGAGGTTGGACTAGATGATCTTTAAAGGTCCCTTCCAACCCAAACTGTTCTGTGATTCTGTAATTCTCCAGAGCATGCACCAAGTAACTGGCTATGTAACTGGTGAAGCAGATTCTATTTCATACCGTTTGGTTACCGTGTGTACGTAGTCTTTAATTAGAGTGATATGTTATATTTTCTTTCAGGCCATAACAATAGGTGTTCCAAGATTCTATTATTAAGTAGTAAACTTTTGTAGGAGCTTATCAGATATGTGACTCTTCTTATTTTTGGAACTTCTTAGACTTCAAAAAGTTGCATGAGGCTCACTTCGAGAAAATGGAATCTATTGCTGACTATGTTGAGAGGAAAAAAAAACTGATTGAAAACTCCAGCGGTTCTCTTGTTGAAGTCAAGGTAAGTGATGACATGAAAAGACCTGTAATCTCTTTAAGGCAGTAACTAGCTGGTCATGTATACATGCAGTGAGATGTTATGATCAGTGCAATTTAAATGCAGTCCTATATAACTAGATATTTATAGTTATTTGTATAGAACTTGTATAGTTACCTAAGTTTTTTTATATATAAACAGTGTATGGTTATAGGAACCAACAAATAACTGTCAGTTTTGAGTAAAAATGAGTATGTCATGATTATTTCTCTGAAGGATCTCCTGGAGCTTTTGTTTACAACTCTTTGAATTGCTGCAAAACTTACCTGAGGGGATAGGTTATTTTCCAAAGACTGGGAATTAAATATTAATTTCTTCTTTCGTGCCTTAGAGAACCATTGTCCAATGACTGCCTACAACTTTCCTTTAAAATGTATGCAATCTACGTTCTTCTCAGTGGCCCCGATTCTCAGTTCTTGTATTTCATGCCTGCACAGGTGAAAGCTGCTAACAGGGCATCTTTCGGAGGGCGGCAGACCTTAGAAAAGTGTCAGTAATGCATGAATGAATGTAAGAATTAACATGTCAATAGACATACCCAAACAGTAACACGGCAACTCCCAAATGCTGTATTTCTCTTTCCCATAGCATACGTTGTATCAATGTATACTTAAGACAAATTACTTCAGCAGGTGCTGGCCAAAAAATCAAATCACTTTAGAGCATCAGGAAAAGGCACTCTGCATAACAATTCTAAGGTATTCTAAGGCGATTCATATCAGTTTAATAATAATAAAACTACATATGTTTAAAATAGGCTTTCAAAGAAAAGAAGGGAGAACTGGAGAGACTGTACGCTTCTCACTCACCGTATGTTTTCCCTTCCTCTTAGCTGCTTTTTGACAAGTATTTAGCAGAGTCTGCTAATTCATGATTTGCTTTTCCCTAGAAACACACTAGTGGCAAAACATATTTATTCAGCCCAAATCCAGGAAAAGGCAGATTCTCCACCAGCTGCACTCCTAGTAACCTCCGGCGCTCACCACGCAGTTCTCTGAACACTGCCAGTCGGAGTATTTTGTCCAGGAAATCTTCGTTCAATCCTTCTGTCCTTTCAACAACCAAAATGAATGTCAGGTAAGAAGAACAAACCAAAACTACCAGTGAACAATTTGGCATCATATGCATGAAATAACCCTGACTGTGATTTGACTACATTATTTCTACTCCAAACATGAACTGCCTGAGACTAATTCCAATCACCAACTTCCAGCCTAGCTTTATGGCTGTTTTAAGCATTACCACGCTGTTAGTATCTTGATCCTTCAATTTTGATGTCTGATGGTAGAGGAATCTTGCATCTCTTTCAGCGTTCATTTTGCTAAACAAGCTAAGCCAAATTATTTTTCTCTTACTGTGTTAGGTCTTCCATTTTGTTAGGCAACTTAATAGTCTCTGTTATAACTGAATTAATTTATCTCTGAGATTACTTAACCAGAACTGTATGCAGTATTCCAGGTAAGTCTCGCAATGGACTCAGCATTTGGGTTTTCTTGGGGTACTCTCTTTTCCTTTTCTCCACAACCACCACCAACCCCCTACCCTCCCGATGTCCCAGCAGGGCCCATTTTATGATTGACTACTACAAGCAGATTGTTTCTAGCAGATGGGAACCAAGTTCACATCAGAAAGTCACAAGGAATCGCTAAATGAATGAGCTCATACCTAATGCTATTAAATCTCATCTCATTTCCATTTAAAACATCAGGCACGCTTCATTATTCCTACACAGTAATCTAGTTCTCTATGTTACTATTTCCCACATTTTTGTTATTGGTCAATTTTATTAGCTTATTACTAATTTTTCTAAAGTCTTGAACAAAAACTCTTTTAAAAGAAGGAATCAAAAGGACAGTCCATACGGTACTCCATGGATAAATGCTCTTTCATCCGGTTTTCTTTTCAGTGAAGGTCCTTGTCTCTACTATGTCGGTTTTGGTTTCTAACTACTGTACTAATTCCAACTTTATTCAGTTTACTAAACTTCCCACAGTGACTGAAGTTCAAATTTGGACATTCCATAATTTACCTGCTAACAATAGCTGGTTAATCTCAGGTCTCAGTTGTGTTACTTTCCCACTTCCTGATAACCTTCACTTCTCAACTTCTGCTTGTCAAGATTATAGCTACTGGGACTCTTCCCTGAATAAAGTGTGTGTGGGATTGTTGAGTCAGTGCAACTTCTAATATTGATATGTGCTAATAAATGGGACTTTTGAATGCAGTTCTTCTGCTATTCAAAGGTCGAGATCACAAGTTTCTTTTAAAATCAAGCTCATAATCTTACTGGCTTTGTTCTCACTTTAAATGTGCTATCTTTGATTTCAATAGATAACAACAAATGAAATTATTCATTCTGCATCTGGATGATCTTTATTGTCCTCACTGCAGCCCTACTTGATTCTTAGCAAAATGTAAAATAAAACAACACTGTTAGAATTTGCTTCCATTCCATTTGTCCAAAGGTGTGCTGAGGTGGGTCCCGCAAGCTGCACTTCATGCATAAACTTGCTAGCCCTCAAAACATTATCTTCAACGTCTACTGCCCTTCTGTGTCTTGCAGGCTTTCAGCTTATTCTCAGTACTTTTTTTGATAAGAGTATTACTTCATGCAAGATTTTGAATTTTCTTCCATGTGTTTATATATATATATATATGCACACATACATTAAAAATGTGTCTATATACACATACAGCATGTCTGTGTCTTGGTACGCAGATAACTTTTATGTTTTGACTAAAATTTCCATCTTCCTCTTGTAGACCTTTGAGTTCTAGAGTTCTATTAGTTAATTTTCTTTCAGTTTTTCTTAATTTGAATTTTAAAACTAACAGTGCTTATATATATGTTGGTGAAGAAATCTACTAGCATGCTACATCCAAATATATTTGCTCTCCAAAATAACAAGTCAGGTCTTTGTAATTCCTAATATTCCTTATGACTATTGATGATGGCTTATAACTTGAAAACTGCCAGCAAAGGTATTTTTAGTGCAGTTAAATGCACAAGCTGTGATCATCTTATACACATTAAAACTTTCTACCTCTAATAAAAGTAGAATGCAGAGCCTTCTGTATCGTCACATTGCTGATGTTCCTTGAGATTTCTAACTTTGTCTTCATATTTCTAATAATTTTCAGGTTCTCAGAAGCCACAAAAGATAACGAGCATAAACGCTCTCTTACCAAGACTCCATCTAGAATGTCCCCATACCTGGAGATCTGCACACCTGATAGCCAAAAGAGCTGCAAAGTAATAAGTCAGGAAAAGAGCAAGGGAAACGCAAGAAATAATGATCAGACTGCATCAAAGGGTAAGGTGAATGGTAAACATTTGGCTCTTCCAGATCAAGACTTTTGTCTTATCATTGATTAAAATAGTTAGGTACTAAGACTTAAACATATGGTACCTATCTACCTGAAGAAATGGGGATAGAAAATCTTTGCTACATAGTCTCTTAATGCAACAGGTACAGGGAGATAGGTGAGAGGAGTTCCTGATGTCTTCTCAGAGGTCTCATTCTCCTTGTGGGACTGGCATGCACCAGGCTTCTAGCTGTGTTTTAGGATAACCCTGATTAACTCACGAACTAAAACTGTGAGAAAATGTAGAAGTCTTCTGATTGATTACTAATGATCTCTGCATCAGCACAGCTCTGCTACCGAACCAGTGATACCCTCACATCACAGGTACGTTAGCACAGGTCAAGAACCCAGACTTGCCTGTCTTGCTGTATGACAACGTGGTTTTTTCAGGGGAAAGAAAGATTCCACTGATCTGAAGCTGGTGTGTTCCGGAAGAATGCTTTTTTTTTTTTTAACGTGAAAATCCACTTGGCTCCAAACAGCTTAGTGACTAGGAAACACAATTTGCTCTGAAGGACTAGAAAAATACATGGAGCTGTATAAGCTGTTGCATAGCATAATCAGAGCAAAAGGGCTAATACTGTACAACTCTTGCTCCCTCCAGACCTGAGAGCGCCCTATTTCAAGTGAGCTGTATTTGTGCAATTCTGTCTTTAGCGATAGCAGACGGTAGCATTTAATGGCTCTTTGGTCTCGATAGTTGTAAGGGGGTCTTCACAAGCACTTTCTAACTTACGATGTACAGTGATGTTCTTGCTACTATAATTAAGTATGATATCTTGATGCCTTTTGTAGTTATCACCCCCTTCAAGTTTGCAGCTCACTCTGCAGAACCCACAAGCACAAAGAAAACATTTGATCTCAAAGCAAGTCTCTCAAGGCCGCTTCGCTATCAGCCACACAAAGGTACTGTGATCCTGTGCAGCTTGGTCATTTCATGTGTAGTCAACTGCTCATAAATTAAGGCACCAATAGAAACTGTGACAGCAAAGTTTTCAGTCTCTTTTCCTGTCCCTTTCTCTGTGGATTCCCACACAGTCTATGGATTGCTGTTAGATTTCTACATAATCTATGCTTGAAGAGTCTCCCTACTAAAGAATAAGACTTCATGACAAAAAGCCCATAAATGTAAGAATAAACATCCTTGTATTCCACTGAATAGATGTACGTCCAGGAAATATGAGACACACCTTACAAGATGAGGCTTTTTTTTTTTTAAAAAAGTGCACTATTGTGTGAGAACCTGAACTTTGTGTGGTGACTGTTGCTTAAAAGTATGTTTACTACTTATAGAAAGTAGTACCTGTTACTACTTCTAGAAAAACTACTTGTAGGGAATGGGCTGGTGAAACTGGTAGTATGGCTGAAGAGGCATTTCATCTTAAAGTCAACCAGCAGAAAACAGGCGAGCTAGTATAAGACTCGCAATAATCACACAATTACTAAACTAGTAATTCAGTAGTCTCTCTCTTTGTCCCTAAATTGTAGGACGACTAAAACCTTGGGGAGAATTTAAAGAAAATACTGTCCTAAATAAGTCTGTCAGTAGCAAGATCTCTTCACATAAGAAAGATTACAAACAGCCGCGTCTCCAGACAAGGTTAGTACAACACTAGCTTTTTGTGAATAGTGTTATTTAAAATAATACAATGACTTATTTGTCTTTTTAGGATTTAAATATGGAGTTCAGGGAAGAATACTTCTATATTAAAGCAATTTTTGGCTCAAATAGTCTGTCTAGTAACAGGAAAGGGGGCAGCTCTGAATCCAGTAGACTTTTATTCTATGAAAGCTATCAGTGCTAGTGTTTGGAGATGTACCTTCACCTTGGAAAAAGCTCTGAATATTGATATGTTACCTTGAATGTTAGACCTGTACATCAAAGCAGAAGTGCCTGAATTTTGAATTCAGTCCAACATGGTACTGTTCTTTCTGCCCATGGCAAATGTAGCACGTTGGGTAAGTAGATGTTAAGCCTTGGTCAGCTTCAGGTTCCTTTGGTTGCTTGTGCCTCTACCTTTAATACGGTCTGTGTCTCTTCTTTTTCCCCTTCAGGGAAGAAAGGCGTGAGAAACATGAGGAAGAGAGAAAAAAGAAAAAGGCTCAGGCTCTTGGAAACCGTAGAGGACTATCTGTGTGTTAGGAAGAATAAGAAATATCTAAGAAATCATTGTAAATACCGTTCCTGTCATGTAAATACTTGCGCTGTCTGTGTATGGTTCAGGTTGCTATTAGCTAGTGGAATCCAGAGAGCATTGAATGAGACCTTATAACGTATCTGAGTGTAATGTTTTAGTGATCAATTCCTTCAAAGAGATGAGAGTTCTAAAATTCTAGGAGCTTAGAACTATCTCCAGTTGCTTAATAATGTTTTCATTTAACTTACTCAACTAGAAGATGTTAAAGGAGAGAATTTAAGTGGAAAAAAGATAGTCAAGAAGCCTCCTTGCAACTTAGGACAGACTTCCCAAGAATGCAATTGTTACCCCACTTTGAACAGCAATCTTCAAAATGTTCCACTGGTAACTCACAGCAGTTGGACATGTCTGCTTGCCCTGTTCTCCAGATCGATCCTTAAATTCTGTAACAGTTACAGCAATTATTCAGCATTTCTAATTACATGCCTATGAGGTAGTAGGGAATTTCCAAGAGAACAAAAAAATATGCAAGCTCTAAAAAACAGAAAGCTTACAGCAAAACTTAATTGTAAAATACCCTTTAAAAAAAAAAAGGTCGTAACTGAAAAGTGGCTTTACCAACTAGACGCTTTGAACAGTTAAGGTTGTTCTGTTCCTTTCTATGGTAAATAGCAGATATTACCATTATTCTGCTTTTCATCTGTACGATGCTTAAAAAAGGTTACAGAGGTGTTGAGGCACATTCAATACTTTAGATTTACAAGCTGTTGTTATTATTACTTTAAAACAATACATAGAAAAGCTGTCTGGATTTATTACGGATGGAACTGGAAAGGTAACTTAGTTGTAATCTCAGCTAGAATTTTGAGCAAATAACTGTTTCAGTGAATTTAGTGTCCTATCAAATATATGCTGAAATGTCAAGAACAAGCAAATTTTTACTATTAAACTTAATGGAGTGGAAATAAATATTTTGTATATATCCTGTTTATCACTGGTTATATTATCTCTTGTACTATGCATAAGTACCTCTTTACTGCAGCACTAGTTTTGTTCACACTTGTATTTACTATTCCATGTCTCTCTCTGTAAAGAGTTTTCCTTACTGATTAGCCTGCCTACTGCTTTATAAAAGCATGTTTGTTCTGGTGTCTTTAGAAATTATAACCATCACCTCTCTTTTGCTCTTAAGCTATTTAATTCTGTGCTAGAGGAAAATGATTGTACAAGTCACTGCTTCAGCTGGCTTTGTGGCCTCTTCCCTATAAAATATAGGTATATTTAGTATTTGTACAGTACACTTAAAGTCACTGCAGAGGAGGTCAGTGCTTTGATTGGACTAAGTTTGTGACAGCCAAAATGAAACCCTTCAGCACTTTTAAAGTGTTTCTCAAATTACCAAAACCCAGACTTCTCAGGAAAAGGGAGGCTTGGAGTTTCTGTGCCACCAGCTGAGGCTGTGACTGCTTACAGTACAGCTGAGTTAAGCTAACTGCACACACCAGAAGTGTGATCTGATCTGCCCTGTAATGGTGTTCATCAAGCTGAGTTATACCTCCTCAGGAAGCAGATAGTGATGGGGGTTTATTTGCCAACCCACCCTTGGACCATTACGTCTGTTCAACAACCTTAGTGCTATAAAGCTCTAAATCAACAGCCAAGCCCACTGTGTAGCTACCATTTCAATCTTGGCAGTGGTAGCTTTTTCTTTTTTCAGTCATTCAGAGGAGCCAAAGCTAAAGGTTGAAATACATCTGCCTCTTCCTCTTCTGCTGCTGTTCTCTGTAAAGTTCAGTGGCTGAGTCACGCTTAAGTACCATTCCTCAGGGTATTAATTCTCACCATATATTTTCCTATTTAAAACTAACAGATACAAGTGTTTTACACTTGTAAAACTGTACAAAAAAGAACTATAGCATGCTCATGAAATACTTTTATTTCTGTAAAGGTCAGGACAGAAGCCAAAATTCACCCAGTCAACAGTTACTCCTTTGTAAGAATGCATCACAGCTCTTCTCAGGCTATGTTCCAGTCCATGTATGCACATACAGTCTGAGCAGGATTCCGTATTGGGCTGCTTGAAGATGCCAGCAGTGTCACCCTAGTCAGATTACTGCAGTCAACACTTCAGAAGCTTATCTCTAATATTTACATAAGATCTTCAAGTTGTTGTAAGCCACACAGTAAGAAGTGTTTTAAAAAAAACAAACCAAGCATTTGAAGAATGTACCAAAGGACACCAGCCCAACTTAGACTTTAGGATTTTTTTCATATGTTTCATAGGCAAATTCTTCTGTATGAGCTCTGTCATTTAGCAGGCCAATAAAATCGATCTCCAGCTGGAATGGACCATCTACTTTGTCTCCAATTGTGAATCCAATGGTACTAATCTAATTAAAAGATACATATATTAGAACAGTATTTATAATGTTGCAATCAAACACAATTATATCTTCCACTTCCATTATTTTACAAACAATTCATGGCCATCTACATTAAACTGGAACTTGCTGAAAAGGCATCAGCATTTCTAAAGGCTTGAATACTTCACTTCCACATTTTCCATACAGACCCCAGTGGGAAACTACTACACATCTGCCTCTCTCCCACTGTGTTGAGTCCTTGATTAAAAATGGCCTGAGCATAAAGCACACTGCAATTTTTATCCTTCAAGGTCTGTATATGGCCAGCTTCATCTTGACTGGGTGTACAAATACATTATAAAGTCTTTTACA
This sequence comes from Bucorvus abyssinicus, assembly GCA_009769605.1. Classification (NCBI taxonomy): domain Eukaryota; kingdom Metazoa; phylum Chordata; class Aves; order Bucerotiformes; family Bucorvidae; genus Bucorvus; species Bucorvus abyssinicus. The sequence continues at coordinate 18,420,994 of CM020042.1, read as the reverse complement.
AGACCTTCATAAGCAGGAAACACAGACAATTAATGAAGGGAGCTTTCATTCTAGATCAAGTCATATACCTGGTATAGTGTCAAGGTACACAAAAATCAAACATTTTAAAATACATGAAGCTTTGTTACTGAGGTTTATATTAAAGTAAGGTTCTTAGCCAGTTTCCCAATCAGAATAATGTTCTTAATTATAAGAACATTCCTCATTCCTCTCCCCTAATGTTCTCCCCCACCACTATTCTGATTTAAAAAAAAAGTTTTCTAACCAGTAAATTCCATTAAAATCTGTGTGGCTCAGGTATGCTTTCCGTAGCCTGTGGCTTGCCTAAAAGCTCTCACATCTTGAATGTCATCAACCACCTTTCAAAGACCCCAGTGTCAGAAGTTTTCAGGACACGTTAGCAGGCCACCTAGTAAACTCAGGCTGCCCTTAAGCCCTTCTAGCAGTGCAGGTCTGGACTGCTGTACATACAGGAAAATAATGCCTAGGATGTGTCAGATAAAGTTGAATAATTGTAGGCTGAGGCTAAATATGTACAGCAAATGTATGCTAAATAATTAATAGAACAAAGCTAAAGAAATGCAATGCATTGACCTTCCTCTCAGATCATGCCAATGTTTTAAATGCTGTCTCTTGCCCAGAAGCAAGTGCTACAATCAGCCCCTCTGGCCTGTGGAGCCTGGAGGATTTTTAAGGCTCCATCTTTCTGGTTCATATTGTTATAGATGACTACACAAGTCACTTAAAACCCTCTGCTCTGAAGAATCTATTCCTTTGCAAGCCCTAGATACACTGGGCTATTGGCTATTTCCTGCCTTTTTATTTCTGTTTAACAATGCTGTTCCTGGGAAAATACATAGTACCCTGAGGGACGAAGACATTGAGATTTCTGTAATTGCTTTCACACCACTTGCCCTATTTATAGGTTTCTTTAAAACATATTTCTAAAATTAAGAAAGATGCAAGTGCATTGTTTTTACTGTGAAATACCAAGCATAAGATAACAAGGAAGGAAAATTAAGTGGAGGATGCTTAGGCCAACTACTGTTTTGTCCCTTTAACTCCTGGTAAATATTTTTAAACAACTTTATGCTTTCATCTACCATTTTGAATGACTGCATATTCCAAATCCTGATAAATTCTTCAGTGTATCTAAACACGGGTCTTTTAACAACTTTCTTCCATAAAGCATATCTTTTCTTGTAGTTGGTACACCTTCTTCACATGATTCATACTTGCTTTCTACAGCCTCAACTTCTCTTTTAAAACAGATTGTTTTCATGCTGCTAATCACTACATTGCCCTCAACTTTTTCCTTTCTTTTTTTTTTCTCATTAAGGCAATTAGGAACGGAATGCAACATTCCGTAAGACTGATTCAAGTAATGGGCCTTCTATTTCCTCCCCATATATGTTTCTAATATTGTTTGTTTTCCTTTTGGTAGTCACTGGGGATTAAGCTGCTCTCAGTTACATACAGGAGGGTCACTGAAATTTAAAAGAAAAAAAAAGACATGAAAACAATTTTTTCCAACCTCCTGTGAAGCAGTGAATTATCTGCAGAAATAAAATACACTACTTAGACTAGAAAGGCTGAAAAAAATAAAAAAGAGCCTATAAATACATCAGTTTATTGCTCATCAAGGTCACTGATACAGTATGTTCTCAAATTCTCATTATATGACATCCCTGACAGTCTTCTGTCAGGGAGAGAAGTTTATGATACTTTTACAATTTTTGGCCGTATTGCACCAACTGGCATTTTAGATTTTTTAGTCACTTTAACCATTCCTCAAAAAAAAAAACCAACCCAAAACTAAAAAAAACCAACTTTTTTTTTTAAAGTCAAGAAAGTTATGAGTTGTTTCTTGGTTATATTAAAAATATTTTTGGAGCTCCTTTGAAGTAAACTGACACTCCTATCACAAAGCAGGATAATTTAAATGCAAAGGCAAGCACACATGAGTAAGTATAATAAGAAGAGGCCCTTCAATTTCAAATGCACAAACATTAAAGGATTTGTAAATTATTTGTACCGTGACAATATAATCTTAAAGGAAATTTCAGCCAGATAAAGCCTATAGAAAACTTGCCTTGTCTAACCAGATGGGATGCTGGGTATCCTGGACTCTTCCCCGACTGGAGAGAAAGAATTTGGAGAATGGAATCTTACAGAAACAAAACAGAACAAGATTTTAGTGTCACTAGTAAATAAAATAAAAACTTAAGAAAAAAAGTCTGCCTTAGTAAGTGAAATAACACTCTGCCACATCTGGTTACATAGAACTGGCACAGAGAAATGGGCCACATTAACCCTTCCTTTACCACTCACAGCCAACTCCAAGCACATGCTGTTCTGTGGTGGCCATCTGTAGCTGTCGTGCAGGATTGTTACTCTGTTAGGACACACAAGAGGCTGCAGCACAGAAGGTGGCTGTTTACATTGAGAATAGCTCCTTCCAATAACATGTTGACAAAAAATAGATATTAAGAAAAAGTCTAGCACGCATGCATGGATATTGACAGCTTGATGTAGCCAAGCAGTGTATTTCAAAGGGCAAACTTCATATCGAGACATCAGTACACAAGCAAAGCAGTTCAGAATAATGTAAAAATGACTTTGAATGCAGTGGAAGCAAGAGAGAGGAGGGACTTTGATAAGAGATAGGAAACAGGAGGATTGACTGGTGGGGGTAAGAGGAAAACATGCAAGCCAGCAATGACACCGTTTTTCACCCTCCTGTCTCCTCATCTGTGAAACAGTGGGCTGTTCTCATATGATTGGACAACGGAGTTATGAAGCACTCAATGTCAATTCATAAGGATGTGCAAACCTTCTTAACATTGTCATCAGCAAATTACAAAAGTTCCCCAAGTTTCATCAGAAAAGAGGCAAAATTCCCACTTCATACAAATATTTGTGTTACAGATTCAAAGGCCGTAAATGAAAAACCACACCTCTGAGTCTCTGACTCCTGCGAGTCATCAGCAAATCCTGTCACAGGGTACAAATCCTACACCAGCTTACGTCCATTTGCATTACAAATAAAATTAATATCACAAAGAATATTCCTGACAACACCTGCTAAGCTTAAATCACTGATCGATCACATTACTCCAGTAATAGCAAACAGCAGGCATTTAGGTGAACGTACAGCGCATCAGATCTCTAATACAATTGACACAGTGTGCTCTCCCACAGTCCAATGATCTATAATTTTGGGAACTCCCAAGCCAAAGGCATATGTCTGTATACAAGTATACACAAAACAGAAACCTTGCTGAAGGGACAGCAAGAGCAACAAATTGTGACTGCTGAAAGAACTCCCCTTCCACGGAGCTATGGCCAGGACCCCAAGACAGCCTCGTCAGTTTGAAAGACTCATCAGTTCACCTTTATTTCCTCCCAGTACGGGCCTCCTCGGGTGAACATGAAGTAGTTGTAGAGGTCATCCTTTTGATGAGAGAAGTAAGGGTCTGTGTAAATGTTTACCATCCAAGGCCTGCCATCACCACGGACACGTAAATACAGGCTGTTGAAGTTTGACCAGTCATAATACTTCTTCCTAGCAAAAGATCCCTACAAATTATTAATAAATAAATACAGTTATTTCTCCTTAATAAAGGGAAACTTCCATTATGAAGAACAGAGCGCTATTGCTTTGATCACTGCTCTCATTAGTATATCAAGTAACATCTACTGTGACATAGTGAAAACTGGGTTACTCTTTCATTATACTAGTTAGTGATGTCACTGAATTTCCTTCAGCACTGTATTAGAGCCCACAATATGCAGCAATTCCACGCTGAGCACTCATGCTTTACTTATAAACCACACTCTTGTAAGTATCAGAAATCAGATCTCCTTCCCAGGACCAAATTCACTACCAGGTACGTACACAAATGGTACAGTGATGGATCGGTAATTACATTGATCGATTAAGTTTAATGTAGTTCATTGATATTCTGTGGTCAGTACTAGGTTATTCAGAGGTGATTACAAGAAACTGAGGAAGTGGGCTAATTTATTCCCTATAACCTCCCTTATTGAAGACCAACATAAGCACTGGAATAATTTAATGTTTTCCAACACCTTTTGTCATTAACTGCGCATAATGATATGGATCGCAAGCAAGTCTAATTCTCAACTGCGCTTTTTCCAAATATCTTAAAAATGCTGGTGTTGTGATTTGTACATAGCCAGATTCAAGAGTCTTCAGAAATTTACACTGAGGTCACTTGGAGCAATGGAGGGGTGGGGCTATACTTGGCCAAAATTGCTTAAACTAAGTCAAAATTAGCACCAAAAATTCAGAGGTTTCCCCTTTAGGAGGTTGTAGCGAGATGGGGGTCAGTCTCTACTTCAAAGTAAAAAGCGACAGGATGAAAGGAAACGGCCTCAAGTTGCACCAGGGAGGTTTAGTTTGGGTATTAGAAAAAATTTATTTGCAGAAAGGGTTGTCAAACATTGGAACAGGCTGCCCAGGGAAGTGGTGCAGTCCTCATCCCTGGAAGTGTTTGAAATACAAGTAGATGTGGTGCTGAGGGATGTGATTTAGTGGTGACTTGGACTGCTGGGATAACGGTTGGACTCAATGATTTTAAAAGTCTTTTCCAACCTAAATGACTCTATGAGTCTATTATTTATTTTACAGCACTACTACCGTTACCTATCAACTGTCATACCAACTCATCTTGTAAGTAATAGGATGAGTAGATCATCAATACATTAATACAAGGCCTGCGGCTACTTGATTTTATGATTTTGCCAGTTTTGAGCCTTTGTAGTTAAAGAAGAGCCTTTGTATTTATGTTTTCACTCTCTGATTTCAAACTACATTATAAAGATGGACTAGTACACTCCACTACTTCAGAATTACGAGGTGATGAAAGTTTGAGTCACATTTGACCAAGTCAGTAGCAGTCCTGGGATTTAACTCAGGGGAAATTCAACAATTGCTGTTCCATTCCTCTGACCTAGTGTCACCGTTTTCATCAGTGTTCATCTGCCTCTCATTTGCCTATTGATTTTGCTCACTCATATTCTCTGCTCTCCAAGCTTCACAGAAAAGATTTTTTCTGTGCCAAGTCACAAATGATAGAATGGACTAAAAATCCAAATGTTGACTTTTGAATGCACTCAGTCAAAATGTTCCTTTGCTTTTAAAGGTGCTTAAAGATAAGGAAAGAAATAAGCAGTATCAATAAGCACATCCATTTCTGGTTCTCTTTTGCTCAATTCTGAGCCATCAAAGATTTGTGTCTCAGTTTTTCTGATGTACAGTGGGAGTCAGACCTTTAAAAAGTACAATTCAAAGCATTATTTTCTGTCCTGTGAGAAAAAAAGATAAACTCATTTCCCTAAACCAAGTTTGATGAATAGGCCAGAAAATGTTTCCTTACGATACATTCAATTAATTTCAAATTTAGAGACGTCTGTTTTAATCATATCAATTTTGGATATAAAGGTTCATTACGGATCCTTCATTTGCAAGGAGGCTGCGAACAGGGCTGTCTTTATGAGTGGGTGCCCCGTTGTACTGAAGTAAATAATGAAATGTATATTATTCTTTTCTAAGAAAAGAAAACAAAATCCAAGAAAAAGTTTAAGTTCCTTCTGGGTCAAAGGATACAGCAGCAACTACATTGCTGAAGGAGTATCTGAAAGTGATCAGTCTCAACTGCAGTAAACAACAGTCCACTGTTGTCACTGGGATTACATAAAAGTGCTCTCTGATTAAATAACAGAAGCTATGCAAACGTGAAGCTGTACTTACCATTGCCGGTTTAGCTCTCATACTACAATATCCACTGTATTTTGTCTCCCCATCACGAGGTACCTCTGTATTGAGGGTTCCATACAGCAGAGCAGCCTGGTTATTCCTACCCAATCTGAGGTAAACTTCACTTTTTCCTCCGATCTCCACATCAGAGGAAATAACCCATTTATTTAAATCTTCTTGGCTCCGAAACTCCCACACCACTCTTGTTTGTTCCAGCAGGTACCGATCGAGTGGATGGCCTTCAGGTCCAGTTAAGTGCTCCTTGGTCTCCCGCTTCAGCATGCTTAGCTGAGTCTTTAAGACATCAATACTCTTCTTAAAACTTAAATCAACATTTTGCCAAGATGTTTTTTTGTCAGGCTGTGACCCTGGCCTCCTGTAGCTGCTATACAATTTTGACACGGAATCACTGATGAGAGGTCCAAGGAAGGGGTGCAAAACTTTGTGCCTGCAGCATCTACCATGTATGTAAGCACTGTTCAAAGTAATAGTCAGAGCCATATTGGTAAACTTGAAGAATTCACTTCCAGTAAGGCAATGGACAGGTTTGAAATTAATTTAATAATAAAACTCGTATCCAGAGCTATCTTAGTTTAGTTACTGTAATTTATCTCCACCTTTAATGAAAAAGAGAAAAGATTTTAAAAATTACATTTAATTTTTAAACCAGATATAAACCAGAACTTTAAGCCATTGGAAAAAGAAAGAAAAAATAACATCAAGTATTTTACTTCCTCAGAGTTCTAGTTTACTTAATGATTTCCACTCCCTATGATTCCCCCCCACCCCATGAAATACCCAAGCAAATAAGAAAACCTAAGTAAAATACATAAAATAAAACTGAAAATAGAAAAAAGCAATTCCTGTTCAACCCTTTCACTGGAAGTAAGTTTAGGTATTATGGTATTACACCTGCAAAAACAACCTCAAGAAGATTTCTGAAAGTTGGCGTGTATATGACTACAAATTATTATCCCCGGCAAGAAAATCACAAATTCACAACTCGTAGACCCTGCTGCCGAATGGACCAGGATGTCTCATCTGACAGTCACAATGACAAGTCTTTTCAGATATGAAGTCCTACAGAGCCATAGTACATGCTTCTTCCAAAAGTCATCCAGCCCCTTGCCCCCTAAACGTATCTGGTTTAAGATAACAGAGAGGTTTGTGACGATCAAAGAATTTAACATGAAAGACTGCAATTCAACAGGTTCTTTTATAAAGCTCTGGAAAAATTCTGAAAATCTTCTCTTTGCTTCTCTCCGGATCACGGTTGGTAAGGAACAGCTATGCCATACTGCTATTCTCTAATTCATAAGGAAGAGCCTTCATGTACAATTCTCTGTACAGAGGCTATTATCTCAGCCTTATAATATCAGACAGACTAATCGCCTGGTTTTGTTTTGGGTTCCACCCCACCCCGACTAAGTCCTAAACCGATGTCAAATCAGTTCATCTTCTCTTAGCTTTTAAGAATGGAGCCAGTCACCCCACATATATTCTCTGTACGCCACGCATCCTCTTTATTAATGGTAAAATTCACTACTATTATTCTCATACTTCAATTAAGTGATGCACCGTAGACTAAGACTGCATTGAAGGAATTCACATTTTCTCTATCGCGATATAAATTCCTAAAAAAGAACCCCCACGGGGAGGGCTTCCATGCCCCCTGGGACCGAGGTGATGCACGCACCATGGAACCCACAAGCGCCTCCCCTGCGGCTCCGTCCGTTTGTTGGTCACCGCCGGCAAACCCGCCCCAAACCAACACATAACCAGCAGAAAGGAAAGGTGCAGAAAAACCGCAGCCCGTAGTCAGGCTGAACCCCGCTCACAACTGACTCACCCTTGTTTCCTTCCACCATCACGAAGGAGAAAATAAGAAATTTTAATAATTTTTTTTTTTTTTACCGTTTTTTGTCTCTCCGCAACCAGTACACCCGCTCGATTCACCGCCCGGCAGTTACAAAACCTCAGCGTCCAGCGACGGCCTCGTCGCACCCCTACAGCGAACCGCACCGCGGCCCGGGCACCGGGCCCGGATCCCGCTCGCCCTCCCCAAGCCCAGAGGGCAGAGGCGACACAGGGACGCGGCGAGAGGCGGTAACGGCCTCTCCGCAAAAGCGGCCGCCTCGACTCCCCCGCCACCGCCGGCCCCGCTCCGTAACCCACGGAGAGCCCAGCGCTGAGACGCCGCCTCACCTTCCAACCGGGTCCCACCCTTACCAGGCCCCGCGCGACAACACGCGCTACGTCGCTCAGGTTCCGCCGGCGGCTACTACGGAGCACCGGCCCTCACCGGCGGCGGAGGCGAAAGCTTCCCTCCACGCTGCGGGCGCGGAGAGGTCGCTGCATCGTGCCGAGCAGTTTATTCGCAAATATCTCTGCGTTTAAAGAAAGGCTGAGGGGGAGATATGTTTGTAAGGAACACCTCAGCGGCAGGGCTCGAACAAACACTAACGGAGGCCGCCACGCAGCCCGCAGCGGGGAGCCGCCCCTCTCGCCTCACCGGCGGCGGCCCCGCCCTCCTTCCCGCCCTCCTTCCCGCCCCGGCGCGGTGCGCAGGCGCGGTGCCCTTTGTGTCCCGAGCGGGCGGGCGGCGCGGGGCAGGCCGGGCCGGGCCGCTGTGAGCGCCGCGCCGCCGCTGTCGGCGCCGGGGCGGGGAGGGGGGGGGAAAGCCGGCTCCGCCATGGTGAAGAAGCGGAAAGGCCGCGTCCTTATCGACTCTGATACTGAGGATAGCGGTAGCGAGGAGAACCTAGATCAGGTGCGCGGAGAGGCCCGGCCCGAACGCGGGGCCTGGGATCTCCGGCCCGCGCAGGGCTCGGCGCCGCCATCCCCTCCCTCGTTCCTACACTCCCGCCTTGGGGTTGCGCGACTCTGTCGCTCTCCTCAGCCCTGTGGAGGCACCCGCGGCCTCCGTAGAGAGAGCCCCCTACTCTCCAGCGGGTCCCTGGCCTGCCCCGGGCAGGCGGCCCGCGATGGCGACTTTCGGGGGCTCTTTTCAGCGGGGCCGGTGCTTGCAGGAGGGCGGCACTCGGCGGGACGGAGGGGCGATGCTCCGGGACGGTTTGGCCCTGAAGAGGGTGGTCATCACCCCTCGGGTAGTGGGGGAAGAGGCCCATGGGGCTGGGCAACTTTTCTGTGCTGCTTTCGCACGCCAGGAGAGCTGTTACGGAGAGCAGCGTGCCAGGTCTCTGCCTCCCGGTGAGCCCCGCGGGGCAGGCGGGCTCCTGGGATGGTTCTTAACGCGTGTTTAATGCTTCCTCCTCAGTCTGATCAACTGAGCTGGGGGAGTTCTGTTCATGGGAAAATGCACTGAGTTAGGAGCCTGTAGATGTATGTAACAACGGGGATTATTTATTTATCGTCAGGACATTTCCTGGGATTTGAAGTGCCATGTTTGATGTCAGTTTAACCCTGTCAGGGCTGCAACGGGGACATCTTCCTCTTTGGAGGGGGCTGCTTTCAAAGACTCATCTCTGGGTGTAGCAGGTGTTGATGGTGTGATTCAAATGGAAAATAAAGACAGTATAGGTGAAGTGTATTACATCTTGTGTGGCAGTGCTTGTTCCAGAGAGGAGTTAAATATGCTGAAGCCTACATATCTGAAGTAATTTATGTACTGGACCTTTGGGGTTTTTAATATAGAAGCTGTTGCTATGTTGCAATAAAAAGCCTTCCCAAACACTCAAAAATAGTTTTGCAGCTTGGAGTTTCAGAAAAAACAAATCAGAGGCTCTGTTAGACAAATATACTGGAGTAGAGCATGCCCTGAAGTTGTTGATCTTGTATGGCTCTGGAGTCTTTAGAGCTGCCAACATCTCACCGCTAGTATATTAGTTTGGTAATTTCTTCAGAGCTTGAAAATAGAAGGAGTTGGACTAACTCTAGCATAGATCAGGCAATCAGAGAGATGGTAGGAATAACCAACCACATGGTTCTACATGTGTTTTGTTGTTTGCTGGAAGCGTGCATCTGCACCTGTACCCAAGTAGTAGGTGCTTCCTCCTCTGTTGAGCTGTTGTAGCCACAGAGATATATACATGCAGGGATGAAGATTAGGTAGCAGGGAAGCAATGTGGGGTTTTTGTGGTGTGATTTAAGGATGAGAGTACACTGAATGAGGCCCCTGTAGGTTACATGTTTGACAGCTTCCCTTGGCAGTCTAGGCTTGTTGAATCAAAGGAGTAGGAGCCTTTCTAGTACAGTGTCTTGGAAAACAGAACGAGGGGAGAAAGAAAGAAGGAATATTGCTTGAAATAAAAGTAGTGGCAAATATGCTGTCCAGAGGGGTAATCTGGGTTGAAGGACCACTTAGAAACAGTTGTAAGAGAGGAATTCTAGAAAAGCTTGTAGAAAACAAGAAGAGAACTGCTATTTGTACAAATGTTGATGTTGCATGCCTTTTTCAGAGAAAGGTTTGTAAAATGCCATTACTTATTGAAAGTTTCTTTGTTGGTAAGTAGCCTATGCCATCAGTTTCTGCAGTGTTTATGTTCTCATCCGAGGTACTAAATTGTAATCTATTTGCTGTGGACATATTCTTCCAGTAATGAAACTAAGGCAAACCAATCTAGTATTGACTTCCCAAGACTGCAGACTGTATTTCAACTCACAGCTAAGGTTCATCAGCCCCAGAGCAATGTTTTTAAGAATACATTATGTGTCATGGATTACAAAGACCATAAGGCAGCTTCAGAAGTGTTTGTTTTAAACCACTGCTTCTGTCATCTGAACAAGCTATGAACAGCAGATTAGGAGATTATTGGAGAACCATTTAGTTCTTTGGGCTGGTGTGTGTTGCCTTTGAAAGTGCTTCCCTTAGAGGAGATCAGCTCTACTTAGTTTCACAAACTTTGAGCTTGATGCCTGTGCTGCATCTATATGAAGCTTTAAGTACATTCTGTGGTGAGTAGGGACAGTGAGATGAAATTGAACAGGCTGACTAAATGCTGTCAGCCATGACGTTGTGGTGATGCCTAAAGTGTATAATAGCAAACATCTCTCATTCAGAAGAAACAGCTGCTTTCTACTGGTATTTGGCATTTTGGGTTAATGCTAGACAATATAGTTAGGGTGGTTTTGAATTATTACCCAATCCAAATAAAACAGACCTGAACATGACTTGAAAAGTAATTTGTCTTATGTCATTTATACTAAGAAGATAATGGTAGTACTACTTTTATCTTGTTATCCTCAAAATCTTTTTGTGGCATTCAGTTGTATTAAAATTGTATGTGTGTGTACGTATTTATGAAACATAAGTAGACTTTGTTCCTTAGTCATTGGGGATAATCATGTTACTGGGATGTTCTCAAATATCACAACGAAGATGCGTATGCACTGACCTGGATTTATAAAACTAATTATGACATTTTAAAATAATTGTGTGGTTTCTCACACTAGGAGCTCTTGTCATTGGCCAAACGGAAACGCAGTGACTCTGAAGAAAAGGAGCTACCTGTAAGCAAGCCTACAGCATCTTCAGACTCTGAGACGTCAGACAGTGATGATGAAGTGAGTTTGTCATGTTATCAGTGAAATTACTATGCATATTTGTCTGATTATACCTAAGCAGTGAAAGTGTATTTATGATATTTAGCCTGCTGACTTCGTAAGATGGGACTAGCCATCAGTGGAACTGATGGAGACTCATTAAGCTCAGAGGTTGTATGCTCAGAAATACTTATTTTTTTCTTGTAATTAATATGCTTTGAATTGTAACTGCGTACAAAGTAGTCCGAATGTCTGTTGAAAAGATGACTGCATGTTTAATCCCATGTTCATATGATTTGAATGGACTGGTGATCTGCCTGCTTGAAATTAGTGTTTGTCCTGTGTAATGCTTGCAGTTGAAGTAGCAGCAAAGCTGCTAAAACTGGACTCTGAATTGAAGAGAGAGGTTTTCAGCTTTAGAAGAGAGCTTCATTCCCCAAAGAAAAGAGTCAAGGCAGGTGGTACTCTTACAAGTAGTTAAACTGTTCTATTTAGCTACTTTGATTCTCCCAGAACTCTGCCTTGAACTAGCTTCTCTGGTCTTTTGAGCATGCAACAGAGTGTTTTTATTTGCATTTTTGAAGGAAGTGAGGCTTAGTGTTACTTTGTTCTAGGGTTTTGTCAATTCCTTGTCTAGCAGTGCTTACCTGCTAGGTCTTTTTTTATTGTTTGTTCTTGATACTACATTCTAGAGCTGGTTAAAAGTCTCTGCTTTCCTCTATAAATGAGAATTGAAATAGACTTACTAAAACAGAGGAGCTGACAAACAGGTCATACAGGTATTTGAAGACTTACAGATGTCTCTTGCAAGCTTTCTGCACAACGTAGTGAGGTCATTTATTCCATGTATTCTTAAAAAAATTAACATGGAGCTGCTTGGAGTGGATTTGGTTTTTTCTGAAACTATAGGAAGGGTTATTCATTGTGACAACTTGAAGGCTAGTAGACTAGGCCAGTGATAAACTATTAACTATTAAGCACTTGGTAGTGTAACAGAGTTCTTACAATAACTGTAAAGAACATGTGGTTTAATTTTGTTTCTGAGGCATTTTTGAAATAAATATGCTTGGGACTCTGTTTCAATCCATCCTTTTCTTAAAAAAAAATTTGCTCTTTTATCTAATATATGCTTAAGACATAAGGAGAGGGAAAATTGTGAATGGTTTGTTATTGGGTGACCACTTGGTCTGTCACTGCGTGGTCAGATCTGCTAGCATACAGCTTATTTGTTCTAAGCAGTGTGGAGACCAGCTTGTCTGGCAAAGTAGACTTCGATGTGGAGAGCAGGTTGATGATAAGGCCTTCTGTTCTGTGTTTATCTCTGAAAACTGACAGAATGAATAATCAAATTATTTTTTTACCTTGTGTAATTGCAAGTAAGGTCTACCTTTCCATTATATGTAGAATATGGCAATATATCTCTTCACAAATTTGCACAGACCTTGCAGATACTGTAGTATCTCTGTTGCACGTGCAAATGCCTGTGCATTTGATACTCTTTCGATCCTGTGTATCATTTCTAAACTCTTCTTTCTGACTTCCATGCAGCAAGAGGAAAAGATTTAGAGAAGAGATAATTAGGGCACTTGCTTCTATTCCTGTGCCTGAAGTATGCTTTCTGAACTGCTGCTTGTCACAGCAAAGTAAGACAGGCTGGGTTATAACAGTTCTGCTCTGCCAGTCATTCAGTCATGTGCATCCCTAGGCTTGACTACACTATTTCTGCTGAACAGCTTTGGTTTTAACCAGTGTTGTTGTGGTTGGTTTGAAGTTTGCTCAACTTTGAGGGTTGAGACAGGGTGGTCTAAAAGTTGAAATTGTCTAGCTGGACTTCCTGCAAGATGAGGATCTTAAGGCAAAAGCATGAAAATTGTTGCCCTGGGCAAAAGTGCTTAATCATACCCATGTACTTCCACGCAGGTTCTATAGTGTGTGCATCCTTTGTGATTCCTGGCAAGTGATAAACATTCCAGGACTGCCACTTTCTTGCATGTATGGGAAAGGAGCTTGAATCTCTGCTTCAGAGGCTAATGCTACATTCTTCATTTTTTAAAGTGGGGAAAGTTTGTGGGGCATAGGGGAGAGTAAGTGCCTTTTGGAATCTTAGAATTGTTTTGGTTGGAAGAGACCTTTAAGATCACAGAGTCTAATCATTAACCCAGCACTGCCAAGTCACCACTAAATCATGTCCCTCAGCACTACATCTACATGTATTTCAAACACTTCCAGGGATGGGGACTGCACCACTTCCCTGGGCAGCCTGTTCCAATGTTTGACAACCCTTTCTGCAAATAAATTTTTTCTAATATCCAACCTAAACCTCACCTGGCACAACTTGAGGCCATTCTCGCATCCTGTCGCTTTTTACTTTGGGGAAGAGACTGACCCCCACCTCGCTACAACCTCCTTTCGAGTAGTTGCAGAGAGCGATAAGGTCTCCCCTGAGCCTCCTTATCTCCAGGCTAAACAACCCCAGGTCCCTCAGCCGCTCCTCATACGACTTGTTCTCTAGACCCTTCACCAGCTTTGTTGCCCTTCTCTGGACATGCTTCAGCACCTCAGTGTCCTTCTTGTAGTGAAGGGCCCAAAACTGGACACAGTATTTGAGGTGCGGCCTCACCAGTGCCAAGTACAAGGGGGACAGTCACTTTTCTGCTCTTGCTGGCCACGCTATTTCTGATACAAGCCAGGATGCCATCGGCCTTCTTGGCCGCCTGGTCACACTGCTAGCTCATACCCAGCCGGCTGTCAACCAATACCCCCAGGTCCTTTTCTGCTGGGCAGCTTTCCAGCCACTCTTCCCCAAGCCTGTAGCGTTGCAGAGGGTTGTGCGACCCAAGTGCAGGACCTGACACTTGGCCTTGTTGAACCCATACCATTGGCCTTGGCCCATCAATCCATCCAAGTACAACAGCATAGTATAACAGCATGTACAAATCATGTCACATATATACAGTGGTGCCCAAGGGATTTCAGTAGATCTGTAACATTCTATTTTGTGTGTCTTGGTGAGAATGCACTTCTGTCAAAGTTCTTAGTCGCACTGGGTGTTTATGGTGCAGATGCTGGATTCTGTAGTGATTTAAGGACCTCTGTGATCTGAAGCAAATCACCTAGCCGAGGGACTGAAGGTGAGTTGGAGGCAATGAAACAGGAAACATGCTCTGAACCATCTTCTGGTGGATCTGTGGAACGTGCATGACTGAATTGACTATGAGCTGTTCAGGGAACTGATAAATGGCAATGACTGCATGGCTTTGCAGTAAGAAGTACTACCCTCACAAAGAGATGTACTAAGCTGAATACAAATGTGGAGGTAGACAGTTCCTTTTTCAGTGAAGCATTGTGTAGTCATGACTACTCAAGAGCTCACCATCCCAAACTGTTAGCCTGCTGCATGTAACCAGTTTGGTGTTAGCCAAGTTACTACTGGGGCTACTGTGTTAGAGTTATGTGTCCACAAGGTGCCCTCACTACAGTATGTTAATTCTGGGTTCTTGCTCTTCCTTTTTTTTCCTGGCATCATTGCTTTCAGTAAGAGAATTCTGTCCGTTGCACAGTGAAGTCTGGGTGACTTCACTAACATCAGTATGGTTTAGCCTAAGTCACAATGCTGCAGGAGGTCCTGTTTGTTTCTCTGAAAGGTTTGTTGTTAACAATGCTGCTGAAAGTCTGTGCATCCTTCTACGCTTGTTCTAGTGTTGCAAGGGGTTTAACTGTGCCTTTTAACAGCTCTAAAGTGATAGCAGAAGATATTTCCAGGACAAGAAAAGTTGTGTCATGAATGCTTGGTACTAGTTTGGAGTTTAGTGAGGAATATCTGTTTATACCTTTATTTGCAAATGTGCAGATTCAGTAGGAAGTGGCATAGCTGAAGATCTTGTCAAGAGCAGTGGGACAGAGGAGGAGGTGAGCAATGGTCATAACAGCTAGTGAGGAAATCAGTCTGGTATAACAGTTGGCCTAAGAGGCTTTATGCACTTGTTATGAGGAAAGGACTTGAAAGTTTGGATCTACTTACTGCACTTCAAATTGAATTACTTGAGTAAACCACAGATTAGTAGAAAACTGCATGTGTTCCTTCTGTTTAGGGGGTGCCTTTGTGCGTTTGTAGAGATTACAATGCTAAATGTTGTCTTTTCCTGTGTGCTTTTATTTCATAATGCTGCTTAGTTAGATCTTCAAGAATGAGTGGGTTCTCCAGTCCTGAGGCCTTTGCCATACTTTTTTTTTTCCAAGCTTAGGAAATTTGAAATGGGCTTTGCTTTAATCTTCTTATACACAGCCTTATAGTCTGTGTGCTTTGTAACGTTGACTTTTCTTGGAGATAGTTTCCTTCAGCTGTTAATAGTAGGGTGCAATAGTAAAGCTTTCCTTAAGGAAGAGAGATGCTCTTATTTCCCCTGCCCCAAAGTGCAAGTGCAGATCTGAATAGTGCAGGCTAATTGAATGGAGGCTGGCATGCCCCAAGAAGTAATGTGAACCAGCTGTGGACAAAATCGGTGTAAAATTTGGTCTGCAAGTAGCTTCTTTAAATTGCAAACTAGCATGGGGATAACTTCTGAGGACTTTATTTATGTGGTATGAGAGTCTGCAGGAGCTCTGAAGTGGAGCAGGTTGCTCCAGAATAGATTTATGGAAGTATTGGAATTGAATATGTGATTTTATTTAATTTTTTTCACTGCATGAACTTCTCCTTTGTACGCAGGGAGCATTTTTTGCTGAGAACAATCCAGTCATAAGGCACTAATATCTAGAGAAGACTTTGTTAGTCTGGGTGATGCTTGCTGGCTGGTGATGCTAGAGCCAGGCAAGATACTCATTAAGTGTTTTATGGCTGTTGCCATCTCCAGCTGTTTGGCCCAGGCTTCCTAAATAAAACATTTGCAGATTTTCACAGCCAGCAGCATCCCCAAGTTTGTTTTGATTATGGGGAGTACTTCTTTATTGACATTTGGTATCTACCGTCTCGATGTTGTCACTTAGCAGTTCTTGCCATTTTTCAATACACAGACACCTCAAAATATTTCTAGAGCAAATGTTAACTTACAGCTTAAAGTGAACTTGAACCTGCAATAGGTGGACTTTTTTATAGTTGCCCATAGCTACCTTTTTTGTGAGCTCCATTGAGCAGTACTCAGACGATAAGGGTGGATCAGGTGTCTGGTGATATTTTGACCCATGAAGTCTTCTTTCGGCCATTTCCTGGCAAAGCCTCACCTGTGGTTTAAGAAGGTTTTTTCCTTTATTTGCTCATCTTCTTTCCATTTTGGTGTCGACACCTTGAGTCTCCTCTCTTGAGCCTCCTCTTTGGTGTTGAACTCCTTGAGTCTAAAATGGTCCTTTAAGTTTTATAATTACTGGGCTGTTGTCATTGTGAAGGTGTTTGAGGAGTCCAAATGATGAGTACAGACCCCGAAAGGCAGGAAAAATAACAAGGGCTTTTTAATTACTCTTTAGTTTTAACAGTAGTAATAGAGAGCATTTTGCTCCTTGTAGCTGTAGGAGTGCTGTCTCCAGAGTTCTCCCGGGTTTGGAAACCCTGAAGACAGTAAATGCTGCCTTATCTTCATAACTGGGCTACCTGCTGTTGTCTTCAGACAAGCTGAAACTGCAGTTTGATGACTTGCCTGAAGGACTGCCTTTTGTTTGCACTGTATGACGGTAGGAGGATGGATGAAAGTTTGTAAGCTGGGCTAATGTGGCGTACCTTGGTGCTCTTAAGCTGTCATGTTGTCATGGCTGTAAGTTTGTCTGGCCTAGGAGAGGAACGTGTTGGTAAAGGGACCTGTTTTGCTTTGATGTTGTCGCTCGTAATTTGTCTTTTGCTTATAAAAGCCATATCCAGGAGGCAAGGACAGGCTGGTAACCTTGGTTGTGCATCTCTGTCCAGTTTCATGTGGAAAAAAAAAAAAAGAATAAAAAGCAGGGAGAGTACCTGTTTGCAGAATAAAATCTCAGCAGATGATGCATTTAGGTAGTGTGTGAATAGAAGGAAATAGCGACTCTCTGAGCAGCAGGGGCAAACTAATTCTACTGCATTCTGCACTTTGAGCTCATTTTTTTCTTTTCTTTTTTTCCCTCTTTGATTTTATTTCATCTCCCTAGTGGAAATATGTTCCAGGTTTGAGCTATAAATGATTTTCTTCAATCATTTTGTGTAGTTGCTTTTGTAGAAGCTGACTTCTAAATATGGCTGATTTCTAATGTGTGGGGGATTTTTTTTGTTACTGGCAGTCTGTTCTGGGTAATGTGCCTTAACTTGAACTTCTTATAATTGTACAACCATTTAGGATGGAAAGGACCTTTAAGGTCATAGAGTCCAACCGTTTCTTGGGGGAAATATGCAAGCTATTAGCACTGTGAGCAAGAGGAAAAACTGAAATGCTCTTCTGGCTACTTTCTTTTAATTGACCATAAAGCTTTGTGGTTTGATAGTACTAAACAATAAGCAGAGAGCCATGTTGCAGCACACTTCTGTGTAGGTTTATTAACTTGCTGTGTCTGGAACCATGGAGGGTTCCAGATGGTGGCCAAGGAGGCAGCAGTAGAGGGGTTGTTTAGAGACGGTGTTATAGTCATGGAAAGCATCTGAGAGGTGTTGACTGGCTCTGCCTGACTGAAACGTGGAAGAGGGAACCTGGAGAAGCTGCAGTGGAGGACAGATTTTGGAAAATATGGCTTTTGTTTGCTGTTTGAGTTGCATGGAGTTAAGAGAAAAAGAGCAAACAAATGCTTCTGACTGTAACCGTGTGTGCATTTTCACTTGATGTTACATGCAAACATGTTATTGCCTTTCTGATCTCCTGGGTACTAGAGTGTGAGGAAGGGACTCAAGCCTCTGGTTTGGACTGCAGGTTGCCATGCAGCTCCTGGTTTTCCAGTTTTGTCTTCCTGCCCCACCTAGACCTGCTAATCTCTGATATGTCTTCCTCTCTTGTAAGAAGAAATTTCATGTTGGCCAGTCTCTCTGTGAACAATACAGAGTGGTCATTGTGTCCAAATGACAACTGTTGGTTCCTGAGCCTGCAGAGCAGTTTGTGAGTCTAAAAGAGCCTTTCACTGACTACGCCCTTGTCTTGGTGATTTATTTGTCCTTAAGTCTTGCTTGAGCCCTTGTCCTGTAGTAGTACCAGGAATGACCAGGCATTCATGAGAGATTGGGGTAGCTGAATAACCCCTGAAGCACCTGATTTGGATGAGAAAGAATTTGGCTTTGTGACAGCACTGAAACTAGGAGGTGACAACCAATTATTGTGACTTAAGCCGTAGTGGTCACTTGTGTAAACAAAAGCAAGGTGAAGTGTAATCTCCAGGGTGAAATAGAAATCAAAGCAAAATTTCTTAGGTTAGGGCAGATTTTTTTTTTGGTACTTTTTTGTTTAAGTGGTCGCACAGGTTTCTCTTCAGCCCCATCTTCCTGCACCCCGGGTTCTCTCCACAATTCCACTTGTGAGTCAAAGGCTGAGAACAGTGATCTGTAACACGTGTATCTACAGCTATTAAACATTTTATTAACAACTCAAGTCCTGCTGTCCTTATTTGATCTTAAATTCTTTCATCTCAGCATGATGTCTCAAGATCTTGATGTAACTGTGGTGTATACTATGGCTTTCTCTGTGCTTCTTCCTTGCTGTACAGCATGCTGATGTAAGGTATAATTCAGTGTTAGAATGCTGAAAAGAAGTGGCCGAGCTCTGGGAAGGAGGCACCTCTGCATCCCTGGTTCAGAGGGCTCTGCTTCTCCCTGTTAGATGCTCAGTTTCACTTTCTTGGTGTTGTGTTTTTACTGGTATGGTGAAAGTAGGTGAGCTCTTGAGCAAATAGCAAAAATGGGCTTTTCTGTAATGCCTAGAAGATGATTCCTGTATGTTGAGGTTTGAGCAGATTCAGGCAAAGTACAAGCTTGTTCTTAACTGATGTACTGGATGTAGTTAACCAGGACTATTATTAGGGACCAGTATTTTAACACTGAAAAAGTAAAACTTTACTATGGAGGCTAATAAAGAAGTGAGAGCCAGCTCAGGCTGATACGAAGTCAGATGCTTTCTGCGCAGTTTCTCACCTATCCTACAGACCATAACAGACTGGAGTAGCTGCATAGATTATGGATTGCAATTGGAGGCCCCCCACTAGGTAGCTGTACTTTTAGCTCAGAAAAGAAAACTTCTGCCTGGCCTTTGACTTTTGAATACATAGCTGATAGTTAAGCAGTTGGTAATATAGAAGATACAAGGCTGTGTGTAAGAGTAATCCCCACCTAGGAAACACTAAAGATATTATTAGATCCGGTAGTAGCTTCGAACTACTCGGTTGAGTTTCATTTAGAGTATTGGAGCACCCGTGTTCTTTGAGGATGGTGCCTAATCAAGCAAAAGTCATCAAATTTGATGGAGAGATTACTGCCTGCAGAGGTGGACTTGATTCATCCCCCAGGAAGGGGTGAACGGGTGAGAAGCCTGAAATTTGTATGCACTTGAGGTCAAAACAAAAGATTTCTTTTTTTTTAAGTTAGTGTAGTTTTGAATGCAAGATCTCAGTTATGCAAGAGTATTTGCCCATTTGAATTAGGAATATAATTTTTAGTTGACTATGTGCTTGAACAAATAGCAGTGTGCATGAGAGATGAAAGTAATATACGGGTAGGGAGAGGATAACAGTCTAAATATTTATAAATTTAGACAGAAACTGTCTTATCCCTGACAGTGTTATGCCTGGAGAATTTCTAGGCAAGGTAGTGAAGTACAAAATACTGGTAAAGGCTTAAAGTAATACATAGGCAATCCTGAATGGTTCTGTTCCCCTCTGGCTTTACCCAGGTAGTTGGGACAATGCAAAAATTCTAATAAGAGATCACACTGTAAGGTAAGTACTAGTTCTCCTGGGTCTTTGGAATTTAAAGTTGCTACCCATGGGTCTGTGGTGGTGTAAGTCCTGTACTTGGAAACTGCAGTCTAAGTTAATTGAAGATACGATATTAAAAGAAAATTAAAATTAAGGCTAGACATTTGTGTTGGGTTTTTTTCTAAATTCTGTGATTCTGATTTGTTTCTGACTTGTGTACATACATGCAGGCAGTGGCACTACTGTCTTTGAGCGAGTGTGCTATTGGTTTGTTGTATAAAAGTACAGATGCTATGTGCTCCTGGTAAAACAGATTTTTGGAAAGACTGTAATGTATAATTGGTGTGCCTTCATGAAATCTAAAATATGCTCTTGAATAAACTAGTTTGGAAACACATCTGTTGTTGCTGTTTAATACTAGTAAACTGAAGTTCATCTTTACAAATGCAGTTGGATAATTGTTTAAAATTATTTTCCTAGGAAAACGTTTTCAGTACTTTTTTCCTCCTAGGAGATGTTGCAGACTCTGAAGTCTTCATTGTTTTTAAAAGGAGTGTCCTACCAACTGTTGCATTGCACTGATAACTGATTTATTTTTAAAAAGGAAAAACAAAACAACCACACAACACCCCACACCCTCAACCCAAAAAAATGTCATAAAATGCTTTAATTTGATAAGTTTCCTTTGTTTTTTTTTCCCTTGTATGATCGATTTTTTGCTGTCAGGCATTAGACTGTTTCTAGTCGTTTTTACTCTAGTGTTTTGGGGAAGGGAGAAGAAAGTGACATTTGTGTCTCTTTTTGTGTTCCTTGCAGTGGACTGTTGGAGGTTCTAAAAACAAGAAAAAGGGAAAAGCAGGTAAGGCAGAGAAGAAAGGAGCCATGAAGAAACAGACGAACAAAGCTGCCTCTTCAGGCAGCTCAGATAAAGACAGCTCAGCTGAGAGCTCAGCACCTGAGGAGGGTAAGATAACACTCTGCATCTCCTTACAGTGTAATTGCAAGTGAAGTTACCCCTTTGTGCCCACTAAAGAGTAATATTAAATGGTGATGTTAAAGACTACCTTCAGAGGTTTTTGTGTTACCTGTAGACAGGATGACTCTTAAATTCTTCATGGCTTGAAGTGCATATAATTCAGTATAGCATTGCTGTAAGGACTGCATTACAACCACAAAACTAAACACTGTTTCAGCTGACTTTCTCCTGGAAACTCCTTTCTTCCTTCTAGCATGTCCCATCTGTATTGTGGGTAGCATTTTCTTTTATTCCCATTGATGTTTTTTCCCTTCCCAAGCTTCCTGTGATGACAAAGGGAGAGGTGTATAGTGTTGCATGAGCCAATAGGAGCTTATCCTATGTGCATTAGCTCTTAATTGGAATTCCTTCACATTTACACTGATTCTTGCACATTGATATTATATGGAAAAAGTAAAGTCACTAATGCAAGTTTGTCAGAATTTTTTTCCATGGCTATTGTATCTGTTTCAATGCTGGGTAAACATCCTGTGTTCTTATCTGTTTTCATTGTGCCCATGAAGGTGTGCAGGTAGTTAATTGTGATTTCAGTTAATACTAAGAAAACAAAGATAGGAAAGAGTATGAAGCAGCCTACAGTTTTAAGTGTATTAAGCACAGCGGAGGCAGACCGAAGCATGAAGTGACTGAACCTGTATATATCAGTGCTTACAAATCAAGGTTTTTCACAGTGTAAGCTTGCAAAGCTGGAAATTTCCAGAAATACTGAGACCAGAATGAAAGTGAAAGAAAGAATTCTAATGTCTGTTGCAGTTTGGCATCATGTTGATTAGGTGAGCTAATCAAAGCACTTGTACTTGGATCAAGTTTAAAGGTGATGTTACCCAATGTTATTGGGGAGTCAGCTGCTCCTGAAGCCCATGTGTAAATGGGAGGGCTTGTTACAGTAACTGAGCTAGCATCGTGGCCTTGCGGTCCTGAGGGTAGTGGGTTTCAACTTTATCTTGTGATGTAGCAATTCATAGTGTTGCCATGTTCAAATGACAAATTTTGGTTCTTCAGGTGTTGGTGGAGGAGTATTGGTGGTGGTTAATAGTGGCATTTGAGGTGCGCGCACACACCTACAAAGTTATGGATGTATAAGCAACTTCTCGGGGACATTAAGCATATAGGCATAGAAATTTAACCTTAAGACCCTAACACACTAATCAAAAGGCCTCCTGAAATTTGTTTGTTCTACTAAGAATTTTTATTTATAACCCAATTTGTGTTCACATGTAGTACCACTCATTTTATCATTTTTTAGCATGCATATCTTACGGTAATAGAGTATTTCCTCCTGGGTTTAGTTTTTGTGACATGTATGGTTTAAGTCTAGTGGAAGAGGAGTGTAAAATTCGTTCTTGGTATCCTTTGCTAACCTACTACCATGAAGTGGTTGGGCTTTGCCCCAGTTGAATCTCACTGCCTTGTATTTTCGTTTTAGGAGAGGTCTCTGACTCGGAAAGCAACAGCTCCTCATCTAGCTCAGATTCTGATTCTTCATCTGAAGATGAGGAATTCCATGATGGCTATGGAGAAGATCTGATGGGAGATGAAGAAGACCGAGCTCGACTGGAACAAATGACAGAAAAGGAGAGAGAGCAGGAGTTGTTTAACCGGATAGAGAAAAGAGAAGTGCTGAAGAGAAGGTGACTTTTACAGCTGTTGTTATTTGGTAGCAAATTCATACAGGCTGTAGGTAGAGTATGCTGACCGTGCTCTCAGGTTTGGGACCAAGCATTCAGCACTACAAAGAGAATTAAGCTTCACTGTAGATTTTTTGCATAAACTGTCCTTGTAGCTAGTTGAGAAGCAGACAGCAGGAATTCTGTGTGTTCTTGTAAAAGTTTCTGAAAGTTTCCCAGCTGTTGAATACCACGGTTCTGTCAGCTCATGTTGTAGCTGTATTACTGCTTCACACACTAGATGCCAGACAGTCAGATGGACTGCTTTCTCTTCTGTCTTTTTTTTATTAGCTGTCACATGCTGATAGTTTGGAAGAAGGCAAACAGAGAGTAAGGTGTAAATGAGCTTCTGGAATTTTTCCAAAAACAATTGTTAAGCACAGACAGTGTTAGGGTTGCCTCTATACGGGTGTGAAGCTGGCTGGAGCCTTAATAGAAGAGAGAGATATTGGTGTTGGATATGTCACTTTCAAGGGATTGTGGATTTCTGCCTTAGCTGTTGTGGTTTTGTTATTGTAACACTGTCCTGTCAGGCAGCTTCCTTGTTGTAAAGGTATTTTTCTTCCCATATATCTTAACAGGAAAGATTTGGCACATGTGGGGCAAGTTTTCTCCGGTTTCTTCCGTCTTCAGTGACTTCTTTCTTTTTTCACTTGCTGATAAATTTCTCCAGGGGACTGACACCTGTTGAGTAATCCCTGTCAATGCAAGCTACTGTCAGACTGTCCATTTGTCCAAGCCATAGTTAGGGCATTGCCTGCTGGTCAGTCTGTGGTTTTAATACTACTTTCACTGTCTTCTCTAGTCCCTTCTCCTCACAGGGATCAGAAAGAGTGAAAGATTTGATGTAGATCAGGTAGAAGGACACCACATATTTTAATTTCATTCACCGTTCCATGGTCACTGAATGTCTTTCTTTTAGAATGAATGCTGGAGAATACTTGATACAAACAAGCTAAACAACCTAAGCTTCAGTTGCTTTAATCTTAAACAAGTTTGTCCTGTTCTGTGTAAAGGGTTGGCAGGTATAACTTAGTTGTGGGGTAGTTATTTAACTTTATGGCAAGTAGAATCTTTCAAAAGGCTATTTAGCTCTTTGTGTGTACATTGTGTTGTGAGTTTATTGGGATTACAGCAGGCATTGCATGTGATACAATGCCTCTGCCCTGTATGTTATGCTCCATGTTAAAGGCATAAAGGACAATGAGCTCATCTGGCACTTCACTTTCTTGTCTACAAAATCTGGGTGTAAAGGACTGAAGAGTGGGCTGTGTAATATGCATGTAGACAACACATTTTGAATTTCAGTTATTGGAAGTAATTTATTTTTTTTCTTGTGTTTGTCCAAATGCACACTTCACTAAAGCAATGATAAATCTGTGATGCAGTAGAATCTCAGTTACAGGAGAGTTCCAGCAAAATCACTACTATTCTGAATAGAGTGCCTGAAAATAAGATTTCAGGGTGACATATGAGCCATCAAAGTGCACTTGCAGCCCAGAAAGCCAATTGCATCCTGGGCTACATCAAGAGAAGTGTAACCAGCAGGACAAGGGAGGTGATTCTGCCCCTCTTCTCTGCTCTCTTGAGACCCCACCTGGAGTGCTACATCCAGCTCTGGAGTCCTCGGCACAAGAAAGACATGGACCTGCTTGAGCAAGTCCAGAGGAGGGCCATGAAGGTGATTAGAGGGCTGGAACACCTCTCGTATGAGGACAGGCTAAGAGAGTTGGGGTAGTTCATCCTGGAGAAGAGAAGGCTCTGAGAAGACCTTATTGCAACCTTCCAGTACTTAAAGGGGGCCTACAGGAAAGATGGGGAAGGACTTTTTACAATGGCATATAGTGATAGGACAAGGGGTAATGGCTTTAAACTGAGAGCGGCTAGATTTACAACAGATATTGGGAGAAAATTCTTCTGCTGTGAGGGTGGTGAAGCACTGGAACAGATGGCCTAAAGAAGTGGATGCCCCCTCCCTGGAAGTGTTCAAGGCCAGGTTGGATGGGGCTTTGAGCAACCTGGTCTACTGGAAAATGTCCCTGCCCATGGCAGAGGGAGTGGGAACTAGATGATCTTTAAGACCCCTTCGAACCCAAACCATTCTATGATACTGTGGTGGTATTTTGTGAAGGTAGAAATGGAAGTGTCTCAATTGGACTGCCGAAACTGCCTGAGTCAATTGGAATGTAGCTGCTGAAGGAGGACTCACTGTGACTTCTTCGCAGTCATTTTTATACAGACTAGTGCCAGCAGAATGGTGGAGTTAAAGCATTAAAAAGTTGGTATGATAGTGGCTTTAAACAACCAAGTTTCTAGCTGTTGATATTCAAATGATGTGAAATAGTCAACTCTTTTTAGAGGTGAAGGCAGCATGCAATAGTCACTACACTGGCAAAGACAAAGATGGAGTAAAGGACAGGTATGTAGGAAGTAGCCATTACTATGTGGTCTCCTCAGCCCTTTAGGTTAGCTGTCTAAGCCTGCACTTTTCTATGCTTAACTTCACCTTATTTTTCTTGGGGAAGGGAGGTGTGGGAATGGTGGACTGTAGAGCGTTGAAGGGTTATCCATCTGGGGCAAGAGTGGAAGTGTTCCTTACAGCCTACTAACAACTTAAGCTGTGATAGCGTCTGAGTGGCACTTAACTCACTCTTTCATACATTCTTTTTGTTTTAATATCTGCTACTAGATTCGAAATCAAGAAGAAACTGAAAACGGCAAAAAAGAAAGAAAAGAAAGAGAAAAAGAAAAAGCAAGAGGAAGAGCAGGAGAAGAAAAAACTCACACAGATCCAGGAATCCCAGGTAGGAAATGAAACTGTCCTAAGTAACAAACCCTTTTCCCTTGTCGGGAGGAGATAGGATGCTGCCTCTCTCTGCCGCTTAATGTTTTTCCTTGCTGTTGAACAGTGTTGTAAGCAGGTCAAAATTTAGTTCGTTTATATGCTCAAGCTATCTTTAGCCTTTCCAGTTCATTTAAAGAAATTAACATCTTTGCTGAGGGGTGCACTGATAACTCCTTTTACTGAAAAATGCAAAGTTGAAGGTATATTTAGAGTTGCTGTGATAGCCCTCTCACATGAGAGCAGGAGAGCAACCTTTTGCAGTTCCTTTAGTCAAAATCCTATCATTCAGTCTGAAACATGACATACATAGTATTTCTTGCAAGTGGAACTTAGAGAGGGCAGGCTAGAAACTGCTCAGCTGTTGTCTTTAGTTATTTTGCATGCCCATACAATGGAAAGGATGCTTAGTGTCTACTGGTAGAGGTGTCAAGGAAAAGCTTGAATGCTAGAAGCAGCAGAAGTAGGTCAGTAGTTTTTTTCACCTGCAGTAGAAAGAGAATAATGCCAGTTTTTGGGGTGAGGCCTTTTGTAACTGAACTATAGTTTCAAGTGGTTAAGATCCCACCCTTAACTATTTATAGAGTGTGGGCAGATAGGCTTCCAGAATTGGGTGGGATTAACCTTGCCTAACTTCAGCCATCTAAGAACTAGTTCATTGTTTGCAGTTCTTGTCACCTCTGTCTTTGTGCAGTGGAGAAGTGTGTTTCCCGCTGGCAATTCGCTCCATATTATTTTCTAGTGAAATCGATGTTTAACATTTAAATTAGGTGAGATGAGTTTTCCCTTAGGTACATGTTAAGAGGAGTGAATCTCATCTCCCTACCCCTCTCAACTCCATATATGTATGCGTGTGTATATAGTCCATATATATAATACATAATGTGTAGACACATGCACATATATGCATTTGTGAAAGGATCTTATGCAAAGTTCTTTTACAGTGCCTTCCAGAAATTACTTTGACTGAACTTCAAATTACTTTCCTTTTTATGCTTATTATAGAAGCTGCCTTCTGGGCTACTTGGTATTCTAGATAGACCTGATAGAAATGGAAAATATTAAAAGACTTAAAACATTTAAGATCTGGATTCATGTTGCAGACTTTACACAAAACTTTATTTCTGCTTAACGTATTTTTTTAAATAACGTTTCTCTCCGCTGCTGAATGAGAACGGGTGCCTAGATTTGGCCTTGCAGAAGGAAAAGCAAATGAGAATAATATTCATCCAGTTTTTCCTCATTAGTTGTTAGTTGCAGAATTACTTCTATTTTATTTTGCTTCCTTTTTTTAATTTTTAGAAGGAGTTTTGAGGCAGAAATGTTGAAGTGTAAATATGTTCATTATTTTTGATACGAAGTAGAAAAGAGAAATATGCTTCAGACTGATTTCCCTCTTCCTAGCCTCTGTAAAAATGAACTTGAAAAAAACTGATTTCAAAATGGGGTTTGTTAGTAGTTCCTATTTGAGAAGTTTTCGAATTGTGCAAACAATCTTTGTTTTAATGCATTTCAATGTATGAATTGCACTTGGTGTTGAGGGACTTCCTGTGCATTTTTTAGGTCATGTCACATAACAAAGAGCGGCGATCAAAGCGCGATGAGAAGTTAGACAAGAAATCTCAGGCAATGGAGGAGCTAAAAGCAGAAAGAGAGAAAAGGAAGAATAGAACAGGTATGAAAGTGTGGTGCAACTGCTACAATTTTTGAGGCATTTTACAGTTTTCTGAAAGTGCTACTTCCTGTTTCTAATGCACGGTACTACAATCCAGAGTGAATTAATTCTGCATCTGTATTTTCCTTGGTCTTTTGTGCAGCATGATCACCTGGGTATTGTTTGGCACCACTGATGCTGTACTCCTCCCCCCCGCCCCCAAATGATCTGAAAAAAAACCAAACTTTCATCGCAATCCATTGAATGGTACTTAGTGATATTTAGCTCATGTATTTGAATTGGTCACTTAGATTCTGTTATTTAATGTCTGAGCCATCCAAACAATATTTATTGTACTTGTGCTGCCTTGTCTGCATTTGTTTGTTTCTTCACTGGCACATCGTCTTGCCACAGACTTTGATGCAACCCTTTTTGTTACTCTTCTGGATTTATTGTGGTCCTCTCCAAACAGATTTTCTTTTTCCTTGCAAAATAACAATGCATTGTCTGATCATAATAGTTTTATCTTACATATCCAGTTGTTACGCCCATCTCGTATTGCCACATGCACTCAAGTTGGGAGACTGAAGATAAGAACAACTGAGATTTAAGATGCTTTTTAATACTTTGATTTCTCTCTTCGAATATATACAATGGAGTGCTTAGCTTACTAGTGAGTTTGACCATGTGGCACTTGCATCCAGTGTGAAATTAACAACTATCTGCCTTTTTTTGAAAAAAAAAAAAGAAGTTTTCATTTCCAAAAGGAAGCTTTCATAAAAAATTTACCACTTGCTTTTCCTTGTCTTCTATCCTCCTTTCCTCAGCTGAATTGCTTGCAAAAAAACAGCCATTAAAAACTAGTGAAGTATACTCTGATGATGAAGAGGAGGAGGAGGATGATAAGTCTAGTGAGAAAAGTGATCGCTCATCCAGATCCTCATCTTCTGATGAAGAGGAAGAGTAAGTAGTAAATGCTGGACTATGATTACTTGTAAGTGTGTGTTCAGAAGCATAGATCCACTTTATGTAGACACATGCTGTTTTAGAAGATTATTTTGGGGCAGTTCAGTGTCTTTAAAGCGGTTTTGCCTCTGGGCATACTTGCATTACTCAGATTTGATTCCGTGACTTCTATAACATGGTGCATGGGTCTGATTTACCTTAGACAGGTTTGCAACTCCAGTTCCCTGCTGTTACCTTGACTCCGTTTACACTGTTTTTTACAGATTTGTCTAGCCCTACAGTTCAGCAGTCACAGAACCCTGGCCTATTAGCAGGGCAGAGGTGTGTGCTGACTTATCTTAAAGCATTGGCCTATAAACTGCTTTGGTGTGTAAGTCTTTCTGCTATGTGGTAGTAGGGGCAGTGGGTAACAAGTCTGAGACTTTGCATAATGCTAAATTCAAATATCTACAGTCAACTAGTGCTTGATGAATCATTCCCTTTATTCGTAATTTGAATAGGTAGCACTCATACTGCACCTTCCTCAGGATGCCTTTTTCGGTGATTATGTCTCTACTTTTTTTTTTATTTATTCCTTCTCACCTTTCTCAAATCAGGAAAGAAGAAATTCCTCCTAAGTCCCAGCCAGTGTCCTTGCCTGAAGAACTGAACCGAGTACGGTTATCACGACACAAGCTGGAACGCTGGTGTCATATGCCCTTCTTTGCTAAGACAGTCACTGGCTGCTTTGTCCGTATTGGCATTGGGAATCACAATAGCAAACCTGTTTATCGGGTGAGTTTAGTTCCACGGGATTTAGTTCTTTTCATAACACTGTAATATAATATTTGCAGCTTAGTAATTCTCAGTTACTTGTGATCAAGTGGTTAATATAAAAAGATTGCTTATAACCAGAAAACATAATTGCTGTCAAAGAGGTGGAGGAGACTGGTTTAAAAACAAATAAATCTATGGGGCCAGCTAGATGAAGAGATACATTGAGTGAGAGAGAGGGAGCACTAACAGAGCCTGTTCTTCCAGCTGTGATTCGTGCTGTCTTGTCTCATTTGTGTTGGAAACTAGAGTTCAGGACTCTGACCAAGTGAGGATGAGTAACGTTCACTCCTTATTTCTGTGAATGCTTTTAAATTATTGCGTGGTCTTGGTTATTCCTTTACAAAGTGTTTCTAGTACGTCAGTGTGCCTCAGAAGAGAAGATGATTGAGAACTCCATTTTGTTTTTCTGTTTCATTGCTGTAACTGCATAATCATAGGATGCAATAATATTCTTTAAAATTGCATTAAAAAGGTCCCTACAAGGGCCTGTGTTTATGTGAGCAGCAGTGATGTGTTTCATTTGGGAGAACATTAACATGAACCAGCGTTAACTAAAAAGGAAGTAGGGAAAGTAGGAAAGTGTATGCCGTTTGGACGGGAAGGCAGAACTGAGAAGATTGAAAAACCGCATCAAGCATTCAGATGGTGTAACTTGGCAACTCAGAGGTGATGCACGAAGCAACTAATTCGGTACCTGATAATGTATCACTGAAGAGTCTTGCTTCCCTTGATCTAGTTAGAATTGTTAGTTAAGGTTTTTGATCTCTCGTGAAAAGGCTTGAAAATGCCAGATACGTTCCAGGAACACAAAAAAAATCCCTCCTTCTTGCATCCTTACCCTTGTGTATTTTACGCTGTCATATAGGTTGCTGAAATAACTGGTGTGGTAGAGACTGCAAAGGTTTACCAGCTTGGTGGTACTCGGACAAACAAAGGACTACAGTTGAGGTAAGATACCAAAGTAATCGTCATCAGTTCGTGAATCAGTGTCCTTTTCATAGCAAATAATGTTCTATGTGTAGTTTTGAGATGAGAACTAAAAAGCAGACTGGGCCTTGCCATGCTGCTCGCTGCTGAAATGGAGTTGGGTTTTTTTTTTTTCCTTTTCCCTAGAGTATAATGGAAATTACGAAAAAACTGCATGCAGGAGTTGTGATTGTGTTGACATCTGAGCATTAATTTGCATAAGTAACCCATGATTGTTTGTATATGCCTCTTGAGCTTTTATCTTTTCTCCACTGTTATTATAATTAGGTGTTAGAAATATGTATGATTAAAAGGCATACATAACTAGGTCTGGCATACGTATTACAACATAAATTGGTACTTTGGAGGGAAGAAACCGGAGGTAGCATTGGATTTCTCAGTCATTCTTATGGCCTTTATAAGGATTATGAGGTGAAGGTTAACAGTTACAGTACAAAGCATTCTGATGGGATAGGACAAGAGGACCCATTTTTCTCCCATTTGGGAGAAATAGGAAGACGTGGAAAATGCATGTGGGTGCAAGTGTGGAGTCAAAACGAAGTCTTACCTAAATCCATTGTGATGTTCAATAACTTCTTGGGCTGCCTCAGGAGAGAGCTCCGTTGCTTTGAGTGAAATTTACATCATGGCAACTAATTTTAGTATTGCCTCGTAGCAGTATAGTAGTTTAGCTGGTAGTGCTCTGCAGAAAACATTCAGGGATTTCTGGCTTTTGACTGGCCAGTGAATGAAAATTGGATAGAGGTTGGCTCCAGCATTCTCTGACTCAGTACTGCTTAAAGGTTACTTGTACTGGTCCAAACATGAAGGAGCTTTGTGTTTCCAAAGGTCACACCATGGGTCATCAAATAGGGTATGTAAGGTTTAGATGTGAGAGGTCTGTTTCTGTTTTCTACTGAGGGTTTTGCTGCTACAACTGAGCAACTGTTTCCTGCAGGCTCACTGTCTAGTATTCATTTGCGTTACTACTGAGAGCTGACATAGGCTCCTGAACTGATCTGAAGTTAGGAATAGATGTGAGCGTAGATAGCATGCGAGCCACAAGAATAGCTGTAAGTGTCTGGTTTTGGGCTTCTTGGATGAGTTTATACCTAGAGATCCAAGATCACAGCTCTGTACCATCTGAGAGGGATGTTGTTAACGCTTTCTTGTTGCAGGCATGGCAGTGATTCGCGTGTGTTTCGTTTGGAGTTTGTCTCAAATCAGGAATTTACTGAAAGTGAGTTTATGAAGTGGAAGGAAGCGGTAAGTTTGCCAGACTTCAGTTTCTTCTTAGCAGCCTTCTGCCAAGGATACTTTGAGTGGAAAGTAACCTCTTTGTCTCTTGGGTTTAGATGTTCTCTGCTGGGATGCAGCTACCCACATTAGATGAGATAAACAAGAAGGAAGTGTCCATCAAAGAAGCCCTCAACTACAAGTTTAATGACCAGGACATTGAGGAGGTAATTAGTGCATTTTATTGAGGCTGTGGCAGTGCTTAAAGGTGACAGGAACTCCTGGAGTAGATCTCGATCTGTTACAAAACAAAATGATCATGGTATTTTCTGCCTAAGAAGAAAATAGAAAGTTCAAAATGAAGTTTCATAACTGGATAGCCTAGTGATCCAGCTGTTGTTTGGTGCTCACTCCTGCTTTACCCATCCTATCCTGAGAATGGCAACTTAGTTCTTGAGTTCTAAAAAGCTAACATCGTGATAGATGCATTTATCATAGTTTCTGCAGTTTTAATTTCTTGCTTAATACTGACCAAATGTGATTAGCATCAGATTTTTGTAGGTCGTAAGTGAGGGGAGTGGAGGTGTAACTCAGTACCAAGTCACAAATTAAAAAATGCAGCAGAAAAACAGCATGAGTAAAATTCTGTGGCAGTAAGTACATTTCCTAGGTGTTATTGATCTGTTGCTTCTAGTTTCCAAGTATTGAACTAAACATTTCATATTTGCATATTCTTGCTGTTTCCTCTGCGTCTTACAGATTGTGAAAGAGAAGGAAAGGTT
This sequence comes from Bucorvus abyssinicus, assembly GCA_009769605.1. Lineage (NCBI taxonomy): Eukaryota > Metazoa > Chordata > Aves > Bucerotiformes > Bucorvidae > Bucorvus > Bucorvus abyssinicus. The sequence continues at coordinate 18,388,901 of CM020042.1, read as the reverse complement.
CAGAAAAGCACCTCCAAATTATGCTATGAAGAAAACTCAGCTGTTAAAGGAGAAGGTGAGAGATGAGATGATGCCTGCAAGCTTAATGCAGTCTTTGATTTTGAAGAACTGGAGCTCATCTGGATTTAAGCAGTAGTCAGCCGTAAGCTAGACTTGAACTATGCAGCTAAAAGGATCTCAAGGTTCATTGCTGGGTTTGGAACACTTAGCACCCAGATAAAGCTATTGCATTCTTTTTTCTAAGGGCAATTGTAGCTGTCTCTTTGTGTCCTTTAAACAAGAAGGTCTTAGGCCATTCTACTTTAGAAACTCTCTTTTTTTCTTTTTTTCAGAGTACCCCATAATAACATTTGAAAGTTGAATTCCTGTACTTTTTAAAATGGGAAAACTGAGTCGTGTTGAATAGTCTTTTACTCAGGGGTGACTGAACTGTCACTTTATGGCCAGTAATTTATGTTGAAAAAAATATGTTGACGAAAGATTTGCTTGCCACCGAACTGTTTTACATATAGACCTCCTGGAATGAATAGATCTAACAATGCTGAGAAGCCAAAGGAAAAGCCAAGAAAGCGAGCAGTCTTAAGTATCTCTGAAGACAGACATAACCTGTTTTGTTTGTGCAGTCCTTTTTCAAGACGTTTGTGCTTCATATACAAACTCTTTGTTTTTACTGTATTAATCTTTAGTTCTACATTCTTTGGCTTAACTGTATTGTTTGGACATCATTTTACTATGCACAGATGTGTAAATGGTTAGTTTTCCATGTGGAAGGGTGCAGTTGCTTTCTGTTGTCACAAGGTGGCATAATAAGCTACTGTTGGTTGTCTGGTGGTGTGGTGGGGCCTTTCCAACTCCCTGAAATAAGTAGCAACACTTGCAGAAATGGTCATTCTTTTTCTGAGCTGGTAAATAGTGATACTAGATTTTAATCAAACCTGTAACTTAAATCATCTAACTTCCTCGTGCTGGGACTAGTGTTCCTACGTCTTCTTTAGTTTAAGGGATTTCAAAGGTTTTTAGGGTTCTTCGGAGTAAGAAGTCCTGTTTTGCCTTGAGCTGTGAGGAGAGTTTAGCTCTGTGTTCTTACCATGTGGGGTAGAACAATTGCAGCTGGAATAGGGTTAGCTGGCTGATTCATGGGTCTATCACTTGTTTCTCTGACTAGCTCTGTGGTAGAGAGTAGTACCTAATGAGTTACTGTTTGGTTGAAGGCTATGGCTGAGGACTTGGGGGACCAAGATAAGGCCAAACAGATTCAAGATCAGCTTAATGAACTTGAAGAGAGAGCAGAGGCTCTGGATCGTCAACGAACAAAAAACATTTCTGCTATCAGGTAAGAAGCAGATATAGGGAATTTTCTTTTTTAAATAGTATCAATAAAAATGTATGGAGAAGAGAAACTAATGCAGTAGTGAATTAACTGCAAGATTCTGTCTTTTCTTTCCTGTACAATGTATTAATGAGATGTGTATTATGATGGCTCTGTTAGTGTTTGCCTATCTTCACTTCCTTGTATCTGTCATTCAGTTAAAACTGTCAAATGCAAACTCTCTTCTACATACACCAGGTAGCAGTTGTGTTGCAATAAAAGTAATTTGTGATCAGGTTGAAGCTGCAAGAATGCTGTCGGGCATTTTGTTGAGTAGGGGTTGATAAATGACAGTCACTTTCTCTTTCTTTCCCCCACCCTCCTGTTTTTTTTTTTTTTTGTTTCTGCAGTTACATCAACCAGAGAAATAGAGAATGGAATATCGTTGAGTCTGAGAAAGCTCTTGTGGTAAATAGTGCTGAATTAATACTTCTATACAAGTAGAGATGAAATGATTCAAAGGGGGATAATTGTGTTATTAACTTTTTTAATGATCTATAAAATCTTACATATAGGCAAATTACATGATTTAAAGCTTTATGCTTCTGATCAACTCAGTTACCAGCAGATTACTAACTGTGATAGTGACTTAGTGCATTTTGTATGGGAAAGAAATCAAAAAGGAGACTTCAGAGAATAAAATAGTAAAGGAAATATTCAGTTCTCGGCAGTAATGCTTTTATTAAGGAAAAGTTACACTTGTTAACAAATGGTTACACCTTAACTATCCTGAGAGTTGTGTACCTATTTTCTGTGTTATATTCAATAAGGACAGTTTTGCCATGTGAGGTATAGGACTGTGAGTGTGTCAAAATCTTTCTAACCTGTAATTGTGTTGCTGGTTTTCCTCTGATCTTGGTATTATGTATAGCTGATGAAACTAGCTAACTCTGCAAAACGTATGTGCTTTTTCTTCTTCAGGCTGAAAGTCACAGCATGAAAAACCAACAAATGGACCCCTTTACTAGGCGGCAGTGCAAGCCCACGATAGTGTCTAATGTGAGTGTAATACTTAAGTTCAATTGAGGCAATTTGCAGAGAAATAGAAGCCTGTGTAATGTAGAGAGTAAAAAGAAAAATGTTGTTTGTATTCACTTCCAACTGTGCCATATGCTATTAACGCTCCGGATGCCAGTGTTGAGATATAGTTGAGTGAGATCCTGGTCTCGCTGTCCTGAAAGAAGAAAAAAGCAATTTTTTTCTTTAATGCAAAGTGTGAAGAACATGAGTGATCTGGGTATGTACATGGAGAAGCAACTGTGGTTTAGACTTTTATAGTGAAGAGTTCTATGTAGAGTTACTTAGATTTAGTTAGCTCTGGGAAGACAGTTTTCTTTAGGTGTGAATTACCCTTCTAACTAGTTAAACTTGCCTGAAAGATCTGTGAAAGAAGAGAGGAGACCAGACAATTTGGGCCTGTGATGGATAAAGTAGTTTAAGACAAACTTCCCCTGTGATATTGTGGCAAACCTGCTACCGCAGTCCCTGGCTACATAAATGATGAATAACAAGGTGATCAGCTCCTACTTGTAAGTAATCCGGCTTTGTTGAGGCCCGTTCTGGAATAGTATATGGTTCTGGTATCAGAAAAACTGATCAGGTTGGCTCTCATCAGTTTCTACAAACTGGCAGGGGAATAGGAAAGGAATTTTATTGCAGGGCTTGAATTAAATAATTATTTCTGAAAAAATTCTTTCTTAGAAAAGAATCATAACTGAGTAGCTTCTAACAATAGCATTAAGGCTAGTCTCGGGTACAAACCATATCAACAGGAAATGTATTTCTCATTTTCTCGAAGAAAGACTTTCTTAAGAATAACTTTTAGTTTGTTACTGTTAGATGTATTACGCAAGTATCAGGATGATTTCAATTGTCTCTAAGATCCTGAAGATTGGGCTAACAGATCTACAGCTTCTTAAGGCTTTAGATTCATGGTTATGAGCACTGTATCATCAAAATGGCAGTGTAATTTTTGCCAATTTAAATACAGTGGGTTTTTTCTTTTTTCTTTTTTTTTTAAATTTTTCCCATCTGCAGTCCAGAGATCCTGCTGTCCAAGCTGCCATCCTTGCCCAGCTAAATGCAAAATACGGGTCTGGTGTATTACCAGATGCTCCAAAGGACATGAGTAAGGCAAGTTTCCATTTCTGTCTCTGTGACGTTTCACCCTTCCGTTTCTGTCTCTGTTACGTTCCTGCCACTGCGGCTGTTTTGCTTTTATGACTAATAGTTTATGTTCATGCTTCAGTTCTAGAAATAGGTATACTGTAGAGCATTATCACAGAAAAGAAACGGCTATTTTTTTTCTTGGGGAAAGGAAATTAAGGGTTTTTTAGCAGTATGAAAGCTAAACTAAGTATGTTTGTGACAAAAAGCGGGGAAAAAGTGTTTTTGTCTCTGTTTATCTGGACAGATAAGGGTTTGAGACTTACCTGTAGATTTAATTTCAGGGTCAAGGGAAGGATAAAGATGTGAACTCTAAATCAGCCAGTGACCTCTCAGAAGATCTTTTCAAAGTGCATGACTTTGATGTAAAAATTGATCTTCAGGTTCCCAGTTCAGGTATGTGTTTCAGCTGAGTTTTGGGATGTGATTGCCCAGCTCGTTATGGGAGAGCTCACTTCTTCCAAAAGAGTTATTTCAAAATCACAAGTGGGCTTTTGAAAGTGGGAGCAAGGACTCTGTGTTTGTTGTCTTGGCAAGTATCTTGAACTGGTGGGGTGGTGGGGGTAGGGCGGGGAATGTGTGCTAGTGAGATCCATTGAGAAAACAAGGACAACTGTATGGTGTTAGACTGAAAGCCTGAATATTCCCGTATCCTTGCTCCTAATGCCTAGGGAGAAAAGGAGATAATGAGGTTTTCCGATGTACTTTTCCAGTCTACAGTATCTATGACTTGCATAATCTTTGGGGAACAGATGAGAGTGTTGTATTTAATAAGCCTTGATATCTGCCTTGATACTTAATTTGTTCATTTGTCTAATCACGTTTGAGGACAGATAAGCTTTGGGTGTCTGTGTTGTCCTGTTCCATAATATGTATACGTGCTATGTGGATAAAGTATTTTTATTTTATTTTGAACCTGCTGCTTTACCAAGTTGTTCTTCCCTAACTTTGGTATTGCAGATGGTATTGAAGCAAAATTTTAGGGAAACCAAAACCCTGGGCAGGGAGTGAAGGTATGCTTATAGACACAAGCTTGATGACCCTTCCTTCTTGTGATCTTGACTTTGGGAGCCTGAGATGTGTAGCAAGAACAGTTTAGTGTCATAGAATCATTCAGGTTAGAAAAGACTCTTGAGATCATGAAGTCCAACTGTTAACACTACTAAGTTCACCACTAAAACATGTCCCTAAGCGCCACAGCTACATGTCTTAAATACCTCCAAGGATGGTGACTCCAGCACTTCCCTCGGCAGCCTGTTCCAATGCCTGACAACCCTTTTTATGACAAAATTTTTCCCAACATCCAACCTAAATCTCCCTTGGCTCAACTAGAGGCTGTTTCCTCTTGTCCTCTTGAGCTGTTTTCCAGTGGAGGAAAAGCATGGGAAGATTTTTTGTTCATTTGTTTGGAGTTTTTTGGCATTACTGGAAGGATTAGAGCTGAAGTTTCTTGGAGGAGAACAAACATACTCTTAAGAATGCACAAAGACTTAAAACCTTGTCAGGAAGGGGAAGTAGGAGAGGTTGCCATTCCAGACTAGGTCAAGGTTGAAACTCTGGACATAAGACTACGAAATGACGTAGGATGCCAAGAACAGGAGACTTCCTGCAGCAGATAGTGAGAGTTAAGAACTTCAGACAGATAGGATGCAGATGAGGATTAGGTAATAGAGGACATTGAAAATCAGGAAGCATCTGAAGAGAGAAGGATGAGAGAGACATTATTGGTGCAGGTTAAGTATGGATTTTTTTTTTCCTTAGAACACAATTTTGTCTTCTTGCTTTCTGCAGTCTCCTTTCTTAACAGAACTTGGAGATTTGGTTAAAATGTGTATTGTAGATATGGGTAGGAAGTTTGACTTCTGTCCACTTATTATCTGTCTCTTTGTGTTGGCCATTCTCATGGAATAATGATTTCTCAAAGATCCCAGAACTGAGCCTGAAGGCTCTGTTTGGATTGTGACTTCAGCGTGCTATAGAGTAGTTTTCTTAAGAAATGAAAGTATACTTATCGGCAGAAAGCTGAATTAACAGAGTCAAAACTGCACATGCTTTATCTGAGAAGATAAGCTACCAGATACTGCCTGTATTATTGTTCTAACCTGATGTATACTACACAAGCCAAACGTGATTTTTGTGGTGAAGTTGTTGTCAAAAGCAACAAGTAAAAATTTGTAGTTTTAATGTATTTCAGTCACCACTCTTTTCTTATCACCAACAGAATCTAAGGCACTGGCCATCACCTCCAAGGCTCCACCAGCAAAAGATGGTGCCCCTCGGCGATCATTGAACTTGGAGGACTACAAAAAGAGGCGGGGGCTTATTTGAGCATGCCTGCTCTGCTGCTTCTGATCCTGCATGCTCCATGACAATGTCTACCTTTTCTTCCTCCCTTTTCAGTTCTCCCTTCTGGGTTGGAGCAGCAATGGAGCTGGGAAGAGACTCTTTAAAACTGCCAGTCATCTGTAACATAAACCATTCAACTATTTACTGTATAGACCTCCTTCTTGCCCTTTCCTCCTGCACCCCTCACAAATGTGGATCTGTGCTATTTGGGGTTTTCCCATTTCTTTTAGTTTGAGTTTTGTTTTTATTTTGTTGATGCAGCTCTTTGGTCCACTCTGTGTTCAGTATTAGCCTGAGGTCTGGATTTCCATAGGAATCTCTTGGTGGTCGCAGAATCAGCACTTGGTGATCTCTCCTTGCATACCACCACAGGCACGGTGATTAAACAGCAAGACCTTTGTGGCTGGAAGGTCATCTGCACTTTCTTCCTCTTCTTCCTCCTTCATCCTAGCTTTGGAGAAGGGAATCTTCAAAAACTGGCTTAGGTTCAAAGTGTAAATTTTTTTGGGAGGGTTGTGTGACTTTTTTTCAGGTGTTTTTTATCATTTTTAAGCTGCCAGTACTATTTGTATCCGTCTGTCACAGTTCTTTACGGCTGTTTTGAATTTCTACCAGCTGTACTTGAGCATCTGAAATTGCAAGAAAGGAACTCATTAAATGTGATTCTTCTTACTAAACGGCTTGGCTGATATAGCTGTTTAACTTCACGTTCCCTTTTTAACTTACTTAATTGGTGAGAGAGAGGTACACGGCTCTTCATGTTGGACTTGTATTCTGTAGCACATCTGGAGTCTCCAACTGTAACTGAGTGGAGTAGCTTCTTCTGGGATGGCCCTGGGGTACTCATTGGTTGGGCTTTAAATTGTTTTCCAAGCCTCTGATATTACATATTAAGTCATCATGTCTTCACTGGGCTCCAGCTCACTTTGTTTCTTGCTTATGAACCATTTAAACAGGGCTTCTATAAACAAAGAAAAAAATAACAAAAAAAATTACTTTGTGTGTAAGGGGAAGGACAGAGTAAGGACATAGTAGAAAGGTCAGTGGGTAATGTATGAGAGATAGTCGATGCACATTTTTCATATATAAACTGGTACAAGTGGAGTGCAACTCTAGCACAAGGATTGTATGGCTTTATGGAATATTTGACTGGACACAAGGTGACAGCTAAATTATCACTCAGGTGTAAAAAAAAAAAAAAAAAAAATATTCCAAGTGTAAATATAAGTGACATTTAACAAAGAACTTTTCCAAACAAGATACAACTGAATATATGGAGCTAAGAACTAAATTAAAAGAGAATTAGAAGTCTAAAAGGTTAGAGGCCCTTGTTCAGGTAAGCGTGCAAGCACGTGTTTGTTCCTACTCAGCCCAGTACATATATAATAACTTAAGCACTGAACTGGATAGGAATGTTGCCAGGGGACCCTGAAGAGGGAAAATGCTGATGCTCTTCTTGTCAGAGCATTACTGTTTTTCTGAAATCATACACTGGTTGTGTTTAAACCTGTGTTTGATACTTTCTTGTTGGATTCTTAATGAAACTTTAATCTAGTTCTTATTTAACTTTCTCTTCCTTTTTTTAACAGTAGCTTTAAAGAAACATCATGTAATTGTGTGCAGATTGATACAATGAACTGTGTATAAAAGGAAAATCAACCTATGAAGCAGCTCTTATCTACCATGTAAACAAATAATCAGAAATCCTTCAATACTTATTTACCGAATAGTCCATAGTTCTAGGAGACGTGTGGGTTATTCTGTAAATATGTCATCATAGACTGCTTTATTTCATGGCCTATTTTAGCAGCTTCTCTGGAGTTGTAGTAGGCTTTCACATACATGTACTTTTTAAGAGTGGATTTATGGAATCTACCATGATAACTTCATAGGAAACATTGTGATTCACTGTGTAGATATGCATTTGATATGATTTTGTTGTTTTTCAGCAGCTTCAATGATATTACAGATTTGTAATAAAAAAATTTTTATTTTTTTTGCAATAGCAAATTTTCAAAATAATCACTGTCCGATGATTTGCAGAAATAATTCCCAAATGAAGCAATTCAGGAACTGATTTTTCCACAGAAATGCCTCAGAATTCTGAGGTACAGTGACAAGTGGTCTCTAAAGGTAAAGTTAACTCAAAATCAGTATTTTTTATATGCTTGCCCTTGATGTATTGGTTTTTGGATAACTTTTGCATTTTGTAACACAGGAGTAGTCTGTACTACAGCAAAAATGTTGATGAGACCCGTACAGTGTTGCAAGTAACTTTTAGTGGAGATAACCGAAACAGAGAAGATGCAGTGAGTTTAGAACACAGATCTGAATGATGGACTGTGTCCTAGTTATCCGCAACTATTGAACTGCCACTTACCCTCTCAAAGTCTCTGGATTCTGCTAAAACACTGTTTTTAAGAGAGGAAACAGACAGTAAATTATCATGCAGACCTCTTATATTGAGAATAATACATCAAGAAAGTACTCTTGAATAGTTACAGAACTGTGTATGAAAGCTGTAATCTTTTTTTCCTTTTAAGTGCATGTAAAGGTGAGTGACTACGTCTCCCACTCGTTAGAGAGGGAGAGATTTGTTTGCTTTGTTTCATTGGTGTCCTAGCATAGTTCATCACAATTGTACAGACTTCTATAAATAAACTTGGTTTGTTGGTTTAATAAGGTTGATTGTTTATCCCTTGATCTGAGGTGCTAAGGGTTTACTGTCTAGAATATTTTTTTTTCCAGAAACTAACTTCATTTATCAGTCTGGATGATTTTATTTCAAATACTAATACTGTAAAGGAATTAATGAAATGTAAGCCCTCTCTTTTTGCAAGAGTGGCTGTTGACTCCTGGATCATTCTAACAACTGGAGTTGTTCCTCATCACTACAATCAAACCTCTTGCAAGGTCAGTTCACTTGCATCTCAGTAAAACCTGAGACTTTGCTCGTGTTGTAGAATTCCAGACTACTTGTGTAATTAAAGATGCTAAAGCATGTAGCTGAACTTAGAGAAGGTAGCGGATGAGATGAAGCAATACTGTCCTCAGGGCTTGCTTGGGCAGGTGGGACACAACAGGCATAACTTGAAACAGAACAAGTTCTGCCAAGATTTAAGGAAAAACTTTTTCAGCCTTAGGACTGTCAGAGAGGACTAGATTGCCCAGATTGTTCTGTCTCTGTTTGGGAGGTTTTCAAGGGAAGGCTGGATTAAGCCATGAGTAGCACGATCCAACCTTTGAGCAGGAGTGTGATCTGGAGACCTCCCTGAGCTCCCCTCTGACCTGAATTGTCCTATGATTCTGTAAGGAATTTCATATTGCTTTCTCCAGTTATGACTGCCTGTCCTGTGTGTACTACCCCCCTCCCCATCTCCCTTCCTACTTGCAGCACACGGAATTTCTGTCACAGGCAAGATGACTTACCATGAACAGTGCGGCATTTTCCAGCACACATCCTTTCTGAGGCTCTCTGGTTGTGTACATCTGTAGAGTTCACGCTAGAGCTGTCTGAAACAAAGTTCTCTACAGATTTATCACTTGAGCAGGCTGGAAGGTGTGCCCTGTTAGGCTGTAGCGTGAAAAGCTGTAACAGATTTGATTATCAAAGTGTTCCTTTGAAGCACTTTGAACAACAAAACACATTTTGAGTTTTCCACCTCCTTATGACCTGCCTGTAGCTTTGTTTTACTTAGCTTTGCTATAACGATTTCTCTAACTGGCCAGGTGTCAGTGGCTAATTTGTTTTACTTGTGTTTGCCTCTGTGGTGCAAGCATAGTTTTATATAGGTAAGAGTAGTACACAGTTATTTTATGCAGAATGAGTTATTTATGACCAAAACAATGGTGTGGTGGAGAGAAATGCAGGCATGGTACGATAGCAGAGACCTTTAGAAGTGGAAAGAAGGACGTAGCGTAGCGCAGATGGATGATGGGGCACGTGTGTGGGACTGGAGAATCTGTTGTCATATATTGGTGAGTGCTCACTCTCTAGTGGTCAAGTATGTGTTTGTTGTTTGGGGTGGAACTTTTTGGGTTTGGGTGGGGGTTTTTTGCAGGGGAGGTGGAGGGGATGTTGGGGAGCAGGTGTGTTTGGGTTTTGGGTTGTGTTGGTTTTTTTTTTATGGAAAGGCAGAACCAGAACTGGACAAAACTGTCTTTAGGAAGTAAGAGAACAAAGAAATCACATCTAACATATGTGAAGGGCACCTTATATCATAAATTTGGATGTAGCATGAAGCTGTAGACCAGTGAGAACATAGAAAGATGTAAAAGCACGTTAGCAAACATAAAAGAACTCCAAGCAGATCCTAGAGGGAGGAGGAAGAAAGCAGCAGCATATTCCTCCCAACAAAGGACTTCAGATGCTGACAGCTTCATGTTATCTTTTCCATCAGTCTGAAGTATTGACTTTGAGACCTAGAGGAGCAATAGAAGGGTGAAAATAACCGCTAGAAAAGGGGTGGAAACTGAGAAATGCGTTACAATTTTAACTGTGTTACTGCGACTACTTCTGTACAAAAGTATTCTAGCTGCATTATTATTCTTTCTTTTCCTGTAATAATTAGATCTAGGCTGCTAGTGATCCTGGAATTGGATTGATTTCCATATGCTAACAATAAATTCTTAGCTTTACTTATATATTTTATGCTTCCTTTTTGCTCGTAAACACGATTTTCAGTGTGACAGAAGCAGCGACTTCAGGAGGAGCTAATAGCAGCCTGCCTAGTATATGTGGAGAAGTTGTCAGGAAGGTCTGCTTTTTACAGTTGTGTGTGAGCACGAGAGACAACGTCATCATTTGAAATTAGAGGTTCCGATTGAAGGTAGTGAAACCTTTTTGTAAGGAGTGAGTTGGTGGAACAGTCTGCCCCAAGAGGTTGTGTAGCTTATCTTGGAAGGTTTTCAACCACGTAAAGCCCTGAGCGTCATGGCCTTGGAACTGACCTTGCTGCATGCAGGAGGTTAATCTTGGAGACCTCCTGAGATCCCTTGCAATCTAAATTATGCTATTACAGTAAATTCTAAGTGAAACCTGAGTTTACTTTGCTGTAATTTGTCTGCTTCATAGTCAAGCTGTTCTAAGACACCTGATAGAAGTTACCCTGGGTGCCAAACACAGCACTTAGCTATTTGCAAATGAGGATTATAGGTTATTGATTTAGTTACAGTCTGGTTTCTCTAAATATACAGTCCATGAATAAGTTTTTAAAATTTATATCTTTTAAGTAAATGGAAAATGTGAAGAGCAGTTCTACTGTAGCCCACTGCTGTGAGGACAGTGACTCTCTCTTTGGGGAAAAACCTGGAATTTAACAACTGGCTCTTCCTAAATTCTCAGCATCCTGCATTCCAGTGGTCTGTGGGTAATACAGTGTATTTTCTGTAGAGCAAATAATTACTGTGGGTGTGATTAGGTTGGGTAGAACGTATTTGGGGTAAAATGTATTCTTTAACTTTGCACTCAGTCTTCAGTATTGAAACATGAGAGGAATTGTTCGAAATGGAAAAGGACTGTGTTCTCTTTAGAAGTGCTGGCACTTAGTGTCAAAGACTGAGCTGAATGCTTAAGAGACTTAATACCCATATGCAGTATGGCATAAGGCAGTGTAATTTCCTTTCTTAAAGAGTAATAGTTACGGAGGGGTTTTCTTTGTGGTTTTTTTCTTTTCTGCATATCAAGCTTAAAAAAAAGTTGATTGACTTTCCTTGTGTTTTTTGATAAGCTAGCTGCAGACTCCGCTCTACTAAACCATTTGTCTGCCTTTCTGAGCTGCTCTTTCACGCATTTGTAATCCCCTGAAAACTGAAGGAACGCCGAGCCCTAATGAGTGTGGGAAAGAGTGGTCGTAGTCTGGAAGATACTGAGAACCTCTGGTCCCTGAGGACAAATGCCATGCAAACTTTAAGACATGATAGATGCTGCTTGCTGATAGCTAGCCTTCCACCTGTGCTAAATGTGGCACCTGGTTTGAGTGAACCATGTTATTTTCACCCATGTTGAGAAAACCATCAGCAGTAAATAGGTTTCTGAAATTATTTTTAAAGAACGTTAAAGCTTTGAAATAGATTAATTGTGAAATCGGTGATTACTTATAGAAATGCTTGCAATCAACATCCCTGGCTTGATTGCATGTGCATAAATTATCATGGCTCCTGTACAAGTTTGTTTGGTTTTAGTAAATGTATAAAATTTTGCTATATGAGAGCTATGGTTTTGAGTACTGTTCTGGAGAAATTACAATAGGTCAGTGCAGGAAGCTGTGATCACGAAAAGGAGAAAGGGAAGAAAGCCATTAGAAAAAAAACTTGCTGCAAGACTCAGGTTAACGTCCTAAGTATAATGTTAATTCTCAAGTAAAAATATTACATTTCCTCATTCTTCCTGGGGCAGGTTTTTGTTTTGCTAGTATACCTCTGTCAGCTTCTTCACAGAAAATACAAGGGTGAATAGGGTAATAAATTACATTGCAGATGGGCAACTTTATCAAGTTGTTAAGGCCCATTTTAGACAAGATTCATAAATACAGCTTGATGCTAAAGGATGTACATGGAAGCGAAGAATACAGGTCATTTTACAGCACATGTTTATATATCTACAAGGACCAAAATACGTCAAGTCTTTGGGGAGTTTGGATTTGTGATTCAGTGGGTTGGAAGAAGGGGCAGTTGGGAGGGATCTGCCTTTGTAAACAGCAGGACCCAGATTACTGTGCCTTGCTTCACTGCGCCTGCTTCAAGGAAGAAATTCCAAAGATCTTCACTTAAGAGTGGGGAGGGGGAAATCTCAAGAGCTGTAAAATGTGCCACTAAACCAGACAGGTAAACTCTTACCTGCAATCTGTGATGACTGTGACTTTGTGCTTTATGAAAAGACCATTCTCACATTATTTGTTTGCTTTCCTTCGTGACTACGGACAAATGTGCAATTGCCGGAAACCCCACCTGGGGCGTAGGAGTATTTGCCTTGAGTGCAATAGTGTAAATGGTGGCTATTTCATCCCTTCTCTGTAATTCTTCCTAGTGGCATGTCTGCCAACACATAGCTCACTTCCATTATTTTTGAAGGTGAATTTTTTTTGCTGTGTAAAAGATCAGCTCCTAAAAACAGATGTGTGGCTATCAGTTTTTAGGGCTTTTACTGGACATGGTAGTGGAGGAGCTCAAGCTGATGTGAGAGAGCCACCTGAACACTGGTGACTTGACGGCTGATGGGTGGATGTTCTCTGAGGTGGCAGTTCTAGTGCAGCCTCTGCTGCTGACCTATACCAGGTAGTTCTCATCTTATTCAAGCGACAACTGACTTTTTAAAATGATTGATGGTATGAACAAAATTGTTGCTGGTATCCCAAATATGCTTTAGAAGATTACTATGAAAAATTACATCTCCCAAGAGTGGCCCTAATGCTATGATCTTTCTGGCTGCATCTAGCACAAACACAAGATCCACAGCTGGTTCAATATTGTAGGCTTCCTTGACGAGAGGAAAAAACCTGATCGATGTGACTGGAAGTGCAGATTGTATACAGCATAAACACTAAAAATGAAAAAGACAGATTTCTTTTGTTTCGTACTTTGCTCTTGAAGAGCAGGAGTCTTGCTCTTGAAGATTTCATAGTCAAGAAGAACTGAGATTAGCTGTTCTTCAGGTAATGAAGCTCTCCCCTTGGAAGTATTCTAATGGATTGCGGAGGCAAACTGGTTTTCCACTGTTAAGGTGAACAAACATTTGAATAAATGCTGTCTTCATCTTAAAAAGACTAGATGAAGTTCAAAAACAAAGCAGTCATTTTCAATTTTTAATCAGGATTAGTTATTAATTGATTTTTTTTTTTCCCTTTCCATTGCAAACTTCCTGTCTTTGATAATTTGGAAAAATATTGTGGAAGTTGAAGATAGCAAAGTATGGTGGCAAAAACCAAAATTAAAAGTAAGCTGAAACAATTTGAGCACTTTGTAAAATAGTTTTTTAGCTCAGCTCCTAGTAAAGGATCTGCTGAGGAGAGTTCTGCAATTTAACTTAGCAAACAAAGTCTGGGAGTGGGAATGAACTATTCTAACAATGTGGGATATACGGTCTTTAACAAAAACTTTCACCTTAAGCTAAAATCCCTTTACTGCTTAGCACTGAAGAGTTTTTAGTATTACAGCATTAATATTACAGAATGCACTCCTGGGTTTCCTGTCACTGTTGCCTCTTTCAACTAGCACGATCCATTTGCAGCAGCCAAGTACTCTTCCAGAGGCAGATAAGAATACCGAGTGGGGAGAAGTTATGTTTATAAATTGTATCTTGAAACAATTTTAGGGATGAATGCCCAGACGCCTGAAAGCATATGATCCCAAATATTATATAATGGTCTATTGAGCCTCTGTTGCAGCGGATGGAAATACTCTGTGGGAAGCACTGGGAATTGGATAGGGTCCTTGTGAAGAATATTTTCACACACAGGTGGCCTGAATTGCAAAATCACAGGGCAGGACTGTTCCCATGGTGAATTATTTTGTGTTATTTACTGAAAGCCATGACTGAGGTCTTTGTAGACTGCTGCACATTAAAGTTGTTTAATGCTGGGCAGAGGCGGCCTGGGTAATTCCTCTGGTCCTGCTCTCTTCAAGAAGTGATGCATAATGGGATCCACTGTAATCTACCACTGTAATCACTCATGCAAGGTTACCAACCCCAAGTTATTACTCTAAAATTAGAGAGCATTTAAATTCTGAAGTCTGCTTATTGCCCCTTTGTTTTAGTGTGTTCCTGCTCATTAACTTCCACCTTGAAATAAAATCTGCATTTTATCACACCTTCCATATTTATATGGTATATTAGTTCCCTTTGCTGCAGTCCATTTTCAAAAGGTACAATGATGCTAACTTACCCTTAGAAGCAGAAACCAAGTCCCATTCATTCATTCATAAAAGATTTTAAAATAACCCATTTGTCAGGCTGTTTTTACACATAGTACATCTCAGCTACGCTGTACTTCAAAGTGCCTGGCTATTTCTGGCCTGACTTCTTGGGGGTGGCAGCAGAAGGCCACAGCAGGGCTGGACTATTGTTCTATCTTAACATCTGAAAAAAAACCCATACCCATCTAACGTGGGAGGTTTTCAGGAATGTTGTGATCTGAACCTCAAATCTGAAAGGAGAGGCTAGTTGAAGGGTTGCATGGGCTATCAGAGAACAAAGCAAGTGGTCCATGCTGCGTGAAAGCATTTCTAACTCTTTGGCTGAGTATGGGCTTTCTCAGATGCCAAAGTTGAAGTGTGGAGTCTAAGCCCTCCTGTTCTGCTGTGCTTATTCACTTGAGCTCTGTGCTTTGGTGAGGTGGCAACAGCAGAAACCAGGAAGGAGGCACAGCAATGTTGTTCCTTGAACAATGTTTCCAACTGTCCCTGCATCCTTCCTCCTCTGTGATGGGAGAGCATGGGTCTCGGGGAAGGCATGATCTGGGGTGCTGGGATGGGGTGAGGGGATCTAGTGATGATGGGGCTGCAGTGCCTGGGGAGCAAGGAGGATGAAGGTGCCTTGAAGGCTGAACTATACAAACTTGGGAACTGCTCTTCTGAGGCAGGGCCTGGCTTCACCTGCTCCACTGGTGGTCCTCTGACTTGTTTTCCCAGTCCCCTGAGCTCAGGAGAGTGAGGAGGCACTGTTGCTACTGAGCAATGCTGAACAACTCCCACAGCTCGGTGGTATCTCATAAGCACCCTTCTCCAAATGCCTTCACCAGCTTTTTGGCACAAGCTTGTAATAACACAGCTGTATTCGATCAGGTTCTGGGAAAACTGTGCTTGGAGTTTACTGTTGCCTTTGGTTTATTTATAAAACAATACACATATATATGAATATTTCTACTCTTAACTCATTACCGTGGCTGAAAATTAATCCTGGGAAAAGACCCACAAGGTATTGTAGAAAGTCATTCAGTATTAAAAAGAATAGATTTGTCAAGTTCAGGGAGGCAAAGCGCCGTTCAGCCATGGCAGGGAGCTATGGTGACCATCCACTTTGGCAAGCACATTCAAAAACATCACCTTCAAGATCACGTGGGTTGGGTTTTTTTTTTTTAAATCTCTCTTAAAAAAGAAAAAAGTAATAAATGGCTACAACATGCACATCATCCAGGAAATCAGCCACCTCTGGAAACGCTAGGTTCTTCAATAAAGCGGTTCATGTAAAACTGATGAAGATACCTTACCTGGTACTCATCTCTATAATTGGAAATCTAGTGATTCTGTTCCAGAAGTCCAATGGCTGAAACTAGACTGTTCAAAAAATTTGAGACAAAGCTACTGGGTCTATTAGAGTAGCTATTAGTGAGGAGAAAGAGAAAAACCAAACATAAACACAGAAAACCAAAATGCAAGGAGGAGCAGTTTTTTGAAAGTGCACTGAGCCACATGGCTTAGCACCCAGGCTATTGTTGCAATTCCAGGTGCTTTTTAAATCTACTGTCGAGCAAGGATAACAAAAGGGGAGTTTCTTGTGAGGTTTCTCTTGGTGTGGGAGGACTAAGAGTGCAGTCTTTGGATGAGAGTGAAATTGTTTGGTTTGCTGGCTTGGTTGTGGAAGGAGCTAGTGGCTCGCTTGCTGAACAGGTTGAGATGGTGCTCCAGCTTACACCTGATAAAATGTTTACACATTCTTTTTGTCTCATGTCTTGATCCCATCTTTATCTTCAGACATGAACAAAGCCAAGACAAAATATAATTTAATCAAATAGGTACTTCTTTCATTATCAAGAAAAAAAAAGGAGGATCACTTATTTGCAATGGTAGAACACTTAAGGTTAATTTTTTTGTTCTAGGTAATAGCAGACCATGAGGCTACAGAGCTAACTTGCATCAGATACGAATCACAAAAATCACAGAATGGTAGGAGTTGGAAGGCACCTCTGGAGATCATCTAGTCCAATGCCCCTGCTAAAGCAGGTTCACCTAGAGCAGGTTCCACAGCATCACATCCAGGTGGGTTTTGAATATCTCCAGAGAAGGAGACTCCACAACTTCTCTGGGCAGCCTGTTCCAGTGCTCTGTCACCCTCAAAGGAAAGAAGTTTCTCCTGGTGTTCAGATGGAACTTCCTGTGTTCTGGTTTGTGCCCATTGCCCCTTCTCCTGAAAAGAGTCTGGCCCCATCCTCCTGAAACTCGCCCCTTAGACATTCACAAGCATTCAAAAAAAAAAAAAATCCCCTCAGTCTTCTCCAGGCTAAACAGGCCCAGGTCTCTCATCCTTTCCTCATAAGAAAAGAGAGATGTTCCAGTTTCCACACATTCAACACGGAGACTCCTGAAGCTGGTAATGAGGCTAGAGGGACGGGAGTTTTGCAGGATATTCTCTTTTTTGGTCTTCAAATTGACTTGGGATTCATTTAAAACAGCAGAAAGCTTCTGAGGATCTCTGAAACAGAAAAGATTTCCTGCATGGGACTATAATCTTTACTTTCTGACTTATCTGACCAGGCTGTAAGAGATTGATTTATCTCTTCTATATCAAGGGATTGAAAGTTTCACAGTAAAATTGGGTTGTGGGGAGAAATACAGTAGTTTTCTAACAGCTTCTCAACAGAAGGGACTTAGAAATTCTGCAAATTTGTCAAGTGGAGAAACAAAGATGCCAAGTGGGGAAGAGCTCCCACAAGAAGGCAGTTAGACTGTCTGAAGTTTTGCCAGAGCATATTCCATTGCTTCTCTAGAGCGAGAAACAGCATTCCTCTTCTAGGTGGGGAAGGGCTGCCTTCAGACCTTCTCTGCGGAGTCTAATCAAATACCCTTTGGGCCATTATCCTGTCTCAGACCACAGACAGTGTGGGATGATTAGGACAACAGTATAAGAAATAGAGCACAAAGTGCGCCTTCCCTTTGATATCTTCTCCCAGCTACTCAAAATGCGCAGTTCAGGGACACCCTGTGCCAGAGGTTGTTTCAAAACTGTCATACATAGTGACCACTAGCAGACCTAGCCTCTTTGGGTTTGTTCACAGTCTCTTTTGGAACCGAGAGAAGAGCAAAGTGTCAGAAACCACTACATTTTCACAAGCAACAGAAGCTGGGAGGTACAGAGAGGAGCAGTCTCTGAGGTTCACTGGTAAGAGTCTCTTGAAGGAGCCATGGGTCAGGGAGAAACTATGATGGTCTTCATTGCATCCAGAATTTGCAGAGGAATTGTGTAGTGTGGGTGTGATTGTGGACTTTAAAATAGCTGACTTGTCACTGAAGATCTTGATTTTTTTGTTTTTTCTTTCCCAAGCATGTAATAGGTGAAGAGGAACTAAGGAAAAACTCAGGGAACATGTTTAAGTACTTTTCAGTGTGGGTAGTACAGGTAAGTTTGTGGTGAATAGATGTCAGTGATACTTTCCAAATCCTCCACTTCTTAGGAACAAGAGACCAACCTACAACATGAGCAGTGTAGGAGCAAAGTGCCTGCCCAACCATCGCCCCTCTAAGCTCGCTGGCTGCTAGCATGTGCTCCTTGCTGAGGTGTCAGCAGAACCTGTACAGGGTTTTTGCTGGTGTGGGGCAATAAGCATCAATCCTCTGGCAGGTAGCCATTATCTCAATCTCTTCTGCCAGGGCTCAGTTGGCTGAGCTGTGCTGTCTTGAGAAAAGATTGTGGAGAAATGCTATCCCCGTGACATTGCCATCTTTCTTAATTTCATTACAAGATAACTCTGTTGGGGACTTGTCCTAAAATCTTACTTCTTGCAGTTGGGTTGACAACGTGTGATCCACTCTCTCTTTTGATCCCTTTTCTAGTATATGCTTCTCTAATTACATCAAACATTGGCTATATGCCTTCCTTTTCAAGACTCCCTGCTGTTTATCCCCACCCTACTAATTATCTTTCATCATTAATGAGATGCCGACTCCTGCCTCTAATTCCTATGGCCAGTTTAAGTGTCTTTGGACAAGTTCCTTCATGTGTTCTACCATGCTGCTTCTTAGGTTTTGGAGGTGATTTGTGCAAACACTCTCAAGGGTCTCAAATAATCCTTATGTTCCCTCTGCAGAGCCCCAGTCCCCCACCCTGCCACCTCCAACCACACGTCCCTCCTTTCCTGTTCACCTCCCAGTCCATTAGACTCGGCCTTCTCCACCAGCTCTGCCCTGGGCAGCACACCTTGGTGGCAGCCACTGCAGCTCTCCAGAGGGAGCAAGCAGCAGAGATTTTTGTCCATGCTGTTCTTGAGCCCACGTTCAGTGGCAGCTGCTGGTGACAGTGCCTGCAGTGCCAGCACCAGCTCCTGCAGTCTGATTTTGGGCTGCAAGTCACTGACAGACTTTTCCAACAGGCTGTTAAAAGGGAAACCACTTTCCAGGCTGGGACAGGGGTACAGGCTTGATGCCGTTTGGTTCTTCATCTTGCCAGCTGGTGAGCATTGCTGCTCAGCTGCCCCTCCAGTTTGTTAATACCTGGTGCAGCTCTTCCTTTCCTTTACTTCAGTTTTCTGTTGTAAGATATGGTCAGAAGAGATTAGTTGTGAATTTGCTAGGTGAACGTTGCTCAAATACGCAAGAGGCAACACAGAGCAAATAAAGCACAGACCTGTCTTGAGGAGCACATATGGCAGGGTGGTGGGGAGGGAAGCAGAAAACTTAATCCTCTGTGACAAGCCATGGTGAGTAAAGCAGAGAGGAGAGATTTCTCAAATCCAGCACTATTTCCTGAGCCTTTAGTACTGATGGAGCCACTGGCGCAGCCTATACATAAAGGGCTGAAAGCTAAAAAAAGATTTGCCAGCTCATCAGCTTGGCTGTTCATTAGAAACTCATGTCCCTGTTCTGGGATCACCCCAATATTCACTACGTCACCGGAGGCAAATACAGGGTTGGAACAAGAGGCCAAGCATGCCCCAGGCCAGCTGCATAGAGTTTAAGGTGTTCATCTCAGAGGAGATGATAAAGGATTGCAATTCCCGGTCCTGGAACATCTTCGGCAGCTCAGTTCTGTGCAAATGCAGCAGAGTAAGAAAATGTTCATAAGTGGTATTTCTTTCTTTAACTATTCTTTTAACATGTTTGAAAAGGAAACTAACCCATGAGTCTAAAGGCTCTTTAAGCGTTCCAGGTTTCTCAGCTTCCATAAAGATAATTATTTTATTGTCTTCCACACATTTTCTTCTTCCACAAAACCTGAAATTTTTGTAAGCTTGTTTGAAAATTGAATTTGGCAATGAAAAATGGGAGAAATCAATCATAAATTTTTGTTGTTCTTTTACAGGTTTTTAATAATCTTGTCCTCTCTCCATATCACATGCTTTTTCCACTTTAAATTTATATGCAGCACACATTCTCTTTTCATTCAGTCTTTTATGAGTAACTAAGTACAGAGGTGAACCGATTAAAATATTCCTTTTTTTCCAAAATCTCAGTATGTTTTTAAAGAGGATACAAGAAAAAAAGTGTATTATTTCAGGATCTGATTGTATAAATCATATGAGTTCATTTTCCAAATACCACTCAAATAGGTAATGAACACATGGGTTAACTTCAAAGATACTGATCTCTTGTCTGCTAGTGTCAATCCAGTTTGGAGCAAACGAATATTTCCACCTCCCATTTTACAAGCACAAACAAGTCCATAGAGAAACTCTTGTAAAAAGTGTCAGATCAGTATCACCGAAAAGGCACAATGGCTTGATTGGTTTGTTCAACACTGGAGATTTTTTACTGCTGTGTTTATCATCTGAACAAACAAAGCAAATGTCTCATGTGAATGTATTTTACGTGAATCCCATCTGTGCAATGTTGGGTTGCGTTTGCTTACAAGTATTCATTCCAGTACTTCCTTGCATTAATCATAGGGCTTGAATGAAAACTTTTGTTTTAAAACATTGCTTCTTCTATGTTTGTGCCCACTCCCAGCATGCTGAACAGGGATCTTGGTGTGGACAGAGGACGTTGTCCAACACGGTAACTAAATACGAGGTCTAGCAGAGCACCTGTCTTCGTTGGCTCTGCTGTCACTTTGGTCAGGAATTTGTCATCAGCGTTCTCCAAGAACCTCCTGGATTACTTATGCCCTGCTGTGTTTTTACTCCAGCATTTATCAGGGTGGCTGAAGTCCCCCAAGAGGACAAGGGGCTTGAAATGTCCAGCTACTTCTAACTGGCTGGAGAAGGCCTCATCAGTTTGTTCTTCCTGGTCAGGTGGCCTATGGCAGACCCTCACTTCACTGCCATCCATACTGGTCAGCTCAGAGTCCTCACCTGTAGGCTCTTAGTTGGCTCATCATTCATCCTCAGGCAAAGTTCCATGCGCTCAAGCTATTCTGTCACGTAGAGGGCAACTCCTCCTTGTCTTCCTAGCCTGTCCTTCCTAAGAGCCTGCATCCCTTTGTTGGAGCACCCCATCCATGTGGGCCATTCCACCATGTCACCGTGACCCCAAGAAGGTCGTAGCCCTGCAACTGCACACAGATCTCCAGTTCCTCATGTTTATCCCTGATGCTGCATGAGTGTACAGGTACTTCAGCAGGGCATGCTGGCATGCTGGTGGGTTTTCCCATAATGATGCTTTGTAGGCACTTCCTTGCTTACATGCAATTGCTTGTAAACAATTGAGGTGACCTCACTTAACCCTGATTTGTTAACTTTATTTTCCCTTTAATTCACGTAATTTTGGGCGCTTTGATTGTCAACCCAGTCCATCTTTCCCTCACAGGGCTCCTTTCCCCATCATCAAGCAGATAACTTTCTGTTCCATCCTACAGAATAGTTGTCCTGTACAATTGCTTGTGCCTCCTGGAAAAATAAAAACAAACCCAAACTAGGCTTATTTTAAGAATGTATGAGAAGGGCAGAAAATTCTATTCTGTCCTCGAATTTTTATGCTCGCTGGAGCAGCTGTGTCTTTTCATGCTTTGCAGGGAAGACTGCACAATGTGTGTATTGGTGCTAAGTAAAGGTAGCTAGGAGGAATTGTCTTTTATCTTTGACACAAACAAATGTTATAAAAGTCTCTCCCAAAACCCAGAACCACACAATAAGCTTTCAGAGAAGAGAAATGGTTCACTATGTTCACATGTTTATTAATATTTCTCAATAAACTCAAAGGTCATACAGTTCTCAATGGGTCAAACAATAGTATACCACAATGGCTGTTGCATCATCTCTCTCTCTCTCCCCAAGCCTGAACATGCTTTCATGGTCTGAAAGAAGACATGAAATGTGTTAAGGTTAGAACTGAATATTTCTGACACAGACAATGTCAATGTCCCAGAAAACTGAGGAATAAATAAAACTATGACTGTCCTCGACAGAAATCTGTCCCTTTGGGTTCAAAAGAGTCTGTTGCCCAGGCTCATGATAATAGATTTAAACCTATTTTTGTTGAACCTATTCTGATGAATAATTTGATCCAGAAAGAAGGAAAACGATGTTGCAGGAAGATTTAAATTTCACTCGGGAGGATTTGAAATCCTGGCATTAAAATGCTGTGACAACCTGATTTGTTAATGTTAAATCTGCAATAGTTTAGCCTCTGTTTGCTCTGGGCGAACACGGTGCTCGTGAATGGTGACCCTCCTGCAGGGGAAGGTCCTTTGTCTATTCAGGGAGCACGTACTGTGCTCACACGGTTGCTTCATCGCCGCCAATGCCAGGCCCTCTTGCCTGACCTGTTGGGAGAAAACCTTGAGGAAAGAGACAGACACAGTGATGCCCTGCCGGGGAAGCTGAGGTTTTTATTTATTAAGAGTGCCTCTTAATTCTAAGCCACCAACTCTGACTTCATTCTAGCTACCACAGAAGAGCGCTCCCTGGTACCAGGAGCATCGTGTTCATTAGTAGACAAGCACAGGCAATTGAGCCAGCACGGTAGGAAAAAGAGTGTGTCAAGAAGCTGCACAAGAGCCTGTGTGTGAGGAGAGGGAATCCAAAACCCCAAGGGCCTGAAAATCTGCAGAAGTGTGGCAGGCAAACTGGAGATGTGTCCAGAGTGGGGCATGATCAGAGGTCTGATAGATTGCCCTATTTTGGGCGCCAATAAATTTGTCACGGGTAAGGGCTGGGCTGGCCACCAGACAAAAGACAGCTGCCCTCTGTTAACCCCTCTCCCCTGCCAAAGGGGAAGAGAAACAGAATAAAGGAGAGAGAATTATGGACTGGAAAAGAAAACTAATACTGCTTTAATGAAAATAACAATAATAAAATGAAATATATACAAATATATACAAAACCAACGCCAACCCCCTGATGGCAATCACGTCACCATCACCACTGATGCTGTGGACAGACACTGGGGAAGTCCCAGACTGGACTCAGCAGCAGACGGGAACTGGACGCGGGAGCTGGATTCTGGAACTGCATTCAGGAATGCACAGATTGGGGTCAAAGGCAGAGCAGACAAGAGTCTTCCTTGGACATCAGCCATTGCAGAAGAGACCTGACCCTTGTGACCCCTCAGCTTTACACCGAATATGACGTCTATGGGATGGAACACCTTGTTGGTCAGTGCAGGGTCACCTGTCCTGTCCGCTGCTCCCCGCAGGTGGGACCCTTCCACTTACTGCACCCCACCGTGAGACACAGGATTTAGCAGTGACCTTGGACTCCACAGGAGCAAGTGTAAGCCAGAGCCTTTCTGCACACCAGTCACTGGCAGTAACTGGAAACACCAAGCGTTGTCTCTTCTAGAAGCAGACACTGTCTGCAAAAATACGGCATTAACTTCAGATAGAGGCAGTACACCTGTCAGGAGCAAAACTATTTCACAAAAGCCCAAAGTCAAAGACTGGAAATGCATGCCAGGAAACTAAGTAAATGTATTTTGTACAACACATAAGAATTATTTTGAAGACATTAAAGGGAGAGCTGTGTCAAGAGACTGGAACTTATTGGCTGAAATTTTAATACACATTTATCAGGCAGTGAGGTATTACATTCATGTGCAGTAAGAAAAAAAAGAAAAAATAATTCTTGTTAAACTTGAGTCAGAATGTACTGCACAGAAATAATTTCCCAGCCATAACTAATTCCATGAACTAATTAATAAAATATTGGAAACAAATACCTTACAATTGTTTTAGAGAAGAAAGTATTTATTCCATACTTGTAAATATGCCAGGGCTTGTTAGGAGGATGTGTACATTGGGTAGACATGTACTTACAGACACAATGATCAATACAGAAATATTTTAAAGGTGTGAGAAGGAAATTTTTGTAATTTAATTGTAGTTGGACTGCCAAAAGACCATAAATCTACAAATGTTTCTTTAGTGCTCCAGCAAAAACAGAGGAATTTGATAAACAGAACAGGAAAAAAAAAAGGCTATTAAATGGCTTAATTCTGTAGTAATTATGGAAAATGAAGGTATAAAGGTTTAATAGCTTTCGCTTCAAGGACTAGTGCAATATGAAAATGGATAAAATTGTATCCTGTTAGCCTCAAATTAATGTAGAAGTATATCAAAGAATGTGAGATGTAAAAAAAAAAAATCAGAAATGCCCAAGAAAATGTGTAGAAACTTAATGTCTGCCGTTGAAAATGGCCTAGATTTGCTTGCATGGGCTTGAAAGAAATGCTGTGCGTTTGGATAATTGTCTCAAATCACAGAAATAGTACTGTTCCAGTACTAAATATGTAATCTCATTTAAAAAAACCTCCTATAAATAATATCTGTTATGTTTGTGATGCTATACTACATGTGATAACTGCTTATAAATAGTACCCAGTTTGATTACCATAAATTTGAACGTTTTGCAAAGGGATACGACTGTCCCCATTTTCTGCTAAAAGCAACTTCAGACGGTGGCAAACAAGGTGGAAAAGATGGGAGGCTTTTCTAAACTTTCGTCAGGTTCCTGCAAAATGACTATTGAACACGATCAGGTACAATAAAAGAAATAATGAAGTTAAATTACAGGACAGGCCGTTAAAACCTGACATCTTCGACAGACAGGAGTGAGCCAAACATTGTGGAAAGCAAACGCTAGGGGCTGTTTTGGAGAGTCATGAAATGACATTTGAAAATGCCTTTCGTAATCTTTTTTCTTATGGAAGACAAAGTTGTAAAGATCATTCTCCCTTTCTGACACTGGCATGATCAACCCAGATGAGCTGTTGATGTGAGGCGGTGCAAGATAGCCCAGGTTATTTCTGGAATGTGTTATTTCTGGCTCAGTTACTCACACTCTCTTCTCTTCCAGGAGAATAGTGGGAGTGAGGCACTGAACAAACAAGGAACAGAGGGGAAAAAAGAAAAAACCCACCTTGAATTGTGAACCGAACACTTCAGAGGATTAGCTGAAGGTCTGTTAGAAGCTGAATGAAAAGAAAATATGTGGTTGTGGCACAGCAGTATGATTATTTCCATTCAGCGTTTATCTTACTTTCTCCAGCAAGCGAGATTAAAGCTACAACAGCAGGTACGAAATTTTGTTGGGAAGGTTGCTTTTCAAAAATTATTAACCCCACGTGCACAAAAGAACAAGGACTCACGGGCGTTTCGTGGGAAGCCGAAGCCCTCCAAGCTCCATCAACGCGGTAGTTGCTGCAGCGCTGCGAGGGAGCTGGGGAGCACGTGCAGCCCCAGCGGGTTTGGATTAACCAGGGTTTAGGTGGGAGAAATGGTTCATCCCCAACACACGAACAGGGACCTACGGAGAACACAGTCCAGAGGGTGTTTTTCAGCTGCAGGTTTAAGGAAGCTGTGGCTCCCAGAGGTGAGCGGGATCCTTCTGCCTCGGAGGACCAACCAGCCTGAGCAAAAGGATTGAGCTTAAGGAGCTCCGCTGAAAATGGTTTTCACCAAGTGCAGCAAACAAACTAAAATAATGCAAAGCAAGCGTTGCTGAAAGAAGGGAACTGCACCAACAGAAGAACCTCAACACTGGCATATTTTAATTTGAAAGGCTGTCCGGTGGCCCAGAGCCCAGGCCCACAACTCGCTGTAAGCACAGGTGTCTGGTTAGGGCTTTGCCTCAGACGGGGAGTGCCAGGCCCCGAGGGCACCGCTGGGCCTTGAGGGCACCGCTGGGCTCCAAGGGCACCGCTGGGCCTTGAGGGCACCGCTGCGCCCCGAGGGCACCACTAGGCCTTGAGGGCACCGCTGGGCCTTGAGGGCACCGCTGGGCCTTGAGGGCACCGCTAGGCCTTGAGGGCACCGCTGGGCCCTGAGGGCACCACTGCGCCTTGAGGGCATCGCTGGGCCCCGAGAGCACCGCTGGGCCTTGAGGGCACCGCTGGACCCTGAGGGCACTGCTAGACCTTGAGGGCACCGCTGGGCCTTGAGGGCACCGACCAGCCTCAGCCAGAGCCTCCCCACATCCTCAGCCCCAGGTTTGCTATTTAAGCTCAGCCCAGGGCCCTTAGCCTCTGCCTGGCTTGCTGAGGTGCTGGTTTCCAGCTCCGCTGTCCCTGTGGAGCACCTTGCTCTGGGTTTCCCCCTGTGGGCTGATGTCCCAGCGTAGCCTGTCCTCACGGCTGTGCCTGGAGCTGACGCCTGCCCGCCCCCAGCACCGTGAACCTGGTCCCTCTCAGTTGGACCCGGCTGCAGGCAGTGGGCCAGGCCCTGCCGCCCCGGGGATCCCCTTTCCCCCAGCCCTGCGAGAAGAGCCGCCATCACTGCGCCCTGGCCTGAAGATAGGAACTTCATCCGAGGAACACTGCCCTGAGGAAGGGTCGTTATTTTAGTGTTTCATCGTTAGTGCCAATCCGTGCTATTGCAAACGAGTGATGTATTTGACTCCCCGTTTCTAAGCAAGCCGGGTCAAACTCTTGCCTCGTGGTTGTGTTTTTTGGTAGCTGAACCCTGCAGCTCTCTCCTGCTGTCAATTCTGCCCGTGGAAGAAAAAATGCTCGAGCCTGAGGTGATCGCTTGTCTGTCTCTTAACTCCCTTCCTTCTCTTAGCTCTCTTTCGGCCTAGCTTAGGTTAGAAGCTTTGCTTTGTAAAATCTGTGCATATTCTGTATGTTAAAGATGTGGCATTTTTCCTCCTTTCTCAAGTGATGGGGAGCGGCGGTTCCCAAGACACTACCGACAGACTGCTTTGCCTGAAACTCTGTTCTTCTCGAGAAAAATCTTGTTTTCTTCCCCAAAGAGTATCCAATATCCACTGGGTTAATAAGGGAAGCTTTAAATCTAACACTTTAGACTCTGAAAGAGACCTCCATCCTTGGTCAGTCCTATACCAGAACACCCAGCTCAGGTTATTTCTAGAAAAACTCGGTGAAATGACTGTCTAATGTTAGTGATCAGCAGAAGGAAGGCCTCGTTGGAGTGTAACAACTGCTTCTCTAATTCGCTCTCCTTAAAAGAGAGTGCAGGGCTCTGCATGACCAGAGAAATACACAGTAGTCACTGCTCAGTTAGTCAGTCCTGACCAATCTTTGTCCTCTGGATCAAATGATTTATTTACAGTACAAAACTTTTAAAAATGACCTATCAGTTTCCTTGGTTACACATAGTTCGGACTTTAAGGAATAATTTTGTCCAGGAGAAACCCAGAAACTAGAGCTTCTGAACGTGTATCAAATTCAGAAGAACCAGGTGCCTGGAATTCTCATTTCTTTGCTCCAGGCAGATGCCAGTGTTCAGAGTCATGTAGGAGGAAGGAAAACTGGCAGAAGATCCGGGTATGAAAACTCCTAGTTCTGTGAGTAAAGGCATCAGTCTTGCATCGCTGAGTACGGGAAGACTCTCCAGTATCTTTTCTTTCCACAGCTAACATCAGCTTTCAGGAGGCACTTCCAGTGTTTTACTACTACAGGATTTTCCCTAGGGTGTGGGGGCCTGTGTTTAGGGCAGAATTTCTTATCTCATTTATTCTGTATTTTTCATCTGCCTTTCCAAATCAGTATTCAGCCAAATCCCTGCAGAGTCTGAAATCTCAATCAGACTTCCTATCTTTTTTTTCTGGTTGGAAACTTCTTAGGTGTCTGGTATACATCTTAAGGAGAGGGCAGGGTTTAAAATCAGCAATGTTCAGTCTGACTTACAGTTATTGTCCCAGAGCTTCCTAAGTGTTTGGGCACTTAAATATCTGGTGATTGCTCAGATCTTCCTCATAGTTTGTTTCTGTTAGCTGTATCGCTTCAAATTAGGATAGTATTAATACTAGATACAGTTAGTGTGTTGTTCTGCTCTTTGAAGACCCAGCATTCACCTTCTAGTCTTGAAGCCAAAATAAACATCTGTTTTTCCTGCTTTAGGAGTACCTCTGACACTAGTTCTTCAATTTTGCTGAGATTCTTGGCAGGGAAACTAAGAATACTTCCTGTGACAAAGACACACTAAGGCACCTTTACCAAGAGTACATACAATAGTAGGAGTATCGGGATATCCATGCATGCTTGCATAGTGATGTCAAGGAGAAGAGTGAGGCAAAACAGGATCTCTTCTTGCAGAGGCCATGAAGCAGTACTTGATCTTGGCAGCTACAAGGACTGGTGAAACTCATATTGGGCTGTACATGCCAGACCACAGCGGGCACCCGGAGTTCAGAATGCTTCTCAGCAGCATAGCTGCCGTCTTGTTTTCCAGTCCGACAGATTTTGTTGTGAGCATCGGAGTAGAAATTATGGACTTCTAATGAATACCCAAGTGCTGCTTTACGTGAGAGAATATTAGTTTTGGAAGGCCATCCTTGGATCTCTCAGCATAACTGGGAGATAAGTCTAAAGGGCTATTTCTTTACCTCCTTATCATATATTGTTACTTTTGCAAAAATGTAAGCAAAAATAGGGGGCAGGAGGAAAGAACCAGCAGTTTTTGAAGAAAAGTCTCTGTTCTTGTGAAAGAAAAAGGAGGTGATATTGAGTCAAAATTACAACCAGCACACAGCTATGGTGCTCTGCCTGCCAGCAAAAGAAGGAATTTGGAGTGAACAAGTCAAGAATCTGGGACACAAAATGAAAGCATACATCCAACCCAAATGATTCTCTGATTCTATGAAGCCTCTAATGCTAATGGTGCTGCCTCCATAAGCCTTTGAATGATCATGGTGGCTCAGACCAAAGCTCATGTACCTCTGTGTCATGTCCTAAGAGGATCAATAGCTGATCTTTAAAAAAAGACAGAAGAAACAGAGCTGCTTCGGAAGTTGCTTCTGCATTGTAGCCACCTAGGTTTCAAAAAATCAGTGGTTAGGAACTTCTTAGCTGAAGATGGTGCCACTTACTACTTCAGAAAAGGACTTAATTTTTTGCATCAGAGCAACAGCAGATGAAAGCTAAGTTTAATCAGCTTCACTGTGGAAGGAAACATTTATCTTTTAAAAGCTGAAGAAAACCAAATCACTAGAGATTTTAGGTTTCTTACAAAGCTTATTTGGACATCTGCAAGAATGTTATGCAGGCAGTAGCCTGAGACTCTGTCTGCAAAAAGAAAAATACGCCCTGCCCTGGTCATCTTAATTCAGATTTTATTCTTTGAAACTTCCCCAAATGGCTTTTCCTTAGGATGTTCCTCAGACAGTACTGAGTAGCAAAAGTGACATTAAAGATTAAAGCAGTTAATGCTTTCATTCACAGCATTCACTGATGTGTTTGACTCTAGTAGATTAATACTACTCATGTAGTGCAGGACACTTCCACTCATTTGAGTAATGTTCCACCCCCTTTCTGTAGGTTATTGAAAAATATATTACAGTAAATAATTTTATCTTCCTGTAGGCCCCAGTTTCCCATTTTATTTAACAAGGTTTTAAGTTACTCTATGCTTTTCAGTATGAAGATGATGTGATAAGCAGTCATAAGGATTGCCACCAACAGTCATATACAGGTAAATACTGTGGTATAATGATCACTTTGTCAGTTCTTCAAGACCTTAAATACGTTCTTGCCAAGTCGTGAGCAAAAGCCCAGTCTATTCTATTTTATTGTGAGATACTCAGTTGTTGGTGTAATACCTTTAAACAGAATCATAAGATTTCTTCTTCCCCAATTTCTCTTCCCCACTCTTCTGCAAAGGCTGGGGTCTTCTCTGTGGCAGAAAACCAAAGACTACTTTTGTGAAATGTTTGGTGATAAGGAGAGGAACCGTCCTCTGCATCTCTTTGAAGGGGTTCTTCCTTCTCCCTGTGACATGCTGGCTTCCAGGGAAGCTCTGAGCTGACAGCCCAAAAGATATTAGCCTGCCTTTTCCTCAAAATTAGCCTTCTTAGAGCCCTCTCCCTTTCTCAGAAAGCTTCCCTCCTGCCATTGCCAGCTTCTACTGGGAGTGCTGGCTGTGACACCCAGACTAGTGCTTCAAGCAATCCCTGCTTGCTTCCCACCCAGGAGTCCCTGGCTCTATATTTTGCCATTTCCTCTTCCTACCTCCAAGGAGGATGAGGCATTGTGTGTAGCAAAACTGAACTCCCAGGAGGCTGTCTTGTTTAGCTTCCTGGAAATCCATTCCTTAGAGGTGCAGCATGTGGTCCAAAGCAGGCTCTCTGTTCGACTGCCTCTTACTTAGATGGGCATGCTGTGGCACAGCAGCTCACTCCTTCCAGGAGCAGGAAAAAGACTGATGAGGAAGGGTCACCCTAACCACAAACATCAGCTGCAGAGTAGTCAAGGGACGCTCCCTAAACACCGCACTGGTAGGCTTACAATTGTAGCAGACCGTCATGCAGGGTGACCTGGGCTGCCTAGCACAAGCCAGCAGGAAGTGTTTACTTGCACAGTGAGTACTGACAGGCCTGAGCCGTTGTGTATTTTCTCAGTGCTATTTAAGCAGTGCTTAAGGTTATGAAACCATATCATGCTTAGCAGAATGTAGTCAAGAAAAAAATAACTTTGTACGAATCTAAGTTACCAAAACTGTCAGTTGTAAATGTATAGTGGAATGGGAGAATAGGTTGCACAATGGCTATATTGTACGTGATTGTACTGAGATAGCATCAGAAGGCTGGTAGTAATCTCACTACAAAGCAGAGGAAAGGAATCAAGACACATTGTATGAAAGCCAGTCGACATAGCTGACCGTAAGTGCTAGCACTGCCCAATGTAAATACAATTTGATTGAACCCATCAGTTTGTTCTCAGCTGTACTGTGAAAAGCTATGGAAAAGGTCCCGTGAGAGTCAGATACGCAGGTACCCCCTGCCTCTGACATGGACATAATGACCATGCTGTCATTAAGGAAAGTACAGTTAAAGATGTCCCTGCTCATTGCAGGGTGTTGGACCTTTAAAGGTCCCTTCCAACACAAACTATCTTATGATTCTGTGATTGATTTGGCACAATCCCTTCCTGAATTTGCCTGAATCCCTTCTCAATGGGATAACTTCTGTCAGGGAAAACTTCCTGTTGGTGGTTTCCAAACCATCTAGATGACAGCCCTATCTTTGATTTCACTTCCAATCCCACTGTCCTATTTTCACAGCTAACACTTCTACAAGCAGTGAAACATAATCTGTGACCCTTTGTGAGGCTTTAACTCTTAACTTGGAACGATGGTTTAGGTGAAAACTTAATTATGAAAGAGAGGGAAAAGATAGCTATTGTTTAATATTGTTCATCTTAATACTCCTTGTTCACATCACATTGGTGTTTCTGGGATGTCATCAAAGCAATCCACAATAAACATGCAGCTAATGCCAACAGTCATTCTCTGTTGCAAAAGATCAACAAAGAGTGTTTTCCTCAGCTGACTTCAAACACCCTTATGTTGTATTTCAAAGACTAAATGGCAGAAATATGTGTGTTCAGGACAGTGTCCAAGGGCTTTTGTCTTCTTATCATTAATACATCTCAGTGAAATGTTTCCAGTGAATGAACGCAAACACTATACCAGCTGTAGTAGTAACCTCCTATGGTACCTTCTAACTCACTACGCTTCCGTTTTTCAAGACTTGACAAAGCTGTGGGTGATCTGATCTGGTATTGGTGATTCTCTGAGTGGGCAGTTGAACCAGGTGACTTCCAGAGGACCCTTTTGACCAACTCTTAATTTTTTTTCTTTTTCTGACTGTATAATCTTTGGCTTATTACCCATCAGCACAATGGCAGCATTTGAGCAGAGGATGCAGTATTCCAAGTAAAGCATATAGACTGTCAGGAAACTTTTGTCTCTATTTAGGCAAAAAAAATGTGGATACAGTTGAGACAATTAGAAAGCTTGTGGGTTTTTTAAAAATGAATGAGTTTTGTAGGTAGATAAAGAATTACAGTCTGAAGGCTGGGATCTGAGCTCTGTTCACCTACTCGATATTCATACTAAATAAGTAAAATGAGGGAATAAAAGATAACATTAACTTCTGACAACCATATTATTGATTACTACATTTGTCACAGCTAGTAGAGCACTGTCAGAAGCTTTCTAAAATTATTATACAGATTGGTGCCAGCACTATTTTAATTACTGCAGTTGAGCCACAGCTGATTGAACTTTAATAATTGAACTTCATCCATACCTTTCTGTAACAACTCTCCTCCCTTTGCACCAGAGGCCAGGAAATTTCAGAGTCGTCTGATTTCCTTGAAGCAAGAGAAAACAGATTATCAGTATAGTAACTTTGCTACGGTAGACTCAGACTAAGCCTTCTGTGGAGTCTGAAGGAGTGGATGGAAGACAGTTACAGAATATTGATCCCTTTTCCGGTGGCATTCATATCTTGCATGTCCTGCATCTTCTGCCCAGTTGATAAATGCATTTTCTTCACCTGTTGCATAATACACACTTGGAGGAGTATTTACATCTGTAGAGGTATGTGACAAGATAATCCTCTTAGTGTGCTGACAAGTGATCTTTGACATAACTATGACCTCTGACTTGATTGAAAAATGCTCATAAAGCTGGAAAAAAGTAAAGCTTTCTTTTTCTCAGAGCTTAATGTGTGTGCTTCAGGCTTTTGGAAGCACTTTTCTAGCAGATATTTGCATCAAGGCTGAAAGTCACTGCTCTTGTCTGTCCTTGGCCACTGATGTGCATGTTGTGTGGTATTCACCACCGAGCATGAAAAAGCAGCAACCCTGGTATGTGGGTGTGCATAGACTTTCCGCAGCAGAACAGAATTTTAGTTCCTGTTGTAGGTTACCAGGGCAGAACAAACCTCCTTTGTGTGGGAAAGTAATGATGGTTCTCCAGAGGCAGATGGAGAAGCTCTGCTGCTGCTATACTGCAGCTACACGCCTGCGCAGGCTGGGGCTGGGAACAGCATGCTCTGCAAAAGGACCCTCCTTTCTCCCTCACGAAAGTGAAAACCAGAGCTAAACCTCTGACGCAGAGGGTTGGGTCTAATTAACTCTGGCCTTAGTCCTTTCCAAAGACAAGGGATTATTTCCTTCTTTTGCAAAAGAACCTTTTATATACTTGAATACTGTTATGGTTCTTCTCAGTCTTCTCTTCTCTAAGCCTAACAACCTCAGCTTTTGCATTTCTTTACCAAAGGTCATAGACTTTGGATGTCCAATCATTTCCACCTTTCCCTTGAAGCCTTTTTGGTTTGACAGTGTCTTTCCTGAAGTGCTGTGTCCAAAATTGAACAAAACTTAACAGAGTCTCAGCAAATCCTGTCTTTATTTTTGTTTGGAAAACAGATGAATATTCTTTTTCTCAGAGCTCTTCTCAGTTTTCAGCTGCAGCAGCGATAAACGGCTTGTTGCCATGAACATCACAGTCCAAGAGCATGATATCAGGTTCTTGTTATTCTAATGCGGACCCTTCAGTATATAGCCTAATAATGTAACCCTAGAATATACTCTCCATCCTGGTTTGTTTGTGACACCATTGCCGAACAGGAAACTATTCTGCAACTGAATGTGGATCCCTTGGTCCATCCTGACTGAGGAAATTGAGTCTAGAAAAACCTGTAACTAAAACATCCAACAAACACACTGAGACCCAGTGAGAAGTAAATAAGGTTAATTTTGTAATTAGTGAGAACTACTTGGGAGTATGAAGTTTTGGAGAATTGATTATTATTTCAATAGCCCTTTCCTGTCTCCTTCCTTTTCCTATGGATAATGACACATGATAATACAGATGAACGTGCATGTTATTCATTTATCTGAACAACAGAGAGAATGTTTTTGCTAATATTGATACACGTAGCCACTGTTTGTTCACAAGTCCCAATATACACAAGCTTAAGCACATTTACTGTTCTTAATTACATTTTCTTTCCTTGTGTAAAGGCTGTTCCTATTATGGTGTTACAGCTGAGATTTCACGTGACTACAAGTCAAGTATCATGTGTGCTAACGAAGCTTTCAGTTAGCATGCCGTGACTTTGAATAGCCTTTGTCATAAAATTCGTGTTGTATGCGGTGTCAATCAAACCATACTGTAATAGCTTTTTTGTGACAGCTAAGAAATCGCCTTTTTGCAACCTCAGATTTACATTTGAGAAGGTTCCAGGGTTCTCCAATATCAAAGGTGCAAGTGGCAGAGCAAGAAGTGGCCTTACTATTCCAGAGAAAGTATCGTAAAATTTCTGGTTATTAGACTCAGTGTACAAAATATTTCCAGAATGATGGCCCACGGAGTGAACTCATCCAGAAAAAAAAATCATTGAGGAAAAAACTTCTGCTTAGATTGACCAGCTCTGAAATTTAATCAAACTTTATTGCTTTATCAGCTTTTTAGTAGAAATGTCCAACTATTACTGAATAATATTGACAGTTCATCAGAACAGTGGCTTTTTCTGGGCATGCAGCCTGGCACTTGCAATCAAGGGAAACCAAGCAGAGCTCCATGCGGATGTGAATGTCTTTCAGGTACACCAGAAAGATCTGTGGAAGCCACAGGGAACTATTTGTGCCAGAGATGACCAACCCCATATAGGAATAATAGACCATTGTGTGTTCTGTCTCCACTTCAATGAATAATCCTGAGAAACATGATAAAAGAAGCCACAGAGTGAAATGTGTTAATGTGAAACATGTCTCGCTTTCCAGCTAAGCCACTGAAAATGAGTATTTTGAAGAAAAGCCAAGTATTAAATTATTGCAAGACTACTCTGACAAATTCTAAAGGGTTTCTGCATGCATTGGTAGATGTATTGGGAATTTAATCTGTGTTCTCTGACCTATATCGGGAGGCAGCAGTCAGAA
Source organism: Bucorvus abyssinicus (assembly GCA_009769605.1). Classification (NCBI taxonomy): domain Eukaryota; kingdom Metazoa; phylum Chordata; class Aves; order Bucerotiformes; family Bucorvidae; genus Bucorvus; species Bucorvus abyssinicus. Next base: position 18,354,031 of record CM020042.1, on the reverse strand, counting down.
GACTGGTGCCTATGAAAATAGTACAGGTGCTCATTAATTGCCAGAGTGCTATTTGAGCTGCGACCCTGGAGAGAAACACTTTTGTATTGTGTTGCTAGATCCCTGAGATAATTGTATCTTGGATTTCTTATGTTATATTTAGCTTATTTTTTCAACTTAAAATTACCGCCTACTAAATCTCAGAATTTTGACAGTAGAATAAAGACAGTAAAAATGTCTTGAAAATTCTCTGTAGAAAGTCTTTCTTTAATCAGTAGGATGTTCCTTGTGCCATGTCCCCATGAGAAATACTAACAAATAAAGAACAGGTAGAATTTTTCTTTTAGAAATGTCAAAGTAGAACTGAACTGTACAAAAAAAGAATTGGAGTACACTTATGTACAAATAAATTTATATCTATAGTGAAAAGCTAACAGAAAAGGTACAGGAACAAATTTATTTCTCCCTAATTGCAAGTAAACATGAAAAATTCATAAACCTTAAAACAATGGTAGTATATAAAACAAAGGTTTTATGGAATGACCCTACGTGGAGGCTTTCAGTTCTTCTCTTTATAGAAAATTGAGTAAAACACAGATTAAACCGGTTTGCTTAGCCTGTAAGGTTTTAATCCAGAACTTTCTTGAAACTTATAATTCTTGGTTTTTTCTCCGAAACAAACCCTAGTATAAGAGTAAGCTCATCTGATACTTCCTGCTATGTGTTTGGCACTGTTTCTTGCTCTACCTGTTTGTTGGCTACCCTAAAATGTGTGACTTCTTTCAGGAATGAGGTTTTGGATACATACTTAAATGCAGAAATGTTCCTCCAACACAATGGCATTGCACAATATCCTAGAGGAACCTTAAATATAATAGATTGTTATTTAACTAGAGTTTATCAAATGGTTGTTAGAAATTCTATATTAAGAAGCACAAGTAAAGCAGAATCATAGCTGCATATGTGATCTTCATATAAATACCCAGAAAGGCAGAAACAAAATTTAGATGTGAATTTCTGAAGGTCGGGGGAAGTGTTTTTTCAGGTTATAATTTAGTAATAATTTATAATTTTAGTAAGTTTGCCATATCTGGGCTTGAAGAAGATGCTTATGCACCTACATGCCCATTAATAAATACAGTTTATGTATAGGTAAGCAAGCAAACTCTTTCCCAAATGTTCTTTTGAAGATCTGTGACATTCACCTGTATCCAGTGATTGCTGATGCTGTTTTGCTCTCTGTCAGACTCCTCAGACCTACCCTGTTGTGCCTCTCTCTTGGGGCTGCAAAAAATGCCTTTTGTTCCTTTTTGGTACCATATTCATCTACGTTAGCCTCTGTTAAAGAAGATTAAATTCATATACCGTGTAAGGAGAAATATCCCTAATTACTTACCAATTACTTTAGTATGTGTACGCAAGGAACGGCAGAACTTTGGATATAGGGAAATTACCCCTAAGAGAATTCATCACTGAGTTAACCAACACACCACATTGTTTTGAAGATCACTAAAGCAGAAAATCAGAAATGGAAGCCTCTATCAAAGAGTGCAAATGAGAAGAAAGAATGCACCATTTTTTCTTTTCTAGCCAGACAACACCCTTCACGTGTCTGAGTGCAAGTGGGGAATGCAGGCATTTTGCCCACATTGAAAATAAAGTTAGAGTGAACTTTCTTTGAACAGCTGTAAGACTGTCAAGGCTTTGGAGAATGATTTGACTTTTTTTGATGAATGTAAACTGCTCACTTTGATCAAACAAGCCTTTGAAAATCTGCAACTTGCTTATTAGCATGATTGTTAGATACCCAGATGCCAGCGTACAAATTCTATCAGTGTTTGTGGGGAATGGGCTGTGCTCAACCCACTGCAGCTCTGGACTGCTTCAGATTATGCATTTAACAGGACTATCAGTTACTCTTCTAGCAGATATCGTACCTGTATTAAAGAAGGACCAGGAGTGGCAGTAAAACCGATCCAGACAACAATAGGGCCGTTAGTCTGACTCAACAGTGTGCGAAGCTTTAGAACAGATTTTAAAAGGAAAGAAGTCATTAAAGTAGGACAATCACATCGAACATACATTTCCCCAAAGGTAGATCACACTGTACTGATCTGGTATCTTTGATGAAAGTTAAAGAGAAACGCTGTTGATTTAATTTGTCTGCACTTCAGCAGGACCTTTAATACAGTATCGGGTTGAAAGTCTTGCAGTTGAGAGAGCTGCACTTCTGATGAACACGGTGAAGACAAACAGGACCTTCAGAGCAAAGACAAGCAATTGATGTGTGCTGCGATCGGAATGTAGGGTGGAAAAGAGATGTAGAGAGTGGATGGGACATGGCAGACTTCTGAATGAATGGTTACCCCAGGGTGAGATTGCATTTATTAAGGCCTGAGAAGAGGCATAACTGATGTGTGAAGGGCAACAATCTGATTACGAGGTTTATTTTTTGAGCTGTATTAACCAAGGAACTGTGGAGGTTTCTCTGCATATTCTCTCTCCCTTTTTATGTTCTTGAGTGAATATTGCTTTTTCATGTGTAGCTAGTGTATGCTACTTTCCCTCCTTTCCCCTGTCGGGAGAGAAACCCCATCTCTTCCAAATGCCGATCAGAGCATCAACAGGTTTGTTTGGTGGTTGGTTTTTTTGGGATAATTTTTTGAAGACTGTTGAAGGAATTTGTTTATAAAATACCCCAAACAAACTTTATTTTGCATTGGTTATTTAAATAATCAAATTTAAATAGTTTTGAATTATGGAAAAGCTGCTTGGCAAATCAACCATACAGAGATTAACAGAGTTTATGCAGAGAATGCAGCCCAATCACTAATCCTCCTACCGGCTTCCAGAGGTCTTGCTGGACTTTTATTAGGTAACCCTGTCACTTCAACTATTTGCCTCGACACTCAAACATAACAGTAACCTATACGGGTATTATTGTAATTGTATTTTTTACATGGAAAATCTTATCCTCAGATCAAGTGCTGAAGATCACCCTGTTTGACTGTGACCACGATTTCCCCCTGCCAAATGTTTGTTTGAGACACACCTGCACTTACAGATTTACCTCCAGGAGATTTAAACATGTGTCACCGGTTTTCATTAGTTTACTTGGGACAAATGATACCCTGATTTGAGCGGAACTAAACTATCATGCGAGTATATATGTTAATGTTTATCCATGTACAGAGGTAAAGGGGGCCATATACAGATACTCCTACATTTAATGTTGTACAACTTTTCTCCATGGTAACAGTTTGATACTTATAATCTTTCCCAAATTTAGTTGTTCAGATTGAACATTGCTTGATTTTTACGTGTTACTTTTTGCAATTAAAACTAGCATCTACTTCATATTTCCAAAGCAAGATCAGTGTGTTTTGTTGCAGGTCACTGTTTTAGAAGATAAAGGATAAAAGAGAGCAATACCTACTGCCTGCTACAAGCCATCATATGACAAGAGAGCATGAAGCTGAATGATTTCTCTGTTACTGGTACGTGCTCTTTCCTGGCACCAGCTTCAGTACTTCTGTTTGTACTTTACAGATTATATTGAAGTTTGGGGAGGGTCATAAGAATAATCAAAATACCTGAGAGGTGTTGAAGTCACAGGCTACTCTTGGCTTGTTTTGATTCCCGTCTTTGTCCCACTTTGCAGACCAAAGCTTAACGGCAGAAGCCTGTTCAGTCTGGATGGAGAAATGCTTAACAAGATTCTGGGGCTGGTGATGGAGTTCAGGCAAATTCAGATTCGGAAAAAGGTGAAAAATTTTATTAGGAAAGACACAAACAGTTGTGAGTTACGATAGAAGAACTGAGGATGGATTCCTTACAGTTAAAAACATTGTGATCAAGGTTGGGTTGTTTTGAAAAGTGTGTTTTAGCCCAAACCCACGTATTTAGTTTCAAGCAGTAACTAAATCAGACATGAGTTCTGCAAGAGACTAGCCCAGATAACCAGACTCTCTTGCTCCATTTGTATTTTTCCCTTTCAGTCATTTCACGAAGACGCTCTCATACATCTGTGATGTGAAACAGAGAGGTATCAATATAGTTCCAGGAACGGGAATAGAACTTCCTGAAAGTAGATCCATATTTGGATGCTTTATATCTCTCTAGATAAGTCAAGTCTTTTAAGTTGTGGAAATGTTCAACTAAATTCTTCAAGAATTGGATGTATTGGCAAGCAGGGCTTTCCACCTTTGCAGGAGCTGTGGGATGCTGTACTACAGGGCACCATGAAAACCTGGGCACTTCTTTCCTTTGCTATACCTTCTCCTTTTCTCACCACAGGTAGAAATGGAAGAGAAGAAAAAAAAGCTCTACCAGAGAGAGCAGCTAAGTTTCTTAAAAGACTGAGATGTTAAAATTCTCTTCAGTTTGCTTCATAACATTCTGTAGTAATATCAGTATTTGCTGATCTCTCTTGCATTTGCCAAAGTAAGCATGCGAAAACAGTTTTTTGTGATCCGCTTATGCCTTTTCTGTACCATAAATGTATTTCCCCCTGCTTTTAATAAAAACATGAGAATCAGTTAAAGGAAGAAACCCCTCTTTGTTTCTCTAATACCAAAGCCACTTATCCTGATATGTGGGAGGCTTCTGCTTAGGCTCCATAATAACGAGCATACTCCATCAGGATCAGTTTGTTTTTCAATCTGTAATTCAGGCCTCCTGGGTGGGCATTGTCTTTCTGTTATACATGCAGATAAGAATAGCGATATTCTGATTCTTCTCTAGGTCTTGCTCTCTTAAAAAGTCTAAAAAGTCGTAACTGATGGTTGTTGCTTGTAGGTCATATTTTGTCGCAGTTGCTTTCGTTGGTAGCTAACTCCTAAAGATATACAGGTAATGTATAACTGATGTGCTTGTGGTTTTAGCTGATAAGGTGTTGCTTTGCCTAACAGGGTACATTACAAAAATTATCTGGAAATCATTCCATCTTAAAAGCTTATTAAATTGAGATTGGCCAAAATAGTCAATAACCGTCCATCATCCATCAGAGCATGAATACGCCACAGACGACAAACAAATGTGTTGGGGGGCAACTTTGAGTGGGCTTCTGTAGCTTTTCTTCCTTTTTGTTTAAATGGACAGTAGTTAACATAGTGCTATTCCTGCAGAAAACATAAAATCAGCTACCTTACCAAGGCGACCACCTGCCCTTTTGCATTTTTAACTAGAAACCATACAGCATTTAGGCTTCACAGAAACTGAACACATCAGGCTCATGCTGTGGACTTTGTTCTTACGGTGTTGCCCTTCTCTTCGGATAGGTGAGTACCAGTGATGCACATCTTCAGGCTGTCAGTGGGGTCTAGTGATGCATTCTGATTTTCACCTCCCAAATTAAACACCTAACTCTATTGCAGACTGCAGAGTCTCAGTTTTGAGGTATGAATTAGGGTGTGAAAGGAACTGAAAGACAAGCCCAGGCAAAACTACAGGGAGCTGCCACGCCCTAAATCAGACCCAAAGAGTTTGTGAGCTCAACACACTGTTAGTATCAGCAGGTAACGAATCAGGCTCAGAAAGACCAGCTCGCCTTATACAATCCCCTTCTGCTCATGACAAAGGTGCAGTCATGGTCCACGGGGTGCGATGTGTAGGATAGGCCCATTGTCTATTGTCGTATTTGTTGCAGTTGAACAACTTTTTTCATAATATCATCAGTGAGCTGAAAGAGAGTTAAGGACATAGATTGGGAAAAGATTTCCAAATGCATAGCACTGAGGTATTGAATTGCTTTTTTTACCTTCATAGATCCCTCTCTCCTCCTATAAATGTGAATCTCGAGATGTTTCCAACACATACACTTTCATGTGCACCCCTTTGAATACTTCAAATACGTACTCTTGTCCACTCTTAGGTCACCAAGCAGCTCTTAGCACCCAGACAGGCTAGAAGTGAAATGATTGCATACCACTCCAGAATAGGTACAAAACAATTGATATGACATCGGTGCCCAAAACAGCTCAAACAAACTTCTGTGAGCTTCAAACCAGGCCCTTGTTAAAGTAGAAACCGACAGGCTGCGTAGCGCAGGTATAGTGCATGGGTGAAAGAAAATGTTTAAAATCAAAGGAAATGTTAAAAAAATAAGGTAAAAGTCACTCAGCCCAAAGAAAAAGAATTCAAACTCTCTTGCTGAAGAAAGACCACAATGGGTCGTGCCGTATGTATCGTACGCAAGGGTACACCTTCTTTTTCTTTGAGCTAAGGCATTAAGTAAACAGAAAGCAAACTGAAGCCAGAGTTGTGCAAAGCTGTATCCAGACAGGAAGCTCCAGGGGCAGAAAATGTTGTAGAGGTACTTTCTCTTCTTTTTTTTCTGTTTCTCTTAGAATATTAATACGATTTTTTTTCCTAGGTGTTTTGCTAGTAAATCAAAGTATTTCTAGTCTCTATTTGTGTTTTAAAAAATACTGAGTTCTGATTTTAGGTTTAGTGATATCAAAGACAATTGGCTTTTCAATTTATCTCTTCAGATGCAGAAATAATTTTTTGCAGCTGTTAATTCTTTGATGCGGTTTGCTGGTTTGGTTTTTTTTTTTTTACATTGTTGTAATTGCAATGAAAAGAAAAAATACACAAAATTTTAGCTATATATTCAGTGACTAATTTGTATGAGCTGAGAAATGTGTGTAATTATCAATGGAAAAGAGATGCACAAATCAGATAAAATGCTAAATATTTTGTAGACCATAGATTTAAAGTAGTAGCATGAAGAAGAAACGTTGATGTTATTTATAGACTATTTTAAACTTCATGGAATATTACATTTTATGTTTTCTGTAATTTTTTTCTGTCTCTGATTAGAAGTGAGGATAAAATCTTATTTAGCATCTTCAGTTGCTTCTTTTATATCGAAAACTTCTAGCTGCAGAACTCTAGAAAATCCTCTTATGGCACAAGAATTCCTACCCTGTCAAAATTCTGAAATTTTAGCTACCAACGTGATGTCGTAAGCCTATTTTTGTACTAGTGCTTTTATGATAGACTTCTGTACTCTCTTAAAAGATAGAAAGAATACAAAAATGCTCACAAATCTCTTCTTTTACTGTCATTTCATTATTGAGATTATTTCCAGAGTACTCTTTCCCTTTGCATTCTTATGTGTCAAAACCTGAGGCTGCTTTGGTAATCTTTCCACAACAGAACTTTTAAACTTCTGAGCACTTTTACCTGCAGGATGAGTCCTGCGACACTGTTTGGGAAGTAGTCAGCTGCCTTTGTTTTTCAGCTCTGGCAGCATTTGAATAGGGGTTGCCAAGGCTTAATGAAATACAAATTAATTACCAGCCTCTATTTCTATTTCACATTCTGCTTTAATCTTGTTTAGATTTTAGCCTTTTGAAAAATACTAACAGTCCTAAATCTGAAGCGAAGAATATTGAAATGAGGAATCACCTTAGGTTTTTTCCCCTCAGGCTTCACATGTACTAGGAGTGCTTCACTAGTTAGAAATTCTTGTCATATGTAGTGACAGATTTTCTGAGTAAGCATAAAAACGTAAAACAGGTATGCTTATACATTTAATCATCCCTGTGTTCTATGGATGAAGCAAGAGATACCTCTAAAAGTGCCATTTAATTGTGATTGTACAAAGTGCTTCTGCCCTCTTCCTCTCTCATTCAGAATAGACATTGTTCATTCTGCTGGGGTGAGTGAGCCCAGTTCATAGCTGGGCATATGTATGGTTTGTCACATCTGTACAACCGGGAGATGGTTATACAACAGGAGAGCATGTCCTGTTTCTTACATAACTGTAAAAAGGGCCATTAAAACTCCTATTATCTTTGTATCACTCTATTCAGGCTAAACTAGGATCTGTGGAAAAAACAAAAAACAGTGAAAAGTCAATAACTTAAAAAGTTACGATCTTTGCAGAGGGTGTGATTGCAGGGCTTCATGCCCTTTTTCCAAGGCTACCTTAGTTATCCTAAATCCAGATGATGCTATTGCTTCTTTTTTTTTTTTTTTTTTGGAGGTATAGAAGTTGTGGGAAAGCTGCAGTTTATCTTAATTATTACTTAGATACTGTTGCTACTAATTAAAATGGTTTAAATTAACATCTCTTATCTTTGCAGTCTTATAAGAATACTGATATTATAGAAGAATTCCACAGTGTCACATCTGAAAATATCATTGGCATCTTTTACCCTCAAAGGACCAGGACTTTTTCCTTATGAGAGGTATTACTTCATGTACTGGACCTTGGAACTTTTAAGTTTATAAAATATTTTATTACTTCCTTCACTTAATTTCACTGAAAGATGGACTCAGGAGCACAGCTATTGTTGTTTACCTCTTGGGCTCAGTCACTGATATTGTGTGGTGGGTTTTGATGGATATGGTTATAGTTGAAAGGACTATGCTCAGGCAGGAAGACAGACATTGACTTTAAATGTAAGGCTATTCCCTAGTTTTATAAAGTTTTAAAACTCTGATAGAATAAATGAATGCTTCAGTTTATCTGTTCGTTTGAACAATGTTCTTCTCAGCTTTATTCAAGGTGAAATACCTAGCCTTCACCAAAACTTTTCTGCAGCAAAATGTGAAAATTTTATTCAGAGAAAAATCATTGGATAGTGGATTTCTGAAAATAATATTTGTTGCATGACTTCTGTAATATTCTATATTAGGTAATGTTGTATATTGCACTGAATTTAAAAAGTATGTCTCACAGAAACAGATCATCTTGTGCATTTTAGACAAAACCAGTGTTCAATAGAAATTCAGAAGGCCAGGAAGCAGTATCAAATGGATTTTTCCTGGTTCCAATAGTTTATAAAATGTGACAAATGTAATTTTTCTGCAAGGTTAAAACTGCTTGAAAGAGTTTTTTCTGTACAAAATCACCTGTACATGTCTTCATAAATTAATTGCAGAGGCAATACAGGTAATGACCAACACTGGTATTTGCTGGCAATGGAGTCACATGTCCTAGGAACTCACGTAATGAATTAGTATAACAAACACCCTCAGTGAGATTTTGCTTTCAGCTGGTCATCCATATGATATAGTTATTTTGTCAAGAATGTCTATACATTGACAGAATTGGATCTTTGCAGGAAGGCAGGCAAAAGGAATTTAATCTTTTCTGCCCAGTAAGGAAACTTTATTAAATTCATATGACCTTTGTATTTGATTAATACAAAGAACAGGCACATGACAAAATGCTGAGATGAAGCAACCCGACTCTGCAGCCCGCTAACAATGTACGTCTCCATATTATCTGCCCACATCTCAATTCACTTGGTTTAGCACTCTTCCATCTCTCATCATAATAATTGCCCCCCTGAGCCAAACAAGCTCCATATCTTATGAACTGTTTGTGGAACAGCTCACCAGAAGGGCAGGCTTCAGCAGATAAGAGTACTTCTCTAGCAGACTGCGTTAGGAATGCCCAGAAAGAGACAGGCACATCTCTGACATTTGGAAATGCAGTGCACAACCAGCAAATACCAGACACGCTAGTCTCTGGAAGATAACAGTCCTTTTACTACAGGTCTTCGCATTTCTTCTGAGATCTAAAAGGGTGAAGAATAGAAAAAAAACGTGGCATCATGGGCAGTGGTAAGCCCTGTAATGGCTTCACCAGTTCCAAGTCACTATATTGAAACAACGATATAATATATATATATGTATAATTTGACATGAAAACTTTGATAAATGTAGCTTCTCTAGGGAGGTAGGATGGGGGCTTCTAAATTATACAACAGGATGAACCACAGACTTGCAGAAAAGGAGTCTGGAAAAGATCTCAGGACTTCATCTCGTGTATTCTGAAGCTCCAAGAGAGAATCAACTGTCCCTCAGAAATGAAAAAGTATTCAATTATCTTTATTGTTAACAAGATTTTCTTAATATAGAACATAAACTTCAGTGTCATGGTTTAAATCCATCACTTTATATCTACCAGATAAAAAAAAATTAATCTCTCCTTACCTCTTTATAGGTAACTTATGTAGATAATTTTCATGTCCTCTTGTCCTTCTCTTCTTTAGACTGAGCAACCCCAATTCTTTCAATGGTTTTTTTGGTTGTTTTTTTTTTTCCCCCAGACAACTGGCCATTTTCTCTGCTCTTCTCTGGACTCTCTCCAGCTAGTTTCCCTTCTCTCTGAGCAGTTTTACTTGAACGGGACACAGTGCCACTGGTTGCTGTGCTAGCCAGAAATCCAATGGGAAGTATTCCTTAATGTATTGTACATTAATGTATTCTGGCCCAGAACAGACCCAGCTAGAATCTCACTGATTATATTTTTTGAGCTTGATAGTGAATGATTAAACACTAATCTTAACATCTGGGTTTGTTTGATTGATTGTTAGTTTGTTTGTTTTTCTCCAGGTAGTTTTACACTCTCCCTGAAGTATTTTCACTTTAATTTACTTCTGAAAACGTTATGAATTAATGTCCATAGCATTATTAAAATTAAAACATATTACATGACCTGTTACTTCTCTGTTTGTGAGACTTGTTGCCCTGTTACAGAAATTAATAGCCAACATGCCGAAAATATAAAGCAATATAACTTCTTTAACTCTCTCTAAGCTTTTATGAATAAGTTGTTTTTTCGTTTATTCTCATATTTTTCCAGAATTGGTCTCTTCCTCATTTCTTGGCTTTTTAAAGATGAGCACTGTGTTCGCCTCTTCACACATTTCCCACACAAATTCTGAGAGTTTTCAGAGAAAACTAACAGCTCTGGGCTTGCTTCAGTCTGTTCTCAAGGTATCTTCATGTGCACTTCCTCAGGGCCAGCTGTCACTACGGACAGGACCCATTTCACGTAACTTTAGCTGCCTATAAGATAGCCATCTATAGATGTGCTGTGCAGGTGTGTACGTTCCTATCACAGTCAAAGGAGAGTTAGTACCATCAATGACCAACAGAGAGCTCTTCTGGAGACACGCTGTAGAGGCATAGTTGAGGATGAGGTGAAATGCAGTATTTCTAAATTATTCTTAGACTTGTTCTTTTCCTATTTGAGATGGATTCTTTCTTACTGAGTTTAATTTTTAGTCATGTAATTACAGATCACTCTTATGAAGAGTGATGGAAAATGTGCATCAACCTTCTGCAAGTGAGCTATCACTAGGTTTTTCTTTTCCTTACAGATTTGGTTTTTTTCCTATTCCTTATGTTCATTGCTTTTTGCAGTTAAATTTGTGCTTTATCTTTTCTGACTGTTTCAGCATCTTGTGCTATTCTTTCATACTTGTCCTCAGCAGTTTGACCTGGTTTCCACTTTCTGTACATTTCCTTCTTGTGTTTCAGGTCACTGAAGACCGTGTTGCTTTGCCAGGTTGATCTCTGACCATACTTCCTATCCTCCTACTGTGTGGGATTTTTTGTGTTTGTACCCTAGAAGTAATTTCTTTAAGGAACTGCCAACTCTACTGAATTCCTTCTGCTTTAGCCATGTTTCCCATGAGAACTTACCTTCCAGTTCCCAGGGTTTATTGGAGTCTTCTTGTATGGAGTCCATTGGGTTCAAATTGATCTTTCCTCTTATTCCTCATCAAAAAACAATATACATTATCACATCACAGTTGCTCTCAACCAGATTACCTTTCCCCTCATATTCCCAACCATCCTCCTCCTTGGTTGCTTAGCACAGAGCCTCTTGGCAAGCTGCTGTTGAAGCACTTGGCAGGCTCTGACAGCTGCTGTAGACTGCAGGGAGCGGTTAAATGCTGCTCATTATACTCCGAGACAGACATAGCACATTGCTTTGTAATGTGCAAGTGGAGATGCTCACCTAAACGTTCACAGGGAAACACTTGCATCTTTTAGCTGGGCATTTAATCAAAGCAAAAATACTGCAGGCACAGAGTGTTTCAAATGCTTTCCTGAGAAAGCATCTGTGTGGATGCAGAAACACTTTGCCCAGCTTGAAGTAAAGGTAAGGAGAAGACAAAAATGTCTCCCCTATTTCCTTCGCAGACCTAGGCATAAAATTAAAATAACGTGTCTCTTTGGGCTGATCATTCTCCGACTGAATCTTTATTTTCTATTTACCATCACTCAGAGGAATGGTAAATCTCCACTGAGGTTGTCTGATTGGTGAGTAAAATTGAATTGTCAGTAGCTTTTGATGTTACTGTGATTTTCATAGTGTAGTCAAATCTCCACAAAGAGAGATTTCTTTCTCACAGAGTTGGTCTGTTGGGTTTTGGTTTTGGTTTGGTTTGTTCTCATTTATATATTTAGAAATTGCTATTTGATCTCAAAATATAAACTGAGACATTGTTTAGCTTTTGAAATCACACCTTGGTGAAGTGAATCTACAGAAGATGGTTTTTGGCAGTCTAGTTTTCTTTGCTCTAGGTCTTGTCAGTCAAGAACAAGGGAATTTAACGGACAACTAGAAGTTGATGCTACAAGGATTACAGTGCCTGAAATGAAGAGGCTTTCATTCACGTTCCGGTTTTGATAAGGGTAATATGCAACTTGACTCTCCTCATTGCAAGGCAGTTTGCAGCTGCATAGGATTTTGTCAAATTTCAAGTGTTTACGGAGAAATCTTGCGTCAGGATAATTTTTTTTTTTTTTTTTTTTTTGCAAAACTAGTTGATGCTTTTTTATACAGGGTGTTTTGGAAACTCTGCTCATTTTTTCTCATCTTGAATGGTTCTTGTGACTTTTTCTCTAAGAAGTTCAGGTACTTTGCAGGCTTTGAAAAAAGAATTTGAAAAATTAGGTTAAGGGGACTTCTGTTTTATACGCTTAGTGAAACCCCTGCTGAACTGAGGTGGCACAGAGGGGTAAACCACACATTTTAAATAACAAAGCAAGTGTGAGCACGATTTTTTTGTGGCAAGTATTGGGGATCACTGGCAAAATAGATTCAAAGAATGAAATCAGCAGGAAGGAACTGTGTCTTGATAAGTAGTGTGAAAAGTGATGTGGGAGGGAAAGGAAAGGAAAATGTGTCAGTATAGCCTGGGAGATACTGAAATAGCTGGAGGAGCTGAAGTGCAGTGCCTGGGACCAGCTGAGTACATTGCTGAGAGCGAGAAGCAGTGGGGCTGTGTGGGAGGCTTGGAAGGAGAAGGAGAGACAGATCTGATGAGTTGGGCTCGGAAGTGCAGTTGGTGTGTTGGTGTGGGGGGCTGTGAAGCTGACTGAGGAGACTAAGGGAGGAGTCTGGCAGGGAGAGCCAGCAAAGAGCTGCCTTGTGCATGGGGAACACTGAACAGTAGAACTGGGGTGAAATGTGATGGCCATTTGGGAAGCTGGAAAACAGGATTTGCTGGGCAAGCTGACTGGGAACAATACTAGGATGGCTTTTGGAGGTGAGGTGAGGACTTTCTGGAGACTGTGTTAAAATTTTGCCTGAAGAGTGGAAGCAGGGACTGGGGAAGAAGGAGTCACACCCGGGGTGGGGGCTGACGGAGGAGCACTGGTGCCCATGCAAAAGTCTGTCCAGCAGGAGGGGAACTCCGTGTTGGAGAGCTGCTGGGGAAGAGGGTCCAAGGTAGTGGAACTGGGGGAAGCAGGATCAGAAAATGGTGCAGGCTGTGCTGATGGGAGGAGGGGAAGCAGGGACAAGCTGTGCTAGGGACCATTCTCCTCCAGTGCCAGGGACCATTCTCCTCCAGTGCCAGGAACGACATCCTGCTTGCCTGAGTCTCTGTGTTTTGTTGCTGTCAGCAGGTAAGTTGGATGAGCTCAAGCCTAATCATTGTTGATGCTGGGTTTGTTAGAAGATAGCAACCTGATGCCACTGTTGGTTATTCCATTAGAGTGAGTATCATAAAACTGGGCAAGGGAGCTCTATGATTCAACACTGACAATGATTTTTGAGCATGTTGTTATGATGTCACAAGACTACTTTTTTTTCGTAGTATTTCAACACTTGGTTTTTAAAGAAACAAGATGTTCCACATAACTTGACACACTCAGTTCACAGGATGGACATGCTCTTGAGATGCTCTAGGGCTGTGCAGTAGGATCTCAACTCTCTACAGCAGATGAGGCAAGATGTGCGGTGAATCAGGCAAGAGGTTTTAGGATGAGCGTTTGGGTTCTTTGTCTGCCACAATAATCCCACGTGGTGTAGGGTGCACACCTTTCCAGAGACTCTCATTGTCTGTCCATTATCCATTTTCTGGGTACTTGAGCAGGCTCTGGAAACCAGATCTGGAGATCTTTTGAGCATTCATATCTGAAACTGAATCAGCAAGACTATTCTGAACTTGGACTGTACTGTAACACTTAGTTTCAAGACTGTGATGCCAAAAGGCAGCAGATGAAGTCATCTTATGCTCTCAGTGATTTAGCTCGTACATCGCTTTAATCCTACTATTTCCTAACTTCTTAATTTTTGATACTGTATGTGCCATAGTATGATGTAAAAACATGTTTCATAAAAACATGTTTCATAAAAACATGTTTCATTAAAACGGACTTCAAACATAACATTATAACATTACTGCTGAACAGCTTGTCCTGCAATAGAGGAGACTAGAAAGGAAAGGAAAAACAGGCCTAGATTGATGTAGGAAAAGAATGCATACACATGGTTTGTCTGTAGGCGTCAGGATGTTTCAGGCGAAGAGGTTATTTGCAGAAGAGCAGGTACCGAAACGCTGGCATAAGGACTTGTATGTTATTCCTGTACAGGAGTATTTGGAGGAGTATAAAGAAGAAAGACTTGGGGGGAACGAGAGTAGAGGTGTGGTTTTGGACAAAACAGTGTTGGATCCTGAAACTGAGGGTCAAAATTTGGACTAGAATGATAGAAGATACTGGAGGAGATGGGATCAAAGAGGAAAATAATTTAAGCAGAGATGTTTTATATGCACTGGAGTCTAAAAAGAGAAAGAGATCGTGGCTGTAATTGGTTATGGCAGAGGGGTACTAACAACAGCCAGGAGGTTGTCTCGGGGCTGTGTACTAAGCAACTGGAATTGTTACAGACTGGCTATGATATCTGGTTTGCAATGGCAGGAATGAGTGAATCCAGCTTACACAGGGAGCTGAAAAGCGGGAGGGGTGGAGACGATCTAGGGTTGAAACAAGGTGGGGAGACCTGAATGGCAAGGACAACATTGCTATTACCAACAGCATCTGAGAAGAGAAATATGGGAGGGAACTGTAAGACACATGAAAAGCCAGAGACCTAGTAAACAATATAATGAGAAAAACAGAGGGATTTTGTGAGGCCCCATCTCCCAAGAAACAACCCTGGGAGGAGGTCATTCATTGCCACAGTGGCAGGCATGCATCACGTTCTCAGCTTTCTTCCATACTCCCTTTTCTCCATTTCGTCCTCCTCTCCAAGTTTCTTAGGCTCATGTAGATTCCTGAAAAGAAAGTGATGAAGGTCGCTCTCTTGTGATTGTTTTTGCAGTGGTTTAAATGGCAGTTGATAGGTGTGGGATTTTGAATTAAGCGTTTGCATAAGAAGACCCCACAGCCCATTACCAGCTAATCAAGCAGAGGGGGTGGACTTTGTTCTCACGTTATCTGTCAGGCCCTGAAAGCACTATTAAGGCATCAACTGTCCCTGCCCAGCCACCTGGTGCTTCCCCCACCCTGCCCACAGCCAAGGACCTCATGTCAGCCCCGCCAGGGCCGCCAGTCCCTGCTGCAGTGATGCTGCAGCAGGGTTGGTCTCCAGCTTCCATGGCCCAGCCAAGCTGGGCCCACCCAAGATGTCACTGTGGCTCTGCCTGGTGCTGAACCTGGCAACCATCTCCAGGTCTTCACCCTTCAGAAGTCCTTAGGGATCCAGGCTGGTGAGGCTCCTGCCACGCTGGCCATGCAGTTATTGCATTTGGCTCCCAGCTCCCCATCCTGAAGGGAAGTGCTGCCCCTTAGTGCTCCCTGACAACAACAATGGGACGTGGCCATACTTACAAAATCACAAGCCCATGGCCTTTCTGGCTACAGCAACAGGAAGGAAAACAGAGACAAGGTAGGTCACATAGTAAGGGTTCCAGTGTGTGAGTTACTGTAATGCGTTTAATCTCATTCCTCTTTAAACATCTGGGGTAATTTATTGGATAGGTTTGCATATCCCTTTCTATGCTAATTTTCTTGAATTTGTTCTTCTCCATCTTTATTTCACTGAATTATACTTTGTGGCTTTTCCACTCCTATTCTCAACCCTCCTTTCTCACAGCATAGTCCGAACAGGCTACACAGCCTTTCTATTTCCCATGGCCCTGGCTCTGGCACTTCTCCTCAGGTTGCTGCTCCCTGCCTCTCTGGGGTTTTTCTGTCAGACGCTGTTGCCTTTTCCCATGTACTCGTCTTTTCTCCTCACTTCAGTTCTTTTCATCCACAAATTGGCTCTTCCTTTTGCTTGCTCTTTTGTGGGCTGTTTGGTAACAGTTTTAGCACACTGGCAGCCTAACTGGTGTTGGCATCCCTGAAAAGGGGGATTTTAAGGAGTGATTTTAGGTGAAAAATGTAATAGCTCTGTAGGTGCTTTGGAAACGTCTTCCAAAAAGTGGAGCAGAAGAGGAGCAAGCAGAAGGTGTTTGTTGGTAGCAGGTAATGGTAGCAGGGTCTAGCAGTATGACTGATCAGAAAGTGGTGTTGAGCTTTTAATACTGCATGAGAAATGACAGGTAAAGGAAAACCTTGGAAGGCCAGACAATGAGATGACATTGATGAAACAGAGAAGAAGAAGCTAAAAGGCATAAGAAGGTGGTGTAATAAGAATAACAAGCAGTTTAATGATGGCAATGAGGAAGGTAGCGATGCAGTTGCTGAGACCAGAAAGAAATCTGATGCAGTAACGGATGGCTGAGATGACCACTGCAGGGCACGAGAGTTTTAGCTTGTGCCTGTGATGGAAATTGTGACTTTACACCCACCTCACTGCTGTGAAGCGTGCTATTCTGCAGGACACCCCTGACAGCCTTTTCCTCCGTAGCCCCCAGCCTAGCTTATATGTTGTCTCCGTGCTGAGCTTGCACCCATTCTCGCGTAACACCTTTCAGCCCCTGCTGCTTCAAGTGAGATGACGGCAGACTCTGGCTCTTGTTGGCAAAATGACCCAGATCAGATGATTCTTCCAGCCCTTGGCTGTCTGCAGCCTGCTGGACGTTCCTAATCCACTAATGATTTTCCACTTCATGGACAAGCCAGCCTGACTACTGAGACTGCAGTTTCTGGGGTC
Source organism: Bucorvus abyssinicus (assembly GCA_009769605.1). NCBI lineage: Eukaryota > Metazoa > Chordata > Aves > Bucerotiformes > Bucorvidae > Bucorvus > Bucorvus abyssinicus. Next base: position 18,336,906 of record CM020042.1, on the reverse strand, counting down.
TGTCTCCCTCCCTCCTGTCCATCCATAGCGAGTTGCACAGGAGCAAGGGAGCTGCAGATTTGGGTGAGCAAGGGTCTTGCTTCTCAAGGCCTGTTAGAACAGCGCGCTCAGAACGGTGTGCAGCAAAGCTTGTTTTACCTGTTCATTTTTTATTCTGGCTGCTCTGGGGTGTTTCTACACGTCATCCCCTCCTCACCTTCTATGTACCCATGTACATATCAGTATGTATGTATTTGCAGTCGTCTTTCTGAAGGGATTAACAGGGTTTAAGTACAGAATGGGGCTCAGCGACTGAGAATGTTATCTATTTCCAGGGATTTTCCCTACCTTCCACTGAGCTGCCCTATTGGTACCTTCTTTTACTTCTGACTTCAAATGTATCAGGAACACAAATAAGTATTGTTGTAATTTCATTCTTTTAATCCAGGAAGTCCCACTTATCGTCAAGTAGGGTGCAGAGGATCACCCCATACGCACAGCTGTGATCAAGATCTGTCTTTGCGAAAAATTAGCTTAAGACACACCTTTGTAAGTTTATCACCAGAATGCTTTAAATCCTTATCAACCTACTTAGTTAGTTTACTTGGAGCAAATAATACACCAGTGTAACTGATATTAAAACGTTTCTGTATGTACACATGCATATAGTTCAGACATCTATACACATATATACACGTATTTCTGTACTTGCATTACAGCTGGCACACATAAAGATATAACATTAGTCAACATTTCCAGTTATAGGACATCTAATTTCTTATAGAAGTATCAAAATGTTGTTTTTCAGACTTTTTAAAAATACTTCTTTTAAAACTGTGGTTTTTTCAATTGCAATGGTTCATCATTTCCAGGAGAAGGATTAGGAAGTGCCGTATTATGAATGAGTGTTTTAACAGTTCAAGGACAGAATGATGTACCAGTGATACCTGTTCAAGGCAACGCAATCTGCTCCTTCAGTGCCTCTGCTAGGAACAAACCTGCATGGCAGGAGGGGGAGCTTCAACCTGGGTGTAATGTGCTAGGTCATGTACTCACATGACTTTATCATTAAAACATCTTTGGACTGTCTAAATATTTCCTAATTGAAAGTACTGGAGTACTAGAGATTCCATGTCAGGCATTGTTTTGTTCAGGGGAGAAGGAACTCATTATAAAACCAAAGTTGGTCATTGGATAGGTGTGAGGGGTTGTGGTGCAGCTACATATGGTATGAACCGCTAACAGACATATGGGATGGTTGCAGAAGGTCTAGTATCACAAAATAGAAAGCAAGTGTGAGGCAAATGATCCAAGAGAGAACAATTTAACTGAAAAACTTATATGCTAACTCAAGCATATGACAATTTTGTGAGAGCCCTGGAAAAGTACAATCTCATCATTGAGACAGATTCTGGGTCGAATGAGCTAGCCTGACACACAGGGGACGTGCAAGAAGGTTGCCAGCCACTCCTCCATACCCAGTGTAGCATATAGAAAAGGGGGATGGTGAAAGTAATGAAAAGCAGAAAACTGTCATAAATCCATTGCAGAAAAACAGGAGGATGGAAATAACATTTTATGGTCAGCAAACTTGAGAGCAAAGATATGAACAACATGATACAACTTCTTCTGCTTTTGTTATGAGGAGTGTGTATATCGGGAAGAGAAGAATCCTGACAATGGATTAGTAGAGGGAGATGGTAGAATTATCAGTAGTGCAAAGAAGGCTGGAATTCAATAAATGTTTCTCACTTTATAAGGGCTTTGGGCCTTCTTCCCATCTCGCATGCACATGAGGTGATTGTCATCATTTTCTCCGATAATCTGCTCCTTGTTTGCTACCACCCTTGGCTGGAGCAGTTACTCTGGCTGATCTCACATAGCAACTTTGAACTACGTTACAGGAAGCGGACCTCACCAAACTGACTTTACTAGTTTTATTTGGGCTTGGTTGATTAAGGTAATAACATTGATATAGCGGATTTAGAATTGTATAAAGCATTTGACTTGGTGCTGCGGCATGTTTTGGCTATGAAGCTAGAAAGCCACCAATCGGCTGGACACACACTGAAGGAATTAAACACTAGCTAACTGACAGGCCTCAGAAAAATCTCATCACCTGGTAGGAATCCTTCTGAAAGGGTTCTATGAGAAAGGGTTCTATGAGGAGCGTTCCTTTACTGCCTGTTTTACTGTTTAGTAGCGTCCAAGGAAGAGTCATCAAATGATTTCTAATGAGATCTGCAGAATCCAGACAGTAAGACATGCAGAGTTGAAAATATTAAGCCATAGCTATGTGTGGTTGATCTAAAACGATGTGATCTGAACAACAAGCAAAACCGAAAAGTGCAGTGTAAGGCTGTAGTCGAGAAGACTTCATACTTCATTAAAAATAAAAACCAAACCAAAAGAATGCACAGAACCCCCACAACCATGTGTAACAAGAACAAAGCAGATTAATGCCCTATTTTTCGTTTTTAATACTTTTTCCTCTCTTTGGGAATACGTTACTTCCAAGGAGGCATTTAGATCTCTGACTCCTTGCTGTGTTACTTTTCACTAGAAGACATTTCTGCCTTTTTTTTGAGTCCTACGGTACTGTCTTTCCACCTTGCCTGTGGGAGCCCGTTCTGCTGCCCTTTGGTTACACCAGAAGCAGGCTATTTATTATGGAGTTGTTGTGTTCATAGAATCACCACACCTTGACTGAGGAATGCCTTGTAGTCGCCCAGTCACCTTCATTTGAGATAGGATGAGGTAAAACGCAAAGAGAAATATTAGCTCATTACATCTACAATAGACAACACTATTACAAATATCTGGAAAAGACTTAAGCGAAGAAATAGAAGAAAAAGATCATCTGATCTACTGACACTGAATGTATCACAAAGGTGTTTTTTGTTTTGGTTTTCACCCCCTCCTTTCATTTCCAGGTGACTTGTGCCTCTTCTGACAAAATGGCTCTCAGAATATTCTTTCCTCCTATTCCTCAGGTTGCTCTTAGGTGATTTTCATCATTGATGACCTTGCATTGCACAGAACTCTGTATTGAGGTCTCCCATCAGAAAACGTCTTCAGACGAAGCCTTCAGACTTCACCTGCAGGTAGCTTTTCTGAATCATCACTGGTTGATAGATGGTTTTAACTCTTACAGCCAGCCTGCTCTTTGGAGTATTCTAAGGGATCCAGACAGATTTCGTTTGTCACCTTGGAGTTCGTTCTGGCTCTTCTCCTAAATTAAAATAAGGATTCTTTTGCTTCCACAATTATGCAAATGTCTTAGAAGAGGTGTTGTCTCCCGTGTTTGACTAGCTCATAAACCGCTTCTCTCCCTCAAGGAGACAAGTCTTCCATTTCCCTCTGGTGACTCATTGACGTCTTTCAACATGAAATGTCTCTTGCGACAGACCTCATGTTCTGTGCCAGTAATTTAATTAACAAATATGAACAAGTATCTAAATAGGGTAAATTAATCTAGTTAATCTCCTGATTCCCGAGGCAGGTATGATAACAACTACCCTGAGGTGACAGCATTTCAGGTAAATGAAGCCCAGCCTCTTTCTCCGAAGCATACTCTAACCAGAAGTCCCCGTACTGAATTATTTAGTGTCGTATTTATTTTAATTGCTACACAGTGTGAAATTGTGTCCACTTCTGAAAAAGAGTAAAAAGTGATCACTCAACCTTGGACCTCACAAGATCAATGAACAATCTGCTGACTTCAGCTGGCCTTGAAACCAGCCTTTGATGCGTTAGAAGTCAACAGATCGCACAGTGAAGGGAGAACTGACCTGCAGGGAAGGAAAAATGAAAGGCTGAAGATCAACCCATATTTTTTCTTGTAGCCTTTATAATGGCTTTATGCATCCAAGAAAATGCAAAAATATTGGCTAAATGCCATCGTGTGTAAAAATACGGCATTCATTGGAATGAGTGTTGTAACAGTTTAATGTAAACACAAGTAAATTGTTAATACATGTGAGTGTAATTAGTTTCTAATGTTTACAGGTCGAGATAACGAACAGCCATCCCTCTCCATTCCTCAGGTCATCCTACACGAAGAGGGATTTAACAATTAGTAATGCTGTTAACTCTATGAGTTTGTAGATACTCTGGTAAAGATGTCTGAGACAATAATCCCCCGTCAGCCCTGAAAGGAAGCAGCCTTGTGTGCAAGCACATGTTCAGCAATTTAACCAGTGCCGCCTTTACCGCTGTCTCGGCACCTACAGGAAACCCATTTCCATTATGGCAGCTGAGGTTTCGGGGCATCCACACCGGGGCATGGGGAGCTCCACAAATAACTGCCAGAGTGCTTCTGTGGTGTCTTTGTGAAAACAAAACAGATCAAAGTTAGAGTTACATCCTCAAGAAATCCAGGCAATGACGGTTTTATTGCCAGCAGGTTCAGGGTGAAAAACTGAAAAGCAGAAGACAGTGTTGCTTGACTTTGTTGGTGGCGCAGACTTTATCGTCTACCGTAGTCTATTGGTAGGAGTGCAGATTCTCTGCTGGGACATGGACGAGTTCCTCCTGCAGGGCGTTTTCATTTATTTGTTCAAAGTGGGAAGCCTCAGGGCAAGAATCTCACCTCGAAAGCATGCAGGCTTGCAGATAGACCTATTGCAGGTTGCAGAAAACTTCGTACTCCCGAACTCCAACAAGTAAAGTTATTTCAAAAAAATACATTTCTGTAATCCCAAATGAGGTGGTGGTTACACAGTGTGAAAGTACAGAGAGTTTGCTTGGCAGGAACATCAGCTTTAAATAAAGAGAAGGGAGGAACATTTGCTCATACACAGTTCATTGTTGAGAAAGGGGGGAATTTTGTAATACTTTTAAATGGCCATATTATTTGTTTGGTTTAACGGTATAATTGTGGTGAGTCTGTTTCATAGGAGAACTTTTACTTATTAAGAAAGCCTGTTCATGTAGGGCTTGAAAGGTCCTTCTGCTATTGTGAATTCTGTAAGAGAATACCGTGTTATCTTTGTTACAGCAGTCATACAGAATCTAACTTGTATTATATTTCCTTGTTGACAGAAAGGCACATTTCCAGTATAGAGAGCACGTCATCCTCCTTCTTGTGAGAATAATATGAACCAGAAGGTGTTAGTTTTCATTCTCCCCAATTTTATTTTTGGGGTATTTCTTTTTGGTTTTTTCTGTAAGAGACAAAAAAACCTAACAGGTAAGTAAAGAATTTACTTAATGTTTTCTAGACTCAGGGTCACTTTTCCCAAATGAGTTAGAGAGTAACTATGGAGCCGAAGTGACAAACAGTACTACGAAAATATCCAAGGCCCTGTCACTGTGATAGCTGTCTTAGCAATGTACAAAACCCAGTCGACATTAGAAGAGTTAGAACATTGATCTTGCTCGCTATTGCTAACAAGTTGAAAATTTTAATTTTAACAAACTTTTCCCTAAGCAGGATAGTTTATTCCATGTTTGCCATAGTGGAGTCCAGTGAGAGTAAACAAAAAGTTGAGTTTAGCATCTTCATTAGTTTTTGTATGCAGGGAGGTAGATTGAGAGCTACAATTGTCACAAGAAAGAGACTTATGTAAGCCAATTTCACACTAATCTTTTAAATTTCTTCCTTGGTTGCAGGTGCTTTCCCTAATCCCGCTGAAGATTGGCTGGCAATTCAAAACGATCGCAAAAGCACAGTGGCTTCTGTTTGCCTGAAGAACAACCTTCTTAAATTAAGAAGCAAATTGGATTCTCGTGTTGCAAGCCAGCTCTTCGTGGAGCACAAACATAAATTTATCTACTGTGAGGTGCCCAAGGTAGGCTGCTCCAACTGGAAGAGAACTATTTTTCTTCTCCAAGCAGACTTGAATGCAGAAGCTTCTGAAATTGAGCATGACCACATCCACCAAACCTCACTGATCAAAAAGCTGGTGACTTACCCTCCTGCCATACAAAAGGAACTTCTGAACAATTATACTAAAGTGATGTTCACCAGGCACCCCTTGGAACGGCTGGTTTCGGCTTACAGAGATAAACTTCTGCACTCTGAGCCATTCTACAGTATCACTGTTGCAAACGAGATTAGGGCAATGTTCAGGAAAACCAAAAATTCTTCTGAAAAAGTGAGCTTCCAGGAGTTTGTCAACTTCATTGTAGCAAAACCGCCAAATACTCTTGACATTCACTGGAAACCGATGTTTTTGCTCTGTGATCCTTGCAACATTCACTATGATATTCTGGGTAAGTATGAAACACTTGGGTTAGATTCTGAGCATGTTCTGAAGGTCGTTGGAGCACCAGAGAGCCTACACTACCCTAGCTTGAAGAGGTATGGCTCAGAGAAACGAACTAATGGTGATATCACCTTGGAGTACCTCAGACAACTGAACTCAGAACAAATTGAGAAGATCAAAAAATTGTATCAAATGGATTTTTTCTTGTTCAACTATACTATGAAGTATGAGGATTATTTTTCCCTGAATGACTAATGTAGGTTAAACAAAGAACAGTTTCCTGTGTACGAAATCGGCTGAACTTGTCCTTACAGGTGCTAGGTAGGTGGGTTGGTTACGGACTGTTGCTGAGATTTTATCGGTGTTTGGAGATATGGTTTATCATCCTACGCGCTCTTATAGCAAATCTCTGCCATGATCTGTTGTGCTATAAAGGACTTTACTAAATGAAATCATTGCCTTCCTGTTTGATCATTAACGGTGTATGGTTGTTTCATGAAGACTCTTTATTATGATATATTATTATGATATTTTGGTCTGTTGGTAAGAGATGGGGGAAGGATGAAGAATGTTGCTTTTCACAATGAATATTTTTAGAACGCCTTTTTTATATAGATGTTTTAAACCCTTTATTAGAAAAAGACATATGGAACAATAAATAATTTGCTTTAGAGTCAAACTACTGTCTGCAAGAGCCTCAATCATGAACCCAGTAGGAGAGGAGTAAGTAACTTCAGATGCTTGCAGCTGCATTACACAGACCTTAAAGCCTGATTATATTCCCCTCTAGCAGTGCTCTCACCACCGCCCATCAGCCTCATCCTTTGAGCTGTAGAGTTGGCAGCTATCCAGCCAGGGTTTCTGATGAGCAGGTCTGGTGTTCATGGTGACTCTGCAAACTCTTTTCACCACCTTTATGAGCATGGTCTGATTTAAAAGAGATGGCCTGGAAAAGGTATCTTTTTTTAGAGAAGTAGTTAGCGGTACATTCTAAACGGTATGACTGGGGTGGTGCAGTATCTAAAATCGCAGTGGAAAGGTGTCTTGTATCTATTCCCCAAAAGCACTCTTCACCCGGTCAACTGACTGGCCCATCAGCACAGGTGGGAAAATGTTTGGGCTTTCCCCCTTTGTGCCTGCTGGAGCCCGTTTGTCCTTGGGACTTACCTAAGCGTGGCACTTAGGTGGAGCTGGGTAACCCCAGCCAACACATTTGTTCTACCCGTTGCTCTCTCACCTCACAGGAGATTGAGTGCAAATAAAATGAAGAATTGTGGTGAGGGGAGCAATGAGGCATGTGGGAGAAGCAACTCAAACCATTCTCCACTTCTTATGTTCCTAGGTGGCTTTGGTTTCAGATCACTGAGGAGTCTACGCCTGCTGCTGTATTAAGTACAAGGCTTGGCCCATTTTTTTGACAATCTATTGCCTAGTCACATTGAAAATCTATTTGTGATCACATTCATAGTAGCAAGCTTTAGAAACTAATTGTGAGTATGAGCATCGCCTTGAGGGGATGTCAGACTCTCAGGAGCTAACTTGAAAATCTCTCAAATGCACTTGGTTCCTGTCAGCTACATCTGCAAATGTACAAAGGCTGGCAGGCTAGTCTTGGATCCAAAGTTAAGTCACAGCTTCTGATTACACAGAAAAGGACAGGAACAAAATAACATAATCATGCTGCAGCCACCAATCTGTATAGCCAGTGTGGCCAGCAGCATGGCCAAGGGACAGGGAAAAGGAGACTGGGAAAAATGGATGCAATGGGATTTGAGTCATGAGGGTTGTGGAGAGAGCGTTCCGTGCAGGGAGCAGGATGCAGGGGTGGTCTACCCCAGAGGGAAGATGCAGTGATATATCGGACATCAGCTGGAGACACTGATGAGACCAAGGTGACGGGAGGAGGCAGAGGAAGAGGCTCTCTGCATCCCTCCTTGATGGCAGACAGTACACAAAGCCAGGGCTACCATTCCGCACATCTGGCAGCTCTTGCACGGCTGACTATTCCATAAATGGGGCAGCTTTGGCACAGGGAGAGATACAAAGTGGGAAGAATAAGCAAGAACAGCATAACATTTTGGGTTCGGTTGGTTGGTTGGTTCGTTTTCTCCCAAAATAGTTAGTGATTTTATGTGGAGCAATCCATGCTTCTGGATCTTAACCCCACCACCACTATATTTGGTGTCCCCACAGTCCTACTATCCCCAGATACTGGATTGCTCATGCTGCCCTGGCAACCCTGTAGTTCACATGGATTTTTTTTTTTAACTTTTTAATTGTGCTGAGGCAGAGGAAGCTGGAAATTACTCCCATCAAAGTTAAGGTTATGGGGAGGGATGCATTCTCCTTCCTGTATCAGAGCCACCTCCAGCTATGTGCTTCTCCTACTTTGCCAGGTCACGCAGAGGAAGAGGGGAATAAGATTTGCTTTATAACTTGCTTCTACGCGATAGATCCCTCCAGAGCTATAAGCTTCAGCAAACTTACTTTAATTTTCTGGCACCATCATCCAGCCTGGGAAAACCCTGAAGGAACGATACTGACCGAGTCTGATAGGTGTCCTTGCTATCAGCACTCTAGTGCTAACATCCCCTCCAGTTTCTTGCTTTCTATTCTTGTTTCCTCTTTCACACAGGATCACATGTTCTTCCTACAGTGGTGACAGAGAATGGATGGCTAATTCATTCATCACAAGCACGAGTTAGAAACAGGCGGCTATCTACTGCTGTAAAAAACCTCCGTAACTCTTCACGACGGAGTTTCAGATTTGACGTTTGCCTATAGGAAACTGTAAGTAGCACATTGCCTGGAACCACTGGCTGCTCTAATGCTGTTTAGCCGGTGTGGATCTCATAAAAAAAAACCCTGCAGAGGATACGCGTGTGCACATATAATAGTTTTAGGAAGTAGTGTCATACAAGAAGGGTATAAGTTGTGCATTACCAACACCAACAGAATGAGAATAACAGGTTGATATCGGTTCGAAAATAGCAAAAAAGGACGTTACCTTATAAAGGATCCTGTAACACACCCCTGCAGGCATCTTTTAGTGCTCAACCCAATTCACCCCATTTCCATTTCTGTGAGCATGAGAATCCGCGCCCCCGCCCCCTGCCCAAGAGCTGCTGCGCAGTGGTGCAGGAGAACCTAAGAGCTCTGCAGTATGTTTCCGACTGGAACATAACGGAAGCAACGGCGACTTGCTCTATGTTGGAAAAAGCCTTCACAGCTTGTGAAGATGGGCATGGAAGTTCGGGCTAACCTCAAAAAATGAGTCCGCAGGAGAAAATTGCAAGGTCTTTATTACTTGCATTGAGTTGCCTGTATTTTTTAGCGATGGCTGTCAAGAATCAATGTCCGTGGAAAACTCCGGTCTGTGATATTTCCTAATGCGTGAGCGACCGCCCATTGCCCAGAGCAGAGTGGGGGCTGTACTGCCTTCTTTATTCCCCAGGGGAGCCCCCAGGCTCGTTCCACTGGGCAGCACTGTAAGTTTGACGATGAAAGGGCTTACTGTTATTTCGCTCTTGATACTGTAATGTAATGAAAGTTGATGAAGGCTCTGGGCCTGTCTTAGTCAGCCCACAAGAACTGCAAGACACCTGTAAATTTTATGATGAAAATGAGAAGGTGACTGTCTCTTCATGGCCTGGGAGAGAGATCTCCTGTACTTCCCTGCACACGTACTGTCCAGAACAAAGGCTCTAAGCTGAGCCGGCCTCCCTCCTGCCCTTGCCTAGAGAAGAACCTCCAGTGGAACTTCTTTCCTTTGCGCGCCAGCTCTGGGTGGTGTTCTCCTGGGAGGAGAGTGGGTGCTTGCGGCTGGCATCGGGGGCAGAGGTGGCGTGGTGTGGCTTCGGACCCAGGCCCTGAGGTGGATTCGAAGGGGTAGGGGCTGCCATAATTCTTCTGCTGATTTATTGCTATATGCCTGTGGTATGACAATGGCTGTTTCATTTCTAATTACCTAATAAACTGTAGTGAGTTAACACGTTAATCTATTTGTTCATCCTTCCCAATAACATCTGTTTAAAAAGAAGCCAACCCTCTCGGAGGTGTTCCATCAAACCATAACAGACCACACGCTATTAGACACCAATAAATACAAATGTCTCTGCCTTGGTACATTAATACAAAGTTGTCTTGCAGGACTGTTAAAGAATTGAAATAATTAGCAAATACTAACGAGCACTCCAGTTTGGAGAAAAGACAGAGCTAAGCAGAGAAAGGAATAGAAACCAAAATATCTACAAAGTCAAGCTTGCAGCTTTCCAACAAATGTATCAGCAGTGAGGAAACGAGAGGATTTTCCCGTTCTCGTGGATATCCCCACACACATCCCTTCAGGACAGGTATCCACAAACCTGACGTCATACTTCTTTGTGAAAGTGTAACAGATCTGATAGTCGATCCGGGTGTGCCAGCAGTGGGGACCATGTCACCCCTTGTTCCTTGAAGCAGACAGTTCCTCCACTTAGAAGCGAGGGTTCTGGCTGGAAGCACGCCTCATCTGGCACACCGTTTTGGATGTGAGTTGTGACAGGTAAGCTGTGTTTAGTGGTTTCTTGTTCAGAGAACTTCCCAAAGCAGGACAGCTGTGACCAGAATAGGAGGTGTCCACAGAAGAACATGAGCAATGAAACTTTGAGTGTTTGCCGCTCCACAGGAGCGTCCCCTGACCAAGGGGAAGAAGAGGAAACACCACCCGTGCAAGCGGCTGCCCACTGAACGAACAGCAGTCCTCACGGCTCACAGCTAGAAGGTGATTCTGTTTCTGCATTCAGACTGCTCACATGTCAAATGCTTTTAGCGATACGATATCCAGTTTTCTTGGTTAGTCTGTCATAGAGGTAGAACAAGAAAAGGGAAAGGAAACAGGAAAAGAAAAAGACACTGATGCTCTGTGATTGTGGTGTAAGCCTGGCACGATTTCTCCCTGTCACAGCACTTCTCATCTCCCTTGCTCCCAGAATTTTATGCTAGGTCATGATTTAGTATAAAACAAAAAGTTATTAAATTATAGAACTTACATAAATTAATGTAAACCAAATAAAATCAAATCAGGCAGAGAATTTACCCGATAGGAAGTTCTCTTGGAAGTTTTGGCTGGGTCTCGAATGCACACAGGTGTGCAGTTACAATGCTGCTTCTGTTAAGAACTACTTCTCAATAAAAAGCTCAAGTGATCCTAAGTCTCAGCCGGTATACTGAGACTAAAATTCCAGTGAATCAGTACGTCAAAAATGAGTGATACCTCCGAGGATCAGGTCTGTGAAAAAGAACCGGCTCAGCATCATTTCAGCACTACCCATGTCCACCTCACCTTTGCTCACAACTACTAGAACACTTTCTTTACACCTCCAGGATCCTTTTTGTCACTTCTTCTGGAGTTGTACCAAAGCTTAACAAGATGAAAGGGCTTTCTCTGAAAGTCCCATCATCCCACCCTGCAGAGACATTGTTAACGAGATTATGCATCATTTGTGGTGTCCCACAAAAGGTACAACAGTTCAGCCATTACTGGAGCTCGGAGCAGAACTCAGCACAAGCACCTAAAGCCAGGTAGGCATACTCCAGCTTATATTTTTATGATTTAGCAGAAGACTGGGGAAAGCTGTTTACCTACAAATCTATTACTATTATCTCAACTCCCACTCCACTTGATTGCATTGTCCCCCTTTTTTCCCAGATCCCGTCTTCAGTATTCACCTGGACTGCATGTATGGACTCCTGCTGAGTTCCCACAGCTAGGGGCCACCTAAGAGGTGCTGCAGATGCTGACTTACTCAGGCACAGGTTGTTGGCAGGTGCACATTGCTGGATGTATTGCAACTATTGTAAGAAGGCTTTTCCTGTGACAAAGTTTTTCAAGCCCCTGCTCCAGGAGCAAGATATTACTGCAAGCTGAGATGAAAATAGAAAGTGAAGGACATTTGGAAGGCATTTCCCCTGCTAAAAATAAACTCGACTTCCATTCAGATAGGTTTAGTGGGTAAGCAAGAAAGCTAATCTTGGGATCATCAACGTCAAGTCTCAGAGGCTCTTGTTAATTATAAACCAAAAGAGACAGGAAACCCTCTCTCATGAGGGGCCATCATTCTCTGCAGGTAAAATGTTTTTCACCCCAAGAGATTTGTTAAGATCTGCCCCCAGAGGTGCCTACATGGTAAAGGAGATCCTTGAGACTTCTAGCTTTTGATAAGCATGGAAAAGTAGAGTGATGAAGCTGGGAGAGAATCCACCTGACATCTGAATGTTAAGCAATTGTTTCTGGGTCCATCCCTTTCCAGAGAGACAGCACAGGTAAGAAACAAAAACGGGGGAAATATCAATCAAACCAATATAAACAAATTATTATCCTGAAGATTTTTGGTATTTAACTGAATTGTACCTTTTTTAGTCTTTAGACTCCTATCTGCAAGGCTGAGGTTATGGGTTTGGCTTTGTTTGACGTCTTGCTGCACAGTAAATATTGCTGCAGGTAGACCCCTTTAGGTTGCATAATTTTAAACAAAGGGTCACAGTGATGCTTTTATTTGTAGTAACTTTCTTTGTGGCTGTGCAGAGTCAGACACCCACTTAGCTGCATACCGTGTCAGGATTTGGATTTCCTCCCAAGTTCCTGTGGCTGTGGTTCACACGTTGCGGGACTCTCAGGAGTACCCTTCTCACTGTTGGTGGCTGACTTTGCGCTATGCGTTAGGCATTTGTTACAGCCTCTTCCGAGGCTTTTCATTCTACTCAGGTTTTGGGGTTTTGTTTGTATCTGAAACAGATTTGGCCTTCACCTTTGCAAACTGCAGGTTTAGGAGATGATGAGAATATTTAGTCTCTCTAAAATTGCAATAATATACACAAAAATTGGCTCTGAAATGGCTGCTTTAACCACTTATTTAATATGTAAACGGTTCTAAAATTTCTTTATAGGTATTTAAGTCTTGCAGCCTTAGTAAAGACCATGTATTGCAATTCTTGTCTGCTCTGCTTTAATTTTTCCTAATTTGTGTTCTAACAAACCCTGGATTTTGTGAGTTTAGAATACTTTTCTTCTTTTGGGGCATCACGCTGTAAGGTACAGGTGTTATCAGGTCTACCTAAAAGGGCCCATAACCTGAACACACCCACACCCCACACACCCCCCCCCCCACCCTGCAGTAACAATTAATTTAAATTTATCATTGAAGGAGAAGGTGTCCATATTGATTATAACGATCTTGTCGTGTTTGAAGGATAAATCAGTTCATCAATAAATATTTTCTGCTCTCTCCTTCAGGATAAGGCATATCCAATGTGTGCAAGCAGGGAAGGGATGTACTGTTCAGTTATTGGTAATACTTTACAGGGCTGTGCTGCAGTGCTTCATGTTCCTATCGGACTATGGAGACTTCCACAGGACGTTCCTCCAGGGTAGGAGACACGGGAACTCTGAAAAGCATGGCAACACTTTCTGACACAAGCATGATTACCAAATTGATTTGGATGCTTACACGGCATTACATCAACCTGAAGGAGCAGTGAATATGGCTTCTGCTGCAGCTATGTATGTGGAGTAATTTCCACATTTGAATCAAGGCTAAAAAGGACTCTAGATCAAAATTTTTCACTTCCAGGGCTAATGCTGTAGTCTGAAAGGAAAAGTAGGATTTGGTTGCCATGGCTGTTGAGTTTTGGGAAAATCACGGTGCTTTATCTGTGGGATAGATGTATCCTGGACACAGTGACCAGCAAGAATGCCTCGAGGGCTGCGAGCTCAGGATTGTCCAGCCTGGAAGTTTCAAGGGGTCATAGGCAGGAGAGAATACAGATCTTGGAAAATACCACAGCAGTAATTCAAGCAACTATGAGAATATATTAATGAAATGCTTGGCTCCAACCATACAGATGAGAGATTAGACGAACCGCGCTTTTGACCTCTAGTGTTTACCCCTTAAGTGTAACAACGGTGTTTCCCTTTCCCTGTCCTTGAGAAATGAAGATCTAGACAAGTCTCCACAACACCGTGCATCTGGAAGAGGAGAAATGGGAAGTTAAAGTTGGATCCTCTTACCGAAGTGTGAAAGATCCTTTGGGACACCAGTGAGGGCCAGAAGTTAAGTGGTTGGAACAAGAAGCATGGACACTGCAGCCCAACACTGCTGCATCTTGAAATAGGACTGATCTCAACAAACACTGGTTCATCAAGGACTCCTTGTCTCTATAATGAAGCTTACATTCATCTGACTACCCCCGCCAAAAGGCCTGGGATGCCACAGACACTGTACTTCACATTTTCCAGAAAAGTTTTTGGTAGAATTCCTGCAGGTGTTGAAATTAGCATTCAGCGCTTTTCCAGTGTAATTGTAATTCCTCTGCAAAGAAATCTCCTGGGCATCTTGGACAATGAACCTGAAGGGGTCCTCAAGAGGCCCTCCGTTCCAGTATTCGTTAAATCTCATTGCTGGCTCATGGTACCGGAGTCCTAGCACCCCACCAGACTGCCTGATTCTAATTCAGGGCCTTGCCCTCAATGCCAGCTGCTGCCTGCAACTGGCTAACAAAGCTCTTCATCAGAGAGCTTAGCAAGCCAATTTTTTTCAGACTTCACACACTGTTTATGTTTCGCAGAACCTTTATCTTTGCTGCTCTCCATTGAATTCTTTCCAGTTCCAGGTGGTTTCCTCCTCTCCTGAAGCATGATGCCCACATCTAGGTGCAATCCTGAGAGTGTGCAAATGTCACGTAGATTAAAAGTATGGACTCAAGTATATCACGTATTACATTCCCCATTGTAAATTCAATGTCACCCTTGTGCTAGTGCATCACCTCTTGTGTTTTTAAGACTGAAACATGATACGCACTCAAACATCCCAGGACTCAAGACATGGATTCTAACCCAAGCTTTTAAACCTGAAGCTGGACAAACTCTCCAGCCTCATAAGGCCAGACTTTTGGACAGGTTTTGTTTTGTTTTGTTTTGTTTTGTTTTGTTTTTTCCTTGTGGCAGCTAGCACCCTGGGAAATTAGTCTGGTTTAACCTCCAGATGTCTTTAAAGAGAGTATCCAATTATTCATCCAAGTTCATATGGGGCCATCTGGTGGTGCAGCATGGGCTGGGCAAGAGAGGATTACTCAGAGAAGTTCTTGATGGCTGCTGTGTTTCAATTTTTTTTTTTTTTGACCTAAAGTCTTGTATCTCAGGATTCTAATACCTGTTCTTTCTCTTCCCCTGATTCTCTCCCCCTCCCCCTCTTATTATCCCCCTCTTTTCCAGGAACAAGAATTCAGTTTCAACTTGGCCACCAGCAGCTTTCTTGTCCCAGTAGTTTGCTCATCAACGTGCCACAAGCCTTCCTCCCTAACTTGCTAAGACGTAAGGATTGTCCAGCTTCTCACACTGGAAATAACATTGTGCTGCTCAGGCAAGAACTTCTTGTTTCTGTGTTGCACTTCGCTTAGATTTATTAGCGCCCTCATTAAGCTCTAACTCAACTTTATGGTTCAATGTTATATAAAAATGAATTATGAACACTGTTAATTTCCAGTTGCCTATATTTGAAATGGCATTTTATTTTGTGCGCTTTGATTCATCTTCGTCATGGTTTCAGGGAGACTTTTATCCATTCACCCTCTTTGAATATCTCTTTATGAGTTTGTGACAAGCTGAAAAGCAGGGTGTGGTATATGGTTATGTCTGAACATCTAACATGCCATTAGGCATTTTCTGTGTAAAGTGTAGCTCAATACCTCTATTATTAGTCTCAGCCAAAATTCTGCTGAGACTAATTCACATGATGAAATCTGCAGATAATGTTGTTTTCCAGGAATCCATATGCATGTGTATCAAAGGGAAAAGGTTTTCATGGAATAACCAAAAACTGCTGTGAGGGAAATGCAGTGCCTCGAACAAAATTGAAGTCCAGCAAATAAACCCCTAGGCACTTCGTATCAGTGTCCTCTCAGCCCAGTGTTTCCATTTCTGAAGGTGCTTATGTCCTCATGAGGCAATTTCTCAAACTCTTTGGCAAGTATTTGGATAACATTATAGGAGAAATAGGATTCATTATTCCTTCAACTGATATACAGAAAAAAACACAAAAACATTACATTCTAATTAGTAAACATCGTAACTAATTAATACACATCCTTGCCAACTTTTAAAAAAAAACACACAAAACCCCCCAAGCTAAAACTGAAGAGTGTTTCTTCAGGTTGATAACAACCCGCCTAGGGAAGCAATGGTCTTCTCCTTGCAATTTCAAAGAGGATGTGGTTTTCTTTGCTTCCTGTCTGGTCATAATGCAGCCTTACAAAATTGTACTTACCTCAGGCAATAATGTACTGGCTGCATGAGTGAAATAACCTTGACATTTTTGTTTTGTTCTGCTGTATTTTTTCCATGATGTTGAAGACCATTTTAGTACTTTTTTACACCAGTAAAAGCACGGAGTATGTTCCCCCTAGTACTTTGCAGGGCTGTTTTGTTTATCACTGGACAAATTGTGCACCTAGACCCATCAAAAAGATGAAACAGTGGAAAGCACCATGAGTTCAGGAGGTTGGAGGAATGCTTGATTGCTGAGCCACCTATTCTGTCCGAGCAATCAGTAGAATTTGCTGGAATATTGACCTCCTAGCTTATAACATAGTAATGGAGGTCCTTAGGAGGAAGCATGGATGGCTTAATCCTGTCTTGCTTTTGGTGTGTCTTGGGAAGATAAACAGATGCAAATCCAGTCTAATGATCTGCCAGCCCAGTTTAGTTACTGAAGAGAACTACTTGTGCTCTTAGCAATGGTGGAAAGACCGAAGACAAGTGCCAGATAGATAGTACCTCAGCACAGGGTCATAGCAGCATCCTGTGTAGTTCATTCATGTATAGAACTGAAGAAACCCATCAGAACAATGGTGTAGGAAAACCCAGAATTTAACCACTAGGCTGAAGGAAAAGACAGAGCGATTTAAATTCTGATTTGAAAAAAATAACAAATGAAGAAGACAAATCCACAGCCCTAGGCAAAGCAGGCCTTCTCACAGTCCCGCTTATTTTTACTTCAGCAGAAATTGAGAGTGAATATTTCTTCAATGCAAAAACCAGAGATTATTTTCCATTCAGCCTATTAACCTGATTTACTTTCAAAATAATATGGAAGAAAAAAAGGTAATTAAAACTTCATACTCATTACCACAGAAAAAGCTTGGAAGAACCAGACCTTAAGCATACCTTTAATGTTATTTTATCTACTTGTTATACGGATTTCCTCATGCAACACGGTGCAATAGGCTGTCCATGGTGATTGGTTACACAGCATCGATGTTTATGTGGTGCTTGCATTCGCAGCAGCATCACGGTTGCAGTGTTATCACTGCCCAACTGTTTAAGAATCTTATCAGACACTTTTTAGAAGCATTACTAGTAGAGGCAGTTCTGGGGACTGGCAGGTGGTGACAGACCGCAGGCTCTCTGTTTTGAAGACAGAACCCCTAATGTACCTCAGTCCAAACATGAAGCATCGCTTCGGGTTTAAACACTGCTTTGGTCCAGTAGACTCGCGATGATTAGCGCTGCCAAAGCAAGCTGTACATAGCGCGTACGGAGACCCGACAGCGACCCTTCAGCGGAGCACGGGGGCGGTTTGGGAGAGGTGGAAGGGCCTCGTGGGCACCACGCGTTCGTGAGCTGTCCGCGGTGCTGAAAGGCGGCCCCGAGCCCGGCCTGAGCCCGCGGCCCCCGGCCCGCAGCGTGGCCCCGCCGGGCTGGAGGCCAGCACAGTGCTGCCACGACGAGCTACAACTACAGGCACAAAGCCTACGTTAGCAGTGAGGCTGGAAACGTTCTTCTCATGCTATATGGTAATTCTGCCGCCCGTGATGGATTTCATAGCTTACCCTTTTTCCAGGCACATTTAGGATCAGCTGGAGGAAGTTGTTATGCAATACGCTCCTTTCTCCACTTAAAGAATATGCTAGGCACAGGTAGTGAAAAACCCTTTGAAGACAGTGACCATGAGCATGTATGTATATTCGTGCTAAATTTGTTCCTATGACTTCAAGTAAAGAAAGTATAAGTACTTGTCGCAGGCAAACAAACAAAAAGCAAATATTTAATTTTATGAAACAACAACAAAAACCCCAGAGAAAATGTTTCCTGAATATTTTTCCAGATTATTTAAATTTTATTCTACTTTGTATTTCTATTTTTATTCTATATTTCAGTTAATTACAGAGGACAAACAATCAAGTCTTGGGAATAAAAATACCTGTCAAATTCTTCATCATCCTGTGATCTAGTCTACGAAGCTGGGAAAATGTATGTGCCAACAGCCATGCTGGGAATATGCAGGAAAAAGTGAGCATTGCTATAGACAGACTGGCACTAATTTGCTACTAGGTCATGACAAAGAGCACCTATAGATCCTAAAAAAACTCTCAAAACCACTGCATAAATTTTGCAGAAGCACAAACTAGACCCTTACACTAAAACAAAGCTGCTTGCTCATTGTTTAGTAATTACTCCTGCTTACCTTTTCCTTAAAATACACTCATACGGCATCATTAAAATCACTAGAGCGTGTCTATAACTCTTCAGGATGTATTAGATTTTTAGTGCAGCATTGTCAAATAACAAAGCAAACTGTGTGGACAAAGTAATCTTTAATGTAATAAACCCACATACCACCACCACCAGCCCCCGCCCCAGATACTCAATTGTTCAGTGAGAAGATTTAAGAATTTTCCAGAAAATTCCCTCTTGAAAAGGGAAATTAAACCCTGTGACTGTTGGGATATAAACTTTTGCCCACATCTGGGTAGTTACATCCTTCATTAAAAATGCTATTTCAATTCAGCTACGATGCCAGATTTATTGCTGTAATAAATACTACCAGTGATGGTTTCTGTGAAAAAAAAAACCAGATTCTGCTTTAATCTTTGTTAAAATCTAAACTAGTTATTTCAGACTTTCAGTTTTCTCCATAATCTGGAGGGGGGTTTTTATAATTTATACTTTAAAATGTCTCAAAAGTGGAATAACCTCTTGCTGAGATGTCTTTTAATCTCTTCTGATAGAGAAGAACCATGATTTATTCTTAAGTACACCCCTGGACTGCAGGATGAACAGGTGAAATTAAACTTCTAGAAACAGCCTGTCTGTTTACACAAGTCATATTCTGCTCTTCTCTACACTTTTATAAACCAGGAGTAAATCCACAGAAATTAATGTAAGCATCACTGTAAGCACAGGCGAATATGTCCTCTTGTTCAGAGGGGTTATAAATGGCCAGACAAAAATAACAACTCTACTTACTTAAAGCGTAAACCTATTAAGTAGTTTCACTGGAGTAATTTTCTTTAAATCTAATCTTCATACAGAAGTTCTCACATTCACCTCACAGGGAACTATGAGGAATGTGGTTGTTAGGATGAAGTGTTACCTACAGTCATCTCAAACATATGACAGCAAAACTTCCTCTTGTTTTGTTATGACATTTTTGTGTGGATTTTATGCTAAAATGACAGTTGTGGAAGATGAATCTTTTATTTAAGCTGAGAACAGGCAAAACACAAGCAGAAACCATGAAAGCATCTCAAAAGTTCTTCTACAAAGCTGCAGGCACTTTGAGGAAAGAGCACACAACTCCCATGTCAAACTAACAACATGCAGCCAGTGATGATGCTACCTGGCTGCTCCATTCAGCACTTGCTCCCCATCACGGAATAGCACACCCAGGGCCCCTTCTCCTCTCCCATTTTATTCTATGCCCTGGATATGTTGGCCCCTAGACCACCAGTAAGAGTGCAAGGCAGAAAAGTAGCGGTGACAGGCTGAGGGGAAAAGTGGGAAGAAAAGGCTGTACTCTTCCCCTTTCATAAGGAAGAACAACTGCCTGCAGCATGTGGGAGATGTGGGAGAAGAGCGGTTTTTCTCCCAGGTGCTTTCCCCTTTGTTGTGACCTTCCCTCTCTTCACCTCCTGTGTAGCTCTTACTTTCCAGAGTACTTCCCTACAAAGTAACCCTGCACTCCATACACCAGCGGACCACTGCGAGTCATTCTTGTAGCACGGATGCTGCGCACACTCCTTCCTTTCCCCGGGACTTACCCTTGTGTCTTTTCTCACTGTCATGGCTGTCACCTTATGACCTCAAATACCTGGAACTCCTTTTCCCAGGGGGCAGTGGCATCTGGCTGTGCCTGAGTTATGTTGTCCTTCCAACTAGCTCCCCCTCTTGCATCTGAGTATGTGAGGTAGCTGAATAGTTCAAGGTACTTTTTTTTCACGCATATGATTTGGAAATGTAATTTAAATTCCAGCCATGAGGGGACCTTCATAGTTTATAGTCTCTTTCCTGTAGGTTCATCTCATCCATACACTGAGATCCATACAACCACGCTCACTTCCACCAATGTATTACATCTCCCTCCTAGCTGAGAATCTGCTCAAATCCCAGTATGCCATGCTAAGTCAACTGTTATATCCTTGGAACCTGCATCCAACTTTATTTCCACCACTTAAACCCAACAGCATCTTTCCTGGTTTCCCCAGCAGTTTTGAATTCCGCTTTCAGGTCATCAGCTTTCCATATCCTCTGGGTTGCTCAGAAGGAATACTCTGGGGTACTAACAGCTGAGCCGACAGCAGGGCTGGGGAATGGAAAAAGGGTTTGCTGCATGTGCTGATCCACAGATTCTTGACCAGAGATCCAGGGCAGGGTACAGTCACAGCACTGATTGCTGCACATCTTAACAGTCCAGCCACAGTAAGATGTTTAAAATTGCTGCCTGAGTTACAGCTATGCTGCTTCTTAGGTAAAAGCAGATTCCTAAATCCTTTTTTTCATATGGCATTCATTGAGCAGATATCCAGACTTTATATAAAAAAAGAATCCAAGTCTTGCATAGAGAAATTTGGCTAATAGCCTATAAAAATTAATCCAAAGACCAGAGAGCTCTCATTAATAGCAACAATTGCTTTCACATCGTGTAACCCCCGTTTGGAGTCCCATTCTCCTCTTGCATTCAGTAGCTATGTTCTTGGATAACTTCATCGCGTTATGTTTGTATGACAAAAAGAGAGTGTGACTGTAACATTCACTAACTTGCTCACTTAATCCAGCGAGCAGCAAAGCGAGAGCAACTAGAACACCCAGCCAGGGTGCCCAGCCCTTTTGTAGCTGGTGGCTAGTGAAGGCTGCTGCCTGCCCTCACTGCCACTGCTCCTCTGACAGCTGCACCAGGCTGGCCAGCCCACAGGCTGCTCTGCTCGCACCTCCTCTGCTCCAGGAAGCATCACCTTCCCGCAGAGGTGCTCCTGACCGACTCCCCTCCAGACGGCAAGTCCCCCGTCGCTGTTTTCACTCGCCCGGTGGAGCTGTGCTCTTCAATTCAGCCGCTGGAGGGAACCGCAGCCTTGGGCAGGACAGGCCTGGGGGCGAGGCGGTGTCTTCCCTTCGGCCCGGCAGCCTTCTGGCCCATGTGCATTTCTTCAAGTTCTGAGAAAGGGCCTCTCTATAGGGAAGCGTACCTACCTTTTTTTTTTTTTTTCCCCCCAGAGAAAAAAAGTTATATCCAAAAAGAGATACTATAAACATTCTCTTGCTTTCATCTGTTGCATCCAAGAGAGACGTGAATCACAATTCCCAATTACTTTTCAGATCTTCTTATGTCATGCTCAGGTTGGAATTGATTGAACTCGATGTTTCTCAGCAGCCATGCTCTAAGCCCTCTGAGAAGTCTCATGTGGGCAATGAAGTATTTTGTACGTGTTAAACAGGGCAAGTTAAACCCAAGGCTCCTCTCTAGGTCATATTTAAACTGTTGTCTATGTGAAATCTTTCCATAGCATCTTTGCCTCCGCATTGTCAAGGCTTAGGCACCCCATGGGAATGCAAACTAAAAGGAAGTAACAATAAGCAATATGTCGATGATAACAATGTTTAAAAGCGGATTTTATGGGAATGAGACAGTCATTTCTTTTGCTAATATAAATAAAGGCACAAAGTTCTTTTTCCAGCAGGAGTGGGCGAGATGTGAAACCCCTGCAGTGAGAAGCAATACCGGTATGAATCAGAATGACTGTGATAAACAAAACTCACCCCTGGAGGCGATAACATGATCTGGTGGTTACAGGAGCAGAGAGCAAACTTGAAGCACCCGTTTCTGCCCCTGACTCACTCCCGAGTCTGTGGTCAGCTCCTGTCCTGTCTGTACATGGGTTCGCGCAGCTGTAAAGCAGGGACCCAGGTATCTGTATCTTACCAGATCTAGCTCTTGTCAAGTATCACTCACGGATACTGAACGCAGGATTTCACGAGTGGAAAGTACAAGTCATTACCACTTTGCCAGGATGAAAGCACCACTCCTTTCCTTAAAGCAGCTGTACACTTCCAAACAAAACCTGGAGATACCCAGCTGACTGAAGAATCTCTTTATTCTCCTGCTCGTGTTGAAAGACACTGAGTTAAACAACAGATCAGTAGCTCTCTAAAGCTGATAAGCTATAAAAGCAGTCCATTAAACCCATCTAATCTTATCCAACCAATCACCACTAATCATTATTATTAAAAGGACATGTTTCTAGTTTTAGACATGTATTAATTTATTAAAATTAAATGTATTGCATATATTTTGTTTCTCTCTTCATTAATTGAAAGCAAAACCTTTAAAATTAAATTTTGTAACTAATCTTAGCCCTGCGTGGAGTGAATTGGTGGTCTCAGAGCTGTTGCTAAGGTTCAGGTTTCCTACATAAGAAGACCTTTCAAATACGGTTTCCTAATCACAGACCACACATAATCCCGTAACTGCAGAATCAGCAGACAGAGCAGGGGCTGAAAGAGGCTGGAAGCTGAACTGTCCCTCCACGTGCTGCAGGGCTCCCCGAAGGGTTCCTCTTTGGCCTGCGAAAGCTTACACTGAACCTCTCTCCTGCGAATAAAGCTTTTCTCTATCTCGCTTGTCTACAGACAGAAGCTGCAAAATTCGTTGAATGGGTCTGACCCGTGTGTGTGTGCAACCTTGGACACCCATTTAAAACTGGCCTCTCTATTTTCTGCTCGATCTATAAATAGATCACTGTGAGTCTTCTTATAAAACCACCAATTATACAAGCACGCTTTTGATTAAACTGTTACGACCTTAGGTATGTATTAGGCCTAAACAGTTTTCATGTTCTGAGACTGACTTTCCGCACTATGAAATTTCAAGCGAAGTACAAAGTGAATAATAAAAGTGGTGTCTCTGCACCTTCCTTCAGAAAGAACTTGAACCAGCAATGGTCTACCTCAGAGGAATACCCTCCTGGAGGTGCTTTGGCTTTCTCTCACTGCCAACCCTTTTCTCCTGCATTTCTGCGCTAGTGTTTCTACAGAACTTGGCAGTAGCTGTCACCCCTGCCTCACAGGCCACACAGACCTTGGCCGCTCCTTGGAAGAACTCCCACAACTGCTTCTACTCAAAGAACTAAACCCACCGCAAGACCTGGCCATTTAAGCAAGATGCTCAGGCTGTCCAAACTCCTGGCTAGGCACCACCTAATGCTAAGAAGCATCTGAAGACACCTGAATTTTTATTTATGACGCTCCCCAGCTGCCGTCCTGCCTGCCGCCGGGCGTTCGCAAGCCGCGGGCTTTGTGAGCGGCGGGCAGTGGCGCGGGTGTGTCGTGGGGTGCCTGTTCAAACGGACTTTACAAACACTGCCCTGTGCTGTAAAACAGTAAACTGCAACCGAATCATCTGAACGAATCAAGACGAGTTAACCAATTATTTATAGCATCACAGGACCAAGGAGCCCCACCCGCGGCCTGGGCTGCGCGACGTGTTGAGTGAGCACAGCCCCTTCCGCGAGGAGCTCGCAGCCCAAGAACCAGGCAAGACAACAGATGGAGAGAGACAGATGGGAAAGTACAGGGAAACAATGAGATAAATGAGCAAAAACGAAGTCGACGCCTTCCGCATTTGGTTCCCAAATTATTAATAATCATCTCAGCTGACGTGACCCTACAGCAGAACGCCTCTCCTGCTCCAAAGGTCTGATTAGCTACAATCACAGCGCGTGCCGCAGCCCAGCCCGGGTTACGCTTTAGGGCACGGGTGGGAGTCAGGCAGGCAAGACGTACCGCGGCGGGGCTGTGACTTGCCGAGATCCGTTCGGTTACGGGGGCCGCGGTACCTCAGCGACCTGCGGCTTAAGGCAACCCGATTAAGCACAGGTCAGGAGGTGAAGCGCTGACCGCCGGAGCGCCGGTGCTCCGCGGGAGGAGGGCTCCGCCCGCCGCCTCTGCCGGGCGCAGGCGGGCCCGCCCGCAGGCGGCCGGAGGCCGTTCCACCCGAGCCGTGGGACCCGGCCGGCGCGGGCCGTGGGAACCTCCCGCGCTCGCGAAGCGGCGCGCGCGGCCCACGCACCGGCAGCCGCCGCACGGCGGCGGGGCCGACTCACGGCATCACGGGTCGCGCACGCACAACGACCCGCTCCCGCCGCGGGCCGGTGACCACTCGGGAACCTCCCACTCCGCCACCGCCAGGGGGGCCGGGGTCCCGCCGCAGCATCCCTGGCACCGGCGCCAGGCGGCGCCCACCGAGGGGGGGGCTGGTTCACACACGGACCCCAGACGGCCACGGGGAGGCCGGCGGGTGTGGAAACCCCGGGAGGGCGTCGAGAGCCGCCGCCGCCCCGCCCTCCCCTCCCCCAGCCGGCAGGGGGCTCGGGCGGCCGGGGCGCGCCCGCGCTGCGCAGCCGCCGTGCCCGGGGAGCCGTTACCCGGCGGGGGGCGCCGGGCGCGAGGCAGGAGCCGCTGGAGCGGGCGGCGGCGGCGCGCGCAGAGGGAAGGCGGGAGGCGCCCCGCCGGGACAGCGCGAGACCGCACGCGGGGGCGCCCGCCCCTCCCTTCCCCGGGGACCGCATCAGGGAAAGCGAAACCAAAAGGGCAGAGGAGGCGGCGCGGAACGCTCGGGCAAGGGCTCCCCGCGGCGCTGCTCGGCGCGGCTCGGCTCGCTCCTCCCCTCCGCGCCGGGGCGGGGCGGTGGCGGCGGGCGAACGGGCGGGCGGGCTCCGCGCGCCCCCATGGCCCTGGCGCCGGGTCAGCAGGCACGGTAGCCGCCTCCGGCCGTGGCCGCAGGTGAGTCAGAACTGCCCAGGGAGGGCGGGTTGGACATGAGCCTCGCCGCCGGGCTCCGAGCAGCGGCCGGAGACTGAGCCACAAAGAAGTTTCCCCCGCCGGTGGCGGCGTGGCTGCTCCCCCATGCACGCCCCCGGCCGCCGGCCCTGGGGCGCTGCCCGGCAGGCGCCCGGCGCCGATCGCGCCATGGAGTCGCGCCCGGGGCTCCACAGCAGCCCGGACCTCAGCCGGGCCCAGCGGCTGAGCGTGGGGGAGCTCCGCTCCCTCTTCGAAGCTCGCTGCGCCGCCGTCGCCGCCGCCGCCGCCCGGCAGCTGCCAGACCCGGCGAAGAGGGGGTGCCGGCCCCCCAACGGGGTGCTGCCGCCCGTCATCCCCCGGCTCACCGTCACTGCCGAGGAGAGCGAGGAAGCGCAGGGCAGCCCGCAGGCGCGGCCGCGGCGCTCGGACAGCGGCTGGCTGAGGACGGACAGCTCGCGGCACCAGCCGTCCCGCAGGCTGTCCACCTCCTCGCTCTCCTCCACCGGCTCCTCGTCTCTCCTGGAGGACTCGGAGGACGACGTGCTGAGCGACACGGAGGGCAGGAGCCAGGGCATCGTGCACCTGGAGCACGGCGAGGACACCAACCAGGTAGGTGGGCGCGGCGGGGGAGCGGGGCGGCTCGCCCCCGGGACGCGCGGTCCCGCTCCTCGGGCACGCCGGGCGCCGCGGGGTTACCAGGCCCTCCCGTCTGGAGGGAGGTTTCCGTCACCCAACTCCACCGCGCTCCGGGAAACTCCCGTCGCGGGGCCCGCGGCAGTGCGGTACCGTGTACGGGTTGCTGCGCCTGTTGGAAAAACGCAGCTGCGCTCTGGCTCGTCTAAAACCCGGACAGATGTGCGCGGTTTGATTTCTGCTCCGAAATTGTGCTTCGTGTCCCGAGAATGGGGGGGGGGGGGGGGGGGGGGGCTGTGTGGAACCACACGTTTTTTGATCATCAGTGGGCTGTCGTTAGGGGTTTTGGGTGGTTTTTTTTTTCCAGTCTTCTCTATCAGATCTTAAAATTTTTCCAGGCATTTACCAGCAGGTATTTTTTGTCTCTTCCAATCCTGGAGTCTGTGGCTGTCAGTTTTTGAGCTGCTTCTTGCTGTGAGCATGACAGGAGATGGGGAGGAGCTTGGAATGGGTAGAATGCGTGCTTTTGTCCGTTCCAGCAGTAACGCATTCTTTTCAGTAAATCCCCTCTGTAATTTGGCAGCTTTTATCCATAAAGTGCTCTTTTAAAGGCATATAGTTAGTTGCTTTTTCATGACCTTTTATATATATTTCACTGACTCCTTATAGCGTGCTTCTTGGGCTTTTGTGACTGAAATATGTTGCTTTAGTGAATTCTGCCTCCTACCTTTATTGAGACCACAAGTTAAATTGTCACTCTAGTGCCAGCTCTTTGACACTGAATTGTTTTCAAGCAGAACATACGTTTTGAAAAAAATGTATAAGCAAGAGGTAATGCAACTGGTAGGTGATTACCTTCAGCTGGACTTTTCTCATGGTAATTGTGGGTTTACTACTTCAGAGGACACATAGTCCATAGAGGAGCTAAAATGCTGTGTGCAATACTGAATTAGTTTGCATCAACTTGTGGCCTGGTTTTTGAAGAGAAAAAAAGAATGTTTTGGACTTTTTCGTGTCGTGTATCAAGAAATCAATAATAATATAACTTAATTTGTACTTTTGATCCTGAGGTAGAATCTGGTACGTAGGGGAAACAATTACTATTGTTTTGCTTTCTTTTCTAAAATACATGCTATGCTAGTGGGGATTTTGTGAAAGTAGCAGAAGAATAGAAATTAAAGATGGATTAAAGGGCTCTAGGATCATTTGACTCTGTACCTCTGCTATTACAGTGGGCTCTATGCGCGGTTAAGAGGGAACAACAATTTGGGGATAATGCTTTAGCAAAACAGAGAGCTCTCAGATGGCATTGTGGCATCCGGTTAACTTGTCAGTGCGTACAGGCTGAAGCAAAACAGATGCTTCAGGCAAGAAGCCATCCAGCCTCTAAGGTTTTGCTTCTGCCTCTCTGAAGTCATTGGTATTGTATACGATACTGAGTCCTCAGTCATTCATTAGGACTGTGTCCTTCCATGTCGTCTGACGTGAACCTATCTAAAACATACAGTGTCAGTGGATGTGAGGAGTATTACTTCCCTGAAAATTATATGAAATTTCTAGGCACTGCAAAATTGGAAAAGGCTTTGGTCACCTTTAACTACAAGAAAATTGTAAAAGTAAAGAGGTTCTTTAACAATGATTTATAGACCAACTAAAAATAGCTGTATTATAAATGTTTTAAACTGAAAGAATGTTCTATTCATTTAGGTGTGTGGGAAATTAGAGAACTTGAATAGTATTATGAGAGTTCAATTTTTGAAAAGTTTTTGCAGGTTTCCCAAGTTTAGTGCAGCTGCAGGGTTTTTTAATGCCACAGCGGTAAAGTAAGTATTCACTTAGCTGGTAAGTCCTTAATGTTTTCTAATGCTGGGTTACTTTTCCACGCCTGCAGTGAAGGGGAAGAGGGGGCAAACTGCCCACCAAGAGCCTGCATTCCGACTGATACTCTTTGTCTCATGATTACTTCTGTGGCAAGTTGGCAAACCAGAGCTGCAGCCGGTACCTAGGACTCTAAACCAGCAGAGCTAAGTATCGCCAACTTCATGACACTGCCTAATAAATTAAATGGGCCAGATCTTTCATCTGCTTAATGCAGGCGCACGTAGTTCATCCCTGCCTTTCTTGCTGCCTGGAGGGCTCGAATCCTGGGAATCTGCTGTTTTCCCTGTGGTCAGGCACACTGCCCTTCATCTCAGGTGGCTGCACTGTGTGCTTGCTGATACCACAAGGTGACCAGCACGGGTTTGTTCTTGTGTTTGTTGTCTTGGTGCTGGATAATGCTGCGATACTGGCAATGCCTTCGCTCACCTGTCCAGTCTTCACAGACGTTATTTGTCTAGTGAAGCAGGGAGTACGTAGCATGCCAAATGAGGAGCCTGTGCTTTGAACCTCTGTGCCTTCAACTTGAGCGGATGCCTCCTTTCTGCTAACTACTCTTGGGGCAGGATGAACAAGTGTGATTTAGAACAGAAGGCTTTGGGTTCAAGGCAGGCACATACACGTGAAAATAACTGGAAATTTTAGGATAACCTGAGGAATGAGTTTATATTTTGAAGGTTCTGTTCTTGCTGTTTGCTGACTCATGGGAAATTGTGACATTTTAAAATTTCTCTTGTATTGGAATTTCCTTAGACTTTTCTTTAGAAATGGTAGAAATTAATTGGAGGCCTGGCACCTTATGACTACGCTCAGACCAGCACTCAGAGGACTGCTGAACTGTCAAGCCTACCAGACTTCCTCAGTGTCTAGCAGGGACCTTGGAAACTTGCCCAGGTCTTCAACTGTGGGAATAGAAGTTCTGATAAAGTTCTTGTTATCAGGGCTTCAAGGCTTCCATCTGCAGACCCAGGAACTTGAGACCTAAGCTGAATAGGACCCTTTCTTTTCTGGAGGCTTTTCTACTGTGGACCTGGACATAAAGACCCAGCTGGGTCTTTGAAATATTGTGGGAAGCTCTGGAGCCCTCCCTCTGTGTACAGGGCTTGCTGCCCTTCCGTTATCAGGCCTTACATCTTGGAATGGTAAGCCTGGGAGTGCTGTCCCCAGCCGTGCCCCTTGGAGGATGGTTCTCCCTGGCAGCTCATTAGGCAAGCAGTGAGCTCTCTGAGAGGAGAAATGATTCAGTTAGGCATTTCACAGAGCAGTCTGGGTTGGATGAATTGGCACGTCATGACAATGTTAAATTTTTGTTTCTTACTGAGCGCAGTATGTGGGCATGTCCCTGGAGCGTTAGGGCCCTTGTTGGGGGGAGTGAATACCTTGGGACCGATGACTGACGATTCCAGTGCTGTCCCAGCCTGGCTCAGCAGGGAGAAAACACTGCATCTAGGCAGGCCTACCCGAGAGAGAAGCTCAGTGGGTGGTGTTCCAGTTCCTCCGCACGAGTGCCGCATCTCGTTTTGCAGTAATTAAGAGAGGCTTTGGAAGCTGGGCTGCCCTGGCTTTCCTGGAGGAAGACCCCTCCAGCAGTAGAGTTGGAAGTGCGAGAGAAGCCTGTTCTGCTGCTGTGCTGCCAGCTAAACTTGTGGTTCTGTGAACACCAATTGTGCGCAGAGCTGTGCTAATGTAATTTGCATAACGCCGTAGCTGGGGCTTCACAAATTTTGGCAGCTAACTTAATAAAAAAATCATTGGTTATTTTGTATAGCCAATTGACAGAATAAATTTTACACTGTGACAACAGTTAACGTTCCTGCCTTCCCTTGCACTTAAGTGGGAAGCGTGCTTTTCTGCCCTTGCTTCGTGCCATCTGGGAAGCGTATATACACAGCTGCATCTTGCAGTGAAAGCACCAAGGGTCCATTTATAGTAATGGAGAGAGTGCAAGAGTTATATATTTGTCTTCGTTCTGTGAGTAATTTTAAGAAATACATAAGTCTGGTTAGCACCTTTTTTGTTGGGACAGAGACTTTATAAAGTGGTTTTCACAGAGAATAAGCACCATGATAATGAACAGCAGCCTCTTGTCCTCTTTATAGGAGAATGTTATTTACTAGATAGAAGCATGCCAAATAAATTTACTCACTCTCATAACTGTGACCTGCCATTCCAAATTCCTAGGTTTGTAACCATGAGAACAGTCGACAGCTTGCTAGAGAAAAAGAGTTCAGTTCTTGCTTGCAATGATACCAGTCCAGAAACCACGGGGGATAGCTGTTACTGAAGCTTATTTGGCTTCATTGATCTTCTCGCCTTTATTTTTTGTAATACTAAACACCTAAAAATGGACAAACATATAGAGAGGCACACACACTTAATAAATGCAGCTTGAAAGTTTCAAATACTTTTACTCAAGGGTGGGTTACATAAGAGAATGCAGTAGAATAGAACTGTTATTTTTAAATGAAGAATGGGAATGAAGGGATGACATAAGAAAGACACTTAATGGATTTTTAGCCTACTTTCCAAAGGAAAGAAAGCTTGTGTAATCACTCTATCAATTCCGTTTTAACAACTTTAGTAGATTTCAGCCAAATTTGGCAGTGACATAGCATCTCAAAGTTTCTTTGAGAGCTCTTTAAAATTCCACAGAGATCAGCCTCTGGGTGGAAGAGGAAACCAAAATAAGTGCATACCTTTTCTCAGGGGGAGAAGGTGCCAGATAAGTTCAACATTTATCTTCTGTTTTTCTTGTTAACTAGCAAACTGGCATGTGCATACTGGCTAGTTGATCAGTGCTTACCCGCTTGAGCCAGCCTCAGCAGGTGGTGTCTATTGTCCTGGGGGTAATTAGGAGGCAGTATGGGAGGGAGTGTGTGGGCTGGTGAGGTTAGGGAATGTAGAAGGCACTAGCTGAGGGACAGGGGAGGAAGGGGAGGAAATTGTGGGGGGATGTGGAAATGAGAGGAATTGGAGGTGTTTTGGTACGAGCTTAGAGAGGACAGTGACAAGCTGAAGTTACTCTGATAAGGGTGCTGGACAGTAGAGACCAGTCAAGCAGAAACCAGGCTTCATTAGTTTGCTTTTAATGGAATACAACCACTTTTAATGGAAGGTATTTCATGGTTCTGAAAAAAGTTGATTTATAATGGCCATCCTGTGTACTGAAATCTTTGTATACTGAACAAATAAGAGGTGAACAGCAGGAGAGTACGTTCAGCATTTCCACATTGCATGGTTATTGGGCCAACGCTCCGAACTGGGAGCCGTCTCTCAGTTTGAGAATGGTTTCTTCTCCTCTGTACACTCGAGGAGTGGAGTATGTTGAAACATCAGCAGTCTTGAGTTCTAGTGGTGACTGTTTATTAGTACTGTGGAAATGAGTTAGCTCTTACCAAAACTGTTGAGAGAAAAGCAATTAAATGTCCTATCAGTTAA
The DNA here is from genome assembly GCA_009769605.1 of Bucorvus abyssinicus. Lineage (NCBI taxonomy): Eukaryota > Metazoa > Chordata > Aves > Bucerotiformes > Bucorvidae > Bucorvus > Bucorvus abyssinicus. The sequence continues at coordinate 18,305,661 of CM020042.1, read as the reverse complement.
GAGCTTCTTATCCTGGATATATCTGAAACAGTGACTTAGAGGTTTCAAGATCCTTCTGTTTTGAATCAATTTCCCTCTGATAGTTTTCACTTTTCACATGTTAGAGGACCTGGTGTTGCTTGGGTGTACAGTTTAAGATTGAAAGGGCTTTATTATAATTTCTTATTCTTACGGACCTGTTGGATTAGGTACATTATAGAAGTTTCTTTGTGCAAAACCTCCCTATATCCAAACATCTGCAATGAGGGGAAAGTAAGTAACAGTGGCTTCTCATCGCTGGGTGATGCGTTCCTATTTAAAGAGAGCGTGCCTAAGCAGATTTTTCTCAAGCTATCATTGACTCAGCAGAGTTGAGCATTTATTTCTGAAAATCTGTGCCACTCTCAAAAGGAATAAGGGTAGTGGCTGGAGCAGTAGTTCGGAAATTTTGTATGTTTGTATATTTTTGTGTTCTGACACTCTTACCCTATTAGACTGGTTTGATGAGGGTGAACAATTACTTAACTGAACATGTGGTAGTTAACATAGGCAAAAATAACCTCTCAACTCGCACCTAAGGCTTATTCCAAGTGGAATGTGTTAAAGTGAATCAGTTCGATTAAATGCTCACACTGTGATGCAATTTAATACAGCTAATATTTCTGGAAGGTGAGAACGCCCATTGTATTTATGTGGTAGATAGCTGCTTTGTTTAGCAGTGGCTGAGAGAAGAACTAGGGATCATCATACAGCATTTTATGGTGGATATCTATAAACTGTGGTGGCAGAAAAGGTAGTATTGTCCTTGTGCGTCTTGGAAGCTAAAAATGGACAGCACTGGTCGAGTTGCTGTCTGTCTCTCTTCTCCCTACTCTGTCACTGTAGTTTTTGCAGAGAAAGATGGCAGAGGCAGAAAGAATTGGCTTGTCAGTCCATGTTAATACGGATCTTGCATAGTGTAGGTGTAGATTGCATTTTTAAGTGCTCCTCTCAATGTTCTCTACCAACAGACCTTCCTCTAAAAAGCTCACAAGTTGGGCAAGACGGCATTGTCTGTCCATAGCATAGCATACCTGGGGAAAAATATAATTAAAAAAAACCCCAAAAAAGAGGGGGGGAAAAAAAAAAAGCAGGTGTTAGTCTCCTTCAGCTCATTCTGAGCAAAAGCATAGGGAAGGGGAAGAGGCTACCTGTTCATCCAGTGTCAGACTATCATACCCATTGTTGTATTGTTTCCAGTGCTTAACTGATCCATTCCTGTCAATAATGGAGAATGCTTTCTGGATTAACACATAGCCAGCAGCATTTGGGTGGGTTTTTCTATCGGTAAATGCTGAGCTTCCCACATTGGATGAAATTTTTCTTTACGTACCAAAACGTGGAAGTGTGAGACTGATGCTATAGAAAGCTACCCTTGGACCTGTCAGGGCTGGCTGTTGTTGCCTGTTGCCAAACCTTCTATTGCTTGGCAAGCTCAGGAAGGAGTTAGCCAAAGACCAGTTGGCAGCTCATTTGAAGCAATATCATAGACCTGTCATGATCTAAATGTAGAGCTTGGGACAGAATCTCCAAGTCAGTTGGTGACTAGAGCAAGCATGACACAGATGCTGCTTTCTGGGAGCTTGTTATTAACCCAGAGTCCAGGAATGCTCCACATCTACAGGCTGAAATATCCAAGTAAGGTGGCACAGTGAATGCAAACTTTTTAAACCGTTTACCCAGCCCACTGATAGCACCTTTGTTTTAATCACATTCAACTTCAATCTGCCGTTCTCCATCAGCCTTCTGACTTCATCCATACTTGAGCCCTGTTGGTAACATCCTTCCTTTCCAAAGCGTGTGCTGCGGAGCGGAACAGAGCTGGCTGGCGTTTTAACGTGTCCACGCTAAAGCGAGCCCTCCTTTGAGTGCTGTGCTTGGAGAGGCTTTTCAGGCCCAGGGAGAGATGGCCCTGTTGTATTGGGCAAACCTAGGTCATAGCTGCGCCTCCTCAAGCTCGCCGCCTGTGTCTGAAGAGTGGGGTGGCTGAAGACGCTCTTCCCAGCTGAGCTCCATCAATCTCTTGTGTGTGCTGTGCCCAGCAATCTCCGTAGAAGGTAACCTCTAAAGACTAAAAAGTGTCTACTACAGAATTTGAGGTGCTTATGATTTGCCAGATTTGGTCAGGTTCCCTTCGGCTCTTCCTGTGGCTTGTTCCTGCTTTGAAAACTCTCCTCTTGCCAAATTTCAGGCTTCTTTCTCAAAATTCAAGGTTCAAAAGCTTTTCGGAGGATTCACCAGAAATTTTGTAATGGGATCAATATATATCTCTTTCTAGCCCTGGAAACAGCTGAAGCGTTGTTGGAATTGTTGAGTCTGAAGCAAACAGTTGTTGCCCTTCATTGAGGTGAGTAACTTAGAGCAGTTGTCAGGAGAATGAGACAGACAGAAACAAAAAGACTTCTTGTGCATTGATGCTTTAGTGGCTATACAGGAAATCTGAGTTTTGAGACCCTGATCTTCTGAAAGAGGCAGAGCTAGAGCAAGTCTGAAAAGGTGGGCTCTCTATTTTTTCTCCATTGCTGTATGCTTATGTGATGCCGTGAGAGAAAGGATAAAAATCTGTGAACAGTGTTTGTGCATGCAGATTGGCTGTTTGTTATCTTTTGTGGGGTTTGAGTGGGTGGTTGGCTAAGTGCACCTGACCTGAATGTTCTAATCATGATAAGCTCTGCTTGCTGTGGGCTCCCTCCTCGGCCTTTCCCACCCATGCGTGTTCTGCAGAAACAGCAGCACTGGGTCCGCAAAGGGTCAGCTTTGTTCAGAGGTTAGAACGTAATCCAGAGCAACGGGGGAACCTTCCTACGCTCCAGCTTTCACTTTTCACAGTGCAAAACGCTGAGTGTCAGGATTTTTGGCTGATAATTGGATACAGTTTGTATTGTCTTGCTCTGTGGAGTTTAGACAGGGAACTCTCTTGCCTTCTTTGTACTAACCCAGAAGAAGTAAGCAATTAAATCCTGAGGTAGTAATTTCAGGACAGATCCTGCCATTCCGTTGAAAATCCTATTTGAGGATTTTAAAGTGAAAATTCCTGACTTCCAGGTGCTTTTGCCTATCACTTGCTCGTAATACCACCATGGCTACCAGAGGCATTCACTAGAAAAAGTAATCAAGCCATGCTTTAAATATGTTAGGAGGAAGTGAGTCTCTGCAGTTCCCTCTGGCCTAACGATCTGCATGGATCTGGGCACTAATCAGGTCCCTCTAACAGTTTCATGACTCGTTTTCCCAATGTTTATAGCAAGACAGAGGAGAATATGTGACTGACCGCTTTCAGCAACGAGACCAGGGAGGGAGGATGTCCTGTGCTGTCCAACAGCCCTGTGCTGCTTAATCTCTACACCAACAGTCTTCAAATCTTTTTTCAGCAGTAGGACTGGCAGATGTCCTGAGCGTGGTTTTCCATTCCCCTATTAAAACTGGAGTGACAGAAAACTAATGATCTTTTCACCATCCCTGTGGATCCTTGGGGATTTCCTGCGTTATCTCTAGAACTATGTCCTCTCCCGTGGCTGTAGTTGTGTGTCTTGATCCCAGTCTGTCTCTTCAATCCTCCGGTTGTATAGGCAGCAGCCCTGTCTGGGACAGCGGATGGCTATAGGATGAATGCAGCCGAGTTGCCAGTTTTCTTTTTACATTGCGTTCTTCAAGAAGAACAGACAGGGCAGCAAAATCAGCCTTGGCTTGTGAAGTCACTTCTCTGCAGGGCTTGTTCCCCTGTGTGCAGTGTAAGCTGTAAACCACCTGCAAATGACACTTCAAATGTCTGTCTTGTCTTTGTCTGCTAAGCCCTGGTGTATCGGTGTTGGTCATCGGGTTCTGCTACCTCTGTCCAAGCTGGCGTAGAAGCTGCCGCTTATTTCCAGCTGCTCCCTATTTCCAGGAGGCTGGTGTAGGTGGTTGTGCAAGATACATGAGTGGGGCTTGCAGTTCTGTTGCTAGGAGCCAACAGTATGAAATTCTTCTAAGTTTTATGGGGCTTTTTTGTCTCTCTTACTATGAGGTAAAAGTTTTGGTAGATCAATGGCCTATGTATAAGCTACAACTTGTTATTTTATTTTTAGGTGGGTTTGCATCTTGGTAATCGGCAATTGATGTTTGTGCTTGTAAAAAAGGTGGGATCTCCAGGATCTTGCCTGTACACACGTTTGTTTACCTTCAGGGCAGAGGAAACGTCTCTGTACGTCTCTGTACGGCACATTCGCTATTGTTCGAATGCCCACAACTCTTCAGCAAGGCAGGTGCCTTGTTTCGGTTTCAGTCTTTCGTTGAGTCATTCCTGCTTATGTAAGGACTGAATTTGACTCTCTTAAGGCTACATTATGGAAATTAAAATCTTAAATAATCCCTGGTCTGCTGGGACTTACCTGCTTTTGATGCGGAGGAGGAATTCAACTTGCCTTTCTTGTGTTGCGCGGTTAACAGAAGCTGTCTCTTGATCTTGTAGTTTTGCTCAAGGGGGAAGTCAGCTTTTCTCTGGATTCCTTACATAGTTCCTAGCGCTGACTTGGGGCTGGAGGAGTTTCTGTAATCTTAGGTTTGCTCCAAAGACAAACAACTACCTCGTAACCCAGAAGGGCCTCTCACTCCTATGGGGGAAGGGGTCCCCATTTCCATTGAATTCCAGGTTCTCCATCACTGTCATGTTCCACTTGCTGGTTCCCATCCTGTCTGAGACACTGGCCTCACTGGTTCTGTTCTGATGCTAACCCAAACAGGAGAGTGGTTTTTGTTTGCTTGGTTTTGGGTGGGTTTTTTAAATTTAAATTCTTACAACCAATGGCTTGGAATAATCTCACAGTTACTGTGTTAAAGCTCAGAGTTTTTGAAGTGTGTGCTGAAGGATGTGGCTTTCCCCTAGGTAAATACCACACCCCGCTAAGGAACGGTGCGTATGGCATGTCGACACTCGCATGCCATTGCAAAGGGTGGGCCCTGTTGGAACAGTGGCGTACAGGATAGGTCAAGCAGTAGCTGCTCTTGCGTCTCTAGAGGAGAGTGGAGGTGTGAGTTGGGAGGAGAGAGGGAGCAGTGGACTTTGTCTTGTGGTAGATGGGAAGAGCAGATGGCCAACTGTTACCAGTGTAGGTCTGATCTGCTTTTACGTGACCTATTTTTAGACTCTAATAATCCTTTTTGCTTAACACTATATTGCTGCTTATTTTAATACTTGAATGCCTTATTTGAGTGCCTCTAATTCATTTTACAAGCAGTAATTAATTAAATTGTTATCAGTGCTCTGAAGTGGAGCTCTTACAGCCTGCAGCTGTGGAAACCAGAGCAGAGAAAGGGCATGTATCTGGACCTAGATCCTGTACTGAAGCAGTGGAGTCTTCTCAGATCTTTTGCAAATGAATGCCTGACATTTTAGGATATTAGAAGCTGAATTATCATGGTAGGAAAGAAAAAAGTTATGTAAGTACATTTTAAAAATAAATACCTGTCAGTTATTTCTCTCTGTGTGTGCGTATGTACATGCATGTGTGCAATAATTTCAGAATTCCTGACTTGCAGACAAGTGGTGGTGTGACTTAATTTTTTTGATGAATGTTTGAATACTTTTTAGAAAATGGAAATAAAGCACAGAAAGGGTCATGTAATTCACTGTCCTGCAGGAGATCAGTATCTTCAGACCATAGATGAAGAACCGTCTTGGTGCTTGTGACGCAGTCCATCAAAAGTATTGCAACTCCTTGACACTGGGATCACCCCAGTTCCATCTTGGTGGCAGGTGTTCCCTGTGACTGAGCTACACCATGATTTAAGAGGCATTTTTGAAGCCTGTTTAAGAACTTGTTGATACCTCTGGAAAGCCTTTTTCTCATATGTCTCATGATTGTTTTGGTTCTGTTGCAAATGAAAGCCATTTGCTCTTGTCCTTCCCAGTGAACATGAGAACAATTGGCTGCTCTTATAGTTATGAAAACTTGTGTATTAGAAGACGGTTGAAATGCTTGTTCCTCTCAGGATTCACAAACACAATTCTTTCAGCCTCAGGAATATGATGTTGCTTATTTGTCCCTAAACTTTCCTCCAGTTTGTCAAAACTTTAATGGAATAGTGACCAAAATGGAGCACAATCATTGCAGATAACCAGTAGGTTCTTACAGCAGCCTTAACTCTACCCTTGCGCTTTCTGTTCTTTCCTACATGAAAAAATGAATCACAGAATTGTTTTGATTGAAAGAGACTTTTAGAGATCAAGTCCAACCATTACCCCAGTGCTGCTAGGTTGCCACTAAACCATGTCCCTAAGCACCATATCTATATTATTTTTAGATACCTCCAGGGATGGTGACTCCGCCACCTCCCTGGGCAGCCTGTTCCAGTGCTTCACAACCCTTTCTGCAAAGAAATTTTTCCTAATACCCAACCTAAACCTCACCTGGCACAACTTGAGGCCATTTCCTCTCGTCCTATTGCTTGTTACTTCAGAGAAGAGACTGACCCCCACCATGCTACACCTCCTTTCAGGTACCTGGAGAGAGTGGTGAGGTCACCCCTGAGCTTCCTTTTCTCCAGACTAAACAACCTTGGTTCCATCAGCCACCTCTCCTAAGACTTGCTCTCCAGACCCTTCACCAGCTTTGTTGCTCTTCTCTGAACACACTGCAGCACCTCAATGTCCTTGTAGTGAGGGGCCGAAAACTGCACATAGTATTTGAGGTGTGGTCTCAGCAGTGCCGAGTACAGGGGGACAATCACGTCCCTCCTCCTGCTGGCCACACTATTGCTGATACAAGCCAGGATGCTGTTTGCCTTCTTGGCCACCTGGGCACACTGCTGGCTCATACCCAGCTGGCTGTTGACCAGCACTCCCAGGTCCTTTTCTGATGGGTATCTTTCAGCCACTCTTCCCCAAGCCTGTAGCATTGCAGGGGGTTGTTGTGGCTCAAGTGCATGACCGAGCACATGGCATTGTTGAACCTCATAACCATTGGCTCATGGATACAGGTTGTCCAAATCTCTCTGTAGAACCTCCCTACCTTCAAGCAGATCAACAGTCCTGCCAAATTTGGTCTTGTTGGTAAACTGACTGAGGGTGCACTCAATCCCCTCATCCAAATCGTTGATAAAGGTATTGAAGAGTGCAGGCCCCAACACTGAGCCCTGGGAAACACCATTTGTGACCAGCTGCCAACTGGATTTATTTCCATTCACCACCATTCTTTGGACCAGATCAGGTTTTTTTGTCCAGCGAAACGTACGCCCATCCAGGTCATGAGCAGCCAGTTTCTCCAGGAGGATGGTGTGGGCAACAGTGTCAAAGGCTTTACCCAAGTCTAGGTAGACAACATGCACAGCGTTTCCCTCGTCCACTAAGTGTGTCACCTTGTCATAGAAGGAGATCAGGTTAGTCAAACGAGTCCTGCCTTTCATAAACCCATACTGACTGGGCCTGGTTGTTCTGTATGTGCCACGTGATGGCACTTAAGATGACCTACTCTATAACCTTCCTCGGCACCTAGGTCAGACTGACAAGCCTGTAGTTCGCCACATACTCCTTCTGGCCCTTTTTGTGGATGGGTGTCACATTTGCTAACCTCCAGTTGACTGGTACCTCCCCGGTTAGCCAGGACTGCTGATGGTGACCTCATCACTCCCTACAACTACCTGAAAGGAGGTTGTAGCGTGGTGGGGGTCAGTCTCTTCTCCCAAGTAACAAGTGATAGGACGAGAGGAAGTGGCCTCAATTTGCACCCGGGCAGATTCTTGTTGGATATTAGGAAAAATTTCTGTACAGAGAGGGCGGTAAAGCTTTGGAACAGGTGTAGTAAGAACTTCTGCCGGCTCCCTCAGTACCCTTGAATGGATCCCATCCAGCTCCACAAACTTGTGCACATCTAAGCAGTGCAGTAGTTCGCTGACTGTTTCCTCTTTGATTATGGGGCCTTCATTCTGCTCCCTGTCTCTGCCTTCCAGTTCCAGGAGCAGGGCACTCGGAGAACAACTGGTCTTACTATTAAAGATGGAGGCAAAGGCAGCATTCAGTGCCTCAGCCTTTTCCTCCTCCTTGGTCACGATGTTTCCTCCCCCATCCAGTAAATAATGGAGATTCTCCTTAGCTCTCCTTTTGCTGTTAATGTATTTGTAGAAACATTTTTTATTGTCTTTTATGGCAGTGGCCAGATTACGTTCTAGCAGGGCTTTCGCCTTTCTAATTTTCTCCCTGCACAGCCTGGCAAGGTCCTTGTAGTCTTCCCGAGTGGCTGCCCCTTCTTCCACAGGCCATAAACTTTTCTTCCCGAGTTCCAGCCAAAGCTCTCTGTTCAGTCAGGCCAGTCTTCTACTCTGCCAGGTCGTCTTACAGCACGTGGGACACCTTGTTCTCCCACTTTAAGGATTTCCCTCTTAAGGAGTGTCCAGCCTTCCTGGACTCCTTTGCCCTTCAGGAGTGCCTCCCAAGGGACTCTTACTGACCAGTCTCATAAACAGACCAAAGTCTGCCCTCTGGAAGTCCAAGGTGACAGTTCTACTGACCCCCCGCTCCCTACTTCCTCAACAATTGAGAACTCTACCATCTCATGATTGCTATGGTCAAGGTGGCCTCCAACCTTCACATCTCCCACAAGTCTTTCTTTGTTCACAAACAACAGGTCCAGCAGGGAGCCTTCCCTAGTTGGCTCTCTCACCAGCTGTGTCAGGAGGTTGTCTTCCACACACTCCAGGAGCCTCCTGGACTGTTTCCTCTCTGCTGTGCTGTATTTCCAGCAGACATCTGGTTAGTTGAAGTCCTCCACGAGAACAAGTGATAACGACTGTGGGGCTTCTCCCAGCTGCTTATAGAATATTTCATCTACCTCTTCATCCTGGTTGGGTGGTCTGTTATGACAGACTCCCACCATGATATCTGCCCTGTTGGCCTTCCCCCTGTTTCTAACCCATAAACACTCAACCCTGTCATCTCCATTGTTAAGTTCTAGACAATCGAAATGCTCCCTAACGTACAGGGCCGCTCCACTGCTTCTCCTTCCTGGCCTGTCCCTTCTGAAGAGTCTACAGCCATCCAGCGCAGCATTCCAGTTGTGTGAATAATCCCACTATGTTTCCACACTGGCGACTATATCACAGTTCCCCTGCTGCACAGTGGCTTCCAGCTCCTCTGTTTGTTGCCCATGCCGTGTGCGTTGGTGTAGATGCACTTTAGTTGGGCTATTGATCCCATCACCTCTTTTGGGGTAGAAGTCCTGATTCCTACCTGACCATTTCCAGGCGCTACCGTGATTCCCAGCTCATCATTATGCCTTGTGTCTTTGCTATCACTTGGCACTCCATCCATCCCCTCTGTCCACTGGCATGGCAGACCTACGGACTTTGCTAGCGCAGCGTCCCACAAACATTGATGTGCTGCTCCTAGGCTTATCTCTAGTCAGCCTGGTTTCATCCCTTTCCCCGTTTAAATCTAGTTTAAATGTCTTTTGATGAGCCCTGCCAACTCCTGCACAAAGATCCTTTTTCCCCATTTGAGACAGTTGCACCCTGTCTGTTGGCAGCAGACCTGGTGTTGTGTAAACCAACCCACGATCAAAAACCCCAAGTCCTGCTGGTGGCACCAGGCTTGGAGCCAGGTATTGATCTGGTGGGTCACACAGTAATCTTATAGCACAATAGTCTTTTGCTGTTAGTGGTACATTCCTTTCAGGCAGAGTCTCAAAGTTATATGGGATACGGCTTTTCTGGGGCCCTTACATGAGGATATGTTGCAAGCTTGGTGAGCTTTCAACGTGTATTCGCTAACCCAAGCTGCTAGGGATAGGAAGAGAGGAGTCTTTGACCCGTTAATGGAAGATGGTTTTGCAATTTCTGTCTGATGGTAGTGGTTTGTGGCGAATAGGGAAGTGTATTAAAGAATAAGCATTATATCTTCCTTCACTTCTCTGTATCTGTTTGGACTGGAGATTCTCCTGTGGCCACTGAATCACTGGGGTGTTAAACTGGTGGTAAGCCTAGCCCTGAACTGCTGGCCTGGCAGGATGGAGCTGTGTGTATAGGTAACAGTCCTAGCAAATAAAACGAAGTGCATGCTCAGCTTCCTCCCGATTACCTGGGGTTCACACATGGGAGATTAACTTCTTGAAGTTATTTCCTGGCTTGTTGCCCGAACACAGTCTCCCTTGATGTTATGCAGAAACTACGCCTGATTTAAGTGGATTGGCACTTGAGGTAATAGAGAGTTCACAAATGACATATTTGTGAGCTAACAAAGTGTGCTTATGTTTTAGGCTGAACCTATTTATTTGTCTATGTATAGAGAAGAATGGATGTATTTGGGTTTTAAGTATACCCAAGTATTCATCCTGTCTGGAACTGGTAATTCTGTGTCCTACCTAACAGGATGCTATGCTCGTTTTTTCATGGAAAGAGGGTTGTCTTTCCCTATGTCCCTTTCTCATGACTGGTGATGTCAATCAGCGACCCATGACAAATGGAGGATGAATAAAATTGACGAACTGTGGCATTGGATGTTTCTGGAGATTTAAACTGCAGTTGTTTTGGGGGTTAAGGAGGATTTCTTTCCTTCTGCCACACCATCTGCTAAAGCGATGTTTGATTTACTACAGAATTGTTCTAGATGATGGACAGCCTGGATAAATCTCAAATGTCTGGGCTCTGAAAGTGAGTCAGCTTTCCCATAGTGAGGAACTTTCCATTTACTTTTTGGATAATAACATTTCGGTTTCCAGCAAGCGGAACCTCTGGTTCAGTTTTCCTGTGTAGGGACAGGTGGCAGAGCTCCATCCTGTTAGAACCAGGGTATTTCAGAGCAGTGCACAAGCTGCGAAGGTAGAGGTAATGACCATGATTAATGCCTGATTTCAAAAGTAAGATGATTCAGTATTCCTTAAAACAGGAAATGTTGATTCTTATTAAAATAAAATCTGTCTTTCAGTCAACAGTATTGGCTTTTACAACACCTCTGTGAGAAGGCTGAAGGAAACTCTTGTGACAGTGCAGCCACCTCATTCCTTGACTACTTTGACTTTTGGGCCTAGGAATGACATAAAGGTTGTAGATATTTCACTTGGCATTTTGTTCCTGATCATTATCAACGTAGATTCCCGTAGAACAGTCAGCAGACTGTGGCTCTTGGTGCTCTTTGAGGAAAGGCAAGCAACACATTTCCTTTGCACTTAATTGTCCTCTGGTCTGGAGGAGGACTGCTCTTGGAACTACACGTAGATTCCAGCTGTGGAGTGGGACATGGGATTTTGCGCTCCTAGTAATTCAGTCTGATACCATCTGTTCCTCTTTCCTTCTTCCCTTAGTCCAGACATAGTGACTATCCAACAAGCTTATCGAGTATCCTAAAGGGTAGCAAAGCCGCACAATGTATGTTTCTCTGCACGGTGAGGCATGACGGAGGAGAAAACATGGGAATCTGAGGCGCCTGTCTTTCAGCGTTGTTTCTGCTTGTTGCACTAAGTGTTTCTCATGACCCTGTAGATTCAGCCCAGCCCATCTCTAGTGTGGTTGGTACAAACAGGAAATGAAAACCCTGCAGTCAGAGGATGCACCTGCCAAGCTGCTGGTTGAGCAGCTGTGGCCCTCACCCATGGTTGAGTGCAAAATATGAAGTGTCAAGGGCTAAGTACAGGCTGTGCACCGTTTCTTCTCAAAGGTTTGGAGGCTGGATGGTGAAAGAGAGGGAGGGAGAGATGAAGGTGTGGTCACAGTTTGCCTGGCAGTCTGGTGAGAGTGGCTGATCAGGAAGTTGCTTGTGTAGCGTGCAAACTGCCATTCTTTAGTAGGATTTGTACTCCCTTGCTGTGGATAGTCAGCCTTACAGCTCCAGCTAGTACACCATAGGAAGATCCACTGTTTGACAAAGCACCAAGTGTTAGTTCCCTTGGGGAGTGAAAGAGGTACAAGGATGGTCAAGGCTCCCAAGACGTCTGGCGCGTGGAGATTGCTCAGTGATTTCCTTGATCAGGGACATGGTCACACCGTTTGTATTCCTTTTTAAAGCTGATCCTCAAATCTCCAGACCCTGGGTTGGGCTATCCATTGAAGTAAGTTGTCATATAGCAACATTTCAGTTCTGGCCCCAAACACCTTTTTGTCCAGTGATGAACAATCACTACTGTGCAGGTAGTGGTTGTGTGCATCAGGTGCCTGTTTGCTGCCCAAGGGACAAGAGAAGATGAGATGTGGTAATAACGGGGCTAAGTCAGTTGGAAGAGCCTCACCTTTGGGAGCTGATTCAAGTGTTGCTCTCAGAAACTTACAAAGGTTTGTGTGAGTGTTTGCTCACACAATCCTGTCGGAGCTTGCTTGGGGAGCATTCTTCTTGTTGACTTGCTCTTTCAACTCCCACCCATTGAGATCTTTGTCTTGATTTGTGATTCATGTCTGATTCAGCCAAGTGGGTAGTAGACTTGGCAGCAAGAATCTCCCTAGTTTAAGGATTCTAGAAACGTTTTAGTAAGTGGCAAAAACACAGAAACAGGCTGCTGAAAGTGTAAAGTAAGTGCCTTATATGAGAAATTCTGGGGTTTTTTTTTATTTGGAGATTTTTGTTTTAGCTATGGGCAAATCTTGCCCCTTTCCCTATACAGAGCCTTTGTGGCTATTTAAATTACCTTTCTCCCAACAAATAAGGGAAAAAGTGACATATGTGCCTCACTTTCTTCATTGCAGTATGATGCCTTGTTAGGTCTTCAAAGTTTCTTCAAATACCGAAGGATCCCAAGCCTAGGATGTGTTAAAAAAGAAAATTAAAAAACAAAAAAGTCATGGAATTTTGATTGACTGCAGTGAAAAGCTTTGACTAGCTGCTTTAGATATTTTAAAAGTGTGCGTGTATGTGTGTGTATATCTGTATATATGACTAGAATCAAAACCGAAGTTAATTACAATTTGCTTATATTGGGTGTAAAAATGTCTGCTGATCCAGGATCTGGATCTGCCCGAGTCAACTGCGTACCTTTTCAGATCTGCAAAGACAACTATGCCAAGCCTCAGACTGAAAGAACTCAAAACTAGAATCCCTCAGTAGGCAAATTCTGTGACTGTAAATGGAAAGATATCACGTTGCTCAGCAACTCTAACTATCTTTTAATTTTTTTTTTAATATAACATCACTCAAATCCCCAGATCTCTCCATGAGATGAAACCATATGGTTGGCTGTCCCAGAGCTGCACTCCCTTGAGAAAACGCAATCCTTAATAATCTGTGAAGCTGCACCCATGGAAAACTCATGGGTTTGGGGGTAATTACGCTAACAACGTGTCTTGGTAGAATATTGTCATTTTGACAAAGCAGTAGATTATTTGTTAGTGTTTGTGATTTCTTTTTTTAATAGGCTGTAATTATAGTACTGTAGTTATTGATTACATTGACACAGAGAGAAGCATATCTAATTACAGGCTAATTAAATTAGGTTAGTAATTGTCTTGGTTCTGGTCCACTCAAAATGATTTCTTATGGAAGCTTTTTATGGTAATGGTGGTATCGCATGGTATGTCTGCATTGAGACAGACAGCAGCAAAGCTTGCTTTGGGCTAGGCTTAGTTAATTAAAGTATGGTTAGTAGCTTTGGACCTGCATTTAAATTCTTTGTGCAGGTCCAATATGTCAGGTCAAACCCACTTCAGATAAAGTGACAAACAATACTGAAAACGGAGAACTAATCTGAATATGTTAATTTCATTTTCTAAATTAAATAATTAAATAAAATGGCATAAAAATTAGGAAAACAAACTAGTTTTCAAGCTGATTTATTTCAATTTTAATGAACTAAGGTAATAAAACAGTCAAGAATTTTGTTGATAAAATTAACTCAGAGTTTTAAAAACATTAAGTAAATGTGTATACTATAGAAAGCAAAACTAAAACAATAATAAAATTGGAAAACATACACAGTTTAGAAGGAACAAATATTAACAGAGAGCTATTTGCAGCCCTGCTCACAGCGAGTACTTGGAGCAGCTCTGTGAATAATCTTAGGGATCCCATGAGGTTTTGTTGTATCGCTCGGAGGAATTTGGGTGCTAGTGTGTGACCCAGAAAGGAGGAAGGAAGAGGAGGGGGGAGTCACAGCAGAAAGGTGAGCCACGGGGGCATGGTTAATGCTGAGCCTGGATAAGTCATAACTGATCCCCAGCTGAGTAATGCTCAGCGTTAGCCGTGGTCCTGCTTGCGGAAGGCAGTTCCAGCTAACGGTCTGACGGGTTCTCGGGTATTGCTTTCCCAGTCGCTCTGGTGGAGGTTTCCGTGCCCCGCAAGGGGCCAGCGCCCGTCGCCTTCTCACACCCTGGGTAGGTTGTGCAGTGTTGACTGAGATTGGCAGGCAAGGGGTCGCTCAGTGCTTTTGCGTTTTGGGCTCACAGCTCGTACAGAATTATTTTGAAACAGAGGTAGTAACTTTTTGACAGTTGCAGTTTTTGGTACTCCTTGCAAGTCCCTGTGGAGGACCCTTGCTCCTTCTAGGAGTTAGTGAGACGCGGAGTAGGCAGTGGCAACCAGCAGCACAGATCAGATTTCAGCCCCCGTGCCCCAGAGGGGCAGAATTCAGCCTAAATGACGTAAAGACTTTAAGAGAACAGTAGATTGTGATGACTGACAATTAAGTACTCTTTCTTAATCCCTTTTAGGAATAAAAAAGATTATAAATAAATTTCTCATTGTCCTTTTGTTTCTTGCTGTCATAATAGCTCTCTGTAGGCTTGCGTAGGCTTTGTGCTAGTGAACAGAAAAAGACACCTGGATCTTGGATAAAGAAACTGCTGACATTTTCCTGGTGACAGGATTCAAGGGTCATTGTTTACTACAGTCTAGCAGAATGTCTGTGAAAATTTACTAGCTCAGGCAGGAAACTACTCTTCCACTCTGCTGCTGATGGAAGAATGAACTTTTTTAAGGACCCTGTTGATTTATGCTACATTTCAGTGCGTTTTTGTTCTTTAACTCACGATAGTTTCAAGTAACATGCTAGGATTAATAAAACTGGTGGATATTTTTTTTCTGAAGAAAAGATCTTATTCTCTCCTCCCTCAATACTTACTCGTTTGTCCTTGTTTAGATGAGCTTGGTGTTTTTAATTATTGTAATTGCTTCACTTAGGACTCAATTTGCAAATTCCTATGCATGTTGCCTCTTTGTCAGTGTTTGCCTGAGAGCAGTTACATGTGTTTAAGGTGTTCACAGAACCGAGATCTTTGTTTCCATTGTACCCTTAAATAAGGGAGAGATTTTATTTATTTTTCCATAGAACATCAGAGGCAGGTTCAGGTCCCTATCATCCCCCATTGCCCTTAGGAGACAAAGTCGCTCTCCTGTCCCCAAGGGATTCAGCATATGCTTAGAGAGAGTTTTCAGATGTTCTATACTGCCCATAAAACAACAGCAAGCAAAAAAAAAAAAAAACCCAGAACCAAACCCATCCAATTCAGGGAGTCTGCACTAAGCTCTTTGGTGAGCTTGGCTATTAGAACATTATGGCCCTTGTCCTGAAATGGTGGGAGGGTTTCAGGAAAGCCTGGGAGTCCGTGGGGATTAATTCCTGGGGACCATGACGGCTGAGCCAAACCCCTGTAAAATGCATAAATGACTCCCAGTGAGTTTAATGGGTGTTCCTCAGCCAAGCACTACCCCTGTATTTGGGCAGGATCATCGTTGCTGTGTGTCTGCATAGTAGTAAAGTATGAAGTTGTACTCTCATCACGAGAAAGATGTGCTCGCAGAAGCCAGTGGCTCTTGGTTGCTGCTCATCTTTGGTGTTTCTTAATGGCTGGACATGATGACAACAGCTACCTTTTAGCCAGGGATGAATAGGTTGGGAATACCTCTCCTGGCCAGGCTCTTGTCTGCATCCACCAGTGCTAACACAGAGCAAGTCTGCCACATCTGCTGCATGGATGTATGCTTCTCTTCGGTGCTGTGCTTTGAATTCAGAAGAGTGATTCAAAAGAGCAATCCAGATAATACATAGCGGTGTCAGATACCAAACCACAATCCTTCCATGCATTGTGGTTGTATCGTGGGAATCAGTTCTCCCATGCTTTTCCCCCAAATTTTAGTTGGTTTGCTACCAGGGACACAGTTGCGGTGGCACAGTCTGTCACACAGGCTGACCCGTTGGCAGGAAACTCTCTTTTTCCCTCTTTAGCATCCCACACCTTTTATTGCTTAGGGATATATATATATATATATAGTATGTCAGTTCACACTGAGTAATATGCTGAATCTAAGAATGTTAATATTTCTCATGTTCACCTCTTGGCCCTTTTGGAAGGGTTTTCCTTTTTCCTATTAGAGAATTCTTGAGTATATTGATCTCAAGGCACATGAATCAGCATTGGTCATGACAAGGCATCCGATTCATGCAATCCTGATACAGAGGTACCTGAGTTTTTCCTGAATGCATGTGAATAGCATACACTGGTGGGGAATCTAGAAGAAACGAGGGCTTGGAGAAACCCAGAAAAGATTGAGGAATACTGAGCAGGAACCTAGAGAAAACAGGGACCAAGGGTACTGCAAATGCAGATGGGCAGTGGTAGCAGTCGTTTTTGCCACTGCAGCATAGAGCAGTGATTTGAAAAGCACATAATACCATTGCTAACAAAGAGGAGGAGATTTTGCTTTAGAAATAGAAGTGAGAAAGATTCCTCCTACAGCAGGCACACAAAGTTTTCATCTTCCCACTCACACCGCTGCTCCAACAGCATGCAGCCCTGTTTGCATCCTGGTAATTTGTGGCCTGGGTTGAGTGAGCGGGGAGACTGCAAGTTGCAGTAGATGAAAAGCGCAACGGCTGAACCCCTGCCGATGGCAGCGTACCCCATGGGATGGGTCTGGAAGCAATCCTTTCCCTCCTAGCTTGAGCCTCATGCTTTCCCTATCTTGAGGGTGAAAACCGTTTGTCAAGAGATTATTTAAAATAATAATAAAAAAAAAAATTAAGAATTGTCAGTGTCTGCACACTGGATGAGTAGCTTAAACGTACTCATCCAAGGCAGCTGTAGCCTAAGCAGACTGAGTCTACTTGAGCTGGGACTGAATTCAGCCCGTTGTCTCTCCTTCACGGCCGTAGTACAAATGAAAGCTGCAGCTTCTTAGGGCTCTGTGGGAGGGAGGAGGCAGGAAAGCCACTGGGGTGTGGTGTTGCATTGACAGTTGATGTGCATTCCCTGAAAAGCTGCACTTCTCATCACTTCTGAATGTAGCAGTATGAACGTCACTGGGAGACAGGCAGTTTAGGAGGAGTGGGGCATTGTGATAAGTATAGGATCTTTACCGGAGAGTTAGGGAGCAGTGATGACTTCTGATGAAGGGATGGGGAAAAAGCAGTGTTACCCTGAAAATCAGGGTCTGGAATCTTCAAAAACTAAGTATTTGGCAGGAGTTACATTCAAAGGGGCCATTTTAATTCAGAATAATGTTTACTTTCAACTGTTCTTTAAATAAATTAGGGCTGTTTCCCGCTGATTAGACTGAAGCTCTTCTGCTACAGGTCAATCTGGCAAATAGACTATACAGAAGTATTTTATCTTTGCTACTTGAATAACAGCATTTACGTTGCACTTTCCTCCAGAAGGAAGTGACGGACGCTTAAAGGTGGTATACGAGAGTCTCCGTCCTCCTCACTAAGCAGCAGCCAGCTCTGTGAGAGAGCCAAGTTGCTGTTTAGCACTGCAAGGCTGCAGTTTGGAATGACTTAAGGCAAACAATATAGAAAATGAAATCCAAATAATATAGAGTGTGAAAGGGTCAGTTAAACCCGCGGAAAGTCTTTATGAAATTGGGAATTTAGCTAGAGCTCGGAACATCTGTGGAGTTGCAGTAAGTGCAACTGAGTCTTCGTAATTCTCAAACAGCCAGGGTTTTCTTTGTATGCTTCCTCTCACTGGCACAATGTTTTCAGAAGTATTACTGCTGCGTGGGACACTTAGATCAGACCAAGAGTGACTTCATTTCAGCTTGAACTGCGTTCAAAACCAAAGTAAATTAAATAGGAAGAAGAAATCTTTCAGAATAAATGTGCCTACGTGGTGATGATGTTGTTATGTCAGCATAACTTAATTTGCAGCATAACTTCAAACTTCCTTGTGAAGACAATTCCTTAAAAGAAAGATCATGAGCACCTGTGAGTTCATGTATCCACTTGATACGTTCTAAAGTGGCTGCAGGATTTTGCTCTTAGGTGCTGACGTTGCTAGAGGATACCTTAGAAGAACCGTGGTGTAAGTGAACAAGTTTGGGGACGGGTGGGCTGGTAAGAGTGTGGTCTGGAGAGCTGCGTTTTGCCTGTGTATCATTGCCTGTGATTTCACTTCTGTAGAAGTACACTAAGCAAGAAAATAGGAATCAGGTATCCAAAGTACCTCAGTTGTCAGATCAATAGCTCTGCTAGAGAAGACATGGTTGCTTGGAAGGGGGATTTTTCAGGCGTTGAGCAATGTTCTAAATTCATTTTAAGTGAAATCAGTACCTCTCTGATTGTGGTGAATCCAGTCATGCCATTGATAAGCACTTCTGTAAATGCAGCTTAATCCCCAGCTGTACTTGATCTCAGGAAAAAACCCTCAGCACTAAATTGTCATGCATGGATACTGTGCAGCTCCATTTTTTTGGACAGCTATCATGTTCCAGTGACAGAAGAAATGAACCTGTGGTCCTTGTTTGTAAAGCACTTTGGGATCCCTCAGAGTGTAACACAAATGCCAACGGGCTGTGGTTCTCTCTCACCCAGGTTTCAGTTCCAGAGCATGAGGCTTTTTCACTTTCTACTTTTTTTTTTTTTCCCCTTTGTGACAGAGCCCTCCGCTGCTGTTTGTGAGCAGCTGTTCTGTTTCCCCGTCTGCCTGCAGCGGTTCCCAGACCAGCTGCACGGTACGGCCGCCAAAGCTTTGTTAAAAAGTAATGAAGTTGGGAGAGAGCAGGAAAACCCGTGACCTGGAGTAGAGTCTACAGCACACTGTCTGTGGGTGCTGAGGGACCGGGGTGACTTCTGTGTCCAACTAGAGGTGCATTCTCTGTGCATCTGTCACAGTGAGACTCACCTGCTCAGTCAGAGAAAGCCGTTAATCATGAGGTGATGCTGAAGTTCTCTGCGAAAGGAAGTGCTGCTGACAGTGAACAGCTCCTGTTCACATCTCATGGAAACTGAGATGTGCATAAGTGTGTGTTCAGCATCTGCTGTCCGCATACTGCGTGTCTCAGACAGAGGGGGTCAGCTGGAGCTAAGAACGGGCCTGTGATGTGCAGCGTGACTTCTTTTCTTATTTCTTGCAGGCAGATTTCTTGTGGATGGTAGGGCATTGTATTGAAGTGTTTGTCCATTCTTGGTTTTATGGGCATATTTTTCCAATGATGATCATAGTGTCTGTTTTGTGATTCCACCTTTGAGCACTTAAAAATGAGTGAGGAACAATCTAGTGTGTGTGCAGCTATGTGGTGGGTTTGTGGCATGTCGGGATTTCAGCTTTTGCCTAACTTAATATTTATTTTCTTTGTATTCCAGAAAAAGGCATGGCATACAATTAAAACCATGGTTAACTTACCAGTCATCAGCCCCTTCAAGAAACGCTACTCGTGGGTGCAGCTAGCTGGGCATACAGGTGAGATGGGTCTGAGGGGTGTTTGTCTTTGGAGTGGGGATGGCAGCACAAGGAAGAGAGTATTTCAGTATTTCTCTGTTTCCTTCCTTCTGGTGAAAAGGAAGCAGGCAACATCACGTAACCCTGTGACGTACAACATCTTTCAGTTGTGGTGGGGATAGGGAAGAGGGAGTGATATACCTCAATAATGAGATGAGTGAAGAAGCAATGGTCAGACTCTGGGGAAGGGCCAGGCTGCCAGTGCATCCTTGTAAGGTGACAAATGTAAAATACCTGTTAGAGGGAAACGAGAGGGACTGGGGAGTTAAAGCCCTAGTCCATCTGTTGCTGTGGGTTGTGGTATGGGATCCTCTTTCTTGGCTGAACAGTCAATACGGTACTTTCCTAGTGGGCGGTGTTACATGCCTTTATGTGCTTCAGCCCTGGCAAGGACGGTGTTTCTAACACCAGCCCCAAAGCCTTCATCCGAGTGTAAGCCCTCGGGTAGAAAACAGGTCTGGTGAAAATCGACTTGCTGACCAGGTGTTTGCATTGCAAGTCTGTTATTGTTCACTGTATGAGTGCAGTGAGTGGGTTCTAGTTTTGTGTCTGTAGAAGTTGGTAAGTGTGCTCCTGATGTAGGCTTTGTTTCATTGAAAGGCAAAAAAAACCCCCCAAAAAACCCGCAAAGAGAAGTTAACACGTTTGCTTCTCTCGTGCTTCATTTATTTCCTATGCAGTCCTTGTTCCTAAAGCGCGAGTGTGGGGTTTATTAGTACACATGTGGGCAGGCACCTACGCTGCATCGTGCTTTAATGCAGTACCTGAACCACCTCTTTATATGCATTAGCACTAATACAGGGCACTTCAAAGCTGTGCAGAGAAATTTATTTAGTGCTAGAAATGGAGTATCTACATTTTGCACAGTGGTGGTGGTGGGGCTGACTTTTATCACGCAGAGTGCCAAGATGACCCAGTCTTATTGCAGTTTTATCACAGTCTGTACGGAGTTGGTTTGATGTGTGAGGAGTCATGCCCCGGTTGTGTGATCATAACCCTTCTGGAGGCTTGTGTAGAGGGTGGAAGAGGAGGGTTAAGAGCTTATTAGAAGCTGATTCGGAGAGATACTGCTCTAGTTTGCTTTAAATATTTTTTTTGTTTTATTTAGTCCATCCTTTTTGCAGCTGCTGTTCTCTGATAGGACAAGTTATTTCTCAACTAAAACCTGGGCCATCACCACCCTGGCCCTTGTGCTGCGGCAATGCCAGTTCTAGGATTTTTCAGAAAAGAACCCGTTTGCAACGGCTGAAGGGTTCTGCTGTGATAAAAGTTGAGCATTAGCCCCAGGATTAATGAGGCTCCTACACTGACATCTATTTTATGTTGTGTAGATTAAAGGGTACCTCTGAATGAAAGATGTACTTTTCTCAGACGTTACTGGCAGGTTGCAGGACAGGAGAGTGTCTGGACAGGAGACTCCAGACAGTTGGAGTCTTAATGACTGCCACTCTTGGCCTGTGCAGACTGTCACTTGTACTGGATACCGTCCAGGCACAGGCTGTAAAAACACCCCTTTCTCTAGAGGCTATACCTGCAGGTTAGCAGAGCTCCAGAGCAGGGCAATATCTGAAGATACACGCATGCGCAGCCGCAGCAGGAAGGGCAGTGCTTGGCTGCTGGCCTGGTTGTGGCTGTTTAGCGATCCCTGATTGACGGCGCTGCCTTGGTTTGTACGCGTTCAGCAGGTATACCTGTGTGAGGATTAAGGAGAAAGCCAACACTGACAGTGTTAGGCAGCTTTAAAATAGCCTGTCAGAGGATTAATGAATTCTGGCTTGTGGCTTCTTCCTGTGCATTTTAGTAAGTGCAGTAGTGTTTAATATCCTAACAAAGTTCAGCATGGAAAAAAACCCGATGGCCTGGAGCAGCTGCACTCCTTAAAGCTATAAATTCTGACATGGGAACCTATCCAAATGGACTTTCACTTCCAATGCCTCTGTTTGCCTTGGGTGTTTTGTGGTTTGTTTTTTTTTTTTTAATGAAAAGCATGTTATTTTTTCTGTTCAGGGGAAGCCTTTAACTGGTGTCGTGAGGCTGAGGTAGATGAAGCTGGAGTGGTGGGGGAAGGTGTTTTTCTTATTTGCGGGTCAGTGTTGTCAGCATGTGTTTGATTTTCTTTTTTAGGGAGTTTCAAGGCAGCTGATAGTGGGAAGATTCTCAAACGCTTCTCAGAGAATGAAAAGGAGTGTTTTGAGCGATTGATGAAAGACCCACTACGCTCCTGTGTCCCTTGCTTCCATGGAGTGGTGGAGAGAGATGGCGAGAGCTACATTCAGCTGGATGACTTGCTTACTGATTTTGAAGGGCCTTCTGTGATGGACTGCAAGATGGGGATCAGGTGGGCACATGAAAAAGAAAGTGCTTTCTAACCCCAGTGCATTTGAAGGAAGTGGGGGGATGTGGTCGTGCTCTGTCTGGAGGAGTTTGGTAACATCTTTGGAGCCTTGGGAATCAGACCAGACAACCTGTTGGTTGTTTGGCAGTCACCTTGGACAACCTGAGGGGAGTAAGTCGCACTGCTGCCTGACTGCATGGATTCTGGAAACTAACTGATCTAGAGCCTCAAAAACTATCCTCATCCAGCAATTGTCAGGAGTGACTGAAGACAAAGTTTCTCTGCAGTGGCATGATAATACGTGGGGGAAGAAATTACATGATTCATTCACTGCCAGTTCATTTAATCTTTGTGTATGCAGTGACTTAAAAAACCCACAAAGAGTAGAATTCCCAGCTCCAAATGTGACTGACCGAATAGCAGAGTGAAAGCCCGTTTCCAGAGCTTGAATGAGTTTTCACTGGTATTGGTCTCTTCTGTAAAGAAAAGTTGATCATTTGCTCAGGACTGACCTGTGTTATTCCGTTCTCTGATGTCTCCATGATGCTATCACCTTGTTCTCCAGATTTTCACTTTCTTTTTTTCTTGTCTGTGATTAAGAGGGAAACCTCCAAAATGTTATCTAAGCATAACAAATAGATAAGGAATCTGTTGAGAGCTTGGAGTAACAGTACAGAGAGGTAGGAACTGTCATAGTAATCTTCTGGGTGCCAGCTCAGATGCTCAAGAGTTACTGTCATAAATGACTTATGCAACTTACAGGAGTGCAGACAAGCCTTTTCAAACAGAGGTAAAATCTGAAATGAATTGTCAGCTAAATCAGAGTAGAAATGCGTAGCACTGGTATGCCCATAAGAAGGAGGAGAGGGATTTGCAGCAGTACCTGGTTTATTCAAAGTAGGTGACATTCTGGTAGTGAGCGACAGCATCTCCTAAACACCAGCCTGGTTTATTACACTGTGATGAAAAAGTACGCTCCAGGCACCTGACAAAGCGCAAGCTTTAGGAGTCCAGTGGAATGTGTGGAACACGGATAGTGCTTTTCTAATGGTTACCAGATTAACAGATTGAGTGATAATAGCAAATTGTGGAAGGTTTGTCACCCTTCACCTTCCTCTTAGTTACTGCTTCTGGTTTGGAACTGCTCGATTATCGGTTTTACTCTTTAATTTTTACTGTATGAAGAGTGATTCTGTCCTTCACTGTGATGCATTAAGTAAAACCTTAATTGCTCTCCGAGGCCTGAAAAAACCACGCATGACTGATGCTAGGTTTTTTTGAGAAGAGAGAAGACAGTGACACTTCAGCAGCCTTATTTGCTTTCCATTTCATTGTAAGTGATCCCTCCTAACTGTCCTCTGAAAATACAGTTCCGTTTCTTGGCACAGTAAGAATTCAGTTTTCTTAGGTTCTGTAAGCAGGACATAACAATAACATGTAACAGGAAGTAAATGTATAGTTAGAACAACAAGGGAATGATACAATTCCCCATTCCTGCAGCTGTTTCACCAAATAATGCCTGCACGATCATTAGTCTGTGTTCTTTAGTTTCCCCATATGCAAAACTGGGGTAATGATAACACTTACTTTCCTGGCTGACGTTTCTTGAGGCCAGTTTATAAGTTGTGAAAAGAAATGTCTGGGGAGTCCTTACGGTTTTGTTGGTATGTGATGTTTTTGCAGGACATACCTGGAGGAAGAGTTGACTAAGGCCCGTGAAAAACCAAAGCTGCGTAAGGACATGTACAAGAAGATGATTGAAGTGGATCCTCTTGCTCCCACAGCTGAAGAGAATGCCCAGCATGCTGTCACCAAACCCCGCTACATGCAGTGGAGGGAAACCATCAGTTCTAGTGCCAACCTGGGCTTTAGGATTGAAGGGATTAAGGTAATAGTTTCACTTCTGCCAGTTCCTGGAGACTGAACTTTGTTCAGTTGATTAATCAAAACTTGTAGACTAATCAAAAAGCTTTTGCACATCAGTAGCTGGGTTTTCTAAAGAATTACGTGAAAATGCACAAATTGAAACCACAGAGTTCAGTATATTGTGGTTTAAAAGCCTCTGTTGTAATTATATCAGAGTAGTGTCAGCAAAGTTAACTTCAGAACTGAAGAAATAACTGCCTCTCCCTATGCAATTACCTTCTTTATCCAAGAATTACACATATTTATTCTAGGTGAATCACAGTGGTTTTGTTCCAGTAATGTTTATTTGCAAGGCATGTTGAAAGCATTAGCTTAGATATTCTTGGGATCAAGGAAACCCCTTTTCCTTTTAAGTATACATCAATATCCAATAGATGGAACTGGAATAAAGCCAAAACAACCAAAAATAAAATTTCTCCATCAACAAAGTCCATCCGCTGTTCTTGATGGAGAAGTTTTGCCCCTATACCATTCCTTGGATACTCCCTTACAGCCACAGAAGAACCTTGGTAATTGTCTCTCCTACCCATTATTATTCATGTTTGTTGTGCCCCATGGCAATGTCAGATACCTACCCAGAAGCCCGTTAGGACCTACTGCCACCTAACTCAGCTGCTTGAATGGTAACACTTGCTGGAATCGGGAAGCGTGTTTCTGCTTGCATAGGCCTGTCACAGCTCGCCTTAAACTCCTTCGCTTGGGTTTGGATAGCAGTGTACCTGTAGCAGCACAGAGCGTGGTGAGGGCTGTCCAAACACACCCACACCTCAGAGGAGTACCGGTCACCTGAAGCCCGTGACAGGACCGCTATGAAGAAGCTAGCATGGGTTACCCTGTGCAATTTCAGGATGTTCCCAGAGCATGTATGTTTAATTTAGGTATGTTAGGACGTTGTGAATTATAATCTGGATTAGTTTTGCTCCATTTCTTAGTTCAAGCACACGGGAAGAAGAAAGGGATAAAAGAGGTTGACATGGGCAAGCCGAGGTTCTTTTAAACACCACTTTCTTCTCTGCTTCCCTGTGTTGTGTTCTTCCTTCGTCATTCACAGATTCTCTTGCTGTGATACAGGAACTAGGGCTTCCAGCTCATGCTGTGCTGGTCCCCTGTACGCTGTGCCACCCACTCCTGGCTGTTAGATGCAGGCATCCTCATGCAGGAAATGTCTGGGTGGTAGATGATCTGGCTCCAGTCCAGTGAAGACATTTCTTATTTTACTCTTTAGCTATCTAATGATGTTATCAAGATACTGGTTTTATTTGTATACCATTTGGGTCTTTGGATGCTCTGTGTAATGCAGTCAGGAACCTGGATGATCTTAAGACCTCTTACATCGATTCTTGTAAAGATAGCTGGTCAGTGTAGAAGACATATAGATGTACGCTGAGTCCTAGAGGGTGACTAGGCTAAAGGAGCACAGGGGAGCTCCAGTGAGACCTCCTGGCTTGTTCTTTGGGGTTTGATTGGTTATCAGAAGCGGGAGAAGTGGGTAGGAGCAGTATGCCACACCAACTGCGTGATATTTCCCTCTGCTGAGACAATGCTGTAACTATGCAAAACAGGACGCAAATACTTAATCCTTGATGAAGCACGGGAAATGCTTTGGAGTACTGCAGTACATTACCTTTTCCTCTATGGCCCTGGGCTGTTATGAGGGATGTAGGTTCATTCTCTTAATTTTGTACACGGAGAAGCGGTGAGAGAAGCGAGTTGTTGAAGCAGTATAGCAAGTCAGTACCCACTGCACTGCTTCACTGTAGCTGAACTGTAGCTCCAGCTCTGTATTTGCAGAAGAGCAAAGCCATGCCGCAGAGATCCCCGCTTTGAGAGCAGAGCCCACGAGGATCGGTGGTGCCAGCTGGTGGTGGTTCTGGAAAAAGCGGTTGTTCTCCCTGAGTGCACTGGTAGCTCCTAGCTGAGCAGGTATTTGGGGTTTGATCACTCAGAAATATTCCTGCCCTGTGGCTGCTGGAGTAAGAAGCAGAAGTGAAATCATAAAAGCCCTTCAGTGAAGTGTCTGCCGATAAATGAGATCTGATTTCACTGTATGGACTCCTCCTTCATCAGTGGGGTTCCTTTTCTCTTTAGATTGTCAATCCATCTCTTTTCCTTCCCTTGCTTCCCTATCTCTGAAATCAAGTCAGGTTCATATATGGGATTTGGCGCTCTGCAAACTGGTTTTGATGTGGAGAACTGTTGGGTTTGAGAGACGTTCCGTCTCTCGTGCCTGCCAGATTCAGAACACAGGTTGCCTTTCTGGAAGGAGCTGAGGAAGGCTAGCATCACAAACGTTGTCTCTACAACGCTAGGCCAATGGTTTTGCAGAGCAGACATGCATGGGGCTGAGAATCGGGAGTTCTGGCTTACCATTCTGTCATTGAATCTTTGCAGTTTGGGAAGTTACTTCTTCCTTTGGTACTATTTCTTTAGCTGTAGCCATTTTCCCAGGAGGACATCAAATTTGGTTAATAAATCTTTGTGGACCCGTTTAGGTCATGACCTTAACCCAGAGCCCTTTAAGGGAAGTCTGTAAAGGAATCTGAGCAAGACCACCCAGGTTAAGATAGGTAGCACTGTTTTACGGAGCCGCCAAACCTGCCCTCCTGCTGGCCATGTCACTGTCACATGGAGTGAGCAGTGCCGCCCGTGGCCCACTGGCTGCCCTGTGCAATGGACTGCTCCGCTGCACAGCAATGTGTGCGGAGGCCTGGACAAAGGTACGACTTTAAGGAGTGAGTCAGGCAAGTGCCTCCTGAGGATCAGGCCCATCCAGAGGTGTTGCAGGGACTTGGTGTAGAATGTGAGGGATGGTGCCATTCAAAAACGCGATGTTGTTTACACCAAGTAAAGATGGGCAGCGGTTACATCTGCTGCCAATCACTGCAAAGGAACTAAGTCATAGAAGTGTTTCTAAACAACAGGGAAGCAAGCAGCTAGACTGTCCAGACGAAGAAACAATGAAAAGGGAACACACAGCAGCCATTTCCACACATTGCTCTGGGATTTGGGGCATGGGGAGAAATTATTTTCAAAACAACCTTACTCCAGTGAAGAGGTACGAGGCATCAGACTGAGTTCCAAATTTCTATGTGTATTATCATACATCAGATTATGAGCGTTATCATACCTCAGATCGGATGGCTCCGAACTTTCATGGCGTACCTGCTGAAATTCTCTTGCATAACTTACACATCTCATCAGGCTGACATGCCACACTTGTATCTGGCCCACAGCCTTGGAACAAAATTCTGTTTATTCTGCTGTTGGAAAGTCTGGTAGGTGGGAGGCTGTTCTGCATGGCTTTGCCTTTCAGGCAGTTCATTCTCTTGCATGATAAATCTAGAAACGCAGCATTATCAGACTTTATGTGCATATATACCAGGAGGTTAGTTCTGCTGTGGAGCGAATAGTATTTCACCTACTGAAACTGGAGCTGAATTTACCCAGTTTTGGTGCAATGACTTTTAAGACATAGGAGGGAACACATTTTGATGACCTGTTGATTTACTCTTATGATGCAAATGAAGGATTCATTGGACTAATACGATGGAGAGGAATAAAGTTTGATAATCCTGCAGACTTTTAGTGGATACAGGCTACCAGCTGCAATAATTGCTCTATTTTACATGCATGTCGTAAAAGCTCATATTTGTGTCTGTCGAAGCAACAGGGATGTTCTTGGAAAAATGAATGTTAATATAGTCTATGTTGACAGATACCTCTGATTCATGCGCCGCTATTATTTACTTGTAGCTCACAAGCACAGACTGGTCGCTACCAGCACTTCAAAGACTTGTTTTTATAGTAGCGGGATGCTTCTTCTGTACCGAGCCTTACCGCTGGCGAAAAACATACTCCGAGTTTCTCCAGGACCCAGTTGGATACAAACATGCCCGCACTGTCCTTTGCCAAAACTCACATGCCTGCTTTGTCACTGCTCCCATCTGTGTCACTGCTGGCATTGCAAATCCCGAGGTGTCCTTGTCTGTAACTAGCTGTTCTGTGACTTCTGGCTCGTGTTAGTGTGCAAAGATATACTGGGAACAGGGTCTTAACCACAATTCTTTGACTTCCTGTCCTGGTTTCAGCTGGGATAGAGTTAATTTTCTTCCTAGTAGCTGGTTCAGTGCTGTGTTTTGGTTTTAGTATGAGAATAATGTTGATAACACACTGATGTTTTCAGTTGTTGCTAAGAGGCATTTATGCTAAGTCAAGGATTTTTCAGCTTCTCATGCCCTGACAGTGAGAAGGCTGGAGGGGCACAAGAAGCTGGGAGGGATCGTGGCCGGGAATGCTGACCCGAACTGGCCAAAGGAATATTCCATACCATATGACATCATGCACAATATATGAACTGGGGGTAGTTGGGTGGCAGGGGCTGATCACTGCTCAGGGGCTGGCTGAGCATCGCCAGCAGGTGGTGAGCATTATGCATCACTTGTATTTCTCGGGGTTTATTTCATTCTCTTTATCTTCCTTTTCATTACTATTATTGTTATTATTGTTACTTTTATTTTTATTTCAATTATTAAACTGGTCTTATCTCAAATAATGAGTTTTACTTAGGTTTGATTCTCTTCCCCATCCCACTCAGGGGTGAGGGGAGGAGCAAGCAAGCAGCTGTGTGGCACTTAGTTGCTGTCTGGGGTTAAACCACGACATGGAAAAACAAAACCAAAACCCAAACTAGTCCAAAAGGACTAGTAAAATTTGGTTTGAAAATGTCACTTTACAACCCCTGCTAGGGTTTGACTACACCAGGATAGATGAGAGGACAACCAAAGAGGTCACTGTGGTTTGCCCCATTGAACTTTGCACCGTTAGTACTGATGTGTGAGAAAACCCTCCTGCAAGCTGGTAATATCATGAGGTTTTTTTTACCTGCACTCAACAGGAAATGAAGTGCCATTTAAAGTTATTCAATCAGGTTTTTTATCTTTTCTCCTCCACTTCTTGCTTGTTTTATCTGCTCGCTTCCTGTTCAACTACTCCCTTTCATCTAGTGAGCAAGAGCTGAGCTGGTGATGGTTCAAGAGGATTGACTGATGAGGGGAATGATATGTGTGTACTATAAATCGTCTCTGTCTTTGCGTGTTTTTGTACAGAAGGCGGATGGAACATGTAACACAAACTTCAAAACTACAAAGACACAGGAGCAAGTTCTACAGGTTTTTGTGGAATTTATTGAGGGCAACACGACTATTTTGGTGAGTCTGCACTCTTTGGGTTTTTTGACCCAAGGAACTTGCTTCAGGGCCATGCTTCCTTTGGTACAAGAAAAATGAATTAAGCTACCAAGCAACAAAATGGTTTTGACTTCCAGTCCCTCTCAGCAGATGGAGCGGACACAGGGACTTGGTGGGCTGTGAGAAGTCATTGACTGAGACCAGCTCTGTCATCTCCTGCCATGACTTCACCCCAAGTTCCTCGTGCTAACAAAACATCAGTCAAACTAACTTATGGCTTGCCATCAGCTTCGACCATGCCTTTTAGATGCATCAGAGGGATGGTTATATCTAAGCAAGGATTGTGTTGGCAGGAAAACTTGTGATTTGAGAATTCAGTCTGGAGAGGATAAAACCAGAGCGTGGGGGCAGAAAGTGCGGTTGGTGGCTGCCTGTGCTCCTGTGTGAGAGACTTGCCTCAAAGAAAAAATCCTGACGGCTACTTCATGAGTAGCAGAGAAGGCTTGTGGTAGATGGCATAACATCTCTCTTGTCTTTTTGGAACTTCAAAGGACACCATAGAGTTTTGCTGCAGTGTAAAAGCCATTATGAAGGCAGATTAGCCCTCCATGTGAAGCATGCTTGGTAACACAGGGCAGCATTAAAAATGTGTACTATGTATACTAGAGCTTTATGCATTAGGCCTTGATACGTTTGTTGTGGCTTTTTTTCCCACACCACTACCACTGCTACCCTCCTCTGTGGCTGGAGCTCCTTGGGTCTCTAACACAATTACATTCTCTTTTTGCTGTGGAGAACTGAAAGACTTTTAATTGCTTGAAACTTTTTTTCTCTTTGTTATGAAGAAAAAAAGAGAGGACACAGAAGGTCTCATTGCTTTCAAAGCAAGACAGATCAGTCTGCTTGGTGTAGCACATGCAGCAGAGGACCTCCAGTCTGTTCAGGCATTATGAAAGCCTGCTGAAGTGTATTTTCAGATTGACTTTCAAATGATAAATCTGTTGTTTTGAAGGACCTCTAGCCTAAAATTAACATAATCTCTTCACTATATTGACTCTTGTAAACAGAATATCTTCATTCATTCTTTACTTAAATGTTTATGAGGTTTTTTTCCTCCTTTTCCTCCAGAAAAAATACCTCAAGCGTCTACAGGAAATTCACATCATTCTTGAATCCTCAGACTTCTTCAAGCGGCATGAGGTGAGCAGTGAGTGTAACGCTGCGGAGGTGTATTGCTGCATTGTTTGGTCATTCAGATGTACTTCAGAATAGCCTGCTGTATTATTAGAAAGAAGTTTGTAGTAGAAGAAAACTAATATATGTTAACAACACAGAAGCCACAAAGTCTCCATCACAATGGTATAGAAGATTAAACCAGTTGAGGAATAATAAATCCTCCCCTCTTTATAATATCCCAGCAGTTAACAGCTCTGGGCCACTGCAGGGAATGGTTTATTAGTACCAGTTTCCTGTGGTTTCTCTAATCTTTGTGTGTTCCAGTGGAAAACTTTAGAGGGGAATGGTGATGTGGAAGCTTGTTATTTGGTACAGTAGCATTCGGCTGTAGTTTCATAATGAAGGCTCTATTAATTATACCGGGTTTACGCTGCAACACTATAATCCTGCTCTGTATGTGCTCCTTGTATGCTTTGCTGTGGAGAAGGCATCATTAGCATTGTAAGTTCTGCTTGTTATAGCTCAAGATTTTATTTACCATGTTGATTTCCTCTTGTCACTAGAGGCGTTTTTGCTTATCATGGGTTATAGTCTTTCTTTGAAAGTAGTCACTGGCTTTTGCTGAATTGCTTAAATTGAGACCTGCTGCCAAGTGAGCTGGAGAATTGCTTTTCTTCCCAGTGCCTGCTGGGTCCTTTTCTCCATCTACATGCCCATTTATACTTCACCGATTGCTCTGATTCTGCAAGTGGGGCAGGTAAATGTCAATGTATAAGTACAGACAAAAGTCTGTTGGGTCGCAGGTGAGGAGGTCACCTTCTTAGTGGAAAGTGTTAAGTGATGGGAAGAACTAAATATGTGGTTTTAACCACATCATCTCAATCTGTCTTCCAGGTCGTTGGAAGTTCACTACTTTTTGTACATGATGGCAGTGGGAATGCCAATGTGTGGCTGATCGATTTTGGAAAGACCACCCTTCTCCCTGATGGGCAGACACTGGATCACAGGATCCCTTGGCAAGAAGGCAACAGGGAGGATGGGTACTTGTTGGGGTTGGACAATTTGATTGGCATCTTGGAAAGCATCACTGAAAGATGAGTTGAGAAGGGCACAAAACTTGCAGGGCTTCTCTAACTCTGCTGGGATCACTCAGTTAGAAGGAAACGTTTCAGTCCCTCCAGACTCCTGAGGTCATCAGTGCAGAGGGAGCTGCATCCAGAACCCAGCAGTTAGTGATCAAAATGACTTTGCATCGGCCCTCTGTGAACCTAAATAACTCCAAACTGGTCTGTATTGAACCAGCCTAATTACAGACTGGTCCTCAGAGAATGAAGATCTCCATACTCAGGAATCACACCAGCATGAGTCAAGAGGTCTGTATGGTAAATCAGAATGATTCTGATTTCTGGCAAACAGATGGGACTCCAGATTACCTCTGAGTGAACCAGAGCAATGGCTTGGTGATTCAGGGTAGGAATAATTTCAACAGTTTTTCAGGGAACTGCGTAGTTTTGAAACCAGCAAGGGTGGGTTTTTTTCTTCCTCCCTAATTCCAAGTCTCCTTGCTCCTGTGTACACTATACGTTGGACCAACAACTTCTGCTGCATTGTGTTAACAGTGTGTACAAGGTGTAAAAGGGTGATAATCAGAAGAAACCTGGAGCAAAGGGAGACAGCAGTTTGTAGTGGGTGGATGTAGTAACTTGTAGAAACTGCTGTTGACCATTTCTCCTCTTCCCTACCTTAGCCTCTATTAACTTCTATCCAAGAACAGCCTCTGCTTTTTATGTAGCCTCTCAGGAGATTACAAGTACTCTAGGGAGAGAATAGTAGCCTATTGTCTCCAAAACCATTTGACTTTCAGACTGGGTGGGCTGTTGGAAAAGTGCCTACCTTGGCAAGTTTAGCCTCTTGGAGCTGAACTGCAGTTCTGCAGATCAGTAATGACTTTCGCACACAGATCAGGGAACTAAGGGTTTTTTCCAAGGCACGTTTGTTTTTAAAGATAAAACTCCTGTACACGTGCACACACACGTGCGCACTAGTAGCCAGCTACCAATGTGATCTCTTAAGGTCATGGTTTGACTACATCCTAATGCACGTGACTTCTTGGCCATGTTTCTGTTCCCAAATATGGTGCTGCTGCTTAAGTGTATAGCCTAGTGCAGCAATCAGGAAGGTAAAGTTTCTGCATTCACAGCATTACACTAATGATGAGACAATTCCCAGGCATCCTTCCTTCAAGCTATCAGCTGTTAACTCAGTTTGGGGAAGGAATGTCAGTATATCACATTCCCTAGTCCCCATCTGGAATGATGAGGCCATCTGTAGTTCATTCTTCTTTTGCTGCGGCCCCGGCACAGCCACAGAAAATTCACAGTGTTTAGGTTAAAATCAAGAAAGACTGAAGTGATTTCTTGTAATGGCTTCACATACTTTCTCTGTTGGTTGCCTCTAGTCACTTGAACAGTTCTTTTAATACTAGCAGTATAAATACTATCAGTATTCACGGGTTTTAACATTAATAATGTGATGATGCAGTTTTGAAAATGTTGATTCCCTAATGAAATCTTTCTGTAGCATTTGTAATCAGAATTGAAGAGCCTAAAATAATTTCTGAAAGTTTCTTTAGATAACACACTACTGTACTAAGAGATCAGTCAGATTTAATGACTTTTTCATCACCTCTAAACGAAACAGCAGTATTAAAAATTCAAGCTCAGTTATGACCTAAAAGTTAGACCGGCATGGAGTGTGTATTCTGTAGGAAGTAATGACACACGGAAATATTTAATCCTAAAACAGATGTTGTTTGAAACTGGTAATTATTTTTGCAGTTCACTGCAAATTCAGATTTCTTCTGAGGCCTCCCAGGGTCCCTCTCAGTTTTATTTTCATGATAGTATGTTAATGAATTTTCCACTTAGATGTTTCAGAGGGTTTACACTTTTTTTAGATGACAGTGAGCCTTCAATAGAGAGCACAGATATTATCATTCCAGATGCCTCCTAACTTTTGAACTGCTATGAGATGACGAATTAATCTGTGGTGAATTTAATGCAATTTTTTTTTTAAAAAGCCATCCTCCTTTCCTGCAGCCAGCAGGGAAGCCACTGGTTAGCAGTCCTTAAGGAAAATGGAGGTAAAGAGATCTCACAGAGGAGGACTTCAATAACCTACCTTTTGTATGAGACTGCAATTGCAAGCAGTCCTACCATAATAAATAATTTAGAAAAGTTAGGAATGAGACTATTAAGATGATAGAATTCATTAGCGGTTTGCCTAATTCATCTTCAGAGTTAATTTTCTTTCTTCTATTACCATATATGTGAATCTTTGGCACCAGTGTAACTTATTTTCTAGAGGGGAGACTTGAAGGGTAAAAGTTGATGCTCAAATGTCAGCTGAGAATTTGAAACAAACTTTTATAATGACTGTCCAGCGCTAAAGGAGAACTAGAAGCAATGTGGCACAGGTAGTTTCCAAAACCCCTGCTGCTAGCACCTGGATGGTTTGCAGTACGTGGTCTTGGGGGGAAAACACGGAGAATGATCTATTCCTCTGCCGTAGCTGAAAAGGTCAGGGAGAAAAAGAACACCCTTCATGTAGCAGACTGTGGTCAGGAAACTCTCTCTAGATGATAAAGAGTTCTAGCAAGTTAGTTTTGAAATGGCCTTTTGGCTTGCTAAGGGATAAGAAGGAAGAAGCCACAGAAGTTTTCTGCTGCTGTTATGGGAAAGGAGGAAAGGAAGCAGCTGCTTTCTCATTAGCAAACTGCAAGTGTAGGACTGCACCGAGCACTGGAGCTCTGAGGGGCTGGAGACTGAGCTCGTGAGCAAACTGCCACAGGGTAAATTAGATACCTTGATTCACATCAGGTGGCCCAGAGTGCCTGTCTGTGGGCACTCACTTGCTAGTGTGAGCAAGCAGAATAATCTTCTTTCACTATGGAGAATGTTGCTTTGAATAAGATTACATTCACCACAGGGTCAACATGATGCCATTGCACAGGCGTGTAACATAGAAGAGCTGATGCATGATAACCAAGGTACTTTTTCACATACAAGTCCAGTATGTAGTTCTTTAATGCCTCTGCTGATGTATTGCCTCACTCTGGAGACACCAAGAGCGCACGTGTTTCCACAGCATGGTGAGAGGCTCTTTGATGCCGAACCGCTAAGCTCTGACTTAGGCACCAAGGTCTTTCAATTCACTAGCTAGATGCAGCAATGCTTACTGCTGTAACTGCTGCATTTCTGGGTGAATCTAGCACTAGGACTTCTCTCCCTCAGCTTTGTCAGTGACTTGGTTTTTTGGCCATGGACAACTATCCTAGGCCTCAGTTTTGTTCCCATTTTACAGATGGGAATAGTACCTACTTACCTCACAGGAATGGTGTGAGGCTGTGCTTCATTACTGCTTGCAAGATGCTGTGAGATTCTTTGGAGGAAGGTGCAATATAGAAAGAAGTGTACAAAGAGATACATCAGCTAAGTTTAAAAACAATGGCTGTTGGGGCTCCCCAAGGATATAAATTTGGATGAAATGTAACCAAAGTGGTAAAAATTAAATCCCTCTTAATTTTACACAGGGGGGAAATTCACTTGACATCTGATCCAGTTCCTAATATAGGGAAAGATTTCAATGGGAGTTGGACCAAACCCTTAAGTATCTCAGAGGGCTCTTGCTACTTTTATTTTTTATTGCTGTTGTTAGTATTTGTTATTCTTAAGGTACTGAGATCAAATGGCCTGTATCATCCACGTGCATCCGTTTTGAACACTACAATGCAATGCTGACCATGGTCACTTTTGACATTGACTGTATTGGTTGAGTGTTTGTTACTCTGAAGTGTGTATGCTACTAAATAAATGAGACTGAAGGAAAAAAGACATCCACTGTGATTTGGTCACAGGACAGTCATATCTTCAAGAACTTTCTTTGGGAAGGGATAAAAACTACTTATTTCAGTGTTTCTTGTGCTTTTAGTCTTCAGCATCTAGTATTTCCTAAACCAAAACTGGTTCTAAGACAACTACAAGCTAATGTTGCCACTTGGTTCCAAAACCCATTCCGTATGCTTGCTTCAGAACCTGATCCCCACAAAGCTTGACTGCTTCCTTCGAGGTAAGCTCAGTCTCAAAAATGTCAGTATATCAAAAATGGTGTATCAAAAGGCACTTGGCGGACTCAGGGCAGTTAACTATTCCACAGGGCAGCTTTGTGTGGCTGCAGGGAAGTAGTAGTCGACCCTCCAGGACTGGCAACCTTTCTCAGCAAGAGAGTGTCCTCTCACCTGTGTGCAAAGTCATTTAGCAGAGAGGGAAACCAACAGCCACCATTAGGGTCTGTTTATTTGGTGTTGCAAATCTAGGTGTATACACTTGTCCAGCTTTTAAATGGCATAGACACAGGTGTGTAATAGGTAACGACAAATCAAACCCAATTCAACTAAATGAAAAAGTGATACAATGAGATGTCATGACTAAAGTCTCTGCATCAGATTGAAAAGGGTAAGCAGCCAGGAGGAGAGAGCATGGCCATGTCTACAGGAGAAACTGTCTCACAAGAGCTATGCTGCTCAGGGGTTCGAGGAGGTATGGTCCCTGGCTGGCACATGTGTGGAGATACAGCTACATTGGGGAGGACAGTACTCCCAGCTGTAGCATTGTCTTCTCTTTTGGGTAAGTAGGGGGAAGGTGTTGGCGGTGGAATAAATTACACTCGCAAAAGCTCGTAACTATTTCATGAGACTTGTAAAGCTTTCTTAGTGCATACCTGCCCTTTGGCAAATTAGTGGAGAACTTACCTCAGGAAAAGGGTTGTCATGAGGGGGACACCTTAGATCTGTGCAGTTAATTCTGTTTCTTTAAAGGGAAAATGAAGATACAAAACACTTGAGGAGAGAGAAGTTAACAAATCAGAAGCAAGATTATCAACAAATGTGAAAGGAAAGCAGAGAAAGACAAACTGAAATTTGCATTGTTATTTCATCTTTTGTTATTCAGTCTCCTCTTTAAAGCAACATAAAGTACTAATGCTGAGCCTAGAAGAAATAAAACCCAGACAACTATATACACACAAATCTAAAACCAAGTTGGTAACATGTTAAAAGACAGAACACCCATCAGGAAGAGCAATTTATTATAATCCCACAAATAGCTGATTCTCTCGTAGGGAAGTGTTGGAAGACTTTTCATATGGATTACAAGACTGAATTAATCCCAGTTCTCCAGCTCACGTCGTTCCTCTGGGACAAAATCAGGTCTGGGCTTTCAATTGCCAATCTAGTCGTGACACTGCAGGTTAACCTCATTGATTATGCACTAGAAGTGTCTTCTTAAAAAACAGGTTTCAGCAAGTTAGATTTTGAAATGGTAGGAGTTGAGCACTGTCAAATCTGTGATGGTATGAACACTAAGTTTCAGTCTCAGAATGGTAGGGCTGAAGGTTGTAGTATGTGTCATTGCAAATGTTATTTGTCTTTTTAGATAATACAGTTTGGACAGAATGTAGCATTTCAGCATCACAACAGGAGCAATGTTAGGATTATCTCCTCCAGTAATTAAAAACTCATTATCTGTGAGGGTTTTTAAAAAGCAGCTAAAAGATCAGATATGCACAGAAAAAGTGTTACAGGTCAAAGATTCACGGCAACTTTGCTGACAGAATATCATTTACCTTTAGTTTCATTTGAGGGAGTTAACAGCTTATATAAAATATAGGTTGCTGATGCTGACGCTTTTAAAATCCCCAGCTCTTGCTTTTAGTGCGCATTTGGTATGCGCAGCTCCGCGTTCTGTCTTGTAACAAGACACTGCATCTGTCTCAGTACAGCCCTGAGCTACGTGCTGTTGTAAACCAGCAAAGTATGTCTAGGAAATAATCACTACGTGCTTAACTCTACTCTTACAGTTGCCCTTCAACAAACACCCTACTGCTGGTCACTCTTAGAGATAAGATACTGAGCAGGCTGGAGTTTTATTCTGGCTCAGTGCAGCTTTGTCTACGCTCTTCCTGTAAAGAAGAGCCTTGATGCAGCTACTCAGTAAAACCCAGTATTTGTCTGAAGTGCTGGACTGAAGAACTTGCATCTTGTTAATAAAATGAAGGCATAGATACAGTCAAGACTGCATATAGCATTGGTAGTAAAACTGTGCTCTTCTCACTTCACTTTTCAATGGCTGACCTAGTTTTATCCCTAATGGCCGTTCTAAATTTGAGAACTATGTTGAGGCAAGTGCTGTGTATGGGGAAGACAGTGGTAGCTCAAGCTGTCGCAACCATGCGGACAGCAGGGTTCCTACCTGCTTCTCAACTGGGATTTATGGTATGGTATAGTCATTTCCACGTGAAAAAATGAAGAACTGCCTTGTGCATGCTACTTTTTAAAGCCTGCAGGAAGAAAAGGTGGTTAGTTAACTTCTCATGGCTTCTGAACAAGTCAGTATTTCGTGCCTCTCTTACCACCAATTTCCCACCCGTGCCGATGGCTAAGGAGAATTGAAAGCAGTCATAGTGGGCCTGCAAAAGCATGGTTGTGACCACCAGTGCTCTGCTCAGGATCGAGCCTGTTACAAACAAGGGTTGGAAAGCGATCTGCTGTCATGTCCACTGTGGCTGAAGAAGGATCGCTATGCTCTGCTGTGGCCTTACCACATGCGTAGGGAGGAAGGTGCTGAGTTGCTGATGCCCAGTCAACAACTGCTGGAGAGTTTCATAGCTCACCTTTGGGGAAAAAAACTACTAAAGCATAAACTGTAGGATGAACACAATCTGAAAGGTAAGGATGTTGATGATAAACTGCTGTTACCCTACTTAGCTAAGAGTAGACCCATTTCTTCTTGAACACTCTGTTCCAGAGGGGCACAGCCTGAAGCATGTTAGCCTCTGCGAGAGGAAAGAGTGAGAACGTTTTCTGCTGACTGGGTTTTCTGCCTCATATAACTGGGCTGTAGTAGCTCCTGGGGGTAAGATATGACAGGCACTAAGCTAACTGTGAGAGAAGCCAGAAAGCTAAAGCAAAGGTGAACTGGAAATAGGCAAGGGCAACCATCTCCCCAAGCACTAAGCCCATCAGTCCCCAGACTGATGAAATTTCAGACTTGGAGAATTGGTTTAGTTGGAAGAGACCTTTAAGATCATCAAGTCCAACTGTTAGCCCAGCACTGCCAAGTCACCACTAAATCATGTCCCTTGGCACCACATTTACATGTCTTTCTTTTAAATACTTCCAGGGATGGGGACGCCACCAGTTCCCTGGGCAGCCTGTTCCAATGTTTGACAACCCTTTCAGTGAAGAAACTTTCCATAATACCCAGCCTAAACCTCCCCTGGTGCAACTTGAGGCCTTTTCCCCTCCTTTTTTTGCTTGTTACATGGGAGAAGAGACTGACAGCTCCTCCACACACACACCTTGCTACAACCTCCTTTCAGGTAGTTGTAGAGAGTGAGATGGTCCCCCCCGAGCCTCCTTTTTCTCCAGGCTAAACAACCCCAGTTCCCTCAGTCACTCCTCATAGGACTTGTGCTCTTGACCCTTCACCGGCTTCATTGCTCTTCTCTGGACACGCTCCAGCACCTCAACCTCTTCTAGTAATGAGGGGCCCAAAACTGGACACAGTACTCAAGGTGTGGCCTCACCAGCGCCGAGTGCAGGGGGACAATCACTGCCCTGCTCCTGCTGGCCACTATTGCTGATACAAGCCAGGATGCTGTTGGCCACCTGGGCACACTGCTGGCTCATATTCAACCAGCTGTCAACCAGCACCTCCAGGTCCTTTTCCTCCGGACATCCTTCCAGCCACTCTTCCTCAAGCCTGTAGTGTTGCAGGGGGTTGTTGTGGCCCAAGTGCAGGACCTGGTATTTGACCTTGTACCACTGGCCTTGGCCCACTGGGCCCATCGAGCCCATTTTCCTGCACGCAGAGGGACCCCCTCTGTCCTGACCGTCTGTCGTTTCACAACACGGCTGTGGTATTATTGCCATGCCATAGGTGTCATTGCTGAAAGGTGGCCATCATCACTCAGGTCTGGAAATGATGTTACGCAAAATGATTCATTCTAAAGCCGAAGGCCTAAAACTATAGGAAGTTTGGAACAGATGCGAAGTCAGACTAACAGAGCATAAACCTGTGCTGAAGCTGCATTTCACTCCAGATGGGTTCAGCCTCTTCGCTCTGTGCTTTTCTGTACCACATCTCAGCGGTGTCCATCCCTGAATGATGTGGAGGCCATTGAAATCTGTGTGGTCAAAGCAAACCCTCTCCTGCTAGCCCACATCTTCAGACCGTACATGCAGCCGATCGCTAAGCGTGAAGCTTGTACCAAGCACCTCTTCCCTCAAAAAGGAACCAGACAGAACCTACGACTGACATCTCACCATACAACTTAATTACACATGAAGGCAGCATCTAATTTGACACCGTAGGTTGGCAGTGCAATGTTCATGAGTGGGATGAGGACAAAATGCTTCTGAGACTGTTCAGGCTTAATCTAAGTGATTTACTTTTTCAGTCTCCTTATTTTGCAGGCTTTAACCAGTAAAAATCAGTTTAGAGCCTTTGCAACAGAAGAAAGCCTGGAAATGATCTGTCTTCAAACAACCAACATCTACCTTTACCAGCAAGCCTGTATGCTTCGGAGAAAAACCAATGACCTGTTCAGGTGTGTGGAGCCAAGTTGTGATTTTGGCTTTCTCAGATGGTTGAGCTATTCTTCCTTCCTGTGTAAAGGATGCTGTAAGGTCAAGTTTGTATTGGGTTCCCCTTCATTCTCCCCCTCCCTTGCATTACTTTGTTTTCACTTCAGAGGAGTAGGTGTTTAAACCAAGAAGAGATACAGTATGCCAGATTCTGGATAGTTACCCTAGAACGTCAGCTTAATGCTTACCAACGTAGCACAGGAGATTACTCCTGAGTATCAAAGTACTTACAAAAATGAAGTTAATCCCAAGCAAAGTCCATTCAAAGATACAGTCCATTTCTCCTCACACCATGCAGCTCACCCTTTCTTGAAACATCACCTGCCCCTTCCATGCCGGAAGCCGTGAGGACTGTGACACCATGAGGCAAGCAGCACCTTTCTGTCACTATTCAAAAGGATACCAGCAGCTCCACCAACTTTTTTTTTTAGTGGTAAATTCATTTTCCTCCTCATTGCTTGTTTT
This sequence comes from Bucorvus abyssinicus, assembly GCA_009769605.1. NCBI lineage: Eukaryota > Metazoa > Chordata > Aves > Bucerotiformes > Bucorvidae > Bucorvus > Bucorvus abyssinicus. The sequence continues at coordinate 18,265,247 of CM020042.1, read as the reverse complement.
CCCAAGCGCAGAGATGCCCGGATCTTTCTTTTCATCCTTCCTACTGTTTCCAATTTGAGCAGCAACTTCATGTTTTTCCACAGGGTCTGCTAATAGGTGCAGATGTGGTGGCTATTCACGTAGTTCCCCTACAACGCGTAAGCATCATTAGGAAGTTGTCAGGACTGTACAAAGCCCTCAGGATTACAGTGGCCTGTGCGGGCTGGTTGCTGCCTGGCACAGCATGCCTTTTTGGTTTCTTGGGTCAGAAAGAAGCGCAACCTGCGTTGATTATTATTTCCATCCAAATGTTGCAGTTGGATGGTAAGTCCATGTCGTTTCACCTGAGCAGATTGAGGAGGAGTCCTTTCATTAAGTATTGCGTTCTGAATCGGAGCAGCAATGCCATTGTTCTCCACCCTAAGTTTCTGTGCAACACATTTGATGGACAGAGATAAAAATTCAACTGTCTCTAACGATCTGGGGATCCAGCAGGTAGAAAAAGGAAGCAGAACATTGCTGATGTTGAAACATCACTCATCTGAAGGAACTTAAATGGAGGAAGTACGTGAAATAGGAAGCAGGCCTTCCAGACGCACACATCCCTGATCTTTGGAAGAGTCGTTTCTGTTATACTGGAGTAACACTCAGGTCATCTGACAAAGACAGGCCAGAGTCCCTTTCTCTCACTGTTCTCTCAGTTTTGTAAAAAGGCTTTTCATCGCTATGCAGACTGGAGCTCCTTAGCACAGCTGCTCTGACCTCTGCCAAAGCTGACGGCTGGTGGTCAGTGCTGTAGCACAGGTCATCATAAGCATAGTTTACATTGCCACAGGGGAAAGTGTGGAGTTTCTCCAGTTCAATCCCAGTGATATCCAGGTGAGGGCAGTTGCTTCGGCTGGGAGATGATGGAGATGTCCGAGAGCTAGGGGAAGAACTGCAATTCCCATCAAAGCCCGAATCTTCCCTCTCTGGAGCTGCTTTGAGCTTGGAGCTGGGGCTGAAGTGACAGACGTTCTCTAGCACCCATGATCCGTAGGTTGGGTTCCAAAGATTTTTTGTTTTGTTTTTAAGTTTGTGGGTTGGTGGATTGCTGAGCTCCAGCTTCTGGTTCAAGGTCTGATGGAACCACGACCCACTGTTGAAATCGCTGAGGCATGGCAGGCTGGGCCCTCGAGCAGTCCAGTTGCTCAGGTTCTCCACCAGTAGCTCTTGTGGGCATTGTACAAGTTTCTGCCCAGCATGGTGGGAGTCCAGTGCGTTAGGCATTGTCTGAGGTGTGAGAGAAGCGCTTACCAACAGGGGCACTATCCCACTGGAAATGTTTGGGCGCATGACTGTACTCCCTTCATCCTCTGGAGTGGGGCCACACTCCACAGGCAGCTCAGTGTTGATCACATCAGGGTCCTGAAAAAGGGAGACAAGAATCTGTTACACCCTGAGCACCTCCAGGGAACCAACTTCTGGTTACATGGCTGGTGCCATCAGGAGGGTTTTGCCTTTTATGACAATGGAACATTCTTTGATGACCATAACCTGTTAGGGAGGGATGGCATCCACCTATCTAAAAGAGGCAAGGGGACCTTTGGCAGCAGACTGGCCAACTTGATGAAGTGGGCTTTAAACCGAAGACCTTGGCAAGGGGGCAGGGACAGGGTCCAAAATGGCAATGCTCATGCCTTCACATCCATCTGGGGAATAAGCCAGGCCAACCAGAGCAGTGACCAACGTTCTTTAGCCACCTTCCAAGCTGAGAGCCAGAAAGCTAACCACCTCAAGAGTGTGTATGGCTGTGGTGGATCCTCTTGCACCCCTCCATGGAAACCTCCATGCTCGAATTCCTCTCTGAAATGCCTGTACAGCAGCACATGCAGCGTGGGGAACAAACAGGAAGAACTAGATAGCTGTGTGCAGTCTCAGGGCCATGATCTCATTGCATTTAAAGAAACATGGAGCTCACATGTCTGGAATGCTGTCATGGATGGCTATGTACTTTTTAGGAAGGACAGGCCAGCAAGGTGAGGTGGTGGAGTTGTGCTTTATGTGAGAGAGGAACTAGAATGTATAGAGCTCTGCCTTGTGGGGGAGTGTGGATGAAGACTGAGTCAAGAGCTTATGGGGCAGGCTGATATGGGAGACGCTGTTGTGGGTGTTTACTACAGGCCACCTGATCAGGAAGAGGAAGTTGATGAGGCCTTCTACAGGCAGCTGAAAGTAGCTTCACAATCACAGGCTCTGGTTCTCATGGGGGACTTCAACCACCCTGATATTTGCTGGATAGGCTACACAGTCCGGCACACACAGTCCAGGAGGTTCCTGCAGAACATTGATGGTAACTTTTTGACACAAGTGGTGGAGGAACCAACAAGGAGAGGTGTGCTGCTGGACCTTGTACTAACAAACAAAGAAGGTCTGGTTGGGGATATGAAGGCTGGAGGCAGCCTTGGCTGCAGTGGCCATGAGATGTTGGAGTTCAGGATCCTCTGTGGAAGAAGCAGGGCAATAAGTAGGATTACAACCCTGGCCTTCAGGAGAGCTAACTTTAGCCTCTTCAAAGACTTACTTGGAGGAATCCCATGGGTTAGGGCTCTAGAAGGTAGGGGGGCCCAAGACTGTGGGTTAATATTCAAGCACCACTTCTCCATGTTCAAGATTGGTGCATCCTTATGAATAAGAAATCAAGGAAAGGAGGCAGGAGACCTGCATGGATGAGCAAGGAGCTTCTGGAAAAACTCAGCTGGAGGAAGGAAGTTTACAGAAGGGTGAAATAGGGACTGGCCACTTGGGAGGAATATAGGAACGCTGTCAGAGTATGCAGGGAAGCAGTGAGGAAGACTAAGTCCAACTTGGAATTAAAACTGGCAAGGGATGTCAAGGACAACAGGAAGGGATTCTTCAAGTACATCAGTAGCAAAAGGAAGACTAGGGATAATGCAGGCCTGCTGCTGAGTGAGGTGGGTGCCCTGGTGATAGAGGATACAGAGAAGGCAGAGTTACTGAATGCTGCCTTTGCTTCAGTCTTTACTGCTAAGGCTGGCCCTCAGGAATCCCAGTCTCTGGAGGTAAGAGAGAAAGTCTGGAGAAAGGAAGACTTTCCTTGGTCGACGAGGATCAGGTTAGAGGTCATTTACACAACTGGACACTCACAAATCCATGGGCCCCCATGGGATGCACTCACAAGTGCTGAGGGACCTGACGGACGTCATTTCTATGTATCATCTTTGAAAGATCTTGGAGATCAGGAGAGGTGCCTGAGGACTGAAGGAAAGCCAGTGTCACTCCAGTCTTCAAAAACAGCAAGAAGGAGGACCCAGGAAACTACAGGCCAGTCAGCCTCACCTCCATCCCTGGGAAGGTGATGGAACAGCTCATTCTGGATGTCATCTCCAAGCATGTGGAGGAAAAGAAGGTCATCAGGAGTGGTCAGCATGGACTCACCAAGGGGAAATCATGCCTGACCGATCTGATAGCCTCCTATGATGGCAGGACTGGCTGGGTAGATGAAGGGAGAGCAGTGGATGTTGTCTACTGCAACTTCAGCATGGCTTTTGACACTGTCTCCCATAACATCTTCATAGGGAAGTTTTGAAAGTGTGGGTTAGATGAGTGGACAGTGGAGGTGGATTGAGAACTGGCTGAATGACAGAGCTCAGAGGGTTGTGATCAGCGGTGCAGAGTCTAGTTGGGAGCCTGTGTTCCCCGGGGGTCAGGACTGGTTACAGTCTTGTTCAACATATTCATCAGTGACCTGGAAGAAGGGACAGAGTGTACCCTCAGGAATTGTGCTGATGGTACAAAACTGGGAGGAGTGGCTGGTACGTCAGAAGGCTGTGTCACCATTCAGTGAGACCTGGACAGGCTGGAGAGTTGGGCAAGAGGAACCTAATGAGGTTCAACAAGGGCAAGTGTAGATTCCTTCACCTGGGGAGGAATAACCCCATGCACCAGTACGGGTTAGGGGTTGACCTGCTGGAAAGCAGCTCTGCGGAGAAGGACCTGGGAGTCCTCCTAGACAGCAAGTGAACCATGAGCCAGCGCTGTGCCCTTGCAGCCAAGAAGGCCAATGGTGTCCTGGGGTGCATGAAGAAGAATGTGGCCAGCAGGTCAAGGGAGTTTCTCCTTCCCCTCTACTCTGCCCTAGTGAGGCCACATCTGGAGTACTGTGTCCAGTTCTGCACTCCCCAGTTCAAGACAGACATGGAACTACTGGAGAGAGTCCAGTGGAAGGATACAAAAATGATTCAGGGACTGGAACATCTCTCTTACGAGGAAAGGCTGAGACACCTGGATCTGCTGAGCCTGGAGAACAGAAGACTGAGAGAGGGTTTTTTGAATGCTTATGAATGTCTCAAGGGCAGGTGTCAGATGGATGGGGCCAGAGTCTTCTCAGTGGTGCCCAGCAACAGGAGAAGAGGCAACAGGCACAAACTGGAGCACAGGAAGTTCCACTTAAACATGAGGAGAAACTCAGTTTCTCAGTGGCAGAGCACTGGAACAGGCTGCCCAGAGAGGTTGTGGAGTCTCCTTCTCTGGAGATATTCAAAACCTGCCTGGACATGATCCTGTGCAACCTGCTCTACGTGAACCTGCTCTAGCAGGGTGGTTGGACTAGATGATCTCCAGAGGTCCCTTCCAACCCCTGCCATTCTGTGATTTTTTGATTCTGTGACTGTCACACCTGCATTTAAAGGCAAATTGCTGTGAGAGCAAAAAAGCTTTTGGCAGAGGCTGACATCAGGTTTGGGTGATATTCCTGCTCATCATACAAGGTGCTGCGTGCCATCTGGATATCGCATGCTGTTAGGACTTGCAGAAATGCTCTCTCATTTACATGCTTCCTTTGGGCAGAGACTGTGCTTTATTCAAACCAGTGGCTAAACTGGGGGTCACTAGTATGTAATTTCTCCCTTGGGCGGTTGGATCCAGGTCTGGAGCTGTAAAATGCTACAAGGTGGTGAAGTCACCATGCCACATCATTCTGCCCATCCACTTCATACCAATTCAGCTGTGGCTTTCAAGCAACATTAGGCAAGATTAGAATATGGAGCTTGAAAGATACTCTAAATACCTTTCTATCACAAAATGAAGAGCATTTTGCTACCGAACAAGTTGAGAGCTGAAAGCGTCCACTTGGATGGGAACAGTATAATCTCATTTTGGTTGGGTTAAAGATGGGAGAGTGAGGATAGGTACCAGAAAACCCAAATTAAAATAGCTGAGCCAACAGCATCACCACACTGGGGAAAGTAATTAAATCAGTCTGTCAGGACCCTTCGCTTGTTTTGGGCAGTAAAGCTGGTGCCCTTGGATAGTTGTCATTCCATGGATTATCATCCGAGTATCAAAGACCAGTACCTGTGTGCAATACTTGATTCTTTCCAGGATGGTGGAGAAGTTTGGCCGATACTCTGGGCTGTGCTGCCAGCACTGTGTCATTATCCGGTACCTTAAAGTAAGTAAAAAAAAAAAAAAAAAATCAAGAACAATAATTACGTAAAGTGTGTTTCAGTATGAAGTGATCATGGGGCCAGAGGAACTGCACTTGCTACATGGCCAAAAGGAGGTCGAAAGTGGACACGTCATTTCTGCATCCTTGGATCCTGACCCATTAGGGGACCATTACTTAAAGCAAGTTCTATAGTAAAATAATGTAATTCTAAGCTGTGTACAATTGGTAGTGACTCAGGAGACATTCAACAATATCCACTTACACTGGGGCAATCACCATGCCCTGACTAAAGGTGTCTAGTTGCCTTTGTCTAACCTCTTGGATCCCCACTACCCCTTGGCTTGTGGAAGTAAGGCAATACTTACACTGGTCCTGGGCAGTTTTTTGGTGGATCCATTCTTCCGCCACTGGTGACAAATTCCAGCACTTCCTGATTGGTTTTGCAAGGGTAGGGCATGTAGCCCAAAGAGAAAATCTCCCAAAGAAGCACACCAAAGGACCTGTGTCAGAAACCAGCCAACAGTACCAGTTAAGATTTGTTTGTGCTCCACAAACTTGGCACGAAGCTGTGTAGGTAATAGCAACAATATTTCGAAGCTGTAGGCCAACCACGGTAATGTGCAATTAGCATGATTATGAGTCAACTTTGATATAAAAGTGCCAAACAGTCAAGACCTTTGCTCCAATACTAGCTTTGCAGAGGTTTCAAAACATTAAATAACTCTGAAGTTGTCCTTTCTGCTGCATTCGTTATTTCTAGAGTAGGAAATGCCCGAGCACCCTTTGCTGCGTATGGTCTAGCGGAAAAGAACTGTTAGTTCTGACTTGGAGATTCCTACCTTACTTGGGAAGACTCAAGATGTTTGAATCAGTGTTTGGGAACAGGATGCTCAAGAAAAAAATGAAGAGACATCCAGTGAAACTGAAAGGCGGCAGCATTTATTATTTGTCATGATATGGTGGCTCTCCTTTCTTACATCCACGGGTCAGTTAGGCAATGCCGCTGAAAATAATGTATGACTTGGACCCAAGGGCATCAAGAAGGTTCTGCCAGGTCTTCAGCAGGGTCAAATTGTTAAGAGTTGCTATTCACTGCAAAGGTGGGAAAACTTCCAGTACACACATGTTACTTATGCCTATTACAGGAACTTTCCTTCAAGAGAGTCAGTACTGGCTGCTCACTGCTAGGCGCTGATAAGCAATCCCTGGTCTTCCGGCACCACTAACAACTTCAGGAAGCTGGGTCAGGGTGGCATTTAAGGGAATGTCTCAGTACAGTACAGTGAAGAATGTACCGTGAGGAAGAGAGCCCTTCTTAAGTGACTGGAGAGCTTTCATCCCCAGCACCTGGGCATGAACATGCTACTGCTGAGGGAGTGCTTGTTTTAAAGGAAGATTAAATTACATGAGCAATCAACATATAAATAGTTTCCTCAACAACCAGCAAAGATTTCCGATTAAATCTTCTGTCACTTTATATGCAACAGAAAAATATTATACAAAAGAGTAATCCTGGGTTGTACAAAAAACATAAGGAGGCCTCGACAGAGCTGCAGATACAGAAGGTTGAGGGAAACGTCGAATGGTATTTGTCTGGATTTGTACCTGAGAATTCTTGGGAATCTAAACAGCTTTCTCTTTTCACTTCTTGATTGCCTTCATATGATACTCTACATTGATGTATAGTGAATTTTTATTACCTCCATTTACATTAGATATTTTAATTCTTGTTCAGAATTCTTTAGCTGTGCTTCTACTGAATGCAGAGGGAAACTTCGAATATTTTTCTGGGAAATTCTGACATTTTTTAGGGTTCCTGCTGAGCAGACATCTTTTTCTCGAGCAGTACATTTCTTGACCCTTATCACTGAGTAGCAGAAGTGATTAAAAGATGTCTGTTACCAGGTGTCGGTCTTGGAGGTGAAAATGCCTTCTAGAAAAGCTTCTGGTGGCATCCACTTGACAGGAAGCATGGCCCTTCCTCCCTTGCGGTAGTAGCTTGCTCTGGGGAAGATAAAACGCATGGAGAATGTCACACAGCCTGAAAGGGCTCAGATAGATACCAGATTGTAGCACCACAGCCAGAGCAGCAGGGGATCGCACGTGCCATTGGGGCCAAGTGGGAAAAAGGAAACGTCATCGACACAAACAGTGCATTGAAGCAGTATTTTATAGCCTCTTTGAAACTGGGATAGAAACTGAGGGTGCAGGTGCAGAGCTGAAGACATAAAATTTGCTAATGCTTTGCACAGGCTGTTGATGCAGCAAGTCTTCATGACATCATAAGCTGAGAATTATGGGTTTTGGTTTTTTTTTTTTTTTTAATTTAAGGTTATTTATGATCAACTAGCTAACAAATTTTCCTGCGCTTGGTTTGGTGTCCACATGTGTTTGCAGTGTTCTCCGAGGCCCAGTCTGGAGTAAACACAGTTAAGATGTATTGGCTATTAGGCACAGATGTGTTAATTTACAGTCTGTTAACTCCAGTTAAACTGGAGATCAAATTCAGACACATAATGGACGGTTCCACTGCTTCAGGTTCCATGAGACAGTTGAAACGAAACAGATTACTAAGTTATTCCCAGGACTGAAATGGCCTTTCACTTACCTGTAAATATCCCTGGCCATCCCAAAGTCACCAATCTTGGCTATTCGTCCTGGTCCAGTGCAGGTCAAAAGGCAATTCCTTGCAGCTATATCTCTTTTAAAAAATAAATCAATTATTAATTCTCATTTTAAACTCCTAAGTAGCTAAAGGAATAAAGAAAGAAAATTAGATCCAGTCCTGCAAGCCTTAGTTGAATTGCCTTTACATAAATGAGGAGAGGAGCCTTATTAAAAATAATAAATACTATCATTTTTATTAACCACAATGCTTAACCTGCGTTTACATGACATTTTCTACCCAGTGTTTTCCAAGCATTCTCCTTTCCCGTTATCCGTTCCCTAAGGCAGAACGCAGGATCAGAGTCAGACCAGGGACAGATCCAACCTCTTGCTTCAAAACACATTATGACAGATTTCTTTCTTGCTCTGTTTTTTTTTTTAAAACTATCAACCCAGCAGCGTCTCCATCAGTCACAGATGTGATGCTGTTGGGTAGTCTTAGTAAACAGCTTAAAAAGTAAACATAGGACCAGATTTGATAAACTGCTGCTTTGCTGCTTCTGGGTATCTCCCGTGGAACCGAGCAAAGCTGCGTACGGGAGCAGCCGTTTGCTGGGTGCAGGGTGGGCTTGTGACAAATGGCAGTGATGACGGCATGGCCGAGACTGCAGGACTTGTATTCATCTTCAATATGCATTCTGAAAAGGAACTCATTAAAAATCACGGCACTGTGGGGGTCCTGTTGACTGCCAAGAAAAATGAGCTCCTTGAACAACTCATATGTTTATTGCCACTGCCAGCCTTGACAAATCCCTCAGGATGCGGAAATCAAGCTCGGCTTTCCCTTCTGTCATCAGCTGCGACTCTCAGATGACAAGACCTGCCCGTAGTGACATCTCCACAACTCCACCCTTGTCCCCTGGGATCCCTGTTATCTGTTACGATAACCATCTTCCCTTCCTGACCTGCTCGCATTAATACTGACATCACTAACAAATATTAAACCCAGAACCCGAAGGAAATTCCTTCTATACTGATTTCCTGAGCTGTGGTTAAACCAAAATGAGTTCATTCCCAGGTCGCTTATACTTAAGATCTAACAGTGCAAAAAAACTCACCCAGAGGGTTGGTTTTTGGTTTTCTTTTTTAAAGTGATGAGCTGCTGTTGAAAGAGCCACACTAGTTTCTTCCATTTCTCTCCTGAAATGGAGATTGGTCTTGAGCAATACCAGCTGGCCTGCCCATTTGTGGACATAAATGTTAGAAGTTATATGAGATGACCGCTGGGCTCAGTGACCTATGATAAGAAAATCAGGGAACATCTACCTGACAGGAGAAATGGAAATGGCTTTTATTATGAAAAAAAAAAAAAAAGGGTGGAGAAAATTTCTGTTGCGTTTCTATAGGACTTCTTGCAGCACAAGCAAAATTTGGCCCTATCACAAAATCAGTAGATTAGGATGGGTGGAGGCTGATGAAGGATATTACTATTAGAGTAAGGATTTTTTTAAAAAAATAATGCTGTAGCAATTAACTTTGGAGCTTTTAAATTAGAATACTGATCTTCCTGTGTACTCATTAGGAGATCCAAGAGCCAAAACTTGTTGCCCACTCTTATTGCTCTTCTTTAATGACAGAAAACTAACTGTAACCTTTTTTTCAAAGGAACTTATTTATTGCTTCAACATAAAGGAGACTGAAAACGGTCTCAGATGCTCTAATAAAGCATCTCATCATAAAGCCATAACATACCCCATACCTCAATCTCATGGCTTCTTGCTCCGATTGCTGCTTGCCACTTGTTTCACTGTTTCTCCAGTCTCTACCCGCTCCTGCCTAGCTCTGACTGCTCGCTCTGTGCCGTGTCATGCACATGTACATGGACGTGTGCCCGTGGGTGAATCGGTTATCTACGTGCATAACTGCAGGCTGCCTGTAGGTTTAGGTAGGGCCCGTGGGACCCTCCGGTGTGCAGCCTCTTTCCTCCCTTTACGCACAAGGGATGAACTCAGCATGGGGTGCATACTCGGGGAGGAATTCAGTTGCACTCTATGCCTGAAAACATTATGGGCTGGAACAACCCTTAATCAGAAGCGAAGGAGTCCAGTACCCAACTGGGCATTTTCAAAGGCTGCCTATACCTTTCCTATAATAGGTTATCCTTATTTGAAGCCTATCATACCAACATTTGTTTGCACTACCAAAGAAGAAAAAGGGGTTTGAACGGACAGATGTGAGCTCACCAAGAGCACACAGCAGGTCAGCCACTGAGCTGGGGAGGAGGCCCTGGAGTGGTGGTTTTCCTCCTGTTATCCCTGCTCTACCCTCCTCTGGCCAATGGCTCAGGTAGGATGGGCTGTCCTGTGCTAATGGGACGGAGACAACAGTAAGTCGAGGTAAGGAGAGCAGGAAAGAGAGAAACGGTACCTTACCGCTTTACAAGCTAACACAGGGTGACACTACCATCTAGTGGACTACAGAGCTCATCTCAAATGTGTCTATGTTGTAGGCTTCTGAAAATTGATGCTTGGACACTTAGAACAGAAGATTCCATTCTTCCCTGGGGTGCAAAGAACAGTGCAGAGGCTAACTCCTACCAAAAGCCGGTGAGACCAGCCTGGACATTTATGCACAACCTGTATCGGTAGAGGCAATGTCTGTCTCTCCCCTGGAGATTAGCTCTGCCTGATCCCCTGCAAACAGGAACCGTGTGAGCTTCGTGCTCCTTGAGATACAGGAGAAGCGACTGTTTCTGCTCACCTGTGGATGAAGTGGTTCTCTTCCAGGTATTTACAGCCGCAGGCAATATCCCTAGCCATGTTCAGCAGGTCCTGCATTGTTAGCGTGGATGGCTGATTCTGGAAGGACACCCAGAAAATGGTAAGGGAAGAACAGTGGAGTGGAAGAATGTATTTCAGTCAGGGGATAATCAGGTAACGGCAGAAGGGAAAGGGAGGGCATACGCAGAGGGTGGTGGAAGGCTTAAGTGAGTCAGGAACAAAGAGGAACACAAGCAGGTCAAAGGAAAGAGTTAGAAAATGAGTAAACTCTTTTTTAAGCCAAAGACCTTCCGGAAGACTTCACTTCACCTGAGTACAGTGCACGAGTGTAAGCTGGTGAGAGACTTATGGGCTGGCCTGAATAGCCTAGGAAAGGGAGTGGGAGAGAACTGTTCCCTGCTGGTGCCGGACTTTGTGGAACCAAAAGACAAGCAGGTTTAAAAGGCAAGAGTGGAGAGAAAAAACCCCACCCCCTTTTAAATAGTGAGAAAATAAATTATCAATGGGAATTAGCAGGTGAACTCAGAGAGAGCAAAGACGCACAAGTGCACCAGCAGTCAGCATGCATCAACTTAACGTATCCGTTCTTGTGGAAGGACGGAGATTACCCTCAGGAGCAGTATGCAAAAAAGGGATGCTCTACCACAGGACTCGGGGACTGGTACTAGCCCTTCACCATCTGCACTTCCCTAACTAAGAACAACGAAGAAGTTGTTCTCCAGAAGCCCTGCTTATTTTCATCCAATCATTTATTTCCCCATAGGAAAATTTCCTTGGTGTTTCTCCAGGAACTTCTGTATTGCTCTCAGGAACGGTGGGGAGAAATTGCTACGCTGCTGATCAAAAAGCCCAAGAGATATCAAATGGGGGTTTTTTTTAAGGCTGCTTTTGTTTCTGGAAGCTGTTATCACTGTAATTTCTCATGCTCAAACCACATAACATAGACTACGGCCATTGAGCATATTTTTATTGGCTAGGCAAATGATCGCACAAAGCTCTTGTACATCTGCTAGGGAGAATTACCATAGTTATAAAGTAGGCATTTCTTGAAAGGAAATGAAGACCAAGGAGGAAAAATAGAACTACGGACCTCCAGCCCTTATCTCTGCTCCGGGATCCCTGTCAGAAGACTGCGATGGACACGCATTCTCTTTGCGGCCAGGGAAACTTGGTTTGAAATACATTAATGATGGGGCTAGTTCTGTTTTCAGAAAAGGTGCACAGGGACCTGTTTTTGAATACTAAGGGGACTTCAACTATGGTATTTGCTATCTGCTGGCATACCAGCTGACATAGCAGCCAGTTTGTTTTCACATGATATTTAAACAAAACTGTTCTTTACATTATGACTTTACATAATGTTGAAATAAGAGTATATATTACTCTCTGCTGCCCACAGACTTTATCTACTCACAGAAATTGTACAACTTTCACTATAAATGCCAAAAATAAAGATATATAAACTCGTCCATCTGGGTGCTGTTGTACCATTATAAGTGCATTTAACTGGTATATTTACTGCTGCGTGAGGAAGCTGGATCTTTCGACAACAGGTTAATACCAGCATAGGAGTATACACACATGAAGTTATATTGTCATAACTGCTTGAATGTACGTGTGCGTGGAGGAGAAGCTGTGCAACTGCATCGTGTGTTGTGGGAGTACACGAGGCACCAGTCAGTCTCCTTCTGCCCCTGTAGGCAGCCAGCATAGGCATCTCAATACCACAAAAGAATCAGACCTGACTCTTCTTTTTTTTTTTGTCTCCACTCAAGTAGATCTACATACTTATTTAACAGGGATCACAGTGTTAAGAAGCAAGAATACACGTCTGTAATCAGCTATTCGTTATAGGAACACTGAAACTAATTAATTCCAAATACTCACTGTACTTGGTTGGCTTCAATATAGTATTAGAAATCAGAGCTGATTTACAAAAAAATCTCATGACAGCTTTTAATAAAGGTGGGTTTTTTTTTTTTTAAACAAAACCATTTTATTTGATAATTTCATTTGCATTGATTTAAATCCCCCTCACAGTGCTACATGCAGGCTCAGGTCTACAACTAGTATGAATTTTTGCATCTCCCTGTGGTGCTGCTGAGACCTTAGTGCTACAAATTCCCATTACTGCATTTCAGCGTTATGACTTCAGCTACTCACACACCATCACAGCGCGCATAAAACCAGGCAGACATTGAGGAAAGAAAGACCCTTAATTTGCAGACCAGTTGACAGAGAACTCTGAAATGGCAGGACAGGATTTTACTCCTTCCTGCTCAGTTACTAACAGACTGGAGCTCTGGCACTGCTTTCATTTCCCCTGGCGGACATCTGCTTACATCAAGCAAAGACATGTATATATCCAGAAGGTTGTAGGAGCTGGGACACGTACATGCTTGTCTTCAGTGCCTTTATCCAATTCATAAAAACAACATCAACAGTCATGTCAAAATCAACTACAAGCCTAGCAGTAAAGTTATCTCACCACCCTGGGTCGATTCTGCCGAAGAAAGCTCTTCATATCTCCTCCAGCCATGAGCTCAAGCAGAATGAAGCGAGGCAGCGTCTGTAGGCTGACACCGACACACTGCACGATATTTTGGTGATTGAACTTACTGAAAGCCAAGTTCACAGCAACATGGAAGAGAAAGACAGGATTAGTACCTGGCCAGCACCCATCACACTCACTGTGCCTTGAGCTTTGACAATCCAGATTGAAGCAAATCCTGATGCAGTGCAAGTTACCAAACCAATTCCTACTTCAGCCATATCAAAATGCCGCTCTGATTACAACAGCCCCAAGATCAGTGCCTGCTTTTGCCCATGAAAAGCTGTCAACAGAAGGTATGAAAAGCCGAGAGTAAAGCAGAACCTTCTGTCTGTGAAGAGAGAATTTAATGGATGCACTGACAGAAAGATGGGGGTGACATGAAAGGGAAAAGAAAGTTGAGCACTTCAAATATGCAGCTAATATTAGCATTTGTGAAACAAAATCCTGACGGGTGAGGATTCTAATTCAGCATTGGCTATTTTAAATATACGGCTGTCTAGTTTGGTGGACGCAGTTCAGAATCTGCTCTGCCAAAGAGGGGCTCAGCCTATAGCTACTGCAGCAGCTGCTGATGTGATGGCTTTCTGCATCTTCCAAAAGAGAGATGAGATGGTCAAGAAGCTCAGTAAAACTTGATCATTAGAAAACAGCGTCTTCCCTTTGGGTAGTGATTACCTGGATAATACAGAAACTGAAAGTGGAAAGGAAAGAGTGGAAAGTGGGAAGAGAAAGAGTCATGTGCCACTAAGTGAATCAAAGCACTCTGTAATGAATTAAAATTGTTCTTTAAAAAAAATACACATCCTGTTCAGCTGCCAAAGTTCTTTCAGACTTTAGGAAGTGGTGCTATGTAATGAGATTTATGCTTTAATAGCAGAAAAAGAGCACCTGACAAGGAGGGCCTGACGATAAGGAGAACAACTTTATGTTGCACAAATTAAAAATGCATAAATTCCAATCACTTACAGCCAATCCTGACTATACTATTATTTTAAAGTCACCCTTGACTGTACTATTGTTTTAAGGTTATGGATTTGGATTAATAAAGTAAATTCCAAGGCTGGAATACTTAATGTCCAGGTGGTAGTAGGAATGGCTGTTTGTTGTCTTTTCCAGGCAGGTTTTATAGATCTTAGAGTTCACTGTCAGAACACTGTGCAGAGGAGACCTTGTAACAGTTCTGTCAAGCTTGCAAAGACATCAAAAGCCAGACCATACCCGCGCAAAGTGGCCACGCTGGGAGAAGGGCTGTGTTCCATCTGTGTGAGCTACACGCGCAGAGACATATTCACTACCGTATCCCTGCAGAGGTTTCAGGGTGTCTCACTCAGCTATTTTTGTGCACAGAAAGGGTAAAAGCCCAGGACCTTCACCGCAAAGAGCGCTTACTTACAGCAAACAGTTCACAGACAGGAAAAGCCAAAAGGCTGCACGTACACTTAGCCACTGACTGAAAGCCACAATGGGAAAAGCTTTTCACACGTTCTCCTTCCTCAGGTCCCAAACCTACTTTTATAAAACCTCTTACTCTTAATCTCAAGAGATTACATAGTTTAAGCTCTAGTATCCAAGCCAAAAAACTTACCAGCCTGGCACACCAGCCTGTGTTTTACTGCCTTGGTGCTGGTCTTGCAGAGGCTGAACTTGCGAGTCTCTGCACAGGAGGCTCTAATCCTCAGCTTTCCTGCTGCTTTTCATTTCATCATTGAAACTTTCTTTTAGCAAGGGCTTTAGGACTTGATTTATATTTAGTGAAAGGGTAATGGGATTCTTTGAAAAGAAAATCATTTCCGCACAGAACATGTTTGTACAAAAATGTTGTGCCTTTTTTACTCCACTGAACACGACCAGCAGAACCAACCGGCAGAATTTTTTGTTGCGATGTTGTACTGGTTTTGGGTGGGATAGAGTTAGTTTTCTTTACAGTAGTGAATAACACAGTTGATAACACATTGATATTTTAGCCGTTGCTGAGCAGTGCTTACACAGCTTTAAGGCTTTTCACACCGCCCCAACGGCGAGTAGGCTGGGGCTGCACAAGAAGGTAGGAAGGGACACAGCCCGGACAGCTGACCCCAACTGACCAAAGGGATAGTCCACACCGTATGACATTGTGCTCAGCAATAAAAGCTGTGGGAAGAAGGAGGAAGTGGGGAATCATTCATAGTGATGGTGCTTGTCTTCACAAGGGACTGTTAACATGATGGAGCCCTGCTTTCCTGGAGATGGCTGAGCCCCTACCTGCCAACGGGAAGAAGTGAATGAATTCTTTACGTTGGTTGGCTTGTGCACCCAGCTTTTGCTTTACCTATTATGCTTTTATCATCTCAACCCATGAGTTTTCACACCCTTCTGATTTCACACTCTGTCCCACTGCTGTGTGGGGCTGAGTTGCTTACTGGCATTAAACCCCATCAGACGTGCAACCAAAGAACCTCGGTTACCTTGTTTGAGATGAACAAGTAGCTGAAACCAGTAATTTGTATGTTACTAAAATGCCATCTGGTGAAAAGTAAGGCTGGATTTCATTTCCAAACCCAAGCAAGTGAATAAATGATTCTCATTACGTGCATTACGCTTCTTCTCCTCTGCCCAACATCAGTATGAAACCCTTAAACTATACCTGATAATCAGTGCTTCCATCAGGAAATCCATCTCATCCTGCTCGGAGCAGACTTCTGGCAGGGTCTGTTGAAAGGTAAAGACAGTGAAGATCATCTCACCAAAGAACTGAGAACATTTAGGTGACCACCAAAGGAAAAAGGAAAAAAAAAAAAAGAAAATGAGCATGTAACATGTGAGTGACTTTGGGAACCTACAAGGAGGGGCTCATCTTTTCTTTGAGCAGTTTATCAGACTGGGCGTGATCCATTTGGTAATTAAAGCTAGAAGAGGAAACTGGTGACCTACAGGAAGACTTTTTGTGTGCCTTTATCTGTATGCAGCGTTCATGAGCAACATAGCTTCAGGTACACCTCACGAAAGGCAGGAGTGGGGGGATTACAGATCTAGTAAGCCCTTCAAAATGCCAGGTGCTAATTTACCGTCCCTTTTCTACACGTCCACATCACAGCACATGCTTCCATCTCATATGACACGGACAGCCACACGATTTAAATAATTGTGCCACATGATCTTACAGCTTTCTTTCCTGCCAGCAGATTTGGACAGTGTCTGCCATGGAGAAACACGAACTGAGAGCGCAGGGAGCAGTAGAAGCAGCACCTGCTACTGTGCTCACTGTTTTACCATTATGGGATGGTTTGGCCAGAGCCATGTTTAATGCCCGCTGCCAAACGGTGTGCAGAGAGGTGGGACATTTACAGCTCAGTGTGGGGAGGCTGGCACGGAAACAGTTCTTGTCATCAGTAGTGTGGACTACGGAAGACAGGGTTGCATTTTGGGATCTGAAATAAGTGATTGCTTCACACAGGACAGTGCAGGTGATATATTAAATAGGTAAAAGAGCCACAAATAATCTGTGGAGCATGTTGCAAATATATTTTTTAATTTATTCCCAGTCTGCACCTGCTTATTCTGCAAAGGTGAGCACGGGCACAGCTTGGCCCCCATGAATACCAGCTTCCAGCCAGGGAGAAGAGCAGACTTTTGGTGATGTTGAGGGTGTCTCTTGACAAGGACCTGGGTGAACAAGTGAGCAGACAGGGCTCTATCAAGTAACCATTGATGCTGAGACTTTCAAGACTGGTGACATCCTCACTGGATTATGGCAACTGAACAACATGCCAATCTACTTCTGTTTGTGACTCTGCTGTGGTGCTTCCTCCGGTTTGGACCAGAATGAAACTGGGTTGGGCACTTACAACTGCTATCCAGTGTCTGTTCTGGCTTTTCATGCACATTCATTCAGTGGCACAGGGAAGTGCATAACAAAATGCCACAATACATGATCCTTTCACTTTTTTTTTTTTTAAAGAGGGTTTCAACCAACTTCATTTTATTAATGAGGGCTACGCTTTGGACTGAACTCGTAGAAGTAGATTTGGTACTCTGAGTCACAATCTTATAAAAGAACAAGAGCAGGCTATGAGCATCCTTAACTTCAAGGCTGGGTAACAGACAAATCCTTAGGCAACAGCGGCAATTTCACAGAAAACAAGCCTGTTATCTCTTGCCATTAATGACATTGCTATTAATGCCATGATGTCACAATATATATTCAAAGCAGCGTATTTAACACTTCACAACAATAAGAGACTACCTGAAAGTTTCACATATGATAGACAAACACTACTCTCAGTATAAAGGAAAAGTAACTGAGAAACAACAAAATTTTTTAAAATGTGGTAATGTCACGTGAAAAACTTAAGAGAAAGCGCTCAAAACCACTGAAATGCAGAAGTAATAATATATAAGCATTACTATAAATGTGTACTGTTTGCCGTCTCACAGACGTTTCATACTAATATTTGTTGGGGCTTTCTTTTCTTCATACAAGACTTAGAAATCCCCTTTTAGTCAGAAATGTCCCCCAAACCTCTTGTTGCTGTTTTTATCCCTTTAAGAGTCTTTTTTTCTTGGCTACTCATTTCTGTAAATCGTTGTGGCAGATTCTCTGCTGGAGTGAACTGATGGTTCTGTGTTGATTTCAAGGGAGCTATACTTATTTATGTTGATAGAGATTTTGTTATTTTAACTAATTGTGTTATGCAGACTCTGGTGACTAATTCACACAACTTGCCATCTGAGAGCGCTGATTCTATCTATCCTGAGCAATGGGAATGGAGCTTACAAAACAGATTGTCCCTTTTAGATTTTCCTTCTAGTTAAACCACAATTTAACAGCCTCAAGGCATGATGCAAACAAGGTGGTTGCTTTACTTTCAACCTGCTGCTAGTGCCATACAGTTTAAAAATCAAAGTTTGTAATTCCCAGATGCATCAATGTGTGGAAATCTGCAGCATGTGTCACTATGCATGGGATGAACATGACTCTCCAATTGGAATAGTAATAACATAATACGGCTCTTATGGGTAATTATTGTTGTATAAGAAATTTGTGGGTACTGACCTTGATAGCCACTTGAAGAGGGTTGGGATCCCCTGGAATGCCTACCACAGTTCCCTCATAAACCTCACCAAATGCACCATGTCCTAGTGCCCTGGAAGACAAAAAAAAGGGATAGAAGAGATATTTCCACATGCCCAGATCCAGCACTGGCTGAGATACTCTCTTCATCCAGTTCAAGATTAGGAATAGAACCTGCTGTAAGAGATGGAATCAACAAAAGAGTTTTGGTTTCATCTCAAGGCTTCCAAAAATAACTTGTCAGTATTTTCTGTCACCGTCACTAAAGCAGGGGAGGTTGGATACTTATTGATTCTGAACAAATAAAGCAGCCTGCTCAATCCTATGGCCCTATCATCAAGTGTGGCAATAGCAAGGCAAGAAAGAACTGAGGTAGCTGAAAGCTGATGTCTTCAGGAGATGGTGTAAGACAGCACGTAAGAATGATCAAGGTTTTTCTTCTAAAGTTTACATAACTTTGATCAATATAATCCGGGTGGTGCGGAACCAAAGAGCAACCTAGCATGTATTTCCTCGTGACTGGAAATGCTAAATAAGAAATACTGCGACAGGTTTGGAAGGGAGTTACTCTCAGGTGTAATCCACTACACCATATAAAAAAAAAAAAAAAAAAAAAAAAGAGGTGAAATATCCTATGCTGTGTGTCAGAACATAGAACAGGAGGCTCATGAACTTATACTTCTGCTTGAGAGCTTCATGAAATCAAAATATCTTAGAGAAAATAGTAAGCGTCACATCTATCTTATTTTGGTTGGCTTGGACCAGACTTTCCAGTTAGTCAGAGAGGTGGCCCTTGTTTTCTTGTCCTGGTTACCTGATGATGAGTAAAACAAGCATGTGAGCTTTTGCTTCAGGCTGCCTTTCCTCTCCCATGCCAGAGAGCAACTCGTGCAGCAAGCCTTACCGAAGCAGAGAGATGTTCTTCCGTGGGATCTCCTTCAGCTCGCTCAGAGTGGCGGCCTTCCCTGCAAAGCAGTAGTTGGGGTTGTAATCTGTCATGATGGCTGATGTGCGGATTTTGCTCAGTTTGTATTCTGGGCTCTGCAGTCGTGCTCTGGCTCCTTCCAGCTGCTGCTTCTTAAGGTGGTAAACTAAGGCAAATAAAAAAGCACAAACAAGTTCAATACCTGGAAAGAAAAGATAATGCTGGCCACACTGAACAGAAAGAAACCAAATCCGTAATTATAGATGCTCAAGAAGCATCTTTAGCTCTCCAGTATCACGCTTTTCTCCATGCTGTGTAGTGATTTAATACTGGATATGCAAACAGTCTTATTCCTGCAGAGTCCCGATCGCCTGGGAGCAGCTTAGGTTTCCTCTGCTTCTTTGTGCATTGGCTGATAAAAGGGTGCTCGACAAGACATCTTGCTGGCATTGAGCCTCAAGCAGCACACCATCTCCCCGAATGAATTACATGTTTAATTACAGACTGTGTCTTCAGCCTGTGTAGCAGTGGCTGCTAAAGAAACGCCTGCTAGGAGGGCTTTCGAAGCTCTTTTCTCTGTAGCAAATAGCAGGACAGAGCAGTCTTTACCCTTTGGGACTATGCTTGTGCCTAACTGTGGGGAGCTGATGTTTGCCATCACTTCTTTCTCCCTGTCCCTCTGATCCACTTGGGAGACCCCAACACTCTAGCTCCAAGTATTAAAAGCAGTGGTATGTGGTTGGGTGGTCTCCTGTTGTCTGCTTTAACTGAGTAAAGCTAAGCCAAAGGGTGGTAAGGAATAAGTGTTTCTCACTGATAGACAGGCTGCCACAAGTGAGGATCATTCCAAGCACCACAATCACAGCCACCACAGCTAGGAGGAGTGGGAGAGGCACGTGTCCCTCTGGGACAGGACCCTGGGGCACTGAAAAGAAAGAAAAATAGAGGTGCATTATTAATCAGAAAGCAACCAGAGCTGCTAGAAAGCATCCCTCCGAAGGTTGCTCCTATTTTAGAAAACAAAACAGAACCAGATATCCAGGCCAGACCATCTCATAAAATACGGCAAATCCCCTACAGCCCCGGAGGCTGAAAAAATACCTAAGCAATTTTAAAAACATGTGAAGTTAGAAAACTAACTGATAAAATGCAGATTTCTTATCCATCCTTTCTCTTTTTATAAACAGGTGACATCACTGTTCACAAGTTAAAACTCTCTACATGCTTCGGAGTACCGAGAAACTTTGTCAGGAAGTAACAGTGAATACCTGGCATCAGCTGAACAGGCACAGTGGGAAACTGGTGTGGAAGGAAGTGATTTTTGGCTTAAATAACGCAGCAGTAGGTGGTATGTTGTACAGGAAAGGTATTTACGCTTAAATATCTGATACCCTGTACCTATTCTGGAAATTTACACTGTGCCTCTTTACAGATGTTTTATCTTCTATCTAACCTCAACCTGAATGTTGGAAATGGTGACAGAGATGCAGCTCAGTGTGTAAGGAAAAGGACGTAAGGGATTTTCAGTCAGGTGTTTGATTGACATTTCTCATAACACTGTGTTCACTGGAGCCACTAGCTGTAACCTGGGGAATCGACCATCATAAAAGAGCCAGGAGAAGAAACCATGCGAAGAATACAGGCGTTATCCAATGAGGATAACACTTCACATCTTACCAGTGCAGGTGACATTGTCATTGGCCAGCACAGCTCCCATCTCACATTGGCAGACTGGCAGGTTGGTGTCAGGGTCCCGCTTACAGTTGTCTGAGTGGCAGTGGCTGCAGTTAAGATAGATCTGAACCTCCACCTCACCGTGAGTCTCCATGGCTGAACAAGGAATCAGACACAAACAGGGGGCTTAGTTCAGTTTTTCCCATCTTGTTCTGATAAGGAAAAAAAAAAAAGAAAACCACAAACCAAAACCCAGGAGGCACCTACGCCTTCTCTCCTTCTCTGCCTGAGAGCAGAGAGTCCAACACAGTGTGGACACATCAGAAGCCTGTTGAGGGCCAAGAGGGAAGAATGTGTTGGGTCCCTCAAGCAAACAGAGAGGTCTTGAAGTGAACTGATCTGGAAATGTCTGGGACTGAGCATGTGCAGTTGAACCTGATGACTGGTGTCTCTCCTGGCTTAGAGACTGAAAAGAAAAACGTCCCAGAACAGCACAGAAATATTTGAAGAAATTATCACAGCTGAAGATCTGACCTGTGGAGTGAAATATGCCTGAATGAAATGCATGAAAAGCAAAGACAGGAGGAGAGGGAGCAGGAAAGAGGAAATAGAGCAGAAGAAGGAAAAAAGAGGGGGAAAAAGCACTAAGAGGAATGAGAAGTATATTGTACCTGCCAGGGGATGCAAGAAGATCTCTCCAATAGGGTTCACAAAAGAGATGCCATCCTGCCCACCAGCTGTGATATCATCATTATCAGAGGCATGCCCCCCTGGGGAAAGAAGAGAATGGCTAGCTGATCAGTGCCGCATGGGCAAAAAACGTGATGCCTTTGAAGCGCTGCATTCATTCCTGGCTCTTATCACCCCGAGTCACTCTGCCACCTTCCAGTGATATTAATATGTATAAAGTCCTTGATGGATAAATGCTCACTTGACACAGACAGAACCAAGGTTACTGAAGGGATGTATGCCAACGCAGGTTTCTCGGTTCAGCAAGGTAAAGATATATTTGTTTTAAACAGTGAAAAGGAATGGAACATTTTCCTGGGCCACTTGGGAATGAATGAAATGGTTCAGCACACCTTCCAAATACTAAATGACACAGGAAAACTTCTATAACCTTGATTTCCCCAGTTAAAGAGGGAGAGCGGAGAGTAGGGTGGGTTTCATACTGCTCAGCTTGGAGTACCTGTGAATCACCTTTTGCACTAAGAGCTCTAGCCCTTAATTGCAGGTGCTCTGAAGGGTACAAAATTAGACATCATGACTATTCCTCCAGCAGACTTACCTCTGTAGCCTCCCCCTCCTCCACCAGAAGTACAAGCTCCTCCTCCCCCACCAAAGCCACCGGAGGTGGCCCACTGGAGCTTGGCTAGTGCCTGGAAACAAGCTTGACCCCCTTCTCCACCTTCCAGAAGGGACTTCCCAGCCTGAGGAAGCAGGCTTTCATCTTGCCAGCCACCACCTCCACCTTCCGAGAGTGAGAAAACAAAAGAACACGTGAGGGAAGCACAAGCAAAGTAGGAGAGATACTGTAGAGAGACAGAGATTAGCTCTTATTTATTCCTTAAGTGCCCGCATTCAGGTTAACTCGTTCTTTAAGAGAATATACAGAGGAGCTCCTTGTTGCCATGGATAATGACAGGGTGGAAATCGGATGCACAACCTGTGGTATGTGCTGCATAGTCAGCATCTTAGCACCAATTTCAAGTGACGTGAAGGAAATAAGGACCCCACCACTCCCCTTCAGGATAACTGGTTAGGGCTTTCAGCCACGTGAGATGCTGAGTTCCTGGGGGAAATAAAAATAAACTGTATTTCCTTATCTCCCTCTAGTGGCCTTTCTATAAGGCTATTACAGCAGGAGACGGAGAAACACTGGGTGTTTTTTGACTCTTAGGAATGGATTCTAGGCACTGCTATTACAAGATTACAAATAAGCTTCCATAATTACCACGATACAGTTCTTAGGGTTTCAGGGGAGTAACAGGGGAATAAGTTTTCTCTTCAAAGGTCATTGTTACAGTGTGAAGGAGTGGGCTGCATCCCCCAAATATCTTTTTCACTGAGTCATTTCATTGAAGAGAGAAGTCCTTTGGAATAGATTCTACTGGAGCACTCATCACCTGTCCTGCGCATTTTCATTTATCTGGTGACACACCGTATAAAACGACATCCATTATAGACTACCAGCACTCTTCTAACAAGTACTACCACAGAAAAATTCTGAATGATCAAAAAGCAGCCCCTCACTTCGTACCTACAGGACAAGGTGTGTATTCAGCCACCTGATTCAGATCTCGTGTGATTTTAGAGTCTCACCTGCCGCCCCAGTCCTCCCACTGACTCCAGGTACTGCAGTGTTGTTCTCAAATTGCTCCAGGGGTATGTCATCCAGGGAGCTGTCCTGAGCCTTCAGGTAGGCTTTTCCTCCTCCTCCTGCTGCGATGAGCAAAGGTTCGAAAATCCCATCCTTCTGCTGGAAAACCCCCCATCAAACATCAGAAAAACTTCACGTCTCTTGGATATGTGAACTTGCATAAATTCATCAAAAATCATGAAAACATCCCAGAGAAGAGTGTCCCAAGGCCAGGGCACTGCTCTTGATTTGCTTCCTTAGTTCATTACAAAACTGTTTTACATTGCGTTTCTGTGTACAAAACTGTTTAACCGAACACCGAGGTTTGGGGATTATTTGTTTTAGAACTGCTGCCAGCATTAAAGCGTGGTGCTGGGGTGGTTCCCAGAGATGAGCTGTCAGTAACTGAGGAACCAGTTCCGCTAGCTTAGCAACAGTGGCAAGTATGGTCAAGGATATGAAAAGAGATAAAGAATTTAATTAAAAAGATAAAACACAATGAGAGACAGAAGAGAGGAGAGGGAGAGGGAGATGGATACTCCTTTTTCATCACCCTTTTTTAAGAACGGACCATCATACCCCATGACTGACAGTGAAAGCTAGTTGCTCTGCTGGACATTGCTCAGGCCGGGTGCAAAGAGGAAATACTTACTCTAAAGATGTAGGTTGCTCCTCCTCCACCTCCACCTCCTCCAGCCCAGTCCTTCAGGTCCTTTTTTTTTTTGTAATCTTCTTCAATGAGAGATGATTCCCCTAAGCAGATCTTCTGGGTTTCGGGATTGCCCTGAAAGAAGGCAAGAGAACCACTCAAAGATCAGTGAAGCCCAACTCTTGAAAGTTGTCTGCCTAGCTCAGTATAATAATAGTGTATTGTTTGTGATGTATCAGGCATACATAAATCAGTATATATATTATCTTTGTGCAAAGTGAACTCTTCTACAAGGACCAACAGCTGAGGGATAGAGCTGTCTGTTACCTCTTATTCGCAAACTTACATTACACATGCAAGTGAAAATACAAATGCTGACAGAAAAATACGAAGCAATATATCAATAACTCATTATTGATATAACATGTTCCACATTTTGCATATTTAGAAGTTCTTCTACCCAATAACATCAAAATGTATTGAGTTATGGATTAATTATCAGAACTTCATTACTGCCGTATTTATTAGGTATTTCTAAAGGTCATAAACGCGCAGAGCAGACAGAGGTGACCTGCACGCAGTTAAGAATGACCAACTGACACATTTTGGAAGAGAAATCTGGAGCTCCAGCTTCCTATTCCTGCTAAATACTAGAGAACGCTGAAAAGGCTGAAAAAGTAAAGATTGTTTGGACATCTTAGGGGTTTTTTTTTTGTGACGCTGAGTTCCACGAGTTTCAATGGCTTTGTAAATCTGCCCAGCTTCACTCAGATGATGAAGTCCGAATGATTTCAGAAACTGCTATGTTGTCTCAGTGCATGTGACAGTAACTCCACTTGTGTGAGTCCTGTCACACATCTAGGCCAGAAGCACGGCACCAGTTTTACTGCCTGTGTCCTCTCATTCCAGAGGTGGCAAGGGATATGAGGACCAGGGAAAAGCAGCTGGGGTATATCTAAGGAGATAAAACGAAGGTTAGGAGCTGCGGAACTTCTTTGGAGAAAGGCAAACAAATATTAGTTACCTAACACATAAATTCATCAGGATTTCCAAAGCCAAAGATAGTTGGAGTTTGGAAGTGGGAAAAATGAACGGAAACTTTGTCCGATAGTGCCTGCCAAAGGGGGCTAATTAGTGCTGGGTTACACTTGGCAATTTGGAGAACAAGTCATGAAATGCAAAGGAGCAATGGACAACTTTGAAGATTAAGACCTAAGCCTAGAGACTGCCCTGGAGAGGGAATTGCAGATATTCAAATGCCTGGTTTAGTCTAGCCAGATACAATTCCTGTACATCTAAAGTGAAGAAAGGCTGGGTTTAGAATCTGTGGCGGTGTCTGGGTAAGGGACCCCATGCTCTGGGCAAGGTACGCGGTAACCCTGAATGCCTACAAAAATAACGCATGCATTCCAAAACTCAGCAGTCTGTCTGCGGGGAAAAGAGAAAACACCGTTCTTCCGGGCATGGTCTGACAGATCGGATTTCTGGAAAGAGCCAATACCAAAGAGTTCATGCTGAAAAGTGGCAACTTTTGAGCCTAAGTGATAAGCAGACGTTCAGGTCATTGGGTCTGTCATTAGAGGATACATATAAGCATTCACATTCACCAATTTCTGTTTCTCATGAGTGGGTTTTTTTGTCATTACAAATGCTTAATCCAGGTGCCACTGTACGTAGTGGGAAGGCTCCCACTGGTTTAGGTAGGCTTTGGATTCAGACCTTAGCCTCTGAGCTTAGAGAGTATCGAACACTGTGCAGCCACAGCACTGCAGGATGCTTCCATAAATAATAGTAAATTATGTGAAATCCTGGCAGACAGAAAGAAGCCTACACTGTGGAAAAATAAGAGAGGGACCACATTCTTGCCTACTAGCTCCCTGCTTAAAATAAGCAGAAGAAAGCTGATGAAGAACTTATTTCAAACACCAGGAGCTTAAAGTAAAGTTCCTGTGGGCTTCGTATTTGTTTGTGCATTTGGGTATTGATTTTCTTTTCATGGTTCTTTATATTTATTTTGAGATTCTTTCTAACTTGGTTTACTGGTTCTTCCCAGTGTCCTGAGTAGATTTCATTGCTGGATTCCGGGATTTCTATCTTTCAGCAAACCCCAAGCCACCCACTGAATCGCAATAAATCGCATTTCCAAAGTCTCTGCCCATATGCGCTTGTGCAGCCCTCACCCCAGGGCAGGCATCCTCCCCCTGCTGCCCCACTAAGATGTACAGCAGCTCATCTTTCTCCAGCTGGAAGGTGGCTGAGATGAAGACCCCATGGGACCTCTTATTGTGGTTTTTGGCTCCCTTCCCCCCGGCTGCTCCATAGGCAGAAATCCTGGAAGAAAAACAAGTAGTTAAAGAGATGAAACTCACACTTCTTATTCCCAAAGCAACTCCATCTGCAAGTGTTTCCCAGCCTGCACTTCCAAGCAGGCATTGCTCCTGCGCAGGCTCCCTGGCTGCAGCACCTCGTGGCTGTTCTTTGTCTACAGAGACCCACGTAGCTAGGCTGCTCAAGAGGACAGACCGCTCTACTCCAGAACCACAGAGACAGACTCCAGGAGCAAACAGAATGAGCTGGTATAGCTACATCTAGAAGACCAAGACTTTGGGACTGAGAGGATGGCAGCACTTCCTCTTGACTGCATGCCCCCACTCACGCTGGTTCCAATTGCTTCTAAGTCACCACTCCACCCTTCCATGCTTCGCAGTAGCTCAGACACGGATCCTTACAGCTAGTGCTCCTCCTCCACCTCCCCTTCCACCCACTCAGTACAGATGGCCCAACATTTATGCTTGCTGAAACTCCAAAACCCAAAAGCAGTTAAACGTGGCCGCCTCTCCGGCACATGCTGGTACTCACCTGTACCGGTTTGTGGCTGGCACTCTCCAGACCTGCACACCCCGGAGCCTGCCCTCTTTCTCCACAGTCACCGACACGTTGCTGTTCTTATAGGCATTGTCGCACTGAGCTTGAGTTGGCCCGCGTGGACCACTGGCACCACAGGTTGAGAACCACCAGAGAACAACAGATGTGTCCCCTGTGACCAAAACGGCAAGAGCTGGGGCAATGTGGGCTTCCCTTTATTTCTCAGACATGTGCAATACCTCACAGAAGTATATAACCAAAGGGCAAGAATCCTTAAAATGAACGACTGTTCCTGTCGATACCTGTCCTTAATGATCCTTCAATAACAAAACTCACATTATTATTATTCACAAAGAACATTAGTGATTTTTATATAAAAACACAGATGGTCAAGAGAAAGACCATGTTGCAGCAGAATAAGCTGTCTACAGGGCTCTAAAACTCAGTAAGTTTATTTGATCACATGCTTATTATAAAAGAAAAAAAAGCTTAAACTTGCATTTACAGTGTTGAGCACTTGGAAGCCAGTACATGCTGAAGTTAAATTTATTTGTTCAACTTTAACGCAGCTCCCTTGTAATACAATCCACTAAGATACCACCCTTAATTATGTGATCAGAGAGTACTCTGATTATCTAAACTTTATTCTAGTCATAGCACAACTACTGCTCTGTACACAGTTGTATTTGCTTTTGTCCACTCTCCCCTTATGTCCTGCACACTATTTAATAAATCATGGACTGCAGACAAACCCCATCAGTTGTGGGTGGAAAATGGGGGGGCACACACAGGACTTCTGAGAAGAGGTTTGTCCAAGCATCTCATGTACATTATCAAATTTCTCTTCTCAGTACCAGTATGAAGCAAGGAGATATTCTTCAACTTTCCAGATGAGAGCTGAAGCATATGCACAGAAATAAAGGTTGAAAACATCTGCCATTACAACTAGTGACCATGCATGAAACATGATGAAATTTTAAAGGGACGTGCCTCAGGCTTGCACAAGAGCCCCGTGGTAGCAGCCACAGTGGCGAGGACACCCGCTTGCTGCTTCTAGTAGGGGCCCTTTCCCTCCAAGTGCTTTTTTCCCCTGACTCCTATTAAGCATTATTCTTTTGTTTGGACAACAATGCAGCAGATAACCATCTCCTCCATTTCACAACCCTTGTCCAAGACCCAAACATACCCATCTTGTCCAGTGAATGAGATGGGGCCTAAGGATAAAGCTATTTAATAGTGTGTCTAAAAACTGGACGATGCAAGGCATGCACAAGGGCCAGGGTCAGAAGTAGAGTTGATAATGATTAAAACAGAAGTAAAAAATCACAAACCTTAAAAAGAAAAGTCTAATCATGTTTAAAGGAAAAGGCAAGTAGAACTGTCCCCAACAGATGTCGTCCTGCGACCACGCAGGTGGCTCATTGGGGTAAGAGCGTCAGCTACATTACAGGAATCTCTGCCCTTTTCGCTAACAGGAACTGACAGCAGCAGACTGCCTCATTTCAGGTGGGGACAGTCTTAAGGATGTGGTGCAGTCACACACAAGTATTTCTTGTCAGCAAAGCATCTTCAAGCACAACCTTCCCTCCTGGGGCCCTCCTTTAGACAGCTCACGTCATCCACAGGGTTGTTATCTCCAGAGTAGCAGTCTCTACTGCTATCAGTAAACTGGTCCATGGTGTCCTCTGTTCTCCTAGTTTTTCCATCCAGTTTTTCTCCTTGGTGTATTCTCAGATCCTCACTTACTTCCACTCCCTGGATCTTCACCTTTACACCCCTATGCTCCACCCATTAGGTTCAGCTTCACTGCTCACCAAGTCCCAGTAATTTTCTTTCTATCCCCAGTTTTCTGTACCAGTCTACATCTTTTGTTCCTGAGCTGCCTTTCGTGCACTCTGAATTTGAGTCATGCAGCTTCTACTTTTACTTAAAGCTTCTTTACTCAAAGATTCTGCTTTTCCTTAAAGAGGTCCTGCTGTTTAAGGACTGGTGAGCTGTCTCCACCAAACTGCTGCCCTATGGCTCAACAGAGACTACTGAATGGTCTCCACATCTTTGGAACGGATTGCATTTAGTTGCCCCGTTGCTATAGGGCAGACAGACCATACACACAGGATATGGGAAGGGAGCACCTTTTATAGCAAAGAGACAGGCTTTCAGTCCTGAATCACGTACCTGGGAGAGAGGGCTCTTCCAGGGGGTTCAGAAGATGCTCATCCAGGGTACTAACCTCCTGTGGGTACTGGCGCTTCTCATCAAATTGATTTGGTTGTCTTCCTGTAATAGGTTGTAGAATGAATGCGAGATGGGAGGACGGTAGAAAAGAGAGAGATGGAAAATGTGAACATCACATGGATGAACCAAGTACAAGCATTTGGTTAAAATAAGTAAATAATACCTTGGGCAGCAAAGGTTTTTTAAACAATCATAATTTTTATTATTCTTTTGAGCCCATGTCTGGGGTTATCTGCTTGTATCTGTGCTGAAGTCAGTGGGTCTTCGCACGAACACATACTCCCCATGTTATCACATGCAGGCTCACCTACAGGGTAAACAAATTGGCCACCACATTGCACCGGCTGTGATTACAAGAGACTTTAGGGAAAAGTATAGTGTGGAAGAACAGATACCAGGTATTGATGCCCTGCTGGTCAAAGGGGCAAGTGACAATTCTGGACAGGAAGATGAGTGGAGGCATAAAGGAGACTGACGGCAACAATTTTATCTTTGGTTCTGAATGGCATCATGGTAAGTAAACCAGCCTAACAGATCAATCCTGTGGGAAAATAATGGAAGATTGGCAAGAAGGATTGTAAACACACTCAAGTAACTTGCAACTGGAGTGTCAAAAAATACAAATGTCATACTACTTGTTGTCTATCCTTGTGTGTTCAACAAGTAGAACATCTGTGTTTAAATAGCATACGTCCCTGATGGACTCCGAGGCACCTTATCAAACATGCTTGAGATTCCTGCCCCGCTGTGGGAAAGATCCAGGCGCAGTGGAAAACTATGGCTGCAGGAATCCCTGATACAACAGGAGAAAGAAGCATGTTCGAAGGCTTCTCCACTGCCTGTCAAGGACTGAGCTCTGCAGTGCCCGTGTCCCCACTTGAACGCTTCTGCCCTAGTGCTGCTGCGGGGATCCCCCGGTTCACGAGGTAACAAGTGCAAGTTTACTCTTCAGCCATGGTTTTGTGGTTGTTCCTGCATGCTGCCTGTGTCGGCTGACACAGCTCCTCTCTCAGCAACCAACTTGGAGCACCTCAGACCTTGCTTAGAGAATAAAATCCTGAATAAAATTACATGTCTCGCCAACATACCCAGCTAAGAACCAGCAGCATACCCTTGACACAAGCTGTAAATCTTTGGACAAACCTTTTTGGAAAACACCGAGAAAAACACTACGTGTCTGACCAATGAAACAGGCTGTTTCTCAGAGAGGAGGGACTTCAACGCAATTGCTGATCCAAAGCATCTGAATGCAGTGAGAACACCACACAACCAAAGATGCCTTACAACAGGAAAAACGAATAACCGAACCCTTTGACTTATAATCTGCAAGCATCCTATTTCAATAGTTAAATTACCCATTTTTATGCAGATCATCGATTGGAAAATCTCATTAAGAAAAAGGAGAGACTTCCTTCCATTTTATGAGCCCTCAGTTAATTTAATACTTAACATTTCTCATCAGCTGAAAAACATTACCAATATTTCAATTTGTTCCAGTTGTGAGAATCTAACAGCTGTTTGATGCTCCATTCAAAACAGACTCAGTTCCAGCTGGACAATTATCTCTGCCGCAAAGCTCCTGCTCTAAACAGCGATAATTAACACCCTTGCTAGTTGTGTCAGAAGGGCCAAGTAACTAATTGAAGCATGGAGACCTTGCTGAGCTTTTTCTCCTGAGAATATTCCCCCCCAGGTCTGACTGAAAGCACATTGATGGATGGAAGTGAAATGGAGCTTTGTACTGACACACTCTGTTCATACCGAGATAGAGAACTTCAATGGATGAAGTCGTTGAGCCGATGAAAAATGAAATTAACCCAAAACAAATTAGAGACAAAGAAGGAAATAGATCAAAGACGAGAAGGAAAACCAAATGAAAAAAGACGATTCATGGCCAGAAAAGATGCTTGGTCTCCCAAGGCCTGCACTGAATTACAATTCCCAAAGGTCACAGCAATTTCGGGTACTTAGAGACATACAAGAAGTCTGGTTACGTTTGCCAGAGTGAAGGAATGTAAATCACTGTCTGAAACAGAGAGTTGGTCTGGGTGTCTGCATCGATTTTCCTGCAGCATCCCAACTGAGCATCCTAAGGCAATGCCTTTCTAAACAAACCATCTTTCCTCCTCCTAACAGTCTCAAACCCTCATGCACAGGCAGAAAGTTTCTGTTTTCTGCGTCCAGCAGCAGACAAGCTGCAAGACAGGCTGACCATCATCTGTCCACATGAGCCATTAACTCTTAGATGGCTGTTTCATGCGCTCTCAGACATTAATTTGTGGGGTGGCTTTTTCTACATAGTATAGCCCTGGGATCCAGGGGCTGGCGCTCCAGTCTCTTTTAGCTTTCACTTCCTCCTCTGACAGCCAGCAGGTTGACTGTGAGTGGAAGGGAAAAAGACCTAATTAATATTAAGGTGTACCTATATTAGAAAAATATGAAGAGCACGGGACTTCCTGGATTTAGCTAAAGGTGTTGATTTCCACACTGAAAAGAGATAGAGGGAAACGTAAAGGAGGAAGACAGGGCATCTCCTGCAAGCAGAGATCTAAAGCAACTCACTCTTACTTCTGGGACTGGAATGGAAAAAGACATAGCGGTCCCGTGGCTGGGATTAACCAGAGTAAGGTGCCCCGCAGGATCCCCAAAACGTGCATGGTCTCCTCAGAGAACCCACCTTACTGACGCAGTTGGAGTACTCCTGGAAACCTCTCCAGCTTGTCCTAGAGTGGAACAGAGGAAGCTGCACCATCCTTCCCTTTCCCCATCCCTTGTTCTGACCTATTGTATTTCTAGCCAGCACCTTAAATCAGCAAAATGAGACAATAATAAGGCTTGAACCACTCCCCACCATTCACCTTGAGCAATGAGACTGGCAGGTCAACAGAAATGGCCTTTGCTGGGACTCTAACATCAAGCACTAGAGATATGCTACACAAAAGCTCTCTGTGGACAGCCTTGCCGTTTATGAACCAGTCTCCTGGGAAATTGTAAGTGATGCACAGAACAAAACGCAATCCCTAGGCCAGGGCAGCAGAGTGCACTTTGATAGACTGCAGATCTGTGATGCTAATTGAAACAAGATAATGCTCGGAGCACCAAAAGATAATAGTAAAAGCAGTAACCACGTAAGCTCTGAGGAGGGCAACAATCAGCACTATATTTGCTGTGCCAGCCCATGTTTTTGTATGTAGACACTCAAAATTCAGACTTCTTTCTATGAAAGCACTAGTTAACTGAAACGATAAAATATCTTTATGCCCGTCTCCTAAAAGTTCTCACAACAACCAGACCCATGGCATCTGGTCTGTGACACAGTCTTACATAAGCTGGTGGTATGAATCAGAAGGCGGTTTCACCTCACCTTTTTCACAGGGAAGGCATCTGTCACTTCCCAGGAGCTGCCATCCAAAGAACGGTCTGTTTGCTTTTTGTCCTTATTGATGTCCCTTGAGCTGCCCTCACTACTCACTTCTCCTCCTCCTAAATCTCACCGAATCTTTCCTCTCCGTGTTGAGGTATATGGAAAACTTCACCTTCTTTCCCAACTTGCACACAGACAAGCAGCGCTTTCAGTCTGCACTGGTTTTTGTAGAGCAATTGAACCACAGGATTGAAACAGATGGAGAAAATAATATTTCCATCCTAGCAAGCAGCAAATTCTTCCTTCCTGCCATACATCCTTCCTGCCCTACATCCTTCCTGCTGCCGTGATGCGAAGAATTCACTGCTTGGATCTTAATTGGCTCCATCTCTGACATCTGAAACCTCTCCTTGCCATGGAGAAATAATTTCATTACTGGAAACACAGCAGAGCTGCTGGGTTTCTCTGCAACCTAACTGAATTAAAGTCATGCGAAGACAAATGCAAGGGCGTTTCTTTCAGAGGCAAGAAAATTTGCAAAGAGGATTCAAGGAACAGTGGCAAGTGCAAGGCTTCCAAGAAATGCGTTTCCTTCGTGATGTCTGTCTGCTGCGTGTGTCACACATCTCTGGGTCACACCTTCAGATGGGACAAGTGTCAGCTGCTCCTGGACATCAGTGCAATTTATACTAATTGACAACAAGTAATTTGGGCAGTTTAACGGACAAGCTCTGATCACAGTGCTGCAGTGGCATCTATGCCCCAGCTATTTGGCAAAGGATACGTCCCTAGACCAGAGCCAGCAAAATGTCTACTGGTAAACTGGTGGCTGTATTTGCTCTCAGGAGGGCAGTAAACTCCAGCAGTTGGGTTCACATCACCTGGCACAAGAACATCTGGAGTCACTGCCTTCAGTTTCCTCAGATTCCAAAACAAAGTGTTTGGGAGCCAGGGGTGTTAAGGAGCAGCAGTGAACAAATGCCATTACCACCAAGGAACATCTCTTCCTCTCAAATTCAAATAAAAATGTGCATGCTCAGCATTTTATAGGGTGGTTTCAGTGCCCACAGAACAAAGGGCCAGAGAAGAGGAGACTGAATCAGACAAAGGTGGGAGGGAAAAGAGGCTTTTGTTGATGAAATTCTACCACGTCTGTTTTGTTGTAAGCCTTCCCACGTTATGTTAAGCTACAGCTAGCCTTTGCAGGGACAGGTTATTACACACGATGTTGATGTACTGGCTGTGGTGACACATGAAGAGAGGCACAGGACCACTGATGCCCCTTCTGTCTGCAACAGAAGTTGCCGTTAAAGTCCTGCATATTCCCCACTTCCTTTACAACAGAGCATATAGGTCTTTTCTCCAGGGACAAAAAGAAAGCGGTTTCTAGTATTTGCAAGTTGTTCAAGTATCCAACCTCTTTCCACTTGTCTGCTAACAAAATCCAACCCTTGCTAACCTGCTTCAGAGGGTGGCAAGGGCTCCATTTTTCAGTGGAATACATGTCTTCTGTTACATCGACAGGAATGAAGCAAAGGAAAGCACGTCTGTTATACCTCTGGCAGTGACACTTGAGGTACCTCCTTGCAGGGTGAAACAAACTTGTTGCAATAGTCTAAACTTCATTGTCAGAGAGTCATTTTAATCCTTTCACTAAAACATAGTGAGTTTTGCCTTTGATTTCAACAAATTCCCTTCAGCTATCAACTGCTAGGGTGCATAGGTCAGCAGGGACTGCTGAAGAACAGTGTGACGTAACCCTTACGCTTAGGGGCAAAGGAAGAAGTCGAGTTTCTTGCCAAGACATGCAGACGGGTCTCAACTATGTGATACAGGATACCCCAGGTTAGAAGAAAAAAAAAAGAGAGCACTAGGAGACTCTGACACACTGTGAAATTGCCTCTACTTGCAATCTTCGTTAGGTCTGAGATAAAATGGCACTGTGCTGTAAAATCTAACACAAATGACCAATGTGCACTCTATGGGGAGAACAGAGCATGCGTGTCTGGGTCTGACTACAGTACCCAAATTCTTCAAGGGATTCTGCAACATCTGTAGCTTACCGTCAGTGAGGCAGTCCAGTCCCACTGTAATATTGTCCACAGCAATGTCAGCATGGGAATTCCAGCCCCAGGTTGCCAGGAGTTGCAGTTGAAACCTTTGCAATAAGACACAAGTTTTAGAGAAGAGGCAGGGGAAAATAACTCCCAAAAACATAGAAACACAAAATTCTGGTATTGCGATCATCACTGTTTAGAATGTTTCCTCCAGACAAGCCCTGCTAGGCAGCCAAAAAGGCCTGCTAGTAATCTCACTCACATAACAACAGCTATTAAGGACCAACCAACAGTCATATAACGCCACATTTCATGGGGAACAAGAATGAGAGCCCTACTTCCCTGCTATCTGCACATGCATGCAGAAACACAAGCTACTGTCTCTCACTAATAGTCATACACAGACAACCATCCTTTTTCAATTGCTGTAAACAGGCTGGGAATTAGACATGTGCAAAAAGGAAAGGAAGAAAGAATCTCCTTTTCTCCACCCCCACAGAGCTAGCCAGTATAAAAACTGAACAGAGCAACAATGTCCAAACGGATAGGAATCTCGGGCCTGATCCTCAGCCAACGTAAGGTGATGGTGACATGAATTTATTTCAGCTGAACATCAGGACATTTTAAATTTCAGCCATAACTCCCAAAGTGTTTGCTTCCCAGGCTGTCTCACCTTTTGCCACCATGACCAGGTGTTTAGCTACTTATCTAGGAGGTCCCATGTGCATTGCCACTTTCTGAATTCACGAGGAAGAAAGAAAAGGGGCTGAAGGATCTCATTCTAATGGATAGGACTGAATTGTTTTTCATTAAATTTCAGAAATAAACAGATGTCTCATGTCCAGTCTCTTTAGAGCTTATTAAGAGCACATGGAGAGGACCTCCACTGCTGTCACTGGGGAATTTCAATGATGATCTATGGGAGATCAAGCACTGATCTGCCTAACTCATTAATCATTGAGCCTAGGAATGATTATCCTGAATTAGTGGCAATAAAATATGTGTGCGTACTCCACCCACCAGCCAAATGTTGGTCCATATACACAGTTAATATAATGTTGCATAGCTGCACCAAAATCTTCAGGGATAAGCTCTTTTACCCTAGCTCAAGAACGGCTCCTTGTGCTTAAATGAAAACATTCACACCTACAGAATCTGAGTACTCTGGGAGTAAGTGTTGGTGCAGCAAATGCAAATCAAGGGTCCCTTGAATGACGACCACTCTTTTAGCTATGGGGTTAGCAGGGGAATTTGCCATTAGAACTGCTTCCTACAGAAACCTGCCTCTTTATTAGCAGGTTTAGCCATACTTGTGCATTTTCAGACCTTGGACATAAGTCAATTGACACAGGACAGTAATTCCCCCAGCCACTCAATGGAAGAGGAAGTCACAGCACCCTGAGGCAAGGACTAAGGCACTTCTAGCACCCTCAGCCATAGATACAGCACCACAGCCTACCCCTTACTTAAGACTGCCCACGTGGCAGTATACCCTTGGTCAGGACAGTCTGCTGCATCTGGTCCACGGAGTCAGAGCAGGAGAGGGTGCACAGCACTGGGCTACAAGCCAGATTTCTGCTCCAGTGGAGTGCTAGTGGGAGCCCTGGGAATGATCCCCTGCCCCGGTGCATAAGAATAGACATCTCACAAACTCCCCTTCCACATAGGATCAGAAAAAGGGAAGGAATTTGCCTTTTGAACTCTGTGCTGTGTTAGCCAGAGGGGTTTCAATTGTTCCTGCTCATTGAGCTCATTTTGCTGACTCCAACGTATTGCTCTGCCCAGCTCTCTGATGTCTGGTCTTCTGCCTGGCTGATTTTCTTCTGATAGCAGCCTTTTCCCCTGTGTGTATGAACCAAGTGAGTGAATTTGCCAGCTGATCATGAGAAGCAGTTTTCCAAGTAGCTAGATGCCCAACTGGGAGGCTGAGCAGCAAACTGTGGTGTTTGTCCTCCTTCTCTCCTAAGAAAGAAATTCACTGGAGGAAGCTGTTTCTAAAAACTGCTTATATAGCCTCTCCACGGCCTCCTCCTCCTATCTGCTAAGGCTTCTCTACTTCTGGCCCCATCAAACCATTCCTGTCCTGCTGCAGCAACTATTTGTGCTGCAATTCACATTTACCTATTCCTTTGGTGTGACCTGACCCCTCTCACTCACCTTGGTACGGGCTATTATCACTTCAGGGGAAGAAGCAAAAAGAGAGTCCTTTCATACAGCAAGAGAAGGAGTTTCCTGGAGGTTCAGCATACAGGAAAATGACATACCAGTCCAAACTCTAAAAAATTCCCTAAGCACAGCATTGCTGACGTTTGCATTATCAAGGAGAGCAGCCAGCACCCACAAATAAACAGAAAAGTCACTCACAGAGGTTTATACCAGACTGTACAGCAATGTTCACCACACACCTCTGTTTACAATTGTTTGCAACTAAACCAATTCAGAATGAACTGCTTTATTCTGCGTATTTGGTGCAACTTGCCAAGCGGTCAAAATGTTTTGCCAGTGTTGAGGATAAGGCAATGCACGGATTAATCATTCTGACCATGCTCGAAAATGCTGACAACTTTAAGTGTTCTCTGCTACCAGACACCGGAATTGCGATCTGAAATTTGTGAGGAAGAGGGTCACATAGCAGGGATGAGCTTTTTTTCCATTTTTGTAAAACATCCTTGCAAATTTTTAACCCCTGACACTTTCATGCCTGGTAGAAATTTTTTAATCCTGTGGACTCTTCATCCCTGGATATCTTCAAGTCTGGGGTTAAAGGATACTTTCCATGGCAGTGCTGTTATGAGCTGTGTCAGGTCCTGCTTCAGCTACACAAAACAGGAACTGCCTTCCAAATTAACTAATACAATTTTTCCTTCCCAGTCCTGCTTTCTTTTGTTGATCCTGGCCAAATAGGAGAAAAAAGCTGCCTAAACTGAACTCAGAGAAAAAAAGGTGACATCTTGGAGAGGCTGGGGAGCTCTCTGGGAACTTTTACAGCAGAGAAGCTTGGACTTGGTGTACGGGGGTTAGGGCTGAGATCTGCAGAGAGAAACGAATAGCCCATCAAAGAGAAAGACTGGGAATAAGGGTCTGGAATCATTGAAATAGAAGTGCACAATAGATAACAAGGAGGAGAAGGGAATGGAAGTGCAGGGAAGGGAGTCAGGGTTAATAAAAAAGCAACACACAGAGACAGCATCTGCTGGAAGAGAGACGGAAACAAGAAGTGGGGAGGAGTTCAGAGAGGGAAACTGCAACTGGAAGCATGAGGCAGATAAAATGGCTTCACAAAAGGAAGCTTGAAGGAGAAGGGAGACCAAATGTATGAAAACAAGGAAGAAAGGCACTGAGTGCTCACAGAAGCAGGTGAGACGGCGCAGAAGTAGCAGAGCATGGAAGGAACAAAGCAAGAGGCCTGGGATGGAGTGTGAAATATAACCAGTTGCCAACACCAAGTACATGGCTTGAGAACAAATGGCACTGGGTGAGGGAGGAGAACTACCTGATTACAATTAGATTGCGTGAAAATTCTTTGAATCTTCAATATGACCCCATCTGAAACCCAATGTCACACTGTATTTTCACTTCTAAAACTGACAACTTTAATACAAAGCTGATTTGGGCAATAGTCTTTTCCTGAGGTTGTTGCATCAGTGACATGTCAATGAACGGTCACCAGTTGCCTAGGCTACCCTGACACAGGTCCTCAACTCGACAGATACATTAGCTAAACTGTGCTTTTACCACCCATTTGACTCCCATGGCTGTTTTTACTGTGGGAGTACAAAGTGCAGCTGTGCTGATGTAGCTGATTTCCCTACTGGGAAATATATATATATACACACATATACTGTGAGTATACTGGCTTTCTCAGATCGGTAACATGTTGCTGGTGCAGATACTTGTTCCCAATACCTAAGGACTGTTTGAGGTTGCATGGAAGTGCAGACACAGAGTGGGCTTGTGCTGTGCTAAGCTGGGGATGTGCATGAAGACGTGCATCTGGGACAGAATGCACCCTCAGCAAGCAGAACTGCAGTACTCCTGTAAATTTTTCAGTAGAAATGGCCCTGGCAGAAGGCAAGAATGAAAGTGATGCTTCACAACAAAGAGAGTAACAATTTACTAGATCTCCGGGGTAACCCTGAGTGCTGCCAGCGGAGCTCTTACCGGTTCTGAAGCAGTGGCATTGGTAAAGTGATGAGAAACCAGTGGTCACTCCAGCTCCCTGCCCTTTCCCACATCGGCAAGGTGATGGGAGCTCCTTTTATCTCTTCCCTCACAGAGAAGGAGATGGTACCATTGTAGCTGCCAAAAACATGCACTGAGAATTGGACCTATAATAGAGGAAGAAGAGAAAAAGAACGGTATCCTGTGGTAAAAAGGGAAAGGTCCTCGCGCCTCCCCTCCCTGGGGATTTGAGACACCAAACCTTTGATCCTGGCTCAAACTGTTTAATCATGCACACTACTAAGGCTCCCCTCAGTGCTTGTGTACAACTCATCCCTGTTCCTAGCACAGAATTTTCTCAGCGGAGCTTCTGACTGACACTGCTGTTGGGCAGCTGTTCTCTAACCACTGATGACAACATCCATGGCCTCAGACACCATCTGCTTGAGAGAGCATTGGTTTCCTTGTTATCTCCTTCAGGAACGAAGTGTAGTAAAACAGAGGAACACAGGCTTAAACTCAAGAAATGCTTTATCGTTAAATGATAGAGTTAGGTAGCCCTTCCACTAGTGTAAGGTTATTGCAAAAACCCAATCCTAACTGCACTCCTCTTCAGTGCTCTCACCAGGTTAAATACTCCCGAGAAAGGTTTGAACCACAGGTGAAATCTTTAAAGGATTCCCAATACAACCACCCAGGTCAAGGTGTAGCACTGATATGGCTCTGTATCCAGGCACTATATCAGGCATAAAAGCACTTTGAGGGGAGAGCTGCCCTCCCCCAAATGCCCCTGAAGCAAGGAATTAGGCTGTCTCTAGAGGCAGGACACCTCAATCCGTATACTGGCACCACCTGGACAGTAGCACCCGTATGACAGGTGAGCAACATGATTACCAGGCCAAAGAATATTTTTCAGCAGGACTCGCTCTTCTTTCTTTGCATCCATCACTTCCACTTTGCCAGAGAGCAAGAGAGAACTGCTCTTTCCACCAGTGCTTTGAGCGCTCAGCTGCTCTTTGCATTACGGAGAGCACAGGCAGGAAAGGGAGCTCCCACACAGATGTGCTCCAAAGAACCACCCCAGGAAGCCCCTTGCTCCTGAAATGTGGGTTCAAATCCTTGTCAGGAGAGCACAGAATGGGGCCAGATCTCCTTTAGCCTGTATACCATAATCAACACTTACTGCTTCTCCTCCTCCTGGTTTTGTGAGCCTGGCTCCAAGCACATTTTATTTTGTTGGAAATACCCAACAAAATTGACCTGGGTTTATAAATAAATATAAAAGCTGAAGTTACAGTTTTGGCACCTGCACTATATTTCTTCTGCCAGCTCTAATTAGGAGGCATCAAAGCTTTGTTTTCCTCTACCAGGGCTAGACTCCAGCTCAAAATTGCAGCTTAAATTTCCTAAGTGTTATGAGCACAATATTATTTAATATTTTTAATTTCAGCATCTTGGAGCTCCCCTTATTCTTTGTAGAGATTGGGCCTGAAGACAGGTCATGCACTTTTATCCGTGCCAGGTTGCCCTCACCTTTTGAAATTCCTGACGAATGTGAACAGAAGTTTATTATCTTCATCTACTCCTGGAAAATCTAATGCCTACTAACTTCACATTCTGTTCTCACTGAAACTGTCAAATTTGATAACTCCGATGAAAGTATTACAGAATTTATGAAGAGAAGTCTCAGCAGTGGGTATACTGGATGGCTCAAGAGCCCAGACTGCCAGCTCCCTTTCCTGCAAACCAAGGTTACCCCATACAATTCAGGTGCTGGGTACCCTTCAGAGGAATAATCAGTACAGTTAAGCTGGAGGGTTTTCCATACTGAGGAGCTGACTTGAGGCTTCTGCTTTCACTTGCTGGGGATGCACCTCTCATCTCCTTTCCAGTTTTCATCAAGTAGCTAGCGGGGTGGTATAGCCAACTCTTCCGCTTTCCAGTCTCTCCAAGTGTGCGGAGGCACAGGAAAATGGTTTAATTGTGCAATCTGTGCCTATAGTGTGATGATTAACTCCACAAAGGTGCTAAGACAGAGGTATATACCTGGTAGTCTGCAGTGCCAATACTGGCTGGCAAGCTGGTACTGTAAGC
The DNA here is from genome assembly GCA_009769605.1 of Bucorvus abyssinicus. Lineage (NCBI taxonomy): Eukaryota > Metazoa > Chordata > Aves > Bucerotiformes > Bucorvidae > Bucorvus > Bucorvus abyssinicus. The sequence goes on along the minus strand of CM020042.1, from coordinate 18,224,445 downwards.
CTTGGCCATACCGTTCGTCTGATTGCTGTCTGCTCGCAGGTAGAGGAAGTGTCCTGTGAACAGAAAAGTGAGTCAGAAAAGACAAGATGATGTTTTGCTTTTTTTAGACTCTCTTGCAATACTTTAACATCATTGTGCTGAAGCACACTGTAAGTAGGATGACAAGCATGGCTTGAGAGCAGATCTACTAGTGAGGATATAATAAGCGCTCTGCTAGATTTCAGCAGCACAAAAGCCATCATGCCAAACTGTTTCCTTCAACACGAGGGCATAATCCTCAGACATCACTCAAGTATCTTCCCATACAGGGGCTCACACCAAGCCCTAATTCTTAGCCCATTAGCATCAATGACTCTTGCTGAGACACACATTGGTCTGGGAATTACCTGACTTTTTTTTTTTTTTGTTGTGGTATTCTGTGGCACGCAAAGCATATGATCACTTGGACTTGCTCTTCCTAACCCACTGGTAGAGTCTGGCAAGAGTCACCAAGATGTTTGTTTCTAGTGCCTAGTTCTGTTGGGCAATTTTTACTTTGTGATGCAGCAGCTATCAAGCTGCTGCTGAAGTACTCCATAATTGCATAGCTTGTAAGAGGAAGAAGGAGGGAAGAAGTGTATATATAGAGGAAAGATAATTCATTATATAATTTCAGGTGAAAGAGAATCCTAGTCACTGATAGTTTTCTTCTATCTTTGTGTAGAACTTGTTTCATATACAGCTTTGAATCATGGTCAAAAGTTAATTTTAGCTATGTTTAAAGTTGTTGTAGATAAAATTTTTGAACTTTAGCACCAGTATTAATTTAAAAATGTAAGTTCAAGGCTATTTTATATATACATGCACACATACACACACACACACACAGAGTAAGAAAGAACTATGGGGAACCTACCATGAGTGGCTTGCAAGGTAGACCCTACAAATGAGTCATCTTGAGTCATTTCATTAAAGCCCCGCATAGACCAAGGAGATGCTGCAGTTTCATTTAGCGTCCAGCCACACGGACCCTCTTCAAAAGAGCAATGCAAGCCCTCTGGGAGACTGTCTACAATGGAGAATAAGAAAAAGCAGGAAAATAGGAGAAATATGATTATGGAAGAACAGAAACAGCAGCAGAAGACAAAGCTCACTGTGGTTGTCTAAGCTACCCGATCCGTGCTACACAGTTGTTCAATGTCAAAATATTAATAGTTCTCATTTGTTTATTTCCAGAGTCACCACCAGAGAGCCAACATGTTGCTTCTGGGGATATTTGAGACTTTGCAGTTCTGTCCTGCTCTAGATACTGGACAAAACTGTGTGTCCCTAAAGAATGGTAAATCACTGCCCTATGTCTGCAAAGGCCTTGCAGCCTACGAAACTGGAGGCGTTACGAAGTTTTCTGTGCCCACTTGAAGGAAGGCCAGTCAACAGATTGGTTTAGATCTCTGCCACTGCACTTGCCACGAAGTTAGAAGATGCTTCTTATCACCACATATACTGAGTCAGGGGATTTCTCCGTCATGACGTGCAAGAAGAACTCTGAACTGGGTTCTTGGAGGGACAGATTTATGACTGACTGATGATCAGCACCTTCCACTGAAGGAAGGTTCAGACCTTGGGTCTGGAAGGAATTTCTCACCCAGCTGCAGATGTGTAAATAAGGTTTTGCCTTTCTCTGAAGTAGCAGCAACTATGAAAGGTAAGTCACCGAGCTCCTTACTGCAATATTTAAAAAAACAAAACCAAATCAAACAACCCAAATCCATTTTATCCTATGTAGGGTGAATTTTCAAAGAGAGTCTTGGTATCCAATTAATGTAGATAGGCTACAGTAATTCAGGAGGCAAAGCATTCAATTAATCTAGAGATGGAATAAATTTCACTTTCTTTTTTTCATTCTAAATTATTTCTTCTAATGGGATGAAGGTTCCCATGAAGTGCCATGCCACGTACTCACCACACCTCCCTCCTTCCTGTTCTTTGGCAGGGCAATCACTGGTGAATTCACAGATTTGTAAGTGGCTGACACAGCCATCATGAGGGCAGGGGAAAGTGGAGCCTTTGTCATAGACAGAAAGATCTTGATTTTCTTTATCTAAAGGAAAAAAAGAGAAATAAATCCAGAGATGAGTGGGTAGAATGTATATGACCCTTCACATGTATCAGTCTTTACATATGACCTCAGAAAATGCCTTTTGGGTGACAAATGATACTCACCTCTGGTTTTTATGATATATATTTCTATCCAGCACTAGATTCCTGCAGATCACCTCAGCTCTCGAGGAGACCAGATTTATTGCTCCTTTCTTTCACACATTGTCTTCTGCTGTGTTTGTGCTCTCTTTAGATAATCTTTTTTGAGGGTTTTTTTTTATTTTTTTTTAAGAAGCATCTTGCAGCTCCCTGCTGAGGTGTGCTCCTCAGTTCTATGACTGTGCACCTGCTAGGTAGCTGCAGCATGCTGCGTGACACTTTGCTGCTGGTGGCAGAGACACCCGCTTAGCTCTGGTCCTGACGGCCACATTGCTATGCCCTAGTGAGACTCAGGCTTAACTAACGCTCATGCTGCTCACGCATTTCTGTGCCAGCTCTGTGGCATCTAGCCCGTGAAGATAGCTGCCTCCCCAGCAAGCCGGCTCACTGTGCAGGAGCTTACTCATGCACCCTAGCTAGTCTAGTCAGCTATAACTCTGGGAGCACTCGACTGACTGCACAGGTACCCAGCAACCAGGCTAAACACAATTTTTAAGTCTGGTATTTCCCCAAAGTGTGACTCCTCATGCACCCAGCCTGCCCTGTAGGTGGGTTTGTTATGGACCTGCAGGTTCTATAGGTTTCTTCTGGACCTGCTCCCCTTTCGCAGAGCTCTGCACAGAACATCCACTGGGATTGTTACTGCTCTGGAAAAAAAGAAGTTAGGGAACCAATTCCAAAAGAAAGAGAAAAGGACATCTCTGCAGCCGCCCAGGTACACAGTCTGAAATAGCATTTCTTCTTGGCACTGCGTTGTGCTGGGTACATGCATCAGCTCATTCAGGGGCTGAGTGTTTAGCACAGTGCATCCCCGCAAATCTCCATGACTGTCAAAAACCCCCATTACATTAGAAATATAATGGTTGTTAATTTAAAATATTAATGACTGCAATAAAATTAAATTTCTAATATGATCAAAAACAGTCTCATGATATATTATGAAACAACTCTGTGAAACCAATATTCTCATTTTACATTTGAAGCTTCTTCCATTACATTTCAAGCTATTTCTACAGTGTCTGCAAATCGGAGGCAATCGCATTATATTAATGCATGAAAATCAGGAAGCGAAGATCATTAGGTCCCCAACCTGCAGGCTGCCTGTGCCGACAGACTCTTCCAAGAAGCCTAAATGACATTAGCAAGGTTCTGCACAACTGCTGAGGATCATTTGCACATCATTCACAATAGGATGTAAGTGCCAGGTAAAACCGAGGATTTCTGACCTTTTGGAAAAGATAATTACATTCCAACTATTTTCATTTTAGACAGAGGTTCTCAGCCTGGCAGTAGCAAAGAGACCCTGTGGAGTGCAGATAAATATTACTTTTCTTTACAGATTTGGAAGATAGAGCCCCAGTATGGAAAAGACTTCGGTGACATGGGGTAGTATTTTGGTTTTGATTATTTAAGTAAGAAAAATATTATATACTAAAATAATCTAGGCAAAGTCTTTATTCCATCGTTGTTGCTGGATGAAGCATAAGCCCTGCCTGATGTTTTCTCATACAAAGATCAAGCAAAGCAAAGCTGAAAAGAGAGGATCACTTGGATCAGTCATGTAATTCTGAGCTTCAGCCCTGCCTTCAGAGTTCATACACAGTGCGTGCACAGACATAAAGCACGTGCAAATCATAATTTCATTTTGGTTGGAAAAGACCTTTAAGATCATTGAGTCCAACCATTAATCCAGCACTGCCAAGTCCACCACTAAACCATGTCCCTCAGCACCGCATCTACACATCGTTTAAATACCTCCAGGGATGGGGATTCCACCAGTTCCCTGGGCAAGCTGTTCCAATGCTTCACAACCCTTTCAGGGAAGAAATTTTTCCTAATGTCCAACCTAACCTTCTCCTGACACAACTAGAAGCCATTTCATGTTGTCCTATGCTTTTGTTACTCGGGAGATGAGACTGACCCTCACGTCGCTACAACCTCTGTTCAGGTAGTTGTACAATGTGACCCTTGACAGGTAAACACTGCTGGAAACCCCAGAGGAGACTCAGTTTTGATTTAAATCCCATCTGACTGACTTCTTGATCACGCTCAGCAATTTTGGTGAGGATGCTGCCCTCTTTTCTGACTGCGTTTTGTTATTCCACACGTGAGTGCATTGCAACATACCATGAAAGCAGCTCCTGAGTTGCAAGGAGCCCACTGCCAGTACTCCAACCTCTTGTGCTCCACAGTTTGAATATAGCAAGGTGATTTTAAAAGGCCTTTCTATTCTGCCAATCTGGGCCATCAGGTATTTCCATTTCATCCTAGAAGACAACAAAGAGCTATCAGACACACTGGAATCCACGGGGTCTCTAGCAGAAAGATTCTGCACTGTACCAAATACAAGTAATAGTATCCCCATGGGGAACAGATTGATGAATGTGAACTCCAACATAACGAGAAGGTGTAAATACAGAACAAATGATGTTCAGCCTAACAAGCTTGTGTTCAGTTATCTTTGCTGCAGATCCTATTGCTAACGATGAAAAGATCCAACCACTCCTAATGACTCTTAAGTTAGAATTATTACGAGTTTTGGACACCCCCCGCCCCCCCCCGCGTGCCGTCCACTTAACACAGTTCGGTTCTGTTTGCTCTTGCAAGTACAGATCAACGAAGCAGCTGCACAAATCTCTGGACCTCCTCAAGCTAACAATGACAAAGTATGTTCTGGAATTAAATGTCTGGCCCTGAATGTTTCTTGGTTGCATCACACCTGAGAACCTTTTTCTGTGCGTTTTCTATCTAATCTCCCAGCTTAACAAGCTAGAGTGCACCCACAAAGCAAGAGGAAGAAGAACAGTAGTGTTCCGGAAAATGCAGATTGCTCTGGCAGTTTACATTTTGTCACAGAACAAACGCCATAGCCCCTAGACAGCAAAGGTTTCTGAATTGTGCAGCCCTTGTGGCGCTTCAGAGAAAGCTAGATGATCCTACGCACTCGAATTTTAAAGAAGGTTGTTAGGCATCAAAAGCTAGAGAGAGATTCCAAACGGGAATTCTCAAAAGTGCCTCACCCAAATCAGTCTGATGGAAGTCAGGGTACCTAGGTGTCATTAAAAAAAAAAAAAAAAAAATCCAGCAAGATTCTTAAAAATATTTTCATTTTACTTTCTAAAACTGTCCTCCTACCTCATGTTAACAAGCCAATAAAATACAGGTGAAACTATATGTTATTTTTATATTGACAAAGGAATCCTTGCTCTGATCTGTTTTCTGAAAAGAGCACCAGGCAGAGATAAATTCACCCATACCCGACATGCTGCTGATGTTGCTGGGGGCGAGCTGGATGAGTGACTCTCAAGTCAGTGCCAGTGGGATGATAAGGACAGACCACAGTGTTAAGATGTGTTGCTCTGGCTCTGCTCCTAGTATTACTTTTTAATTTGGGAAATGCCTCCAGCTGCCATGAAGTGATCATTTAGCCCTCAACCTGCACCAGAAACATTAGAAGGCAACAGCCAGACGAACAACACATCTCTATCGGACACAGTATAAAAACCACAGAGCACCTAATTTGCAACTTGCAAAAAACCTAAAGCAACTTTCATTGTTTATCACCCTCTCTCCTTTCGCTTGCCACTGATTGTTTACCTAACTCATTCTTCCCTCCATCCCATCTATCCTGACTATGACTATCCCCCAACTTTCACTATTGTATACCCACATAAATACCCACAGGTACCCCAAACGCATCTGAGGCTGAGCCCATCAGATGTTCCATCAAATCATGTTCAATAGTTCAATATAATTTAATTCAGGTTCAGAAATTTCCAGCCCTGAACAACAACTGCACCATCTCTACTACCCAACAAAGGAAAACAACTTCTTTACTTAAAGTCTGTATTACAGAACACCTTCAGGAACATCCAGCACTTATAAATACGCCTATAAATATATTCCCTCCTGCCACACTGTGGCACAACGTGTGAGACCACACAGCACTGACCCAGAACTGAATCACTTCTGCTACATGTCACAGCTTTGTTCATCACTCCCTTGCACCCTCTTGGCCACAAAAATCAAATGGATCCAATGAGCCATCGAAGGAAAGGACAGTGTTTAAATCTTTCGCATTTACCTATTAACCATACTAGATCTTCCAAGCACTGAGACACAGTTCTAGTACCTCCACCAAGTTACAACTCACCCCACGTCTGAGACGTCGCAGTATCACCAGTGCTATCACAGCCCCAAGTGCAGGAACCTGTAGCACCCAGCCTCTGACTCAGAACCAGGCTATGTTTAGTAGTAGCAACTAAAGAGATTGCTGCCTCACAGCTGAAAACAATGACGAGTTCAGCTGCTGCACCTGAATCCTACAGGGTTGATGAGACAGACAGTTTGGAACTCACTGTTTATAGCCTGGTATATAAAAATAAAGGAAAACCACTGGTTGTCTAAGTCTGTAAGCCAGCCTCTGAAATGTCACAACTGAGAAAGACGCGCTGTCCGTTCTGCCACCTCTGCTGGGAGAGCCGTGGCATCTGGTAGAAAAGCAAGGCTGCTATCTTAAACCACTGCTTGTGTGAACTGGCAGCTCTTCTGAGTCAGAGCCCTGAGGTCCCATGAAACATTGAGGTTCTGCACTGAAATATCTCTAATACTTAAACTTGACTCCATTTATAATGCCGCAGCAAGCATCCAGACACCGCAAAAATGGAAAGCAGTTTTGCATCACCCAGAACACTTCTGTGTGTGGAGTCTCATCATCACCAAGCTATTCGCCCCCAAGATCCAACTGCAGCAAGATTTCTAATGCTGAAAATAATTACATCTTCTTTGATTGGTTCCACAATCCAAACCTGGGCTAGTCAGAGCCAATTTAATTTTCTTAATGGAATCAGGAACAAAGCCCATTGTTGATCTAAGCAGAAGATGGATCATTGCAGCAGGCTTCCAGATAAGCCAAGCTTGGCAATACCTTCACTATTGATTTTATGTCAAGCCAGATCTCAAGTAACGAGGTAATATTACTCTTCTTCTAAATACAGATGTTAAAATTTGTACGAATGTATGGAAGGGCTATCAGAATCTGACATAATTTTGAGAGATTTGCACGGATAGAAAGCCTGGAGTTGCAAGCAACCTGATGCTTAAGGCAAGAGAATTCAAGATTCACCTTGCAAACCTGTAATTTCAACTTTCCATTTGTGTTTTCACCTTTTGTTTTTCATTAGCCTCTCAATCTCCTCTGCTGAGCAGAAGTTTTCCTTCCACTCCTTACCAATCCTTTCTATGCCATGCCTTTCCGTACCCAGCAAAGGTAACTGATTCTTAATTTTAAGAAAGACTTTTAATATTAAGAACAACAATTTCTTCATTAAGAGTGAAAAATTCAACAAAGCTGAAACGTTTTCTGAATTAATGGGACTCACTGCATGGGCTATTGCACAAAGGTACCTGTGCTAAACGTTTTGAGGCTCGGTCAGTGAACATACAAATTAGAAGCTTTACATTACATTTTACATACAGGAGGCTGTTGCCTGCAAGTTTTCACAAACATCCAGTTCTAGCCATCAGACTTCAAAGGAAACAGCTGAGCGAGCAGAACACAGCCCTACCCCTCTTACCTTCACCAACCAGTTAGGGGGTTCTTATTTGACCCAGTGTATTTTGGGGTGTAATTTCAACAGAAGCATGAGGGGCAGTAAATCATACTCCCAGGTTAGTGTTCAAGAATGATAGTCTTACATAACAGCTGGACAGCCTCTCCTTTTCTAGCTGCAGTTTTTAATCGAAATGGCTGTGCTTATTGCTGTCAGTATGTCAGTATGTATGTCCCTTTCAAAAGCTTATGTAGTTGGACACCTAAGTTACAAAACCCATGTGTTTCTAGATGTTCAGATTAGCTATATTGCAATGTCTCCATGTGTGATAGTAGACATTCAATAACTTTGGAGAATAAAAACAACCACCTTAGTAGAACAGAAGTGTCAAAGACAGTAAGTTCCTACGAGTGTCTCAGAAGTTGGCAGGACTTTTTAGCACCACCAACCACCCCACCCCCCAAAAAAAGGAGAAAGGCACAAAAAACTAAACAAAAATTGTTTTGTGAAGTTGGCTAACTGAAAACTCCTGTGTGTACATGGCCATGACTTGCCATTTTGACCTACCAAGACTATCATGTCCAGTGCCTTGTATTTCAGAAAGAAAACAGAACAAAATCAACTTGACTTAATGACCATGGGAAGGGAAGATTATCCCTGCCCCAAGTGATGCTTTTTCATTTTCACTGAAGTGTGAGAACTTTGAGTTGAAAGAAACTAGCTCCTTCCTGAAAACAGTTCCGGCTGACAGCACTGGAACAGTTGTGGTCAACAACAAGCACAAGCATGTGAAACCATTCAGAACAAAAGCACGCAGGAGTCGGAAGAATTTTCAGCTGTGACTACTCCTGTATCTGCGTGGTAAAGAGGCAAAGGGTGGGATAAGCAAAATCGTAAAAAAGACACTAAATGTGACCTGAACAAGTACCATAAATGTAACCCTAAGAAAGTGAAGACATCTTTCTGAGCCAAGTGTCAGATGAAGGCGGCTTGAAAACAAAGCTACAGGCTGTTGATGTTTGAGCTCTACTGAGATAATGAGAAATATAATTTTATATATTTCCCGTAAATACATATGGAATTTCAAACACTTCACTCCCTCAGTGGTCCTCTTTCTAGTGGTAGTAACCCAGAACATCCATGCCCTATGGGTGTGGTACCTAACAATAAATGTTGTGACTTTGCCCTGCTTGTTCATATGACATTGTGTTTGAAGGTCCATTTGTTTCTTTGTTCTTTCACTAAGGTATATGTGTGAAAAAATGCATGGCAGCTTCAATACTACCAATTCAGTGACAAATCCTAGTAGTTAGTGGACAGCTCTTGGGAACTGCATAGCTGATGGATCCTGAAGGACGAAACACCGTCAGGAGATTTCTAGATCCAGAAAGAGGACAGTTCACTGAAGTGGTTTGGTGCAGCTGGAATTTATGATGAGGTATAGCTTGATCCTGGAATTGACTGGTGTCAAAAGGGACTCAAGCAAGATTTTCTGGAGCGCCTAATTATCCGAAAAGGTGCCACCTAGCCTTCTTTCTATGGCTAAATTTCTACTCTGATCACAAGACAATCCCTTGGTAGTCATTGTCAATGGTTAAACTATGTACTACATATAGGCATCTATCTCAAGGTCATTTGTTCATTGTCCTTGTTCTGCTCTAAATTGTGCAGCAGTATTTGGTTAACAGAGAAAAGCTTGTAGAACTCCCACTCCCTATGGAAAGTCCCTGTGAAGTGGGAATGCTTCAGGACGGTCTCTCTTCTTAACAACCAATATGGTTAAAATCTTAATCACGGAGAGAATAGTCGCTTCAGACTACCTGCCTAGTATGAAGCAGCTCAATCACTGTGTTAGAAATAAATTTTGTCCTGCCTGCATGCTCAGATTTTTCTGGAATCGTGCAGAGATTTCAAACAATTTCCCTGTTATGAGGAGGAAAAGGAAGGGTGTTTGACCTAACATGTTTTCTAACTCTGCCCTGTCTCTTTTCTGTTCCTCCTTTCTAAAACAGGACTCAGTCACCTTCCATCTTTAAAACCTTAATACTAAACTCTCTGAGCTTACCACTGCTTCATTTCACTTGCTAAGAAAAATACCAGTGCCGACTTCCAGTAAAGCTAACTCCATTCTCATAAATCTAAATGCCATTGCTTTTAGAGAGATTATAATCTTGATTTCATGTAGAATTGTTTTGCAGTGCTCCAGATAAGATGTTAAACAACCTCTACGATCCATTCCAGAGATGCTGCAGTGATTGTGATCAGAGCCCGTTTGGCCAGCTAGGTGTATCAAAAGGGTATTTTATGAGTTTACATAGGGGAACGGAGCTGTGGTCACACTTGCAGAGGCTTATCAAATGCTCAAAGCAGCAAGGGCACTTATAGGTAAAAAAGGACATTAGGAACTGATCCCAGAAAATGTAACAGATTTCTTGCAAAATTGGCAGGAAGGAGGGGAAGAAGTAGCCAGGAAGGAAGTGAGCAATAGCTAAAATCAGGAGAGAAAGAAGGATCTGCAAGAAAATATATACACTTTTTCAGTCAAACTCTGCTATCTTTGGCTGACCAGGAGTCTTGGCTGCAGACCTCCACGGCAGCCTGGGGAGTGCTAAAGAATTCAAAGAAAACAAGAGCTGGGATCTATTGCTTAAGTTCTCCATGGGATTCAGTCAGGTGATGGAAATAAAAAAGCTCTGTTGTGTGTCTGCCTTCTTACAAGGCAGACTGCAGCAAAGGGAAAACAAGCACATGGAAAACGGCAAAATCAGATGACACGTGGACTTTCCCCTTTCTTTTCCTGTTGTGATTCATTCCCTTTCCCGCTTCTCCTCCTTACTGCATTCTGCCACATGCAGGAATGAAGGAAAAAAAAATTGGAAAGATCAAAGAGAATACAGGACAAAATCCAGGGATTCTGCACTTTCATTTTTCTGTCTTCATCTCTTTTCATCTCTAGCCTCTGTTTTTCCCCTCCCTGAACTCCACAGTGAAGCAAAAGAGGATGCTTCTGAACTTAGGAGACAGAAGGAGGAAATTACAAAAGAGGTAAAGTTAACCCTACCTCAGAACGAGAAATGTGACCCTTCTAACAACGACGGGACCCCTTGAATACTTAAAGGTGTCAGTCAGGTTGCCAGGGCAGCCTTCGAACTGTGTACATCGTACAGCTATAGTTCTAGCACTGGGGAGAGAGGCAACCACTCCTGACCCTTCCAAATGTGAGGGAAGAAGAGTGAATACTAAGCGAGTGTGTTCTTTGCGAAGGGGGCACACAAAACCTACGTCTGTGACAGACATGCTGTCAGAAAGCTGCATGATCAGCCCTGACAGTTCTACCTTTATTTTCTACCGTAACAACAGCGATGACCTCAAGAAGGGAGAAGGTACTCATAAACAGGGGCCTGGGGCGACTCCGCTGTACGCTGCAATTCAAAGTCTAAACGGCTGCAAATCGATCGTCTTACCCGGCGTCCTCCTCACGGACAGCTCTCAGAGAAATTACGATATTTCTGTTTGTCTCCACATATCTGATTCCAACTGTGAACCTCTGGAGAAGAGGAACAGCATCCTGTGAATATATGGCCAGCTCCAGCAAGCAAGATTCCAAGCTCCCAGGCAGGATGGGGCTGTGTAGGCTGAACTCACATCTATCTGGGAGCCTACTGGTGTTCAGGAGGAAAATGTCCCCTGTGAGGAAAAAAAAAAAGGAGACACACACAGTGTGGATGGAAGAGAGATAATAAGAGATAATAAGAGGAAAATGGAAAAGGATGTGAAGAAAGGAATCATGAGAAGGAAGGAGAGGACTATGCAGAAGAAAACTCCTAAAATACAACAGAAAGTAGAGAAAGTAGAACAAAGTAAAAGTGAGGGACGTGATAGAAGGAATGAGAGGAGAAGAAATGAAAAAAGCAGAGTGAAGACATGTCGAGCAAAACAAAAGCCAGCCAGACAGCAGACATGCGGCGCCAGCCCTGGCTTGTAAAGAACTGAGTTTCCTAAGGAAAATTCAGTCTCTGTAAGCAAAAGTAGCTTATCCTAAACCAGGAAGATACGAAACGAGTATCTAGAGGGTCTGGCTGTCTACAAGGTACATTCACCCCCAACTCAGGCAGTAAACATGCATTATACGGCTCTTAGTGACTCTTGGGCACTGACAGCGCGCTTGTGAGTGGGGCACCGGAACCAGCATATGGCAATATTTGAGTGACGTGTGCCTGAGGCCTCAGCCTGCTGGCTCCTGTCGCTGCCACCCACAGCCACCACCAGCGCTGGCACAAAGCGTATGTCCATCCATTTGAGGGGAGCGGTAATTCTGCCTACCTTCAACATCTCCGTGGGAGGAACTGTTTTCCAGAAGCAGATGCTGCCTCTCCTGAGACACCAGGACACCAACTGAAGATAACACCCAGTCCGGTTTTCCAAAACTGTCTGTAGATGTCACCCACGAACAGCTTGAGCCCATGGTACAAGAGATGTCTGTCAGGAGAAACCAAAGGTCTCACTGAGGCCCTCCCCAGTTCAAGGGGCAGGGTGATGTGGGTACATGAACGAGCAGATGCATAGCGTACAGGTGTTGGCTCTCCCAAGAAATGGAAGAGTCGGATGGAAAAAAGAAAGTTTGTCTTGTGCAGTAATAACCCCCTCTCAGGGGTGGTGAAGGAACATACTAGAATGAAAATCAACCCTGCAAATTCTTGGCAGGTATAAATCAGCACCCTTCCACCAGGATCAACAGTGGATTTACATCAGTATAAGGTCTAGTCCACACGTACGTAAAATCCTAAAGGAGAATAATACCTAGTGCAGCAAGGATATTGAAACTGCACGGAATTAGCATCTTGGCAGAGAGGAACAAATGAAACTCTAAGGTCAATCCTCCCCCAGCAACAGAAAAAACTTGACAGGGTCTCAAGCAGAATAGCTGAGCATTGCAAGCTTTACATTTTTTTGTTTGTTTGTTTTATTATTTAAAAAATTTTGCTTTCCTCCAGCAGGATGGACAAGAGCACCCTCTTAACAAACTCCAGAGGCCGTTTGCAACACTGAGAACACTAGATCATCCCGGCCAGAATTTTTCATAATCAGCATATTATAAACCAGATGAGAAGTAATTCACTGGTCTCTCATCAATCTAATATAAACTCCCTGAAGGGATGTTACTTGCACAAAGCTCTCCCACACAGAGTGGGGCTGAATAGATATGGTAAGCTGATATTAACTTGCATGATATTTATTTTCAGTAGTAATAATAATATTACAGTAATAACTGGAGGACCCACAGGCCATGTAAGAAATAATAAGAGGCTAAACACTCGTATTTGGGATCCTCCTTTTCAGAGGGTATTCAGACCTTGCAAACGCAAAGGACACAGTGTTGTCCCGTTGGTAGTCCTATTCTTGGGAAGGAGAAAATACAAGTATAAAGAACAGAATTAAGAGCAGGGTTATAAAAAGGATAGGTGGTTGCACAGGTGGGGCAGAACTCAAAATGTAAGAGCCTCCAGAAGATTGGCTATACTTTAACTAAAGTTTCAGAGAAAGCAGAACTGGAAGAACTTTTTGAGTGCAACAGCCAAAGCAGACAAGTTTTCCTGATTTTTAAAGTAATTATAATTACATTTTTATAAAATGCCACCCAGCGTGCAGGGGTAAGAGAAACACAGACGTTACAGAGCTGCACATCACTGTGGCTTGGGACGGGCTGTGAGCTCCCACCTGAACACCTCTTCCAGCTCCTCTGTATGCCCCCAGCCCTTTCATGCCTGCTTGCTGCTGAAGGGTGCTGCCCCTCTCAACCTACCGTCTGGGCCAGCCACCTGAATAGCTTCTCAGTCCAGCTCATCAAATCCGTACACTTTAGCTAAAACCTACTGCACTGCTCACCCCGTCATCTTTAAACGGAAACCACAAGCAGGTGAACCGGCAAATTGTGCACGTGCACGTGTACGCCATGCCAGCTTCCAGCAAGGCACCATCCACTCTGCTGGCTTTGCCGGACCTAGGGAAAGGTGTCTGTGTACAGCGGAAGGCTGTGGTTTGATGATCCAGGAAAACAGCTTTAGGGATCTCAATAGCTCAGAGACTCCATGGCTGGTGAGACAAAGCAGAGTCCTGATCCAGGCCTGCTGGGCTGTTTCAAATCTACTACAGTTTGACAGGTCAACTCAGTACCCGCAGATTTATTGTCAGAGGTCATAAAATTTTTATCAGGTGAAAACCTAGCTGGTCATAACACCCAGAAAACAGTTTCTCTCAAAACAGCATGACAGTGCAAGACAGCAAAGAGAGAACTCAGGGGAAAAAAAACAAAAAAAACTTTTTTTTTTTTAAATAGAGGGCTACTTGAAACGAATACTTATGACAAAATCATTTCACCGATTTGTACCAATACCCCCACTTGCAAGGACTCCACCAATGCAGACTTAGTCCTTTGAACATGCCTCACATAAAGCAGTTTGTGGCTCAGATGAGAGAACACAACGTTCTCCTTTAAAAGCACCCGATTTCCACTCTCCAAGCTGTATAAAGCCTATCTGCCACAACCTGAGGCCTCAGAGGATCCGAATGCCTGGAAGAAGAGTCTCCAACAGATCAGGGGAGCTGTTGACATCCAATAAAAAAAGGACTCTGAGCTTTCTGGCAACAGATGACGTGCATTGCACTGAGATGGAAAGGTCAATCGACAAAGAGCTGTTCTTCAGCATAAACCACAAGTAAACGAACAGGGTGCGCTCGTGTGATCTAACACTGAAAGCTGCAACCTCTGACACTCCTGTGTACCACCTTACAGATCGCCAAAAGCCATCTGGACACGGTCATGGGCAACCTGGTCTAGCTGACTCTAGGACGGAGGGTTGGACTAGATGATCTCAAGAGGTCCATTCCAACCTCAACCATTCTGTGCTTATTTCACTAAATGAAGAGGCATCACTTCAGTTTCCAAGTTTCCACACCACTGAGAACATCTGGCTCATTTCTTTTGGGCATTTGTAAAGGATCCTGTTTGCTACCTCTATCCTGGCACCACAGTAAGATCAAATTCATCCTACCTATCTCACAAGCATTTCGTCCAGCTCACTAGACTTTTACAATGCCTAGAAAGAGAAAATTCCAGTTGAAAAAAACCTTCATTTGGTATCAAGAAAGGTAGTTTTTTTCTACAGTTGCTGGAAAGCAGCTCCACTAATTAGTTTTTATTTTAAGAACTCCCAACCCCAAATCTGGTGGATTTCACTGTGCTGATTATTCTTTTTCTCTTTTTCTTTCCTTTTTTTTTTTTTCTCCTGCTATTTTCTTTTTCCTGGTGTGGGTTTTTTTGGTCTTGTTTTGATTTTTTTTTTTTTTTTAAAAATAAGGAAGTAAGGGATTCCGTTAAGGTTACACTGGCCTTTCAGAGTCATTGCTTCATTTCCAGACAGAAATCCAGTGGCACAGCTTTCTGGTAAAGGGTTCTTGTGACATCTGAAGCAGAAATAAGGAAGATGTAAGAAATAGGACTTGTAGTACCTGGTGTAGAAGGCTGATGCAATGAAACCATACTATTTTTTATCAGGGAGAGCTTCTGAGGTGGATTTGGTGAAGAAGAGTTTTCTTCATGTAATCCAGAACAGGAGACAACAGCTATAATAAAACAAAAAGAACAGGGGAAGAGTTTGATGACTGCATACCAAACTACGCCCCATATATTTAACAAAGCGCTGTCCTATTACGCTAACCCTCATTACAGTGTCCTGGCGCAGTTCTGTCCTGATGATGTTTCAGAATATCCCCACCACTTCCCAGAAACTTAACTACAACAAAATACCTAACTCAATAATGTGTTCTTTGCTATTCTTCACGCACTCCCGTTTGTAGCAGTACGTAACCTCTGAACAGAGACTGTATGTTCCAGTAGTGCCCAGGTTGCTGTAACAGTACTGCAGCTGTCTCCCAACACCCACACCTCTAAAACATTCAGGCTGGACGGGGCTTTGAGCTACCTGACCTAGTGAAAGATGTCCCTGCCCGTGGACTAGACGATCTTGAAAGGTCCCCTCTGACCCAAACCATTTTATGATTCTATGGTTAGAGGAAGAGTTCAACTGTAAAATATACGCTATCTGTACATTACAGACATGGATTTATCAGCAATCTTTTGGGAGGACCACACAAGAACATTCCATCTGAAACTAACACTAACAAAACCTTCGCATAACTGCACACATCCGGAGAACAGATTTCTTTCTTACTGCCGAGTATGAAGGCTGGGATTTTCAAAGAATCAGGTAACTTTCCTGTATCTGATATCTAGTGATACGTACTCTCTCCAACACTGTTCTTACTAATCCCCCTACGCTGCTCTATCTCAGGGGTTCCTTCATCATATACCTATAAAAACCCTCATTGGCAACTGTGACATTTGATCATCATTATGGCACTAATATATACACATTTATGCATTTTTATTCAGATCAAATCTTACCGTCCTGATGTAAAGTTTGATGGTGCTGAAAAAAAGACTGAAATCTCAGAAGACATAAAAGTCCATAGAAATTATTTTCTACTTCATCAATATGAATAGTAAATCCAGCATGCTAAGATTAGCTGCTTTTAAACAGAGGTGTTACTCTGGACCAAATTTTTGTTCTTCAGAGTGAAATAAATTTATCAAAATTATTATCCATTGTAGTTCTTCTGACAATTTAATATTCTGACTTCTCTTTGGAACAACTCATACCAACAATGGAGTTTTTATTTCTTTAACCTGTGCACGTGATATCTTTATTTAAGCTTGTCCCTTGTCTTTTCTAGGAGTCATACACAAGCTGACTAAAATGAACATTTGTTTTCAAATGGTGGTCAAAGACAGAGAGATGTAAAACAAATTGCTTTTATACCTCAGCTTTGTGGGTTATGAATTCAGCAACATAAGAATGTGAAATCAAGCCAGAGAAGACAGGAATCCCATTCACATGAACTGCAGTTGAGACAAAGATGCAATGGCAAAGACATGCCATTAATCTCAGCTAAGATATTCTGAGCAGAACTAATTTGAACAGTAATATTATGCAAGCATACCCCAAAACTTGAACACATGTTCAACTTTTTCAAACTTACCATTGCTTTTAGTTTTTCAGCCGTATCTTGTCTCATTTTAAATTGCTAAAATGACTTTCCTTTTACTATACACGACAATGTGCATCACATAGTGAGTAAAATGCTGTAGAAAGTTTCATAGCAGGAGAATGCTGTATCCTTCCATCTTTTATTATAGTACTAAAGACAGTCATCAGTCTTCAGGAGGTTCCAAGGAAAGGATAACTTTAGAACAGAACAGCATCATGCCGCAGCAGACACATGCCGTACTGATGACAGACCGGTGGTCTCCACAGACCAGTTGACAAACCGTATATTTTTTCCTGCCTCTCTGCTCAAATACATAGGGACATTAATGTTGAAACAGCTGATTCTGCACTGTATATAAGACACTGACACTAGTCTGCTAAGTAAGATATCTTCAATAATGGGATGAAATCTTCAAAAGGAATGTGAATTCTTATGTGGCACTTGGCTGGTCAAAGTTTGTCCAGCCTTATGAAAGTCTTGCCTTATGAAAAATCTATGCTAAAAATAAAAATGCGTTGCACACAAATCTATTTCACCATATTTAAAATAAATTGTACCGTGGAAAGAGAATGAGACCTTCTGACAACTTGAGTCTGCTCCTCGCAACGGTGCAAAATCTCAGCAGACACAGAACTTACCTCCCGATCTTTGTTAAGCACTGCTCTATCTTCAGTATTTACTACCCTCAGGGCTTTCTGTAAAGTCTGTTTCAACCATTCATCTCCTCACATGCTCCCAGCTGCTCATGCATTTTGGAAATAGCCTGAATATCATGGGACCCATAAAACATGGCAGAAGTTCTGCTACAGACGTTTCTCCTGATAACACTAAAACTTAATAAAAATGTTTGACTTGCACTCCTCCCCCCTCCCAATTACATAAACACCTTTGGGATTTTCCTCCTCTTACTCATCAGCAAACAAAAGTTCCAGTACCATATTACCATGAACAGAGACCTAAGCTACTTGAAACATGAATTTTCTGCTTTAGTGTGGAAAAAAAAAAAATCCATTGCCATTGGTGTTGGCTGAGGCAAAGAAGGTACAAAAGGTTTTTTGTGGAGAGAAGTGTCCGGGAAGTTTGTTGGTCTGGTATTAAGATATATTAAAACTTCACTATTGCTTTGTCACAAAAAGCACCTCATGAAACTTGATCAGCTAGTTACAATACCCACGGTGCAGACTGTCAGCAACATCCTATTCACTCATGGCAGAAAACCAAGAGGGTTCATTCAAACGCCTGGTAACACCCCTGTTCACCTGCGCTGGGAAGATGCCACTTACTGAACTGGGCATATGAGAGGAAGGAAAGGCGGTCATTACAGGTGAGTTCACCGAGAGACAAAATATACCTGGACAGAAGACTCTAGACTCAGTGATAGGCAGGGAACTTGTTCACATGCACCCACAGAAATATGCCCCCATTCATTTATTTCCTCATAGCAAAGGATTGCTGGCTATGGCTGAGCAGAAAATGACTCACAGTGTGATGAATCCAGGAATGAGATCTGGATAGGGGCTTTGTAACATTCCAGTCCAGCCTACACTCGTAATTTATAACTCAGTTACTCTTTTCTCTTTCACTCGTTCAACCTCCTCTGAACCGAAAAGCTAGTGCACACAGTCACTAAAAGAAACTGTTCTTCACTTTCTTTTGAAACTGGGAACTCCAGAGATGCTTCCAATAACTCAACATTTGCAAAGATGCTGGCAGAATGAAACCTCCGATATGCCGCTTGTACGGAAGGCTTCACACACCCCCCACACACCAAAAAGCTTTATTTTTCTTCCCCTTACACACAACAGGCTAGTTAGCATTTCATCCCGGTCTTTAGTTGGATTTGACAGTCTATAGGAGTCATCAGCAACAACATCAACATTTATTTTAGGTATTAATTGATCTTTTGGCCTTCAATGGCTGGGAAAAGAGGCAATGTCATTTTTGCCAAGCAATGCTGTTCCCACCCCGCTTCTGTCCTTGATTCCAATCACAGCAAACCTCTCTCCTAGTCTGAGAAAGTCCAGTTTATCAGCATTTAGGCTTAAAAATCAGCAATTCCATTGCCACTTGTTTATTAGCCAGCCTAACCATGTTGGCAGTGGGCAGTTAAAGAACTCCTCTTGCAGTCCTTGGTGCCTTGATTAGTTTTATTCTCGACACTTTTTCTCTGCTAAACAAGGGATTTTTATTCCTCACTTTTCTACCACTTCCCTCAGTTGCTAATTTAACACCATCTGAACAAGGCCAACTTAACAAGTCTAGAAGGCTGCTTCCCCTCCAGTGAACTGGGAGCCAGTCAAACCATACATCTTTTCCACAGAATATAGATGTGCTTTCGTAGACCCAAGTCTTATACAACAGATCTGGCTAGCAGAATACTTAGAGACTTTTTTTCTGTATTGATTTATGTGCAGAACATGACTGGCATCTAAGAACATACCTTGAACATCCTTCTTCTTTGGCACCATTAGAAGATTTCTAAATATTAGTTATATTCTGCAAAACTAAAACCAGTCATTTATGCTAGTATGGACTATCCTTGGTAGCTACTTGCTTATTTACTTCAGAGAACCTACTCAGCTGTTGCAATTCCATCTTGTATTCCATCCACAAAGGACAGAAGAACATGTCCTTCCCCACCTGCTGTCTGCTGACAAGAATCTTCCTTGAAGGTTGGTAAGTGGGTCAATCTGAAGAGCTTTTCACAACCAGGCACTGAGCAACTCCCTGTTACGATACTCATTTAGATTGCCAAAGATCATCTTCAGTTTCCATGACATACAGCACGACTGGACATTTATGGTTGTACAAAATTCCTACAGTCCTCTTTCCTGCTGCTCACAGCACGCCTGCTTCCTGGCTGACCTGAGTTCCACAAAATGCTGTTTTGTCTCTCATTTCCTCACTTTCTCTATTCAGCCACTCAGTGGCTGGTTCCTTCCCTGGATAGTGATATTTCCTGACTCATGTTGTCCAACCACTCTTTATCCTCCCCAATGCTTTGTAGAGTGCATACTCAACCTTTCATGCCTCAGATCTTTGTTTCTAATAAAATCACTATGCTGCACTTAAAAAAAAACACTCTTTAAGCACCGGCACAAAATACAGTACGTTTCAGGTGTCCTCCACTGTGCCACAGCTATTAGACAGAACTCACACATAAGAAGTTTTGCCCACGCCATCCACATTTTTCTCACAAAACTCACCTATCAGATAAGACACAGAGATGGAATTCTTTGGTCCTTCTCTTGATACTACTTCCCTAACTTGGCATATTTTCCTTAAACAGCAACCTGCTAATGATGATTTCTTGTTCAGTTTTCAGTGTACATGTACCTCTACTGAAATAGATCTGAACTACTATTTTCATTACATTTGAGAAATAGGATGCCAAAATCACTTCTTGAAATCCAAAAACATGCTATCTACTGTGTCCTCCTAATCTACTAATTGTGTAGTGTGTACACGCACGTGCTCATGTGTGCACATATTGTCACATTAACTTAGAAAGATTTCGCTTTTGATAGCACAGCTGCTCATTACTCATTTGTCTACTTTTATAATACTAACAGCTTATTGCTCACAGATAATAAGGGCCAGGTTTTGCGTTGTGTCTCACCTCCATTAAGGCTGCCAGGAATCAACCATACGCTACCCAACTGTCCAAAGGCTTTCCGAGGACTTTTGAGATGTACTATCAGGGGAGCTCCATTCTGCTCTACTTCTGACCTTCTCTTCTCTGTTCTGGCTGGGGTGATGGCTAGCAGAAGAGGCATCTGCTCCGGTTCTGCCAGCCGTGTACAGACACAATACTGACAGCTAACACACGTTGGTGGTTCAGTACAAGAGGGATTTGTCCATATGAACTAAAGCTTCACTGACAATCAACTTCTCTTTATTTTGTTAGAAAGCCATTCATCCGAGCTACAACCTTGCATCTGAAAGTTGGCCATTCCTGGGGTGATGGCATGTAAAAAAAAAAAACCAAACCAAAAAAGCAAACAATTTGCTGCTTATATCACATCTGTGTTGGAGACAGCAGAATTCCAAATCCTGACCTCTTAATCTGGTACCTTGTCTTCTCTTGCTCCTCTATACACGTTAATGGGGAAAGAAAAATTTAAACTAAATTGAGAGGCATGACCGTGTTTTTCTCACATGGGATATGGATCTTCTTGAGTTCCTGAAAACTGGCCAAAACAGAGGTGAAAAAAAGAAAAAAAGAAAGTGCTCAATGGATCAAAACGTGAAAAAAATCCTTTTTTCTTCTTTGAAACCTTTTCCAACAATAAAACACCTTTTCATATTTCTCCAATAAAAACACTGTCCATTCTTAAGGAAAATTTTCCTTTCTCATTGGTTAATTTTTTTAGGTTAACCTTTCCATATTTTCAATCTAGTTTACAGCCACAGAAACAGTTACGCTGTCAAAACCAGAGGGAAGACAGGCTTGACAAGCTGGGGGCAGAGGAAGGATGCAAGCCTTTCAAGTTGCATCTTGCAGCTTTGCCATTAGAGGAAAGGGATGTGAAATTGCGCCCTAAGATACCTGTTTTAAAACAAACTGTCAAAGAACCACCATGACAGAGGGAGCATAGCTTGGGTGATGGGCTTACATCAGATTTATAAGTTCGGGATGAATAAAGTTAAGGGGGATGTGTCCAACCCTTAATAGAGCTCCAAAGAAGAACCAAGAAGGAATACACGATGGAAATACATCTTGCCTTTTAAGGGAACAGCACTTCAGAACTGTTGTGCTCTTGTGTATAAATTTAGAGAAAGAAATGGAATTGCTCTATTCCTTCAGAGCAGCACTCATTATAGGGTTTTTCAATTGCAGCTTAAAAGAAGATACGTATGTGTGAATTCACACATGGAGATGTGACAGGCGTAATTAGTCACAAGGGAAGGTGAAGGAAGATACAAAACCTGTAGATGCAAAGAGAAAGCAGAGGAGAAGGGCTCCATCAAAACACACCTGTAGCCTCTCTCTCTGATGATGACCATAAAATGCTAAGCAGTGACAGCATGTTTTTATATGAAAATGCCAGTTCCGTTACTTAATGAGAAATACTAATAACTTCCAAATATTCACATGGAAACTCTTATAGCGTTTTGTTAAGATTGAAACCTCTTCTTTACTCCGTCATCTGCTCTGAGTTCAGTTTGTAACACCAATGCCGTAAAATGGTGTAACATCCAGCTGAAAGAAAATATTTTAATGCTTTCAAAACAGACTCTTTGTCATACTGAATGACTCGTTTTGATTAAGTCAAAGCAAAAATTTGGAACAATTTGGTTTGTGACAATTTTTAAGATTTTGAGTCTTCATCATGAATAGAAATGAAACAAGATTTACAAAATCAATTTCCCATGAGACAGAATATTTAGTTTTCAAGCAATTCATGCCAAAAACCAAAAGAAACCCCTCTGTGAACTGCCCAGAGTGACCAATAAAATTAGGCAAAAGAGAAATGGGAGGTATAATTGCTACAAAGCTGCCCTCTAGGAGACGTTCAGCTCCCACCTGCAGGATGCCTCTGCATTTTGTGCCCTGTTGACAGGAGGTCTATGTCCCTGCCCTTCATCTTCCGTGGCACGTTTTGCCGTGTGCAACATTTTGCCGCAAAAGAGAAATTGTGTGCCAGCAAGAAAGGGAAAGAAATATAATTTTCAGATCCAGGTTTTGATTGAATTAGTACAAGGAATGTGGAATTGATCTTGTAGAATCCAATTTAGTAAAAAGAAAATTATTTTCAATTACTTGATTTCACACAACATAACTTAGGTCGAGAGGACAAAAGTGACTTTAAACTGTCCTTGAGCTCCCTTGAGCTTTGAGGTTACTTAATGTTCCCTTTCATCCTTGTTTTAGTAGGAACAGCCTTAGGAATGCTCTAAATGTATGCGCTGCTCCAGGAATCCCTATGGAGCTGCGCTGCGCACAGAGGCCATCCAAGCACAAAGGCACATTTCCTGCACTTCTCTTTTCTTTGATCTACTTTTGACACAAGGATGGTTGCCAACAGTTCTTCATCATCTAAGGATTCCCTTTTGAGAACTTAACCCTTGCATAGCAGCATGAGTCAGCTACAAGGGTGCTTCACACATCCTTTAAAGCAGTTTTATTAGATACACACCTTTTTCTGGTAACTCTTCCCAGAGAGGAACCGATGCTCTCACACCACATCGTGTCTAGCAGAGACCCTCCTCAGGAGCAGGGTCCCTATCCCACTCTGCCGTTAGCTCTCTGAGGCGCTGTGTATACCAACACAGATGATGAGGGCAGCCTCTCGGGGAAGGGGCTTTTAGCAAAACAAAGGGTAAGCATGATGCAAAGACTTGGTTACTCTTGTCTTAAGCAACCCTCCTGGTTCACCTAAAGGAGAAGGAAGAACTATCACAAGCCAACAGTAATTTCCTTCTCCAGGACTCTTGGCTGTCAAATCCTATGAGCTTTTCTCCAATATTCAACTTCTGTATGAATCTGTTAGGAGATTATTGAGGGATAGGAAACTAATCCACACACGGCAGATAATTCCATCCTTTTGCATTTTCATATCAGAAACAGTGTAGTCTCCTAGTTTCAATAAAACCTACGAAAATCCCTCTCTGCTGAAGAGCAGAACTACCACTGTGAACATCAGAATTTCCAGGAGACGATCAATAGCAAACTAAAACAGGCAGCAACGGTACAATTTGCATGAAGAGCAAGTGTCTGGAGTCCTTAAAAAGAGAGTTCAGAACCAAATATTCCAAAGTAAACTCAAGGATGAGACTGATTTTTTGGTTTCTTTGTAACATCTAGAATGTTAAATACACTGTGGTACAAGGTGATAGAGATGGCCAGTTGGCAGCTGCCAAAGAAAACCCCTGTCAGCAGCAGATAGAGCCCCCAACTGCACTGGAAGGGGTCAGGGCACAAGAAACTCTGCGATCACCAAGTCCAAGGAGAGTTGTTGGCGCAAACTGTGAATGAGGCAGACTCCCATGCTGCTTTGCCAGGTCACTTTTCTGACTTCCCATCTTGACCATCCAGTTCTGCATTCTACAAAGTGCATTCTACTGTGCTAGTCTATGAGTGAGAAGTTTTATTTGCCTTGTTTTAAAAACAAGAAACATAGCAATGATCTGTAGGATTAGTTGTCAGGAGGCTTTTTCGTCTAACAAGCTTGCTAGCTCGGATCAGGACAAAAATTGGCCTTTTATCAGCTTTGTCATAAAATCTCTCAGCTAGATTCACTGGCAAGCTTCCTACTCTTTTTTGCAACAGCATCAACAAGACTTTAAATAGAATATCTGACTTCAAAATGTTTTGCAAAGGTACGGCTCCAGTGTTAGCCTTTTTTGTTCATATGGAGAGACATACCAGAAAGGTAACATATCCCCGGCAACAAATAAAGAATAAGGGGCATTAAAGTTCAGGGAAACAAAAAGATGTGGGTAAGGAGAAACTTGTTATCTAAACACGCATGTTTCCATAACCAGGAGAAGAATGTGAAAAACAACCAATGTTAAAGTTTTATTTACTTTTTCCCTTTTTCCTACTTGGTCACCCTCATGTGAAGATCACTCTGGGTTCTATGACTTCAAAGTACAATATCTTGTACACAAGGAAAGATACCTTCACCATTTGACTTGTAATTTAATACTATGATAACGTTTTCTTTTAATGAAAGAGCAGAGAGTGTTTATTTGAAAGTTGGCTGCCAGCCATCTCTTTTTAAGCTATATGAAGCTGTGGTTTCTTAGAGCTGTGAAATATCTTTTATGAAAATCAGGAGGAGAAGCAAAAGCCTCCAGACCTGAAGAACTATGTCCCATATTCATCTCTTCCATTGATTATTAACAGTTTAGGTACGGGCAGAAATCCTGATCAGCAGCATGTTCCACATTGATAAATAAATAGGACCAGGCTCTATCTAACGTAAAGAAAAGCCAAATCCCGGCTCAGGAGACCTCACTTTCTCAGACAAGACACAATGAAGAAATAGCACAGCAAATACAGATGCACGAAGAGGAATAAACACATGTGCTAGGAAAGAAGAGACACTACTGAATTGCACTCAAATATTAGAATGCCCCCTTTTTTTTTTTTTCCCAAAGGACTTGGAGAAATAAGCTATCAACCTTAGGTAGTGCCCGTTGTATTGAGACTACATCACTGGGCTCCCAAAGAGAGTGTTCAGCTCTCATAAGCTGTGCTGCCAATTCCTGCTTTACCAAGCAGAAGACTAGATATGGTACCTCCTGGAAACTAGAGCAACATAACACGACCGTTAGTGGTAAAGCACACTTAACAAAACTTACTACTACATCGTAGCAAAGCCGCTTCTTTAGGTTCTCATTGGTGAGCAGCCAAAAACCGCAGCTAGGTATTGAGGTAACCGTGCAAGGGCGTGCAAGGCCTGTGCCTTTTTAGAGGAGCAGTACTTGTGTCTTGCCTTAAAATACTACCTTCCTCTGAATTATTTTGCTCAGAAGCCCCATCCACCACTCTAATAAAGCCAATTATAAGGAAACAATATACCACACCATAATTAGGGTGGGCTGCCACATAAGAAGGCATTCTCTGACTATACACTGATACTTACAGTTCACACATTACAACAGCCTTTATCTAGAGGTATCACTGAGCATCACATGAATACGCATATGCGTGTGTCTGCATATACTGGTGACTGGTACTTGATTACATTTGCTTTGTGCAAACGAGGAAGTCATGAAAAGGTGCAGTTATGCAGAGACCGATTTTATTTGTGTGATCAGTTCTTCCCTAGCTGATAAAAGTGACTTTGTGCCAATGCAATGGGTTTTTTGAGTTAGGAAAGCCTTACTGGTAATTTTTTAAAACTCCAAAAGGTATTTTAACGGCCAGAAGCCTAGACCGTGAACATGTGTCACTACAACTGAAGTCTTGCTGGGAGTTCAGGTAACAGCCTCAGATCTCCTCAGTCCTTTTCATACGGCCCTAGCGCAATCCCCAGTCATCCTTGCCAGCTCTTCTACCTGTCATGTGGCCCCAATGTGCCTGACAGGTGGACTGTTGAACCTACAAGGAAAAAAGCTTACTTCTTCCGCCCAACGAAGGTAGGAAAAAAGCAGACCAAAAGTCTAGGTAGAAATGACAAGGGACTGGAATTGTGTGAAATTGGAATTCAGTCAAAGGACTGAATTCCAGAAAGTTTGTATCCTTACAGGTGAGATAAGTTTTTATATTGCAAAATCATATGTAGAAGTTGCAAACACACAAGGGGGAGAGAATAACTCTTTTTCTACTGCATATTCTCCTTACCTCTTGCTCTTTTCTGCTCTAAAAATCTTACCTGCTCTTCTCAAAGGGCCAGCGGCTACAACACTTCCTCATATGAAATAGTACGTGCCCCAAACAAAGCATCTTTGGCAAAGGCTTGCCCAGGTACTGCTAAATGTAAGAAAAGAACCTGGAATACGAACAGTGCTGTCTGGAAGAACTGTGTGGGGGAAAAGAGAGCAGAGGAATTTTGATGGCAACAGAAACTTTTGGAGAGTGACAGGCTTGCTCTTGCCTGGGATACTTTGCCCTAGTTCTGAGAAAAGGACATATCATTACCATGAATCTTAGGAAAAATCATCCGCGTGAGAAGTACAGCGGTCCTAGGTACAAATCACATTTCTCTTCCTGACTGAAATAACGATCAAAGCTGTGCAGAATCTGTCCAACACTGTGTCCTGAACACGCTCCCCAGGAATGCAAAAGAAGAAGGAATACACAAGATACACTCCCCTAGATGATGTGAGACAGCGTCTCCCAATTTCACATCCAGTCGTGAAAGTTCGGTTCAGGCCATAATGGAAAAAGACACTAAAGCCACTTGACTTGCTTGATCTCTTGAAGGAAAAAACCCAGTTATTGTTGTTAAAGGAAAGGATGTACATTTTACCTCCTTCTTCCACAGACAGTTTGGTTCTTTCTTCAGGGCACTGTCTGTAATTCCTGCCACTAACGTCCATCATGTCTGGCAGGCCACGAAGCTCGCTCTCTCTCCTGAAAAGGGCAGTGTCTCGGTTTGAGCTGGCTCCGGCCGGGGTGAGCCCTTTGTTCTCCCCTGCTCCTTCTCCCCGGAGCGCGGGAAAGTTTTCCCGCCCCTTTCGGAACGGCAGCGCCCGCCCTCTCGGTCCCTGGCTGGGAGTCGAGATGCTCAGACGCGGCTCCGCGAACGAGCGCATGAAAAGCGCAGTTTCAGACCCTCCCCCGGGCTGGCCGCGGCACTTTCGGTTCTCTGCGCCGCAGGACGGCGAAGCTTCACCAGAGAGAGAGAGAGAAAACCGCCCGCAGGTCCCTCCGTGCCCCCGGGGCAGTCACAGGCTCCTCCTGCGGAGCGGGTAGACCTTTCCGCTCTGCCCACCACCGGCGGGGGGGGCTTTGGGCTGAGTTTAACCCGGTACGGGGTAACACCGGCTGTCAGCCCCAGACCCTGCGCCGAGGGGACACAAACCGCTGCCGAGGGGAGAAGCGACGAGGGCTCCAACGGCTCCGCCCGGGGCTCCCGCAGCCCCGCGGGAACCCACAGGCACCCCCTGAGGGTCCGCTCCGTGCCCCGCTCCGCAGAGGGCAGAGCCGGGAGCCGCGGGGCTCTGCCCCGGGGGACTCGGTTCTTCTCCCAGCGACCCCGGAGGAGGAAGGACCGCGTTCCTGCACGGAGCTTTGCTCCAGGAGAAGTTTTCTCGGACTGGAAACTTTGCAGGTGACGGACAATGACCCCCCCCCCCCGGCGGTGCGACCGCGCGGCGGGTCCTTTGTGTGCGAGCGGGAGGTGGGGGTCGGGGTGGGAGCTGGGTTATAGCTGTGGGAGCCTGCGAATGGATTTACCAGTCCCTCCCTCTCTCCTTCCAGCCCTATCGGTATGTCAATGATCGCGTTATGGTTTTGACTGCGTTCACCGTTAAAACGCTCCTGTTTCTCACCCCCCTTCAGTTCAGCCCGGTGTGTCACGTCCCTTTTCCTTTCCTAAACAAAGCCTAACGAGCCGTGCAGTTCTTTTGGGTAGGTGTGGGCGGGTTTACCTTGCCCCCAAACCCGTGTAGTCGCCAAACCTTTTCGGATAGAACAGCCTCATAGTCCTAACCCGCGACAGGCGGCTCTTGTTCTGTCCACATTCCCTGAAGCCATAATGCTTTTCACTGATTACTTTTCTCTCTTCCTTTTCTTTAGCATGATTTCAGCGTAACTCTACAATCTACACACACCGAACAATAACTTTAGTTACCTTTCCCAATATATGCTTGTTTGAAAATTCATTGTTTTATGTCTTAGGCTCAAAATCCTCAAGCAATCTCAGAAAACCTTAAAACTTCTATTAATCTATTAGTTGGGTTTTTTTCTAGAAGACAGGGAAAGGTAGCAGGTGTTGCAAAATAAAGAAATGGAAAACAGAGTCAACCCTGTACCCTATATCTGCTCAAAAAGATGTCCCCTAGTCTGTGAGCTCTGTTATTGCGAATCAGCAGAGGAGACGAGGCACCGTCCATGAAAGAAGGTCGTGGAGCCCACGACGGAGAGTGTGCTCACCTGCTTCATTCATGAATTGCACCTCAGCGTTAGGTGGACTAGAAACAAGAGGCACTTGCCTTAAGACAGAACAGGGAAAGTTACAATGTGTTGGTGTCTGTAAGACTTTGTGTACAATGACTTGTCTTGATGGTTTTTGCATTCCACGCATAAGCCAAGGCTGAATAAAGTGTTTTCTGCCCATAATTCTTCTGCCATTCCCAGTAATATGGCTGTTTGAGACTGGGAAGGAAAGAAGCGGATCAGTGAACATCCAATTGTACTTGCAGCTCGTATGAAGGCAAATTCCCTAAAAGCACATCTTACATTTTCATTGTGTTATGCCATTAGTGGAGACATCCATGGGAAATACTGTTATTGCTGTTAGAACCTAACTCCACGCTTTCTTTAGAAATCGGTCTAATAACTGAGTTACAGAGGACCAACGAAGGGTGACCCCAGCTTCTTTATTACCTTGAAAAATCAGGGCAGCAGGCATGCTGCATTGTTAGTACTTCTTCTCCTTGCTGGTAGGACTGGTTTAGAGGACAATTTGGTTGGAAATTCTAAAAGCAACATTTTAGCAAGTAAGTAAAGTTATTTCCTTTCAGCATATTCCATCAAACAGGAAGAATCTCAGCATGTTGGATACTGTTATTTAATTTGTCCAAAATAGATTTCAACTGTTTACAAAAATCTAGCTAGTGAAAAGGACTCATACTATTACTTTTTGCTGCTCCCACAAGCATTAGACAGAGCACATGCTCAGTTAGCCACTTTAGTTGGGTACTCCTGCAATACTGGAGCAGCCTGTGTGATGCAGGTCAAACCAAGCCATCATTTAATGAGGCAATTATCTCTTCCAGGTGGAATGATGCAATTGGCACATGGAAGAGAGGTCAGCCTTAATCCTTAGATCCTACACTTGGCCTGGGTCAGAAAACCTGTAAAACAGCTCCTCTCCATTGCCACAGACTTGAAAGTTTAGCATCACAATTAGCTCTCAGACTTTTTTGTTTCCAACACTTCCAGCATGGGGAGAATGTTTTGTGGTCCTTTCTCCTCTAAATTTTCCGTGACAGGGCTGCTGGGGGCTGTGGCAAGCTGTACTCCATAACCCAAGGGACCCAACCTGGTCCTGTAGTCCTCTGGTTTTTGCAGCATACTTGGCTGCTCCAGTGTATCTGCTGGCAGTAAGTCACACACTTGATGACTCCTTACCTTGGCAGGTTACACCACAATTGTGTAAGTCCAAGTAGCCTGGAGTGACCATGACACCAGACGAAAAGCCATGAAGAAATCAGGCGGTAAGGCTGCTTTAGTATCAGTGACCCAGCAACATTTTTCAACGGCGTTCTGCATATTCTCGACCAATAAAGAGTCCTTCGGGGCTGTGTTTATATCACAGTTTAAAGAAAAAGAAAGGCTTCCTGAAATCACGAATCTACCAAAAGTACAGACCAAAAGGCTTTTTCTCTGCCACTTCTGTAGCCTTGGGGAGAATGTAAACTCCCCCGAGAGCTAAACAAAAGAGAGTTGAAATGGTTTGGCTGATCACACACTGTGGGCTTGTCTGGGCAAGGTGCCCCTTTTCTTCTGGTTAAAAACTCAGTCCAACCACCCCCGCTGGTGATTGGCAGAACAAAACGGTCTACCGGCATTGCGGAAGATATCTTTGTACTGCTCCAGAAATGGGGGTAACTGCAGTCTCTCTGGGACCGGGGTGATCTCTCTCTGTCTGTCCTGGGTGGAATCGAAATGTGCGCGCCCCGGGGAAGCTGTGAATCGTGGCTTTTTATAGGCTTGTTCACAGAGGCGCTTCATTGACATGTCTTGGCTCCAATGAGAAGCTGAGAACCTGAGAAGAGGGTCGGTCCAACCCTACCCCCACGAAGATCCCAAGAAAACTTCTCTTGTGCTAAGGGGGAAGAGAACGAAAGCAGGAAGGGGGGCTTAGTCCCCTGCCACCATTTTAACCCATTACGGTTTAGATCTTTCACACGTTTCTGAATCCTGCAAACAGACCTTCATCTGGAGCCTTTCTCCTGCAGGCTGAAAGCCAGTCTGGGTTCCCACACATGGTTCAACGTTATTGGAGCTTTCTCCTCTGTTCTAGCTCCTAAGCACGCTGTACTCACTTGCAACCATTTCAGGATTAACCAACTTTCGCTGAAAAAGCCTGTTAAATATAAGAGCTTTTGACCTCCAACCAGGTCTCTGAACATGTAAATTTGACGAGTTATTTTGAATGATGTTACGATATTTCCGTGGAGCTAAATGTTGGGGGTTTAGATGTTCTTTCTTTTGCTGTTTATACGGACATACGTGCTAACTCAGTTCACAGCACAGTAAGGACCTGGGTTTACGTGTGTGAATGGATGCATTGAGCGACCAACAATTTGTGGATAATTACTGGTTATCCCTTACTTTTGGACCTTATAATGAGCAAACTGCCATTTACAGAGTATTATTTTGCTGTTGCTCGAAGTAATGTGCAATATGTGGGGACAAAGTTTTTGATTTAAGGAGAGCCAAATGTCTTCCACATACCAAAGCTAAATTACATTCCCCCACCCCCACCCCCCCCAGGGCTTTTGGGCTTAAAAGAACAAAGAAAATAGACAACATAGATCTATGCTCTCTACATGGATTTTCTTTTTAAAAATTAGTAAGGAAATATTAAGAACAAGCCAAGATATCATTAGGCCAAAACTGGTTTAAATTCTCTAAATTAAAACCTAACTACAGCCAAGGTTAAGTCAGAAAGAATTTGGATTCGTAAGTGAAATAGGTTAATGGTGATGTCTTAAATAATCAAATTCTGAAATCATCAAATGAATGCATCAGCTAATCAAATCAAATCACAAGGTTAACACAGACAGAATTGCTTTTCATCAATCCTCTACCAAGAGATTGAAAGCGATGGCGTTTTCCTTTGATCTGAAGCTGCACCTCGGTACCGATCTAACACAGTGGTCTTGGTGCTGCTGGTGTGGGAGATGACATTCCAGGCTGGCTTTAAACCCTTGAACAAGTTTTAAGAGAGTGCAGCAAGCTTCTTTCTTGTACCACGTTGTTACACAAACTATTATTGCTCCACAAGCCGTACTTCTGATCTTGGGTACAAACCCCTGGATGTTTAACAAAAGTCCTTATTGAAACAGGTTGGTAACTCGGAGAACTGGCTTACTAGCTCTGAATAACACTTCTTTACCTGCCTACTAGTTTGAGAAAACCCTGTCCAGCTCTCAACTACATGAGGGGAACTACTAACAGCATTATTTCCCACCACGTCAGCCAGGCCGCTCTACATATTCTGGAACTAACAAGGAAGTTTCTTTCCTTCAAGGTTAAGGGAAAAGAGAATGACACTTGGGTTTGGTTTTGGGGGGTTTTTTTGTTTGTTTTGGTTTTTTTTGCTTTGCCATCTTGATTGCAGTCAGATGATGCCACCAAATAATGCAGTATGAAAACAAAAATTAGTAGTAAAGTGAGATTACTCTTCTCTAAATGGAGAGGTGTCCAAATGACATGGTCTGTGTAGGGCCTCCCTATGTAGACCCTGGGAAGAGAAAAGCACCTCTAGACAGCAGTTCATTGCATGAATCCACTCATGGATTATTTAACCGAATCCTCTCTGGACAGCCTGGGGGGGATGAATCCCAGTATTTCAGGACTAAACTGTTATACTGATACAGCCAAGGACAAGTGTCTTCACTTCCTGGCCACTCAGTGAGCTGGAGATAATTTTCTGTTCAATAGGACTGGTGAATCATGAGAAAGAGACCCTCTTCTTAATAACCATACTTTTTATTTTAAAAATAAAAAGAAATTCAAAATGTTAGGACTGGGATGGATTTCCACTTACTCAGGGATTCAGGGACCCTGTTACAGCAGAAGTCCAGGGACAGTTAAGTGATTTCTGCATCCTAGAAATAGAGAGCATGGTCTAATTCTCTGGTACGATGCATGCTTTTGGTTACCTTAGCCAGAGCTTTTGAATGTGTTTAAAAACAACATACACAGTACTTTGGCATTCATTTTGCAAAATCTGGCCTGTGTGACCACAGAGAACTCCAACGACAACGACACCATCACAAGAGCCCCTGGTGCAACCGGCAGCAGTGAATGTTACACACTACTCAGCTGGGGTGAACGGGAGACAATGTCAAGGTCACTGCTTTCCTCCTCTCTTTGATGTTTTGGTTGGACAGTATAGACAGTGTCAACTCCATTTAAAAGGCTCACAGAATATTCATAGCTGTAACTCACAGCTGAACCACTGCTTTCCATTCCTCCCCCAAACTCATACAGTCTACTAGCAGCTCTGTAAATAAACAAAACCATCCCCCCCAAAAACCCTTATGCATGTACACAAACTTCTTAACTGCACTGGAGAAAATTAAAGAAGCAGGGAGAGCTTCATCTGGATTACATGAGAATAAATTTTGCCCTCAACTTTTTTCCAGTGTGAGTGTAATTTAACTTACGCAAATTAAGGTTTACCCAGATGCATTTGAATAGGAGTTATTCCAATTCAGTTGCAAATAAATTGAAATAACAGCTAATAAAAGGAAATGTTTCCTGTTTATTTCAAGTAGTCTAACACCCACTATGGGCTAGCACTGCTAGGAATTTAATGTAGCTTCCTGACTTGGCCACATATTTCTTAACCTTGGCATTTATTATAATGGCAACAGCTACACCGACAAAAGTTAGAAGTTTACATCTTTTTCTCAGTAACAAGTTGGGCACTGAACCTGGGAGATGAGACTTCTGATTGCATGCTAGAGTGTTTTCACACAATCGCATGTATACTGTCATTAAACATTCAGCAACTTGTTACTGCCAGGCCTATTATTATTTTCATACTTGGAAGTTTGGCCAATTGCATAAAATACTCTCTTAAACTTTAATATTGGATCATTTGGTGTTTCTTATGGTGCCATTTTCTCCAGAAATGGGTACGCCTGGAAATAATGTTATTTCCAAGTTGCTGTAAACTCTGTTTCCATCATTCAGACACGTTTATTTTGGGAGGGAGAGTCAGGCCAGGAGGGTAGGGAAGGAGAGAATAGGGCACTTCTCTTTACGTGATGCTTTGGAGCTCGAGGGCAGCCTAGTCCCTTTCAACCACCACAACTCAAACCTGAGTTATCCCCTTCATTATTTAATAGCTTATCTGTTTCCAAGCATGCCCCTAAGAAAACTCACGATCTCTATTCTTAGCAAGTACATTTGCAATGTTATGTTCATTTTCTGAAGTGTAGATGCTGATACAGTATCTGTAAGATGGGGTTTGAGTGTTTACTATGACGTGATTTCTACCCACAAACTCCTACCAAGTAGCCTCTAAAGTTTTCTTTCCTCGGTCTGGTCACAATCCTACTTTGCTATCGTCAATGCTTAAGGAATCTATCTTCATGAAGAAGTAAACAGTTAACACCCTGCCATCCATCCAAAGCCTTTTGCTAATTTAAAAGTTAACCCATTCCACAGGTTTTGTGAAAAATAATAATATGATCACTGAATTTTTTTCTTTAATCAGTCACATCAAAGCCCTGCTGTGCTGTTCAAACTCCTTCTTTGTGGAATTTTGTTTATGGTAAAGTAAGAATTAACATGCTTAGACATCAACATGCTCTGTGGTGTTGTCTCCTCCTTTTAAGGTCTTTCTGCTAATTCATGAGCTTCCATGTAAACTCCACCCGGTTTTACAACATCGCTGTCACAAAGGACAACGAGTGCTCTCTAACCATTCCTTATCACTTTAAAGCTTTTTTGGTGCCATGCCGCAGACCACGATTCAACATTCCTCCTCTTCACATTGGTCAAGAACTAACATTAATTTCCACGTGGCACATCGTGTAGTGATCAGACAGCTGGTGTTTTGGTGCACCTCAGTGCCTGACACAATTCCAGTGTCGATTTGATCACGCACGTAACAGCTGTAAGCACTCTCTGTCAAATCTACCAACAACTTCTATTAACCCCTCACCCTTTCCTTTGCTGATGTATGCACAAAACTTCCTCAACTGATTTTAAGAAGTCGTGGTCGATGCTTTTATTCTCATATGAGAGTGATATATACCAGATAACCACAAGGGTATAGATGAGCAATAAAATAACACAGTACAGAAACAAAGGAAGTGAATGGATGTTCTCTAACATAGAGAAGAAAAAGAATCGGAGGTCATTCAGCCAGGTCAGAAGTATCGAATTATTAACAGGTATCCAGTGAATCAGTACTGGTGTACCTGTGTCTGTAATCAGTTTCTGGGTACACACCTTTCCCGAACCCTTGAGATATGAGGGAAGTTGCTATGAGATGATAAATCTGCATAGGAAGGATAGGTTGCAGTAGAGAAAAGAAGAGCAGTATCAGTGATATGCTCTATTACACCAATGCTGCTTCAGTCCTGCCGGGTTTGAGTGCACATGGCTTAATATTAGGTAGCACAAGGGAGGATAAAGACACGGCCATTACTAAAGAGAAATTGTGAGGTTCTCAATAATGATGCTGAAAAGGCAAATTGTTCTATTAACAGTAGATTCTGGTCTTACAAGGGAAAAAATCCCCTTAGTAAATGTATGCCATGTAAGAATGTAAGAGCACTACATCCTCAGTCATAAAAGAAATTAAAAATCAAGAGCTCTAGACAGCTTGAACCTGAAAGTCCTTAACAAACCGGCTTGTGTTACCTCTGCCATAATACTCATTTCAGAAAGACTCAGAATGCTGAAAGCATCTCAGTATGAAAAGAAAGGGGCATTTTCTTGATGTTTTAAAAGGGTAAAAAGGAACCAGATAATAATTGTAATCATGGATCATGATTACAATCTTGAGCAACATAATGGGAAAATTGTATAAACTTTTATTAACAACAGGAATACAGATTAAAAGGCCACATCTCACAGAATAAAGAGTTGTCTTAACCTCACCTTATTCTTTGGAGACTCTATCAGCATTGTCCACATGAACATTCCCTGCAGCTCCTGAACTCTTTTCAGTGTTCCAACACCAGAAAGGTGCAACAAACCCATCGATTTAAAACCACACCTGCTGGTGATTTTCTACTGACAAGGGCATACTCCATCAGCTTTCCAAAACACGCCAGAAAATTACTGCTTAGATCCTTTTGGCTAAATCTCTACGAAAATGCAGTCTTCCTTTCTTCCTTCACGGATTTTTCTTTTTAATGGGATTCATTAGTTTATTTGTTGATATTGCATTCTTTACAATCGGCTGGGTGGGATGGATATTGAAGAACATGCTAAGACTCCAGAGAACAGACCAGGAAGTGTTAGAGCAGCAAGATCCCGGCTTCCACTCCTGGCAGTGATATTCAGCTGCTCTGCATGTTATAGAAAGGAATATAAAATTGATGTACTTTGACAGGAACCTTCTTGGTCTGTTCATGGAGAACAGGTTTCAGAAGTACACAGCCTTTACATTTTCTGTTTCTTTTTTGACAGGACTTTTTGCCGTCATATTTGCGACAATCTGATCTGATCACTGACATTTATGTACTCCTGTTTACAGTCGGTGTGCCAGGCACAGGTTATTAATAGGTGTGGCACTGATTCTAATATCGGGGAAGTGCAGCTCACACTAACCTTACGAGCAGCTAACTTTCTAGTGCCAAGCCTATTTTTCACAGTAACTTGCTTTATCGTACTTTTGACTTAGACCACAAGTATTTCAATTTTTAATTTAGCTTTCCAGTTAACAGATCAGATTTACACAGCTGTATCAGAGCTTGTGGTCCTGTGGTTTTCCTTTGTCAGAAAGAGCCATCTTTCTCAAATTATATTTTCATATGAGACTATGAATACAGGAATTTTTTGCTAAACTTCATCTAGCAGTATGCCTACCACCAGCACCTTGGCAGCAGCTACATGGAGCAGCACAGAAGATTCCATCCTCTACAATTTCACTTCAATACCGCCAGGAAAATACGGAAGTACTGCCAAATTCTTTTCAGAAGGAGAGATTCCAATTGTTCCATGCCAAAATTTAGTTTTCATAGGCTTAAGTTCTGAAAAGGAGGGATGTACAAGAGTTCTGTTAAGAGATTGAACTATACCATAAATTGTCCGGTAAATACATAAGAGTAGAATTTATTACTTCAGCACCTAGTACTTACACGTTAAATCCAAGCTAGTTAACAGAGAGAGAGAAAACAGCATTACAGGAAGAGTCTAGAAGACTAGCTTAAACTGCTCACCTACCAAATGGCTCAAGTTGGCCAAAAGGAATCCTACTGTAAACACTATGCAGTGAATGGGTTTGGCTTTTGACACTTTGTACCTCTTAACGTGTGCTAAAAACCTCTGACATGGCTGTAGAAGACTGCTGTCTGGATCAGCCCTTCAGTGGCTAAACTAGGCCAGAGAAAAGTAAAAGATTAAAAACTGACTCTTCTGGCAGTATCCCTTTCATTCTTCATGATCAAGGCCCTGGATTAAATTCCCCAGTGCATTATCAACACTTTGAGTTACCTGGGGCTTGTTCTGGTAGCACCCAGGCTGCCATCTGTGAAAAGAGGGCAGAAGAACTTTTTATCCTGCTCATTCTTTGGTGTCTCTTGTAAGTTCTTCAGGGTCACATCCTATTCTTTTTCTCCATGACATCTCCCCCAATCTGTCCCACCCCACCCCCCCCCAAAAAAAAAAACCAAAACCCAACAAACTCAGGACATGGAAAAGGGATAGGATGTTTATATTATGCTGTGAGAACTTTGGCATTCAACTACTAACTTTGAAGAATAATCCTGAAGATAAAAGATGCAGATGATGGACCAGACCCTGTCCAGCAGTCACATGGCATACAAAGAATGGTTTCCAAGGAAATGGATGTCTAGGAAGTAATTTGAAGTTAAAAAAAAAAAAAAATTCTACATACAAGCCAGGAAAATGCAGAGTTTTACCAGCATTGGCACAGCCTCCAGCAAAGGTATTAGCAGACCTGGAAGAAAAAGAGCTCATCTAGCATCCACTGAACTAGACGGATCATATGACTAGGTAGATCACTGGGTTAATTGCTGTGAAAAGTGTTTCCAGTTAATCTGCACCAACCTCTAACCACCAAGGACATTCCCGCTTATTGAATGAAGAGAAAGGGATGGAAATTATGTCAAGGAGAAGACAAACCAGGATCATGAAACCCAGTCATGACAATTGACAGAGGGTCAAAGAAGCAAATGCTAAGCACATGCACATAAGCTGAAATTTAGAATAGAGACTCCCTAGATCAGACAGCTCTTGATTTCTGAGGGAGTCCTGCAAGGTAGGCTATGACTAAACCAAAATATGTGAACTGTGAGGAGGAATGAAAAGAAAGGATGAAAGAGGAGAGAGAGAAGGATGTTTGAAGTTTAATAAGAATTATTATTTTTCCAATTTTGTCTGTGTATATATATATAAACACACATGCATATTTTATTGAAGGTACAAATGGAACAATATAAGACATGGAAATAATATAGTTATCAAACAAGAGGGCAGTCCCCAGTTTCTTTAAATTCCAACCCAACACTTGGAAAAGTCACAATGGATATTTTCACTTTTAATGACAGAAATTATGTTAGCCCATGTGCTGCTGCTCCAGCCTCTCTCCAGAAGTGGACATGTTTACATGAATTATAATGAAGAAA
This sequence comes from Bucorvus abyssinicus, assembly GCA_009769605.1. Lineage (NCBI taxonomy): Eukaryota > Metazoa > Chordata > Aves > Bucerotiformes > Bucorvidae > Bucorvus > Bucorvus abyssinicus. The sequence goes on along the minus strand of CM020042.1, from coordinate 18,186,361 downwards.
CTGGAGGAATATTTTGCATGCTCAGCACAACTGACAAAAAAAGCACCGTAAATAAATTACAGACCATACCACGTTAGTCCTACATGCTGCAAAGGAGAATTAGAAAAAGATACTCCAAAAGCAACAGATAGCTAGAGAGACAAGAAACCAATGGCCACGGGCAAAGGGAGACATGAAGATGAGGAGGAGCTACTAGCTGGTAGTTTGGTATCATCACCACATCCCCTTTTAGAAGCAGAGAGCAGAAAGTGGTGGGCCCAGAGTAATGAGACTACTCCTCACGGACGTGGTGTTCTGCAGCCCAGCAGGAAAACAGGGGCGCCCAGCAGAGTTTGAAAAAGGGACCCTCTCCAGACCGAGGAAGTCAAAAATGAGGACAGCAAAGGAAAGGTCTTAGCCAGGGAAGAACGTCTCCGAGGAGAACAGCAGCAATCAGAAGGACGTCCCTCCTCAAGAGCAACAGGACAAACGAAAAGTGGGAAACTCTTTAGAGACCACGGTTGATGTCCTCAGTCAATGAGGCCTGACAGGCCACAGTGACAGGACAAGAAAGGCACTTCCTCGGGTATAGTGTATACGAGGTTTGTGAAAACTCTGTTGGGGAGAAAAACTGAACTATCAGGGACCTTGAGGGAAAAAAGAGAAGAGGCTTGGAGTAGTCATCAGGAAACCAGTCTGTGCGGAGAGGGCTAGAAAGCTTACTCGAATCACAGAACCCAGACAAACAGTCTTCTCAATAATGAGACAGGTTAATACATACGGAGCCCTGATGGTATTCTGAACCTTAAAAAGAGTGATAGTTTCATTGCTTACCATTTCAGAGTAGCAGGAGAGCCAAGCCTTCAGAGGAAGGTGCGTCTGGGCAGTCTCCTAAGGTCTGCGCTTTTCTCGTATGGAAAGGATTAGCACTAGGCTTGTTCACACCATTCAAAATATTTGCCACCTGAGAGCTGGCTCTCCCGTATGAACACCTGAACTCACGGCCAGCACAAGGTAAGGGGTGCAGAATCTTTTTTCAACCTGCAGTTGGGATTACTGCTGTGAGCAACGACCTTCGTGTACAGATTCTCGGCGGGTGGGAGAGCCCTGGGATTCCGGACGTCCTGAACGGACTGTAAGCCCCCATCAGGGGTGACATAGGCTACGTTATGCCTGTTTGGCAAACTGTTTCCTTGGTTTCAAAGGAACTTCTGTCATTTGTGCCAAGATCTGAACTTCATTTTTTAATCCAAAAAAAATCACCTTTGGGTTGAAAAAACACGACAGAGTTTTTGCTCATGGCCTAAAACAACATACCCAAAATTTATGAGTTGTACCATACTGCTTTTGGTAGGAAGCTGACTTTGCAAACAGAATGCAAGTGGTCACTTGCATTTTGGTTTTTTAACTTGTTTTCCCCTCCAGTAAAAAAATGCAGAAGAAAGTAGGGATCCCATTGTTCTCAGAACGCATAAACTAGAAGACAGTCACTCATATTGTAAGGAATTACTATGACTAGAAGGATGCCTCCTTATCTTGGCTTCCCATTTTATTTTATTTTTGGCTTCTAAGGGAGTAAGGTGTTTAGAGGGTGAAGTGTAGTTTAGAGAGGAACTCTTTTGGCTATTATACCACTTACCACCTGGAAAGCAGCTAAGGGAGGATATTTTCATATGAAAATGCATGTGGTTTATTTTTTTTTTACTTCTGACAGGAAGTTCTCAAATATACTAAGCCCTTCCTTTCTTTTAAAGGACCCCTTCAGAATCAGTGCCCAACCAGAAATGGAGAAATTAGGATTTTCTTTCCTCCCCAGGAAGAGGGCCTCAGATTATTGTCTTTCATTACCGCAAGGATGAGCTTCACGTTTTGTCAATTTATGAATTACTCTGGTGCACTGGCACAGCCAACGCTACAGCTATTCTGATAATCTTAACACCCACAAACTGTGCTTTGAAAATATCCCCCAGCTCGTATATCCAGACAGCTTTACGGAAGGAAATAAGTGGTAGAAAACCCAAATGATTGATTGCTAGACCATGCAAGCACTGATTTGATCCATTGTAAGACAAGGGGGTCTCTCTCATTCACTCCTTTCAAAGATGCTTCAGCCTGTCTTAAGCTTCATGCTGAAGACGAGAACGTCACAGAAAAAATCCATCTCAGTGTGAAATCAGGGCAAGGGCATCAAAGCAGAAGAAACCAGAGTGAGTGTCTGCAAAGAAACAAAGATTCTCTGGAAAATGTCCGACTTTCTTTGAGACCATGGATACATTGATTAAACACTAATGAACAAAATAGTGCCTGGAAGAAAATGGTTGGGGACAGTCCATCCCACTAGTCCCGAGCTATTTCATTTGCAGGCAGTAAGGAACCACAACTGGGTGCATTTCTGGATATATCTGGGAAGTGTCTATACGCATGAGAAACAATCCCAATAAAAACACTGGATGCAAACAAACAGAACACATGAATGTTGAATTCTCTGGATATCTCAACTCAAGCTCTTACCTTTGTTCAGGAGAAAATGAAACCATCTTCTATTAGAATGACTTCATGAAACATTGTGGCTGCTGGAGTCCAGACCTGCTCCACTACCAGCTACCTTCTGAAGTACTAAGTTCTTTTGGAATCACGAGAAGAGCACTCACTCTCTGGAAATGGTATGAGACCTTCAGGACCTATCAGACCATCAGCTCATTTCAGTAATTACTGCTTTAGGCAGGCCTTTATCAGAGAAACTACATATCCCTGTAGAGTTTCCCTGAAGATCTAGTGCCTGACTACCGCTGTTCTGCATCTGGAGTTTCTTTGCTGGCAAGGGGTCACTCCGTACCTGTCCACACAAGGGAGAAAAATGAGGGTTCTATTCTTCAGCCCTCCAAGGAGGAAGCTAAGAAGAACAGCAGACAGCCTTAGTCCTTTGCTCCCAGGACACCAGCCAGTACGCATGAGACAGCACAATGAGAAAAACAAACACCATGAGGTCAAGAACTTGTTCAGTTTTCTTCTGCTGGCCCCCAGTAAAAGCCAGAAACACGACAAGTCCTAAAGCAAACCTTATTCTGCCCCCAGTGCAGTATATCAAGATGGAGCCCCTTACATAAGGCAGCTTGCAAGGCGACAGATTGACTCACAGTGGCCCATAACTTCTAACAGTTAAGACAGGCACTGCCTGAAAGGTTCTGTAATTCTAAACAATGCCTACACTTTTGCACACTCTTCTGACATCCCCAAAGGAGCTACCAGACCAAGCGTGGGCTCCTTGACTCATTGTGCCCACCAAATGCAGCACATCTGTCACATTTTCTGTACATTTAGATCATGCTTGGACTGCTCATCCAGCATCTCATTTTATCTTTTCAGCTGTAAACAGCCTGACATTTTCGCTGTAATTAGCAGATTATCATCCACAGGAAAAGACCAAATACATATTTGAGCAGTACTGTTCTTTTCTATATATAATTATCAAGAGTTCCTACTGCCCACCTGGTACTCCACTCTATCATCCCTGTGGAGGAGAGTAATATGGAAAAATCATTGGTGTCATTTCAGTCTCCCATTAGTGCTCATCAGAGCTCCTTCCAGAGCTCTCACAGAATCACGCATCTCAAAATGTTCTTTCTGTGCCAGCTCTCCCTGAAGAAGCCTCAACTCGTCTGCATCAGGAAGTTGCAAATGACACTGTAAATACCAGAAGTGTCCCAAGCACTTCCAAGAAACTGTATCACCACAATCAGCCAGCTATCTGGTCAATAAAAGCTACTGCTTCTTTGCAAGCAGAGGGTGAACTCCACTTGACCTACAGCAATGAGAATGTGTGGCAGAGCAAGCACATCACGTGCCCTTTGAGGGAACTGCACAGCCAAGAGCAGATCGTACATTCTTTTGGAAGCAGAGGTGCGCTTCACTACAGGAAAGACACTGAGATGCTGCAGCGTGTCCAAAGGGCAGGGGAAGCTGGTTAAAGGTCTAGAGCACAAGTCCTATGAGGAGCTGCTGAGGGGACTGGGGTTGTTTAGCCCAGAGAAAAGGAGGATGATGGGAGACCTTATCACCTTCCACAAGCAGCCAAAAGGAGGTTGTAGTGAGGTGGGTGTTGGTCTCGTCTCCAAAGTAACAAACGAATAGGAGGGAAGGAAATGGCCTCAAGTTGTGCCAGGGGAGGTTTACACTGGACATTATGGAAGTTTTCTTCACTGAAAGGATTGTCAGGCATTGGAACAGGCTGCCCCAGGAAGTGGCTGAGTCACAACCCCTAGAGGTATTTAAAGCCGTGGTGCTTCGGGACGTGGTTTAGTGGTGGACTTTGCAGTGTTAGGTTAACGGTTGGACTCCACGATCTTAAAGGTCTTTTCCAATCTAAATTATTCTAAAATTCTATGATTCTATTTGCATTGCCCTCCACCTAGGAATGGCTTCAACAAGAAGCTGGGTTAAGAAAAAGAGAGCCATAACCTGCCATAGTACCATAACCACACCTGAAGTACCCATGCTAGAGTCTGTTACATCCTTCTATATCACAATATCTTGAGAGAGATGCATAGGGAGTAGCTGCTGTGGGGGCACTGAATTTCCATTTTACTGTCTTCCACCCAGAGCAAGACTAGGTTTTAAAGTTACTCGCAGGCATGATGGAAAGCCAGCTCAGTTCCAAGGACACTAGTAAGACAGGCTTCAATGACAGAGCCCTGCGAGGGAGCAGGCTGCAGCATGATGGGCACCAGGAGGCCTGTGCTGGGCTTTGAAGGCAGTCATGGCCACTGTTACACCTCCACATCAACGTGCTGAGGGCACACAGTGCAGCGCCTGGACCTCTGTCTCTGAAGAAGAGATGCAGATACCGTGCCAGTGAAGACAGACAAACACCTACCCCTGCTATCATCTCCCCAGCACTGCCCTGTCAGCTCTAAGCAAGACACCTTTCAAACGTCTTCCTTTCGGCCTCAGCTTCCAAGGTATGGACCACAACTTTGCCAGCAAGTGCTCCAGCAGCGTGTGGAGTCTGCCAGTGCCAGCTGAGCCTCCCAAATGGGCTCCCTAACAGCCGAGCTGCTCGATGCCAGCTGGACTCCAGACGAGGAAAGCAGTCAAACAGTCAGAGGAGGAAGGTGGAATGTGAAACCAAGCACAAATTTCAGCAGGGTATTTAACAGTTTGGCAGCCAAGATACCAAATGTCTTCCTTGCATCGTGGCTAGCGTTCTCTGCCACTGTAAGCAATGCTCACTCCACCATGAGTAATGTGTACTTTATTCTTTGCATACACTTATTTCTTCCTCTTTATGCAAAGAATAAGAGAATCTGATTTGAAACCAAAGGCACAAGGACACCAAGTGATTGTTTTGCATTCTTTTAAAGCTCATGCCAGGGGTGAGTAACGGAAGCAGAGAAACAAGCTGTGTTCTTCTTACAAGACCTGAAGACACCAGTGCATCCTTCACGAAGCTCAGCCTGCCAGGTGCTCCTACGCACTATGTGTAGGAGAAACCAAGACACAGGAGAAAGCGCAAGACACAGCAGTAGGGCTGATGAGGTGCAGGGGACATGGAACAGCTTCGTACAATAGGTAGAATAGTCAGAAATGTTCCAAGACCCATAAAATCAGATTTCGCTTAGTAAAACTGATGTTCAGCACTCATCTCTTTCAAAAAGATGAGGGAGATGAAGAAAGAGAAGCCGATGACTGCACTTCACTTAGCATTCACAAAATGTGTTACTTTCCAATAGCACCATCATTTGGTTGCACCCAGAAACCCAACAACAGCGATTATCGCTATACTGTCACCTCTCTTTCTTCCAAAGATAGAACCACACTCTGAAAAATGACTCAGTGCCATGACCAAGCTGGCATGAAGAATATCAATCATGTCTGCAGAGAAACAAGAGGGAATTTTACATCTATTCACTGGTGCTCTGTCTTCTCAGGAACAGATAAGAACACATTATGGAAAAGCAATACAAATGCACACCTTTACAGAAAGCACCTTTGTTTTCTCCACCAATAGAAAAGCCAATGCTGTAAGCCAGCATTCAATGCGAAATAATATACTTTTTTTTTAAGGCAACACATTTAAGTTTTCACTGAAATTGAGCTACAGATTCTCCTTAATTACATTTCATTTTTAAAAGGAAAAAAAAAAAAAGAAAAATTCTGAGCACTGGACCTATTTCAAGGAACTAGAACATACTGTTTCATGCCTCACCATATCTGAATAAGGGAGATAAAATAGGTAAAACAGGACAAGGATTAAGCCACCAAGACTAAGCAGCCTTCCCCAAATCATACGGAAAGCTTGTGACAGAATGGAAACCAGCCCTAGGAAATCTGACTCCCCTTACTGTACTGTAAAAGAGCTAGATCATAAGATTTTTCAATACAACACCTTGACAAACTTATATTTAAAGCCACATTAAAAGGAAAAATGGATTTATTCTGTATATTTGCTTTTTGTTAGGATGGTTGAAACAATGCAGAATTTCTCCAGTGCTTTTAGTGCTTATAATTCTATTCTGAATTCAGTTCTCTACAGTGTTTTTCTTAAATATGCAGTTTCTGAAACCATGTAATGACATGAAAATTACAGCAACAAAAATTGCTTGATAGTTACCCAGGATAGCAAACACAAACTGGAAAGACACAGAAACCAGATGGCTCATAAATACGTTTGGTTCAATTTGATTATTTTTAACCCTGTCTTGTGATGTGAAACCTGAGCTTGGGAAGTTTAGGTACCAGAAAAACGTTTACCCTTTGCCAAGCTCAGAAATACTAAGCAAGGTGCTTTCATCTGTCTCTTCTCACCAGCTTTGTTTCTTTCTCCTTTGTGTGTTTGGGTCACCAAGAATAAAAGGACATGCTTAACACATTCTTAAATGTAGCCGACCTGATTTTTGGAAGCTCATGGGAGCACCTCTGTGCACGCTAGAGCTTATAAAACATTTTGTGTATAAAATCTAAGCCTAGGCCCAAAACTTTTACTGTGTCCCTTTTCGATGATAAATGTAAACCCCAGCTCTCCACCTTCAGAACAGATTCATCCTAATCCTGATTGTTTCAGAGCACCTTCTCTAAGAACAGTCTGTACGTGGTGTGGGTCAAAGCTGAAAACAGACTCTTTTGTCTGAAGGTCTAAGAGGAGGCTTGACGGCTACAAACCAACATAGTCTATCCCTTACTCCTTAGTACTGTAGCAACAGTTACAGGATTCAGACTACTAGACTAAATATTGTGTCCCCTAAAAGTGTTAAAAGTTTTGGTAACTGGATGCCAAAAACTAACCTGGTCCAAAAATAATAAATTGTTGTAAACAGAACCAGATAGCTAAACCCAACGTTTTTCTATGTAGTAAAATAGGATTGCAGGTATTTTTGCAGCAGTACGAATTCATAAGGAGGTTGTCAGCTCACTGATACCTGGCTGACAAGGCTGACGTGGATACTTGCCCCCTTGCACGAGAATGGAAAGCAGTCATCACTAAGCTAGATAAGGGGGTATTGCCATCATCGAAGTTCAGGTATCTAACCCTTCAGGTTACTTTCACAGGACGCTAATCTAAATGACTGAGGGGAGAGATTCAGAAAAAACCCAAGAGCTTAAGAGTTTCCCAAAATAATCCCTTCCCACCCACTCCCCTGCCTCCCCAGCTTCCTCTGGCCCCACTGGGAAGCTGACTCCCTTCTTGTCCTTGCTCAGCAACCAACATCTCCTCAGTTGTACCTACACAAGCTGTATAGGGTCACATTGTAACTGGACCATTAAAATGATTTACAAAAAAGAAAGCCAGCTTTTAACGTAGATAATTTCAATGCATCCCTGCAGTATAATTGACACAGCTGGGATGAGACCATGCTACTGCTTGGGGGCTGGCAGGAGAGGTCGAGGTGGCCATGAATACTGTAGACCTAAGCTAAACATCACCTGAATGTTGACCTTCTTCATGTTCACTCAGTTTCAAGAACCCTAAGAAATCCAGCAGAAGAATCAGGACTTCTACGTTTGAAATTCTACATTTACTTGACATAAGGCAACCCTCACAGCCGCCGCCACCTCCCCACACACCCCCCTTTCCAGTGGAAGAATGTCAATCACATTATTCATTGGGCTGTTACTTCTTGTCAATCCTCCTCTTGCAGCCACAAAGCAGTTTGTACCAGGAATGAAACCACCTCTCTAGTTTACTCTTTGCGTACCCTGAAACTGCACTGAAAGTAAATTCTGCTGAAGCTTAATTAAAAAATAACTATTAGCTAGATTTACCACAGCTGATAGCTTGTACTGCCACGTGTCACAGAAGTCCCTGCAAAATGGCGATCTATAGATTAAATATGTAATTAAAGTATTATCACAAACAATCACAAGCAACCCCTCAGTATTGTACGGTTTTGGATAACTGCATCCACTGATGCAGTGCAAGTGGAAGCGTGGAAGACAGCTTGTTTAAAGCAAAGGTTTTTCCATACCTTTTCAGGTCCTAAAATAAGTGAAAAAAATTATTCTCCATCAGGAAAAAAAAAACCCAGATTTTCCTTCCATTAATTTTCATGCATATATGCACAGAAAAGCATGCAAGGGAGGAAAAAAGTGTTGGGGAATTACAATGGGAGGGAAGAAGTAAAAAAAGCTACGCCCTGTCCAAAACTTAAGAAGAAATCAAAAATGAAAATAACTTTTAGAGTGGAAGCTAAGTGTTAGCACAGCTCTACATGAGGTGAAAAGAGCTAGATCTTCATAAGTCTGTCATTTTTCTATCCACCTGAATAGCCAGAATACAAATCCTTTTGAAATAAATAAAAGCCAGCTTGATTTATTCACCTTGTTTTGATTATAATTAATTCACAAAGTTATTTTTTGCAAATTTTACTGACTTTCAAATTTCTTCTCTAGATTGCAACAGACTGACAAGCACGCTCTGTCAAGCTCTGAAAAATTTTAAAATCTTCTAAGAAACTGATAGATCTTGAAGGGCCAGGAGGCACGTGGAACTTCAGGAAAGCTGAAAAAATCCGGTGATGGCAAGTATTCTGCGATGACGATGCTGTCAGGGCTTATAAGATTCCTAAAGTCTAGTGTCTCATTAAAATCTAGGCTAAACTGGCAGCCTACACAGGGTTAAAAAAAGCTTTCAGAGGCTTTAAATACTATTTGGGCTCCTGTAGTGACTGTAAACACAGAAAATACTCCTGTGGTGAATTCCGTGCTTTAACAGCGTTACTCACGTACAGAGATGTGTAATCCAGCACAGCACACATCAAAATGCCATAGAGGAAACTCTAAAAGACTGTTAAAGACCAAGGAAATTTCACGCAGTCGTGCTTTTCTGTGATGCTATTTGCTGAAGTCGAAGTAGCAAATGGGTATTAATCACTCAGAGCTCAGTAGGAAAAAATAATTATAATAGCAGATACTTGGAAAATTAAAGCTACAGTTAAAGATAACAACAGAAACAGAAAAATAAATTAAAAAATCAAAATGTTTAAGGTATTAGAAGTGTGTAAATATAATCATCCATGCTCTTTACATTGTCTAAAATATTAGTCAAGACACCAGGCTCTGCAAAACTGCCAAAGGAACTACCCTGTAAAGCAAAGCAGTTTTTCAGTTCAGTTCCAGTTTGAATTCAGCCTTGCCTGAGGCTGCTCTGGCTTAGGCTGATGGCTCCTAACTGTGGTTTGGTAATCCCAAACCACACTGGCTGGGTTCATGGTCTCCACCGGAAAAGAGTTCCTGCATCCTGCTTCTCTGCCCAGCACTGGCCACCTCCGATCCTCTCCATGTATCCCCGCAGAAGTTACGAAGCAGAGCTACATACGGGAGTGCCCAAGCACTCCCATTTCAACCTCAGCAGGCAGGAAAAGGTCTTGGTTACAGCCCCAGAGCCACTCAAACCACCTCTGCATTGCTACTGCACAGGACCGCATGTGGAAGTGGAAGCTGAATGCAAAAGTGCTCAGAGCCCACCATGGGCTGAGGTTGCTCTCATGCTGACATCTCTGCCATAGGAAGCAAGAGTTCAGCCAACTGCGACTCGGAACCAGCAACCTATCAGGTCCAGTTCTCACAGAGGTTCCAATACAACTGCCGGTATTGGGTCAGTTCTGATTCAAGGCAGGAAAGAAGTTTCAGTTTGAGTTTTGCTTGGCTCCTGGATAGCACAAAACCCCTTCACCATGACAATGCAGGAACATGTGCTTCTCTACCCTGCTGCATTTCATTCTGTGCACCAAAACACCATCACATCCCTCCATCTCACTTCCTACTGTGACTCTCACTCAGTTACTTTACCACTTCTACGTTTTTAATATATAAATAAGTATGTCCATAAACACAGACACAGGGGAGAGGTATGGATGCTTTAACCCTAGAAAGTTTGGCTGTTTATGCCCTCAAACACATGCTGTTCTACAGACTGGGAAAAAAAACCCTAAGTGAGCAAATGAAATGCATGAACAAATGCATCATTCTTGGCTGATATGCCAAAGCTTATGGGATTTCAGATATGAAGTAGCTGAAAATCTGTAATTTCTTATTAACAGACGTGGTTCTCCCATTAGATAGGGCAAAAGTTGAGTTGCAAGGATAGATCTGTGCCTTCTGGAAAGGCTTCAGCTTTTAATTCTATATTTCAGACTCATTTTCTGACTCCCTTTAACTCTGATGGGCCTGATGTGCCAATAGCTGTCTCCATTTTTTTTTAAACTCAGTCAGTGCCTTCAGTGACTTTTAAACTCAGTCGTGTCCAGGCGTTTCTTTCCTTCATACAGAATAGAATAGAATAGTTCAGTTGGAAGGGACCTGCAACAATGATGTAGTCCAACCGCCTAAAATAAACATAAATCCAGTTAGAAATCTTTACAAGCTTTTCACCAACAGTTGGAAGACAAGATTGTACAGAATTGTGTAAAGTTTCATGTTTTTACAGCCAGCTCTATGTTAAAGAGCACATATAGAAAGACAGCCTGAAATTCTCCAAAAAAGTTAAAACCTGGCCTGTGGATGAGCATCTTACTGAAACTCTGAGTTCTTGATTTCTTCAGTACGTATGGCAGAGTTGCCTTTTCTAGGTGAGTAAGATGGGAAGGTCATCTCTGTTTCCTTTTATGTCACTTTCCCTTCATTACTCCTCGTGGATCCAGTGGTGCTGGTATCATACGCACTGTGGAGGTACACCACCGTGAGGAAAGCTCTTAGAAACAGTATACCGCAGAGAAGCAAAAGGCTTCAGTGATACTCTGCCACTTTCTTGGGAGCTGTAGTCCTTCAAGCAGTGCAGAGACCTGAGGAGGTCCTGACACCACATTTGCTCAGTCGTAAAGGTCCTACACCCTGTGCTCCCCTCGTGTATAGAAGGCATTAAAAGGCAGGAACCTGCCATTCCCCAGGCATAGCCCTTCCAGCCCCTAATGGTGCTGAACCAGTCACAGTCTGAACCAAAGGCTCTACATGTTCCTCTGGCACACACGTAATCCACCAGTGTGATCTGTCACCACTCCCATGGAAGATTTCTGTTTTCCCTATTCACTCAGCACATCTGTCAGACGAGCAGTAAGTCACCTCTTCTTAAACACCACTCACCACTCTTCCAAGCTGTCCCACTATCTTACCTGCCACAGGTTTCATCTTTGTGCACACCCTGTCCTGCTGATGGCACTCCACATCAAAGCCCACGCCAGGAGAGGAGAGAAGCAGGGGAGCAATTAGAACAGAACGGAAGGAAGAGGAGTCGTAAGAGGAAGAACTGATGCTGAGAAACAGGAAAAGACTATAAGCCTGATCCAATTAATTAGCATAATTAATGTCATTATTTTCCTCCTCCGATTTAGGCATTCAATACAGAAATCATGCGTACTCGTAAGAGTCTCAGATAAAAGAAGGCAAGATTCTGCACTGCCGTAACTGTATTCCCATAGATGTCCATCAATTTGCATTAACTCAGAACACCATGGATTTCTTCCTTTCCATTTATTTCTGGAAAGAGCTCACCTGCTTCTCCTCTCAGCAGCTGCTTTGTGCTTCTGCTTTTACTAAAGGTTTGAAAAAAGTTTGTATTTTCTTTGTTTCCTTTATTTCTGAGGCATTCACTACGAAGCTACATAGAACAGTACCAGCCACTGCGTGTATGTGTAGTCATGAACACCAGCCCGAGGTCAACCACCTGCATACACAAATCCAGGTAAAAATTGGTATGTGGTATTACAAGATAACTGAGCGGCTTTAATACAGGATTTTCCAAGTTACCAGCAAGACCAAAGAAAGTTATAAAAACCAACAAACTGTCACAGGTCAACCTGAAAATTTTTCAGAAGTTTTATAAAATGTACAAAGACCAACACATTTCAGAGAGTGTTGAACTATAACATTTCATGTCAAAACTAAACATTTCATCCTAAATCATGTGTTAAGATACAGATTTAAGATTTTTGAATGAAAGGCTTCTCTAAGCAAAAGTTTGAATTAGAAAACCCATTAAAACAGCCAAACTCATTTGAGCCTTACGATGCGCACACAAAACAAACCTCTACACCTAACAGTTCAAAGAGCACTTTGTAAGGCATTTTAGGGTTACCGCATCAGCACTTTCCACTGAAGTTAATTCAAGATGACGATCTTTCTCCACCCTCGTCACAGCCATCACAGACGCGCTTCTCCACACCAGCCCAGCCAGTGTCCACCCCATCACACATACAAGCAGACTGAAGACAGGGACTATCCCGTGCACCTGATTAGGATTCAGGGTGGTGGGAGATGAATGATTTTGAAACATCGCTAGAGCGTGGCATCCTTTTCTCCAACTTCCATTTTATGTGCTAGTTAGAAACTGAGCAACTATGTAACCCTGACAGAATTATGGATTTCTGCTATGGCTGATCACAAGACATTGTCTTCAGCCCTCAAGTAACAGTACACACAGCCCACTACCCGATTCCTTCCACCTCCATCCTCCCCTCTTGACGTATTTTACAAGTCCCCACTTCACGTGCTCCCGTTTTGTGGGATACCCGTATGGCTATTCTATCCTTTTCCACTGTATTTCAAAGGGTCCTCAACTTTGTAATGCCTGTGACTTAAAAAACCCTCTCTTTCATCTCAAGGCACTCACTCGATGTTTGACTTTCAGTGACAGTCAGAGTGCCTTAAATTGTATATCTGGACTAGTGCCTTAAACTGCATATCTGGACTAGGCATCGCATCTGCAGATAGGCTGTCCTTTGCACAGTAAAGGACCATGGGTCTAACTCCTAAGGCCAATTTCAAGGATCATTTGGTGCTGTCACGGTTGGAACTATTTATGTCAAAATACTGAAACCACTACTATACCTGTGTGCTACTTTAACTGAGCGGAGATGGGCACAAGAAGAAGAAAGTAAGAGAGAAGCTCTTCAACGAAGAGACGCAAGGCAATGTAGGGCCCCACCCTTTTCACTCTCGGCATGCTCTCCTTGTTGGAGAGACAAAGGGGTACAAGAAGCAGTGAAGTTTTGTCTACCTGAAATAGATGCTGGGGTTTTTTAAGTTGGCTTACAACAAAATGAAGCCCTCTTATATAAGCATCTTCATGCCTGTGCGGACTGATTAAAATTAAGCCAGCTCTACTCTATAAAACAGTGCAGCTCAATTCTGAGAGGCAGACAAACCCAGGAAGAGGAAGAAAACCTTGGGGGCTTCTGAAAAGAGTTTGTTAGACAAATGCAAGGAGGAAGTAGCATCCAGGAATGGGGCATTCACCACTGCCATGCTTACACCATTCCACAAACAAACAAACAAAAGGCTGGCTGACTTACTCCTAAAGCTGCCATCAATCTCCCTATGCCCCTTTGCTTTACAATGGATTCCACAAACCCCCAAACCATGAATATTCCTCAGGGTGAAATTAAACCTAACGTATCCTATTCTGTGAGAGCTCCAATACAAGTATGGGAAAGGGCTGTAAAGAAAAGACTTGACAAAATGCCTCTACTAATATTATCTCAAGAACTGTGGTTCTACTCAATAGTTAAACTATGAACGATGACATAAACATGACGGCACTTTTAGAAAGGTGTTTGAGGTTTGCCTGGGACCTACGTTGTGCTGTAATTTTGCGGATAGTTTGCTCTCCACACCCAAAGGCAAGGGCATGACATCTGGCCAAGAACAACCCAGTTTTTCTTAGAGGAGAAAAGGACTGACCTAGTCCCTCCACTCAAGTAATCAAAGGGAAATCATCCGATACAAAGACACAAAGCAACACTGGCGCTTAAAATAAAAAGAAAATTCTCCCGCACATGTGGTGGCTTTCCCCACCTTCTTCCTAGCCATTTCCTGAGACCTGAGACTAGTGAGCAACCTCAGCCTCCGAATGGCCGTGAAGTGGCTTTGACACTGAACAAGGCACGTTTGCGCACTGAGTCCTTTCCTGGGTTTGTTGGTGGTAGTTTGGATGTTCTTTTTCTGAGGTATTTTTTCTGCTTTCTGAACTTTCTGAATTTTCTCACAGAGCCTTAACTTTTGCACCTTTGGAGTTGCGATTTTCACCAGTGTTTCGGTGTGTCAAAAATTTTCAGTGGATGGGAACCCTGAAATTACCCTTTTAGGATGCAGCTCATTAGAAAGGCATGTGCCACCCAGTAAATCAAAAGAGAGGAAAGTGGACCCGTAAATTCTTTCATTACCAAGACCTTGGGCTTTCCAAATAAAGAAGGAAATGTAAAGCCACTCTGAGAATATGCTCCAGGAAAACTTCTTCAGCGAGAACACAAGTGGTTTTTAAAATAACTGACTGCAGAGTCTGAGGGCTAACCATAATAAGCCAGGGAGACAAGCAGCCCCCATGTGAAGGTTGTGACAGCAGCTACACAGTTAAAGGCTCATGCATCCAAGTTTCTCCCTCGGTGATGGAGATTATTTTTAGCCGAAGATTGGACAGAGATTGCAAATTATACTTTTGTTTTCAATAAGTTCTCTACTTGCTCTTTCTGAAAAACACCTTTTTTTATCTCTGTCCTAATACAGTCATGCTTCAAATCACAGACTGGGAGATACAGCAAATATAATTACTATTCCTTACACTAACCTTATTCACGTGTTGAAAGTCACTCCACCGAGAACACTGGGGTGATACCTAGCAGCTCTTGAGGAGACTGCGTGCCGTGAGAATTGAGGCTGTGAGAACATACAGCTCTGCTGGCACGGGGTGCACTTGCCTGGGACCCTTTGACAGTAAAGTAACCTCCTCCCAATAGGAATAACAGGCCAGAAAAAGCCTGGAATCAAAACCTCTCTGCTATGCCTTGGCATTAAATTGTAAATAGCAATAAATAATGAAACCTGCTTAAACCTGATGTCCCAGCATGTCTTCATGGAAAAGAAAATATACACAGGATCAGCGTTTAGCCAGAGACAGAGAATATCTTTGCCCTAGAAGAGCAAGCTGGAGTGCCCAAGACCCTCACCTCCTTCCCGGCCGGGTTTGTTACACTGAAGCTTACAGAAGTTTCTCCTGATCCTTGTCTAGGGTCAAGATGATGTCCCTGACTCTGCACCTGGGGTACTGCTGTAACTTCAACTCCCTGAGAAGTTCGGCATGTCCTGATAGGGGTTTTTCTCTCCTGACCTCCATAGTGAGTTTGCATGCCCCAGTGCACATATAGGAAGCGTGTCCCACTCTCACCATCTTCTGTCATTGTTGCTTGTGTGCACGCTGCCGCTTCCTGACTTCTCTCCTCTTACTGCAGCTTCCCCCCAACACCTCCCTCCTTCTCTCCCACTGTTAATTCATCCTCCTGGCTGCATTTCGGAACCAAAGCTGACAATGACAAGGGGGCACAGAGATTCCTTTCAAAACTCAGCCAGGGCACCACTCTCTAGGTGGGAGCTCATAACTCCATCTCTCATAGTCCCGATACCCTCTCCCTTTAGCTGGCTCCCTCTCTCCTTAGGCAAAGCATCTTCTCCAAACTACACCTTCTACTGTAAGCGAACTTCACTACTCCTGAAGCATTACTTTTACCCACGTCTGCAAGAGTCCCAGAGAAAGCAATCCAGAAACCGGAGAAGCAAAATGGTTATGGGATATAGCTGCTAATTTCAGGCTGAACCCTCGTACGATGACAGCTCCTGCTCCAGCCTAAGAGCCGCGGTCAGCAACAGCCTTTCTAAAACTACAGATCATGTATTGATTTCAGTGAATACAATTTACCTACAATCAATAATCACCAAGATTTATCTTCCCCCATGTCACCCACGTTCTACCGTTTATGCCAGTACTTTCTACCCCCTCTCCTTTTTTCCCCACGGTTTTGAGCATTCGCTTTACCGGTTTTAAAGGTAAAACAGAAAGAGCAATGAAGTACGTCTGAGTCCCTGGGCATAAGAGGGACTTTGCACCACAGGGAGATGAGATGAAGTAAAACAAGTTACTTACCCCCTGTGGTGACCCACAGCACCAGCTGCGAGAGCTGGTTCATGGCTCTGCGGGATGCGGGCAGGTCCCAGCCGGGTGTGCAGCTCTTCCTGCGGGCTCCGCAGGAGCTCTGAGGCTGGGCTCGGGCTCCTGCTGCCTTGGAGGAGAATTCCCACCTCCTGCTCAGGCAGGCTCGCATGGGTCCTAGAGACACCCTCCCTTCCAGCCCTCCTCCTCCTCCCTTTTTGCATAGCGCTCCAGCGTGATCAGCAAAGCCAGGAGGCGGTTTCCTCAGACACAAACGCATCCACCTATAGCATTTGTAGGCATTACTATTAGCTAGGAAAAGTTGAATTCAGCGTCTTACCTGGTTGTTCCCCCTTCGCCGCCGTCCCTTGCAGCTGCCTCAATGACACTGCAGAGACACACACGCCGCCTGGACCAAACCCAGCTCGTATTGAAGTTGATAGAGAAGATTCCCTTGGCCTGGAAGTCCCTCCGCTGGCTGCCCTGGGAGATAAATCAGACCTGTTTACACAGCCTAGATACCTGCCTGCCTTTCCTTACCTTCACTTTGCAACCACTTAACTCCTGAGCAAGACAGCCTCGGCGGGTGACACATGAAGCAGGGACCTGCAACACTGTAAGGCATTCTGCCTGCAAACGTGGGCATTTGTTCTTCAGCACTTTACTCCTTAAACTCCTTTTTCTTCTGGTCCGTCAGCATTTCGATTGCATTAGTTCATTCTGCCTCCAATTTGTTTGC
The DNA here is from genome assembly GCA_009769605.1 of Bucorvus abyssinicus. Classification (NCBI taxonomy): domain Eukaryota; kingdom Metazoa; phylum Chordata; class Aves; order Bucerotiformes; family Bucorvidae; genus Bucorvus; species Bucorvus abyssinicus. The sequence continues at coordinate 18,169,235 of CM020042.1, read as the reverse complement.
ATGTGGGTTTTTCCTTCACCGAGAGTTTATTTTAAAACTGCTATTCTTTCATAATCCGGATACTTTCTGATTAATTTTCTGTGTGGATACCCTTAGTCTGGATTAGGAGTGCTTTAGTCCAAATTAGCATAATTTATGATTCACATTGGAAACTGTTGTGAATTTAACAGGTAGAACCCGAGTCTTGAGTAAAATACCATTCACACCGTAGGCACTGGAGCAATTTGGAGCTGATGTGAGCCCTGATAGGTCTGGTGGGTCTGGCATTTTCAAGGCAGAGACCTATATTCCATTTGTAATTGTGATTCACAGATTAGGCTAAAAATTTAGTGAATTTACTTAATATTCTGTGAATCTTCCACTGATATCTACGAAAACTATGCATTGCTCTAGGGTAGAATATATATATATATATTTGGATCTCCACATTTGCTCTTTGTTCAGCAACATATTGCTATTTTCAACAGATTTACAGAGGCATATTTCTGAACATAACCCAGATGATTTGGAAGATAACATCATTCTGAGGCTTTCCTGTGCAGCCACATCAATTACAGAAGTATGGTAGCAAGAAAGGCATACATTGCTGGTTGCTTATTAACGAAGTTTACATAAATTGTCCCCCGAGCAAAGTAATAGACCAAAAAAGTGTGTCCCTACCCAAGTCCAAAAACAAACCAAAAAAAGCTGCCAGCTTTCCATTTCTTCATAAATAACTTGCTTGGCTGAGGCTCTGGGACTGCAAAGCAAGTAATTTTTTACTCCAATAGGTAAAAAAGTAGATGGACCTCAGGAATTTCTATACTTGCCTAAAGCCTCCTGTGAACAGAAATGTAAAAAATCTGCATCTGCAAGATGAAATACCACTGCTTCTGACAATACTCAGTTTTAAAGCTTATTTTTCATGGTTTTCAGTTAGTTTGGCCAAGATAAATGAATTCTGAGGCTCATTACAGAAATGTGAGGCATTGTATAAAAATGGAATAGATGCACGTGAGTAAGTAAGCAGCGAGTAAAAGCAGAGGAGAAGGTGACTAATCTCCGACCAGCCGGCTCATTGGCCAGTTTTGAGTATTTTAGTCCTGGCTCAGAGAAGTAAACCTTGGTCTACTGGAAGGTCTGCTGTTAATTCTCAGTAAGGTAATCCACATCGGCCAAGCAAAGGAAGCCACCCAATCCAGACAAAACCTGATATTTTAGGGAATAAAAGATTTTAAAGATAAAGGACAGGACATAGAAAAACAAATGTTTCACAATGAAAAACCCAAGAAGATATGCTGAGTGTGAAAACAACAGGAGTTGGAACAACGCCCGGCATTTGGAGATAGGTGCATGAACTACAAGCAAAAGCTTGTACAGTTTGCAAGTGGTACAAGACATGCACAGCTAGAGAAAAACCCCCCAAAACCAAGAAACCGACAGCAACGTCACTAATGCGGAGGAAATTTCTGAATTAGAAATAATTCAGAGATTAGAGTAGAAGTAATTAGGAGCAACGGACAATGCTGCATCAGCAGTCAGTCTGGAAGCAACTGTAACAGTCACATGCTTTAAAGTTGGGCATTGATGAACATTCTGGCAAGCTACAGCACTGCCAGAATCTGGACACCAGCAATTGAAAAAACCCATCTGTCTTAAATAATGATACCTTCTCTGGCTCAGCAACTCAGGAACAACCTAGTGGAGCCCAGGGCTTATCCTATTCTTACACTCTTCTGAGGGCATCCATTATTGTTCACTGTTGCAAACACAATACAGAGAGCAGTACCGAACTTTGTTCTAACCCTATAACATCTCAAAACCATTCCGAACAGGGTTGCAAGACAAGTTCCCACCATCCTACCAGGAAAATTCCTCAGAACTCAAGGGAGGTGCGGTGGAAGCAATTACCTGCAAAGCAAGCAGAGCTCCAGCAACAGGGGTCTAGCCACTGCCAGAAAAAAAAAAAAAAAAGGAGTTTTCACTTACATGTACACTCAGGAGACAAAAATTTTAAACAGTGGAAAATATCCCCCATATACAAGAAGAAAACATTGGAGTGGTGGTTGATACCAAATGCGTTTCTACATGGGACACAAAGCAAAGCAAATGTTCACCTAGCTTCAACACTTTCTTGGGAGATAGTGTTCCCTTTGGGGCTGTGTACTGCACAGAAAGATACAGAACATTTCTGATAGCATGTACAACACAAAAGTCTGTATCACGACATCTTGATCCAAGAAAAATACGAGAAAAATTCAGTCAGAGACTTCATAAAGCTTGTATTGAAAACAAGCTGTAAGCAAAAGCTAAACAAACACCATGTAAATTCCTTATGATGGAAATAACATCCAGCAGAGCAAGGTGAACGCGGCAAGATGACACAGACTGCTCATACTAAGATGAAGGAATACAGACTCACCCGAAACATGAAGCATTTAAAGAAACGTGCTCAGTCAACCTGCCCCAGCATCCTGACTGTCTAACAGATGATTTAACTGTTACATCTGGAAAACTGAAGGCATTACCCAAAGATGGCCTGGCCAGAGATATGTTACCTAAATGCAAAATTAACTTGTCCTCAGATTATTCTACGGAGAATATTGATAAGTTGTAGAGTCAGACTTGGAGCGCAGTTGCTTATCCAAAAAAGAAATTGGGTGTTAGTGTACATAAATAAAGAAAGAAGCTTTGGCTTTCCTCCACAGCCATTAAAGCTTCACTTCATGCACGGAAGAGCTGTGTGAGTTGAAACTCATCATGAAAGTCTTTACGGCCTGAGGGACCTGGCAATTCTCAGCCTAACCTTTCCCACAAGCAAAAAGGCTACAGAATTATTTTGGTTTCAAATAGATGATTTCAATGTTGCATAAAAACTAAGCAAGATCCGACGATGGTTAGACACATGGTCTCTGGAGTACTTGACAAAAGAACTATGAAGCAAAAATATCCAGAACTAGACTTCATATCTGTTACACACACAAGCTCTTTTTAAAAATTATCCAGCTGGTGTCAGACCAAATGTGAACTTTGATTGCAGCAGACACTGCTGAGGGCAAAGCCTGCAGTCAGTAGTTGTGGCCGGCGCCGCAGATAAGACCAGTTGCTCCAAATGGAGCATAACAGCTAAGAGAGTGGCTCTACCCCTTAAAATTATAGCAGGTTACAAAGGGTTAAATTTGATAGTTAAATGTGATTTTGTTTCAATGCATATGAAATCCCCAGACATCAGAGGAATAAAAAAGGTTAAAAAGGACATGCACAGAATCGTTGAGGGATTTAAAATCCAAAAGGAGGACCGACGGTATTTTACACCAGCCTCACACGAGCAGCAGGTTTGGGGACTTTCTGGTTACGCTTGTTGTGGAGGCCAGAAGGAGAGGTGGAGATGTAGGTCGTGTAAGCTGGGGACAAAGCAATCCTCCAGAGCAAAGCAGGCAGAGATTTGTCACTGCTGCCTGGGAGAAAACAACTTTTTTGTGTCCCAGACTATCAAATTCATTCTACATAGAAGAAAACATATCCAAGGAGTAATTAGTGCATGTCAGTGCTATCCTTGCGTAAGTAACATCCGACAACAGGACACCTTTAATGAACATGAGTTTTAGCAGTTTGCAGTGACGTACATGTGAGGCACGACACTGCAAGTCCCCAACAGGTCAGTAGAAAGCAGTGTCAAAATAATAAAGCACCGACTAACGCAAACTTACAGGGCACGTTCAGCGCCGTTCAATCAGAGCGTGGCACCAGCACGGCAAGGTGTGTAACGTGCTGACATTTCCTTCAACGGAAAACTGAAAACTAGAGTGCCTGTGCTACTCAAAACGGGTGTCAAGAGCCCTCGGGGACTTGCAGATAGCTAAGGAGACAGATGAGGACAAACAGCGATCCAAAATGACTTGGAGTACCGGGAGCTCCTGTCACTTGTCCAAGACAGAGAGCTCGTAACTGGGAAGGCAAAACAGCGTAATGGCAGCTGAGACAGTTCAAAAGTCACACAAGAAAACCCATGAAGAAAAAGGCCACCCTACGAGTCAGCTGCTGTCTAACAGCTCCAGGACATTGCTCTTTCTGAAGTCTCTGCCGTGTACAACTGGAAACCACAACTTACAAAGAACCAGTGGACGCAAAAGCGCTCTTCCTTCAGTAGGACCTTAAGCTCACAGTCCACGTTCTCTGTCTCAAAACCACCTTTTTCTAGTTCACATTCTAGTATAACCTTACAGTGTGACAGACCTTCTCATGTTTACCAAACGGTAATGAAAAGAGACAGGAGGATCATCTCAACAAAAGTTCCATCTCCAAGTCCTGTCACAGAGGAATGCATTTATTATGTAATTAAAATAACCAAGCCTGCAATTTCTTTCGCAAATACCTCCATCACCGTGTTCAAGCAGGATAAAGGAGGAAGCAGAACCCTCTGCTGATTCTTCACTCATCCCTTCTTTTAAGAATTGTGTCATAAATAAGAAAAAAAATTTCATCAGGTAAACAACCCCTTGTGGAACAACACTAGCAGGGGTAAAGTGCTGATGGGGTCTTTTTACAACAGGAGTGACCTAAGGACCTCTAGACAGTTAAGACAGATGCAGCACAAAGCCCTAAAAGTGGTTTCCTTCTGATGATCTGAGGCTGAATTGTACACGCAGGTAGAAGGCATGACTGTGATCTTCGTGTTTGAGACTCTGCCTGGTCAAACATTTTTGCCATGTGCTCTGAGTGTGGACTTCCTTGGTAGGATTCCGAATAACAGCATTTCAGGTATCTGCAACTCAATTTCTTTAAACCACCTCACGTGACGCCTCCCAAACAAAAATATTATATAGTTAAGCTGTATCTTTAAAGGATATGATCAATAAATTATATTAAATAGATAGATTTTATATATTTATAATATATAAAGATACATATATCTTTAAAATAATGATCAAAGAATCCTATCTTTCTCTACAAACTTTACATATAGATGATGTCAGTCATCAGTGCATCAGCCGAAGTTCTAGAATACCTATAGATTATCAAAAATACCTTAGAACCCCACCTTTTTAATACATAGTCACAATAATGTGAACACCAGCTGTGAGTAGCAAAGTTTTTGGGATCTCTTGGACCAAGATAAGACAGAATTATTGTGACTTAAGGTTGAGCCTAAGTGTTATATTTACAATCTCAGGCGATTTATTCTTACCGTGACAGTGTCTCTCTGCACCATTCCGCTAAAAAGAGGATAAGATCTGACATTTTCTGGCAGGAGTGATGAAATGGTTTTTCAAGGAGCATTTGAGATGGCAGCAAATAGCGTAAGTCCTACCACAGTCCACAAGTTGCTCCTTGTGGATTGTCAGATGAAAGACAGGATACAAAGTGGGTCATGAGAGTAACTCCTGCACAGCTGCGGAGATTTTCTAAAGGTATTTCTGGTAGCCACTACAACCTAAAGGAAGTTTACCATAAAACCATCTATAATTATTCATATAGATTATTGTAGCGGGGAGTTATATGTGTTTTCTCCTGAGATTCAACAGTAACAAAATATATATACCTGATAGGTCTGTTGTTATTTAAGCAATTAAAGTATTTGCACAAAAGAAGCATTTTTCTCTTTAGCCTCTGGTATCTCAAGGGACAGAGTATCACAATATTTGTGCTAATTGTTTTGTCAGCACACAGCTGAAATAGAAAAATCCATTATCTCCTTGAGTGTTCTCAAGGCAGCAATAGAACTGCATTAAAAATATATGAAAATGTAAAGAATATGCTGAAATAAAATGGCATTAATGACGCGTGTGAGATTCAGCTTCTACATGGAAAAGCCCACAAAATCCTGCTTCTTCACAAGTGGATCGCAGTAGAAGAGTCTAAGCAGCTGACCAAAACCAACCTTTTCAGTCCAGGCTTTGGCAGTGAGAATAGCAGTCTCGGAGGATCAGCAGTAACGCAGACATAGAGCAGCGGGTGCCTGGCTTCACGGTCCCGCGCAGGTCCCAAGGGTGTACGAGCCCAGCCCGGAGGCGGACAACGGGGAGGCTTTGCTTTCCTCTCCCTCCGATTCTGAGTCCACCCGCCTGTCTACCGCTTGCGACTGAAACAAAACAACCGTGCGTGGGACTGATCCTTACACACTGGGGTCCAAGGAGAAGATGTTCTTGCTTGTATCTGCTCATCAGGGACCAAAGGACAGAAAAGGACTGTCCAGTGATGGTAGTAAAAAGAGGAGGGAAAGGATTTCACAAACTTGCTGGTTTGAACTGATCCTGTGGCTAAGTGCCTTCTGATTGTGCACTGTTCTAAGAAATCAAGGCGGGCACCAAAATTTTCTTAAAGAATATCTCTTAACCTCTGTCACGTCTGAATTCGTCTAGAAATTCTTCTGGTATATCATTTCTGGGCTATGAGGAGGCAACTAGCCACGTCATTCTTGGGTATGTGGCCCAATATTTGTACCTGAGACATTCGCACTTGATCGGCCGCACCATCATTATGTGCACGGTTGTACCGAGAAACAGACGTGACAGATCATCAGTATTCACAGCTTGCTTTGCTGAGGATCAACAAAGTTGATCCCATCTGGTGCTACGGACTTGGTCCAATAGGTTACTGACCATTTCCTCTTGGATTATGGGACCTTCATTCTCCTCCCCTTTCCTGTCATCCAGTTCCAGGAGCAGGGCACTCGGAGAACAACTGGTTTTACTATTAGAGATGGAGGCAAAGGCGGCATTCAGTGCCTCAGCCTTTTCCTCCTCCTTGGTCACGATGTTTCCTCCCCCATCCAGTAAATAATGGAGATTCTCCTTAGCTCTCCTTTTGCTGTTAAGGTATTTGTAGAAACAGTTTTTATTGTCTTTTATGGCAGTGGCCAGACTACGTTCTATCAGGGCTCTCGCCTTTCTAATTTTCTCCCTGCACAGCCTCGCACAGTCCTTGTAGTCTTCCCGAGTGGCTGCCCCTTCTTCCACAGGCCATAAACTTTTCTTCCCGAGTTCCAGCCAAAGCTCTCTGTTCAGTCAGGCCAGTCTTCTACTCTGCCAGGTCGTCTTACAGCACGTGGGACACCTTGTTCTCCCACTTTAAGGATTTCCCTCTTAAGGAGTGTCCAGCCTTCCTGGACTCCTTTGCCCTTCAGGACTGCCTCCCAAGGGACTCTTACCGACCAGTCTCATAAACAGACCAAAGTCTGCCCCTTGGAAGTCCAAGGTGACAGTTCTACTGACCCCCTGCTCCCTACTTCCTCAACAATTGAGAACTCTACCATCTCATGATTGCTATGGTCAAGGTGGCCTCCAACCTTCACATCTCCCACAAGTCTTTCTTTGTTCACAAACAACAGGTCCAGCAGGGAGCCTTCCCTAGTTGGCTCTCTCACCAGCTGTGTCAGGACATTGTCTTCCAGACACTCCAGGAGCCTCCTGGACTGTTTCCTCTCTGCTGTGCTGTATTTCCAGCGGACATCTGGTAAGTTGAAGTTCCCCACGAGAACAAGTGGTAACGATTGTGGGGCTTCTCCCAGCTGCTTATAGAATATTTCATCTACCTCTTCATCCTGGTTGGGTGGTCTGTTATAACAGACTCCCACCATGATATCTGCCTGGTTGGTCTTCCCCCTGATTCTAACCCATAAACACTCAACCCTGTCGTCTCCATTATTAAGTTCTAGACAATCAAAACGTTCCCTAACGTACAGGGCCGCTCCACTGCTTCTCCTTCCTGGCCTGTCCCTTCTGAAGAGTCTACAGCCATCCAGCGCAGCATTCCAGTTGTGTGAATAATCCCACTATGTTTCCACACTGGCGACTATATCATAGTTCCCCTGCTGCACAGTGGCTTCCAGCTCCTCTGTTTGTTGCCCATGCCATGTGCGTTGGTGTAGATGCACTTTAGTTGGGCTATTGATCCCATCACCTCTTTTGGGGTAGAAGTCCTGATTCCTACCTGACCATTTCCAGGCGCTACCGTGATTCCCAGCTCATCATTATGCCTTGTGTCTTTGCTATCACTTGGCACTCCATCCATCCCCTCTGTCCACTGGCATGGCAGACCTACGGACTTTGCTAGCGCAGCGTCCCACAAACATTGATGTGCTGCTCCTAGGCTTATCTCTAGTCAGCCTGGTTTCATCCCTTTCCCCGTTTAAATCTAGTTTAAATGTCTTTCGATGAGCCCTGCCAACTCCTGCACAAAGATCCTTTTTCCCCATTTGAGACAGTTGCACCCTGTCTGTTGGCAGCAGTTTCTTTTCTTCCTCATTCCACCAATAGGAAGAAATATTCACAGTTCTCAAGAAACTGGTGCTTAAATACGTGGTAGGAAAATGCTTATTATTCTTTCTTTCACCTTATAAGAAAGAGGAACCTGAAGCACAGAGAGATGAACAACCAAGTTTTAAAGGCATTTAGACACCTAGACAGACTGATGACTGTTTACAAAAGTGGTCCCATTAATATCAATAGGATTAAGGCTTCAGAAAAGGCAAGAAATGCAAACGGACCCTTCAAATGTTGATGGAAGAACTCCTTAGATTCCTGCCAACTTCTGCCAGATCTTGAACTGAAGGGTGTTGGATTGGTAGCCTGGAAGAGCGCAGCTCTCTACAGATGCTAGGATTGGAAAAGGATTTACCCTGCCAGACATCTTGATCAATAGGGGCATCTTAACAACTTCTTGACTCATGATAAGGAGCACTGTTAAGAGTGACTGGTAGCGTTAGTCTCTAGGTCCGTCCATCCGCTGGCCTCTTGCTGCCTACTCCGTAAATCTGTAGTGTTTTGTAATATAGTGGGTTGTTGCTGCAGTTTTTAATCAGTCATAGATATGTTTTACGCTTTCCGTTCTAAATGCAAGGCTTGGATCTGCAACCTGAAATTAAATACAGGGAAACATGCACGTTTGGGGACAGGGAATAAACTCCTATCCAGCCACGTCATTACACAACATGTTCTGTACACCTCCTGGGACAGGATAAAGAATGGAAAAATATCTGTCTGTCTGCACTGAGCAAACCTCAGGTGTCAGTGGATTGCAGTCAGGGCTATTTTTGCAGTTTATGAGTGCAGCTTTGTGCTTGATTCTGGCATAGTGTCACCTTTAAACCAACTCATTTTTATCAGCCTCCCTTGAGCACCTCCTGTAGCACTGAGTTGCCTTTTGTTTCCTAAACTGTCTGCTTTAACTACAACAATCACATGGAGCATTAGAAGGGCTGTAGAGGTTTCCGGTGACCTTCACAGCATGGTATGGTCATGAAAATGCTCTCATCTGCACTGAGAATGAATCCCTTTCCGAGATGGTCTTGGATCTTGCTGTCTGTGGTTTTGGCTTCACCACACCTCCTTGGGCTCAGCTAAGTATCTAGGCTACGTGAGCAGGTAAGGCACAATGAATCAAATGCATTTGCAGTATTTGAAGGATGTTTTCCATTTCTAGCTGATCGAAACACTACATCTCAAAATATCCCTGGGCAAGATTAATCCAAATACCATGAATGCAAGCATAACTGATCTTATCCTGACATGTAAAGTGCTTCATTTTATAGAGGGCAGAGGAAAAAGGCAATCCTGATACTACTTTTGGTGGGGGGGGTGGAAACCAATCCCAAGAGGGAGATATTTGCTAAGGATTTATCGGTTCAATCTTTCTTATTTCATTTAGCAGGCTTTTAGTTAATTAGCTCAGAAAGTCTAGTGATCTAATGGAAATTATCAAACCAGTCTGCATGAAATGTGTTGGAAATGGTCTACACCACGATAAAGTGAATCCCACAGAACCTGCCTGCTGCAACTTTTGCTGTGTCTTGTTTATTTTTATTCACAGTTCCTCTCCCGATTGTTTTTCCCTTCTTCCTGTTTTTTATAATTTAATTCTTATCACAATCTCATGAACTGGTGTCATTGACTATGGCTTGGCAGTCTTTGCCCTTGACTTTAGAATGTCCCAATCTTTAGCATTGAAAATGTTGCCACATTAAGTGTATTCAAACTAACAAGAGTCTTGATGATCGTAGAACTAATTCACCCTTTCATACTCTTGGTCATGTGCCAAGACACAGTGATAATCAGAACTACTTTCCACATTCTCTCTAATTCCAAGAATTGATCCTTGGAGTACCTTTTTTCTTCTATTTCAGGTAGAGGTTCATAGCCCAGACAGAGCAATGTCTTCTGACTTTCTTCTTGAAGTTTTACAATTAAAAAGATGTCTACTTAGCTTCATCTTGACCAGACAGGTCAAAGGAAATCCCAAACAGACATACAGCCGTAGAAGAGGTCGCTGATAATGTTTTACACAGACTGATGTCTTTTCAAGTACACAATGGCAGGACTCAAACAACAGAGAAGTTGTGCTACAGAAGTCTATCTATGCATAAGGTTGTATCTCAGCTGGATATAAAAGTGGCTGGGCTGATAATGAACGGTGAGACATGTCTTTCCCATGACCACTGTTAAAGCTGTAAAAACAGTGATTCTATTTGCAATAAAATATATTTTTAGTGCTCTCCATCTCCTTGAGTTGGGACTGCATCGAAGGCATTTTTGCAGGCTACTTGACAATCCCTGGGTTTTCTGCACTCAGAATTCCTCTTAACCAGCATTATATATACATATATATATATACGCTATGCAGCTCAGTTAATTTCTCTACATAATTTTTTGTCTACTGTTCCCTTCTCTTGCCTTTTCTAACTTGTAGTTTCTCCCCCATGTAATTTTCCTCCTCTCATTGTTTTACCACAGTGTGGAGGAGCCCTAGCCTTCTGCTGTGTTACCGGCTGTACAGCAAGTTTTTCCTACTTCTTTCATTTTGGCATTTTTGTATAGCATTATATCTCCTTGTTCCTCTTAATCTTTTATCACTGGTTCTCTCTGATGTGTATTTCCTAACCTCTTCCAAATTCCTTTTGTTTTCTTCTGAAATATTTTTTTAAAATTCTTACATTATTACAAACAAAGTAACCTTCTATCATCTGTCTTGGCTTTCATGCTTTCCATTGAGGGAATTCAAAACACTTGTCAGGCATGAGTCCATTTATCTTCTCAAGCCTCCCCTGCCATAGGAGGAAATTTAAGCAAAACCCCTGCCGTTTTTGTACTGGCATAAAAGGATTTAAGCACTAAACGATTCCTACTGATCTTTATTTCAAGGGGGGCACATAATTTCTAGTTAGAGGCAGCTTTGAACCCAGCTCTGAGTTTTCATCGTGACATTATTTCTTCTTCACAGATGGTTAATAATTATTTTTCACAAAGTAAAGCCCACTCTGAAATAAGCATTTCGGAGAATATAGTTTACTGTCTTCAGCTGGTACTAACTGACATTGCTGCACCCTCAAACACCATAACGGTTACATCTAGCCTTTGATGATCCCATTCCATCCCATCCCAATACAGTGGCACCTGCAACCCTGACTAGGCTTAAAAAAGAAAAAAAACCCAAACCACTAGACAGAACATTTTGAGTTAAAAGTGTGAAGAGTTTTAAGAACCACAGAAAAAACATGACGCAGAGACAAGTCCCTGTTTTGAATACTGCGTACCAGCAGAAAAGTGCCTATGGAGAAACAGATTAAACACGTGTTCTACAGAACAAAGTGATGCCGGGCAGCATGATAAATTCAAGCTAAGGGAGGAGCCAAGGGCAATAACAGCTGCGGCCATTCCATCTGTCCGTGTTCTGTACGATACACAGGTAGACCAAAACGGTTTGGTTTACAGAGGTAACAGCGTCAAGGCAGCCACCAAGAAATGCCGTGCTAAACCGGGGGGGGAAAAAAAGTCCAGATTACATAAATGAAGGCCAGCAGCATCCACCACAGTCGTGGCGCAGCTTGCCATGTCCGCCTTCACTACATTGAGTTGCACCAGATTTCTGGTGGTTGGTTGTTACAGAGCTGTCAATGTTTCATTGGCATTACTCTGAGCGACACGGAACTTCTGTCTGATGCACAACAGCTGACAACACTCATTTTCCCGTTGATGAGGAACAACATTATAGCAGCAGACAGACTCTCTATACATCAGTAGTAAACTACAGGCTGTATCTCCCGACCCTATGCTAAATATGCTGCCAAGAGCGAGCATGGTACTCAGTTTTGAGGCTGAAATCCTGAATTTTTCTCAGCTGATCCTTACTTGGGTGTTGCCAAAGCTCTTCCAAAGCTTATGCTGTGTTAGAGACGCCCTCATTGCCCTGTGACTCGGGTTGGGAGAGCATGGAGCATACATTCCCTGTGGACCCAACAGTCGAGTTCAAGTACAAATAACACAAGATAGGCTTTCTTAAAAATAAATACAAAATAAGTTTGGAATGCAATATAAATGAGCGACAGTTGATGCCTCTGCCTTTGTTTACATACACAATTCATTCAGTGGACACTTCCGGGGACCCACCTTCTTCTTCATGATAGCTGTGGACTGCAGCAACTTTCTATTTTGTCAAAAGCTAATTGTCAGCATTCTTCCAGTGAGCTGCAACATTGACCATTGTTGTCCTCCATTGTAAGCCTCCAGTTTTCAGAGAGAATGACATCGTCTGTATTACCTCGTAAAGCAGTGGAGAAACCTGAAAATGCATGGACAATTGGCTATTAGCACAGATTACTGAAATGTGTTCTTATGGTAAGCCATTACAACAGCCTGGCATCTCTCCTGAATGACAAAGGACACCAGTAATAACTCTAATATTTCAAATGCTTGGTGAACATAACAGCATATGTTTATATTTTACATGCTTATTTTACCAAAATGAGATGCTCAAGCTCATTAAATAAATTCCAGAATTTTCTGTTACGCCAGAAAGAGTTAAGTGTCAAAAAGAAAACAGAGCTAGCCATAAGGCCAACTTCTGTTGTAACTTCTGTGTTTTCAGGATTTTCTACTCAACTTCATTTTCAGATATACTGCAGAAAATGTGTTTAAGGCTGGTTTGCGCTTTGCACAGAATAATCAGCCACAGTCTTTCTCAAAAGCTAAAAATAAAGCAAGAAATCATTTGGCCAAGTTAAATAATCAACAGGTCTGTCTCCTCAGGGAGCACGATGCCTTGCACAAGACATGCTTTGGCATAGATTCTGGTTACAGCCAACAAAAATAATTTTTCAAATTTGCATAGTCCTGATTTCATAATCAAGTTGCTGTGCGTTCTCTTTCGAGGACTGGAAGATTGCAAGGCCACACACCACCGCCCCATCTCCTCCTCTGGATTCTCTCACAAATCAAAGCCTGCTCCTATTCCGTCTTTTAAAAACCAGCTTTCTACATACCCACAGGTATCACAGGGCTCTGGATTGCAAGCTTGGGTTCACTGAATTTAGACAGGTACTAATAACACTCACTGAAGGTGACCATCTGATTAGCAGGAAGCAACATGCGGAGGAACCACAAACACGAGATTTACCTCCAAAAACTGTCTGGTGTGGTTGAGTCAGGTGGGGAAGCCTGTGCATTAATAAGCACGCACAGTGCTGGCTTCTAAGTCTTCAAATGCTGTGAAAAGCAGTAGTGGTTGGTAAATGTCCTCAGAAACTCTATTTATCTGCTTAAATGATATTTCCTCTCAATGGTAAAATAGCCTGGGTTAAGAGTTTCCTTAAATACTTGGGATTATATTTTCTGCAGCGTTTTGATTGTAAGCACCATGCACCCACACCCTGTCATTGCTTGATGACCTTGACGAGTGCCTTAGGTTGTACTCCAAGTTTGTACAAACCCACATTGCAGCTTTTATGCCTCATGCCCCAGAGATTCCTAGGGCCAAATTTCTTTCCGATGCAATTTTTCCACAGCTGACAAAAAATCCCACCAGTGATGTAACAGGTCTGCCTTCTTTCTCCTCTTGTGAGCGGGCTTTGTGGGAAGTGAAGCGAAGCAATTAGACTGCGAGTTGTATTGTCTCACCTTAGTAGAGGCGGAAGGGAAGAAGCTCTCTTGCAAGAGTACACCAAATAACCAGAGTCACTACAGTGCAGTGTAAGCACATTCTTTGTAAATTACTAAACTTGACACTTCGTGGAAGCTTTGCACTATTAGAAAATGTAAGGCAGGTACGTAGTTTTAATGCAGACAGGCACAAAACCACACAGAGTTTGCGAGAAACTTTTCCCAGCTCAAATAACAGTAGACAGAAAGACAGCGAAGAGACCACAGATATAAAGACTTCCCAAACCTATCTCTAATTTGGTCTAGGCACCAGGCTCCAGCCCACCGTTACCGCCATGGAGCCTACGTAAAAGCAGCAATTAAGAGGAAAGATGGGAAAGCTCCTGTCAGATTTTTAGTCTTTCATAATTTTCTAGTAGGGAGCAAAACATACGCTTAGGGAAATATTTAGGGGGTTGAGGTTTTTTATTAGGAGTGCAAAGTTTATAAGCATTATTTTCAGGTGAAAAGGTGATCTGGTCATTTATTTCTTGGTCATTTTCCACTTCATACTCAAGATTACAACCACATGTTCTGAATGTTTAGCATATGACAGACGGTTCTACTTTAGCTGAATTCAACTAAAGTCTTATCCAGCAAGGAAGAAAAAATGACTTGCCTTTTTTTTTTTTATGTCTCCACTATCTCCAGCTTTCACTTAATTTCTCATTGTTGAACAAGAGAAACACAGTAGCTTCCCCAAACCATTAGGCTCGCTCTTTAAAAAATGCTTGGCTGTAGTAAGAACCTAAGCTGTTTATTTACCCAAATCCTAAACAAAACATTTGGAGCAGTTCTGACGAGTCCCATTAATATTTGCAAATAAGCTGATTTTATTTTTACGTGTTTTTGCACTTAGCAGAAAAAAATGCCAAAATACTTGTGATATTTCCCATTTTGCCTGCATTAAGAAGTAGTGGATACTTCCCTGGAAAACCGGTTTTTACGATCTGGCCAGTCAACTTTGCATCTAAGACGCGTCACACCTGGGTTGGCAACAGCTTATGTCCTCCCAATAGCATTATTAGAAAAACAACGAGAGACACAGAGTCAAATATAATGTAGTCTGGTTGTCTAAACCTCCGGGAGACAGAGAGTCGCGCTTCCAAAGGCAAATACAGCGTTTGAACGCAGGTCCCCAGTATCTCAAAAGCTGGGGGGGACAATACCAGCACCTCCAGCACCTCCTTCTTCTCCTGGACTGCCTGTCTTAATTTTTTATTTTTATGTCTATGACTAGTCCAACTTTTTTGGTTTTAATCTTTCTTTATAGGCCAAAGATAATTAGTGACTTGAGCTGATATCTATGGAAACCCAAGCCATATTCCCTGTTGAATAAAATATTCATTCTGACTAATGAAACAAGAGGAAATGAATTAGAAGCGTTTTTAAAAAGGGAGGAACAGGCCTGAGAAAGGATATGGAAAACTTCAGTAATTCAATATGTTACTAATCAGCATAATTAAAACATAGTTAATATTCAAGTGCACAGATATAAAGAACAGTCTTGTATGGTTTTGTTAGTCCACAGACAATGTAGAACATGTGCAGATACTGTTGAAAAATTTCATTAGGGAATCAGCACGAGTTTACAGCCTATTTAAAAAAAAAAAAAAAGGAAAGAAAAAGCTTTTACATTCCTCACATCAAATGTACAATGTTTCTTCTTCAGGAGGGTAAAGACACTGAAGGGGTTGTGTTAAAGCTGGTCAATACTGCTGGGAATGGTCCCTTGACAACACCCCCCTTTTCCCCATCCAGATTCCCCTTCGGGAAAGTTCGGACCACACAGAGGAGTGTGCTTGTGCATCAGTCCCGCTGAAAACATTTATCACTTCCAATCCAACTCAAAATAGGCATAAAAGAATACAGTAGCACCGTGGAAAGGACAGGGGAAATCTGTTTAGAGAACCTAAACCTGCTGGTTTTCTCAAGCCTCAGATCTGAAAACACACCTGCATCCAGAGAGCTGTGCTGACAGCCTTGACTCACAGATCCTGGAGCCTGTACCCTTCCCTGTGATCCACCAGAGCTTGGTTTAGGACCTTTTATTTGAATGAATTATTGTGGCAAAAGCAAGGCGAGCAAGTACAACCATCGAACAACTGCAGTGAGATTGTGGTAACAACCTCAAAGACGACTCTGAAAAAGAGGACTCTGGTTAGTACAGGTGATGAAGGATTTAATGGATCACTTCAGCGTCAATAGGTATTGAAAAATATACTAGAAACAAAAAATAATTTGCCATCTTAGTGGGCTTAAAATGCATCACTTTATGGATCTGGGATACATCAACAATCCTTCAGCTGGTTTCCTACCTTCTTTCTTAGTTTCAAATCAAAACTCACATTTGAAGCCAAGAGCCTGGAATTTGGACACTGGGACCTGAAATTAGAGCAGAATCCCTGCAGGCTTCGAGTCCTGGCTTCTGGCTACCAAAAAAAAACCAAAGCGATGCCAAAAACAGAAAGACCTCGAATTCATAGGAAGGGCCCCAGAAACCTGCAGCATGCAAATGTTCATGAGTTGCATACACTGGAGGCTGTAGAGCTTCCTAAGTCAAAGCTTGTTGACTTGCCTGAGAAACTGAGAAAGGTGTAATAGTTACGACCACCAAAAGCCCAGGCTCCCTAGCAGCCTGTCAAGAAACACAACACGCCTGACCCATGTTCTGACTAGTCAGTGGGCAAAGCCACCATGAGTAGTGAGGTCCTGCGCGTGCTGGAGCTGAACAAGCTTAACCAGTGTGGGCTCCACACAAGCACTGCTGAAACCAGCTGCCCAAGGAAGGAGGTTGAGGTGATAGCAGCACTGCGTTCATCACCTCTAAGAGACCAAAATCCCAGCCGTGGATGTTGTGTGTGCTGCTGGCACGGTGGCAAACACTGGAGCCCTAAGGAGCAGCAGCCATAAGTGGTAGAGATCTAGGGATGGTCTAAGGGAAGACAGCCTGGGGCAAAAGGCTGTGGACTACGCTACACACCACACGTGAGAGGCCATTTAAAGCTCTGGGAACGGGTGTAGTTGCCAGGCACCACAGGTACGTCATTCACCTCCAGACAGAAGAGGCTGAAATACCCGAGGGTTGGACAGCATACAGACATCAAATAAAACACACCACTCAAAGTGAACAAAACCAATAACCAGTCCTCAAAAAACCATTTAAGAGTATTCCAGTAACGGAGGGCTGCCTGCAGAAAGTTACACTGAAACTCTGATATTTGTCCAATGCCCATTAATAGCAACTTCTGAATTGGAAATGGAGTGCTTTATCTGGTACAAAGGGAAGTTCAACTCGGAGCAACAGGCATGTTCAGGCACCACAATTTGACATTTGTCCCAAAGGCACATGGCAAATTGGTGTCCAGAACACAAATAAATTAGGTCTTCCATCTTCTAAACTGTTGCACAGTCTGCCATGTTGATACTTACTCCTAGATGCCCATAACCAAACAATAAATCACAAGATCCTCATCTGCTCATCTAAAGCATAAATTTCCAGACAGCTACTTTTTTAAACGTCTTCTCATGTTGACTACTGAATCTTTTGTGCATTTTAAATACAGGGCAGTACTACAGACCTTTGAAAAAGTTGCTGAAAAGTAGTTGTTATATACAGCAGAGATTTGCCACGACAGTGCGTATCTCAAAGGCGCTTCCAGGAAGGAAAATTCTTCCATCCCTACATTAAATAAAGAAGAAGAATTTTTCAGTCTGTGACGTGTTTAGCATTTTGAGACTGGAAAACTTAGCATTGCGCGCTCCTGCCGCAGTGCTGGCTCAAACTGACATATTACCTTGTTCCCTGAGAATCACTCCTGGTTTGACAGTGGAGCTGCACATACAAAAAAGACAAAAGCTATTACGAAAGACTGGTTCTCCCTATAACAGTATTTCTCAGATGATGCTGTGCTCAATTAGCTTGTTACCTGAAAGGTTATGCCTGCTGTTATTTTAGCTCTTCATCATAAAGACTGTCTCCTGTGGGCTTGAAACGTCAGCTCTTCCTAGCAAATATCAAAATATTATTTCTGTCATACACTCATTTGAGAGTTACTCTTTAGCAAGGCTTAAAATTAACCAGTTAGTACACAATGCAATTAAAGCTGCCTTCAGAGAGACGTATTCTCATGGGCACGTGTTTGACTTCACCCTTCAGAAGATATTTCTGCTATTTGCCCAAATCCCTAAAGGCATCTTCGAGACAAACAGGTATGAGCAGGGACATTTCTCAGTGGTTTTATTCAATTATAAGGAACAGAGCTTTCCTCAAACACGGGTTTTATTTACTACTGTCTGTACCAATTGCTAAATTCTTCATGGAGATCTTTAACCCGTTAAGGAAGAGCCCAAACCGCACATAAATTACTGAACAGTTTCATTCATCCAGACACAACCCAGTTTACCTTGTTTTCTTGGCAACTGAACGATTTTAGGAAACTGTAATGAAGAAACCTGAGAAAGTTAAGCAAGCCTCAGCTCAGTCTACCTACTGACCCTTTTTTGCCCATATAGACCCCCCTGCAAAAATTAATTAAGCTAAAATTAGTCTTGAAAGTGCACAAAAACCACAGTAAAGCTTAGTAAGTTCGAAGGAAATCACAACATCTGATGATCTTTTGAAAATCAAACCAAATAAAAATTAAGACTTGTAATCTATGAAACTTGTGAACGATCTTTTAAATCAGGGAACACTTCTGATAATCACATTAAAGAGACTGATTCTAAAGTCAATGTTTGCATCACCTGCAGGCTTTAGCTTTTATTGGACATTTTAAGAAGATCTGTGCTTGATGCACTTGTTCAATCGCAGCGCTATGTAATTAAGGCAGGAATCCTTTCCAAATATCCATCCAATGCTATCAATTACAGGCAAAGTTAGGCAGGACAACCAGCAGCAAGAACTCTGAGCAGCAACAGATCAGACTAGACAGATCATGGGAGGCAAAACTGCCCTCTCAGCAGAAACTTGGCCTCAGCACCAGCAGAGAGAGCGTTTCTCCTCCCGACTATAAGATGGAGTACAGTGAGGTGGATCACTCCACTGACCCAACGGGTCCAAGGCAGAAAGCAGACAGCTTTCCTATACCGGTGTGGGGACAGCTATTCTCCGAGTCCTCTCCCTGAGATTAATGCATCCAGGAAACATAAGAAAAAACAGTTCCCACTCGCCCTTCTACTATTTCTGCATTTGCTATGTTGTTAGGGAGAATCATGTCTTGCAAAGAGCAATTCTTTAACTGGCCTGGAGTCACACAAGCGTCACATTCTCTAGAGCAAGGGACTCAAGTGAATGGAGGAGAATAAGGAGGTTGTCAAGTTAGACATTTAGCATCTAATCCAAGCTGTAACAACAGCTGCCAGGGAAGCTGGAGCCAGCAGCTGAGGTGTAGAGCTGAGCCTTACACATGCTGTGTCATTTCTCAGATTCCCTTGGCTTGAAAAATCAGTCCAGACTGGATATTGATGGGGATGTAAATTAGCAATGCTAATAGAGAGCTACTCTTCCTGATGTTTTCTTACTTGTGAATGCCATCCTGTTTTGTCTTGCTTTCCCTGCCATGCGAGTGAAAACATCTGTGTTAGAAAGCTTACTCATAATAAATATTTTGAAAACAAGTTAGCAGGATCGGTAGCATCAATCTTTGAATTTAATGAAAACAAAACTTCTCAGCCTAAATCGAGATGGATGGTCACACGCTGCCTCTTATATTCTTATAATGACTCTGATCTTGCCAGATCAACTTTTGCTATTAGCATCAATGGGAGCTAGACCCAGTTTGTTGCTGGAATTTGTGGGCAGAAAAATCCACATGGCAGCTTATGGGAAGAAAAGGTTAATGTCCTGAATTCATCTCCATAGCAATATAGCCCAGATGTGGCCAACAAGCCGGTGAAGTGATGGACTCTAACAACCTTGTTTCCAGAAGGTGCAGAGTCTCGCAGGTCGCCCGTCAGCCTGGATCCCACCCAGCCGCCTCACACGGAACTCTCAGCCACAGCTTGCAGTCTCACGGCCTTAATTAGTCCACACAAGCAGTGCTAGAGCAGAGTCTAACGCGCGGCTTCTCCACAGGCAGCTCAAGGCCTAGCTGCAGTTTTTAGTGTCCCAAGAAGCCAAGTGTGGAAATGCTTAAATACCTGTGCCAGCTCTCTGCAGGGGCTGCACTGAATTGCCTTCTAGCCACCTTCCGGACGATGATAGTCGTACAGCTAAAGAGGGGTTGCTATCTTTTTTTTTTTCCCCTCCTTATTTTTGGGGTGCTAAAACCGATCAGTCGTTTTTCAGTGAGAGCTGGAACCATGGCTCCACATTCTCCTGCACTTGGAAGAGGATATGCTAAGTTCCCGGCCCTCAGGCTGGATACTGCGAGAGGCTGAGGAAGACTATAAGTAAATACAAACCTCACTGTCATGTAAAGGTTTCTTTCCCTGTTCTCAATGGAACTTTCTCTCCTTAGCACAGAAAGGAACCAAAATTGATGAATAACTAATGACCTATCCTCAGACACCGCAGCAGGAAGCAATAAAAATAGAGGTCATCTCAAAATTCAGTAGCGTATTTCAAGACTCTTATTTACTTTAAACATCTCCATTTAATGGACCGCTAATAAATAAAGCACAGGGAAAGAAGGTTGTGTTAAATCAATTATCTACCTACCATGTTAGATCTTAAGGATAACTCCGAGCAAGTGGGACATTTTCAACACGTCACTGCTCCAGAGGACACCACAGCTCAAGATAATAACGTCCTGCCTGAGCAGATGAGCATACCAAGCCGACAAGAAGTAAATCCTACCAAGCACTGCTCATTGCACCGCTCGGGCCAGCTCACCCACGGCATCAGCTGCGCTGTCGGTTTGGTTCTCTCCTGACTATCCACAGAGCACCAAGAGAGGGGAGAGGCAACAGGGAGAACATGGAGCAGCCAGCCCGACTGCCTCGCTCTCTGTCTCACGTTCCTGATGCCTCCACTCCATTTATCACTCTTGCCACTCTATCTCTTTTTTTTTTTTCCGCTCTTGTCTCTGTGTGTGTGTGCTAAGAGCCCTCTCTTCTGCATTTTCAGATACAGGAAAGAGATCTTTTATGTATCCATGCTTCGCGATGATTGTCCCATTCACCGATAATCACAGTGGGAAATCACTCTCTTCTATTCCTAACCTCTTATGTTTGTAATTTTATCTAAATCTGAAACTGTTACTGATTTAAATAATCCCATTGATGCAAATGAAACTACCTGGGTGTACTCAACTCCTGAAAATTGCGGGACACTTCCTAATCATTTAGCACTTCTGTTAACAAATTCTACGGTTTTCCTCTCTTTCGACAATGTAACAAATAGAAAGAAAATACAAGGGCAAGTGAACCACCTCTAACACACTCTCTAATTTATAATCACCTTTAAGCTGTTGGAGAAGGAGCTAGAAGCAGTTCGGGTAAGGTATCCCCTTCCACAAGTACCAGGCCACTGTCAGAACCCTCAAGAGGCTTTTGCTCTAGGATACAGAACAGCTTTCTCCACAGTTGGGATCAAGGCTACGCGAAGTTAGAGCGGCCAACGTGAAGTCTGAGGGACCTACACCAGCTGCAAGCCAGCCTGAAGCCATGTCCGGCTCAATACCAGTGCCAGGGCACAGCATCCGTGCAGTCCTAGTGTGCTCTATTAGGGTCTTGGAATTACTGAGAGAATTTTCTTCCAAGACCTCTGCTCTCTCTCGAAAGCACTTGTCATGCTAAAGGGGAGAAATGCGAAATCTGATATTTACAAAAATTGTTACAGACAAAAGATGCCAACAAAAAGCAGCATGCTTTGTCTTTGGGTAGACAACTTGTAGGCTCTCCTATGCTAAACATATGGAAAAAACAGCTAATGACAACAGCAATCGTAATATAGCTGTTTAAGACTGTTCACGCATGCCTGCCCTAAAGGAAGGCAGCCTTTAGAACAAGCCTTCTTTCCAAACTCTAGTGCCTTGAAGGTACTTTCCCAATGTTCCTGAACACTCAGTTAAGAGAAATTTTTTTGTAAGGAATATAAACTAGAAATGGTGCATGCTACGACAGAAGTCTCAATTAGTTCCAGGCTGATCATAACAAGGTGTATTAAATAGTTTTCAGTTCTGTAACACCAATTCTTTATTAAAGACTTCTGGCTCTCATTATTTATTCTGCAGCAGGAATGGATTGCAATCACTATTGTGGTCATCTTCAAAACATTTCTACAAGGCAGCCCAGAGGAACACAGCTTATAGAGCAGTAAGCAACTGAGCTGCCTCATCCTTAGATCACCTGTGCCTTCTGATTACTATACAATCACCAAGCCTGCGTAATGTTCCTGAGAAACACAGAGAATAGATTCAGAGACTCCTTTTGGTTGGAAGAGACCTTCAAGATCTTCAAGGCCAACCATTAACTCAGCACAGCCAAGTCACCACTAAATCATGTCACTCAGCGCCATGTCTACACGTCTTTTTAAATACCTCCAGGGATGGGGACTCAACCACTTCCCTGGACAGCCTGTTCCAACGTCCGACAACACTTTCCGTGAAGAAAGTTTTCCTAATTTCCAGCTTAATCCTCCTCTGGTGCAACTTGAGACTGCTGTCTCTTGTCCCATCACTTGTTACATGGGAGAAGAGACCAACCCACACCTCACTACAACATCCTTTCAAGTCTCATCCAAGCCTCCTTTTCTCCAGGCTAAACAACCCCAGTTCCCTCAGCTGCTTCTCAAAGCACTTGTTCTCTAGACCCTTCACCAGCATCGTTGCCTTTCTCTGGGCACACTCCAGCACCTCAATGTCCTTCTTGTAGTGAGAGGCACAAAAGTGGACACAATATTTGAGGTGTGGCCTCACCAATGCTGGGCACAGGGCGACAATAACTTCCCTGCTCATGCTGGCCACACGAGCCAAGATACAAGCCAAGATGCCATTGGCCTTCTTGGCCACCTGGGCACACTGCTGGCTCACACCCAGCTGGCTGTTGAACAGCACCTCCACGTCCTTTTCCTCTGGGCAACTTCCCCAAGCCTGTAGCGTTGCAGCGGGTTGTTGTGGCCCAAGTGCAGGACCCAGCACTTGGCCTTGTTGAACTTCATACTATTGGCCTCAGCCCATGGATCCAGCCTGTCCAGAACTCTCTGTAGAGCCTCCTGACCTTCAAGCAGATCAACACTCCCGCCTAACATGGTGTCACCTGCAAACTTACTGAGGGTGCACTCGATCCCCTCATCCAGATCATTGATAAAGATGTCAAAGAGAACAGGCCCCAACACTGAGCCCTGCGGGACATCACTTGTGACCAGCCACCAACTGGATTTAACTCCATTCACCAGCACTCTTTTGGCCTGGCCATCCAGCCAGTTTTTTATTCAGCAGAGTACACGAGTCCACTCATCCAAGGCAGGAGCAGCCATTTTCTCCAGGAGAATGCTGTGGGAAACAGCGTCAAACACTTTGCTAAAGTCTAGGTAGACAATGTCCGTGGCCCTTCCCTCATCCACTAAGTGTGTCACCTTGTCATAGAAGGAGATCAGGTTAGTCAAGCAGGAGCTGCCTTTCATAAACCCATGCTGGCTGGGCCTGATCACCTGGTTGTCCCATAGGTGCTGTGTGACGGCACTCAAGATGATCTGCTCCATAAGCTTCCCCAGCACCGAGGTCAGACTGACAGGCCTGTAGTTCCTTCTGGCCTTTCTTGTAGATGGGCGTCACATTGGCTAACCTCCAGTCAACTGGGACCTTTCCAGTTAGCCAGGACTGCTGATAAATGATGGAAAGTGGCTTGGTGAGCACTTCTGCCAGCTCCCTCGGTACCCTTGGGTGGGTCCCATCTGGTGCTATAGACTTGTAAGCGCATAACTGGCCAATAGGTCACTGACCACTTCCTCTTGGGTTATGGCCGTGTCATTCTGCTCTGCTTTCCTGTTGTCCAGTTAAGGAGTCTGGATACCTGGAGAACAACCGGTTTTACTATTAAAGATTGAGGCAAAGAAGGCATTCAGTATCTCAGCCTTTTCCTCACCCCTCTACATGTTCTTAAAAGTGGGCGTCATCAGAGAAAGTTTCTTTGCTTCATGATAAAACATCTCAATCCTCATCAGGAGAAAGAACTGTAGAAACTGAGGGCAAGTGACTCAGTGTTAGGAGGCCTGTTCAGAACCCACCACCAGTGCTGAGACTAAATATGAGAATGCCGATCAGTGGAAATTGTGGGCTAAGAGCTTCCTGGACACGTGATCAACGCAAAATTAAACTGAACCTCAATTTATTTTCAGAGAGGAAAGTTTGTTAGCCAAGAAACAGCATATCTCTGCTTGCTTTGTTGCCGAACAATTCTCTTCTGCCTGCTTCCCGGATCAAAACATAGCTTCCCTCTTGCCTTAAAAGGAACAGCTTCTTAAAAACTAACCTCATAAATAAGCATAGAAAAAGGAAGAACCTCATTCCTCCGTGTTGACTGCCTGCAGAGACCCTCCAGTCTGACTTTGTCCTCTTCTCAGCTCCCAGCTGCACTTCCAGCGCTGCAAACATTAGCTACTCTCATGTGCTGCATATCTTGCTTTTATTTATTTTCTCCAGACCTTAAATGCAAAAGTGATGCATAATCACTCAGCTTTTCATATTTGCTGCAGTTTCCACTGTGGTGGGAGATTTACAAAGCAGAGAAAAAAAAAAAAAAGCCAAACCTATACAATTCATTGAGGAAAAGAAGTGGCATCCAGCTTTTCAATATAGTTTTTGCATTTTATGATCCCATACAGACGAAATTCTGTCCTTCAACTGCAGTGAAAGACCCTGAGAAAGGGAGACCATTACTATTTGGCCAGAAAAAGTGAATTGCTCTTTAACAGCAGCATCTCTATCCTCAATATCCTCTTCTGCTGGACATGGTGCAGGAGGTGAATACACCACGCATAAAAGTAGAAATCAAGAGCAACTTTTCATTCTATTTTGCTCATGTACTTCGAAGAGTATCTTTGAGTTATGTTGCTGTACTTGGTTGATGTAATGATGGGGCAGACCAGCTGATGAGAGCTTAAACTGCACATGACATCTCCATTAAAATGATTCATGTTATCTTGGGATTAGGCCACAAAAATAAAGCTCCAAATGCCACAGTACTTGTCAGGACCATCTCTTGTTGCACCCTCTCTGAGTGGTGCCAGTGACACATTCAGGACTTGTTCTGTGATAGTCTTTAAAGTGTGTGAAGTGTTTAAGGACTAGAAAATGACACACGGGATAAATGGACATGCCAGGGGATCATTAACAGGCTATGAGGCTTTCACTTTTCGTTTTGAGTTGACATCAGGATAGGCCAACGACAAACACGAGCCCTTTCTATCCCACCTTGGCGGAATAACACTGATCGTAGTGCTGATGGGTTACCCAAAGTACAAGGAGCCACAACACAAAGAAGGCACTTCAAACGGGAAGTACAGTAAAGTCCAAATCCTAAATAAGCCAGCTCATGCTCCAGACTTTCAGCTGTGACAACTTTTGTCATGCACTGTACATTGGCAACAGTAGGGAGTTCTTAGAGAGACTGAGTTCTACAGCTGAAGGAGTATCATGCACCAATGAGATTATGTCTTGGTCCTTTCTTACACTGATTCATCCCTTGCACTTGGTGTCCTAGGCATTCTCCAGTTTTAACAGAAATGAAGTTCTGTCCTCTAATAATGCATAGTTCCCTCCATAGATTTATCCAAAGCCATGGTACAGATGTGTAGGGTCTTAGCTGGCATCTGCTACATGATGAATTAGTAAAGGTAAAAAGACAGCAAAAGAAGCTATCAGAGACACCTTTTGCTTTTCCATCAGCACATTAATGTTATCTCAATCTTTCTCTTGCACAGCAGTAGCATGAATCTAAATAAACTTCCAAGGACCTATAAATCAGAAAGAAGTACAGAAGTACTGAGCTTTGTCCCTTTCTTATGCCCATATGCCTTAAAAACAGAACACTTCTTTTGCTGCCTTTACCCCAGCAGTTGTGCTGCCTTTCTTTATTGAATCTATGGATTATTTTGAGTAACTCTTAAAATCAGGTGTATATGGGATTTTCACAGCGGGTTATAAAGGCAGACATATTTTCCACTTTGAATAGGATTACAGACTAAAAATAAACACCTCAAGAAAACACAACAAAAATCCAAAGTAAAGCCATAAAAAAAACTAATCAAGAGATTAAGACAAAATTATTTGGAGGAGGGGCCTTTCTTACGTTAAACTCTAGCAGAGAAGAACCGACAGGTGAGCAGAAAGAGTGGGTGTCTTTCAAAAGTAGGGGAACCTCTGATGGAAGATGAAACTGATTGGAGACTGTCCAAAACAGAAGTAACAGGAAAGTACAAGGTGGGATTAGAGGTCAAGGGGAGGACTACTACAGAAACTGCATGAAAAAGAGAAAACTGAAGCAAAGCTGGATTTAAGAAATATGCAAGCACACACTTCTCTCTAGCCAAACACCAGTGTACGTACAAGCAATATGGAACGATACATATTCACGCTGCAAAACCAACCCGGGGAAACCCACTGCAAAGCCAGCATTCTCATTCATGCACTCTTCTCTGAACCTCACAAACTAAGAAATGGGAGGCTGGTTTTTTGAATGTAAAGATAGCTCTTAAAATCACACCCAGAAAAACAGAAACACCACAGAAAGACACACACCAGACACCCACATGAATCGAGCAATCAGAACATAACTTGGGAAGAACCAGTAAACTAATCTCTTGAGGATGAAGCTACTTGATCTCTTTCTCTGTGACTTGCAGAAGCAGCTGCTATTACATCTCTATAACATGAGACGCTGGTGGCAAGATCAAGCATCAATAATTCAGCCAGTTTGCCCACAAGAAGAAAATGAAAATCATTACATGACAGCGTTCTTCCTGTAGCGTCGCTCTGGTGAGGTCCATGGTAACACGTGCTTGCCTGTATATTAGCACCGCAACCGGCCTGAGGAAGCTGGCTCTTCTATCATTCAAATACTTCATGGGAACACACATATCTACACGCAGTTATACATCCTATGTACAATTTTTTCTGTGTAGGAGTCTCCACAATACGTCTAATCATTCAGTCCTCTGCACATGGCTTCTCTCTGGAAATTGTTAGTCATTCTAGTGATGCCTAAAGGCACTTGCAAAGACCCTTCCCCAAAGAGGAAAGCTTCCTTGTTTCTGTTTAATCAGTTTTAATGACTTGATATTGGGTGTCAGGGTACCTGTCAGGGGAAGCTGGGAATGTAGATCTACTGGGAAGGTCTTAAGTCAGGCAGCAACAGGAGGTGGCAAAGTATGAACAAAAGATGTAATAAGAGAAGGCACAACTTCTTCCATGTTTTTTTCCTTTTACTTTAGGATCTTCCAAAGTCCAAGAGAATATGAAGCAAACAGGGCTAAATCAAGGGACTGCAGAGGAAGCAGGGCGATACGCAGATGTTGGAGTAGCTGCAGTGAGGCTCTTTGGGAAGACTATTTTTTTTAAAGTAGATTAACAACTGCAGGGTATTCCATCACTCTTCCTCAATCGCTTCACATTAACATTCCTCCTCTTTTAGCTTCACTGAATTCACTAGGGAAACTGTTCCTGACTGACTAATCTATAAGGAAGAAGAAAAATAGCACACGAGAAAGGCAGACTGCCATAACTTTAACTAGCCGATAGGATGGCGTCAGCAAGCCTCTGCACAGCACAGATCTGTTGGTATGAAGATGAAACTCTCAAAGTTTTGAAGTACAGCTGTAGTAACTCAGAGAAATCTCTAAACACAGTACTGGGGAGAGAGGAAGAGAGGGAGAGAACACAATCTTGAGTCCAGATCTCCTTGATACAGAAAAGCAAGCTGAACCTCTCTCTCTCACATTCTAGGAAATTACCTGAACAATTCAGAGAGCAGATATGAAATAACCTGTTATCAGGCAATTCTATGACATACCAGGTTTACATTTCACTGGTCTTCACTGTAATTATCCAAAAATATAAATACTTTGTTGTAAATGAAGCATTACATTGAAGCCATATGAACATTT
The DNA here is from genome assembly GCA_009769605.1 of Bucorvus abyssinicus. Taxonomy (NCBI): domain Eukaryota; kingdom Metazoa; phylum Chordata; class Aves; order Bucerotiformes; family Bucorvidae; genus Bucorvus; species Bucorvus abyssinicus. The sequence continues at coordinate 18,141,299 of CM020042.1, read as the reverse complement.
CTCTGCTTCTGATTTGGGTAAGTGGGAGAAATTAAGAATAAAAGTTACTTCAGTGCTTGGCTTCATGAGACTTAGAGTTTGAAAACAGTGTTAATCACTAGTCCTACTTCTGTACACCCTTTCTTAGAAACAACAGGTTTGCAGAGGTTTATCAATGAAGAAGCACAGACACTGTGACTATACAATGATGAACAGACTACACTGTTCTGGCCTCTCGTGAGCTTTGTAACTCACAGGCTGACACAGGCACCAGCTAACAGAAGCCAACTCAATGATCAAGAGTAATACAGGACAAAAAAAGAAGTTAAGTCTAGTATTTCTTCTGTTACAGCTGTAACAAAGCATTGTCAGGGCAGGGGTTACTCTTCGGTCAGCTTGCACATTCGGTGCCTCATTCAAAGCCCCACACAGGTTTATTATTTATGGACCGGCTGACAGCTAGGTAGGTAGATAGGTAGGTAGCTGGTGCTGCCCGCACATGTGCTTTAAAAGCCAGGGAGCAGGTATCACGGAGTGTTAACTTCTATTTGCTACCCATTGAGAACATAATTTGTGATCAGTCTTGGCTGCTGATAGTGGCATCACTATCATTTTTAAAAACCTTTGGCAGATAATCACGGAAGACCAGAAGTTGCATAGGTTCGTACAGCTACCAAAAGCTCCGCTGTGTGAGCAGAGACGTGGAAGCAGCACCCTGCTGCGGCACAACCCAGGACATGAGGTGTCCCATCTCACCCCAGGCTCCACAAAAGGCAGTGCAATTCACAATGCTGTGAAAGAGCCCATCTTCAGTCATTGTAAGGCAAAACACCCACCAAGTTGGTGTTCATTTTGGTCCTGGCGGGAATACGATCGGAGGGTAAAAAGGAAGAAGCATGAAGGCTTGGGGATGCACTTCTCTTTGGCATGAACAGGATTTGGCTTCCACTCTGCGACCACCTGGAATGAAGAGAAATTGCTTCCACTTCACCTCAGGATTTTGCACAAACAAGACACGATTATGGATGAAACAGGCTAGAAAAAACAAAGGCAGCACTGATGGCACTCTAAAAGGGTTTTGTTAAAGCGGAGAGCGTGATCTTAGCTGTTAATGGCAAAGCCACTGGAAACAAAATGTCAGCAGATTCACACTTGTCATGTGCTCTCCCGTCCTGTATCTCCCCAGTCCCGATCCCAGGGAGGCACAGAGTCAGCAAAACGCGCGCAGGCACCGTGCTTAATGCGCTCGGGCAGCTGGGACCCTGCGCTCCCACAAGTCCTTCTCTCTAGCATTTTCTCCGCTAAGCAATGATGCCCGCTGGTGAATGGCATACACTTCCGCAGGAGAAAAGCTCTTCTCTGCCTGCTCTCCCAGCGCGAAGGGCAGAGCCTTAGCAGCGAGAGAGCTGTCAGTTCCCATCTTTCTTTGCCACTCAGCTTATTTCCTGATTCCTAAAATGAAGCTGCAGCTGCACTGGATGGATGTGCTTAAATGCAAGCCTCCGGAGATGGGGAAGTGCTGACGGGTGAATTGCCTTCTTTCACCTTGTTCTGATGCCATCCTCTACTCTCTCAACTTTTCTTCCCAACCTTCCCACCCCCTGCCCTTTCCAAAGGGGAATCATCAACCTGTTTACTTTTAATTTTTTTGCACAAGTTGTCCCTGCGGAATGCTCCCCCATATGCTTCTCTAAAGTGACACCTACTCCAGCTTCCTTGAGCTTACGGGATTTGAAAGTCCAAGAATTAAGAGCCTTGTATGTATGCAGTTAACTGTTTCCACCATTCCCACCCCACAGCCTAATTATTTCATGTCCTCTGCTCCCCGAAGGAATTATTTCATGCTTCCTGAAGGAAGAAGTTATACATCAGCCAGAGTCCTTCAAGGCACCATCCTTGAGACCACTTGGCTTCCCAAGTACAATATAAAGTACTAGAGATTTCCAGTCTGACATCATCCCTTCCAAGTGATCTGACTTACATCTTTATCTATAGCTTTACAATCATGCAGCAAGGGGATAAAACCAGGCATTTATTTTTAAACATTATCTGAACATTCTTCAAGGATTGCTGGAAAAAAAATAAAATTAGCTATGATAAGGAGGGCAAGAAAATAATATTTGTAGAACTTAAGAGGAAGAAAGAGAAATGTGGTCAAATCTACAATCTTTAAATGAAATTATATGAAAGTTTGGCTTTTTACAACACCTTCTCTCCTGCCACTTTCCTACATGATTAAAATAATGCATTTAAACAATCTGTTCTTCCTCTTCCCTCCGTTCCACCAGAAGACATGATTTAAAGATTTTGACTCCTAGCTGTCCAAACAAAATGTTGCACAGCAACAGCCCCTACTGCTGTCACTGAATCGAAACAGACCTGGGCCATGAAATCTCAAATTTGAGCTTTTCCCTCTTTTCACATTGTATGGGTCCACAGGTCAGACGCAGCTTAGCACTCTATTTCAGATAGAGCCAGTATCAAGGTAGTAAAAATGAGCCCCGGTAATTTCTCGGATTTTAAGAACAGCTCAGTCTGTTACATGAATTACACCTTAGGTATCTGAAAGGTCTATTGGGACTTTGGTAAGAGGCAATCTACCATCCTTATCAAATAATCAGTCCCCCATCCTTATTAAATACACATACAAAATGAAAAGTTACAGTTTGCCAGTCCTAGAACCACTTCAGCCTCCAAAAAACAAGTGCTGTTCTAGATCCAGACCTGAGTTATCCTAGCCCAAAGAAACAGTGAGGCTACCTTGCTACCAAAAGCAGTGGCCAACAAAATGGTTAATGTAGTTAACGCACATGCTTGTGAGCAAGTAATGGCCTGGACATCCCGTGCTGCTTCCTAAACCTGAAACCAAAGACCTCTCGGAACCAACTCCCTCCTCAGTCAGCCATGTGCTGGGCCATCACTGGAGCGGGTTGGTCACGATGTCCTGTCAAACACACCATGAAGTCATGTCTGATCAGTCTTTTGACTTGGAGCTGTGGGGTGCCAGTATCTTTTCCTTAGAGCACTAAGAGGGACATTAATTCTGTGAGTCACACTGGTGAATTTATGGCATCTTAAGCTCAAAAATGAGAGGTTAATTCATACAAAAGGAAGAAGTAAGTGGGTGAGAGAAACAAAGATGACAGTAAACCGGAGCCTTGCAATCTTGAAGCAGTACTGGGACAGAAGGGTGACTCTTAGCATTACATGCTGGGAAATGTTTGGCTACAGAAGGCACAACTCCCTGGTACCTCCAAGTCCTTCCTTGAGGATTTTGGAGGTGACAGACACCCACCGAAACATCCCAGAATCTCCTTATCTCCCACCCATAGTTAAAAGCTCCCATTCTGCTTCTAGCTAAATCAGTCCGCTGCCTCTACTTGCACATGGATGCACATGTACATCCCATGGTTCCTACACAGCTTTCCTCTCTTCTACGGGTTTAAGTTCAGCACCAACTTACGTGCTGAACTTTGCACTGTGAATGGGCAAAGAATGCTGGTTTTCCTCTTTTCCAACCTATCTTTCCAACTGTAAGATTATACTAGGATTTTCAAAATAGCTCGAAAAGTCTTTTTACTGTAAGTGTGAAAATTTGAAAAAAAATTTAGTTTTCACTTTTAAAAAATCCTATGATAACAAATTCAAAGCCATAATCATGCACATTTTCTTCAGCCTGGTTCATTTTATAATGAAACTGAAGATTCCGGCTTGGCAAATATAACGCAGGTAGAAACACCAAAGTATAGAAAATAAAAAAGCCTTACACATTCAAAATTCTTACGTAGTCTCATCGGGGGGGGTATAAGAGCTACAGCAGCTGACATATAATGTGTCCTAAATCGACCTCTAGGAGGGAGACTACTGCACCCGGCCCTTAGATATGTGCACCCAACCAGAGTAAACCAAAACGGAATAGGCTTGTTTCAGGAACCAAGTCTCCACTAAGGCTTGGTTGCATTAACTGAACCCAACCGCTTGGAAAACCACTTTGAAGTTAGTATTACTGCTGGTGACACTGGCAAAAGTACATGATTGGGCCAACAAGTTTAAAATCCAGAAGGTTTTCTCCTTCAGCTCTTCTGCAAGCCTATACTAACGGCACTGTAGCAACACCAAATGGAGATCTGACAAAAGCATTACGTAGATGAGTACACAGCTAGCGTCAAGAAAATTGCTGGAGAAAATGTATTTGATTGCTACTGGTACTGCTCAAACTTCTCAGAATTTCTGATCACCTTACAAAGAGATTGAAAGAAAGTACTGAAGTGTCCAACTGTCGTAATTGTGGTCAGACTTTTCACAAAACAGCCACTCTGTATTCATATATTCCATCATCAATGAATAAGTACAGTTCACAGTGAGAGGTTAAAGCCTAGGAACCTTAATTAATAGACCTGAAAGAAAACTGATACATTCAAAACCAAGAAGGAAAAACTGCTCTCAATGCCTTTTGGAGAGCCCCCATTCTAGTTCTGTTAAGAAAATGAGAGGTTCAAAGTTCAACTGGTTGAAAATGAACACTGAATTCAATGTCTAGCAAAAAAAAAAAAAAAAAAAAAAAAAGGAGTGGTGTTTTGTAAAAAAAAAGATCAAAAATATGTTCTTTGTTCAATCAGAGCAAACTTTAGATAAAGCCAAAATGCATTGAAACCACTATTTAAGGCAACTGGGTCTGAAAAGACTTTGAGGAGGTAAACAGAGCTGTCATTCCAAGAGCCAGGCCAGTGTCCGCAGAGTTAAAAATTATTTCCTGCCCAGAGAAGACCCCAAATGGCTTCAGATATAGGGGAAGCTGTCATTCTACACAGGACAGGTTTTGTGTTTTAGGTGAAGGTGGCAGGGAAAAAGGTAGATAATGTAAACCCAGGCACGGACCATTTGACCTAGAAGACCTCCCAGTCTGAGCAAAGCAGGCCAGCCCCATATGCGTGCCACACACTATCAGCAGGAAATTCTCTGAATCCCATTTCCAAGGCCTTTCTCTCAGAAACTCATTAGCTCTAATGAATGGCTCCTTGAGGTGGAGGTATCCGCTTTGACATCCATTAGGATGGAGGCTCGGATGTCAGAGCAGCAATGGCATCGTGCAGACTCTGGCGTGGTGCCCAACGCAGGATTAGCACTGACGCATTCCGCACTCCCTGAAACCTTTAGCCCTGTAAGAAAACCTGCAGGTTTTCTCTCTGCCTCTGCGATGGATAACATCTCTAAGCAATCTGCTGGTCCCTTAGCAGAGCCCGTCTCTCTACCCTACCTGAGCAGGAAGGGAAGACTCAGCATGGCCCACTTGCAGAGTCCCTCTCCGAAAAGAGGTTAAAAACAGCCACAACCTGAACCCTGGCAATGCCACAGGCCTGGGAAGAGCAAGACCTTTACGGGAAGCACTCCCCACAGCTCGGGAGCTGGCTGAGGAAGTGAAAAAGGAGGAGAGGGGACAGAAATTGTCTTAAAGAGCTGAACTGAAGTGCTGCACTGTCGGGGGGCCAGCGGTGGGACGTTAGGAAGCACCTGCCGGCAAGAAATGTAGGGAAGCATAGAGGAACCACAACTCTCCTCGTACTCCAGCTGGAGGCAAGTGGGCTGTTTTAAAGACACTCGATATGAACGGTCAACTTGATGTTCATTTTCACCGAAACCTGCCAGCCTGCCAGAAATCGCAGCATGCTGAGAGCCTACCCTCTTCCACCCCAGGCACGCTCCCTCGCTCCCTAGCTGCCTCGGCTGGCTGTCCTTGGCCTCTAGCTCCCACAATCCCTCCTTCTCCCTCATTTTCAGAACTTCATTACTACTATCAACCTTTTCTTCACTATTGGGGAAGCTTCCCTGGGGAAGCTGAACACCCAACTTGTCTACCTGTGATAAGGAATTTGACAAACTGAAGGACTCACTGACAGCAGGGGGAAAAATTCCCCTTTCTACCATCAGGAGGAAGTATCAGAGTAACTGCATGGACATTTTTTGAAATTCAGTACAGTCATTCTGATAGCTACTCTCAGTGTGTTGTTCCCACATAATAGTTAACAACACGGAATCAGCTAAGTGCGTTACCAGGTTAAACAAAACACCAGTCAAGGATACAGCGTCAGGTATACCATAGCACATCACCGTCCGGCACTTTGTTCCCTTTCCCACAGAAGCTGCGTTTCAGACTTAGAGGGGCAAACACAAGAGAAGCCGTGTTGGGAACCAGAACTCTCAGGTTTGTCCCATTACACAAGGACAGTGATAAAACAACATTTCACCTTCCATAGGCATGAAAAGAAAAAAAAAAACCAAACAAACCACAACACACCAAAGCCACCAAACCCTAAATATAACCCTATATAATCCAAAGCTAAAATACAGCTCATTTCCAGAGCTGTTTACAAAGCATATCTTGACCTAGCCTTTGAGAGACAAGTCATATTTTGCTTATTACTGCCAGTCAGCAATGTAAGTATGTGAATGCAACCAGTGTTACAACTGGAGGCTGTGGCACAACAGGTTCTGAACAGGGTGGACAAACAGTTCATGAAGTGCAGTTTCCCACATGCTTGAGGCTGTGTAGCAAGATGACAGACTTAGGCCTTGAACACGTATATAAAATGCACTGAATTAGCAAATCCAACGGTGGATTCAGTTTTCTGCAATGAACACCTTCACATCAGTGTAAAGTCACCACAAACATGCCTTTATGCAAACAATCCTGAAGGTTCTGCTGCCCAAGCACACCGCCCTAGCTTTAGGCTAGCACAGGGCTTTGACTCACAAACCCGCGGTGACCTAGCTGTGGTGATAAGGACAGCAGTCCCCAGTTTGCTCCCACACTTCCCTACCAATGATTACCTTCCCCACAGCGGATCCCACAAAACGTTTGGTGCGTCCCTCTCCTAATCACTGTAGTTCACAGGCCAGCCAGTGAAGCCAGCAACTTACCACAGGCAAACCGCAGCAATGATGACCGGGAGCCAGACACTCTGCAAACTCACCGTCGAGTGGTAGACTGCAGCGTGGACGGGGCAGACTGTGAAGGCAACATCCTGCTCATAACACTGAGCCCTTAAGCTGGGGCCAAGCCCTGTTTTTCAGTCCCAGTGGCTTATTATTGTCTTTACATTGGATACTATGCATAATATTTGTGAAATCAATAGAGATGCTTGTAGCTGCCTGCAAAAGCAATACAAAGCGGCTGTAATTCCAAGAAGTCAAAGTCTGGATTGATTAACAGCACTAATGCTCGTGTGAGATGCATCAGCATGTCAGGATGAAGGAAGCTCTGCAAGATCTTGAAAGTGAACCAGCATACTAAGCAAATACATCTCACCTTTTTTTATAGATGTTTAACTTCAGTGTACGTTGTACGTGCCTGTTCCACAGTCCGCATGTAACAGACATTTAGAGCAGCATAACTGAAGGACAGTGAAAATTGTCTTAGAGGCCAGCCTTGTGTACAAGAAAATGAAGGACCCATGCATTGCACCAATTCCTACAGAATCAATAAAGTTTACATGGAGAAAGGGAGGCAGAGAAATCTGCAGTCAGTCAAAGTATTGCTTGAACAAAAGTCATGTAGGGAGGTTGCCTTCAGTTTCCCTTCTCACAATGGATAATAAAGAAACAATTTAAAATTCAGCCATATCCTGCTTGAAAATGTCTTTGTGGACCTATAATTTGCCCTGAAGGAAACAAGATGGGAGTAGGGAGAGGAAACTAGCAAGTGGTTGCATATGATAAGATGAACACAGCTTTCCAGTGCTCCTGTGGACCATACATTCTCCGTCTCGCTGTTTGCCTTGCATTCCCAACCACACAGTTCTTTCACATTGTGCTACCAGCATGCAGAAGGTGTAACTCCTTGGCTTGTAGACAACAGAATTCACCAAGTCTCTTATTTGCCTGTGGTTAAGAGGCTGTGCACCTGGGTGCATAGTCCACTACAGCATGTAGATAACCAACGTGTTCATTCCATTCTTCATGAGGATTAGGGGTGATATCCAATAGCTAAACTTCCCCAGGGAAATAAAATGGAGCTTCCCCGAAGGAAGCTGCAACGGCGGGGATGAGCAGAAGGCCATTCTCTATGGTGAGACAGTCACTCAACTATTCATTGTCCAGAACTTCAAAATCTTAAGCACATGGATCAACACGCTAACAAACCTCTAATAGTTGTGCACCGGTGAGGAACCAGCGTGTCACAGAAGTCTAGGGGCTGTCAGGAAATCAGCCATTTGCCACAGCAGAGGACCCTTCCACACAGCCAGCAGAGCAGTGTGAGAACGCGCTGCTCACCAGGCAACTCAATTTTCTTTTTGAAGCAATAAGCAAAGATACGGTATTACTGGTTCAAGCAGCTGCGTGAAATAGTCTTCAGAAACAAAAGCAATTTTCACAAATGTTTCAAGCTTCTCCAGCTATAAGCTAAGCATGAAGATCATCCCATCACACATTTTGCACAGTCTCTTGACCTGGAAGCTACTCATGCATTGACCTGCTCTGACTCATGACACAATGTTCTGTGTGATATCCTGCTATAATTTTAATCTCCACGTTTACATTTCACTGGGAGACCCTCAGCTGTCCACCAGTGCAGCAATATACATGTGCTTGTTTTGGAATTGGCTTCACATCTTTAAATGGAAAAAGCTGGTCGCAAAGTACAACTATTTTCATAGACTTGTCATAGCTAACCCTGCCTGATCTGCTGCGGACATGGCCAGGTGAATGCCATCCCGTTTCTTACAACTGCAAGTAAGCATGCTTTCTGCATACTATCCACTGCCATGTTCTCTCTATACTGGCAAAGTTACTAAACAACTCTGAACTTATTTGAACCGGACCATTTTTATGCAATACTGTATAGAGCTTCTGACAATGATATTCAAAGAATGTTTGTTATGCTTTCCTCATGGAATTAGTTATATGTTTTAAAATATATCAGTTTAGCATACAATACAAAGGAGATAAACGTTCAGCACCAATTTAGCTGTTCTAGCAACCCAAGCAAGATCAACCTTTTCAGAAGTTGTTATCTATTTGGCAGTAGAAACTGTCAGTTCATCCTCCTTGCAAGTTTCTGTGGCAAGAGGTTTGGCAGATCTTGAGCCAGCCGAAACAGACTCACAGAACAACTAAGGCTGAAAAAGCCTTCTGGAGTCAGCTAGTCCCGCCTGCTCGAAACAGAAATAACTCCAAAGCTAAATAAGCTTGTTCAGGGTCTTGTCCAAACTATTTGGAGACCACAGACACAAGACAGTCTCCCATGAGGAACAGCATGAAAGCAAAGGTGAAACTACACTACAGGGCAAAAAGACGGATACTTCAATTTTTTATACATTCACTCCTACGTGCTCATTCCCCATTACATCCCTGTCTAGCAAAGATTCATTGAAGAACTTCCACCTAATCCATCCCCGAACATGAGGAAGGGTTGGTGTGCAAAAATCACCATAGACAGATGTCCATCTCAGCGATACTTCAAAACCTCAGATTTTATAACCTGCCAAGGTAGCTCTTCTTCCAGTGCAATCTCCCTAAATGTACATAGAACTTTCCCATAAGACCTAATCCAAATCTCTCCTTGCAAATAGTCTTATCCTTATCTTGTTAGATACTCAGAATATCTAATCAGTATCTTCACTGCAATCGTGTAGCATGTATTAATACATTTTAAATAATATTGTTTTCCACCCACTTCCTTTCATCTTTCTACATAGGTTATATTTTCTAGAACTTTGATCTCTCTCCCATCTGTCTATCATTCTCAAAATGTGGTGCCCAAACTGGATACTTCTGTATATGTGTATTTGATTTTTCCCTTTTCTAACTACTTGTCTTTGTTGAATTTCATCTATTTGGATTTTACATCATTTCTTCAATTTACCAAGATCATTACAAATTTTAATTTTGCCCTCCAAAGGGCTGACAATCCTTGCTGGCTTGGTATTATCTGCAAATCCTAAAAGCATGCTTGTCCTCCCATTGTCAAAATAACAAATTAAAATATTGAATAGTACTGGACCCAGGACAGATTTGTGATGACAACACTTGAATGTTCTCTCAGCTTGACAAAGAACTATTGATAGATTACTTAGGCTAGTTTTTCCACTGGTTGTGCCAATCCTATGTGGATTTTCTTCCCGAGTTTGCATACAAGAGGGCCATGCAGCACTGTGTCAAGCCTTATTTAAAATCAAGACACATCACAGCTGCCACATCTACTGTCCATTAGGCTGACAGCATGAAAATGGCTGGTTCAAGCTTTGGTACTAATTAAAACAGATATAAATTAGAATATCATGTTTAGAAGTTCAGCTGCTCAGTTTGATGTACCGCAGCATTTCTGCCAATTTTCAGCTTGTGCCTAGCAGGGAGGGGTCCTGCAATAGACTCGTTTGCCCCCCAGCTATTGTGGACACTTGCCAGTTGTTGGGGAACCTCTGTGTTTTGTCCTACATGCTACAATTTGCTGGTAGTGGGCAAAACTAGAGTGCCATCATTTCCACTTCAAAACTTGGGAATATGGAGTTAGGTGCCCATGAAGCTTGTTAAGCTGGCAAAATTATGAAGGGATTTTGTTATTTGTGCAGGTTTCTTGTTCTTAAAGGAATTCTGTTGTGCTTCTTGTGTCTTCTGACTTCCCCTCTCTAACCTGTTGTGCAAGTCTGTTACTATTCCGACACATCCAAAACCATGGTTTTGGTCCTTACTGCTCTGACTTCTCTCTCTTCTTCCCTGCCTTCTATCTCCTGTTGCTCTTCCAGCAATGAGCTTATCCCTCGATCTCTTAGTCAAATACCTCCTGCCTGTCCTGGCTCTGTCCCTGCACTGTACTGCATGGCACCTTCCTAATCAAACGCCACCAAAGCTTCTGTCCCCGGCACACCAGCTCACTCCCACTACCTTCCATTCCGCTCTTTTCCCAGTGACATCAGGTACACATGAGATATCACAACAACAGGCACTGCCTATAGCTTTGGAACTTTAAGGGTGACCTTCAGTGCAGAAAACCTGTTGCATCCTGGGATAGGGACTGGAAAATCCTGTCAATCAAATGCTTAAGTTCTCAAATGAGTCCCATCTCCCTTTAAAGTTGCTACAGTGACTCCCATACATTAACTGTAAGTCTAAACTCTCCTCTCTCAAGTTTAATTTTTTAGGGATAAAGAACAGCAAAAGCAAACAGATCCGGAGTTAAAAAGAAAGTTTTCTAATTCAGTTGCCATTTGCTTAAGGGACAAAGGAAAGATAATGCAGAGAGTGAAAATTAATAAGTGATTTCACAGCAGTTCACCTTCCTGGAGTGTTTCTGTGTTCAGATAAGCCTTTACTTATCAGGCTCCTGCTAAAGAGTCCTCAGCCATGTCCGCAGCAAAAGGAAAAGTAGAACAGCTTCTAGCCCAGGTAACCACAGACCCTGCCAGGCAACCTTCCTCTGATACACTCATTTGCCATAGATGGACCCAGCCTATTACCTAGGGTGGCCCAGCTTCAGTGGGGGAGTCCCAACATTCACCACCTCTGGTGCACATTGCCACTTCTGTCTTGGATGTACAATCCAACACAGAAAGAAGAAAGAGTGAAAGAGAAGGCAAAGAAACGCAGTATTTAAATTGAGCCAGGTAGTCAACATGCATGAAACTAGAAGAACCCCCCATCAAGCAGGAGCAAACAGATCAAGGTGGATTCCCAAGCCGGTGCAGGCTGGTATGGATGCTGCAGTGTTAGTGAATGTCTGCCATGCAGGTATAATTTCAGCAAAGATTCACAGCACTCCACAAAGAGAAGCAGCTGAAACCAAAGGTATTTAGGAGGCTAATAAACAAGAGTTTCCACAAATGCATAAACGCTCCCACTTAAAAAAAGGGAAAAAAAAAAAAGGAAAATTCATTCCACTGTGGACCCTGCACTTCAGCATGGAATAAGCTTAAAAGCACAACCTTAAATCTCACTTGTACGTACAGGTTTCCATTTACCCACTTGTGGTGGTTCAGTCTTTGGCACAGTTTCGGTAGCGCGGGAGGAGGCTGCTGGCCTTTGTTTGGCACGGTTCTGATAGCGGGGGCACGGTCCCTGTAAGAAGTTTCGCAAAAAACCTTCCCCACCCCCCAGCTGCAATTCAGCCCCATCTCTGGCCAAGGCTGAGCCGGTCAGCGCCTCTGCGAACAAACCTAGTTAAGAGGAGGAACCGGATTTGCAAGGGAGTTTTATTCTGGGTGGGAGCTCTCTTTTATTATCGGGCACCATGTAGAGCTAAATGAAACTTGAGTGATTTCTCAATACAAACCATTGCTCGACCTTTCAGGCCTCTATCAGATTCTGCCTGGCTTCTGCTTCAAAATTGTGTGTGGCTAGTATTTGCATGTGAATTATGGTACAACACCCTAAAATAGGACTGCGTTGAAAATTTTGTCTAGGGGTCTCCGGAGATGGCTTAAATTTAAGTGAACATTCACATGCACTTTACATATGACCTGAAAAAACATCAAACGTCCTAAACATATCAAGTAATATTTACAGTTACACACCCTCGGTACCTGCTCTGTTTGCACTGTTTCCTGTCGCAATTCTGCAAACGCGGCGGTGACCTGACATTTTTGTACAAGAAACTGGAAAGTTTAAACTGGTGGGTGATTTGATTTGAAACAAAACACAAAGCCAGCTGAACTGGTTCGGGGTTCAGATTTATCCGTAAATATTTCATGAGTCCAGTTGTAGCTTAAATCGTGATATGAGGATAGTCACGTGGCATCTCCTGTTCACGAGTTCCCTGAGTGCAGCTGATGGGTGAGTTACATGCCCAGCCTTTATATCTCGTACTTGGTTCCTATGGAAACTGCTATAAAGCTGTGAATTCTACAGCAAAACTTAATTGTTTCCTCTGAAACTGATGGTCTGGTGCATTTCAAGACAGGAGAGAAAATGCAGAAAAGTACAAGATGACAATTTACATTCAGGCTATTATGTATTTTAATATCTTTTTAACCTTAAGTGCAGTAAACAATAGTGATGGCATGGTTTTGAAAGAAATCAAAGATCTAAAATAATAAATGGCTTAAACCAGCTAGATTTTAACTGACAATCATTCCCCTAGGATATACTTTAGAAAAGTGATTTGCCAACACTGTGAAGTGACTAATCCTTGGAAAAGCAGGTTGTGGAGATCATGTATTCTCACTCTTGTCTAAATGCTTAAGTACTGAAGAACTGACAGCAACCAATTAAGACCATAACTGGCGTGGATGCACTAAGTAACATTAAACCTTAAAATCATATTCCTAATACTCACATTGGGACCAAAACTAAACACTAATCCACAACCACTAGTACAGTGTACTAAAAAGATACTTTTTAAATACAGGCGTGAGTCAGGGGTGGGAAAGCCTCTCAAAAGGAAAATGTTAGGACATTAAAACACCTAGCAAAAGCATCCAAGACTGCTATAAAGCAGCATGTATTGATGCCAGTGAACAGAGCTACCCTGTTTCTCACAAGTGGTCACACTCCTGCCCTGATCCAGCCAAACCTGTTCAGGAAAGACCTCGCTTTCCAAGCACTGCACTGCGCTGTGCAAAAGCTTCCCCCATCCCAACAGTTCCCAGATTTCTTTCCTTAAATCCCCATTCACCCACCTCTCTCTCCCCTTTCCAACCCTCCTCCTAGAAAGCCCCCACCTCTTTAGCTGTCCCACCCAGAGATTCCTCCTTCTTTTCACCTATTTGAACTTACAACCCACCCAAGCAGATGTTTCTCAAAGCTGCCTCACATCTCAGTACTCCTCTACCCCTGTCCCTCACCAGCCTGTCCTCTCCACTCTGCATAGATAAGAATGCAACCCTCACTTCGCACCTAATCCTCTCCTCCTGGCAAGCTCCTACCTGCCACTGGCAGACAATGCTGCTTTCCTCTGGCCGCAGCAACTAGTCAAGCTCTCCTCGTCCCCGGCTCTCCTAGAGGCTCCGACCTGGAAAAGGTTTCACTTTCCCGTATGGGTTGCACTCCTTGAAAATCCACAAGTACACCTGACCACCTCAAAAGGCAGAAAAATCAAAATTAATGGATAGACATAGGAAATACTAAAAACAAGCCTTAAAAAGCTTTGCTGTATACATAAATAACAAAGCATCTATTAAATAAGGGGAATGGGGAAAAGAAGGAATCCTCCAGCCTGGCTTGAGATGGGATGGGGGCAGATCTTTTCCCTATGGGAAGACATTTGCAGCTTTTAAATCTTCTGCTGATTGCAGACCCAGTGTGACATTTCTACTCTCCATAAAATCCTGTGAAAATGTTTCCACTCAGCCTAATGAAGCTTGTCATGTTTCCTCTTCGCCCTCAGTCTTCAGCTGCTGCCTTGTATGGGAACTAATGAGATAACCGGCCACATTTCCTATGGATGTTTGCATAGGAAAGCTTGAGCACCTCACACACAGATGCTCTGCTCTGACAGAGCGTCTTTGAATGGGTCAGAGGCACCTGGGAGAAGTGTATTTATATAGGCTGGGATTGTATACCTGTGTCTCCAGGTGACCCAAATGCTAGTTTGTATTGAGATATATGGGGAGGAGCACTGCGCCTTCTCTTTGCTTTGTTTTACTGCTTCCATTCACCTTCCCAGACCCTCCTCTCTCGATCTCCACAAGGGTATAACAAAGGGCGTGTTACTGCTAGAGGACTTCTCCCAAGCACACATCTAAAATAGAGCACGCTAAAGGCCTCGTCCCAAGTCACCTACACATTCGGTGAAATGAGAGGTCTTTATTTCTACAAGCCTTGCCTCTTCCTGATAGGCATGGACCAGGCAGGAAGGTGGATGAAGCTATGCGAAACTGCTGAGAAGGAGCCAGGGAAGAGCAGTAGAAATTTTGCTTGTTATTGCTTTTAATCTCTTTGGAAGATTACTTCATGGATGTGACTATGTTTGTTTGAAAACTCTCCCAGTGAGAGAAAATTGCTTCTGCAGCCTGATAAAGGTAATGTAAATTAATCAGGTATATCACTACTTAATAGATGCTGGAGCAGAGAAAAGAGGGGAAAAAAGCCTCTTATATCACTGTACGCATGACACAAGATAACAGAAGCGTCCCATACCGCTGCTAATTAGAGGCAGCACTGGATCTGTGCTAATGAATTGAATTGCTTTTTTTCTTCCAAATAAAGACATGAAGAAAAAAAGAAGCGGGGGGGATGGGGTGGTGGTGATGAAGATGTTATTTCCAGCTACTGTTTTTTCCTGTGATATATTCCTCCAACAGCAGGATAACATTGTTTATTATTCTTACTTATGAAACTTTTCAGGAATACCTTTAAATGCTTCTAAAACCTTACGGAAATATGTAGGTTGCAAACTCAACTTGAGGACATTGCAACTCAGACAACATCTATTTCAAGCTCAAACTCCAATCTATGCACACAGAAGAGGAAGACTTCCACGGATCTGAAGTAACAGACACATGGTCCTATATGAAACTCACCTACAAAGGTACTAACACAACTTGCACTCATTACATGGGCAATTCTAACTGACATGAAACATTTTGAACTCGACCCAGAAGCTGCCAAGATTTTTTGATCAGGCCATTCAGGTGCTGTGCAGATACTCTTGGATGGTCATATAAACGGGGTACATTCAGTAACATAAGATAGAAGGGAAAAATAAAAACACACCCCGTACAATATGTACATATTATACCATTCATCCAGATGGGCGACACCTTGCCAAAAGTAGGTAGGTAATCTTGAATCACAGGCAGACTAAAAGCTTCCCTTGCAATTAAATGAGAAAAGGAGTTTGTTTTAATTAAGCTCGACTTTGCACTGATCAATGTGAGCACAGAGTTTAGACATTCCTTTTTGCTCAATGATTAGAAGACAGAAAAAGCTGCTGCCGGGAAAGACAGTTACATCCTATCAAATGATCTGTGCATGGGATTCACCTTTTCCAGATGGTCTCCACCACGATGACCATCTGGAAATGTTGCTGACCATCTGAATTCCTAATGAGGAATAACAGCATTCTCTATCCTGGAAAAAGAAGTTGGAGCTATAGCCCTGAAGAGAAGTGTTTATCAGAGCCATGTCTGAGCAACAGTCGAGCCTGGGGCAAAAGTGAAACAGAGTAAGAGGGTAAAGTTAGAATTCCTTAAGATTCTTGACTTGGGTTATTTGGACACTACTGAGAATCTTTCCAAATATATGTTGCCTTTCCCCCCTTTCTTTATTGCCCAGTACTGATCTGTCCTGCTAGCGATGACCCCTTCCAAGGCATAGGTTTATCATATCAATCCCTTTCCTTCCTCCATTCTTCTTCTGGGAGGTCTCAGTTCAAACACCACAAAGATAACTGATGTGTCAGAGTCCTCTGAGGATAAGTGCCAGGAAACCAGTGTTCCCAAGCAGGGCTTTCGCAGATCAGGCTGCATAGGAAAACATAAGGTTTACGTTTAGGGGTCTTCATTTTCACTCGCCGCTACCACCACCAATTTGGAAGGATGATTTTTTTGTTTTCTTTCCTCTCTTTTAGCACAAATGGGTCAGTGAACTTCACAGCTTGAAACTTTGACAGAACCATCTGCTCTTCATTAAAAGCCATTAATGACAATGATAATGGCACTAATTAGGCTGCGTGTAAACACGCACACGCTCCAACAGCTCCACAGCTACAGGCAATCAAAGGTCCAAATTGAACCAGCTGCTGTATGGTATGGATGAGCACTAACAGCCCCCACTCCACCTTCCAAAGTCCAGGGACAGGCAAACAGCATGCAGCTGGCCACGTGGAGCAGGTGCTTCTGATACCCACATGGGTCTGGGTCTTTCGCCTTTGCTTCCCTTGTCCTTCCATCATTTCATTGTGTTTTAAGAGCAATTTGGAAACACCGTCACAGCCTGTGATCATGTGTACTCCATCACCATTTGCCATTTTTAGTTCTTTTATGGGTAGAACTGAATGTGTATGCAGAGCTTGAAGAAGTACCTTGTTGTGTTACACCTGGAAACTGTTCCCAGCAAATGGCACTGACTTGCTGCGTGCTCCAAACCTGACTTCTGGAAGTCACTTTGTTATTCCCTGCCTTGGTTTCCTAGTCTCTAAAAGTAGAGACAGTGCTGGTAGGCAGGCATCTGTCAGAGTTGCTTTGGAAAGGTTAGTACTATGAAATCCTTGATGTGAACAGCATCTGGAACTTGGAGCTATACTAATAAGGGTTTCCTTTTAATGTAACAGCTAGATCACAATAATCAAATGATCAAGACCCCCCAAAGACTGATCTATAGAACCACCATCCATTGCAGCAAAGCCTGCTAGATCAAGTGGTGGACTTGCACAGTCAGAAATGTAAATCTAGGCCTGCCTCTGGTCTCAGTTTCCTCTGAAACCATAGGCAGGTCTCTTCCCTGCTCTTACCTTCGGAAACAAACATCGTAGATGAGGGATGATGAAACTTACCTCCCTTATAAAATGCTTTGAGATACATTCAGAACCAGTATTTTATAAGAAGAGTCCAATAACAGTACTCCTGGGAAGTATATCCAAGCACACTCTCCTAAGAGACATAAGGAGTTGTTCATGTGTGTATACTTAAGGTATAATGTAGGTATTGTGTTCAGGTATACATAGTAGTGAACAAGGAACACACTAGCTGCAACTTAACCATCCACTCAGCACATTATGCACTCAGAGTCAGCACAGTTGCTGAGACCCTTCAGACAACAGTTAATATGGATGCAGAACTGGCAGAGAGAATAAACCAGAGCAGGGCTGCCATGCAACCGGTGGGAAACTTGGTAATTCAAACTGGTCTAAGACCAGGCAATCAATACCAGGTTTTAAAATTAATTCAAAATGTGGAACAAACAAGTGCCCTGATGAGGCTTTGAGCCAGAACTGAGAGAAAAGAGATGCACTCGCTCTCTGCAGTGTGTCTGTCTCAGAGGTGACCGTTTCAAGACTGACCACACTAACTCTTTGATAATACCAAAAGCTTGGGTAAGGTCCCAACCCTTCTGGTCCACTGAGACAAACCAGCTTCTGACTGGTCTTAGCTTGTCAAGGGAACAGCAGCACACTGTTACCCTGTTCATAATGAACTAGCAACTGCAAAGAGAGGAATGGAAAGCAAGGGGCAGGAGATTTTAACTCCAGTGAATCTTCAGCATAAAGGACAGGGACTTCTTGAAAAAACAAAGATTCTGAGAACAAATCTGATAACGTCCCAGCTATGAAGACAAACCCACCTAGTTTTCTGTTTTTAAGAGATTGGAAAAGTCCTACACTTTTGTCATACCTTACACACCAGGGATTATCATCTCACCTGAACCATCTTTCTCTGATAGAGGCCGTTTTTTCAGCTTTTGCTGCTTAGTCTGTAGTCTCACAGCCTCCAGACAAGGAGTCTTAAATAGACAAAACCACTCCTACCATTATTCTGTTATCATAATCAGCCAGGCTCCCAAAACTCTCTTTTCAATTTCAGAGAATGAATAACTGGATCAGAAGTGGTTTCTGGCTATTGTAGTACGTGATAAGCAATGTTAGAAATGTTAAAACACGAGCCAGCGGGTTTGCAGAAATACCCAGTAATGAGACACCTCTCCTGTTTAACAGGCTGGTCTACAAAGAACACCAACTGTGGGACATAGGCGTTAGCGCAGCTATAAAAGAAAGTCACTGGGCAATTTCAAAAGCAATACACAGCTACATGCTTTCTGTTTTACAGAAGAATGTGAGAACTCAGCATGCACAGACCAGTGGTATGAATTTTTCACGCAGCTGAGTACAACATATTTAGGCTAGAATCATGCCTGCTTAAATGTGAAGCTCAGAAAAAATTGATAGCTTGGTTTGAAAATCTTCATGTTCTGACCTCCAGGAAACACAAAATATAATTTTTTTTTCAATCATTCTTTCAGAAGGCAGAAGACAGGCAGTGTTACAGTATCTATATCTTAACAGCCTAGGTTTCCCAAAATGTACCAGTGTCATTTATTCCAGCGGTAATTCTGTATGCCCTGTGCTTTTTTGAAAGATATATCCATAAGCCTCCTGAATCTGTTTTCACCATACACCATTGCTCCCGCCCTCTTTCAGCCCTGCCCCAACCCACAGCAATATTTCATTATAGTCAGATGTTAATAAAATGCTGTCTCTCTCTAGAAGCAACTCATTACCCAAGCAAGTTGAAAGAGGTTATCAAGAAGGTGGTATTACTGCACAGTGACCTGTGAAGGTTAATACTCCAAGATGGGAGATCATGAGGACGGTGTACACGAGCTGATGCCTGTGGCAGAGCAGAGTCTTATCACTATGCTGCCAACACCTGCTTTTACACAGTTTTGCTCCTCAATTCCCTTTTTCCCCCCAAAGCGTTGGGATGAATCTCCTTGCTGTCCTGTAAGGGGTGCTTCCCAGCACACGGCAGCAGGCTACGGATGGGCTAATTCCCCGTGGGCAGCAAAAGTCAAGGAGCATGGGCAGGGAGACTGGCAGCACCTTGCTGGTAACACCCAGGTTACAGGAGCAGCGGGGAACACCTCTGTGCCAAGTAGGACAGGCTAAGCAAAGACTGCAACCAGGCTGCAAACCAACCCGGTGCTTTGCTGTGAAGGAAAGTAATCTCTATTGTGTCTCTGTGGGGCTGGAGTCCCAGTTGTGAAAGGGTCAGCCTGACTTAGAAGGAGGCCCACGTGAGTTGGTCCCGATGAAGGCTGGTTATTCTGGGCCAGAGGAGTTGTCACAGGGCAGGCCACACACAGATCATAGCGATGAACTCCTCCCCAGGCCCTGTGCTCTGACGTTGAGAGCACACACAGAAACAGCCGGGGAACAGGACTTACTGCTCTCATGGGAAAAGTGAGCTATTGGACAGGAGAGTGCTGAGGAGCGAGCCCTTGCTCTCACCGACAGTTATTTCTAAATTTAGGGCTTTCAAACATCTAGTCAAAACACGTCAGCAAATTCAGATAAGCTAATGAAGATATTATGAAAACTGCATCATTTTTTTTCCCAACCGATTCATTATTCACAAAAAGATTCACACAGTTGAACTCAGGTTTATCAAATGCCTCCTCTCTCCCATTCCTTTTCTCTTTTGTTTTGCCTAGACCACAAGCTCTTCAGAACAAAAGCTGCTTCTTCCCAGCCTTCTCCATAGTACTACATGCACTCACCACACGTCACCCAGAGGGCTCCTGATTCTCACAGGAGTCCCCAGGCACCTCTCTAATTGAAGTACCTTTGTCAAGCCACAGAAAGTAAAAGGAAACAAAACGAGTCTGTTCATGTTGCAGAGGTTTGAACACACTGAAAGTATAGATCAGAAAGATCAGCAGGTGTTAAAATTCCTGTGGCAGAACACTCAGTGATGGCCTCCTACATGGTTTCTATGTAAACTTCATGTTAACAGGACAAGGATGGACAGGAAGCACTGCACAAGCATTTCAAGTGTATAGGAAAGGGGCAACCCTGCGACACTGCCCAGGTTTGCCCTAAGCTCAGGTGTCATTTGGAAACAACTCACCCAGGGGATGCCTGCACTGAGTACAGATGGCAGATGTTGACAGCTCAAACATCTGGTAACTGCATTAGCACAGCAAGGAGCTTGCATTAATTACCACAATTCCGGCTTTTAATTCAAGCTTTGTTTGGCAATGCCAAAAACCTGAATTTTGGATTCCTCATAGCAGGTTAGCAGTGGCACAACTGCATAATGCAAACCACTGAAGTGGTCTGATAGCACTCTGCTGGTTCACGCTTTATACTGCTGAGACCCAGCAGGGTAGGAGGCATAGACAACTCGGTGGGGAACAACAGATTCAGGCTCATGGCTGGCTAACAGAGACATAATTCATTCAGCTTAGAGCACAGGCAGTGCGTACTCATTTTAGTCCCAATGCTGTACAGATATTCCCAAAAGTAGCAAAATGCCTGTCTTGCTTGCATTGGAAAACTTTCCTCCTCCTGGCAGGACAGCGTCACCATCCTTACAGAGCTTAATGAAACTTAGCAGAGAAGGCTCCTGGTGGGAGAACGGATTGCAAAATCTAATCTGCTGTAATGGATTAATGCTGTCCTGAAAAAACATGCTGGGCTGAGCTTTCAGACCTTTTCCTCTTAAATATCTAGGACAGTGTTGAAAAATGCATGTGCCACCATTGCTGAGAAATGGGCGACTTCTTTCCATTCTTCTTCCATTTGCCGGGTAAACAGGCCAATCGCAGAGTCAGCAGCTGTGGCAATTTCTGAATCAATATTTATCAAGCCCTTCTCCAACTGCTATTTCATGCCTCATTGGTCAGAGAGCATCCTCTCCAATTGAGCCAGAAAATCCTGACCTTGCAAATGACAGAGGAGCTCCTTGAGGGTCGCAAAGTAGAGCAGCTTCTCTAGCTTTTAAAAAAAATAAATAAAAATCACTATTCATGTAGTGATGGCATGGCATTACACATTCTTCTTTCACCCCTTTCCTCTCTCCCGTCTCTTCTTTCAACAGCAACCCTTGAAGCTAAAGCCTTATTGAAGAGCCCTAAACAAACAGCTTGTTCATTAGTAAAAATCAAGCTACATGTAAAGGGCGTTAAAAGCCATGGATACCCGCAAGGGAATCTGTTGGGTGGGGGGCTTGTCAGTACTTTCAATGACACAGAAGATTGATTTCTTCCTGCCTCTCCCCTAGGCGTAGTGAGTTCACAATTATTCCATCAAACAAAACCAACGGCAACAATTAGGGAGAACAGACTGACAGAAAGAAAGGTCTTTGGGGGCACAAAGATGCTCTCCTCCATCCTAGCAGAGGAGATTACAGAGGGCAGAGACACCTGAGACACCACGGGCTGGAAGATCACCTCTGGAAAGCAGAGCGCCAAAACCCAACCAACAGCTGAGGTCAATGGGAAGGAAGGAAAGCATTGCCTTTCCCAGCAAGAGAAAACAACTCGTTATGAAAACAAATGCGTCTATGATTCTTCGCAGAGATGAAGTGGTGTTACTTAACAGCACACTCTGAAGTCTGTGGATTGTCTCCAGGACCCGTTCAGACAAATTAGCCTTAACTGTGCACTTCAGTCCAGAAAGCAGTCACAGTGCTACGCATCTGGTACCACAGCATATCCCTCCTGTGCAGCTTGACATGCCCGAGGGTTTCTGGGAAAATACACGTGTACATGAACACCCCAAAAAAATACACGCTGAGGGCTGAAGGAGAGGAATTCTTCCTGCCAGGACGAGACTGAAAACAAACACAATCAAAGTGTAAATGTGAAGGATAGGGGTCATCGCTCATTCTTTTTCTCAGGCAGAAGAGAACAACGTCTCCAGGCACACAAGGAAATTGTGCCTTTGAGTTTTCTCTGTGTCCCAAGCTAAGCAGAGAACTTCTGGATCTTTGGCCACTGCAGTGTAGATGCCTTGGGTGTTCTCTGTGCAAGTCCATTATTCAAAACAAAACAACAAATAATAGGCATGGTTTCTGTGCACATTTTTCTCCCATTAATCCCCATTACTCTTCCAATACACTTCTCCCAAAACAGCTTCTGTTATTTTTCCCCCTCTTTTGCTTACAAGTTAATATAAAGCTGCTCTTTTTTTTTTTTTCCCCCATTATTTTTGTAGGGTCTGGCAATAACCTACTTTGATCTTTTCAGCTTTTCTAAACAGACCCTTCCAGTTCTTTGGTCTCTCTGACTCTTTCCTGAGCTCTACTCAAAGATCACAATCACCACTTTTCAAATATTACACTGCACTCTGCATTTGAAACTCTCTCTACTCATTCAGAGTTTTGTCCAGGGGAGTTTTGCCATGGGACATCACTTGGAAGTCAGCTCCAACACATAAAGCATTACAGCTTATCACCACCTTGATCCCTGCGCACACCCAAGCCCAACGACTCCAATTGGAGTTTTGTTCCGAAGGGGCCTGAGCTGACTTCTCTCAACCTCTTTTGTACAGGTTTATTTCTCCAGTTAAGCCATATTTCATATGATTTCCCTGTTCGAATTCTGCTGTTTGAATTCTGTCCAGATGTCAAGACTTTTAGTTGCCTTTGTATTTATCTGGTACTCACAATGCTCTCCACATTAGCAGCATCAATGAACTAATGGGCTATTTGTTATTTCCCAACTCATTAGTCAAGGCATGGAACAGAACAAGCCCTTTGGCAATACTCATCTCTGCCCAGGAAACTGCTCCTCAGCTTCATTTCTTCCATTTAGCATTTTCTTACACATACAACCCTCTTGCTCACTCACAGACCGTGCGATAGCACCTTCATGCACACCAATGCAAATGCATTTTTCATCATTTTCACTGTGTACAAAATGCTTTAACAGAATCTCAAGCGGTTTAAATTCTTTCTTTCTGCATTTCTGCCAGCCAAACAATTGGCACCATGTTTTCCTTGATATCTATATATATATGTGTCACAGATATAGCAATTACTGCAATGGAAAAAATAACAATTAAAAAAAAAAATCTTACTCCATAAACAGTGGGAGGAAGTTCAATTTCTTATGCATTATCTCCTACTACATTCTTATCTATATCTCCTAAACCTGACTCGGCAGTTTCAGGCTCCTGTGCCTTTCCCTATTTTATGGAGTGACATACCAGAAGGGCAGGATGCTCTGTGGTGACTCTGGACACACAGAGCTAATGAATGGTCTGCCAGTAGGCATGTGTTACTTGGCCAGCTGGCTCCTACCAGACTGAGCAAACACAGGTAGAAATGTTCTATCTGTTCTAACTGTTCTATCAGCAGAGTCACTACAGATGTCATCTTCTCTTTTACTCAGTCACCAGTTCCCATGGAACACACAGGGACTTGATATATTTGCTTTCTGTTCCATTACATTGGTTTCAAATTGACTTGTGGGTTCAAATGTTATTAGAGAAGGTCTGAAGGGTAACAGGATTCTCCAGACCTCATTCCTGAAGGAAGCAGCCTAAGAACACGTTTGTGTTGATCTGCAAATGCGTGCACTTGCAGTGACAGTCATTTGGGAGCCAGTTGCAGTGGCAGATGCACCTCACCAGGATCCTAAAGGCTCAGCAAGAGCAGTCAAGCTCTGTGCAGGGTCAGGGTTTAAAGTTTGAAATTGCATTGGATAAACAATGTATTTTAAAAGGTGAATGCTTGTTGAGGTGAGGTGGTATCAAAAGACCTTATTTGGGCTTTCCAGCCTAACAGTCACTAGCAAGTCCAAAAGCTGTGAAGTTTGAACCTTCACAAAAACAGTGAGGGGAACCTTGTCATGGTAACAGGAGAGGAAAAGAGGGAAAGGCTTGCGCAGGGATTACTCTCCCTCTGTCATGTACTTCCAGTGAGACCTTGCGCAACTACCTTAGTAGTTTGTGCTGTATTTTCCCATCTATCAGGAGAATGAAACAGACCATTTCAAGCAGGCATCAGGCTGCTTAGTGCATTAGTGTTTGTAGACTGCTTTGAGATATACTGATGGGGGAAATAAAAAACTTGAGAAGGTGGTAAGTTGAGGATCAAATTTTGAGGCATCAACTTCAAAGGTGTTCCTCAGGGTTCAATTCTAGGGCCAATTCTGTTCAATATATTTATCAAATGATCTGGATGCAGGATTTGAATGCACCATTAGCAATGTTGCTGATGATACCAAACTGGGAGGTGCTGTTGACTCTCATGAGTGACAAGAAGCCTTGCAGAGGGATCTAGATAGATTGGAGCATTGGGCTATGATTAATGGGATGGAATTTAGCAAGTCGAAATGCTGGATTCTGCACCAGGGATGGAGTAACCCCAGGCACAAGTATAAATTGGGTATAAATTGCGAGCAGCCCTGCAGAAAGGGATCTGGGGGTGCTGGTTGGCCGCAGGCTCAGCAGGAATCAACGCTGTGCCCTGGCAGCCAAGAGGGCAAACCACATCCTGGGGTGCATCAAACACAGCATAACCAGCTGGTCAAGAGAGGCGATTATCCTGCTGTACTCAGCAGTGAAGCAGCCTCAGCTTGAGTGCTGTGTGCAGCTCGGACCGCATGATGTAAGAAGCCTGTGAAAGCCCTTGAATGCATCCAGAAAAGGGCAACAAAGCTGGTAAAAGGGCTGGAAGGCATGTCCTATAAGGACCAGCTAAGGACTTTTGGCTTGCCTGGTTTGGAGAAAAGGAGGCTGAAGGACAACCTCATCGCTCTCCACAGCTTCCTGAGGAGGTGGAGAGGAGGTGCTGAGCTCTCCTCCCTGGTATCCAGTGACAGGATGCGTGGGAATGGTTCAAAGCTGCACCAGGGCAAGTTTAGGCTGGACATTAGGAAGCATTTCTTTACTGAGAGGGTGGTCAAACACTGGAACAGGCTTCCTAGACAGGTATTCAATGTGCCAAGCCTGTCAGTGTTTAAGAGGCACTTAATAATCTGCTTTAACTTGGTCAGCCCTGAACTGGTCAGGCAGTTGGACTAGATAATTGCTCTGGGACACAAGTTTCCTCTAGACAAGTAGGCCTCGATGACTGACCTTCCCTGGATGATTCAGATACTTTGACTGATGTACAACACCACCAGTGATATTTTCATTTTTTGTACTTGGCTTCCTTCTCCACCCACATCTCTGGAAAGGACTACATTTCACTACAAGCTAATGCATCCGTTCTGACAGCTGGTGCCAACCAAGTCCCTCAAACAAGACTGTTGCATTTGACCTTCAGAGTCCATGAATCAAACAGTATGGTTTGACCAACACACAGTCTGCCACTCTTGGGCACATCAATGATGAGGTTACCCAGACTGCTAGCCAACCATATGACTGCAGCATCCTAAATAGCTTCCAAATCAAATCAAGGGTAATAATAGGCTGGTGACTCAAGAGAGAAAAGCCTTTTGTCTTTGAGCAAATTTATTTCTCTCTGAAATTAAGACATTCTGATTTCAATTTCACCTCCTCTGCTGCTGCTGAAATGAAGCTGCTAAAAGCACAGATGACGGCACGGCAATGTCCTCTTTGGGCTAAACAAAACTTCATAATAAACAGATGGAAAGACTTGGCACGGCTCATTACTTGGGCACCCTGAAATAGAAGCGCATTTTCCTTTGTCCATTTTCTCCCATCTCAGATAATACCTGGCTCGGTCAGGGAGATCTTTCTGCAGAGACACATTTCCTTGCTGCAGGCCAAACAGGCCCTTGACAGGAATCACACGAATACACACTTTTGTGCCATCAAACAACACTATAGCGAGTGTGCTTTTGTGGGCAAGGTGGAAATCGTATGGCCACGTATTAATGCACATGTGAGACGGTGGAAATCAGATGGCCACACCATATAAACAATGAATTTGAGAGCTGGGTTCATATACTATACCTCTGCTGTGAAGAAAAACACTTGCTAAATTATATATAATATGCTAAGAATCGCTGGGAGGGAGAGCTCCTCTAATTTCCTCACATATGCCTTTTCAGAGTGGAGCTAATGTACCAGAAAGATTTTGCTTATACAATTTGCAGAGGTTTTTTAGCATGCGTACACACAGAACAGTTCACTGTGAAATGCTTAACGCAGGACTGGCGTGGTATCCACATGCTGCATGTATGCAGTTTGCTACAGCTGCAGCTTTACACGAAGAGGCAATGAGGGGCCTTACAGAGAGGTGGCCATGGAGAGAGGATGATGAGCTCACCCAGAAAAAGCATTGGGAACTGGATACCTTCCTGAACAACCCCGGGAGTAACTGATTTTCAAGGCTAGATCCACAAGCAGTTCTGTGCATGGCAGCAAATGACGGGCATACGAACCAGAAAATATTCTTTACAGTCTCACTCTGGCCTGCCATGAAAAGAGAAAAACAAATCAAAAAGATACATCATAATGGAAACTTGTTAGAAACCTCCTCAGGCGAGAGTATGGCAGGGACTAAAAGCTTTGATGGCATTTAGACTCCTAGCTACACAAATCTCTTCTAAAATAAAGCAGTCTCTAGAATAGATAGTCAGATCAGACAATGACAGATCAGTAGTTATAAGTTCATGATCTTCCAGATGAGACATAAAATGGGGTCCTGACCTCATGCGATCATTAAAGATCTCATAACACTTTTTGCAAAAAGAGGGTGTAATCCCACTGGTCTGGAAACAATCCAATTTAGGTAACTACCTAAATCAATTTCAGGAATTCATCTAAATACAGTACTCTCCTCTGTTCCCCCGGCTGAAATAGCGTGTGGCATTTCTGTGTGCTGTTACACGTGACTAAAGTCCTCCCTATGTCGGCATTAGGTGAAGCAATCTTTGGATATGCCCTCACTGCCGCCCTACAAAGGGGTTATGAACCCTAATGTTTGCTATGGAACTTGGGGATACGTAGTGCAATTGATAAGAAATTTGTTATGCTATTCAACATGGTTCAGTTTTCATTAAATGCCTTCCACACTAGAGTAGGTAGAAATTAGAGCTTCCCAAATTTCGAGGGCTAACAGACAAGCTAGAAATGCAGAAGAGTAGAGTCCTTATGCCTTTGCCACTGAACAAGCCTACTGGACAATATTCAGAGAGACAAGACCAGGACCACTGGATATTGCCTGCATTATGGCTGCAGAACACATTGATGGTCAGCAGGAGAAACTATAGGTGGTCCAAACGAGTAAATTTTCAAAACATAAGCATAGGGCTCTTTAATAGGCATTGAAGGAAAACGCATAGGTTCATCCCAGGCACAACTTCCAGCCTTCACCAAGGATGACTCACAAGCATATCTCATTTTCAAAACATCTTTACAAATAGCATCACCAGGGGTCCCAAACCTCCTTGGGGTTCATTCAATATGGAAATCCATAGGAGCGGATGAAAGAGCAGACAAAACCAAAGAGAAGCATCAACTGTGCTATTCAGAAAGGAGTTAGTCTCCCAACAACAATCAGTAATTATCTCAGAGGAATAAAGCAGCAATAAAATCACAAAGCACACACCCTGAGCTACCGAAGTTGTGAAATAATGAGGTAGTAGAATAGCATGGAATTCTTACTCTAATAAAAATGTAAGAGGACAATCACATCTGACACCAGAAAGATTAAGCTTTGAGAGACGTAGTGTTTTAACACAGGCATGCCTGCACACACATAAAAGGACGCCTTGGCCAGGGTGTGCCTATGGATACTAACAGCAAAGGCTGATCTTGAATTGAGCTCTCCACTCACAACTATCTGTCAAGGCAAGTATGTTGTTATTTTGCAGCTGATGAAAAGAACTCGTTGTCAAAGCAGCACACAACTGTGGTTACTTACAGCACTTCCAGTAATGCCAAAGGATCATGAACCAGAGGTCATGATTCCATTCCCATTAAACTCTAGAACAGATCCCCTGGGGAGTAGATCAGGGCTTATCTGCAGATGATTTCAGAGATGTTTTCACCCGCATCTTCCCAAAGCAGAACACGCAAGTTTTCTTCGCTAGGAAAGCCTGGCAGGTTACCATTTTCCTTCACTAGTCTTCACTATCCATTTACCTCCACAATCTCACTGCCTAACCACAAGACAAACACTGGTTATGAAAAAGGATCCAAGCAGTTTCTCGTGGTGCAGCTTGCTTCTTTTACGAGCCTGCAGAATACAAGGATGTGACTTTCCCCCCCCCACATGCAGCTTCACAGTAAAACATTGTGCACTGAAGTCAAGAGAGCACAACCCCAGCAGGTCTCTCAAGCTCCCTCTTTCCTGTTCCTCTCGCGCTGGGAACAAAGCTGTCAAGCCAAAAAGGCAGCGGTGAAGTTTATCTTACAGTATGCAGTGAGGAGACTGTTGGAACATTTTCCAGTTACTGACTTAGCACAGTTTGTTGGAACAATATGTGGTTACCAAAAAAGAAGCCTGAACTAAACCACATTTACCACACTCTTAAGAACATTTTTCCTCTAACAATTAACTCCTCATAAATAATCTGTTGAGGATGAACCAGACTAAAAGAATTCCATTTTGGGTACAGTTTTGGCACTGTCACATTGAAGCTCACTGTAGCGTAAGTGGAAACATCAGAAAATTGGGAAAACCTTTCACATTAGAACAGCTGCTAGCTCCATAATAGGGGTCTCCCACATCATGAGAGATTACCCTAACCTCAGGCTATTGGTATTTCCAGGGTGCCTCATATTTTCCCTCTAGTTTAGACCAGAAACTACATTCTGAAAAATGTTCCTAGCAAGGGATTAGTATGACGATAAAATTGGATTTTCTCTTTAAATAAAGGCCAAGAATTCCTTGCTAGCTGTAGGCTTATTGCTTCTTTCTTCCATCTGCAGTTAGCTACAGGAATTACCAAAATAAATAGCTACAGAAAGTAATACGCAACCTGTTCAAAGGGAAGTTAGAGTGTTAAAAGTTTCTTAATCTCAAGAGTATCTTGGTAGCAGAAAAGACTCATACAAGCAGACAACTTATTGTCCCCAAGACACTATTGGCAATCGCATACTACAGGAGCCCTGCAGAATGCACCCAGGCACACCCGTTAACTTTTCCAACAGAGCAACGCCTGGCCTTTGCGGCACCTGCGCACGCTAAGAATGAAACTGTTCCACTCGTGATGCACGGGAGTAGTTATTCACTGTCACTGCTGAAGTTCTGCATCCTATTTTTAACTTGTGAATGGTACTGTTAGAAGTGCCCTCCCCCCACCCCAAAAAAGAAAAAAAAAAAGAAAGAAGAGCTTTGGAGATGGCTATAAAATATAAAACTCACTGATAAGAGGTCATTGCAAAGGAGCATGGTTAGCAAGCCCACATTCTCCTCCACAAATATTTTAAGTGTTAACAAAACAGTGCCAAGGAGAGAGAGAAAGACACAAACTATATTTTACATCCCCTTTCCTCCCACTCTTTTTAACAGTGGACAGACAGGAGGGGAGCAATGGTAGCCCCTCCCCAAGTAACTTTGTCAACCCAAACCTGCTCAGTCTTACAGCAGACAGTACCAAGAGGAACAAAAATAAGCCACCATCTGTGGCGGCTTCTGGGTGCAGCACAACTAATGTTTTCTGAGTGAACTGGCACTCACATCAGAGACAAGAGACGCATGGTGCTTTAGCAGAAACTTTTGTTTCATTCTAAATTTATTTTTTATAATCAATATTGAAAGAAATATTGATGCCAGAACTAGCAAGCTGCTTTTTTGTGAGGGACTCGAACAACATACCTTCCAAGTTGCACTGGTGAGGCTGCCACCGTATCGTGGTGGTGTGCCACAAACCAGCCCCGCTCTGAAATCACAATTCACTCCTGGCAACACAATACCTGAAATTAATTCAGAGCTCTCTGCACCTCCTGCTACTCCGACGAGACCAAAGAGCCACCCTGAACGTGCATTGTGCTGGAAGCTGCTAACAAAAGTCTACGTGTGCTGAGTAAGTCTGGAATATTGTTT
The DNA here is from genome assembly GCA_009769605.1 of Bucorvus abyssinicus. NCBI lineage: Eukaryota > Metazoa > Chordata > Aves > Bucerotiformes > Bucorvidae > Bucorvus > Bucorvus abyssinicus. Next base: position 18,110,982 of record CM020042.1, on the reverse strand, counting down.
TGGAGACGTGCTCATTCATTCTGTGAGGCAAAAACCTATTGCGGTGGAAGCAGCAGTGGTGAAGAAGTCACTTGATACGCGAGCACCAGTCTCCCTTTCTGCAGACGGACCCAATAGGTTAATTGCTAAAGTGCCATCTAGTATCTGCCAGACCAGACCCAAACGGCGCGGTGTGCTTACACCACCCACGCAGCAGGCAGTCTGAGTCTCAAAAGTTGAGTTACAGCCTTCATTGCCGTCAGGTTTCCAAACGGGCACGTCATGCACGTTATTTATGGACATCGGTCCAGGCCTTCAGACAAACACCCCGAGAGATGCGAGCTTCCACCTCAAACTCAGCGGCAGCATCTCGGTTCTCCAGTTTAACTACCGAATTACCGACTGCCTCTGCAAAGAGCCAAAGGAGTGAGAAAAACCGACAGAGAAGAACCAGGAGTTACGATGATGGGGGAAAATTCAAAATAGAAAGGCAGAAATGGAGAGGGAAGGAGAGCCTCACGAAGGGCAATGGAGACACAGAAGAAAACACGAGGGAGTTTGCTGCTGAGGGAGGGGGACACTGTGGGGAGAGGGAATGACAAATCTCACCTCACCGTGACGGACCCAGAAACAACAGCACCCGAGAGCTGAGCCACTCGCACTCGCCGGCTCGCTCTGTCCTCCCCTTTGCCCCGTCTCAAAGCCCCAGACTGGTCGCTGTGGGCAGGGAGAGAGGTAGCACTGGGGGGGGGACCCCCAGCACCCGCTCGCCCGCTCTGCCGTCCCCAGTTCCCACCACGACGGCCCTCCCCTCACACCAAGCAGCTGCAGGAGCCCAGGGCCTGCCAGCGCCTCGCAGGGCCCCACAAACCGCCCCAACGCGAGGCCTCGCGGAGAACGGGTTGAACACAAGGCCTGAGGACTGGAGCGACCCTCCGTCCTCCCCTGGGGGAGGCGCGAGGCAGCCGTCAGGGCCCAACACCACAGCGACCGCCTCGGCCAGGCGACCGCCTCGGCCCAGCGGGAACCGACCGACCCCGGCCCCAGCACGCGGAACACAAGTTTAACACTGCCGACCTGGTCCGTGGCCTCAACGGCCCCGGGCAGCCACCCGGCGCTCTGGAAACGCAGATAACATAGACGGGACGCAGCACTCTCCTCCCGGCGCTGCCGCCGGCCCTCTGGGGGCGGCTGCTGGGCCCAGGTGTCCCGTGATCGGCCCAGCCCCACAGCTGCCGCCTCTCAGCACAGGCTGCCGGCACCCACATTGCTCCAGGAAACTTCCCTCCAGCCTTGGCAACCAGCGAATGCACCAGCCCGACTTCAGCGCACGCTGTCCCGCGCGGGACCGTGCTCTGAGATCGGCGCTATTTCTGGGCCACACAAGCCCTCTTTTCCTTGTGGCCAGGACAAGCAGCTGCTCCGTACCAAGTGTTAACACCAGTGGTCCGGTTTGTTATCCACGTTGGAGCGGGGCAGGGGGACACAGCGGGTTGGTACCTCAGACTTAGCTATGATGTCCGTATATCGTACTTTCTGGCAATATCCATCGGCCTCACTGCATTTATCAGCTGGCTGCTCAACAAACAGAGCACTGCAGAAAAGTTGCCCAGGGGCAGGGTAAAGGACATCGCTCTGGTCTCTGGAGCCACAGGTGTCTGCCAGTATCTGCTAGTGATGCCCCAGCAGAAAATGAAGAACCAGACCAGAAGATGGTCCCGGTGTCACTCAGTCTACAATGCCTGCACACAGCTAATGCTCGGGGTCAGGGTTGGCTGGAGACTCACCTCGAAATGTCTGGTCCTTTTGTATGACAGTATGACCTTGGTCATGTTGAACTGAAGCTCTTCATGCTCTTCTTCAGACTGTGCCTGGCCAGAAATCCATACAGTGTTTTTGCAACAGCTGTTTTGAGACTCAACATTACCACAAAAAAAAAAGGGAGGGTGGGGAGCACACAGTGACTGTTTTACCCATGTACCAAAATCATTCATCATGCGTGACAACTGCAGGTCTTCACTGCCCATTTTCCATTCAAACGGATCGGGGGGAAAGCCAGTTTTTAAAAACTAGGGCAAAAGCCAGTAAATTACCATAAAGTTATTTATACAAGGGATATCAGAAGGCCAGCTTTGTGAGTGGAGAGCTTATATGAGGTTCTATAAACTGAAAGAAACCACGTTTTGCCCCCAGATTTGATTATCACCTGGAGGCAGCACCACTTCATCGATGAGAGATTTCCAAGGAGAACTCCGCAGAAATAGGAAGGAGCAAAAGCAAGGATCAACATGCCTTTCTGCTCAACTTTGTGTCTGACACCAAAAGAAATGCTTTTGTCTGACCTGTAGTATACTTACACAGCCACATCTTATGGCTTGTTCTATCTGTCCATGACTTCATCAGCAAAAGGTGTTTAGAGTTTGCCTGATATTAAATGGCCAGACTGAATGCATTAGTCTAGAAATGGATTATTAAATTCCACTGTCAAACTGAAGTAGTTACTAAATAGTGGAATGCAAGTGATTTAATTATATAATTCCTCATGTGTAATTTACTGTTAAAAGTTCCCATACAGTGGGGTTTCAGTCCTATTTTGATTTCTTCCTTGTGTAACTCTTCAGTTTCCTCTGCTAGGCTTTGCCCTACCTCAGTGTGTAGTACCGCCAGCTACTGTTTTGCATAGAATCCTCTTTAGGAACTGCCCCTGCTCAGCAAAGTGGTCCAAGTCACCAGAAAGGGATCTTAAAGCCCAGGAATTCAAACCACTCACAACTGAAAAATAACAAATCAACTCCATTTTTCCTTCAAGGTACAAAATAACATGCCTCCAAGTTGATGGGAATACTGTCCCACCCCTTTCAAAATGCAAAGAAAGGCTTGGTAGAATGCAGAAACCTACTGCTATTGAAGTTATGGGATGCAAAACTGTGATATCCCCCCCATCTTAACCGCCAACTCAACAGCAATATAAGAAGGATGGCCTCAACTCATCTCTCGTCCAATCAACCACTTGTTTTCAAAACCACATTGTTGCTGCCTTCCAGCACAGCTCCTCCTGAGTTCATCCCAGCACAGATTACCACTCTTCCTACATGGGGTAACATCAGTAACCTGATGGAAACAAGCATTTTCCAGCCACAAGGGACCAGAAGATGGGGATTTTCTTTCCTATCAATTCTTAGAAGACAGCAGCTGTGGGGATATTTTTATTTGGTTGTTGGTGGGGTTTTTTTGTATTCTGATCAGTTACAAACAACATATGCTGTTCTGAGTTAGAACCACTTCAACTCCAGCAACCTATTTGAGAGTCTTATTTCAGCAGAATTATTTTCTTCTCAAAGAAATCGCTAGCTTTTGATAAGGAGTTAAGAAATCACATCAATATTGGGGACAATTTTCATCTTCTTCATCTCCTCACTTACTCTAATAAGGATTAAACTGGATTAACAGAACTGGCACATTTTGGTCCTGCTTCAGACTGCATTCAGTTTAAGTTTTAAGCTTCCATTCACCACCAGGATTTTTCCAAAACGCTCCTGCTGGCAAGGCACTGAATGATTCTTAGCAACCAATCAATCAAAAAGTATCTAATTCCGCACTCTTTCTCCAAAAGTATATGCAAAAATTAAAACTGCAGAAAATTCAAACCAAATTTAAGGGTTGGTTGTTTCCTTGGCCTTTTTAAAGTCCTGATCACACCAAAGACAAGGAAGTTGGCATTTAAGCTAAATACAGCGATGCCCTCTAGTGTTCTGCAGAGAAAACCTGGCACTGGGGCTGCCGGAAGCCTTAAAAAAATTCTAGGTTAGGATTGCTGTACCATCTCAAGTGACAGGCCAAGTTTTGAAAGCTTATGGCTCACATGCAGTGTCCTTAGAATGTTCTGCACACAGCTGTGGCCAGCAGAGCGATTAGGATCCTTTCCTTCCCTCCATTACTGATGTTTGCACCAGAATTTCACCTCAAATGATGTAGGTACTTTCTGGGCATACACAGATGGCTTGAGGAACATCGGAACAAGAGGGGCTTCTGAGAATCATGCAAAAGCCTGATCTTTTCCTTTCCAGAATTCAAAAAATAAATGAAATCCGGTTCCTCTCTCATCACCTACAAACACCATCTGCAGACAGTTTTTTACTGTCTTGCCACCTGTGGTATGTGACAAATCACAGAATACCTACCCTGCACCTTCCCCAAGTCCACACAGTATTTGGTAAAAAAACCCCACCAAACAGCACACTCCTGCAGCGTTATCAAAATATTTATTTACACCCTGTACACATCACAGGACTCCACTTTGCGTCACACAAAGGACTAGAAGAGTTTTTATAACTGGAGGTCTGAAAAGCAGATGGCAAAGTCATTGATGAAGGCTGCTCTTAAACAGGCAGCTACAAGTCCTTAAATTTTACCATCCATTGCTCTTGAAAGAGAACTGTTGAGCTCTCACCATCTAGACAGAACAGAAATTTGAATGCCTTCAATTAAACTTTGAATCCCATCAAAAAAAATTTGCAGCAGAGAGAAACCACAGATCAAAAGCTGCAATAGTAGGAAAAAAAAAAAAAGAGAGATATTTAAATGAAACATCAGTTCCACCCACATCCTATCTGAAATAAAAGGGAAAAGATGAAACAGGTTACTTTCTGGCAACCTGAGGTAGACTGGTACACTTAAACTGCCAATGAAAGGCAGCGCCAAAGTCATTAAGTTGCTAGCTGGAATTTTCTTCTTGTGTGCAACTATTTAAAAATTACAAGCTGGCCTATTAACAAGGTTTCTCACTCTTTTTAGGACATTCACTGGAGCAAGGTTAACAGAGGCATGGCTGCTTTAGAGGGGAGCTAGCTTAGTCTGTTTGATAGATAGAGAGAAGCTTAGATCTTCAAACTAGGCATCACCCTGTGCCTTCCAGAAGAACTGATCCATAAGAAAACAAAAAGAAACAACTTTAATAAGTTCTGTTCATACAAGCAAGCTCTCCAAAAGCCTGCCAGAGTGACCATAGTTTTGCAAAAATTACTGGATATAAATGAAACATCCAGTGAGATCACACCTAGGTAAATTCTGGACTTGACCTGGCACTGGTGATGATTGTTTTAGGGCACTATATTTGTAGCCCTCGTGTCTGAGGCTGCAATACAGAATTTGGATGTAGAAGTGGGATCAAATTAGGAATTTTTAAAATTAGGTTTAAGCTTAGGAATTCCACTTTAAAATTTAAATTACATTCCCCTCTTCTCAGAGGACAACCAGTACATAGTCCAGCTAAACAAGCAGATACTTTTTTTCCCCCTCTAATTGGGAGTGATTACTGCCAAGCATCCTGCCCTGCAAAGACATTATTTTTTATCTTGTTATACATGTAACCAAATTAAAGGAGAAAAGAAAGCAATTTAGAGACTACCCAAAAGACAGCCAAAGGAGGATATCCAGTGTTAGCCCCACTGCACTAGGAACTATTTCTTAGAGGTCTGACACAATACATCTGTGTGCCTGATAGTGAGCACAGAACACTGTCCTGGAGAAACTGCTTGTGTATGTATATATATTAAAAAAAAAAATTAAAACAAAACTCTCAGGATCAGATTCTTCCCTGCTGTATTGTAATATTATTTGCCAGGACTAGGGTGGGGAAAGGACCATTCAAAATCCAGGGTAAAAAAAAAGCAAGGGAAAGATCTGGGGGAGACAGACAGCATCCCGACAACCCCCAGACTCCAGCCTGGCTGAATGAAATGGCTGTTCCACTTCCTTAATTTTATTCAACAGTCCAGTGCCTTTGAGACACATTCTCACCTTCTTTGAGGAGCAGCAGAACAACTTGTAAGTGAATGGAGGAAAATGCTCCAGCATTTGTCACAGAGAGTCCACACACACACACACACACACACACACACACGCACACACACACAGAGTCATATCTTCAGAAGATTTGTATTGTTCTCCAGGGCTGGGAGCCTTTTACTAGTGCTTTGCTTTGCAAAGACGCCAAGAGTGTCCATGTAAGACACTGGAACTGTCTGAAGCGCACGCAGTTTCCTCAGCAAAGCATAAACTGATCTCTTCCGTTCTTCACCTTGGCCCTCTTCTTGCACAAGTGTTTTGCTATGAGACTAGTGCTGGTGCGTTCTCAGTATTTTCTTTCTGTGTCACCATCTGCAGGTACTTCAGTCGCATGGGAGGGAGCTGCTCATAAAGATCAAATCCCAAAGGGCTCTCTGCATTGAGCAGTCTGTAGTAGAGTAGGTGCTTTTTCAAGGTCTGAAGAAAGAAACAGCAGCCATTAAGCACGTCTGAAAAGAATCTAATCTTTTTCACACTGTCTCCAACACAACATAGTACCTGCCAGAGAGTATAATTCCATCATGCCCAACATATTTAATTGCAACATCTTCTACTGAAGAGCTAAAAAGATGAGTTTCTTCTAAGAAAATTCACTTCTGATTTTCATGAGATTTCCTCTTCTTAACTCGACTCCACTGTCTACTCAACAACCCCTCACAATGACCTCTTCCCAGAAGTCCAAATGAGGTTTTGAGTGGGATCTAAGCATCTACCCTGGACCCTAAACAAAAAGGGCCAAATGACACAGCTTTGTCACACAAATGATAGACTTTGGCAAGTTCCCTGAGAAAAAGAGAAACCTTACATCTGTTTTGTTCCTTCCAGGGGAAGCATCCAACTAAGAAGAGAGATGGGAGATCACTATTGGCCACTTATTTATAGTTATGCTAGAACTACCCACCTAGGACCTCTCACTATCGAGATACAATGCTGCTTGGGCAAGAGGCATGGAAACAGAGTACAGGAGATTCATCTAGGTTCCAATGGGTTCAGTGTTTTGATTTCAGTTACTGCAAGAACTAGAAAACAGTATTTATAGACACTGCACGTCAAAATCCTGCTGCTAATCTCCCCTCATTCTCAAATGAGCAAGGCAGTTAAACACGAATTTCAAAAGCAAATCTGTAAGAGTACTGTGTCTGAAAAGTGTAAGTCCCAGTGGCACAGACTGCACGTTACAGATCCTACCTCATCCACCAGCAGCCATGTCTTCCGCAGCATGCTTTTCCGAGCAGCATCAGTCTCCTGGGAACAGAACACATACTTTGCTTAATATGGTGCAATGCTACCTCTGCCCACAGGCGTACAGCACTCCAGGAAGATGCTTTGGTCATTATGATGATGCTCCAAAGAGCTCCAGCAGAAAGGGCTTGAGATGGCTACTGCTTGGATCCCGCCTCTCTCCTCCTTCTCCTGACCGAAACTCAGCTGACTTCTCAACTTACAGGTAGAACTGTAGATCAGAGGTGCAGTATTAGCAAAAGTAATCACTGCTACAGGCCCCAAGGCCATGAGGGGGCTTCCACTCGATTATTCAAGCAAAGTGAAAGGAAACAGTACTCTGCACCTTAAGATTGCCCCAGACGGAGGCTAAATCTATTACAAGCTCTCAATGCCTGATCAGCTTCTCCATCCTCTGTTTCGTTCTTCCCCCCTGCCCCACCCCATTCCCTAGCCTACATAGTTGCTGACTTTGAAGGTTTTTATGTGGGATTAGCTACCATTAACACAAGTGCTTTAGGTATAAACAAGAGCTGCTGTCTGCATCTCATATGTGGATTCTCGAACAGCTGACCAGTCCTCAAAACATTGACTTACAATCTTTGTTTTCAAGCCCAGGGTCAGTGATTCACCACAGGCCACAGTGGACCCTTTGGAAGACCGTTTGCAAAACCCAAAGCTTCCAGCCCTGAGGCTCTGCTATCCATTACCTACCTGCGTAGTGCTGTCTTGGGAGAAAATAAAGCTGTTCACATGAGCCACAGCCACCACGTAGAGAACAGGGCACCAGGTGTGGCGCAGTGCACCAGTGACCAGTGTCCGGAAATAGAGTCGCAGGAGGTTCAGATTATCCTCAGGAGGGGAAGTGTATCGCTCGAGAGGCACAGGAAACTGCAACAAACCCATCCAGAAGCAACATCACAATTTTTGTCAGGGTTTAAGTAGTGAGAGGAAGTTCATGACTTCAGGGTGCCCATCCCCAGCTGTTTGTGTGTGCACTCCTATCTAACGTGATATATAACACGATACATAACACAGTAACATGGTAACTCAGTGGCACAATTTCCATTTGGAGCAGAGCTACTACTGCCCACACTGACTAATGTGACATACCTTTGACAAAGCATCATCAAGAGTTCAGCTATAGGGAGAGAAATTTTACTGGTTAAATCACTGCTATCGCTTTTTGGCCATCCTGGTTTGAGTTAGAACAGAACTCATTCTGTTCAGTGATTTTACTTTTCAGCTCAGTCTCTTCTAAGTGACAGCACTTTCTGAAGTTAACACCATATTTGCAGACAGTGTCTGCTGCTACAACTGGTAATGCTTGATGTTTCCAGTTACTGCCAGGGACTGGTGTGCAGAAAGGCTCTGGCTGACACTTGCTCCTGTGCAGACCAAGGTCACTGCTAAATCCTGTGTGCCACCATAGGGGTGCAGTGAGTGAGAGGCTGCACCTGCGGGGAGGAGCGGACAGGACAGGAGACCCTGAACGGACCAACAAGGGGTTCCATCCCATAGACGTCATATTCGGTATAAAGCTGAGGGATCACAAGGGTCAAACTCTCTTCTGCAATGGCCAGTGTCCAAGGAAGACTCTTGTCTGTTCTGCCTTTGACCTCAATCCGTGCATTCCTGAATTCACTTCCAAAATCCAGTTCCTGAATCTGTTTCCCATCTGCTGCTGAGTCCAGTCTGGGACTTCCCCAGTGCCTGCCCACAGCATCAGTGGTGGTGGTGATATGATTGCCATTGGGGGGACTGGGTTTGGTATTGGCTTTGCATATATTTGTATATATTTCATTTATTGTTATTATGTTCATTAAAGCGGCTTTAGTTTTCTTTTCCAATCCATAAGTCTCTCTCCCTCATTCCTTTTCTCTTCCCCTTTGGGAGTGGAGAGGGGTTAACAGACAGCATCTGTCATTTGTCTAGTGGCCAGCCCAGCCCTAACCCATGACACTGGCACAGGCAAGAAAAGTGGTTTCAAAGTGAGGAGACAGTACTTCCAACAGCACCCAAGCCTGCGAATGTACCTATGCATTTAGCCAGAAAAAGAAAGCAACTATATGTGCCAGCCAATGTTGTTGTTAACTGAAGTTTCCAGATTTTCTGGAAAAAAAATTAATTCAGATCTTCTGACTTCACTGTCTAGCTTTGAAAATTAGGTTAGAAAAGTTTTTACTACCAACTTGGTTTTGTTTGCTTCACCCCTCTCCAGAAGTCCAATTTTTATTCTCAATTTTGAGATAAGTTCTCTAGGGCTAAAACTACATATTCCACTTTGGAGCATGCTCTCTGCATGATTAAAGACAGTCATTGATTTTACTTAATTCAAAAAGCAGCCTGTCCACTAGGGTATTTCCTACTGTCCATTACGGTAATTTCAACTCAAAACAGAAAAGGGAAAAAACCCAAACAAACAACAGCTCCTCAAGGGGTCTTGCTCAAGTTTTCCAACACATAGTTTGTTTTCAAGCAACACTGCAATGAAAACACTGTTCCAAGTATTTGGCATTTAAGAAATTTCTAAGCACATGAAAAACAATCTGCTTTGAAAGGATCTCCACTGTAACATATGCCACAACTCACACCAGGGATCTGGTGTTGAGGGATCAAGTCATGACAAAGCATGTGACATAGAATCAAAGCTTTCATCTGGAATAAGGTGTTCAACTCTGTTCCTACAGATATTTGTGAAACTGAAATAGAGACAAGGAAGGGCTACTGGGAATATCAAGAGAACAGAGAACTTACCATAAGAAGCAGGCCAGAATATCTTAGCTTACTTCACTTAAGAAACAAAGGTTTATCTGGCCATAATGATACAGAAAAACTGGCCACAGGGCTACTACAACCAGAGCAAAAGCGCTGCAACCACACAGTGGAAAGCAATGCTCTCGTGTAATTTCCTGGTTCACAGTTGTGTGGAAAAAGAGTTTGAAAGGTTATCTTTGCATTAGTAAACTTTAGGCTAGATCAGCTATTGTCTGTCAACTGACACAGGATTTAAAAGCCAGCTAAATTCCATCTCTTGTGCTCTGCTCATTCAAAAGAAATACAGCCCTGCACTTGACCAATCAAATTGTCTTGCTGAGATACCTAGCAAAGCACAGCTCCAGTATAACTGAACGTGGGAACATGGTTGAGAAGGAAAATGACTCTTTGTCCATACATTGGGCAAGGAAAAGGTTCTCACCAAGGTGAGAAAAGGTAAATCGCTGGCAGAAGAATCGCTGGAAAGGTAATAGCTGGCAGAAGAACATAGGGTGCAGGCTAGCCCTTCATACACACGGGTTGTAAATTAGATGGAGGCTCTCAATCATTAGACCAGATGGGGTATGGGACAGTTTCCACTGAAGATTGAACAATTTCACAGCTCCTGTCCTCCACATATACACACATCTCCTCTGAAAACAAAGTTCAACAGGCTTCTGAAAATGATTACGTGACAAGGGCCTGCATCTACAGGCGCTGGATTCTGTTCTTCAGACTGTCCCAGCCCCAAATCAAAAGAACTTGCTCTCCATTCCTATTCTATTTTACATTCCATATCTTGAACTTTCTTCAGGGAGAATGAAAAGCTTCTAAGGAAAGAAAGCATGATTATTCTACTGGACAAGGAGAGATAGGAAAGAAGGGGAGGCACTGGGAGGATGCCCAAATCAAGGTTGAAGAAACACAGCAAAATGCCTGGTATCCAAATAACATGCAGTGACAGGCAACTACCATAGTCCAGCATTACCTCCTTAAGTGGCACTCCCAGTGCCTGCAGGATACTGGTGTGCTCCCCAAAAACAGAAAGACGCAGATGAATACTGAAACGCTTCTGTAGAGGTAGAAGAACAAAGACTCCAAAGAGTGGATCTCCAAAGGAGACACCTTCAAACTGCTCCAGGAGACTTATATAGAGATCGTGGAAGGATGCCAAACCAGGGATGGGAGCATCCAAGTTCAAGGAGTCCAATGCCTTGGGTTGGCAATACACAGAGAGAAGGGCAGCCATGTAGTGGTGGACTGGTGCTTCTAGAAAGAGGTCACTGCCTGTGAGGAAGACACACATAAGCCGTGCAAGTTTGGCAGCAGTAGGGATGCTCTGAAGGGCTTTAGCACGCCAGGTTTCTAGCAACAAGACCCACTGCAGGTTCCAGGTCACGGTCTTGATGAGATCAAGTGGGAGAGAGTTCATTACCACCCCACGTGTCTCTGCATTAGTCACTTTGTTGTAGAGGCTGATAAGTGGAAAGAATGGCCAATCTGAAGGCAGGATGGGCCCTCTGACCTCAGGAAGCAGCATTGACTGGATGAGGTAATTCCGTCCTTGGTAGGATGCTTGCGAATGCATAAGTGTATGCTGCAAGTGGACAAAATGAGAAAGGTAGCAGGAGCGGATGAAAGGCAGATTCTGGTATGATTCTCTCAGCAGAGCACCACGAGTAGCCTTTGAAAAAAATGCTGCTGCAGAGCCAGGCTGTGCCAGTTTGGCACTGGTACCCAGATGCAAGATATCAGAGAAGTCAGCTGCTTCTGGCCCTCCAGCTTTCCCTTCACTGTAAGATAAAGACAAAGAACAATTTAAGAAACAAACAAAAAACCTCACAAAACAACAACAAAAAAACCCAACCCGAAACACCAAACAAACCAAAGAGCACAGAAATTAATCCCTACAATCTTGCTGGATCAGGGAGAGTAGACCATGCACAGCACTCACAACACTTTCTACAGCATTCAGCTATAAAACTGAGTGCCTGTAAAGCATCAGCTCTTTTGCTGTTTACAGGGAATTCACAGAACTACATTTGGAGTTAGCAACACTAAGGCTTTGCCATGAAAATCCTCCACACCATGCCAACAGTCTGGTGTGAAGGCTGCAACCCCTTGTTTGGAGAGGAAGTCTACTTACCAACACAGCTGTCAGGGTGCTGAGGTGAAATATGCATATCATATAGGGCCTACATGGATCCATAAGACAATTCTCTAAATGCAGCTGCCAGTGGCACTACCGTGCAGACTGGTATTTAGAAATTGGGAAGGGTGGGTGTTTGTCACATCCATGTGCCATGGTCTCAGACCAGAGACTGACCGTGGTCTCAGATTACTTGCCAACTCTTCACAAAATGGTAGCTCTATAGCAGGTATTTGTGCAAAAAACCCCCAAACTCATAAAACAAAACACCAAACCCCCCAAAACCCCACCAAACAAACAAACCACACCCTCCCAAACAAACCCACTCACAAACTTTCCTTCTTTCTGGAAATTACAGTATCTCTTTGCAGCACCCTGGTCCAACCTCCTACAGGGATGCACCATGGCAAATATCAAAAACATTGTGATGAACAAGATGAACTGCTACCACTTTCTCGGCTAGACATAGGACATTTCACGTTTGAGATGCTCATGATATCTTCCAGTGCAAGATGGAATACATCACAGTTGTCAAATCAGCAAAAATTTTTGTAAGAACTTGTACAATAAGGGTTTAAGACAGATTTAATAAGCTTTTCAGACTACGTCAAATTCCCACTATTTTCTAGACTCACTACTCTCAGGACAGCAGATGCTGGGCTTTAGTGAGAATCAGTTCTATTCTCGCCACAGAAGAGATCAAAAGAAACCGGTCACGTTTCTCAACATTGGTACAACACAGAGAAATCTGCAACCACAGTGCTGGTCTGATTACAAGGCTCCGTGACTGGAGAATATGCCCATGAGTAACTAAAATTTGAACGCAGGCCCTATTAAAGGCCGAAAAGTATTACAAAACTGGAGTGCTAATACGTGCTTTTTCAATTTTCCCACATTTTCCCATGTATCAGACTACAGAAAGGAAAAAATGCAAAGCTTACGGAAGAAACTCTGGATTAAAGACAAGATCCAGTAGGACCTCGTAAGCCAGATGCTCACTCCCTGGCAACAGACGGCTTAGCAATGCCACGGCAACACAGTGATGGAGCGAGGCATGCTGGGCGTAATCCAGACAAGTGCCTGCCTGTACAGGAAACAAAACAACAGATAAAAGCACTGTATCATTTGTCAACGAAGCAATCAACAAGGATGGGAGGGTCAACTGAGACAGATCTTGCTGGAAAGTGAGACATTGAGGCAGACTGCAAGAACTGTCAGCATTCATATTGAGATCTTTCTGCTTGCCATGATTGTCTTAGACAGCCAGACATCTTTCTAGCAGCACACCTGAAAACTTTGCTCTCACTCTCATCCAAAGACAGGCAAAAATGTAATTTTGCCATGCGAAGGATTTTGGATCTAAATTCGCACATCAGTAATTGTAAAGATATTTGCTAATGGCACATAAGAGACAGCTAAAGAGTCACAAGACCCAAGTCAGATATGAGAAAGAACAGGGATGCAAAGACCCATTGCCAGTCCGACACACTGAGTAGGAGAGGCCAGGGTGAAGTCAATTTCTCGGGTGAAAGAAATGAAAGGACTAATAACGATACCATTCTCCGAGCCAATGCTAACACAAAGTACTGCAGATGGTACTCATGGCGCAGGATCCACGCAGATGAGGGAGTTACAGAGGGAGGTCCAGTTTGCCAGCTTTGATGCAGATAATCCTTCAAGCCTCTGAAGTCCAGCACGGAGCTGTACTATAAAGGAATCAGAAGTGGAGACAAATACTACTAAGACAGTTCATGCTTGGAGGAAAGTAAAACATAACCCTCTCCAAGGCCTACCCCATGCCTTCTCACATGAGAAGTCCTGTTGGCTACTCCAAAAGGGATATTTAAAAACAGCCTGAAAAATATTTTCTTTTCTGCCTCAGGGTTCACTTGCATCCATCATGATCATCGCCACCACAGGTAACCAATAGTGACTCCCTACATTTTCCATAGTGCGTTGTAAGGCAGAAGTCTGGCCAGTGGCTTAAGATGTTTTCCTCTCATCTGGCCAGCTATTCCTATTAGTAACCGGTCAGCTAATTCAACATAAAGTGACAGAGGAAGACTTTGACAAAGCTTATGCTAGGTACTCCATCTCTCTAGGGCTATGCCATTTACTCTTCAGAGTTCGCAGTCTTCCATGACACACTCATTCTCAAAATTCGGTACAACCAGAAGTGGGAAGAAACCTCTTCAGTCACGGTAGCACTAGTTCTCTTGTTTAATTTGATCCCACTTTAATTTGTTATGTACACTTCAACCATCCCTTTTGTCCTCTGACATTTATTTTGCTTAGCCTAAAAACAGTTATTTAACTCTTTTCAACATTCTTTATATAACCATCCTTTAAGTGTCATCATCATTCATCACCTGCTTTGTAATTCCAGCTTCTCAGTGTCAACTGCATATTGGAATTCAAAAACAGAGATATTTTTCAGATCCTCGTCCCACCTGTTCTGAAAATGGGAGTATTTCTCTATATAGTAGTTCAACATTTTTAAAATAAATATTCCTTTTTATTACAATAACAATTCCTTTTTATTAGTCCTACTAATATCACTCTTAAGCTTGAGAAGATACAAATACTAAACCCCCCTCACAAGTGTATCACCATTAACCTAGAACTTACAGTGAAAAAGTCTATTCTCACCTTGCTGGTCAGGCCCTTGTGAATATGAGTGATGCTATTGATGAGAAATAGGAGGGCAGTGAGGAAGGGGAAAGGTGACTTGGAGCCAACCAGGCTCAAAGGAGGTTTGCCTCCAGTGCAACTCAGAGATGCAATGCTGAAGACAGATTCTGGTGCTGCAGAACAGGACAGAGGGTTGCACAAAGCAGAACATGGCCTGTGTGAACCGGTAAAGAGAGAGAGGTCAGGTCAAAAATACTCAGACTGATGAATAATTACCTTGTAGGAATGTTACTATCTGAACTGTGCCACACATTGCAGTAAAACAGAGGCTCTGAGGATTGTGCAAGAAAAAATCACAGTACCACAGCTGGTCAAGTAAACACTATCGCCATACAAGCTAACGCCAGCGAGCTGTCGTGAATCCTAATCTTCAGCTAAAATATTCACCATGTGCAGAAATACTGATGCAGTGACGCATCACTGACATCAAATATTTGAAAGCATTGGGCTTGGTTTAAAAAAAAAATAGACATTTCCTCATGTACATACATAAAACAGGCTAATAAAGCTGCCCACCCGCTCCAGACATTTCAATAACTGGCAGGCAAAGGCAAAAAGCCAGCTTGTATCTAAAACTGACTTTGCAGAAATGCTGCCCCTTACGTACCCATGAAATGCATAGTTTTAAAGTCCATTCAGAAAGAATCTAGCTTTAATGTACATAAACATACTGCTCTTGGTATGTGTGCTCACTCTCCGCAGGCAAAACTAGAATTTTTCACTTGCTGGCCCACACTGGACATCCCATGTTTGTACAAGGAAGACCACTCCAAGGAAGAGTGCGAAGCATGTTGCTCAACAGTAATGGGGCAATAGGGCAATTCCCGTCAAAGATCCATATTACTCTAGGACAGAGAACTCATTCTTTAAATGCATTGCTCTTCCTTCCACTGACATTACCATGTAGGAGATGCATGAACACATCTATGGCTCATAAAGCACCCTGAACTCCTGGCCCTGATCTGTCCAGAACATTTAGACAAGATTGTCAAAATATTAAGGCAGAGATAAGATGACCCTTTCTTTTCGCCAGCCAGTGTTAAGAGCAGCCTAGGAGAATTCTTGCTGACAGGCTTTCACAGCTTGACCAAAGCCACTGTTTTCAGACCTCAAAGACAGGCATGGAAGGGTCTAATGGGTGCCCTTGTGTTGGAAGCTTTCATGCTAAGAGCTTCAGACCTCAGTTCTCAGACATGAAAGAACACTGGCCAAACTGTTTGGTGACCATTCAAATACCATTTAAAGCCAAAATTTCAAGTGCCTGTTACATCAGATGTTCTCGGAAGCAGCCAGATGTCTCTCTGACTACAAGTTAGGCCTTTTAGGTTCCCCCTCTCCAGATGACAGATCGCAGGCTAGTAGGGAAGCTCCCTCTACAGCAGAAAGACAGAATACCTGCAGTGCTTAACAGTTCCCAGAGCCAAAGACAAAGCTTCAGTTATTCAAATTTCTGAAAGAACAGTTTGTATCTGGCCTCTCACTTTCCTGCAGGGGCTTTCAAAGCCTTAGTGAAGCTCTGCAGGAGCTCAAAGACAAGAGTCCAGTTTAAATAATTTTATATAAGCAAGATCACACAGAGCACGTGAATGGTACGCGCACGCACACACTTACCTCCCTAATACAAGAGGGACTCAAACGTTTGGTTTGGGTTTTTTTAACCAGCAAAACCAAAGAAGAATCAAAGCCAAGAGTGACTAAAATAAATCGGAAATTGCTACAAAAAAACCCCACAGCTACGTGGAAGGGCAGAGATGCAGAGCCTGCAGCAGCACCAGTGGAAAAGGAGGAACTGGAGAATCTCTGCGGTCATCCTGGTTTTTGCTGTGAGTGGAGAGAGGACAAAGCAGGGTATAGACAGAGCCCTACTGCACTCTAATTCACTTATATGGGGTACGTATGTACAGGAGAAAGAAATGTATAGTATAGAAATAAGGCACCCTTAGCTTCTGGCAACAGCATCTTAGCAGTGAAATGATTTTACCTGAGCAAGTCCCACATGCTGTGTATGGCTGACTGGCTGAGAAGGGGCTGCAGCACCTCAACTGTCAAACGTTCCAGTTCCTCTAAGCAGTCAACTGGATTGACTGATGGCTACAGAAGGCATGGAAAAAGACAGGAGAAAATGGTGAATGAAGGCACTCCAGTGAGGCCAAAGAGACATGTTGATTTAATTGCTTTCTCTGTGTTTATTACGTTTTTGCCCAACCACATCATCTACATAGTGGTACTGGTCTGGGTTAGAACTGGCCTCACTGCTGGTAGTGTGGAAGCGGAGAGCTGGCACTGCAAGGTGATCTTGCACTCAAGTATTAAAATGCATCACAGAGATCTCTTAATTGGCTGGAAGTAAGGTATGGGATCGAGATGCCCTAAATGAAAACTTGTCCTAAGTGTCTAAAACCCCCTCCCCATACCATCTATGTGCTGATTTTTCCATTTATCTTGAAGATGACACAAAGGTGATCAAAACTACCTTGAGAAAGCAGAGTTATAACATGTGGGTCTCACAAAAAAATTACATTAAAAAAAAAAAATCAGCTGTATGAAGTCCTATTGACCTACCCATCAAAGCACGACTGTGGATGAACACTGCACAGAGGAGGATCTGTGGCTTTTAGAGAACCATCCAAATCATTCTGACCCTAGTAGGCAATATTCCAGGTTGAAGGAACATCTTGGCAAATTTTAATATTCTTTCCCTTCATTAGAATGCTGCTTTAGGATACAGAAATACTCATTTCCATTACATAAAATATTATTTTCCCCCAGGTGAAATCCCCCTCCAGAAATCAATAAAATCTACATGAAGATGTTAACCTTAGTTCTTAGTAGTCTAACAAAAATATTCCAGGAAGGTCCCAGTATACGCTAATCTAGTTACCATACAAGTTGATTTTTTTTTTTTTTGCACTAGTCCATTCAAACACGCTACATGCAATTTTATTTTTTAAATCAGATTAGCTAAACACAGGTAGATGAGTAAACTTCTTTTTAAGTGGAAATAAAAAAATCTTACAGTTCAAGGACAAGAAACTATTTTGTCAGCCACTTGTCTGGGATATCTATAAAGGTTAAAAAAGAATATTAACCTCTTGCTTATCCTGGTTTTCTAATGCTCAGGACCTAATGACAGCACATGAAGGGTACTACCAACCTTTGGGGTACCAAAGACATCTTTGAAAGATAGTGGTGGTTTCCACCCCAGCCACAACTTACAAACTCAGCTGCTTTGGGCAAGGTGCAGAGGAGTTGCAGAAGCATGAGTAACTACAGCCATTAAATTTACCCCACACCTTGAAGACAGCTCTTCCAGGTCAGAACTCGGGCATGTCAGTTGGGCAGTAAAGAGGAAAATTGCATTTATCTTTCAAACATGAACCTTTAAGGTAGGTAAAGCATAGGACATTATTCTTCAAGAGCACACTGATGCGTCCCCTTCAGAAAACCCACTTTAAAAGATGGTCACATACTACAACTGTAAGTAGGTTACAAAATTTGACCTTGAATTAGGGGCAGCAAATAAATTTATCTTTGTTTCCTATCCAAAGTTCATGCAGCATGACGCTCAACACACCACCTTCCAATCAGTTTGCTGCGGCATAGCTGTCCACATGTAAGGTCTCAGACCACAGCAAATACAAAAATGTGCAACTTGATTTAGCTCACAAGGAGATAAGACTGTCAAACTAAATTAGTTCATATTTGCTTCATGCTTTGGATCTCTGCAGTAAATCAGAACAGTCACAACACTACAACATATCTCGATTGAGACTCTGAGCCCAACAGAAGAAAGGAAAACAGTGGTATTTGGCACTACTAACGTGAAGGATCAGCGGGCTTACCTGATCCTAAATGCCACACAACCTAGATGTGAGCTGTGGTAAACAAAAACTAGTCCTCAACTAAATGCCTCAACATCTGTCTTTTTCAGCATTGCCTGCAAGTTCAGTTTTCAGCAGTAAGACACAAGCTGTTGCTGGTGAGATGAAAAGATAACCTGTATCTTCAGGCCTTACCTGTTGGCTGCAAGCACTGTAATAAACTCCCAAGTAGATCACATAAGTTGTGGTCAGAGGCTGGAGAGTTTGCCAAGTTTCTGTCTGCGATATCTCCTGGAGGAATTTTTTCAGACTGGTCTCAAGGAAGGGCTGTAAGCCTGACACTTGATTCCATGCTACTGGAGGAGGTGGAACCTGTTGACTGTCGTCTGAGCTATTACTGAAACACAATGGAAGAATGACACATGATAGCAAGTGTGTCTCAGAAACAAATGTCTCTTTAAATCATCATTTTTAATAGCAAGATTTCCAATTGCATGTAGTTTGGAAGGCGATATCTGGCAACAGTCACTAGGGGAAAAAAGTCTTTGCACGCTCCCACAGACCAGACCAAATCAATTTAGGCAGAAAGAACAAATGCAGAATCTACTCATGAAAGCTGAAGTTTCTTCACCTGTACTACTCTGTCCTTGAGCGAGGCTCTAGTTTTACCGGACACACTACCTCAGTATCCAGCTCTAGTTAAAAGAGTTCCTCACTTTTCACCAGAAAAAGTACCCGTGTCTTCAGCAAATCCTACCGCTTTGACATCTATTAAAATCCACCATCTCTGAATCCTGATCCACCTTGGCCTGTGCAGAAAGGTTACTTCCTTCAAACCGAAGGGAGGTTGTTATCCCCCAAAGGGAAGGTCAAAGGAGCTTCCTACCGCCTTTCAGCAGGGCATATGGCTAACACTGCCCTTCTGCCCCATAACTGAATGCTGACTTTTTACTCCTGCCTCTTGCCAGGCTAGCAGGCATACAACTGTTACACCAGATACCACTTCTGACCTTGTGTCAGAGAGAATACGCCCCACCATGCAGGGATTCACGAGTGGGACAGTAAACCACCCAAAATTAAGGAAAAAAAGAAGATGATAGCCAGGTCTCCAAACCAAAGAAAGGAAAGACAGGATGACAACTACTCAGATACACAGAACTGGTGAAGGGAGGACATACCTGCTCAGCTTGGCCTGCAGCTCCGCCGCGTAGCCTGCTGTTTGTGTCACGTGTATCAGCAAAGTAACTACTGCCGTAGCTCGCTGGACAGACAACTCAACCATAGGGCTCTTCCCCCTGCAAGCGCTGAGCAACTCAGGCAGGGACTGCAGTATCCTCACCAGCACAGGGTAGAGATCCCTACAGTATGAATGAGATTATGAGAACCCACACCAAAATAACAAAAATAAACATAGAGTAGACATGGAAAAAGTTGACAAAGGAAGAATACTGTCATTCCAAATCATGCAAATGTAAGCAATCTTCTGCTGTTTTTCTTTCTTCAACACTATTTACCGTGCTAAAGAAGTTACATAGTTTTTACACTTTATTAACCAATACACCTGATCAGGCTAGAGGACACAAAATGCTGTTGTGGAGACAGAATTTCCCTTCTGAAACTTAATACTGCTCTCCCTTTTAGTCCTCTTCAGAGCAACTCAATAGCTATCTCTGTGGTTCCAAAACAGTGCAATTACAGGAAGAAGATTCAGTGCTTGACATCAGTCAAACATACCTCAAACAGTACAGACCTTGATGGTCAAGCACAAGAACTTGTGCTGAACTGAAAGTCAGTGCAGCATGCAGTTTGTCCGCATCAGTCTGCCTCACTTAGCATGCATGCTGGTGACTGCTGCCCACAGAGGGCCTTCGGATCATCAGATTCAATCCCAGCTGTGCCACAGACTCTGCGTCTTGACATCACACAAGCACAGATTACTCATGCCTTCAAGGGGAAAAAGATGCAGCCCTAAAAAGTTAGTGTGATCTCCCATAGTACAGAGAGGAAACAACATAATACCAGTGCTTCACAGGAGATAAAGAACAACTAGAAAAATACTCAACAAATACCTTTAGAAACTGTGAGGTTTACTGCAGGAGACCAGAGAAAGGGAGATAAGACTCCCTGAAGTGAGCAGAGACTGAGCCTAGAGATACAGCAGGAAAACTAGGATACAGTTGCCATCATGGAGCCATGGTGGGAGGATTGGCAAAACTAGAATGCTGCATTGGATGTCTACAAACTCTTCAGAAGGGACAGGTCAGGAAGGAGAGGCAGTGGAGTGGCCCTGTGTTAGGGAGCATTTTGATTGTCTAGAACTTAACAATGGAGATGACAGGGTTGAGTGTTTATGGGTTAGAATCAGGGGGAAGGCCAACAGGGCAGGCATCACGGTGGGAGTCTGTTATAACAGACCACCCAACCAGGATGAAGAGGTAGATGACATATTCTATAAGCAGCTGGGAAAAGCCCCACAGTCGTTACCACTTGTTCTTGTGGAGGACTTCAACTAACCAGATGTCTGCTGGAAATACAGCACAGCAGAGAGGAAACAGTCCAGGAGGCTCCTGGAGTGTCTGGAAGACAATGTCCTGACACAGCTGGTGAGAGAGCCAGCTAGGGAAGGCTCCCTGCTGGACCTGCTGTTTGTGAACAGAGAAGGACTTGTGGGTGATGAGAAGGTTGAAGGCTGTCTTGGGGGTAGTGATCACAAAATGACAGAGTTTTTGATTCTTGGGGAGGTAAGGAGAGGGTCAGTAAAGCTGCCACCTTGGACTTCCAGAGGGCAGACTTTGACTTGTTTAGGAGACTGGTTGACAGAGTTCCATGGGAGGCAGTCCTGAAGGACTAAGGAGTCCAGAAAGGCTGGACATTAAGACGGAGATCTTTTAAGTTACAGGAACAGCCTGTCTCAGTGTGCTGTAAGATGAGCCAGTGGGTGGAAGATTGCCATGGCTGAACAGAGAGCTTTGGCTGGAACTGAGGCAGAAAAGGAAAGTCTACGGCCTGTGGAAGAAGGGGCAGCCACTCAGGAAGGCTACAAGGACCTTCCGAGGCTGTGCAGGGAGAAAATTAGAAAAGCCAAAGCCCAACTAAAACTTAATCTGACCACTGCTGTAAAAGACAATAAAAAATGTTTCTATAAGTACATCAACAGCAAAAGGAGGGCTAAGGAGAATATATGTCCTTTCCTGGATGCTGGTGGGGGAAACATAGTGACCACGGATGAGGAAAAGGCTGAGACACTGAATGCCTTCCTTGCCTCAGTCTTTAATAGTAAAACTGGTTGTTCTCCAGGTATCCAGACTCCTTAACTGGACAACAGGAAAGCAGAGCAGAATGACACGGCCATAACCCAAGAGGAAGTGGTCAGTGACCTATTGGCCAGTTATGCGCTTACAAGTCTATAGCACCAGATGGGACCCACCCAAGGGTACCGAGGGAGCTGGCAGAAGTGCTCACCAAGCCACTTTCCATCATTTATCAGCAGTCCTGGCTAACTGGAAAGGTCCCAGTTGACTGGAGGTTAGCCAATGTGACGCCCATCTACAAGAAAGGCCAGAAGGAACTACAGGCCTGTCAGTCTGACCTCGGTGCTGGGGAAGCTTATGGAGCAGATCATCTTGAGTGCCGTCACACAGCACCTATGGGACAACCAGGTGATCAGGCCCAGCCAGCATGGGTTTATGAAAGGCAACTCCTGCTTGACTAACCTGATCTCCTTCTATGACAAGGTGACACACTTAGTGGATGAGGGAAGGGCCACGGACATTGTCTACCTAGACTTTAGCAAAGTGTTTGACACTGTGTCCCACAGCATTCTCCTGGAGAAAATGGCTGCTCCTGCCTTGGATAAGTGTACTCGTGTACTCTGCTGAATAAAAAACTGGCTGGATGGCCAGGCCAAAAGAGTGCTGGTGAATGGAGTTAAATCCAGTTGGCAGCCAGTCACCAGTGGTGTCCCCAAGGGCTCAGTATTGGGGCCTGTTCTCTTTGACATCTTTATCAATGATCTGGATGAAGGGATCGAGTGCACCCTCAGTAAGTCTGCAGATGACACCAAATTTAGCAGGAGTGTTGATCTGCTTGAAAGTTGGGAGGCTCTACAGAGAGCTCTGGACAGGCTGGATCCATGGGCCGAGGCCAATGGTATGAAGTTCAACAATGCCGAGTGCCGGGTCCTGCACTTGTGCCACAACAACCCCCCGCAACGCTACAGGCTTGGGGAAGAGTGGCTGGAAAGATGCCCGGTGGAAAAGGACCTGGAGGTGTTGGTTGACGGCTGGCTGGGTATGAGCCAGCAGTGTGCCCAGGTGGCCAAGAAGGCCAACAGCATCCTGGCTTGTATCAACAATAGTGTGGCCAGCACGAGCAGGGAAGTGATCATCGCTCTGTGCCCGGCACTGGTGAGGCCGTACCTCGAATACTGTATCCACTTTTGGACTCCTCACTTCAAGAAGGACATTGAGGTGCTGGAGCATGTCCAGAGAAGGGTAATGAAGCTGGTGAAGGGTCTAGAGAACAAGTCCTATGAGAAATGGCTGAGGGAACTGTGGTTGTATAGTCTGGAGAAAAGGAGACTCAGGGAAGACCTTATCACTCTCTACAACTACCTGAATGAAAGGAGGTTGTAGCGAGGTGGGGGTCAGTCTCTTCTCCCAAGTTACAAGCCACAGGATGAGAGGTAACGGCCTTAAGTTGCACCAGGGGAGGTTTAGGCTGGATATTAGGAAAAAATTGTTCTCCAATAAGGCAGGCATTGGAACAGGCTGCCCAAAGAACTGGTTGAGTCACCATCCCTGGAGGTATTTAAAACGATGTGTAGGCGTGGCAGTTAGGGACAGGGTCTACTGGTGGACTTTGCAGTGCTGGGTTAATGGCTGGACTCAATATTAAAGGTCTCTTCCTACAAAAACAATTCCATGATCCCTATATTTGCCCCTCAAACAAGGTGTCCATCATCTCTGTTGTACTTTCCACTCCCATTTCTCCAACTTTGGGCTGTACCTGTAGAGATCACAGGCCTGACCATAGCCAGCAGCCACAGCCCAGAACCGGAAGGCTTCGGTGCTTAGTCTGATGGCTTCTTCCCTTGGCAGGAGCAGATCCAAAGGGTCTTCAGCTACAAATCGACTTAATCGACTTTTCATTTCAAACTGGTTAAGCTGTAAAACAGCAAACAAAAAAGAACAACAGAAAAGACAGCGGAATAAGCGCTATCAGTTGCCTCATCACTGTGACACACCACAAGAGCTGCAGATTTCAATTCAGCTCATTCTAAACTCCTCTTGCACTGTTCAAATCTTTATCTTGTCTTTATCTTGTGCAATCTTAAGAAGCATACTACAAAGAAACAATAAATGGTTAATGGCTATTAAGAGAGAAGTATTCCTGTAAGGGATGCCTAGGTGTTACCTAATCCATTCCTAACACAAAACAACTACATCTAAATCATTTACAGACACAGGTCTGTCTAGCCCTCACACTCTTGTTTTGGATGCTTTCGCCAGTATTTAACTGGGTTTGCTTTGGTTTTTTTTTTTTTAAATATGTAATTATCCTTAAGTAGTCATAAATGGAATTCTATTAGTCAGTATCACATGTAAAGGAATATCTTATGAAAAACACTATACAAAAGTACTGAATTGATGCCTATATTCTTTTTGGGAGGTCACACTAAATGGCTTTCAGAAGTCCTACAACCATAATCTTTCCATGATCCTGTGTTTATTACTTCTGTAGGATTATAGAATTTTAATGCCTAGGAAATGTTCTGAGGTTATTTTAATATCAAATTAAGTATGACATGACTCATTTGCAGTTCTCTAGAAATATTTTTTATCCTCCCCAACGACTGGGTATTTTAAGAAGAGTTTCTCTTTCCCTCTCCCACACATACAAAAGCTTGTGTGTGCTCTGTCTAAACAAATGAGTTCGTATCTTTTTCACAACGCGAGGACATATTATAGATAATTTAAGCTTCAAATGCTTTAGAGATATCTTGTAGGAAAATCAGCGCATACCAGCAAGAAAGCAAAGGATCTGATGAATCAAACTATGAATTCTGATACCCCTCCTACATAATAGAGGGCAAAGTCAAATTTACTTCCAGAGGAGGAAGATGGAAAAAAATTGTTGTTAGATAAAATAAATACCTACATTAATGATTTTTATTTAGGTTTTTTTATTATTATCTTCCATTCCCATGTTTAAATGCCTGTGATAAGCCATACAAGAGAGACACAGAACCAAAGCCTGAGTGGCAAGAACCTTGTAAGCAATTTTTTCTTGCCTTGAAACACCTGGAGTACACAAAGCATGAAACAAGAGTAAAATTCAGAGATTTTCTATTATGTTCCTAGCACCACTTACAGCCTTTAAATATCCCACTATCCATTATCAGCACATTAGTCTACGTATTTTATAGTACAGACTGGTGTTCTTCTGCTGATGTTAGCAATTTCCTGGACAGCAATTCATTAGATGCTGTTAATGATACTGAACCAAAAACCCTAAGAGGTACTCATTGCACTGTAATGGGTGCTCCCCTTGGTAGATGTTACGCATTTATAACACCAGTGTGATTACCTATATGGCTGAATGCAATCATCTCTGAAGTGGAATACCTGTCCAGAAGTAGATGAGAGAAGTTAGAAACACCAATAAATGACCTCAGAAATAAATGACCTCAGGAAAGTTCAATCAGGGTTGTAAAACACAAGGATAGTGATTAAATCTCTGGTTTATACAGTCTTAAGATGACTATCACTGGTACACAGCAGAGTGTCACACATCAATGCGTGTTCTAAACATCTGCTTTTGGTCAGTACCACCGAGCTGTGTTATGTGATTTTGCACAACTGCTGTGCAAAACAACCAACCAAAAACCAACAGAGAAAAGCTTGAGATGGGTCTTCTACTGGTACACACACTAGGAGACCGTCAACAATTCCTTCAAAACACACATATGCACCTTCTTCACAATGATCATTTTAGCTTCAGCTCACAGTCACCTCCAATTAATCCCCTATTTCTAAGGCATAGAGAACAGAGGCCTTTGCAGTCAGAAAAGCTCTTCTAAGAATCACTCACCAGCCTGGCGGTTGCGTTTCGGCCTCCAGATGCCAACACTCTGATGAACTTCATAGCAGTAGCACAAGCAACTCCATGGAGGCTGGTGAGTAAACACCCTGGTTCAGCCACTTGGGGATCCCACTGAGTAGGGAGAAATTCCCTGACAATTGTCTCAATCAACCGAGGACAGTCAAGCAGCTGCAGACAAACAGCAGGCAGCACGTAACTAAAGGTATGCAATTGTGTGGACATGCAGAAGTCATGCAAAACACACCAATTTATCTCATCTCCTTGTCATAACTTTACCTTGCTGCTTTTTTTCGTTTTTCAAACCTTCCTCTACCATTCCTGAGCTCCTGTACAATGGGAGATTTACCTGGCTGCATGCTTCAGAGGAGTGCCTTGCTATGTGGGTGAGGATGTGCAATATATCCAGGACTACTGTTGGAACAGGTCGTACCACCTCCAGGATGTACCTCAGCCGGTGTTGGATCCGTGTCTTGAGAAGACCCTGACAGGAAAAAGAAAAACAAAACACACACACACATACACACACCCCCATTATGCTCTTAACAATTGCTCTCTGAACCGAAAGACAAAAGCAGATTCAATTACATCTTCTGCAGAGAGACTGTTTTAAAATTACCAGTGAGGAAAACAAAAGAAGTAAGTTTCTGCTGATTTGCCACTACACTAGCAAGAACAACTGAACTTCTGTTCTGAGTGAGACCATTGGTAGGGTTTGAATACTTGTGTTTTCCAGAGTATGAAACTGTAAATAACAGGGAATAGGAAAATAACCTTCCCTGTAAAGGACTACTGAAACCTAATGGGGCTGAAAAGCATTTTCATGCTCCTTGAATCATTTTGGCTAGACACCACCCTCAGCTAATGCAGCACTCTGATAGTACCCATTATGTCAGAGAAAGCTGACAGAAGCAGAGAAGAGACACGAATTCCTACTTTGCAGTAGGAAAAGAGATGCAGGGAGAGTATGTGATTTCTATAACGGTTCACAGAGAAGACCATGATCAGTGGTGGTGCCAGGAAACAAATCTTCAGTTTAAGTGACAGTGTTATGCATTCCTAGTTCTGGAAAAAGGCAACTCCTTACATCTGAGTTCGTAGTACTGATACTTTTAAAAAGTTGCAAGCAAGCAAGGTTGTAGTTCTAAGGCCTGGCCAATTTCAGCTGCTAGTTTAAATACTCCTTTTTCCTTATGTATGGAGTAATTGGGTTGTAATGGCCAAGAAGCAGATGTGAAATTAAATTTCACAACTGGAACAGTGGAAAATTTCATCCCAAATACCTTCTGAGTTTGGGCCGCTAAGAAGAAATTCATTATGCTGAACCAAGCAACTGTTTCCAGAAACACGAAGTGATCTCCCGTCTTCTTATCTACAACTCTCTGGTTAAGCTTTTTAAGCAGTGTCACCTCATAGAATACATCTGAAATCAGAGGCCCTAAACAAATCCAGATGCCCAAGTACAGTAACTCATTTGCCTAGTGAAGTTTTTAACCAAGTGCTATTCAAACACAGGCTCAAGCACATGGACTACGTGATCACAGGTTTTAATGATTGTAGCAGGCAAGAGTTGCATGAGCTTCACCAAGGCTGAGTTTGAGATAACAAAGATTGCTATTTTTATACCTCATATCAGGAATGTGTGATTAGGCTTAAATATGTGAGAAAACCTGCAACTCGTTATCTGAGAAATGCAAATATGACGAATGACACTGGGGTAATGCTAAGTAGCCACCTTATGTCAAACACAAAAAGAATGTCATTGTGCAAATCTAACTAGCTCTGAACTCTCTAGATGTAATGCTCATCTTAAACTTTACAAAAGTGCATACAGATGCTTTAATAATGGATGGAACCTTTTCACTTTCAGCTCAAGGAACTGAGCTTGAAAATCATGTTTGTATGCAGTCTTTCAGCAAGTCTTATAAGATCATCAGTGTGCTGGTTGCCAATTTCCCTAGCGGAAGTTAGAGACACTTAATGCTACTGAAATCACGCAGGTCAAGCCTCTACATTTTAAGAGATCAATAAAATTTCCCTCATAGTAATATATGACAGAAACGTAACATCCAACAGCCAGGGAATGTTCTATTTCTTGGTCAAAACGTTCTCAGTAGGAGGGTGGACATTTCAACAGCACACACAGCCACTGTGCAGAGCCTATTTTCCTAAAAAGATTTCAGGTCTAGCTCTGTGCTTACCTTTACAACATCATATCGGGCCACATCTGGATCTGGCTTGTTTTCATGCTTTGTTTTTTTACCTTGAGACTTCTCTGTTCTATTTAATTCTTCTTCTTCTTCCTCCTCTTCTTCCTCCTCATTGTTGGGGACAAAGGGGAATGCAGCCATCCCTTGGTACCATGAGAAAGTCCAATCAAGATATTTCTGTAAGAAGAGTAAAAGCACATAAAATTCTCACAAAGAAATTGTGGAAGACAAAAAATTTTCAAGGATGCTTTTGATTACAGAATGCTTTATTGATTCCCACCTAACCCCAGGAACACAATAAAGGGTATTCTAAATATGTACCAGTAGAATGCAATGCTTTTTCAGGAAAGTGATTTTAACCTGTGACACACACACACCTGGGAAAACACGGAAAAGCAATTACTATGAGGTGAATTAAATTCACTACACAGGTAACAGAAATGCAGCTTAACTAGAAAGTGTTGAACATAAAAATAAATAAACAAACCAAACCAAGACTCTAGAAGTTAAAGTGGAACGCAGCATTTACTGCCTCTATTTCCATTTCTAGACCTGTGTGGAACTCAGGTCACAAATAATACAGAATAGTCATTTAATAGTTGGTATGTTAAAATAAAGACTGCCTGGTGTATTTATTCATGTCTGTTTGGCTTTTGTTTGAACACGCCTCCGCTCAGCAAATTAAAATTAGCTGTTCACAGCTAATGAGAGTGTCAGATACTCTCAGATTCTAGGATAATACTGTCATAAGTGAGCGTTCAACTCTTCAGAGAGGGGATTGCTCCCATAGCAGATCTACTTTCCCCAAAATGCTTTAGAATATAAAAGACAGTAAACTCAATTGTTTGCACTACGTAATAACTGCTTTGAATTTCCTGAACTAGCAATCAGAAATAACTACTACATTAGTCAGAAAAGAAGTGGCAGAATTCAACTAAATCCCGAGCTGTTTTGAAAAATTTCAAATGCAAGTGCCAAGGAAGCACAAGTTATTATCAGACATTAAAAAAAAAAAGGCAATATTAAACAATGTTGGTAAGTGAATGACATGGTCAATAGAGGCCTGACTTTAGGGGATGAAGCTGTGAGTCCATCTGGAACACAGAGTACGAGACTACAGCCTTCCTTCCACCAAGAGAAGGAAAAGCACAAGACAGAGTATCTGGATGTAGTATCATCAAAGGAAATAAAGAGAAAGGTTATTCCTTGCATAGCCATTGATGAATGAACAAACCTTCAGACAGCATGATTTTTATTTTATGTGTGTCGATCTTCTGTGTTTATAGTGGGGATAAATACCATTTGCCTTACAGATCCTGGAGCAAAAGGCCAGACTTCCAGCCCTATCCCTTCCTCGGAAACCTTTGAAACTCAGCAGCACAACACTCTAGGAAGGACTCTCCAAATGAGAAAATATACTGATACAGCACTCACAGTGCTGCTCTTGACATCGAGAGAGTCAGCAATCCCCGCTTACACAAGACATCACGCCACAAGCTTTGATCTGAGAATCAGAGCATTGCAGGAAGTTATACACCAGAGTAATGTCAGGAGAAAGAAAGATGATTCAAAGCATTCATTACCTACCATGGATGGGCAGGACTCATCTAGCAGAATACCACTAGGTTAGAAAAGGAGCTATCATTTCTTGGAGAAAACTACCTAGACCTTTCTTTCTCTTGCTTCCTCACTGGGGATAGCTCTAAAGGCCTAAAAGAAGTTGCAGGGGGCTTCTTGAGATGCACCCACTCCTCTATCATCAGCCCCTTTGCAGTCTGACACAGGAGCACTCTCAACTCTTCAACTTCAAACACAGTCCACAGCATGCTTTGCCTATAATGCCTTCCTGACTGGACCGAAGCAGTCCATCTTAATCTTGCTGCTCAGGGCTCTCTAGTATCTCTGAACACCCAAAAGAAGTTTCAACCTTCTAAAAAGGAGGAAAAGCATCAGGGAGAAAAGAGACATGCAAGAAGACAAAATTAGGTATTTATCTGTGTAAGAAAAGCACATGAGAACAGCAGAAAATGGACAAGGAGAGAAAGAAAAGAGCATCATTACGAGGCATAAGGGAAAGTAGGAAGACTATTTAATGTGTTCAGAAGCAGGAAAACTACAAAACAAGAAACTAACAACATAACAGAACATATTAAAAATCTAAATTGTACACATACATTAGTAGTGGCCTGATCTAGACTGTAAAGATGTCAAAAAGAACCTCAGCAGTCTGCACCAAATTTAATCATGGGGCGGGAGAAAAGATGTCTGAATCTCTCAAAGTGGGATAACACACTCCCTTGTCTGTCCCAAAGCATAGCAAAAGCATTCTATTGACCATTAAGTTAACCGATACAGCAAGCCTTTGTTCAAGCTACTTACCATGTCTTCTCATTCTGATTCCTGTTAATAGCTTAGTGTGAAATCAAGCACAGGCACGCACTTACTCACCTCATCATCAAGTGACACCAGCAGAGCTCGGAGAGCACCAACAGATGCTGCCATGACATTATCCACTGTATCATCCAGCGAGAAGCGCAGCAAGAAGAGAAACCCAGCATCAAGCAGTAGACGCAGAATGCTGCCCTTCAAGGAGGAAGCAAAGTCTCCAGCCCTGGCCTGAAATGTATGCCACACAGTGTTAAGGGTGTCTCATCTCAAAATTCTGTGTGTTTGCCTCTTCCCTTTCTACTGTAAAGCAGTTGAACTGTGTGCAGGTTTTTTTTCCTCTTTATTTTCTCCTCCTTTCATTCTACAGAGGCATGCAACTCTACTTCCTTAATTTGGGAAACATTTCTTTCTAAAGTCTGGACCCATCTTCTAATTTCATCCTGTTCTGCCCCATTATTCTTCTCAAAACCACTGTTTCTTCTTCTCTGCCTCCACTGCTGTTAGGGAGGAAAGGTTAGCACTTCCCCTAAGACGTGGAAACATGCACAGAAGCAAATATTCATTTTGCTTTATGCTATTGGCACATTGCTCTAGGAGCAGGCTGATTCATTCTCGCCTCCTACGCAAAGAGCACATCATGAAGCTGGCTCAGACAACAGGAGTGAAATGGTCATTGCTAAGGATAGGTTTGTCTCCAAAGTAACACACAAAAACCCAACAAAAGCAACAACAAAACTGAAGCTGCAGCACTGCTGCTGAACAATACTTGGAAGGATGTCCTTCCAGAGAAACCTGAAACTTAGTTTGCTATGTCCCAACACTTAACTTTTCTAACAGTATCGAGATCCTCAGTGAAAGAGAATGCCCTGCTGTTGATTTTGCTCACCTTCATTGAACAATAGAAAGCAAACAACTAGTACCAGAGAATCTGGGCCATGAACCACCAGAAATTTGAAATATAGGGACAAATTCCATGTAAAGTGACTCACCTTTTGAACAATACGACCCAAGACCTGTAGAGCCAGTGTTCTCTGTTGAATAACTTGGCTGCGAGATAAATGAAAGAGCTCTTGGAGAGAATAACCAGCCCTCTAAACGGGGAAGAAAAAAAAAATTTAAAAAACCTAACCCTCAGCTATAGGTAAAAACAGGCCACTTAAATTAAAATTAACTGTAAAATACTGCATAATGGGAGATAAACTGCAATCAATGCAATGTTGTTTACTGCTTTGTGGCAACAGCAAAAGAGATTCTAATCACTGATGCGACGAAAGAAAATTGATATATATACGTGCATCTTTTTCCAACAGCACAGATCCTTAATGGCATTAAAAAGAAAAAGCATTAATGGAGTTTTCTGAAAGTAAAATAGCAAATGCATGCAGACCCAACTCCTCCTCGGGAGCTTGTTTCAAAAGAAAATCACCCATCTGCACTTTCCTGAAGTTTTTGTCTCTAGAAAGCCTTGATACAAAAGGAATCTGCCAAACTGACACAGAAAATGGAAATGGGTGTACCCCGTCTACTATATTACACCCACCTCTGCCTCTTCTCCATGGTGATGCAGGCCTAGATGTGTCGGTAAATCAGCATCCGCAGGAATCAATTCTCCTTTTAAACTGAATCGAGCTTGCATTCCCTAAGACAAAAGGGTAGAGGGAGAAAAATATTATTTCTATTGCCTTCCACTCCATCCATCACTTAAAATACCACTTCTTATATCAACTGCTAGAAGGTGACAGTTTAAAAACTCCCCAGGCGAGGCCTCAAATTCTTAAAAGAATTTACTCCCTTCTTTCCTTTTTTGTTAGCTTTCAGACTTGCTTCATCTCAGATTACAACTGATAGACTCTCACTTCCTAGCTCTCTTGAGCACTGCAGACTGAATTGATCACATATCATCCCATCCTACGGAAGAAACTGGGGAATCTCTCGGTCTGATGAAATCTTACAGGTTGAGTAACTAGAGAACTAGTTTCTGAAGCCTTCAGAACTGTTACTGCTGAGAAGCATGATCCAGACACAAACATGAAACTTTCTGCTTTCAAACCTTTTTGGTTTTCTTCTGCCAAGGTGAGGGCAAATCTTTCATCCATTCCAGCTTCTCAAACTCCACATTGTCCATGTGAATCCATTCCTTCTTGGGCTTCACAGGCAGATCATCATCTGCATCAAGGCAGGGGGTAGGAAAAATGACAGTCTTACCTTCCAAGGCAGAGATGAAAAAAATACTATTTCCTCTTTACTAACCTACTTGGCTTAAAGACTGCATCAACTACAGGATTCATGTAAAATAAGAAGAAAACAATTTTCAAGCTGACTGTTGACTGATGCATAAACTTCAAAGGTTTAAAGTTGTTTTCATCTTTCATGAGAGCTAGAAGAGGAAGTAAACAGCACTGTAATGAAATTCACAGACAAGGCTCATTTGAGAGAAGTTGAACAGAAGTCAGGGTACAAATAAGGCAAAGTGATCAGAACCAGGGCAGAAAAATAGTATCAGACCTACTTTCAAGAAAGCAAACTAGTATCATCCAAGGAGGGGGCTGTTAGAGGAGATGGGAAATTATTCCAAAGTATTAATGCAGAGAGGTCCAAGTGAATTATTGGAAACCACTATGATTTCAGCCTAGATATGCTAGGGAGAGTGCAAACCCTTCTATTTGTGCTTTTGTCACCTATGAGATGCTGCTCTACATTCTGTGTCCCCCTCTAAAGGCTTGAGGAGACCAGCTTGGGAAGAAAAGATCAGAACGGCTGAAAATTTACACAGCTTGTCTGAGAAACAGCTCGGTAGGAAAACTGGACAGCTGAATAAGAATTTCAAAGGTGAAAGTACTAAAGGAAGAAACTATTGATTTAACTTTATAAAGAGCTTTGACTAGAATTTGAGAAACAAGGTATTTAAGCCAGATATCACAGAAGTTGCCCTAGGAAAGAGACAGATCAGCATGTGGAAGAATCTCACAAGTGAAGGAACAGGAGAGATGTTAGCTGGAAGTGATCTGAACACTAGAAAAGGTAATGCTTTGCCACTGGGACACTATCCCATATCGGCATGAGCTAAGAAGTCCCAGCTATCTCAAGAGAAATCACACACAAGGACAGGAACAGGCAGTCTGAGGGCATGAAAAGCAGTGGCATCGCTCCTGCTGGAGCAGCCCAGAACTCGTTTGCATTGCAGCTATTAATCCTAGTGCTCTGGTCTTCTCTTGCAAGGAACAATGAGCCCCACTGAGATGCTTGTCTTTCATCAGGTATTTTCCCGCTGATAATTGACCTGAAACCCGAACTTTCACTTTCCTCCAGTCACCAGATAAACTTTCAGGAAGGGCACTCATCCTTTCTAGGATGAAGCTTGACCCTTATGATCAATAAGGTATTGAGTCAGGCAAGGAATCAAGCACGGAGTTATCTTTCTTAGCAAGAAAGCTGTTCCACTGAATTTCAGCCCAAGGCTCAACGTACATTTTAATTGAAGGAAAAAGCATCCGAAGTATAAGAAAGTGGAATGTTTGTGGGTGGTAGGTGCAAAACTAGAGGAAAAAAAATCAGCAGAAAAATGAAATCTATTGACGTTCATAATTCAACAAATTGTTTTCTTCACTAATCACTAAATTGATAGGGTTGGGTTAATCATTCTATTAATAGGATTATGCATATTACCACCAAGCCTTAGTATTATGATACTGGCAACAAGACATATATATTCCAAGGCATCAGCACTTTGTTCAGTTAGTGAGAAAACCCTTTACAGAAACACAAGGTGACAGTGTGAATGCAACATTTGCACTGAACTTTTTCAGACTTGGGTTATATTAAAGGCTACCACCCAACCTCTTCCCTTTCTGTTTTGCTTCCCCTTTTGTTTCAGTGCCAGAATTTACTTTTCCATTCGATAAGTTTACAAGCTGCTGGATAAAGACTTCACCATCTTGTTTATTAGAAACAGTAGCCTTTTATCTCATTAGAGAGGCAGCTTTGACTTTTGAGCAATCCCATTGCTTTGTGTCATCATCCTCTCCCCGAGGAAATTCAGAATGACCATTTCTGCTGGGTTATCCATGATGAGCTTACTTCTGACCATGAATAGATGCAAATTCCCAACACTAAGTGCTATTGTCAAATTAATATTCTACATCTCCTATTGGCCAAGATGGGCTGCAGGCCTAATCTCAGCTGTTGGAAAGGCTTCCCTCTGTTTTATAACTGCGTTCTAGCTCTACCTTTTGTTTCTTATTTCAAATATCCTGTGAAAACTCCTCCTTTCCTGTGTAATCTTCCAGGGGAAGCAAAAGGTGGTGTCAGCACACGATGCTCTGAACACTGAGGTATTCCCAAGAGCACTACTACAACCTTGTTCAGCCTGTAAAGGCTGAAAAACCCGCTTCTATTGCTCCCAGGGGAGTGAAAGAATGTCACTTAACCTGGTGCTACTTGTGCATTCGATTGTTCTGGAACTAAAAGGAACTAAAAATAGTCCTTTTGATTAAGATGGATTCATGGAAAAGTAAAACTTGGGGAGAAACAGCAAAAGAATTATTCAGTGATTATTCAGATTATTTCCTCAGTAAGAGGCTAATCAGATTTCCTTCTCCTGCACATGTACACACACATACACTCCCAGACTCATCCTTCTCAACAAGAAAATGGTAAATAGTTGTTACTTCTTTCAAACACCAAGCTGAAATGCAGGATTTATTCAGCGACGTCTCTAATCGGTCTCCGTGCTACACAAAGAATGCATCAGAAGAGAAGATCAAGAGATGGAGACAGCCAAAAATTGACATGAAATTGGGAAAGAAACATGCTAACAAGAGAGAGAAACATGCTATGAACAAAAGTACAGGGAAAGTGAGAATGGGAGCCTAAAATCACAACACAGAAAAAGAAATGACTAAAGAAAAAACTACAGTGAGGAAAGCAACAATAAGAGCAGAAGCTTAAGGGGAAAACACTTCTCTGCCATAAGAATATATGGGTTGCTCTAGCTGCTTGGGATAAAGCAGCTTTCTCCTCAAACAGGTATATATTGAGTATTAAGAGTTCTGTCTTAAGAGGCAACAGCTCTGTACAATTCTTCCAAAAAAGCAGAATATACTACACCTTAATACTTCCCTCCATCCACAGCTCAAAGAAAAGAATTGTATCCTGTGGAAATCACTGCTTGGGCTCCAAGATGCGAGACACAGAGTGGGGCCATCACGAGCAGTGTCACAATACGACATACACAGGCTATGTGAGCCATTTCCCTGAAGTGAGATTGTCATCTCCATGCTATCCTGTGAGCAAATCACTAACTTTTACCTACCCAACGCCTTTTTGTCCCCAGCTAGTCCCAGTTAAAAGAAATCACTCAAGCAGCAGCTGAATCTCACTACCACACTCTTCCATTTCCCTGTTCACACGACTGAACAGAAGAGCCACGATGCTCAGTTTAAAAACACATTTTCCCTTCAGAGATCTCAGAACATGTTTCAAAAACAAAGCAAAACTTTTCCCTGAATAATTCACCTCCATTACATAGTGCATCACCCTTCTAATCTACGTTTTTCCTTTAACTCAAAATATATGTATTTTTTAAATATCATGATAAAATTCTGAGTTGGATAACTCAGTCTGGATTGATGGAAACACCATACAAATGTTACATTTATGTTCAAATCATTGATAACATACACTTTGTTTCTTACCTGTGATTTCTACCTTCCCGATTTCTACTTTCCTATTTTTTTCCTTCTTTACAGGTTCTTCCAGCCTCGACTCTTGCATGGAAAGAGAGGATCCTACACCATGCTGAGCTACAGGCAGAGATTCCACAAACTCCTCCGGTCTGTTCTGTTCCATTTTTAATTCCTTTTTCCGGCTTTCACTGCCACCACGTCGTGACTTTAAGAAAGCAACTAAACTGGAATCTGCAAGTATTGACAGAGACAGAGAAATAACAGAAAATCTCAAAATACTTGATATGCCTATAGCTTCTGCTATTTCTGTCTTTTTTCATTCCCAATCCACATTCCCATGCCCTTTTCTTATGTACCAACTGCCACTTCTTTTCAAACTGAAGCACTTAACTGCTTTATGACGCCTTGACCGTATAAGCTGGGTACAACTGACTGGTGAGGTGATACCAGAGAAAAAGCTGATAAATGTCTTTCAAGGTAAAGCGACCACAAAAGTTCTAATTATTCTCCCAGCTCACAAATAAAGAGGTAATTGTTTCTTTCCTCCTCGCTGCCACTGAAAAGGCACATCCAAGCAAGATTACTCATTGTGGAGAGAATTCTGGTCTGTGATTTAAGGGAAAAATACAGGTCTGACAGTTTGCCTATCCTGACTGTGGACCCCTCAGCAGCATCAAATCTGAACGCTACAAGAATACATGGAAGAGAGACCACAAAATGAATTAACTGCTCTTTACTGAATTGCACTACAGCTGCTGTGCATGGTCTAGATATTATGTTAGGAGAAGATGATCTTGTTTGCTCTGAACTGACTCCCCATCTTGAGAGTCAATCATGGTCTGACAACACCCAGAAAACAGACATGGCCATTCTCTTCATGCTTTGGAGGAGAAGAGGAATATTTGGGAGGTAGGGGTTTTGAAGCAGAGATAATATTCCTATGGCTCTAAATTAGGAAAACGTCAGAAGATCATCATTTTACTTTTAGATCTGCTTTAGATATCCCACACAGGATACTTATGCCAGAGATGAACAGTAAGAGCCTGTGCATTGTGCCTCTATAAGGTACAGAGATACTCCAAAAAGCAGTCAGAGACGTATAAAGTAACAGAATACAACACCTACTTGGTTATTTAGTTTTTGAAGGGCAAAGAACAAGCAATTCACTGTACTTGGGGAGAAGTCATCCCAAAAAGAAAACAACTCCCATGTCTCTGAAACAGTTCAAAACAGGATGAAGGGCTCTATCCCACACTTGTGACTGCCGCACACTCTGCTTCTCCTTCGCCAAGGGAGGTTTACTGCATCATGAGGATTCAGCCCAGTCTCATTAAAGCACACGTTCTTTCCTGAATGTAAGCAGAGCTCTCACTTTCTCAGACTTCACTGTACACAGCAAGGAAAAGACTATATTCATTATTTCATCATTTCACATAAACAGTGACAAACAAGTCACTGATTACGTCGATCTGTGCACAGTATGTCAGAAAGTAAGCCTAATTCTGCCCAGTCTCCATGGACAAAACTAGAATGGTATCAACAAGAAGGCCCTGAAGACACTGCCCAGCACGGAAATGCCTACCCATCCTCATACTCCACACCATGGAGTCTCATCAACTTCGTAACTAAGAGGTTCATTCAGAGACTGGGCAGCATTAAACACACAAAAATTATTCACACTCCTGAATATGGAGAAAAAGTCTCTTTAATCCACATCTTTATGCCTGCCCAGTTTCCAAGTTCATCTGTGGGGCAGCAATTTAGTTTAGGAGCTGCTTCATCACGCATAATTCCCTAACCACAGATATTTTGGGAATGCCAAAATTACTCACAGTTTCCTTAAGACCTCAAAGACTGAAAGATCTAAAATTTTAACCCACAGGGCATATAAAAAAAACCTACATTGTTTTATAAAATAATGTATTGTTTAAATGAATTAAAATATATCCTATCCTTTTTAAACTCCCTAAGTATTCACTTCACTAATATTCTGAAGGACAGAGTGGTGTTGACAAGGATCAAAGTTCAAAAATCAGTCACAAGAAGTGCATAAACAAGATATTTTTCATACATATGCCATTGTTATAAGCA
Source organism: Bucorvus abyssinicus (assembly GCA_009769605.1). NCBI lineage: Eukaryota > Metazoa > Chordata > Aves > Bucerotiformes > Bucorvidae > Bucorvus > Bucorvus abyssinicus. The sequence goes on along the minus strand of CM020042.1, from coordinate 18,073,043 downwards.
GTGAAGTTAAAAAAAAATATAAGATTTTCTTTCACTTCAGATAGTCTGGAGAGCTCAGCTATCTGAATGAAGGATGTACCTAAACGTTCTGTCTGCAATTTTTTAGAGCAGTTCCTTCGCCACCTTTCCAGTTATAGCCATGCTGCTTATAATAAAGTCAAGATCATTAATGCAACCTTTAAGCTAAACCCACAAAAGACTTATGCATCTAAAATGGCACTCACACCTAAATTTGATGCAACAGAATCTGAAATCATGAGAATTTCAAAAATGCTTGTCTGTCATCTACATCTGTAGGCCTGCTCTTCTTGAGCGTACAAGATCTTTGAAACCAATGCCAACAAGTTTTACAGTGCCCTAGATCACAAAAGGTCTTATCAAACATACCACACTCAGTATGCTCCCCATCTTGTCATCAGTTGTCAGTGACAGGCACTCCCAGAGCACCACTGTGGACAGGGCTGCAAACCAGAGACCAGACCCCTGCCAGAACACCTGCACCCAACAACCAGATAGTTAAAACACTTTTTCAATAAGCTGAAGACTAGTTGTAAGTTTTTCTGCTCTGTCAAGTACAGACTTCAATTTAAATCTCCCACATGCCCACACTTCTCCTCTATCCAGGTACTGACAGCTCTGCCCCAAGTCTTAGGTATTTTAGAAGGGAAGACCAAGGGCTCACTCTCTCTCTCACCTCAGCATTGCTACAGCCAATCTAAGAATAGTCTTGCTTTCTAATCTGCTTCAGAGAATTACATTTTAGGACCTCAATACATGTATATTTAACCAGGTATTTGGTGTGCAAAGTAACAAAGTGTATGGACCACCTTATCCCACAGCAAAAGGGAGACGAGACAGACTAAAGCTAAGCACCCTCTCACTGAGGAGTAAGTGCTCTTTAATTCCTTCACACTTAATTCTAACTCATAAGCTACTGACATGACATGGAAGCTAGATGCACTGTGCAGGAATTCCAAGCTCACATCTTTCATCTGTGAATTTGGTAAAACTTCAGGACACCTACACATTCAATAAACTTCCACCTCGCTAGTATTCACCCTGGGAAGCACATACCCAGCTGAGACAGAAGCCTTTTCTGCTCCTGTAGGATCTCTTTCTCAGACATGGAACGCAGCTTCTCCAAGTTCTCTTCATGAATAGCCTGAGCTTCCTCCTCACTCTTTTGGCTTCCAAGACCTTCTCCCGTTATGAGACAAGGATGCTGAGAGGTCAAAAAGTCACCAGGTTTGCCTAAAAGATCCAGCAGAGAAAGCGGTTAGTGATTTAAGTGTCTACAGCATTATGATTGCATTTCAATTTCGTCATTACCAGGCTTGCATGAGTTCTTTTTTAATTTGGCTACCAAGGTAAAAAAAAAAAAATACAGGACTAAAGAAGTTTAGTTTAGGTTCAAACAAAACGAAAATATTCAAGGCTTTCATCCCATGTCACAACAAAACGTCACTTCCACCTTGTTTCTTTAGGAATATGGGGAGAAAGGAATTTTGTTAACACAAAGCAACAGCAAGAAAAGACCAAGTGAAGCATAATTCACAACTGATGAGTCAGAACATTCTTCCAAGTTAGTGAATACTAGATACTTTCTCTGCCCAAGAACAACTGAACACACGTTTGTACGTCAGCTGAACCATGAGCTAGTAAGTACCCGTTGAGTGAGACAGAGAACTAAAATTATTAGGTAAACCGGTTTCTGGAGTGATACAGGATCCATTCTGAACACAGGCATGTTTGATTCTAACAGTGTCCTGTATTCACCTGTAAGGTTTAAACATATTAGAAGTTCCAGCAGGGTGGCATTTTTCCTACCCTGAATAAAGTCAAATCTCCTTTACCACCTGATCTAATTTAAAGGTTCATTTCTTTTAACTCTAGCAGCAGGGTAATGTGCTCCTTTGGTCAGAGCGAGATCCTCCAGCTGTCCTGTAACCCACTATACAAGGGCCTAACTTAGTGGCTTTACTCCTTACGTTTTCTTCATATGTTCCATATAGTGACTTGGAACATCTCTATGACCCTAAACCAGCAAACCCTGAAAACATCAAACCCCTGTTCAAAGATCAGTAAAGACACTCATCAGTAAGGCTTGATGTCCTTTCCGCAGCAGTTGTCTTGCATATTGAGCAAAAAGAAATGTGAAGACAGAGTGACCTGGTAAAAGATTCATTAAGCTTCCCATCATCAGCAACTAAGCTGAGGGTTACCAGGCACAAATGGAGCTCTCCCTCTTCTCCTCTTGCTTTTAGTGATTCTGCTGCAACAATCTTGCTGAGGAGGCCAAGTCATTTCTGATCCCTCTGTTGTGCTACTAAATTTGAGAAGTGTTCTACTTCAGGAGGATCACAGCTATAGGGCTGCTGTATTTCCCTTTGAGATTTCTCAGGCAGAAGTACACACGCACAATTGTAACTGAATATACAGCAAGCTCAGTATATTGACCTGGATGGTGGATTTGCACAAGTACAGCACACCTAGGGGTTCTCTTACCCATTCACTGACAGTGCTCAGGGCAGACAGAAACCTTAGCCAAATGGTGATAACCTCAAATGACAACTGGCCTCTATTTCAATGTGAAAAGGAGAGTCTCAGGGAAAAAAAACAGATGCATGGTGGTCCTATGCAAATATGACTGCCCAAAACAAAACAGAAAAAGCCTGGAGATGCTGGTACCAGTTGAATTGGTTTCATCTTTCCTTGTCTTTCTCTGTCATGTTGCTGTCAGACAAGGAACTGCTGGAGGTGGCACTGACTCATCGGCACTGCCTCACAGCATTCCTTATGGAGCAAAGACATAGTCTCATGGCAGCGGATCTGGTGATGGAATACTGAGCTTTCAGCTTTTAGGTAGGAGTGAGAACCTGTATCACAGCGGTCTCAAACACCTTCACCAGACATAAGAAAAACCCTCTTTCCAAAATTGTGGAAATCAATGATGAAAGAAGAAAAACTTTACATAAAACAAATTGAGAGGAAAAGGAGGGAAAGGACCAAGAACCTTGAAAAATAAATCTGTTTGGCCCTCTGTGAAGCAAAAAGGAATCAGTGAGAAAGCCAACCCAATTTTTAGAATATCAGTTTGGGTCTCAGATCATTTTAAATCCTTGCCATGCCACAGACATTCCAAGTGATCTTGAGATTTCTAAACTGAGGACAACAGTGCTACCGTAATTAAAAATTAAAAAGGTGCACTGATGTTATGGTTACTAAGGCTATGTAAATACCACAGGCTGGATAAGCAGAACCTTCTCCACTTACCGTCTCTGCAACTGGGGAGAGGTGCCTCTCCGGCTGATCCTTTAGGATGCAGGGCATCCGGAGCAGCCGATCTTATCTGCACGCACCCGGCAGCAGAGGGAGCTGTTGCTGCCTTTTCAGCAGCTCTTCTCGATGCCATCTTTTGTGCAAAGATGCTTTTTCTTTCAGATCCCACCTTCACCTGCAAACATGAAAGCCATGTGTCACCACTGTCCTCTCCAGATTTCCCCACACACCTGCCACTAACAAGTGTATAGATCTGATCCTAAAGAAACCCTTAGATCAGACTTTGGGACATGACACAGAGAAGCTGCTGGCCACCACCTGCCCTGTTCTGTGCATGTGCTATTCTTTTTTTAACACAGTTTAATGCTAGGACAGAGAGTCAAAAACATGAATGTTTTTCCTACCTAGAGAAGGAAAATGATTAATTATAAGTGAATTCAAGCCAGGCCAGTACACCTAAAATATCGCCAAACACAACAGTTCCAGGTTTCCTGCTGTGTGGAAACTCTGCGTAGCTGAATAAGTCACATTTCTGAGGATAAATGGGGCTGTACTGCACTGTGCTCACCACATGTTTGGAACAGGCTTCTTATAAGATGATTAGAGAGCAGCAGGGTGAGGAGATTTACACAGCGAGAAGTGGGCAAGAGGTGCTAAAATAATCCTGACTAAAATACTGTGCTTGCCTAGGCAATGGAAGGGCATAGCACTGAATAGCCTTGCACGGGATACACAGGAAATCCAAAGCAGACTAAGCAAAAAAACTCTTGCATGTCCTCAGTCCAGAAAAGTTTAAAAGGCAGTCTTAATATTTGCTAATTTCCTACATCAGGTAAACAGAACTGGTAGTTTAAAAAGTATTACTCTTTCCTTTCAAAAGGAAAAAAAAGCTGTCCTTCAAAATAAGCTACCTTTTCAAAGCAACCACAGCTATCAATCACATACCAATCCCCAGCATCTGACTCCCACTCAGCTAGCAGCTCTTGCTACTACATCGATGCCTGATGACAGCAGCCATGGCTTACAGTTTTACAGCCTCAGAAAAAAAAAAAAAATGCCAAAATCCAAAAAGCTGCAAAAGCTAATCTGTGCAACCATGCTCATATGAGAAGAAATCAGGTGCAACTTCAGTAAATACAGACTTAATCAAACCTGGTGGACAAATTAACAGAGATTGTTCCTCAGAGAAAACCAAGCAAAACCAGGGTCAATTCTACTACAGCAGTGCAGATCCACCTCGCAAAAGCTAACTGAAAGGGATCATCTTCTTCCTAAACCTAAAGGATTCCAATGTTATTTAACTGCATGGTATGGAGTGTCCACTTGATAGCAGCTTGGTAGGAGAACTCTCTCCTACATTAAGGTGGCAATGCCAGTAATAAGCTGAGCTAGCTCATAATCTCCAGCACACCAAGTCGCTGATTTTGAGCCCTACCACTCTCCAAGCACTCGGCGGTGTTGTGGGGAAGTTTTAAGCATTAATGAAGGTAGCATAAAACAGCTGTTCCCAATCTTACCTCACTTTTTATCTCAGAGCGGTGAAATGTCCTTGGAAATGGGTCTCCTGTGGGCACTGGCACGGTCACTGCTACTGCACTTGTGTCTCGTTCCTGCAGCAAAAAATTCAAATCCTGTAGAAATCACTGCAACAGCCAGTCATGTTTATACCATTTAGCTAAGAGTGTACTCAAAATCTCTCAGCTCTGCAGCTCACATGTAGCTTTCTGCTACCTCACTGTCAGGCTCCAAATACCTTGTGCTTATTTAGAGCCAAATAAAGGCTATTTTCCAAAAGGCTGGGCTGTCAAACTACACACCACCCAAAGAATCATATAAAGGAAGACCTGGGCCAGTGCAGAGCAATGAGAACATCCCTCTTAGAGAGTCTTAAAACCTCACTCAAAGCCACACTAGAGCACATGTCTGCATGCAGGCAGTGTGACTTGCAGGCAGTCTGGACTGGACAGCAGATTCAAACCTATATTTAACTGACAGCAAAAACACCCCCAAATAGCTTTTTCTGTCAAGGTACTCCAGGACTCTGGTCTGCAGTGCTACAACTGCTTCATTACACTGTAGAAATAAAAAGTAGCAACAGAACCCTTCATCCCTGTCCACTGCTTAGTTTACAGCATTCAAAAAAACACCAGACCATCACATAAAACCAGACATACAATAATTTTGCTGAGGACTGCTGTAATGTGTTGATCATGACTGTCAAGTCTTTCCTCTGGATCTTCATCCTCAAAGTGGACACCAGCACTTTTCATCTTGGACTTTTTTGGAGGAGCTGGAGTTAGAGCTGGGAGAGTATCAGGAAAATCTGGGGAGGGGAAATAATAATGAAAAAAAGCAGTCAAGTTATTCATATATAACTACTGTGTAACAGGTACCAGACCGAGGCTCCCTAATAACACCTATTATTGCTCTGATGAGAAACAAAGATGATGAGAAAGCAGTAAGACAGTTAACAGTTCTCTGTCTCTGACTTGCACTGGGTAGCAGAGAGAAACATGCTCAAGAATTTTATGATTTATATATTGGCACCAAGGTCTTTTCAAAGAGCTGCATAAGCAGAAAAGGGTACTGAGACCTGACTGCAAGTATTAAGTTAAGAAGCAAGGTTGTACAGAAACAAGTAGTGTCCCTGCAGGTTGTGTTCAGGCACAGAAAAGCACGTTTCCACTGCCAGCTCTAGAAGTGAGTGATTTGTATGACCACAAACAAGTCAAGGCTTCCTTTTCACTATACATAAACTGGGATCATATTTCCTTACCTGGAAGTGACTGCAAGATTTAAGCTGTTGCTTTTAAGGAAGCACCTTGAGCTTCTAGGACTGTTAAGCATCTGACTGAAGTGATACAATTACTACTGATGGAGGAAAACACAACCACAGGAAGGAGGCTTATCAAGCCAGATCTGCCAGCTGAAAGCTGGAGCTGTTAGCAGAGCTAATTCTCAAAGACACTGCAAACAGGGTCTGGATACATGGCAAAATAAGCAGTGAGTGTCCACTGGGTGCAAATCACAGAAAACACCTCTTGCATTGAGGCAGGCAAGGTACCACAGACAGCTGATACATGCAGACAAAGGCAATGTGTTGGAGAGGTGGTTCCAGATGCTAGTAACATTGGACAAGTGCATTTTCCAGCAAGGCTAAGAACAAACAGTACTGCAAGAAGAACACGCATGCAGGGCAAAAGCAACACTGGGTTGAGAGGGAGATGAAAAGACAAGCAATAAGCAACACTGAAAGGGACAGATAATCCTGGCAATTCAAAGAAGCCCACAAGGGTAATTACCATCCAACATGACTACATCCTTGCTGTCCGGTAGCGGGGGTCTCTCAGCACCTGTGCTCCCTTCCTCCCCCTTCCTCTTGTCTGCTTTCTTCAGAGTCTTCACCGCCGGTGAAGCTCCAGCTGCCAGGAACTGGTTTTGAAAGTGCAGCAGGTCTGCCTCGGACTCCCCAGGCTTTGGTCTTGATAACATCCTGCCTTCTCGCTCTTGTAGGCCAGCCCTCCGTGCTGTTCACATGGAACCCACTAAAGACATGGAAAACTGGTTACAGAACTGGATTTCCTGGGGATAGGATGGTGACAGCAAGAGAAAACTATTCATTTTTGTCCCACTCTGCTGTTTCTGTACATACTGCAGCCACCTTACTTCAGGATCACTCCAGGACACAACTAGTTGTACCAGTGTCCCAGACAAACTGTTTACCTTGTTCTTCATTGTCAAACATGTTACTAGACAAGCCAACACTTGGCCTACCAGCTAGCTGGGAGCAGAATGGCATCCATCCAGCAAAAAGCCAGCCCACAAGTGCATCACTGCCAGAATGCCAACAACTTGGCACTGGATTTGCAAAGCCACAGAAGCACCTGGCCCAAGACAACAAATCTGACTTACTGCATTATCAACACGAACCAAGGAGATCAGAGGGAAATCTCCTCCCTCCAGCATACGGTCTCCTCAGGATCCCAGCATCAGCAACCCTGTCAGGATGCAAACGCCCTTCCATGTGGATTTGGACAATGCACTCACTTTCACTGACTCTGTTTGCTCTCCTTCTCACTCAAACCTCCCAAGTGAAAAAAGTTTCTCTTCCTTATCTATCCTCCTGCTTTAGTTCTCTCTCATGCTTTCAGTGCCCTCTTAATGGTAGAAGTCAGGCTATTTCCAAGCATTTTCATTCACTGGCAGGCCAGTTTTGCATTGAAAGCCAAGGGTGGTATTTATAAAGAATTTTACCTCTGTGCATATGAGAACTTACTAGGAAGGCAACTATTCCACCTCACATCTACCGGGCATGAAAATATTTGTGAGTATTACTCCCCACCTCTTATTCCCAGAGCCTGGGACCATCAAACCATTTCTTGCAGGCTTGGAGAGAAGTGGCTGGAAAGCTGCACAGCAGAAAAAGACCTGGGGGTGTTGGTCAACAGCCGATTGAATATGAGCCAGCAGTGTGCCCAGGTGACCAAGAAGGCCAATGGCATCTTGGCTTGTATCAGAAATAGTGTGGCCAGCAGGAGGAGGGAAGTGATTGTCTCCCCGTACTCAGTACTGGTGAGGCTACACCTTGAGTACGGTGTCCAGTTTTGGGCCCCTCACTTCAAGAAGGACATTGAGGTGCTGGAGTGTGTTCAGAGAAAGGCAACAAGGCTGGTGGAGGGTCTGGACAGCAAGTCTTATGAGGAGCGGCTGAGGGAACTGGGGTTGTTTAGCCTGGAGAAAAGGAGGCTGAGGGGAGACCTTATCGCTCTCTGCAACTACCTGAAAGGAGAGTAGAGGGGTGGGGGTTGGTCTCTTCTCTCATGTGACAAGTGACAGGATGAGAGGAAATGGCCTTAAGTTGCGCCAGGGGAGATCTAGGTTAGATATCAGGAAGAACTTCTTTACAGAGCGGGTTGTCAGGCATTGGAACAGGCTGCCCAGGGAGGTGGTGCAGTCCCCATCCCTGGAGGTGTTTAGCAGATGGGTAGATGTGGTGCTGAGGGACATGGTTCAGGGACCCTGACAGTGCAGGGTGAACGGTTGGACTTGATGATCTTAAAGATCTCTTCCAACCGCGTGATTCTATGATTCTAAGTAAAGTGTTTGCAAATACATTTCACACTCACTGAAACACTGATCGGCACTAATGCTACAGACTTGACACCCTCCCACACTTGGTACGTTGAAATATTTTGTGCATATTTTATCTCTTCCCCTTTTAAAAGCCCAGCAGGACTCAATGATGATTTATTATGAAGTTGGAAAGGCAAGTGGACATGGATTTTTAAAACTACAATTATCTGCCATATGGATAGGCTGTACACCTGAGAAAATGCAAAGCTTGGAAGTTAATCTCTGTCTTAATCTCGGACCAAAACAAAGTTCAATCATTGTGCAGGCACAGCTACTGCCCTAAAGGCAATGTTTTGCCTTATGCTATTATCATACTTCATTGCAAAATATGTGGGGAGATACCTTATGGGAAGTATGCTAACAGACACAATGCAGTATTTATGACCTACACTTGGAATATTTATACTATTTTCAGGGATCTCCTTCTTGACCAAGATCAGTTAGATGTGATGCTGCTGGTTCTAAGAGCATGAAGAGGTCCAGGGAGTTTTACACTCGGTTGTTGTTTTTTTTGTTTGGGATTGGTGCTCTTTTTTTTTTTTTAAATCAAGGCCTTAGTGTAAAACCACCAACCATGTAAGACTTGCTGAAATTCTTTTCCATGCCCCTCATTTTGTGGAAAAGCTGGACTAAAACCATTCAGACTTAAAGAGTTTTGTGTACCAAAACAAAAGTAGATTTGCAGAGGTTTCAAGGTTTCCAAGGGGCTCCATTCACTTCAGCACTTCATGCTAAGAAACCAGACTTCTTCATCCAATGCGAACATCATGAGTTAGTTGCTCAATTTCAGACATCTCAAAACTCTGACCTCAATGAAAGCAGCCAGCTCAAGACTCCCAGAACAACAACTTCAATTTACACAAAGCCTACATATGGCACAAGCAGCAGCAAGGGGAACTTCTCTGTACCCTCTGAACCACAAAACTCTCCCCCAGCAGACAGGGAAAAAAAACCCCAACTTCTCTACTGTCAAGGGTTAGAGCTGGGCCAGCCATGACAGACACTCTCTATTACCCACCCCCACATTTCCCCCCATCCCAAAGAGGGGAAAGAGAAAAGGAATAAGGGAGAGAGACTTATGGATTGGAAGAAAAAACTAAAACCACTTTAATGAACATAATAAAATGAAATATATATAATACCAATACTGAACCCAAACCCCTTGATGGCAACCACGTCACCATCACCACTGATGCTGTGGGCAGGTGCTGGGGAAGTCCCAGACTGGACTCAGTGGCAGATAGGAACCAGATACAGGAGCTGGATTCCAGAACTGGATTCAGGAATGCACAGATTGGGATCGAAGGCAGAACAGACAGAGTCCTCCTCAGACACTGGCGACAGAAGAAGAGGGCGAGAGGGAGAGATCCTTGTGATCCCTCAGCTTTACATCAAATATGACGTCTATGGGATGGAACACCTTGTTGGTCAGTGCAGGGTCACCTGTCCTGTCCGCTGCTCCCCTCAGGTGCAGCCTCTCACTCACTGCAACCCCAATGTGGGACACAGGATTTAGCAGTGACCTTGGTCTGCACAGGAGCAAGCGTCAGCCAGAGCCTTTCTGCACACCAGTCCCTGGTAGTACCTGTAAACATCAAGCATTACCACTTCTAGAAGCAGACGCTGTCTGCAAAAATATGCCGTTAACTTCACGAAGTGCCATCACTTAGAAGAGACTGAGCTGAAAAGTAAAATCACTGAATAGAATGAGTTCTGTTCTAACTCAAACCAGGACATCTACCAAACTTGTCTACAGACATCTGTGGAACTCGGCCACTAGCAAAGGCTACTTCAGGGCAGGAAGGGAGCACCCTGCTATGGTGCCTTGTTACTGTCAGAGAAGGACTTAATACAAAAACACCTGGGATGTCACTGCAGTCCTGACTGATGCTGAGAATGCAGAAACGCTCCCTTTCAGCTCAGTTCCCTTGCAACTGTACAGCAAAAATTGCAATTTCTCCAGACAGCTCCTGTTTTTGTGCACTCCTAGCAAAAGCACACACCTACTTGCTGTTTATTTATGGAGTTTTCTGCCACAACAGGGACTCCAAAGTCATACTTCAGTTGATAGGTCCCTCTGATATGCAGCGAAGATGTAGCACCACATGCATCAGAAACCAAGTGTTTCATACCCTATCATCACAGGCTTCAATGCTCAAATGAGGATGATGCTAGGATTAAGGGACACAAAACACCTGGTTATAAAGAAGTGAGCTACTAATCTTTCTGAAATAAGCTTCTTCCACACAGGGATGTACATACACATGTCCAAGTCTACATACTAATAAAGTTAATCAAAAAGTATAGGGGGCCTTGAAACTGCCTTCCTTTGTCTGGGGGATTGCCAGGCAGAAAAAGTCAACTACGCAGTCATTGTCTAAAGAGGTTAGATGTTGTTCCAGGAACCATTGCTTCAAAGTCACTCCTTCCTCCATATGAATATAGGGGCCACACAAAGGTAAAGTGTTACAAGATAGTAATACAGAAGTGGGCATTAGTTTGGTGCAAAACAGATAAAAGCTTTAAAAGTTTTCTTTCCATGTTCTAAACAAGCCTAGAAATTTAATACAACCAAGGCCTCTGACTTGGTCCTTCTGCAGTCCAACGAGCTAGAAACTGCTTAAGTACATATGCAGACAGACAGAATGTAGTGAAGATAGTTTGCTTCTAAATGGTACCTTTTTCCCATGCCCCCTGGAAGCCATGTAAGCACATTAGCAACACTCACCTGTCCATCATAAGGAGTAATTCCTACCCACCAGAGTTCAGAGAAAACAAGCAAGAAAATAATACACTACTGATGATCAGCACTAACCCCAGCACCCCACGGTCTGAGTTAGCTCCGATCTTGCAACTGGCTACTTAAAAGCTAACCACACACAAACTGTTTGCTTGAAGTGACGACCATCTAGCTGACATACACAACCTGCTAAGGATATTGTCCTAGGAACCCACGTAAGGAATCAGAAATGCTGTCAAAGGGCCACAAGCACCTATACACACCAGAACACAGTGATTATTATGTGAATACACTCTTATCTGCTATTGTACCCCATCTGCACCAAAAGCTTCAATAAATGTTTTTCTGTCATGCTCTGAACTTTCCATGGATCCTCTACAAAAAGTTCATCAGCGCTGCAGGAAGTTTTACAAATGCAGCTGGGACCAGTGGTCTAAGCCAGACTAAAAGACAACACAAAAGCACAGAAGGCAATAAAGCCACAGACTGCTTCAAGTGTCAAGATACACTTTTTGATTAATCAACTTCAGCTCAAGTGTAAACCCAAGCAGGAAGGCCAGTTAGGACTGTAAGGGACCCTAACCACCAATTAACACAGCATGGTTATTTACTTTACAGAGAAACTGAGGTCTATAACGCTCTTCCAGTGCTTTTCAGTAGCAGCATTTAAGCTTTCAAGGCATAGATTACCAGCCTCTGCCACTACTCTCAGCAGACACAAAACAACATAAGAATCGGGCACAGCGTTTGTTTGAGCCAAGTACCACTTCACTCCTGTCCAAGGTTTTCACAGGCGCCATCAAGCTACAACAAACTGTACTTGCTTGATAGAACCCAGTACTGGTATTTATGATTTTAATTTTAGTCTAGATCACCTGCATTTACAATGCATTTTTCTTTCACAGCAACAGAGCCCTACAGCCCAAGGAAGACTCATCACAACAACAGCCATGAACTAGATGCATTTAAAAGTAGAAAGGTAGCAAGTACTTATACAAGCCAAGAATCATCTCTGACTCTTACTGATTTCTGAACTCTGTCAATTTTCCCCCCCCAACCTCAAGTCTGCAACCCCATTCTTTTGCTGAAGTTATCAGATTTGGGTCAAAGAAGAATACAAGGCCCTGCTGTCACAATCAGGGCCTCGAATGAACAGATTTCTTCAGACCTTTCTGGTTGAGGTAAGGAACTAAAAGGAGAAGCAAAGAATTACATCTCAGCCTCTCCAAGGCACCTCAGAGGTCAACGGAAAAGTACAATTTCTCCACTGTGTATCAGCCATCAGTGAAAGCCTCACTCAAGATTCTTGGCTACTTTGCAAAATGGTGATGTGCATGCTCTGCTCTGTCACAAAAACTCGTTCTGCACACAATACTGTAATGACCAACAGGCTAAAACATCTAGGTTTGACAAGATAGGCAGCAACTTTTATCTGCTATAGCGAAGGCAGATACCTGGAAAGACTCTCCTCCCAGAAGGAAAACACCAGTCAAAAGCTGCAAGAACACCTCCTCCAAGAGGCTCCACATCTCACACTGGTCACGTAAGACTCAGTGACTGTTACTCTGCCTGTCAAGCTCTTATCACAGGCATGGACACAGCGCCTTGACTCCAGAAACACTGCAGTACCCAGCTTTCCTGAAGGGTCTCTGCAATAAAGAGGCTCTAGCACGGCACAAAACAAAAGCAGCAAGCTGCTATTAGCAAACTTAAGAGGTGATGCTCCCACCGCGTTCACCGGCTTTCCCTGAACGAGTTGCAATCGGAGTCATAAAGACGTAGCCTACGACCAGAGGCCTGGCGAAGCCTCTTCCAGCCTCGGGGGAGGGACTCAGCGAAACAGAGCCCCGCAACACAGAGCCCGCGGGGCACGGCCGCTACCCCGGAGGCCGCACGGCTCCTGCAGCCGCGCTCCTCTCTAGTAAAGGCGAAGCCCTGGGGCCCCGCTGGCTGCCCCGAGCGAGGCCCGGCCTGCCGCCCGGCCCCCCCAACGCCACCGCCCCGAGGTATCCCACATCCCCACTCGGAGAAAGGCCCCACCGCCCTGCAGCTCAGGCCCCGGCTCACCTGCGCTGGGGACCTCACCGCTTACTTCTAGCACTTCCGCTCTACCCCGCGGCAGCTACTTCCGCCCGGCCGGACGCCACTTCCGCCCGCGCGGGCCGTCGCCTCCCCGCGGTGGGGCCGGGCCGGGGCGGTGCCATTTTCCCTCTGCAGAGGGTGGTCGCGTTTTCCCGGAGGTTTCCGGCGGGGCGGCACGGCACGGCACGGCACGGTCCCTCTGAGGCAGGTCCTGTGCCGTCTCCGCCGGTGGCTGCGGAGAAGGTGTGTGGAGGCTGTCTGCTGCTCCCGACAGCTTGGTGCTGGTCAAAGAACGCCCCGGCCCTGAGCTGCCTCGCCATGTCGGCGCTTCGCTTGTGCGGGCTGAGGGCAGGTTCTCCCAGGCCTTTTCGGGGGATCTAAATGTAGGGTGCCTGCATCCAAGGGCATGTATCCGCCCATGCGGAAATACCTTTAGGTGAATGTCGGATCTGTGCCTTGTCGTTAGAGGCTGGGGGGATTTCAGGAGAGCAGATGTGTAAAGCTATATAAACACGGCTGTGATTTATTTGTGTCTGATTATTCATTTATTATATATGCCAAGCTTTATTCAAAACTACTGGAAAGCTGTCAGAACTTGCAGAAGCATTGATTGTAATATTGGTCATTAGTTTTAGTGCTCGGTTGCCTTTCATCCTCTTTTCCGGGAGGTGAATCCTGCGAGCCTGAGAATGGCCACATTCTCATCTCATCTTGGGCTGGACCAGGTGGGCCTGCTGTGGGAAGGGCTCACCACGGGTGAGTCACTCACAAGTGAGTAAGCTGGATCTCACTGGGGTTTTTTATCCCTTCGGAAAGCTGTGACACTGTAGCAAAATCACAGCCAGAAATAAGGTTTATCCATTGTGAGCACTGAAAGCACTTAAATCTATAGGAATAAAGATAAACCTTCATCCTGCCAACAGCCAGCCAGTCTTAACCACAGTGTCGGGGAACTAGGGCCATGATTAATGTGTACAAAATTGAAATTCTCAGTGAAAATGCTGGGCAGAAAACATCTCCCTCAGCTGTGTGCCTTCCGAGGAGCAACCGCGTACCAGAGATTGTGAAGTTGATGACTGCAGTGTTTTAGGTTGTTGAGCACTTTTCCAAGTAGGAACCACCAAAATCACTTGAAGGTGCCCTAATAGACCAACTGATTCAGTAGCCAAGAGTGACCCCCATTCTAACCTTACAAGGAGACTTTTTTCTACCACCTAATTCTGGCACAGGTGTTTAAGCAGTCACTACTGTTACATCTGGTGCTTATAGGTGGCCCTACCAGAAGAAATAAGCAGAGCTGTTCTTAATTACATCTGGAGGTTCTCAGAAGGGAGCCTCTAGAGTGTTTGGCATGCTGCTTTGATGCTGCCCTGTCAGATTGCAGTTCATCAGCTGGTGAAGCTCTGCTTTGTGCTCCCTAAAGGAACTGGAATCAAATTAAAGCCAAACCTAGTTCAGGAGTAGCAGCAGCTGCTAAGAAATGTGGTGTCCAGTTCTCCATGTCACTGAAATCAACTGCTTACCCTACCACCACCAACCGCCACCATTTTGTCATTCCCAGTTTCTGCTGCTTTGGGATGCAAGAAACATCTTGAAATAGTTGTTCAAGTTTCTTGCAGTTAAACCTCAAGAGCCACAGTTCCTACTTCTTTCTCTGTGGAACCGCCCAACATTGCTGGTCGCTCTGGGACTTTGTTACTGCCACAGACCTGGCTGACCAAATCAGGAAGTTTAATGTTCTCTTTGGTGCCATGTTGGTTTTTCTGTATTGTTGCTTGTGGGTCAGCGAAGGACACGTAGGGCTGCTCCAAAATCTATTGAAATCAATAGATCGCACCTCTGCTTGAGGCAAAAGGTGGAACGGGGATTTTAGGGGTTTGCGCCATTCATCTTCAGACTGGACAAGATAGGACCATGGAATTTACAAAAGAGGTTGACAGATGCACTGGTGCGAGTAGAAGACCTCTCACGCTTTGAGGCTTTGCTGGTACTGAACACTGGGACCAATTTTCCATGGACCCCAATGAAGACATTTGGGTTCTCTCACCTGGACGATAAGGCAGGGAGACCTTGGCAATATTTGCCTTGGAGCGTGTTTGGGTTAAGTGTTGGGACTGTTTAGACTGTCTGACAACCACTTATGGGGTTGAGCTGTTCGGACTCCAGGGAATTTAATAACTAATTGTAAGGTCACTTTGACCTTAGTATGGAAATCATGTAAATGAATGACTATTCATCCAGCGAAAAAAAGATACCTTAAAGGTGTGTCCTGGTTTTGGCTGGGACAGAGCTAATTTTCCTTCTTAGTAGCTAGAATAATGTCGCATTTTGGATTCAGTATGGGAACTGGTATGAGAAGGCTGTTGGTAATATACGGATGTTTTAAGTTTTTGCTAGGAAATCAAAGACTTTTCAACTTTCCATGTTTTGCTAGTGTGCAGGTAGACAGGAAGCTGGGAGGGAGCATGGCCAGGACAGCTGACCTGCACTAGCCAAAGGGATATTCATACCATAGAACATCATGCTCAGTGTATAAACTGGGGGAAGTTGGCCTGGAAGGGGCTGATTGCTGCTGGTGCATCATTTGGTTTTCTTGGGGTTTATTTCTCTGCCTTTTTTTTTTTTTGTCATGTTCCTTTTCATTACAGTTATTATTATCATCATATTTTATCATTATTATTGTTATTATATTTTATTTTAACTTTTTTGGTCAGAAAGATTAAAAATATACTCAGAATATATTTAATTTTAATTACTGCAAGACAGGAATGCTTCCCATCAAAACTGCCAGAGTTTTATGTATCTTCCCTCATTCCATTAATTATTTACCTTCAGTTTTAATAATACAGTTAAGGGCACTATATATAGCTTATGCTCCATCAATAAATCATGCTTGTGCATCTTCATATTTATCCTATAAGTACCAACACACTAGCATGGCTCTGCTAAGCTGTTCTAGCAAGGAAATTCCCACCAGAGCATCTCTAAGAGTCTTTGGAGGTAAACTCAAACATTCCTCACTTAAGGAGAGCTATTTTATGAGATTTTAAAAGGTTTTCAGCCTTCTCACAAGCCCTGACAACCTCCCTCATCCCCTTCTTCCATCTTGCCACAAACCAGTAGTTTCATGTGACTTTCTGGAGGATAGTTTTGATCTTCCAAAGCAGAGAGAAGCATGAGAGCCTACAGCTAAATGCTTTTCTCACTGGATTATAACCGGGAAGGGATCAGAATGACAGACAATATGGCATTGTCCTTGGTGGGCTTAGAGAGGGTAAATCTATAAACGCAACAATATTATCTGTGTTGCAGAGGTAAATGTTAGGATGAGTTGTCTAAGAAGCAAGTGACCAAGGAGACACATAATCCTAGGGGCTTGTTGCCAGAAGACAGAAATTGAAGTCGAGACCAGAGTAGCTGGAGAGCAGGGTGGTGGGCAGCACGCAGGTTACTTGGGAATGGAGAACAGAGGATAGTAAGGGATCAGTCCAAGATGCAAGTCCTTGCTTGAGTTCCCTTGTAAGAAAGAGTTGAGTCTGGTAGGATAAAATTCTCGGTAGTAAGTTGTCACCTGTGCTAAAGGTTCAGCTTTGCAAGGGACTAAGCATTGAACTCAGAGGGAATGGTGATACATCATGCCTCAGAGGAGTGGTTGCACTGCACGTCAACACCAGCATCTGCAGGGATCCGTCGGGAAGAGTGAGAGTCACAGAGCAGGGACTTAACACACAGTGCTGTCATGCACGGCCCATCAGGATTCTCTCCGGTAGTAAAAAAACAACACATGTTCTTCAAGAAATGTGCATGCATGAGAGCAGAACTGAATTGCGATGGGAGAACATGATAGGTGAGCAGAGACAGCGTGTGCGTCCAGATAGCATCAGAGATCCACCCACAGAGCCGTCGGGGGCTTTCTCTGCAGCTCCGTTCTGGTGGAACCCTTGCGACTCCTCAGCAGTAACACCTCACTGAGCAAGGGCTACTGGGCACCCCTGGGACTAGATGAAGCAGAAGCATTTTAAATCAAACCTCTACTTACTCACCAATAAAAAACACGCATCCATGCCCAGTGTGAACTGATTTAACCATATAAGTGAGGGGGAAGGGTTGTGTATTTTAAAAGCCCAAAAGAGCAGAGTATTTACTCACCTCTAGTAATACATCTGCCTAACATTATGTGGCCTTCTGACACTTAGTGTGTGATTTCCTCCATGTTGTTTGTTTCATCAATTGTGTCTATAGAAATGCCATTTTTATCAGGCTAAATGAAAATATCCTGAAATAGCACACATCTGCAGCAAATAAAGATATTTCTCGCTCAGCCTATATGACATATCTGTATCACACTGGGTTTTCCTCCTCTCATTACAACATGGAAATAAAAGCCAGCTAAAAGCGAGCTGCCGTGCAGCTGAGACTCCAGAGAACAGACCGCTGTGGAAATTAGAAGGGGCAGCCAAGCAAATGTGTTTCTCAAGTCAGGTCATTCAAGCACTGCCCCTGAGGAGTATTGCAGGTGAAGATCGGTGTTTGCACATAGGAAGGTGAACGCATCATCCCTGACCGTCACTGCTTCACAGAAGGCTTACATGAAAATGGTGCGTGAGATGACCCTGCCTGGCGATGCTCGCTGCCCCTGCTGTCACTGAGGAAAGCAACGCTTCTGAAATTCAGCTTCTCTGGGCTGAGGACAGTGTCTCTCTCGGCTGCTACTGTAGGATCTGTCCGCCAAGATCTGAGCGACGTAGTGGATGCATTCAAGTCTACTGTCATAGATTTTAAAGGAAGCTGTCAAAGTGCCTAAGCCTATTGTTTCACGCGATTTAAGACAGCTTAAAGCACTGGATATGCTCAGATGTTTATCCTCCATGGCAAATCTCCTGAAGAACTCGCTGTTTTGTGGCAATTCAGGCTTTGTTCCTTTCTCCTCCTCAGAATATTTACTATTGTATCATGGGGAAAACCCTATACTTCTGCACCGGAACAGGGTGAGAGTGACATGTATGTGCTTTATCCAAATCCCACCTGTGCCAGCCAGAATGTACAGTGAAAGGAGCGCTAGAAGAAGCTCACCTCTCCCAGGCTTCAGCTCCCGCACCCTGGGAACAGAAAGCATGGCCTCTACACTGCACCAGCTTTAGGGAGCTCACTATTCAGCGTAGGAGGATGCACAGCAGCTGGCTTGTACTGTCAGTGGACCCAGGCCTGAAGGACTTACCTCTAAAGAGCTGTGCTAATGCTGCTAGATCTGCCAAGAGTTTTTAACAGGGATGATCACGATATCTTGATGATTTAAGTGATCTGGCAGAACCAACTTCAGTCACACAGATGGGTTTTTGCTTCCATCTTTGGAAAGGTAAAGGGCTATGGTGGGTAGCTGTGCCTCGTCTGTGAGTGCTTGCCCATGGAGTCTTATGAGGCCAGAGCTGGTTTCCCATCTCCTTGGGAGTGACCTGAAAAGCTGTGGGTTCCCAGAGGACTGTGCTGGTGGTGTGCATTTCTGCTTCTCAAGTAGCAACGCTCACTGCTTCACTCAACTTTCTGGGTAGGGAGAGGCGTGCAGCCTAATGAGAAACAACTGTCTAAAAGCTGTGCAAGGTGAAAGAGACACCCGGAAGAGAGGTATTCTAAGGAAACAACCAGAACTGTGTCGTTATCACGTGGGGTATCTAACACCTAGCTTTGGCACTGGTGCATAGTGCTGAGTCACTTTTGAACTCGGTTGCCAGCTCACACACTGATGAAATGGCTTTGCCAGTCTTCCGCAGGGTAGGAACTTGCACCCTGTTTTTCCAGAGGCTCAGTGCTTGTGAAGTTTGGTGTATGCCTGGCACCGGGTCAGGACTGTTCCCTCACTGGTACTTGGTGATGGAAGTGAAGTCATCAGAAAGCTTCAGCTGTACATACTTCTTTACCAAGCTGATGTGAAAGCATTTTTCTAGAATCCTCTCCTATGCTCATTCTTTGCTTGACAAGAAGTTCTCTTCAGTGATTGTTTGTGGGGATATTTTTATTTTCAGAGGTATTTATAGCTATTGTGATCTTTCATGACAGTTGCCTACGTCAGGAGCAAAGAAGTTGACGGATGCCAGAGGAAAGCTCACAGGCAGAGAGCCCCCCTCCTGTTAGTGGCAAGTGGTACCACTGTCAACACCAACATTTAAAAGCCCTTTTCTTCAGCAGCACAGCTTCAGGGGAACCAGCAGAGATCACTCCAGTGCTTGCTCCATGTCACCGTGCGGGAGCATTGATTGTGTGTGTGCACCTTTTCACTTTGGTTTGGCACTGAGGGCCATGCATTTTAGAAGTCTGTTTGGCACGGGACAACAGCCCTGAATGCTGGCAGGCTGCCTTCTAGAGACATACAGCAGCAGCAGCTGCCCAGCTTTCTTCCCTTGGGAAAATGTTGGGAACTCTCCAAATTATCGACTTGGCTCTGAAATGGCACTGCCCAGATGGCTGTTATGCATCAGAAGTTGTGGGATGTGGAGGTCAATGGATAGAAATGGGCTTCCAAGTTTAACTTGAGAAGGAAGTTGGCCAAGCATCATGATAGTTAGGTGTTTCCTGCTAAGGACCAAAGCTATTTGCTCTTCTTCTGGCCATGCATGGCATATTTTGGTGCTTGGAGCCACTAGTGATTAGCCTAGCTTAGGATTGCTCCTCTGGTCAGCCACCATGTCTAAGGACCTCTCTTTCCTACTTAAGATAACAAAACGTTGTGAACAGATTGTTCCATTGCTAATTCCTTTGATTTACAAAGCCCCTCAGTGCTGAGGAGAGAGAATCTGAGGGCTCAAATTCCTCACCCTTGTCCGAAGCACCTCATTAAAATTGGGGTGCCTTTACAATAGTCGTAAAAAACCTTTTGCCCTCATTTGCTCCAAAGCAGTCTGTGGACAGAACCTGCTAGCATTAAGCTGAGCTACCTGGACCCACTGAAAAGCGGGCTACATCAGCTCAGGCTTGGAACAACAGGAGCAGCAGCAGGAGAGGATTTTGTTGGACTGTTGTAGGCGTGACTTTTTGCTGCTGCTGTCTCTCACAACCTCTGTCCGTGTTTTATGCAGATGTGTGTGTACAAGGAATAGGAAATGCTGACACCTGTAGGAACCAAAAGCCCTGTGTGCAGAAGAGGACAGAGGCAGCTCTAGGTCCCTCGTGCTGCCAATGGCCATTCACGTCCTACCTGGGGCTGAGAGGACAGTGCTGTTCTTTCTTTGTCGGTGAAGGTTGGAGATGTCCTCCCTCATCAGCAGTCTCCCAAAGGGAGATCAACAGTTTGAAGAAGTAGAAAAAAGAGAGGCTGGATTCTGCTCCGATACAGTTAGCAGAGGAGTAGCCTTTGCTTATTCCTATGGGCTTTTTGGGAGTGACTCAAGAGAGTGCTCCTAGGGGAGATGCAGCTCTTGGCGACAGTGGTAGGGATAGTACTAGGAAACATTTCTCAGGTCTTAGAGACTGAAAAAGATGGGAAATAGTAAGTTGTGGAGAGTGGTGATTGTTCAGCTATTGGAAACAGAACATCAGAAGTAGCAAAATACGGGAAAGATAGAAATAGGAGACAGGTGCCAAATTTTAAAGGCACAAGCCAGAGGAATAGATGAGAAGGGAGAACATTTCATTCTGAAAGGAAAGAGCGAGTGTCAGTGCAAATTCTGGCATATCTGTGCAACATCACTAAGCCTAGAGCTTGGAATAGGCATCGCTGCCCCCACAGAAGAGATGGTAGGAGGCAGGGCAGGGACACCGGAGAGAATGGGAGGAACACAACAAGGAAACAAAAAGCCTAGAGTGTAGAAATGGGTTGAGAACTAAAGAGACGACAACGAGCCGTGCCAGGGGATGATGATAGCAGGAGATGACAAAGAATGAGGAGCACTTCACCTCTCTAGAGTTGGCCCTTGTCTTGGGCCTCATGTCTCTGTGGGTGTCACTCATGCTTTCCAGCCACATCGGGTCCCAGAGGTTTTGTACGTTGGCTGGTGAAGCCCAGGCCTCTCTGGGCACCGAGCCTGCTGTGTGTCCCAGCACGGATCCCTACCACCCAGCTCATTCCATGCTGTTACTTGGAAAGGCATCACACGACAACAGGCTGCTGGTTCATCCCACTGTGGTCCCTGGAGCTAAGAGGCAAAATTCCCCTCCAAATGAGGCATCCTTTGTCAGCACCGACGTATTAAAGTATGCAAAGACTTTACAACCTAAGAGACAATAGCGCCTTTGTCCTCTTTTCCTCCAAGAAGGCAGCAAACTACAAGCACTGGAGGATGTAATCCAAGTGCTAATAAATTATTGATGTCTCCCTTCAGCTTTTTACTTACTAAAAGGATAGCAAAGCTCGTTTCGTGAACGGGCCAGACAGATTCTCTTTTGCTGTATCCACAATTTAATTCACAAATACTGCACCCAGCGTTAGTATCGAAGCAATGCAGTGTTCTCTCCTTGCAGGCTTTGCAAAAGATCATAGACGTATTTTGGATTACACAGGCTCATAAACAGATACAGTGAAGGAAATGCCACTTGTGACTCCAATAGGTGTTTGAATTCGTAATTTAAAAAAAGGCAGGGCTTATTGTTAACTAGAAACTCACTTCTTTTTTTAATATTAAAAATGGGCCTGATTGAAAGCCCATTGAAATCACTGCTCTCGCTCCTTGCGGGTAGTCTGCATAGTTCTTTGGCAGCTCACACAAGTCGTAGGACAGTATGACTTACTTTATATTTAGCCATAGCTCCTCTCTTCCAATATGCCTATTTGCATAAGTCAACTAACAAACCATCTGTATTGGAAATACTCTTTCCATTCCTGTCAGCTTTGTGGCAGTTCCTTAACAGCATCTATTAATTTATGCGATTTTTCTGAGCAGCAGAGAAGAAATTTGAAGTCATCATACTGCAGGTTCCCTGGTAGGAGTCTCCCCTGGACAGAAGGCTTAATGTTTGTCTTTCACTAAACTGCTCTGCAGGTTCCGATGGCCAGAAATGCTCAGGATCTTGACAGCTGTCTCATCTGAAAGACAGACCCCAGGCTCCCCGGTGTGCCTTAAAGCGGTCCCAAATCCTTGCAAATGTAGCCCAAATGCTGCGTCTCCCTAAAGAACCGAACGAACTTCTGCCTGTTAAATCGGTGTGATCTGAGCCGAGCTCAGAGAAAGGATTATCAACGTTTAAACAGAGGCACGTTCTGAGTGACAGAGGGCTGATCTTAAACTGACACAAACTGCAGTTCCTGACTGCACCAGTTTCTGCTTGCTGTGAATAGCGGCAGCAGGGCTACAAATGCATGTCGCCTCTGTTTGCTGCTAGCTCTTTAGAAGGAGGGAGCAACCAGGCACAATGCCCAGAAGAGAGAGATTATTTCTGCCATGTAGTATACATATTTTGCAAGCCAGCCTGAGAACTGCTTATCACATTTTTGGTGCTATATACATAAATATTCATAATTAATCTACGTTAGAATAGAGGGAAAAGCTTCTACAGAACAAAAATACCCCCCTTCAGGCAGCTCATACCAATGACACTGATCCTCTGCACTTCTAAAATTAAAAAATGAGCTTCTTGGCATAGATTTTGCAGTACTCTCTGGAATCCAACCTTCCTTTTTTTCTCCTGTTCCTTCAGGTTGTGAAGGCGACCTTGATAACGGAGATTGATACCGTGACTCTGGAGCTAGAGAGGCGGAAATAACGGCACCAAGTGAGAGATGACATTTCCAAAGATTAAATCTCAGGGATAGCAGCCTTCATTTTCCCTCGTGCAGGTCTCTTTTGTCTCTAGGCTTTTTCCCATGTCTTGGTTTCAGGTACCAGCAGAACACTGACAGCACGGCAGGTGGGAGGACGTACACGCCTGTGCCTTTCAGATCAAAAGCCTGAATTCAACTGGGGGCTTCCCGTCCTCAGGAACAACTCCATCCCTTAAAGGTGGAAGGGCCCATTAGCCAGTCCTTGGGACCACTCGCAGCCATAAGCCAAGCAACAGCCAGGATTGGTTTAGATTAAATAAATCACAGTTTATTCCACATCAAAACCAGAGTGTCTGTGGAAATGAAAACAAATTAAAAGCCTTCATGAAGCTGTTGCGGCTGCCCCAAAGCCCAGTGGGTATTGAGACGTATTTATTATACAGAGGCAACCATTGGGACTGGGATGGCAGACAAATCTGCCAGGCTGAGCTCTGCCAGGTCTTTGTCTTCCATCCTTGCCTGACTCAGCGTTTCACTTTGATGCTGTTACTCCTGGGCTGCTTCGCTTGCCCAGCTGACACCTCTCCAGTGCCCGTCCTCTCCCTGCTGTCTGTGCAAACGGGGCCCCTGACTTCAGAAAACTGTCACCCCTTCTGCCTTACCGAATGGCCGTGCTTTTCCACAATTGCCTTGCCATACGCTGAAGCCCATTTTTTCCACCTCCCTTCACGGTGCCTTTAACTGTGCCTTTTTAACAGTCCCTGCAAGCAGAAATCTTGCCCACATTTCTCAGTGCACAGCTCTCTGGCTTGGCGCATTTCCCCCTCATGCACAGCACTCCTTCGTGCCCTAGCGCAGCCCCAGACACCTGTTCCCTGGTGTTTGTAAAGTCACCAACACCTTCTAGGCAAACACGGGCTGACCAAAGAGGACAGGGGTTTAATTTCTCTCTCCCGCTATAGAGCGCGGGGGGTAACAGGCACTCCTTAGGCATTCTTTACAGCTCCTTCCTGTGCCCCGGTGTGACCTGCTCCCTGCCCATCTGCTGGCTATCTGTCGTATCTCCACGAGTCGTTTCCCGTTGTGCCACTTCCAGAAAGGAAACGGGGTATTTTAAATGTGCGTTTTCATGTGGTTTATAAACCTGGATTGTGCTGCCTTCCACTATGTACGTCCGGCAGCTCCTCTGCAGGGCTGAGAGGAGCAAAAGCCGGAGTACTTTGCACGTGTATGTCGGAGGCAGCCAAATGCCATTCCTGCCAGGAGGAGCTGTCATCAGGGCAGGACAAGGCTCCTGCGGCTGTAGCTACAGTGGCAGTAGCTGCACTGCAGTGTGATCCAGAGCTGCGGGAGACAAAGGGAGTTTGTCAGTTGTCTCTCATGGACATCCTGTACCTCCAGAAATGGGTATCGAATCTGGCTTCAGTCAAGACTTGTCCAATGCAATGAATATCCTGAAATTCAGATTTAGCAGACGCCGACACTTCTAGAAAATCCCAGCTTTGGGGCTTTTTCCTCTATACGTTAATGCACCAAGCACTGTTCCCTCTCTACCACCCTTCTAACCAACCTCTTATGCAGCCTGAGTGCCTTAGAAGTGGAGTGGAGTTTTCTGGAGCAGCATGCCTGAAGAGCAGCAAGCATACTGTGGCAGGAGTTGACGTGCGAATATTAGAGTCAAGGTTGATGGTTCCAGTGTGCTCACTTGCCTGTTTGCAAGATTTTATGAAGCATTTAAAATATATACTGCTCTAGGGCAGAGAGAGAGAAACGGATCAAATGAGACAAGCCTCAAAAGGCAAAGAGTGTAATGAAACATGAAGCAAACATGCGGAGATAAGATGGTGCAGTACACCAGTCCTGGTCAGCAGGAGAGCAGATAATGACTCGATGCTCTGGGCGCAGTATGCAGGCAGAAATATTGACAGGGCAGGGAGTTTGCAGGAGGCTGGAACCAGAGAGACGGGGATGGGGGTGAAGACCTGTGCTGGAGGCGGCTCAAACTGTGGGAAAGGTTCAGGCAGCAGAGAGGAAGGGGCAGGAGCAGCCGGGTGCCTCCCTATCCTCTGGGATACCGGAGGTGAAGGTGGGCAGCAAGGCCAGGGCGCTGGGGCAGCTCGGCACCGACGCTCCTGTCGCACTGGAGGCAGCACAAATCCCGCTGCGGGTGATGGGGGCGGGTGGAGGGGTTCGGGACAGCCCCAGGGCTCGGTCCCGGCAGCGTCGCTTCTGTCCCCGGTGCGAGCGTCCAGCGACGCGGAAAAGGAGCGGGGCATCACCGGGCGGCGCCGGGCAAGTTTGTCTGGCTGCTCCGTGGGGGAGCACTTCCGCGAGGCAGCCTTCCTCCTCCTCCTCCTCCTCCGCCGCCGCCGCCGCCGCCGCCTCCCGCTGCAGCCGGGCCGCGTCCCGAGGGGTGCCGCCGTCAGCCCGGGCGAGGCGCGGGCTCTGGGGGAAGGCGGGAGGGGTGGCCGCGGTTGAGCTGCGGGCGGCGAAGGCGTGAAGATGTGCTGAGAGGAGGTGGCCGGGGGCGGGGGTGCAGCCCGGGGCGGGGGGGGGGGGGGCGCACCCCGAGAAGGAGACGGGAGGGGTCGCCCCGGGGAGGGGAAGGGAAGGGGCGCCCCAGGGAGGGTAGGGGTTGAGCGGCGTTCCCCGGGAGGGGAGGTTGCACCCTGCAGCACCCAGCCTCCCGCAGAGGTGCGCCGGGAGCCGCCGGGCTGTCGCCTGCCCACCTGGGGGGGCCGGGAGCGGCGGGGGGGTCCCCCTCCTCCTCATCGTTCTCTCCTCCCCTCCACCGCCTCCCTCCCTCCCTTGTCTCCCGCCTGCCAGGGATGGTGGAGGACCCGGGAGCACCCGGCAGGGCGGCCCTGGGCGCGGGGGACGGCTCGCCCCGGCCCCAGCGCGGAGGGGCGGCCCGCGGAGCGCTCCGCCGTCTCGGGGCGCCGCAGCCCCCGCCGCCACCGCCACCGCCGGTGATGGACAAGGATGACCTCGGAGGGGGAAGCCGAGGCAGCTGCCGAGAGCGGGCCGGGCAGCACCCCCGCGCCGGGGGCCGCCGCCGCCGTGCGGGAGGAGGTGAGCGGCGGCGGGGACCCCCGCCCCGGGTCGGGCCGGGGTGGACCGGGCGGGGCAAAGGCAGCCCCGCCGCGGGAGCGGGATGCGGGGCAGCGGGGCGAGCGTGGGGAGAAACCGGGGAAGCGCGGTGGGAGGCGGGTGTCCCGGCCGGGGGTGTTTGCGGAGCGGGGGAAGCCGAGGAGCCAGCCGCAGCCCGCCGGTCCGCCCGAGTACCTGCAGCCGCGGCGCGGGGCCGGCCGCCAGCCGCCGCGGTGCGGTGGCCCGCCGCGCCCTGCAGTGCCGGGGCCGCCGGTGGGACCCCGGGCCGGCGGGGCGGCCGCAGCCGGGCGGCCGCCGGCTGCAGGGTTTTACCGACGGGCTCCCGACGCCCGGCCCTGCGCCGGCTGCCGGGCTCGGGGCGGCGGCGCGGCGGCTCGGCCGGGGGCTCTGCACCGTAAACGGTGCAGCGGGGGGGAAAGGGGGCCTGGCCCGCGGAAGTTTGCCTAAATAACCCCCTTGGGGTATGGCCTAGGAGAGCCTACCACTTCCCCGGGACTTAGGGTCAAGAGCACTGCAGCTCTGCGAGGCGCTGGTGGGGCTGGCAGGAGGGGCGCGCTGAGCCGCAGGATTCGGCAGCCCGGGGCTCCGGGGCTCTGCGGTGGTTCGGGCCAAAGGAGGAGATGGTCCCTCTCCCTTTCCTTTGGGGCCTAGGCCCTCCTGTTGCCTGATCTGCAAGAGACGACACTGTAGAAAATACATCCTAATGCGCTGCTTCGATCAGCCGTGAAGCACCGTGGCCTTGCACATGGTAGCGAGGGAAGGACGGATGGGTCTGAGTGGTGACACAAAATCCTGAGCCACAGGGCACTGGCCAGACAGAACCGCAGGGCTCGGCGGCGGTCGGCGACAATGCGTGTACAATCCGGCACGCTCGGGACAGCAAGCTGCCCTGTTGCAGTAATGCCGGTGATTTTCTTCCACGCCTAAGGTAGCCTTTGCTGCCAACTGTTTTGACAGGTCTGTCATTTCCGTTGTGCAGGTCATGGAAGTAACTGAACTTTCTTCATAATATGGAGTTAAAAACACACGTACATGCTCTGGGGGATACAGAGAGCAGCCTTAAAACCAGCAGAGAAAACTGAAAACAGCAGTAAAACAACCCTGGAACATTTCTGTGTGCAGTTAGTCTGCTTAAAGCTTCTTTTAAGGGGTGCCGTGGCTTATCGACGGTCTCATCTCCACTGTAGTCCGAAACTGGTAGCCTCAACAAAGCCGACATGAACATACTTAGGCTAAAACCAAACAGCACTTTTTAAGGTATCTATTACAGAAAGTTGACTTTGCAGCTCGGGTTGAAAAAACTGTCCTCGGTGAGTGAAAATGAGGGTTTTCTCCTGTACAATTGCTTTTTAAACACCTGTGACACAGTTCACCACGAAGAGCTGTGTCTGGATCCAGGACACAGCTGCTATTTCAGTGGTAGAGCTCCCCAATGTAATTACAGCCTTGCAGAAGATCAATAGATGGTTAATGCTGGAGGGGATTTTTTGATTTATTTCGGCTATGACCAGGAGCTACTGAAGGCTTTCCAATATATTAAGGCCACCATAAAAACATCCAAGCCATTTCTAGACATGAAAACACTTGGTCTCTCGGCTAAGCAGGGAGATATCTTGCTTCTCTCATCCTGTTCTCCGTTTTTCTTCTGTTGCAACGCTAACATTTGCACATTTGAGTCTGTACCTCAAATGCCTGTAACAATGATGTCTTAACGCTGCAGTCTGACAATACTTGTCTTTTCCTCATGCTTTCTCCATCTCTATGTAAATAGTCTTTTTGCGCCTGGACCTCCAGTTGCATTTGAATGACCAGTATTAAATGGGAATTCCGTGGGCTTCTCTATTAGTCTTGTAATTTGTGGATTTCGCTTAGATCAAAGGCATGGGCTTAAATCTTAACAATGGATGAAAATCGCCTTTGGGTAATAAATCAGTGAGAGATAAAACGCTGAGCTAGTAACCAAGAGTGTGTCTGAAGTCTAATTTTTACTCTCGAAAGCAGGACAAGTGAAGGGGCAGCTGCGGAGCAGGAGGGAGAGAGGCAGTTCGCTTACCTGCGGCAACCCTCATCCTCTTCTGCCAAGGGCCACTTAAGTTGACGGCTGACTTTGCTGAATGTCAGAGCAAGCCCTCAGATTACCCGACGGTATTCTGGTTTGGGTTCTTTCCTGTTGATATATCAATTGCTTTAGCTGGATGACTGGGAACAGCCGTGCTTTTGGTAGTGGTGTAGGATTTTACCATCCCATCATCTCTTGCAAAAAAAAAAAAAAAATCAAGATCTTTGAGGGGAGGGAGTGTAAAGGATGTGTTTTTCCAAACGTTTCAGCCGTTATTGCTGTAGATTCACTCTCTGGACATATTTTTTTTTACTTTCCTCCCTGAGGTAGCAGAACCTGCTGCTCTGTACTTACCCTGGCTAAGTTGTGGGCTGGTGGTTTCTCTTGCCTTACTTATTACTGTGACAGTCTACACCTACACTGAAGAGTTGGTAGGGACTTTGCTGCATTTCTTCCAACTTACACCTCAATCTGGAAATGGTCTTAAATATTTAAGGCTTTAAAAGATAGTTGGGAATTGTTTTATTTTTCAGGAAGGTGAAGCTGGTGAGTACAAACAGCATTTTTTTGCTACCACAGCCCAGTAATCACTGCAGAAAGCTGAAAGCAGTAGCCACTTGACATTTTGAAATATGTATTTGTCTTGTCTGTACCAGCAGAGTCAAACAGCAGTTGTCCATGCCCGGTTTTATGTTCTCTTCCATATTTAAGGACTTTAATTGGGCATGACATAATGTAATCCATTAAACTATTTAAATAAAAGGGAGAAAACCTCATGGGTCGATGTTCCTGAAACCCACAGTCATCAGCTCGCTGATGGAGATGTTACAGAGGAGAGAGGCCACGTAAAACTGCCTGATCTGCCTCTTACTGCCAGTGCCAACTGCACTAGGAGCTCATTTGAGTGGTGCTATTTGTGGTCAGTACCACACCAAGCACAGCCCCGCACCAGTACAGCACCGAACAGCACCAAAGGCCGTTGTAAGTTAAGAAAAATAACCATGCTGCTCGTTTGCAGGCTGCAGCTTTACAGGCTGTCAGGTCAAAAGATAGCTGGGGCCTTTCCTCTTAAGCATGTTGCTGGAGAGACATCCTGTACTTGAGAGATGAGCTCCATTTAGTTCTCCAGCTTTTTATACCTGTTACTCAATGTGAATGTCAAACATACGTATTTTATTTGTCAAGGTTTATTTCGTGGCACTGAAAGCATCAGGCATAAAGCCCTTCATAACTTCGACTGAATAGCTTTAAATTGTCCCCATCTCTGGGTGGAGTTGTGCTCATGAGGCTCAGTGGTGGTGGAGGAAAGGAGGCAGGCGACCCTCTCAGGTTTATCAGGCCTGCTGGAGGTGCACGTCAGTCACCAGCAGATCCTGACAATCCGATGAAACCCCCTGTCTCACAGGTCTACAGGAGCCCATTGCTCCCCGCTGCCTTTGTGGCTACCTCCTCTTCCCCTAGAGGCTTGTTGTCATCCCCAAGACTTCTGTGCTCAAGAGAAACGAACCCAGGAGCAGGGGATGGAGAGGAGGGAGGGCACAGGGCCTGTGATGGAGGTTAATGTTCTTCCTTGCCACTTCTCAACCAAAAGGTGCGGAGGGACTGTTGAGTACCAATCTCCAAAGAAGGGCTATTTCCCTTGCAAACCTCTCCACCAAGAACTGCTCAGGGCGCTGACCCGACAGCCTCTGCCCAGAGGAGGGCAGGAAACATGACACATGGCTCCTGGGGAAGGTCTACTTTTCCTTCCCCTTAGCTCTTCAAAACCTCTTGCAGAAGACCTTCTCCACCAATACCTTGAACGATAGCTGCTGGTTAGCCTGGCGGAATGCTGTTGCCATCCCGAGAGGGTATGACTGACCGAACAGCTGTTGTGTATGCAGTGCCTGATACTGTTGTGTATGCAGTGCCTGATACTGTTGTGTATGCAGTGCCTGATACTCCCGCTCTTGAGTGAGGGTCAAACGGGACATGCCCCTTTCGAGCCCTCTTGCCCTTGGTTTATTCAGCAGACATAAACTGAGGAGCGCATCTCATTCCTTGTACCAAATGGTCTCCCTCCTAGAGACAAAGGAAAAAGTCCAGCAGTAGTGGCATCAGAGGAACTGGAAAGCTTTTTTTTCATAATCCTTTAGTTCCGGGCAATATTTGCATTGCAGATCCTCTCATAAGAAATCCATGCTGATGCATTACATCTTTTCTTCTGCTTTTGTGCTTTTCATTGTCCCACTCCGTCTTCTGATCACGTGTCTGTTCTTGGATCCCTGAAGTTGTCTGTCTTCCCTGTCAAGAGTTTAAAATAATAGAAAAGCAACGCTTTTCTACGCTGCGCACTGTTTGAAGCCCCAGATACTCTCCTTGTTCTCCCTTTCTCACTTCAGAGACCCTAGGGGATGATCTCCCTCCGGAAGGGAAGAGTAGATACCGAGGATGCTTTTCAATGAAGGCAAGCCACTGCAAGAGTGAGGTGGGAGGATACCTTCTTCCCGGGAACAGAGCATGAGGCTTCCTCTCCTCTGTTTCTATGCCGTGCAAGAAAATAAGTCAAATCATCGCCAGTGACTAGGGACATTGCAGAAATGGAGATTAAAAGGAGTGAAATGTCCCCAGGTAGTCCGTAGTGAGTGGGGCTTGTTTGTAGGTGTGTCCTGACACGTGGTGGTGAGTTAACACCAAAAGCAGTGGCTGCCAAGCCATCGTCAGCACTAGAAGGCCCTTTCAGCTGTTAGAGAGACACTGTCGTGACACTATAGATAAGGCTGTGTTTGGTTCTTCACTTACAGCGAGAGTTCTACTTTTTGGAAAAGCATGATTAAGCAGTTAATTAGTTTCTAAGTTCTAATCATGGAAAATATAGTTCACTCAAGGGTTCGCTTTCAGGCTCTAATCATTCATCAGGCTCCTCTGAGCTTAAGAACGGTGAAGTTAAAAATAGTGCATCGTGAAACTTTGCTGAGGTCACGGTTACACTGGATTCGTCAACCACCCAAAACTACAACGGGGTGACTTCGTGTGAGTGGCAGCGCACAGAACGGCGGACAAGGTATTATCTGCCTGCAGCGGAGCCAGCAGGGTGGCTGCCAAGAGGAGCCCGCCGTGCAGGTCAGGGGTAGAGGCTGCCTCAGAGCTGCCCATGCCGGCTCCTCCCGGAGCACCGACTGCTCTGCCCACAACACATCTCATCTGCAGCCCGACAGCAAGGAAAGGATGTGCCTGAAACGGGCAGGACAGATGGTCAGTGGGAAGGCTGGAGGAGCCTGGCTGCGCGCAGTGCCGGCGGCTTGGCAGCACCAGGAGGCTGGCAGCCTTCCTGGAGCAGAGTTAAGGTTGTGAAGTGGCGTCTGCTGTACCTGGCAGCCGCTCCCACTGTGCTTCGTGTACCTCCAGGAGAGGACGTAGGGGATTGCGCCCCACAAAAGGCACAAGCCTTTAACTTTACATCAGGTGGATAATGTACGGGGAATCCCAACTCACATTTGTCACCGTTTCTATATGGCTAGAGGCATTGCATGTCGCAGGCCTTTTTAAGGAAAGACTGGTAATACTGGGCCTCAGAGAAGACAGGGGCTGGAAAAAGCTGGCCGGTGCGAGCAGAGACCGGTGGGAGCTGCCAGCAAGGGGCAGAGAGCAGGTCACAAAGGGTCATGCTCCTGGCAAAGAAGCTCACGGCAGGTAATTGGGGTGGCGTGCAATGGGGAATCTGCTTCACCTGACCTCACCTGGGAAGAGAATGGGCTTGATCAGAGAATTCTGCAGGTCACAGCTTATTTGGCTGCAGGAAAGGAGTGACATGTGGCCACGCACTTGTGGCCAGAAGCCTTCTTCAAATCCCATGCACTCGATTGCCATTAGGAGCTGGACTGGGAATTGTGGAGTACGTTTGAGAACTCTGGTAACAAAAGTGATTCAGCACGAGGTATCGGCATCTTACGTTGAGTCGATCTCACAAACCAGCACAGTGCGTCCTGGAGAACAAGAGCCGGAAGAGCCCGAGTGCCCACAGGCACAAGCTGGGCTCTCTCCCTACCCTGCAGTGGGCAGGGGAAGCACGGAGCACCATAGAGGCTGGCGTGGTAGCATCTCCCAGAAGGGTCCGGCCGGTAAGACAGTCCCTCTGAGGACCACAAAGATGGAGACCGCCACCCTCCTGGCTGCCTGGAGGTGAGGTGGGCAGCCAGCAGTGCCAGCAGCTGGTGCAGGAAGGGTCTAGTGAGGGCACGTGCTGAGGGGGTGGGGATGACAGCCTGTCTGCAGGCCTGAGGTGTGCGCTGGTTCTCTGCAAAGCACTGGCTGTCAGCAGGCCAGGGTGGCAGCTAAATCACCTGGTTCCCAGCAGCTGCTGCTTGGAGTACGAGAACTCGCATGCAGATGAGACACCTTCCCCGAGAGTTCTGCTGCAACGCTTATGTGAAAGCGCTTTATAAATGCTGTTTTTTCAGATATAAAACCGTGTAATGAAGCCATGCCATGGGTCAAAGTCGAGTCCAGAAATGAAATCCAGGTGTCCTGTCTCCCAGGATCCCTTTTAACCATTAGGTGTTGGGATGAATTTTCAGCGTGAAGTTTTCATCTGCTGTGTTGTCCCATGTTATTGCAGAATGTGTTGCAGAAATTGATGAGAAAAGTGATGCTTATGATGAAACCTCATTAGCTGCTGGGATACTACCTCATCTTAACAGGAGCACCCTTATAAATAAAAATTGACAGCGCTGAAGTCCAAGCTATGTGCAGAGACAGGGGCACACACTTCCCAAATCTGAGAGAGCAGCTGAAGCCAGAGTGGTGTTACTGTGAGGGATGCTCAGCTCAGCAGAGCGAGGCACCCGGCGTGCTGCATCCTGAGCTGCAGCAGCCCAGCACCGCGGGGCTGGCAGCTCCTCTGCTGAAGTGTGGCTGGCAGGCTCTAACTGGGACGTCACCTGTGGGAAATGGGAAGGCTGAAGGTTGAGAGGTCAAATCACAGAGCCACACTGTTCTGGTTTTACTAGGTAAAAGGATGGCATTGCAAATAAATGAGAATAAAAAGTTCATGGCTCTGGACAAAGCTTGATTCTCTGTTCCCCTTGAAAGACTGCCCCAGACTTCACTGCAGCTTGGATCAGTTCTGTATCACATTCCTTCTGACGCCTTAAGAGATGTTTCTACCCCCCATTTAAATGTCAAGGTGTTCCGTTAGAGTAAGCAAAGATAAAGTGGTATTCATAATAATGAACTATTTTTCTCACTTGCAAAGTCTCTAAACAGAAGCATTCAACGACTAGGCTGCGTATAGCTGGCAAGGAACTAACACTTCTTGGGCTTCTTCCTCACAGGGCTGTCTTCTCCCAGCTCCCCACTTTCCCTACCCTGGGAAACTGGTCCATGGCTGTTCATGAGCCAGGCTCTAGGTCGCTCCCTCGCTTCCTCGAGTTGAGGCTGAGGAAGGTCGGGCAGAACACACAGGACCTGTGGCAATGGTGAGAACACTCGGGCACAGGACATGCGCTCTTCAAGGATGGGTCACAGCCGCGACCTTAGGGACCCGGGAATGGGAATGAACAAGCTTTGAGCAGTGGCTCTAACATCCATTACTGCAGGCTGCTCATTTGCACAGCACAGGAGAAAACACACCTGCCTGAACACCACCAGGCTCTGCTCGCTGCTCCCTCCTCTTTCCCCTGTAGAGCTGCATCTTGTGAGCAAAGATGGGTTCAAAATAGGTGTTACAGGATTCCTGTTGAACCCAGCTGGGACTTTGTCAAGCACATAGAGGCCGGCAGGTAGCTCCTGTCCCCTTCTCCCCTCCCCGCTGTCCCATCCCTCCTGGACTGAAGCAATGGGAGCTAGTCCCACCAGCCCTCCTGTTTTCCTTTGGCTGGTGTCAGTTTTCCCTTCATGTCAATAAAGCTGTCGCTAACACCAGTGCCACCAGCAAGCTGCACCGAGCTGATCCCTGGGGCTGTGCTACCTCTGTGTCACCTGTGGCTTGCCCAAGGGTGTAGGGACCTGGGTCTGGCTTTCACAGGCTGGAGCACACTGGAGCCTGCTCCTGCCAAGGATGGATGGATGTGTGGATGCCTGCTTCCATCAGCCCTTCCAGCAGCTCCCTGCAGTGTGGGAGCAGGGGCAAGGGCATCTGCCCAAAAACCTCCACGCAGCAGGGCTGGCTGCTGCCTGCGGTGGGGGGCAAGCAAACAGCTAGGCATGAGGCAAGCTGCAAAAAACCGAGCGGCACGGCGATGGCTAGTGCCAGTCACTTGGCCTCACTAACGTGTCAGTGGCTGGGAACTGCATTCCAGGAACTTTTCTGAGGATATGTGATGCTTTAATGGTTGACTGCTAAGCATTGAGGTAAGCCACTTGTTATACCTGTAAAATTGACCCTGTGTCTAATAGGAACCACAGACATTCAAGGTGGGGGAGTGGGGAATATGAGCTAAATGTGATGGGTGCTTAAAGTGCAGAAAAAAGAAACCATTCTTGGAGCTACTCTCTTTCTCTTGAGGCAGTTCGAGTCCCAGCTTTTCTTTCCTGATAAACTCATTCCTAGCATTGACATTACTGGGAAAAATCCTCTGCCCCCCAAATATGCTCTTTGTGTTGCTGCTGACTTGAAGCCAGAGGCAGCAACGTCAGCAATGTGGGGGGGAAAGGGATAACTTCGTTAGTGTAGTATTTTTGTGAGCTTGTAAGAAGCTGCCACTAAAATAGCCCTGTTTTCTATTTTGCAAGTGATGACCACTTTGTTGCTAGGATGCCTTGGCACTGGAAATGTAACTGCAGAGCTTTCCTTGGAGCAGTGCGAGGGAGCATCACCTGTGGATGTCTTTAGGGCCAAATTCTTCACAGCGCTCGCATACGTACCTGCGTATTCTCGTGAGTGGCTTCCCCGTCCTGCTGCAATGTGTGCCAGATATATTGGCTGGGATCCAAATGCCTTGCTTTTCTGGGATTTCCTTTGTTTTTACTTGAGGAACACAAAAGCATCCTGCAAAAGCTACTCATGAATCTGACATTTTAGAGGAATGGAGGTCCTTCCGTCCCGACTTCTGCTTTCCTCATCTTCAGGCGGTGGCTTGAGTTCGTGAGGGTGAATGGTGTGAAGTAACAGGCTGTCTTTGGATGGTATTTCAGGGGCGTCCTAGCATCTGAAATGCAGGTGAATCAGCAAGATTTGTGCCTTTTCACGGTTCATCTTGTCCTGCGATAGGCTTTGCTGGGGACAGGATTCAATGGTACCCTTTTTGTGCACCTTCCCAACCTGAGGCGTTCCCCTGACAGTTCTGTTGATGGGTGGAGGGCATTAAACCTCCAAAGGGATTTAAATGGTGAGAAGCCAAGCGATCCCTGCTCCCCACAGGAGGACAAGTGCCGAAGCGAATGCCTGAGCCAGTGACACTACAAACACACGGCGTGCATACAGGTTCTTTTTAAACCAAGTGACAGCATTTGTGCTGGGCTTTGATGTCACGGACCCTGCCTGCAGGAAGATTTCATTCTCACAGGAGTTTCGTGGCAGAGAGCAAATGGTGCACCCAAAACATAACTGCAGCAAGCAACGTGCTGCATATTCAAGGACTGGAGAGAAACTCTCTTTGATGCAAAATGGCTTTCTCTGTTGCCTCCTACCCCTTATCTTTCCCTTTCCCTCCGTGCTGGCAGCCACGCTGAGAGCACTTGCTACTGGCTCAGCATGAGCTGGGGCTAATGGGCTTCTTGCCATTCAGGATTGATGGCAGGAGGGATTTTGTTTCAGGCTCTCCAGGAGGGGATTTATGAGCTGGCTGTTGTAACATCTCCCTTTTCCCTCTCCAGACCTTATTACTGATGCCTCATGTGGTGCCCAGATTGGGTCACATGGTGGAGAAGGACTTCTACCCGTCATACACCAACGTCTGGTTTAGCACAGTCCTGCGGGTTCCTTCCTCGTTGTACCAATGGGATCTGACCTAGGAGTTAATTTGGCTGTGGAACGCAATAAGAGTTTGTACTCTGACTCTTCTCTTGCAGTTGCCTTCTCCCTGGTCACCCCAGACTTCTTGGGCCAGTTTTTCACCAGGATCAGCTCAGGAGCCGGAAGGTGGTATCTGTACCCACATCTGTGGTGGCTGCTTGGGGACAGGGGGTAGAGATCTCCTTGCTCTTTGTGCATCGTCCCTGCCCACTGCACAAATGGTGAAGCTTTTCTCAGCATCAGACCTCGGTCCTGGAGTCAGAGTTTACCTCAGTTATGATTAACAGCACAGCCTAGGGCTTGCCTAGCAAGGACTCAGTGGTCTTCTCTGTGTTGTGTTCTGCCATGTCCATCAGGAGGAGGAACATTTTCCCCTGCCCTTGTCCTGACCAAGATAGAAATGCCTTTCATAGTTAGAGACAACGATCTGCTTTCATACAGGCAGGTCACCACCTACCAAGGTGTGTGACTTGTGCTTATTGATTATTATTTCCCTTTCACATATCTCGTTGGGATGTGTTCATCACAAGCAGAAATCCACAGAGGCAAATGCAGTTATGACTGGCATTAATTTAGCCACCATTTCTTCTTCTTTCTTCTCCACTGTTATTTCTTTTCTTCCAGTCCTCTGTCACTCTTTTTTCCCCATGGACAGGAAGATAATAAAAGAGAAGAAAAGAAAAAGATAAGACTGACTCTTTAATCACAGGAGTAATCCCAAGTTGTGGGGTCATTTTGTTGTTGAAGACAGTGATAAAGTCACCCTATAGCCCCAAAGCCAGGTCTCGGCAGAGAGCAGAAGTGTGCGGTGATGCTGCGCATCTTGCCGAGACCCCGCCGCAGCATCAACCCTGCAGCACGCTGTCACTTCATGGAAGTCTCTGCCCTGATTTAGCACAACCTTGTCCCACCCCCACTGGCTATAGGGAGGAAACAGGGGCATGTACCTGATCCTGGAGGAGTTCTCAGCAGTGAGAAAGCAGCCATTCAGGAGTAGCTGCTTTCCAGGTCATAGATGGAGCAGGAGGACCTCCGGCTTGTACCATGCTTCGGTGCTGTCAGGCTCAGTGCTTCCCCTGTTGATCCTCACCCCGGTCCTTCCTCTGGGCCCGCTTTCCTCCTGCCCCTGCCCAGGCTGGCAGGTCTCCATCCTCGCCTGCCGATGCCCTGCCCTTGCCTCAGCGGCACTGACATTTGGGGGATGTCTAGGCTATTCTTTTTGCTCCTCCACCTCTTCCCACCCCCATGTTTCCCCCTCGATTCCTTTATTTCCATTCGGGCCATGTCTTTGCTACCCTCTGTTTTCTCTCATTCTTTCATTTTAGACATGATAGTATTTTACTTCAGCAAAATCGCAGCTCTTGAAGTCAGCCCCCAAGGGCGTGTACATGTGGGGTTTAAAAGGACAGGAAACGCTTTTGGCATGATTTCTCTGAAGGAGAAACTTAATGCTTTTGAAGTTGGGGAACCCAGATATCTGGCTGCGAACCAGACACAGACAGTCAAACTTGGGCCCCCAACTGTCCACAAAACAAACGTTAAATTCATAAATTCATTCATTCAAGCCTATTTTCTGCTTATACAGCTCACGCTGCAGTTTTGAAGGAGGCTGAAGCAGAAGTCTGACAGAAGAGGAAAAAGCCATTTTGTCAATAGAGAGCTATGGAGAAATAGCAGCGTAAGACAAAATGATCTATCTAATCTTTAAAGGCTGTCACTCCAAAATAGTTTGGTCTGTTTCCATTGGCCTTCATGGACTATTTCTCCCCCTCCATTGGGGTCAGTTTGGCAGCTTTATGTTCAAATTTATCTTGCCAGTCAAAATCAGAAGCAGACAAAAGAAGAGGTTTATCATTGTCACCGTAACCATTTGCATGCTGTAAGCAGCAGCGAGGCAGCTAGAAAAAGAAGAGATGCTTCAAACCCACACTGCCATACAGCTACTTCTGGAGTAAAACACGGCTACTGATGGAGAGCATTCAGCAACAGCAAGCTAGGTGATAATGTGCTGTGCTGAAGCTTTGGGAGGGTTTCTCTGAGTATTGCGTGTAGAGCTGCGTGTGGGGTTACTCCTGGCAGTGAGCACTGGAGGTGTGAGGAGCACCTCAGTGTCTGTGTAACGCCCACAGCCTTGTTTTTGTGATTGACGCTTAGCTTTGTGAAGACAGTTGTCTTGTATATAAGTTAACGGAGTATTTAGCCATGAGATTGGCAGAGTTCTGCAGGAATAATTACCAGGTTTGACACTATCCCCTGGAATTAAGCATAATAGCCCTGCTGGTAGCATTTACCGTGGGCACAAAGACTACAGGCTGGCCTGCAGTGGTGGGAAGAGCACAGTCGTACAGAGGAATCTGCTTCATTTGATAATTTCATTATTCAATCCAAAGACAAATTTGAAGTCACACATTTCAGGGTGGAGAGTGCAGCCAACCCTTCAGCTGTCCTCAAAAACTGTGACTGAAAATATACCTGGAAGCAAAGTGGGTGAGTGGTTGGACATGAACT
Source organism: Bucorvus abyssinicus (assembly GCA_009769605.1). Classification (NCBI taxonomy): domain Eukaryota; kingdom Metazoa; phylum Chordata; class Aves; order Bucerotiformes; family Bucorvidae; genus Bucorvus; species Bucorvus abyssinicus. The sequence continues at coordinate 18,034,510 of CM020042.1, read as the reverse complement.
CCCGGGGTGGTGCTAGGTAAAAATCTACCTGGAGAGAGTAAAAAGGAGGAATGAGTGGGAATGGGATGTGCTTTTTTGTTTTGCTATGATGCCAGTGAAATAAGTACTGAAGTCCTGTATCCACTTACAGAGTACGCATTTAGAAAGGACCTCAAGGTTCTGAAGAGAGAGCAGAGCACCAAAAAGAGCTAGAGCAGTGCAGTGAAGGACTTCAAGACCTTGACCCATTTAAATTGTCAAAAAGGCGGCTGAGAGGTGTCATCATTAGAGTGGAGTAGTACCTTCAGAGAGAGAAGGCAGTCATATGAAAGGACTCTCTCATCACCTGGAGAATGGGCATTCCCGCGGCCATCAATGGGAGCTGAAGTGGTAGTAAAATTTCATCACCAGAACAAGTTACAAAGGGGATTGCAGGTTCTTCGTTTCTTCTAGTCTATCAGTTAAAGCAGAGTGTCTCTATGGAAGATGAACTTTTACCAACCACGAGTCACTGGGCTATACATAGGACTGGAGAATAAAATCGCCTTGCCTGTGAGATGCAGAAGCTACGGGGAGGAGGCGTAGTGTCTCCCTATTAAGGTGTAAATGTAGTTTGGGTTGTAATAGAAGCTGAACTTATCTGACCCAGAATAGCCTTGCAAAGTTGATAGGAGAAATTTGTGTGACTACCTGTGAGTGCTAAAGAACGGCCTGGCTGTTTCTTACCCCATAAGGATCCCCACCAGCACCAAGGGACAGCCATGTCACTGGTGGGTGAGTCCTGCTATCAGACATACTCGCTTCTGGAGGTCAGCAAAAGCAGAGAGCCATCACTGGTAAAACCGGGGTGCCAGAGTCTCAGGCTAGGCACCAAAAACCTGGGCTGCTGGAATCAGTCTGGGCTTCTCTGAGCACGGCCGTTCCTCCCCCTGCTAGTGGGGGGTCTCACTTGGAAGAATGGGGATACCCAGACCACCGTGACCTGCACCCCGGGAAATTCATTAGTTCTCATGCACCCATCAAGACAATGGGACCTAAAGAGACAAGCACAATTTGCTTACCTAGAGACACGTTGTTCTGGTTCTCTAGCATCACTCTCACACTTCAAATATAGTTGAGGGGAGGTAATTCTTTGCATGTTTAGCCACCCCCAATGCAGTTGCTTACGGGCTCACGTAGGGTGGATACCAGCTACAACTTACCTGCCTCTGTCTTAATGCTGGTTGCGTGCAGGGAGTCAAGAGATGGGTCAGAAAGCCAAAACCTGGCCCCCAGCCCCTTGCTTTTTGCCATCAGAGCACCCTTGGCTCCACTTGCTAAGCAGGGGATGTGCCAGGCGGTACTCTTTCTCCACCCCTTCACACTAGGGAAGATTGACAGCCCAAATCTGCACGCTACTACAACACAGAGAACATTTTAATGGTTTTAATTATGGTTGCTGCAGCTAGAACCCAACCTGGCTGCTGCTGAGCCTGGAAGAGCACTGGGCGGGTGTGCCTGCTTGAGGGAGGCTCCACGCCAGTCCTTGCATACCTGCTTTTGATCTCGGGCATCTGCCATCGCAGGGTGTCTTTGAAGGCAACTGCCCTTTCAGCCACTGCCTGCATGTTTTATTATTTGCAAACTAAGTTTTGCACAGAACTTTCTTGAAGGAGAAATAATCAAAATGTTGCCAGCCTGGAAACTCCTGTCTGCTACTGGTGTCAGTTGAAATTCCAGTTCTCCGTCAGTAGTTAGGGCTTTCCAGACTATTTTCCAGCAACTGCGGCAACAAATTAAATAGCATCTATCATTTAGTGTCTCAGAAGGCTCCACGCCAGCAGACAGAAAACAGACCGTGGCAGGATGTGGCACTGCCTCTCCACTTTGTGTGGTGCACAGATGCTTCACTCTGCCTGAGCTTTCTGCAAATGGGCCAAACCCCCCCGTGTAAACACAGAGCAGTGCTGCGGGGCTGAGTGCCTGGGGCCAGGGCCAGCTCAGGTCAGGGCTGTCCCCAGACCTTGTGCCTCTCCGCAAGGCTTCTAGCAGGGGCACCCGCAGCCCTCCCACATGCCACCTCTTGCCTGGGGCGGTTTAGTCGTTCATGCTGAGATCTGCTGAAGAATTTGGGAAATATGTTTTTGTTGTTGTTGTTAAGTGGGGAAGAGTAAAGTGTGTTTTGGCTTGCGATCGTGGATAGTTTGGGTAAGAGGTGGCAGGAGTTTCCAACCCAGTCAGGTGCAATGCGACGGGAAGCCTCTGAAAGCTGTTCAGCAGTGCGCCAGAGTAGCAAGATGTTATTTATAGTGTGATTTTTAACATGACTTGAAATTCATGAACAACAATACCGACAGCCTGGCTGTGCTTCTTCACAGCATTCCATCCCAACCAGGAGATTCTTACAATTTGTGCTGTCATCAGAGCTGGTCGGGACCTTCTGGGAGAAACGTTGGATTTGGCAATGCCATTTCTCTTCACAGAAGTGGTTGTAGAATCGCAGAACGGTTTGGATCAGAAGGGACCTTCAAAGATCATCTAGCCATGGCAGGGACATCCTGCACTAGACTGGGTTGCTCAATGCCCTATCCAACCTGGCCTTGAGCCCTGCCAATGACGGGACATCCACGACTTCTCTGGTCAACCCGTGCCTCGTTTAATCTTCTGTCAGGAGGTTTCTCAGGTCAAAGCCCAAAGCAAAGCCCCCACAAGCAGGAGAGAAGGACACTTCTCTTGTTTTGGGGTGGAGACCCAAATCCACGAGCCCTAGCCCACAGGCCAAGTGCCTGGTGACCAACCCTCTGTCTGCTCTGGGACAGTCTCTGTTTGGCTCTGGGTTTCTGTCAGGCTCTCTGTCTTCGCTTTCTTCAATTATGTTTCTCTATTAACATTTTCCAGGGGTTATGCTTTTGTTTCATGTCAAAACAACATAGATCCCACAACATTCCTCAAAGGACATAACTTCTGTTTGCTGGCTGGCCCACGTTATCATGGAAATTATTAGTTTCCTGAAGCACTTATTGTACTCATCCCAAAATACAAGCTTGCCCTGTTTCAAGCTGAAACACGGTGCACAGAAGAGAGAAAATTGCACGTAGTACCACAAACATCATGCTTGCAAGAAGGTGGTATGTTAATTAATAAAGTCTGGGAGCCACTGGCTGAACATGTTAATGAATTTGTTATGCAGAGAGAGATGGAAAGATATATTTCCTTATTAGATTTTTTGCATGTCTGATACTTTCATTGTAATTGTGCTCTATTTTGTGTCTTTCTTACAAACACTCTACTAGTGTTTCTAATAGTACAATCATGTTAGATAAATACTCCAGCAAACAGAAGGAGAAATAAGGGGTTATAGGCCAGGTTAATGTATTCAGACCTTGAAATAGGAGGTACAGCTGTAGGGGTAGACCCTGGAAGACAGATCCTGTTATAATCAAGGACCGGTGGAGAGTGGGATCTGCTTAGGAGGAGGGTGTGAGACAGTGCGTCAGAAGAGCCAGGAGAAAAGAATCGTGTTTTTCCCAAAGGGTTTTGAACACGAAGGCCCTGCTGAAATGGCCTGGTAGGTGTGGGAATCAGAGTGATGTGCCAGTGGGCTTTATGGCCACGTGTCTTCACCATAGCAAGGAGGGGAGAAGCTTCCTTTTCTGCAGGTTGCAATGAAAATAGTGGAGGTAACCTGGCTCCGGCTGATCCAGCTCCTTCAGTGCAGTGGGTTGAAGACCATTTTTGAAGTGTCTCCAGAGGACGCATACAGAAATTCAATATAGAATCTTGGACCTGCAAGCCTCTGAGCGGCTGCCAGCCCAGCCCAGTGCTGCTCCAGGACTGGTGAGACCGGAGCCATCACTTGCCCCAAAGGGGAGATGGCATTTCATGGACGTGAGCACATTAGGAGACATTTGCCTGCTCTGATATGACCACTGATAGCCCTAACCAGCAGGGCTGGTTGTGTCACCCTTTGGGCAGAAACCAGCCTGTGGCTTGTAAGTTGGACCACAGAGCTGCAGAGAGCAGAGAAGTTGTTAGTCAAGAGCAGTGAGATAAAGGGACGGTGGGGATTGCAGTGCCTTTGGCAAATAGTGCCTTGACTGACGTGGGACAGTCCTCTCGCATAGCTGTGCCCAGGGCCAGGCTGACGGTGCTCCAAACAAGTCATAGAAAAAATTGGGGTTCCCAGAGCTGCACGGAGTACTTAAGCACTCACATTAAAACTGACTGCTGGGCATCTTTTGCTGGATCCACTGGCACTCTTCACAGTATTAACCCTGTGTGATTTTACATGAGAAGTACATGTGGTGGCCAATTCCTGTGTTTGAATATTGCCCAGCTGTTTTCTTCTGCACCATTCCAGTGACTGGAGTTGAGAGATGTTCACTTTTAGAGTTTTCTTCACCACAAAAAACCTTCAGGGGAAAAATAGGGTAGTGGTTTGCAATTCTTTATGACATTTTTGCATTACTATAGCACTTCAAAACTCTAATTCTGTGTTAAGAAGAGACAAAGAATGGAAGACAGTGATTCCCAGCAGAGTTCCCACGAGTCGGAAGATCCTGGGGTCTGACCCAGGGTCCAGTGTATATACGGCTGGGGCAGAAGCCTGCATTGGGGCAGTAACCACACTGGGACAGAGTGATGGGTATTTGACAAGAGTTTAAAGAGATTAAACTCTCCAAAACTTCGTGTTGCCTCAGGGATTCACCCCCAAAACTCCCGTAGTTATTTTTCAGCTGATTCAGGGACTGCCTGAAGCCACTTTATGGCTTTCCTCCAGGTTTCCTGCAAAGGCTAAGGAAAACAGCCTTCTCCTTACCCATACTACAGTGTTTTCACTGCCCTACCTACAGAAGAACTATGTACTGTGTCCTTCAGAACCCACTTAGCTTCTCTACACACATTTTGGCCACTAAAAAGAGAATACATCCCAGAATAACTATTTTTTTATTCTGACACACACATACAAAAGGTTTGGGATAAGAGTTGAAATTCTTTATAGATTCCCCCTGGATGCATCAGGAAACATCAGGGGCCAGATTCTGCCCTTAGTCTCTCCAGAATACTGATGTAGCTCCCTAAAATCAATAAAATGACTCTGCACTTACTCAGTTTCAGATCAGAAGCTACAAAATCAAAACCAAACCCCATGAAGTCTAGTTTGGCAGTGCTCACAGCAAGCCGGAAAACCCTCTGTAGTTGCTTAGAAGTGGTTAAGTGGTTCTCTGTCCCAGAAACAGAAAAACAAATCAAAACAAAAACAAAACGCAAAAAAAAAAAAAAAAGAAAAAGGCAGTATTAAATCTGACCTTATAGTCCTGCAAGGTTAGATGCCAATACTTCCATCTCACTGAGAAGAGAGTAAACTCTTCTTTCTAGTGGTGCCGTGCTATTCCTGAGACATAAGATGCTGCTCCTTAAGTTCCCTGCTGGATCAAGATTACTTACTGAATCCTAACTATTGTGGGTCCAAGATGAGTTATACTAGGGGAGAATTTTTCCCGTGGAGAAAGAAAGAGAAGACATTTCCCAAACCTAGCATCTGTTGGCATCTACGGAGCAGTTTGATGCATTAGAGGTGGCTCCTTGGGAGAAGGAGTAACAATGTGCTTCTATTTTTGCAGGAAATCAGGCTCGGTAGAGGACATGATGATGTTTGACTATCAGTGTGTCCCCGCTTTCTCACTGTCGTTTTCTCAGAGTTAGGGAGGAGGCAGAGGATGGCAGTAACCAGAGGGATGCAGTCCGTCCTCCACATTACCTACCAGGGCAGGGGGGATCTCGCTTCACGCACTGTCTACAGACGGGTGGCTGCCAGCCCACAGCCTAACTCATGCCGCTGCTGCTCTTTGCAGGGACACAACGCCGTTTCCACTAGCTACTTGGCTCGATTCGGCATTTTTTATTATAGCTCAACACAGCATGACAGTGCAGCTGATGCAGTGCACCATGGCCGGGGTAAGGACTGCAATCGTGCTGTGGGAGTACGAGAGCGCAAACTGCGGCTCTGATCCCAGCCCGACTTGTGGGACTTGAAAGAGAGGGATGTGCTACGTTTTAAATACTCACACATACACCCTTAGCTCCAGCGCTTAAGCTTTCAGGTATTTTAGGTCAGAGCTAGTCTTCTACCCAGTCTGAAGCTATGCTGCACCAGGCTGTAATCCTGTCAATTTTTTTAACTATGTGCACTTGAATCTAGTAATTTTCCCGATGGCTCGCCTCCAGGAAAAAAGGTGTTGATCATTTGGTAGGTTTCAGGGTTGGGCGTGAGTCAGGTCTGACTCAGGCAGCAGCTCCAGCTCCACAAAGTGCTTGTCCCCCTGCGCTGGCACAACCTGTGGGGCCATGGCCCTGCAGCGTGTGCTGCTGCTGAGCCTTCGGCGCAGCACCGTGGGGGAACCCAGGCGCCAGGCACTCGCAGGGCAAAGGGGCAAGTCTGCAGCCCTACATTTTCAGCTGTTCCCGCGCTGCGGGGCCGTCTCAGCCTCAGAAGATGGCGAGGTGCTAGATGATGCGGGCAGGGAGAAGGAGATGCAGATCCACCTTGCCCCCTGCAGAAGAGTCCATCTGACTGGGGTGCAGGCTCGGAGAGTCACTGCTGCACAAACAACTTCCTCCCCAGAGCCAGGAGGAAGCAAGAAAAGAGTTTTCTCCAGAGACCTCTGTCCCTGGCACGGTGTTTCTGTTTATATTAAGTAGGGTGGTGTCCCAGTCCTCAGGCAGTTGAGAGCAAAGCCAGACGCAGTCTTGAAGACAGTAGTCACTGTGTGTGTTGTGCAAAGTGGCGTGACTGACGGGTTCCTCGCTCTCTCTTTGTCTTTCTCTCCCTCTCCTCGGTGGTGTGACTGAAGCAACGCCCTGTGAAGCAGTCCCTGAGCGCCTGCATGTGCCGAGAGTCCCACTGGAAATGCCTTCTCCTCTCCATCCTCATGTACGGCTGCTTGGGTGCGGTGGTCTGGTGTCAGCTGGCCCGGGTTACCAAGCTCAGCTTCGATAGCTCCTTCAAGGGCAAGTCCATGATCTACCATGACAGCCCATGCTCGGACGGCTACATCTATATCCCACTGGCCTTCCTCTCTATGTTGTACGTGGTGTACCTGGTGGAGTGCTGGCACTGCCACGTCAAGAGAGAGCTGCAGTACAAGGCAGACGTGGACAGTGTCTACGAATGCATCAACCGCATGCAGCAAGCCACTCCATGCATCTGGTGGAAGGCCATCAGCTACCACTTCGTGCGGCGAACCCGGCAGGTGACACGGTACCGCAATGGCGATGCCTACACCACCACGCAAGTCTACCATGAGAGGGTCAACACCCACGTAGCTGAAGCTGAGTTTGACTACTCTCACTGTGGATACAAGGACATCTCCAAGGAGCTTCTGGGCCTGGAGAGCTACACAGCTACCAAGCTGAGGTTCACCAAGTGCTTCAGCTTTGCCAACATTGAGTCTGAGAACTCTTACCTGACTCAGAGGGCTCACTTCTTCACAGAGATCGAGGGGCTGGATGACTACATGGAGGTGAGGGAAGGCATGCAGCTCAAAAATGTGGACTTTAAAGAGCTTATGATGGCCTACGGGGACCCAGATCACCTCCCATGGTACGTGTCCCACTATGCTTTCTGGGTGGCAGCTATCCTGATGATCTCATGGCCACTCAGAGTACTCATAGAGTATCAGACTGCTTATGTCCACTACCACGTGGAGAAGCTGCTGGGCCTGGAGTACACAGCGCCCACCACGGCTGAGGAGCCCTTGTACCGGTACCGCATGCCCCGAGATGCCACGCAGGACAGCAATGAGCTGGAGTGGCACATCTGCACCAACCGGCAGATGATCCCCAGCTACTCGGAGGCCATGCTCATGGACTTGGCCGACTCCTTGGCATACAACAGCTACACAGTGTGCCAGTACGATGAAACGGCCCATGGTTGTGAACGCTGCCACCGTGCATCCAGCACCTCCTCCATCTTCTCACGCCACGCTTTCCACAGCTGCAGCGGCACCTCCCGCCTCTCCCTTAACACCAGCCGCTTCTCGCTCTGCCGCATCCACGGCTCCCATAGGACAGGTCTCTGGAGGAGCCGCAGCAGCAGCATCGCAGACCGGGGCTGCCAGGATGAGCAGTGCTGCTCCTACTCCAGCCAGCTTGCTGTCAATGAAAACCCCCCAACCTATCACGACGCCCGCTTCTTCCCCGTCCTGATTGTGCACAGGCCAGAGGGGCACGACAGGCGGCATTTCTACATCAGGCGCTCCTCTTGTCTAGAAACCTCTCTGTGACGGGCCTCCGTGGTTTTTTTTGGCTCCTCTGCCATAGGTCAGGGCTCGCAGAGGTGCTGCCAGCGGGGAGCCTGCCCGCATCGGTCTGCACGGCAGGTTGGCAGCACGAGCTCCAGCTCTTCCCCCTGCCATTGCAAGAGGACGTAGTCACTCTGACCTACAGCTAACCTAATTTCCAAGAGATTTTCTCCCTACTTTGGCTGGTCTCCCTAGTTTTTTGTTCACTCTTCCTTTCTCTCCTTATCTCCTCACACTTTCTCTGCTCCTCAGTTAGTTCCCTGCCATCCTCCCATCCCACCCTCAGCCTTTTTTTTATGTTTCAATCACAGCATTTGACTGCTGTTGCTGCTGGAGGATATATAAAGCCTGGGCTTTGCAGTGTGTTTGCCCTCCTGGATGCCTTGCAAGGTGAGAAACTCAGGTAGAGCAAGGCAAAAGGCACACAGCCAGACAGAGTCAAGCTGGAAAGAGAATTCCAACCTGCAGGTGCCGAGTCACCTCCCGCAAACCCCAAACAAGATGCTTTTTTATTTATTTTGTTTTCACTGGTCTTTTTTCCCCTTCTTCTGTCATTTATTCTTCATGTTCTCTTGCCTCTTGCTTTACCCCCATCTTCATTTTTTTTGTTTCCTCACTTCTGCTTTTCAATTTTCCTGGGATTTTGCTGGTAAGCATGTCTTGCAGAGTGTAATTGCCTTCCGTTGGGCAAAAATAAGGTATTTGTGGTACAGATGTCACTGAGTGCTGACACCACCACAGGCTTTTCCCCTGAGGAGTGCTGAGGACTTTCTTCCCAGAGCAGTGACAAACCCCCGTAAAGCAGTTTGCTCCCCTGGCCCTGCCTGCTCTGCAGCAGAGACAGGGCTGCGTGTCCGGCTGTAGTTTGCCTTGTCCAGCTCCACCCCTGTTAGCAACCACCGAGAGCCATAATGTAGATCAGGGCCCTTTTAGGGCCACTATTTTTAGGACTGCGGGTCTGGTTTGTGGCTGTTTCTCCTACCACTTGCTTGGAGCAGTACAGCCTGGGCAAGGGAAGAGGGGCTGCAGAGGGAAGGGTAAATACGGTACTAACCCTCCCACCAATCGTCTGGGGTCGTTCGGGAGCTCTTCCACCCGCAGCATCTATTAGGGCAGTTGCAGCACAGCTCTACGTTATCTTTCAGCTTTCTGTGTCCCCTGGGGAGGGTTTTGGCCCGTAGCCCACTGCTGCCTTCCCATCCTCTCAGGCGAGATGCGGTGCCACCCCAGCCTCGGGCAGGGAGCAGAGCTGGGAGCCAGCCGCACCAGCCACTCCTGCTGGGCCGCCAGGCTCTTCCCACCAGGCTTCCCCTGGAGCAGGTGCAGCACCTTCTGGAATAAGTCCCAGCAATGTCAAACCCAGAAGGCATCTGGTCCTGGCAGAGTAAACCACTGCGTTCTGAGCTGTGGGCTGCCCTCCTGGCCCAGCCGGGGACCCCCCGAGAGCCAGGGACCAACTCAAGAACTTTACGGACACAGTGAAGACCTGCCAGGGACCTTGCACCTGCCAGACCTCCATCCCCCAAGGGATGGTCATATGCTGAGCAAGCTCTGTACAGTTTTGTCTTGTGGATGGTGGAGAGTATTATCCACTCACAGGAGAATGCAATACAATCGCAATACGGTCACTTTAAAAAACCAAATGTTGTCGCACCCAACAGCAAGTAGGTAAGAAACCGAGCCCCCAGAGGGGCTGGCAGCAAATGCTTCCTCCCCAGTCCACTCTGTGTGTATCCACGTGTAATATGGGATTTGTAAAGCCGCATTAGTATATGTAGATGATATATAACTCTCCGTAGTTATGTGGCGATTTCTTATGGCATCGACTGTTGCACCATGTTAAATACATTTTGTTTTGACGACTCCATTTTGATGTGCTGTGTTTATTTCAACGCCAGAAATAGAAACTTTGGCAATACCTGGCTAACCTGCTGCAAATGATGGCACTGTCAGGAAGGTTGTTTAAATTTGTACGAGTTGATCTTTTTTAATGTAAATACTTTATGTATGATTTATGTGACATTTTCATTCTGACAGCTTAGCATTTATTGCAAAAGATAGATAACACATAAGACGTGTTAAGTTTATCACCTCTAAAAAAGAATATCCACCCAGGAGGAACCAGGTTTAGGCTCAGGATAATAATGACGGTTGGGCTGGGGCCAGATTGGATAACATTGAAACTTAAGAGAAATCCAAACTTAGATCCACCCTACAGTGACCCAGTCCTAGTCCGCCATCTACACTGTGCTACCTACCACCTCCAGGCACAGCTGGGTAAGTTTGGGAACTGGGAAAGGATCAGGCCTGAACTCCAAGCTCAGACTCATCCCGAATTTACTTGTATTCTGAAGACTAAGTAAATTCAAGTCTTTAATACGGTTCCCTGTTCTTATCTTCATTCACTCAGAAAGTTAAAAACCAGCACATATGGAAGGTGGAAGAGCTGGAGGAGGCTGAAACTTCATGAAACAGAGAGGCTGGAATATGTCAACACAGTATCTCACTGAAGGAGGTGGTAGGGCGGAAGACAAGAAAGCAGAGAGGAAGAGATGGTAGAGTAATATAAATTAGAAGAGAACAGAGTTCAGCTGCAGCTAAAATAATTCCCAAATGAGCAGCATAACTCAGTTACGGCAAGCTTAGCCCAGACACAGGCAGGATGAGTTTCAGTCTTCTTGTGAGCTGCTGCAGCCACCTGTGGCTTTAAATACCATGTCCAAGGTCTTGGCATGGCCAGTTTGGTCCCATATGTAGTTCGGGATGGAGAGTTATATTTGGGTCCTTAGAAGTGGCTACATTAAACAGTATTATTATCTGACATTGTCAAGCTCTGGCACTCCCACTATTATGATGGGTTGGGCAGAGAAGGGAGACAGTTTAAACTTTTCAGTGCCCTCAAAAGCCACAGTAATACCCAGCAGCTCTCCAGCTGTGCCCTTGGCAAGGTTTGGAAAGTCGAAAGGGTTTCTGCTTTCTCACTCCCTGAGTTCTGGCCCAACTTTGGGGCATTTATTTGAGAAGCCACCCCTAAGCTGCAAAAGCCCTCACACACATGGAGCTCCCCCTGTCACTCGCTGTAGCCTCTGGTGGTGACTGTAAAGCTGGGAGCAGCTCCTATTCTGACCTGGGGCGGTGCAGGGCGAACGGTTGGACCTGATGGTCTTAAAGGTCTCTTCCAACCAAATGATTCTGTCATTCTGTGATTCTTTGAATATGGGGGTTTCAACAGATCACCCACTCAGGAAGCACCTGAACATCACCTGGGTCTCCTCGGAGCTACTCCTGCAACCCTGGACTGCCACTTTGTCTCTCTTGCTATCGCCACAGCTTCCCGAGAGAGGATGAAGGAACTGTTTGCCAAGCAAAACCAGGCGGCTCTATGGGAAATGCCTTGTACAAAATGCGTGGATTTTGTATCCAATGGCAGACTGACTACTTTGACAGTGGAGTAGTGAGTGGCATGTGCCAGCAGCTTTTGGTGAACTTTTCGGGCTATGGCTTCTCATGTGGCAATGGGTGTTTTGGGGTGCTTTCTCACTGGGATAACTCGTCCTGTTGGGTCTCAATAATTAGAAGAGGCTGAACAGCAGGAAGGTGAGAAAGTCCAGCAAATACTTCTCTCTCCCTCCTACCATCTCTCCCTCTCTTCCTTTCTTCCTTTTTTCCTTCTCCTTCATCTTCAGAAGTCTTCCAGCACTGGGAATTCACCTCTTGATTATTGTGTAGCACTTCAGACATTTTCTAGAACATGCCTATGCCACCAGGCAAGTCTGCCAAGATGTGACAACACACTATCACAACAGAAGTAAGGAAAGAAGACGACACTGGCTTATTTATAAGCCACTGCACTATATCCTGTGCATGTGCAGCGAGCACTGCCACTGGTGTTACGGTCTGTAGAACAAAGCTAATTTCATGGCACAAGAGGCTGAGAGCTTATTTGTCTTCAGTTCCTGAAAACATTTCAGATCACCAGTTCCTTTGATTTCTGCACGGTAATGCTGCACTCCTCTGTAAGTTTTCCCACCACAGTTTGCACTCCAACTGGCAGTGCGTGCAGGATTTCAGTCCAATTGTCATACAGTTCTTCCTGCCTATCACTGTTGACACAAAGCCCTTCTCAGAAGAGCTAAAACCAGATCCCTTGCTGGGGAAAACTGCCTTTGTTTTACTGCTTCCAGCAAAAGTTTGCTCTCTTAAAGCAGCCCAGAGGCTGGCCGGTGCCATGATACAACTTTCTATCAGGTACTCCTCTTTGCAGATAAAGGCTCCCTTCCCATTCTCCTTCCCCTTCCAAAGCCTTTGGGAGCATCGCGTATGATATTTGGATGAAGCACAACGTGCCCGTTGAGGTAGAGGCATGCTCCAGGCAGGCAGCGTGGAGTCAAGCCTCCCTGGATGGGCTTGGCCAAGCCACAGCCCTTGCCCGTGCCTCCTCTCTCCTACCTGTACACCAGAGCATCTCCTGAGCCCACAGAGCCACTGTAGTGTTGTAAGCCTCTGTAATGGTAAGGCTGGAAGAAATTCTGAGCAGAAAAATGACATAGAAACACCGCATTATTCTAATGGCCATTATTTTTTTCTCATGAGACAACTAAAATCTGCAAAAGTAGCTACTTTCAGGAAGGCGCTATCACCATGAGTAAGCGCAGAAACACGCCACGCTCCCGGCCAGATGGGTATATATGGATACGCGGGGGAGAGAGAGCAGCGACAGCAAGCGCACGTAAAGAAAGCGTTTAGCAAACACTGGCGCAGAACCTCTTAGCCCAGGAGCCATCGTGATCCCAGCAAGAGCTATGTCACGATTTCCTGTTCCCGAGAGCACCCAGGCTTCCTGCAAAGCGTTCCGGTGGATGGTTTCTCAGTGTCTTCTCCTGGCCGCCTCATTGCAGCAGGAGGCACTGGAGAGGGAGTGACATTTCCATTTCCATTCCAGTCATGAAATCTTCTTGGCATTGCTCCAGTCTCCTATCAGAAATTCAAATGGCTGTGGGGGGAGGGAAGATCAGAGCTTGGCGGGGAATTACGTGAACTTGTCGTGCCTCAGTTTCTCCATCCCCTGACAGGGACAGCGCAGTTTACCTGCGCTCCTCCATTTAGCCAGGTTTCCAGAGAGGTTTTTCAAGCAGGAGACGCTGGGCACGTGTAGCTTGCTGATGGCTGTGGCAGAGCTGGAAGCTGCATCCTAGTGTAACGATATTGCTCCTCATGGTGCCGTTCAGCCCCGATTCTCACCGTAACTCCGACAGAAAGGCAACCGCAACCCCAGATTTTCTTTTTAATTGTTGGTGACTTTTTCCACACCGTGCTAGTAACTCTGTGGCAGCAGAGATCTCCTTCCTCAGAGCTCTCCCTTTCCTTAGCGGAGGAGAGGGCAAGGCCGAGCTGATCCTGCCTGAAGGGCCTGGGCGCATCTCCTCACAGGGCCAGTGCTCCTCCACAGACCAGGCACCGGCATGGGGTGGCCGGCATCCCCGGAGCCGGGGCCTGGCTGCTGCGGGGAGCTCGGCCGGGCCAAGGCGTCAGAGAGGTCTAGACAGGGGAGATGGGCCTGGGGGTGCTCTGCGCATGGGGCGAGGCGCTGCTCGCCCCGGCAGAGCCTTGGTTTGGGGGGGCCGAGCGCCGGTGGTGGCCCCCAGCCCTCCTCCCCTGAGGGGCAGGAGGGTGCGTGTGCGCTCCCCAGGAGCCAGGCTGTTCTCCTGCTTCCAGACGGCGGTGGGGGAATAAGCGGCCTGGTTTCTCCCCCTGCCCCGTGCCCCGGCATGTGGGTCACCCGCTGACGGCGCTCGGTAAACCAGGCCGCCCGGGGGAGCCGCCCCCGGCGGGGCACGGCCTCCAGAAACCCCCTCGCTCGCCGCACACCCGCCACGGCCCGTTCTCCCGAGGGGTCCGACCCCGCAGAGCCTGCGCCCCCGGGTCCCGCCCCGCGGCGGTGGAGCGGGGGCGGCGGGCGCGCTGAGTCTCTGGTTCGGGGGCGGCGGGCGCCCGGCTCATGCATATTCATGAGCGTGATGTCAGAGGGGGAGCACAGCGCGCGGTGACCGCCCGAGAGCGCCATTTCCTGGAGGAGGAGACGGCGGCTGAGGAGGGACGGACGGACGGACCGACCCGCGCGGAGGAGCTGCCGAGCGGCGCCGCGGCGACTGCGTGCCGGCAGGGGGAGACCGCCCGGTAGCGGCGCCCGGACAGGACCGGACCCGAGCCGACCGGTGCCGCGCGGCGCCGTCGCCGCCCGGCAGGGACTCTTGCCGCCCGCCCTGGCCGCAGCCGCAGCCAGGAGTTCGAGCGACCCCGCAGCCTCCCGGGGGCGTCCGGTGGCGGACGGCAACGTGGGGCTGCTTTAGCCGCTGCCGCCTGCGCGGGCAGTGGGAGTCCCCCGCGGCGCCGGGAGCTGGGGGGGGAGGATGGTGGTGCGGGAGCGATGGAGCTGAAGCGGAGCATGGCGATCCCGCGGCTCCTGTTGCTGGGACTGTGGGCTGCGGCGCTCCGGGACGTCGCCGCCGTGGCAGGTGAGAGGGGCTGACGGCTGCCGGCGGCGGGTGGGGGGGCCGCTGCCGGTCGCTGCGGCCGAAGGGCCGGGGGGCGGTGGGGCAGTGCCCCCCGAGCCCGCCGGACGCGGTGGGAGGGGGCCGCGGCGCACAGCTGCCGCCGCCGGCCCGTGAGGCGGGGGCTGCCCCGCCGCCGGCGCCCGGCCTGCTCTCCGCCGCCAGCCGGGACCCCCGGCGGGCAGCCCCCGCCGCGCCGCCTCTACAGGTGTCGGCAGCCCGGTGAGGGCGACGGCCGAGCGCGGGGCCGCCCCGCTGACGGCGGCGAGGTGCCCGGGGAACGGCCGCTGGACAGGGGCGAGGCGAGGTCCGGCCGGTGTGGCGGCCGCGGGCAGCCACAGGTGGGAGTCGGGACCGGGCCGTTTCGCCCCCCCGGCCCCCCGCCCCCGACGAGGCGCGGGGGCACTCGGCCGCATCTCGGGGTCCAGCGGCTGGGCCAGCTACGTGGCGCTGGGGAGCGGCGGTGCCCGGCGGGGTGCCTGGCGGGCAGCCCGGGCTGCTCGGGGCGCTGCGAGCCTCGCCTGCCTGCGAGGACGGAGCAGTCAATGGCAACCCAAATGATCCTCCTCGTTGGCGGAGGCATTGCTCTGGTATTTGCCTAGCGCGGATCGGCGCCGAGGAAAGCCGGGCGCGAACGCATTCCTGAGCGGCTTTTCTTGCCGAACTCATGTTCCGAAGTTTCACCGCCGAGTCGGCCGGGAAAGGCAGCGTGTGAGAGCGGCTCGGCGCCCAGGCGAACCTCTGCCGGCTTCCCCGGGAGTTTGGGCTCCGCGCTGCCTGTGGAGCAAAGTGTGAGCAGTGACCCTGAGCTGTAGAGGCTGTTGTGCAGGTTGGATCGCTACATCAGGGTCCAGAGGAATCCGGGTGAAAAGCCTTGCCCTTGGCGTGCATGAGTAGACATCTTCCTCTGTCTCCATTCCACAGCAACTTCATGAAAAACATATTTCTGGTCCTAGGAATCAAAATACTCAGAGGTGGCAAATTTAAAAAACAAATGAACAGATATGTCACCTATTTTGACAGCTAGTATGTTCATTTGCTGTCTATTTTGCCTGACAACTGCTTGGTGAGAAATTTGATACGATTTTATTTCCTAGCTGTACGTTTCAACTTCTGCAGCTCTTACAAGTAGGCTTGGAAGAACCTATTTGGATGAGATTATTTTCTTGCGCTGGCAAGAATGGTATCAGATGAGAAATCATGAGTGGGAGAGTAGAAGGAGGACTAGGTGGAAATTAAAATCTATATTGGCTTCCTATGTGCTTTTCCCTGATACCTGCAGGGAGAGATGCTGCAGCTAATGCTGGATTTTTGACAAAAACCTGTGAATTCATTAAAAATCCCTGATCTGTATTTCTTCAGTTCGTCTTGATGGAGAAGTTATACTTGGGCGATGCGGAGAATTACAACTCGGGCTGTAGACTTGTACTGTCTATTAGTTTCCTACATCATTAGTTTGTACGGGAACTGAAAACCATAAAGGGTCTCTAACAACATCACTTCCTTTAATTTGCGGCTAAGTCTTTCAGCGGGGCAGTCTGAGGAAAGCTGAGTGGTTTGCTTGTCCGTGAAGGCACTTGTAATGAAAGTGTCTGTCAATTTGTGCGGTGTTCAGCAGCACACAGACAGCTGCTATGAAGCTTGCATGTTTTATTCCAATATGGTGAGTGGTGAAAGGGAAGATGCTTTCTGGCGGGCTCTGGAACATGTCCTTTATGTTACAGATGAGTTAAGTAATGCAAGGTTAGGTCATCCTCACCCAAGGTGATTAAGTACTTAGCCAGCAAATGAGCTGAAGCAACTAAACTAAAGTTACCGTCTTACCAGTTTCCCAATGCTCTCTGTGAAATTGCTAAATTAATAACAGCATATAGAAAGGCAGAAGACTGAGTGTGGGGAACCAGCTGTTAACAGGCTGGGGGATCCCGTTAAGGAAAGGAGTGAAGTTGTGCCTGTATTCTGGGCTTGCACCGGGACCACTGGGCTCTGCGGTGTACCCGTTGCCAGTGGCAGAGCACCGGCTGTCCCACAGTGCTGGCTCCCCAGTCTTCCAGCTGTTGACAACCCCACTGCAAGTCCCTCTGCGGTTGCTCTGCCCCGTGAGGTGGTGCCCTCATGGCTGTGGGAGGGTGGCATTTTGGCAAGAAGGGAAGTAGCACATGAGAAGTCTCAGTATTTGATCACTGGTGGGGCTGTAACAGAGTTTGAGAGCAACAGGGCTGCTTGCTTTTTTCACAACTGGCATTTTCCTGTCCGCACTAGGCTAGCGAGGCATCCTGTGAGACGCTGACCAGCCAGTGAACTGGATGAAGTTGTAATGTACTGTGATACGTGGCCGAGCAAGAGTAATGGAGTGATTTTTTTTTTCTGAAGAATGTATAGGCCACTGCTAGGGCATAATATTGAGCTACGCTAGACCTGTTCTTGGTTTGTCAGCCCTGTGCCACTGCATAGGAAATGGCCACTCTCCCTAACAAAGCTAGCTTTATGTTTATTTTCCACCTTCCTGCTTTCCCACAGTCTCCTTTGATCCTCCGATTCCTCCTTTATGTGCCTTTCTTTCTTAAATGCTCTTATATAGTTGGCTTCCCTGTTTTCTCATGGTAACACATTCCATGTATTCGCTTCTGCTTGAGGGAAACACTCCCCATCCACCCACACGTGTAACAGTGCTCTGGGCCGAGTTTTCATCGCTTCTGTGTCAACGTAAACCTGAGCAGCTCCACCAGCTCTAGCCCTCCTGCGCTGGGGTCGCAACTGTATAGCTCGTGGTCCTTTGGCTGGACAGAAGGGTCAGAGAGGCTCGTTTGAGCACATGCCCACGTCCCGTGACAGAGCTATCTGTTCTGTAAATGGTTCTACTGCTCAGCGAGGTATGCTGTGAAATAGGCTTTGCTTCCATGGGTTTTGCAAATTGCAGAGAATCTTTCTGTAATGCAGAGGAACAGTGTACACTGAATAACGAGTCATAATTAAGTCTTTGTCGTATCCCAGCTCTTTACAAATGCATACAATGGAGCATGATGATTTCTTAGCAGCGCAGGAACACCGTAGCTGAAATTCAAGCCTGGGGAAAAGAGGGAGGTGTGGTACCGTGTTGAGCGAATACGCTTAGCGCTGCTGGATCACTGACACAGCACAGTTCCCAGCATTTCTGGCTTTGCTAGGGCACTGCTCTGCAGAAGCTCACCCTGCTGTTTTATGAGTTGAAAAAAAGCCCCATGTACGCGGTGAGCCGCCACTTTTCTCCAGCAGTTGTGCTTTCAGTGCTTGCCTTTGACTATTGCTTAGCAGATAGAGTAGTGCCAAGACTAACAGATCCCTCTGCAGCGTGTGCTGGTAGGGTATAATTACAGACCACCAACCTAGAGTAATTTGCTGTACTCCAACCCCCCTTCTTCTGGGGGTGGGGCGGAGTAGTATTTTTTTTTTAGGTATGAAATTTACAGGATCTCCAATCAAATTAAAGGTGTCCCAGGGTCAACCTGTGAAACTAAATTGCAGCCTGGAGGGAATGGAAGATCCCGAGATGTTGTGGATCAAGGACGGAGCAGTGGTGCAAAGCGTAGACCAGGTGTACATTCCAGTAGATGAAGAACACTGGATCGGCTTCCTCAGGTACAACAGATGCAGGGAAGAAAGAATATTGCAGGAACTATTGCACAGTTTTCTGCTGTCAGATATGTCTATGCAACTGCACTGCCCTCGGTGGGGCAGGATCCTTATGTCTGCAGTTCAACGCGTGGCGAGGGCATAACAGAGCAGAACTGAAGCCACTGAGGGCTGAGATTTTTATACACTAGAACCATACTGGCTTCCTGACTACTGCAATGACAGGTGCTTTGCTAATGCTTATGATGCTTGAGACATGATTTCAAGGTAAAAGGATGTTCTTGCCTTGTTTGTTCATCTTGTTCTGCCGTGCAGCAGGAGGACTAAGGTCTGACTTACATAAACAGGTTTTCTCTCTCAAACTCATTCTGTTCTCTATCTCTTGAGCTGTCAGTCTGCCTAAAGGGTGAGGGCTGTTAATTGAAATGAGACTCCTAGGACTACATCCTCTTGCTTTCTTTGGGGAGGAGTGTTTGTCACCTGAACCGTCTCTGAGTCATTTTGCAGAGACTTTCCTAATACATTTACATGGTATCAGTCCTGCCCTGTTTGGAGGTGCAAAAACTCTCTTCTGCAAAGCAGCTCTCTGAGCCTCTATTTCAGCAGAAGAGGGATGTCAGCTAGTTCGGAGTTAAACAAGACCCTTGGGTTCAGCTCTGGCTTTTTCTGTGCATAAAGAGAGCTTGTACAAGCAAACATGCCATCACCGTGAGGGCTCAAAACTGTTGACTGACTGAGAATCACTCTTCCCTGAGCTCCGGCCTCATCTCCTGTTAGGTCTCTTGGATTGACATTGCAGAGTCTCCAGTTCCAGCAACTAAAAGTCTCTGTGCTAAAACTTGTCTGTAAGAAACATTTTGATAGGAAAAAAATCTGTGCCCGGTAAAACTATTGCATAACATTATGTAGTGGAAACAGTTTGTCTTGAAATTATACTGTTTACTTCCCCCCAGTTCCACCAGTTAAATCTCTTCGACCCTCACCATCTCTCAGTCTGATCTCTGTTCTCGCCTCTTGTTTTCCTCCGCTGAGAACTTTTTGCAGCACCAGGGCTGAGTTAGGCTGCTAAATCTAGATGTGTCCATATCTTTCTCTCCTTTTTCCTTTCTTCTTCTAAAGTGATCATTTCTACACCCACTGCTGCGATGGCTGTGTTTCAGAACATGCGGCTGGATGGGCAGGACAGCTGATGCCATTTGAAGGTACAGCTCTGAAAATCAGGCTGTAGTGGGTCCATTTTGTGCATTTCAGCAAACACTCCCTTTTCTGTCTTCCTTCCTGAGACATTCTTCCCCTTCCCTAAGGCGGACTGCTAGCCTTAGAAAGGCGGGCATCAGATCTGCTGAGGATCCCTGCATGGCAGCAGACGCATGGCTGCACATCCTGCGGGGTGCAATCAACGTTTGTACATTGACAGGCGCTCAGAGTCACGCTGGTGCCTCTGGTAGCTGCGACCTTACTGCTTTGGGACCAAATTCTGCCCTTACTCACCATGCTAGCCTCGTGTTGCTAACAGCAGTGCGGATACTGCAGATTTCCAGTGGTGGAGCAAGGAACAGAATTTCTCCCTTGAAGTGGAGGCCTATGACTTGAACGCTGCTCAGTCCCTGTGGCTGCCTTCCCCTGCTTGGATGCATTTTCTCAGAAGGGGAGCTGTTGCTGAGCAAGGGAGGACACGGAAGAGTTTGTAGGGTGGGGTCCTGTGCTGCAGTAGGCCAGCATAACCCCTTGAAATTACAAATGGAGAGGCCCCAGAGAGGTTTGCAGTTTGAGGTGCTCCTGGGATAAGAATAACACTCCGTGCAGTTGAGGCAAGGGGGGCCCTTTGCTGACCCATCTGTTCCTGTATAAGCCTGTCACCAGTCCTGTCACCTAACTGAAGCTAAACAGGCAGACTTGTTGGATATTTGTGATACGGAGTTTCCTGCTAGCTCAGACCTTGCGGGCCAAGCTGTCACCACTCTTGAAGGCTAGCTAGAGCCATAATTCAGGATAGAGATGACCACCCCCTTCCTAGCCTCAGAGGACATAAACGATGGGTTTTCTGTGAGAACGTTTCAGAAGAAGGCTGTCTGCTCTGCTGAGGATTCCCTCCACCCACTGTAGAGAGGAGTCTCCCATCCCTGCTGTTCTGCCACGCGCTTTGTGCTGGCTGGCTGTTGCCTCCTCCCCACAGCTGGCTGCATCTCAGTGGGTTTTGTCTGTGCATCTGGTTTGCCAAACACTGGAGGGTCCTTTGGGGCAAAAACATGCTTTATCCACATAAAATATCGATATGGCTTTTGACTTTTTTCAGCTTGAAATCCGTCGAGCGGACAGATTCTGGGAAGTACTGGTGCCAGGTTGAGAACGGGGGGAAGAAGGAAGAATCACAGCAAGTGTGGCTCATAGTGGAAGGTAAGGTGGAGTAGCAGTGCTGGTTTCCTTTTAGGGCTGACCCACCGACATGCTCTAGGTGGAAGTGGTGAGAGCAGACTGCTCCAGTGACAGGCTTCTTGGCTCAGAACCGTTGCTGCTAACTGCTGAGATCACTACAGAGCAGGATTAAGAAACAGGAGAGTAGCTTCAAGAGGAGGAGTTGTCAGTTCGTTACATTCTGGTTTTATTTTGGCACGTTAGAAGATAAGATCCTTCTGTGACACACGTTTCTTTTCAGCCCCTCAATCCACTGTTGCTTTCATCTCCCAATAATTTGTAGAATGATGGGATAGTTTAGATTGAAAGTGATCATCTGGTCCAAAACGTTTCTCAAAGCAGGGTCACAGCCTGGTTCTGTGTATCAGCCAGACAGGTCTTTGAGGGCAAGGTACAGTTTTAACCCAACTGGATTTTTGGGAGAACTGCTGTACATCAGTACATCATAACTGTGACTGTTCCATGTGACACTGTTTTGTCCATTCTTGTCTGATAAAGAGTAACTTACACACGGTTGTCCAAAAGTCATCCAAGGCAACATGTATTGGTGGCTTTCTTGCTGTCTCTGGTTTCATTTCCCTGGAGCCGTGATAGTCTTAGATCCTCAGAAGACAGTAGTCATAGGATGGCTTAATATTTCGTGAGAAAGTTGACAGGAACAGTGCATTTACATCAAGAAGTGGCTTTTTGGATGTAATTGGTAACATTTTGGGCCCGAGCTGATTTGGCAGTCCTAAAGAGGCGGATCAAGGAGAATGTTGTGGGAGGTGGTGTAGTCTGGGTGTTTTACAGCAAAGGTCTCACTCAGAGCCGTGGAACCATTTGGCTCTGTGGAAACATGAGCAGCTCTCACAGGAAGAGGAGCGTTTACCTGCTGCCTTCCATAAATCCCAGACTTTTCTCCAGCTAAATCTTCAAGTGCAGTTTCAACTGGAGAGCGTTGTTTACCGCTTAAAACTCTTGCTACTGTGCAGAGTTTCCATTTCTGTTCCAGTTAACCATGTCCCGCTCCAGAGGTGGCTGCATTTGCATGGTGGGTACGGTAGGAGTGATTGGTTAGCTCAGTGTGTTAAGCCATCTGATAAACCAGAGAGCCCTTCTGGATAGCACAGGCAAAAAATACCAAAGTCACAAAAGCCAGCTGCAGCTTGGTAAGGGGCAGTGTTGGGAATGAAGGCCAAAGCTGGCATCAGAAGCGTAAGCTAAAAAAAATGCAGCTAGTCACCTTTATGAGAAAAGCACGTACAGCAGAAGCTAGTTGAACTGAGCGTGTAATCATGTGGATGGGAGTTAGAGTAAAAAATTAAAAAATGGCAAGTAGTGATAAGGGTGATTTTTAAAAACCTGTCAGCTGTTAGCATACGAAAACACCAGGGCATGCAGAAGCCTATCCGTCCCACCTCACTGTTATCTCTATGTATTTCTTCTCTGAGCCTACCAACTTTGTCTAGAAGTGGTTACTGTATTGATAACAACTGTTGTCCTCTTTGACTGAGGGAGGATCCTTACTTTGGTCACTTGCAGCCTTCGGTAGGTGCTAACACCCTTCAGTGGGCCACACAAAACAAGCGCGGACTACTGGTGATCTAAGTTAAAATGAGCTCAGAAGGATTTCTATGCTAGTACCTGCCTTGAGATGCCCTTAGGTAGTCAGTATTGGGCAGAATTTGTAGTGATGGTATTTGAACTGTCTTTGTAATACAGCTAAAATTTATGATCTTATGAAACACTCCTCAGAATTCACAAAACCAAAATTATTTTGAAACTGCTTTCTGGTTTAAAAACTAGACCCTGGCCTCACTGAGAACATGATAGCGTTCAGTGCCCAGAGAGCTAATCTAAGAGGCGCGTTGTGGAGTGTGACCATCTTAAAAATACGGATTACGTTTCTTACAGAACTTTCCCTCTGAAATTACACCTCTGACGGTGCAACTGTTCCCAGGGCTGCTAGCCCCTGTTGTGGCTACACTCAGAGCCCCAGGCACACCTCGATGGGCATGTCCCCCTGCATTAACACTGTCTGAGAACTGAGCCGTAGAAGAAATATCGACCCTGTAGATTGGATGCTGGCTTGGAACAGGGAGCAGGCAGGCTAATTTCTGTGCTTTGCCACTGATTTCCTGGCTGTTGGCTGTTCAGTGCCTCCGTGGCGCATCTGTGAAAGGAGGCTGCTGGCACTCACCTCTTGTATCAGGAACTGGGAGGCTAAATGTGTCGCGGACAGTGAGGTATCCAGGTAACATACGTATGGGTGCAGTGCAAGTTTCTGGCCTGGATGAGTCACTGCACTCCCTGAACCGTGAGAGTTTTTAATTGTCGTCTCATCTGATCTGGATAGCTGCTCCCAAAGTGAGAAAACCTGCTGAGCTGCACAGGATCCTCCCAAAAGGTTACCTCGGGTGCCATGGCAGAGACAGGAGGCAGGAATCCTGCTCACGAATAGGAGAAATGATGGTATTTTCCTTTCTAATCTTCCTTGGAGAAGGAGGGCAAAGCAGGTGGAGGTGTCTCAGCTGGTATCTGGAAAGTTCGTTCACTTTTATTGTTTATGTATGACTGCAATAAAAAAATAAAGTAGATCATGTAACCAAAACCCCGCAGTAAAACAATGATGATGAATATACCTGTCCTGAGCATTAACCTTTGCACAGATAAGCACTAGCATTCCTGAAGTGTCCTATTTTTAGACCTGTTTTAGTCTGTTCGTTTATGGCATTCTAAAGGGAGTGGCGAGGAGGTGAGGAAGGCACAAAGGAACTGCCACCTGAAAGACACAAACAGCAGCTGGATGGTCAATGAAAGACTGAGGACGCTGCTTTCAGCTGGAGTGTAGTGGTATTGCCTAGCACGAAGCTTCTAAATCCCAGTGTAGGCACCTACATTAATTGCCTGCTGTTGGAGGTGCTCAGCATCTACCGCACCAAGTGGAGCCTCTTGGACCTGTCAAGTTTGACCAGGCACAGACAGTTCAGTTTAATTGTGGGAATGCACAGTGTTGTCGTTTCCTCTGTTTCTGTGTGGCGGCAGATCAGCAGTTTCCAGAACACACTTTTTCCAGCTGAGAATACCTCATTTCAGTGTAGACGCAGTCGGTACTGGCTGTGCTTGACACCCAAAGTTTTGAGTGTAAAAGGGAACTCGGTGTTTCTCTGAGCCTTCAGATTCTCCACTAGCCAGCAGAAGCACACACTGGCAGTCCTGCAGGGTCAGCACTGGCGCTGATGGCTGGTGAATTTTGAGTTACTGGTTTGGAGCACTGAAACCACAAGAATTTTGGCCTTGCCTGTAAGAGGAACCACATCTCTTGAAGCGTTGAGTTACGCTCAGCTATCATCACTTAGAGATGACCTGAAGTAGTTAGCATTGCAGCTGCATTTCACTTCCTGTGGGTCTAACCTAAGGCTTGTTGTACCAAGCAGGAGTCTTTCCACGGTGGGGAACAGATAGTTATCGAGAGAGCTGTGGCTGTGGATAGCTTGGAAACAAATTAGCCCTATCTCCAAGGCAGCCTGGTTCTCGTGGTGTTAGAGCGTGCTGGAAGGCAGCTCCAGTCAATTAAGCTGTGGAGAGAGCATTGTAAATGATCCCAGCCTCTCACCGGGGGAATTCGTTCCTCATTCATGGGTTTGTTACAGCCGCTAGTTCAACACAGTCACAAGCTTCGGTTTTTAATGCATGGCGAAAAGTATCTGCAGCTGGACTAGCTATCTTTTATAGCGGTGTCTGCCACCGCTGGAGTTATTGACTGTTGCTTCTTTAAACTCCAGTCTCTTGAGCTGAAAAACTAAGCAAATACTGCCACTAAAAGCTACTTCATAGGAGAATCTCGAAGGAGACTCAGTGAAAGAGGTTTTTCAAAAGCATTGTGGGAGGCAAACACTCTCAGCTCTCTGACTTCTTCTAGTGGGAGTATGTAGACGTTGATGCCTGAGGTGATCCAGTATATCTGACCCTTGGTTCTTGTGAAGGGTTTGGAGGGATAGGGGCATAGGGGCCGGGCAGCTGGCTGTCCAGTGTTGACCGCCAATATTAGTGGAAATAAACAAGAGATGGAAGGACTCTCTCCAGTTATTATCACTTGTCTGTTGCTTTTCTAGGTGTGCCCTACTTTACTGTGGAACCTGAGGATGTGTCCGTGTCCCCTAATGCCCCATTTCATATGGCCTGTGCTGCTGTTGGTCCCCCTGAACCAGTGACAATTGTCTGGTGGATGGGAGATTCTAGAGTGGGGCTTCCAGACTTCTCCCCCTCCATCTTAAATGTGTCAGGTAAGGCTGCTGCCAATGTAGGGGATCACTTTGAGCATCAGAAGAGGAGGAGAGCTCTCTTCTGATCACGCCTAGTGACAATGGGTAGTCATGTAGTGTGAGAATGGTCTTTGATTGTACATTGAGGGTTGAGAGATCATGAGCACATACAAACCCAGTTCATCTTGAGGGGTGATCATTGCTCTGAATATTTTCTGCTGACTTGAGATGCACAGGCTCTTAGAGAGCTTGGGTGGGGCTGGCGCTGTGGTAAATACGCTACTGGACAGATGATGAATCGGGTGCCTCTTTTGTTCCACCTCATGGAGAGTGTTTGTGGTTGTATTAAGTGACTCTGTTGGTGACATTTGGCTTGGAAATCTCCAAGCATTCACATGTAACAGATGCCACCTTCTCCTTCTGTGCGCAGCCGTGTCATGCACTGCTTTTCCCCTCTCTTCCCCTGCCTCTCTGTTCTTGCAGGCTTTCTGGATGCTCTTATCGTTAAAACCTCACCACCTTGTGTGATCGTTTGACACTTTCAGAGTAGTCGTATTGGTGCTGAAGTGGGCTGGCTGATATCCTCAGAGACCAAGGTTTGCCCTAGAGCGGGTACTAGGTGCATGGTGGTAAGACCACCTTCCCCAGCTGCGTCAGCTGAAAAACTCAGGAGCCAGTAGGTGTTCAGGTCTCTCTTCAGCCCACTCTCAGGGAAGGGCGGTGTTTCTTTACCGGGACATGACCACAGCTATTATAGTTATCTCCTAAAGGTAACTTTCTTCTAGTTAGTTGTCCAACCGCTTTGTGTTACTTCTTCTCTTTGCTGCTGTTTTATTATTCTCAGCAGCCCTGAGACAAAGCTGAACTAGCTATTTAGAAACAAAAGGTTTTACAACTAAGAGTCATCTCTGGGGCCTCTTCATCAGTGTTAATACAGTTACTCCTAGGGGGAGTTTCTTTCTGTAAATCTTTGGCCATCCTTTGAGTTATCCAGTGCTATTAAGCCTTCCCTTAGAACCTAATTTATATGCAAATCAAAACCTGGTTTGTGATTTGCCATGGTTTTATCATCTGCTCCCTCTCTTACGTAGCCACTCGATGCAGTTTCAAGTTGGAAGTGAAAACTGCTCCCATCTGATATAATCTGCCCGTTGAAATGGAAACTGAAAAGATGGATAGTTGAGAGGGGAAAAACAATAGAAAACAAAGTCTCCCTTCCTCCCCTGAACTCCTCCCACAGTGCCTCATAAAACTTGTGGGGCAGTGGCATGGAGGTCTGAAGGGGCCTCTGCTCCTAGTGATTCTCCAGTTGAATTGTTGTTACATATATTCGTCACCAGCGCCTTTCTTTGCCCCTTTCAGTGTCCTTTGGGGTGTCCCTTGGGCAGATTTTGTCTTTGCAATGGAAAAAATGTAGCAGGACACAAGCTGCACGGTCGGATTGCTAAAGCATGTAAAAAAAGACAATTGGTAAGAAAACAAGCATTGCTTGCTAAAGAAAGTATCAAATTCTGAAGAAAATAATAAACTACTGACTAGTATTTTATATTCGTGTAGTATTTTATAGCAAACGTTTAGAAGGCTCAGCAAACAGCTGGTTTGGTGAAAGGATTGTTGCGTTTGGAAAGCAGTGCTGGCAGTGGTGCTGGAGAGCAAGGAGACCTTGGTTTGTGGTGTGTTTTGTGTGTTCCTCGGGGCAGGGCTGTGCTTGTTTCTGTCTTGGAAACATGGCTACCGTGTCAGGTGCTGCTCTTCTCTGCTGCCTGGCCTTCAGCCTGCTGGCAGCATTTTTTTCTGGTTCACTGGGGTGAGTGGCAGAAGCTAAAATACTTTGATCTTTCATTTTTATAGCAGTTCCTCTTCTCTTTCGCTATACCCTCTTCGCAGTGCCATTGATCTTGGGCTTGGGAGATGAATCAAAGGGCAAAGACAGAGAATGTACGAGCTGCTCCGTGCAGCTCTGAAGTCTTTTTCCTTCCTAAACTGTTATGCCCTTAGTGTGCAAATCCTTAACTATTCTGAGATAGGGCCCTATAAGGCAACTGAGGTCAGGTGCAGATCTATGTTGGACACGCTTTTCCAGGCAGCATTGCAAATCTTTCTCAATTCTGATTAATTAGCATTACTTATATGCACCTTGGAGAATCCAGACATCAGTACTGACCCTGCGGGGTGGATGGATGCTCACAGAATAGAGGAAGCATAATCTTCCCTTGTATTATATCATCCCTGGAAAGTGCCTCAGCGCTGGTGAAGTAGCATTTTACTTTCACTTCCTTTGCAGGTCTCAAAGTCTGATGCAAAGTGAGGGACAGGTGGGCATTAGCTTGAAATCGGCAGCATCTGTTTGAAAGTTTGCCTGGGCTTATAGCCCGGTTAGAAGATGGTTGTTGCCCAGGTGGCAGGCTGAGGTCCAAAGCATTGCACGTGGTATAAGCACGTGATTCGGCATGATCTTTGCTCCAAAGATGCTCACTGGAATGTGAGAAGTGAACATCTACTGAGCGCTGTGAGCTGCTGTTCTGCCAGATTCATCCTTCTTTTTCAGCGCTTTCCAAAGCTCCCATGGAAACTCTTCCACATTTCCACACTCGCTCCGTTAAAAATGTAGCACGTTCATTACATTGAAATCCACGTGCCTTTGATTGGCACCCAGCTCAGCCCTCCAATTCCCTGTACGGCTTGAGCCGGATGTCACACATAATTGAAATTCTACTGAAGATTGAAGCTGGATTATATAGCTGTGTTTCCTTTCCTTTCTTTGGCTGATCTCCAGGTATTAATCAAAGCACAGTTTTCTCCTGCGAAGCTCACAACGTAAAGGGATTGTCTTCATCTCGGACAGCCACTGTTCAAATTAAAGGTGAGAGAACGCAAGAGAATGGGCAAGGCACTTGGGTTTGCTCTCTGGGGAGGGAAAGTAGGGCTCCTTCATGCAAGGGGTTGTCTCAAAGCTGCCAGCAGCCAGCACCGGTTGGAGCTCTCAGCAGTCAAAACAATGCTTTGTGCTCTAACAGTAATTCCTGCTTGCTATGCAGGGCTGTGTCCCAGGCTGATGAAAATAAACCTCATCTGATTCAGGAGTGGAAACCTAATGTCAACTAACAGTGTTCCCTTGAACAGGAGAGAGTCAGAGCAGTCAGACTGCTTGTGAGAGGTGAAGCTGGGTATAAATCTGTAGCTGCGGAAGCCTTTCCTTCTTGGAGGTAAATGGTTCTTGTTAGAACTAAAGAGGCCATTACTTCGGCTTGCTTCAGTTGGCATCACATTAGGTGCTGAGAAAAGACAAGACAGACAATCACCAGTGGCCAGTAAAGTCTGCTTATCCACAGTGTTTTTATGGATTTTAGATGACTAATTCTTTGCTCTTTAAAAACTCACTCAAAACAAGTAATTCCTAGCCTTTGCATGACCAGTTGTCATCTGGAAGTCCCTCAGCTGATGTCACATTTCCTCTGTTCCCCCAAGTGACTGAAATGGGGATAACGAGAGCAACCAGCTCTTCCCCTTCTCTTCATGTTGAGATGCTTCTGCATTTGAATTTTTATTCACACTTTAATGCGCATTAAATTACATGATTATGAGTTCCAGGAGAGGCATGTCACAAAAATCATTTGTTCCAAGTGGTAACTTATTGCTCAGCTGAAATAAGAGCAAGTGTTTATGTCTGACTCAGAACGCACGGTTGTATCAGCTAATATTCATTAAAGGATGGCTTGAAATCCAGCTACAGATCTACCACTCTTACAGTGTGTATTTCTTCAGCACGTTGTGGTTTCTGCTATGTGAAGAATGAAGTGTGCTCGACTAGTAAGATTTATGACTTAATTTAAAAACGTTTGGAGTTGTTGCCTTAAAGGCTTGTCTACACAGGGGGATTAGTTGTTGTGGAATATATCTTCCATGGATATTTTTATTCTGGGATGGAATTTAGTGCGCAAAGCTTTAAAATGCTTTAAAAAAAACTCATCAAGCTGTAATTTGAAATAACACTTAGCATAAACAAGCTTTTTTTTTGTTAACACAGATTTTTTTTTTTTTTAAATATTAATAAGATGGTGGAGTAAAGGCCTCAAAATTCTTGCTTTTCCCAGTAGTTATGTTTAGTCAAAAGATATGTTTTAGTCCTTCATCCTATGAACATGTAGAATTCAATTAAATTAATCCTGGGAGTAGTTGTCTGTACGTGCATGATCAGGGCCTTCCTCTCTTACACAGAGTCATCTGCTAATGAGGACACTCAAGTCTTTCTACAATTTATTAAACAATTTGTTTCTGCTGTGTTTCCAGGGGCAAATATTTTTGCTAGGACATTTACAAACTGTTAACATTTCTTCCTGTTTGCTGCTGTTGTGGTTCATTATCTGTTCTCTGTAGTACCCACAATGTGCTGGGTGTACTCCAAGCAGAGAATGACTGTTCTTGTAGCCCACAGTCCCCAGCCATGTACAAACCCCCATTGTTCCATCTGCTCTGCGAGCAGAGGAAGTTAACTCATGGTGTAACGCTCAAGGTCCTGTTTTCAGGCTGGCTTTGCTCTCCTTTGTGCGCATGGCTAAGACTTTTAGGGTCGTATCCCATGTGTTAGAGCCCAACAGCAAACAGCCAGCCGCAGTTTTTTCCCAGGGATGATGGGGAAATGCATCTGTCCTTCCCCAAGCTGCAGTTAGGGCAAGGTGCTAGCAAGCTGACCCTCTTTGGCGGCTGTCTCCATTACAGCGGCTGTATTAGCAGTTGTTTATTCTCACTGGTGGTATAGCCCGTACGTTCTTTAGGCCTGTCATCCAGGGATGAAAATTACAGGTTGATAAACCCAGAAGCTGTAAGTGTGTTTACAAAAGACTTGAGTTAAGGGCAATGTTAAATTTCAATGATATTCAAGTAAGCAGTAAAAGCAAACCGTTTTTTTTTTTTTTTTTCTGCCCAAAGAGTTTACAAACTTGAATAGACAGTATCAAAAGGGAAAGAAACCAAGACATGGAAAAGTGTAAGTTAATTTACAGAGACCTTTACCTGAAAGGCAAAGAACTCATTGCCCACCTTCCATCCCAGACCCGTCCTCTGCTGCCCCATCTCCCACCCACGCACACTGTTTTTATCTAGGTGGCAGCCCCCTGCGCTGGGTCCTGGTAACTAGTTAACCGGACCAGCGAAGTTTTGTGTGGTTATTCTGTGGCACCATCTGTTCCCTCTCCCATCCTCTCCTCTAGGTCCACTGTAGAGACCTGGGAGGGGGCTTTGGTCTATGCATTTCTCCTGCAAGGTGGCCCTGTGGAGATGCTGAAGGCAGCGTTGTGGTTGACCTCAGTGTGGTGAGAGACAAAGGTGCTCTTTGGCAGATTAGGAGATGCAGCTGAAGGAATCCTGGTTTGCCATTACTTTTCCACTGCTGCTTTCCATTGGATATAGCTCAAGAGAGGTGGAAAATTCGGTCCGTAGGCAGAGCCTTGTCCTGAGGAGCGTTGGGTTTTTGAAAGGACTCCTGAGGGTTCAATTTGTTGAGGTGCTGCAGGAGAAGTATTAATCGTGGCAACAGCATAGGATTTTTTTAAATGAGGAAAAGGTCAAGGGAGAGGCTAGTATTCGTGAAGCTGGTAACTTTTTCAAGAGCGAGATGCCTAAATAAAAGCAGAGACTCAGGATTGGAAAAGAGAAGGTGAGGGACATATTGGGAAGAATAGGAAGTAGCGTGGTGGAATTACAGTGGGAGGAAAAGAGAAGGCAAAGGGAAGCATTGGGGATCCTGAAAGGAAGGCAAAGAGCTCAGGTTAGTGACAACATACTAGAAGCCCCTGCAGTGATGGAGGTGTCTCACCAGAGCAAGAGCAGAGGGGCCGTGCTCTGGTGCTGCTGTGTGGTGGTAGAAAGCACAAACATCTGATTAAACGGTCGGTCTAGGAATCCTGATTTTGTTCCTGGCTCTGCCCTTAATGTTTAGTGTGTTATCAACCATGTACCAGGCAGTCCATTTGCCTCGAATTGCCCTTCTACATAACAGCGTGCTTTCTGAGTTACTTCATGCCAAGGTTGAAGGAGGCACAGTTTTCAGTCCAGGATCTATCCCAGGGTGTTTCAGGAAGAGGTTGTAATGGACACCTGGAGGAGGCATCGCTTTCACCCCACAAAGCGGTCTACTACGAATCCAGGTCTACTGTGAGTCCAGCTTCAGGTTATTCTGGTCGCTACAGCAAACCACCCTGCTACTGATGCTGGTGGAGCTACTGATGCTGGTGGAGCTGGTTTCGGGGGCTGGACTGAGAACCTGGGGAGGGGTTTGAAAGCCCTGATTTGGTTGACAGTGGAGGTCTGCAGGCAATTGTGTGCACAGGGCTGGGTCACGCATTTCAATGGAGGGGGTAGGGAGGAGGGCTGAGTAATGGAAGCGTAAACTTCACGCACTGGCCTTGCTATCAAAGAGATCAGCAGCTGCCTGTATGCGTCAAGCAAGTATGCTGCACTATTAAATAGAATGGATAGCTTGTTTAATGTTAAAATAATAGTTTCATTCGCAACAATCAGAGGCACTCTCTAAAGATGTGCTATTGTACCATTTCTGTTAGTGATTTAATTGCCTAATTTCTAGTCTCAAGCCTCTGCCATTTCCATGTGGATACCTGCTCGGTTCTGTAGGTCTGAAAGGTCTCTCTGTTTCCTTTGTAGCCATGCCTCTCGCGCCTCTCAATGTAACTGTAAGCCAGGTCACCAGCAGCAATGCCAGCGTGGTCTGGGTGCCAGGATTTGATGGTCACGCACCCCTCCATTCTTGCACTCTTCAGGTATGGCCCCCTGGATTGTCCTCTGCCCTGCATGAAGAATGGGACTCTCCTCAGCCACAACATTGCTTGGGCAATCGTTTGCTCTCCTAACCACTTTGTAGTAATGTTTGAATTCTTATTCCACAGTTTTCAAACATGGAAATTTAACAGGATGGAACTCAGGGCATATATATAGGTGCCAAAGAGCAGTTCAGCATAATTGTGAACCCTGCCTTTAAACCTTGATTGGTTTTCCGTTGTCAAAGACCAGTTCTACCCAGAAAATCGGGGGTGATGATATCCTTTAGCTCTACCAGGTGCTGAGTACTCAAGACCTCTGAAAAACTGGACTGCCTCTTTAGGTTCCTGGGAACAATGGTACGTGTCCAATTTGAGACAGAGTTAGTTTATAGCGTTGCACACTTAACGGGAAAATCAGATCGAACAGCCGGTAACCAAGTGTCAAAAAGAAGTGGTTATTCCTGAAGCAGGCTGTGCAAACACAGCTAGGCACATTCCGCATGGATTTATCTGCCAGCTGTGAACGTTGGGCCCCTCTGCTTCCCCTACCTGATTACAGTGGCAGCGTGAGCTGGAGAGGAATTTCTGTGGGGTCTTGCCAACTACTTAGAGCAGGATTATAAACCCAAGGTATGCTGGAAGCAGCCCAGCTAATTCACTTGCAGTCCTCTTTTTATTTGGGGAGGAAACCAGAGATTTCATGCTCTGATGTCTGTTCCCGTTCATACGTAAAAGAAACTATCATCTTGTTTTCGCTCCCTGGCAGAAAGAATGACTGAATATAGCTGCCCCCCTGTCTCTGGGTTTTGTTGCTGCTTCTGTTCTTGTTCGCAGTCGAAAAGGGGTTTCTTCCTCTGTTTTACAACACTAGTTATCTCCAGTTGGAACAGCCTATTCTCTCTGGCTTGCAGGCTGTAATGCTAATCACCCTGGGGTTTGAGTTCCCCCTCTCGCTTTTGGTGGGGGCGGGGATGGGGGCTTGGGCGTGTGGAAAAGAGGCTGAATCAGAGAGCTCAGTTTCTGTCCACTCAGCAGTCTCTCACCCTTTTTCTAAGCCTTTTCTGTTCTCTTTGGAGAGGATGAAGTTCCTGCGTTTGGATCTGGGAGCAGGGTAGCTTGGCAGTAACCCTCCACTGCCAGAAAGCTGCGCTTCCTCCGTCTCTCACATTGAGAGATTTTGTGAGTGACACAGACCCCCATTTCCATGTGAAAATGCGTATGCTTCTGGCTCCCCAGATTGCGATGCTGCTTAGAGCCTCCCACAAAGAGAAGGGAGGTTGAAGCTTGGCTGTGGTTTTCTGGCACTCAGGAATTGCAGCGGGTGCCCCAAGAGCACCATGTTCAGACAGGCAGATTGCTTTTGGGGACAGAGTAGGAAACTGCTGTTTACTGACTGTTAACACAAGCCATGTTCCAGGCCATAAAGGGGGCAGATGCAAGAGCACCGACTTCTTGGACTGTTGAACAGAAAACCATCGTCAAACTGACAGGATTTTACACAAAGCTCTGATTGTTTCTTTCCTGCTTTGGATGACACTAATAATGACAACAATATGCTTTTCTATTAAGGAAACTTGAGATTCTTCCTTTTTATTAGCCAAATAAATCAAGTAGGGCAAAAGTGAGAATGAGCAGAAGGGGAGGGAGGAAGGGAGGAAGAGCACTATATAAAGAATATAAAGTCCTCATAAGTGTTTCACATTTGTCAGTACGCCTTGCTTTTACTCCCAGCTTTGCTATTTCATATGCACTTGAAAAGAAAGGCTGAGCCTGGGAGCTATGCAGTGATTTCTGCTATTGTCAGTACAAAAGCAGGAGCATTGAAACTGTCTCTGTGCGTTAAAAGCACACAGTGATATCGAATGTAAAGTAACATTCGTGTTGCTTAAAAGTTCAGATTTAGAAAAAAAAAAAAAAGGTTTGCAGGAGTAGTCAAAAGTTTCTTTTCAGTTTAATTTGAAATGGTTTAGTCGGACCAAGCCACCCACATCTGCCATGTCTTCAGTCCACTACGAAACTGAAATTATACAAACTTCTGAAAAAAGAGGTGAGAAAAAGGTGACACTAGGCAACAGGGAAGTCGATCTACTAGTTTTCATGCCCAAATTTAGAAGTGCCTCGGATATCAGCTGCTAGCACTCAAAGCAACAAGCACATTTGGTTTTCTTTAAAGGAAATAATAATCAACTGTAGAATTTGTAACATAGGTAAGGAAATGTTTTAAAATATGGAACCGAATTTTCAGCTGGTGGAAAATTGTACTGCCAGAGTTAGGAGGGTGATGTCACTTAAACCAAATAAAGGCATGGCTCATGATTCTTAATTTGACAACTCCCTTTTCAGTATTTTAAACACCACTAGTACTAGTACCATATCTGTTCTTGCACTTTCCTAAGCTAACCATAAAATATGTTCTTATCCCTATGGACCTGCAGTTATATGGCTTATGGTGACAGTCTTCTCCATTTCACTCTCGGCACAGATAGCTGAGTCACCAGATGGCCAGGAGGTCTCCACTGAAGTCTCCCCAGTGCCGCCCTTTGCCTATAGCGTGCAAGGTCTGAAGCATTCCACCAACTACAGCGTTCGTGTGCAGTGCAGCAATGAGATGGGCAGCTCCCCTTTCACCGACGGGGTTTATTTCCAGACCCTGGAGCTTGGTAAGCAAATAGCAGACAAGAACAGGAAAGCAGTTCTGAATCTGAAAAAGAGACGATGAAAGCGTATTGAACTCCTTCTTGCTAATTCTGAAATGCAGGAAGCGTTATACTGGCAGATTGCTCGCCCTAAGGGTCACCTAACAAAACAAGAACAGGCAGTCAGATGTGGTTAACAGCAACGATGCATGATACGCAAGCTGATCCAGCCATGGAGCTTCTGCATGATGGGCATATGTCCCCTTCACTCTCTGAGATTCTTGGGGTCTCGGAAAGAAAAGAGAGAGCTGACCAACCTTATCTGCTCCGCTTGAAGCTGGTGTTTGCAATGCTGGTGGCTTGCAGAAGTTGTTCTTCCCCTCACACGCTCTCTTCCAGCTCATCTCAGGGAAGAGGGTGAAACTGTCTTTTCAGCTGTTTTCCGTGTGGATAGTACCTTCTTTTCTTGCACAGAGTGATTGTCTTCTGTCCTCTGCTTTCAGCTCCAAGCAGCACCCCACAAAATATCCATGTTATCCAAACTGATCCTGGTCTGATTTTGGAGTGGGAAGGTGTGGCTCCAGATCTGCTGAAAGAAAATGTCCTGGGATACAGGCTGGAGTGGATTCAGGATAATGTAACTCAGGTAACAGTTAGAGAGGGCAACGGAGCCATTGGGCACAGAGCTGGAGAATGTTCATATTAAATTTTCCAGGTATTAGGGTCCCTCATCCCTTATCCATACCAGGTGACTAAATTGCTAGCATTGCTTTTGTGTAAATGGATCTATTCTGATTTGCAACACCACCTCAGTATGTGGCCTCAAGATTTAAGGCCCATTTCTCCGTTCCTCGATGTCATGAGTTAGGGCTGGGCTGGCCACCAGACAAATGACAGCTGCCCTCTGTCAACCCCTCTCCCTTCCCAACGGGGAAGAGAAAAGGAACAAGGGAGAGAGACTTCAGGATTGGAGAAGAAAGCTAAAACTGCTTTAATGAAGATAATAACAATAAAATGAAATATATACAAATATATGCAAACCCAATACCAACCCCCCCACTCCCAATGGCAATCATGTCACTGTCACCACTGATGCTGTGGGCAAACACTGGGGAAGTCCCAGACTGGACGCAGTGGCAGACGGGAACTGGATGCAGGAGCTGGATTCAGGAATGCACGGACTGGGCTTGAAGGCAGATCAGACTGAGTCCTCCTTGGACACTGGCCATTGCAGAAGAGCTTGACCCTTGTGATCCCTCAGCTTTACACCGAAGATGACGTCTATGGGATGGAACACCTTGTTGGTCCGTTCAGGGTCTCCTGTCCTGTCCGCTCCTCCCCGCAGGTGCAGCCTCTCACTCACTGCACCCCTATGGTGGCACACAGGGTTTAGCAGTGACCTTGGTCTGCACAGGAGCAAGTGTCAGCCAGAGCCTTTCTGCACACCAGTCCCTGGCAGTAACTGGAAATATCAAGCGCTGTCTCTTCTAGCAGCAGACACTGTCTGCAAAAACATGCCGTTAACTTCAGAAAATGCCGTCACTTAGGAGAGACTGAGCTGGAAAGTGAAATCACTGAACAGAATGAGTTCTGTTCTGACTCAAACCAGGACACTGGCATACTCAGAATTCCTTCAGTTCCAAGTTCATCTGCAGACAGACCAGTTCTCTGCTGTTCCCTGCGTAACAAGGACAACACAGAGAGAATTCAGTGTGTTTCTGTGTTTTTTCTAGTGCTGTCTCAAAGGCAGCTCAGGCTGTACAGGATCTGGGCTTTTTCCCTTCTGTGACTGGGACTAGGCTTTCCAAATCCTAGGAGCAAAGGTGTATTTAACAAGTAAATGAGTTATGCTCTAAATCACAGAAAGAAGGTTACGGATTCTTTCATTTAATTTACAGTCTCTAGGGAGTTGAAAGGACCCTGTCAGGGTAGAGGGCCTTTCATTTGTTCGGCAGTATTGACCTTTCCCAGGTATCTATCTGTCTTTGAAGTTCACAGCATTTCTTACGCTTCTTAATATGTATTTAGCCAGTGCGTATTAGTGACGAACAAGCCTGTAACAACAGACAGCTAGAGGGAAAAGAGACTTACTTCCTTTTTTGCATGACCCATTTCATACTAGGTCTGCATTATTGGCTTTGAATGACAATATTTTGAGTACCCATTGAATTTACGCTGTGTCAGTGGTGGCAGCTAAATCTTCATGGGTTTACTGCAAATGATGTATATGAAGAAGATGCACAAAATTACTGAAAATATGTTGGCTTTGCTGTCCTAGTGAAAACTGGCCATGAAATTCAGAAGCTATTTGGGATGTGGTCAACAAGTTAAATCAGACAGACTCCTCCCTTGGCTTAAAATTGTCATATGCTTTGCAGTATGTTAGCGCATCTTTGTGTTTAAACCACAAGAAGGAAGGAGGTGTATCTTTTAATAGCAGGAAAAACCACCTTTCTATAGCAGCTTTCATTGCAGGACCTCAGAGGAGGAAATCATTAAACCCCATAGCTTCCCTGTGCCCTGGGAAGAGAAACCTAAGCTGACAGCCCAGGTTAGTGGCAAAACTGAGACTAGGGCCCAGGAGTCACAGCTCCCAATCCTTGTTGTAGCAACAATAAAGTACACAGTAACGTTTTCATTTAGTTTTAAAGGTGAACTTTTAGACTAGATTCCTTTTAAGATACCTTACAGCTTGTTGCCATTTGCTCTCAGGGGGAGATGGTCGTACAGGATACAAAAGCAAATCTCACAATGTGGAATCCTCTCAAAGACCTGATCATCAGGGTGTGCGTGCTGAACTCTGCAGGGTGTGGGCCCTGGAGCGACTTCTTCCTGCTAGAAGCCCAAGAGGTCATGGGTGAGTATCTACTGCTTTCCCTGGACTTTGGGGAAAAAAGTCAGAAGTGCTGGGACTGCTGTTTTTCTCTGACTCTTCTCCTTTCAGCGCTTACAACTGTCTGAGCCACGTGGCTTTATACAACAGCACGCTTGATCAAGCAGAGTAGAAACTAAATAATATTTAAAGAGCTGCTATAAATGAAACAGCTTCTGGCCACTACTGTCTTTTTTAATGGGCTTTTGCTGTGCTTGGTGTGAAGCAGGGCAAGGGGAGACACAATCGAAAAGGTGCAAGTGAAGGTTTTTAAATACTTCAGTTAGGCTTAAGCCACACACATTTACAAGACTAAATGTGACAGAAAACTACTCTAATATAGGTTCTCCTCTTTGATTTAGTTTGAAGCCATTTCTGTCTAGTTTCAGTTCAGCCTGATTTAAACCATGGCCAAATGGTGTTTTGTAATGGTTTTACCAAATGTGTTTATATTAAACCAGTTTAGCTCTCTCCGTGGAAAAGCTGAGCTGGTAGAAGGGAGATGATGGTACAGAAGCTGTACCAAGCAATCTGGACCATGTGGAAGGATTTGCTGGGAGCAAAGAACACGTATGTGTGGAGTGCGTTCCTCCTGGTAAAGGGCAGTTAGGCTCGTCTGTGCTGATTTGCTTGCTGCTTGTATTTCACACTAAATGGGAAATGGGAGTCGGGCTGTGGAGAAGGGCAGGATGTTATACGGGGAGATGGGAGAGAAGAATGCTGCTTGTGAAGGAAACTAAAACAGCTAAGAGGAAGACATTCTGAATAAAAATATGGATTGGTGATAAGAAGTCAGCGCAAAATCCACAGTCTCCTGAGGTTTTTTTTTCCCCAGACTCTGTGGCAAGGTGAGACAGCAATCTCTAATCTCTGATGCAGACCCACCTGCTGCTGCTCCTTTCCCACTCCACATGTCTTTTGAGGAATCACAAGAACATTGATCCCTCCACCTTGGGAACCTAGAATGGGGTTCCCAAGCGAGCAGGAGGTGGGGGATAAGGGCAAGGTAACCAGGAGAGAACTGTAGCCTTACCTGCAGTAGTGCATCTAATGCTGCTTTTAAAGTGCATGTTGCTCAGAAGGGCCCTTTGGCAGCCCGGTTCCCGTGTTGAAGTCAGGGCCGATGGTTATGTGTGAGCATGCAGTCACTGTGGGATCAAAGCCCTCAAATTACTTACAGCAGAGTGAAGGTGTGCGGAGGTTCAGAGCTGACGCTACTAGAGGTTGGGCATTGGCTCCATCAATATTTTCTCCTGATTTTTGCTCAGTTATTTTCCGTGGCACCCAAATACAGAGAAAAGTACCTGAAAGGACTGGAAAATGCGTTTGGAAAATGGCCAGCACTGGCGAGAAGCCCCAGGGAATGTATAGGGTTTGCATTTCACAGGAAGCTGGAATGGGATAATCCTGAAAGCACAGTAGGTTTGCTTGGTTTTATTTACAAACCACTTCAAAAAAAGTAGCATCAGGAGTGGTGCTTGTTTTGGCCAAATCTATGTCTGAAAGCACATAGATTTGTTCAGAAGCATAACAGCCTGGAAATAAAGGTTCACTGTGGAAACACTGACAGGCCTTAAACAGCAGAGCTGCAGAAAGACTGCAGTTTTGTCTCAGGCCTGGTATAAAATAAAAGCCAATTCCTTGCCTAAAATAGCAGACTGGCACTGGTTGCTTTATGTGAGAAATGCCAGGGGTGGTTTCTGACCAGCTCCTAATGCGGCAGTAAGGATGACTAAGCTTGTATAGACTTTAAGTCCTATTTGTCATCACAGCAAAGCTAGTGAGAACTCCACCCTGCTTATGCGGAGATCTTGTGCACTGTTAACAAAGACTGGTGTAGTATTTTCAGAAACATTCTCAGTAGAAACCTCTCTCATTGCAGAGAGAGAAACGGAATGGTCCAATAGCTTTTTCCTATCTGTAGTCTTCACGATCGTGTACAAGAGGAGACTTTTGGATGACGTTCGTTGCACACCTGTGTGATAGAAAACCTTCTACAGAAGTAAAAGGGGTTCTTTCGTCATCAAAGGGCTCTTAAATACTCATTTAAGCTCATCTAAGGATACCGTCTTCTCTCTGCCTTGTGTGCAGTGTTAAGGCATATGCCAGTTGGAAAAGGAAGGTGCAGGAGATGGGAATGAGACAGAGCTGGGGGAGGAGAGGCCACTCGGACTTTCCTTGGGCTGCAGCCATCCTCTCCAATTCAGCGGCGTGACTGGGAAGCAGTGATCTGTGGGGCCGAGGAAGAGAAGCAGTGAATGTCAACATTCATTTCTATTTCTGATACATTTGCTATAAACTGTGGGATGGGCTCCTGATTCCTAGCAGTTTAGAAACAGGGAGAATACTTTTGGTTTGTTCTGTGTTCATCTGTCCTCCTTTCGTCGGCACCTCCTGGAAGGTGACCTAAATCCCTGCTCTCTCACCAGGCCAGCTGGCAGACAGAGACTAGAAAAACAGGCCGAGAGAGGTTTGTCTCACCATAGGGGGAAGGAAACCTTATCCTTAACTATCAGAGAGGACCTTTTACATCAGTGTTGTTAATTGTTTCTACCCTGATTGTTTGGCAGGAACAGCCCAAGTGATTGGCTTTGGAATTGTGGAGAGGGTTGGAGTTACCTTTCATTGTATTTTCATTCCGCTTCTGTTTCTGATCCCTCTCCCTCCTCATAAGCAGCCTTGAAGGACGAGTCAAAAGGTGCAGCAAGAGGGATTATCATAAAACTCAGAGCCTGTAAAGCCTTCTTGGTGGGAAAAGAATATGTGAGTCACTGAAGGAGATAAGATGCTGGAAAATAAGTGCTAAACCTTTGATAATTTGTTTCAAGTGGAGAAGAACTAGTCTGCTTCCTCAGTGGTCCAGAATTCTGTTTCCTTAAGCTCTACCTGTTTAATTATTAGACTAACATTGCTTCTTTAAAAACTTGGATGAAAAGGGTTGACCTATGTGACTAGTAATCACGCCTTGGAAGCCTCTGCCAGTAAGTGTCTGACTCCTTTTCACATACATCCATGCAGAGGTTCATCCAATTCTCAGGCCATTAACCTAACATCTCTTTTAAGGACAGGTTTACTTATACTCTGCTGAGACACAACATAACAGGATTACTTATATCGTCAAAGAGGATTCTTCCTTAGTTTGTGGTAAAGCACAGTCAAATGCTGAAGGTGAGCAAGAGAGCATGAAGATCAAGGAGGTGCTTAGGGACCTGTTACCTGTTCTTGTTTTCTC
The DNA here is from genome assembly GCA_009769605.1 of Bucorvus abyssinicus. NCBI lineage: Eukaryota > Metazoa > Chordata > Aves > Bucerotiformes > Bucorvidae > Bucorvus > Bucorvus abyssinicus. Next base: position 17,993,908 of record CM020042.1, on the reverse strand, counting down.
TTAAACAATTTGGAGATATGAGGGCTATCCTAGTTTTTAAAAAACCCATTCAAATTCACATTTAATCTTCAGTAATTGTATTTGGCGAAGAAATCTCTCAAGGAATTGGATTAAGTTACCTGTTGTTTGCCAAGCATAGATAATATTCTTTTATTTATAAGCATATTGCTTATCTTCTGTCCCTGTCAGCTTACTCAGACTGGCAGCATCTCCATTTCTTCTGTAGACAGTTTGTGGTCAAAAGTATACATATTCTGGGAGCAAATCTTAGACCAGAATTTAAACCTGCATGCTGGCTAACTTATTTCTTGACTTGCGGGGTACTTTGTAAAGTCATCTTTTCTTTGGTAGAGAGACATTGGGAAGTTACAGCCAATACCAAGTCCCACGGGGTGCTTCTCTTTGTGGGAGGGGTGAGAGGGGCAATGTAAATATTTTCAGCCAGATTGTAGTGAGGCAATTGTCTTTCTCTATTGTCTTTCAAAATGTTATCTGGTTGGCACACAGGCAGTACAGTGTAGCCTGGTCAAGGTTCTGCTAGCTGCCTTAATCAGGACAAGGTGAAACCTGCACAGAAAAATGCTCATACTAAGTAAACTTTTTGTCTCAAGACTCCAGTTCAAAGCACCACGGATCATGAGCTCATGTAAAATAGTATAATCTGGAGCAGCACCTTTTATTTTCTTGAGGATCAAAACTAAGAATAGGTTCTGATAACAGCCTTTGCTGTGTGAAACAGCTAGTTTTTCTGATGATTGACGGAGTAGCTGTTAATGACCAATTCCAGTGTACAATGATCCACTGTGCACACCAGATCCGGCAGCATGGCTTTTCCATTTAAAAGCAAAAAGGAGATATATCCCAGTATGGTCTATGTACGATCAACAGTTGTCTAATTGCTGACTGGTGTTTTCTCCATCATCTAGGTGGCCAGAGACAACCTCCTTATGGGACATCCTGGGTTCCTGTGGCATTGGGCATTCTCACAGCTCTGGTCACGGCTGTTGCCCTGGCTCTTATTCTCCTTCGAAAAAGAAGAAAGGAAACTCGGTTTGGGTAAGGGAGGTTCTCCTTGTGCTGGTAGGAGAGAGATCTTTGTTATCTCCTCTAGTGCAGTTTCTGACTCAATTTTTCAAGAAGCATTGTGGATTGAGTACTTTTGGCACTTTCTTTGGATAACTTTTTTGTTTGTTTTCACAATTTTGGGGGTGACCTGGATTAGAGACTAGCAGAAAAATGCCCTACCTTTTCTTCAGAATAAGAATATCAAAAATACAGAAGGAAAAATGTAATGTCAATAGCTGGGCTTTATTAGAATGTGGAAATATAAACCAGAAAAAGGTAATTCTGTAAGTCTTTAGCACTGCTGCTCAAGAGATTAAAAGAGAAGAGACCCACAGATGAATAATTTTCTGTATTCCTGTGGGCTGGGCCCTTTATCCCATGCTGTTTTTCAATCTAGTAGCTGCTTGTAATTTCTGGACTGCCCAGAACCCTCTGTATCCCCAGGAAGGTCTCCTTTCCATCACCTCTGACACGTGGCTGTGGGTTGCTCCCTGCTGCAAGCAAGGTTCCCATTCTTTTCAGAGTTTCCCAGACCTCCCTCTCACAGCAGCATCTCTGTTTATGTGACTCTTGCAACCTGCCCCAACCTGCAGCTTCTCCCAGGCACTCAGGACAAGTGATTCCCCTCTTTTGGAAGGCTTCCACCCCATCAGCGAGGCAACATAAACTCATTGTTCCTCCTCGCAGCTATACCCTCTTCAACAAAACTGTCTGTAGTATTTATATGGCGAGGGGTGAGAAATCATCCATACTGTTCAACACACCCTTTTACAAGTGAATGACCGTGTAATCTTTGCCCTGTGTGTCTTTTCTGCTTTCTAGCCATGCCTTTGGCAGCGTGGTTGGCAGAGTGGATCCTGCAGTCCATTTCAGAGCTGCCAGGTCTTTCAACAGGGAGGGCCCAGAGCTTATTGAAGCAACGTGTAAGTAAAATAATTTGAGTGGTTCTGCCTGAGAAACTGTGTTCACGCATGTACTATGCACTCTCTTTGTCTTCCCTGAAACTGATGGGTTTGGATCAAGAACATGGGATTCATTTACAAGGAGGCTTAGACGCTGTGGACGGCCGAGGTGAAAGGCCAGAATTGCTGTTGTCATACCAGTTACATAGTACCTGCTAATTACAGCTACAATCATTGTGAATATTAGTGTAAGGCATAAATTTGCCACTCCCCTGACCCAGTTTCACACTTCAGGGACTCCTTAACAATATTAGCAGTAAGCTTTAAACTCAGTGCTGAGCTGTGCTACAAGCGTGAACCAAATAATCAGTCTTGGAAGGCCAAGAATTCTTCTGAGAAGAGTAACTTCTCAAGCAGGAGATTGAATCTAGGATTAGCCAGAGTTAAGATGATCCATTTCTGTCTCCTGGTTCAGCAAGGGCATGGCTCTCTCTAGCAGTGCTGCATGGCTGGGTTAGGATGATGCTTCAGCTGTCTTTGACTTTGCTCCCCTGGGTTTAGAGGTCTCATTCCATTAAATCTAGTGACCATAAACTGTTGGACTTTATGTTACCCTCTCAGCCAGGTACCGTGAGACTTGTACTGTACTTAAAATAGTCTGAGCGCCAGTCATTGAAAACTGATGCGGCTCCATCAGCTTAAATGAAGCTGTATGAATCTCTGTCTATCAGCGTCCCATCTGATTGGATTTTGTCTCCTCAGCGTTATTTACAATAGTTCTGTATTCTTGTTGTTCTTGGTGTGTTTAAGGGTGGTGTCATCACACCCTCCTCCTTTGAATACTGTTGGTACATTTTCTTGTGGTTGAAAGGTATTGGCCTCCTGTCTGTGGTGAGGCTAGAGGACATGGAAGGGAGCTCTGTCTTTTTCAGGCTTTCCTGCTTACAGTATGGGAACTGGATTGGAGTTGGAGATTAGAACAGGTGGCTCTTGATGCTGTGACAGAATCTTTAAGTATCCCTTATTTGACTCTTCCTTTGTTTTTTCCAAGTGGAGAGCATAGGGATCAGTGATGAGCTGAAGACGAAACTCAAAGATGTCCTGATCCAGGAACAGCAGTTCACCTTGGGAAGAATGTTGGGCAAGGGTAAGAACCAAAACTGCACAAGGCTTTACATTGAAAGTAACGTTTGTGCTACCTTTACTGTTGAGTAGGGAGAAGCCATTATAAGCAGCCTGTTTTCTCTTTTGCTTGTAGATGGCAGTTTAAATGGAACTTTCTCTTCTGCTGGGATAAAACATTTCAAAGGTTTCTCATAACTAAAAAGGCTATTGGCTAAGCCATGAACTGCAGTCTGTGCTCAGCTTTCTGAAGTACTGTTGATTCTCTGGTGTGTGAATTTCTTTCAGAGATTTAAACAAATACTTAATTCAACTTCAAAGTGGTGCTTTAGAATTCCTTCCATTTACATAAGCAAGCATCAAGTATTAAATGGGCTGAGACAACACAGATTCAGAGATGATCTACCTGAAACTCTCCAATCCTTCAGAAAGAAAACGTTGATTCGAGTTTCAGATATTCTCAATGTCTGGGATGGTTTGGCTCCAGATTTTAGTTTGGGCTCTTTATAAAGGCACATTTGGAACACGTACAGAATTTTGCTGACATTTGTCCTCATCAGTTCATGTCCTTAGGAGCTCTTCTGACTCCATCTGGATCTCCCACATAGGTACTCCTAACATTTCTCTGAGGTTTGCAGGTCAGGAGGGATGGACAGAATAAAGGTGGGATGCTTTGCACTTAACTTTACCTAAAAGATTGGCCCAGAAACTCTGTGTGAAGAGATGGTTTTGAATGTAGATTTCCCAAGTGGCAGGCCAGTGTACTAACTGTTGAATCATCCTTCCTTACTTCTCAGACTGAAGGCAATCTCTAAAAATAAGTGAGAGTGTGTAATGATAAAGCCAATAACTAAGAGAGGAACCTAAGTCAGGGGTCATAAGTAAAAGGAAGCTGAAGTGTTTGGCTTACTTTTTCTTTATTGAACTAGTTTCATTGCGGTTTTCTTTGACGCTTTCTCACTGGGAGCATTCTTCCGCTCCATCCTTCCTAGAACAAATGCATTTCTTTCAGAGCAGGAAGTTGACCTTCCTGCAGAAGTGGTCTCAGAGGGCATAACAGTGCAAATAATTAAAGAGCTGTGTCATCTGTTTGTGAGTGTCAGCCCTTGGGTTTCTGGGTTCCTGCTTCAACCCTTCTGGGCTATCCCCATGACAGGTAACAAACTGGAAACTGGCTGCAGTGTGGCCCCTGGGGGTGGCCATGGTGGGAGGATGCTAGCTGGCAGGATCTGGTCTGTGTTGTCAGCCCCATTCTTCCATCTCCATGCTCAGCATACAGGTTACAAGATGGCATGACTGCATTACCTTGAGCTCTGCTGACTCTACGGCTGAGCAGCAGCTCCATAATATGGAAACAATACAGAATGCCTTTTCTCCTTCCCTTTTTCCTCTTTTCTGGTCCGATCTGCTGCCCATGGTTATTGTGCAATAAGCATGTGGCATACAGCAGTGAAGGACACTGGTGAAAAGCTAGTGGAAAGATAATGCTTTGGGGGTAGGTGTCCTAAGTGCCGTATTTTGCTTCCTTCTTCTCAGTAGCAGAGTTCTCATACTAATGCATTTTGAGTGAGGTAAGCAGTTACAAAATTAGGGAGAGCAAATCTAGAGCCAGATCCAGTGCAAAGGGGCTGCTGTGCTGTGGTATAAAAGCCACTTCAGGCTAAAATAATTGGAAGAGAGTTTGGCCAGTTGTATTTCCTCTTACCTCTCTTAGAGAACACACCAGGGTAAACACTTCCTCCTGTGAATTAGCGTATCGCACGCACACAAGTAGGTGTGCTATGTTTTGTCTGGTCAGCTGTGATTCATAGCAGTCATTCCCTGAGTTTTGAGAGATAACTCCTGACTGTGTCTCAGATGGTTGAGTCCCGACACCATTACTCAGCTCTGATGGCTGTCAGCACCGAGAGCTTCCTCAGCCAGCCCATCCACTCGCTCCTCTAGCTAGTAGACCCTTCTCTGACCAGAGCCTCACTCAGACTCATCCTTCATGATATGGCTTCCCCAGAAATGTCTGCCCAGCTTACGTTCTGACTCTGCATCGTCCATCTGGTAGGGGATTGCTTTCTTTCTCTCTTGTTTTCCTTTGACTGCTGAACTGCCAGCGCAGTGGCCTCTGTCTACTGATAGTGCTATCTCTGCTAGGCACGCATGTGCTGAAAGCTGCTGGCTGGAACTGCAGAATGAAAAATTAAGCTGGTAGCTACACTTCTTACCGTTACTCAGCTCCTTTGCCAGTGACCCCTGGAGTGAACCTGCTGTGAATCATACTTTCTTCACAAGAAGCTGTTCCCTCACTGCCTGCTCTGATCATTTCACAGGGGAGTTTGGGTCAGTTCGAGAGGCACTACTGAAGCAAGATGATGGGTCTTTCCAGAAAGTGGCAGTGAAGATGCTGAAAGGTAAGTGGGAGATCTGTCCAGTTCTCCAGCAAACATTCCCTGATGCTCTTCACTCCTCTCTGAGCTTCCCACTCAGCCACTCTACCCATGTTGTCTCCCATCCCTTTCATGTCAGTCTTTTTGTAGTGCAAGCTCTTCAGTGAAGGACCTATACCACCTTAGTTGATTGTACAGCACCTAGCACGTGGTGAGTGCAACCAAAACCAAGGCATAGCTACAGCTTCTTCTGTGTGTAGAGGATCTTGTTCAGTTGCTTGATTCAACGCAGCACTACATCATGTGGCATAGACAGCTCAGACAGGTCTGCTCTGCTCTAATAATTCAGCTGTGAAAGACAATATTCTTCCAAGCATATATCCTAGAATAAACAGAACAGTGTTTGGGCTGAGTGCAGTGTGAAGCTAACTCATCTCAGTCAGGAATATTTGATTAAGTAGTCTAACTCCCTTCTGATTTGTCAGTTGACGAGTGTACATAACAAGGGCAACTAACATGTTTATCTGGCAGAAGTCCGTAACAGGAAAAGCAATTAACAGATAGGTAAAGTCAAAGCAAGTACGTGCGTATGTCTACGTATACGTATGTTAACTTAGGTTATTTCACCCCTGTTGCCTATAAGGCAGACTTGAAGCAGACTTGAATCAGTCACACGCACTTATCTCTGGAGCTGCCACAGAATACCAATTTGTGCTAAAGATACTAGTACCATGTTAGTGTAAGTAAGTTGCATCATTTTATCCAGTTTCAACAATAATTCTAATCAGTTTGCAAGCTTTTGTGTAGTCAGACTGTCTACCTTCAGGCCTCTAACTTGGGAACTCTGTCACCCTCCAGAGGCACCTTCCTTTCTCCATTGACTGTAAAAAGGGACTCTGCTTTTGTCTTCTGAATCATATTTAAATTACTTTCCTAAAGCAGATAATGTGAATACTCCCCTACAGGTCTGAGTCTGATCTTGCAGCAGGACTGGAGGACTCGGACTAAATTCAGCAGCAGCAGTGGGAGAAGTAGTCCGCTGGGCTAAATCTTGATTATATTGATATACTTCCGTAAATCTGGAGTAATAGCAGTGAGAAATAATACACTCCAAATTTATGCTGATATACGTCACTGCTGAATTTGGTCCAAGCTCTCCACTAGTGTGGTAATGTAAGGAATCTTAGCTGAAGCACCTTAGAAGACTCAGTCATGCTAAGAGATGTAAAAGTGTTGATCTTATGTGCCATCCTCATCAGAGACGAGTTGGGGTCTGCCTTGCCAGCCAGGGGCAAGGCCATCTCCTCAGTTTCAATGTTTTCTTTAATTGTGTATGATGTCTTCTCTCCCCAGCATTGTAGTTTAGGTCCTCTTAGCTAATTAATTATTACAAACTTTAACCCACGCATGATTTGCATGGCTTTCAAGGAGAGTTGTTACTGAGAAAAATGCTGCTAACCAGCAGGTCTTTACTCTGCGAAGAATCAATTTACCAGATGTCTCTGATGTATGCTTACTGCTGCCCATCCCAGGAGAAAGTGTCAGGCTCTGCTTTGTTGTAAACTGGCTCACCTAGCTGTAGGTCCGAGAGGATGTGCTGTGCCACAAAGAACAAGCTTCTGATAAAAGTAAAGTTTCTTGGAGCTACCCATAAAGAAAGAAAACACAGTCACTTTTTTCCAGCGGACATCTTCACCTCGACTGACATTGAGGAGTTCCTGCGAGAGGCTGCATGTATGAAGGAGTTTGACCACCCCCATGTCACTAAACTGATTGGTAAGCCAGTGCTGCTGCTCGTGCCGCAGAGCAGCTCCTGTTCCTGCACAATCCTATACAAACTGCCTCAACATACTCACCTCCACTGCTGTCCAACAGCAGTGCTAGTGCAGCCACTTCTGTGCTGCCTGGAGTCCTGCATATATCAGCATTGCTCCTTCCTGGGCCTAGAGGATAGTTGGGAGTGTAAGTGCTCGCAACACTTCCCCTCGTATGTCAGTAATAAGCGTCTCTTACTTAAGACATTCCTTTGGTTCTTGCAAATACTACAGGCAGAGTTTGGCTGGCTGAGGTATGTCTAAACTGCTGTAAATGTGGATAGGTGTGTTGGCAGACAAATAGAGGGAGGGAGATTGTGCCTTTCCAAAATACTGAGTAAGAAGCAAGACATTTGTTGGTGGGCACTATGGAACACAGGCAATTTCTAGAATGTGGAGATTTAGGGCTGTCTGGTCAGGAGTGATCCTGGAAACATTCATAGCTGGTGCTGCAAGGAGGGTTCAGAGGCACTGGGCACTTAGTCCTGCCTCTGAAGCAAACGGGATTAGAGGTATCCTAACACCTCCCGCCATGAAGCCATGCAAAGAAGCTTGGAGCATGGAACCTGCCTGCCAAAACTGCATGTTTTCCTCCAGATTTGTAAGAGAAAGGCACAGCAGCCTGTAAGATTCCCCTTGGGACTGATCTGTTTGCTAAAACCCCTTTGCTGTGTGTGTCCTCACTAGGAGTCAGTCTACGGAGCCGTCCCAAGGGCCGTCTCCCAATTCCCATGGTGATCCTGCCCTTCATGAAGCATGGAGACCTTCATGCTTTTCTGCTGATGTCACGGATTGGGGAGAACCCTTTTGTAAGTCTGTCTTACTGAAGAATTCCTTCTGGAAGGGTATGGATTTTCAGAGAATGTACGTGAATCACTTCAGGGCTGGTCTGCGAAGGCATTGGCAGATGACTGGATTTTAATACCAGAGACAGTTGTGAGATGTAATGTTGAAGTATATCATTCCTTGCATGTAGAGGACCAACTCCTTCATTCCATCCCCTCCCTATATGCCCCATCCCTGCTCGATAAGCTAGCAGCTAATCTTGCTGTTTTGCCATACATGCTTGAAAGTGTCCAGGAACAGAACTTAAACTGTTATTTCTTTCAGAACTTGCCTGTTCAGACACTCCTCAAGTTCATGATTGACATCGCCAGTGGGATGGAGTACTTGAGCTCAAAAAATTTCATACACAGGGACCTTGCAGCTCGAAACTGCATGTAAGTGACCCGTGAGCTTTTAGAGAAAAGCAAGACCAGAGTGGGTGAGAGAGGGATGAGAAGCCTTTCGTGTGACAAAAGTGAGGAGGGGTCCTGCCCGAGGATGCTGGTTCTCGCATTTAAGCGGCAGTAGGCTTAGAGGAACCATGGCCATGTGGGTGGGGGGTGGTCGTGTGGTGGTGGTGCTGGGAGCAGGAAGCAACCCCTAATGTTCCACCGGGTTTCCAGATAGACTGTATTTGTTAGGAAGTTTTCCATCATTGGTCTGCACGTACAGTTTCGTAGAGCTGATTACAATTTGTGTTTGTAATTAGTCACTCTAATGGCTGTGTGTCAGCGTGGGCTATTTGTTCCACAATCTAATGTAACCAACAAGAGAGACTGGGCTTGGCTGTGTTAGAAGAAAGGAACTTTCATTGTAGCCTGTAGGTATTTCTTATATCTACTTTGAGGACTTGGTTATCACAATGTAAGAAATCAGAATGTCTCTGAAAGTTTGTGGAGAATGCCTTTAGAAATAATTGCATCGTGAACACACGGTATGATCCCTCATTGCTGTTCTTGCCCCCAAACTGCCTTGCCTGCTTTGAAGGGAATAAAAGTCCTTTTTTGTCTTTTCCACTCTGCTTCTTCCCTGAGAACAGAGTATGGAACAACCATTCTGGCAGACAGAACTCCGTCTCTGAACAAAAATAGGACAACTGGTAAAGTCTGCAAGGAGACACGGATTTCCAAAGGCATTTGAACATACAGATAGGAGCCTGATAGTCATAATGAAAAATGATGAGTTAGCCTGCTTTCACATTGATGGGAAAGCCATGCTGATTTCTTGGTTTTAAACATCTAAAAAATACAGACTTCCTCCAGAGGAAGCTGAATGCCCGTTTCAGCACATCTAGGGAGAGCAGGGAGTCTTTGTGGGCTTTACTTGCACTGTCTACCAACATGTCTAGGTTTAAGCGGATGACAGAGTAATTCAGACCGTTAACGAGGCCCGGGGAGATGGAGATGTTGTAGATCTAGTTTGAGTGGTCACAATAGGCAGCCTAGGCAAGCACCCTATGGTTTTTTGATTGCCTGCACAGGCCTTAGTGGTAGCAGTGAGCACTGCAGATGTCCTCTGATAATCTTGGAAACTACAGAAAGTATCTTGAGTTTACTTGGTGTAACGGAGTAGACCATCTGAGCATAGGCATTTCCTTACTTCCTTTGTCCTAATTATCTCCCCGTTAGTTTCAAGGAACTGATTTGAGACCACTAAACTATTTCACATTGGTCATCAAGTAGTTGAAGTCATTATCCTTCTGGGTAACACTTTGTGGGCTCTATACCTCAGTTCCCTGCGTGTAACTTTTTGCCTGAGGTAGCCAGTAAATGCTTTCCTCAGTCATGAAAACTTTCCCTTAGGTTGGATGAGAACATGAATGTGAGTGTTGCAGACTTTGGGCTTTCTAAGAAAATCTACAGTGGAGACTACTACCGTCAGGGCTGTGCCTCCAAGCTGCCAGTGAAGTGGCTTGCTCTGGAAAGTCTGGCGGATAATCTGTACACAACACACAGTGATGTGGTGAGTTGTGCTTTGGTGTGCTTGGAGACCACTTGTATTCCTGCTGAAGGGGAGGAATCCCTCTGTATTCCCTGAGGGTGTGAAAAGGCCCTGGTGACGGGAAAGGGAGTTTGCCTTGTGTTTGAGGGACAGTGCCACCTCTGCCTTGGTTGCTGCTGGAACTCAAGACTAAAAATATGTGTGAAGGATTTATGGCAGCTGACATGAGCCCTTTTCCTGTTGTCCTTTGCTCCTTCATTTTTCAGTGCTTATCCCCATCCTTTCCTTTACCTTTCCCCTTCTCTTCCGTTACCCTTCTCTTTAGGCAGTCTCTCTTACTTTTTTTCCTTTCTCTTCTATATGACAATTTGAAGGTGACGTTTGAAATGCATGTAACCCACACACTCATACACAAGCGCAGCAATTTTCATAGATTCTCAATATATCACTGCTTAGACACTCTTCCCCATAATTGCATCCCTAGCAAGTGAGGCTAAACCCATTCACTTGAAATTTTTGCTTCCTTTCCCTGTTTTTTTTTTTTCTTTTTTCTTATTATACCTTCTACCCTCTTCCTTGCTGCCTTTTGATCTGGTTTCACACTAGTTTGGCCTGTGGACTTGCCTTCTCAGTTACCTGAGTCAGTCCTTGAAGACCCCAAGAGTGCCTTGTGACGTGGCTGCTGCATTGCCCAGTGATTGCTGTAACCACTGTAGACAGTGTTTAGTCATCGGTGATTGCTAGTTCCATCAGTTCACAACAGATACTGGATAAGGTTTTTGAAAATAATGGGGTTTTGCCCCTAACAAACCTTGCAGTTTTATTTTAAATGTAGAAATAACGATTGTTGCGGTGTAGAGCAAATGAACGTGAGCCGTAAGTGGCTGGTTCCTTGCCCTGCTTATTGGCTAAACTCTGCTTTCGTTTGTGCATGCACATTTCCAGTCACTCAGAATCTGGCTCAATGAATTAACTGATTTGTGAGGCCCAACCCAAAATCTTCTTATGGCTGGGAACCACAAAACTGATACCACGTGCCTTAAAGAACCATGAGTTCTTGGGAGAGGTCTACAGGTGGAAGACAGCGGTAGCTCCCAAATCTTCCCCTACTTCGCTGCAGGATGGAGCCAGGCAGGACCTTGAGCTGTGTTCCAAGATGATGTGTCAGCATCAGCAGCGTCTGATGGGTCATTTCTTTGTTTTGTAGCTAGAGTTTGGATAGTCCTTGCATCACTGCTGCTCATGTGACATTGCCACAGACTGCGAGGGTCAGCACGGTCTCAGCATGCTGAAAGCCACCCCAGCGAGCAGGGAACTGTCTGTTCACTTGTTCTGCGTGCTGTTCCCTTTCAGTGGGCGTTTGGTGTGACGATGTGGGAGATTGTGACCCGAGGGCAAACCCCTTACGCTGGCATTGAGAATGCAGAAATCTACAACTACCTCATCAGTGGGAACAGGCTGAAGCAGCCACCGGAGTGCCTGGAAGATGTGTGAGTACTTCCTCACCCTACTGAAATGTGATTCCTTGAGAAGTTTGGCTCGCTGGAAGGAAACAGGTGCCGCTGGCTGGGATGCTGATCTGAAACCTCCCCACTTTCCAGTACACAGCATTCACTAGAAAGTCTCTGGCTTAGCTACCAGATACTCTCTGCTGGCAGAGCTCCCGACAACCTGTGGTAGCTACAGGAGCAGCTAACTTGTGTCAAGGGTTTGAACAGTGTCAACATTAGCAGCTCTTGGCTTTGTGGAAACTATAACTGTGATTCCAGACTCACTGCTCCCTACCTTCTTGGGCCAGCCTCTGAGAAAAGAGATGAGATTCCTAGTACACCCGGAAGGCTGAATAGAAAAGCAACCTAGCAAGACTACGAGGGAACTGGATTGCAGAGGCAGTGGCCTGCAGGTGTCTTTCAAAGCTTGGCTGGCCCAGTTTTCAAAATTCGATCTACTACTCTCACAGAAATATGATGAAAGAGAAGAGAGCAGATTAGAGGATCTAAGGTTCTGTAGATCAGTGTCCCACCTTAAATTACAGGTGGAAACAAAACAGGACAATCTTGCAGATACTGGTTTCAGACCTTTTCAGGCTTGCAGGAGGGACTTGGGTAGCCCACAGGGAGCAGTCAGCCACATGCTCCAGCCTGTGCTCCTGTCTTAGTCCTGTGGCCAAAGGACCATTTTTGGCCAGCAGGTCATGTGGAATGTTTGCTCAGGAACCCTTGCTCCATGGTTCGTGGCTGGAATGTCCATACATGGGGCTGAGGTCCCCCAGGGATTGTCACCATGATTTCTGCCAGGGTAACAGCTTGCCTAGTCTGGGCAAGGTGGAATCATTTCACTGACTGCCTAAGCAAGGCTCTGTTTTCAGTGTGTCATGCCCAAAGCAAGCCACAGCTATGAGCACGGACTTTAGTGGCCTCTTCAAGCCATTCCTTGTGTGTAAAATGGACAACATGCAGTTTTCTTTTCTCTGTCTTCCCTCCTGTTCCGATGGTGGATTATTTAATGTGATTTCCTTTCTCCAGCCTTTCTTCCACATAAGGAATAATCTGTACTCTTGTTATGAAAGCTGTACGGTTTTATCTTCTCAGCAGTTCATTTTAACTGTTCCTGAGTTAAATGAAAACATAATTATACCACTGCTAAAATTCATTATATTTCTGCGTCTTGACTGCTGTGAGTAGCTTTGGGTCCAAGTTGAGGAGCTTATGGCCATAGGACGTTACAGATGCCAAAAGTAAAGAAGATATTATAAAACATGCTAAGCACTGAAGAAAAATGCATTAAAAACTATGAAAAAGGTACAACCTCCATTTCGAGAGGCCCTTGAGCTACAGGTTATTGAGACCTGAGAGAATATACCAGAAAGAACTCACTACATGCTCACCCTTAGCTTATGTGCTTTCTCCAAGTGGCTGCTACTGGCCACTGTCAGAGTCAGGGAACTGGGGTAAATGGACTTTTGGGTTGATTCAGCACAACCAGTAATTTTTCTGCCTTTCTCTCACATGAATTTCTGCTGTTTGCCAGCAAGTGTAAAAGAAAGTATTTGATTTGGTGCTGCAGAATAGGAAGTTTCTAGTTTGTCTGGGGCATGTAGAATTATTTCTACTGTTTGTGAGTGAAGTAAATCAGGATTAAGACAACGGAAGCACATAGAAGCTTTCTGTAAAACTAATGTGAGATCAAAGAGCTTGTGAGATCTTGTAAAGCTGATAGCAGGCAAAGGACACAAAAAGTAAAGTAAAAGCCATCACGAAATGCTTTATTTCCCAGTCAAGGCCATATCAGATTTTTTCCATTTACAAGTTTAACTGAGGTTCGTTTGTCTGCGGTGTTTTTCAGTGCCAGTGCTGTGCTCTGTTCCTGTTCCCTACAGAACTGGCAATAATAATGCCATAGGAATGCAGCTGCCAGTCTTGTGGGTGATGCACAGAGAGGAGGAGGAGGACAATGGCTCTGGCCGCGCTCCAGCCCAGCGGGAGGCTGGCCAGCCCAGGCGCTGAGCTGTGAAGGCGGCTGCAGGGGAGCAGAACTCCTCGCCTCTTGCCCAAGCACAGGCCATCAGAGCCAGCGACTTCTCTCCGTGCTGGCGCTGGGGCAACCAGAGCTGAGGGAGCTGGCATCTGACTGCAGGAGAAACGCTGCAGGACAGGGCCTGAGGCATGGTGCCTTTGTAGCAGAAAGGCCATTTCAGCATCCCTCTTCCAGCAGCGAAGCTGGTGTCCGTTCCTCCACAGCCCTCTAAACAAACCCGCTGTGCCTTTTTCCAGTCCCACCGGCACCGCAGCAGCGGCACGCTTCCATTACGCTGGTAGCGCTGAGTTAACACCGGGTGAAAAAAGAATATTCTGGAAATAACTTGCACCTGCCACAGTGGGATCTCTGTTTTCTTTCTTCCTGTGTTTTATCTGCTCTTGACCTAGAATTTGGAGGTCACAGGCTTCAGCTGTGGCAGAGGCTGTCAAAATGCTTTTTGTGAATAAATTCCAAAGCTAAGCGGTTTAACACTCACGGTCCTATTCGAGCTCTCCAGAGACAGTGGAACGAGGTTTTTACCAACAAGTTCAGCATCCTTTGACAGGGCTTTTGTGTTTTTTGGTACTAATTAATTACTTTGAGCAAAATGAGAATGCATTTGAAAATGGTTGCCCACGTGCTGTCACCTGTGCAAGGCCAAAGCCAGTAAGTAGGTTTTGGGGAAGGCGTCTGTGCTTTCTAAGCTGCACTGCACACAGGTACAGGGGGTGGCTGCTCTGTTTCTCAGTACTCTTGTCTCCCTCTGTTTTGCAGCTATGATCTCATGTGCAGATGTTGGCATCCTGAGCCCAAGCTACGACCCAGCTTCGGAGTGCTCCGGTCCCAGCTGGAAATGATTCGGGGAAGGATGTCCACACTCTCTTCCAGTCAAGACCCTCTCTACGTCAACATTGGGAGGGACAAAGAGGCGTCTGCAAGTGACCCCGCTCTGCGCGCCTCCCTTGGAAACACAGACAGTGAAGAGAACATTGCTGTGGCAGCTGCTGCTGTCACAAGTGACTATCGCTACATCATGAGCCCCTTGTGCCTTGGAGATGATGCCGAGGGTGAAAGGCATCAAGATGGGCAGGAGGGGGAGGACAAAAGCCTTCTGTATGAGCTGGAGACAGAAGGAGAGAAAAGTTGTTAGCCTGTACATAGCAGTGACATTGTGCTTCCCTGGAACGGGATGTGTGCAGCCGTGTCGCCTGGGGCTCTGATGCCAGATCTGGAATGGCTTTGAACGGCACTGGTCAGAGCTCTTGAGCAGCTTTTGTAGCTTTCATCACCTGTGTAGGCTGCAGTGCTGGACGGCTTGGAAGGACTGCAACGCCAACAACCCCTTGGACTTGGGAGAGCGGGGCAGTAAGGTTACAGGTTGACCGCTGAAAGGAGTTCAAAGCTAAGGCAGACCATCAGAGTCCATGCTCTGCTCCTTCTCACTGACTGCTGGAGCAGAAATGAATATGCCTTCTGTTCAGTCGGTGCTCCCTCTTGTGTAGATGTTGTCTTCTATCCTGGCTACGTGACTTTGGGACTGGTACCTCTGAAAACACTAGTGGGTGTTTTCACTGTCATTCAGGACAAGAGGGCACGATTCCCTTTGTGTTCACTCAGCAGAACTGCCTAGACTTGTTGCCTACCTCAGTGGTTCTCAAACTGATCTATGGACCTGCTTCTACGCAGCACTGAATTTGAGCACCTGGCTTATTTCATGCAGTGACACTTGCTGCTTCCTCAGTCCAGGGGTTTTTTAAGAGTTTCAGACATTCTGGTGAGCAATGAAATTAGAAAAAATGGAAATCCAGCATCCCTCTTCACCCCATGTACCTCTTCTATGTCTGTCTTTTCTGTTTGATGCCAATTCAGGCCTGACCAGACTTGCGGCTGGCATTAAAACGTGAAGGGAGGGAGAGCAGCTGGCAAGTGTGAGGACAGAATCCAACTTCAAAGAGATGGAAACAGTGTAGAGAGGACTTAATAGCAGTATGGGGAAACAGTACTAATTAATGTTAAGTGCTGCCCTCCGGGAGAGGAAGGAGACAGTCTTGCTTCAGTTTGAGCAGGAGCAAGATTCAGTATTTGCTTTAAAACAGGATCCATTTAATTTTCAACAGTCCTATGACGTTTTTGAATAACCAAGTGCTGTAGCTGCTGTAGTGAAGGTGTGAAATTGGCTTTGGGAAGGTGTGTGTGTGTTGGGAAGGGATTAACTGGGAGATCTCTTTCTGAAGAGAGAGTCCTCTTGGTGAAAAAGCTTGAGAACCACTGACCTTCCTATTTAGGAGGTCTTCTGGCACTCTGTAGAAGTTCCACCAGAACACAGACTAGTATCACTGCAGCCTTCCAGACAGTGCAAAATTAATCATTTTGCTCTTCGGGTTTTCTTTGTTTTCCAATCAGCATGTCTGACTCACTATAACTGCAAGTGCTTGTGTGGTTTTTAATAATTTAATATTTTACTGTAAATCAGCATTTGTTTTGTGCAGTGGTTCCCAGCAAGGAAGTGCGGTTACATCTTACTCTACTTATCCTAAATATTTGCTAGATCTTAATTTCTTTTATTTCCAGTGTGCTGAAAACTCGGCAGTATCACAAGACTTAGGATTCCACACTGCTTTTCCTCAGAGACGAATACCACAAATGTCAACATTAGCTGAGTTGGCAAAGGTGGGACCAATAATTCAAATGAGATTGCAGACTTGGTATCAGAACACTCCACTTTTCGATGCCCGGTATTTGATTATTGTAAGGTTCGGGGCTAAGTACGAAATTCGGGTCTAGTTTAGTGAGAACACTTCCTAGGGAAGGAGAATTTCAGCCTGGGGCTTGGGCATGGGTCCTTTCTGTAAAGTTTCCTACTGAACAACGATGTCCCACAGATGTCTCCAGAAGTTCAGTACAGTTTCTCAGTCACAGATACAAACTGCACCATCTTACACCCCAGGTGGTACAGGGTTTTCTGCTG
Organism: Bucorvus abyssinicus; assembly: GCA_009769605.1. Taxonomy (NCBI): domain Eukaryota; kingdom Metazoa; phylum Chordata; class Aves; order Bucerotiformes; family Bucorvidae; genus Bucorvus; species Bucorvus abyssinicus. Next base: position 17,977,374 of record CM020042.1, on the reverse strand, counting down.
TAAATGCAGGTGGGAAGGTGAGAAGATAACACCTGACAAAGGCTAATAAAAACCTGTGCGGTGCCGTGTTTGCAGTGAGGGCAGAAGGCTGTGTGCCCTGCAGCTGCCTGGAAAGTGCAGATGTACATACAGACTAACTTCAGGAAGCATGTCTTTAGTTTTCATGCATTTTTTAATAATAAAAAATGTACTGTGGCAGAGTCGGTGATGATGCTCATTTACCGGGTGTGGTCATAGTGATTCTGTCAGCCCCAGGCGAAAGCCATCTTTCTCCCTTCACCAAGTACAATTAAGATGCTTCTTGGAGGCAGCGAACATCTTTGGCTTTCCTGAATGACAGTTACTCTGCATTGCTCCAATCTAGAGACTGTGAAGGCCTAAATGTGATGGGCACAGGCGGTGGTTCCACAAAGAGAAGGGCTCTGTGGCCACCACTGAGCAGGAGCCTGCGGAGAAGCCCTTACTGGGACGTGCTGCATCCTTCCTGGGAGTGCAAAACCTCTGCATCAGTTCCTCCCTGAAAACTGTTGCCTGCACCCATCCAACTACTGGCAGTGCTCTCTGTGGAAGAGAGGTTTGCAGGCAGTGGGGAAAATTCAGCTGTTGAGTCAAATGTTCCAAGCACAGCATAAAAAAGCCCTTGGATTTCCAGCTTGCAGAGGAGAAAAGGTGTACCTCAGCTGTTATTCTTCATCAGCCAACGGCACATTGCACGCATTCTGCCTGCCAGCTCACACAGAGAGGAAGAGGGATGGTAAACGGTACGAGTGTTCCCCCCCCATCTGCAATGCAGGAAAAATTACTTCTGAAGCACCAAGTGGCTGATGTAGTTAATATTTTAAGGTTCCATTGCCCAGTGATGTCTCTTGGATCTGGTTCAAATGACGTTTTAATCTTTTGCACACAAGCCTGGTCAGACCACGTACAAATGAGGCTGTGTTGTGGGTGGGAGAAGTAACAGCAGCAGAAGAGCAAAGAGCTAGTGAGAAAAGAGGGAGGGAATGAGATTTTAGATCGAGGACAGATGGGATGAGCTGTAAAGACAGCAAACAAGTCGGAAGGCAGAGATGGGGAGTTCTATATGTGAAATCCCAGAACAAAGAAGGCATTGTCCCAGCTGGTACCAGGCAGGGCTCTGAGGTGAGGGCTGGCTTTGTGTTTTGGACAGGGTCTTCTCCTTTCTGACTAAGGCTCAAGCCACTCAGGGCAGTTACCAGCTCACTTGTGAGGCAGAGTGACCCCATACTGCCTAGCATGGACACAGCAGAAGCTCACACCACCTGTGAACTCCCTGTGCAGGAGTAGTTGATGCATGAGGAGAGATGCCCCTGTCTCATCTCCACTGCCAGGTCTGATCGATGGGCCCTAGACCGTGGGCTGTGCTGGCAGCTCAGCCTGCAGACACGGACATGCTCCAGCCTGATCCGATACCTGCGCAGTGTGGGGAAGAGTGTACTCCGGGCTGATGGCCCGGCAGGTGCTTGCAATGTGTGGATATACCTTGGAGCTAATGTACAGCTACCCTGGGACCTGCCACTTTCCTTCTTGACCTGTGTTTGGAGGGAAGTCTTGCAGTCTCGACTTGGTAAAAACACTCCCTGAAGTCAAGCGCAATTAATCTTGAGTAAAAGTTTGAGTCTGGCTGACCAGAGAAAGGAACAATATTTACACAGATATTTTCCTGATTTACATTCTGTTTTGCTGGCAGTATTTATCCTCCCCTGATGCTCAACAGCCACCAGCTTTTGCAAAGTCTCGTATTTTTTACCAGGGGTTTGTGTGAGGGACCCTCATACACAATCCTCATTTTATACTGATGTGTTATTTAACACCCTTTATGCTCCCTTAAAATAGCAAGTTGTTCTCTGAATACGTGGAATGAAGGAAGCTGGTCTCCTGTGGATTTGCATCCCACGGGTGACTGCAAGCCCCGGATGAAGCTTGTCCCTGTCAAGGTACTTACAAGACCTTTTCCCTTGGTGGAGTCTCTGGTGTCCAATACAAAGTCACTGAATTTCCATCTGCGGTGAGGGTACCGATGTGGCACTAATAGGGTCTGCCACACACAGCCTGTTTTCAGAAAACTTGTAGGAACTTAATTATCCTTCAGAGCTCAATTTTGCCATCGCAGTTGGCTGAAACGAAGCACTGGATTCAAAAGCTATTAGGGCCAACACATGCAGCTGGTGATCAGAAAGCCTTGTTACCATGGGAAACTGAGCTAAAAATCAATTACTTAGTCCAAGAACAGAAAAGATGGATGGACGTGGGTTTTGATTGCATTTGCTCTGTCATATAAAAGGAACTTGGTGTCAGTAGGAATCAGATCTCAGTTCCTGCACTGAGGTCTAGTGACAAAACAAAGATGATCAACTCGCTTACTAACTACTCTGCGGATCCTCCAGCTCGAGGCACGCCAAGCCAAGTCATTCCAAAATGTGCCTGGGCTGGGGAAACGCAACATCCTTTGGCCCCATCTGACAGCAGGACTGAAATGAGGAGCCAGGTATTCCAGCAGCATGGTTGCTGGCTCCCACCAAGCCCAGCTTTCCAGATGGGAGCTCTGATGAACCATCAGCCACGCTTGGAAAGTATCTAAGCAGCTCTTCTTTCCTGCAGTTTCTTTTCACTGGCTTAGAGCTGAAAGAAATGTTTGACTTCAGGAAATAGATGGCACTTGCGGACTGAAGCTTCAATGAGTTCAGTAGGGATTTTATGGGACTGGACCAGTTTCCAGAAGACCATTTATAGGAGCTGGCTCTTGCCAGTTTGCATGCATAAACATTGGAATATAAGATACTGCACCACCCGCTGATAAACACAGTGCCAGTAAAGGTGACAGGAGGAGCTGAGAGAAATGGTGGGGCATGGGAGAGAAGCGTGCTCTGTGCCCTGCAACACTGCCGTTAGTGCAGCAAATGCAGAAGGTTGCTGCTCGCTTAGTTCACACATAAACCACTGATGCTGGCTGCTACCCTGGCATCACCCGAGCTGTGTGGGAGACTGCTGCTGTCTCTTGATTTCTGCTCCACCAATGAATGCCTCTGCAGCAGCCACTTCTGCTTGTGCGGTGCAGTGTTAGCTGGACCAGGGCCGTTTGGTCACTCGCTGCTGTCTCTCCTAGTTTCTTCTTATTAAATTTCCTCAAGAGGAGCTAACAAAGCCCCGAGATTCACTTTGCTAGACGATGTAAAGCAGCATGCCTCCGCTAACATCAGGTAAGGTTCATTTCCTGGTGTTATTTATCTACGCTGTCCCTCCTCTTGCACAAGGATACACAAAGAGAAACGAGCAGAAATACCTTGCAGGCTCGTGGCTGGGTGTACGAGGACAGACTGAGCTTTAACAGCCTTTCGGTGCCCGTGAACCTTGTACCCGAGCTGCAGGGTAGAAGGGCAAAGGAAGATGCAGACCTGAGGGTTACGCAGGAGACCCAAACTGCGCCCTGCAACAAAACAGGCACTTAGCCGTGGCCAGAACCCCTGGTACTAAATAAACCTGGGCCAAATCCTGACTTCAGGGCTTAGCATTTACCCAGCAGACAGCTGAGGCACTTGAAGACCCATCTCCCCAGTATTTGTTTGCTCCCCCCCGGATGGAATTGAGGATCCCAGCAGCTGGGGCCGGTGGTGCAGGCATGGCTAAAGGTAGCGAAAACAGCAGATGATGCACGAAAAGGATGAAGCACGGGCACATGTTTCTATCAGCACTGCTGTGGGGGTGGAAATCTCCGGCAGAGCAAACAGCCGGTGACTTTGCACGCTCCCTCCCCCTGTCTGATTCACTCTAGGTTGCCTGCCAACACTCCCAATTACGCCAATGCGCTTTCATTGGGGCTGACACGCTGGGCTGCACCTGAGGCAATGACTACATGAAATATTTCCCATATTTTCCATCTATTGATGAAGTCTCTCTGGGTCACCACCGAAATTGCTCAGGGCTGCTGTCCTGCCAGCGAGCCAGCTTTTTCTGCAGGCATCATCAAGCAAGGATCCAAATGAGAGGAGCTGAACCTATTTATAGCAGAAAATAACACGGCTCAATATTTCTCCTTTTTCTCTCTTAGTATACTCCAGGAAACATTACCTGTCTGCGGAGCTCTGTCAGCTGTATGTAGGGGGCTGCAATGTTGTAACTGAAGACAACAGTTGGCCCAAAGAGGCTTTGTTTGGTGATTTATGCTCTCGCTTTTGACCGTCGTTGTCTCAGTGGACCAGACCTTATCCCAGATGCCTCCTGCACCGTGAGCCTGAGTCACCGTTGCTGATACTGGTGTAAATCCGTGAGAAAGGTACTGAGATCACTGGAGGCTTGTTCCCCGGCATGAAAATAATACAACTGAGAGAACGACTGTAGCCTGTAATTCGAAATGCACCCAGTCTGCCTTTATTCCATGCCCTGATCTCTCCTGGGTGAAGACGATTTGCTGGGACGATGTCACTTTTCCTCGTCGTGCCTGTTCGGGTGCTGACGCGTTATTTAGCACTGCCGAGCCCTGATGCTGATCCTACAGCAGGGGCAATGTGCAGCAGTTCACAGAAGTCCACGGGATGATGCTGTCACAAGGCTGGCAAGAGTTCAACATCGTGCTTTACAGCTTGCCGATTTCGAGACTAATTTCTGTTGGCATCAGAAATGTGTGAATGTAGAAAACGTGCACTTGCCTTCATTCCAGGAAGGCTCTAAACTTTCATGAGAAAAAATTAATGGATTTATTTTCTCAGTAAACATCTTACAAATAGTCTGGGCAACGGAGTGGCACTGACAGTGAGCCTGGCAAATAAAGAGAAAGATATTCTTAGTTCAGTGTTAGTGGGAAAGTGGGTGAAATCCCAAAGAAGACAGGAGTGCGGTGTATCTCTGTCTCCTCTACAGCTCTCCTTACCTGATCATGCTGTTGCAGGTGGAAGCAAGGCGTGCCCTGGTCTCACCAGCTATGGCAGAAGGGCACAACTCACCTTTCCTTCAGTGCAGATGGTCCCAACAGCAGCTGTTTTCTCCCCACTCGAGCTTTTCCTGCCACGGAGTACCCTGGAGATGGGAGCTGAGCTGGCTGTGCGGGCCGTGGTGGTTGGACCCCTCCTGAGGTGCACAGAAAAGCCCCCGAGCAGCCTGACGCAGGCAGGGTTTTACCCTGGGGATGTTGGAGGTCAGATCCAGTTTTGGCCCTCTGACGGCCAGCTGCAGAGGGCTGCCCGGGGAGCGGCTGGCGGCTGCTTCGGCGGAGAGCCAGCGGTGGGACAATGTGCCCGTTGGGGACGTTTTGTCCTCTGCAGCGCAAGAGGACAAAATGCAGCCTGCATTCTGCCAACACAAGTTCAGTACCTCCACTCGGTCACACTCTCCTTGGTGTCCCCGTCCTGACTCAGGTAGAGAGCCACCGTCCCGCCCCAGTGCTGATGGCAGCCCCTGAGCCCCAATGGTGTTTCCACCCGCGAGGATGCTGCGCGTGCCCGGCTGGATCCTCTGCCTGTGCTGACCCATTCAAGACCTCGGCCACCACGCCACGGGACGGTCCTGGGGGTCCGAGGCAGGAGGCGTGCTCCCCAGCCCGCCTCGGGGCTCTGCTCTGCCTAGCAGCCTTTCTGGCAAACTGTCAGGAGAAATCCTGCTCGTGTTTCTGGATGTATATTTTAAGGTGATTCAGCTGTCGAGAGGGAGTAGCAGATTGCTGAGTGAGAGAAAATTCTGGTCTCTGGCTCCGCTCCGTCTGAGAGTTGGGAGGTTTTCTTGCCCAGACTTTCGCTTTCGCTCAGTTACACCTACCGACTCCTGCAAAAGTACAGGAGGCGACTGAGATGCGAGCCTGGCCCCGAACACTGGCGTTCAGCATGCAAACCCTGATGCCATTTGTGGATGTGCAGTTGGGGAGCTCCCCTGTGAAGCCAGCAGCGAACCGGGCTCGGGAGAGATGCACAAATGCCTCTGACAAGTGCCCGCACTCAGCCCATGCAGCGTGATGCACGTTTGCTCCCGAGAACGCTTACGCAGCTTTGGGATGTGCCTGTGCTGTTTATCGGCAGCATCCCTGGAGAAAGCGCTTTGTGTATTTGATGGTGGCCCTGTCTGTCCCATTCTGTAACTTCTCTGGACGCATTTCGGTGAAATACATCATGTGCAAACACTGGCTTTAAGTGGACAACTTAGCACGTCCCCGCCTTGGATAAGGATATTGCTTTCCCAGTGAATGTCCTGACGGTCCCTCCTCACCGTGTACTGAGACGGTCTGGCTGAAGCCCCGCTGGGAGATGGGCTGTGAGAACGTACCTACTATTTACAGGCTGCCCAAGGGCTGCCAGCGCCCAGGCGCAGAGAGGAGCTGGACTGCAGAAACCGTCCCGGCCCCAGATGGGAACGGCACAAGCAGCAGGTTACTAGCGCCAGCTGTTCTGGTCCGAGGATACGCGCCGGCTCCACTACTCACTGATGCAGCTGCAGCTTTGGAGCAGGTTTCCTTGCCCCAGGCAAGGCAGCGAGGGCTGGTGCTCTGCTGCCAGTGCCTGAGCCAGGCTCTAGGTTACGTGCCTGCCTCAGGAGCTTTATTTTTCCTTTGCATCAGCCTCTGAGGTAGGACATAGGTGACAAGCCAAGCAGGCAGGTGCTTAGGGCAGCAAGTTGCTTCGGGTGGCAAAATTGCCTGTCCCGCTGCTTAGCTCTGCGAGGGCAGCGCTGCTGAGGTTGGGAGACAGGGGAGGGGACAGGGTGCCCCCATGCACAGGTGGGATGGCTGGTGCTTCGGGCTCCCCCCACCTGCTGTTGGCCACTCACACACTCTTGGGGAGGGCAAAAATTTTGCAAATGTGTGGGAGCCTCTAGATAGCCGGCAACAGCCTGGAGATGATTTCCAAACCATCCAGCAAACTTGGTGTCCTCACTGCTTCCCCTCTGAGTGGTGCCCCAGCCCCCAGCACTTGCCCTCTTCTTTTCCCCTTCTTGTCTCTCTCCCTTTCCCTTCCTCCCTGTTGCCCCCCGGGGGAGGCCTCCCTCTTTGGGGAAGGGCCAAAGCTTTGGCCCCAGCGTGCAGGGGGGGTGGCAGCCTGGGCTGCAGGGGCAGAGCACTGGCCCATGCAGGAGGGATGAGCTGTGCCTGCTTCGTCTCTCCTTGCACCAGTGTGAGGCAGGAGGGAGAGGCGGCACAGCAAGGGTACAGTCTATCTTTTAGGGCCTTTTAGATCTTTAGTATTTGGGGCTCTCAAAACTGCTTTAAATGAGGCTATTACAGCATGAGAACGACGCACAAAACTGGGGCTGGGGAGACAGGCTTGAGCTTCTCTCCGGCTGCGCCTGCACAGTGTCCTCCGTGGTACCTCTCAGGAAAGGTTTATTCCCACCCCCTATCCCCCCCCATTTATTACAAGGTCTCAGATTTATGCTGTTCCGATAATTATCTGTCCTTAGGGATCTGTGCCTGCATCCTCCTTCCTTGAAGCTTTGGTGTGAGGAAGGTTTAACCTCTCGCTCTTGGAGTCGCCCATTACAGTAGGGAAGGGACAGCACAAGGCCGGGCACCGGGGGATGGTTTGTTTTAGCCAGGCAGGCAGAGGAGGGTTTGTTAGGCTGTGGTCCCTTCAGGAGTGGAAAAGGAAGGAAAAAGACCTGTCTTGACAAGGGTTATTAAAGCAGAAGAGCCAAACCTCCAGTGAATAAAGCAGCTAGGAGGAACAGTGAGGCTGGAAGGGCAGCCCTGGGATGGTTGTCTGCTGTTCCCTCGGGGAGAAATGACCCTGAGCCCACAGCAAGAAAGCCAAACCCAAGCATCTCACCACACGTGCATCCCTAGGAGGTTTCTGCCTTAAATAAACGCTGTGCCAGCAGCAAACTGCAGAGAGATGCACCACAGCCAGCGGCTCACCTCGTTTGGGTGCTGCTGCACGGCTCCTCTCTGTCGAGAGTAAGGGGCTGAAGTGCAGTCCTGTTTCTGCCCTGCCTTCTTTGGGCTGGGGAGGGCAACAGTTTGGGAATTCAGAGGGCACAACCTTCCCTGGTCTCCGTGGAGGAAAGCTGGGAAGACCCCTGTGGAGAAGAGGACTTGGCAGGAGCCCAGACTCAGCGGCGTGGACTCTCGTGTGTTTTCAGAGACAGAGAGGCATCTTCACCACCACGGACCGCTGACCGGTCAGGAAGACGTAGGATGGAAGGCTACTAGGGGAAGCAGTTGGGAGACCCCAAGTGAGCTCTCGGTGGGCTTTATTACCTCTGTGAAATGAAAACAGCAATAATGCTAGGGGCAGGCCTTCTACCTTGCCTGCCATTTTCCACTGCAGAATTATTTAAGAAAATCTGGCAGGCCTTCCTCCTCATCCTACCTCTCCAGCCCCTACCTCTCCAGCCCCAGAGGCTGATCCCTGGCCTCAGGCCTTGGACAGAGGATCCTTTCTTGCTGTGCAATTACACTGCTACCTTTGCAGCTCTGGTGACAGGTATAAAGGGAAGGTTCAGGCTTAAATCCTGACGATGATGCACAACAGCAGCAGCTCCAAGTGTAACCAAGACATATGATCTTTTTTAAAACTTTGCCCAATAAAGAAGACAATAGGGAATACCTAGAAAGCAACCACCATCAATGAACCCTTCCCGTGTATTCAGATAAGAATTCCTTATTTGGGATGCAAAATCAACACTAGAAACCTAGTAAATGCCAGCTTCACAATTATCTCAGCAATCTTTTTCTGGCTCCCCTATGCGTAATGCTGCTTTCATGAAAAATTCACACATCATTTTCTTCATGCGATCCTGACTCATTCAGTGCCCAGGAAGTTGCATCCTCAGTTCTGACATTTTGCAGACTTTGAATGATTGAGTAAAGCATTTAAAAAACATACTTCAAACATTAGGGTGGTGATTGCTGTTAAATGTAATTATTGTTGTTTAAGTGTAATTATTTTTACATTATGACTAATTATAAATGGTTCTTATTAATGGAAGAACAAAATTTGTTTATCGGGGTTTAAATTCTGCAGTTATCAGGAATAAACAACCATGTAATGAGTTTGGCAATAAAATGCCAGCCTTAGGCATAGACCAGATTTAGCACCACCTTTCTCTTTGTATCATGCTTCCTTTCTCCCACGAGCTCAGCCCACTCAAAACCTGTATAATTTTTTCCTTTAAAAGGACGTGTCTGTTTCTGCTCAGTTTTCTAAAGCATATGCCTTTATTTCCTAAATCTGTTCCTCAGTGGGAACTCTCCTAAGGGATTTACAGGCCCATTTTCTCTCTCTTACTGGGATGGGTGGGAATGAAAGAGCTGAAAAGGTTGGGGTTTGATTTAGAGTGAAAAGGAGGAGGCCAGCGGTGAACGATCTGGAAGAGGAGAGCAGAGAGAGGTGGGATAGTGAGTGGGAGCCTCTGGGTGAGCTGATGACGTGGAAGAGCAGAGCAGTCCCTGGGCAAACACGCTCCTGGAAGAACAGGTACTGCGCTTCTCCCGTTTCCCCTTTTCAAGCTTTAATTCAGAAAGGAGAGGAGTGGGAGAGGAAGAATATTCTTTTTCTCACTTATTTAAGCTGCCTGAATCTCTAATGAACTCTAGATTCTCAACAGTCAGCTTTCAAAAAAACCCTGATTAGCCAACAAACAGAAGACTGTAGCTGAGAAAAAGCAGAGGGAATGAGCAGCAAAGCCATCTTCTGCAAAACCTCACCATGTAATTTGGGCGTCTCTGCTTCAAATTACACGCACATTTTCAAAATGAAGATTTCCAAAGCCGACTTGCATAGGAACTTCTTCAGCAGACGAGTCGTGAGATCTGCCTCTGTCAGATAAAGGATGGTTTTTGCGCTTAGAGACTAAAACACTTCTTTTTTTTTTTTTAGCCCAGACTGTTGGCTTGTTTCTGTGATACTCGCAAACACCATCAGATTCCCTTTAAAACTGCTCCAATCAAAATGTCTTTTTTTCCCCTGAGAAATAAATATCAATGACCTACTTCCCCTGCATGTGTTATCTTTCATTTGCCCAGAGCCCAGGCATGTCTGATCGCCTTTACATAACTCCTTTATTCTCTCCTGGGTTTGCAACGTCACTGCATTTAATGTCAAAGGGTAAATTTAATTTGCGTAGCATTTTCTCTGCTTGGCCTGTTAACTAAAACACATCTTGCACCTGGGAAATGGGCACCGCATCCCATAGAGTAGCAGGAAATCTAAAGGAGTGTTTGAAACTCAGGCATCCCTCGATCTGCTCAGCAGCTCCAAAAAGACAGGACCCACAGGCACCGCCAGCGCGTACTCTGCTGACACCCAAGCACTTCCAAACCTTGGCTGCACGATTGCACAAGCCCACCAGAGGTTTAGCTTGTGCACCAGTTAATACGTTTGCAACCTTCGTACGTGGATTTCTCCAAAATATTGATCCAATAGGTGAGAGAAGACATTTTAGAGCTTTCAGCGATGTGGAAACCAATGACTCAATTCAACGTTAATTCCAAAGGAAGTTCAATTCTGTAGAAGTACAAATCTATGGCTAATTGGACACCTCCCTTTTTACATCCCTTACGGACTCCTAAGGCACAGTGTCACACATTCCCAACAGCGGTACCACGCCTGGGGAGTGCTGATTGCTGCTGTCGCTGAACCCTAACCCTAAACACGCTGAAGCCAAGACCTCCATCACAGAAATTTTAGCCCAGGGCTCCCTTCCAGTGCTGTTTATCATCACCTTTTGTTTACATTTTTGATTAGTTCCCATTATATGTGATCTGTACCCAAGGCAACCTGAAATGATTGTTCGAGACATCTCGAAAGGTGCCTCTTTCTTCAATGACAGTCCCTGCACTCTGTTCGCTACCAGTGCCATGGAGTTCATCCAGCCTCACCTACCTGTACACGCCCACACTGCCTATAGCTCAGGGGGTTTGTTACCTATTTTTTTTTTTTTCCTCAGCTCCATTATTTTACTCCGGACCAAATAGAGACTTTCTGGATGGAAATCTCCACAATCACCATTTTGTCTAAGCCGCGCAAGGGTGCTCTGTTTAAGAGCTACTACTGAACACATCTCCATGCTGAAGCCTGTCCAGGCTTTACTCGTTGAAAACTCTTTCAGTTTATAACCAACCACAGGTGGCTTCCCTCTAACGCTCTAACCAGTGCGATGGCAGTTCTGCGGATTCCCGGTAAACGCGCTTGCCCCCGGGAGTCCTGCTGGGTACGGAAGCTTTCTGCAAGCACCGTTGAAAAGGTACCAAAACGTTTATGGACCACGTTTAACAGCGCTGCACCGCCGGCCTTTGCTCGGGGCTCGCACCGCCATCCGAACCTGGCGTCCCGGTGGAGGGGAACCCCTTTTTCTGCTCTCCACAAACGCCTCCGGGCGGAGGAACGGACAGACGAGGCCGCAGGGCTACCGGCTGCCGCACCTGGGCCCCCCTCGGCTGCCGCGGCGACCCCGCTGGCGCGCACGGCCCCACCCGCGCCTGCCTGAACACGCCCGGGGAAGGCGCTCCGCCGCTCTCGCGGGAGGCGCCGGAAGCCGGCGCCAGGCCAGGCGGTGGCAGGCAGCGGCCCCCTGCGCCGTCAGGGGGTTGCCGGTAGCGCCGCAGCCGCGGGAGGAGAGCGCCCGGGGCAGGCGCCAGCGGGGACCGCGCCGCCGCCACCCCGCGCGCGGCCGAGCCCCCCGCGGCAGCCGGGCAGACCCGGTCGTCGGTCGCCCCTCGCCACCGGCCCGCAGAGGGCGGCCTTCCCCCCTCGCGGCAACGGCCAACGCGCGCCCGTGCGGCCCACGCGCGAGCGGCGTGTTTCCCTCGCGCAGGGGCGGGGGAGGGGCAGGAAGGGCGTGGCCCAACGGAGGGGAGCGGAACTGCGTCGGCGGGCGGCCCCGGCCAATCGGCAGCGCGCTGCTGGCGGGCGTCGCGAAGCAGCTTTACTGCGGCGGCCACCGGCTGCGCCCCCCCGCCCCGAGCGCCGCCCGGACGGCCGCTCCGATACACGCCTTGTGGGAGCTGCCCCGCCGCGGGGGTGAAGCGAGAGGAAGGGGGCAGGAAAAACGGGAGCGGCCCACGTGATGGGCTGCTGCAGCCAATGAAGACGGCAGGAGGTTGCGCGTGGCAGGCGAAGGCCGCAGAAGCCGCGAGCGGGGCGCGTGGGTCGGGGCGTTGCTCGGCGCCGCGTGGAGCCGACAGCGGGAGGTAGGTAGGAGCCGGCCGGCCGCCCCCGGGGCGCTGCCCGCCTTCCCCCTCTCTTCCCCCCCCCCGCTCCGGTTTTGAAGTTTTATTCGAGGAGGTGGCGTGAGGTGTGCGCGTCACGTGAATGCGGCGGCCCAATCACACGTGCGCGCTCCCTCCCCTTCGGCCGGGAGGGCCGCGTTTGAGGCGAGGGGTCTGCGGGTCCGCCGTGGCGGGCGAGCTGCCCTCGCCCGCTCCGCCCTGCTTCGTCCGGGGTCCTGGACGGACGGGAGGGTGGGCAGTGTCTGGGAGCCACCTGATGGGGGGGGGGGAGGGGTTAAAGGGACTAAGCGGCCCCGCGGCTCCGCATCCGGGCTCTCCGGCCGGGAAGGGTCGGGTGAGGCCCGGCCCCGACCAGCTGCCGCTTCTCAGAGCTATCGCCCTCTGGGAGGCCGTCCGCCGGCGGGGGCGTGGCCAGCGCTACCCGTGAGATGGGGCTGGGCTGCCCGTGCCGCGCCTCGCCCCGCCCCGCCCCGGCGGGAGAGCTTCTCCCCGGGACCTGTGCCGCTGCCGAGGGCCGTTCCCTCCCCTCTTGCCCACACGGCGCCACAGAAGGGTGTTTTAGGGGGTGGACTGGTTTGGGCTGGGAGTCCCTCAGCCGGGCGCGCCGGAGGCGGAGCGTACGGCTCGGCGGAGCGGCCCGAGGGCGGCCGCTGGCCCGCGGCGGCGCGCGTGCGCCTCGGCACGTCGCGTGCGGCGACCGTTGACAGCGGGCGGCGCCGGTGCCCCGCCTCGCGCCCGCCATGCCCGGCCAGCGCTCGTTTACCGCCGGCTCGGCTGCCTGGCGCGGCGCGGCGCGGCCGCCGGCAGTTGGCATCTTCCAGTTTTCCCCCGGCGGAGGCCGAGCCGAGGACGCGCCAGCGTGGCGCAGGAGGCGGTTTCGTGTGGCGGGATCGCGCACTCGGCCTGGGGGCCGACTAAACAAACAACGAGCGGTGCTTCCCTGGCAGGGCGATGCGGGGTCGCTGTTGGGCTCGGGGGTTGTTGGTGGCCGTAGGTACTGCACTAGTAGGTGATAAGCAGTTTAGAAGGGGTTTGAAGAATGGTAGGGTGAGCTCAGCCTGGAGTTGGTAGGCGTGAGGGTTAGCGGTTATTTCAGCGGCCTGGGTCGATGCGTGATTTCGTATGCTGCGGCTTGAGTTTCTTACCTAACTTGTTGAGATGTCCAAGCTTTCGCAGTCGCGCTGCCTTACTCCTAACATGAAGTGTCCGAACCGATGGGTCTTCTCTGATTGCGCTTGATGGAGCGGGCTAAAGCCTTGAAGATTTGAAGTTGCTGCAGACTTTGGAAACTGAGGATGGTGTAGAGAAGAAGGCAGGCTGACGCATTGGTCTTGCCACTTCAAGGTGTTTTGCCCGATACAGCACTGCAGCACTCTTTCAGTCCCCTCGGGCACAGTTCCCTGCGAGCCTGTATTGAGAACCGGAGTGGGGAATTGACTCTGCTTGACAAATGTTGATGTGGGTGAGCGTTTTTGTGTGTGAGTTTATGGCAAGAGGCAACGGAGTTCTTAGGTCTGGCAGAGATGGGCAGCGTTCTTTCCCTTACGTATTCCATCTGGCAGCAGCTGACTTAATCTCACCTACTGTTTGATCAGTGTTGGTGCAGATGCTGTTGTGCCTGTTATGGGAGGGAAGTGTGCAACTGGAGGAAACCAGTGTTAGTCCCACTTGTGAATAACCTTGTTTGATCACCTACCAGAAAAAAAAAAAACAACCCTAAATTCTTTCTCTTTGAGCTTATGCCATTTCTTCCTTTACACCCGAATCAACTAGATCACTTCTAAAGTATGTGGTTGCATATGTTGGCTTTTAAAAACCTACTTTCCTTAAGGGATGGCAAGTCCAAGACATTCTTTTTACAAACACAATGAAGTAGATCGCTGACTAGGGGAGTGAGGAAGAGCTCTCATCTAAGAGACTGTTGTTTGTTTGCTGTTTCACAGACAGCAAAGGATCTACTAAAAAAATTCAACCACGATATGCACACAGGAAACAGTGCCGTTAGCTGTGACACCAGCAAGGCTTCCTTGATGTTGTGTTCTTCCATCATTAAGGATGTGGTGTATGTTTTGGCTGGGGGTTTTTTTTTGGGTTTTTTTTTTGAGGGGGGGCAGGGAGTGGGATATGTGAGTTTTTTTTTTTTTTAAAGACTGTGCGACTTTAGAATAAAGAATCGAATGCTGGTGGTGGAATTGCTCTTCTCTTTCCAGAGAAAGATGGAATATGCTTTCCTTGGTAGGTTCTGGCTGGTTTTAGAAACTGTGATAAATCCTTGATCCATGAATGATGAAGGCTTGTCATGAGAAGAAAGCAACTAGAAGAAAGCTTGTTTGTTTGTTTGTTTTTTAAATGAAGCCCAAACCAGAAAGGCAGTAAGGGATGTGAACAGCATAAAAGACAAAGAATGAAAGTGGGTGCCAGATAAAACATATCTACAATAAAAATGTTTGCAGTCATCACTGCAGTCACTATCTTTGGGAAAAGCCAATTTGAAAAAGGACAAGATTGTGACCTAATTACCGTTAAGCAAATACTTACGAAAGAATTGTGCTGTTTTGCTAACTCTTGCATTGCAAAGCTTTCTGCTAATATGGTGTGGTCTGCCTGACGGCAGGGTAGGTCAGTAATGAAGATGATATAACCCCAGAACCCATAATTGGTGTTACTCTCCTTTTTACTATAACTTAAAAGGGGAGTAGAGGTTCTGTGGAGTTTTAACTTCATGAACCATTGGTAACTTTGTAGCAATGAGACAACAGTTGAATGAGTAGGATAGGCTTGAGCTCAGGTGAGGGCTTTTCTTACTTGGTCTTGTTTTGCTGAATTTTCTTATTATTTGCTTTTTTTCCCCTCCCACCATCTTCAGCTGAAGATTTGTGTATGTGATAAATGTTCCTTGTGATGGCCATAAAGGGACTGAAATTCATCAAAATGGTGTTATTGCTGCTGATTATGCGTCTGCCAGTGTTGTGTGGCAAAACCCATGGAACTTTGGTTTATTCTTTTATTTTGTAATTTTCAGTAGTTGAAATAATAGTATATTTAAAAGAGTACAGCAAGCATTGAATGTAGGAGTAGTGGGCATAACAATGGTGTTCCATATTTTATCAGAATGTATAATACATAATTTAAAACGTTGAAATAACAACATATTCTCTGCAGATAAAAAAGAGCAATTACTCATAGTGAACACTGGCTTTTCTCCCTGCCCTCTCACTGGGGATCATACTTTATGTGAAGAGATTGTGTGTTTACATTTTGCAGTCTTCAGTGTTTGGGAAGATTTCTGTATTTCCGCAGAATTCAGGTAACTCTTGGGAGACGGAGAATATTGTGCACTGTATATTGCAGGATTGGTGCTGCTAAAAAAAAGCACGAGCTCTATGGGAGATAGCAAATTGTGGTATTTCCCTCCTCCTTGCACCAAGTGTTTGCCCTGTTCCTCCTATAGAAGCTGCTGCTTTTGCAGGGGTGTAGCTGACAGTTGATGAAGCACTTCCTGAACCGCCACCTATTCATCCTGGAATAGCCAAGGCTCCGAGTGTTCAGTGAATTTGGTTTTAGTATAAAGTAATGCCCTGGACTGTGACCTGATGGTGCACAAGCTGTGTCGTACTTGTTGTGGGCATAACATATTCTCTGTGTGGCTGGAGCATGCGTTCCAGCATATTTGCATCAGCAAGAAAACCTAAATCTGGAAAAGCAGATTTTTTGCTCTTTTTTTCCCCTGCAACAGTCCATTTTGTTCAATAATTTTTTTTTAATATCACACTTTTTAGCTAGAATCTGCCCCAATTTACACCTTTAATCTTTTTGACGCTGGATTAGACTTCCTTACTATAGCTAAAGGAAGAACTTAGGCTACTTCTCTATCATAAATAAAATGATGTAAACTTTTTCAAAGTAGGGTTGGGCTGCGGTTCCTGCCTAGAGATGGGGATCTGGAGGTGTCAGAGTTGCTGCCAGTTATTACAGACATCTGTGTAGAGCAAACATGCAACTCTGGGCAGCCAGGACTCTTCTGGAGAAGCAGTTGGAGGCCAGTGGGGCAGGTTATGATATAGAAAATGGGACTAGATACCTTCCTATAGGCAGTTTAAGCCAACCCGGAGTTTCAGAATTAACAGATTTTCTTGCGGGGCACTACTGTGTTAATCATTCTCCAAGGTAGCAAAGCATTGGCTGAAAAGAGTATGTTTTTGTTTTTTAACCCTCCTAGTGTGCACATTGCACAGTGCTTCTGACTGTAACATCACTAGTTTTTTCAGGTCTTTGCATTATTTTTTAATTTTTTTTTTTCTTAATGGCCACAACTTGGGACTTTGTATGATTGTCAGGGCTGCCTGGTCATAGTAATAAACTTGTAGACTAGGCTCTGCTGACTGCTGCCGTGGGTGTGTTACGTTGGCGCAGTTGGTTTTTGTAGCTGTTGTTTTCAGCCAGTGAGTCTAGTTTCAGCTAGTGAAATTGAGAGTTGAAAGCCTCCTTTATGCTCCAGTAACGCTCCAGTAGCAGTGCTTTTCAAAGTACGCTGTATGGCAGAAATGTCCTGTTGAGTGTCTGCTGGTGTAGCAGAGATCATCGCATTCGAACTGAAACGGTGTTTGCTAACAAAAAAATGTAGCTGACACCTCTTTTATTGTTTTCCACGGGTTCGCAACTGTTCTTCTTAACTATGTCTGCAACATATGTTCCTCTTACAGACCGCTCTTTAGCAAAGCCTGGGCCTTGTGAATCTCGTGATCTGTTACTGAACCTGGACTGAATCTTTCTTGCCAAGACAGGCTAGAAGAGTGGCTGAAAAACAGAGGTTTTTGCTACAGCTCCCAACTAGTAATCTCCAGTCTGCTGGGTGGCAAAAGTTACAGACTCTGTGTTACTTGTAGCATGTCGGCTTGAACTGGCGTTTTATGCTTGTAGGCATCGCTGGAAGAAGGAATGTGATTTACTGGGTACTGAAATACAGTTTGTAAAGACTGTAGCTCATACTTGTAAGGTGTTGCAAAGCAGAGAATATGTCTGCAAAAAGCATTTTGGGGAAGAGGGTATTTCTTGGTAATGAACTTCAGCGTTTCAAATATGACGATCACATTACTGGTTAGTGTAAGGTAACTCTCTGATCGTGGAGTGCAGTATTCAATTTGTTGTCCCAAATCTGGGTTCTCTACCTGGTGTGCAAAAGCTGCACAGGGACTTGAGATTTGTTTTATTCCAGTTCTGCGCAGGAAAGGGTGCCAGGCAATAATTGGCAAACCTTTTGAGAAATAAGCTGGGTCTTATATACAAAATAACAACAAAGAGGAAACTACAGTACAGTGAATAATTGGTTAGACATTCCTAATTTTACGTATGGAAGCAGAAGTTTACCGTTCGCTTATAAGGCTTATGCTGTCTCTATTTGAGACTGCTGCTGTCTTTGTCTTCAAGATTAGGTTGGTGCCTCCTGGGCCTGATGTTCTTACTCCCTTGTCCCCCCTCTCCCTGCCCATTCATCAACTGCACAAGCCCACCCGGTTGGGAAACCTGGAATCTTTGTGACTGTTAACTCTCTTAATCAACAATGAGTTGGTGCAAACCAGTCCCTTTCTGTGCTGCCAGTTGGTGTTTAGCACAAGCAAGGCCTTAAAACTGGTGTTTATGCTGATCTAAATGGAATGTAGTTCTGTACTGCAGTATCCTGTTTCTTGTTAGCTGTAAGCTGCTCAGAACTGAGTTATTTAAGCTGGTGTGGATCTGTGGTACTGCTGTGACTTCTACTGATGAGCCTGTTCTGATAAACTAGAGGTTCTGCTTTTGCTGCAGGCAAGGATTTCTACCTGTGTTAGGTAAAATGATAGCAAAACTCCTGGCAGTGTCAACAGTCCCTGGTATTGCTTCTCTTACCGTCACTGGAACGTGTGGCTTGTGGGCCATGAACTGTCTCTGCTATTCGGTTCTGTGCGGCTGCTCTTAGTCATACCTATGGCCCTCTTGCTGAAGGAAAAAGACTTTCTGTATTGTTACTGTTCAGAAACATACTGCATTTGCTTAATGCAAAATAGTGTCAATGTATCCTGTGACCCTAAAACTTGATGAGTGCTATACCTAATGCATGATTGCTGTAGGTATAAAATTACTATTTCTCATCCATCTTGGACAACGTGGCTTATTTTTTAATTGGTATAATTATTTCTGATTGAATTTGTTGAGGGAAAAATACTGGGCTGGATCTGACAGCTTGAGGCTG
Organism: Bucorvus abyssinicus; assembly: GCA_009769605.1. Taxonomy (NCBI): domain Eukaryota; kingdom Metazoa; phylum Chordata; class Aves; order Bucerotiformes; family Bucorvidae; genus Bucorvus; species Bucorvus abyssinicus. The sequence continues at coordinate 17,958,982 of CM020042.1, read as the reverse complement.
CTGCAGCTCTGTGCCCTCAGGTATAACCAGTAGCAAGGCTGCAGATGTGTGCCTGGTAGGCACAAGCACATAAAGCACATACGTGTATGTGACATTTACATGTATATATGTCTGGCCACCTGGATCAGGCAGACTCACAGGAACATAGACAGCAGCAACAGCCTTACCCTGCTCCCCTGCCTATCTGAGCAGGATGGAGGTCTGCTAGTGAGGGTCTGCTACGCGTACACATATATATGTGTGTATATATATGTATAAGGCAGATTCCCTCTGGCAGCTGGACTTAGACAGTCTGCTCAGTAATGAGTTCCTGGATGCCAGTCTGCCCAGATGCTGCCTTCTGGAACCGTAAGCCCCCAAGACCACAGCCCTGCTCCAGGTGCTGGTACATGCTGCCTCTCTCTTGGCTGGCTGGGACTGCCCTGGTTCCCTGATGTCCAACAGCCTTCTGCCCCACACGACCTTGCCCTTTAGTGAGATACAGATGCGCATATGCACACAGAGCTCCCCCTGGCTTTCCCTCGGACCCCCAGTAGCCAGGTCTGTTGTCCAACTGCACACACACACCACATGCTCCCCCAGGGTTTATAGTAAACCAGAATGCTTTCTTGATTCCTTTCCTCTGCTTACTTCATATTTGCTATATGAAACATGAAAGCATGTGGCTGTTAGACTTGGCTTTTTCTTGTACAAAGATACTTTAGGAACTTCCAGGAGAGAACCATTATGTGAAACTGTTTTAGAGAATGGCTGAACATGACCCTTAACAAAAAGAATACCATCTCTCTGTGATTTTTCATATCTCCTTCCTTCTAATTCCTCCAAACTGTTGGGTTTTTTCTCTCCGCATCTGCTGTTGCCACCATTTGAGGTGTTTCCCTACCACCATGCCAACCTTATTTAATAGATGGGTGTTGTGGTTTAATCCCAGCTGGCAACTAAACTTCACACAGCTGCTCACTCGCTCCTCCCCACTGTGCCCCGTGGGGTGGGGGTGAGAATCTTGGAAGAGTAAAAGTGAGAAAACTTGTGGGTTGAGATAAGGACAGTTTAATAGGTAAAGCAAAAGCCACACTTGCAAGCAAAGCAAAACAGGGAATTCATTCATCACTTCCCATCAGCAGGCAGGTGTTCAGCCATCTCCAGGAAAGCCGGGCTCCATCATGCCTAATAGTGACTTGGGAAGGCAAGAGCCATCACTGAATGTCCCCCCTTCCTTCTTTCCATGGCTTTATATGCTGAGCATGATGTCATATGGTATGGAATATCTGTCTGGTCAGTTGGGGTCAGCTGTCCTGGCTGTGTCTCCTCCCAGTTTCTTGTGCGACTCCAGCCCCACCTGGGTGAGGTGGTGTGAAAAGCAGAGAAGGCCTTGACTCTGTGTAAGCTCTGCTCAGCAGTAACAAAAACATCCTGCATTATCAACACTGTTTTCAGCACAAATCCAAAATGTAGCCCCATAGCAGCTACTATGAAGAAAATTAACTCTCATCCCAGTCAAACCCAGCACAATGGTGATAAAGTTTCCCTTTTGCTTCTGTCCATATCTCCTTCATAAACTGCTACAAGTATAAAAATCACAATCTTAAATTCTTTCATATTTGCAAAATTTTTCAGCCTGCATTCATTCTTGTTAAAAGGGGAGGAAATACTTAATGGTCTTCCCATACAGACCAACCTATGTTACTGTTTTGATGCACGTCTTAAAAATGTGTTTTCTTCAGTTATGTGCTACTTCTGCTGTCAAGAAACCTTCAGAGGGGCACTGGCCTTTGTAATGTTGCTCTTGTTTTGCTCATTTTCTGCATCCTAACAAGCAAAGGAACAGCTGTGTCAGTTAACCTGAGGAGCAGCCCTGGTGAAGCTGCAAAATTCTGGTCTGCTGGTGACTCTGGACCATGTTGTCAGTCTGCTAACTCTGATGCCTTGACTTTCTGGCACCACTGCATAAATATCTTGTAATGGATGCAGTACTGTAAAAATATCCTTAATGGGGAAAGGGAGGGGGTGACTTTACTGGGAGGGGGGGGATTGCCATGCTGCATTTTGGAGTGAATTCCCTTAACATTCAGAATTCTCTTTCGGTGGGCTTTTTCTCAGAAGTGCCTGGTTTACAAAATGTATTTTCATAGATGTACGTGAAGGACTGCCAGTCTAGGCATGGTGTGGTATGCTGCTTGGTTAGCTGCTGAGGGCAGGAAGATTCTGTTAAGGATATGCCTAGACTGTGCTAAGCCAGGTTTTGTTAGGCAGACTAGTTAATGAACATCACACCAGATGCCAGGCCTTGGGTACTTGGTTAACCCGGGGCACGATGTGACAAGTTTGCGTTAGCTGTCTGAAAGTCACAGAGCACTTTGGCATTGCAGAGTCAGATTGTGATTTGAGCGCTGGCAGACCTCAGGGGAAACTCGCACAGAGGGATGCGGACTAAGGCTGATCCCGGCTGGAGCGTTACCTCCTCGAGTGACGGTTTCCCCAGGGAGGCGGGAGGTGCGGGTTCTCCCGTCCCTGTCTCGGCGTCAGCTCTCCCCAGTGACTAGCGCGTTGCCCTTGCAGATGAAAAAGCGACGAGGAAGGCGGCAGCGTCCGCCCTGGGAATGGCGGGGCGGTGCCGCTGCGGCCTGCCCGCAGGGGGAAGCTTCCCTAACGCTCTCGGAGCGCCGTGGCGTGCAGGCCGCGGAGAAGTCCGGCGCGCAGCAGGGCTCTGTCGGAGCCGGCTCGGGGCGAGGTGCTCGCTGGCCCTGGCCAGTCTGGGAGGCCGCCGGGCGCGCATCCCGCCGGCGCCGCCCGCAGGCCGTCGTGTGCCAGCGCGGGAGAGGTCCCCGCCAGACCCGTGACCTGAGGCGGGGCCGGGCCTCCCCGCCGCAGGGGGGAGCGGTGCGGCCGGGCGCTTCGCCCGCGCTCGTCGGGAGGCAGCGGCGCGGGGGACGACGGGGCCGCGGCGCTGCCGCTCGGAGCCCGGCGGGGCTTCGAAGGCGGCGGCGGCGGCTGGCGCCGCAGCGGCGCGCACGGTGAGGCGCCGCATCCGCGCCCCGTTCGAGAAGCTTCCCCGCGCGCAGCGCTGTGCGGAGTCGGGCCGGGGCGGGCGCCGGGGTCTGCGCTCGGCGCGGGCACGTGACGGGCAGGCGGGAGGGAGGGGGGCACGAGCTGGCGGCGCGCCTGCGCGCGCTGCGGCGCTTTGACGTCACCGGGGTGCGCACGCACGTTGTCCCCAGCTGGCGGACACACGGTCCGCGTGAGGAGAAAGGAAATGGGAGGCCTTTCGCCTCGCCGCACGGTAACTACCGGGGAGCGGGGGCGCGCCAGGGGCTGCCGGCGCCGGCTGCGCTGCGCGCTAGCTCCGCGCGCCTGCCCCTGCGCCTCCCGCCTGCCTCCCGAACTGCGAAAATTAACACCAGGCGTAGCCACGAGGCGACGGGGTCCGGGCCCGCGGGCCGCTCCCCGGCGGCGACGCGAGGCGCCGATTCGGAGCCGTCCGCCGCGCGGGCTGCGGGGCGGGGCCGCCTCGGGGGCGCCGGACAGGGCCGCGCTGGGTCTCGGCGAGGAGCCGCGCGGCTTCCCCACGTGCGCCGGGCCCGCTGCCCTCCGCTTCCGCCAGCCATCGCAGGCGGTGGTTCTGGTCTCCGTCGCTCCCGGAAAGGCCCGGCCGGCTCCCAGCGGCGGCGGCTCCCAACCCCCATCCCCGGGCTTCCGGCTGGGGTCTGTCCGGCAGGAGGGGAGGGGGGGCGGGCATTAAAAGCGACGAACGCGCCGCTCGGCCTGTGGCCGTGCCGCCACCTGCCCTGGGCGGGGCGCTCGCCTGTCGCCGCATCGGGCGCAGCCCCCCGGGCCGCGGCCGCCCCTCCGGGTGAGCAGTCGGGCGGGCGGCACCGCTGCCGCGGTGTTGAACGGCAGCGCCGCGCGTTCAGCGCTCGCTGCCATTGGACCCGGCGCCGATCTCCCGTCGGCAATGCGGCGGCGGTTGGCGGGCTGCGCCGCGGGTCTCGCGCTCCGCAGTTCCCCGCAGCTGCGTGACGGTTTTTCTCACGCCGGCGGCGAGCTGTCGTCACCGGCTCGCTGCGCCTAACGGTGCTTGCCTTTCGTCCCGAGAAACGCGGGCAGAACTTGCCTGTGAGCATCGTGTGCAGAAATCGTGGTCCTGTGACACGTCAGGGTGGTTTGTTTGGGGGTTGGTTTTTTTCTTCTGGAAATGGATTATCTTCTTCCTTTTAGCACATCTTAGTGGAACTTTGAGTATTTTTGGCCACTGCTGTCTGGTTAGGTGTTGCTTCTTAAATGCAAGGTCTGCATATGGGTAGAGAAGTGAGATAGCTGAAGCTGATTACACCACAGACACACGCATTTTCCTTGAAATACTGGATTAGAAACCCCATGCTCTCAAAAAATGGGTTAGTGTGTCTGACCGAGTCTGAAGTTGTTCTTGTAATACACCATGCTAGTGCTGCAATAACGTGGCTACCGTAATTGCACATAATCACGCTGTAACCACACACGTCTTAGACTGACGTGATACTGTGAGAGGTACTTAGGGTAGAAATAACTACAACAGCGCAATGTGAGAACTTTAAATGGTGGAAAACAGAAACTGTGATTCAGTAGCTCTTTCTATGCATAGTGGTTTTGCTGAATGCGTGGTTGCTGAGCTTTTCTGAATTTATTACTGACGTGTAAGTTCTCCCTCAAGTAAATTTAAAGTTTCAGGCTTTCTGCATATCTTAAACCAGATTTGAAGTTGCTTTGATTTAGTGTGTTTCCTTTGTGAGCTCATACAGTGTTGATGTTTATTGCACAGCATTAATGCGAACTCACTTTATGAGTGTATGTTCAGTATACATATAAACGTGCTATATGAGTATATAGGAAGAGTAAGTTGGTGGAAAATCACAACTTAGGATGTGATTTCATTCTCCCCATTCCATGTATCTGATTTTTTAAAAGTATTGTGTTTTTATAAATGAATATGAAAAACCTTTTTTGGGAGTAGTTTTTTGTGTTGCTGAGGCTTAAGATGTTCTCTATTGAAAAAGCAGGGCAGCATTCTTGAAATAGAAAATATGAACCTGATTTTGAACAGCTAATTAATTTTGTGTTCTAGACTCTATTAGGCAGTCCTGGGTGGGTGGTTGTGGGTGTGTTTGTGGGAGAAGTGTTGCTTCCTCAAAGTAAAAGTAAAAACCAGTTCTTGTAACTTCGCAGATCTCAAAAGCTGTGAAGAACAGTTTGGGGGTTTTTTTTCCTCCAATTTAAGTTTTACAAGAAGTTTTAAAGTGCAGCGTTTAAGGGACAGAACTAAGTCTGTCCTATTTCCTAGGTGTCAAGAACATTTATCATGAAGTATAAATTGCCTGCCTCCTGAGCTTTGCAAATTGGTGACAACTGATTTGCACAGAGGAGTGTTTCCTCCTACAGTAACCAAAAATAACAAAATAAATGCATCTTATTGAATACATTTGATATGAGAGTCAATAATTTTTTTGGTGAGAGTTGTATATCATATATAATAAGGATCAAAATACAAACATCTGAATGTGGGAATGGCATTCATGTGAGTGACTTTAAATTTTCACATTGAGAAATATACAGGCTGTTTGAAAAATGAAGTTGTTTGTGATCTTTTGTTAGAGTGTTGACATAATGCTTAACCTGTGAGGTAGACACACAAAAGTGGAATTGTGTATAGGCAGATAAAGGTAATTTTTTTTAGTTCCCTAAACAGCGATTAGGCTAATTGTAACAGTACAAATGTTTTCTTATTCTATTTAAACTATTTCCATAATTTAGAAGATAGAGGTAGCTAATGTTGTCTTATGCTTCACATTCATCCATTTAGTCTTAGCTGCCCGGCCTTTTGGGGGGATTATTTGTCTGCTTTCCCCCAAAGCTTATCCATTTGAACTGGTTTTTTTCCCTTCTGTTGTTTGTCTCTGCCTTCGACAGAGACTTAGAAATTCTTGGGGTTGGGGGGAGAAGCAGAGAAATCCTGACCACGCAACCAGTCTTTGTCAATAAAGAAATTTGGGGAAAATGTTTTTAACTTTCTTCCTTTTTCCTTTCTTTCCCCCTTTTCATTTTTGAGACATTTTGGACCTCTGGGAACTCTTTCTTCCTGGCAATTGTAAATGATTTTTGCCTTTGTGTCAGGGGTGTGCTGTTCGCTCTTCTGCGTGTCTGCCAAACACTGTTTGTTAAGCGAGTGATGTGAAGAGTTGTGGCAATATCAGAACAAAGCACTTTGAAATATGCAAAGCAGGGAATCCTGATATGACAAAGCATTAGATGAAAGTGCAGTTTAAAGGCTTCCTAGCCCCCATGTCTATAAGGCCTAAACTATATACACACAGGAAACTTTGATTTGATATATCCTATTTGTGCTCACTGTTGTAGTACTGATTATCTTTTACATTTTTAATGTGGAGAACTGTTGAAAAAGCATTTATCATGAGACTTAATTACTTTCTTAGACTATATTTGAATAATTTTAATGTGGTCTTCCTTTTTTTTCCAGAATGGTGAACACACATAGAAGATTATCAGAACTGTGTAGAATTTGCATTTGATTTGAGAGCTTGTAAGAGTGCTCGTCATGGAGAACCAGCAGATTGTCATGAGTAGCCGGGATGGTGGGACTGCGTCTGGTGCGGCGCCTGCTTTTTTTGTCATCTTGAAACAGCAGCAGGGAAATGGTAAAGCTGACCAAGGAATCCTAGTAGCAAACCGTGATGCTTGTGCTCTCGCCAGCACTGTATCAACTCCAGTGGAATCCAAAGTCAAGACCTGCCTCCCAGCTGACTGTGTCTCGGGGGGTATTACTGTCACCCTAGATAACAACAGTATGTGGAATGAATTCTATCATCGCAACACGGAGATGGTTCTGACAAAGCAGGGGAGGCGCATGTTCCCGTACTGCCGATACTGGATTACAGGTCTGGATGCGTGTCAGAGGTACATCTTAGTCATGGACATATCCCCTGTGGACAATCACCGATACAAGTGGAATGGCCGTTGGTGGGAGCCCAGTGGGAAGGCAGAACCACATGTTCTCGGGCGAGTGTTTATTCATCCAGAATCCCCTTCCACTGGCCAGTACTGGATGCACCAGCCAGTGTCTTTCTACAAACTCAAACTTACCAACAATACCCTGGACCAGGAAGGTCATATAATCTTGCATTCTATGCACCGTTATCTGCCACGGCTTCACTTGGTGCCCGCAGACAAAGCCACTGAAGTCATTCAGCTCAATGGCCCTGATGTTCATACATTTACTTTTCCACAGACAGAGTTCTTTGCAGTTACAGCCTACCAAAACATCCAGATTACCCAGCTGAAAATAGATTACAATCCTTTTGCTAAAGGATTCAGAGATGATGGGTTGAATAGTCGACCTCAGCGTGATGTGAAACAAAACCGTAACTCAGGATTGGAAGGAGGTGATGTTTTTAGCACTGCTAGCATTTGTGGTCGCCCTGCTGAAGTTGATGCATTAGATTTGCATCAGAGAAGTTTAGATTCTTCGTTCACTGGTCAAAACCCATCAGACATTGATCTGGACAAAGAGTCCTTTAATGCAGAAAGGGACTTCCTGGGTTTCCTGGACACTGACTTGTCTTCAGGTGATATGCCCAAGCTAAAACAAGAAGTCTCTGAAAGGTAGGTTAACATTCTATTTTTAGCACAAATACTGGTTGAGTGGAGTGTTTGGTAAAACATGAAATAATAGGATGTGCAGCATACAGGTTTACAGCTAAAGGTTGCCTGACCTGAAGTGGCAGTACACTTAGTATTGTTATTCAAAGCTTTTCTGTACTTAAACAGTCATTTATTACTCTGGACTTTCTGACGTGTCTGAGGAGTGTAACGGTTTGGAATTTTTTCCTATGTTGCTTTAACGCCCTTTGTAAAGAGGTGTTGAGGGATTTCTCTTAACCCTCGTAGCATTTCAGAAGACTACATTTAATTAGGGGGAGTTTTAGACAGAGCATATTGCAGTCATAAAAGCATTGCCTTTCTTTTTAGGGTATCTTACCACAGCGACACGCTGTCTCTACATCTTCCGTTTTCATTAGTGAATGGGTGAGGATGTGTGGTGTGTACGGGTGTTTAGGTTGGGTGTACGTAGGCAGTTGTAACTGGCAGCATGCCACTGTTTTGACAATAACTGCTTATGTGAATTCTTTTATTCCACAGAGTAGTATGAGATAGCTTGCCTGTTGGTAGTCAGTTGCCTCGTGTTTGCTATGAGATAAGAGAACTTGCACCTAGGGGAGTATTTCAGAGTAACTGTTACTGTTCAGACCTTAATTTACTCGGTGGTATTTTTATGTCTACCTACATATCCAGTGTTGCTTTGTAAAACCATTCTTTTCCTTGGACACATCTGTAGTAAAGCAATCTAGCCTACATTGAGAGCCTACCCATTGTATGGAACCTGCTAACCAGTAGGTGTTTGTCTTGGTAAAGCACGTCTGGCAAAACTTATGGTTTTACTGCACTTTGATTTAGTTTGCCAAAATCTAAGCAATAGAATAGAGCACATTTACTGAATAGTTAAATCTGTGTCAAAGGATGCTAGAAATACTTTGAACCTGAAGGCTGTATTACTATACTGCTTCAGTGTGTTTTCAAGATTTGCTCGATTGGTTTTTTTCCTTGCAGAAAGCAGCTCCTTGCCTTATGAGTAACTGAAAAACTTCAAATTACAAAGTTTTCTCATTCTTTGAGACTTTATTGAGCTTAATTGTAATATTTCCTAAGAGTACTAGAATAGTTGTGGGATCTAGAGTGCCCTAACCTTTCTTTTGTAGTATTTTCCAATGTCAGTGTATTAGGAAGAAGAATGTCTTCTGGACTTATTATAGTCTCCAAAAATATTGTTGTAAATTCTAGAGAAACCCATCTTGAAAAGTGAAAGTACACTGATTTCAGAGAGGATTCCTTTAGTTTTGAAGAATGCAGCATGGAGAAGTGTTCAGATAACTTTGCTCCTTGGAAGTAAAACAGTAAAACTCTGAAAATTATTACTGGAAGGTTTATTTTGTCTTCAAAATGATAATTTTTTTTTTCCTCCTTGGGGTCAGCTGCACTTGAAAAAGTTAAAATTTTATTAATTTTGTTTACCTGAAGAAGGTCATTGAAGCAAATTATTCGGAGAACTGTTTGAATTGAACAGCTTGGGGTTTTTTGCTTCCCTTCTTTCCCAAGGAATAAACCCCATTGTTTTAAGGACTCAAGACCTTTCTTAAACAGATAATGCAAATTGGGAAACTTAGTTTCTTTTGGTCCAAAGTATGTTAGATACTTTCCCTAAATGTGCTAGAAGGTGCACAGACAGGGAAAGACTACAAAGGATTTTTCTGTGTTCTGGTCTTGGAAGCATCTATCATTTGATGAGTGAACTCATCCTAGAACTCCCTTCAAGCTTTGTCCAGCTTTTCATTTTATGTTTTTGTCATCTGTGTGAAAACGTCAGATTCTGTACTTGGAAGCAGAAAAATTGATCTCATCCAAGATATGGCAGAACTATCTTTTTATGTGCTGGAGTTTTTCAGATCATTAGTTCTCCTTTTTCTTTCAGATCTGTTCACAGTGTTTTCATGCCCTGCAGTTGAGATGCGTTCATAAATATGTCAGCCTTTCAGGGACAGTGTTGAGCGAGCAGCATTTTTCTTTGTGAAACTAGACCCATTAATATTTATATATGAATGAAGTATGGGCCCTTTTTTGTCACAGGCAAGCTAATACTAGTAGTTGGTAGGCACTGTCTTGCTTTTAGGCAGGGTGGTGATTTCTGCTGGGTTTAGATTTGGGTGAGAGTCAGATGTTGAGAACTGCTGCCTCTCAGATACTGCTCACGAAAGGAAATGAGTTCCTAGTGCTGTAGTGTGTGATATTTCCCACCGATGTTCAATTTTTCTGACATTTTTGAGAATGGAACGATGTAAAAGTTTGCGTATACTGGAGAATAATTTTGATCTTGAGTTTTTAGTGCACTTTGGAAATAAAGGACTATTTTCTTTATACAAGGTTTTCTTTCTGTGGCCTGGTGGTATGTTTAGTTTAATCCAGGTGTATTGTGAAGAAAATAAATGTTCGATTTGAGTTGTGGACACTTATTCCTGAAACCACTCAGATATTTGGGCCATGGAGGGAACCAGGTTAATGTATCCTTTTTCCCTTCCAAGGTCTTTTGAATTTCCTGCTTCAAAAATACAAATATTGTGGAATTTTTAATGCTCCAATAGTCCTGCTTTTCTAATTTAGTTTTCTTGTGTTTAGTCCAACATTTCACTTTTCTTCCTTCCTTGTCTTCCTTTTGGAAGAGGAAGGCACACATCCTTCAAATCTCGGCCACAGATTGCTAGATTAATTCCAAAAGAAATCAGATTTTTTTTTTCATGGTATATTTTAAAATAATCTACCAAAAAAACCCCAACTATCCATCTCACTACTTTCAATGAATGAGCAGCTAAATGGTTTTTAATTTGGCAAAACGCAAGCAAGCCTGTCATTGGAGTGTAATTGGCAGTACTGTTAGTCTTCAGTATCTACTGCATGGATATGTTAATACTCAGACTTTGTGGAAGATGGAGCATAATTCAATAGGGTATTAGCATTCTGTAAGCATTTGAACAACAGTTGAATTTAGAAATTGTCTGTATGTAGGTTCAGGATGAATTAACTAAAATTTTAGTAAAATCATTTAAACTGAAGTGCATTAAGAACTGACTTGGCTTCTTATTTGGATGCCCAGTGGCTTTAGTGTGGTGACTTAATGAGATACACAGCAAACTAAGGCCTCTTCGGAGCACTTAAAACACGATAGCTTAGCATGAGTTCATGCTGAGACTCAAACAGGAAACAGTGCAAATGTCACCCTGACACTATGAGGGAAGGAAATTTTGCTGCTGCCTTCAGATAAGAAGTTGAATTGTTTCTAATGAGGGAAATTTTTTCTTTTTTGGGGGGGGGTGGGGGGGGTGGCAGGGGTGGGGCTTGTTTCTAAAAATGTGAGCTTGTAAAGGACAGCTTATTTAGCAGCCTTGTGTCTTGGAGCATTTTGGAAATTTTTTTCCATGTGTTATCAAATATTATGGGAGATGATGGACTTTTGGTAAGGGAAGAGATTTGATAAAGATCTTGTGTTGTGTTTTGGTTTTGTTCCCTCTCTCCCACCCCAGTCCCATTGCTAGCAGTTACGAAAGCAGTTCCCGTGTGGCATCCCCGTTGGACCCAACAGGACACTTTAATGTAGTCGTTAAAGAGGAACCATTAGATGACTATGACTACGAGTCAAACGTTTGCACACAAGAAGTAAGTGTGAAACAGGAAGACACGGATGAAGAAACTGATGAGTATTCCAACACTGACGATGATGATCCCATCCTGCAAAAACACTTGATGAGACGCAGTGAAACAGATGGAATTGATGGAGAATTCATATCGAGGAAGCGTGTGCTAACCAGTCCTTCAGGTGTTGCCAAAGCAAAGATGTTAAAACTGGATAGTGGAAAGATGCCTGTGGTCTATTTGGAACCTTGTGCAGTCACAAAAAGCACAGTGAAGATATCCGAGTTGCCACAGACCATGCTTTCCTCTGGCAAGAAGGATAAAGCTGCTTTGAGTGCAATACTGGACTCGTTGCCTGTGTGTTTTGAAAATCACAAAGGCTCTTGCTCAGGCACCACCACTGTAACTGAGGAGTTAGTTATGAAAAAACAGTCTCTTGGAAGTAAAATGTCACAGAAATACTCTTCAATCAGAGAGACCCATTGGGCTCTACCTAAATCACCTAATTTTAATCTCAGGGGCTCAGTAAGTTGTCACTTTACAGCTAAAGAGATTTGTGGAAGAAAAAGGCCTGGCATACTGAAGAATTCTATGTCCCTGAAGGGCTCTGGTAGCAATCAAAACACCCTATCATCAGTTACAACTAAAAGAGGGAGGCCACGGAAACTGAAAATTTCTAAGGCTGGTCGACCACCCAAAGGTATAGCGAAAACTGTAATAACGAGCAAGAACATCTCTCTGGGGCCTGGGAGTATCCTTCCAGATGTTAAGCCAGATCTTGAAGATGTTGATGGAGTCCTCTTTGTGTCCTTTGCATCAAAGGTAAAACATAACTGTTCTGAGTAGAATTCAAAACCTTTTATAATGTCTCATTTTTAAGCCCTTTGTACTTGTAAGCTGAAGTATTGTATTTTCTTTTAAACTGAGCTTTGAGATTCATGGCCTCTTCCCAAATCTGTTCTTATCTTGTCCCTATGTTAATCATAACATTTTCTTACTTTGTAGCAACTTGGGGGGGAAACAGTGGGATCTGGAGTTCTGTATAAAAGAATGTATACGTGTTTATTAAACAGTCTCGTATTTTGAATATTTTGGTGTTAATTTGATGTGGCCTAGTTTGCATCTAAGCCGGTGTTTTAAGATATCTTATACCTACCCAAGGTGGTTTTTTTTTATGTAGGAAGCTCTTGACATTCACACTGTTGATAGAGCTGGAGGAGAAGAGTCGCAGAATCTTCAGGCTCCCTTGTTGACTACAAATGATCCAGGTATCATTTTTGTATATTTTTTATAAGTGGCTATTCCCTGCAATAAGGGAGTTTGTAAGGGCACGTGAGAAAATTAATTGTTTAATAATTTTTTACGTGGTAAATGTTTTTTATATGTTCTGTCTTAATTTTTTTTTTTTGCTAGACTGTCAAGCAAGAATACAGGGACTGGAAAAGGAATTGATGGAAGAGCTGAAGACCTTGAGACATAAGCAAGTAATACATCCTAGCCTTCAGGAAGGTAAGCAGGCAATGTACATATTGTTGCACCTGGTTGTATATTATACTTAATCACACTGAGCTGCTGATTTCCTGCTGGATGTAATACTGTGTATTCCCAGTACAGCTGGGATCTGATTTTGGTTATTTTTTTTCAAATGCAGGAAAGCGTACAGGTATGTATGTACAAATCTGAGAGTAGGAAAGGAAGCTGTCTGTTTCTTTCTTGCCACTCATGGCAATGAGAGAATCTGTGGTGTCTGACTTTTTTTCTTAGAGGCTTTAGAAGTAGTTTTAGCTGGCCAGTAAAGGTGTTTGTTTTCACACATTTGTGTTGCAAGCTAGAAGAGGTGGAGGAGGCAAAAGATGAATCCTGAATCTTCAACAGCAGAGTAAGAGGCTGCTTGTCATTATATACCTCTTGCAGAAGATGCTGAGCCTTTGAACTTCAGGCAGTGCCTGTTTTGAGATGAGCTAATCGTGTAGAGAACAGATAGAGTGATTTTAGTCCTCCATAGAAAATTTGTTGTTTGAGTCCATATTTCTTTGAGTCACTATACACCCAAGTCACAGCAGAACTTAATGTTCTCTCTACCAATGATGTAGAAAGTCTTCAGTAGTAGTAGTCCTGAGACTGACGGCATTAATGTAGGCATCAGAGCAGATGATGAAGAAATTGATTTGAATGGAAGCGTTGTACCTCATGCTCTTGAGGTTCTGGCCCTGAATTTTTCAAACATGAAACTGTAATACTGTAGGGATTGAGGATCTGAATACTGATCTTGACTCTGATACTAGTTATTTTAGGTCCTCACAGACCTGCTGCTGTGAAGAACCCTGGATTATATTTAATGGTTTATGCATGGGGTGGGATGAGAACTAGCCTGTCATTTTTTGTAACCATTTAAAGGGTTATCTTTGCATCTTGCTTGTGCTGAGCTGGCATTCCTGTCTTCCACCTTTGCAAAGTAGTCATAAGAAGGGTAGTAGAGAGCTCTTAGACCTGTGTCCTGGATGTGGTGGGAATGAAACAAGAGAACTCATCTCCAGCCAGGTTGTACCTTGGTGGTATATCACCAGCATTGACAGTTGTATCATGGATGTTTAAACGCAGTTTTGCGCTTCCATGATTCCAGAAATAGCTGGCCCTATTTTCTAATGACCTGGCTGGCCAACCTGCCCTCACGGGTCTGTGTGTTTTTTCATATTTCGAAAAAAGGGGTAAAATCCCTTTTGTGGTCAGCTGCTGGCAAGGCTAGATAGAGCACTAAAGAAATATTCCAGCAATGCTAAGGCTTTTTTAGGATTTTATTGTGGGCCTCCTAGATGTTATTTTTACCCAAGAAAAGTATAATAAAATGATGGCATGTTAGCAACTGTGTGGTATGTTGGCAACCACAGCACTAGTGAGGGCTGTTTTACTCATGAAATGATCCTGCAACTGAGAACGTGTAAAACCCACGTGCTTTTCTCCAGCTTCTAAATGAGTGGTGGTGAAGTGTGTGGTACTTTCTTGAAGGGTGTTGAGCAGTTCACAGATACGACAAAATGGATGAGAAAACTCAAGCATCAGCCTGAGAAAAAGAGATCTGAAGAATTTTGAAGTTCTTGAATGCCTGTGACCATCATTTCCAATGTTGGATGGTGATCTGCTGAGCCTGTTAAATAGTAAAATTGTAATTCAGCAATGAAGATAATGAGCCTCAGCTGTCTTAATTTTTAGAGGGAAAAGCCATTATGTGAAGACTATACAGATAATAGAGAAGACAGATAGACAGATAGAGATGTAATTTCATCAGGCTGTGAAGTGAATGACAGTACATATACTTTTGTTGTTAGACTTCAGCTGCTGCACATGAACTGAAATCAGTCTGTATTCAGATTACCTTCACCTTCCAAAAAGTTACAGATCTATTGCCTTCCATTGCAGACTTGATCAGGGAAGGAACATGATGTTATTAATGGAGTGAGAGGTTGTTGGATGTTTTCCATCCTCCTTCTCTCTCTCTTCCCAGTATCATCAGTAAGACATAAGAAGATGGCTGGGGAGCACCTCTAGCCCAAACTTAAGGGCTGTATCTTTTTTGAGACGTGCTGATTTTAAGTATCATCCTGGAGCTTGGTGCAGCAGCCTCATTAACCTTCTTGATTCTGATACTTGTTCTCCAAAATTTCTTGGCTACGTATCATGACTAATACCTCCTTGTCATCTGCTACAGAACAGGCAAAGAGACATGGTTCCGTTCTGTCTGGAAGGTGTGAAGTCTCTGTTTCTAAATGTGCTTTCAGCCATTTTGTAGACGCTTACTGGCTTTCTTGTCCTAACTGCCGCATGGGAAATGGACAGCAATTTTCATGTTACTACTGCTTTTGGTTTTGGACAATGTAGTTGAGAAGCTTAAGTTTCTTTCTGAGATTCATTAGTGATGTGTTGGAGCTGTACCTGAACCCGACACCTGCTGTTGATTTGAAGTTAAGAAAATGATGATTAAGTCTATACAGATCTTAGAGGCACCAGGACTGCAGGAAGAAGATGCTTCAGAAAGAAGGGAATTCAGCTTAAGCATGTTAGGAGGAAAGCTCCTGCTGGAGTACTACAATGCTATGGGATGCCTCTTCTATCTGAGCTAATTTGAACCCCTCATCATATTCCTGAAAATCAAAGGCTGTATTGTCATGAATCGTATTTCAGATTTAGCAGCTGCATCTGATGCGGAGGAGAAAGTTCTTAAGGTTCTCTATTTGCTACTATTTGATTATAGCGACTGAAATTTAGCAATACTCTAGAGGTAATAGAAATTAATAAAAGTGGTAGTTCACCTGTCATGTATGATGGTGTCTTGTACCGACATAATACTGTTACCATTCGTTCTCTTTAGGCTCTCTGTGTTCATTCCGCGTTGCACTTGTTGGAGTCATCCTCTTGGGTTTTTTTTTGTGGGGGTGTTTTTTACTGAAATAATAGATTTTGTTTATGGGTGATGTTCTTATTTTTGTTTGAGTGTTAAAGCTAGGCTTGTTTTTGAAGACGACAGTAATTCAAATGGAGTGTCAAGAAAAATAAACTGCGTACCTTTTCCATTTTATTTTAAATAGTTAGAAATGGATGTCATCTTGACATTTTGCAGTTGACATGTTTTTACACAAAATGCTAGATTGACTTGCTTGCTGCTCATTTTCTGTATGTAGCTTTGAAAATTATATCTCACTAGACTGTCTTTGATAGCAGTATCTGTTTAAACAGCCATATCTGAGATTTGTTCCATGTCGATTGTTTTCAGGCTGCCAGTAATCAGGTCACAGAGTTGCCACGTAGGAACATAAATGTGAACTACCAACGCAGGTTTCCTCCTGGATGTGCAAATACCACTTTGTGTCCTGAGCCTTCTCAAATCATAAATTTTCAGTTTCAAAACTCACATATTTTAATATATGAATTTCAGATTTGTTGGCAACAGGAGCAACATATTTAGGTTCCTCTAGCTAAAAACCAAAGTAGATGTTCTCAACTCCAGACTGCAAGCTGAATTTGATTGACAACTGTTATTCCTTCAATTCAGTGTAACAATATTTTTCTGAAAAATTTTTTCTGAAGAATTGACTACTAAGTCAAATTTACTGGTTTCTTTTTTTCTCAGCATTTCTGTATCTATGCTTGTTTCCCCATGGGTAAAGATAACTTTTGTGACTGAGTAAACTCTTTCAATTTGACTATTTTTGGGGAGTTGATGGAGGAAGATGTTATAGGCACTTAAGCTTATTTGTGGTGGCATCGACAACACAGATTGTTTAGTGTCTTTATAGCTGTTTTTCTCCATGCTTCAAAAAAAAAAAAGTGTTATCTTGCAAAGCGCCACTGGGAAAAAGTAACCTGCTGGATCATTTGAACCAGTCTTGAGAGCGCCGTCTGAGTACAAGCTTTATTTATATCATAATTCCCAACCACACACACACTTTAGAACTAGAATGTGGTTTGCTCTTGTCTCTTTCTGCTGGGTGAAACTGAAGTGTGTGTTGTATATGTTCTTGCACAAGAATAGCTTTCAGTAGAGAAAGGGATTTGTAAATACCACTGACAGGACTGATAATTTATGCAGTGATGTGACATTTCAAAGAGTCAGCTGAACTGGGTTCAGGCAGTAACTCTAGCCTTCAAGGATGTAAACGATGCTAACTTCTTCAAAAAATGGAGAAAGAAAAACTTTTATTGTGAGAATTATTGCAACATTGGCACTTTGGTTAATAAATTCTGCGAAAACTTCAGTAGCACTGAAGAAAATACTCATGAAATATAATTCCATTTTTTCCCTTGATTTCCCAATCCCTAAAATGCTCTTTAATTCATACTTGTTGCAAATACAGTGTATGCAACAGTTACAGTTGCTAATGTTAATTTTTAAGTCTCTTAAAATGGTGGGTGAATGCTAGAAAAGCCTGTATATAACTTTATTTTTTTAGTAAATATCTTGACTTTCTTTTTCCTAACTTCTTGCTGCATTGAGACATTTACTGATGCTTGCCTCTTGTAGTGGGACTGAAGTTGAATTCTGTGGACCCAACAGTGAGCATTGACTTGAAATATTTGGGTGTGCAGCTTCCTCTTTCCTACTCAAATTACTCTTTGTGGAGCTATCCAGGAACCAATCCCAATTCTCCAGGTGGGTACAATATGAATTTGCTGAAATCTCAAGTATTAACTTTTTATTATCAGTGACCAGGAGGAGGGAATGGCCGTTTAGTTGAATGTGGTATCTTAAAGGGATTAAAGCAGTATTAAAATGGCAAAACGTGAGAACTTCCTTAAATCATTGTGTGGTTACTGGCCAAGGAGTCCTGATTTCATTCTGGCCAGATTGTCTTCAAGCCTTCCTTTTTTGTGATGGTTGTGATCCATTAATATTATCTGTCTCGTTTATTTTGTGCTGGCATGTTTTGTCTGTTGGAACTGGATATTCTGAATGTAAATACACACATTAAGTCCTCTCAAATTGCTAAGAAGAAACCTAAGCAATCTACATTTCTCTGATGTTGCTCACATGCAAAACAAAAAAGAGCCAAATATCAGAACTTTCTAGAAGAGCTTGAAGCTCCACTTTGGGGTTAACCTATAATTTCATGATAAATATTTATTACGAAAGTGCTGACTGATTGTGCTTTTTAAAACTTAGTTAATATCCAGGCAAATGCATTTCATGTGACTTATGATTCTGATACTGTTGCTAGGTAATATTTTTAATAATAAACTAGTTGGACAAAGTATAGGGGTGCTTATCTTTTACTTAGCTCTTTCTCCTACTTTTAATATTCTTATTACTGTGTCTTTCTTAATTGCTACTTTTGGGAGCTACTAAAGAGGCAGATATTGTACCTCATCTTTGTTAATGCTGCAAAAAAGAGGCAGATTCAGATCAGAAGACCCCAGTTAGCTCACTGTGAAATGTCATTATTTCTAGCCTAGTGATACGTGAAACAGCCACACAGATCCCTTTTAGTATTTTTACATTCCAGCTTAGCTGCCAGAGGTAACGATGAATAACTTGACAGAGATGTTGCTGTTTGCCATTTGTGATTACTCCCTGTCTCTACCCCTAATTGATACTCAGCTGAATTTGACAGAACAGCAAACACTAAATGATGTTTCTAGAGCTCTTAAAAAGCTCAGCTGAGAGGAGAGACTCGTTACTTTCCTGGCCAAGAGAAGTTTTAGTATCAGCTTAAAACCTGCCAGTTCCATTTTTGGCTTACTCACTAGCTGATTCACCTCTTTGAGTTTTCAAATCAACTGCTTGCACCATTGCTAAGGAGGCTGAAACTAAAAATACAGGCGAAGGCATAATTTTGTATGGCAGATGCATCGCCATAGAACAGAATTCAGCAGAGAACTCTTCAGGAAGCTTGGCTTTGTTAAGTATTATGTTAATTAACAATAAAAAGTAGTAAAAATCAAGTTTCTTTATTCAGCCTTACTACTGTTCATCTGTATCTGAAAAGGAATAAGCAGTTTTGCCAGAACTGCTAGTTAATACTGTGAAGCTTGGTTCCTGAACTGAGGCTAGCTTTTTTCTTTTCCAGATACTGGATTTCCTTTTGTTTCCAGGACAGGAAAGACAAATGATTTCACAAAAATCAAAGGCTGGCGAGGGAAGCTTCATGGTGCTTCTAGAAGTGAAGGTAAAAAAAAAAAAAAAAAAAGGAAAGAAAAAGAGATCAGTGTACATATTTCCCACATGTGACCTTTTACTTGACCTTCCATAGATCTTGCGATTTGGTAACTGTGTGTGTCTTAATGAGATTTATATTGAAACTGTCGTGAATAAAGAAGTTTTTATTGCTGCTTCCACAGTCAGAGTGGAGGTTTATGAGGGAAGAGAGAAACTTACCTTGAGTAAGATAAAAATACATTCATTCTGATTACACAGAAGGCTTGAGTGAAGATCAAAGCTGTAATAGTTTTGGTTTTGTTTGTTAGTTTTGAGTTTACTTGGAAGAATGGTAATTCCATACATCTGTTGCCCCAGGGACCCTAATGAATTAGAGTAATTTTCCTTTATATCAGTGTATTTTTAACTTCAGTTAGAGTAGGTATTCCTAATATTTGATTCTTGCACCGCCTCAGGGAGAAATGGATATTGGGCAATTTACCAATTTTTACTTTAGATTAAATATTTACGTTACACCTTCTATACTTTCATACAGTGTTGTGTGGGGGTATTCCCGATGTATTGTGGTGTACTAGGTATGCTAGATGTGCAGGACAAACAAAACAAGTTGTGTAGAACCACTGCCTCTTGAAGGCTTACTGGTTTTTTTGAACAAATATGTGTGTAAAATCTCTGCAAAAACAGTTGTTCAGACAACTGGTTGTGTTTCAGAATCTATTACGTTTGGCATGCCTGTGTTTTACTCTTGTAGAAGACTTGTGTGTGTGTATGTATATATTCGAGAGGTATTTACTACTTCTATATTATTTAATTTTTGTAAGATTTGTCAGTGTGTTTTCCCAGGAACTAGTGTAGAGTGCTCTCTCTTTATTTAGGTGGCAGTTCAGAAGGTTCCTTGAAGAATCGCTCAGCATTCTGTAGTGACAAACTGGATGAGTACCTGGAAAATGAAGGGAAATTGATGGAAACAAGTATGGGATTCTCTTCTAGCACTCCCACTTCTCCTGTGGTGTATCAGCTTCCCACCAAGAGCACTAGCTATGTGCGAACACTCGACAGTGTTTTAAAAAAGCAGTCCACTGTAATTCCATCAACATCTTATACGTTCAAGCCTGTTCATCTATCATCTACCTCCAGGAAGACAAAAACTCAAAACAGACAGACATCTACAAACAGTAGAGTAAAATCATCATACAAGCCTATACTGCCTTCACCTTTTTCTGGAAAGCAGAAACAAAACTCTTCAGCGTCAGGGGAAAAGGCTGCTAAGTCTGTCTCAAATAGCAGTTTGACTAACCAAGCAGATAATTTTGTGATGCCAACTCTGGATGAAAACATACTTCCAAAACAGATTAGTTTGCGCCAAACACCACAACAGCAACAAGGAGCTCGCCCACCGGGTTTGTCTAAATCTCAAGTGAAGTTAATGGACTTGGAAGACTGTGCTCTCTGGGATGGCAAACCACGGACCTATATTACAGAAGAACGAGCAGACATCTCCCTGGCAACCCTGCTTACAGCTCAGGTAGATCTGTAATACTTTCTTTCCTTTCTGTACTGTTGCTTTTCCAAACTGTCCGCTTAGTGATGTTGCATATAGATACAGACAGGAAGACTGAAGCTAAGGGGCATGGCGAAGCATGATGTTCCTTTGTGGTGTAGTCTTTGCAGTGAAAGTTGAGAAGTACTGACTTAGCAGTATGTGAAAGAACTAATTGTGATTGATATGAATCATTAATAATTGGAGTTATCTCAATTTTTCACCATTAAAAATTCTGGTTAATACAATTGCTGTTCAGTAACTTCATTTCCTTACTATTTGTTACTTTATTTCTTCAGTTGAACTAACAGCAAAAAAAACACCTGGTCACATAACTTGGTTGTCACAGGATAACCTCTTTTGCTTTCTTCACAACTACCAAGATGGTGTAGCTGCCTGAAATTGCATCTCAGAAGACTTCAAATGCAAACTCTCCTCTGTTCTGTGTTTTTTTTCAGTATAGGTGACAAATTTTCATGTGTAAACTGTAGTTGGAGGGGTTACTCTAAAAGAACTTTGAATAGCAATTTTGCATGTGCTTGATTTAATCTTACAAAAATTTCCTCTTACTAAAATATGAAGTGTATACTTCTTTAAAACTTTTCTTAGGCTTCTCTCAAAAACAAACCCATCCACAAAATAATAAGACGACGAGCACCTCCATGCAATAAGGACTTTTGTCGACTGGGTTGCATATGTGCCAGTCTAGCACTGGAGAAACGTCAGCCTACCCACTGCCGCAGGCCAGACTGTATGTTTGGCTGTACTTGCTTGAAGAGAAGAGTGTTGCTGGTGAAGGGAGGGTCAAAGCATAAGAAAATAATGAAAAAGGCTGTGCGTGGAAATCTTGTGCTCTATGGAACTCAAGAACAGCAAGAGGATGAAGATGTGGAAGAAGAGGGTGATGGGGAGGAAGATGAGCTGAAACAGAAAGATAAGAAGAAGCGAAAAAGGGTGGAATACAGTGAGTACTGCTGGGCGCAAAAGCAATTACTTACAGC
Source organism: Bucorvus abyssinicus (assembly GCA_009769605.1). NCBI lineage: Eukaryota > Metazoa > Chordata > Aves > Bucerotiformes > Bucorvidae > Bucorvus > Bucorvus abyssinicus. The sequence continues at coordinate 17,937,507 of CM020042.1, read as the reverse complement.
ATTGCAGAAACCACAGGTCTGGGTGGGCATTTTTATTAGGATGTATTAGTGATACCATTTCTAAATCCAGAAATTGGGAGTAAATTCCATCTGCTTTCATATAGCTGACTAGCAAGAAATAACACCTTTTCCCCTTTCTTAACTGTTACTTATCTGATGAGCATTTTGAGCACTACTTGGTTGTTTATTGTAATCAAATAGCTGGAGTTTCTTTTTGATAATTTTGCTCAACTTTCCCAAGTATCCCAGACTAAGGATATGAGATAATTGCTTGTATCACAGTTGGTAATCTTTGCTGTCATAGTGTTGTTTTCTTTCCCTCTTATCAAGTGAGTATCTAGAGCTGTATTTTCAATTGCTGTATACAGCTGAATAGTTCATTGACTTCAGTGGAAATACAGTGATTTATGGTAGTTTCAGATCTGGCCTAAGGAATGCTTAGAAAACCAAATTGGTAGAAATAGACCATGAATTTACACTTTCACTTTCTCGCTAATAGTACCTCTAGCAATAGCTAAAAATGAACATAGTATTATCTGGTGTTCCACTGGAATAAATTAATTCTTTCACAGAGCTGTGGAGTAAAGTCTGATGTTTTGGGAGTGTTTTGAAATTAAGTATACAGCATCAACGAAGATTACTAATTCTTCAGTGTTCTGCTGTATCTGCTCACGTTACAAGCGAGAAACGGTGATCAGTGTAGAATCATTTTAATTTTTATTTCCTCTTTCTTGTGGACAAATCCCAGTCACTTTTGGCTAGAATTTGAGACAAGAAAAACAACCACTACTATTTTCTGACAATATGAACTAGTGATTGTTGCATAGCTAGACTTCAGGCTCCAATTCTCAAATTCTGTTACTGCTGTGTTAGGTGGTGTTCCATTTAGATGTTTTGGGTTTTCTTCTTTTTTCAGCTATCTGTGACTCGGAGCCAGAACAGCCTGTTCGGAGTTGTCCATTGTGGGTGAAAGTAGAAGGTGAAATAGATCCAGAGCCAATTTACATCCCAACACCATCTGTTATTGAACCAGTTAAATCTGCTCTACTGCCCAACTCAGAATTCTTGCCTTCTGGTAGGCATAGATCTAGTGGAGTGAGACCAGGCAGAGTGTATACTCCTAAACCAAATCCAGTGGTAAGAAAGGAGAAGAGTTGCATTTGTTTTCCTTTGTATTGAAAATTAAAACAAACCTTCTGTGTTAAGCCATTTGAGATGAAATTTGAGCTGAAAGTCTGAGACTGACTGCCCATAGGTATGTCAGTAAGCTAGTATGAATTGACTATATAAATCTTTAACTAGGTCTGTCTTCTGTTGAGATTTTACTGTAGCAGTATGCAGATGATGAAAGGTTATTATGATTCGCTGATAGCCTCATTTTCAAAATGCAGCAACACATACTATTTTTGACAAAATGCTTGCTGGTCCTGTAATGTTTGTGTAAGTTATTAGCTGCATAATGTAGCCTAAGTAGTGAATTGCTTGTAAAAAAATCTTGGGATGCAGACACACAGTGTTCAACTTAGTTCTGGAGTCTTGTTGTTTTTGTTGTTCTTTTTTGAGGTTTCACTGTCAGTTGGAAGAATCTGCCTTTGCCTCTCTCCTCACCTTAGTATCTAACAACAGCAGTAGAGCTGTATCTAGTTGTGTCTGAAGAACAAACACACCACAATTGCTATTTAACATATACTAGATATTGTTAAACATGACACTCAGGACTTGTTTCCCCACTTAGAAAAATATCTGAATGGGTTTGGGTTTTGGGGGCTGGTGGGGGTGTTCCGTTCCCCTCCTCTCCCCACCAAATACGTAATTTGGAAGCAAGATGTAGACTGGGTTATGTGATGCTAAGAGGGCAGATTCATCTTTAAATGCTCGACCTTTCTTCTGACACTAACTATTGAAATGTTAATGTCGAAGTGTTGTTAGAAAGCAAAACTGTTTTCATTAATCTAATGTGTATCTAGAATGCAGAGATTTTCTTCTTCTTGGTAGATTCGAGAGGAGGACAAGGATCCTGTCTACTTGTACTTTGAAAGTATGATGACTTGTGCGAGGGTCCGAGCATATGAATACAAGAGAGGGGAGAAAAAGCAACAAGAAGACAAAAGTGATTCACAGCCTTCTAGTGTAAAGGTAAGAAGTCACAATGTACTAGCATGTATCCTAGAACGGGCAGAAATATTGAAAATGTTGAAGTAATTTTTTCCCCAGAAACTCCTATGTGACATGAGGTCTTGACTTATATTTGATGGTGATAGAGCTGTGGAGCCTGGAGCCTAAAACACCTAACGGTCCTGGTAAACTTATCCTGTTACTGTGATAGAAATTGTCTTGTCTGTGGAAATCTCTGGCTGCCAAGTGCGTGAACTTGTAAGGCTTAAATGTTCACTGTTAAAAGAGATGTTCTGATATGAAAACTGTACCATTGTCAAAGTTAGCATATATTTTATGATTTGGAGTGACAGTATGATGAATATACTTTATTTTGTGATGTGATTTTTAGTGTGGAAGAGAGATACATGGGATGAATATTTTTCTTGCGCTTCTTTCCTTCTGCAGGAGCATGAACCAGAGCTTCAGTCTCCTGAGAAAGCAACCAGTGAGGGAGACAAAGACACTGATAAATCAAAAGGTAAGAGCTGAGTCTTGAGTATAATTCTACCTGTTAGTAGTTCCACATTTTTGTGGGGTTTTTATGTTGCCTTTATTTTTTCAAAAAGTTGCAGCTGTTGATGAAACAAAAGTCCATTTGCTGGGGGAAATTATTACGGTTGTCAGTAAAAATCTTATGATGTGCTTACAGTTTCCTGTTTTCTTAGGCAGTTGTGTGTGTCATGTGGGAGATATAGCAGACTAAATATCCAGTACTTGCTGTTGCTCTTATGTTAAACTGACCAGTATTACAGTAGCTTGTTTAGCAATAAAAGATAATACTGCACAGCAGACCTGTCTTCAGGAGTGATTAAATTAGATGCTTGGGAAGGAATGGAGATGACTATTTTTGGTTTGTCTGTTTTGTGGTTTGTTTTTTTTTTTTTTCCCGCTTCCTTACTATTACTTTGTAGTTACTGAAGAATTGATAAATATCCAAGTGGTACGGTGAGATCTTTGTGTTCTCCACTTAGAACTGTATGGGACAAGGAAGCATCTATACTTTATCTGGAGTTGTTTGATGTTGAATACTTTTAGTTCAAGTTGAAAGGTTGTATTGAGGATTTGCTCTATTATATATACTGGGTTTGAGTTTTCTAGTTCATAAAGAAGTAGGCTAGACATCTGTGTTCTCATACAGTCTGAAGTGGCCTAAATCACGTTATGAACTTTAAAATGAGACATATACTAGAGATATTGTGTCATCCACTAATGAAATACAGCTGCATTTTTGAGCTGAATTTTTTTAACTGTTTAATGTATACGACAGCACACTCTACATTTAAAGATGGGAATGGAAAACTAATACAACTAGTTGTAATGGCTGGTGAATTGGTAGGTGAAATTAAAATGGCCAGGACACAGGGCTTAACATCCTTACAGTTTTGCAAAAAATGACGTTGGATCTCTAATAACAACAAAAGGTCATGCTTCTGTTAAACATCTTCTGCAAAAGAGGGTTCTACTAGCAGCATGTTTGCCCTTCATACCATTGTAGGACACTGGTCCTTTTCTGACTCAAAAAGTGCCATCTCCTGAATAACCAGCGATGCTTTCTACTGCATGTTGGTGTTCCTTGGAGATCTTTCGTCCATGTACTGAAACAACCCAGCTTTGTTTAGCTTGTGATGCAATGGAATACAATCTGAGATGGTACGGCTGCAGGGAATGAACTGTGAGAAATAGCTACATTAGTTTTGCAGTGATTTTTTGCTAGTTTTTGAAGCTTTGCAAGGGGAAGTGATGCTTTGAACAGTTCCTTTATTTGTTGTTGCCCTGCAGCTGAGACAAGGGTGGAGGTGTGGGCAGAATAAAACTGTTTGAATATCCAGGTGATTAAAATGCCATAGTATTGCAGAAACCTATTTCAATTCTTCCTCAGAGAAAAGCTGGTGGTCTTCCCATAGTGAGGGGGACTCTTCCTCCACCTCCTATGTTCATCACACCACTCCAGGTGGACCAACCAAACTTATCGAGATTATCTCTGACTGCAACTTGGAGGAAGATCACAATAAGATCTTGACCATGTTATCACAGCATATCAACAGTAACGCGCCACAGTGCCTCAAAGTGGGTAGCTTCATTATTGAATTGGCTTCGGAACACAAGGCCCAGGATGAGAACCACCCTCCTGTCTACTCCTCCAGAGTGAAAATTTCAGTACCGTCCTACCAGGACAAGGACAAGAAGCCTGAGATACCTGTCTTGGAGACTCCTGATAGCGGAGTACCGTCACATAAAAACCCAGAAAATCTAAAGTTCTTGCGGGCAGACACATTGGACAAACTGCGGGAGAAGCTGCATGGGGGCAAAGGCTTGCCTTTTTATGCAGGGGTTTCTCCTGCAGGAAAGCTGGTCGTCTACAAACGCAAAGCTAATATGAGGCCCTCAGGCTTGATTCAGGTGGGTCCCTCTGCCTTTACTGTGGAGATTAGATTCAGTTTCGTCCAGTATCCCAGAACTCCTTGAAAGGGAAAACACTCTTTAATTTGTCTACCTAGTCATTTGCCTGTCCAGACAAGGATTCTTAGTATCTGGTGGCAATCCTGCTACTCCATACGCTTGTCCTTTTCCAGATTGACTCAGTATTAGGAAATCTGATAGGAAGTGTGATGGTTTAGCTTGTCCTTTTGCCCATTTGGGTCTTAGTGGCCCTAATACCGAATCTCTCAACGTCTTTTTCATGCTTTGGAAAACTCCCTGCAGGTGCATTTGACAGATAATACTTCTAAATGAATGGCTGTTAGAAGCCACGAAAAAAATGTTTTTTGAGGAAGTGTACACTGGGACTGAACTTTAAAATGAAACTGTACAACATTAAGTTGCTTTTTGCGAGTACTTTTTGCTTCCCTAATAGCCTTTGTCCTCTTGGCAAAATAAATATTCATCAAGAGACTTCATACTGCGAAGTTCAAAGTGAGTCCTTCCCCTGCAGTTTCATGCTGCCAAGTTGGTATTATGAATTGGTGGTACGAACTGTAGGGCTAGGATGAAGATTTTTTTCAATCAAAAGTACTTGTGGTTATAGAAATATCACTTTTAGGGAAGGCGTGTGAATTAGAAAAGGACAGTGAAATTGATTTTCATGACCCTTTGCAGATATAGCACCCTCAGAAAGAAGCTAGTGGAGAGAAAAAAAAGTAGGGAGAGATTTCATACTTCCAATAAAAGTTGGCCAATAAAAAGAGTCAAGGCCTTATTTGGTAGTGTGTTAAATATATTTGGCTTTTAGAGGGTATTGCCAAACAACCTGAAAGTAAAATGCAATACAACAAAAACTTCCTAGGTTCTGTTCTTTCTCTCCCATGCAGTCAGTTACCACTATAGCTCTGAATTTGAAGTTAGTCAACTCATCATACCTTATTTACAGTATTAAATGACAGTATAGATAAGAGAAACGCTGGTAAAGCTTTTACAAGCTCTTCAGAGTTTTGTCCCCATGTCTATGACATAAGTATTCTTTCTTTCGTGATGCTAGCTGTTAATTAGTTTGAGACTTTTATCCAAAATTGTCCTCAAATTCAGGAACCCATTTTTATTCAGGACTGTAGCATAAGTAAGGGACAGGGAAAAAAAAGTGCTAGCTTCACTCTAATTTCACTGATTTCACATGCTCCTTTGGACTCTGTGGTGCTGTGTGAGAGTCTGAGTAGCATCTAAAATCTGTTATAAAGATTTAACAGAATTGTTTGAAGTTTTCCTGGGCAATAAGGAAATTAGGAATTCCCATTCTGAATTGCAATGTTTTTTTTTTTGAAAACGACATTTATAAGTCCCATGGAATGAAACGCCTCTCCAGAGGTGGTGAATTAGCATTCTTTTCACAAAATTTCCCTTTTCCACTTTTTTCAGGTTAATGATAAAAGGTATCCTCAGGCCAAACTGCTTTTGGGACAGATGGGGGCATTACATCCCGCCAATCGGCTAGCAGCTTATATCACAGGCAGGCTGCAACCCACAGTACTTGATATCTCAACCCTCAGTACTGTGATCTCCAAGGTAGCGTCCAATGCTAATGCAGCTGCTTCTGGGACACCATCAGTCCAGGTGCCCACAACATCAACTCCCAAAACTACATCTTCCATCAGCACTACTTCAACCCCCACTGTGACGACTCTGAAAACCCATGTCCCAGCACAGAGACAGATAGGTAGGTTGGAACTTATTACTGTTTTAAATTGCGTGAAGCTGAAGTAAAAAGTGAGTGTACAGCATTGCTGTTGATTTCTGTGCAACAGTGCATGCTGCCTTAGGCTGCATTGCCTGCCTAGACTGCCTCTGCAATAACCTCTTTAAAGGAGAAAGTTTTGTTATGACTTCAGAATAAGATTACAGATGTTGACTACTAGTTATTTTATTAATGCTCCTAGGGCAATTTTTCAAGAGACAAAGGAGAGTGGGTGGAGATGTGCTGAATGTTAAGCTTGGATTTTTGTTTTGAGAGTTTCTTTACTATGATTTTTAACTGTTTTTCATCGAACATTGATTTAATTTTAAATGAGTGAAGATCACTCTAATCAGTAGTTCTTCACTGTTAGTTTTTCTGATGATGTTGCACTTAGAGTTGGAATTCTTGTGACCACCAAAGGTGGGTGAAGCAGCAGTGAAGGACAAGAATGGTCCAAATCTGGATTAGTGAAACAACAGGTGTACAGCCAATACCCACCCCAGCCTGTAATGTCATTGAATTTCACAAGCTGAACAGGGTTGGACTTAGTCAGTACTTTGTGGGGGGGGATGGATGGGAAAAGTGTATCGGAAGAAGCGTGTGGTACTTGTGTCTGAGTTGGTACTGAAATGGTTACCCCAGCATGGCAAGAGAGGAAGTTACCTTCAGCTATTACATTTTGCATGACTTTTAAAAAAAAAAAAAAAAGTTAAAATATCAAGTGCTCATCCACATATTCCCACGTGTTAATTAAAGATGTGAAGAAGCTTTGCAAGAGAAAAGGATGTTACCTGTGTCCTGGCAAAACTTTAATTTCCGATAGATTGTTTTGTTTCTTTCTTCTTAAATTTTCATTGCCATGTAAATGGGTGTGTTGTTTTTCTTGTCTTGTAATAAAACTTCTTGTTTTGTGTTTCTGCAATATTAAAGAGCTGACTGCATTTCGTTGATGGGTGAAGTGATTGCTGCATATATGATTTAAGTGTTCTGGCATGTTCTGGGTTAAAAATGCTATATGCTTAAATAGCTACAATATTTAAGTTGGGCTTGCTCCTTAATCTCTATGCTGTTGTATTCATCTGTAGGCATCTGGAGTCATGTAGATGCAGTGTTCTGATCCCTTGGAGAGCAAGGGAAGGTGGAAAGGATTTTCCCAATAGTTATTAATTCGCATTGGTTAAATTTGTCCCTTCTAGTCCTCAGTTGCACAAATGTCACTGCAATGGAGAGGGAACATGGCAAACTCTTTCCTCCCACCCCTTTCCCCCATGACTGTGTAAGATGTGGATACAGTAAAAGGGGGCTGAAAACCAAGAAACCGTGAAAAGAGGAAGATGACACAAGCTGTTACAAGAAGAATTTGAGGTTTAGAAAATAATTTGAGCCCTTTATTTCACGTAGGTGTTTGTTTTCCTGTACTGTAATTAGAATTGTCTGGTCATAGTTTCACAATAAAGAACAACCCCTCAAGACCTGATTTTTTTGTGTGGCCAGGAAGAAATGCAACAGAAGACTATAGAAGTGGAATAAAGCGGACATATTTCTAGTATGTAAGGCATGTTCAGGACTTTCATAAAGGTTTAAATTTAATTACAAGGTGCAGAGAAAGTGGAGGCTCAAATTCATGCCGAAATTACAGTTGTAGCATCTCATTAAAGGTAAAGAGGAACTCTATTAAAATTTTGACCTGCAAGTTTTTATTTGCAGCTGCCCGACCTTCACCTGGTGGTGTGTTCGCGCAGTTTGTGATGAACAGAGCCGGAGCTCTGCGGCAGATTCCTCTAATGAGCACACGCCTGCCTCTGTCAGAGCCACGGAAGTTCAGTATCAAGCCTCTAACCAGCACATGCCTGCCTCTGTCAGAGCCACGGAAGCGAAGTATTGCACCTGCACCAGTAATGGTTGTTGCTCCCGTGGCTCCCTCAAAGCCATCTCCAGCTCAATGCACTGTCTCTCCTGGGGTCACTACAGCCATCACCACTTCTCCAGTTACTGTGGAAAGTACCAGTGTGGCAGCATCTACTGTGGCCACTCCTAGCCAAACAACAGGTAGTGAATCTGCCTGTTCTCCTCCTGCAATTACAGTCACAGCTGCTCCAGCAACACCTGGAGTCAAGACCTGTACTACTCCCTCCTCCACCACCCTTACTGCCACTATGAACATAACAGCAGCAACAGGGATTGTTGCACCAGTAGCAAGCATGTCACTCCCTAAAACTGTAGTAACAACACCAACTGTTACTTGTCCTGTTGTAACAACATCCAGTTCTACAGTTGTACTGACAACAGCTGCAACAGCTACATCTGTGGTGACCACACCAACTTCCTCTGCTGGCTCTGTTCCCATTATACTCTCAGGAGTTAATTCAAGTCCTTCACTGAATCCAAAAAGAGGTAAGGCTTAGGTGCTTTGTGTTATTACTGCAAACACTTCCTTTTTTTATTCTGCCTCCTTCATAGCTAGAATACAGTCTGCAACTGTAGAGCCCAATTTAAATATGGATTCACTTGAATCATCCGCCTTTCCAGAGTAGGATAAGAAATGTAATCTCTTAAGTTGCTTGTTTTACTCTAGCCTGACCCAGTAGAGGAGAGAAAAAGTGTAGCTATCTGGTCAGTGACTGCTGTGAAATGACCTGGAAGTCTCACATAATTTCTTGGCCCGCAGAAACGTATAGCACAACTATGACTGCTAGAATTTCATGGTTGGCATAGAGTCCAAAAAATAAGTATGGAATTACCCTCTCATCATTAATATGGAATTCTTCCGAGTCATGGTTGAGAAATACTGATGGAACTTCATGAAAAAGACTGTTCTAGCTTGGACGGTTCTATGTGCCTTCTGTGAATAAAAAGAGGGAATAAATGCTTTCAGACAAATTTAAAGAGATCCAGCTGTTCCCAAAAGATTTGTGCTTGTTTTCATTAAGGATAATGCTTGATTTGTAGGCTGTTCTCTTAAGCTGATTTTTATATAACTTTTTGAATATTTCAGAAGATGCTACTCCACAAGCTTTAAGTAAGACTCCCCAGAAGATGTCTCCTGGAACAGAGAAACGCGTAGGACCTCGATTGTTGCTGATTCCAGTGCATCAGACATCTCCTGCTTTGCGACTGCTAAACAACACGCAGCTTGCTCAGAGGCAGAGGATGATCCTTCAGCCTCTCAGGAGCCCTGGTGGTGTGAACCTGTTCAGACATCCTAATGGGCAGATAATTCAGCTTGTCCCTCTGCATCAGTTTAGAACTACAGGTGCCCAGCCCAGTGTGCAGCCAGTGATGCTCCGCAATCCCGGTACAAAGTCCAACGTTTCATTCTTATAATAAATCTTTGTGATGTTCCTTTCCCTTGGTGGAAGTAATTGAACAGTCTTAATTTGGTTCTGCGTGAGTAGTTGAAGAACATAGTGTAATTATTCAGATGTAATGCAACTTAAATACCATGTGTTTAAAAATACAGAAAGTGCAGTTAATAGCTAAGTCACCAAAATGTGGGAGTTCTGTGCAGCAAATAAAGGGCCTGTGTGGATGCCAAAGGAGCTATGTCCATTGTACTGTCATAACTTAAAAGAAATTCTATTGATCTGATGATTCAAAAATAAGTCTTGTTAGAGATTCTTTTAAGAATGAGCTTTTACTTGTGTCTCATTGGATGTGCTGCTCTGTTCTCATTTGGTTTGCAGGTTAGTGTTTTTACAGCAGATACCGAGATAAAATGTTACACTACAGTACAACATTTCTGCATTTTTTCCTCCTTAGAGCGTTGAGAAGAAAAACAAGTTTCATTTTCAGCTGTTTCTGTAATGCATAGTTGAAGACAGGGTTGGAAGAGTTAGAAATTGCAGGTTTCTGACAGAAAGTAGATAGGATGCTTGTTGAGCATACTGTTGTACGTATTTGTAAATAAAACATGTTATAAACAAAACATAATTTGAATGCATGTTTACTTTGTAGTAGTATTTTTCTTTCTGAAGAAGCGTCTTGAGGAGAGGTGAGAGCAAGCACAGTAGGTGACAAAACTGTAGAGAAGAGAGAAAAAGATCCTGTGCTTTAGTTGAGGTTTGAGCATGAAGTGTAATAAAGAATCAGTCAAAAAGTGCATTGAATTCCTTTCTGGTTTGGAGCTTTTGCTGTACAGGAGAAAATAGTTGCCAGTGGTGGCATTTTTCCTCCTTGTTTTATGGAGATCTGAAATGCTGCGGACGAGTTTATTAAGGTGAAAAGATTGTGGTGTAATTGTGTAATCTTATAGGGTTTTTTTTCCTCTGGGAATTCTCTTTCTTGAAGGGGGGTGAAGATTTTAAAATTAAATATACTTTTCTTACTTTTTTGAGAAAATCCCTCTTTTCCTGTTTTCCAGTAAATGGGAAAGTAAAATGCAGAGGACTTTTTAAGTACATGCAATGCCTTTTTTGCTTAAAAGCTTAATGCTAGAACTTACTGTTAAATCCGTTAGAGTAGCCATCTCATGTATTTTGAGGTGTTCCTTACAAAAATTCAACAGTTTGTATGTCATTGTGCAGTACCAGCTCTTTAACTGAGAACTTGGGGTCAAATACCTGGTTACGTTGTGATCCTTGAGAATGCTGGCTACTTCTGGTACAGCAACAAATACTAAAACTAAAAGAAAAAACATTGCTTTGAGGAATTATTCGTTGATGTTTTGTTTTCCTCACAGGATCTGTTGTAGGAATCCGGTTGCCTTCACCTTCTAAGCCTCCTGAGTCACCTGTGTCTCCCACTTCCTCTCTGTCATCCTCTTCTCCTGCTACAAATTCAGCTGTGCAAAGTGCAGTGCCAAAGTTATCCCCTACATCTAACGCAGCCACTCAAGCATCTTCTCTTCTTCCTTCAGTAACAAGTTTTGTGTCACAGGCGGGCACTCTGACTCTGAGGATCTCTTCTGCTGCTAGCAGCACGACAAATCAAACAGCCTCTGAGTCTAAAATAACCACCAGCTCAGGCAGCCTGCCAGCTACCACTGCTAATCTCGTACCTCTACAGTCCGGTAGTTTTGCTTTACTTCAGCTCCCAGGACAGAAGACTGTGCCAAACTCCATTCTTCACCATTTTGCATCTCTTCAGATGAAGAAAGATTACAGGAAAATATGCAAGAAAGAGGACTCAGGTGCTGCTCAACAGAAGGAGGATGGGAAGGCTTCATACTCAGATGACATTGAAGTTACAGAGTCCGAGGTCACAGTGTCAGATGTGAAACAAGAAGAAAATGAGTTGTTGGTTACCCAGTCAAATAACGTTGAAGAGTCAGCATCTGGCATAACTGCACCTGATAGAAATTGCACTACATTAGAGATGGTGGAGAAAGACTCAAAGGTGCTAGAGAGTTCTTGTGATGCCAGCTTTTCTTCTCAGCATGATGTTTCTGCAGATGTCATATCATCTGACCATTCATATATCAGTGAGAAGCCAAATGATGAGGAAGACAAAGAGGCTTCCGAGGAAAAGGAGGATTCTGTCAAATCTGAAATTGTAGAGGAGGCTATTTCAACTAACGCTGAAACTCTTGGTAGGTCATCAGATCGATCTCTAGTTGTTTCTCTGGATAATGTACATCCCCAGACTCTTGGGAATCAGGAGACTGCACTGTTGAAGATCCATGGGAAGGAACAAATACATGCTGAACAGGAGGAGAAACCAGTTAAAAAGGAGAAAGGAGATGCGCAGACACAGATGAAGGAGAACAATAAGGCAAGTTCTGGGCAGTCACAGAGTCAACAAGAGCAGAATACACAGCTGGAGAACAAGCAGGAACAGAGAGGGACTGAACTGTCTCAGAACAAACAAGAATGGCAGGGTGATGCCATGCAGCCAGATATGGAAAGGAAGGAGTACAAGGGCTCTACAGAAGCAGAAAGCACCAGAGAGAAAAAAGGAATTAAGTCTGAAACCAGTGCTGCAAAAGAGCAGGAAAATGCTTCAGGAGAAGAGCATACAGTCAATACCGAGGAAGGCAAAGCAAACGTAGCTAGGCAGGAAGGCAGTAACAACAAAGAAGAAGTTGCTTTTGATTCTCAGGAAGAAATGAAAACAGGTCATGATATTGTAACACATGTCAATAGTTCTTGGAGCAAAATTTCAAGCATTGTACCTGCTTTAGAAAATAAAAGCGAGGTGGATAACAAAGCTGAGACGTCTGAGAAAAGTGACTTCCTGACACCAGAACAGAGGGCAGAGGAACCTAGGCACGACAAAAAGAGTTACGTGCCCAACGTTGATGTAACTACTGATGATACAGAAGAGGAAGAAGAAGATGAGGATGATGAGGATGATGAAGATGATGAAAAAACTGATGATTCTGCTGATGAAATGCTGGACTGTGCTTCTGATTTCCCAAGTGAAGAGGAAGTAGATGTTGAAAAAGTGGTAAGCATTTATTTATGAAGGGACTTTTATATTTTAAATTGACTAACATGTCACGACTCATGGATTTGAAAGACTCAGTATGATGTTTGTGTTCTGGACTCAAGTTTCTTTAGAAAGTCTAGATGGGGCTTCCAAGTGGAAATGTCTTTTTTTTTTTCTTCTTAGTTGCATGCTTTTTTGTAGGTAGCATTGTAGTGGCCTTTTAGAAATTGTCTATTTTTCAGATAACAGGAGTTATCCTGAGCAAGCTGTAATAGAGTTGCGTGTTGTCTTCCTCCGGTATTTACTCAAGCAGCTTGGTTCCTTGTAATATGACTTATGATCCTAAAATATAGTAGCCAGTCTAGTATTTCTGTTATTTTAAGCCATTCCCTTCTACTTAACTTTTGTAGCCCTTAGTTAACATTTATTTCTGGAAGGATTGTTTCAATGTTGTCTTAAATTTCTCTTGAAGTCTAGTAGTACATTTAAGTAGTGTTTGAAAGCTGTCATTCCATATTTGATAGAAAACAAATTGCTCCATAAATCACAGAAAATAAGGGTAAAACATCATGATTAGTATAATAAAGCTATGCTTAGGTTTTTCATGCTCATAAAATTTCCATCAAATTTCACCCCAAAATTGAAAGAAAACGATGCCAAGTGTAGCTCCTTGATGTACTTTTTATATATCAGTATGTGACTAAAGAAACAGTGCACTGTTACTTAAGATTCATGAAGTTGCGGTTTTGTAAGGTAGCCTTTTCTTGGAATGAGATAAAAGTGGAAAGAGAATGGTTAAACTGGAGAAGAATTGAAGAATGAACAAATTAAAAATAGTGGAGACTATGTTAGTGTCTTCTGGAATTTGAAAGTATATAGTTCTTTTAGCCCTTCTGTGTTAATTTAGTCCTCTCGCAGTTGAAAACCAAATCAGACTTCTTTTTCTTCTAACCGTATCCAGAGCATCTCAATTTTAAGTCAGCAGCTCTGGCTTTAAGAGAATCTGTTTAACTTGTAGAAAAATTGACTAATTGGTTCATATTCCAGCTCATTGTTCTTGGGTGAGATGATAACATCTCAGCTACGTGAAGGTGAGGAAACTGAAAGCAGATGTTAATTTTTAAAAATTATTTCAAGCTGAAAACCAAGCTGTTGCTGTCTCTAGTTGGATGGTGACAGTTTGATAACACCTGTATCCTTCAATAACTTCAGCAGAGTTATCAAGTTGTGAGAACCAAGTTAATTTGTGCCTGATGCTGGATAAACTTTCTAGACAAGCTAGTCTTAGGAATCTGTTGGTAAGCCAACAGGTAATAATACCATATTGAGGTCACAGAGTAGCCGGTTACCAGGGTTGATGTTTTAAAGATGTGTTTTCTTTTGTCCTGCAAAAGAATGATAAAAAGAGAAAAAAAAATACTAGCAAATGTAAGAAGTGTTTTGTCTTGGAAGAAACTTGTCTCACAGGTTTTGACTGACATGGTTTGGTAAGCCATATAAGGGTACGTCTTCACCGTAAGCTCACACAGATGTATAAGCTAGCTTTGGTTCTAATGTGGTAAAGCTGAAGAATGAGATCTCAGAAGGCTGTAAAAACCTGTCTGGAATTTGGGTGAGTTCTTCGTTAGTCTGTGCTGCCTGAAGGTTAATTTGGCATGTCAATGCCTAATGGAGAATTCAGTTTTAAATCTAAATATGTAAGTCTCTGTTATTTCTCACTGGGATGTACTCTTTTAATCAGCATAGTCCTTACAAGACAGGCTGCGCTGGTATTGTTTGTCAGACTGGATGAAGTCAGATCATGTAAACAGGCTGATAGAGGCCGTTGATCTATTCCATTAAGCTAGTTGAAATGTAGAAGCAAAGTGTATATGCATGTCCACTAATAGTTTAGTTTAGTGAAAATACTAATGACAGCTCTTTCACTACTAGTTTGGAATATGGACTGTTTTAGTTGCTCAGGAAGTAGCCATTAAAGACCCCAGAAAACTCCAGTGAGAGTCAGGATGATTGCTACTTACCTGTAGGAGCTATTACAGTTTCTCTTTTAGTACAGTTCCCCACACTGATTCTTACAGCAGTAATGACTTCATTGTTCTTAATTTTGCATATAGGTGCCCTTCAGGTTACCTTCTTACCTTGTACTAGTTTTGTGTACTTGACTTAAGAGAGTTCTTCTCTACTCAACAAAAAGAGAGATGCTTCCCGAGCTGCTATCCTTGTTCTTTTGCATTTCCTATCCTGAATTGCATCAAGAGAAGCCTAGGGGGCTTGATTGCTGTGGGTTTGGTGACATGAGTAAACTTTCTGAGAATCTCTATATAAGCAAACTAATCAATATCAGGACCTGCTGCCTGAACAAACTCAAGTGCAATGGTCTGGGACATGATGTTGGACTCTTGATCTCTGAGGCAAGATGATTGCACACAAAATTCCTCCTAAGAATGACTGCTTGGCCTAGGCTAAGTCACAGACTGTGTCTGTGAATAGCTCACATGAGCGCTTGTTGGCTTATACGAAATCCATGCCAGGGATTGTTCTAGTACTTTAATGCTACAGATAGAGTCCGATGATCCTGTTTAACTCACTGTCTGAACATAGCTTCTGTTTCTGGCAAGTTATTTTATTTTAAATCTTGTTAAAACATGTTTTTTCAATCATTATTTTCCTGAGCTGAACATTAAAAGGATAAGGAACTGTTACAAATTATTCTAACATTGTTCACTTGCACTTGAGATTAAATTTACATATTTTGTGGACAATTTAAGTTCTAACAATCTCTTGCATATTCTGAACTTTTGGTACAGACCATCTGTGAAATCTGTAGGCATTGTAGCATAGAAGGCAGGTCCAGGAATGAGGAGGCATTTGTTTGGGGAGTGCCTAAAGACATACGTTGTCATCTACGCTCCTTCTTTCTCAGCACCATCACTGAGGACCCTCTGCCATCAGGCAATTTGCTGTTTAGGAACAGGCAATAGGGGTGCAGGCTGCCAGGAACAGACAGATAAAAGTGAGAGGAGAGTGCTTAAAAAGAGGCGTTGAAATGCAGAGAGGGCAAAGTGCTGACACGTCTGTAGCAACTTTGCAACTTCTGTTGTAGCGTGGGATTGCTCCTCCTGGGTCTTCATTCCTTAAGGTATTTTACTGCTACACGCTCAAAGGCATTTAGAAGTTTTGTGGCTATAGGACCTGTGGAAAGGCTGATGCTAGAAAGGCAGGGCTTTCACAAGCATTTTAAAAGTTTTGCACCCCAACAAGAAGTCATGCTAGGCTATGAATAGGTTTCAGCCTATGATGGGTTGTGACAATCTTCACGATCGTGGTATTTTTCCTGTTGTTAGGAAGTCAGCGGTAGAGAGGAAAGGTTTACCATCCTGAAGCCTTTTCCCCTTTGCTGTTAGATGTAAGAATGAAAAAAGTAATGGTTTTTGTTTTACGTATGTCCACGTTCAGGATTCATAAACTTAAACATGTGGAGTTCTTGGTGGGCAGTGGCGAGTTTTTACTTCTGTTTTTTCCCCATCTTTCATGAAAAAGATGCCATGTCTCACGTTTTGAATACCATTTTTCTAGTATGATAGCATATACAAAGTTCCAGCATGAGAACAGCTCTACCTGGATAATTGCTATCAACCCTTTGGTTAGCCCAGTGTAACTTGTCAGCACTTAAAAGCTTTACCACGATAGCGTTTCTATAATAAGCTAATTCCTTGGGCTTTTTTCCCCTTACTCTCTTGTAGCATCTTTTGAACTACCCTGCATATCCCCTTTTCCTGCCGTGTAATGACATCCACATGTAGTTTAGACAGATTAGTCCTGCCCAGTAAAGAAAAACATTATGCATTTGTTGCATGTGGAATCACAGCAACAATAAAATAGAAAAGCTAGAGAAAATACCTGGAAGCTTCCAGTGTCAAGGAGGCTTTATGGATGACTCAGGAGAGCAGGCAAGAATGAGGAGTGCTCTATGTATAATGAAATACAACTATGTTGTCATAAAATGTGACCTGTTAAAATTATGTAACCCTGTACCTCTTGCACATGTAATATTTTCAACATAATGGCATGGATCTATGCAGTAGTTCTGTAATTTAAATAGTACCTTTGTTTGAATTAATTTTCGTTCAGCCAGTTTTTTCCCCTCTGGCTTTATGCTGCCTTTCCTTCTCTCATCAGGCCCTGGGAAGGATTAAAAAGAGACTGTGGGAGCAGCTATGCTACATGTTTACATCACGTAGCTCAACAGAAGGTCTGCGTCTGGAGAGATGGTGCAATTTTCATGTCTTCCAACTTCTTTTCTTTTGCTTTCCCTTCCCTCCCCTTCCCTCCACTCTTACCAGTTAGTAGACTTTAATTTCAGATTCAAGCTTATGTTCTTAGATACAGAATTCTTGGAATTTCAGCACTCAGGATTCTCTAGTACATCTTCTAGTTTACTCTGTGAACCCTGGCATAGCAATTAAGGACTTCTGGAGAATTCGGAAATCTTCAGTTGTGTTTTTGATTTTTCCTGCTTTTCTGTAACCTTGTGCAAACGAGTCAGTCTCTGTTTTCCATTGGGGAAGCCACAGAATTGACTTAAAGGCAACTTGGGTGCATCTCTTGTCGTAAGAACAAAATGACTTGATAAAAAAGCATCCAGAAAATTGCTCCTGTTCATAAAAAATGGATCTTGACAAAGTCTGTAACAAATAAAGCAAGTGTGAGGAGGAGTTGTTGAAAAATTGCTGCCTGATAGTCAAATGAGGTCTTCGAGTGAGATTTTACACAGTAGAACTTAGATTTTGTAAGTTGCTGTAAGCATGTAGAGCCACTGACAGATGTGAAACAAAGCTGTGTACTGTTCCCAGGCAGTCTTTGAAAGTTGTTAAAATACCTATGCTGAAATGCAGTGTAGTCTTAACTTGGTCACAATTGCACAATTCTGGATCTAGACTGCAAGCAGGATTTGATTGGACCTTATCAAGGTCCCAGGGACATGGTGTCTCCTGACTTTCATTCTCCTGCTGTTCTGGGGAGCAGTGGTGACATGTAGCTCCTGAGCAGCCTGTCAAGTTCAAAATGATGCACTGCTCCTTGGTAAAGGCAGTTCGTTTTCTCTGTGCTCTACCTGGTCCCAGTGTTAATGTGTCTTTCTTCGTGGGAAAACATTTAAAAGATGCAACAAATAAGGATTTTATGGGCTTTGGTGCACAAGGAGAAACAGTACTTTAGTTCCTGCCAATGCCAGTACCATACTTTCAATGTCAAATGAGAATTTGTTTTATGTCCATGCTGCTCTTTATACTCACAACAAGAACTGTAGTGGCATAATACATATTAATAGCTGCTCTAAAGGAAAGTTGCAAGGAGCCCCCAAAGTTAGTAGTAGTAGAACAGCTTATGTATCTCTTTTCCAAATACAGAACTCACCAGAGTTGCTCTCCTGGGCAGAGAAGAATGGTGTCTTTAAAAGTCAACATGCGTTAAAAATATCTTTGAAAGAGATGGTCCTCTTAAGGCTAGTGATTTCTTGTCTAAGTCCCTCTCCTTGCTCTTCTCTTCCAAAAGACGTGACTTTTTACAAGTGTAGATAGTAGATAACATGGAGGTGTGCATAGCAACTTGTAGAAGTAAGGATGCATGCACTCACTCTTTATATATACACATATGCCCTTTTCCATATATGTATGCACATACACTCACTGTATACTTTACTAAAGGGTGCATTGCTACAAAGTGTGCATTGCTTTGCTTTACACAGGCTATATCCGCAGTGTGGCCTTTAGTAAAGGAGGGCAAACTTGCTTAACTTTTCATACTGGTTCTGTTTTCAGTTTTCTGTAGCCTCAATCACACAGCAATGGGAGATGATGTATTCCACAAGGTTGACAAAAATACCGATAATTTTTATGTAGCAGCATGATTCACAGTGGTGGTCACTCTGTGGTGACACAGTAGTGTAATTTTTATGATTATGTTTGAGTGTGAGATAGCCCTGCTGTGAGTTGGTGGGTTTTGGGGTTGCGTTTTTCTGAAATTTTTGTTTAGAAAAGGTGGTATTTAGTCAGTATGAAGAAGCCAAATACTATATCAGACATGAGGTTATTAGAGTTCTTGCTCCTCTGTCAAAAAAAGAAACGATCAGCTAAGATTTACTGTCTGGTTATAATTTGAGTCCTTTTAGCATAGGTGCAAATTTCAAAGGTGTGAATTTCATGACTGATGATTGGAAATGTGTATCCTTAACCACATGCTTGTGTGGTAATTTAGGCTGCTCTTGCTTGTTTTCATGACAGTGCTGTATATAACCTAATCTGTGGTCAGCTGAGTAAGGGCAACACTTGCTCATTTCTAATTAGCTTCTTATAGTTGCAGATAGCTTTGAATAATCAGAATCATGAAAAGCATTTATTAGAGGCCACTTACTCATCCAGTATTGCACATTGTTGTTTTTTTTTTTTTCCCTGTTCTGCACTTAGTGTGTTTTTGATTAACTGTTCACATCAATTTCAGGTAAGTATTCAGTTCGGAGAAGGAGGAGATTGCATCGCCTCGAAATAAGGCGAAAAAGGCAGAAGAATAGGACAGGATTGTGTTAGTTCAGGGAAGTGGGTAAAATAAAATACAGAATAGAAGTATAATTACATTTTCTTAAGGAGGAAAAAAGAGTTTTGCATTCTGTAAGCAGACCAGAGATTATAATATAAAAAAAACTTCAGTAAAAACTGTAATTAAGAAAATTGGTTGAATAAAGCTTGTTTTGTTTGGGATGGGGGGAGGAGGGAATCACCTGGTACTACTAATGACCACAAGATTGATATTTAACTCTTGTAGTTGCTACAGCACTGCTGTTGTTCTCTAGCTCTGTCTTCCCAGCTGGTAGTAAGTTTTCTTGGTCAGGCAAGCATGGAGAAAAATTTATTTAAATATAATTATTTAAAATAATTATTGGGCGGTGTTTTGGAAAGAGCCACAACCATACTCCTCATCATGTAAGCAGTTTACTGTATGACCCAAAGAAGCCTGGTTGTATGATATTCTGACTGTTGCTATCTTAAGCCTAAGAGACCATTACCAAGGTGGTAACTATCTCAACTCATGTCAAAAAAAAATGTTATTTAGCAAGAGTCTACAGTAGTACCTTGTAAAGGCAGGGTAATCTTACTTGAAAAGGGAGGCAGGAAATGAAGGCTCTGCCCTGTGAAACCTTTTTATCTCACCCATAGCGAAAGCATAAATGACATCAGTGGGTTTGCCGTTACCAAAATTCATTTTGAAGACTTGGCAGTGGGAGGAGTTCCTAGAGGTGACCACCTGTTTAGCACTGTTTATTGGCCAGGGTAGCTGGAGGTGTTGGTTCTGTCATGGTTCTTAATGTTGCAATGTAATCTCTTTTGAGACTGAAGTGAAACTGTTTTGGCCTGAGCTCTGTTGCTAAGTAGATACGCATTTTAAAAAACAAAACAAAAACTGTTCCAGGATGCGGGTGAATACAGTGAGGATGACGAGCAGGTGGACATTGAGACCGTGGAGGAGCTTTCAGAGAAGATTAACATTGCCCGGCTGAAGGCCACAGCTGCTAATACCCAGCCTTCCAAAGAGAAGTAAGCATCCTTGGAGAGCACTACAGTTTTGTGTTTTATTGACGAGCTGGCGTTGAATGAACCCGTTAAACAACAGGTTTAATGGATTGGTAAGATGAAGCAAGGTTTGTGTGAGGTCTTCCTGAGCACTGGTGCTTCCCAGTGTCTGTGAGGACGGGGCTGTCAGAACTAAGTAGATTGAAGGTGTCTTAGCCTTTTTTTTTTTCCCCCTCCTCTCTAATTAACTTGTTCATGGTGATGTGTATCTTGTAATGTAAAATTATGATGAGTGAATTGCCTGAATATGAGCAGGGTCATCTTTGTTTTAAATGTGATTTTGCAAGCTTCGTTTATTCTTGCTGGTGGTCTTGTTATTTTTAGGCAGGAGCAGTCATTAGCTTAATACCTGATCCTGTGACTGAAAGCTTTGTCTTTGGGACCATTGCCCCAGTGAAGACAGTATTTTGTTACATATAGCCTGCCATGGTTGTATAGCTTGGCTGGTTTTTTTGCTGTTGTTCTTTGTTACTGTGGCTGCTCTTGCATTTATAATGACAAAATGCGAAGTGAAAACATGGCTTACTTGAGGTATGTAAAGATGGTCATGGCTATTCTCAGTTGCACCAAACAAAAGAATGGGGAACGTTGCATCCTTAGTTCTTTTTGTTTGAAGAATTTTTTTTCAGAAACTTTGAAAAATCTGTTTGGTGATATTATATACCTCCTGGATAGTTCTTTTTATTTATTTTTTTTTTTCCTTCAAAGATACAGCTCAGCTTTTATCCTTAGATGGTGAGTTTGCTCTTGTACATTGTGAAGATCTTCCATTGTGAGAGAAAAACAGATGTAACATTTTACAAAAAAATAATTATTTCACATGTGTATTGTTCTTTGTCTTTTTGAAGCTCCTGAGATAAGAGAAAGCTGTTAATATATATTAGGGTAGTAATAAACGTGAGGGTTTTGGTTGGTTGGTCGGTCTTGTTGGGGGAGGGTTTGCTCTGCCATCTATATTGAATCGGTGTTTTTTAAAAAAAGAACCAGAACATAATTAATACTTTCTGCAGCTAACAGTCACAGGCTGAATTTATTCTCTGGCATGTAGTGAAATAGTTTGTCTTTTGCACCATGGGTTAATTTTACATCTTTTAGAACAGCTCAATTTTTTCCAGTATGATGGCATTGGAGATAGAGTTCACTTTGTTGAGTAAGCTCAACAGTGTCTTGCTTTCATGTAGTTATACAAGGAAGAGTTAATTTCAAGAGATAAAAATGAGCAATTCTTGGCTGTTGGAATATAGTTAATGAGGATAGAGTGCATGAGATGAGTAGAGTTGGGAAAAACTTTTTACCTTTCTTGCAGATACCATGCTCGTAATTCTTCGGATGAAAAATTATCAGAAAAACGTACGAAGGTATATGTTTGCTCTCCTCTTTCCTTTTGGTGTCACACCTCCATACTTTCATCTCAAGTGCAACTCTTAATGCAATATATCTACCTTCTGTATATTTATGATTAAATGCAAGAAACCAAATGTGTGTATGGGGGGGAAGGGCTCAGTCCAAATCTCATTCAAGAAAAAGAACTACTACTGGCATCAGTGGATTTGAGATTTGGCTTTAGTTACCGGAGGAATGTTTGCTTTTATTTACTAGTGCATTTACTTAGGTTTTGTGTTCTCGGCATAAATAATTTCTACAGCACACGTAAAGTAATGAACAACTGAGAAATGTTTTCATGTGTCGAAGAAGACAGTATGTAGGATTATGTAGGCACAGCACTGAGCAAAGGATTTCTGGAAACAGTAGTTAAAATAATAAGTATTTAGAGAAGTTAAAATATTGCAGAATCCTTTGAAACCAAAATTCATTGCAAAAATTCTTCTGAAGCCTATGCTGTATTTTAGGGTGGCTTTGAAGCCAGTTTCACCAACTGTCCATGATCTGTGATGTACTTGATGTTGGATCTTGAGCTACCTACTGGGGTGGGGCTTTGAGGTGGGATGGGTCCGGGCTTTGAGGTGGGGTGTGAGCCTAGTGTGTGTGTGTGTTATACATTAGAGCAATCTGGTACGTATGCTTTTGCCTAAGATTGAGATGGGTTCCAGGATGCTCTGCCTGCCTCGCCTTCTCCACATATTCTTCTCCCTGCCCTTGAAGTTATGATATGAGGCCCTTCCTTGAAAGAACCTAATTCCCGTCACAAGAGCAGATGCAGTTGCAGCCTTACTGTGCTCAGTCTGCCTATGAGGGCAAAACAGATGTCGAGAGGTGGGTGTCAGGAGGCAGTCTTCTAAGGCCAGCAGGCTCAGAAATAGTATCACTAGACCTGAGGAGTCTTTCCAGTGATTCACTGGGGTTTGGAGCAGACCTAAAATGATGTAAAAAACAGTACATTAATACTACATTTAAAGTATTACTTCATTAAATAAATAGCATAATTTTACAAAACCTGTAAGAGTAATGATGAAATAACAACACACCTTCAAATCTGTAGAGATTAGTACTTATAGGCAAATTCAAAGTCAGAGCCTGTCTTTGACACTTGCTGTTTCTTGGTAGATGCCCGGGGGTGATAAGTTTCAATGCTGTCTTTCACATTCTTACCTGCAGTGTGTTTGGCCCCAACCCGTATGTACCCATGAAACAAAATAGAACTCAAACTAGTTTAACTCCAGGGAAAAAATCAAGCGTCCTATATTCAATGTCGTTGTTTTGTTCATTAGTAGGCTTTTTTGATAAGCGAACAACAACAAAAAATTGGCTCAAACATTCGTGGTTTTGCTGTAAATCCTGTGGTAGCCTTGTGTTGCAAAACATCAAAGCTTATGAATAGAAGGGACTGCTCATGATCTTTTCCTTTAGGGTTGATGTGATTATGTTGGTCATTTCTTGTGGGTTGGCATTTCATGCTTATTGCTTGTGCTTCTGACACTGAACTTTCGTGAAGACATAACAGCAGAATAGCATGACATGAAATCTTCAGCTGTCTGTAGAAACCTTGTAAATCAGGCATGCCTTTGAACATTGTTTGCCATTACATTACCTTTTTTATTTAAGCTGGTCAATACGGTTACTTCTCCACCAGAAACGTCAATTCCGGAACAGAAAGCAGAAGAGTCAAGCAGAAGCCTTTGCTCATTACCGCCAGACACATACAGCAAATGAACGCCGGCGACGTAACGAAATGAGAGATCTCTTTGAAAAGTTGAAGAGAGCTCTGGGGTTGCAGAACCTTCCCAAGGTCTCCAAATCCTACATTCTCAAGCAAGTAAGTATTTTGAAGCTGAAGAGAGGAGAAGAATCATTTAATCTGGACTAGAGTAATTAAGCTACTCTGAACTCTTTGAACAAGTCCCAGTCGTTTCGTGAATGGAGAACGTCACCTTTACAGGACTCTCTAGAATAAAACAGTATCTGAATGAGTCGATATTCCTAAAAGCTCCATGTTGATGACACAGATGCCTGTTTTCAGATTAGCCCTCTCCTTGTTGTATTCTTTGTAAATTTAACTGTGGAAGGATATGTCTTAATTCCTTAGTGGTTTACTCTGTACATCAGGCAATGTAGAAATACATTAAAGACTGACTTTTTTTAGTGCAGGAGTATTATCCTTTTTTTTTTCAGAAGTATCAGTAAGTATCACACTGACATTAAAAACTTAATTGTAAAGATGTAAATGACAGGAAACAAAACATAAGTTGTAGATACATCATCATGCTTATCAGCTGGACCTTGAAATTGTGGGATAAAATTCGGGTTTTTTCTTTAAAATAGATGACCTTTGGAGGAAGGATGAACAAGGTGTTTATCACTTTCCAGCTTGCATTTAGGGAAGGCTGGCATTACATGGTACTTCACGTGCCTTCTCTGAGTCCTCATTTTTCAAGATGATGAAAATGTCTAAATTTTGTAAATGTTTCTGGGAAGGAAAAATATTTTATTATTTTGTGTATCATGGGTTTATAAATGACACTTTTCTAGGCCTTTGAAGAAATCCAAGGATTGACTGATCAGGCAGATAAACTTATTGGACAGAAGAAGTTACTAACACGCAACCAAGATACTTTGATTCGGAAAGTATCCACACTTTCAGGTGAGACTGTTTTTGGATACAGACTAGCTGGAATAATGAAAGAAAAGGGCTGTTAAGAGTGGGAATGAGTGGAGTAAATCATCTGAATCCAGGTGAGTCATTAGTTCACACAAAATTCAGACTCTTGATGCCAAACAAAGACCTGCTAAGCTCTGAAGCAGTGATGCAGATGCACTCATCATGCTGATAAGACCTGCTTTTGTTTTCTGTTATGCCTGAAGGAAGCGTAGAATGATCTCTGTGCTGCAAGCCACAGGCTTGGGTATGCTTTAGTGGGTGAGGAAATCACTTCATTCTGTCATTGATCACTTCCTGAAATGGCTTTTCTGCTCAGCGCTTCACAAGTGTACACTGCTGTCTTTGATCAGCACTGAAACCTCTGACTCTGTTGGTCAGTTTTGGAAGTAACTGTCCTTGTACAACTTTTCTGAGAACTAGTGCTAGTAGTGTCTAGAAGATGGCAGCTCTGTCCATAGAACAATATATTCTGAGCTGCTACTCATCTCGGCATTTCAAGACAAAACCATGTTGTATTTGTGTCTTTCTGTCTCATTTGGAGGTGTAAGAAAGCTGTGACACAAGTTCAGCCAATGCTGACAGACAGACTAACTGTAAAGCAGAAATGAAAGGTACTTAGATCTTGTGTATTTACGGGAATCGGGTCACGTATATTTGAGGTACTTGGTAAAAAAAAAAAATTAAAGTGTTTTAGTGAACCTTCATCTTCATCCAGAAATGGATTAAGTAGGATGGATTAAATAGGCCTTTTGGGTTAAAAAAAAAAATCAAATATCTTCACAGAGTAGTTTTCTGATCTTTAGCATTCAGAGCCGATGGGGAAAAAAATCCTCACTCAGGAGAGTTAGTTAAATATAGACTTAATTAAAGGTAGACCATGGTGTTAGAACATAAACACCAAGCGGATAACAAGCCAGTATAGTTATTTCAACTTGGATCATATTAAATGGTGTGAATCTGCAGAAGACAATTGGTAAAATTTTTGTATTTGTTCAAGGTTACAATTTTCATGTCGATGGTAAACTATATGCGAGTTTACCTCTAAGTGTCCTTGGGTCCATTAGTCCAGGAAATGTCATACTAGGTAAAGGTAACATTTTGTGTGGCAGTCATACATTTATCATTAGGAGAGACGTGATGTTTTTTCACAGCTGTGGATATTTTTAAATGGTACTTGCTCATCAAGCGCTAGTGCTTGTCCAAACTGCTTTCTGCTTATCAAAGTTACAGATAAATGCTAAAATGTATGGATGTTTTTGAAGAAAAAAAACCCAAACAAACCTTGGAATAAGTAGGTAATGACTTCCCTGTGTTATTAAGTATGCTGTTTACTTGGCGGGGGTAATGGTTATTGTATAGTAGTTGAATGGTGTCAACTTCATAGATTTTGGGTTCTGTCTTCAGCTTTCTTGGAAAGAGAATTTGAAGATGGGTTGACTCTCTGATATTTTTTGTAGGGAAGACAGAAGAGGTTGTCCTGAAGAAGCTGGAATACATTTATGCCAAACAAAAAGCAGTAGAAGCACAAAAAAAGAAACAACCTGAGCCAGAAGAACCTGTTGTAACCTCAACTGCTAGCATACAGCAAGAAGGATCTTCTCCCCTCAAAGACCTGACCCAAATACCTATGACAAATAGAAGAGGCAAGCCATTGATACTTGCCAGAAAAGCAGTCCGTGCCACAGGTGGGCTAAAAGCAATGCATGTTTCACAGAAAGGGGAGACAAACATTCAAGCAGCACCCCCCAGGAGGGAAAATGCTAGCTTGCTTGTGCAGGAAACTTCCTTCTTGAAGCAGAATTGAGTATAGGACCAGGAAGGGTCCATCCAATAGGTGTGGAAATCATTTGTTTTCAGTAAGGATGAGACCAGCACTACTGAGTTCTTCAGATGAACGTGACTTCCAAGTTTCAGAATGATAGGAAGTAAACTCCTATGTGGTTGTCCTTTGGTCTCAGAGAGTTTCGCTGCAATCCTGCAGTAATTTCTGAGGGTCAGAGGTGGTTCTCCTATGACTTAAAACCTGAAGCTCAACCCCCAGAATACTGAAGTTGCTAGAATAGATACTGTTTTTAAAACGTCCCTCTCCGAACAAGCGAGCTCTCAAGGTGGTGGAAGACTTGGTCTTAAATGAAATGGCAGAATTGGCAGACACTGGAGAATTTTTTTGGAGCTGAGAACTTCTGGAAGAGTATTTGGCATTTATGGGGACTTTCGCACCATAAATGTAGGAAGGAACAAAAGAATAGCAGAAATCCAAACTTTCATGGTACTCCCACTATAATACTCTGTAAGGATCTGGTGATGTTTCTTATTTGGGGAGTAATAAATAGACCTTACTTTAAGTGGTCTTGGGCTTTTGTAAACTACTGATCATTCTGGTTTCCCAAACCTCACTTTTATCTAGTCCTGGCAAAGCTTGGCATCAGAATTTGGATGTAGTGAGAGAACTTACTTTCTTTCTCTGGGCTGAGCAAGTGCCCTTTGTAATTTCAGCCAGACTGCTCTGATATTTGATCAGAATGCCACTCCGGAGAGTTGTTACACTGCACGGATAGCACAGCCTGGCCCTGGCTTTGTAGGTGAGGTTCCTGGAGCCTGCATAGCTTCTGTAGCAGCTTTCTAATGCAGGGCTTGTAAACCTTGTAGCTGGAGTTCCTTCCACAACTGCACTTAATGTTGGATCACAGCATATCGTTTTCCATCAACAGTGCTATGCCAGAATAAATTACTGATTTACTTTTTTTTTTTTTTTTCCACAGAAGACAACACATCCTGTCTTACACTAACTCCTGCAAGCCTCGTGATGACTCCACAGGGGCAGGTGCTTACACTGAAGAGCCCACTGGTACCAGGGCAGGTAGCAGCCGTTCCTTCCACGCTATTGCAAGCTGAATTAAAGCCTCAAGCTATCAGTACTACCATGACAGCACAACCAGGTATGATCATGTGAGAACATCTTCATGAAATATCAGTATTACGCTGTTCATAAATGTGCACAACAGTTTACCAAGTAACATGTTGTTTAAATTTTGCTTTAATTTTTTGCGTTTTTTTTACAACTTAACTGCCTGAGGTTAGAACCTGACTCTGATAAGAGAGATTTGATATAATTAACTCAAACTATCAGTTTATCAGCGGGTAAGTAAAATTACTGCACGCCTGCAGTAATTTCTGAGGGTCAGAGGTGGTTCTCCTGAGGACTCAAAACCTGAAGCTGAACTCCCAGAATACTGGAGTTGCTAGAATAGATACTGTGTTTAAAACAAATTTTCAGTACTCTGAAATAAGCGAAATACAGGGGAAATTTCTTAATCACCCAACCAATCTATACTTCTATTTTTTTACCACTTTCGGATGGTATTGCAGTGTAAAGTCTTGCCTAGAAGTGCAAGGCTCTTATTTTCCAGGCTTAACTGAGTATCTGAAAGACTCTTGTTTCTACCTCACTCTCCCTTCCCCTTTTCTTGGATAAGGTATTGCTTCTGTGATGATTCAGCTGCCAGGATCAACAGTTCCTGTCCAAGTAAAAGGAATCCTTACTAACTCTACCATTCCCATTACCCTGTCAACTGTTGCTGGAAACCCAGTGCCCTCCACAGCAACACCAGCTGCGGGGCCCCATTCAGGTAGGCTCTTTGGTTTTTTATGGATCTTTTTGCTCGCATGCAGGGAACGTTATCCTTGCAAAAATGAAGGTAAATTGTGTTCTCACTATGAAGTAATGATAACTATTATTGTCTGGGTATTAAAAGCAAATCACTATTAAATGTTTCCAACAGTTCACAGAGGGCTCTAGGGGAGTATAGATGAGGGCTTTTTAATTTTCCTTCACCTCACTGAACCTACTTGCCCTCAACAAAATCAAAATAAATGGAGACTGGAATGTGTCTGGTGTAATGCATCTTACTGGGGAAGCTGCAGCGCTTAGAGGTGGTGGGGCTGTTGAAAGTCTTGGCTTGTTGCATTCAGGCTCTTGGCACAGTCTCTTCCCATACCCTGCCAGCTCTGCTGTCCACTGGAGAGTTGTTTCTGAAGACTGAGTACTGTACCTTGTGTCTAGGCATGGGATGGTTCCTGCCAGTAGCGTGCTGCTTGCCATCTGTCGTGTTAAAAGCAAGCCGCTCGCTTTCTGCTTCATCGTAGTCATTTGGTCACAATGAAAAAGGAAAGTTCACTTCAGATTTGGGGCTGGGAAAAAATCTGATGCTGTAAATAGGAAACTGCTTGGAGGCAAAAAGTAACTAATCGCGTAGTCCCTGAAATGGCTCTGTAGTATTGTGCACAAAACCAGTATTGCAAAATGTGAGCCTAAAAGTAAAGCACAGTACGGGAGAATATTGTCATTCTCTTTGCCCTGTGCATCACCACCAGGATTGTAAGCATTAGTTACTTGCATGTGTGCCAGCCTGCTGAAGGGACCGGGCATGTGGTTCTGGAATAATAGGTGTGGAGCTTGCTCTTGTTCTACACGTTGAAAGTTCTGCTATTAGTGTCTTAAGGTTTGACCAAAACTGTGTAAGTAGTTTAAATTGTGAATAACAGCATACTTGAGGAAAGATCTGAAAGTGAGCAAATTATATTTAATTAGGAATTATCTTGGATCCTGATGGACGCTGCTTTGTTTGGTTTTGCAGAAAGAGAAGATTCATTCATGATGCCAAAGATTGTTAATGTAACATCACTTGCTGCTGAGGGAAGCACAAGTCAAAACCTGAACAGAAACAAAAACTCTAATGTAACAACAGCTGCAGGTACTCAGGCTTCTGAGAAATCCTTGGCTATAGCACCCCTTGAAAGTAGGAAGAGTGATGGCATCCTTTCAGAAGAAAAAGCCAAACCATGTTCTGGAGACAGTGGAGGAGATGGAAGAAATTCCACAGGTCCCACAAAAGCTTCCTTTGAAAATAAAGATGGCTTTCCACAGCTCCGGAACGTATCTTGTTCAAAGGAGGCTCCAGAGTCCTTTAGCAAAAAGCTTGGCGTTGGTGAGTTTGTGGGAAGCCAAGCCAGGAGGAAAGATGGTGATCCTGGAGGGGAAAGATTAAAATCTAAAGAATTGCCATTCCGCAAGCTGCAGATCAAAGATTCCAGGATAGAAATGGAATTGAGGAAAGTAGCATCTGCAATGGAGGAAGCCGATCTGGATGCAAGTGAGTTACTGAGCAGCATCGAGGACAGTGATGACACTGATGAAACCCTCACTTCACTGCTCAATGAGATTGCCTTCCTCAATCAGCAACTGAACGATGATGCTTCAGCTATGTCAGAACTGCCCAGCAGTCTAAACTCAGATTTCTCCCATGAAGATGTAGAAGCTCGTCGGAGAACAGCCAGTGATCTCACCACTGCAGATGGGTCTTCCTTCCAGTTTGGCCATTTGGGAGGCAGTTTTAAGGATCTTTCTGAAGTTCCAGAAGGTGGTGGCTCTATAAGCCCCCTCTTGCTGCACCTGGAAGATGATGACCTTACTGATGGGGACAAGAACTCTGGGGAGCCTTCATCTGAAGCAGACGTTTTAAAGATAGTAATCGGTGCGGAAATGAAGGATCCTCTTGCCAATCTGTCTGTAACCAGTGGTGGGAATGGCAAGACTGTAACAACCTTGGCAGAGACCACTAATGTGACTCCACCAGTTTTGCAGATGAAAACTAACCCAGAAGCTAGTAATGCTGACACTTTGTGGAGGCCCATGCCCAAGCTGGCCCCACTTGGCTTAAAAACAGCAAGCCTGCCAGTGGACTCAGAAGGGCAGAGTAATAATAAAGTGATGCCCTTACTGGCACCTATAGTTGCAAAACTGGTGCCCAGTGGGGTAAAAACGTCATTACCTGCAACTGTTCAAGAAGGGCAAGATAACAAAGTGATGCCCGCTTTGGCACCTGTGGTTACAAAATCAAATACTGCTGGGACCTTGCCTTCAAATTCATCAGGCAAATAGATGTGTGTATTTTTCAACAGAGACCGGAATGGAGGTCTGAAGCAGTGTGAAGCAGCGTTAGAGCTCAGCGACTTCCCCTGTCTGCAACACCCGTTTTCTGTATGGCATCAGCACCCGTCATCTGAGGGCAGGCCCCAAACTGAGAAATAAGTGCTATGGAACTTTAAGCATGTTGACGTATTTTTACCTCACTGTTGTATTCTGAGTGTTCTCCTTCCCCTTCACAAAACAAGGAAGATGATCTATAACCATTGCTGGGCACATGGTATCCTTCAAGTGGATCTTTCACAGAAATGCTTTGTCAAAGGACAGAGAAACTTAAGCTATCAAAAGAGATTTCTTGTTGGTTTTGTTTTTTCCCCACTAGGGAGGCAGCTGTCTTGGGGGAAAAATCTGGATTACTTAGTTTTTGTACCAGGCAAAGTATCTATGCAGAAATGCGGTTGTTCACATTTGCTGTTTTTAATGCTTGCAGAATATGACAGTCGTGCAGAAATGAGAGTGTGGTTACTCTTAAACTTGTTACCTGGAGCAGCAGAAGGGAAATCTGAGACTGTGCAGAGGGCTGAAGTGAAAAGTTTCGTTCTTTGGTGCTAGATGGTTCTCTGGCAGAGACTCTTTTTAGGAGCTTATGCGCAAAAGATTTTAATAAACATCTAGTGACACTCACTACCTGGGGAAGAAAACCACGTTTCCTGGTGTAGTTAGCAGTAGGACATTATGTTAACTTTTTCATACAACTACTAAAAAAAACCCTCTCACTTTTTCCACCTGCTTTTATACAAATACTCCCCCCTTTCATGCTTAGGGCATCTGGGAGGGAAACTTAGAGACGGAGTAGAAAGAAACTTGGGCACCCCGTTGCTGCGTCTCTAACTACATTGCCGAAGGAGCTCAAGTGTTTCCCCAGTTCTGGTTTTCTTTCCTCCTGCCATTCTTCAAGTATTTGCTGGGTAGGAATGTTAATAGGAAGTGTCGCTTCATAAAAATACAGACCGCTTTCAGGACTGTTGTAGGCTGGCGTAAACGAGCGAGGTGTATATGTGAATGTATATATGAAAATATGTGTATATCTTCCCAAACCTTCGATTTCTTTATATCAGGAAAGGTACTCAGAGGTTTGTCACTGCATTTGCACAAGCTGTGTATAGCAAAAGTCAACAAAAACGCTCATTACCAGGGAAATAGGGCAGTATTGAATCACAAGATGTATTTTTTATTCTCTGCCACTGCTTTCTCAGTAACCTGTAGATACTCTTCAGTGTTTAGCTGTTGGATGTGAAAGGCCTACAGACTGTAAAGATATTTATATTTTTGTACACAGTTTTTGTTTTCATAGTTTTCTTGACAAATGAAATTTTCAGCCTAGGAGAGATGATTTGTTAACGAGTGTACACACAATCTTTTCCTATCAAGTTTGTAAATACGAGTTATGGTGCGCTTGAGGGGCTTCTGAACTGCTCTGAGAAGGTAAAAAACATAGCCATGAAAATTACACAGGATTTGGTGGTGCATTTTGCTTTACGTTTAGGAATGTCATCCTCCATCCTAGAGTTCCAGCAACAGCAGCTGGGATTTCCCCCCTGAAACTGGCCCTGTGTGGTGAGGCAGTAACGCAGGAGTTCCAGCTTCGCAGCACAGGGGTTGTGCAGCTGGTGAGAGTGATGCTCTTCCACAATTCGGGAGCAGTGTCTGTCCACCGCGCAACCGTACGTCCTGTTGGGAAAGCTGCATCTTCTGGGTCTGTGTCTAGGTTAGATCCAGCAGGGGATACACGTACCTTCGGTGTTTCCTTGTCTTTTTTTGATTTTTGAATTACGTTGCAGAGGAGAGAAGCCCTTCAAGCTCGGTATGCGTAAAGTTACTCCAGAGCCTGCATAAAAAAGGTTCTTCACCTGGCCGCTCTAAATGGTGTGTTTTAAAGCAGTTACATGTAACTGTTCATCGCCTTGTTGCGTATTTCCTATTTTAATATTTGACACAAGTCCTGTATCGGTGATTTGGAAGAGAGAGTTTAGGTCAGCCTGGGAGTCATGCAGGGTCTTACAGTTGTCACTGAATGCCTTAGAGAAGGGACTTTACAGTATGTATAAGAATTTAGACATACGTTGCTTATTATGAAAGAATTTTAACCTTATTTTAAACCAGAGGAAATCTGGAGTAACTAATTTAGTTTAGCACTACATCAGACTTAAA
Source organism: Bucorvus abyssinicus (assembly GCA_009769605.1). Taxonomy (NCBI): domain Eukaryota; kingdom Metazoa; phylum Chordata; class Aves; order Bucerotiformes; family Bucorvidae; genus Bucorvus; species Bucorvus abyssinicus. The sequence goes on along the minus strand of CM020042.1, from coordinate 17,905,000 downwards.
TTTATTGACCTGGGAATCTGCTTTTTGAGCATTTCTAATAGGCTGAAGTTGCTTATTTTTTTACTCTATAGCAGTTCGTTTTGCCAATAGATTTCATTCCTCCTGTGTGTGAAATGGCAACCAGAACTGTGCTGCGATTCCTTTCAAATTCCCGATCCCTGACCTTTCTTTCTGCACCCCACCCTTTTGTGGTTCCAGATGGCTAATTTTAATTACAGAATTGTGTGCTAGTCGTATCTGAATACTTTTTAAAATTATGTGTGCTTTGCACACGTCTGCGAGACAGAGAAAGCTGTAACGTGAAAACCATTCAAACATTACCTCAGATAAATGCTCTGCTCTCGAGGATGTTTTGTCCATTATCCAGGTAACGGAAAATGCGTGGCCGTATTTACTGTTGGCACTGGGCGCTGAGGAATTCTACTGCAATAAAAATACACTGTGTCAAGATGACAGCAAAATTTTTTTTGTTCCCGAACAGGATTACTAAATTAACTAAGGACAGACCCCGGATTTGGCTGCAAAAAGGGGTAGTTGGTGCAGTTCCAAGAAGGATCTAGGATGGGTTCTACCAGGCAACAAAGCATGTTCGAAATGCTCTTAGTTTTTGCCCTCCTTGTTTCACCGTCTTGTGTCTGCAGCTTAATATTTTGCTATGAATTTAAATGCTGACTCTCTTTTTTCGCTCTTCCCTCAAGCTCCTGTTGGTTTGGAACAAACCTTTAGAAAATGATATATGCTGTCTTTTGAGGCAATAACGCAAGAATATAACACGTAATGAAAAGATTTGAGAATCGGGAGAACAAAGGAAACCCCCGTAAGGCGCACGTTCTCACTAGACCAAGAGACCTGGAGATTTTCTTTGTTTTTTACACATCTGTAAATAGACTGGAATGTTTTTAAGAATATAATGAAATGTCAGATTTAGCTTTTTTCCTTTTATATATTAAGATATATCTTTCCCTCTTTTCTGCTTTTGAAAAATTGATATTTTTGTAGAAATCTAACAGTACAGGACTCTTAAATAACTGTATGTGAGGGACAAAGTGTAAAACTAAAATAAACCAACTGAGGTCGACTAGAAACTGGCTTTGCAAGTTTATTACAGGGAGGGAGGGGGGCAGAAATGACGTGGCCGTGTGCTGTTGGTGACATGTAGCACTGGACTCGAGCAAATGGCACACACGTACACTCTGAGGCAGAAGGTTTGGCAACGTAAAGGTCTGGGGTTTGGTTCAAGTAATCAGACGACTCGGAGGTTTCTCTCTTCAGTCCTGAGCAGCACACAGGAATTGTTAGTTGTCGTAAAAAGGGATTTTGACTTGTTAAATGCAGAAAAGGTACTGAAGGGGCTTTATTTTCACCAAAATGCATCTTAAGCAGGAAGCCATCGGGGTTAACGTTTGATCACGGCATAAAAAGAAAAAAATAACCCCAAACCTCAACAGTTGAAGATTAAGTCCACATAAAATTGCCCTCCAGTCTCCCTCCTTCAACCCCAGACTTGGGTTAATCCTTTGTATCTGTTTCCTTTAGAGAACAACACAGCTGTCTGCTGGGGAGAAGCCTGAAGTTCTGTCTCCAAGTGAAGTGTCAGAGGAGATCCTTTTTTAGAAGAAATACATTCATTGCCTGTAACAAGTCACCAGCTATTGCTTCCACATCCATTAAATGGAAGAGAACACATCTGCTAAACGTTTTGGCTTTTACTTTTGGGTTTTTTTAAGGTAGTAAACACCTGCAAATGAGCAAGTTTGACTTGAAGACCTGAGAAAAGAAAATACGATGAAGATTTATGAAGAACAATTATGCATGATGCTAAGTGAGGAGCTGGAGAAAAGATGTTGCAGAATTTTTTTTTTTTTCTAAAGAGGAAGCTCAGATCTCACCGGAGAGGACAAATAACAATGGGTGATCAGGTGGTGTACTTCTGACGAGACCCTTCGGTAAGGCCTTATCCCACGATTCCTTGTTTTAAGGGGTAAAGTTCCTCCTTGGAATAGAAAGGAACATAAGCGTAAGGTCCCTCTAGTCAGGCTTGCAATGGAAAGAACCTGTCAATAGAGTCCCGTGATGATCTGTGCTGGGGATGTGTGTTTTCCAACAGCCTCACTGTGTTTGGAAACACAGACGATAATACCAATAAGCTTGGTTGACTATGAAAAGTTAAGAGGGAGCTTTTGCAATAACGGATTTACGGCCAGATTTGAGTCCTTAAATGCAACGCAAAAATGTGCAGAGGACCAGTTTGTCCGTAATTAGCAACAAATGGAATCTAAATGAATTAACCATCATTTGGCATCATGGTGTGGATGAATTGTGGTGTTCTCTGTGATCACTGAAGATCGGGGATCTACTCGCTGTTTTAACTGCTGCTACAGAGCAAGAAGGCGGCGTTATACCACTTGGTTATTCCTGTGCATTTGAATTTTGTGTTGCCTCAGCAGGCACTTTTGTTGTCTGTCTTGGGTCTCTTGGGAGTTGGACACCCATGACAGGGTGACGGCTCCTTTGGAAGTCCCCCTTCTCCATTTTGATACAGAATTCTACCCCTAGAAAGATGGGGAGTCTCCACTTGTCGAATGGTCTTTTCTGATCAAGAGGGAAGGCGCAGTCTGTCCTTCTCGCCAACCACCTGGGCCTCGCAGGCTGCCAGCGCAAACAGCCTGGGCAGCGTTTCCAGCAGCTGGAAAACCCTTTGCCCCAGGTTTGCAGCCGCACAACCTCCAGCATGCGCATCAGCACAAGCACATCCCTGCACCGCCTCGGGGACCTACGGTTATGTCTCTCAGTAATGCACTCAGGCATCCCGCTTGCCAGCCTGGGCTGTCTGACCTGCAGCGGCGCGTACGTGAGTGTCCCGCTCCTCCCCTGTGCCAGCGAGGCTGCTCCAACAGCCCCTTGCTGGCAGCAGGATTCGCGGGATACAAAGCACGAGCAAAGATCCCTCCTTGCTTTAACAGCGTTCACTTCATCTGGTTCATCTCGCTCTCCTGAGGGTTCCCTGGTTTTGTTGTAGGACTGTCGGTGTGCAGGGCTGTGGCTCCTCGAGGGTTCAGCCGCTGGCCTTGGCTCTTCCTCCGGTGAAAGGCAGATGGAGGAAATCAGGCTGAGGGACTTGAACCCAGGGGCGATTTTCTAACACGCTGTCTCTGCAGCCCTCACTTCCCAGCCCTCAGCGGGAGGGTAGCAGCAGCCGGCCCGTGCGAGATGTGGCTGGGCAGGGGGGCTGTATCCGCACCGCGCTGGTGAAGGAGGGGGTCAGGAAGGGCAGCCGTGCCTGTCCGCTCACAGCCACAGCCTGGTGGGTGTAAGCGGGGGGGGCTGCGGCCGCTCTCCTGTGCCAGCCTGCAGGGCCCGGCTCCGAGGAGGAGGAGACCAGCTTTGCTTCTGTTGGCTTTTTGACTTTCTCCTCCGTGGCAGGCAGCGGGCTCCTGCTGCTCGGGGCCGCTGTAGTTCCTCCGTCCAGCGCGGAGGGGTGTCCCTCACAAACGCCGCAGCCTGCTGTGCCTTCTGGGCCAAACCCAGGCAATTAAAAAGCAGCTAAAAAAAGATAAGCATAAGCCGCATGCCATTTTTAGTGGCTTTCAGTGGTGATTAACTCCTCGGACAACAGCTGCAGGAAACAACTTGCCTGTTCCTTTCTGGCTAAGCCAAGGGCCTGAGGGCTTGCTGAGGCAGGGCTGTGTCTGCAGCCGTGCAGCAGAAACCGCGAGGTGGGCACCTCTGCCCCTGCAGCACATGGGGCCGGTGGGCACAAAGCTTTTGGGCAGGGTCTGTAGGCTGGCCTGCGTCTGCACAGCTTGCATTAGCAACAGGCTCCCGCTGAGGCTCCTGAGCCCTGCAAGGATATAAAAAACTTCGCTGAGGTGCCAAAGGACCTGGGAAGCGGACTTCGGATCCCTGGACTTTGGGATCCAGTCATACGTGATTGTTATTAGAAAAAAAATGTAAAACAACGCCAGCATTATTCCAATCAGCTTAAAAAAGCGGGGGCAGAGTTTGTTTTTAAACTGTGCTAGTTCCAATCTGCATTAAAAAACTAAATGGGAGGATGAGTGGAAGCCAAAAGCTCACTGGTGTCTGAAATAGCACCGTGCGTTCTCAGCCCACGGGGACCGGGTGACTGATGACCCCTGGACCTTCTGCAGTTGACAACATGATCAAGACTTGTTTGATTTGTAGCTGCTTGATTGTTCTGATTAACAAGACGTTCATTAGCAAGACAGTAACAGCTTTACAGGTGTTCTCAGAACAGCACTCTTGTTCCTCCGGAGGACCAAGAACGGCTGCAGCAGCAGCACGTGCCGCTCTAGGCTCCAGTTCAACGCCTGGCCAGGATTTCCTGCGGCACTAAGAGGAGAAGGGTGGGTCTGTGCTGGAGGCGAAGGATAGTTTGGCAGAAGCAGCTGGGGAAGATGCTGCCAGCTCTTGCACCACCCATCCCTCGCTGCCTCCAGCGTGCCCTGTGTGTCAGACCCCCTTGTAGGAGCTGCACAAGTTGCTCTTGGCCCAAGAGGCATGTGCTCCTCTTTCTCCTCTTTTTCCACCAGTCCTCCTGCCTGCTCAGGCCTGGACCTCTGAGTCCCCATCCTCTGCATAAGGAAAAGGGGCTCAGCCCCTGCTGCTTCTCCCGCTACCCTGGCCTGCCACACTCCAGACAGGGCAGCACCTCAAAGCCCACGCCTGTGGCTACACTCGCCTTCTGACTCCAAGTCAACTGCTGAGCAAATGCTGGCGTTTCTCTTCTTTTGCGAGAAAGGCTGGGGCAGCCTCCCAGTGTGTGAGTGCTAGAGCAGGGCCCTGCTGGTCCCAGTGAGTGGAGCTCTGGTTAACCAGTAAGTTGCAAACAGCTGCTCCACAGCACTAGCCTCCGATGTGTTCTGTTTCTATCCGACTATATCCTGCTTTCCTTCAGGTGCTGCCTATCGTGCCTTATCTTGTAACCAGCAAACACACATCTTGCGCCCCTCCTGTCACGTCTGCGCAGTCCTAGCTTGTCCAGGCAGCGGTATCGTGGTGAGCCCCCTGCTCCCTTCTGCTTCTCTCAGGCTCACCCTGCCCTCTGCATGACTGAGAGCTTGCTGTCTGTGCTCTGATTCACACAGCATCCTCCACCCTGAGGTGTCCTACAACAATGATACGATTTTTGAAGGGATCCTGGAATTCCTTGCTGAGTTGCTTTTCTCCTGAAGTGACAGACTCAACAGTGACCAGTTATTGGGTTTCTTTTGGTATTGCATGAAGCTCAGAGCTCTTCGGGTAAACAGCAGCTAAAGATGCCTCTTCCTGCAGGAGCTGCTCGTTACTCGGCACGGAGGAAGCTGCGCTGTCCTCAGCCAGGAACCCTTGGCCCTTTCTGCATTGGTAGGTAGCTCTGACCCTCCCTGCCTGAGCCTGAGGCACTGGCAGCGCTGAGCTCTGAAAATGCGTTAGCTGATGTTATGCCCTATTTCTGAGACATGCTGAAGCTGGACTTTACTATAAAGCAACGTTACGCAGCTGGAGTGAAACACGACTCGATAAACTGTTGGTGTCCCTTTGGAGCCTGGCTGGAGCCGTGTTCCGTGTGCTCAGCCCTGTAGAGACGGCAGGGCCCAGACAAGGTCCCTCCTGCCAAGGCAGCCCTGTGTGGGAGCAAGACTCTGGGTGGGTGGAAGGCTGGTGGAGAGCCCTCGCAGAACGTGCCCCTGAGATGCAGGGCACGAGGCAGCTGCTGGCTTGGCAAAGCTTTGCTGGGTTCGGGGTGTGTGGGAGGTGGAGCGGGGGCCTGCTGGCAGCTGCTCGCTCCTCTCTGAGGGCCTAGGACAGGTTATGGGGCTGGAGAGATGTGGACAGGCCAAGCTTCAGCAAAGTTCAAACATACATGAACGTTCCCATGTGCGAGATGGAGAACACAGCAGATAGGGTTTTCCTGCTCTGGTTATTTTGATACTGTTTTTTTAATGATGTAGGTCTCGCGTGCTTGCGTTATAACTTGGGTTAAGTCTGCAAAAGCACAAGAGAAAAAGGAGGTGCCTGCAGTTCTTTCACAACAGTCATGATTAACTGCTGCTCCTCAACCGGTGCTCTCACTTCTAGGTTGCAAGGACTCGCTTGTTTTAAATAATGGCTCAAGCAGGCTTTCAGCTCCTGACCACATTGCAAAGCTTTAAATTTACTTCCTCGGCTTTTGAATGTCCACGACAAAAAAAAAGACAAAAGTCTTCTTGCCGAATCCCATCCCTCAAATGTTTTGTGGTTCTGCCATATGGGGCAATCAACTTGGACGGGGAGGGCTTCGTCTGCAGGAAGAACTGTTAATACACAGCTCCTGCCAGGCGAGCTGAGCTGATGGCAGCCGCAGTGGGGATTGTTCACTACCGTGCTGCAGCGCAGACAAGGGCTCATTGTACGGCTTTGACGGGGAAAATGTCCAGTTTCGCAAACTTTGCTGAGCAAGGGAGAAAATAATTATATTGCAGATCAGCTTACAAGGGGTACATTCATGTTTGAGAGACAACTGGATTTTCAAAGATCAGGGAAGAGAAGCACGACTGCCAAAGGGAAAAGCCAGCGGCTTTGGTGACCTACTAAAATTGCTTCAGGTCAGAAGTTATTCCTGGCTGAAGCTGGGTCCCGGGGGGCTGGGTCCTTGGCTCTGCCTGGGAGGCAGGCAGTGCAGGCGGAAAGCATGTGGGAAACCAAGCTCTCCTCCGTCTCCAGAGCTGCTCCATGTGCAGCCAGCAGCCGGGTGCCAGGCGGGCAGCAGAGCCCCGGCCGTGGCTGGACAGAGAGCTGTTGCTGCAGCCGCGCCAGCTCGGGCCCCGATGACCTTGTGTCTCCAGGCTCCCCAGCGGGCGTTTGCAGGGCAGAAACTGGTGGCAGGCTCGCGTGTCCCCATCCTCCGCCTGCCGACTGGGGAGCCTGCCGGTGCTTCGGCGCAGTGCTCCTCCCACGAGCCGTGAACCTGCAGGGCCGGTGGGCTCCCCAGCGCCGCTGGCCAGCCGGGTGGCATCGTGTGGCAGCAGCACCGCTGCCTGGAATTTGCCTATTTTCAACTCCCGGTTGCCGCAGTTGCAGTTTCATTTGCGGTATTTGAGCAAAACGCTGGCAGCGTCTTCCTCCACGAGTTTTTACACAGGAGCGTAACAGGGCGAGCGTCGAAGGACTAGGTTTTATAGCGCTGGGCTGTGATGAGCCGCACGCAGCCGGCCCGGGCTGCTGACTGGCTGCCTTACCCCCACTGATGCTGGGAGTATTAGCTGAAGCCATTTCGGTTGTCTCCCCAAGGGGGGACATGTAATTATCTTCTTTTTGCAAGATCGCATGTAATTTTCTTCCCTCTATCTTACAAAAAAATTGAAACAGAAGCAGGAATGAACTGTGAAACAAGCTGATAACCTATTAATTCTTTCATCAGATTGAAAGCAAAGCTCAAATTAGCCTAGTGCAATAAATCTCGCTGGTTTATTATGAGCATTCCTCTCAAGGAAGCATTCACTCTTCTCTTTGCACGAAGCTGTCACACCGGCACAAACTCACTTTGTTGTCATGGCAATGCCGGTAGTTGCCTTATCTGTTATGCCGAATTGTAGGCACTCATAGGAGCATTGGGCAATTCAGGTGGGAAGGGACCTCTGGAGATCGGTACTCATACCTCCTGCTCAGGGCTAGATCATCCATGAGATCAAATCAGTTACTCGGGGCTTTCTCCAGACAGGACTTCAGAACCCCACGGGACGGAGATGGTGCTACTTTCCTGGGCAATGTTGCTAGGCTGTTGCTGCCACCCTTCTAGCCTTCCTAATTCCAGTTATTGTGGGAATAATACTTCGGGTTTGCAGTGTCTTTGAAATTTATTCACTGTGCTCTCTGTTTTTCACCACCTCGAGTCTATCCAGAAGAGGAATTTCCCTTCCACTTCGATTTCTTTCTCTGTCTGCAGGGTTGTTGCACCTCGCTTCATTGCTCAGGAACATTCTTGCAGAGGCCGCATCGCTATCTTGCGTTCTTTTACCTGCTGAGTTTTTTGAGGCAATGCCCATCACCGTGCCATCTGAAGAGTTTCTTCCGTGAACTTAAGATCTGGCTATACGTTCCTATTTTCCTCTCTTTTGGTCAGTCATCTTGCCAGAGGACTAACTGGCTGTGTTTTCTTGTACTTGACATTAGTTTTCTGCCCACATTGGCACTGATTTGGGAAAACATCCCTAGTCCGCACAGTATTTGCGCATTAGCAATGGTAACAAACACATCCATGCATACAAGTTAAATGTGCGCTCGACTGCCCTTCAGCTAGGCTTACCAGCATGTAAATGTGGCCATTGATCCCAGCCCGTCCTGTCTGTTGTATTCTACGTAAAGCGCACCAGCCTAAAGAAAGAAGAGCATGTGTGTTTGGGTGTCCTTGTGCTGAAGGGCACCCACTTGCCAACTCTCTTTCGACAGGATTGTTTCATGAGTTTTGTGTTTCGCTCTTCTCCTGCTTGTATCATGTTTAGTATGCCATGTCCTGGGGGCAACTGCTGCTCGAGGTTTGTCCTGTTTAATTGAATTATGGTTGCCATGGGGAGTGGAAAGGTCAAATTTCATTCTGCATGGAGAATTCTGCAGGACAAGGCATGTTACCCAGGAAGGGGGAAACCTGGCTTTCAAAGTCTGTGTCACAGAGCCAGGGGCTGAACTGACAGGGATTTTAGAAGGGGTTTATGGTAAGTTGTTGCTCTGCTTCCCAAGGAAATGCAGCTGGAGTTGGGTACCAAGTTTAGGCTTATTGGAAAACCCCAGCCCCACAGCCAAGTGCCACAGCTTTTTTTGGTGCCTCTCTCCATGCTGCCTCTCTGCTTTCTGGCCAGAGACTGCTGTGGCAGAGTCATGCTTTGCCTCAGACACCTACCAAAGACCTTTCAGAAAGCCTCTTTAGAGAACCAAGCACAAGCAAAGGGACTGACATAAACTGCGTACTTCTAGGTAGGGCTTGACAGGGTACCAGCAGTGGGTCTGGCAAAACACAAATAGATGCAGCGCCAGCATTTCTGGTGTTTGGTTTCCAAACAGCATGAAATGTGGTTTGCCTTTCAGCCCCTGGGCCTCATTCCAGCATCTCTGAAGTGAGAGGATAGAGCTCGGTCCTCTCCTACAGGCTCCGTATCAACCCCTGGGGTCTCTCTACTGACCTCCATACCAATACAACTTACAGACCCCAACGCAGCCCTGCCTGCAGGAGGGAGACACAGAGGTGGGCACCCCAGGGGGAAGCAGCAGAACATCTCTGCTCTAGGGGCTGGGACACAGCAGGACGTTTTGGAAAAAACTCTCTTGAAAGGCTTTGTTTTGGTATTTGCTTTTTGTTTTTAAGGCTGTGAAAGGTAAAAAGCGGAGCAAGTAAAGGGAACATTCGTGAGATGTCACCCTCCAGGCAGGACTTCATGAGAACAGGCAGTGCTTGAAACCTGGCCAGCTGAGTGCTGCTCCCCAACACGAGAAAAAGAGAGAGGGAGACAATGTGCACGCTCCATTGCATTTGATTTTCCAGCATTCATACTTGAGCCCTAACAGCAAGTGCAGGGTCGTGACATGAGAGGAAATTTAGAACATCATCAATGCGCTAAGTGTGATTGTAGGAGACAGAGAGAGCAGCTGTGAATACTGATATAAAGGGCTGGATTTCACGGCGTGCAATGTAACACTTCGACAACACTTGTCATCAGAGGGACTTCCATTCTTGCTTGCGCGCTTACAGTTTTGCTGTAGTTCTTTAATTTTGCTAAAAGTAGTAAAAATAAAAGGTATCTGTGGAGACCAGACAGCTATAAAGCACATTCAAACTGTCAGATCTGTCAGCTGTCTTCTCCAGGGCAAGACCCAAAGCTGGCCGAGTTCTGATTTACACTGGCAGCTCGCTGAGGATCCCCAGGAGCAAAACTGACTCCAGCCAGGACACTGCCTGCTTTGGGCTTGTGGAAGGTACTCGTGCTTCATTGTTCTCCTTAGTGACTGGTCTCCGGAAACAAGGCTTGGGATGAAGGAGAATGAAACAAACAGGCTTATTTAGGTCAATTACAGAAGTATGGGCTAATGGTGAACAAAGCGGTAAAGCAGGAGCAGACGAGCTCAGAGGAACACAAGGGCAACAGTGACCTACATACTCTGGGGGAGTATGACGTACTCTCAGGGAGGTTAGATGGCAGGCAGTGGGGAATGCAGAGCTCAGCACGAGAGAGGTTTGCATGCTTCTCTCCTTTCAGGACCCTGGGCCAGGGCCAGGCTGTGCACCGGCTGCTGGCCGTGCCGTCTGCACAGAGCTGGCCTAAACACGTAAGAACATCCAGGGAGACGTCAGCCAAGTGACGCAGAGGCGTGATTCCCATGTGTCATTTAGCCCCACAGGAAGCAGCAAGACCTCTTGCCCGAGCCTCAGGACAGACCTGTAAAATAACAGCCTCCCCATGCAGAACAGCCCAGGAGTGAGGCTGGTGTAGTTTTCATGCTCTTGCTTACGCTGCCAGAGGGAGGACAAGTGAAGGACAATCAGTTGCTTAGACACATGCTGGAAAACATCTTGTGATCCCTTTCTGTGCCTGCAGTTAGGATCTCTCTCTAACCTGACCTGTCCCAACGTAACCTAACCCAACCCACCCTTTCTACAGGAGCAGGCCCTTGGGTGGCCCTAGAGCAGTAAGGCAGCAGCTTTCAGCCTCCACTCAGCCAGCCCTTGCGAGTACTTGTAAGATGTCTGTTGTCCTGGGTTTGGCTAGGATAGGGTTAATTTTCGCAAGAAGCTGGGAGGGGCCACAGCCAGGAGAGCAGAACCGAACCAGCCAGTGGCATATTTGATGCCATACTGACATCCTGCCAAATAAATACAAGCAGGGAGGGTGCTGGCTGGGGCGGAAGCGCACGCGGTTTGGGCGGTGGCCGGCTGGGCGGCAGGTTCCACGTGGTGAGCTCTTGCGCTATACCTTACTCACATTATATATTATTTCATTAGCACTATTGTTATTCCTGTTGTTTCTTCCCTCTTTGTGGTGTTCTATTCAACTCACCTCATCTCCAACCTTTTCTCCCACTCCCGCCAGGCTGTGGGGTGGAGAGGAGTGAGTGAGCGGCCACATGGTGCTTAGCTGCCGGCTGAGCCTAAACCACGACGTTTGTCAGAGGTAGCTGTTCTCCACCGCCTTTCACAAACCTCCTAAAGCCACTGCCAACAGGTCGAAGGGTGTAGGTGTCCACACATCCGCTCGCTGCAAAATGTTTATGGGCCCGAAACTGGGAAATGTATAAAGTGACTGCTCGAAGGGAAACCTTTATCCGTCCTCGCAGAGTTCAATGGTAGGTGCATCCTGAACTTCATCGTTCCAGAGAGCAGTAATTGGAACACAGAAAACTGCTACAAAAGGGAACAAGGATTTGGCATCCCTTCTTTAAGTACCAGCTCCATCAAATGCTTTCGTGTCATGTGGTTTTCATCTCTGTCCCCACCTTGCAAGTAGGGACCTCTGTATCCAACTGTGCCTGCTAGCGCTGGCGAGGGCCAGGGCTGGTCAGCGAGAGCCAGCCCTCACCTATCTGCACTCTGCTGTTCCTGCCTCTACCCGCATCTAAGGTCCCAGCTGACTACTCTAAAAAAGAGAAGAGTTCACGCAGGACTGCAGTTCCACTGTGGGTTTTTGAGACTATCAAACCATTTGGTCCTGCGTGTACATCAGACCAGACTCAGTTAGATCTAAGCCTAAAGAAAGCACCGTGGATTAGCCTAGGTAACATGCCATGGCTTATCTGACCAGCCAAAGCTGTGATGGTGGGGAGTTCACAGGACCCAGACAGTGCCCGGGCTGAGTTTTGTCTCAGTACTTGCTGCGTGTTCTCTCTCGCAGCCTCCACGTAGACAGCAGGAAGCACCACACGCTACATTCAGCAGCTACCACACGGTATTCCGATCCCCCAACACTGAAAAGTGAACAACACTGGCAGGTCCTGCTTCTGGCAAAAGTTTAACAGGGCTGTAACATAATTAACCTCCCTTCACGAGCTGGCTAATGCACCTCTGTGTGGGCCAGGCCACAGCTACTGGGGATAACTGGTCACACATAATGCTGTACTAGCTGAGACACTGGAACAGAAGCAGCTGGGGCTGTGGCATCGCCTCCGGGACCCGCAGGCTTGTCTGCCCCCACAGGATCCAAGTGCTGACTGAGGACGGTTCACAGCACGTGCTGCCCGGGGTGGCTGTGGGAAGTCCTGCAGCCGTTCCTCCAGGCTTAAATCAGCTGGCCTAGATTTTTGTTTATCAATCACATCTGCCACCTCACAGCAGGCTTGGAAGCATTCCTTGCTGCACAATGGATGCGCACCTGCCTTCGGCACCAGGTGAGTCAGAACACGGCCTCCGTTTGACAGCTGAACAGACACATGTATGCACTTCACTAATTACATTGAAAATGGTTTTAAGTGAGGGCATAGGATTTGTTGATCCCTTGAAACACAGGAGTGAGATGTAAGTCGACTAGTTCATCTGTTATAATAGCAGAGCCAAAATTTAAATGTAATTTTTCCCTTCAGTTTAGGGCACATTCTTCCCATTCAGAAAAAAAAAAAATGAGCATAGCTGTGCTTGGGATTTCCAAGTACCTCTGCACACCTTTTGTCTTACTATGGCAATTATCCATCGTTGGTGGATATAAGCCTTTTCTAAGCAGCATCTTCCTATGTTCCATTGGGCTTTCTATACTACATGTTTTGTTTGTACTCCCTGTGGTTTCTCTTTATCAGCAGAATTTCCTGTGAAATTCACCCAGCTGAATGGCATTCATGCATGTATGTTTTTCTTTTTTGAAAGCTCAGCTGGGATCTGTGATATAAGCATATTCTTCCGGATGCATTATAAACCATAGATATCTACATGACTTTTCCGTGGGAATGCATGAAGAAAAGATCCTGTGTAACTGCTGGCTGGAATCGAAACATTTCAAGTCAGGTACTAGGACGCCAATAAAAAGAACCAGGCTAGGGTTGGAAACAATTTCCAGAAACTCATTCTGCTTATTCCTTGTAGCTGTGGCAATAAAGGAGGGAGAGGAAGGGACAAAGCTCGCTGGGGGAAAACAAGTCAACATAAACAACGATCATCACAAAAACATGTCAATGCTGTACATTGAGCTCTGGAGACCTTTGTGTGTCCTCCGAAGAATCCTCGGTGCATTTTGCCAGGGCAGGCTCATATCTAATTAAGAGGTTAATAATTAAATTATTATTAAGCTCGCAATAACTTTCACATTTGAAAAAAAATTAAATGTAAAATGCCCCCTATATACTGCATGGTAGCTGCTTTTCTTCTCTTGTCCTCTACCTGTCTAGTTTCGCATATAGTTATTTTTATTATGGACTAGACCAAAGCTGTTTATCTTTCCTCCTCCACCCCCTCTCCCCATCTGAGTGCCTGCTGTTCACTGTTCTAACAACAAGTCAACAGGTGGAAGAAGGCATTATGACCTTGCTGAATCAACATCCTGTGAGGCTACAATGATAGCCGTTAGCCTAACTGGAAAGCACTGCCATGGTCCTTTGGAGGCAGAAGGGTAGACAACTCTTACAGAAGAAGACTGAATGCCCTTCTTCCACACAGTTTCAAAGTTTGTGGGAAAAATATGTTCTCTGCTCTTCACGTGGCCTGAAATCTGCTCAGGAAAGTGCCAGCAAGGGTGTGGAGAAAACTGTCTGTTTGCACTAATTTTGCAGATGACCGCGATCAAGTTCAACCCATGTTCTAAGCTGTCTGGAGGCTATGAATCTGCATGAGTGTGACGCTGATCCCTGACTAACTCACCTGTCTCTGAGCTGGCCTCAATTGCTCATGCTGGCTGCCACCACTTCCAGTCTGGGGCTCACTCTAATACCTGGAGAGCAGGTCACCTCCGGCATGTTGGTGTCTGAAAAAATGAAATCCTTTCTCAGATCTGTTTCTCTGACTAAGAAATCAATGAAAAATGGCAAAACCAAGCTGTTCAAGCAACCATCCTGGGTCATGGCTGCAGTATGGTAGCAACACATTGGGGTTTCAGAGGCACAGAACACCCTGCTGCCCCTGTCATACAGTGCTTGGGCAGCACTCAGCAGTATGGTGATGTGACCATGGCTCTCCTGATCATGTCAGCACGGCTGGCTGGAAAGTTGCCTCATGCTCCCTGCTTGGCCACAGGTGGTGAGAAGAGCTTTGTGTGTAAAGAGAACAAGTTCAAGGAAAGGTTTTAGTATCACACTGAGAGGGCTTGTGTAGCTCTGAGAGGCTTCTGCTCTATTGCTTTGTGTCTTCTTTTACATGTTCTTCGTTATCATGATATTTTTGACTAGGAAAATAATTTTGTTTACAATAATTTCTAAAATGTTCCTTTTGCTTGGAGTCCTACAGGAATACAGAATTATTTGCAAGATTCTATTTCTTACAAAAGCACAGAAGATTTCTGCAACAGAGAAAAACATTTTCAGATACTTCATTACCTAACACTTAAAAATACGGCATTTAATTTATTGAGGCATCGGTTCTCTCTCATTATTTATGGTGTCCCTCGGAAGACTGTTTTAAGTAGTCTTAGTTAAGCTAAGAACACATCATTCAAGACCAATGCTGCAAATGCCAAAGAAAGATGACACAATTTATTCATGGTACGTTGTCCTTTCTGGCAAGGAAGAACTCATGACCCCTACAGCCAAGCTGAAAATCCTGTTGCCTTTGGTTGTCATTAACTGATCTCAGTCAAGGTGCTGCCCTGTGGAGACGGGCCCTACAGGAACATACTGTAAAAGCCAAGCCAAGCCTTGTTTTGCAGTAAAGGCAATCCACAAAAACATAATAGTGAGAAGATCACAGAATCACAGAAGAGACTTTTAAGACCATCAAGTCCAACAGTTCACCCTGCACTGCCAGGGTCCCTAAACCATGTCCCTCAGTGCCACATCTACTCGTCTTTTAAACACTTAAGGATGGGGACTCCACCACTTCCCTGGGCAGCCTGTTCCAGTGCTTCACAACCCTTTCTGTAAAAAAATTCTTCCTAATATCCAGCCTAGACCTACCCTGGCACAACTAGAGGCCGTTTCCTCTAGGCCTTTCACTTGTCACATGGGAGAAGAGACCAACCCCCACCTCTCTACAACCTCCTTTCAGGTAGTTGTAGAGAGCAGTAAGGTCTCCCCTGAACCTCCTTTTCTCCAGTTCCCTCAGGTGCTCCTCACAGGACTTGTTCTCTAGACCCTTCATCAGCTTTGTTGCCCTTCTCTGGACAGGCCCCAGCACCTCCATGTCCTTCTTGGAGTGAGGGGCCCAAAACTGAACACGGTACTCAAGGTGTGGCCTCACCAGCGCCGAGTACAGGGGGACAATCACTTCCCTACTCCTGCTGGCCACACTATTGCTGATACAAGCCAGGATGACATTGGCCTTCTTGGCCACTTGGGCACACTGGTGGCTCATATTCAGATGGCTGTCAACCAACACCCCCAGGTCCTTTTCTGCTGGGCAGCTTTCCAGCTACTCTTTTCCTGTAATGTTGCAGGAGGCACAACAGAAGGAACACAGTAATTGGCGGGGTGGGCGAGCACAGCGAGGAGCACACATACCATCACAAGCCACACATGCACACCCTTCATGAGCTTCGACAGAAGCAGCAGCGAATGACCGGTCAGCAGATTACCACCTCGACTGCTGCTGCCGTGGCAGAGCTTATGTTAGACACCATGAGCAAGAGGCACATCATGGAGCAGTGGGTTTACCAATTGCTTCTAGACATGCCACTGCATGAAAAGCAGAAGTTTATTTCTCTTCATTTCAAGCTATTTGGTATTTATGGGAGGATAGGACTGGGAGAAGCAGACACCATGCAGGTGAGCTCCATCTGCTGCAGTTTCACCCAAGCTCAAGCTCTGGCAGCTGTAGGTCAGTACAAGGGTTTTTCACTGAGCTTTCACAAGTTTGATATTACAACTGAAAACCGAGCCCTTCTAATGATGAAATAGGTGTGTGGTAAGACTTGTACTGCAATTCCTAGAGGAGGCTGGTGATTCCTGCTTGTGTTTCTTCTGTATTAATAGGATGAATGAAAAAAAGAGCAAGTGTTTGTATTAATAGAACTATAGAAAAAGTTTCTTTGAAAATCACTGGCAAGATCCTTCTCTTTAGGATGAACTGAAGAAACTGTGTCATTTGATCCCGCTTAAAGAATAACTAGAAAGGTAGTATGCTTTAGTCAGAAAATCAGGAACATCCGTTCCCTGTCCCAGTTCCTTTTCACTGAATGTAGAAGTCCACTGACGTTTCAGAGTCAGTCTGCCTCTTCAGTCACTTCGCAGACATGAAGAACTGTAATCACAAATCACATTATGCTGCGCTCAGCTTTCCACAAAAGAGGAACAATGCTAGTTGCATTTAAACAGCATCTCCCAAGCAAACATCTCAGCTGTCCCTTATTGGCAAAGACATCCCTCAGTTCTTTCTCAAACGCAGGCATATTTCTCCCAAATGTGATGACTCTGATGTTTTTCTGTTGAACAAGCAGAAATTTAAGAACTATCAACTATTTTTTTTCCCTGTGCAGCGCCAGGTCCCAGTCCTGTTCTGGCTGGTGCACGTTTCTAACTCCAAGCCCAGTGTGAGTAGACCTACTCGCTAGAATTGATAGCCTGGATAAAACTAAGCACATGTGTAAATCTTCATACAAGAGGGATTTTATTTTTGCAGCAGCAGCTCTGGTTTTCTTCATGAATTTTTCCTCGCCCTTAGCAACAGGGCACTGTTATTCAGCAATAGGACAAGAGGGTCAGCAGGAATGGACAACTTTCACATTTTCTAGAAGATTCCTTTTCTTATGTGCCACCTCTTGGGTTGCAGGCCACCTCTGGGGCTGAAAGCTGACACCTAAATGAGTCTATGATTCTATACTTCTATTCCTAGCTTCCATCGACTTCAATTACTTTTATTTTAACAAGATATGGCAAAATTGCCAACTCTTGCAATTTTACTGTAAATCTCACAAAATGTGGCATCTTTTGGAAAGCCCTGGTTCCTGGAACCTTGTGAGTTTTTGGCACAGCAACAAGCATGGATTTCTCTATGGCACCTGTGTATCAGAACAAAAGCTTAACAAAGGTTAGAAACTGACACTGTAAATTAACTTCCTGCAGGTTACTATGACAGGACTAGAGCTGACAGAGAGAGGAAGGATGTCCTGTGTTATGCCTCCGGGTGTTTTCATCAATACATTCAGGTTTCTAACCAATAAGCCTCTAGATTCTGGTCCTGCAAGCACTTGTGTCTGCTCAGAATCCCACTTAGAATGCAAACAACTTTTCCGTGGAATTCAGGTGGTGCAGGTTCACCGTCACAAGCTGTGATGGTGGCAGCATGCTGGCCACAGTGGGCCCCGAGAAGGGGAAGGCCATAGCCCATGTGGATTGTCTGTCATGGTTAATCTGTGCCTGAACTTCAGCAAATTTTCATGGACTGTATTTTTGGAATGATCAAGTCCAATTGCTATGAATACTCTGGGTTTGAATTAGTCACTGAAGATGGGACAGTCACCAAAGATGAGAAAGGGAGGGAGAAAACCCACAATAGGAAGTAGGGAGCCAGGAAGATGCTCCAAGGACAGAGGATAGATTGCAATAAATAGCAGAGCATGTTAAGGAGAAGGGTGCTAACAGGACTTTTCTACCCTAAGACACGCCGGTTTCCTTTCTGCCCGTTAGGGTTTTGGTGTGGAGATGTGTGTTAGGTCAGTATGGACACGTACATTCCCTTTGAACTCTTAGAGTGTGCCAAATCCTCAATGTTCACCCTTTGACAGCAATTCAGGCTTGGTGGCCGCCCCACCTCCTCTCATGTGGTTAGTACCTGCACAGTAGGGCACAGTAGGGCAGCTCTCTGTCCTGATGTGGGAAGCACAGGAATCAGTGCAGTGGTTTCTGAACTATTCCATGGGAAACAGCTATTAGGCAGTTCCAGGGCAAAACCTCCTTGCTGGCCTGGTGTACGTTTGCTTCTAGGCTCTCGCAGCTATAAGCCAGCACACAAATGTATACAGATTTCTGACTCCATGGGCTTCATCCCTGCATCTTGACAGTGGGCTGTCAAACTTCCAGCAAAAACTGTGGAGAGGTGACAGAAGCAGCTGCAGGACCTCATCACAGGAGGGAACCTATGTGAACCTATGCAGTGGGGTGCCACCGTGCCACTGTGGGGCTGTGGCGTCCCATGGTCATCCCGTAATGCCCTGCCCAGCTGCCCTGGGTTTGGCTTTGCCAGCAGCCTCCACACCAGCCAGCTCTGCGACCGCTGTAGCCCCAGGAAGGGATCCCAACACCAGACGTATGCTGTTAGAAGACGTCTGTCGCCCAAGTGAGGCTACCCTGCGGCAAGGCAGTCACCCCACAACTTTTCAGAAGCACCCTCAGCACTGCTGCCTCCAAGAAGGCCTGGAGACCCTGTGGGTGTCACAGCACTGCTGGGTGTAGCAAGGCCAACCTGGCCATCCCACAGCCTGTGAGCCCTGGCTGACAGCCTCCGCCCCGCTCTGAGTGGCCCACACAGGCCCGCAGCCCCCTGCCCGGTCGCTCCCCCGGAGGCAGGCTGTGGCACCAAGCCAGGAGTGCCCGGCGAGAGCAACCCCCACCAGCCATGGGGCCGGGGGGGTGCGGGACACAACCACGGGCCCCGAGGGGCAGCGGACACGGCAGAGCGGGTCTCTGTGGGCTCTCGCCTTCCTCCACGTCCCGCTCGTTTCGCGGGTGGCAGACGCGCCTCCGATTGCCGCCCATTACAAAAGGCCGCAGCCCGCCCAGCGCCGCCCCCTTTCCCTCAGCCCGCTAACGGCCGCCGCTCAACTGGCCGCCGCACCGCGATCCCTCCGCCAGGCCTTCGCACCGCCCCCTCTCCCTCCACCGCCTCATAGCTCCGCGCCGCGCTCCTTTTGACCCGGGCGGGCCGCCGTAGCGCGCCCAGCCGCCCGGCGCGGGGATGCAGGCGGCGCTGCGGCCGCCGGGAGGAGCGGGGCTGGGCGGTGCGGGCGGGCGGGCGCTCGCTCGCCCCTGGGCTCCCGGAGCCGGCGCGGGGCTCGGTGGGAGGGCGGCCTCGGTCCCCCGCGTCCGGCCGAGGCGTGAGATTGCTGAGCCGCCCCCTCGCTGCTGTTGCCGCCGTTGCCGCCGTCGCCGTTGAGGGAACGGCCCCCGCCCCGCCCGCGGGGGCGGCACGCGCCGCGGCCCCTCCTCGGGAGGGGGGGCACCGGCTGCATGGGCAGGCACTGCGGGGCACCGTGGTGGCCGGCCTCACCGCTCACTGGGCGCCAGGTAGGAGAGGTTTAACCCGGCGGATTAGGCTGGGGCGGGCGGGCGGGAGGAGGCGAGTCCCCTCAGTCCGCAGTGCTGCCGCCGCAGGGAGGGGGTCTGGCGGTTGTGCTGACTTTGACGTTTCTCTCTTCCTTCCCTCGCTCTCCCCATCTCTCATTCTCGCTCTCGCTTTCCCCCGCCCCCGTTCTGCACGGAAGCCGGGAGGATGATTTGCTGCAGGCTTTGACTGGATCCCCCTTTCCCCCCGGCCACCGCTGGCGCCTCGGGAAAGGTGAAGGCTTCGGCCGGGGGTCTGCAGTCGTTGGCAGCACTTACAGTTCCTCTTTGATCTCCTTCATACACAGGGAGTGTGGGGATGTGAAATATTATATGCCTTTATGATCAGGTATCACTCACTATATGTGTGTGTGTGTGTACTTAAAGCAGGGCTAAATTTGTGAGAGTTGAAAACTCCCTCGTGTTTATTCTTGCTGTGCTTCTACGACTTGGCATTTAGTAACCACGTACAGCGCCGTGCTTTCCAGTCTGTGAAGCCTAAAGTGGAATGGATGTATAGGGAGTAGAAGCAAGGGGCTGATAGACCCCGTTAATGGACTCCAATGGTAGGAATTTTTGGTTTTGTCATAAAATGATAGGGAAGCGTAGAACATCTAAATTTTGGATCTGGCTAATTGCTACTAAAAGGATGATAATTTTTGTGGAAGCCACTGAGGATAAGTAGTACTGCACTCATCCGTATCATAAACTCTTGCATTTGGCATTTCTTTTGAAAAAAGAGACTAGAGTTTATTGTGACTGTTGTACTGACCCACGGGTGCATCTTTCAGTTTAGATTACGGCTGATTTGATCCTCTGGAATCTGTAAAGGGAAGGTCTGCCAGCCTCTGTGAATAGCCGAGCAGTGTAACAGGAGTGGAGTTCCTGAGCAGAATCGCCGAGGGATATGTGAACGAGTGTAAGCAAAGCTAAGCACATCGGTATTTCTGCCTCAAACCTGGGCTCGTTCCCCAGGCACAGTTCGTGTGTGGGGCGAATACCCTCTTGGCACCTGGAGATGATGTCGGTCGAAGGGTCTACAATAACAAGTCGGATCAAAAATCTACTTCGCTCCCCTTCCATTAAGCTGAGGAGAAGCAAGCCTGGGAACAAGCGTGAAGATATAGGCAGCAAGGTGAGTGCTTTGTGGTGCAGCCAGCATGCTTTAACTTTGTTGCCTGAGGTCCCTTCTGTGCTAACAATACTGCTTTGCAAGACCTGGTATAACTGTAGAGTGATGTAGAGCAACCGATACTCATAGTCTTGTCTTGTAGCTGGCATCTTTATTGTGCTGCAAATCCTTGCTAAAGACCAGGTCCTGTTTTCAAAACACGCTCTTTTTGCTTGTGTGGTATGTACCCAGTTTGTATCAGAAAGCTTTTGGGATTTCCCACACTGTGGTGTGTGGAATCGTTACAGTTGACCGACAGGAGAAATATATTGCTGCCTCTTCCTCTGTGTTTCCAACTGCTAACGTGTTACCAGCAGTTAATGATACACAAAGACATGTTCTTCTGTATATGCAATTGCTCTCAGCTTCGCAGAGGAGTGTTCTGTGACCATGTCGGGAGGTGTAGGATGGTCTGAAAGATGGAGGATGCGAGATGTGTCTCGGGGATACTGTTCAGATGGGTCTGTGTTCCACAGGCCTGGATGCACTTTTCTCCATGGGCCACCTCTGTGTGCCTCAGATCCCCTTCCCTTGGGGATGACTTGTTCTGGGGTGTAATTGCTTCTGCCTGAAAAATCCATCATTCTTCTTGGTGTTGTGGAGAATTCCTGACAGACAGTCACTCACTGGGAATTGACTGCTGTCATGAGGAGAGGAGGATGACTTAACTCTGGCTGCAGGGAGAACAGGAGGTCGGTGGCATTGCCTTGTGCTGACAGCAGGCGCCTCTGAGTCAGGGCACCTCGTTCTCTCCCTGCCACTGATGTACTTGTAATCCTGGGCAAATCACTCAGCCTTCGAGTAGCTCTCTCTCTCTCTCCATAAATAGGAAGCTTAATCCCTTCCCCCTTGTGAAAACTTGCTAATAAAGAAATGCCTGTAGTCCGTGACTGCAGTGCATTCATTCTGCAGTCTCAAAATTTATCTCTTGGAGTGTGTGTAAAACTTCAGGGGAAATAAATGACATCTTACCTAAATGGCCTGTCCCCAGCATGAAATCCTGTTCTCAGCACTCTGGTTCAGGTCAGAGTTTCCCTGAGATGGCTGTTTAATGCCAAGAAACACAATATTCTTCTCTTGCCAAGCAAGAGAAAAACCTGCTCGGCTTCCTCAGAGTTGTCTGGAGGAGAGTCCTTGGTGCGTGACCTCGGTGAGTGCATGCGCATGCATGTGCTGCATATAATGCAGCCTCTGGACTGCCAGTGAAATGTGCTTTGTAGTTCTTGCTGAAGCTGTTTGTTGATTAGTATTCTGCAGAGACCTCTGTCGAAAGAGCCAAAAGCCACCTGTACCACCATGTACACTGGGCATTGGATTCTAGCTCTGTGAATAGGAGCTGAGGTTTGCACGCTCCTTTTCAGAGCTGGACCTGCTGCGACATAGCCCGTGTATTCTCTGGTACCTGTTTCATTTGGTTTTCCTTGCACGTACCTTTTGGAAGAGCTCCATTGCATCCCTTGTGCTATCTCCCAGTGTGCAGCCAGGGCTGTCTGATCACCCGGGAATATCAGGGATTCATTCCACACCACCAAATTAGAATTTGAGGGCTGGATTTTGTGTATCTTAGTAAGAGCAGTTAATGAGTGAGCTGCAAAGGAACTGCTGGGGAGTTTGATGGTAGAAGCGATTTGCCACGATGAGGAGATAGGTGCTGGTGGTGCTTTCCTAAAGGAATCTGCTCTGAATTTCCCACAAATGTTATGGCCTGCCTTAAGTGGGACAGCTAGAGCGGGCAAGGCAAAAATGAGTGGGCTCCTTACCAAAGATCTGAAATGCTGGATACCTGTGTAGATGCTTCCTCTGCTGTGTGCGTGCTCCTCTGCCTTCCAAGGTGAGAAGCAGCTCTACTTTTCTAAAATAGCAGAAAACAGATCCTCTCAGTCTGCTATTTGGCATGAGTATAAATCCCTTGGGACTAAAATTGAGCATCATCCACATGGCTCCTGAAGGATCTTTGCTGACCTGCAGGTAGAGGTTTTTCAGGCATCTTTGTCTCTTGGACTTTTTGAGAAATGGCTGCTTGAAGAGATACATGTGATTCTTGTCACATAGGCCCTTCCACAGGGGGCCTATGAAGCTGGTGGCTGCATCTGGTCATGTCTGCTGAGTATTGCTTGGTTACATAGATTAGTGCCTGAAGGGTGATATTGTCCTTTGTACGTGCAGATGTAGGTGAAGAGCAGGCCCTCAACAGCCCTGTGGGTCCTCTGAGTCCCTCAATCTTTTATTGCAACCAGCTGCTCAATTTAAGGTGGACCAGCACCCTCGGTGGCACTGCCTTGGCTTCCATAAGCTGTAATTTTCCCCTCCAGTGGAAAGTGACCCTGACATCCCTGCTCTTTCCTAAACAACCCTTTGGTGGTGTGAGGCCTGCCAGGCTGTCTCAGTGGTTAGGGACGGACCCCTTGGGCGGTTAATGATGCGAGGAGAAACTTTGTGAAAATTGGCTCCTTTCAGTGAAGCAGCCGGGTAATGCTGGGTTGGATGTGGGCAGGCTGTGGGAGGCTGGCTCTGCAGAGACCTGTTTGTGCGTTGCTTTGGAAGGGGGAGTGTGGGTAAGAAGAGATATTTTGCATGAGGGCTGTGCAGGGCATGCAATGTGTTACTTGGGAGCTGTACAAGACAGAACTTGTTTTGTGACTTTTCTTATGACTTATTTCTTGCCTAAAAGTAATGAATGGTTTTACTGTACAGCACCAGGAGATTTCTACAGGAGTAAAACTAAGGAACTGATACCTAATCATGGCTATTAGCAAAAAAGAAAAAAAAAAAGTAAGGTGAAGGAACAGGAGCTCTTTAAGTAAAGCTTGTTAACAAATTTGATGTAGTGTTTCGTTTGGTGGCTATTTTCTGAAAACAACTTTTGTTTTGTAGGAGCCCTGATTTTTGTTGCTGGCTGACTAGCTCTGTGTTTTGACTTTTTTTTTGTCTTCTGATGTTCATGGCTTGAATCCACTTTTTCTGTCCTCTCCAGGTCTTCATTTTTTGTGTTGAACGAATATAGACCTAGAGTACAGTGACTTAAGTCTGGGCCTGTTGATTGTTGGGATTGTAACATGTCAGTGTGGTGGCTGGAAGCTAAAATTTCCTCAGATAAGTTGATTGGTCTGTGTTCAGTTTCTAGAGGGTTACTAGCCCTACCAGAAACCCAGCCACAGAGTTGGTCACCATGCTTGTGGTTCCAGCAGAGACACAGATTTGAAAACTGGGTGCTGAGTGCCTTTAGAGCAGCATCAGTCACCCTGAATGAGCGGTACTAGCAGGGCAGTGGGGAAGCTAAGGGTTGAGCCAACTCCCCGTGCTAAACTGTCCTGGTTGTTGTAGTACCCTGCAACTTGGTGACACAAATCTCTCTCTGCTCCCAGAAGTAACGCACCTGAGCAGGAACAGTTCCTGCAGGGGCTGTTCATGTTGTTAAGCTCTACTCTTGTAAATATAAGCATCTTTTTAACTGATGTAGCTGTGCCTATTTTAGGGGGTGTGTGGGGGGGGGTATCCTCAGTCAAACCAGATTATCAATGTCAACGTAGAAACAAATTGCTACAAAACCTGCTACAGGCTTTTCTCTAGAATGGTAAATGAGTGAGTCAAAGGAACACATTCAGAATTTGTTGCTTGTTTCTTTGATCTCTCCTGTTTTTTCTAAGCCAGAAATATTTCAGGTTGCCAGCTGAAAAGAGTGCTTTGACTAAAACCTGACGTTCCCCAACAGGAAGTCATTCAGCACAGGGACTGTTGTATTGTGGACTCGCCCCCTCCAAGTGTCTTGTGAATGTGTGCAGCTGGAGCGCCTGTTCCTGCTCCGCGATGCTGGGCTAGACTGGGTGGCTCTGCAAAACCTTTTTGAGAATTTTGTTCTGAAAATGAGCCCTGACTAAATTGCTCCTAGTGGGACAGGGTTTCCTGTCCTCCTTTTGGTGAGGCATGGTCTGTTCTTACTGCCAGCTTCTGGGCTCCTATTAGCCCAATGGGAGGTCGCTGGTTAGGGCAGCAGAAGCATGTACACATAATTCTGTGTCCTGCTGGTAAGCAAGCACATATTTAAAAGGGAAGCAGATCCATGGAAGCTTGAGACCCCCCGCCATGCCTTGTCATGCCTCTCTCATTCCCAACACACTTCTCCAGCTCCTCAGTTCCCCGCAAAGCTGCAGGACTCAGCTAGGACCACAAACTGTTCTGGACACAGGAGAGTGGAGTAATATTTCTGGCCTGGCTGTAGCTTCCTGCCTTCAGTAAACAGTTCTTTTTGTTTGAAAATATTGTAGCTTCCAACATGAATCACTTTATGCTACTACTGGTCTTAACCAGATCAGGTGAGAATTGCTGAACCTGAACTGGAACAGAACCAAAAAACACACAAGTTTGATTCACTGATATAAATGCTTCAAAAATCATCACCTTTCATTAAATCATTTAAGGTGCAGCTGAGGTTAGCTGCAGAGTGCGATTCTTTCTAAGTCTTTGGGAACAACTTGGTCCTGCAGCAGCAGAGCCTGCTGGGTTCCTCGCGGGCAGTATTTCCTGGAGAGCTGGATGCAGGGCTGAGCAGCCTGACTGTGTGGGTGAGGTAAAGAGCAGCCTGTCTGATGCTGTCATAAGCTTTTGACTTGGAAGGGTCTTTTACATAATGATGGTGCTTTTGAGGAGCTGTTCAGCACAGCCCTATTCACTTTCTGCACTCTACTGGATTCTGAGCAGTGCTCAGCCCACCAGCTCTGGGACCAGTGCAGCCAGTGGTACAGCTGAGAGGATGCATCTAACCCTGGTCTGGCCTTCTGCTTGCTCTGCCTGTTTTGCTTCAACATTCATGAATGTTGCTTGGCCCCAGTTGATAGCTAGAGATGTCTCTCACAACTCTGCACTGTTCAATCTAAACACACCAAACTGCTTCAATAGCTTAGGGGCTGCTGTCCAGAGACAGAAGGGACTTCGTGTCTGTCTCTGGTCAGGCTTATAACCAGCATCTCTTAAAGCAGGGGATAAAGGCTGCTTAGCTTCTCCACAGCCAGACCTGCATTTCAGTGGCATGTCTGTTATCTGTGGATAGAGTCACTGGGTCAACTGGGAGTGTCATAGCTCAGGTGCTGAATCCTTCCCTAGTGGGCTGCTCCAGTCCCCTCTATTCCATCCTCAAATACATGGTGCTCATGATGACCCTGTGTTTGTTAACAATTTCACACACGAGTTTTCCTTATCCCATTCTTTGCTGTATGAATGTTATGAAATTACATTTGTCTGTCCCAAAATTGTGCTATAATTACAGGGTGATCTGGCCAGCTCTCCTGGCCTGAACTGAAGCTGAACATGAGTGTTAATGTGACTTATAGCCACGGGGCATATCAAAGCCAAAGGTTTTCTGGTTGGCAGCACCAATTGCTTTTGGTTCTTGAAGTATGGTGGATATAAAAGCATGTGACAATTCAACATGTTTGGTTTTGTAGCCTGCAACTGTATTTATGGTTCACTGTGATCCTTCCTGCCAATCTTGAGACAAGATGGCTGAAAAGACCCCTCTTTTATCCACCCCTAAATACTGCGCTGTCTTTAGCATGAAAGACAGCAGGAAGACCTCTCAGTGGTAGGGAAGGAGCTGGGCTGCAGTCAGCATAAACAACACAAATCAAGTCATTTGCCTCATGGGTTTAAATGGTTCTTGATTGCCCTGGGTGGTCATATGCTGCTTACCTGGATGGTCTTTTATTGCTGCTGAGGTCTTTCCTTGCATGTTGTTCTTCCTTCAGATGAGCTGAGTATTCTGAGAAGGCAGGTGGGACTTAGCTAACCTTTCTGGAGAGACTCATAAGTAGGTTTTACTCTGTCCCTGCTGTACTGGATAAGCCGTACACATATAGACTGACAACCTCCTTTTGCTTGTGGGCTGTTCTACAGTGGGATGTGAGGCGTAGTGTTTTGCCAAGAATGGATGGTAAGATGGTAAAGGTCAGGGCTGGTCAGAGGTGTTGCAGGTGGTACATTTGCTGCTTGCTGGTCAGAGCTGTTGTTCCTTGTGGTGTAGGGAGGGCTGGTAGAGAAAAGCATCTGCAGGTGCGTTGGAACGAGACCTCCTCCAAAGTGTACCGTCTGTTTCACTAGCTATGTGCTTGATACTGCCTGTGGTGTATCACCTCATTTGTTTCAGGAGGGCAGAACAGTTGAAGTGATGGTTGGGAGTCAGGCCAGGTTGGACCTCTATCTGCTTTTGTATCATCAAGGGTCTGTAAATGCCCGTAAAGATGACTGGTGTATTATTTCACTTTCCTCTGTGTCTAGTGGAAGGCAACTGCAAGGCATCACCTCCATTTCCAGGTGAGAAAGTGATGGGCAGCATTTCACTGGCCTGGCAAATTTGAGTAGGTATTTTGCTTCCTGTTGATCAGGTCTTAGGGAGAAGTTGCTTGATTAGCCTTGGTACAATTTCTCTGTGAGAGTGAAAGGAAATGCCATGTACCAGCTAGTCTTAGGCTTCTTTAAAAGGTCTCTTGTTTTGAAGTTTGGGGCAGGGAGTGGCGCTTACATGGCGCTCAAACAGTGCTTAGCAGAATGGAGCCCTGATATTAGTGCTGAGTGATCCCAGCTAAGGTTTGAATAATTAACTAGCACCAAGCCCATTTTCAGTCACTTTAGGCTTCTGTTTATGTCTGATGTACCTGCCTCCGGAGAGCTGGAAGTTTCTGAGGGCTCCCGTATGGTTGTGGTGCACTCTCTGCTCTGTTTTCCAGCTCCAGATGTGGGCTAGTCCTTGTGCCTGAAACCGTGTGAGCTCTGCTGCGGCTGTACCCACCAAAGGGTGGCTACTGCAATTCAGGAAGACCTCCCACTGTTTCCTTTCACCACAGTGCTGTTTAGCCTTGCCCTGAGCATATCTGCATGTTGTGCAAGGAAAATACAGCTGAGGCCTGCAGCTGTACTAACCAGCAGTGGATCAGTGCTGTGTGATCTGTCTTCAAAAATATTAGTGCAAAGGTGACTTGTTGCTAGTATTTGTATGACCATAGACTGCAGGAGCATCCTACCTCTACCTTGCTTTGGTGTGCATTGGACAGATATGTGAAAAGTAGACCCAGCCCAGAGGAGCTTCAGGCCTAAAGAAAAAAAAAAAACGGTGTGAGGGGAATGAGACATGCTTTTCCTATACAGATGTGACTTTAAACTCCCACAGAAGTCTGAGGCAGACCTAGAAATTGAATCCTGATCCTCTCAGGCCAAATCTTAGCCTTAGCCACAAAGCCCAGCCTCTTGCAGGTTACCAGGGATGTTTCTCACCTCTCCCATGTGAGGACTGTGCTGTTGTAAATGCTGACTTGCTTCCATTGTCACTAATGATTTCGGTAGCTCTGGTGATGCTGACTTTCCAACAGGCTCAAGCAGATTAAGCACTGTACGAATTAGAGCTGTGGAAACCCCAGTAAGCCTTGTAATTTTGCTGGTGTCCCAGGAGACCGGTACTGTTGTTAGTTACTGTGAGGAAACTCTGCTTGAAAATAGTACTATAGAAAAGCCTATGAACTGCAGTTGTGTTGAGTGTTTCCAAGTCAATAGCAATAAAAGTCAGTCCTGCTTGTTCTCCCAAACACAATATTAAAATTCACAATTGGTCAAGAAGGATAATGTGATTTAACAACTAATATGAGATTTCTTACCTGGTGGAATTGGAACAATGACATTCCTTCCTTACAGTGAT
Source organism: Bucorvus abyssinicus (assembly GCA_009769605.1). NCBI lineage: Eukaryota > Metazoa > Chordata > Aves > Bucerotiformes > Bucorvidae > Bucorvus > Bucorvus abyssinicus. Next base: position 17,876,795 of record CM020042.1, on the reverse strand, counting down.
GGTTCTTTAATTTCTGCATCTCCCAAATGCTTTGCATAGTTAGGCTGAAATTTCCCCCATCATGGGTCCAGAGAGATTCCTTTCTCTAGAAGAAAGTAGATTATTAGAGGTTGCATAGTAGTAGAGAGTCACAACAGTAACAAATGGCTTGAGAGTAGGCTGATGGAGGAGTTTCTGAAGGCATAAAACAACTTCATGGCAGTGTCACTGAATTCAAGGTTACAGACTTGTAAAGCTCTCTACTCCTGTTTTCTTCCAAGTAGTCACTATGAAAAACCGTGCTGCCTGGTCAGAAACCCTTCCCTGTCAAAAGGCAGGCCCAGCATAGGGCCCTTGTAGTTTGAAGTGCCAGCTCTGAAGTGTTAGCTATGGCTCCTGTGATCAACAGTGGTAGCCTTTGAGCTCTTCCAAGGGCTTTGAAATTGGTTGCTCACCTTGAGTAGCACCTAAGGGGCTGCTGGCCTTTGAAGTCTTGTTTGTACTAGGGATGTTTTCATTTGCAAGAGAAAAAAAAAAAAGCACCATTGGTCAGCCCAGGACTTTGCTCCGAAGGAGCTTGAGTTCATTACACAGTCCCTAAAGCAACCAAGGTGCTGGCGTTGCTGAAACATTGACTAGGACTGAGGGTGAAAAGAGTGTGTGCAAGACCTGCCTCCTTATTTGGTGACTGTTCAGAACTTGCTGTGCTCTGTGCTTCAGCCATGGCCATGCTGTGGGGCAGTGACCTGGACCGTAAGGGGAGGGGGATTGTGTCAGAGGTATCCAGAGTGGGCATGTGTGTAAGGGTGTACTTGGCTAGCGCTGCCTGTGCTAGAAACCATTGCAAGCTGAGGTTCCATGACAAGTTGTCTTATTGGTGACACAGCATCAAAAGAGTCTACTGAATGATCCTGTCCCTCAAAGAAACAGGAGCAGTGGAAGGACTTCTTTTTGCCAGGTACATTGCATCAGTATTAGTGTCTTTTCTCCAAGAGTTTTGTCTGGGCTGAGTGATGTTTTTCACGCTCCCAACCAGTGCTTCTGTGCTGCTGGAATGTATAAAGGTCGAGTGACCCTTGAAACAGAGATCTGTGGGGTTTTTTTAAATGCAGTTAATGGTTTTGGGTTCTGCGCTCTGTTCTTCAGACTGTCTCTGAGCCTCTTTTTTCCCTCGATGTAAAACAGGCAGGATACTTATCCGCTTACTGCAAAGTGTCCCAGCATCCAGGGCTTTAAAATGGCTGCATAACTCCTTGGGTTTGGCTTATCTCCCAGTTTTGAACGAGATATAGTGGTCCCAAGTGCAGTTGTTTCAAACCTGCTTTGGGGTGTCATCCTTCTCGAGCAGCTGGGTCCAAAAGCATCGCTGACTGTAAACTGGAACTGACAAATTTGGGATCTGCTTTGTTTGTGTAAGCCCATCTGGTCTCAACTCACCTGGTTTTCTTGGACTGAATCATGGCCAGACAGGCTTCAGAAATAGTTCTGTGTATGTTGCCCAGCCATGCCCTGAACCCTGCTATGGGAGTGGTGGTGGAGAGGAATGGGGCCAAGATGACATAAAACGCTCTTAATGAAATGAAATGCATTTACAAATATTTCTGATGAGAATGCAGCAGGCCGCAACGGACATAGTTGTTTCTAAAAGCCTGAGCTGTTTTTGAGGCTGGAATTGGGATTCCACGTTCTTGTGCACGGGGAGGATAATCTTCCTCCCTGATAATCCATGGTTTGCGCTGCGCGTCTCTACAGGCTTCCTGAGCTAAGCTGCTGAGATGTGTCTTTCACGCAATCAGCCACGCAAACAACTGGCGCTGGGGGAGGATGAGGGTAGGCTGCTCTGGGATGGAGGTAGCTGACTGCTTTGGCTGGAACTTCTGGAAGAGTGGGTCTCCCTCATCACTGTTGTGGTGGATGGCTTATAGATGCATCCTTTGCAGAGTTCTCGGCCTGCTTTCTGTAGCAGCACTGCAAATAAGCTTTTTGATGTCCAAGACCCGTGGTAAATACTTTTTTGATGGAGCCGTCAGTGGAAAAGAGAGCGTGGTGGTGGGGGAGAAGATGCAGCACCTGGACTATCTCTGCTGCGCATGGGAGCTGCTCCAGGTCCTTGGAATGAACATCTCTGCCCAGGAGCATCTGAATGTAAACACGACCTTTAATAAAACGTCCAGCGGGCTGATTTATGGCCTTCTGCAAGGCGCGCGGAGAGGAGGCGAGTGCCGGTGGGCGACGCAGCACCAGGGCTGCCGTTGCGCGGCCTGGCCTGCTCGCTCCTGGCTTGCTGGCAGCTTCGCGGGGCGGGCGCCTTGTGCCCTCGCTTCTGCCCCCGCCTGTAGTTCCCTCTCGGGCGGGTCGGGCCCCGGGCGGGCCGGCGCCGCGCGGCGGAGGGGCGGTGCCTGCGGCCTCCTGTCGCCATGGAGGCGCCACCCGGCCAATGGGGACGGGCCGCTCCGGGGGTGGGGAGCCCTGGCTCCGCCCTCGGGCGGCCGCGGCGCGCCAAGTGCGCGGCGCTGTGTTTGCCCCCCGGCAGCGGCGGCTGCCGCCTTTTGGAGGGCTCCCCTGGGCGCCGCTCCGCCGATGCTTTTCCCAGGGACTGTATCCTTGGGTAAGCCCACGCCGATTAATTTAAGCACAGGTTTTGGAAAAAACCAGACAAACCAAGCTTCCAGTCTAGACAAACCCTGTATCATACGCTCAGAGTCTCCATTGCCTCCCCGACAATGTCTGGTCCTTTGTGGTGGAGCTTTGATGACCAACAGGCTGACCAACAAGGCTGGAAGAGAGTACCAGGTTGCTCTGGGTAATAACAGTGTCCTCTGTGGTAGAGGATATAGTCGCATGAGATGCACTGGGCAGCTTCCAGCTCTGCAACTCTGCTGAGGGTACTGACTTGTCTTGTTAGTTCAGGAAAGTCTGCTTCTGTTTTGTGAAAGAAAAACGTTTTACAGGGTACCTGGCACCTGGGGAACTCTGAGGTCACCAGCGGTGGAGAAATACTGCTTGCTGTGGAGAGCCCTGTGATGTGCCAGTGGGAAGAGGAGAGTGTTTGCTGCAATAAGGCGTTTAGTTTTGCTGTCACTGCTCTCCAGAGGAATAAAACAATTGTGAATACTCATTACCTAATGCCTAAAGGTTTGTTGGCAAGCAACAGGAACTCTTTCTAATGGTAGTTTTTTCTGGCACTTAGGGCCTGTGTTGTACTGGGAGGAGCAACCTGGCCCGCCTTAGCCAGCAGCACTGGTGAGGAGGGCAGGAGGCTGTGTGAAGATTACTGGAACTCTCCAGGCAGAGAGGAGCTGGTATTCCTGCCCTGTGCTGTGGGGAGGGGAGTTGTAGGCTTAAAGCATATTTGTGTGGCATTTGGGATTAGCTGAGTTGGAGACCTCTCGTGCTGAGGAGATTGCAGAACTGTAAATCATCAGTGGGCTATGTAAGCTGCAGAAGCCGTTAGGGCAGAAGGAAGGGCTTAGAAGTAAAATCCATTCTAAAATGTCAAAGTGGGTGATTTCCCTTGCTGGGGAGGGGGTCTTGTCTCTGGGCAGCAGAGGGAGGACTGCATATGCATTGTGGCCATCCCTCTGGAAGAGGGATTTACTTGCAGGTCTGCTGCCTGGGTTCTGTCCCATGCCCTGCCCTCCCAGTCTCTTGTATGGTTTAATATGGTTGCTTTTCTCAGATCCCCAGAAAGTACTGTAAACAGCTGCCAAGCAGCATTTTGTGTTGTACAGCATACTTAAATGCTGGGGCCTGGTTGGATGGTGCTATGAGTATGTTTCTATTTTTCTGTGTGTGTGTGTTTAATAGGAAGAATGTGTTCTGGCTGACTGTATGTTACTTTTTGTAGTGTGCCTGTTAGTACAGTAACTTACAACCTACTCTTGTCCCCTGCTTATCAAGTGACACTGGTGTTGTGTTACAGCTGTAACGTACACAAAGTCTTGCAAGATTCTTTGTGTAAACTTTTATAGTCATGATGACCTTGGAGGGTTTAAAAGAAAATTGAATGCAAACTCTGGCACCATTCCTGTGGCTACTTAAGCATGTGCTTAATTTTCTGTGAGGTAGTATGAGCATGAGTAGTCCCATTTCATGCAGTGGATATAATGGTAAGTGCCTCCATGGCTGACTGCAGGATCAGAGTCTGATGATTCATTTCATACACACAACTGTATGTTTGTGCCTGCCTTATATGTATATCATGCAGTTGTCTTTATCATGTTGTTTTGACCAGCTCAGCGGCACTTTGTCCATTAATCCATATTCCCTGGGCATGTTGCTAACCAGTCCTGTGAAGCCTGGAACAGATACTGTTTCTCTTTCCCTGTTTCCTATCCCCCAAATAAACAACCGGAGAGATTCCATTTTTCTTTTGTACCCCTGTCATAATCCCCAGAATACGGACTTGGTTTCCCCTTTTCTCTCCAACTAGAGGCTCTCTGACAGAGCTTCCTCTAATCCAAGCAAGATGCTGACCTGACATGTTCAGGAAGGGCAGATTCATCCCTCAAGTTACAAACAGGTTTATGCAAGGATAAAGCTAGGTTATTTATACCCCAGGACAAGAGAGACCCATGTCTGCAGAGGCCTGAAATTGTGGTCATTAACTTTTCCACATCATAAACCCAAAGATGCCGTGCCTTTTTAGATACTTCTGAAGTGCTGATTATGCTTTCCTCCTCTTTAAAGTCCAGTCCTATTGGATTCAGACATAAGAAAAGGCAAGATTTTTTTTTTTTAAGCACCTTAAACCCTCCACCCAGTATTTAGCTGTTACAGAGAAAAATATGATGAAAGGTTTTAATGTATTCTGGGAAGATTGGCAGAGCTATCTTTGCAGCCTACGACAGAGACCATCTAGTAGTTATCACCTACTAGTTGTCTACATGTGATAGTGGGAGCACTCTCCTTTAGGAGGGGGAGTATAGGAGACGCTGTGCCTCCCTGTGGGCTGCTGCCTGGGATTTGGCTCATCTGGGGTCATGTTAAAACCTAGGCCTAGCACTGGGATCAGTGTCCTGTGGGTTTATAGCAGGCACCTCTCTCATCTCTGTGTCACTGAGGTCCCTGCAACCAGTGCTGAGAAATGTACGTTTTGGATGCTGGTCCATGGCTCCTGCACCTTGCCCTTCTTGTTTCTTTAAAGTGTGTGAGCTTAGGGGTATTGGAGTAGTCAGACTCATTAAAATATTGTAGTTTTACTGATATTTTCGGTATAAGCAGGGTTTGCAAGTAGAGCTGCACAAATCTGACTACGTTCTGTTTGTCCAGCCCGTAAGTTTGTAAGATTACTCTAAAGTGCAAGTGGATACTGGCAGGTGCTCTATGTATTGCATGTCTGCCCTTGAGCTGGCCCACACCCTGGTCACCTCTGTGTGGTCTCTTGGCAGTCAGACACTATCTTGATGTGACAAGAGCTGGCTGTTAACTTACAGCTATAAATCTCTAGAGGCTATAGTGGAAGTCTGTCAGTGCTGTGCAGGTGGTGAGTGGCTTGCTTAGCTTCTGGGTGGGTGACTTTTTTTGTATTTTCCTAACATGGCTTGTATTTCTGCAGTGGTAGAGCCTGTTCTGGTTGCAGCGGAGCAGCAGAGTTAACAGCGTTTATGGGACATTCTTTCCAATTGCTGTGGTCTAAACATATGTACACCAGCATTGAGTTACTTCTTCCTGGAAATAAGCCACAGAGCTATATATAAAGTACGTTTGAACTGTTGCAGTAGTGTTGTCAGTATAAATAGGAGAAAGGGGTAGCACCAGAGCTTCCCTTCCTTAGAGCTGATTCAAGACTTCCCAGTGCTTCATCTCCAGTGGAAAAGGCTGGAGAAGGTGGCTGAAAGCAACAACAAAATGCCACACTGCTAGCCTTCAGGGAAGAGCATAAAATGTGAAATACTTGAGTCTGGAGCATGGGCTTCCTGCTTGACGGTTGCTCAGCTCTTTTGTCTTGTGGTGGAACATCTGTCAGAAATCCCACAGTGTTCAGTGTGCAGCTATGTAGTCCCCCAAAGCCGTGCAGTTTGGTCTGTGACAGTCTCTTGGTTTCTTGTGACCCCAAAACTGTTGCTCAGTTTTCTTGAACTCCGTCTGGCAGATGTTTCCCGGCTCAAGCTATTAGACAAGTAGCCTAGTACTTGTAGAGCTTCTAGTTGCCCTGGTGATCATGTGGTGACATAAGTTTTTTGAAGTGACATCATTGTGTAGCTTCACAGGCTGCCGTCATCTTTTGAACCGTGACTTCTCCCAGGTAGTGCTTATGAGCAAAACATCTGCAGTTTCGAAGTACCTTTCTGATTCTTTGCATGAGATTGGTTAGTGCAAGTCTTTGTGCGGTCAGCTTGGCTGCCGTAGCAGATTGTGCCAGCTTCTGTGGTCCTTTCTGTCACTAACAGATTTTTATCTCACCCAAAAGAAATGTAGGAAGTGGTGTCGATAGAAATGGTAGAAAGTATTGATAAGCACTCAGCAGCCAGTTTTAGTCTGTGCTTGTGGATGGTGTTAATTCCATCCTTAAACTCCCAGTGCTTGTTTGTCTTTGGCTCATTTGTAAACAGGTTCTTCCACAATATTGTTCTACAAGGTGTTTTATTGCAGGTATCAACCTGCGCTGTTCTAAGGAGATAAGAGTGGCAAGGTTTGCAGGTAGAAGGATGTCTTTTCTTAAACAGACTGGTAGAATTAGAAGAAGACAGGCAAGACTGTGGACAGGTAGGAACATTTTCAGGGCTCAGTGCCCCACAAACAATTCTCTGCAGTCATTTCTCTCTGCAGTTTTTTTTTTTTCAGAGGCAGAATCATCGGTTGCATTCTCACAACTCTGACAGGCAATCAGCTCCATTTCATCCAACACCTCTTCTCTGCTCAGTGATGGGAATTGCAGCTTGGCTTCCTGCAGGGACCAGTTCCTGTGCAGGGGTGGCAGTAAGGCTTGTATCCAGCAATTGCCCATCACTTAGCTGCCAGTGCGCCACAACGAGGAGATGACACAAACTGCATAGAAACTTTATAGCTATCTTTTTGCTGGAAGGCATGAAATACGGTTTGAGCTGGGTTAGTACAGTGGTTCAGTGCAAAGGACAGTGAACCGGGATGTTCTGACTCTTAAGCGTTGCTTTGCTGTTCAGTCTTGCCCTTCAAGTGTTTATCTCCTTCTTATATCCTTTGTTTAAACTCTAGAAATGTACTTAAAACTAGTAGTTTTGGTATTTCTGAAGTACGTATGTTGCTCAAAGTTATTTCTTCCCAAGACAGATTCTGCTAAATGCATCTGAGTGGTCGAATGTGTCTAAAACTATTGGCCAGAAAATCATGCATTGGGAGCAATGACTCTTTGCTGAAGACTGGAGTTCCATAATCTCTTTTGTGTGTGTGTGTGTGTGTATTCTGTGGATAAAAATTGCTTCCTCTTGAGTGTAGTTTTGTCAGTTCTCACATTTGGTAATTGTACCAGTTATCCATGCTCCTGAGCCAAAATGGAGAAGACCTGCTTTTCCAGTGTTACTCCCCCTGTTTCAGGGTTTTAAGTCACTTAGATGGCAGCCTGCTCTCTTTTTATTTTTGTTAAGTCACCTTTAACAAAATCCTCGAATAAGTCAGCTTGTGTTGGACTAATGAAACTCTTGTTTACAGACTTCATTTCCCTCAGGAAAAGAAACTGAAAAGGTGCTTGGAAAAATCACAGGAAGATAAGATTAAAGGGCAAAGCATGTGAAGAAGGAAAGTGGACTGAATGGATGATTTAATGAGTTTGTTTAGGATTGCTTTGTAGTTATCTTTATAACCTTTTGTCTGTCTGTGCGGTTTATTGTCTAGTGACTGTTTCCTCTGTGTGCATAAGGGAGAGAGGATGGATGATGTTTCTTGCTGCTGACTCACAGGGGATGTTATACAGGTCTTTGGTGTGCTGGATGTAGGCCATAACACCTGCGAGAAATTGTAACTCTTTGGAAAAGATTAAACCAGTTCTGCATCTGGAGTAGCTGTGACTGTGAACGATGATTGCCTCTCCTATAGTACCAATTTGCACCTTTGAAGCAGAAAGATGTGCTGTGTACCTGAGTGAGTTTGCTGGAGTTGTCCGTGATGGTGGCTGAGCAGCAGGTGCAGTGATGGGGACACTGTATTCCTGGTGAAGGACTTCCCAGCTGTACTGGAGCAGGAGGAGGTGGCAGCAGTGTTGTTGAGGAGACAATGGAAATCTGTGTTGGTGCTGTTTTCTTGAAGTTTGTTTTCTCAGCCCTTGCCCGGGGAGGGCATGGTCTCCTTTCTGGCTGACAGAGAAATTTCTTGTGTGCTCAATATGCATGTTGACTGACAGATGAGAAGAGCTTCTTAATTCTAGGATGCATGAAGGGCAGATGATGATAAAGTCTCTTCTGTAAGAAGCTTATTTCTCAGGGCAGAGGGTAGGGAGGAGTGCAGGAAAGGATTGCCAAGAGATAGGCAGTGAGTGGTGGCTGGGGGTGGGCAAGAAGCTTGGTGGCTCCTTCTGTATATCCTGATTGGTTTGGGGAAAAAAAGAAATCTCTCGTGCTTTCCTTTTGATTAATTTTTAAGCATTCTTTGAAAATACAGTCTCTAGCTTCAAGCAGGAGTGAGATACAGCAATGATGCAGCAGGGTCCATACAGTAGATAGCTGCTGGAATTTGGGAGTGAGGTGAGGTTATTCCCAGCTCTACTGATAATTTGTTGCATGTCCATGAATGATCAAGACATTTTAACTCAGTGTTTCTGGTTTTTTGCCACCTAGTGCTTTTGTATCTGTTTATAGGTTGCAAGCTATGTAAGAGCACATGTTGCTACCTGCTGTAAGCACAGGAGGCCTTCAAGTTCATTGGAACTTCTTGCAAGTACTGTGAATCAAATACTAAATAGTCCAGATAATGTTTAGGGAAAGATTGAATACTAATCTCCTTGTCACCTGCCTCCTTCCATAGGGATGATGTCTGTCTGATAAATGCTGTGTACTCGCTCTATCAATTCCTGTTGCTTTTATTCCAATCTTGGCATCTTTTAAATTGCTGATAAGTGGTTTTTTTAAATATGATTTAAATCAGCTTAAACCAAAACCATTTTCTAATCCCCTGAGGATGCGAGCATGTACTCTGCCCCTTAGCATCACTGCAGTCTTAGGGACGTGCATGCGTGGGAGGACAAGGTGTCTAGTCCTACAGTGGTTCAGGTGTTAGACAGGAGCCTTCAGGCACTGGGAGAGGTGAGCTCTCTGACTTCCTGTGGAGGGAACAGATAACTGCTCTGTGGAAGGAATCTGGTCATAAAGAGGTGAGGCTTTTACATGCAGAGAGTCTCTTTAAATCTTTCCTGGGGACTTAAATATACTACTTAAATATACCCCTTCTCTTAAAAAAGCCTGTATTGGTTGCCTTCGTGGCAGTGAGGGCTGGGTAGGTAGGGGGAGATCTAGAGACACAATTTAGAAGTGTCAGTTGATGACTTTTAGAACAGAACTGCTGTGCAAATCAGTGGGGTGAATAAAGAAATCATGAATTATGAGCATACCCTCAGGCAGGCTGATTGAAAGGCTTTTCTTCATCCTGTATAGCTCTAGCTTGAGTGTTTCTGCTCTTGGACTCAAGGTCAACCACCGAGTTCCCCCTCCAAGCCTTGTCAAACAGTCCACCGATATGTTTATACTGAAAATAAGCTCCAGTGAGAAGAAATGAAGGGGAAGGAGATTTTAATGTGGTGCTTTTCTTGAAGTGCTGAGATGTGGCTTTCCTCCTACAGTTCCCCTTGGCAGAGTTAACTGTGGGGAGTGCTTTCTGTGCCCCCTCTTTTGGTCTATCTTCCCTGTGTCCAATTTAGTTTGAACGTATGTGGTGTTTATAGAGTTCAGCAGGAGGTGGTTTAGGATGAAGCTCCTTGTCGTGGCAGTATTGGTATTAGAAACGCTGCATTATGGCCTGTGTGTTTGACTTCTCCGGAGCCAACAGTTATGCAGAGCTGCCTCAGTTTCTTTGGAGTGGATGCCCATCTCTGACACGAAGCCGTGGACTTTTTAACCATTGGCTGGCTGTCTTTAGGAACAGCCCCAGCTCAAGGTTGGGCTGTGGGGAGGGACTTGGGCAGAGCTGCAGAGGGAGCAGCCTTGCCAGCCTGTGCCTATATCCCTGTTTGGCTGTTTTCCTTGTTCTTGTCTCTCGCTTCTCGTGAGTGCTAAAGCCTGGGCGAAACACAGGGTAAAGAGCCTTTCCTATCTGGGAAGTGATGATGAATGATGAGAAACAGTGACCGTTATGCCGAGAACCGTTTGTTCCTGCTTGATTTCAAACCCTTGTATGAGTCACTGAAATGCTGCCCAAGAGGGCTGTATTTACTTTTTTTTTTTTTTACTTCTAGTCACTGAAGCACTTTTTTTGCCTATATTCAGGCCCTGTGCATGGATTTGGAGGAGACCAATACACAACTCTGTCAGAAAGTCAAAAGTTGTTTCCTTTTATCTCTACTGTTGGGGCAGATTGATGAGGAAGCATTGCAAGTCCTCACTTGTACCTAATCCTCTTACATGTCATTCTCTGAGCAGGGGAAGGTGAATTGGTTTCTTTTTCTGCTACGGAGAAGAGATCACTAGACAGATCGTCTATGTGGGAGGGCAAAAGCAGCCCCTACATAAAGTTCTGGTATCTTGCCTGCTCTTTTTCCTTACGAAAAAGTAACACACATCTGCAAAGGGAACATACTTTTCCAATTTGAAGAAGTGATCCCTCACAATTCTGGATCCCAAGAGCTCAAGGAATGGCTTCTTTGAAGCCTGCCCACACAGGATGCGTGTCTGCTGTGTCCCATAGGGCTCACCTGCTGGTGGAGCTGGTCCGATTGACTCCATGTGTAGTTGCTTAGACTGGAATAAAGCAGGATTGACTCTTTATGTGCCAGCAAACTTGCAGCCTGTTTGACGTAGCTTTTTCTTTTTTAAAATATACATTCATCACACAATCTTCACAAACTTTGCTTACATCAACAGATAGAATTTCCCACATCAAAGTCAAAATAGCATCATCACAACACTAACAAAGGTGGACAATTTACATGCACTCCTCCCCTTGTCCCTTCTCCACATTTATATCTCTGAAGCTCAGATATTCTGGAGGTTTTGTGAAATCTGATAAAAATCTGAGTTGGGGCTGCTTTTACAGTGAGAATGATGGCTGAATGAGAGAGGGAGAAGTTGCTGCTTGCCATGTCTTTAGCCAGGGTTGATAAGGTTGTGTGTGCCTCTCCTCATCCCTGCAGTATTTTAGAATAATTTGAACCTTGGGGTGGGGGTGGGAAAGAGAAAATTGGGGGTTGGGGCTAGTGTTAAGTGAAGAAACAGAAGGTAATTAGGTAATGGTGGCCAGGTCACACTGCAGAAGCTGGTAGGAAATTAACCCTCTATGTATCCTCTTTTGCAGGCCACAGGGACACTTGCAGATGTGTGCTGCTGTCAGTTCTGAGTTCCCTCACTATGTTTCCTAGTAGAGGTGCTTTTAATAGCCTCCCACCCACTTCTCCAGGGCTGTGGAATGGTATTTATGGCCTCCCTGGGACTGCCTTACTCCAGGTGCATGAAGAAGACGATAGAGTGCAGATTCAGCATGTAGCCCCTGACAGCTGGGGCTGATGGGTCAAGAATGCAATCCTGACAGCTGGAATCAGACTGAAAGCAGCCAGCATGGTGAGGAAGCCAGGAGGGGAGAACAGGCGGGAGAGGCTGTGTGGAGAGATGGACAAACGCACGCACGCTGTGTGCAGGCGCGTGTGGAAAGACAGCCTGCAGGGACCCGGGGTTGCTCACGCTCCCCTTCTTCCACCTCCACCCCTGTTTTATTCCCTGTTCTCTCAACTGCCTGGATTGTTTTAAATAAATGTGTGCACGCCCCTGTGCGACCGTTGTAGTGACACCTGACAGAGCTGTTAGAGCTGAGGCTCAGCACTTCCATCAGAACACTCCCCCATCCCACCTCCGCTTATATGCGGGTTTACAAATGTGATGTAATGCTTCCCAGAACTCAACGATCCTAAACCTTTGGGCAAGGCAGTTTCTACCAGCGGAGGAGGGAGAGGACAGAAAAGCCTCTTAAAAAAATATATATATATTAAAAAAAATTAAAAATGCCTATTCAGGCTGCACATACAAAACCAGGGGGAGGCGTTGGGAAGGTGAAGGCCAGAAACCACCTGTAGATCTAGCTGAGTGGTTTTGTTGTTTGTGTTCTCTTGTATGTCAAACATCCCCTGCAGTTAATTCCATCCACCCATCTTCAGCCCTCCCCCTGCCAAACCAACAACAAAAACCCCAATTCCTGAAAGAACAAACAGGCAGAGGAACCTGGGCCAAAGCCAGAGTTTGCATGTCAAGCTGAAGTGCAAAATGAGTATTTCACGGCTGTGTTACAAAGCCCTGAAACTGAAGGCTTTGCAGTGGCAATGCTGACAGCCCCTGAAGTAGAATAGTATACTGTAATTAGTGTTCTGCGCTTAGTGTGCAAAACGAAGCACAGCGGAGCTAAATGTAAAACTTCAAGCCTTTGTTTTTCCACAGCAGTAACAGAACATCAGACAGCACGTTCAGATGGTGGATTAGAGCCTACAACGTGTGTGCTGGTCCCTGGAGGTTAAACGTGCTTTTTTGTGGTGGGGCTCAGGGGCAGGAGGAGAGATGTACAGACAGGGCCAGCTGTGAGGTCTGGCCCTCTGTATCACATTTCACTTATGTAAGAAACAGACAGATATTTCTTAAATGCTGATGCTGACAATGTACAGCTACAATGCATTTTCACATACGGGATGCCAGAGTGCATTGGTATGACTGCTGTGTTGCAGCACGAAAAACACATTGGAGTGTGCGCAGTGGTGCTGAGAACTCTGGGAGCAGAATGTAGGGAGACAGATGTGAGAACCACAGTGCTGTTGTGAAACTTAGGCCCGATGTTAAGAGCTCCCTGCGCCAGTGTATTGCCAGGACTGGAAAGTATTGGGGTCTCAAGTCAAGCTGTATAAGTATCTTTTTTTTTTTTAAGGCAAAAGAAGAGATGATGATGTAGCCACTTCTCAGACAAGATCGTAACTGGTAACTTGATGTGCTAGAGAAGGTTTTCCAGAGTAACCCTCATGGGTTATATTTCTCAGGGATTTCTGTGTCCACTGCTTTCTCACAGATGCGTGTCTTTGCACATACATTATTATGCCCACATTCAGGTAGGACAGGGATGAGGACAGGCATTTTGTGCAGCAGATGATAGATGAACTCTGATGGATGTTATCTTTTCATGCTGACTCGATGCTGCTACTTAATTAAATGGATTCAACCGTTGACTGTGTTATACACAGGCCCACGGGAAGGCTTTTAAAATAAAACTTGTCTGCATGTGGACATTTATTGAAGTAGCAATTCTGGAGTGGAATGGAATAATCGTGCTGCAAGAACTCCCTCTGAGGATGCTCTTGTTCATGAATCTTACAAAGACATGGAGAGGAAGGGGGACTCAAGAACTGTTGATTCAAGAATCGGATTTTCCTTTTCATAAGGGAGCAGAGAGGAGGGAATGGGGGATTAGTTTCAAAGGGCAAAGCTGCAAGAGTTCTTATCCGTGACTTTGTTGAGTAGGGTGACCTCTTTGCTGCTGTCTGTAAATTAGCTTAAATGTCAAAAAGGCAGATTGAGTGGCAGGTCTTAATGAGAAAAAAGAATGGAGAACGAAACAGAAGGCTCTGTAAACACTTACTGTGACCACGTATCGAAAGCTGGACGTAGTCTCTGTGTTTCCTCTTCATCTCGGGAAGGATATAGTGGACCTGGAAGGTGGTTCACAGAAAAGCAATCAGAGCTGATCGAAGATGAGAAAGGGCTTTCGGGAGAGCCACGAACTGAGTAAGTGAAGACTCTTGTTTTTGGAGCACAGATGTCTTGGGGTGATAGCATAGCTCCTTACAAAACCATGAGCCACCTAAAGAAGGTAGGTGGGGATTGACTATTTGCTCTTTCTTCCTGTGCCTGAACTAGGGCACATCAGATGAAACTAATAGAAGTGAGATGTAAAACAAGTAATGAAAGATGGTTCTTCTTGCAACACATACCAGTCTGGTAGAATTCCTTGCCAAAAGATGTTATGAATGCTAAGCCTTTATAGACATAATGGATAAGTTCATGGTAGAGAACTCTACTGAAATAGTTTAAAAATGCAGATCATCTATTTTGAGACTGGGAGATTGACAGGAGGTGAGAAAGAATCAAATTTGCTTTCCCTGCTCTTGAACTTTATTCATACGTTTGTTCATGATACTGTTCTTCCCAACTTTCCTTCTTCACTTATGGCTGCAAATGGGAACAGGGACCAGGGCTAGATACTGGTGTCTGATCCAAGATGGCCAATCTCATGAAGTCTGGAACAGACACATCTGCTTGCTGGACATGGTCTTCCCAGGCTGTAGCCTCCTGCCTAATGCAGGAGGTACTGGGACATAGGGACAGCCCTGTACAGTAACACCAGTTCTCTCCCCTCAGTGGTCTTTTTGAACACTGAAGAGTTGTATGTATCCTCTCAAATACTTTGCTTCTTTATTTAAACATTTCCATGTTTAAATAAATTGTTTTTATAGAGAATGATGAGTGTTCAGGCCTAGAAGAGAACATAGATAGTATTAGAAGGCGGGAGGTGAAGTGATTGAGTCAGAAAACTCTTTAATGTCTTGAGTGTATGAGTTTGGGGAAGAGGGGCTGAAATACTACTGAACTCCTACTTAGTCTTTTGCTGGCGTGGGGAAGGTGATGGGGTGAGTAGCAGCATCATTCATCCTGCAGCTGAAACTCTTTGAGGGATGCCTGGTGTTAAAAATGGCTTTCTCTTGACATTTCCTTTTCCACTTTTTCTGAAGTTGCAGCCGGACTGTAGAAGTCTGCTGGTGGGCAAGCAGGCATAGACACAAGAGCACCCAGCAGCAGTGACTAAGTAGTAAAACCGTGCAGCTGTAGGGAGAGTGCCGGTGAGATCAGGTCAGGCAGGACTGTCACTGTGACTAGGCTGTCCCCTTTGGCACCCATTTTGGTGGAAATTATTACTGCACTGGATGTGTTTACTACTGCTTTCTAGCAGTGGGGTGCCTAGATGTGCAGGCCATAGTGTTTGCTTCCTCTTCCTCCTCTGTGGCTCTTTTGGGCAATATAGACTGTCCCAAAGGGATGCAAAATGATGGGAAGAAGAGTGTAGGGGTGTGAAGTTGGGCTGATCCTTCAAGGATTTCTGTGTTGTCCTTTTAACACGTGGAAAAAATTGCTTGTGGTAACTTCCTCAAAACAACGGAGCTCACGCAAGTGTGAAACTCGCTGTCTGAGAGCTGGGAGCAGCTGGTCATGCATCTTGTTTCTTGAAAAGGCAAACAAGGCTGACAGGAGCTGTTTAGACCAGCCTTTCCGAAAGGATTATCTGCACCTCTGCAGTAAGGCAGAGGTGGCATGGCTTTGTTATGCAGGTGTGGGCTTTCCCCTTGCGCTGCATGGGACTATGCCTGAGGGAAGGAAGGACTGCTCTTGGATGTGCCCTTTCACTTCCAGGTGGGATTGAGCTGCAGCAGGGGAAGTACTTGTTGGTACCTTGAGTGATGCAATTCAGGACTCTACTGGTCTGGTCCTACCAGGTAGGAGAACTGTCTCATGATCTTGGGATCTGATGTGGAAGGAACTCGATAAGTGATCTGCTTAGGCACTAATATTTCTTCATGTTTGTGCAACTCTGAGCAGCCAAATTTAGATTTAAGCCTCTAAAATGGACGAATATCTGTTTTGCAAGATGGGTGTTAACTGCACAACTGATTCTGGTTTTGGTGCCTAAGAGTATGTATTGAGCCTCCGAATCTGAAAAAAAGTTGGCCTTAAGGGAATGGAGAGAGGGTGGTTACCAGTAGCATTGAGGCAATGCAAAGTGAGCTGCAGTCGCGCCCTGCGTGTGGATCGATTCGGTAACACTTGCAAATCGTACAGAGAAAGTTGACTGAAAATGACAAATACTAGTAATAGAAGCTTCCAGATGAAGTAACAAATATGAATAGCTGGCCTTCTCTCTGTGCCTCTAATTTAGGCACGCAAAATGACAGGTTTAATCTTGTAATTGTTTCCAGGCTTGGGTGAGGGTGCTGAGGTGGCCCATTGATTGCCTGTGAAGACCTGAGCAAGCAATGACGTGTCTGACGACTGTGGAAAGCAAATTGGGCCAACACGGGAGCTAATGATGAACATGATGTCTCAGATCTGCAGTGGGACTCTGCAGGTGCTGTGGTTAGCTCAGATCAGACTTGGAAAGGTGTGTCAGGGAGTTTGTTTCTGATTGGGATGTTCTGAACTACCATATGGGAGACTTGTATGAATGGCAGTGGTTATGGCTGTGTGGGACTGAGACTGCACTTGCTGCATGAGGAGGGGGGTTCCTAACTTCTTCAGAAGTGGGATATGGCAGACCTGTATCGACAAATTTGCCCGTTGCTGACAAATCTTAATTCTAGATTAGGAAGTTAAAGTTGGTGTACTTCTGCCCTAACTAACTATATTAATAATTTCTTTGTTTTAGCTGGCAAGTTGAGAGGAATCCAGTATATTCTGTGGTATGGCTATTGTCTTTTCTTTCTGAAATGTTTTTCATTCTTCTGTCAAGTTTTGTGACAAGTGACTGAATATCTCTTGCCCTTGTCACCTAGTCTGGAGGTTGGCCATGAGGTGTATTGTGGGCAGGATGGTGTGAGTGGAGCTCACAAGTATCATAAGACCAACTTTTAAATTTGCTTGTACTCCTTTTCGAAGTTGTTTTTAATACTCGGGGATTATCACGTGGAGGTGTTGTAAGACCATCCATTGGATAGGCTTGTGGGGTTGCCTTTCAGATTCTTTACATTAGGAAGGTTTTAAAGCTCAGACTAGGAGCAAAAGAGGGGGGAATCTTTTTCAGAAAGTTAGTTATGAGTCTCTGGATGCAGGTATCTGTTTCTGTGGTGCTAGGTCTAACAGTACCAGTGGTATGGCCTTGGTAGTTATTGTCTTTTTCTAATGGAATGAGTGATCTGTTGGAAGCCAGAAGATGCTCACTGGCAGTAGAATAATTGGACCTGAAGACTGAGCTACTGCTTTTGTGTCAAGCTGTGTGCTGACCATAGGAAAGAGGTAGACTTTCCACCTCCTAGCATTGCCGCAGATAGTCTCTTGGCAGAGCAGCATGGGGCCTGCACAGACCCTAGAGGGAGAGAGGAAGCTGGAGCAAGCACCACATTTTCCTGTTGGTAGGATGAGAGGGCCAGGATAAATCAGTTAGTGCACTTGTGCACTTTCCCTCCCTCTTGAAAGACTAGGAGGGGGTAGATTTTTCCACACCGCTAAGTATAGGGTAGGTTTTGAAGGTGCAACTGGGTTGATCTAATTTTTCTTTTCCCTGGTTTTGAGCTCCATGTGCCTTCTCTAGGCTGGCAAACAGAAAACAAAGAATACATGTTTTTCTGCTGGTTTGGCCTGCTGGGCAGACAGCTGCCACGCCAGTGCTGGTGCGAGGGAAATGGTAGGTGGTGTCACTGGGCTGGGTGGAATGAGAGAGGAAGGAACCGTTCCCTCCAGAGCAAGCAGCTGTAACATCAGCTCAGCTGTGGTCCGAGATTGCACACTGAGAGGCTCAATATGCATCGTCGAAGAGCAGAAATGTACCTGTTGATGAAAGTTGGTTGCTGGATTGCTGCTGAATAGCTGCATAGCCAAGGTCAAGTAGTGCCTTTTAGGATAGTTGAAATTACAGGCAGCCTGAGCTAAAGCCTGGGCTGAGCAGTGTAAGCACAGCATTGCTAAACTGATGTTTGCTGACGGCGTCAAGTAATTCGTGCCTTATCTTGATTGAGCACTTCAATGGCGCGTCTCTTCCACTTCCTCCTTCCCTGCCAAGAATGTGGTTTCTATAGGAACTTAAACCTCTCTTAGTTTGAGTTGGGAACTGCTGATATGAGCTGGAATCTCAGCAGTAGAAGCATTGCCGCCTTCTTTCTGTGCATTTGTGAGGCTACTTGCTAAATGTATTTTGAAGTATCGCTAATAAGCCTGGAGGAGTGGATATCCTCCTAGCCTCTCTCACTCCTTTCTGCCCCCCAACATTTTTGTTTCAACTTAACGTTGGAACAAAGCTCTTTCCTTTCTTAACCAGTGGATTTGTAAATGGATTTTTAATTTTGTGTTCTTAGACTGAACAAAAATCCAGTGGAGTTTTTCAAAAGCCGTGTTTTCAGAGATACTAGTTTTTCTAGGGAAGGTGACAATTTGGTGTTCTCTCATACTGTCTCAAGGTATCTGGGGTATATTATTACTGAAAAGGAAAAAAGGACCAAGTTGTTCCAGGAACTGGGATATGAAATCTTCCACTTTCCATGTCACTGATTTGAAGGCAGGGCAAATTTGAACTATCTCTCTTTAAGTGGTGGCACCTCAGCCCTACTTTATCTGTTAAAGCAAGGTGATTCTCTGTGTGGGGTTACTTCTGTCACTGTCTCTAGTAACCTGGGCCATGAGCTCAGTGAGACCTTGTTTTTTCACCCTGCAGCCGGACTCCTAAGGTCTGGTAAGCTGTGTGGTCAGGGTGGCATGGGGAACCTGCCCTGCCTCTGCCCTATGTGCACCATGTTGGTATAAATACAAGATGTTCGTCTTCAGGGCAGCTATTAAAGATAGTAGTAATTATTACAATAGTAACTTCTTATGCCACATCCATGCCCTTAAGAGAAGACCATGACCCAGTAAAATCCATGAGTTTGGCAGGGACAGCAATGCTGAGGAGGAAGGTATGCATCAAATATATAATAAATAAAATCAAGCTGTGCAAATGTAAAGGAAAGAATAATTTTGTGTCCGTCAAAACAACCCCAGGGCTGAGAACTGGTTTGTGCTCAGAGTTTGAGTCCTTTCATGCCACAGAGCCACAGACCGGGTTTTGTGCAGTGTAATCCCACTGCAACCTTTTGCTTTGGGGTAGTTGCTAAATTATGATGCTTTCTCTGCCAGGGAGTGCTCCCCAAAATACTGTGTCATGTCTGTCTGTCACCCTCCCTTCCCTGTTTGTGTTTCCTTTTCCTGGCTTCTTGCCACAGAGGCTATGAATCTTTGCGTCTTACAAGTAGCTCTTCCCAGTTCCATTTCTTTTCCTAAAAATTGTTGAGATCTTTGCTCAGGGGGGAAAGCAAGCGCTTTGGATTACTGTCTCTTGCATGTGTCAGTGGTGTGTGGGCTTGTGAACCCAGTCACGTAAGCTGTTCTGTCTCTTGAGATTCCTGGGAGGTATGACTTGGTTGACGAGATGTGATTTCCAATTCCAGCACTGTGGGAAAAATTCACTATTCAGTTCCTAGGAATACGGGGCTGGGACCAGGCTGAACCACCTACCACTGGATGGGGAAGATAAAGAGAACGGGTCAACCTAGAAACAGTTTTTGGGAAAGAGCTCTGTAGAAAGTGGTTTGCTTCTCTTGCTGGGAGGCTGGGAATCGCTGGGCAGTGAATGTTCATCCCAGCTTCTCACCAGTGCTATAAACTGCTTGCAATCCTCTGTCTTTGCAACCGTTTGCGGTGCTCTGGCATGGACTAAGTAATCAGTGGATTGATAACTCCTCCTCTGTACCCCAGCAGTATTTTACTGTGCCTATGGTGAAAACTGAGTAGGGTTGCTTTTGTACCTGGGTGCTTTGTCAGTGAATTTCTAGGAGCTGCGATTCTTCTCAGTGGCAGTGTGAACCAGACCATCAGCATCTGTGTATGGGTCCATTTGAACTGCACTTGTATTTCATAATATTTTTTGTTTTGTTTTTCACGTGCACTAGGTGACTTTGGAGAAGGTGTTGGGGATAACTGTGTCAGGAGGCAGAGGACTAGCCTGCGACCCAAGAACTGGCCTCGTTGCTTATCCAGCAGGGTGAGTCGCTAACCACATTCTTCAAAGCTAAGATAAACCAGGACTGATGTATCAACATGATACATTCAGGGTGTTTCCAGTATGGTCTTCTATAGGGACTCTATTTACCGTTCTTCAGTCTTTTAATGCCAGAGAATGATGAGACTCAGCTCTGTTAATGTAATTGGCAAGAGAGAGGGATTGCATTTTACCTGTCAAGTTTTAATGGGTTCCCTTTTAATGGAACCCCTCTCCCTCTTCTTTCTTTAAGCTAGGTGTTAAATTGTGGGCTTTTTAACTGTGTAATGTGATGAACTTGCACATAACTCCATGCGATGCTCAAGCTAGTGAGAGTATCTAATGGAGCAGGTGATGCTTTTAATGAATTGATGAAAGCCTTTCTGTGTATGCCCGGCAAGTGATGACTTACTGTATTCCTCATCCAAATGAGGAGAAAGATTTCAGGCTGACAGCCCCTTGCATGTGGGTGCTCTGGAGTGCAACACATCTATCAGCTGCAGTTTTAAGTCCAAATAGAGATGTCCAGAAAGAGACTCTGATGGACAGCAAAAGAACTACCTAGAGAGAGATAGCTGAGGTCTGGAGAGGTGGCTTTGTGAGTTGCATGTTTAGCAAAATCATAGACATCTGGGGCCAGATCCTGATCTTGCTGAAGGCAGAGTTCACCCAAAGGGCTCATGGCCATGGGGGAGGAAAGCGTGTCATTGCTGCTGATCTTGTCTGAAAGAACGAAGCCCCTGAAAATTTTTAAAGGGACCATGAAAGAGGCAGGTAGAGGTCTTATAATAGATGGCATTTTGAAAAGCTGAGGAGGAAACACATTTTATCTTGCCAGTGGAAGTGTGGCTGTTGAAATGGGATATATTTATGATTTAGATGAAAAGCTATGATACTGTAGTGGGAATAGATTGGGAAGACAGAAGAGTGACTCTTCAGGAAAAGCCTTCACTGCCTAATGTAGCACTATGTGGGGATACTCTAGCTGGCTGGGTTGCAGAAGTCCATATGAGCTTGGCTCTTCCTCCAAGCTAGTTTATTCAGCTGGTCATCAAACTGAAGAAGAGGAAGGACAGTGAGGTGGTGATGCATAGACATACTCTGAAGACATGAAAGCTGGAATTAGAAGAAAGAAGCTTCCACAACAATTATAGATGATGTTTTCAAATGTACAAGAAACAGGCTAGTAACATTAAGGATGCTGTGTTTGTGGCCGAAATGAGAGATGTGGTCTCAGTAAAACTGGCTAGAAATTGTAGCCCATCATGGCGATATCCTGGTTCTCAGAATTGTTGTGGTTGGGAGGGACCTGTTGAGATTATGTAGACCAACCCCATACTCAAGCAGGATCACCCACAACAAGTTGCCCAGGACCATGGCCAGGCAGCTTTTGATTATATCCAAAGATGGAGACTCAACATCTCTGGACAGTGTGTTCCAGTGTTTGACTACTCGCACAGTAACCAGATGGGGGGAAAAAAAAAAAGCAGCGGGGTGTTTGAGTTTTTTTTCTTTTCTTTTTCCTTTGTGTTCAAATGGAATTTAATTTCGACCCATTGCCTCTTTCTGTCAGTGGACAATCTGTTAAACTGCAGACAGTTTG
The DNA here is from genome assembly GCA_009769605.1 of Bucorvus abyssinicus. Taxonomy (NCBI): domain Eukaryota; kingdom Metazoa; phylum Chordata; class Aves; order Bucerotiformes; family Bucorvidae; genus Bucorvus; species Bucorvus abyssinicus. The sequence goes on along the minus strand of CM020042.1, from coordinate 17,855,293 downwards.
AGTTCCACATCTGCACTTGACAGCATCCTTTACACTTGAACTCTCTGGAGCCAGGCAAATATATTCCAGTGAGTGTAGGTTCTTCCTCTGCATCTTTTCTGACACTGAATATCTTCACACTTGAAGAGGGCAAGGAGAGGGAGAACAAAACAAGTGCAGTAAACAGATGTTTTGGGCTCATGCATAGCTAAAGATAGATTAGTTTTGTTAATAGTGATGTCCTCTGATGACCTTGTGCATGCCTGACATTAATTTAATCAAGCAATGAGGACACCTGGGGATTCTTTTGGGTAATTAAAAGGTTATGTGGTTCCTTATGGCTTTGCAAGGGATTTCCTGTTCTTGGTGGTAGCATCTCCTGGCCTGGGCAGGAAACCTATGGACTATACCAGATGCATATTGTTACAGTTTAATGGCTTACATGACGTGCTGCTTTTGGGCCATGGCTGGTCTGCTTTGTGATGCTGTTGTGATTTGCTGTCAAGACGATCTCTAACAAAACTAGCATTAGTTAAGGAGTCAAAGCATGAGAGGGATACTGGTGCAGACCTTGCCAAGTTGTTGCAAGTTCAGTTTGGGGTTCTTGGGTTTTGTTTATTTTTCTTCCACCATTCTCATTTGTAGTGAATTTCTCTTGATTTGCAAGAATCCTGACAGTACATGAGATTTACTTTGTTTAATTTTGTTTCTATTTATTTGAATTCACTGGGCACCCAGGCTTCTTACCTGAGGCTGATGTAGCAGACTGGGTATGGCTTGTGCACAGTTGGTTCCTGACCTGTCCATGCAACTTGGTCATCTTCAGCTGTGCTCCAGATACTCCAGTGATTTCCTCAGCCCTCTGCTTATCTACTGAGATTTTGCAGTCCTAACATGCAGATGCTTTGCTCCTCCAGTCCGTCCTACCCCTAAAAGCTGAATTTGTGTAACAGCTCTGTATTTTCCTAAGAACACTTTCAACATACCTAGATTCATTTGGTTAAGATCAAAACAGTTACCCCAGGCATCCTGACTTCATCCACACCAGCCATACAAATGTGTAAGTGAATAAGGACTTGTGCGTGAGAAGCTTTAGTGTTCTTTGAGCAGAATCTTAACTCTGGTCTCTGGTTTGCCTAAAGTGATTTTTTTTCTTTTTTTTTTTTTTTTTTTTAAAGTATGATTGCTTTTCTGGATTTTCTCTCTTCTGAAGCTCCTAAATACCCTGAGAAGTTTCTGAATCTCCTGAAATAAGCAGTTCCCAAAGTAACCCAAGCTTGTTCCAACTCCATAGTGGTGCCAAATTGCTGAATGTTACATTATTTTCTTTCCTTCTCACTGGCTTTTGAACCTTTTATCCTTTCTTTTCTTTGACCCTAATGAGGCTTTCGCTCTGGCAGTGTGTGACAGCACCTTTGCTGACCCTGGTATTGTTTTGGTGGGATGCTTGTGTTAGAGGAGGCTTTTTCTTCAGGTCTGCCATAAAGGCTAAAGGTCCAGAGTGCTGCACATATACTAGGCCACCACTTTCACGTAAGGCTGTCGTCTTGGGAGATAAGACAACAAATCTGCTGCCTGCACTCGCCTCTTCTTATGCTGGCAAGTGAAATAAACCAAAAGCTTAATCTGATACCTGTTAGGGTTATGCAGTGAGTAACAAAGTCAGTCTGGTGGGAGGAGTGAGGGCGACAGAAATGTACCGAATGTTTTACTTCTTGTGGCAGGACCAATGCTCTGTCCTCCTTTTCTTTAATTTTTTTTTTTTTTTCCCTTTGCTGTTTCCCTGCTCTTCTGTCATTTTGGTTTATTCTCTTTTTTTTTTTTTTTTTGCAGTAGCTAGTTGAGGTTTTGTTTCCTAGAAACAAGAAGAGAAACAAAGCTTAAGAAAATCCTCTGAGGATGACTAGCATTAAAAAAAGAAAAAAAAAAAGGGGGGTGGGTGGGATGTGTGGGGGAACATCTATCCATTTAAATTCTAGACCAGCTGTTCAGATAGGTTGACTAGTTTATCTGATTTTGGCATTGTGTTTATGTTGTTTTTTAAGCTTTGTAGGTTGGTATGACTGACTGATTTATTTTGCTTCTCTTTATTGTTCCTTCCTTGGCTCTCAGTTGGCCATGATAGCTGGTTGGGAACCTTGTCTTCATGTGACACACTTGCCTACTTGAGGAAGCAGCCTGTACTTTTTCTTCCATGGAAGCCAGGAAGCAGTGCTTCATGCTATTCAGTGTGCAATGTCATTTCTACACTATTCTGTTATGTTCTGGCCAGCTTAAGCCTCTTTCTAGCTCTGCTCATCGATTCAAGCCATTCTGAGAGAAGTCAGATATTTTTCACATTAGTTCCCCAGTTCACTGTTGGGAAAATTGGTATTTGATACATAGCACATATAATGAGTTGATCGGTCTCAGCTTGCATATTTTCCTCCCCCACCTTCCACTCTCTAGCATAGCTCTTTACATACAGCAGCTCCTGCTGAAGGCAGACACGGTTCAAAAACAGTGAATCCACTGTGAGACGTAGTGAAATGAATTTCTTTGGGTTTCTCTCAGGAATTAATGTAGCCAGCACAGAGACAGCCCCGTACTAGCTCTGTGTGTGTGCAGTACAACTGCTGAACAAGTTATTTGGATGCCCCCATATTCTGTACCATTTCAGAATGAATCACCCTGTTTGTAGACAGGAAGAGGGGGACGATAAGGAGCTATATGATCGAAGATGAAGATACCAAATCTTTTCTCCTGTGGCATTTTGCTGCAAGATCCTGTTGAAGACCTAGACTTGTTCTTGTTTCACCTTTATCACCTCGAGGCTTTTTGAGGTAGGATAACTAATATTCAGAAGTGAATAGTGGTGTGTGTTCAAAGTCAGAAAACTGCACAGCTCTCTGGGTCAAATTTTATTTTACTGCTCCTGTGCTGTTGGACGTAAGTGCAGCAGCCTCTCGTGTGCCAACCTGCGCTGCAACAGAATCGAGCCAGTCTCCGCTTTGTGTTTTACTGTGTCTCTCCCTGTTCCACCCCTCCTCCTTGGCTGGTTCGCAGTGCTGGGTGGAAGCCTCTTAACTCTGTCAGCCCTTCTGACGCATAACCCTCCCGGCTCCCTGTCTCCGGGTCCAGGGAGGAGAGTGTCAGGTCCTGCACTGACAGGGCAGTGACCGTGCTCTGTGTCACAGCGAGGCGAGGAAGGGGAGGAGCGCGGCAGGAAATGAGTGAATCAGTTTTAATCCAGCCAGGCGTCTGCTCAGCACGTGTGGAACTGTCTCACATAACTGAGTGGTAAATCCCACTGGAATCTGGAAGAGTGAGGATTTTTCTTTTCCAGAAAAAGGTTCTTGGTTTCCTCCCAAATACCTCTTTCCAGTTGCGACAGATAGGCTGTAAGGCTGAGTGGTTTCTGGCCCATCCACATGTGGAGTCTCTTGCAAAGTTTAATCATAATTTTCCATCATTGTATAGATAAGATTACTGCGCAACCTAATAAATTACCAGCTTAGAACAATTTCTCTTTACTTTAAGCTGCATATAACCCACAATGGATGCATAACACTTAGGATAAACACTGCGTGACTCTACCAGGCATGCTGTCTTGCTCTTTCTTTCCTTTTTAAAGTGAATGTTTTGGTCAGCACAGTTTGGTCAGGAGTGAATTGTGAGAGACAGATCTAGTAGATGACTGCTGGTGAACGAGGCAAAATGCTGTTCGGAACTGGGTTCTTTTTGAAGACTTATGACCATTATGGCTGGGTTAGAATTGGTGGCTACATGGACAATGAAATCCTAATTTGTAAGATGACAAGTATTCCTTGCCTTATTTCAGAGCATATTTTTCTTAAATTCTTATCTTGCCGTTTTGTCCTCCCCTAAATTGATAATTGATCACTTTGCTTGGATGCCACAGTGGTGGTTGCCTTTAGAAAGCTGGGGGTACACAGGAGGAATCCTCTTCTTTACAGACCCAGTACACCTTCTGGTACACACATGCACAAACGTGCATCTCCTGCTCTGTGCAGGTACACTTCTTCACTAATTTTTCCCTAGCATAAATGCTAATGGTATTGGGCTGTATCCCAAATGCAGCTTAAATAGGTGCAGGGACATTGAAATACTTGAACTGCTGGGTTGCCAGAAGATTAATTCTGTTCTGTTGGAGCTGGCTCCTTCAATTTTACCCAAACTTCTGAAGGAGAATTTCTGAACCTTTTTTGTCCGTTCTTTTCTAAAGGAGAATCCTGTGGTGCTGTAAAGACACTAGAAACCTACCCTAAAATGAAGAGAAGTTCTCATCTATGGTTCACAGCAGTGATGGTTCAGCATATTTAGCCACACCAGAGGCAGCTTGCTTAGTCCTCTTTGAAATGAGACAATTGCCTTTCAAGGGTTAGACGTCTCTCCCTTCCCTGCCTCCCAGGAATCTGGGCTGTTGTTAATGCATTTCTTGTGTGAGGCTACTGTGCTTGTACATGCCATCTGGGGAGATTTTCCAGCTGGTACAATTGTGGTGGTGGACCTGGAGAGGAAGATAAGAAAATTCACTTCATTGAGATTGAACACAATCTGAATTGAAGAGCTGTGACTGCAGCTAGGTTTGAGTTGGGCCATTACAACCAAACCAAACAAATTTTTCTGGGCCAAGAGGGAACACCACCAGGTTTCAGTGTTCCGGAAGTGTCCAAAAAGAGGATGAAAACCAGCCAAACCCTTCCCTCCCTTTCCTTCCCCAGCAACAGCAGATCTCTCAGAGAGAAGCAGGGATACTTTAACTCTTAGATCTCCTTGACTTAAATACCCACTGGAGGGAAAGGAGCATATCTGCACTGAGGCATGAAGACCTGAAGTGTAAAACACTTCCTTTCACCCTTACTTTTATTAATGTAGATTAGACAGGGAGAGTGGGCTGAGGAAGGCTAATCCAGTCTTAGTTTCTGGCAAGTGACTAAATTCTTTGCACTTGGGACAACAGAATGGAGATCCTCTTTGCACCAGTGCTTTGTTCTCAGGCCAAAGGATCACAACTTTGATATTTTAATTTGCAGAGGTGGATTTAAGGGGGCTATGGCCTCTCCCTTGCTCTCTTGCTGTTGGCTTTTGATACTCACAGGTAACGATCATGCAGTCCTGGAGCAATTGCCCTCTTCCCATCTAGGTAGCAGCTGAGTCCAGTCCTGAATCCCCAGCATTGCACTTCAGACAGAAGAGCCCCTGCCTGATGGCGTGGGTGCAGTCTTACTTGTCAGAGCTCTTTCCACATGCCTGTACTGTTAGGCAAGAACTTCTACGTTAGTTTTTGCTTGGTCTCCCTTTTTGTGAGTGCTGGAGACTCTTCCGCATTGAATCCATGTCTCTGTAATAAAACTGCACCTAAAAAGTAGAATTGTTTGCTGAACAGTTGTGTAGCGATCCAGTTCAGCTGTAATTTCACTTGGTTTGCAGAAGAGGAGGTAAAGAAGCAAATGAAGGAGTGCTGGAGATCACCTAGAGCTGCAGACAAACTCTCCTGGTTTAAGTTCTTAAGCCTCGACTTCCAGGCAGTTTCCATCAGCCAACCCCCAGGCATGTGTGTGTGTGGCTTTTGATGTCACGTCTAATTAATGTAAAATCTTTACCTGTGACAAACAACTAAGACGTAACATCTACAGATGTTAGATGAATCTCCCAAAGATTCTCAAATAATGAGATAGCTGCTAAGCTCCACACCTGCCGCAAACCTGCCGCCCGGCAGAAAAGGGAGAAAAATGGGACAAAACCTCAAAATGGTTGGGTGGAAAAGCATCTTACTAAACCAGAGGGAGACTCCTGTGATGTCTTTGGCAAAAGTGTTGCTGTCTGTGCTGCAGGCGCTAAAGACTGCAGCACTGGGGTGCTGTCAGACTGCTAGAGGCAAGGTGTTGGAAGCAGGAGACCTTGACTCTGAGAGCTCAGCTGCTGGCTGGGGAGGTGGTGGATGACACCTTTGCCAGCAATGGAGTAGACTGAAGCTCTTGTGGACAGCGGGAATCTTGTGGGATGCTTGGCTTCAGTCCCTGTGTGACTTTGTGCCTTGTGCTGCACTTGCTAGAGGAAAACTAGTCCGGGCAGTGCTGATAGCTGGTAGTGCTGCTGGTTTGTTGTTGCCGGCTCCCTTTGAGACAAGCTGCTGTCTGATGTACACGGAGCTTCTGGTTACCTCTCCGTAGTGCCATATGCTAATCCAGCCTTCAAGTTATAAAGGAGTGGGTCGCTGTTCTGTAGCCAGCTGCTACAGCCTTGGGACAAATACAGATGAAATGTGATGCTTTGTCCCACAGTTAGTATTTGAGAATCTGGCAGCAGCAGTAGGTCTCATGGCGTCCTCCCTCATGCTGCCAGGTACCAACGTGCCTGTTTAACTCCTGTCTTTCCACAAAAGCTTCCGTTCTACGCCCCATCCGTACTTCTGTGCTGCCTTCTTTCTGTCAGGCACTGGGAAAGGGCTGGGCTCTGCAGCTGTTCTCAGCACAGGAGCGTGCTGCTGCATCCTGAAACCGCTACAGAAACCCCCCAGGCAAGGAGCAGCAGTCTGTGTCTTCTCTTGCAGCCCTTCTAGAGGGAGAACTCACCCTGTTGACAGGCAATACCTGCTCTCTAGGCTCAGGGATGAGTCGAAGTTGAAGTCTGATGACCCTTGGTAGCAGAGTTTGCTGCTATTTAAAAAACCAAGCAACCAACCAAAAAACCCCAAACAAACCCCTAAAAGTCACAAGAGGAAGCCTTGACCTGTTTAGATTGCCAGATGTTCTTTGACATTCAGACTGAATTCAGAATTTTTCAAGGGAATGGTCCAATTGCAATGAAACATTTTGGGACATGTTTCACAAATTTGTTCATCAGTAATTCTGTGGAGAGAGGGGGAGTGTATGAGTGGGAGCAGGTGCCTTTCCCTAGAACAAATTGCCTGAGAACACCTCCTTGGGATGTGGGCAACCCTGCTTTGAGCTGAGCAGAAAACTAAGTTCAGTTCAGAGATGAGCTGGTAACTCTTATTACTCCTTCCCTTCCCCATCTTCAAAATCACAGGGTTGGGGACGGGAGAATCATAGAATAGTTTGAGTTGGAAGGGTCCTTTAAAGGTCATCTAATCCAGCACCCCCTGCTCAGAGCCCTGTTCAGTCTGGCCTTGAATTGTTCCAGGGATGGGGCATCTACCACCTTTCTGGGCAACCTGTTGCAGTGTTTCACCACTCGCATTGTAAAAAATTTCTTCCTTATATCTAGTCTAAATCTCCCCTTTTTTCATTTAAAACCATCACTTACCCCTTGTCCTGTCACAACAGACCCTGCTAAAATGATTGTCCCCGTCTTTCTTATAAGCCCCCTTCAAGTATTGAAGGGCTGCGATAAGGTCTCCCTGGAGCCTTCTCTTCTCCAAGCAGGAAAACCCCAACTCTTTCAGCCTTTCTTCAAAGCAGAGGTGTTTCAGTCCCCTGGTCATCTTCGTCGCCCTTCTCCGGACTTGCTCCAGCAGGTACACGTCTTTCTTATGTTGAGGACTCCTGAGCTGGACACAGTACTCCAGGTGTGGTCTCACCAAAAGTTTGTCGTTCTGTATTTGTTCTGCAGGTTGTTCTGTATTTGGGATGGTAGTGAGAGTTTATCTGAAGAACAGAAAGATGCTTCTGAAAAAAGTCAGTGATGAGGAAGAGGCAAGGTATTTGTAGGGCATGGAGAAATGAGACTTTTTTCCTCTTTTTTTAGTCTGCCATGGGACTGGATGGTAGAGAAAATCACTTTGCTTCTTCTAGCTTGTAACTTTTCTAAAAATAAGAGTAACAGTTTTCTATTTTCTCCCTTATAGAGCTGAATATTAAACATGACTTAAAAGTGCTGTCTTATACAGCAATCCTTACCCTTGCTAGTTTGGGTGCCCTTCTCCCAACATCCCACACTAGACATCCCTCAAGGCGGTAGAGTCTGCAAAGACACGCTGTGCTGCTTCTTAAGAGCCTCTGCAGTGTGCTGCTCCTGCCGAACGTCCCACAGCTGGTTCTGCGCATGGGACATGAGCTCAGGTGACGTTGTGGTAGGGTGTATGTACAGATACGCACAGAAAGTTAAAAACATGATTAAGGCAAAGAACGCCAGATGCTGCCTACTCCACTGCCTCTGTGTTCTCCTTTGTACCTGTTCTCAGTGCTGAGTGCCTGGTTCTTGACAGAGAGGAGAGCAGAATGGGGCAGTGGTGGAAAGAAATGCTCTTAGAATAGTTTTGTAGCAGGAAATTGGATGGAGGTTGCATAGGCATCTCTTCGGTGGTGCCTTTTGCATGTCTTTTGAACATCGAAGTGTTTTTACATGCAATTTCTCTAATTACTTCAAAGGAATAAGTAAAAGCTTTTCTTGTTTCACCACTCTAGTCCTCCATACTATATACCTTTGAACTCTAACCCTTCAGTACCACAGCATGACACACAACTGTGTTAATTACAAGCACTTTTGTCCTTAACTGACAGCAAAGTTGGGGATGGTTTTAGTGTAAGAATGAATTGCAGGACCCTTCTTTTGGGCCAAAGAAGGCTCCTTGCCTGTGGTGTGTGTGCAGGCAGCATGAATGTGCTCCACCACCAGGATGAAAATCTTGGAGAGGAGGTTTCCTTCCGTGTGTGATGCTGGGTGGTATGAGGGAGCTGTGAATAAAGTTTGCTAGCGGGGTAGGGCAAGTGTAGTTAGTTGGGTAGCTTCAGTCCTGCACTGCCTCGACTGGCTGGTGTGGCAGGTCCAGGCACTGCCTGTGCAGTGTGTGCCTGGGGAACCAGAAGTATTATTTGAGCTCCCAAGAAAGTTTATGTTAGAGTATGGGTTCTTGCTGTTGCCCAAAATGTTAGTGATGAAGAAAGTGAGGGCAGGGAAATGCTTTTATCTTTGCAAGGCAGCAATGAAAATTCTTCTGACAAAGTAAAAGCAGTCAACTGCCCTTGAAGCTTCTCTGTGCTGGATTCCTGGAGCTTCAAGCAGGGAAAGGTAGGGCTTTTTGGAGGAGTTCTGCGAGTTTGCTGCTGTTTAGGTTGCCTGACAAACCACATTAAGGAGAACTATATAGTACACGCTTGTTTCTGCTTCTGTCCTAATTCCAGAGCAAATAATCCAGTTCCTTCAACGGGAGAGTGATATCATGCCTGTCAGAATAGCTAAAACAGTTGCTGTTTTAATGATTATATTGGTCATATCTGACTTTAACCTGCCTTATCAAAAGAAATGCTGACTGTCCTCAATCTTGCACTGTGCCAGTTGTACCAATTTGATTTTTAAACTGGGAGGCAAGCTAGAAATAATCCCATGTAGATGTTTAGTTTGTTACCTTGTGCTTTGATCTCATTAATCAGTACGTGAACTAAAGGGAAGTCACTGTTTTTTTTTAAAAAAGAAAAAATGGGGGATGAAGCAGTCCTGTGGTGAGGGGCACTTGCAGTTTATGCACAAAGAAATTGAAGCAAGACAATAAGCATGTCTGCTTTATTTAATAACAGAGCTAAACACTCTGGTAGAGCTCTGCAAGTGGGAGACTTTGACAGGTTTGAAAAGCTATTGCATGCTAGTGAAATAGGGAAGAGGAGTGGTTGCAAAGCTCACACTGCCTTGGCTATTTTGGAACACGTAGGCCTTTTCTTAGCTTGCGCTGTAGCCCCCTGGGGTTTGCCCATTGCCTGAGAAAGGAGGGGGGATGGCACAGAGCAGGAGTGCCTGAAAGCCCATATACCTGCAGGGAGCAGCCTGCTCTCTTCTCTACCTGCTCGGTATCTCTCCAGCAGCTACACCTCCTAGCAACCAGTGCCTTGGTGCGGCAGCATGACTTGTTCTTGAGCCAAGTCCTGGGCTTGCATAAGAGTGAGGCGAGGGGTGGAATGGGGACTGAATAGCGAAGTCTGGGATGAAAATGAGATACCAGCCGCCTCAGCTGAGTTCCACCCTTTCTAAGAATCTCAAAACAGGCACGGTGTCTCCTGGCAACCTTGACATAAATCACAGAGTTCTAAGTTAAAGAAGTACATGCAGTCCAAAGGACATATGCCATCCCCAGGTGTGAACAATAGGGAGTCTGTCCTTTTCCTCTTCCTGGAAGATCTGGCACTGTCGATGCTCTCAAGTTTCACGCCGTGTCAGAAGGGCAAGTTAAAGGTGAAAGAGCATCAGCTTAGAATAGCTAAGAAGCACCAAGAAGTGATGTATTTTGTTTATTGTAAGCATGCCCAGAAGTGCCCCGACCATTGCTTAGATATAGGACTTGGCCCTTCCTGCTCGGCTACCGCTGGGAGCCATGCCCTGTGCTGGAAGCCGTGCCCTGCGACACGTCACACATGTGCCTGAACGTGGTCCTTTCAGCTGGCAGTCAAAGACCAGCAGAGCTGATATCAGCCACTTCCTTGCCTTTGCTGTCGGTTGCTACGTTTTCGCAATGCTGACCTAATGCTTCTTAGTATTGGACTCTCACCTGGCCACGTTTCTCTGTGACAAGAGATGCAGATATATGAGAAAGCAAAACTGAGTTCCATCATGATTGCTTCTCCCTCCAGGAAAGCTGTCTTTTCATATCTCCTGACAACTAATGCTCATTAGCTACTCTGAAGAAAAATTTTAGTGCATTTAAAATGCTCTGTATTATTCTGAGATACAGGCAAAGCAGAGGTAGATGTTCATCTTCCATTAAAGCCAGAGCTGCCACAAGGGTCCTAAAAAGACAACATAAGCAGAGCTGAATTTTGCCAATCTGCTAATGTCTGAGCCGTTCCAGCTCCGAGAAGCGGCAGGGCTGGGGCAGGGAGCCTGTAAGAGCTCTGGCCGTTTGTGCCCGGGAGCTGCAGCAGGCTTCCTGTGGCTTGTGGCACTGACTGCAGCTGTGGCAAGAAGCAGGCTCCCCCCACCTCGTCTTTCAGCACCCACCAGCCTGACCTCGCAGGGCTCCGACCAGGCAGTGTTGGCAGGAGTCTTCATTGCCTTTTTGCTGGCGCTGGCAGCCTGCTGCCGGAGGCAGCTGGGAGCTTTGCCCCTGCCTAGAGGAGCCGAAAACAAGTGACCGCTTGAGCGAGTGATTCTTTAACTCCATCCTCTCAAAGTGGGGCTTTTTGTCTCTGACGCTCCTACAGAGATACAGCAAGGATTATGCTTGCTGAAGCATTCAAGGGGAAAAGCTGCTCCAGTTTTTCTGCCGCAGTGGGGGCTTTTGCCATCTGCTCTGGAACGCAGGAAAGATCAGTGCCGGGTCGGTGGACACCGGAGGGTCTGCCCTACGCCTTACCCACTGTGTGGCCATCCTCCCCAGGGGAAATGGTGGTGGGGATGGGAGACAGACCAGAGTCTGCTTCCTTCTGAAGGCTAATTAGATGAGAATTAACCTAATTAGATGGGAGAGAGTTAAATTGTATTGCTTTTTGTTTTGCTCCTTTGATTGATGCCACTTTTAATATTGACTACACTCGTTGCTCATGGTAAAATGATTAAAGTCCTGAGGCATCTGCCATGAGCTGTCATATTTGTCTGCCCCAGATGATTAGTGTGCTGTGTGGATCTTTCTCCCTGCTCTCAAGCTGCTCACGTACGACAAGGGAATACTCTAGCTGTGCTTGCTGCTAGAAACAGAGTTGTTGACCAGTTGCTTGCAAGAGGGATGTGTTTTCCCTTTGGGACTTGATTTTAAAGGAAGACACTTATGCAGCTTTTGAGACCTCGTGGTGTGGTGGGAACTGCTCTTGCAGAGAAGTTGGTGCAGACCTGAAGTGTAGAGACAAGTGTTCCCATATAATCCAGCTGAGTCTGCAAATCTCTACAGGGAGCTGCCTGCTCCCAGGAGGGTGCCTTCAGAGAGAGCTCCCATCTTCTCTCGTTGTGCTGTTGGGCTGGAGAGCTGAATTTGCTCTGTGCTTGATGGCAGATTTGATTATTCTGCAGGAATTTTATTGTAACTTTGCTTCTCTTTATCTTTCTTACCTTTCCCTCTGAATTGCTATTTGCCCGGGGTTTAAAAAAAAAGTTTATTTTCCTTTCAACTTTGCTTGCATGGTTTCCTGTTCCCCTAGATCTGTACATTCTCTTTTCTGTGAGGCTTTCTGCATGGGCTTTGTTACACTCACTGGTTTTTTTTAAGGGCAAAGAGGAAGCACACCTTGTATGTATGGACTGTGTATATGTAGAAATAAAAAAGACAAGAGTTAATATAACTGAATTCTTAACACTCTAATTCAAGAATCATTTTACTCTACCACTATTATAATGGAAAAAGAAAGAATAATAATGCATTAGAATACTTCTACGTAGAAAAAAATCTCAATAACTATGATAATGCAACTAAAACCCCAACACGTTTCTTTGTTTCTATTCATTTTTCCTGCTGTTATCCTCCCCCTTGTGATGCTGCTCAGATCTTAAAGCCAGTCATTGGAAGGTAACACCATAAATCTCCAGCCTTTTTAGCCGTTCACCAGAAGGAGTATGACGTGGATGTTGCTGGTTTCTTCCTCACTCCAGGGTTCACATGGGTCATCTTTTACGTTTGCTAACACACTTTTACGTTTTTCTTAGCTGTCTGTAGCACCACTATGCTTCAGAATTCACGGTGTGTGGTGTCTTTCATGCGTGTTGGGTATTATTTTCTTTGTTACCCCTAAAACTTGTTTTGTTCAGCTTCAGGTCTGTATTTCTTTAATGGTCCATGGGTGAGTAGTTCACAGCTGTGGGTTCTCTGCTGCCAAGCACGTGCCTCATCTCTTATCCCATGGCCATACTCCTCTGCACTGCATCCAGCATCTCCACTTCTCAAGGCCTCTTCTATCGTACCACGCCTGTACTTGTCTCTACTACTTGGTCATGTCTACTTAAAATAGCTCTTCTTACTGTTGTTTATACAAAACTATGATTGTATCACACAAAGATAAACAGAAGTAAAATGAATTAGCCATAGACACCTGGTCAGTTAGAGAAATTGCTATCACAGCTCAACCAAGTAAAACAGAGCTACAGGCAGGTCAAGAGAAGTTCAGAAAAAGCAAGCCCAGAAACCCCAAGGCCTTTCAGACTCAGTACAAAGCAAATCTGGGGCTGTCAGCCAGATGGTGATTGAAGAGGGCCTGGCTCTGGAGAGCAAGTGGAGGGGTGGAACATGGCTGGGGAGTAAGAGATCTCCAAAGCAGGTGTCTTGGCCGGTCTGTCAGGATGGAGAGTTCTATTCTACTTGTTGATGTGCCTGTGACAGCTGTAACTTTGGGAGGAGACCTCAGTGTATGGATGCAAGTCCTTTCTCAGGAATTAACACAGTATGCTGTGATTCCTGTAACATCTGTCCTGGAAAAAGTTGCATTCCCTGCCTTCGTGCAAAGGTCTTCAGCCGTGTTCTGGCTGTTTGTTTCACCCCTCTTGGTCGCACCTGGGACCAGCCGGGTTCTGCTCAAGGTTCCATTTTCTACTGCTTTTCAGTCTCTCCTGTCTGACCAATCAACACATTTTCTTGTCATGAACTGTCTCAGTGATCCTTTTATTCCTCTAGCCTTCCTATCATCAGTTGCCCGTTGCTCTAGCCCCTGGGGTTGCTGCTCATTTGCAGTGTTCAGTGGGTGTTTGCCAAGAGGGCTGAAAGAAAATGCAGCTCTGCAACTCCTACTCCCAGCCCAGGTGATTTAATGCTTCATGTAGGTGTACTGCTGGCATTGCTTCCCTGCCACTGGAGGAGTGGTTTTGAAGGGAGGAAGGAATGTGGACTTCATGTACGTGTGTGTGTGCACGTGTGTTATAGTCAGCCATGAGTCATATTGTATGCGTGTGTGTGTGTATATATGTGTGTGCACATGCATTTGTCATCAGTGCCTCATGTCCTTTGAAGCTTGAAAGGTATGCAAACTGAACGGCAATTCACTGCATGTATGAGCCGGTGCTGCTTTGCGAGACTTTGCTGTTCCACCTACCTTTGCTGCAGGCTGGAAGAGAGATGAGATACTCTGCAGTGTCTCTGGGGAGATGGCCTGTCCCCAGTTCTGCTGGGGCAGGGTTTTTTATCCCCAGGTTTTTTTCCTTTCCTGGCCTTGGAGTGTCAAATCCAAGGTGTTTTGAAGGTGAAGTTCCTGCTGAATCACTGGTGACTAGGCAGCTGTGAGCCATAACAATTAAGTGGAATAATTTCCATCTTCCTTGCAACTGTAATGATTCCCAGTTGGTAAGCTGGTTTAAATTCTGTGGTTTTCCTCTGGGCTTGTTTCCCCCCTCTGCTTTCCCCACACACTCTTCTTGTCCAAGTCTTTCCCAATCTCTGTCTGACTTAGCTCTTTGCCTCCCAGAAAAGGTGACTCCTTCTTGTGCAGCTCTGTGAAAAGCCACCGCTCTCCTGAGGGCAGTACCGCTGCATCTCTGGCTCCAGCGTGGCTGCTGTGGAGTTGTGTACAACTTTCCCAGCGGGAGGCAGGACCCAGGCTGTCTCTTGTCCCTGCATCCATTTCATGCGAAGCGTGGAGTCTGAGTGGGTTTTCCTGCATCACAGCTCCGCCTTATGTTTGCCCAGTGTGAGAAGGGTTACCAGTTTTAAAACTCTTCCTCCCTTTTCTGATCTGCCCCTTTAAAAAGAGACCTTGAAATAACTTAGCATTGCAGTTGCCTTGCTAAGTTGGAGTTTTCCATGAGTGGTGGGGGCGAGGATACATTGCAGTAAGATCAGCTGGACCTTGTGGGCAGGCAGTGCCCTCGCTCTGGTAGGAGGTGGGCAGAACTCCTGGAGAGTTTCTCCTCTGTGTTTCTGGTGATGTCTGTGTCTACACAAGAAGAGAGGTCTGGACTGGTCGGTGTACAGTCACAATCTGTGCCCCTTATTGGATCTTTTAATCCAGTTATATGTTAGGTTTTTTAAAGTCTTTTTAAAGTGTTTGGAGTGTCTTTTCAGATCCTTGCATCTGTTCTCTGCCATCTGCACTTTGAGGACAGATATGTGGCTGGTTGTTTTAAAGATATAGTCTGGCAGGTGTGAAGGGGCTGTTGAGAGCCGCTGCGAATGCTGAACAAGAGGAAAAAAAAAAGTGGGGAAAAAAAAGCAATCGGTACATTTTGTGTCCCTAGGCTAACAGAGAAGGAATTTCTGATTGCGAACCAGGAACGTGTTTGTTCTGCCTAAAAAGCTGTGTGGCACCCCACACCTCAGGAATGGGAGCTCAAATGTACAGGCTCTGCTCCAAAAAAACGCAAGAATGGCCACACCAGGCCAAACGGAAGTCCAATAAGTTGCCTCCAGAAGGCCAAGCTGAGGGAAGAACAGGGCAGATTTTAGAGATAACTTCTCCAAACTATTCTCCCAGCCTCCAGAAACTTGACATTCAGAGATACCTTAAGCCGGTGGACACACACACACAACAAGAGGGAGAGCAGCACAGTAAATGGTGTCTGTAAGAAGGCAGAGCAGAACTGACAAGAAGGATTCATAGGAATAATTCCCAAAGGGACAACAGCACTCTCTGCTCTCCACTGTTTCCGCCCATTGAATTCACATTGCCCACTGCATTGACCGCTAGGGCAGACGTCCAAGGCGACATGAGATGAGGGAGTTAAATAGCCTCTGTCTCTGCTCGGTGTCACTCGCTTTGCATAACCACAGGATAGTGCTCCAATTCCTCTCCTCAGCTGGGGTAGGGTAACACCAGCAACAGCTCCCTTCCCATTCAACCTTCAGTGGACTGAGAGAGAAGAGCGAACCTTGCAAGAGAACAAATACTACATCCCCAAATACGGGAGCCTCAAAATGCCCACGGCAACACACCCAAAAATCCCGCCGGTGCCTATGTGATCTGATGATACCAGAGAAACAGGCAACTGCTCTCCTCACCACCTGGCAAGGATGCTGCCATCCTCCTAATCTTTTGCTGCCAGTGTGGCTGGTGCCTGCCTGCCTACACGTACATACAGGCTCTGCTGTCGATGAGGGGACAGGGCCCAAGAAGCTCCTCTGCAGCTCCTGCCCTTCACAGGGCCAACGCAAAGTCCTGCCATACGTGGTTGACAGCATCTCTCAGATTCCACACCCTTCCAGTCGTCTTGGTCATGGCACGGTGCAGGGAGCTCTAAAGGCTTTTCTGCTCAGGCAGTGCCATCCAGTTCTTAACCTCTTTCTTCTCACCACGCATTTAATTATACAGCTCGCATGAAAATACCTATTCAGTTACATAGTCAGCATGCACATCTTCTCTCTTTGCTGTTAACCCACTCCCAGTACTGGCTGTGATTTAAAGAAGCTTTTTAACAGGAAGAGATGCCACAGAGAAAATGAACACCGGCTTTTGTAGACACTGCTTCACTCTGATCAAGCTTCCCTTGGCAACCAGTGCAGTGTAAAAAAGATTTTGTTCTTATCAATGTCTTTTTTTTTTTTTTTTTTCCCTTTTTAATGCATTTAGTGTGTAGGAAGCTATTGTGCTCTCATTTGAATAGCTTTGGGTGGAGGGAAGAGAGCAGAGTATGAGCCAGAAATTGAGAAATGGACCAGTTTTGAAGGGAGGGGACTGTTTGCTCTTTAATTTATTCTTGCAGCAGCATGGAAGTAATATATTGTGGTAATAAAGAAAGCCAGTGTTTGTTTTGATGTCTTAATGGAGTTTTCCTTCCTCCGTACAGAATCCTCTTTATAGCGTAAGACTGCATGCATTTAGGAGAGGAGGACTTGACCTGTGAACTCTGCCTCCAGGCATGTGTCCCACAAGATAGGACCATGCTGAGTTGATGGATAACTTGGGAAGGAATGCTATCATGGGCTTTTAATTTCCCCAAGCCCTCTGGAGGGGAGTCTGGCCTGCAAAGGAAGGAAAGAGGAAAACTGACTTCTGCAGCAATCTGTTTTTTATTAGCGTACTGAAGAAGGGTGAAGAAGGAGGAGGCTGAGACTAGAGGGATGTGCAGGGAAACAAGAGGACAATCAGAAGAGTAAAATGCCCAGGAACTAGTATTTTGAGAAGAGCAGGTATGAAGCCAGTGAAGGCAGAAATAAAGGGGGTGTGTGGGGGGGTG
Organism: Bucorvus abyssinicus; assembly: GCA_009769605.1. NCBI lineage: Eukaryota > Metazoa > Chordata > Aves > Bucerotiformes > Bucorvidae > Bucorvus > Bucorvus abyssinicus. Next base: position 17,838,337 of record CM020042.1, on the reverse strand, counting down.
TGGTGTGGTGGTGCATGGAGAGATCCACTGCTGTGAACTTAGCGAGTCAGATACTTCGTGTTAATATGATACCGACATCCCATTCCTCTCCATTCCTGCTCCTATATTTAGCTTAGGGAAATTGCTTCTTTTTTATGTTTTGGTTTTTTTCCTCTTGCTGGAGCCAATGGAAACTGCTGTGGCGCTCCCTTCTCCCTCCCTCCTCCCCCTCTCTGAAACAACACCAGCTTTTTAGCTGCATATATGGTGCACAGTTGTGCACTTATAGGGCGGTGCCTTCATGGAGGTTTGGAAAGCTCTGCAAGGAACCTTGCACCACTTTCTTGTTGGCTAACCCAAATGGGCTCCCTGGTGGAGAGAGCTCAGGTCGTCTGCAAAAACGTTTGACGTTGCCGTACAGCTGATTCGGTCCTTCACTTGTGTTTGAGGTTACCTGAATGTCCCACCAGAAAGAGAACTGGGAGAGATTCCACAGCCGAGTTGTTTTTAAAACCTGCTCACATCAGGAAGGTGTACTTAAAGGTTGTATAGTGGCATCAGAGACCTAGAAATAATACCTTTAAATGTGTTTGCCATTGCCAACGGCCCCTGCAGAAGCCAGCATGCAAACAGGACACTTGATCTCAGCTGGCTGGTGGGTGGTTTGTACAGCAGTAATCCATACAGCAGCGAATGGTTTCTATAAATGTCTTGGAAATCAGAATGTCCTTGTGGATTCAAAAGGTGCTGAGGTCATCAAGCTCTGCCTGCAGCTGCAAGGAGGTAGAGTTTGTGCTGAAACAAGGGTGCTAACAACGTTGACCTTCTAAACATCTAGCGTGTGCCAGGGTCAGTGTTTCTCTCTGCTTTTGGAGCTAGTCTTAGTTTGCATGTTGGCACTAGCATTTAAAAAGGTCCCATCAGACAGAGGTGTTTGAGAACTTGAATTTGTTTTGAAAGCTTCAGTTTGGGAAAGGGGTGGGGATGGGTGGAAGAGGTGTTGTGACCATTATAGAAGTGCAGGTTTGAAGTACTTTGCTTGGTCTACAGCCACATGGGAAGCTAGGAACAAAAAGATCAGTGCTCTCTTCCCTTGCGTCCTTTCCATCCCTCTGGCTGTGAAATACTGAATGCAGCCTTATAAAGGAGCAGACAAAGGTGGAGGATGGATGGATGGGTGTATGCCTTTGTATGCAATTCATTTTCCATAGTAATTATTTTTATTATTTTAACTGCGGTAAGATGAAAACCAGCATGAATGGAAAGGAGTAGATACTTCGAGTCTCCTGAGGGCTTGGTAGCCTTACTGGACTTGGAGGCAGTGTGGAGTAGGTGGGTCAGCAATCTGACCAGTCAGTGTCTCTGTTCCCTTTATTTTGCTAGACCAATTTCCTTTGCTAAAGTGGAGCACACCCAGGGTACTAATGGGCTCTGAGCTACCTTTTCTGGGGAACCGCTGCAGGGTCTGCTGGAGAGTAACTTGCTGGCCGAGTGGGGTGGAGGACTTGCTCTGGGGCCACAGTGAGCTGCTCTGTGAGTGTCTGAGTAGGCAATTGAGCCTGCTTTGAACATTCAGGTGAGATTAAAGTGCTAAAATTTCTGCTTGTTGAAGAGATGTGCTCCCTAGGATGGGGTGAACTAGAAACCTTCCTAAGCATTTTGAGAGAGAGCAAGTTTTCAAAGTTGTGTGCCCCTGACTCTCAGAACAGTATCCGTATCCTGCTGTAAGATCGGCAGTTTGTGGCCTGCCGTCTTGCTGAATAAGGTGTCCTTGGAGTTGGCTGGAGTCCTCATTGCCCTTGTGTATGGCAGACAGGAGAGCGATGGTGGAAGATCGACATGGGACAGCACAGCAGCAGGGTAGCGTTTGTTGGATAGCAGCTCATTTAAGAAAGCCAGTTTTGAAGACCAGCTTATCCTGGCCGAATTACTTTATTGGCATAGGAGGTCATAACCAGTTAGCAAGTTATGTTAGTTATTAGCTTACAACTCAACATAACAATGTACTATCCTGTTTCACTGAGTCTATGAGTTAAAATTACCTTTTTGTGGCATAAATCAATGCTTGCTGACCAGTAAGGAGATAACTGTGATTTATTTCCTCCTCCTCCGGATAGAGTTTATTAATTATGGGTCCAACTCGGTGAACTGAGCATAGGATTGCCTTAAGACAAAGTTAAAACATCCGTGTTGGTGATGGCTGCTCTGGCACTAGAGGCTGTGTGGCTTTTGGAGTGGTTTGTTGACTTTGGTTGGTGTGTGAGCTGGGTGGCTTGTACCTTCACCATGGGCTCTGGACTTGGCCAAGGGCTGCAAAGAGGGGAGGAAACCTGCTGGCAGACAGCCTGCTCTGGAGTGCAGCTGAGCTAAAATTCATGATTATCAGTGGCCAAAGGCTGTCGTGTAAGTTAATGATGGCAAAGCCCTGGACCTTTGTGGTTCACTATGCTATTCTAGGTGTGGTTTGTTTGCTTGTCTGGTTTGAAAACTGTAGTTTGTGTTTTGCATCTTTTCTATGTTTTTTAGACTGTGTTCACTTCTCTGAAGTCCTGTTTTTCTGCAGAGTTCCTCACAATAAAACAAAAACTTACGTTTAAGAGCTGCATAGGGAAGTCTTTGCCAGGATTTTGTGTCTTTCCTTTATTCTTTCTGGTTTTTTGAAGCTTATTTTGAGCACACTTCATCCCTGTCATAACTCAGCAGGATTTTGGTCCATTAACCCTACCCAAGTCCACATAATGGAATTTTGCTTTGCTGTACTGATTAGTCAGAGACTTGGGATTAGATAGATTTTCACATCTGCTAACTTCCTATTTCATATCTTGTGATTTGTGAGGCTTAACCTCCCCTGACTTGTTAATGGATCACAAACCACCTGCTTCTGTACACTAATCCCTTGGAAATATATGGCATAGCTTTGACTCAAAACACTCCAGATTGGTTCCCCAGGGTAAAAAGTGCAGAAGGATCAATCCTGGTCTGAACAAACTGCTTATTTACACTTTCTCTGCTCTTCTATGAGATTACCTCTCCAACCATGGCTGTCTGCCTTAATTATCGAGAAAGTTTGGTGCCTTTATTGCCTTGGTCTTCAGGGTAGGGCATGAGTGGAGAAGAGTAGGTGGAATGGCATGGAGTAGTGTAAAGGGAAGGGGCTTTTACCTTGTGAATGGTTGGTGCTTTGGTACCAGCTTTGGTGTCAGCTTTGAGCTAGCATGTTAATGGTGTGTGACAGCTTTAGCGAAGGTCTCTGAGCTCAAGGTCTTGGTGTGTTAGTCCTCCTTTCTGTCCTCTTTTCCATTTCAAAATTTACATTCCTTCTGGGATGGCAGCCTGGTCAGACCAAGGGAAAGGTCAGCTGCCTGGGCTAGGCGAGGAGATGCCAGAGACGTCGTAGGTCTCTGTCAACCCTGAGCTGTGCCTGCATCACTGTTAGCCCTGCCTGCTGCTGGGCATGTGGAGAGGAGCCTGGACAGCACCTCTTGTCCTGGGCAGTGTGGTGCCAAAGTGTGCTTAGTCCTGTGCATGAGTGTGCACCGCCTGTCTTGAAATGCTGGTGGTCTGTTGGTGAAGTGCTGCAATAGGATGCTGTGATGCCTCAACTTTAGCCTCTCTGCTTGCCTGCTTCAGCCCAACTCCTCTACTTCTCTTTCCTGTGCGTTTCTCCCCCTGACTGATGTCTGTAGCCTGGCACATGTTGTGGGCAAGTCCCAGTGTGATGGTGCCATGAGTGAAGTCCCCAGCACAGTGAAGGCTGCTGGGGCAGCCTGCACTCCCCTGGCACCGCAGCAAAGGAGGAGCTGGGACTCTCTAAGCAATGGCAGCATGTACTAGCAGAGGGACAGGTGAAACCCACAATGTCTATTTTAGAGGTGAATTAAGAGATAGGGCATCAGATCAGTTGCTGGTCTACCTCCTGTTATTCACTTAACAGTTACACTTTCGGGAGATAGCAGTAAGGGCCATGCGTTTTCTGTTACTGGTCACTGCTGCTCTCTGCTAGGAGACAAATGCTGTTACGTGAGGATTTAAAAACGTGTTTGTAGGGTGTTTGTGGAGAGGAGGGAAGGCTCCAGCACCTGGGACTGCCCCAGGCTGGTCATGAAGTGCTGAAGCACTAAGTGCTATGAGCAAGATTAGTGGGGAAGTGGGGCCGCTTCTCCTTCCCTCCCCTCCTTTCCCAGTCAGCAACTGTTTTGCTCCCAATGGAGGTGATTATATTGCTTACTAGGAGTCTGCTGTTCCTTGCTTTTACAGTCCATCTCGCTGAGAGATTTCTGCAAGGCCCCTGAGCAAGTTGTTTATACAGATACGTCCCTTGGGTCAGTAGTTTTTGGCATCATATATCTTCTCAACTGCCAGCCACGTCTTGTGCTATACTCAGCAGTTTCTGTCGTGTCTAGTGCTATGGCCAGACACAGAATTTTATCCCCTCTACCTCCCCTTCTTCCACCCCCTGAGAGCTTTTCTGAAAGATCCCCTCTTTCCTTCTTTCTGATAACCTTACTGTGTTCTAGACATGCTGGTTTGGTGCCCAGCACGTATGGTCACTTATATGGCAGGGGTCAGAATCCATTAGGGCCATGGCACAAACTTTCATGGTTAACCTTTCTGTCCAGCTTGAGCAATCAGAGACTCGGGACTCTCACGTGCTAGGAAGGTGTCTATGGTACTAGCACATGGTACTCCTCCACATCGGGGAGACTTGTGATTCCTCTCTGGGCTGCTCTGTTGCTTTGTGGTTTCTGGTCAACCCCAGCTCAGTCTGTAAGGTGAAGGGATGAAGCAGCTTTTTGGGGTTGCTTTTGCTGCTGCTCTGCCAGCAAAGGTAGCTCTTTGGTTTTCTTTATACACGTAGTCATGTCAACTCTTTTTGTTCTTCTGTTTCCTCCCTCTAGGTGTGTTGTTGTGCTGTTCAACCCTAGAAAAAATAAGCAACACCATATTCTAAACAGTTCCAGGTGAGTGAAGCTTTAAGTTGGGCTTGATTTCTGTGGGAGGTGAATTCAAGGTTTTTATGGCTTTAGTGAAGTGCAGGAGCTGCTGTTGCTTCAGCCTAAATTCCCTCAGTGAGAGCTGCCTTGGGGAGAGGCTGCCTGCCGGTTTGACTCTAGCTCCTAATGTGAGGTGCTATTGCTGACAGGGTACCACCTCACAAACATTGTGATCCCGTGGGGAACTGCTAATAGGCATGACATGGAGGAGATCTTACTAGAACTCCATGGTATCTGACTTTTTTTTTCCTCCACCTAAAACTATGACCTCGTTATTGAAGCGAGGACTGGGACATGGTCCTGCATCTGGAATAAAGGTACAAGGATGAACCTCGACTTTCAGAGCTTTTCTGGTGCTGTGGGCATGCTGCTTGAAACTTGGGCAGCAGGGAGTCCCCGTGGCAAGCGTTATACCTCTGGTAAAGCAAAACCATTGTGTCAGGCTATTATGTGTAATTTTAGCCTCTTTCCAATTTGTCCCAACCTACTCCCCCCATAATGATGTACTGAAATGAAATCACATGTTGGAAATACGTCTCAGTGTCATTTTCTCTGTTTTAGGAAAACAATTACAGCACTGTCTTTCTCTCCAGATGGAAAATATTTGGTTACGGGAGAGGTAAGTGTGAGAAGAGAGGGCCCACCTTGTCCATTGCATTTTGAAGCTGGTTAGAGTGTTAGAAGAAACAAACCAGTGAGCTGCCTTGACATAGCCAAATTATTTCAGTGTTGCATCTCTGGGTGGACCTGCTGTATTATGGGTGGCTCTGGGTGCTCCTGCTGGCAGTTTTTCAGTGTGGTGTCTCTCATCAGCTTGGGGCATGGATCTTCTGGGGTGGCATCTGTGAGCTGAAGGTAGAGTGAAAGTAAGCGGAAGGATGACTCTACTGTAGCATCAATGAAGAATACTTGGATGGTTCTTAATTTTGGTCTGGATTTCAGGAAGTAACTGAGGCCAGTAAAAGAGTCATGGAAAAAGTTGAAAGTCCATGTGGAATGGAGCTTTAGGAATAGTGACAGAAAGTGCTGGTGCTTGTGGTTTGACATTGTATGTTTGGTTGTAGGCAACAATTGCTTGCTCTTTCCAAATATGCCCATGCGGGAAAACAAGGATGAGTGCACTGTGTGTCTGTTCTGCATTAGAAGTTCAAGACATGGACTGTGTCACGAGGCTGGAATTGCTGGATGTTAGAAATCCACAGAAATGCTGACTATCCCCCATATGGCTGAGCTCAGTTTGCTCTTGTATGTGATTAATGGTAATTTACCTCTAGTGCTGTGCCTCTGTAAGATGTGGGAAGGGAGCATGACCGTGGTGGCAGCTGTCATGTCACTGGGTGACTCCCAAGCTGGGCCTGAATCCTGCATGGATCAGGCCATGGATAGAAACAACAGTGGTATGGGATGAAGGCCACCTTGACATAGAAAATGTAAGCACAAATTCTCCATCAGAGCATCAGAGAATCCTGTTGTTATTAACTTCTTAGTGAAGGCGTGAGGTTTTATAGCTGTAATTTGTTTTAATGCCTCTTTGCACTCTAGAAGTCTTGATGGAATAAAAATCGTAATATATAAAATATGTATTTATTTTTCCTCCCTGGTGTTCAGTTCTGTTGATTCTGGTGCTGGTTCCTTCCTTCCTTCCTTTTTTTCCTTCCTTCCTTCCTTTTTTCCTTCCTTCCTTTTTTCCTTCCTTCCTTCCTTCCTTCCTACCTTCCTTCCTTCCTTCCTTCCTTTTTTTCCTTCCTTCCTTCCTTCCTTCCTTCCTTTTTTTCCTTCCTTGCTTCCTTCCTTCCTTCCTTTTTTTCCTTCCTTCCTTCCTTTTTTCTTCCTTCCTTCCTTTTCTTCCTTCCTTCCTTCCTTCCTTCCTTTTTTCTTCCTTCCTTCCCTTTTTTTCCTTCTTTTTCTTCCTTCCTTCCTTTTTTCCTTCCTTCCTTTTTCCTTCCTTTTTCCCTTCCTTTTTCTCCCTTTTTCCTTCCTTTTTTCCTTCCTTCCTTCCTTTTTTCCTTCCTTCTTCCTTTTTTCCCCCTTTTTTCCTTCCTTTTTCCTTCCTTCCTTCCTTTTTTTTTTTTTTTTTTTTTTTTTTTTTCCTTCCTTCCTTCCTTTTTTTCCTTCCTTCCTTTTTTTCCTTCCTTCCTTTTTTTCATTCCTTCATTTTTTTTCCTTCCTTCCTTTTTTTTACTACCTTCCTTTTTTTTCCTTCCTTCCTTTTTTTTCCTTCCTTCCTTTTTTTTACTTCCTTCCTTCCTTTTTTTTTTTTTTTCCTTTTTTTTTTTTTTTTTTTTTTTTTTTTTTTTCCTTCCTCTTTTTTTTTCCTTTCCTTCCTTCCTTTTTTTTCCTTCCTTTTTTTTTTTTTTCCTTTCCTTCCTTCCTTTTTTTTTTTTTTTTTTTTTTTTTTTTTTTTTTTTTTTTTTTTTTCCTTCCTTTTTTTTTCCTTCCTTCCTTTTTTTTTTTTTTTTTTTTTTTTTTTTTTTTTTTTCCTTCCTTTTTTTTCCTTCCTTCCTTCCTTTTTTTCCTTCCTTTTTTTCCTTCCTTCCTTCCTTTTTTTCCTTCCTTTCCTTCCTTCCTGTCTCTGGAGTTCTTGTGGGGTAGGAACAGTGATGAAAAATGAAGTGGGTATTTTTCTTACTAACAACTTGAACTTTTCAGTTTGAAACTTCATTGGGTAAATGGCAAGTTCAGATTAAAAAAAAAAAAGGCAAAAAAAGCCTTTCCAGTTATACTTGAAAGCTTTTTTTGCCTTGTTGCAAAACATGTCTCCTCTTGCCCTGTTGTAAAACCATTTCTCTTTTCCATATCCTCCCATGGGTCTGACATTTGAGTTATTACTTAGTGTGGCAGTGTCCCCTGCCGGTGTCAGCAGCCTCGACTTAGTTCAACCTCTGTCCCATAGGGAAATGCATTCTGAGTTCACTTTGTCAAGCTTGCTTTTAGCAGCCTTGTGCTAATTCTGCCTGGTAACACCTTCGTTTTCTGCATGACTGGCTTTTCAGGAAGGAGAGCATGGAGGTTAGTCCTTGGCCACTGTACATATTAAATGTCTTTTATATATTTCAAATGCAAAAGAAAACGGATTTTTTTCTTTTTTTTTTTTCTTTTCTTTCTCCCCATGGAGGCATGGGGATCAAACAGAGCTTACTTTTGATGAGCATTTCTTACATGATGAAACAACAATTCCATTTGTTAAGGTCTTGGGGTGTGTGCTAAGATGTTGGGAAATACATCTATGTATGTATATACACACGTATGTATGTATGTGTTTAAGTACAGCAATTGCTTTGAAGAGCTGCTGATTCAGCTCATTGTAACTTCTTGCCAGCCACCTTGAGACCTGAGCTCTGTCTTGCAGGAGGGAGAGCTGTACCAACTGCAGGAAAATCTGACCATGGCGTTTTTCTAGGCCACAAGCAGTTGCTTGGCAGAGCTTGTGAACAAGACAATTAAAACGTGCGATTCTGAGGTTTTAAAGCTGCCACTTCTGCTTGTGATCAGACTTGCCTCTCCCACGCAATCACATGGCTGACTTAAAACTGATCAGGAAAGGGATCATTTTGCCGTGTTGCCATGGATATGTTGTCTGCAAGCTGATGTTTTGACAGACTTCAGTAAGAAATCATGAACAGGCTCTTGATTAGGATTTGCCCATCAGGCACATTTTTGGCCAGCATTTCAGTTCATCTTGATGCCTTGTTTTATTTTGGCTTAATGACATAGAATTAAACAAAAGAATAGAATTGTCTGGCAGAAGGTGCTGAATTGGCATTTCTGCAGTCTATGACCTTCTGTTTCTCTGGAGAACAAGCGTAAAACCAGAGGCTGTGTTCCCTCAATGTCTTTTTCTGTGACACTGCCCTGCCCATACTCTTTCAAGCAGCATGTATCTGTCTGTTACCAGCAGTATCATTTGTCACAGAGGTCTCTCAGAGGCCCCCCCGCAAATGGTGTGTGATAGTTACCACATCAGTCATGTCGTGTTTTCATGTGGCATGACCTGGCTTGAGATCTCAGATGTCCTCGTGTTAGAGGCAGAGGACGTGAGGGCCTTTCTGTTCACTGAGTCCAGGATAAGATCTGTTATAATCACAGAATGGCAGGGGTTGGAAGGGACCTCTGGAGATCATCTAGCCCAATGCCCCTGCTAGAGCAGGTTCACCTAGAGCAGGTTGCACAGGATCATGTCCAGGCAGGTTTTGAATATCTCCAGAGAAGGAGACTCCACAACCTCTCTGGGCACACTGTTCCAGTGCTCTGCCACTCTCAAAGTAAAGAAGATTTTCCTCATGTTCAGAGGGAACTTCCTGTGTTCCTGTTTGTGCCTGTTGCCCTTTGTCCTGTCTCTGGGCACCACTGAAAAAGAGTCTGGCCCCACGCTACTGACACCTACCCTTTAGATATTGATAAGCATTGATAAGTTCCTCTCTCAGCCTTCTCTTCTCCAGGCTAAACAGACCCAGGTCTCTCAGCCCTTCTCATAAGAGAGATGCTCCAGTCCCCGAATCATCTTTGTATCTCTCCACTGGACTCTCCAGTAGTTCCATGTCTGTCTTGAACTGAGGATCTCAGAACTGGACACAGTACTCCAGATATGGCCTCACTAGGGCAGAGTAGAGGGGGAGGAGAACCTCCCTGGACCTGCTGGTCACAATCTTCTTTGTGCACCCCAAGATATCACTGGCCTTCTTGACCACAAGGGCACATTGCTGGGTCATGGTCAACCTGTTGTCCACCAGGACTCTCAGGTCCTTCTCAGCTGAGCTGCTTTCCAGCAGGTCAACCCCTAACCTGTACTGGTGCATGGGGTTATTCCTCTTTCAGGTTATGTTCTTTCAGACACCTGTTGAAATGCATATGCTGCTTAGGTTGTCAGTCTCAACCTGGGCTTTAAAGAATCAAAGGAACCTCTAACCCTGTTGTGAATGCACCATCTAGACACCTTTTTCCAAGGCCCCTACATGTACATGCTCAAATATGTCAGAACTGATCTCAGGGGTTACATTTCCTGTTTTGTGTCTGTTCTTGTCCCCTCCAGAGCGGACACATGCCAGCAGTTCGGGTATGGGATGTGGCTGAGCGAACGCAGGTGGCTGAGCTCCAGGAACACAAGTATGGCGTGGCCTGTGTGGCCTTCTCCCCCAGCTCCAAGTACATTGTTTCAGTGGGGTACCAGCATGACATGATTGTCAATGTGTGGTCATGGAAGGTAAGTTTCTCTGGAGATTGGGTGGACCACAGGGTGTTGCTAAATTAAAAAGAGTGGACAGTCTGACCGTAAACTATTTCAGTTCCATCTTGCTTTCTGCTTTTTTTTTTTTTAAATTCTGTTGTTCTTTGGTTTTGACGTTCATAGACACAGACAAGTTTGGACATAAGAGCGAGCTACGGTCCCTTAGGGAAGGTCTAAGTCACTTTAGTGAAGGGATATTCTTTATACTTGGAGACATGTGACATGTTGCTGTCCAGCCAGAAAATCCTGGACTTTGAAACCTTGTCAAAGCCTTGTGCTTTTTTAGAGGCTTATTAAAAACTAATTTATGAGGTTGAAGAAGGAAACTCTCATCAGCCAGGGATTTCTTTCATGGCGTAGTGGATGCTCTTGGCTTGTTTTGGTTTTGTTGTGTCAGGGTTTGTGATACTCTGATCCCATCCTTGATGACTGAGAAAGGGAACATAGAGAAACCACAGTGGGTGAAAGCCAATGGAGGTTACTCTGCCCCTGGGTTGGGGCAGCACTCTGTGGAAACAAATCCCATGTCTTGTTCTCTAGAAAACATTTAAGTGTGTGCTGTTTGTATATAAGAAAAGAAACATTTATTGTCAGTAGGCTTGGAGTCTTCTGTATTAATAAATGCTGAGCACTTATTCAGCTCCTGCTACCTCTTCAGGTGCTGTAACCCTCTCTAAAAGAGATGCCATTTAAAAAAACTTCAGTGCATCTCTTAGATCTCACATGACCATAGAATGGTTTGGGTTGGAAGGGACCTTAAAGATCACCTAGTTCCAACGCTCCTGCCATGGACAGGGACACCTTCCACCAGACCAGGTTGCTCAAAGCCCCATCCAGCCTGGCCTTGAACACCTCCAGGGACGAAGCATCCACAGCTTCCCTGGGCAACCTGTTCCAGTGCCTCACCACCCTCACAGTAAAGAATTTCTTCCTAATAGCTAATCTAAATCTACCCTGTTTCAGTTTGAAACCATTACCCTTCTTACTATCACTATACTCCCTGATAAAGAGTCCCTCCCCACCTTTCCTGTAGGTCCCCTTTAAGTACTGGAAGGCTGCTATAAGGTCTCCCAGGACCCTACTCTTTTCTTGCAGCTTGTAAGTCTGTGCTCATTTAGTATGTTACTCTCTTAATCACATTTCCTGTGCTGTAATTTAAGATCTCACTGTTAGTTCTCTCCTGCATGAGCTGAAGTTTGACCTTGCTATTTTTTTGTATAGGTGAACTGTGTAGTGATAAAACAAAAGTGTGCATGTCAGTGTTGAAAACTGAGTGCTCAACCTTTTGGTTCTTTCTAGTTATACAAATGAAAGTAATGACTCGGAGATGGTCACGATGCATGGCACGTGTGGGACAGTACGAGTAGCTTTGCCTTCCCTTGCTTATGCAGGTTTTTCTGTTCACTGTGATATTATTTATATTTATGTGCATGTAAGCTTGTGAAGGACTATCTCACACTTCTGCACTGAAGGTCATGCACTTAAAGCATACTCTCCAGACTGTGACTATCGGGAGGTCCGGATAGCCTTTATTTTGCAGGCTGGATACCAAAACTAGAGAGACTTACCTGACCAAAGTCAGAGAAGAATAAGAGACCAAGATGTGAAAAGAGATCTCCTGAAGCACTTTCCTGCACTCTTAACCACAACTTTTCTTCTATCCACTATGCTGCTGCTTCTATTTCCCTGTTTTTCCTGGCTGGGAGTCTTAGTCATTTGACTGTGATGAAAAAGAAAACCCGTTGTCTGTAGGGTCCCCTTGCTTCCCTAAAGAAAGGCCACAGCGATGATTCAGATGTTGAGATCTGCAAGGGTCCTAAGCCTTTCTCTGTGTGCTGTCTTGAAAGAAATTATGTTAATGGCTGTCCCTCTTGCTTTTCCCCCAGTCTGGGTTGGGGGGCCCTCCATGGTGATGGTGCAGCAGCCTAGACTCTTCTGTTGCCCATTTCTTCAGTTCTGACAGCGTGCGGTCCACTGGGGCCCTTGGAGTGACGTGGTTTATGTGCTGAGGGCATTGTGTTGGGAAAACTGGGAGCAACTGAATCCCTAAAAGGAAGGGTAAACGAAACAGCGAGAATAAAAAGTGGACTGTTGTCAACGGTGTGCTGCATAGTTGAAAAGTCACCACAGGCAGAGTGGTAAACTTTTTTATTCTCACTTCTACCAGTCCCTGGGGAGAGGCAGGGGAAGGAAAAACAAGCTCTGCTATCTGACAGTTCTGCTTGAGCAGCGTCCATTCCTGTTTTCTGTCCTTGCCGTGTTCTTCCTCCTTTCCCAGACGCTTTGATGTGTTGAGGTGCACATCTGAGGTGTAGCAGATTTTGCTTTGTCCTTTCCAGTATAGGCATGGTCTTTTCGCATTTTGGGACTTTCAATACAGTGTCATGTTTTTAGAGAGAAGAGAGAATTTATGGAGGACCCAGTACTGTTTTCCCTGCAGAAAATGCCTGTTACCCACCTTGCCGTCATTGCTGCCTGGAGGCTGGGATAGCTTCTCCTCGTGCTGGCTCACATGTGCTTTTGCTGTTTAGAAAGGGAAATGGGTTTGCTGTGAGCTCCTGGTGATTGTGAAACCAACATGTTTGTCATGGCTCAGACAACAAGTTCCTGCAGGCACTACTGCCTGCTCATTTGTTCTTGATCTCAGTCAGGGTGGAATTAGAATTGGATGTAAATGTGAGTTGTGCTGTCTGCCAGATCAATGTGCCCAGCTCATGCTGGGGAGGTTGTATTCAGGGGTGAATGGGAATAGTTTGGGCCTCACCTTTTCCCCGTTGCAGCGCTTGTATGAGATATGTGCTTGTAACTGAAGATTGAAAAAAATGAGTTTCCCTTGCTTCTGAGCAAAGAAGTTAAGCTATCTAAACAATTATGTTTCCAGAAAAACATCGTAGTGGCAGCCAACAAAGTCTCAAGTAAAGTGACAGCCGTGTCATTCTCAGAGGACTGCAGTTACTTTGTCACTGCTGGAAATCGACACATCAAGTTCTGGTACCTGGATGACAGCAAAACCTCCAAGGTGAGAGAAGGTGTATCAAGGCCAAGCTGTGAATAGGCATTTCCATCTTAGGGCAGATGGATGTTGACCCAGTGAGCTGTGGCAAGTGGGAACTCCTTTGATTTTGCTGGGATTCAAGGATAGCTCCCCACCCCTGGCTCTCAAGTCTCAGTCTCCCCGTGGGCTGGAAGTACCAGAGGACACCAAAAGCTTGTCTTATCCTCTGCTCGGGTAGGGGCATGGCTTCTGGGGTTATAGAGCATCATGCTTTTTTTTTTTTAGTAGTCACATATGCTGAAGGACAAAATAACTAGAAAAGAGCTGCAGTCATTGAACTGCTTGGAACACAGAGGTGGGAAGAGCTGTTTGATGTTGGTATGAGCATCTCGAAAGGTTGTGAGTGTTACTTTGAAGCGTCAAGTAAAGTGTTGGAAATTTTAGCTGTTCTGTTCTTCTCTGGGATACAGAATCCACGTATGATAATTTTTCTGTGTGCCCATGAGCAAATGTTTCTACTTCGTGCCTGGGCCCTGCTTTGGCATTTGGTGAAGTCGCAGATTGCCTATGGAAGGGTCGTTCCAGTGATTGATCTGCTGTCTCTGGGTCACACATTCGGATGTGCAGTTCTGGTGGCACTAACTGACGATCCACTGACATCCAAATACTGATGGTCCCAATACACTATGCAACCAATGGGTCTGCCGCAAGTAAAACGTGTTGCTGCCTCTCCTTGTAGGCTGTTTGCAGCTCTCGTTCTCTGAGGCACTTCAGCACTCAAGGCTTGATGTTGTAGAAAATGTCTATCTGACTGGCGTGCCTTGCTCTATTTCTGACAAACTGTTTTTTCTTGGTAGGTCAATGCCACAGTCCCCTTGCTAGGTCGCTCAGGATTGCTTGGAGAACTGAGGAACAACTTCTTCGCGGACGTGGCTTGTGGAAGGGGAAAAAAAGCTGACAGCACCTTCTGTATCACATCCTCAGGCCTGCTCTGTGAATTCAATGAAAAAAGGCTGCTAGACAAGTGGGTGGAGCTGAGGGTGAGTTTTACATCCTCCTGTCCCACAATAGTTGTGCCCACTGAAGCAGAGCAGGCATGACAAATAATAGGGGCACTTGGAGTGCAAAATGCGGGACCACCAGCAGTGAAAGTTGTTGGGCCTCTGCCACTTTGTGATTTACTCTGGAAGGCCAGGCAAAAATAGTGTTGCTTCTTGGCAGAGGGACTTTATTAATCATTGAGGCGCTTTCATTCTCAAGCTTCAGCATTACAGCTACAGCTCTTCTGGCAAAGCAGTGTCCTTATGTGACTTTGGCCACCCCTGTGTTGTCCCTCCTGGCTTGGCCTGGACAAGTAGGAGTTTAAGAAGGATTCTGATTTCTGTCCACTCTGCAGTGTCATACTTGGCTGGTGCATCTCAAATGCAGGTTCCCAAGGTACTAGTTGGTTTGGCTCTTCTAAACCACCAGGTTGGCCCATAGTTAAGAATATGATTGTGCTTATTTTCCTTTCCATTGAATGTAAGATGCCCACCCAGAAGGATCCAGTGTATTAAAATCAAGGGGAAAATCTTTCCACAGTTTCACTTAAGTGAAATGCCTCTTCTTTTCTTTCCTTTCCTCTCTAAAATCTGCCTTTCACTCTCGCTCAGAATACAGACAGCTTCACAGTAAGTTGGAAAAAAATTCCACATTGAACTCATCCCCTTATCACCACACTCCATTTTGTACCATTTTCTGCCATTTGTACAAATCCCAATGGGAAGGGAAGAAAATCCTTTTTTTTTTTTTTTTTTTTTTTTTATCCCCTTGTGACAGGTAATGTATTGGTGTGCTAGTACTGGATGAGGTGGTGCTTGCCTGCCAGTGGTGCTGAATGTCACAGAGGATCAAAAACCAATGTTCAGAGTAAGACTCAGTGGAGCAAATGTGTAGTTCTGCTGACCTCCCACCATAGTGGATGACAGAGGAGCTGGGCCTTTTCTTTGGCCACTTGGAATCTGCAATAGACCTTGGCTGGGAAGCTCCTCAGAAAGCAAAAATGGATTTTTAGGCTTTTCCTTACTCCCAGGGCTCAACTTCACTTCACTTCAGCTCTTCTGACCATGACTCTTCAGTCTGTCAATTTGCTATTCTCCCTGTTGTGTGTCTGATGACCTTTGAAGTGAGAGCGCATTGCTTATTCACCTTGTCTGCTGTGTCCTCCTCAGACCACTGTGGCAAACTGCATCTCTGTAAATCATGACTACATCTTCTGTGGCTGTGCTGATGGCACCGTGCGGATTTTTAACCCTCTGAACCTTCACTTTGTCACCACCCTACCGAAGCCGCACTTCCTGGGAACAGACATCGCGAGTGTGACTGAGGCCAGGTACTGTGGAGAGGGTGGAAGGGAGCAAGGGAGGCTTGTGGGAGTTAGAACTGTTCCCCAGACCTTTGCCATCGGGAGTGTGCTCTTTTTATGGATTAAAATTGGCAGCCCGTTGCAGATCTCCCTGAGCTGTTGCAGCCTCGCCTTGCGTGGCTGGGCTACAGCCCAAAGCTGGTTCCTGGACTACACAGTGTATCTTGCTCCTCATCTCCCTGGGATTGCTCAGGTCTGGTGGCTGCTATGAGCAGGTAGGTAGAGGGCGCAGGATGCTGTGGCGCACTTCAGTTGTTCCTGTACCATGGGACATCCTTTGCTTATCACTGGTAAGGGCTGAAGTCTCCTTCACAGCAATACAATGACGTTGCTAAGGGAAGCCCAGGCTCTCACAGGGCATTTTATTTTTTTTCAAAGGCTCCCTTGCAATCTTTGTAGACCCAAATCTACTATTGCCTGTAGTCTTTCTTCTCCTCCAATCTTGTGCATTCTCTTCTCTTGTTTTCCTGCCTTGCTCCAGTATCTTCTACCTTGGCTCTCGATTTCTCACCTTCTGAGGTGGGCAGTGTGATTTCTTCACAGTTCTGTCTGCCAGCTTGCGGAGGCTTGTGCCAGAGAAAACCCTTCACGTGTTGCTGTTTGCCAGTCCTGGTTGGAGCTTTCCCAAACTTCTTCTGTTGCCTTCTTTTGCTTCTGTCACTAGTTGAGAAAGAAATCAAAAAGTGTATGAATCCACCAGCCATCATTCCACTGGATTTGTGGAGTTTACATTTACATCTACAGATATGTACTCTTTTTGGGTTTTGTGGGTTTTTTCTTTTTTTTTTTTTTTTTTTTTTTGTTACTTGTGTCTCGACAGGTTTTCTTTAAACTTTTCGTGGGAGCTTGAGGTAAGGGTTCAGAGAGTGCACTGTATAGTCCTCCACCAGAAGATCAATGGGAGATAATGATATTCCAGTAAGGGAGCTGGAAAAGGAACTCTTCAATTTAAAATGTTACCAGTTTCTGGTAGCGCTAAAGTCAAGGAATAGTATACATGGACCCTTCAGAAATACTCTTTGCTGCTCTCACGCATCAGTCAAGCAGAAATATTAATGTGATTTTTAAACATGCATTTGTAGTGCTGATTATAATCTTAACATTTTTTTATTAATTCCAAAGAAACTTGAAAACACAGGACTCTCTATATTCCCATGCATACCAGGGCCTCTCTGTGGCATGCCAGTTGCCTGCAATGAACTGCCCACAACTGTGTCAATGACTTGATTTTTCAGTAGGATCTGGGCTGCTCTTTTCTAGCCCTCAAACTTTTGCACTTGCAGAAGCATGGCTCCAATTGCTTAGTGTGCTACATGCGCTTTGGCCCTCATTCCTGCATCTTCATCAGTCCTATTAAAATTACCTGCTCTCAACACTCTGGTACTCTGGCTATAATTATGCAATATCATTGGCAGCATTGTGGGATGGCTGTGTTCACCTCAGGTCAAGAGAGCAGCTCTTTCTTTACGTGCATGGCAGCATGACTTAACAGAGGACTGCTGTAGAGGAAATACAGGGTTCAGATGGTGTGATCTCGGTCTAACCTGGGGAAAGAGATGTTTCCTTGTTCTGCAGAATTCTGTTTTTAAGTTTGTATCAAAGAGCTTACCTATCTAGAAAGGACTGTACCCCTGTGCAGTTGCCCATCTCATGAGCTGCTGGACGCAACACCAAGCTGGCCTGAGTGGGGCGTGGGGGTGGAAGGGAAGCATGTCAGACAAGTAGCTGCTGAAATGAATCATTCCTTTGTCCCTTGTGCTGGTGTGCTCCTGTCTCTTGAGTGTGGTACTTAATTCTTCTGCTTGGTTCCACACGAGCAGTTCCTGCAATCATTAAACAAAATATAGTACCCACCAAAAGATGATCTTCCCCCTCTGCTTTGTTTTGAATTTATTTGACTTGAATTTTACCACTTGGTTATGCCGGGGTAAGTGATGATGATCTCCAGTGATGATCAAATGTCCTGCTTGGTGCTTCTTCAGGGAAAGTTAATCACCTGTCTGGTGGGACTCTTGAGTTGGATGGCAAGGAGAATGACTTTTGCCATGGGACTTTCAGGCTTCTTTTGGGACTCTGGTTGTTCAAGAAACAGGTCTTCCCAGCCAGCTGTTTTCTGTACCTATATATGCCACAGTGTATTGTTCACCTCGCCACCACCCTGTGGAGAATCTGAGCTCTCATGCTTCATCTCCTTGGTTTGACTCCAAGAGAGTGCAAGCTAACCAGGCTGTTGTTCTCTCTTTGCAGTCGTCTTTTCTCTGGTATGGCTGATGCAAAGTATCCAGATACGATTGCCTTGACCTTTGATCCCACCAACCAGTGGCTTTCCTGTGTATACAATGACCACAGCCTGTATGTGTGGGATGTCAAAGACCCGAAGAAAGTGGGCAAGGTGTACTCAGCTTTGTACCACTCTTCCTGCGTGTGGAACATTGAGGTATGTTGTTTGCAGACACAAGTGTTGAATTTCAAGTTGCAGCTGAGGAAGTCATCTGAAGAACTGCCAGATTCGAATGCAGACACTGCAGAGAAAAAGAATTGACTCAGTTTCCTTCTGTGGTTAGTATGGTTGCTACAAGGCTTGAGTTGGAGCTGGGAACTTTGGCTGCAATGCAATAGGTGACCAAATGTGTTAGATGTAGTGTATTACTGGACAAAAAAAACATCTCGCTGTTAAAAGGTGAGAGGTGGGAGAAGAAGCAGAACTGGACAAAGCTGAATGCTGGTGCTCCTTTCACAAAAGGTACAAGAGTTTACTGTTGACCTCAAAAAAAATTGTTTGAGGTCTGTGGGGAGCGAGTGCTCCAATTTCAAAGGAATGAAACAAGTGATAAGATCTGAGCTGTGATCCTTCTTAACCTAATTACGAGGACATTTGGAATTAGCCTCTCAAGTGGCTGTCATCTTCCAGTCTGTCTAGTTGGCTTTCCCTCAGAAGGACGGAGGAGAGGAAATGAGATATAGGAAACAGTGTAATTGTTAATGTGTTGAAATGTGTCCAGCAGTGGTCAGGAAAGGGAGAATTGGAAAGAAACTAGAAAGCGGTTGAGGACTCTCTGTGCTATTATTTATTCATTGCATCTCACCCTTCTCGATTATAAATCGACAGTAGTAGTTGAAAGTTGGAAAGAACAGTGCAAGGCTGTTGTTGCATGGTTGTTGTGTAGTCTTTGAGGTGCTCTCTTTGAATTTTAGAAACAAAGGATGCCGGCTTGCTGCACACTTAAGGAGATGTTCTACGTTCAGGGAAGCTCAGTGAGCATTTGTTTGCAGTGAATATGAAGCTCTGGGCTGCGAACAGGTTTTCATTAGGAGAACTGGTTGGCTCTTGCTTTTACAAAACAGAGAGGACAGCCCTTTTATCCTATTTTGTTTTGAAACTTGCTACCCATGACTAGGATACCAGGTGCCGGGCAATCTCATTCAGGGTTTGATTTTTACCTGCCCTTAGGTGTATCCAGAGGTGAAGGACAACAATCAGTCATGCCTCCCCCCTGGTTCCTTCATCACCTGCTCTTCTGACAACACCATTCGTCTTTGGAACACTGAGAGCTCCAACATTCATGGCACAGCCCTGCACCGCAACATCCTCAGCAATGTAAGATCCTAGGTTTGGTCACCTCCTTGCCCTCGGGGTTGCTATTCCTCATCACAGGGATTCCACATTAAGGCCCAAACTTCTCTGAATCTCTTAAGTCAATGCAAGCTTCTCTGTAAACAGAACACAAGTCTGGTAAAACATGAATCTGAAGAAACATGAAGAGAGCATCGGGTGGAAAGACTGTCTGAAATGGTCCTGGGTTCAATTGCTTTTTCCATAAACCACCCAAGCTTTGTCTCTTCCAAAACGGCTCATGCCATCTGCTTCAGGAGAGCTGTTTCTCTCTCTAATGTGTAACCACTTTAAGGTTTGTTTTGAAAATGTTTGCATTAAACGAGGCAGAGGTTCAGGAGAACTGAATGAGAAACAGTTTACACTCACTTCATCCATATAAGGGGGATTATACTCATACAGAACAGTGGTTATTTATGGACATTTGTTTCCACTCCCACTTGTGTCAGAAGATCCGTGGGCACAGCAGTCTTGACCTGCGAGTTCTCAGCAATATGCTTATGGTGAAAAGAGTTCCTGCTTTATCTGTCAGTTCAAAACAGCATGGGCTGGCTTGGGTGATCCGTAGAAGTCTTTCAGATTCCTGCTGTGTCCCATACTACATTGCTGTCACTAATCCCAGAGCTTGTCTGTTGTGCAGATGCTGTTATTTTCTAGCTTGAAGGAGAATCTTTTGCAAAGGGTGATCGTGTGACATAGCTGTGAAACTTCCTTACTACGGTACGAAAGGCCTGAGTGCTCGCTCTTAGCTAAAAGATCCCACCAGTTACGGCATTACTGCCAATGGAGTGTATACATTGGCCAGGAGCCCAGTTTCTAAGGCAGATACTTCACTTAAATATTTCGTAACTAGTTCATATTTCCGGGTGTATTATATCCCCAGGACTTGATGAAAATCATCTATGTAGATGACAACACTCAGGTACTTCTGGACACCGATTACAACTCAGCAGGAAGTGCAGACAAAGCTGATGCACAAGTGATGGATACAAAAGTGGGAATACGCACTGTCTGTGTGAGTCCCGGTGGGGAGCACCTGGCCTCGGGGGACAGGATAGGCACTCTCAGGTAATCCCATAGAGCTTCTTGCGCAGATTGCGAGCCGGGCAGGCATGAGAATCAAAACCAAGTCTTCCTAATTTTATTAAACATACTGAAGTCAGCCACGTTGTGTTTTAGGATATATGAGTTGCAGTCTCTGAGGGAAATGCTGAAGGTGGAAGCTCATGACTCTGAGATCCTATGTCTGGAGTACTCCAAACCTGACACAGGTAAATGCAGTTGAGCTTCCCTTTTACTTACGAATGTAGTGTTGAGCAAGTCAGAATGTCTAGCTGTGGTATGTCACAACTTTCAGTGGTGATTTCAGAGCAGGCTTGTAGCATTGGGTCAGTAGAGCTAGACTTTGAGAAAGGCTTCTTTCTCATACGTTTCCTTGGGATATTGTAGATTGAGATTGGAACTTGTTCTGTCTGTTATTACAGTGTGAAACTCAGGGGTGTTCTTTTGTGTCCATCCATGCAGTTAGCTACACTATAACGTTTTGTCCCTAAGATGACTTGAGAAGGTGTTTCAAAATAGTGACTGGAAGAGCAAATGACTTTTTAGTAATGGTCTTGCACTCTTTTTAACTTTCTGACAGGCTTAAAGCTCTTAGCCTCAGCCAGTCGAGATAGATTGATTCATGTCTTGGATGCTGGGAAGGACTACAGCCTGCAGCAGACCCTGGATGAACATTCGTCTTCCATCACTGCTGTGAAGTTTGCAGGTAGAGAGTCACAGCCTCCCTCCAAAGCTGGATTTGAGCACTGCTGTTGTTTCATTGTGGCTGTAAAGCAATTTGAACTGCTTAAACACTGGATTAGGCCAGGCTGAAGCTGCAGCTGCTTTTTTGTCATCTTGTGTAGCTGCAGTCCTAACAGAAGGTGATATTTGATGAAACTTGCCTTTTTCTCCCTCTTGTATTTTTTTTTTCTCTCCTTCCTCCACACTCAGAAAACCTCTCCTGATGGAAGTCCTCAGCATTTCTTTGGAAAGCTGTTTTTCGTAATGGGTTACTTCCTTTAACGGATGTCAGATGGCTACACACTGTTCTTAGCAAAGAGAACTGTGGAACAGTCATCCTGCAAAAAAATCCCCACACAAAAAATTGTTTTGGCATTAATTAGTTACAAGTAAATTTGTCATTACAAACCAGTGTAAGACTTTGCATACATGGTAATAAAGCACACTGCATCCCCAGAGCTCAGTTACTTCTGATGGTCAGACATCAGTGTGGTATATTGTGCTATTGTACTGTCGCGGAATAACAAGTGTTGGCCGCTCTGCCAGGGGCAGCCAGTAGCCAAGGGTGACAGGAAGGCAGGCAAAGGTAGTGGCCTCACTGGCAGTGGGAAAAGCCCATAGTACCTGAACAAGGTGGAACAGATCAAGTCCAGTGATGGTGACTAGATCCACAGCAATTCAAGGTCAGGCTCAGTCTGGAGTCAGCGAGCGGGGTCAGCCACAGTTCAGTGCCTGCCAGGCAAGTCCGTAGCAGCAAGGCAGGTCTGAGTTCAAATCAGGAAGCTGAGTCCGTGGGTCAGGGTCAGGATTTGGATCAGTAGGGTACGTGGCCAGGCACAGGTGTGGCTGCAGTGCTGCTGCAGTGTAGCTCAGTTGGGGTTTAGTGATGAGAACCTCAGCTTGAAAGTAGCTCCCAAGTGAAGGGACCTTGCTGAAGCTTCATAGCAGAGACTCCCTGAAGCCACCATGAAGGTTTTTCAAGTTTTTTTTCTCAAGGAGTACCAAGGCCAGCAAAAGTTTCCCTGGCAGGCCTGTCTTATCAGTGAGCTGGCCTTGAATGCAGCCAGTTAAACTCCTTGGAGATGAAGGAACTGTGCTGTCAGGGAAGGGTGTCACGCTAGTCTGTGAGCTAAATGCGGTTGTGCTCTAAGTGGACGCAGTATCACAAGGGGACTTTTGTGATACTGAGTCCATTTTCATTACATGGAGTTTTGTCAGGTGTTGCTTTGCTGAAGGAAAAGGTTGGTTGCAAGAGTGCTAAGGGAAGGCTAGTCCTGCAGTAAGAAAGAGCAGCAAGAAACGTTTGACTGACTTTGAGGACTGAAAAGTGCCTATTGCCTGTTTACAGCTCATAGTGAGTATGAACTTGTCGCGCTGCCGCAGAGTGCTGTGGCACATAAGCACGTCAGCATACTGTTGAGGGAGAAGACAGAATCACATCCTAATCTGTTGTGTAAAGCCTCTGTATTAAGGCCTCATGCACTCTGAGCATTAACAAATTCTGTCCCTGAGAAGGGGATTCTGTTTTGCTGCAGAGGTTGGAGTCAGTCTTAGCTAATCAGGACTGGAATAAATGAGCAGTGGTATAAATTGAAACATTACCTCCACCTTGTGTCTGTGTTTATCTTGTGATCAATTCCTGCCTTTTTGTTCCAGCCAATGATGGGAAAGTGCGAATGATAAGCTGTGGGGCAGACAAGAGCATCTATTTCCGCACTGCGCAGAAGGTAACCTTCTTACAGCTTTTTGTGCACTTTTAAAAATAATCTCTCCACAAAGGAACTACTTTAAAGAGTGATATCAGAGTTTCTTTATGAGGTTTTTGCTATTTCAGCCTCAGTGTCTCCCACTGACTCAGTGCAAGAGTTTATATATGGAGAACTAGATCTGTGAAGCATGCAGCTGCTCCCAGCCTGAGCTCTCTCAGCAAGATGCAGAGTAGAGAACTGTTAGGATATCTGCATTTCTTTCACTGCCAGGGCTATTGTGAGGAGTGGTGAAAGAGTATGGGGTGGAGGGAGGACTTCATTGTGCTTCCAGCTGCTCCCAGCAGACCTGGTTGGTGGGAAGGGTTGGTTTGTGCTGGCTGCGTGAGAAGATTCTTCTGTTTTTAGAAGTTTTTAGTAATGGGTTAACGACTTGATTTTGACACAGTCTTTTCCCACATGCTTAGACAGGAGAAGGGGTTCAGTTTACCCGAACACATCACATTGTTAGGAAGACCACTCTGTATGACATGGATGTGGACCCCAGCTGGAAATATGCAGCTATTGGATGCCAGGATCGTAACATCAGGTTAGTTTACTTCTTGTCTTGAAAACATTTTTGCAGTCATAAATGAGTTAATGAAGATGGCCTCATCTCCATCATTGTTCCTCTAGGTTCTTTGACATAGCATTTTCAGACAGATCTGAGGCCTCACCTCACATTCTGTGAGGTTGAACTCTTGCCTTTCCCCTTGCTGATAAAAAGCTGTGGCTATATGCCAATGCCCATGGGACTCTTGGCTTCTTGCTGGGTTGCTCTGCAGAGCAAAGCCTTTCTGCTGGGACTGCAAGTGTGCCTTCGTTGGCACATCATTGAGCTGTGGGGCAAGAAAGGTGAGGGCCTCTGGAATAGCTGGGACTGTAGGAACATAGAACTGAGCTAGGTGTGACTGTCTGTGGACAGGTGAAATCCATTCTCTGCTCTCTTTTTAGTCATTTCTTCAATCTGTGTGTTTCTACCTCCAAAGCAAAGGAGACTGTAGTTGTGTGTCTCCTCCTGTTGTATATGGGTGAATTTTGGTCATAGCTAAGTGCTACTACTGAATGTAATTTGGTTTTATATTCTAATGTAAATACAGGATCTTGCTTTCTTAAACCTTTCCTTTAGTGCGAAGGAGCCACAAGTGTTTTTATAGCAGGGAGGACTGACTGAAGCTTATTAAGAACCATTCCTGCTACATAACCATTAGCTATTGAAAGGCACAATAAGATTTTCTCCCTCCCATTTGATCTCTCCTTCAGTGCCGTGATGCTATACTTGTTTTTGATTATTGGCTTGAGAATCAAGCATCAATTTTAATTCAGATAATCTGCTTGATATCACATCATCCAGTCTTGGGCCTCTACATTACTTTCAAGGTTGTTTCTTGAAACATTTAGATGATTGGTGGTTATAGTTCATAGACATAATTTCTCCACTTCCTGTGGCTTGGCCGTGTTCCCTGTATCTCATGTGGAATGAGGAACAGGAAGAGAAAAGGATTCTGGTGATGAAAGCCGCAGAGCAGCACCTGGGCAAAATGAGTGATGTTGTCTTATGTTGTCCCCCTCAGGGTTTTCAACATAAGCAGTGGGAAGCAGAAGAAGCTTTACAAGGGATCCCAAGGTGAAGACGGCACCCTCATCAAAGTAAGCTGCTTGCTTTCTTTCTTCCATTTTCCTTTTTTCCAGCTCTTCTGAAAGCAGCTCAGAGCTAAGAAAATGCAATACAAATCTGAACACGGTAACTTTTTTTGTTCTTGCTCCATACTTTATCCTGCTGCAGCTTCCTCCTATCTCCATCCTTAAGGGCTGATAATGTATTTGGTTTCCATCAGGCTAAAACAGCAAAAGAGTCAGTGAATGCTGAAGGTGATGTATAACTTTTCTCTCTGTTCCATTTCTGAAGTGAGGCACAGACCCATGCTGTAAAAGCAAGTAGAACCGCACCAGAATCTGTCAGGAGGCAATTTAGTCCATTTACTTTAAATCTCTATTTTCTGCTCCAGAGAGCTCATTCTGGCTTTCTTCACTATTTTTGTTAGGCTTTTTTAAGGTGGAGCTGCCTTTTGATCAGTGTTTGAGGTATTTGTGGTTTCCAGAGGACGAATACAAGTGAAACTCCTTATGAATTGGTGAAATTAATTAGCATCTGGCCTGAAAAGCTCACATTCTTTGGGTCTTGGAGTGCTGGACAAGCCCAGTACTGCTTAGAGAGAGTCTGTTTATGTTTCCCACCTGCTGAGTGCACCCAGGCCTTGGGGTAGGGTAGCACATCTGCTTCTGCCACTGCCCTGGGCTTCCCCTGTAAACCAGGTGCATTCAAGATTCAGCATTAAGAGTAATGCCAGCACATTGTGATGTGGAAGAATTGCATTCTTGTCTTTAAAGGGGGAAGACCAATGGACATAACTGAAATATCTCAGGTTAAGTTGTCAAACAAGTTTCTTCCTTGTATGAGTTTTTACCGATAATTTTTCTACTTCTTAAACCAAGTATTTCTGTTGAGCTGCATTGGCTACCATCATTATTATTAAGGGCTGGAAAGCATGTCCTATGAAGACCAGCTAAGGACTTACAGATTGGAAAAGAAAACTAAAACTGTTTTAATGATGATAATAATAATAATAATAATAATAAAATGAAATATATATAAATGGAACCCAACCCTGCTGATGGCAACCACGTCATCACCACTGATCCTACAGGGCAGACAATGGGAAAGGCCCAGACTGGACTCAGTGGCAGACGGGATCTGGTTGCAGGAGCTGGATTCCAGAACTGTATTCAGGAATGCACGGATTGGGATTGAAGGGAGAACAGACAGGAGTCCTCCTTGGACTCTGACCATTGAAGAAGAGAGATTGACCCTTGTGATCCCTCAGCTTTACACCGAATATGACGTCTATGGGATGGAACACCTTGTCAGTGTAGGGTCTCCTGTCCTGTCCGCTGCTCCCCGCAGGTGCAGCCTCTCACTCACTGCACCCCACCGTGGGACACAGGGTTTAGCAGTGACCTTGGTCTGCACAGGAGCAAGTGTAAGCCAGAGCCTTTCTGCACACCAGTCCCTGGCAGTAACTGGAAACACCAAGTGCTGTCACTGCTAGACGCAAACACTGTCTGCAAATATATGCCATTAACTTCAGGAAGTGCAGTCACTTAGAAGAGACTGAGCTGGGAAGTAAAATCACTGAACAGGATGAGTTCTGCTCTGACTCAAACCAGGACATCAGTGATAGGACAATTGGAAATGGATCAAAGCTCTGTCAGGGTAGGTTTAGACTGGACATTAGGAAGCATTTCTTTACTGAAAGGCTGGTCAAAACACTGGAACAGGCTTCCTAGAGAGGTGGTCGATGTGCCAAGCCTGTCAGTGTTTAAGAGGCATTTGGACAACACCCTTAATAACATGGTTTAACTTGGTCAGCCCTGAATTGGTTAGGCAGTTGGACTAGATGATCACTGTAGGTCCCTTCTAGTCTAGTCTATTATCAGTGGGTGTAAATAACTGGGTAAAAAGGGAGAGGAAAGCCAACAGCATTGTTCAGTGTCACCTCTTCTCTTTTACAGAAAAAGATAAGTTATTTTCTTCTTTGCCTATTATAATTCCTGCAAAGTTTTTTATAAGCCAGAATAATGAAAATGAAAAATTGATGCTACGCTTTATTCCTGATAAGTTCAGGCGCTTGATTGTATCTTTCTCAGACAACAAACCATGAAATGTTGCTTGGGAACTAGATTTTTTGGTTTTTATATCCTTGATGTTTTTTGGTTTTTAATCTGCAGCTCAAGTGGGGAATCTCAATTCTTTTTAATGTTGCTTTGTTCATTTTTAGGACAATTATGTAACCAAGGGATTGCGGTTGATTGTCTCTGGAATTTAAAATTTCTTGGCATGTTGTTCTGAGATCATTATATACATTGCAGTTTAACAAGTAGAACCCAAACAGTGACATTGGAAGCAAATGATACAGCAACAAAATAAACATAATCCCCCAAAAATTATCATTGTTTAAATGCCATGTCCCTCTCAAAACTCAGGGTTCTTAGAGATCTATAAAGGACAAAGCAGGACATATACAGACAGCAGCTGTATTTGCTGTGTAGTGCTTCTTTAGACCTAGTGAGGCATTTGGAGGGGGTTTTATATTTGATCTAGGATAAAGCAACAAATGAATGTATCTAAAAATACCTACCAAACCAACCAAAAATGGGAGTTACAAATGCTGGAGATTTTACAGCATCCTTATCAAAGACAATTTTTTGGCAGTGTTGAGTTCTTTTTGGTTTCTCTCCTCAAGATTAGAGTCTTTTAGTATTTCATTAAACTCTTGTCAGCTCTGATTATTTTTGTTGGGGATGTGTGTTTTGGTGTGTGGGGATTTCTGTTTTGTTTTGTTTTACTTGTTAGAAGAAATGAAGGTCCCAGTGGTTAAAGGGAGGTAGAAGAGAGAGGAGTAAGTCTATCCATTGGTGGTGGTGCGTTCACAGGCATTTAATGTAAGTGCCTTCAGACTCTGATTAGGTTGGAGATGGTCTTAACAGTTTAGTCCGGTTGGAGATTTGTCCTGGGATGCTGGACAGTTGCATTCCTGTGGGAGCTACTTGCATTTTATTCTGTTAACTACTATGACTGTCTTGGGTATTGTGGACCATTTTCATGCCATTTGAAGGCACTCACCCAGCAGATCTTTGCACTTCTCTTATCTCCTAAACCAGGTACAAACGGATCCCTCTGGTCTTTATATTGCAACCAGTTGTTCTGACAAAAACCTCTCCATCTTCGATTTTTATTCTGGGGAGTGTGTTGCAACTATGTATGGACATTCAGGTAAGGCATGTAAACTTCTGGAAATGCATTTTTCCTGCTGATGACCTATATAGTAGCGTCTGATACTAGTCAAAACTTTCTGAAGGTTCCTCCCCACCAAAGTTTACCCAATGGGTATTTATAGTTGGGTGAAGTTGTAATAGCATATTTCATAGCTTATTTCAACTTTGTTCAGGCTGCATCTTGCATAGCAAAACACCAGCACACACGCAACTGTCAGGCCATGTATTTGTTTACACAGTCTTTTAATAGACCATAAGGTAGTTGGTGTTTTTTCAGCATATATTAATTATGATTATGATATACCCTCAGCTTCTATCGTGCAGGGGCTATTCTATTATAGACAAAAAGAGACTTCAGGTTTTGTGCTTATTCTGATGTGGGATACCCTTTCCGTGTCAAGCCTAGATTCTTTAGTGAATGGACATAGTAACTGGGGCATATTGATCTGTGAAGTGTGTTGGCTTTAATCAGAATTCAAGTTACTGAGCACAGATAGGCTATTTGGCTAATGATCTCTCCTGTCCATTGGAATAATTCAGGGAAGGTTGTTTTTTTTTTCTTGTGCTTTATTTCACACAGAGATCGTAACCGGCATGAAATTCAGTAATGACTGCAAACATCTGATCTCTGTTTCTGGTGACAGGTAAGAGGGGTTGGTTTGTTTGTTTTATCAGCTCATGCCATCTCAAACTGGATTTAATGTGTGTCCTGATGGAAAGTAGAATTATTGTTTTTTTTAATGAGGAATGTTTTATGAATTCCAAATAAACTTCAGAGCTTTCTGAATCCTGAATGTGTGCTGTTGGCAAAGTTCACAGAGCTTATATTATCCTTCCATGGAATGAAACGCCCATATGAAGTACTTCCCGTGTGGTTTTCTGAATGTAGGTACTATTCCCTGCTGGAAAGGAGACAGGAATGTGGCCTGTTTCCTTACCAGCCTTCACGTATGTAATGTAAGGCAGCTTGTGATATTCTGACCAGTGGTGCCAAAACTTTGTCTTACAGTACTGCTGTTGGTGCGGTTTCACCAGCTGAACGAGCCTGTCTATCAGCAAAAGGGACAGGCCTGTCCCCACTCTGCTCCTGTCCATGTGGTCCTCTTCCCCACTTAACTCAGTCGTGCTGAAGCTGAGCCCTCATTAAGCTGATTCAGGTCACTACATCAGCACCCCCTCCTAGCTGAGTTTTCTGCTGATTCAGTGAGCTAAATGAGCTCACTAAAAGCTTAAGTAATCACCAGATAGAATCCAAGAGGAAAGGGAGAATATATGCCTAGTATGGTGATTTTAGAGGTCTGTGGACCAATTACTGCTGGAATCGGCTGAACCAAATAAAACTTTTCCTTTGACAAAGATGGTTCCTGGAGTGTTCTTTCAAGGCTGGAGCAACCCAGATTCTCTCTCTTTCTTTCTCTTTTCTATTAATAAAACACAATTGAACTGGAAAAAGAGTTGTAGAGGATGAGTTGTTAAGAGAACATACAATATATCACCTTACATTGCATCAGTTGGTTATTTCTGTCTTCCAGTAAAAAGTGTTTAGTTTTCCTCTTTCTTTACCTTTCATAGTAAATAGATTAGGGGAAAAGCTGCAGAATAGAGAGTGCTTTTGTTGTGGATTCCTGGTAAATTCCGGAAACACAGAAGGTTTGAGGTCCCCAGTGATCCTTGTGATTTGGGGCAACATTCTCTCGTTGATCATTTCCGTGAGTGAAAGGGTCATTTTCCTCACTAAGGTGGATGAGGAACGAGGAAAGAATTAATGAAGAACTTTGCTGTAAGGAGGTGAGAAAGCATGTCTTTCAAAGGAGAACAGGGGAAAATAGTCTGTTCACACACAGCAGCATGTGCAAAGAATAAAACAGAATAGAAAAAAAAGTGAAGATGAGGAGGGGTGTAAGGACTGGGAGACCAATGTGAGAAAAGTACCGCCAGGGGAAAAAGAAAAAAAAAAAATCAAATGGAGTAGGCAGGAGCAGGCTTCTATAGAGCTTTGTGTTGAATGCTAATGTATTTACAAGTTCATACTGTTTGCTGCTTATCTCTAGCTTTGGTAGCTGTGTGGGTGGGATAAATGAACAAGCCAGATTTGCTTTCTGAATTTTGTTTCCTGCTTTCCAGTATTTTCTCAGCAGCAGATGATGGTTGCTGTATGTTCAAGAGAGCTGCTGCTTGAGGGGAAGCAGCAGGTTGCCTCAGATTGCCATAGTTCCCAGATGCAGTTCCTCACCACTTCCTCCTGGCTGAAAAGTTGGGGTGGGAGGATGACAGCATGTTCGCTGTTGATGGGAAGCGTCCATGTGTGACTTCAGTAGCTGGGAGTGACGCGCCTGAGCTTTACCGCAAAGGGAGAGGCACTGGGGGCAAGAAGGGTATTTTCAGTTTTTCATTAAAAGCTTTACAGACTGACTGCAAAGTGGGCTTTCTGTTTGCTTTGTGTGGTATGGAAATAAAAACCTTTTAAAATGTCTCCTCGTGAGAGGAAAAAAATGTGGGAAGTGCAGGGATTCAGGGTCCTGGAGCTTTTGTCAGTTGCCTCAGGTCAGGGAGACCAAAGTTCATGGTCATTTTTCAAAATGGCAGAGCAAATGGATTTTTACAGCCTAGCAAGAAAGAGGGGAAAGCCCCTCATTGAAATCTCCTTTGTGAATTGGAGTACTCATGCATGTGGTGGCACTGATGGGTCTTGAAGACCTGGACTAAATCCTGTTTGGATTCGAAAGTAGGGTGCAGGATTTTATAAGTGATAGTGAAAGCACCACCTCCGCTTCTGTATCAGGGTTAAGTATACCTCGCTAGGCAGGAAGGATGGGTGAGATGAGAAGAATAAGGTAGCAGTGAGGTTAAACTTCAAAGAAAATGCTGGTCATTTTACTTTCTAGTAGTTGAAGATGAGATACAGTATTCTCTGATGTGATGAGGAATTTTTTAAAATATATTATTTTTTAGCCAGATTTCTGAAGAAAATGAGACCAATGATATAACGCTGCTTGTTTCCCTCTCTCAAACACTTTTGAATCCATTGACCACATTCAGTCAAGTTCCTTGGAGGTTTCCTGGAGGGAGTTCAAATAAAATATTAGGAGCACTCTGACTGCAAAAATACTGCTCCGTAAGCTCAACTGTTACTACACCACACAGACTCCGTGGGGTGGCGGACATTAGGCAGGCCTTTCCTGTGGGGGTAGTTCCAGTCAGAGACTGCAGCTTAGATTCTCTTAGAGGATGCAAAGGACTTCTGTAGGCTCCACGTACTCTGCTGACCATGGAGGGACTTGTTATGGCATTTCCTTCAGCAGCTGGCCAGATGGTCAGCTAAAGGTATAGAATCAGAGAAGACTCTGTGCAAGTATCTCTGCAGTGGCTCTCGCCCACAGGGAGTCTTTGCCAGGCAGCTTTCACCCTTTTGTCATGAGGCTTGTGATGGGATTGAGTTTCTGTCAAGCTGTTTCTGTGTGCGTCTCTCCCTGCCACAGACAGAAGGGCTCTTGTTTGCCTCTGCAATGGGCATTGATAATATCAATATACTGAACTGAGACTTGACCCTAGTCTCATCTTTCTCTCTTTCAGCTGTATCTTCATCTGGCGTCTGAGTTCGGAGATGACCATCAACATGCGGCAGAGACTATCTGACATGAAACAGAGAGGGAAGCAGGCAGAAAAGTCTCCTTCACACAAGACAGCTGGACTCATAAGGTGGGCAGAGTAGACTGAGAAGAAGTGGCTGGCTTTGTAGGGTGTAATGGGAGAGTGTGGCACCGGGATTCAACTGTAAGATTTCTGCTGCCTTCACTGACTGTGTCTGCCAAAAGTTCTCTTATTCTTCTGATGGATTTGCCATGGTTTTTGTGCCCCCCTTCTTTGGATATATAAGCCTGACTGTGATCTTCTAGACAGACTTACTTAGTGTTGCTTCACTGATTGCAATGTGTATGCAATGCCCCTCGCGTCTTAATTTAGTTTAATGATGTGGTCGGGGCCTTTAATAAGCAGTTTGCCTAGCAGTACTGAGGCTGATATGCAGCATCCCACCAGGGAAGCCTTGCTCCTTCATGAATAAAGTTCTCTGGATCTAGGCTGAATGCAAATCAAAGGCTGTTTTCTGCCATGTCAGTACTGAAGTATACCCGGGAGCTTTATGAGTTTGCCATGTTGATCATAATTCTGAAAGAGTCCTTACAGTTGTTTCTTTAACTATTTTACAGAGGCTTTGAGAAAGGTCACCTAAAAATAATTATAATATAAATAATTTTCATGGGAAAAGTTCTTGGCAGCTAAATCGTATTATTATTTTTTGCTCAGTAAACAACGTATCTAAAAACAGACTACCACAGCCTACAAACTGAATAGACCTAAATTTATCTGGTGACCTTTCTTTAAAAAGTGGTGCTTAAACACAGACCCTATTTTTAAACAGAACAAGAGTGGCAGGGGATTATGGATTATTAGTGTAATGTGTTTGGTTTCTCCATGGTTAGTAAGTAGCCGAGACTAATTTGACTGTTAGCAATGCAGGAGAGAGTCCCGACCGAGCTAGAATGGGATCAAAGTGTGGGGAAAAAAAGCATCAAAAAAATCTGTGTTTACCCATGTCCCACAATTTTAGTCCTGCAAATGACTACAAATTGAGTTCTGAATATAAAAGTGCCCAGGCATTGGAGGATTTACCACATTGGTTGTTGTGTTGAGTATCACAAGGACCTTCCCACTCCCTTTGGGAGCAAGTACTGTTGAAACAAGTCTGTCTGCATAGTTTCATTTGGGAAAGTCTTAATCTGCTCATTCTTGAAATGAGTCTCGTCTGATAAGTGCTTTTGGTAAGGATGCTGGGAGAACTCAGGAAGCCGTTTTTCTAGTCACAATTCTGGAGCTGTCAAGCAACGTGCTTTTTATAGCAGACTCTCCATTATTCCAGCAGCTGCAGCCGTACCCTCCTGAGGCTCAGTCTGTGACAGATAATCCCAGTCCTCTTCCACATTACGTGATACTTGTTTCCGTCACAGACGCTTGCTGAAGGGGCGGTGTTAGTGCCACGCCAAGCCCAGAACTTTATTAAACTTGTTTGGTAACCTCTTTGCAAGCCTGGAATCTACTTGTTTGGCAGCTTTGAAAGGTTGTTTTCAGTTTTGATCAACTGCTGTGGTCACTGGATATCAGCAAAGACATAACTCCAGAACATTTTGGATTGGGATTGAGTATGGAGGAAGAGCCTATTGGACCGGCATTACTGAGGTGGGAGAAGGAAAATTAATGAACTTGAGTAAGACTGGTTTTCTGGATGCCCTGTACCTGTTCTGGTTGTGTTTCCAAAGTCTGTCTGTGGAGGCTGCAGTGGAGAGTTGGGTTGTACCTTGTGGTGTAAAACTTGTCTCAAAAAGGACTCACAGTAGTATAAGAAAGTTCCTGCCTGGTGATGTGTCATTTGTTCTACTAGATTTTGTCAAGAACAGTATTGCTAGAGTTTTGTGGGGGAAGTAATGCATTCTTCTAGTTCCATGGTATGAGTGTATGATGGGGTGAATAATCAAACTAATATTGGGGAAACAAAACTGAGCTGAGGAGGCAGTGGGGAACTGAAGATTTCTAATTCAGGACAGTGCTTTCTCTATCCAGCTCTGACTAGCAGGGCAGGGATTAGCCCAGGTGAATAACATCTGGAGAGTAAACACACAGAAGATGGCTTTCTGGGTCAAACCAGTGCTCCATGAAGCCCAGTATTCTGCCTGTCATAGTGGCAAAGGAAGATGCTATTTAGTATTTGGTCATAGACCCATTGTCCACTGAATTTTGTATAAATCCTTTTTGAACTTTGTAATATTGCCTGTCTCTGCAACCTCCTTTGGTTACAAGTTCCCAGAGTTCACGGCTCTCTGTGGAAAGGATTTTTTTGTCTCTGTTAAACCACACTCCTGCTAGTTTCATTGAAAGCTCCCTGCTTCTGAATACTGTGAGCTTTGAACTATAGATCTGCATCCAGCTATCTGTAGTCCCCATGGTTTTGTAATCCTTTATCATAATCTGTCTCCATCCAACCCTCTCTCCAAATGGAAGAATCCCACCTTTTCAGTCCCTCCAAAAACTCCTAGAGGCACTAACGTTTTTCCTCTGAAGGATTTCTCTGACTTGCCTTGTCCTGGTTTGAGTCAGAACAGAACTCACTCTGTTCAGTGATTTCACTTCCCAGCTCAGTCTCTCCTAAGTGACGGCATTTTCTGAAGTTAACGGCATGTTTTTGCAGACTGTGTCTGCTGCTAGAAGAGACAGCGCTTGATATTTCCAGTTACTGCCAGGGACTGGTGTGCAGAAAGGCTCTGGCTGACACTTGCTCCTGTGCAGACCAAGGTCACTGCTAAATCCTGTGTGCCACGGTGGGGTGCAGTAAGTGAGAGGCTGCACTTGCGGGGAGCAGCGGACAGGACAGGAGACCCTGAACGGACCAACAAGGTGTTCCATCCCATAGACGTCATATTTGGTATAAAGCTGAGGGATCACAAGGGTCAAGCTCTTCTGCAATGGCCAGTGTCCAAGGAGGACTCAGTCTGATCTGCCTTTGACCCCAATCCGTGCATTCCTGAATTCAGTTCCAGAATCCAGCTCCTGCGTCCAGTTCCCATCTGCTGCTGAGTCCAGTCTGGGACTTCCCCAGTGTCTGCCACAGCATCAGTGGTGACAGTGATGTGATTGCCATCACTGGGCAGTTGGGTTTGGTATTGGTTTTGTATATATTTGTATATATTTCCTTTTTTTTGTTATTAATTTAATTAAAGCAGTTTTAGTTTTATTTGCTACATTTTAGCTGATAATTTTTTTATTATTATTTAAAAAGTCACTTTTTCTGTGGCTTTCATTGAAGCCTTAGTATAGATAGTAGGAGATAGACATTTTATCCAAATTAAGTTGTCTAAAACTTACATATATATGCTGAGGAAGTACCGTGTGCCGTCAGCTATATAGGGTGTGTCTCAGTGAGGCTTTGGTCCAGTCCAGGGAGGCTATGTGGTTTCCAGGGCTCAGAATGGGGCAGGCTTTTGATGCCAGATCAGAAGTGATGCCTGAGTCTGTGCTGAACTGCTGCAATTTCAATACCAGGGAAACTGAAGTCAGCAGCGCTGCAATCTTTCTGTGGCGAAAAGCAGGGTAGCTTTCTTTTTAAGAACCTGAGGCATTTGGGTGGGGTGGGAGAGGGGGCAGTCTGCTAGTGACAGAATGTTGCAGTTTCATAAACATGCCCCTAAAGCTGAAGGTTTAAATGGCACAAGGTGAGAGTGGGAATGATGACAACATACCGCTTTAAATGGATAGTTGCCATTCTTGTTTTGTTTTGCTTTAAGAAAAGAAAGAAGGGTTGAATTGAGGACATGCAAAAGAATACAGATGTTTTAATACTAGAACCCCATGAAGACATGTGGCACTTTTAAGTCTATATATGTGTCCTGAAGACTTTCTAACTGAAGGTCCTTCCCTGCCATTGACCCCGTACTGGCAGACCTTCAGAAACTGGGAGCTGAAGTGCAACAGACTCTGCCCACCTGCAGAGAGCAAGATCCAGACATGGTAAGAGAATGAGATAGTTCCTCAGCAAAGGAAGATGACAAGAGCAAGGACAATTAAAATTCTTGCGTGAATAAAGTGAGTCACACGTATCATGAGAATTGGATGTGTCTGTACATGCTATTCTGGAATAGCTGCTCTGAAACATTCATTCTGGTATAATGATGCTTTGTTGGGGTTTGGCTGAACCTGCTCTCAGCAGGAATTCAGCAAAACCCAGAAGTCTTAATCCTGCGCTTTCAAAATGCTCTCATGTTGTGCTTATTTGGAAGCAGCTCTTCTGCTTGGAACCTCACATTACTCTGACATCCATCTAAGCATGAACAAGAACTGAGGAAGAGTGTTGAGGGAAAGAAAGGAGAAAGTGGTGAGGTCTGAATTGAGGGACTGACTTAGGTAAGCACAACAGTTAAAACACTCAACACCTGTGAACCTAGGTTTCATTTTCAGGAGTATCTCCGTTTCAAATCAGTGGGCCTAAGATCCTTTTGAAAACCCCATTCTGCTATCTCCCTGAAAGTCACAGGAGTGAGTTTGAAAAACACATTTGAGTTGTAAAAAGGAGGATGTGAAAGGAGGCATGAATTTTTGCTGGGATAACGCAAAAACCTTACATTTGTATCAAACACATGAGACTTCATACTTTGTTTAGCACTTGCTGTGATGTATGAAAAAACGTCCATCTGACTTCCAAAATTTACTTTGCATTCTCTTACTCAGCTCCTTTGAGGATATTGGAATATACTTTTATTCCCCTTACTAATTTGGTCAGGCACCATCTGATGGACAGAGGCCATTTTACTATTAGTAACATAAGGCACATTGATAACAATCCTCCCTTCTCTGTTTACACCGCAGGCAGTACATGTGGGAGTTCAGCAAACATATAATCTTGCCTTGCCATATTAGCTCATCACAGTGAGGTATTCACCAGTTAGATGTTAAAATGTCTAATAATCCAACCCTTCTTCCTCAAACTCCTCAACCAACTGTGATGAATACAAGCAGAACGGTGCTATCAAAGTAACTTATACCAAGTTAATATTGCCTACCATATATAAATGTAATATACCTCATAGGATGAAAATTCGCATAACTTCAAATGTGCTGTGGTGCTTGAACTTTGTTGGGATTCCCCTGCTTAGACACAAGAAGAGTGGCAAGACGGGCACACAAAGAGGCAGTAGAAAAGATGAAGAGACTGACAAACTCAGTTGCCAAAATTAAATGAGGGCAGCCAACATGAAACTGTTCTCACTGGAGGACTCTGCAGACTACAGTTCATTGCACTCTTCTTTTTGCCAGAACACCTCAAAGCTCATAGGTAAATGGTTGGGTAGTTATTGCTCAGCTAATCCTAATAAAACGGAGATTAATATTTGCCACTATATGGGAAGAAAAAAAGATTAAAATACCTTAGCTACGAGTTACCATGTTTCAATACTGCCTGCTATCTGTCAGCTGTAGGAGAAGCTGGTCCCTCCCCAGGCTGCTCTGTATTTGGTGGGTGAGCTATTTTTATTTCATGAATAATGCTTGCCACTCCACACCACCAGCGATACCCTATAAATGTCACTAACGATGAGTTTGTCACTCAAGCTCAAGGTCACAGAGTGAGAGCGACTCAAGACTTACTTGTTGGGGATTCTTCGTTTGTTCAATTATTGTCCCAAGTGGGTTAGTTCATTTGGTTCTGTTGACTGAAGGGGTGAGGGGAGGAAAGGAAAGAGGAGTAGAAAGACGGGGAAATAGAGTTTGGTGTTGGTAAGTGTCCTTGATGGGTGTTGGGGAATTCTATGCTGGAAGTACCTCTGAGGTCTGTATGGGAACACTTGTCTGATCTACTTTGATTAAAGATCTGCCCAAAATACGTTTTGCGTTATTCCCTTGCCTGAAGGCTAAGAAGGGCAGCATGGTGCTGTTAGGGTGTGTGGGCTGTGCCTTCAGGTTCAGCGTGGTGCAATCCTTGATATGAACCGGTCTCTCGGGTGATAATTTGACATACATGCAAGTGCTGTCAAACAGGGAGTATCTCTGTGACATTTTTGATGTGTAAAACAGTTCCAGGGATGAAATGCTTAAGGGTGGGGAAAAATATTTGCCCTTCAAATATGCTCTACCATCTTAACCTTATGAATTGGTGGGTTCTGAAATGGAAGGCCAGGTTTCATTCCACTTGACTTTCTCAGACTCATTTAATTCTGATTTCTGTCATCCTTCCACACGAGACAATTGCTGCGGCAGGCTCTACACAGCTTTGCGCAGGGTTTAACTTGCCCTGTTTCTCAGAGGTGGATTTTGCTAGAGTGATGGCTGTTTGAGAGAGTTGAGGCATGCTGCTGAGTGCAGATGGAGATAAGATGGAGAACTGCTGATGTAAGAATTGAAATGGTAGGCAATTCTTGAGATAGACCATAATATTCCTTCTAATTCCTGCCTCCCAGGCATGAGTCCATCTCTGCCCTGTCCTCTGTGCCTGCACTCTCGTCAGACAGCGACAAGGATGGTGAAGATGAAGGGAATGATGATGATGAGTTACGTGCGCTGCAGTCTTTCCATATTCAGTCCACCTGCAACACTGAGAGAGACTCAGGTATAAATGGGAGAGGGACTTGGGCAGAGGTGGAGAAAAATGGCATGAACGTCAACTGGGGAGAATGAGAGACAGTGGCGTAGTGCTCACAATATATGGGCAGAAAGAGAAAGTCCACGACACAAACAGATGGGCTGACACCAACGGGTAATGCGGAGTTGCCCATTCCTGCATCTGGAGAGGGGTACATTTCAGAGTTCTCTGATGAGAAATTTGGTTGTTAAATTGCCAGGTTTCTTGCTAGTTCCAACTGGCCAAATAATTTTGGAATTAGTGTCCTGGGTTTGGGTCTGCAAGCTATTAGAAGTCCATAGAAGCCAAAAGAGATCTCATGGAGGATCCCAGAGATGTCTGATAAAACTTACAGGAGACCTTAACATCACTAGTTTGAGGTATTTTTACCACAGATGCTACAGCGTATTGGAGCAGGGTTTTTTCCCAAGCCTTTGGCAGGCCACTGCACCGTGGCGAGTGTTCTGCAATGGGCTGTCAGTGAAAATCTTATATGGAACAGTACGTCTCCGTTAAAATTTTGATACGATGATTTAGTAGTCTGTGGGAAAGCATGTGTTGGCAGTGGTCTGTTGGTTTGAAAGATGCAGGAATGCTGCCTTTGAAGAAAGATGAGGTAAGAGGTCTTTGATAGCATCTCTTTAGTCCAAGAGCTGGATTGCTGGCTAAGGATGTCAACTAGGTACATATCTTTTTCCATTTCCAGATCCAGACCTTACCCTCTCAAGAAGCCTTTCCCACTGGGAAATGAGGAGGGTAAGTGGCTTAACCTTCAGATTGTATTTCTGGTCATAGGGAAACTGGAAAAGAAATTCCCAC
Organism: Bucorvus abyssinicus; assembly: GCA_009769605.1. Lineage (NCBI taxonomy): Eukaryota > Metazoa > Chordata > Aves > Bucerotiformes > Bucorvidae > Bucorvus > Bucorvus abyssinicus. The sequence continues at coordinate 17,799,784 of CM020042.1, read as the reverse complement.
GGAGGTTAAAAACTTAATTCATGATTTTGGGAAAGGTGCAGCTGTGGTGGGAAACCATTGAGAAGCCTCTCTGTGAAGAACGAGTTGGTGATGGCAAAATAGAGCCTAGTTTAAGAGACAGTTATGCTTGGGATTTTTACATCACTATCTTTCCATCAGATATTCTGCTATTGCCCCTTCATTTCTGGCCTGAATCTCACGTGGTGCTGAAGCTGATCATATCCTTGGATCTGAGTGAGGCATTTAAATGTTCAGTAAGAACTGCAAGAAGCAGCAACAAAAGTATTGCTTTACTTGATGCTTTACGATTAAGGGAGGAATTTTAAGTTGACTCTCAGACAGCTTTGGGGCTTTTATGGAGATGGACATAATTGTGTTTTTCTGTGGTTCTTGTCTTTTCTCTCCTGTTTTTCCATCAGCAGAACTCAGTCCCTAAGGATGTCTGTCTTTTAATTTCCTTCAGGCCAAAGAGATAGCAGCAATCCAGCGCTCAGAGGCACCAATGAGCAAGATGCCCCGGCAACGTGGGCGCTGGTCCCAGCCAACCAGCAGCATAGAGATGACTGTGAAATCCATGCTTGACTTGCGTCAGTTGGAGTCTTTCTCTGTTTCCCGTTCTCCGAGTCGAGACTCTCTGTCTCAGAACAGCAATGGGGATGACAGAGAAGAGCAGACAGATCTTCCTGTGCACGTCCACAAAGTAAGGGCAGTACTACTCTGCGGAGGTGGATCTACTCTGAGTGCATCTGTCCTGCCTCTGTTTATTATTACCTACATTTATTATTACCTGATGCTATTCTTTATATCTTTAGAGGTGGCTCTAAATGCCTTCTGAGAAACTTTTGTAGTTAGTACTCCTGCAATGTGTGACTCTACCGTCTTATAGCAGAGCCCATAGGGGATCAAGGTTTCTTTCCAATGACAGGGAAGACCTCATGTTTTCTTTTAGCTCTTTGATTATTTATGGCATAAATAAGCTGAGAAACTGAGCTTGGAATTACAGATGTGTACCAGATTACCTGTTACCTCACTCTTCTGGGGTGCAGTTTCTTGACTCCAGTAGCCACCGAAATGTAGCTCATAATGATGCCCTTAGTTGTGGCTATGCTAGATGGATTGCAGCAAGTAATGCATCATCATACCTCAGAAAGCTGGTACCCCTTTTCCAGTAGCAGTCTGTCCTGGTGCCTAACTTAGAGTTTTTCCTTCCTTTATAACTGTGTGCAGTAAATCGGTGTTTTTCAGCTGTGGCCCACAGACTTCTCTGCGCTGTGTCTGGTCAGTCTGTAAAAGGTAATGGAAGAACCTGCTGCCACATGGCTTATGTTCCTGACGTGTGGTCAAAGAGGGATAGGGAGTCCAGTACTCAACCAGAGAATTTCAGGAGATTGCAAACAGGAAACAAAATACAATACTACAGCAGTAGTCTGGCAAGTTTAGTAAACAAGGAACAGGAAAGACATAGGAGTGCTGTGTTTTCTGATCTCAGATTTCTGATGATATTCTGTGCTGTAATGCATGTTTTCTAGCTGTGCTGACTTAAGGAAAAACACTGGCAATACCTAGTTTTCTCTTTTTAAACCAGGTTGGCAGCTCAATACCTCCCCAAGATAACCAGTCTCGTGTGCGACCCCAAATGATTCAGCTTGTGTCTTGTGAAGAGGGCATTTTCTCTCAGGAACTGGAACCTTCTGAGAATGAGGAGTGTATAATCTACCCTGAACAAGATGTAATCCATCCCACAGACCCTAGCAGGTTAAAAATAAGCTCTCTGCTGTGCATGGTGTAGACATTTCTGTTTTAGTTTGCTTGCAGCTTGTGTGGTAACTTGGATGAGTTTGACTTAACACGCCTGGTACCAATCAGTCAGTTAGTTGAGAGTTTTATGCCAGCCTGATGTTAAAGGCATCTGAAACTATGAAGGCACCATTAAAATAATCTTTCCTCTGAGGAAACTACACATTAGCAGCCTCCTTCAAGTTTTTTTGTGAAATAAACAACTTGGGAGCAGCCTTTTTGCTTTCTTCCTTATCTGGGTTGAAATAAGCAAAGGAAAACTTGGAAGCTGGAAAACCACCCAACAGTGACGTATATGTGGTAGTGAAGTGTCTGCCCAGGAGAAATGACAGCACGCTATTATTTATGACAATTTCAAACCTAATTGGGCAAGAATTTAACAAATGCAGTGTATGATGACCCTTTTGTGGGAAATAGAATGGCTCATATGAGACAGATGAAATTGAAAAGGACACTGGAAACAATGGAGACCTTTTTTCTTCCTCTGGTGTTTTGTCTGTTTTAGTTTTACCTCACTTAATTTTCTGTTTATTCTGTGCTCCATTTTTTTTTCCCCTTGCCTGAATTTTATTCTTCCCTTCCCCTATTAACCTGGTGCTAATAGCTGTTTGATTTCCTCTCTCTCCTCCTGCTCTGTTACAGAGAGTGGGCTGACAGATTTAGACAGGCTTTTATGCAAGAGCGCATGCCAAGATTTTGCAGTTGAAGCTGCTAGGTTTCTCCCAGCTTCTCTTTATTTACATTTTTAATTTTATTATTATGACATTTGGACAGAGCAGACCCATGTGTTGCTTCATCATGTAAGAAAGGGAGGCCCTCTGGTGATGATGTTGGATAGAGACTGGACACATCTCAAAGTACACAGAGTTTGTAAGCTCCCTGGGGTAATTGCCATTCAGTTCCATTGAGCGATTTCTGCATCCTGACTTGCATTGGAGTACGTCTGAAACAAAAGTATTTCATAAAGTGTAAAACTGAAGTCTTCAGGCATCAAGCAAAAGAACATTGCTGGTCTTATTTGACAAAATAAGACTCTTGAAATCACCACAGAAATCGGGAACCCTGTCCTATAATACTGTATTTTTGTTACAACATTCTTCAGTAAATTAGTCTTGCTCAAACCCAGAATCTTCTCTATTATGTGACTCAGAAGTTACCCAAAGAAGCAGGACATAAACATGGGGGGAAAAAAAAGTATATTAGGGCTCAAATCTATGGCAAACTGGAGTTTCTGTCATGCAGGTGTAGGCCTGGCTTTAGTCCCTGTTTCGTTACGTAGACCTCTACATCTGTTCCTCACCTGTGCTGGAAATCAAGCCAGGGCAGTGCTGGTGCCTGGTAATGATGGGAAACGGACAACACCCAGCAAGTCAGACAGTCCCCTTGAGACTTCACTGTCCAAGCTTAATGAAATGCAAAAAATACTGTATAATGATGAGAGACCTCAAATTCCTTTTCTCTTTAAAGCCTTACTTTTGTAATCAAAGGTGTTACTAACACAGGTAAGGCCTTATTAAAGTTAGAATATGCTTCTTTATATGTAAAACAAGTGTCACTTCCAGTGCTGTATCTTTCCTGTCTCTCTTGTAGTGAGTTCCAGGTAAAAGCATTGCCCCATGGGAAGCTAAGTAGAGGTTATCACAGTAACGGATGCCCAGACAAACACAGTCCTGACAGTGCCTGCTCTGTAGATTACAGCAGCAGTCGTCTGTCCAGCCCAGACCATCCAAATGAAGGTAAGATGCAAAGGCATTATAACTGTATTTATGTGTGATCTGGAGCTCTGCAGAAACTTGCTGGAGTGGTTCTGTGCCATGTTTATCAGTTGCTATCCTGATCTCTAGTACTTGATCCTCCTCTTGAGCTGAACTGAGGTACTCTCCTGTTAGTCTTGCTAGTATTGCTGTTAAGAGTCAGCTGCATTTGAACAGGCACTTCAGTGAAGCCACTGTAGAAGCAGGGGTTGGTTAAAGTGCACTTCCCTTGTGTGCCTCTGACTTTCTTCTACCTTGCTAGGTAAGAAGGCAGGTTTAGTATTGATTATCCCGTAGGCTATGCTGTTTGTGGGATACGGTAGATTAGAGAATTACACTTAATGCTGACTGACTTTTGCTTTAACATTCTAGGTTCAATTTAGCATCTTTGCTGGATATTTTTTTAACCTGTCTAATGCTACTGTGATTATGCTATTACAGCATTGGGATTTTTTTCCTTTTCCCAGATTCTGAAAGCACTGAGCCCCTAAGTGTGGACGGCATTTCAGACCTGGAAGGAGAGGAGGGAGAGGAGGACGTGGGTACTAGCATGCCAGAGGGAGAAATCCCCCAAACACCCGATCAGGAGAAGTTCCTCAAGCAGCATTTTGGGACCCTGGGCACCACTGATGGAAAAGGTACAGCTCTCTGCTCAGTTGTGGGACTTTGTGAGGTTTCTCTTAATTTGCGCCCTGCGTAAATCAAACCGGGCTACAAGTTCTGCTAGTCTTCCATGGGGCTGCGTGTACGAAGGGGTGAGAACGGGGAACCAACGTAGACAGGCCTGAAGAGGAGAAACATCCGTTAACTCTGTCGGTCTGTGTGTAAGTTTGTGTGGATGAGATTCGAGTCTGTGTCGCTCTGGGTGCAGTGTTGTCCCTGGAATCCCGAGAGCCGTTCTCTTGTTCTTGGCACAGTTTTTGCTGCTGTATGTGAAGGTACCAACAGTGGGCTCACACACCGCCCCCGACCCCCCCGTAGGTGACATGTAGTGGCCTCTAGTGGTACGTTAAGACATAACAAATGCCACAAAAGAAAAGGCTGAAATGCTGGGTGGAGGGAGAGAATAGGAGGAGGCATCTGAGTGGCAAAGGAACTGGTTAGTCTTTATCGACCAACTCCAGAACAAAGCGTATCTCTTTACATATTACTGCCTGCAACCGTTATCCATTCTGTGTGAGCTGTCTGGGTTTGGTTTGGTTTTTTTCTTCTTTTTCTCCTTCGATTGGTTTGTTTTCTTCTTGATGCCAGTGTCTCACAGTCCTACAGGCATGACAGGACACAAAGGGAAGCAAAAAAAGGAGGCGGTGTACCCTTAGGGAGAGTAGCAGATCAAGGCAGAGTAATCTAAGTAGAACAGAAAAGGCGAAGGCAATGAAATTATTTCATTCTCTGTGGTTTTAGCTGAAAAAATTCCCTTAGATATGGGGGAACATTTGATAGTCTCCATGATAAGAAAAATGCATGTGTCAGAATGTTCGTTCTGTAACTAAGCTGCTCCCTTTTTCTCTCCCCTTTAAACAAAAATTTTAGGTGGCTCATGTAGGAATCTGGAAAGAACTGAAAAACTCAGCATTTCTTCTCGCTTTCTTTCCCAGTCGCCGGCTCTCAGGTATGGCTCTGCTTGTTTTGAATGTTTCTGTCTGACTATTTTTATTATAGTGTGAGTAGGTCTCATTCTAGACTCTGGGTCAAATTAGTTGAGCCTTCTGGCCTTGGTGTGCCTAGGCACAGCAAAGTGTTAGCATAGCACCTGGCAGGCTGCTTGCAGATCCTCGTGATTTGTGACATCCTGTCACTGTGCCACTTCAGCTGTTCTGTTTCTTCCTAAAGCAATGCCATTGTTTTGTTCTTTTTCCTCTTTCAACAACATGCTTAATTGTTTCGTGATTAATGCCTTGATTGATTAAGTTGAAGGAATTGTTAATCGTCTAATTTACTCTTCACTGTTTATGCTCTGTTTATTCTTTTGCATTTCATTCAGCTTGGACAATGAACGTAGGCTTGTCAACTTTTCCTTTGTTTTACAGCCCTGTCTTACTCAGCTTTGTTTCTCAAGCCCCATGCCTTCACAGGGTGCTCTGGTGTCTCATACAAAGTCCCATGGGGATATTATTCTTCCAAAAGAACCTCAACCCTAAATCACTCCAAAAGGCCTCTCCAAGCTGTTTCCCGTGTTGTTTAAAAAAAATCCCAACAAAACAAACAAAGAAACAAAGAAACAAAAATCAATCTAGAAGTGGAGTAAATATGTTTGTTGATTTGGGTTAATAAATCTTTAAAACAAACAAACAAACACTCCTGTATTCCTCTAAAAAGAGAACCTGAAATCTCAGCTCAACTTAATTTCATTGTATAGGACTGAGCAGATTTGGGTACATCTTCTGTGGTTCACCAGCCATTCACCTTGTTAGGGAATTTTTTTTGTCATTGCTGTATTCAGCTGCTGTTGCTGCTCTCAGGAGTGCCTCTTAGTCTGTCTCACATTGGGATGGTATGGTTGGGAAGAAAGCCAGTGGTTAGCTATTGTGTAAGCTTCTGAAGAGCTGCAGTAGTGAGTGAAGGAAGGCACTGGTGCTCTGGAGATATAACAAGAGAGGTAGTTTTAGATGATGAAAACCTCTGGGCTTTTAATCTGTTCAGCTGTTCAAACACACCAGATTGAAGCTTGCCTTCTTTCTGAAGTAAGCCCACTGTGCTGTCTGAAGTGGAGAGGAAGAGGAAGTTAAGCTTTCCTCTTGAAGATACTGACCAGCTTTCCTAGTAATTATGCTGTCACGTTAAGAAAGTAGAATTACTCTCTCGCAGGGTATCTTGGAACTGAAAAGATTTCATTGTTAGTAAGGTATGCTGAGAGAAAAGACCTGATCTAACTTTGACCAGTCTTCCCTCTGCCTGGAATTTTCCCTTCTCTTTTGCCTCCGCCTTTTACAGTGTCCTGCTTGGAAACAATGACCTAATGCTGTTTGTGATCACACAGCCTAAGGTCAAATGCATGAAGACCACCGCTTCCAGGGATGAGTAAAATGAAGTGGCAACAACTTAGGGCATTTTTGACTTTAAAAAATCCAGATAGAGAAGAGCTTTTTACCCTAGAGAAGCTGGCTTAATGTCTGTGCATGTTTGTTCAGGGCAACATATTTACTTGTTTTAACTGAGATTTCTTTATCATGTTCTCTAGACGATTGTCACTCTCTTCGTCAAATCTGATACTGGATTCAAAGCCCATTGAGCTGCCAACTCAGACCACTTGGTTTACACCAGACCTGTTGAAAAATGGCAGCAGCCATCCTGGTGATGCATTGGAGAACAGCCAGCTCCTGGAGACTGTAAATTCAAATCCGGCTGTTTATGTCCAGAAAAAGCCCAGATCAGCTTTGGAAGCCAGCAGAGTTGGTATGGCTACTGGACGGGTTATTGCATCCTTTCCAGAAGGCCCTGTAAATGCAGTGATGAGAAAGGCACAATCAGTTCATGACCTCATTCATGAGAGTAAGGACACAGGTAGGAATGATGTTACAAACCCAAGAATGAGATGGGGAGATTTGAGCTTGAGTAGAGATTTAAATTAAGCTTTTGTCTTTCTGTGTTCTGAGCTACAGGCTTTGCATGTCGTCTAACTCTAAGCCTGTCAAGGGAAAATATTTTTTATTTGTAATGCACATGCTGATCTCCTAATTATCAGTCTCTGATATTTGTCTGGCAGCTGCGGGAGGAGCAATGCCAAGGCTGAAATGAGCTATTTGCAAAGAAATTCTCTCTCGCTGTTAGTGGTTGCTCCAGGCCAAGACTGAAGCTCCCCAGGGTGGGGAAGAAAGAAACAGGGAAGGAGGAGTCAATAACAGGGAGCTTACTGTATCCATGCCCTCTGTGTGAAAGAACTCCATTTTTGAAGCAATCAACCCATGAACCATCAATAAGCACTCAGTTTGTTTTAAATAATATAAACCTTATCACCGCAACATCATATATAAGTTCTTGCCTGCTTCCTCCGGCCTCTCAGTTAACGGTCACAGTGGTCTGAGGTGTTCTGGCCATAGACTTTAAGAACAAGTCTCTCTCATCGGGTACGCAGCGGTGAGTGAGCAGGATGAGAGATGGGCAAAAAAAGAAAGGTGTTGAGGCTTGGTGATACTAAAGTGAAGTAGTGGTTCTGTACACCTCCCTCGGGGCTGAGCTGAGGCACATAGGCTGGAGCAGCTATGTTGCTTTCCAAGTTTGGAATTCACTGCAGGCTCTTGTCTATTTTTGGTATGTTTGTCTGTTTAATTTTCACAGATAAGGGTCCTGGAGTGATATCCTCTGCCAAGCAGCGTCCTCAGACTCTTTTGGTGGTTGAGAAGGATCCCAGACCTAACAATTGCAGGGTGTTATCAGCCAGTATGTTGAAGATGGATGGTGCTGGTGCTCTGCTGGCCAGAGATGTCAGGGCTGCAAAACCAAAGTCCTACATGAACCCCACAACCAGCTTCCGGGCTAAGATGTCAAGGAGCGTATCTGTAGGAGAAAATCTGTACCTTGGCTACTCCATTGAAATGTTGACTGATGGGAGGACTAGCCCTCCGGTGGCAGAGAAGACACAGTTTAGTTCCACAGCAGATGCTGAGAAGATTAAACTACCGGTGAAAGAAAATGTTCCAGTGAAGCCAGCACTTCAGCCGGTTGTAAACTGCTCATCTCCCAAGTCCTTCCACAGCAAGTTGGCATCATCAAACCGAGCACATCTGATTCTTGACATTCCCAAGCCATTACCTGATAGACCCACGCTGGCCTCCTTCTCACCCTCTAGCAAAACAAAAACCCTGCTTGAGCCACAGTCTCCGCAGTCACCTGCTGGGGCCTGTAAAAAGAAACCCTCTTTTCCTGAGGTTCGAGCCCCCAAGAGGGAGAATCAAACTGCTGGATCTCTGCTTCCTGGTAGAGACATCCCAACAGGACTTGCTAAGGAGAGCCCAGTGGAGAGTCCAGTCTCAAGGACAGGTTGCCAGGATGAGCCAGAGGTCACTAATCCAAAACCAAGGGAGTTGTCAGAGGGACGGCACCTAAGGTCTCCTGAGGGCACACTGCCCAGGTGCAGGGAGAGGATCACCGGCATCGCCTGTGTGCTAGACAATGAGCCTGGACTTTGCCCACTAGACCCCATCAGGCCGAGGTCTCCTACATCTATAACTGCCTCGGCACAGGTCTCAGGTGTGCATGGATACCCATCTCTTATCTTCCCCCTTCTGTCTCCTGTCTTTGTGAACCGCCTCACGATCCCATCACATTTCTTTACGTCCAGCTTCTGGCCTGTCTCGTCCTGTCTGCACCTGTCTCGTTCCATAAGCCATCCCCTCAATGGTGAGAGACTTCTTCAACCTGACATCTTTTTCTTAGTCTTTAATTTCCATTTCCTCTGGATCTTATGTCTGAAGGTCCTTTTTATACCTGGATGTTTTGTAGACCTCAGCACTTATGTTTTCGGTAGTACAATTACCTGTACAGGCTCAAACCTTTTTCTGGTCAATGCTAAAATGTGACATGCTGGGAATCCCTATGAGTGTGTAGGTCACGTCCCCTGTGCCCCTCTCAGAGCACGTCTGACCAGCAGATGAAGGTGCAGGCCAACGTGTGCTAGCTGAACGTAGCAAGCAGAGCCAGTAGTAACAGTGAAGTTATGTCAGGCAGCTCAAGCTTTACTTTGTTAATGTGCAAGTGTGCAGGGTCCAGAAGAGTTTGCATACAGTTTGCTTGCATGAGATAATGCTTGACCAAGGTGAGTTGCTTGCTGTAGCCACCTGGGAGAGTGAGAAAATCTCTGTGCTGTTATCACTCTGCTTTGAGGACATCTGCAAACTGGGTATGCAATGCATGTGCAGGCCTAGCCGTTGTGTTTGAGCATAAAGAACATGCATTAATTATTGAATTACCTCTAGTTTGGAGAAAAAGGTACAAGGTGGGAAACTGTTTTACCTGCTGAAAACAGCTCTTGGATCTGTTACAGGCCCTGTTTTAAGGTACTTCAGTCAAATGAAATCTAGCAGGTAACTTTAAACTGAAGCAAAAATCCTGCCCTCCTCGGCAGGAAAACCTCCAGTGGCAGAGGAGACACAGTTTAGTCCCACAGCATCTGCTGTGGCACTAAAACCTCCAGAGGTTTTTCTTTTGCGTCACGTGAAAGAAAATACGCTTTCCTGAACTACTTAGCTGAGCCATGCAGTGAGCGTGGATGCAGTAACCTGGGTGTTAACCACTGCGCTGACACCTTGTACTTTTAGGGGCTATACAGGGCACAGGTTTTTTTATCCCTTTTGCAGTGTTGTTCTTACTCATAGCTGAGGAGGGACACCTCTGTAATCCTCTGATCAATTACCTTTGTTGGTGCCAGGCTGCTGCTCCACTCATCGCAACGATTAAGCGCAATATTTTCTGTACACTTCTGCATTGCAGAGGGATAATCTGGTTTTGATGTTATTTTTCTTTTTGCATTTCAAGAAGGATCAAGCGCCCTAAGACTGAAGCACGCTTATGTAAAACAGCAAACGTGGTATTTTGTCTGAGGGACCTGCTGTTCTTATTCCATAGGGTAGCTGCTCTGTAGAACAGCAAGTGTGTCTGAAACTTTCAAACTCTACCCCCACAGGGGTGAGGTTTCCTCCAACAGCAGATGCACCTGGAGCTGTGGAATCACATTCTACAGAAGAGAAGTGACAGCCCAGTTGCCTACTCTTTAGGCTGAGTTTCTCTTCTAGTCTTAGGCATCAAGCTACATATCACATAGGAAGACCCCATAATCCAAAAGGAAATGGCCGGTGACCTATTGCACTGCTTAGATGCATACAAGTCTATGGGGCCAGATGGGATCCACCCAAGGGTACTGAGGGAGCTGGCAGAAGTGCTCACCAAGCCACTTTCCATCATTTATCAGCAGTCCTGGCTAACCAGGAAGGTCCCAGTCGACTGGAGGTTAGCCAGTGTGATGCCCATCTAGAATAAGGGCTGGAAGGAGGATCCAGGGAACTACAGGCCTGTCAGTCTGACCTTGGTTCTGGGGAAAGATCATCTTGAATGCCATCACGCAGCACATACAGGACAACCAGGCCCAGTCAGCATGGGTTTATGAAAGGCAGCTTCTGCTTGACTAACCTGATCTCCTTCTACGACAAGGTGACACACTTAGTGGATGAGGGAAGGGCCATGGACATTGTCTACCTAGACTTTAGCAAAGTGTTTGACGCTGTTTCCCACAGCATTCTCCTGGAGAAAATGGCTGCTCATGGCTTGGATGAGTGTACTCGTGTACTCTGCTGAATAAAAAACTGGCTGGATGGCCAGGCCAAAAGAGTGCTGGTGAATGGAGTTAAATCCAGTTGGTGGCTGGTGACAAGTGATGTCCCCCAGGGCTCAGTGTTGGGGCCTGTTCTCTTTGACATCTTTATCAATGATCTGGATGAGGGGATCGAGTGCACCCTCAGTAAGTTTGCAGGTGACACCAAGTTGGGTGGGTGTGTTGATCTGCTCAAAGGTCAAGAGGCGCCACAGAGGGATCTGGACAGGCTGGATCGATGGGCTGAGGCCAATGGTATGAGGTTCAACAAGGTCAAGTGCTGGGTCCTGCACTTGGGCCACAACAACCTCCTGCAACGCTACAGGCTTGGGGGTGAGTGTCTGGAAAGCTGCACAGCAGAAAAGGACCTGGGGGTGCTGTTCAACAGCCGATTGAACATGAGCCAGCAGTGTGCCCAGGTGGCCAAGAAGGCCAACAGCATCCTGGCTTGTATCAGCAATAGTGTGGCCAGCAGGAGCAGGGAAGTCATTGTTCCCCTGTACTCAGCACTGGTGAGGCCACACCTTGAATACTGTGTCCAGTTTTGGGCCCCTCACTCCAAGAAGGACATTGAGGGGCTGGAGTGTGTTCAGAGAAGGGCAACAAGGCTGGTGGAGGGTCTGGACAGCAAGTCTGATGAGGAGCGGCTGAGATAACTGGGGTTGTTTAGCCTGGAGAAGAGGAGGCTGAGGGGAGACCTTATTGCTCTCTACAACTACCTGAAAGGAGGTTGTAGCGAGGGGGAGGTCGGTCTCTTCTCCCAAGTAACAAGGAGTAGGATGAGAGCAAATGGCCTTAAGTTGCACCAGGGGAGGTTTAGGCTGGATATTAGGAAAAATTTCTTTACAGAAGAGGTTGTGAAGCACTGGAACAGGCTGCCCAGGGAAGTGGTGGAGTCCCTATTCTTGGAAGTGTTTAAAAGACATGTGGATGTGGTGCTGAGGGACATGGCTTAGAGGTGACCTGGCAGTGCTGGGTCAATGGATGGACTTAATGATCTTAAAGTTCCCTTCCAACCAGAAGGATTCTGTGATTCTGTAATCCCATGGTTTTTGGTTAATTGCTAGGAATCTTTCTTTGCAGAATTAGCACAGATAGTGCTGAGAGAGAGCAGGTTTTTTGCAGCAGTGATTTTATTTTTTTTTTTTAAAAGCAGCTTCCAATACAGAGCACACGCTAACATAATATTTAGTAGCATCCTTCAGTGAGTTAGGATGAGTTTAGCACAGTGATCCCCAATTTTTTTTTTCTCAGCCGACAGCTGTCAGCCTTCAGCTTCTTGCAGACCATATTTCCCAAGTTTTTAGAAGAAGATGCTGGAAAAGCTGTTTAGATCCAAGTTGGCTGTTGCTGTGAACAATTTCCTGTGGCATCTGTGGATTATAGTGTGACTGTTTAGATTAGAACTGTAGGGTTGACAGAGACCTCTTCTGCTTCTGACTTGCTCTGTAACTTTGGGTTTCCACTTAATTTTTCTGTCCTTCCATTTTCTTGCCAGTATACCATCTGCAGACAAAGAGGCTTAATTGTTAAAGCATTCTGACATCTACGGTTAAAATGCTGTAGACATGCTTAATGTTGTCGCTGTGTTTAATGCTCTCTGCTGGTTTCTGAAGAGCTCTGCTTTGCACACCTGGGAGGCAGAAAATGCCTCTTACTCAAGCATTTATGTTACGTTTGTGACCTTTCTCCAGACTGGCAGCGCACAGAGCTGGAGCCCAGCATAAAAACCATGAACAGAGGAGAAATTCAGAAATGATTGTAAGAAGAAACATCTGCGTTTAAAAGAAAAAGAGGAGAGGAAGGGGGGAGAGAGAGAGAGAAAAAAAAAAAAAGCAACCCACTGTGCTCAAACTCTACAGGGTTGTGAACAAAAAATACAGATGGAAGGGTTTGTTCATGCCCCTTTGTTCTTCTAGATGTGTTTATGTATAGATGTTTTTCTAGCTGTATTTGTTTATACAGCATTTAGATGTATTTGTAAAAGCAGTTAAGGTCCCCTCCACCCTGTTCAAAGACGACGTTCTTAGAATCGCAGAAATAATAGTGCTAATGCGACCAAGTTTTGGTTTTAAGTAACTAAAGGAAGTCGAATGGCTTTTGTCCAGGCCTTGGCAAGCTGAAGATAACTACAGATTGTGTGTGTGTCTATATCTTTGTTCACGGTTTATGTCTAACTCATGAAAGTGTTTATTTTATTAAAACATTGCAGCTCTTCAACTCTTGACGCTTTGGAGATAATATTTGGTGGGGGCAGGCAGAAGATTGTGTCCTTCAGTTGCTTGCTTGTATTTTTCATTTTCAAATTACCGCGTATCAGCAGTGCATAGCCTGGGTTGCTCAGAAATGTGATTCTGTTGTGATTTAATTTGTTTGTCAGCTCTCCTCTGGACCTCAGTCCTCACTGGAGAACACTGAGGAAAAACATTGCTGACTTTGGAGAAGCTAAAAACTGGAAAAATAGGAATGTTTGAAACAAGCAGCATCTCTAGGTATCTTCATAATGCTCATGGAGAATTTGCCTGTTTAATGATTGGCTCAAACCAGCCCTAAAAGTTGAATGAGAAGAGCATGTATTAAAAACATTTCTTACCCAACTGTGAGATTGTGGATGTTGGAGTGTGTCCATGCCTTAGTTTGGGTTTTTATTTTTTCTCCCCTGCAGAATCATGCATCAGTGTAGAGCACTGTGAGCACGTGGTATCTGAGCTCCAGGACAGCATGCGCAAAGCCGTTCATCTTTACCGCATGGTGAGTGACCTCAGACATGAGCTCTGTAACAGTAGGTTGGCTTTACAGCCCGCAAGCACCAACTGTATGAGCTTGCTGCCTCAAGGCATTCTCCTGACTGGGTGTTCACTGACACAAGCTCCCTGGTTGTCCGTTTGACTGCACCTTAAGCTTGAACCGCAGAGGCAGGAAGTCCTGGTTTCCAACTTTTGGATTTTCCAGTGGCTTGCTACAGTACTCTGAGCAAATCAATTCACTTTTCAGTCTGTTTAGCCTATGTGTATCAACTGAAGACAACAGTATGCCCCTTTTCAAAGGGGAATTAGGGAATTTGTTAATATGCATACAGTGCTTCAGAGATATGAAGTATTACAGGAGCTTTAAGTTCTATTATCCCCGTCTGCTCTCTGTCTTCAATGCTTGGGAAAAGGATTAGCGAATGTGAGGAAGCATGGGAATCCATCTATGAGAAGGAATTCGCCCGTTCCTCTCGCTGCCAGACCAGAGTTACATGCAAAGCAATATAACAGCTCTCTGTTTCTTTTTGCTTAGCACTGATCTGTTAAGTCTCCTGTAAGGTGCAGGAAAATTCCACAGTGTGGTTCTGCCACGTGGTCCTCTGCAGCTCTGGCCTTAGTGCTTGCCTTAGTTCTCTGACCTTGCTCTGTTCCTGTGACCAGCTACATCTGGCAGACGGGAAGGAGACTGTGGCCCCGTGCTGCAGCTGGGAAACAGAGCACCTTCTTAGGCCCAGTGTAAGGGGAACACTACCCAAAAACACGCTTCCCATTTCTATGCTATTGGAGTAACGTGTGACTAGTAGTATTGGATGCATGCCCTGCTACATGACTCAATTGGCAGTCTCAAATGTTGAAGAAAAGGACACTTGAGTGGTCTGCAGATCTCCATGGCTTTAATTCCCTAAAGGGCTGAAACTTGGTGCTCTACCTAAGCCCAGATGCATTCTTTTTCTTCTTTTCCCTCTCTATTTTCAGGTGTTAAATGATACGGAATCTTCTACTGACAAAGATAAAATAGCAGGCCTCCTGACGGAAACATTCTCCTCCCTGAAGAAAGAACTGGACTCTCTGAAGGATGAGGAAGAGCTTCCAAAGGTTAAGGAGGTACTGGTGAAGCCACAAGATACCACTAGCCCACTGAATGAGGTGGTGAATGGTGCTAATCTACCAAGTCCCAAGAGTTTGGGAGATGAGCAGACACTAGCTTTGCTGGAACAGTACTCAGAGCTATTGCTACAAGCTGTGGAACGACGCATGGACAAAAAACTCTAAGAAGGGTGGTTTTCAGGTGTTTATGAATACACAGAAATAATCCCAAGAGGACCACAGAGAGCTTCAGACTGATGCTATCATCGCACTGGTCCAGGGCTGGTGGGGAGACCTTTATAAATCAATTCCCTCAGGCCCCTACAACTGACTTGCTCTAATTCTTAGCAATGTGCTGGGCACAATTTTAATGTTTTTCCCCCAATTGTCTTCAGCTTCCTGTCTCTAGACAAAGTCTTGAAAGAGGAGTTTGGAGAAATTGCCTTGAAATTTCTTCATAGCCAGGAGGTCAGGATGTTTGGCACCTAAAGAAACAAAGAAAATCCAGTTTATCCAAGAAATTCTGAGCTGCTGACAAAAAACACAGGATCCAAGTGAAGCCAATCCTTTTCCTCTCCAAGGCTTCATGGAAATCAAGAAGCAGACTTTTTATGGGTTTATTTATTAATTTATTTTTCTGATTGTTGCTCCATGTCACGTTTGTGGCTATCTTTGTCCTTTAACAAAAACTGTCAATCCCTTTGCCATATCCCAGCGAGAAACAATCTCTGTATTATAAACCCCCAACAGGGAGACAGGCTGGAGTGTCTGTGCAATTAATGAACTGTTTTCTGCATAAATCTTGTCTTGCTGTTCTTTCTTTTCCTGCCTTAGTTTAGTTACCTTGAGTAATCCTACTGTTGTCATGGCGACCCTGTCTGCTTTTCTCTTGTTTTGAGACAGTCCCCACACTGTATTTTATCTGCATTTACCTCCGGGGGAAGGCTCTGCAATCCTTGGAGCATGCTTTGGAGATTATTTCATTAATTCAGTAGTGGTATTTTTAATCTGGAATTTGATGTTATATTGGTACTTCAGACTGGGTTTTCTGCAAACGTTTTAAAAATGGGATATAGATACAAATACAGAAGTTCATTTCAGCCACCTCTCATGATTAGGAATTGGATATTGACTTTGATGTTATCATGACTGGGCAATTTGGGGTTATGATTGATTTGTTGAGAAGTAACATGGAAAAGCTGGGTTTCATCTCTTACAGTGTAACTCTGGATTTGAGAGATCTTCAGTGCAGTGGCTCATCCATGTCATTTGTTCATTTCAGTGTTGTAGGACAATGTTTTCTCCTTGCTGTTCCAGGAAAACAGAGTATTTACATCCCAGGAAACCTTGGATTCTCTTACCTTTCGGTAAAGCTATTTCAACTACCCACAGAAAATGGTTTCCCAAGAACTTTGAACAAGATATTTTGGGATGTGATTACCACCATTTCCCCTGCCCCCAGCCTCTTTGCTTTTCATGAATTTTTCATGTCTGAGAAACAGAAAATCTTCCCTTCTTGCATTGGTGTGCAATACTTTTCTCACCTTGTGGAGCTTCTCTAAGTCCATGCTAACTCGTGTTTGTTGTGGCTTAACACTGTCCAGTGATGTGGTTTTGGTTAATGATAAGCTAAGAAAAAAAAATTTCAAACCAATGAAATTCTTCAGCACCTTCCCCCTTGCTCCCACTCCTTTCTACAACAGGGACAGAAACACAAAATGCTTTATTTCTTCCTCCATCTCCAGTCTGCCTTGTATTTATTTCAAGGCAGAGCAGCGTAATCCCAGTTTATGAAACTAATGCAAGTGGCAAGCTTTCAGTTGGGAGAGAGCCTGCTAGCGTCTGTGGAAGTCACGCAAAGGCAGCCAGACTGCATCACTTGGTTCCACAGGTCACAGGCTTGAAGCAGTTTTCTTTCATTTTACTGTCCTGGTTGTCATCCCTTTGAATGGAAATGTGGTCTGTTGACTTTCCTTGTCTTTCTGTGACTGGAGATGTGCAGTGCAGCCTTTTTCCTACTGGGCTGGCCAGACTCGTGTAGGATGACCTATTCCGAATAACTCCAGGGCTGAATAATCTGCTCTCCCCCTAACAGGTTTGCTGGCTGATCACCACTGCCGAGTGCTTCAGGACTTGGCAGTATGGGGAGCACTTTGAGAGCTTTCCAGCTCCTTCTGCCAGTGATTTAAATCTGCCTAATCATGTTTCACATGTCCTTGCTAACCTTTCCTTCCATGGGCTTGTACTGAAACTTTAAAAAGTGTTGTTTTCTAGTCCCGTCTCAGCATTGCACTGTGCTGAATCGGCTGGTGTGCTCAGTCCCATGGGCAGCTTCTCTTGCACAGACAGGTTTGGCAAAGGAAGGCAAGCTGAAAACCAGAGAGAAAATGTCAGGCAGTTTCCTTGAGTGAAAAGGTGCGCTGGAGGTGTTGTGAGTGGATGGTATTATGGCAGTCATGTTGGGTCTGCGATGGAGTTAGTGTGGGTCAAGCTTGCTTTTGAGGTGATTAGTTTCTCCGCTTTCAGACTGTGAACAGATGTCCCAGTATAGAAGAAATTTCTTGCTGTACTGGGGCCACAAGACACTCAGGTAAAATAGCAGTCCCTTCAACCCAGGTATCTTTTGGTACTGGCGGTAATGGTTTGAGGATCCTTTATATTACTTCTCTGTGCAATTTTATTCCACTTTAATATTTAAGCTTTGATATAGTGACAAAAAGGGTCAGAGATGATACAGAAGAGCCAGTGGTGAGAATGAAGTTCCTGTTAAGGTAAAGAGCAATAACCAGTGAAGCTGGCATAGAGATAGGAAACAAAGCTCCTTGGAAATGAGTCATGTGAAGCAAATCTGATTTTTTTTAACCTGATCAGAGTGGATTTTGCTTCCTGGAATGGATTTTGCTTGAGGTCACAGCTGCATATGGGAAACCAGAAGTAAAATCTGATCAGAATGATGGTAAGAGAAGTGTCGGGTAAGTAGATCAGATGGTGGATGGTTGTGTAGTTTAAAATAAATTAGAATAGTCTATGTAGGACAACAGAGTAGAGGTAGAGATGAGGAACCTCTTTGTCTGAGGAACACAATGTGGCCATTACCTGTGAAAGCTGCAGTGCAGAAAGGCTTCAGGAAAGTAGATTTAGGACTGAGGTGGTGATCTGTAATGAAAGAACGAATTGGAAGGGGTTCGTTTTCAAATATGTCCTATTGGGCTTCTTGTTTCCTCGCTTGCTGTCCTCTAAGCAACTGTTTTTTCTTAAATGGCAAAGTCATGAGCTGTTTGCCCAAGGCTTGGATATTACAAATTGAGTAGTAGAAGCCCAGTAAAGGAGAAGCTACTCAGGGGGGTGAGGAGGTAGTGTTGCTCTTTATAATTTGAGACTGATCCAACTGATTCTACCCTGCTAACTTCCTATTGCTGGCAGTAGGAAATATTCCTAAAAATTCTAGTTTACAGAACAAAGAGCATAATTGTGTTACATTTTGTTGCACATTGTGAATATGTTTCACCCCAGGCTGTCCATTGGGCCAGGCAGAGAAATACTGAATGGTGACTGCCTGGGAAGTGAAGAGGCTTGGGGGAGGAGGAAATAAACCTGAGTCTATCCCTCTTATGGTTTGTCATCCCTCTTACTGGTTAGTGTGGGTGCTGGCATAGGCACAACCAGATACCTGTATAGGCAAGTTATTTGTTTAACATAAAGCCTGAAAAAATAATTTGGACCTACCTATCCTCTTTACATACATTTTGTTCCCTCCAAACCAACATTCCTGGTCGAGATGAGAACAGTTGTTGGGTTTTTTTTCCATCTTGTAAATAGTATTACTTTGCCTGTGGGCCCCCTCAGTTTATTCTTGGGCTCTCCTGAACGGGTGCAGAAGGAAGGGCTGCGACCTGAAAGGGCAGCAAACTCTTTTTGGTTTATTTCCTGCTGCAGGCAGGTGCCGCCTTCCTCCTGCCCATACCTCAGCAGCCCCCAGAAGCTGACTGGGCCGGAGTCTGCGCTTCTTCCCCCTCCTCTCGGGGTGTCCTCTCCGTTCTAGGGGCCAGCCCAGGAGACGGTGGGGACAGGTCTGACCGCCGAGCCCTGGCTTGTGGTCTTCATTGTGACCCAGAGGAATGGGGACGCTTCGGGAGTAGAAACATACAAACTTAACTTAAACAAAGGAAATGTATATAATTATATATAAGAAAGAAGTTAAATACAGGTATTTAAACACCAGTGGTAAGTTCATGCATGTGTATGGTGTCTCCCCTGCCCCGCCCCGTTGGATGTGGAGCATCCAGGACACAACATGACAAAAACCTCATTGGAAAGAACAGACCGCTCCTCTGGCAGCCCCTTCAGCGGGTGGAACGACGCGGGTGGTGTCGGTGACCCGCTGCGGGGCGCGGGCGCAGCGGCGTCGGGAGCGCGCCCCGGCTGCTCTGCGCGGCGCAGCCTGCCCGGGCGCGTTCCGCGGCCCCGCCGCCTCCTTCGCCCGCCCAGCGGCCCGAACACCACCCGCCCGCTTCATTTGTAAGTGTGTGCTTTTATACCTTCGCCTTTCGGTGAAATAATCCTTTACACTGTCCCTTTTTTATTATTGTTTGGGAAAAGGTTAATAAACATCGTGTGTCGGTTTGGGTTTTGGGGTTTTTTTGGGTTTTTTTTTTTTTTTTTTTTGCACTGTGCGGCTCCCCCCGGGAGCTGTTTTTAACTCTGTATTCATTTGTACTCCGCGTCTTAAACCGTTTCAATAAAAACGTGATCCTTGGTTACCGAGCGGCGGGACGCCCCCGCCAGCAGCGCCCGGCCTTTCCTCTCGTCCTGGGTGGGAGCGGGGCAGAACGGGGGCGGGGGCGGGCGGCGCCTCCTCCTCGGGGGCCGGGCTGGGGCCCGCTCTGCTCCCGCGCCGCCGGGCCGGCTGCGCGCGCGGCGCCATGGCGGAGGGCGCGGCGCTGCGGGCCCTGAGGGGCTGCTTGGCCGCCTTCCCGCGGGAGGCCCGCGGTGAGCGCCGGGCCAGAGGCGCGGCCGAGCGGGGAGAGGGGAGGGCGCAGCCCGGCGGGCGACGGGTGGGAGGCGGCGGGGGTGGCCGCGCCTGTGACGGCGGTGCAGAAGCGACGGGCACTGGGGCCTAGGCGGGGCCTCGGCGCCTTCCCGGGGCCGCGGTGAGGAGGAGAACCGGGGCCTGCCGCTAGCTCGCCGCCCCGGCCGGGCCGGGCCGCAGCAGCCGCCAATGGCTCCTGCGCCTGTTGGTCTGGAGCACGCACACCCGTGCTGTTCTCCGCCAGATGTTTCCGAGGTGAAGCGGCAGCAGAAGGGCTGCTGCAAAAAGGAGACAAAACTCGAGATGGCCCTTTTGGGTTATTTTCCTCTATAAAAAATAGCGAAACAAAGAATTATTCCACCTTCCAAAATTTTCCCTGTGGTAGCTCTCTCTTGGAGGTGCATCTCCTACAACGTATGCCCTTCGTGCCTACTCATCTGTGGGCCCACACCGTGGCTACTTGCGGCTGACAGTGGGCAAGTAGCAGAGGTACCTGTCTGGCACTGAAACCTTCCCTAACAGCCTCTGGGTTTTAACAGTGGTTTCTGGAGCTGCGGGGACACTGCTTGCTTTCAGCGGAGTGCCTGTAGTGTGGGGTTTGAGGCTGGTTAGCGTGCTAGCAGAAGGTGCTTCTCTCAGGATGCTGAGTAAAACTGTTTATCGTTTGTCTGGACAGAGCTGGGGGGGACTGAGTCCGTCCCCTATCTTGATAGGCCTCCGACCCCGCTGGAGTTTTATCGAGAATGGGTGAGTCCGAATAAGCCTTGTATAATTCAGAATGCTATCAGCCACTGGCCGGCTCTGAAGAATTGGACCTCAGCGTACCTCAGGTATGAACAAACTTTGGAGCAGGACTGGTGGTCAGTTTTGGTTGACCTCAGTAAAAGGCCCTTGTTAATTTTTATTTGCAAGTTTAGCTCGGATTCCTCTGTGTTTCTGTATGAAAGTGTTCAGCCCTGCTACCATGTCCAAAACTCATACCCGGATTTCTTCCCACAAACTGTCTTACCCAGTTCCCCTGCAGGCACAAGGGTGCGTGTTTTGACTGTGCAGCTGTCAAGCTCAGCTGTCGAAACCCCATCCAGTTGCTGTGTGCTGGCCAGTGCTCCATCTTGTGTTCTCCCAGTTGAAGGGGGGCTGAAGTGCTGTAAGAACAGACCGACTTGTTTGTGATTGAGTACACCTTGGTTTTTTTTAAAAAAAAACCCAAACAAACGATGAGCATTTTAACAATGACTAAATTTTAAAAGAAAAGTTCTTCTTTAAGAGTGGAGTTAGGGCTAGACCTAAAATCCATGGGTTAGACCTAAATCTGTGGGTGTAAAGCTAAATTTCGTATGGAATTAAGGGCTGTTAGCCTCATGATGTGCGTATCTATCAGTCTCTGTTCACCCCTTCTCCCTCCTCGACTGCTTTTTGGACATGTGGCCACCCAGATTTGGCTGGGTTGAGTGGTCCCCAGAATATCGAGCTTTGCCACGATTTGTGAAAAGAAGTGGCTAAAGAGGGCCCTCTGCCCATACGCCTTTGGGACGTCACGTGTCAGGAGGGAATTCAGAGAGATACTGCAGTTGCCTTGACTGCAGGGAGAAATCGGAGCAAAATGCCCAAGTCCTTACCAGACAGTAGAAAATCTGGTCTAGAGACACCTATCCATGGAAAGCCAGGCTTATTTTTGATACCCATGAAACATGTTTTTAAAGTAACTGCTCTCCTATCTATGGGCCAATTGCAGGTCTGACTATAAACCTTTGATTTATTTTGCAGGGAGGTGGTAGGTCCCAAGGTAGTGAGTGTGGCAGTAACACCCAATGGCTATGCAGATGCGGTGTTTCAGGACCGTTTTGTCATGCCAGAGGAGCGCCAAATGCCTTTCATGGACTTTTTAGACATCGTGGAGAAGAAAGTGACCTCTCCCAACGTGTTCTATGTGCAGAAGCAATGTTCAAACCTCACCAAGGAGTTCCCTGAGCTTGTCTGTGACGTGCAGCCTGACATACCATGGATGAGTGAGGCCCTTGGTAAACCTTCTATTTCTCCTATATTCAGTAAATATTTTGTAAGGAGCTTTAAGACAATCATGCTAGGTACATGGAGAATGTTTGTTCTGTTTCTGGATGTCATAGCTCAGTTTGGTTTCATCCCCTTGGAAAGAAGAAGTGGTTAAATACTTAATAATAATCGAAGTTTTGGGTTTGAATCACTCTGGAATCAGTATCTCAGTTGTGTATTGGGCCCATCTCAACTGAGATGACGTGGCCATAGTGCTAGATAGCACTTTTTCATATAGTGGCTTTTCTCTGATTTAAAGTCACGTTTTGACTTGTTGCTACCAAAGGCAGCATAACAGAGGAGTGAAACAACATGCAGCCCGCCTCCTTTGGTAAGGTGACAGATGTTTGTTTCTAGTTAATCACTGTTCTCTTTCAGTTGGTTCCTATTTTACAGCATGTCTTTCTTTCCTTAAAATGTCAATGAAAAGGATCACTGTAATCTTACCTTTTTGCAACTCTGCGTAGACGTGCTGCAGTTTCTCTGTGAGCCAAATCTTAGGGATTCAGAATGTGGAAACGAAGAGTGTAACCATCGATTTTGGGAGGGATGATGCTATGTCATGAAGTCTGATGGGCACTGTGGTGGCTTCCAGTGTAGGAGGAGGTGGCTGTTGCCCACAAAGTGCTATTTATGTTATGCTGTTTATAGTTATGAAGGAAGTTAAAGGACAGAATTTGGCAGAAAGTTATTCAAAGTGCTTTTAAACTTGGCAGTTCAAATTCTTTTTTTGTTGACCACATTTCTCTATTCACTAACCATACAGGGAAGAAGCCTGACGCCGTGAATTTCTGGCTTGGGGAAGCGGCTGCTGTGACATCTTGTACGTATTGTATGGCCCTGTGAGCTTTCAGCACAGGTTTAAGCAGTCTTGTTTTGAGTTGGTGGCTCAGTAGGACTGTGTGTTTTCTCTGACAAAGCAGTTCTCCTTTAACGCGGTTTTTTGCATTCTTTCTCCTATGCTTCTGCAACCTCCTGCTGCTGTGTCTCTGGCTGCATCTACCTGGCAGGTAGTGCCAGGCAAGTCAGTGGCAATTTGCTTTGTTAAATACGTTTGCTACAACATTATATTGTTACTTTCCACTCCCACTGGCCACAAGAGGAGGAAGCAGCCTGATAATATGAGGACGAGGTGACGCATTCAGTTTATTATAGTTTCTGATGTAGAGAAGGAAGTAACACTGATTTCTCTTTCTCCACATCTCAATCCTAGTACATAAAGATCATTATGAGAACTTGTACTGTGTGATATCTGGAGAGAAACATTTTCTACTGCATCCGCCGAGTGACCGTCCCTTCATCCCGTATGGTATGTAATTTACTATGCAGTATGTCTGGAAGTTGGAGGGAGGAGAGACTAAAATATTGAAAGATACGGAAAAGGAAGCAGAGATAACATTTTGATGTTTATGCAGTGTTATGCTTCCCACAGGGTAAACAGAAATCTCTTCTATTTCGTGCTGCGGGTAGTTTGTAATACAAACACTTTTCTGAGATCAGGTTTTCCAGTCCTGTAAAGTAATAGGTTCATTGATACTCATGGCAGCCTCTTCAGCTTTAGAGTATTTAAATTATTTAAGTACCTTGTCAGTATTGTAGCATGTCGTCTTTGATGTTTAACACGTTTGGATTTTGCCTGCTCATTCTTTCCTCTAGGAAAAAAAGCCAGGAAGCTGAAAAATAAGTTGTAATTTAATGAAATAGTCAAACTGCTGACTGAATCTCTGAGAACTGGAGAAATGAAAAAAAGAGGTTCTTATGGTGGCATTTCTTCTCATTGCCCATTTTCTGTTTCTTTTTGTTGCTTTCCTATGTGCGCAATAATAGTTTGTTATATTGCAGTGTTATCTAGAAGACGGACAGCTTAACTTTATGCCTGATAAAATAAGACTTTATTTTCCCATTCCTTGACTTTCAAACCTTCAGATTAAGTGAATGCAGAGTGCTATAGGACACTAAAATAATTTTGCCTAGATATGTGCGATGCTACAAGGTTTTATTTATACTGGCTTTATTTTATTTACAACCTTGAAATCGTAGAATCATAGAATGTTTTACGTTGGATGGGACCTTTAACGTGATCCAGTCCATCCCTCCTGCCATTCACTAGATCAGGGTGCTCAAAGCTCCATCCAGTCTGACCTTGAACACTTCCAACGATGGGGCATCCACCACCTCCTTGAGGAACCTGTTCCATTGTCTCATGACCCTCATCATAAAAAATTTCTTCCACGTATCCACTCTAAACCTACCTTTTCTCGGTTTGAAACCATTGCCCTTTGTCCTGTCACTATAGGCCTTGGTAAAAAGTCTTTCTCTGTCCTTCTTATAAGCCCCCTTTATGTACTGAAAGGCTGCAATAAGGTTTCCCCAGAGCCTTATCCAGGCTGAACAAGCCCCTCTGCCTGAGCCTTTCTTCATAGGAGAGGTGGTGTCATATGCTTGTGGCTGTTTGAAATACATGTATGTCATGTAAGTCATACTTTATAAAACAAGTTCCTGTTAAAGCGAAGAAGAGAGACAATACTTACATTTTATAGTGTGTAGTAAAAAGACAACTCCATCTTTTTGAACATCAGGTTAATGGAGAGAAACTATTTCAAGGGAGGGCTTAGAAAACGACGTGTGCTGAAGCAATGAGAGAAAACCAACCTGCAGTATCTGAAGTGGTTGGTGAGGCCTATCAGATAAAAAGAGAAGTGAAAGGCTGGCCACAAGTCGTAATAACTCTTGTGAGTGCCAGCTTGCTACACTGACCTAAGAAGAAATGCCAGAATATAGAATAATGTGTAAGTCAGGGCTGCATTTATGACTTCCAAAAGGGAAAACAGACAGTTACTGGAAGAAGATAGGACCAGGAGTAAAACGGGTTTTGAGAAGAATAATTCCTGTGGAGAAAGAAGGTTGGAATTCCAAACAGGAAGGCAGTCCAGTGTTCAGACTGACTTAAATATATTTTAAAATTAAGAAGCTGCATAAAAATTGAAGTGGACGAAGGGAAGGACAGTGAGGACTGTAAGTTGAAAATGGTTTTGTCTTAATTTGTCTTAATGTTTCAGTTTCTGTGACATGCCCTGCCATTAGTTTCTCTGGTTGCTACTCTAAGTTGTGTCATTTAATCCTTTCTGTGGTTCCAGAGCTCTATCAGCCAGCAACCTACCAGGTATCTGAAGATGGCTCATTTGAAATTGTGGATGAGATGAGTGCAGATAAGGTAAAAAGTGTATAAAGAACACAATCAACACAGTAAAGATCATTTTGGGCACTGCGGAGAGCCCTCAAACTGAGCATATTGATTGATATTTAGAAATCCTTCATTACTGGAAAGACAATGCCCAGCTATTTCACTTGTATTTTACTGTTCGCAAAGGATACCCAGCTTCCAAAAAAGATTTTTTTCATACACACCTGAAATCATTGATACAAACAGTCCTTCTTGCACCAAACTTAAATAGATGCAGTAAAGGACTTTTAAATGAATCAAGAATGAAGGAATTTATTTAAGATTGAAATAGGCTTCTCTGCCTATTCACTTTCTTTTGGCCCTCTACTCAGGGCTAGGTTTTGCTCTACAGCAGTATCACCCAGTGCAATAAAACATACACACCTGTCTCAATGAATTAATTGTGGGGTTTTTTTAGTAGCAGTGTTTATTTAATTAAAGCATATAGAATTTGAGATACTTCACAAAACGCAGTGACCTTTTGTATCTACTCTCTCCCCTTTTGCCTCTGCAATGTGTGACTAACGCTCAGCTGAACTTGAATCTGGTGCTTTTTCTCTGTTTCCAGAGTGGTGCTCATGGAATCTCATGGGACCATTCCTGTAACGCAGTCAGGTGGAGTGCTGGAAGTGGTTTATAACACTGTAGGGCATGGAAGAAATGAATGCAGGCAAGAGGGAGTTCCCACCAGGAAGTGGGATTTGAGCTGTGGAGAATAAAATTAGACCGGAGAGCTTTAGAAGAAGAAAGGAATTTCTAAAAAGAGGGGTGCAGATAAAGTACTCGACAATGTAGGAGGAACAAGTGTCTTAAGGGGCTGGAGGTGTTTTGAAGCATGCCACAAGACTGAAATTTCATGGCTGACGTTTATCACCTTTTTCCTAATTAGAAGTGCTTCACTGAAGGAGGCAAATTTTTGCATTTTTGACCTACTCCCAGCTGAATGTGGAAGGCTGTGTAGCTGTATGTGTTTTGCTAGGCAAAATGTTTTGTAACCTATTAAGTTTGGTTATCAGTTGTTTTTCTGGAGGCTTGCTGGAATTCTTTGCCAGGGTCAGTACAGTATACATGCCTTTTTTGCCTCTAGGTGCCCTGGATCCCCCTGGACCCCTTGAACCCAAATCTGGAACAGTATCCAGAGTATGCTCAGGCAAAACCTTTGCAGTGTACAGTGAAAGCTGGAGAGATGTTATACCTGCCTTCTCTTTGGTTCCATCATGTTCAGCAATCACACGGCTGTATAGCAGGTAAAATACACAGTACTTCCAGGCATGTTTTTGAACTGTGGTGGTGTGCAGCTAGGTATCACACAGCAAAGCATAACTGGGACCAACGGTCCCTTTAAGATCATCTGCCTCTCCTGAGGAGGAAATAACAATCTTGACAGATGCCATGGGGCTACCTCCTTGCAGTCTCTTTTGCTTATAACTCATAGCATTGTTGACATATGCTACGGACGTAGCAATAGAAAAAATTCTTTCTAGTTGTGAAGCCTGGAGAAGCACAGCTAATTCAGTGATCATGATCCACTTTCTGTTTATGACATGGAGCTAAGCGGTTTTGGTAGCCTGCTAAGTGCACATTGGTCACCTACGCACATTTCACAAAGAAACTGCATGTGGTGTGTGCTGATACCACATCAGAAAACAAAGGATCTGGAGGAGGAAAAGGAAACCAGAAAGTGTATGAGGTTTAGGCATGGATGTGGACACAACGTAGGAGATACTCTGTTGTCCTGTGAGCTGGAGCCTGCTCCGACAGTCTCTTACCTTGCTAGTAAGCCTATGCTTGTGTAACTGTTCCCCTGCACTTATCTAAAGTCTTGTGATCTCTTTCTTTGTAGGGATTATTATAATCTCTCTCTATTTTTTTTTCCTTCCCCAAGAGAGTTCCAGAATTTCAAGCATTGCTTATTTGGTGCAAGTGGAGGGGTGGGAATGATGCAAAGTATTATCATTATATCGTGCAAGTTTTGCAAGGTTTGAGGAAGAGTTTTTTTGCTGTCCTTTACCTGGAATAATCCTGTCTGCCCAGGAAGAGTGAATACAGTGTTTTGAACAACATAACATTAGTATTTGTGTAACACTGCAGATATTGCAAGCCCCCCCCCCCCTTTTTTTTTCAGTATTTGTGATACTGACAAGCCAGCAGTAAAGCAATATTTCTCATTCTTTTTCCCAGTACTGCTGCATCAGTCCTTAAAGATATTTTAGAATGAGTAGCTTCCAGTTGCAAGCCCCTGGCCACTCTCTTTTTCTCTGTCTAGCAGAAATGCTAAAGAGTTGATGAGTTTATTTGGCCTTTAGTCTGTTAACTGAACTGCAGTCTGTGTTTACACATGAAAAATCATTATTCACTGGGTCTGGTCCAGTGAATGTCTGAAGCTGGAGTATATCCTCCTCCAAGAACCATTGGTACAATATTATACTGCTTGGCTCATTTTTTCTAGGAGACATACATCAAAATTAAAATGAGAAGCAGAATTAAAGCACTGTCTAAACATTTTGCCAGCTTCTGCTCCAAGGAACCCCCAGTACAGAGTCTGAAAAGGAGTTGGTTTTGGTTAAAATGAGAGTTGCATTGGCAGCACTATTAAAGAACTCTAGTGTTTGTTTACATTATTTTTGGCTGTAGACAAAGATTTGCCTATTTCAAAGTTCAGTCAGTAACAAGGAAAAGCCTGTACTAGCTGAACTGTGTGAAGCAGTCTGTGAACACTTTTGTAAATCATTACATTCTGACCTTAGACATGTTTTTCCTTTTTCTTGTCTCTTCAGTGAATTATTGGTATGACATGGAATACGACCTGAAGTACAGCTATTATCAACTACTAGATTGTCTCACAGAAGCCATGAAAGTGCTATAGCAGAGGTAGGAGACTCAAGCTTGTCATCTTTCTCTCTTACCATCAGCATCTGTGACTAGAGTACAAACATGAGTCAAGTGAAAAGACCTGAACATTAGATTACCCTTAACAATGTCAGTCAAACAGATCATGGCTGTTTTGCTTGATTTCAGAGTCCAGATCAATTGGCCAGATTTTTTGGCTTATAAGTAGAAGGTTTGATAATAGCGTTTTTAGGTCTTTGCGTGTTGCCTCAGTGACAGTGAGCAAAATAAAATTTGAAGGGAGGCAATCAAGGTTGTGGAAATCTTGAAACAGAAGCCATGACTGTTTATGCAGATCTACAGACTGTTTCCATAACAGC
This sequence comes from Bucorvus abyssinicus, assembly GCA_009769605.1. NCBI lineage: Eukaryota > Metazoa > Chordata > Aves > Bucerotiformes > Bucorvidae > Bucorvus > Bucorvus abyssinicus. The sequence goes on along the minus strand of CM020042.1, from coordinate 17,771,578 downwards.
CCAAGCAGACAAGGAAGAATCTGCTCTGCCACCAACACGTGCATCAGGCTGCACCAGTCCAACACATGGATTCCGCTTAAGGCAAAAGCCCTGCTCGGTTCTAATTCTCTAAGTTCAGTGGCTGTGGCGTTTTGATGGTGAAAAATTACAACTTTTGCAATAAAAGACCAGTTTAAATCTTATTTCGATACTAATTTCTTACCTTTTTTCCAAATGATGGGATGGGTGGAAAACATCTAGGAGGACACGCAAAAGTCAATGCTATTTTCCATGTTAAGCTACATGTTTTTATTGCTGCTTTTTATTTCTTTCCACTGTTGTATTCAAGTGTAGCCACATTCTCCAACACCCTGAGTGGTGATTTTAGCGTTAACTTTGCCAGTTCGACAGTCAATCTGCACATCACCTGTGGTCTCGTGGCACGACACGTAATTCTGCAGCTTGGGGGCTCGTTGATTGTTTCATTCCTTTGCCAGTAGTTGCTGCCTAATGCATGGTCAGGCGAGTTGTGTAAACCAGGAGCCAGTTTTCTGCAGCCTTAATTCCCATCTGTATTTCCGCAGAACAGGACGAGACTACTGATGTGTCTGACACCCGCGGGGTAGGACTAGAAGGCTGTTATATACATAGCATTGCAAAAATGTAGTATTGCTGTGTATGAAAACCAAAAGTTGGTGTTTGTTGTCAAATCTTCAGATAGTTCCTTAGAAACATCAGAGATATGAGGAGAAATTTATTTTCCATGTATTAGTTTGGAAAATGCAGATACCCTTTAGACAAGATTGATTATTGTGAAGAAAAATATAATCATCTTTTACTTTGTTTCCTTTTTTATATTATTTAAAGAACCATAGTCAAGGCATAAAGCATCATTTTACGCTGTGGTGCTTGCCCAAACATCGCAGAAAACCCCAGAGGTGTTCCGGGCAGGCTTTGTTTCACGGCTAGAGGAACCTGTTCCTGCAGGTTTTCCAGCTCGTTAGGGTTCACTGGGTAAAGGCGCACCAGCCTGCTCTGCCGTCGAATCCGGGCTCGCCCACAGCTGCGGGGGGAAGCGGTTTGACCATCTCTTTTTGCCACTTTGGGGTTTTGAGCGTAGTCTCTCTCCGCGCTGCCGGCGCAGGCGGCGCCGTGCCCGCAGCACCCCGAGCGGAGCGCCCGGGCAGCCCTGCGCCGAACTACGGCTCCCAGCAGCCCGTGCTGGCCGGCTGCGGGAAGCGGCCCCGGTGCTTCCTGCTGGACTTTGGGCAGGGGGGTTAAGCCTGGCTGCGTTTCACGCAGTGTGGCCCAGCCCCAGGCGAGGGCAGCTCCGCTCCCCCGCGGCGCAGCTGGGATGGCGGTGCGGGTGACGGTCCTGCCTTCCCCCCGGTGTCTGTTCGACGACCCCGTGCGGATCTGCGTGGCGGGTCTCTCGCCCCAGCAAGCGGTCACCGTCCGAGCCAGCCTGGTGGACGAGGGCGGGCTGCTCTTCCAAGCCCACGCTCGCTACAGAGCGGGGCGCGGCGGGGAGCTGGACCTCAGCCGCTCCCCGGCGCTGGGGGGCAGCTACTCGGGGGTGGAGCCCATGGGGCTGCTGTGGTCTCTGCAGTCCAAAGCGCCCTACAAGCGGCTGGCAAAGAGGGACGTGCTGACCCCTTTCTGCGTGGACTTGGAAGTGTTTGAGGGCCACGGGGACATGAGCCGCTTGCTGGGAAAATGCACCAATGAACGGTGGTTTTTGGGAGAGGGGGTGAAAAGGATTTCAGTCAGAGAAGGTCGTCTGAAAGCAACTCTCTTCCTCCCTCCTGGTGAGTTTTAATTCTGGTTTTCCAGCTGTGACTGACGCACGGGTTGTGTCCCGTGGCTGCTGGATGCGCTGGGCAGTGCAGAGCCAGGCCCCAGCTAGCGCTTCCCTCGGGCTGCCCTTGGTCCCGCTGCCTGGAGCTCTGCAGCGGAGCAGGAGAAGCAGCTCCTGCCCGGTGCCAGGCGGCGGGGCGCGGTGCGGAGAGTGGGGGTCACCCCAGGTGGCTCCTGCTTGTTCCAGCTGGGGGGGTCCGGACCTCTCCTGTGCTGACAGCTGTGAGGAAAAGTGTGTTTCTTTCTCAGCTCTTCTGTTTAGCTGGCAGGACAAAGAGGCCTCTGGTCTTTGGCAGAGCTGTGCCAGCTCTGGCCAGGGAGCGAGGAGTGACAAGGCACGGTGCGAGCACCGGACTGTGGCTGCAGCCAGCCCAGGGTGCTCCTGCAGCTGCCAGGGATCTTCCTGCAAGCTCTGGACTTGTCTCTGTTTCTCTCTTTGGCTAAGGAAATGTCAAAGAAAGAAGTCTCTACCTGGTTGAGCAGCATCGTTGCATGGGATGCTTAGGAAGATGGGGTTCAAATGAGAAAAGCAAGGTCTGTGGTTAAAAGAGGCTTTAACTCCACAGCTCTGTACAGAGGCCGTGCTGTGACTGGACCCGGTGCAAAGCTGCTCTGAGCCCTGAACTCTTTATGTTCCTTGAGCAGTTCTTAAATGCGAGTATCTTGCTCCATAATGATTAAAAAGTCCCCTGTGGCTGCCGTGACACCAGATCTTGTAAGGGAAGTCTGGCTATAAGAACGGGCAGAGCAGCAGCAGGAAAGGAAGATCCCAGGGCTGCAGGAAGAGAACTGAGAAGCCAAGGTGTAGTTACCCAGATCATACTGAAGCCTGAATTGGGGTAGGTCAGTGCTGGCCTTTGTGGGTGCGTTTTGTAACTCAAGTATTCCCTCCCTGGAAAACCTGCTAGCACAGCTTCTAAAGAAGAGCAACTCATGCGGTGATACCATTTATTCTGAGAACATCTGCACCAACGTCAGCTGAAATTCATGGGGGCAGAAGGTTGCCCAACATGTGAATTTCCTGTAATGAGTTCCTAAGAAAGAGAAGAAGTATCCAAACTAGTGTTCTTAGAGTGGTTGTGTGTGTGCCTGAGAATGACAACATCCGTGGGAAGGGTCAGAGCACGATTCCCTTCTGATACCCGCTGTCCTGCTGTGTGCTGAGCGGACACTATTGAAAGCAGGACTGTAGAGCCTTTGCTCTTTGATTATGTGTGTACACACTTGTCATTGCAGGAGCTGGTCCATTCCCTGGACTCATTGATCTGTATGGATCTGGAGGAGGTCTTGTTGAATACAGAGCCAGTCTCCTGGCTAGCAGAGGCTTTGTGACTCTGGCTCTTGCTTACATGGCCTTTGAAGATCTCCCTACTATGCCAGAGATTCTTGAACTGGGCTATTTTGAGGAAGCTGTGAACTTTTTGCGGAAGCAGCAGCAGGTAAGAGACAAATTACCATGCTCTTCCTGTTGGAAACTATATTCCATTTTTTTAAATTGGAATGCTCTATGTCACTGAATGCAACGAAGTTTCTGAGATGATAGAAGGAGATGGCATTGTCTGGAAGACAGCGTGATCTGAGAGACGGAAAAGCATGTGCCTCAACTTGAATTTTGCAAGATTAAATCAAAGCAGTTCCTGGACTAGAAGCACAAAACTGCTTAATTTTCCCCCTACTTTTGCATCCGTCTAGATTTTAGAAGGGAAAAAAGTCCATTGCTTTTTCCTACTGTTTCTGAGATGTTGCAGGCTTTTGATTCTGAGTAAGTTTCACAAGACACTAATAAACCACTTCAAGCACAGGATCCCTTACAGTTATGGCGCTGGAGAGTGTGCCATGTCTTAAACCAAAAGAGACCAAGCAAAATCAAGAAGCATTTAAACTTTGGATGGATGCTACTCAATGTGGTATTCATCTCACAGGCTTGTTTACTTTCTAGCACACGGACACCAGGAATCAGGCCAGAGTTCATGTTCATTAATTTGTTCAGAGTTCAGGTTCAGAGTTAATTTGGTGTGAAGAGCCTTCACTGTAAAGAAGTTGATTTCAACAGTTAATTGGCTTACTTGTCCTCGGGTATAACGAACCTTACGTGTTCCAAGAGAAAACAGAAAATAAGAGGTCAGCTGTAGGAGAGTTTCAAAAAACAATGGCATGAAAGAAAATCAATGCAATAAACCCATGAAAAAGTGGTTTTCCAAATGGGACTTGAGGAGAGAAGATTGAGAGGGTTTGAAGACAGGAGAGGTAGAAGATACAATACTGAGAACAAGTGTCTGGCCGGGATGTGGAGGGAGCAGAGGCTTGGTCTGTAGTGGTCACCAAACAAAAACTGTTACAGGAGGAGAAATTTTGAGGAGCTGCAGAGTTCCTAGTCAGTCTTGTGGAGGCTCAGCAAATGGATAGATGTGGGAGCGATGTAACCTGAACAGAGGGAGGGAAGGGATAAAACACGGCGGGCTTAGAGGAGAAGTGAGGAAGCAAAACTGGAGATGTTGTGCTGGCCCAGGAGATGAACAGTTGGTAACAGTTGTTTTCATAACTGTGTTTCAGGTGAAAGACACTGGGATTGGTGTTCTGGGCTTGTCTAAAGGAGCTGATCTAGCCCTTTCCATGGCCACGTTTCTACCTGGTATCAAGGCAGCTGTCAGCATCTCTGGAAGTGGCTTTAATTCTTTCATTCCCCTGCGGGGGGATGGCTTCACTATTCCTCCCCACCCGTATGATTTGAGTAGGATGAAGACCAGTGACGAGTCTGGCCTGGTAGATTTTTCCGACGTCCTGGATGATCACAGGGACCCAGCAACTTGGGACTGTCGCATTCCCGTGGAGAGGTCCTTGGCCAGGTTCCTCTTCCTGTCTGGTCTGGATGACAGGAACTGGAGAAGTGACCTCTATAGCCGAGATGCTGTCCAGCGCCTCCAGCAGCATGGGCGGGAAGTGGACTTTTGCTCCTATTCTGGAGCAGGGCACCTCCTGGAGCCACCATACCTGCCTCTGTGTCAGGCTTCGATCCACAGAGCGCTTGGGATGTTTGTGTGTTGGGGCGGGCAGTGGAGGGAGCATGCCAAAGCCCAGGAAGATGCGTGGGGCAGGATACAGGCCTTCTTCTGGCAACACTTGATGGACTCAGACGTCCCTCAGTGTAAGCTGTAGCGGAAGCTGTCAAAGGTGCTGACCAGGGTCGGTATTTCAGCTCTCACTGAATCTTGGGAATTCCTCAGAAGTTTCCTGTCCCGCCTTCCTCTAAACCCCACTGTTGCGTGTTACTTTCATTCCCCGAGTAATTCTCCATTTTTTAGTTGGATTTTAGTTGTCTTCTGGCCCCAGCTGCACTGTAGATTGGCACCATCTGATCTGCTTGTGTGCCGTAGTGATCTGAGAAAAAAGACAGCCTGCTGTCCTGTGGATTGTGTTCATACTGAGCTGTCCTGGCCCTCAATCTCCAACCATCTCCTTTGGTAGCGGCGGATTCTCTCACAGGAGGAGTTTTCCAGTGAATTGTTTAGCCTTGCACATTTAACTAACCTAGATTTAAAGAGCAGTTTCTTGAAACAGCCCATGAGTACACTCACTTTTCCTCTTGGTATATAATTTTCTCACATTTCTTCGTAACAAGGCTGTGGCAGTTCTGATCTCAGCTATTCTGAAGTGCGGTGATAGGTGATAACGTTCTTTCTGTGGTACCTCAAAAAACCTAAGAGGTGACTGTTACCCTGCTTGTATCTCCTGCTGACTCCAGAGGAGTTGTGTATTCAGGGTGAAGTTTCCGCTGCACTATGCAATAAATACAAAGTGTGTGTGTGTATGCACAGTTCACTTGAAATGTTCTGAATGACTCCTTTGGCTGCCTTCATGCCTACAGATCCACAGTCAGCAATCCTGGTGTAGTCACGGGCCGCCGCTTCGCCCAGCTGAAGCATTTATCTAGCACAGTCCTTACCTCCTGTCGGGAAGAGGGGTGGTGGAGTTTGCAGTAGGGCTCTGCACAGGGCTCAAGACGGGGCTAGTAGAGGTGTGCTAACGTAGAAAGTCAGTTTATCCCTGTTTTGGGAAGGAAGACTACCGCCATTGCTGCTGCGGAGTTCTCGGGAGGCCTGTGGAGTGGGCTGTCTCCGTGGTCTTGCCACGATAGCAGACAGCCGTGGGCTCAGTGACGGCTGGGAAAAGCGACCCTTCAGAGAGGACCGACCTTGCCTTCAGGGAAGAGTGTGCAACATCTCACCCTTTACTGCCAAGGACGGCTGTGATCTGCCTCGTGTTTCTGTGGGATTGTGGCATTCAGCAGCTTGCTGGCATTTTGTAGATATCAGATGACATCAGCTGAGCCAATGTTGCTCCCTGGAGCAGTCAAGTCTCCCATGCTGACCACAGAAGTCAGCAGGAGCTGGAGGTCTCTGCCTTTCACGAGGCAGCAAACTCTTGCCTTTGAGAAAGCAGTAGTCCTGGTTTCCAGTTCCTGCTGGGACATGAGCCCTGCAGGAGCCGGGATCGTGCTGAGGGCAGACCCGTGCCCTCCGTTTTCTTGCTTCAGGGAGCATGGCTACTCAACACGAGCATGTTTGGGCTCAAAGGGCTGTAGACACTCTCATACAATACATGCAGTGCGGAGTGTGCCCTTTCGGGTACTTCGGATGTTCCTGCTCCAGCGCTTCCTCAGAACGGTAGATGGGTACCCCTGAGTTCAAGGTGTGAGCGGCTACAGGCGGGAGGTCTCTCTCCTCCTCACCCGTACTGGTCATCCATCAAGTTTTATGCTGTTACCTCGTCTTCTTGTCCCCTGTGTGTCTAAGGCCCGCATGGACTGTGGTTGTTCCGGATGTTTAGTGAGTGGGTACAACCTGGCAGAAGCCCAGCAGTTAGCAACAAGGGAAGTCAAACACGTCTAAGCGGTTCAATCTGACTATGGGATATTTTCTTTACTCTCATTTTTATGTTTTATTGAAGCCGTCAAAAAAATCCGGTGGTGTCGATCCGTATTTTCCTCAGACTCGGGGCACTAGACTGTGAGTTTCTCTGTGGTGTGAGTAATTCTGTTCTTTTGTTCTTACTGAACGCAGTGAGGCTTATGCAGTTATCCAGCCTGTGGGATAACTCACACCTTTTTTAATCTCTTCTGAGGGGAAGACAAACTTTCTCAGCCTTCAGTTTACGGCTCTATACTTTGGATTACAAAATGGTGAGCTTCTAAGAAAATACATTTTCTTTATCTGTAGGAAACTACCATTAAAAGGAAAAATCCTTTCCATCAGTAAATCAACAACGTGGTCAGCACCGTGGGGTCAGCGTGCTTTCATCCAGTCTGTTGCGTTGTCACGTTCAGCAGTCTGGTCAAAGGAAAATGTTGAAATCAGAGGGTGAAGGGAGCTGACGGGTGATTCCATTGGTGACAGTAGCACATGGGACCTCTTTGTTGTGTTGCTGTGGAATGAAAACTTCGCTGCCCAGTTAAAAGCCCTTTATTCATCACTCGGATGGCAGCTGGCAAGAAAGACTGAAAAAGCTGATTTAGCTGAGCAGCTCTGTGCCGTGTACAAGCAGAAAAACACGCCAGCCAACCCAGCTGCACTAGGATTTCTTTCTAAATCAACTGGCCTTTGAAAATTAAACTGGGGTTTGAAACTTATCTTCAGGAAATAGAAACTGGAAACCAAAGGGAGACTAATGGAAAAGAACTGGAAATGGCCTGGCTTCCGTAAAGTGCTAGAGCCTGTTCTTGAGTACAGTCTGCAGTGTTTTGCTGAAGACTTTGACTACTTCATGTTTCTTCCGCTGAAGAGATGATTTCGACAGATGGGGCTACGATCACATTTTTTTTCCAAGTTAATGGCAAAAATTCTACTAATTGCAGCTTGTAGAGTCCTGGTACTTTATGTAAATTCTCTAGGCTTACAGAGTGTAGACAGCATTATTCAAGAACAATGTGAAAGTTATTATTTAAATAAAGATAATTGACCTTTAGCTGCAAAAGAGAGCCCACGCCAAACACAGCTGCTGAAACCAGTAAGAACTGGATGGGGAAAGCTATTCTTGTAGTCTGCTGGTAGTTGACAAGTGGTTCAGATAAAATACAGCGTCAAAGGACTAGCTTGAACCGAAAGATGTCGGCTCAATGCTTGCATCAGTGATCCCTTTGTACCACATTGCTGTTATGAGAATGAGGATGGGAAAAGCTTGTGACAGGTCTCTTAGGCTGAGAAGCAATCTCCCCACGCGTAAGATGCAATGAACAAACTTATTATAAGGGAGCAGTACATCTTGCAGTGCTCTTCTGGGGCAATTTGGCGACAGGCAACAGTAGAGACTGCTGATCTGCCGGTGCATTCTTAAAATTTTGCTTCTTTGCTCTGGTTCAGCCTGTGATCTCTCTAGATAGAAAGGAGACTACCCCAGAAAGAAGGGAACTGGTGTGAAAAAGCATGTCCTTGAGTGGAACATCTCTAAACTCGACTTCAGCCTTACTGCGCAGGCTCCATGAATCTCAGATAATCTGGGTGAATGCGAACTAAGTTATATAAGCATATATATAACTTACTATTTTAAATGAGGTGTCCCCAAAATAGGCCACAGGCTGTTTGCACACTATGAGACCTTTGGACGCAGCTTATCATTTTCATTGTGGACTTTCTTACCACAGTGCAGATGATCTGCTTTACATAGCTCCATCCTGCCATCCTAGCTGCTCGGTAACCCTTTATGAAAAGCTCCAGGGACTCCCAACATCTGGAAACATTTGGGCACTGCATGGAGCAGTGTCCTCTGTTCTTCTCAAGGCTTCTTGAAAAAGCTTAGGGGGTTCTTTCTCCAAACTTTGCCATGTGTGTTGTTAGGCTGTGTATAGCTGAGAAAGAAAGAGGTTCTTGACGTTCCTCACTGGAGACCTAAAAGTACCAGGTCCACTCAGATGTTTAACTGAGCACTGTGCCTCTGCAGAAGTACTGGACGTTTGAGGCTTCCGTGGAATTCTACTAGGGACAGTGCTGAGCAGGGAGAGCTCAGCGCAAATGTGCTCCGGTAACGCTAGGAGCTGCTCACCCAGGAGACGTGCTGCCTCGGGATGGCTTCTGCAAGGAGGGTGGTTTCATGGTCACAGGGCAGAAGGAATGAAGTGAAAGATGAGAATAGGCAGTGTGTGGTGTAGTTTAGAAGAGACCTTTCTCCACTCCCTATTTCTGTTTCCTGTGATTTGGAAGTCTAGAGGTGACCGGGGACTATTATTTTTAAATTCAAAACTGACTCAGTTCTCTAATACATTACTAGATCATTTGTTACCAAGCTGTGGAATAAGACCAACATCTAATGACAAAATAAAAATAGTAAAAATTTTTGCTCTATTCCTATTTTGCTAGGAAATTTATAATTCTACTGTTTCAGAAAAAAAATCACTATTCTGCACTTTTTAGTGCTCCGTACGTGTCCTTCAGAAATGGAATCTGAGCCAAATGTAATATTCAGTGCAGAGAAAGTGATGCTTGGCTTGAAGTGTGGCTAGGAGGAAAACTAATGTTTCTGATGAACTAACGCTCCTTGCGGCATTTGCTGCAAAATATCGCTGCCGTTTGTCATGGTCCAGGACAAAAAATAGAAGTACTAAACCTCACTGTTTTTCAGAGTCTTAGAAATAAGTCCATACAAAATTTACGTGGAAAAATTTACAGTAAACCTAAAAGTGCCTGAGCCCTGAATCTAGATAACACTTAGAGAAAAATAATTGAATGAGTGACATTCTATTAATTTATGCTTTTATCTTTTCAGTGTCTTAAGCCTTTGAGCGCATCACGTCTTGCGTTTAGACTGTAAATTTATGTCTGCATTAAAGTGACTGCAGTGGGAGGAGTGGTTGTATCCTGCAGTTTAACTGCTCTAAGAACACCTTGCTGCCCAAAGGGACATCATGCCTTTGTACCGCCTGCTGACCTAACCGGGAGGTAATCCTGTGGAAACCCCCCACAAAAGGAGATTGCAGAAAACCAGAGCAGATTTTTTAGTTACATTTGTACTAACTAGTTGTTGCGAAAAAGGGGGAAATAAACCCGGTCTTGTAAGACCGACACTAAATATGTGAGACAAGCAAAATCGGGGGCACAAATAATGCTGGTTTATTTACAGAGCAACGTTTGCAAGTTCTTTTGGTATTGCCGTTGATAAACGAACTGCAGATTTAGCTGTAGCTTATTTACCAGAGAGACAGCGCAGGTCTGTTAGCGAGGAAGCTACAACCTGTCTGGTGTAGCCCGGCTGCATGCTGAAATGAGCCCGTTAATGCACGGACAGTGCGATAGAAATAAGGAAAATCGTGATTACAACCACACAAAATACACCCGGCGAGAACAGTGTCACGCAGCGTAGGCTGAGGTAAAGAATCTTACACACAGGGCGTCCCCAGTGGGGAGGTGGAGAGAGGGAGCGAATTCGTCAATCCGGCCGTTGGTATGGTCCCGAGTCTTCTCCTGTCCCATTTCAGGGTCGATATTGGGGCAATATTTATACCTTGTTTTTTACATGACATCATTGGTGTAGACGTGCGTGTGGGGACGACTGTAGACAAGCTTATCACTTCTGTTAATGGCACAAAGTCCATCGATGTACGCCTGCATGGGTGGAGGTAACCGCTCGTTTGTCCAGGGCGGAAAAATGGAAGAATGGGACCACCGGACCTCTGCCCAGCTTCACACTTCTCCAGGACATCCAGATAACACCTAACACCAGATATGGGTCTAGTGATAGTTGTAGTTCTGATTGTCACCTCACTGGATTTTATCGACAAAGAGCTCACAGGCATCCAGCTGCGTGGTGAACATGCCGGACGTGAGTTGGACTTTGTGCTGGGACTGTCCTCTCTGCACTAGTCCAGCTGATTCTAAATCATGATCCATTTCTATATACAGCGAAGTGAATGCTTGGTGGCTCATCGAGTGCTGTCCCTGTTTGCTATGGATCTGATCCTGTAAGAGTGAGGTATTTGAGAGTGGAGAGAAAATTGTAGAATATGAGTATCAGATAGCGGACTCGTTGGGTAAATGGTTCGAGGAGATGTCCTGCATAGCCTCCAGTTAGGAGAGACAGTTCAAATGCACTATTATTTAATTAGGCTATGAGTTCAGTAGGGTACTTTTGAGTCAATAAGCCTGTACCATCTGTAGGAGTCCATCCCTGGACAGGGTCAGTCTGATGTTCTCAAACATCAAGCTCTAACTCAAAATGGATTACTTTTCTAGCCTAGCCATTGGCTGCACAGTGCTTTGTCTCCAGCCATCCTCCCATCTTTGGTTCATTTTGGATAATTGTCTTCTTGATGCGGGAAGACTACTTTGACACCTGACAACATCAGTACTGTCGTAGTGGAAGGAAAGAGGTCAGCGGTCTGTACTTCTTAGTAGAAATATCGCATCTAACTGCTGGGACAGCCCAGCACTGACTGCTTCCCCGACAGTCTGCATACCGCTTGCTGTAGAGCTGAGACCTCCTAGGCTCCATTTAGATCAGCCACGTGCAGGGCAAACACTGCACTTTCGTGCCTCCTAGAAATCTTGGTCTTTATATGGCCATCTGTGCCCACACCTGAAGGCATTGGCTGCTTTCTCCTTTTTCTCTACCTTTTGCGCAGTCTTGCTCCTGTCCCACTGGACCGTTCCAATTCCAGGTCACCCTGACGCTTTGCATGGTGAGTACATGGAAAGATACCTCAGCAGCTCCGAAGGAGAAAATAGGGCTTGCTCATGTGCAGTGACTGTGAGCGGCTAGAAAATGCAGTAATCGTGCAGCAATTGGTAAAGAAAGCAAAGGAGCAAAGCAGAAAAGAGATTTCCCTTAAGACATGCTGTCATTGTGTGCTTGTGTGGTTAGTTTCTCCCTACCTGGACATAACACACCATGAGTGTTAATGTAACCTCAAAAAACTGGATAAAGGGGAAATTCTGTTCTGTTTCTGATGTGGAGACAGTCATATATTGGCCATCAGTTACGTCAGGGATTTAATCTGTGTGTTTTTCTCCTTTCCAGGGTAACATACACGACGATGATATTCTCGGAGGCAGGGATTTCTAGATGAGGTGTGCACGAGAGGAACAATCTTTTCCAGTTGGGGCATTCAATGGGTTCGGAGCTGCTGAACCGTACAGACACCAGGAGGCGTTGAAAAGTCAGGAGTGAGGCGTGGGTCTGTCCCTGCAGCACCACAGCCCTGCAGCGCTTAGGGCATTCCCCTGGCTTGTGACAGAAGTAGCAAAGCCTAAAGGAGCAATAATTAATTTTTGATCTTTCTCGTTTGACAGAGACCTCATGGTTACAAGTGGGCACCAACCCCCAGCAAACCTTCCCTTGAATCCCTGGCACTGGCGCTGGGCTGCTGCCCGTGGGCTGAGAGAGAGCTACTTTAGCTTCAGGGACCCTCCAGTGGAGCGCGCACTGTCTGCTGGAAGGTGCAGCATGCCGATGTTATTCTTGAGTGAACGGTATGTTTGGAAGGCCCTTATTTGCTTATAAGGACATTTTTTCGTCTTGCAAGAACAGTTTATAAGTGGCAATTCATGGGGGGGTGGGATTCTTTCCGTTGAACTCTTGTTCTGAATAACTCCATGGTCTCCTCTCTTACAACATATGCAGATGCAATTTTAAAAAAATCTCTCTGGTGTATCTGTCTAACTATACCTGGCTGCAACTCTGTGGTGAATATTCCCATATGTTGCTGTTTGCAGTATGAGGTAGGTCAGTGTGAGCATGTAAAGCTGGCTGAAGCCTGTCATTATGCTGATAGCCTTCATAACCTTCATGACTATTTTCTGCAGGGTGGATTATAATTCAAGGACATAATCACATGCTACCCTGCCCTGTAAGTTTAGGACCAAGGTTAAAACCATGCTTATGGGTGCATGCTTATGAACAAACCTATGAAACAGGCTCTGATGGAGTGTGTATTGGTGATTGATTGTTGTGACAGCGTTCAAGACTTTAAATAGGAAAAGTTGAGTTCCCTAAAGATTCCCACTGGATACCTGCTTTCTGTCACTGAAGCTCTAGTGACAGGTTACAGAAATTTTCTCAAGATCTCTCACTTTGAGGTCAATGTAGAAACCAAGGAACAAATTCTACATACTTCATTTCTTGTTGATTCCACTCAGATTTTTCAGTCACTAATAAGATGTGAAAATAAGACGTTCCTTTGTTCTCTAACTGCCACAGAGTCCTGAGGTAAGAAAGGTATTTTAAAAAAAATCATTTTTTCTCCCACTGGGGAGAAGATTAGCACTTAGTTGCATAAGTCTGTTTTATCCTCTTTAAGAAAGGTGGTAGAAGTCTCCCTGAAATACGCGTTTAACTAAGAGCTGGGGCTTTCCGTGGGGTTAGGAGGCTGAGACTCATGCCTAGGCTGTGCTTGGTCAGGCTCTCCCACTGCCCAGAGCAGTGTTCTGAGCAGCAGGTTGTTGATTAGAGGGACATGGGTGGTTATGGTGGGTTCAGAAGAAAGTCTGGATTTTTGTTCCACATGGGACCAGTAAGTTTTGACTTTTTTTTCATGAGATTAAAGCTTCCTTTTATCAACCATTACCTTACACATCATATAACGTGATGTTTGTCTTTTGGTAATTCAGCTTCCTTAGGGTGTATGGCTCATGCTATGCCCTGTCTGTGTTTCCCTTGATTCATCTGGAATGGTATGCCCAGAAGAGGGGGAAGGAAGACCAGAGATGAACATTACATTTTTTCTTTTTTTTAGTGGTCTCTGGCTGCTAAGTGAATTTTGCAGAGCCTGAGAACCACCGTTCACTAGCGAAAGAACTGCTCGAAAAAAGCCAAGCCAGTTCATCTCCTTACATGGCCTTTCATCTTCTGAGGCTTTTTGATCCCGGGAGGTGATAGTGCCTAGTAGTTCCTAAGGAAAGGGAGTCCAGTCGTACTCAGGGCAGAGCTGTCTTCTCTCTCTGCTACATCTTCTGCTTGTTTCCTCTGCTTTCTGGGCTCTCCCATGGTTTCTGCCTGCCTGGTGAGCTCTGTAACAGACAGTTCGCCCAGGATGAGAATGGGCTGGTGCAGGTAATACCGCTCCACCTCGCAATTCACAAATTTAAGAACAACAACTTGAACTTTTAAGAACATGCAGGAGTCATTTGCTCCTTGTCCTTTGCCTGTGCCGGTTCTCCCTTCCTCTGGGTTGAGAGTAGAATTTTGTAAGGGTAATCTGTTACCTTCATTCCTTTCAGTTCTCCGCATAAGGCTATGTGGCTGTCTCGTGCTTCTGCTTTGCTTTTCTTCTCCTTGCAGAAGGGCATAATTTTGCATTATCAACGAACATGGGTACAGACCTCAACGGAATGCAATTTCCTGGGCTCAGGAAGGAATTCAGAGGTTAGTCTCCTAAATCCTATGGATGGTCTGCAGCTGTTCCAGCTCTTAGCCAAGTTTGGCAACAGGGTCGTTTCATACAGCACTCCTGAAGTAAACCACCTTTCCTTTATGACCTCCTAGCCAGCTGTTCAGGCTAAATCATTGTACACCCAGTCATGACTTGACTAATGCCTGTGGACCTCTCAGCTGGTTTCCTGTTGTTCTGTCTGTAGCCTGGTGCAAAATTCTCCTTATGAGGTGGTGTTCCTGGAAGAAAGACTCCTGCTACATGTGAAAACCAGGGAGTGATTTTTCTGTGGGTCACCAGTGCACGAACCACAGTGTCAAGGAGATTCTAGCGGGAAGGTGACAGTATAAGAACTGTAGTTCTGCTAGGATCGGGTGAGTGTCTGTGGCCCAAGGATGGTCCTCCTTGATGCGGTCCCGAGTTCTCCAGTGCAAGGTTCTACGTGGAGACAATCAGGGGTGATTTTATCTCTGCAAGACTTCTCTCCATGTGTTTTAGCTTAGCATTAAAGAAGTGTAAAAACTGGAAGTATGTTTAAGCATGTTTTCAGTCTTTTCGTGCCTTTGGAAGTGGTAGTATTGGGTCAGGTGCCTCCAAACAGACTCTTCAGCAGAAAAAGAGAAAAAAGAAAAGAGAAGCTCTGGTTTCTCAAAAGCCACTCATCATCTAAAAATGTTTCACTGAAGCAAGAGGTGCTTTGATGAGCTTCGATCTCATGCCGCTGGTTGCTTGGCTGGCAGGTCTGCAGTACCCTCAGCTCTGGTCCCTGCAGGCGCAGGAGAAGCAGCAGGCAGAGCACTGCCCAGCTCTGCTGTCAGGGCAGAGCCGCACACCGTGGGATCTCTGCTCTTGCCCCCAGGGCAGCCAGAGGCCTGAGCTTCTGCTGTTCACCCCTCCTTTGGCCCTGGCCCTTTGTTTCATTCACCTATTGCAGCCTGTTTCGCTGCGGGGTTTTCTGAATTCTGCTTTTCTTTCTTTCCTCCTGTCTCTCCTAAGAAGAATGCCGGCTTTATTTCGAGCTCTCATTGTTGACAAAGTTTGTAAAATTAGTTCCATTATCCCTTATTCTAATAAAGATCATGAGATTATTGAGATTAAGTAGGTTGGAAGGAAGGGTATTACCAGGTCCCAGGCTCTAGTCCAATGAGCAGACTCTCAAAGTACGACATTCTTCTGTCTACACTGGTACAGTCTTACGCCTTTGTGAGTCCCCTGGCTGTTTGGACTGCCTCCGCAACCCGGATCCGTTCTGGGAGCAGACTCCTTCAGAGAAGGAAGAGCCTGGTTGTCCTGGTTGCAGCTGGGACAGAGTCGATTTTCTTCCTGGTAGCTGGTATAGGGCTGTGTTTTGGTTTTAGTATGAGAACATAATATACTGGTGTTTTGAGTTGTGCAGAGTATCGCTTATCCCAAGTTAAGGAGTTTTCAGTGTCCCATGCTGCCAGTGGGCAAGCGCACGAGAAGCTGGGAGGACACCCAGCCAGGACAGCTGACCTGCGCTAGCCAAAGGGGTATTCCATACCATAGAACGTCATGCCCAGTATATAAACTGGGGAGAGCTGACCAGGAGTGGCCGATAGGTTGCAGGGGCATAGATCAGTGGGCGTTGAACAATTGCATTGTGCATCCCTTGTCTTTCTTGGGTTTTATTTCACTCTCTTGTTATATTGCTCTTCATGGCAATTATTATTATGGTAATAATATTTTATTTTTATTTCAATTATTAAACTGTTCTTATTTCAACCCATGAGTTTTACTTGTTTTCGATTCTCGCCAAGGATTTAGGATTTTACCTAAAAATAAAATATCTGTGTGTCTGGAGCTGGGCTTTAAGAATATGGAGATGCAAAGGCTGCCTGGCAAGGATTCATGCAGGGAAACAGGACCCTTTCTTACCTTTAACATTAACGCATGACTCCCATTTCCATATGTAGATTAAGATTGCCTGAGAGAGAGGATGTCTCCTTGCAAGCTATGGATGTCCGTTGTACCCTTGGCTTACTACCATCCCACGAGAACCACCAGCAATCCCTGAACATTAGTCTGGATTCACAGAGGTTTTCTGACAACAGAATGCCTTCTGCTCTCATAAGCTGGTCTTCTACCCCTTTCAGAGGGAAGGAGGGGTCTCTCCGCAGTATCTATCTGCTCTAAAGACTTCTTCCAGGTGGAGTCCTGAACACTGTCTCCAGGATTTTTGACGACGAGACTACTATGAGACCAGATGTCACTCATCCTGGAAGGCTTCCAATTGAAATCAATGGTATTTTACACAGCTGCCAATATTAGATTGGTGCCAGAGCGATCAACGTCTTACAGAAATGAATGCTGAGTAAGTCTAGAGATGCCCTTTTCCTCTTTTCATATTCTAGCATAATGATTTACTGGATAGGTATGAAGTCAGTAGTGGAGAATTGGGGGCTTATGGACTGGGTCTAGAGCATTTCTCTGTGCAGAGATGAGGTGTGATGATTGTTTGCCATTGAAACTCCATTGTGATAGTAGTCTGAAGGCTGCTCTGGAGTTTCACTGGTGCATTACCTTCAGCTGACCTTTTCTGCAAGAACATGCTTCATCCAAACCCAGCAGAAAGATTAAAATCTTTCTTGGCTGTGGAAGAAGGTGGCTGTAGAAGAGACAGTAATGAAAGGTAAGGGGCAGGCACAGATCAGTAGAAGCATATTTGTACTTATATATGTAAGAGTATATCAGCTCCAGGTGTGTGCTGCTGAAAGGAATGTTTGTTCCCCAGATAGTCATCAAGATCTGCTTTTAGCTCCAGCAGACTTGAAATGATGTCCAGCTGATGCTGCATATTTCATCATATCGGTTGGTGCTTGCTGGAATGGAAGGGAAAATGATGAGCTCCATTCTCTCACTTGGATACAGTGTATTAAAGATAAGCTTCGACGTGAGATTTAAATCTGCTGCTGCTTTCTTAAGTATTGTATTTTCACGAAGGAGGCGTAGCAGTTAGTCCTGAGAACTGGAATTCACTTCCAGCTCTGAAGAGGTGCTCGGGAAGTGGCCCTCCAGAGTAAAAAGCATTTACAGTTGCAGAAGCAATACTATCCACATCCTTTCTGAGCCTTTCCGAAGGTCCAGCTACCCCAGGTGGATGTCACACAGTAGGTTTGGACTCTTGCCATTGGCCCTTACCCTTGCATCTCCTGGATGCCAGGCACGTGGGCTGTGCAAGCTGGGGCATCTCTCCTGCAGCGTGCTGGGCTGTTGCAGATGGGTCACTGCTGACTTGCAGCACAGTGTTGAGGACTCTCCTCCCGACGTGACTATACCAAACGTCTCCCCTGACAAATTGCTTTGCTGTCGGGAACCTTGGAAAGACAGGAACTTGAGACACCTTCCTTGTCCGCTGAGGAACAAATGCTGATGTTAAGGAAGAGCTATGCCTATCATTACAGACTCACTGAGGAGCTGTAACCACACGACTTCGCAGTCTTAGGGTTTTTTTCTTGACTTAACTTTGAAAATGGATTAGCTGTAAATCTACCCAGAGCTTTGCGTTGCCACAACAGTATTTTTTTATGATTGTTGAAATACACTGCTGAGCCTCACAGAGATGATTCCTCTGGCTGTGTATTTCCCTGAATATTTTAGTATTATAAGAAAGAATAAATTCCCCACTGGCACAGGATTTTGAGGTTCTATTTATACAATCAGTGCAATGCAATTGGCCTTCTTAAAAACAGAGAACAGGCAAACGTTAACCTTCAGCTACTAGCTTGGAACCCTCATTCTGCTATGCCATATCCTCAAGAAAATACAGTATGTCTTGGAAAGTCGTAATCAGAGTCCAAATGCAGGATGTTTTGGTTTACTTTGGCATACAAGGATTAGAGAGAAAACACCTCAGTGATTTGGGTGAGTAATGGAGGTTGAGGCTTTCGTAGTGAAGAAGATCCTTTTAGCTATGCACGCCTTCTGTGTGCCCTCCCAAACACGTATGTGAGCTCAGAGCGCTGCCTTGTTAACTGAGAGCTCCCAAGCCTCCTTGTACCTGGCCCATCCCTCTGCCTTCCTTGCACATGCATTTCAGATTGTCAGCACTTCACGGTTTGATTCTGTGATGTCTTCAGTTCTGAAGTGAACTGGCAGTGACCACCAGGGCAGGCACACATAGGTGAGGTGTAAGGAAGAAATGGGGGGTTACTAGCAGAGGGGGTCCCAGCTTGCTTTTCAAGGTGATGTGGGGCCGTACTAAGCTTTTCCCAGGTATTCCAAAATCCTGTGTAAGCAGTCACTGCATCTGAAGTCTATGTTGTTACAAGAGAACAGCATTACCTCTTTGACCTACAGCTGTTTTATTTCATTTGACCAGATGGAGCAACCCCATGTAGATCCAGAATACAACCAATCATAACACAGGGGTTTTTTTCAAGCAAGAAAAAATTCTACCATCAATATACAAGCTTTACATTTGGGAATATGGAGAGGAAAATTTTATCGTCAATGTACAAAACCGTATAACCATTCTTCTTCCCAGCTGTGAAGGGTACGTCTTTTTGTAATATACTCGGCCAGATTCAAATGCTGGCTGAGTGTGTGTTTTGCTGTCCCGCAGGAATGATTCTCTTGGCAGCAGGGGGACATCCTGCAGCCTTTATTACAAAACCTTTCTCTTTTGAACTATGGGTGTCACCTCTCTGTCGGGCTGCCCGCGGTCCCTTCCCAGAGCTGTGCAGGACCAGCACTTCTGTTAGCAGTGACAGTGACAGTGACACTGGAGTCACAGGCAGGAAAGCTGAGGAGAGAGAACTCGGGTCTGAATGTAAAGGAGGGCTCCGCTGCTCAAAGCGGTGGCATCGTGCCTGTACCCCGAGAAGATGTGCACTCTCCTCTCGGTCTGGGATAGAAATTGCGGTCACTGCAGCGAAGTAGAATGGGCAGGTCACGAGGTGGCAGTATAATCTCACTAGTCAGGGTGGCAAAATTTGCAGGCTCGGGTCAGTAACCTTCCTCAACCCAAACTCCTGCGCTGAGCCACCAGAAAGCCCTGTCCAACCAGCTCCCCGGGCTCTCCCCTCCCATGCGTACGGGTGAAATTGTTAGGAATGTGGGCGAAAATCCTGTTACATCACTTTGCAAACTAACCTCTTCAGTTGAAATTCAGATGCACTGTGGTGGTGTTGAAATTGCTCACCCGGAGTTCAATAACGAACCAAAATGACACCAGTACGTTATCTAACGAGCCAGTGAAAGCTCAGCATTTATGGACCACTGCCTTGCAAAGCCTAGGCACGTGAGAGTCGTGTTTAGTCTATATTCCCTTGCTTTCTGCACTTGAGAGCCAGATATTCTGAACTCAGCCTCAAAATACACACTTCCTACTGATCATTAGTCTTTCTGTAGCAGTACTGAGTGAGTATATTCTCTGTGAAGAGCTCATTTCATGTATCATTCTCTTTCTGTTTGAGGGCTATGTAAGTAATCTGTATTCAGTTTTCAGCCTGTCTGTCTCTGTGTCTCTATTTCAAAGAAATCTGCCCATTCTTACCATTCTCCATAAACTGTACCTTTCGAAGGGGCAGTGCTTGATTTGGAAAAAAAAAAAACAAACTGTGCTGGGGAGAGATAATTCATCACATCAGTCACTGTATTATATAATGCAGAGTGATAACAGCTACTGAGAATATTTTTAGCAGCAGTATTCCCACTTGTGAATATAAATACTTCCCTCGAGAATGTCTGTAAAAATAAAGGAGGTATCTGCATGTACTTGGAAAGAAAACAAGGCAAAAATTCATCAATTTTCAAAATCGGTTGCAATTGTTGGTGATATTACTGCAGAATTAAACCATAAACAGCTAGGTGCACCTTCCAGAAGAACATAGAATCAGAATTCTACCAGTTCTTGCATCTACCAAGTGAGTACGATGTTTTGGCACATATGAAAACTGTGGTTATGGGTATTTATTTACTTGCTGAACTTACAGGTTTGTTTTCAAAGGTGTGTTTTGCAAATGTTAGACTTTTGGGCATATGCTGAAATCCCAACTGGTCATTGGCTTTGGTTTTGTATACCTGTTCAGATGACAATCGTTCTTTCAGCAAGTCGTCTCCGGGCTGAGCAGTTGCCCACGTGGTGGCATGGTGTCTTTAGGCAGCCAAACCACTGGCAATGAAGCCTTAGCAATTCCATCCCAGCTATGTGGTATTGCCTAATGAGATGCTTTAGCAAAAATGGCAAGGTCACGGAAGCTCCTCTACAGGAGTGTTTTAGGAAGTTATTATTTCCCGGCTTTTTGTACCTTCCTGGAATACAGCAGAAAGGTTTTTAGCCCAGAAGTTCCTGTTCTCCAGATGTCTGTGTTTGGGAGTGTGCTTATATGGAAAGTTTTGCCTTAAATTGTTGCAAGTCAGAGATTAAAAAATTCAGTGGTGCTGGACTCATCCTACACTTCAGTCATCATCCTTCTCTTCTTCTGACTTTGTGTATCTGAGTGTGCAACATCCTGTGGCTCTGCTGAGCGTTGTGGAGCTCAGAGCAGCAGGACCTGCAGCTCCTAGGACCCCCCAAATGCCATTTAATCGCTGCTAGTCCTGAATCACTGATTTTGTTTGGGCCAGGAGTTCAAGTGCAATGTACCTGTTTTGATGGCCATATCTTCCATTTAAGTGCACAGTCAAGCCATGTTTAGAGTTATTAGGTCTACAGAGGGTGGCTCTGTGAAAATGCTGGTGCCTCAGTCTGAATTTGGTACAATTGTATGAACCAAGGAAGTGGTTGTGTTAGTCTGGCCTTGAACGTGACCTGGACTGTCAGTTCGCACAATCTAGCGTAGGACAGGGGTGCCCTGGAGTATGTGCATCCCTTGAAGAGACAGCAACAGCATACAGGTTGGGTTTGGAAGACAATTTCAACAAGATCATTTGTGAGTAGCAGTTTAAGTTGTATTTCCTCTTGTTCCTTGCAATGTAACAACAGTATAGAAGTATGTTCAATAACGTTCATTTAGGAACACTTAATTGAATATGATTTTGACCCATGATTCCTCCCCTTTTCCCCTCACCATTGCTTCTGTAATCGTCTTAACGAGAAGAATTCTCTATTGGCCTCTGTGCTGGTGGTGGCCCTTAGAATGGGAGCTTCTGCAGAGGGTGGAACGTTCATCCTGGTGGAAGAATAGCCTGAAGCAGAAAGCAGTGTTGAACAGTAATGCGGAAAAGCAGGTGGGGTCTACTGCAGTGGTAGGTGGTACAGGTAAACTTGGCAGTAAATCAGGCATGCTGCCAAACCAATTTGTCCTTGTTCCACAAGTCACGGAAATTGCTGACCTCATTAACTAGACACAAACTGTTTCTGGGTAGTGTGCAAGGGAGTTCTATCATAACTATAATTATGCTAATGGTGCAGCTGCCGTGACGGTACATAAACTATAAACAGGAAAGGCTGAAACCCAGTGACACAGATGAGATGCAAATGAGGGGCTGGTGCCTCTACTTTAGGAATACAAACAAGAAATGGCAACTGGCTGAGGAAGTTCCTCAAGATTTGCATCCAGGAGCTGCCTTCAGAATGTTTGCTCAGGGACAGAAGGTGTGAAGAAGCGGAAGGAGGTGTGTTTCCTCCCCTTCTGGTTTTATGAACCCTAAGGCCCTGGAATCAAGGCTTCTTCTTAAAAAGCTTTTCTATGTTTTCCTGTGCTTCTGGGAAGCTCTGTTGCTCCGTATTTGTTGGAAGAGGTACGCTATATATCAGTGCCAAGGGTGCTTCGTTTCTAACACTGTTAGATGACAGAGTGAGGCTCCTTGAACTAATGGGAACAGCTTGTCTCTTCACGTGAACCTTTTTTATGAAGCACACAGACCATCACTACCTATGGATATTAGTCAACCACAGGCTCCTGATGTATGTTTGAGATGTAAAGAAGAGCTTGATGCATGGAAGACAAAGAGATTTTTAAAGCTAAGGCCAACTATGGTTATTTAGTCTGATCTACACAATGCACGTGTTTTTCTCGGTAATTCCTGAATCAAGTTCCCAAGGTCTGATTGAGCTACACGTAAAGACAGTCATCCAGTTTAAACTCAACTTTCTTGTTGGGGGGAAATGTGGTGTGGAGGCTGAGGAGAGTCAGGGCTCACAATGTCAAAGGAAGGTGTAGGAGGGAAGATGCAGAGTTTAGCTATAACACGGGTTTGAAGGATCAGATTTCTTGTGTTTATGGTCCTACGGCACTGCTCAAAGTCAGCAGAGAAGTGAGCCCTGTTTTGATGAAAGTGATGAGAGTTCCCAGGTAAGGATGTTGCTCAGAAAAACCCCCGCAAGCTAAACAGCTTACACGAACACCAACACAAACGAGAAAATAGAAGTAAAAGGACAGGAGTTAAAAAATAATTAAGCCTTTGAACGAAATATGGTATGTTTGGTTTTCACAGGGAGCGGAGAGGGGAGACCGAGCTAATGTTCTCTGCATATTCCGATGTCTGTTGTCTGGCCGCGCTCCAGTGCAGCAAACACTTGTGCGCCGGAGGTGGCGCCTGTGAATTATGGTGTCAGTTAGACTGGTCCTGAGAGGAACATGTGCAAGTGTCTGAGATGATCAAAGCTTTCAACTGTTGAAAAGCGTGAGATGAGTACTAGATGGATGGCAGAAAAGCTAGTGTTGTCTAGCCACAAAACCTGCTCAGGAATTACCAGGAGCTGCGGATCAGGAAGGTGCCTCTGAATATTTTCAGCATGTCCTTTTCCAATAGCAAACAGACAACTTGGAACTTCCAAGGTTTTACTGTAGGTTGGTTTCCGACTGGCTGAATTTTGACTGGCTCCCCTCAGTAGTCTGAAGTGGTGAGGTTCGGGAGGTATAGTGTAAGGGATGAGGATTTTACTCCTGCTGAGCACCACGCAGGGAGCAGGAAGAACCCCAAGATGCGCTGTTGTCAGTATGGTCTGTGTTAGACACTGTCCTGACACAGGCAGACCGCATAATGGTGGTGACTACGTATGGCAGAAGGAAGGAAGTGAAGCTTGAATGATCACCACCATGGTCACAACCAGAATAGAATTAAGAAATCAAGTAGGTGTTCCTGTGCCTGCAGGCTGAAATGGATTGGCATGGGTTCTTCCTTTGTTCATTCAAAATGTTAGGTATAAAATGAGTTGGTAATAGACAGCTATTAAGATCTGTTCCCATTTAGGAAAGCATCAAATAGCTTTTCAAGATCTTTGTTTCTTGGTTTTGCAATGATTCCATAATATATTCTGTTGAAGTTATTAATACAGCCTTCCTAATACATGACTATATTGAATGAAAATTAAGCTGCTCTGCTCACCGCTTCTTACAGACTGTCCCTGGTGCTGAGTGACACCATTAATTATCTTTCTGACTCCCAGGTTACTGCCTGCAGAGTTGAAGGATGTTTGGCTGGAGGCAAGTGAACAACATGTAGCTGCATTCGTAATAATGTAACACAACCATTTGATTCAGAGCCCGTAAAGCTAGACAGTGTCCTATATGGAACAAGACGCGTCTTCAGGTATGAATTCAGAGGGTGGGACACCTTTCTGACCCATGCTCTGGCTGCTGGACATGTTTGTGCTCTCTGGACCATGTGTTAAAAGATTATGTTTCCCAGGACACAGACACTTAGTGGGGAATACACTAAATTTCTCGGAACACTGACAATGTCAATATACAATGTTTGGGTTCATAAATGGAAGGTGTCTAAAAGGGAAGGCTTCAAAGGATAATTATTTGGAGAAAGGACCAGTAATATTCTATGACAATAGAATTATGATAATTTTTCTTTGCATTTCTGGTTTGTCTTTCCTCTGAGTTGCTCCGTTTCCCCCGATCTCAGGTGAACTGGCTGTTGCTACTTTCATTTCTTTCTGCAAATTGTTCTCTAACTTGCCTAGGGTGTGCAGAGAATTTATGACAGAGCCGAGGAGTATTCAGGTGGTGCAGGGGATACATTACCCTTTTAATTCTCATTTCCTCTCCCCTCTTTTTCCTGTGGTTGTTGCACAAGGCATTCCATACTCCACATATCAGTCCCTGTTGTCAGCTGTTTGTGTATCAGGTCTGAGGAGGAGGAAGAAATATGAGGTGTGTTAACACAGCCAGGTACTTCCCATTCACAGTTTTAGCGTACATGAGGAAGTGATGTTTGATGAGCAGAGCTGATCAGAAGTTTTCTGATGCAACACTTCTCCTTTTGAAAACGTTGATTGGATTCTGTATTGCTGGGTTGGCTGGTTCTCCAGCTTCATGGAAACCTGCTTGGAAAGTTGTCATGCTGTCATAAACCTTCGGACCCGCCTGGCCTGTTCCACTGGCCACCCACCCTTCGGTAATGCCATGACACTGCTGTCTTCTTCCAGTTGCCAGGGGCTACCCCCTAGGCTGTCAGCAGTTGAGTGAGCTGCCCATTAGATGTCCTTCAGCCGATTCCTTTGCTTCCAGCTTCCTCGAGCTCTTAGCTTCAAAGTTCCTAGCCTGCCCAGGTGACTGCCAAGCCACCCACGTGGCAGCAAAACAGCTATGTTGGCAGGGTCCTGGCACGGGAACTGAGGCATCAGCCCAGAAGCGTTTCAAAATCTTTGTTATATACGTGAGTGAAACCTTCTTGGGAAGGGTGTGGGGAGGTGTGCCAACATGATTTCCTCTGTGGGGTGAACATTCCAGTTCCTAGCAGTGGCGCAGGCCAGTCCTAGAACATTTTACCTTTCTGTGGTTCGGTTTGCTTGCTAGTACTGAGCTGACAAATGCATTCAGTATGTGCGTGAGTACACGCCAGGGGAGACCAACAATTAGTGGATTTGAATCATACAAGGCGAGGGTCTTTGCCACTCTGCAACCTGTCTGTTGTACGGGGAGAGATTGCAGAGTACAAATTGTGTGTGTTGCAGAGAAGGCCCCATTACTGGTTTGTGCTCTGCTGCCTTGGCTGGCTGTGGGTGAGGCTTGATTCCTGGAGGTATTTACGAGAGAGGTCAGCATCTGAAATCTAGTCTCCATCAGCTCTCTGCCTCTGGAAGCTAGAGTCTCTGAGCAGTGCATCTCCTCCAGCCCGGATGCTCCCTGCTAGACCCAGGAGACCTGATTTTGGACGTTTGCAACACAGATCTGGATCCTCTGGCAGAGGAGGCAGTATAGGGAGCTTGTTGTAACATTCCACTCTGAGCAGACTCAATGCCTCTCATGACCTACACAAAAATTTTCTGTCTCGTTGGCCATATCACGTCTCACCTGCCGCACAAACCATGAATGTTGGAGGCCTAAGGTTAAAAACTCCCTAGTTCATTGAGATGCTGAGGCTACAGATTTCTCTTGGCTTTGGTACTGAGTTTCTAGCTTGGGTTCTCAGGTTTCAAGAAGCATTGTACAAAAATCTTAGGAGCATCAGAAGTCCCAAAGTATTGAATGAAACGAGTATGAATCAAGTATAAGAATTAAGTATAATATAGAGTATATGAATTAAGAGGTTAAAAAAGATCTGTGCCTGTGAAAAATCAGTTTTCTACTAGAATGAAAGCATTTAAAATTGCAGTCAAGTGTTATGTTTTATGTGCTGCTGAACCAGAAGAGTTAAACCAGACCTAATATACATGCATAGAGGCAGTCAGAGATAGTATCAGGCTCCAGGGATGACTCTGCCTTGGCACTGGTTGGAGCAGCTTTCCTGAGACCAGCTGAGATGCTCGGTGCGTCTCAAGTGCCGGGCTCTCTGATCACGCTTGTCAGCCTTCTCCACTGGGTTAAGGAGAGCAGGTGACAGAAAGCTGCTTTCATACCGCTGGAATCCAGCTGAGAGTGCTCTCAGCAAGGTGCATTCCCAGCTGCACTATTAGGAAAACTTTCTGAATTCTTTTTGTCGCAAGAACGGTACAAATGAACTGGAAGAACAGACACGTACCTAAACAAGGAATTATCCTCATCAGAAATATTTTCTGTAGGGATAAGTATCAAGTCAGAAGGAGCCTTTTTATTAAAATCCTCATGACTATTTCATGATGTCCTCATGAAGTAGTCTTCTGCTGTCAGAAGTTACAATCCACCGGGAGTGAGTCATGGGGTTCTTAATTGCTGTAAATAAGCTTGCAAGGCTCGTAACTCGTAAGAGCTCTAATAGCTAAGTCAAACTCTGGTTACTCTGTTTTAAATCGTTCCCGTAGCTTGGTTGATGTCTAGAAAATTTGTATTAAAAAAAAAAAAAAGAATGCAATGATGAACATAAGGAAGGGAAAAATTCAGTTTTCAATTTTCACAATCTTGCAGTAATCTTAGAAGAAAGTAGTGAAAAGCCCCATGACTTTGTGGTACTGCGGTCAATGAACTGTAATGATCCACTCGCAAGGATGTGCACTGAATTCTCTAATGTCTTTTCCACCTCTGATACTCATTTCCCTATAAGCCTTCATGCTTTGGGCAGTTCTTACAGGCAGTGCTGTTTGCCCACGATCAGATCCCCACTTCTGAACTCACCTTGAGTTTGTTTGTTCCAGGAAGCTGAGATAACGGCTATGTGCCACTAAAGAAGGGCCGTCCTGGAAATTCCTCAGAAAAAGGAAAAGAGTAATTTTCTATTGCTTCAGCTCCTCGAATGAGCTTAGCTATTGGCCAGAAGAGTGCCAGAGCCAACACTGTTGAGTAGCGGCAGAACTCTCTAAGCTTGGGACTGGGACAGGAGCAAGACCTCCGCTTTTGGTGACAACTAGCTCTTAGGTGAGTTTTGCTGCAACATGAAACTTCACCCTCAGACATTTTAAAGACAAGCATTTTCCCGTATTTCCCAAGAATTCTGTGCCAGTATTCACTTCTCCGTTGCCATCAGTATTACCTGCTACAAAGGTATGCTTTGCAGGTATTTCCAAAGCAGCCGGTGATGTTCTTGGATGTGTTCAGTTCACCTGAATTGCCTTTCTCTGTATTTCTTTGCCCTGTCTCTATGCTCAGATAAGTGGTTTTCTTACAACTACATTAAAATCTTACAGATTACTTAAGCTAGGACATAGGCTGGCTGCTGCTAGCTGTATTTAAAAAGCCTACCCAGCACCTATACTAACCTGCAGGATTATGTAGTGAGGGTGCCTGGTACTGTCTTTAGTCTCGTTAATTTTGGAGGGCTACTTAGAGGACAAGTTACTGCCAGGAATGAATGAACTGAACCGTTAATGACTTGCACATTATTTGAAATAAAGCCTTGTATATATTTTATCCCTTTCTGAGGCAGCATATAAGGGCTGCGCTCAGGTAGAACCTCCAATAAATTCACATACAGGGCTGAAAGAGAATTTGACACAGCCGCAGGGTTAGGAAGGCAATACTGCTCTGTGTACCATACAATCGCAGAAACCTTTGGTTTTTTAATTACTCTCACCCAACATAATAACATTCAGTAGCAAACATTTCCTTCGTAGATCTTGCTGCAAAGACCCTACAGTCATAGGGAGTGAAAAACAATAGGAGAAAGCAAGAGTTATTCTCTTGATTCTAAAAAAGTGACTATTAAAAAAATACAAGAGGTTGGTGGCAGCTGAGAAAGAAACCTTCCTCTTGATGATTGGAAGCTAAATACCATAACCATAAGTCAGGTCTTCCTGTCAGCCAAGTGGTGAAGTGTAATACTTACCTAACTTTTCTAAGGTCTTTACTGAAGCAATTTCATACTGACATCAGAGTCAGACTATTTGAATCATATCTGAAGATAAAGGTCTCAGAAACTGGCTTGAGTGGAATGACATTGAAATATCTTACTCAATTATTTCAATTAGATGCTCTGCAATCACTTGGCTTACAATAAAAGACCAACTTCTAAACCTGAAGAGAGTAGATTTCAACATGTGGCTTTACATTGACACGTCTTGGAAAGATAACGCTCCGGTCCTCAGATACCCAGGTGAGTAATAAGCAGCTTCCTCCCATCTCGAAGCTGCAAAGATCACTATCTCGCCGTAGTTACCACCACACCTGCGAAGTGTCTAAGGAAATTGGTAGCTCTCTTACTCTGGCCAGGAAAAAGAGCCAGTGATTCTGGCTTTGCTGTACGATATCTTTGTTTAAGGTGGCAGTTGTTCGGGAGATAGGTAAGAGGACGTAGCACCTTTTACTTTCCTAAAACAGGTTTAGATCTTGAGAGCCAGGAGGATGGTTCATTTGCTGCTATCACCTGACTGCTACTCAGCCAGCCAACTCGATATTTAGTTCTAATTAACGTGAGGCGTGCTGAAAATGGAGGATTGGAAAGCATTCAAAGATCTAAAATAATTTCAAATTAACTGTGTTGTTTTGCTCAAATCAGTGAAAAATTAGAAAGCTTTTGTTTTAAAATTAATTTTTGCAGTTTTGAAAGGTCCCCAAATCTGGCATTTCTGAAGCTTTGCTTTATAGTAGTTTCACATGGTAACGTTGAGCTGAGAAATGGAGCTATATTTTAATAAACCTTTTTTTGTTTGGATTATTTTTTGCAGTGGTTGAATAACACAAAAATGAAAAAAAATTAGTTTGGGGATGAGCTAGAGAGAAAAAAATTACTTTTTTTTCCCAGTTTCTGAGAACATTTTGAAAATTTTTGGTTTGAATTTGACTGTAGACAATTATTTTCTGAGATTACTATAATTTTTCTAACTTAGTCACTGAGCTGAACAAGGTGTAAACTGATTTATGAGGCAAAGAGAAAGCGACGTTGTCTCTGTCTGGTGCAACAAGAAGTCTCCCTGCAGCTGCACAATCTTCCACCTCCATCTCCTCAGTGGCTGCATCTAGCCCTAGGAAGATCCCTGGCTGTCCTGGGATGAATAAACCAGTGTTCTCAAACACAGTCATAGGAGATTTATACTTACAGGAGAGTGTTTCACTCATTACCATCCTTGCTTGTGATGCTGTTAGAATCAAGCACGGAAGGACTATGAAGGCTGGGCTTCACTGAGGATGGGGTTTTGTACGCCAAAGCCGAGACAGGTTTGTATGGGATCTTGGGGTGCTGTTGCCGTTGCTGGGGTAAATAATAAACTCCACTAAAGGAGTACTCAGTACCTTTTTTAAAATTCTGTCTGGGTTAGCTTTTAAGTTCATGGCAGCGGTAGGTTGATCCAAATCTCAGCCATTTAGAGTTGCTACCACTCTGCTGCTTGGGTTCTGGCAGCTCAGCCGTGACTCTTGAGTAGCTTCTTGCAAGGGGCTGTTAGTGAGCAGCCCACCAGATAAGTTGCACGAAGCTGAACACTCTATTATTTAACTTCTGTGTCTTGCACGCTGGGAGCAGCATGGGCTTGCATTCCCTCCGTTCTGATTCTCTTCCACGTAGTCTCCCGTGTGCATTATCCAAGTGCCAACAAGTAGCGCATGAAGCGATTTAACCTCGGTGTAATTTGATGGGTCTTTTTGTCTCTTCCCCCTCCAGCTTATTCCCAAGTACTTTTTTAATATTGATTCAGAAAATAAGTAAGATTCAGTCTTAAGGGTGGAATGAGACCAGTATAAGCTTGGCATGACTAGGTCCTCCCTCTAAAAAGGGGACAGGATGACCTTCTGTACCCTCTTGAAGATACCACCTACTATTTAGCAAGTTCACTAATGCATCGTGCTGTGCCCTCTTTGCTTTAGATGTAACCTTTTAGTTTTGTTCTTCCTTCTTTACACAGTTGACTGTCTTACTTTCCCCATGCTGTACGTTTTCCATCTTTGTAGTAAGGCCGGATATCACATAGCCCCTCGCCCTCACGTCCAGGAGGAGATGGACGTGGCACTTGTCAGCGTGCTTGTTGACTGGCAACACAAAATGCTTTATGTATTTTGGCCATGCTGATTTACTGGCAACATTAACACCTTGGAGGGGCTATTGGAAAAGTTAGTTCCATAGCTCTCCAAAAGAACTTTTGCACCTTGAGTTGAAGACATTCTTGGAGCCTTTTTTCTTCTTTCCTGTTCCATGAAGACCTGGGTCTCCCTCCTGCAGCTGTGCTGTTTTTAATGTGTTGCTCTGTTTCCAGGCAGACATAGCCCTCTTTGAGTGGAGTTCATTTGTCTCTGGCTGTTTTTCCATTTGCCTTCTCTTTAGGAGGCAAATTTGTCAGCCTGCTATTTTTGTCTCTCGGTTCACTACAGCAGCAGAACCTGCGATCAAAGCTGCAACAGCAATATAGAGAAGAAAATCCAAAACTCCACTCTGAGTTAGAGCTTTCCCCCCTTTCTCTCTGCTTTTTTTCTTATCTCCAGAACTGGGATGATTCAGACTCCCGTGTTCAAGGAATCGTGGAGAAGAATTCTTGCACCGCTCCTGTAAAAATACCCAAGGGATGCTGTCAAAACAGTTAGGGCAGGAGCGCAAGACCTGCGTGCTCACTTGTTCTGAACCCCAGGTTGCTTTCTGATGAGTTTGACTGATTCTCCGGGGAGTTTTGTAGCTGCCCTTTGATTTGCTGCACATACACAGCAGACCTTTAGTTGAGTTACCTGTCTTTTCAGTATTTCAAAGACGGCAACCTAAGCACCGAAGTTCTTACCCTGCTGCCTGGGTAAGCCAGCATCCAGTATTCACCGCTCCGTGGTGGCTGCATTGCCAGCCACAGCAGAGTCTTCGTGAAATGTCAGTTCAAGCTGTTCATTGTCACTTGTGTGAGCCCAGGAGCATCTGACTAGAACTGATTTTCAATTGGTCACGGGTTTTTTTTGTGGAAACTGCTTTGAAAAGTGGCGTAAAGGTGATCCACAGTGTGTGTCTGAATTTCAGGAAAAATCTAAAGCCAAAGGTTTCAGGTAAACCTATTTTCCTAAACAATTGCTGTGGTTACATTTAATTTTGTTTCTTCTCTTGCCAAAAGCCAAACTCATGACTGCTATTTGATGAAAATTAACTCTTGACGCTCTCCCTTTCCGTCAGTGTAAGGTGTCCGCTGGTTTTTTGGTGAGGCGTGGTCCTATCTGATATTACTGGCCCCCAGTGAAGGCATATATTACTGCAAATTTATGGTGGCCTCCAGGCCTTTTCCAAGTGTAGGTCTGCATGACATCCAAAGTGAAATTGCACGTGTGGATTAAGGTACAGCCGGAACAGATTGCCTGGAGCAATGTCCTGACAGGCACCCCACGAGCTGTCTGTCAGCAGTCCACAGTAGGGCTGGGAGAGGTGAAGGAAGCCATGGCTGTGCCATCACCAGAGGATGTCTTAGGACCCACCACTGTCACCAGCGAGCCAGTGAGGGAATAGGATGGCGAGCTGGGAGATGTCAAGTTATCATTTCTTCTTATAAGAAGTGTAGAGGAGTAGAGCCCAGAAGGTTTGCTTTGCCTTTCTGTACCAATATTTATCTCAATTTCACCAGCATCTCTGCATCGGCCAGGTAATCATCCAGTAGGTACTTCAGAGGAAGGAGACTTTATTTACTGGTCGACAGAAAGGTTCCCAATGATACGCTAAACCAAATCCCTGTTGTAGGAAGAGTTATAAAGGGCATTCAGAAGTGGTTTGGTCTCCCACCACAAGTTTTAGTAGATGAGATTTGGCTATCCCCTCCCTTTGATTTTTTTTTTTTTCCCCAGAGTATTTTGTGGAGGAACTTAAAAGCTCCTGAAAATTCAGCTATGGACTAGATAGATGGAAGAGCTGGGGAGTGAATGGCGACTTTGTGAACATGGCAGAATCCACCCAAAAGCCTGGCAAGGCAATAACCAATGGTGAGGGGTGATAAAGTGACAGGCAAAGACGCGGTAAATGCAACTTTCCTCTCGGCTCTGACGTTTCCGATCTGGCCCCCTCAGATGTAGGCAGACTCTTCTCCACTCAGAGGAGGCAGAGGGTGGAGCTCAGCGCCTGTATAAATTATCTGTGCTCTTCAGGTTATTCCAGCAGCAACAGCGAGCCGTGAGTGTGTTTGTCAGCTGACGGATCTGTTACCCAAATTGCGCTTTCGGTTGGTGTCGCCGTCTTGCGAGCCATGGGGAGCCCACCAGCCAAGGTAAGAGAATCGCGCCTCCGCGCTGTGCTGGCGCCCGGCACCTGGCTGTTGGGACCTCCCTGCTCCAGTTCTCCAAGCAAACCCCCTCCTCTTGGCGCCCGCTGAGCTGCAGAGACGGGCTGCTGCTGGTGCGATGCGCAGGGTCATCGCAGACGTCGCAAATTTACCATTTCCCCATTTAACTGATACGTCAGTGAGCGTGAGTGAGAATGCAGCGACGTGTGGCCCTTGTCTTTCACTGGGATGTGTACACACTGGAGCGAGCACTGGGAAGGAAGAGGGGGCCGTCCTTGATGAATTCACCTCCCTGTGAAATGAAAGTGCTTGAGCCCTACCACACGCTTTGCTCAGGATAGCACACGTACGTTCTTGCCTCAGCTGAAAACCAGCTTTTTCTAGCAGCAAAGCATACTTGACATTACTTTAGCTGCAGGGAGGTGTTCTAATGAGCTGTTTGGCTCATTTAACTATCTTTCGTGTAATGTTTACAGCATCTGCGATTCCATGGAAGTATTTCATGTCTGGACTTGAGTTTTCTAATAGCAAGTTCCACTCAGAGATTTTAACTGGTAGTTGGTAGTCTAACTCAAGAGAATTACTGGCTGAGAGTTGCTGTCTTGTGTGTATCTTTAAAAAGTAATGGATACAGTGTCTGATATGCAGTGTGTGAATTATTTACGATTAACCATTCTTTATGTATCAAGCCCGTTCTTTATCTATCAATGTCACATGCTATGGCTTATAGAGAATCAGTAAGAACAAAGAATACTTACTATACTTGTGCCGTAGTAGTATTTGCAAGTGAAGTTAAAGATTCAGGAAAATATCAGTAACTTGAACAGATAGCTTAAATGACAGATTAAAAGTATTCAAACATTGGATGCTCAGGGCAAAGAAGAAAAATTGTAAATGTAATGTACTTTGTGGATAGCATTTGTATCTGATCTATATACCTGTTAGATCCAGAGCTATCTATCCATCTTAGACATAAATATTATCTATCACATTAAAATATCAACGTTGTATCTAATAGTTCTGGATCTGATAGACGAGTAGATAGCTTAGGTATAATTTTATCTTGAAAGTCTCGATTACAGCAAAGGATCTTGGATTTCATCCTAATGATGCAATTGCTATTTCACCAGTATAGACATACTCCCGGTTAATAGATAACACTGCCAAAAGGTCAGAGCACAAGCATAGCTTCAGGTCAGACAGCTTCTATTCCCCAGGAAGGAGATACAGTCAATACTGAGATAGTTGTGCCATTCTGTCAGGGAAATGCATTTTCCAGTATGTGTAAATCGGTAAATGGGGATGGAAGTCAGAATGGAGTGGGTTTGGGTTTTGTTTTGGTTTGGTTTTTTAATATTAACCTAAGTTGTTTAGAAAAGTTTAGATTCTTCGAACTGTAAAGTAAGACCTACTAAAAGTCTCCCAGTTTTCTGTTTGAGAAAAGCTACCAAACTGGCACAGAAGTGATGGATGGTGTTAATTTACAACTTGATGGGAAAGCTTTTGATATTCACAACAGGGTTTTTTCATCTGCCCCGGCAAGAATAACCATGCCTTTATTTTCTAAACTACAGAATAATTTTTATGTGGTAAAATACTCAGAAATTCTGTCAGTACAGTACAGTACAGTAAAGTTTATAGCTTTAACCTTAATTTGATTAATTGTCAGCTTGTAGTTCGACCAAATCCTCAGTGTCGAAGATAAATGGTAAGAATACGCCAGATGGTTACATTTACATGAGAACTTGTATAGAAGTTATTGTACAGCTTCTAGGCACCACTGGAGAAAGAAAAAGTAATCTGTGAAAGGAAGTAATTAATCATGTCTGAAAGGTATTGATAAAGCTGAATGAGAAATCCTACTGCTATTTACAGAGCATCAAAAGATGGAAAGCAAAGTTCTCGTATAAATCTTCATATAACCTGGTGTTATCCCGTGGTGATAACTCCTCTCAGAGAACCGCTTAGGTGTGGCGCAGGGAGGGCAAAACCCTGAGATTCCAGTCAGCCTTCCAACATGTACAAACTAAGGACTTTTTAAAAAAAAAAAAGAGAGAAAAATTAAAAAAGAAAGAGGTGGTGATGGGTGAAGGTTCCCAGATAGTCAGGCTCTGCAGAAACTATCACCTAGCAGACTAACTTTCTAGTGAAGGTGGCCATGAGGTCTTGTTCTAGGAGCAGCATGGAGAGGCAATAAGGAGTGCAATCAAAGATACGAGCTGCTGTTAGGTTTTTCTTCTTTCACCGTCATCCAAAGATCATCGTGGTAGGCTCCTCATCATTAACGAGCTTTGAGAAGACTTCCTACTAGCAAAGTTGTCTTTTGGGGATGAAACCTTGAAGTGACTAACTGCCTGTGAACAGGAGAATTGAATGTCCTCCCGAAGCTGACTGGTACATGACGGTTCTCTGGAAGGCAGACAGTAGGCCAGCGAATGGCTATTATTATGATCAATGAGGTGTTGGCAACGGATGTGAATTTTCAGTTTAAGGTTTGACCCAGTTGTGGCAATTCTGCCATGCTAGTTTTATCTCCTGTTTATTGACTTTTCTGTATTTCAGACCTGAAATGACTCCTCCAAAACTTGCTTTGAGAGTACAGAAATGTAGTTTGGTACTAAAATCAAGTGAAAAGAAGTTGGGGTTTTTTTTGGTTTTTTGGGTTTGGTTGGTTGGGTTTTGTTTTGTTTTGTTTTGTTTTTCCAATTTTTAGCCTGCTCTTTGGGACTCTGCACATGCTTCTATTTATTGGTCTAGAATGTTATTGTCTAGGATGCAAACATACACCAGTAGCTGAATCCTGCACTCTGTCATTGGCCTCAATGTGGCACTACTAATTTTCCAGCACAAATGGGGTGATGTGCTTCTGGGAAAGCTACCTTTGGCTCTGGATATTTACTCTCTGTGCACCTATGCAGGAAGCTTAGGCTTCTCCCAAGGAAGTGAACTAAAAAGAACAAGACCAGTACAGCTGCCAGTCTGTCAAGAGCTGTCTGGATATGGTGTCTGTGCTTCTCAATTTGCATTAATCATGAAATTGCACATTGCTTTTCTGTTATGAAAATAGCAAATGCTGTCTCTAACCATAATAATTTTTTCTAGAAGGATGTTCTGGAGTGCCAGAACTTTTTTGGGGCAAGGATGTTTTTTTAGACCACCCGAATTAGACCCTAACAGTCTGCTCTGGACAAAGGTAGAGGAAAATCAGCTCTGCCTTTTTCTGATGAAAAAAAGAATTAGCCCAATTCTGAGTGGTTGTCATAGGCTGGAGTAACTGCAGTCTTGGGAGTGGGATGGCTTCTGGCTTCCCCTGGGGATTTGCACAGCCCATAGGGTTTATTATGACCACATTTACCCATCTGAGCCTGTTTATCTTTTACCCTGCAACAACACAAGGGCGAAGCCACACCAAAGCAAAAGTAGTGAACAGTCATCTTTGATGGTGTCTCCGTTGGTGGGCAGATGTTGACATGTTTAAGGGAAGTGATTGCTGTTGAAAGGGGAAGGGAGGAAGAGCGAGGCTCTCTGGCTGCAGTGGGAGAGGATGAAAGCATGACATCTATCACAGCTGAGAGTACTCTGATGATG
This sequence comes from Bucorvus abyssinicus, assembly GCA_009769605.1. Lineage (NCBI taxonomy): Eukaryota > Metazoa > Chordata > Aves > Bucerotiformes > Bucorvidae > Bucorvus > Bucorvus abyssinicus. Next base: position 17,735,867 of record CM020042.1, on the reverse strand, counting down.
AACTGCAGACGCAACAATTTTGTAAGCAATTAGGAGATTTTCATGAGAAAAGGTTCAAAGCAAATTGTATACCCACATCCGTTTCTCCAGTGATGGCAGACTCTGAGAGTGGTTTGGGCTTCGGTTGGACAAGGGGGAAGTTGATTACAAAATAACACTGAATTAACATATTAATTAAAAAGTCAGCTCTGTAATTGGCTACATAATCCAATATTTCATGTTAATGAAACCCACCAGGAATGCTGACTGAGTGTTCCAGTTGGTACTCTATGTTAAATAACTACTTGCACAGGAAAATTAAAGTCAACTTCTTTCAGTGGGCAACTGGAATAATATGGAAGTGTCCCAAGTGGACCTTGTAACATCTGTAATGCCTTAAACTCAGAATGTTTTAAATATGGCAGTTTCAAATGGGAGGAAAACATACTAGAAAAGTCACACAAGAACAAAGCGTCTTGCATTTTTATACAAAAAGTGTTTCAATCAACCATTAAGGGGCCAAGAGACAGACTAGTCCGTGCTTTTGTAGGTGTAAGAACAGGGTTTCTCTGCTCAGGGCGAATCCTGAATACTGGTCTAAATTTGAAAAGGATGTACGTTCAAAAGTGACGTCATAAAATTTAATATTAAGCCTTTGTTTGAACAGTTCAAAGGGTATCCATTTGATGTTATGTAATTTACCTCTAAACAAAACTGAATTAAACTGAATGAGGGCTATTCTCATCTCTAATAAACATGTCCAATAGTCTCCACCCCGTTTTAAAAGAACTTCAGGTCAACTGCAGTGAGTGACTCCTTCTACAGAGAAGTTTCTCCTTGCCCAGCTCTTTGTATCTCCAAGGTTAATCATTTCAGAGTCAGGGAAATTAATTATGGTGCTAACTTTCAAAAGAAAAGTGTCAGATTATTTCATTACAGTGTAATGGGATATTTTCATTTAGACAAATAGATACGATGCTTCAGTCGACCTGTAGTTTAAGCTTCCATTTAAACTAATGAAACCCTTCCAGCATGGTGCGTCCCTGTTTTATTTTATTAGTAGTAGCAGGACTGTAGGTTATTATTGCTTATTATTGCTGACAAGCCACGCTAATGCAAAAAAATAGGTAAAACACTCAACAGGAAATGAAAGAGAAATTTAAATGTTCCAGTTTGGAAAAAGAAGGAAATATTTTCCCACTTTTAGTGTTACGATTGTCGTGTGCCTGTATATGTGTATTCATTCAGACTTATCAGAACATCTTTTGAAAAGGGCAGGTATATGCTGACCAGCTTAGGTTGGGACACTTACTGCTTTGTTAGAGTGAGGGACTTGAAGGAATTGTTACAATGGTAGAAATAAATCTCACGTCTGAGAGGGAAGTGCAGTGGTTCCATTCCCATGACGTGTTTTCAAGGTACGTGATGATGTAGGAGTCTGTGATATCATGCCTCCAAAGCAGGGCACTTTTTTCTTCCTCTGAAGGGTCTCTGCTGGGCTGTGGTCCATTCGCTCCAAGTCCGTATCGCACGGCTCTGGATACCTTTTGATGAACTTGGCCTCCTTAGGAACATCAGGAAATTTAGTCCTACTTGAGACACAAAGGCAGAAGTTTTTAGAGCAACTACCATGTCCTGGCCTCGTGTCAGTGTCTGAGTCGGTGTTTTATTCTGCTGTCTTCACTTACTCGAGCTACTTATCATCTTAGGGTGATGTATTTCCATTGGAGGGTGGTCCCCTCGCTGCAAACGGGCAAACAGAAGGACAGACTATCCTCCCTACTGTTCAAAATACATATTGTTTTTGTATTCTGAGCTGATAAAACTAATTGCATTTGTTTTCTCTGCAGATGAAGTTTTGCCCCCTCCACATGCTTTCTGTAAGAATCATACAAGCTAAGAACATCAAGTCGAGAGACCTGTGTGAGTTGTGGTTTGATTGTGTTTTCAGTCAGCTCCAGAGTTCACCCGTTCGTTAATGTTCCTAGGTTCGGAAGGTACCGATGGAGTACTCCTGCCAGGGCTACTGTTAGATCAGAAGCCTGCCGTGTCATTAGATTGGAGAACTTACTGAGTGGCATTTCAGGGAACTTTTAAAAATCAAGACCCCCAGACGAATTTCCTGGGCCAACAAGGGAAGGCAGACCTTGTGAGGACACTGTCAATCTGCTTGGGGTCATTTGGTTTTGATGTTTATAATTGGTATAGATCAGATAATGGACTGGAATTTTGGACCATGAACTTTGGAATAATGGATTTGGACCTTTTGTTGAAACGTATCAATTACGCACAATTCCCAAAGGCAAATCAGAGAATTTCAAGCCTTCTAAACTGCAGTATCATGTTGGGGTATTTGCTGTGCTCGGATAACCAGTCATGTTAAATTGTAGTGATATCTTCTGGTTAAGGAGGGCCACCGCAGACCCAGCCCCAAGCACATGCTAAACGTGCAGCAAAACAGCCTTTTCTGGGTGCTTTTGTGTCCAACTTTCTCTAACTCGTTATCTCGCCCTCACAGCCTCCCATGGCTCTCTCTCAAGGTGTACTACGGACCAGCCATTCAGCAGAGGTCTCCCGTGGGTTCCTCAGTCAGGACAGAGACCTTGAGCTGCCTTTTATCACACTCTTGAACCCTCTGGCCTGTGTATTTCTCTAGTGAAAAACAACAGGTTAATTGAAAAGAAAGTCACTTTGCCGTGAGTTGCCCGAGTTACAGCTGAGACCATTCACACCTTGCCATGCAGGGCCAAGCACAGCCTTGGCAAAGCCTGGGTGAAAGGGAGACCAGAGGGCGTTGAATCCCCTGTTGGTTTAGTAGGTGCCTGCCGAGGGGCTCCCGGTACTCCTGTGGCAAACGCCATGCAGCAACATCCAGAGGTGGACGCTGGAGAGGTGGTAGTGTGACAAGGCCAGTATTTCTGAGTTTCAATGATCTCTTCTATCTACTCTATTGAAGGGGCAGTTCCGCTTTCCTGCCAAAACCTTGCGGGGCAATGTTATTCACTGCTTGACACCAGTCTGAAGTATTTAGGCATCTCGGGCTGCAGTAGACATCTTCAGTCAAGTCCAGACTCCAGCTCTGGAAGACATCACCTTGGAGATTTCCTTTCACACCGTTGTCGAGCTTCACAAAGTAAATGCCCTTTCCCAGCATGGCTCTTCCCGAAGGACGGCTGCTTGAGGAACTGGTTGCACTAACCGTAGGGAGTATATGTAGGCTGGAAGTGAGATGAAGGTTTCTGACTTGCTCATGCCCTTTTGTTCCTGGGCTCACACTGGCCTTTAGCTGCAACAGATCTTTCCTAGTACCTAACCCTTGCAGGCAGTCGTCATGATCCCTCCGCATGTTTGTGTGGCTGGACTGAGCAAGCCAGTCTCCTCTGATCTCTGTAATATGCATTCTCCTTTCCTGTAATCATCCTAACTGCCCTTTTGGGAATTAACTCTAGTTTCAGTTAAACTTTTTTAACATCGTTGGCTGGAATTGTAAGGAATGTGGCCGATGAACGGTCAGCAGGGTCTTTGATAGCTCTTTCTCTTCACACGGTGAAACACGGCTCTTGGTGTACTTTGTGTGTGCATGTGTTCATTTGCGATTTGTAGCTACCCAAATTAACTTTAGAGGTTTTTTCTTGGTGGCTTCCAACTGACGGTCTCTTTACTTATTTAAAAAAACAGTAGAAATATTTATTGATCCCCAGAGCCATGGCCGTATCCTACTTTTCATCTATAACATTGGCACCAGGTTTTTAATTTTTCTCTGCTGCAGTGACTGCATCAGACTGCTACGTGCGCTTGTGGCTGCCGTCTGCTTCCAAGGGAAAGCTTCAGACCAAAACCATCAAGAATTCTGACAACCCTGTCTGGAATGAGACTTTCTACTTTAGGATCCAGAGAGAAGTTGAGGTAGTAAAAAAATAGAAAATTCACCATTTTGAATGTCTTGGAACCCTCAGTTGACATTTACAAACGATGGGTTAGCACAAAACTGTAGCCATATGCAGTAGTGTTCTCCTCAGCTAGTTATAGACTAGTTATAGTGGTATAAATGCCTGCATCTGAGCTAGTCCAGGCTCCCTTTGTTGGGAAGTGAAGTAAGTACTGCTGTAGCATGTTTCGTCTGGGCTATTTTGGATGGTTGATTTAGAAAGAGCTTTCCCTACACTGGCTGTAAGGGAAGGATAGAGGAGTTGCTGTGGTGCAGACAGCAAATGTAATCCTACCCTAAGCTGTGTACTTAAGAGAACTTTGGGGATGGGTTATCGGTGTGATGCACAGCACTAACCTATTTTCTGTCTCAGGACAGTGGGAGCTCTCTGTTATAGGTAGTTGTCTTCTGTTTCATGGTAACTTTCCCAAGGTTGGGTTTAGTGATGGGGTTCCACATTAGCAAACTCCTGAAGGAAAACACATATTTCTGTATTTTTAGCCCGTGTAGTCAAGCAGCTGCAGAGGTCTATAACCACTTTTTTTTCTGTTTCTGTGTAATCGCAGCTCAATAAGAGTTCTTATTTATTTTATTCTACTACCAGAACATTTTAGAATTGGCAGTGTGTGATGAAGATCCGCTCACCAAAGATGACATGCAGTTCACAGTTCTTTTTAATGTTGCTAGAATAAGACCCGGCGAGACAGTCCGTGAGATATTTGCTTTGAAATCAGAGGTAAGGACTGAAAACAGAGGAAGAGATGGGCAAGACCTCATTGTTTACATTGGCTTCTGTGTTAAGGGGGGTTTGAGTCTGCACAGAGATCCTATATCGTTATCAATATCTCTTCAAAACAGATGTATCATTGTGCTGGATTTTTGTGACTCCATTAATCTCTTTTTACAGATTCAGGAAATGAAAAAGTTTCTTTCTCATGCCCACCATGTCTGTGGGGGCAAAATATGTTACCAGGGAGCATCTATAAATAGTGGTTTTTAACTTTTATAATCCAAATAAATAGCTTCCTTACCTTTTGGCTTTATTGCACTTTTTTCCATTAAAAACATGGAAACAATCCACTCAGCACTGGAATTAAGGGTTTCTTTGAGCCTTCTGCTGTTGGTGTTCAGACTGGGTTTCCTTCTAGGTGATTCAGATTTCTCTAGCCCATAGCAAAGGGATGCCTGTTCTGCTAACATCTGTGGTAGTCCATGAAAGAGAGCTGTCCAGAGAGCAAAGCTGGGTTAAGTCTGTGACAGCTCCTGGGCTTGTCAGAGCTGTGGCGGAGGCTACATGCTCATTGCAGGAAGGAGACAGCCCACACCTGAAAGAGCAGCTCCTTCCCAAGTGCTGAAAGCTGGTAACCTGGGTCTTCCATGTGACTCTGCAGGCTGATGCCATGCACTTCTTAGCCAGCGGGTGAGTCTCTGCGGAGTACAGTGATTCAATAACCACCTCAGTCCAGAGCACTCTTGCCTGCTTCGTTTCTGCTGGGTTCAGCATGAATGTGATTTACATGGTTTGCACACGGAAATGACACTGCCGTTAGTCACATTTGTTCCTGGGCTTCAGCACCTTTCCCCCGTGCTCACTGTCTTTGCAGAAAGCCATTAGATTCGTCCTGTTTCAGTCACGCTTTCCCTCTCTGACTGTGTCTTTGGAAATCTGTGTAATTCTACATGTCCCACAACAGGACAATATTAATCTCGTGTGCCTTTTGCAAGCCCGTGGTTTCCATTGCAACCTCAGCTCTGGAAAGGGGGAAGGCACAGCTTTTCTGGTAGCATTAGCAGAAGAGATGTCAGCCCTGGAAGTGCTTTTTAGGTGTGTCTATACTGCCAACTTCTTGCAGCCTCCGATAATCTGTATTTATTTTACCCTTTTCCTTTTAGAAAGAGAGTTGCTCTAAGAAATGGGAAAGTTTGGAAGTGGAGTTCTGGATGGAAAGAATGTGAGTAAAATTCCTGAAAAAAAGAAAAAAGCTGAAAGATATAAACCTGCCAGGAAGTAATAACACCTCAGAGAAAGAGGGACTTCTGCCAGTTCTTCCTCCCAGCAGTGAGCTGAAATTACGGTTTCAATCTTTCTTTTACCTTAACTTCCGCAGCTAATCCTGCCTTTCAGTGTGTTTCATACAAATCTTACCTCCCTCAACATGTATATCCTCATCATGGAAATAATTACTTGTACACAGGATGCACGTAAAACTTCACAGAGTTGTTCTTCAAGTTGTTAATATTAGTTGAGCAGTGCCTGAAACACTGTGGTGTTTCTAAAAGACAGAAAACTTGTATTATTATCATGATATATACATAGAGTTATGTAGGCAGTATTAGAAAAGTCACATTGTGTTGTCAATATGCAATCAACAAATAATAAAATTAAGACCATCTCCCACAAAGTGACAATCAACATTGTCTGGAGGAGAACAAATCCCATAAGATAAACTTTTATCTTTTAAATGCTATCACAAGTTTGACTAGGAAAAAAACCCTAAACTACACCCTGTGGCATGTTTGAGCTTAGCATTACCAAGAAAAAGGAATATAGTCCCATGAAAACTCACTAGCTGTGTGATCAGAAGGAACTCTAAATAAGGCTTATTCTTAAACACGGAAAAGCTGCAGAGAAAAAATCGCTGGTGTTCTTGATTAATTTCTCCAACAGTGAAACTCAAGAAACTCTTTTTATAATCTATGAGAGATACCTTAAGAGATGGTATAAGCATCTCCTGCAAATGTGGAAGCAGTCACAGCCAGATATCGAAGAAAGACAGAATGAGATGCAGTGCTTGGAAGCTGGACTGAGTCGATTCCACTGAGTGGGAATAAGGGAACAGCTTTCACCATTCAAGTTATAAGACGTGTGGGGAATTCTCCATCCTTGGAAAGCAAACCTAGTTATTTACATTTAAATACATTCTACAACTGAAGTAGAAGTTTTAGGGCTGAAAGTGGTGCTTGGTAAAATACCCTGGACTTCGCAGAAAGTCAAAGATTACATACTACATAACTTTAATGGTCCAGTGATGTTGGAGTATTGGCCTTAATGAGAGATACTCTTAGTAGACTCTGTAGGTTCCTCATAGTATTAAATAACTACATCCATTCAGTGACAGGCCTAGGTCTTACAAAGTAAAATGCTTGGGACAAAGACTTCCTGTTACTTACCTCTGTGTTTTCCAGTCATAGATATAGCACAATGGGAGCTAATTCTTATTTGCCGTTCTTTTGTGATCGGTTCTAAACTATAATCTGGAACAGTCAGACATGTCTTTCCTAATAAGTATTTGCAGACTACATTAATAGTAGTCTTTGCTTTCCCCAAGTCCTATGGTCATTTGTTAATAGCAGGACATGACTCCAAATAGAGCAATATGTGTTTGCTCTGCTGTATCTTAGCATATTGTTTTAAGCATTGGTATTTTTATGGTTATTCCTGCCTTCTTGTTTGGCTGCTAGGTTTTGGTTCGTGTGCTTAGCAGGTAATCGTGTATTATGTCTTTTGGAAAACAAAATTGTGACACTAGCATAAGTATATTCAATTTTAAGCAGTAAGGTCATAAAACTATTATTTTTTAATACTCACACAGCTTTTGTTTGGTTTTTGATTCTGTCTTTCCAGTCCTGGCCCTCCAGAGCACCTCATTACCAATGATGTCCTAGTGGTAAGGTTCACATAAGAACTTAGCTTGGAGGGACTTTTCCTTCACTTTGTGTCTCTCCTCTTCCTCTCCGCCGTCTCACATTTTATAGAGAGAACAGAAGCTGCCATGGTAGATAAGAGCATGATGTGCATTATAAAGTGAAAGATGTGGGATGGTTCCCGTTTGTCATGGCCTAACTGTTGCCCTCTCCGTGCAAAAACGGAAGCTGTGTTTCTTGTCTTCAGGTATTACAGATGTCAATATTTTGCCCAGCTGTGGTCTGTTAATGTTGCAGAACCCCGTATTTGCTGGTATTCAAAGTAAAAACTTCTTGTGTTTCATACTGACGTATGGCACTTGGCAGGAAAAACAGAGGTTAGGAAAGGGATGAGTCTACAGAAGGCAATAGTAAGTGTTCAATATTCTTGTGGCTGGAAGGTTATATCATGTTACAGCTTTCTGGGACATGGGTTTTGTAATAAAGAGTTATTTTAGTTGTTGAAACACAAGAGTCCTCTTTTGGTATTAGTCAGCATGTGGCACATTACCTATCTCCTTGGGCTGGCCCGGCAGCTAAGGAGTACAAAGTCCTTGAAGCCAACCACTCCAAGCCCGCACGATTTCCAGATGCTAGCCTTTAATTCCCCTGAGGCGAAGTAGCACGTATTCTGTTCTTTCCCCCTCATTTTCTGTGTGAGGTACAACAGCTGTCATGATTGGCATGAGTTGTTCCTGGAATAGCTTGGAAAACTGTCCTGGCAGGAGTTATTAAAGATGAACCGGAGTGACTCAGGTGGAGGGTAGGGTGGAATAAATCCTTGATCTCCCTGCATCAGAACCAGCAAGAAGATGCCTCGTAGACTAATCACTGCCACAATACACAGAAACCCATTGTCACGTGTGTTCACCCAACCTTCCTAAATAGTGATCAGATGTATGTGCAGCTTTTTGGGCAACAGTGTGGTACAGTTTCCCAATTTTAGGATAACTCGAGTGGGTTTAACAACCTCTGGCAATGCACTACAGTATGGACAAGCTAGTTCTGAAGCAGTGTAACTGGGCTACTGTCCTGGGAGAATGAGCTCCAAATTCACTCTGGTGCAGCTGGATGCTTCCAGCACTGAAGCCAGTTCAGTTGGCTCTATGTTATAGCTGGTGGTTGTTAGCGTGATGCTTCGCTGTTTGCTGCGTGCGTGACATTTGCTATCTTCACCCTTTTTCACTGCTGTCTTTTACAGTCCCGTGAGGTTTGTTGCTTGGAAGTACAAGTGGACATTAATGAAAGCAGGAAATATTTGAAAGGTATGCCGATTTCTCTGTGAAGTGAGGACGTGACCAAATCCACCCTATCATAGTCGTTCAGACCCAGATGGAGGCGCTTTAGGCTGCAGAGACGACTAAGAATGTTCTAAAGACAATGAACCGTAATGCAGCGGAAGTCCCTGAACTGCCGCCGGTTGTAACGCTGATCTCTGTGTCTTTCCCTTGAAGCTATCGAGTCTGGACACACTAAACTTTGCTGGTGGAAGTGTGAGAGAGTGCTGTCTCTGGGAGTACTCCAGGCTAGGGGGTAAAGGCAGGCGTCCCAGTTCCTGTGGTGCAGGAGACTTCCAGTGTGGCAGCCTGTGGAGGAGCTGCCCCAGAGAGTGACTCCAGGAGAAAGTTGGCCAACTCTCTTAGCTGTTTTGCCTCAACCAATCTGTTTTCTCTAGAGGATAAAAATCTCGTGCTCATGGTGCCTGCGTCTCACGAGGGAACACAGAAAACTACAGCAGACACAGATACTTTCTACTTCCACTGCGTGAAGGCTTGGGAGCCAGTTCTAAAAGTCAGGCTGCAGGTAACGGGCGCTATACAATACCACCGTTCGTGCTGCTTCCGGAGTTCCAGGGGCACCCAAACAGAGGGCAACTGCGTTGGTTCCATGCTGCGAATCAAAAACGTGTTTTCTGTTTTCTGTAGAAAGTTTCTGATAAGGAAGATGACAATAGCAATTTAAGTGACACCTTAACAGTACCGCTGAAATTCCTCCCTGTTGGACATAAAGTGAAAGTAACCCTCCCTGTGAGACAAGTAAGTGCTTCACCATTTGTATGGTCTTTTGGAGAAGAGTGGTGTAACCCTCAGTATTTACACCATAACATTTAAAAAAAGAAATTCAAGTAGTAAGTCTGAGTGAGAATTTTGTGCAAATAGAAGTTTTCTGTGAAAAAGGGTAGAGTTCTCAGAGAAATATCAATTTTCTGTCAAGAAAACCAGTAACTGGGAATTCCTCCTGGCCAGTTTTAGGTGCATTTCAGGCCAACCTCTGCTACCCTTACACAGTTAAAGGAGGCTTTGGGGTGCCCCACTGCTCTTTATCAAGCCCGGTGTCTAGCTCAGTCTATATACCTAAATTTTAGCTGCTAAGGTTAGGTGACTCGAATGTTACAGGGAAGAATTCTAGGCATACAGTCACGATGGTAACTGGTGGAGAGGTACAGCTCTAAGTTGCTTTGAAAGCACTAGTAAAGCTGCTGTGTGGCCAGATGAATGTGTTGACAATAGCCAGGCATCCTTTCCCAAACCTTGCAGCATATAACAGGCAAAAATAGGAGGAGGAGAATTTCTCAGCAGCCTTTCCCGTAAAAAGAAGGGAGAATGAATGCCTGTTTCACCACTGGTGATTCCTCACCCCTCTGTCTGAAGTAAAGGATGGATGGAAGGATGCGCTGACTTGTATTCCCTCCTCTGTCACTGTCTGCTGATGGCCATCCTCAAGAGTAGGAGGGTGGCAATGTGACTCTGCTGCTGGGTTAGGATGGTTCATGGAGGTGTATTCGCAGTGAGGAAGAACTCCTGTTCCACAGCCCACTCATCGAGCCACTTCGACCCCCCTGTCTCTTTTGCTTTGCTGTAGAATTTGGTGTTTAGTTGTTTTCTTTCTCTTTCCTGCTACAGTTTTTCAAAAACCTGTATGCAGGGTGGTAGTGGTAGGGCATTCCGAGGGGCACTGAAAACCTTCTTCAAAACCTCTCTTTTCCCCAGTCATTCACGTTCCTGACTTTATTTCTTTGTTTGCAGAATGTCCCACTGCAGTTGTACCTCCAGCTAAATGATTGGTAAGAGGACTGGTTTTTTCTCTAAAGGTTTTATTGCTCTTTGAACTGTGGGTTCTAGAACAGAGTATCCTTTATTTAGATAGAAGGAATGCACAAGACTAGGGGCGAAATACGACAATAGTTAAGTCACCATTAAAGAGTCACCACAACAGATTAAAGTTAAATGTGCTTGGGGCAAAAGAGTCATGCCAAGATGCAAAAAAAAAAATTTATAAGAATTTCAGACAGCGAGGAACGTGGTCACTAAGTGTTCTTTGCATCAAAGAACCAAAGACTAAGGTTGGAGCCTTCCTCAAAAGGGGTACAGAAGCGGGAAGAAGGCAGAGGGAAAAGGGAATTTGAAGTAAGCAAAACGTCCAGAGTCCGTACGTCACTGAAGCCACACAGATATTCTTAAGAAAATAGAATTGTGGCTCTGGTGATATCAATAGAAAGAAGCACAAGCTGGGGAAGATGAAATGTTACACTGTAAAATAACGAGACAGAAAATAAACGGAGATTTTTTGAATATACTTTTCACTTTACTGTTTCTGTATAAGCCTGTGTAACAAATCCCCATGAAAGACCGTGTTAGGTGCAAGTCACCCTTTGCTCAGAAATTCTATGAAGCAGAAATAGAAAGGATTCAGCTTACAAAGCTACTGGAAGACACAAAGAACCCTTCCTCTTTTCCTATTTCCTATCCTTAGCTTGGCAGTAAGACTTACACCGAACCATCAAAAAAGAAAAAGACCATGTGGAAGCAAAGCAGTTGATTTCTCTGAAAATGGAAGCTGCATTTTTGTTGCTAAATCTGAACAGTGAATCATCATTTTTTATATTTTGTAGACTGCAGTTGCTGGGAATAGATAAATACACATTTTAAACACCAATCCTGTGCCTCTGGATTTGTTATGTTTCAGCACAGAAAAGCTAGATGTGCGCTTAGGGTATGATCTGTGCCAAGAAGAGCAAGAATTCTTGCAAAAAAGGAAGAGAGTGGTTGCCAGTGCCCTGAAAAGGGTTCTTCATCTGGAAGGAGATCTACGTGGACATGAGGTCTGTGGTTTGGAATCCAAGCGTGGGGTGTGGGTCTATTGACTTAGGGCTGGCTCAACTCCTCACAACATTTCTAGTAGTTTTTGCATGTTGATGACAAACCCATTTATTTGAATGGCAACAGAACGGAAGTTCTCGTTGTGCATACTCCAGAACTCATCTGAAATTTCAGCTTAGCTCTTCATGCCGCCATTCTTTTCCATGGGTCAGCTTCCCAAGAACATAATATACCACTCTTCAAAGCCAGAGTTTCCAGCAGCGTGATGCAGCGGGTCAGCAAGGTAGGAGGCATTGGGACAGTGTGTTAGACACAGCCTAGATAGACAACCCAAGCCAAGTAGCAAAATAGGAGTATTCGATGTTCACCTCACATGCATATTCATGAAATCATTGTAATGTCACTTAGGCTTACCCTTTTTTTTTTTAATTTTCAGAGCACTCTTCACAAAAAGTCAAAATTGTTTAGAGTGGAGAAAGAACATTTTATAACAAGCTTCAGCTGACATATGTTTTGTTGCCAAGATCCAGGGTGAATTTTTGAGTGAACATTTATTTTCTTGCTGGAATTATATTTGTTGAATGGATGCTGTCCAAAGAATCATTTTGTTTGCTTAATGTATTTTTTCCTGAACTTTGTTTCAGATGTCCTTGAATCCATTCTTAATTACGTTTATTGTCATTTTTGTTATTTATAATAAATTCATATCATTATCAGTTATTAATCATTGCCATTCCAATTACAAAGAGCAGGAGGAGGAAGGAAGGTTAAAAATCAGTGCATACTCACACCCACCCAAGCTTTGGGGTTAAGGGAACCCACGGAGTGTCTAGAGGTCAGTTTAAAGAAGGTACTGGTAAAGTCGGGCGGAATGTTGATTTGATTTCATTGCCCTCCAATGAATTCTGCTGAGATGAATATAGGAGCTGTAAATAGACTTTTCCCAGTAGCCAAATGAGTAACTTTTTGAAGATAATACTTACGTTTTTGAACAGGTCCCAGTGATAGCTGTTATGGCAACAGGCGGAGGCCTCAGAGCAATGTCAGCGATGTTTGGCCACCTCTTAGCTCTGCAGAAGCTGAACCTGTTGGACTGTGTTACCTATGTCACTGGGGCTTCTGGTTCAACGTGGTGCGTATAGAATATGAGATTTGTGTTTGGAGTGGCTGTGACACTACATTTCCACATGCATCTCTTTGGAAGTCATATGTTGTCAATAAGTGGACATAATTCCCTTGTAAAGCTATTACCGTTGGGTCTCGATCATAACGCCAGTTTTGGCTTGCTGATTCTCTTCTTTGGTGAAAGGGATTGGGTGAGTACAGTAATTTTTCAAAGCCATCCACATAAATGGGTGTTTTAATCACGTTTCTGTTCTTTAGGACCCTAGCAGACCTGTATGAGCATGCCGACTGGTCACACAGGACTCTGGAGGGGCCACTTCAGGCAGTGAAAGAACAAGTGACAAAATGCAAGCTGAACCTTATGTCCGTAGAGCATTTGAAGTATTATCACAAGGAACTCGCTGAAAGGGCAAAAGCAGGACATGTGTCATCTTTTACAGCTCTGTGGTCGCTTGTTCAGGAAATGTTCTTACATGAACAGGTATGTACATGGTCCTGCCACACATTTGGGAAACATCCACTCATTTTCTGTAGAGCTTTTCTCTTTGAGGCCATGACGTAATGTGTGGAATCCGAAGTGACTGAGGCATCCCAGTGTGATCTGTAAACAATCACAGAGGATCTGTAGCCAGGATTTTCCAGGGTAGCTAATGGTTTGAAGGTGCCTCTGTACCAGGGTGCCCAATAGCTAGCAACTGCAGTAGGAAAACTCTTAGAACTGAGCAATCCCCCTGAAAAGTCAGGTCTCTTAAATACTTAAGAGCTAGAGTAATCTGTCCTCATGTGAACGTTAGTCTCAGCCTTAGTAAAGATCTGTGGGATGCAGGCAACCAAGGCACTTAGATATTAAGGCCTTTGAGATATGGATTTGATGGGTCACTGTTCAGTGGATAAGGAGCTGGTCGAATAGTTGCATCCAGAGGGTGGTGATCAATGGCTCAATATCCAAATGGAGGTCGGTGACAAGTGGTGTCCCTCGGGGGTCTGTATTAGTACCAGTGCTGTTTCGTGTCTTCGTCAGTGACACAGACAGTGGGATCGAGTACACCCTCAGCAGGTTTGCAGATGACACCCAGCTGAGTGGTGCAGTTGACACACTAGATGAAAGCGATGCCATCTAGAGGGATCTTGACAGGCTTGAGAGGTGGGCCTGTGCAAACAAGTTCAAGGTCCTGCACTTGTTTTGGTACGATCCCTGGTATCAATACAGGCTGGGAGATGAAGGGATTGAGAGAAGCCCTGAAGAGAAGGACTTGGGGCTACTGGTGGATGAAAAACTGACTATGAGCCAGCAATGTGCACTCGCAGCCCAGAGGCCAACCATATCCTGGGCTACCTCAAGAGAAGCATGGCGAACAGGTTGAGGGAGTTGATTCTTCTTCTCTTTTCTGCTCTGATGGGACCCCACCTGGAGTCCTGGGTCCAGCTCTGGAGTCCTCAGCACAAGACAGACATGGACCTGTTGGAGCAGGTCCAGAGGAGAGCCCTGAAAATGACCAGGGGACTGGAACACCCTACCTATGAGGACAGGGTGAGAGAGTTGGGGTTGTTCATCCTGGAGAAGGCTCCAAGGAGACCTTATAGCAGCCTTCCAGTACTTAAACAGGGCCTATAAGAAGGATGGGGACAATCTTTTTACCAGGGCCTGTTTCAACAGGAAAAGGGGTAACGGTTTCAAACTAAAAGAGGGTAGAGTTCGACTAGATATAAGGGAGAAATTCTTGACTGTGAGGGCAGTGAGACACTGGAACAGGTTGCTCAGAAAGGTGATAGATGCCCCATACCTGGAAATGTTCAAGGTCAGGTTGGATGGGGCTCTGGGCAACCTGACCTAATTGAAGATGTCCCTGCTCACTGCAGGGAGGTTGAACTTGATGGCCTTTACAGGTCTCTTCCAACCCCAAAATTCTATGATTCTATGATATTAATGAAGAGGTTACTAGGTATCGAAAAGGCAGCCAGGAGGGAAAGTGCAGGAACATGGAAGAAGAGGTCTTTTTATAAAAACGTGAGTCACAAATTCCTCTGGGTTGTAAAACATCTGCTATCTATCCATACTTAGGTGGATTGTGTCGGGGAGTTCTCTGCCTTATGCTCTTCCAAAGTTTACTGTGATTTTCTTAATCTCTTTGATTAGCCGAGAAAGTACAAACTCACAGACCAGCGCAAGGCATTGGAGCATGGGCAAAACCCATTGCCTTTCTACGCAGTCCTGAATGTCAAAGAGGAAAAGTTCAGTACCTTCAAATTCAGAGGTAAGTATTCCTAGAGTTTCTTCTGACTCCGAGTAGGGACTAAGGAGAATTGGGAGGGAGTGTGACTGTGGAGAATAAAAGGGGAATACATCTGTTGCTTGCCCTGACTCAGTATTCATCTTTTAATAAAATGAGTGTCTTTTTTGTGAACTTCTGCGTGTTGGTTAGAAAGATCCAGATCTGCTGGATGACATGAACAGGGCATGAACGGGCATTTCTGAAGGGGTGGACTGAAGTTCTAGTTTTGCCACAGACATTGTGAGTGAGGGTGGGCAAATCAGGTGATCAGTTCCACACCGATAAAATGGTTTTGATGGTTCCTTAGTTTGTAGAGGTGCTGCGAAATGCAATGGTCACTTCCCTAAATGCGACACTGATGAGAGTTTGAAAATGGAGTGGAGTATGTTTGCTAGGTGGGTGTGATGTGACACCCTTTAAATGGACGCAGGCAACGTTCAACAAAAGGTGTGAAAATGAGCAAATTCTGGGAAGAAAAAGCAGGTTAGGTTTATAGCCATTATTCTACTGCCACACCTGTACAGGACAGCTCGGGTCAGGAAACTGCACAGCCGTGCCCACGCTGTGACACCTTCTAGTTTGGAGCTGATGTGCCTTCAGATGGCTTTGTCTGGAGACTGACGGGTCTGGCTGAGGAGAGGTTTCACACCAGGCATTCCTGGCAGGGTGGATCACACTTGCATGTTGTACATGTGATGCTCTTGATTTGAGAGAGAAGTGGTATCTCTGAATCTTTACATGGAAATACATAGCTAAGCTTTTGAAACTGACGTTAGAGTCTCTCTGAGGTGAAAAGGCTGGTTCCTTTTGTACGCAGATCATCTCTCAGTTTGCACAGAACTACACGGTGTGGTTTGCAGTGCAAAGCTACTGACAGTACAGAGCTGCTCGTAGAGCTTGTGGCTAGCTGCGTCGACAGGGGAAGGGTGGTTTTCTCGTTTGTATTACAGTGAGCATGCCATGTGTCGATTCTTCCGCAGAGTGGGTGGAGTTCTCTCCTTACGAGGTGGCCATACCAAAATACGGAGCCTCCATTCGTTCAGAGTATTTTGACAGTGAGTTCTTCATGGGAAGGCGAGTGAAGAAGCTGCCAGAATCTCGGATCTGTTATTTGGAAGGTAACCTGGCTACGCAATATAATTGACCGTAACATGGTAGAAAGGATGGTATTAGCTAGCCACTTGTCTCTTTACAACAGTCCTTGCCAGCAGGTCTGATCTAGGTGTTGATTCAATGGGCTTTTGACCCCTTTTGTACACTTTTTGTACACTTCTGCTCTTTGAAAAGTTTATTTCCTCCTACCTTCCCTTTTAACCTGGGCAGATTTGGCAAAGTTGTAGCATGGTTCCGCTTCCCGTTCTCTGAACCAAACAATAACGTGGAGGAGGCAAGTTGAGGAAATAATAAGCCTTTCTTCCCTGACCAGTCATCAGTTCTTCAACTTCTTCAACTGTATTTCTAGGCAATGCATTGCTGGGGTAGAACTGGAAGGATCTGAAAATAGGGTATAACTGATGTAGAACACCCCACAAAGGTGAGAACCATCTGAGCTATGTGGGCTGAGAATGGTGTCACTAATCTGCCTTGACCGTAAGGGTGAAGGAAACCCTTTTAACCTCCAACAACTGCTGTGACTGGCTGTTCTGCCTCTAAACGCGAAGAAAATGGGGAAAGCAGCTGGCCAGAGGAATCCATCTGCCCTAGGCAGATTGTAAATCCTTGTCAGAATTGTAGCTTTTGATACCAAACCCAAGGGTCCAGTGGAGACAAAAATCATATTTCTCTCACTGTGATCCTGGGCCAGCTGAACTTCACATGCCTGAAAGTAAAAAGCTGTTCTTAGATTAATTTAAAGAGTAAATCAGTTTGAAGAAGGGCTTTATGCTTATATGGCTTCACCGTGCTTTCAAAGCCTGCTTTCTTTCAAAAGCACACAGCAAACACTCTAAACCATCATTTGGGAGACAGATACCTCTTATTTTGTTACTCTGTACTAAACAGTAAATACTTTGTGTGTAGTTATTTCCTGAGAGAGAGCACTGACATGCTGACACCGCTGTGCTTGTACTCTGTGAGACCTCCTGCTAAAGCTGTGTCCTGTGGGACAGTGATTTGTAGCCTGGCTACTTGTCGTAGCCAGTGGTTAACATGTGGTGGTGCAGAATTTCTCCCATGTGGTTTGACTTACAGGTCTTTGGACAAACATCTTTACTAGGAATTTGCTGGATGGCTTGTACTGGTCCTCAAATTCAAATGAATTCTGGGAGCGATGGGCCAAAGATATGGTAGATATAGGTAAGAGCTTCAAAACCAGCATTTGTTTTTGACCAGGAGAGGATTGAGAAAGATTGCTGATCTCTGTGAATAATCTCTCACACGTCCTCCCTAAACTGCTGCGTGTTGTGTTGCCTCACGTGGATCTTCCAGCATGATTTCACCTGTGGCAGGGTGATCACTATGTGATGTTTCCATCTTATTTTATTTTGAACGCAGAGGCACACTTCGTGCTAGTTACCAATATTTTTCATTTAAAGTTTGCTCATGGTCTGTTAAATAACTCCTGCCATGACTGCAAATGAGAAGGGTGGCTTTTACTTGCAGGCAAAGTACAAAGCCAGTGTGTCATTTGAAAGAGTGAAAGACAAAAGCTGTGCTTGCTTTAAACGAGAAAACAACCATCTCTTTTTTTAAATGGGATTGATCATGTACACATGTTTTCAAGCAGACTACAAGAAACAGGGCAGGGGGAGGGACCCAGCAGAGGTGCCTGGTAGAACAAATTGCTGCTGATTTTTCTCACAATTCCTTCTCTATTTCAGAAAAACACTCACCCGAGGAAGATATCACTGTCATCGAGCCTCCGTCTTGTTTGTCAGGGAAGTTATATGAGATATTTCAGGATATCATGACCAAGCGTCCACTACTGGGAAAGTCTCATAACTTCCTGAGAGGCTTAGAATTTCATAAGGATTATATCCATCGGAAAAAATTTATTGAATGGAAAGGTAACTGCAACAAAGAGTTAGCTGCGGTGTGCAGGTAACATCTCTGAACTTTTTTTGGTTTAGACTTTGGAAATCTCACATGTAGAGATATTTTCTCAGGGTTTGGAAAACTGCTGAGATGGAACTATGTTCATGGTGTCTGATTCTTTAGGGTGACAGGTTAAAAGGAACTAGCCCATGGACCACTCTTTCACCTCCTGAAGATATCCGTAATTTGGGTCAAGGCGTGCTCTTCTACAGGAGGTTTGTCTCTCTGTATAGGTATAGTCCTTGAAAGATTCAGAAAGGGTCAGATCTTTTGAGGTCAGGAAACAGAGGTAACACCGGAAGCATAAAATAGCAGGTTATTATGTGGATCAGATGAAAGAAAGGACTGGCAGCACGCATGAGGCTGCCCACGTGTGGTATTTCTGCCTGATGATTTGTCCACTCAGAGACCTCTCTTTAACCCAAGATCCAACCACAGAAGGTTAAAGCCACGTAGGTTTAGACTGTATATGTTAAACGAATAGAACGCCTCGACCTGAACAGCGGTTTTCTATGGGCTGCGCTCCGCAGGCAGGCGAAGGAAACGTCCTAATAGTTTTTACTCAAAATCTATGAAACAAGCTGTGAAATGACAGCAAGGGGATGAAACTGAGGTCTTGTGCATCACAAACCTTCCTGTAATCCCAGCGTCCTCATTTGTTCCATGAGCAGGTAGCAGTGTGGTAGGACTCCGCATTATTAAGGTTAATCCGACTTCAGCAAGTAAGCGCACGTTCTCTGCCTCCTCTCAGTCCTTCTCTTTGGCAACTTGTGTTTTCTCTCCCCTGTTTTGTGCAAGTTACAACCATTTCTGTTCCTGGCTGCTATTGCTACGTGGTTTGCTGACAATGGCAAGTGATGGTGGAGCTTTTTTGTGGGTTAAGGCAGAGCCCACAGTGCCAAGTGCTTTCAAAATGTTCAGTAGGCAAAAAGTTCATGTCCTAAAAGAGTCTAAGGAAACAAGTGAGAGAAGGAGAAAACAAGTGGCGTAAGAAAAGGGTGAGAGAAGGAGCAAGCGAGTAGCTTAAGAAGGTGGATGAAGGATAAAATTGTCAGTAAATATTAAAAAAAAATCATTTTCCTTACATTTGCTGACTAGGAATTTTGTAAAGGCAGATGGGTAGGAGCAGATTGCAAGGAGGATTTGGAGGAAGAGAGCGTAGGGACACTAAGGACTACCTCAGGGTACGTATTCTACAAGTAAGGTAAAGTTAGCGAAACGCATGAAATCTGGAGTGGGAAAAGGGAAACTGAAAGACTGGAGTGGGAAAAGATGGCAGATTTTGAATCCTCTTTCGGCTACTTCCACGAGACCAAGCTAAAACCAGGCATGGATTGCTCTAGGAGCAAGATGCCAGCGCGGTGAGCAGAAATGTCATAGGTGGAACCCCCAAAATACAGAGGGAGCTCAGGTTGTCTGAGCTGATTAAGACAAGGCTTTGAATGGCATGTGAAAAGCCTAACTTTTGTGGTGAGAAATTTGAGAGCTCATGGCCTGGAATTAGTGTAATGCGTTGACAGTAGGGTTCATGCTGTCAAGGGAGTTCCTGAGGCACAGCTTCTTTAAAGTTCCTTTTTGGGTATGGGATGGAAAGGAGACTCTCCCAAGGAAACGCTTACTTCTAATTCCCGTATCCAGCCATGAATAAGTGCTGTACAGTTCCATCTCCGTGATACAAAAATGGGAGTCACGGAATTTCAACTAAAAATGATCACCGTGCCAAAAACCCCTTAAAAACTCTGCTGTGTTTCTTCCGCGAGGGACTGCAAACGTATCTGTCATTACAGCCGAATCTGTGAATTCCCAGCAGTCACAAATGGTAAAATAAGCAATTAATTTTGTAAAGACCTGACAGTGAGGGAATGGAAAACAATCTGAGTTATTACTTCAAGCTGCTGTCAAACGTTCCAGACTGTGGAACAAGCGAGAGCTGCTCTGCGTGTTTTAAATCAACACAGCAGAACGAGGCCAAGGAGGCAGAGAGACCAAAAGAAGTAGAGTGCTGGAACTTACCTGCAGTATTTCTGTGATCAGGTTCTTAAAATACCCAAATGATTTAAGGCTCAAGGGCTCTGCTCTGGGCTTTGCTGCCTCATTTTGTGAGCTTGAGGAGCACTCTTAAAGCACTGTTTTGACATTTAAAACCATGGCAAAGTATTTCTTATTCCATGGGACTAGAAATGGTTCCAGGGGAATAAGAGTCCACAGGGCAGACAGATGGGGTTGCTAGCAGAGAAACAAGAGTCTAGCTATCAGAAACCGGCTTTAGATCTCAGCTTGCCGTTTGGCGTAATCCCCTTTTAGCTCCTTTTGGCGTTAGTGCGAGGTCTAATAAATTCAAGCAATATTTTAAGCTGTGTGGATGATGTAGGATTTTTTGGCAGCATGGCTTAGATAATTTATATGAGAGATCGCTAATTTGTATGAGAGATCACTTAAGCTAATTTATATGAGAGGTCACTGAAAGCAGGTTGAGGTCAGATTCTTCATCCCGGGTGAGGACTCCAACCCTGAGAACGCAAAACCAAAAAAAGAGCAACGCAAAAGTGCAGCGATGTACTGCATTTGTTGGACTTCTTGCTACACCGTGGAATTATTTTTGTTGCTTGCATTTTTCCCAGTTCTTAGGGGAAAAAAAAATCGGCTAAAGTGTGTTCTGTGAGAAATCACTCCCCAGAGCAGCTGTGGGTCCGACGGAGCCTGTTTCTCACCAGTTCTCTGCCGGGCTGCCTCACGGCCTGCCTCTGTGAGTGTGCTTGGGGGAGTGTGGTCACAGGCCAGATGTGCACAGATGTGCAGTTCGGAGGGCGTGCTCCTGAGGCCACGTTTGTGGGCTCACAGCATGGAGGGAGGTGAGCCTGGTCTTGAGGGCAACCAGGGGGCTGCCCTTAACATGGAGCACAGACAGAATTACTGACTCCTCCTTTCCTACCAAGGCACCACTAACTATATTCAAAATGTTTTTCAGACACTGTGCTGGACGGTTTCCCTAACAATCTGACACCGCTGCAGAAATATCTTCGCCTGATTGATGTTGGCTATTTCATCAACACCAGTGGTGCAGCACTTTTCAAGCCAGAGAGGAATGTAGATGTCATTATCTCACTTGATTATAGTTTGGGGAATGTGTTCAAGGTAAGAAGATTAACACGCTTTGCTTCTTGCAGCCCTGGTAAAACTCTTCTTGTGCTGTTAAAACTTCTAAGTCAGTGGCTGTCTAAGTCTTGATCATACACTCAAGAGAAAAACAGTCACTGTATCTTAGGGGAGGAAAGAAACTTCCTTCAAGACCAGAACTATAGAAGCTGTTAGGCTCTTTTCTCCGTGGTGCATTGCAGCACAGACTTCCCAGGATCCTCAGGGAGCTGCAGTAACAATTGGTTGCTGGAGACGTGACCTTGATCTGTCCTGGTCTGTCCACACGGCAAAGTCTAAGTGTGGCTTTTGGTCATTCCCTCTAGCTGTGATAAACATGACAGGGTGGTAAAAGGCATCTTCTGACTTGTGGTGAGCGGTGGCAGAAAGTACAGTTTGTACTGTGGCTCCTTTGGACTACACGTTGCAGAGCGATTCTAGGGACTGAATTCAGTTGCCATAGTACTTCTATGATAGCTCAGTAAACCTGATTCTCGTCTTAGTGTTGGCTTTAAGGCAATGGCATTCTGTGTCCACAGCAATTAGAGATGACATACAAATATTGCAAGATACAAAAAATCCCGTTTCCCAAAGTCGAGCTGAGTAAAGAAGAAGAGAAGAACCCAAAGGAATGTTACGTGTTTTCGGATGCCGAGGACCCCAGAGCACCCATAGTAATTCATTTCCCCCTGGTGAATGACACCTTTAAGGAGTTCAAGGAGCCTGGTAAGCTCAGTCAATGAAACTATACTTACTAGTTGAGTTTGGGCCGTTTGTCTTTCTACAGCATGGATCCTACTTGTCCTTTGTAGCAATAAGCTTAAGCGAGGGCACAGCCTCTGTGTGAGACCCTCCTGTCTCCTGTCTCCTACCCAAGACAGTCATACATGTATATTTGCCTCCTCCACTGGGCTGTGAATGAGCGTGCTCGCTCATCTGTCGGGCCAGCTTTAGGTTACTGCATTCAGCTCAAAGTACACGAGTTTCCACCATGGCAGAGGAGAAGGAGGTGTCAGCTCTTTTCCCGTTAAGCTGGTCATGTTAACCTTCTCACCAAAACTGGAATTATGTTCCCCATATACAGTGACTCTATCTCTCATAGGTATCTCAGGCAGGTCCATGCCTCTACTGACTAGCCTCCAGGTACTGCTCGGGAGGCAGGTTAGCCAACCAGAGCCGACTCAGTGATGTTGAGTAAGACACAACTCACTGCAAGGCATGCTGGGGAAGGCAGCGCTTGCAATGGTAAGGTGTTGGGGAAAGAGTAGGGCCAGAATTCCTCCTTGATCTAGAAGAGATCGAGAACATCTGCCAGCTGCTTCTTCCCTCACCTTCCTCCTATCAATTCAAGACCTAGCAGTAAGCAGGCAGGCTGGGCACTGGTTGCTTCTCCCATACTCTCATGCCTTTGTGCCAACCACTATCTAGATGGAGAGAATTAACAAGTGTCTCTAGCAGTAATAAGAATGATTTTTGTGGCTCAGGAGTCAGAGCAGAAGGAACGGGCACATGGCTCGGTCAAGTAATTCTGTTGTGAACATGTTCAGAAAAGTGAATGGTAGGAGAGGGCGGGGATGCAATGTTTACTTGGCATAAGGGTAAGAAGCATGAAGTTACTGAGCTTGTGGGATACTCTGCAAGAATCAGACAGGCGGTGTCGTCTTGGTGCCTTTGCTGTCCGACTTCCTTAACCTGAGACCTTCCTCCGTGCTGGACCTCTTACAGCAACTAGCCCTGAAGTATCTCACGCATCACCTTCTGAGTTACCAGGTCACGGGGAACTTGTGCTCTCCTTTGCTACTGCTCAACACAGCAGGCAGAGCATTCACTCTCCCGGCATTACTGAAAATGGTAGGACTGGGAGCGCAGCGGAACGGCTGTCTCGGAGGGAATGTTTGGGGAAGGTCACGAACAGCAGCAGAACGGATTAAGTGAAGCTCCTTTTCTGCTATGGTGTTCACCAGTGCCCAGAGAGGAAGTGCAGTAAGAGATACACCAACAAACCCGCTTCTACTGGGTGTCACATTTACCACGTGTACTGGGTGTCTACCCAGGAGAGGGGACTAGGCTTGTTCAGGGGCGGCTGGAGACGGTCCAAGATACACAGTGAGGTACGGCCATTGAGCAGTGGCCAGCAGGCAAAACCGGTGAGTGCTTTAGAGTCTCTCTGAATGAAAGATGGATGAGGTTATGCAGAGCGAAGCAGCTGCTGCAGCTCCTCAGCGCTCCAGGCCCAAATTCGTGCGCTGTGACGCTCACCTGCAGCCGGTGATTCACCGAGCTGAGTCTTGGCCACGGATTCATCCATCAAACTCACAGCCAGCGACGGACGTGGGTGGTTGGGGAGGAGGGACCTTGGCAACCTGCTTGGTGGATTTCAAGCTTAACAGAGGAGCTTTTCATTTCTCGATGACTGAGAGACACCTGGCGGAATGTCGGTACTTATTTTTTTTTGCTTTTAACTGTTTAAATTCTGGAAAAGAGAATCAGCTTGTGACTTGCCCGTTTACAATGCAACTACGGACTGTGCTTAGGTGTGCTTGAGGCAGATGCAGCTGTATCCAGATGTGGATAGCGCAGATAATACATCTCTCTCAATATTGGGAGGCTCAGTGCAGCAAAATGTGGACATTTTTAATACAGCCGCTTCTAGTGACAACCTGTGCCCAGCACTCTGAAATCACACTGCCCAGAAACCACTAGGTTAGAATAAAACCTGTAATGTCTCAAGTAAAATTCACGTGTCATTTTAGACCTGCTATTATAGACTCTGGTATTATAAGGAATATCTCAGCAGGCTGTAGCCCCACTGACATTTGTGGTTTGGGCATATTTGATTCAGACTGCAAGGAGATAGGTTAAAAGCAGACAAAAAAACGTAGCTAAACATTTTGTAGAGGCATAAATATGGGGTGATTAAGTCCCTGGTGGAGGTAATTAGGGTGTCCTTTTAAGCAAAAAGATTGACCTGACAGGGAGGATGGATGTTGGGTTAACCTGAGGCTGAGTGGAAGGCGTGGAAGGAGGAGAGGCTGACGTGGGGTGCTCTGTGCCCTCTGTACCTCCTCACTCTGCAGCCGGCAGTCCTGCATGGTTAGCATCGCCAGGCTTTCTTGTCTGTACGATGTGCTCCGCTCGCTCTAGCTGGCGGGTACGCCCGCGTCACTGCTCATCGAGGTCTGATCATGGATTTGGAAAGATGTTCCAGGTGTGTGGCCTGTCTGAGGGCCAGACTTACGGAGTCTGGGAAAGGATGTGGACCTGGGGGCACGCTGCCCAGGAATGACTGTCTGCAGGCCAGCATGAGGGAGAAGGTAACTTCCTGACCGCCAGTCTGAGCTTTCGCAGGAGGGGAAAGGAGGAGCCGCTGGGAAAGCTGACCAGGAATGGCTCTTTCAAGCGGGGCGGGGCGGGGGTGCAGTCTTTCCTGGAGGCTGTTTTTAACGCTGGGTTCTGCCAAGTAGATCCGTCATCTCTAACACCATGTGTTTCGTGCTCCAGATTGAGCTCACTGTGGCTGCTTTTGTCTTTCTCTGCAGGGGTAAAGCGCTGCGTCTCAGAGATGGAAGAAGGTGAAGTAAATCTGGAGAGCAACGGCTCACCCTATTACCTCATCAGGCTAATCTACTCCTCTGAAAATTTTGACAAACTCGTGAACCTGAGCACGTACAATATTCTCAATAACAAAGACCTGCTCCTCCAGGCAATCCGGAGTGCCGTAGAACGGAGGAGAAGCAGCAGGACTGGGAGTCTCCCCAGCCACTCTGGAGCTGGGTACCTCTAGGCTGGGTTTTTGCACCGTTTCCCACTGAAGGCTACGACAGTCACATCACAACACTTCACAGTCACATCGTAAGATGTCACAGTCACATTACAACACGCCGCATCACAGTGTTCATTATTTGCAGGAAACTGAGGAAACCTGTACCGTTCTCATCTTGCCTTGTTCCAGGTTGCTAGCTTTCAAAAGGGCTTATTTAATTTCCTCCCCCCAAGTTTTCAGACCATGAAAGCCTCACGCCGTGGTCTTACTCGTTAAGAAATGAGGGTCCTGGTTAGCAGAGACCTTCCAGGATCTCCCCAATGTTGTAGAATATGTTGGTGGCGGTAGTGATAGTGATAGTTCTTCGTACGTGCCTGTCCCCTCAAGCCTGAGCCTGTTGTCAGTGTCTTCTCAATGCTTCCTCACAAACCAAGTCCTGGCCATCTGCATTTAGTAACGTCCGGATTTTCAGATAGGCTGAGCAAGTAGAATTTGCACTGAATTGGTGGGCTCAGCGTTGAAGACAGGCCAAAGCGTGATATATAGCTGTGAACAGCGGCCAAACTGCAACGTGCACAATTGCATTCTGTCTGGCCGATTCCCCTTGCTGATTTAGGAATGGCTCCTTTTTTCCATTGCTCTGCAAGAGTTTGGCACAGAAACGCTTCTCCAGACCGCCTCGAGGGGGGCGGTTACATTTCAAAGAGAAAGGACAAGAGCTGCAGAGGCTGAGTGCAGTTCTTTTGAGTGTTGTCTGGAGGAAAAACTCTGCATAAGGCACGAGTGATTGTATTGATTTATATGGGTCATGCCTTTATGCTTTAAAAAGCTCGAAGCAAGGTTTTGATAACAGAAAATCGAGGTGAATAGACTGAAGTGCATTTAATTTAGTAATCATGAGCAAGACATAAGCTGGTGCTCCTTACGTATGTAGACTGAAAGTAGGATGAAATTTTCACACCCAGAAGGCTTTTTTCCCTCACAGTCCTCTATCCCTAGCATCATAGGCAAGGTATTTTTAATAGGTGCTACACTAAAATAGAGCACAAATAAAAGAAGGTATTTTTTTACCACACCTCCTTGCTGGGGGAAAATACTTGGAAAAATGACACCTGGCTTTCATTTGCTTTGGAGTGCAGTGAGAGCCTTTGCCTCGAACTAGGAGCTTGGAACATCTTTATGGCCATCCACTGTATTAAAAAGATGGTAGGGGAGGATGCTGAGCAGCACGAAATAGAGCTCCATGTAAGTCAGAGAAGTTTCCAGATGTTCTAGCACTGAAGGATTTGGACCTTTATCTGGCTTATTTAATCCAAACACAGCAAATTCATCAGAACCTCCAAGGAAAATCTTACACATTGCTTCTGTGTTGGAAATTTGCTTGATATCTAGAATTAGTTTTAATTGAAATCTGAAGTCAGACAAAGTGAAACAGGAGTCTGCCTTTTTGGCATATGCAGGCAGCGTTCAAGCTCAAAGGGAGAGCATTTACAAAGGCTTCATTGCTTGAACCCTGCATCCACTAACTGCTGCTTCTGCTGCAAGCAACAGCACTGAATGAGCCTCAGCAATATTCCTTGTACAGTGCTTACGTACTGAGCTAAGTAACACCGTGGAGAACCTGAGGAGTCTTAACAGCTGGGATGGGATGCCCTGTTTTCATGCTCCTCCGGCTGGTCCTATGAAGAAACCCCTTCCCATAACCAGCTTTTCTAGAACAAAAGCTGATTCCAGCATTACTGCAAAGAGGCTGCGTGCTCCCACATCCCACAGCCTTGCTCCCACAGACTGTGGTCTGGTGCACCCTGAGTCCCCCAGGCTCCACCACGGGGCTCCACAGCTAGTTGGTGGTTGACCCCCTGCTCGTCTCAGCCAGGCAGCAGGAGCGAAAAGGATGGGCAAGGAGTGAGTGGTGCCATCAAGCTGCCTGTTACCATGCCCTCACTGCATTGGTGGGCTTGGGGAGTCAAACTGCTGCTCGTGTCTTCCAATGTTGTGCTGTTAGACAGGAGGTGCAAAGGGCTGAGCTGGAGGAGAGGGCTGGGGGCTGAGGAGCTTGTGGGGGAGTCCCAGTACTAGCAGCTGATAGTTACTCCTCTGCTACAGTGGTTAAAGGCCTCCCTTCAGTGAGGGACACAGAGTGGGATTTCTTTTGACCCTAAACTGCTATCTTGAAGACTTGGCCTTCAGGAACAGCGATTTAGGGCAGCTCCCACCAAGATACAGCAGATCCGTCAGGATCAAGACCACCAGTGATGTTACGTCGCTGCCTTCTCATTACCTGATGTTCATTTTGCAGACAGGAACACTGTTTTACCTCATCTACCTAATCTTTATGCTCTGCTGCTGCAAAAAGATGTCCCCGTTTTGGACAACAGGGAGTGACCTGTAACCCTCCAGAACCTTGGCAGCACGTGCCCAGCGGTGAGGCGGCTCAGCCACACTGAGGAAATTTGGTGACTCCAAATGCGCCGCAGACCGGTAACTGGAGCGTGTTCGGTGCTTTACACCGGTTAATTTTACAGCCCAGAGGCACAGACAAGCGTGTGCTCCTTGATCTCCTTGGGGCCACCTGTGGTACCCCAGTAGCCTTAAATGGTAATAGTTTTTTAAAATACGTTTTTGCATTTCAAAGCCTGAAATTATGTGAGGACTTAATCACGGCCCATCCGAATGGTGGTTTGTTTTGGTTTGGTATTTTTCTGTTTTCATAGCATGACATTGAGGGAGTATGTTGCCAGCCTGATGATGTGGCAGGAGGACCTGGAAGGCTGCTGGAGGACTCTGTAGGGTGGAAGGACCCACACCTGAAACAGCTTCTTGGGAGGTGGTGGCTGGCACATGCAGTCCCCCATTAGCATGGGTCAGAGCTTGCTAACTGGCACAGCCTGAAGCCCACGAAACTGCGGAGCAGAGCTGCAGTGACGTACAGCTGATCAGCGACCTGCGCTCACATCTGCTCCTTGGTCCTTGCTTCCTTTAGGGTGTACAAGGAGTCCGAGGGACTGGACCATTGAAACGCCACATGTTGGTTTCCCAGAGGTTGTATGTTTTTGTTCCTTGTGCCCAGTCTTGCCGGGCCTTGTGCCACTTGCTGTCAAATGGCTCTTTGAGGGGAGCGCACGAAAACCAAAGCAGGCACTGCCCAGAGAACGCTGTCTCTCTGCATCTCACCCTAAAAAGGCTTGTGTGAAAAGGCACTTGGCATGCTTATAAACTGGACCTGGATGTTCTGGCGTTATGTTTGCTTAACCACCGAAGAGGAATGCGTGTGCGCACCAACCTCACCCGAAATGCATCTGCTCTCAGATGAACAGTTTGCTGGGAACCACCCCCAGATACAAATCTTGCTATCTGCTGCCAAGCAAAGGAAATGAAAGTTTGTTCTTATAACTGTTAGCTACTCTTTATAGGAATTCTTGCTTGCATCTTTTAACCATTTAATAATATATTAATTAAAAATAAAATATTGCAAAGGAGCACCAGACCCATTAAAGTCTTTACGTGCTTAAACACGAGACGATGTTTTTTTTGTTAGCGCTACTTACGCTAAGGTGTCTGCTGAGCACTTTGAGGGACATTTACTGGTTCAAGATTGGGTGGAAAAATCAGAGACAATACATTCTGGTTTACAAAGCCCTTGAGAGCCTGAAAAAAAGGTGAAATAAACTCTACCTCCTGCGGTAAAAGCCTCCTCAGTTGAATGGCACAAGGCAGGGTGGGAAGGGAGCTATACTGAGCCACAGCCGAGGCACAGCTTTGGTTTGCCTCTTTGTGATTTGATTTAAATGGGCACAGCAGTCTGCCTTTCATGGAACTTTCCTGTTATCCATTAAATGCTGAATTTAAAAGAAAGGTTTTTATTTTTTTTCTTAAAGTAGCTAAACATCAGATTAACAATAAAGGAAATTGCATTCTGTCTGGCCGATTCCCCTTGCTGATTTAGGAATGGCTCCTTTTTTCCATTGCTCTGCAAGAGTTTGGCACAGAAACGCTTCTCCAGACCGCCTCGAGGGGGGCGGTTACATTTCAAAGAGAAAGGACAAGAGCTGCAGAGGCTGAGTGCAGTTCTTTTGAGTGTTGTCTGGAGGAAAAACTCTGCATAAGGCACGAGTGATTGTATTGATTTATATGGGTCATGCCTTTATGCTTTAAAAAGCTCGAAGCAAGGTTTTGATAACAGAAAATCGAGGTGAATAGACTGAAGTGCATTTAATTTAGTAATCATGAGCAAGACATAAGCTGGTGCTCCTTACGTATGTAGACTGAAAGTAGGATGAAATTTTCACACCCAGAAGGCTTTTTTCCCTCACAGTCCTCTATCCCTAGCATCATAGGCAAGGTATTTTTAATAGGTGCTACACTAAAATAGAGCACAAATAAAAGAAGGTATTTTTTTACCACACCTCCTTGCTGGGGGAAAATACTTGGAAAAATGACACCTGGCTTTCATTTGCTTTGGAGTGCAGTGAGAGCCTTTGCCTCGAACTAGGAGCTTGGAACATCTTTATGGCCATCCACTGTATTAAAAAGATGGTAGGGGAGGATGCTGAGCAGCACGAAATAGAGCTCCATGTAAGTCAGAGAAGTTTCCAGATGTTCTAGCACTGAAGGATTTGGACCTTTATCTGGCTTATTTAATCCAAACACAGCAAATTCATCAGAACCTCCAAGGAAAATCTTACACATTGCTTCTGTGTTGGAAATTTGCTTGATATCTAGAATTAGTTTTAATTGAAATCTGAAGTCAGACAAAGTGAAACAGGAGTCTGCCTTTTTGGCATATGCAGGCAGCGTTCAAGCTCAAAGGGAGAGCATTTACAAAGGCTTCATTGCTTGAACCCTGCATCCACTAACTGCTGCTTCTGCTGCAAGCAACAGCACTGAATGAGCCTCAGCAATATTCCTTGTACAGTGCTTACGTACTGAGCTAAGTAACACCGTGGAGAACCTGAGGAGTCTTAACAGCTGGGATGGGATGCCCTGTTTTCATGCTCCTCCGGCTGGTCCTATGAAGAAACCCCTTCCCATAACCAGCTTTTCTAGAACAAAAGCTGATTCCAGCATTACTGCAAAGAGGCTGCGTGCTCCCACATCCCACAGCCTTGCTCCCACAGACTGTGGTCTGGTGCACCCTGAGTCCCCCAGGCTCCACCACGGGGCTCCACAGCTAGTTGGTGGTTGACCCCCTGCTCGTCTCAGCCAGGCAGCAGGAGCGAAAAGGATGGGCAAGGAGTGAGTGGTGCCATCAAGCTGCCTGTTACCATGCCCTCACTGCATTGGTGGGCTTGGGGAGTCAAACTGCTGCTCGTGTCTTCCAATGTTGTGCTGTTAGACAGGAGGTGCAAAGGGCTGAGCTGGAGGAGAGGGCTGGGGGCTGAGGAGCTTGTGGGGGAGTCCCAGTACTAGCAGCTGATAGTTACTCCTCTGCTACAGTGGTTAAAGGCCTCCCTTCAGTGAGGGACACAGAGTGGGATTTCTTTTGACCCTAAACTGCTATCTTGAAGACTTGGCCTTCAGGAACAGCGATTTAGGGCAGCTCCCACCAAGATACAGCAGATCCGTCAGGATCAAGACCACCAGTGATGTTACGTCGCTGCCTTCTCATTACCTGATGTTCATTTTGCAGACAGGAACACTGTTTTACCTCATCTACCTAATCTTTATGCTCTGCTGCTGCAAAAAGATGTCCCCGTTTTGGACAACAGGGAGTGACCTGTAACCCTCCAGAACCTTGGCAGCACGTGCCCAGCGGTGAGGCGGCTCAGCCACACTGAGGAAATTTGGTGACTCCAAATGCGCCGCAGACCGGTAACTGGAGCGTGTTCGGTGCTTTACACCGGTTAATTTTACAG
This sequence comes from Bucorvus abyssinicus, assembly GCA_009769605.1. Classification (NCBI taxonomy): domain Eukaryota; kingdom Metazoa; phylum Chordata; class Aves; order Bucerotiformes; family Bucorvidae; genus Bucorvus; species Bucorvus abyssinicus. Next base: position 17,704,992 of record CM020042.1, on the reverse strand, counting down.
CCCAGAGGCACAGACAAGCGTGTGCTCCTTGATCTCCTTGGGGCCACCTGTGGTACCCCAGTAGCCTTAAATGGTAATAGTTTTTTAAAATACGTTTTTGCATTTCAAAGCCTGAAATTATGTGAGGACTTAATCACGGCCCATCCGAATGGTGGTTTGTTTTGGTTTGGTATTTTTCTGTTTTCATAGCATGACATTGAGGGAGTATGTTGCCAGCCTGATGATGTGGCAGGAGGACCTGGAAGGCTGCTGGAGGACTCTGTAGGGTGGAAGGACCCACACCTGAAACAGCTTCTTGGGAGGTGGTGGCTGGCACATGCAGTCCCCCATTAGCATGGGTCAGAGCTTGCTAACTGGCACAGCCTGAAGCCCACGAAACTGCGGAGCAGAGCTGCAGTGACGTACAGCTGATCAGCGACCTGCGCTCACATCTGCTCCTTGGTCCTTGCTTCCTTTAGGGTGTACAAGGAGTCCAAGGGACTGGACCATTGAAACGCCACATGTTGGTTTCCCAGAGGTTGTATGTTTTTGTTCCTTGTGCCCAGTCTTGCCGGGCCTTGTGCCACTTGCTGTCAAATGGCTCTTTGAGGGGAGCGCACGAAAACCAAAGCAGGCACTGCCCAGAGAACGCTGTCTCTCTGCATCTCACCCTAAAAAGGCTTGTGTGAAAAGGCACTTGGCATGCTTATAAACTGGACCTGGATGTTCTGGCGTTATGTTTGCTTAACCACCGAAGAGGAATGCGTGTGCGCACCAACCTCACCCGAAATGCATCTGCTCTCAGATGAACAGTTTGCTGGGAACCACCCCCAGATACAAATCTTGCTATCTGCTGCCAAGCAAAGGAAATGAAAGTTTGTTCTTATAACTGTTAGCTACTCTTTATAGGAATTCTTGCTTGCATCTTTTAACCATTTAATAATATATTAATTAAAAATAAAATATTGCAAAGGAGCACCAGACCCATTAAAGTCTTTACGTGCTTAAACACGAGACGATGTTTTTTTTGTTAGCGCTACTTACGCTAAGGTGTCTGCTGAGCACTTTGAGGGACATTTACTGGTTCAAGATTGGGTGGAAAAATCAGAGACAATACATTCTGGTTTACAAAGCCATTGCGAGCCTGAAAAAAAAGTGACATAAACTCTACCTCCTGCGGTAAAAGCCTCCTCAGTTGAATGGCACAAGGCAGGGTGGGAAGGGAGCTATACTGAGCCACAGCCGAGGCACAGCTTTGGTTTGCCTCTTTGTGATTTGATTTAAATGGGCACAGCAGTCTGCCTTTCATGGAACTTTCCTGTTATCCATTAAATGCTGAATTTAAAAGAAAGGTTTTTATTTTTTTTCTTAAAGTAGCTAAACATCAGATTAACAATAAAGGAAAACGCACCAGCTTCCCATTACTTTAATTTGCTGTATTTTTTGTGACAGCAGCTCCAGCAGAGGTGCAGCAGGCGAGAGAGCTGGCCGTGTTCTTATGTCACAATAAAAAACTTCGTAAAGACTTTATTTGTTTATTTTTCTCCATCATTCTATCAGGCTCTATAACTTGTTTAACTGGGGTCAGTGACCTAGTGTGTGGCCTCATCTTTACAGTCTGGTCCTCAGTCTTAGCCACTGAAAAGGAACTAGTCATACAGCGTAGCTGTTGGGATGGTGGGTTTGGAGTATGAGTGTGTCCTCACACAAGTACACTCATGTGCAGGCACGTGTGTGCGTGTGCACACGTCTGTCCATCAAGAAGGTTCTATCTAGTCCCCTAGAGGAAAAGATTCAGGTCATCATATCTATCCACAGAATCCAGAAATTTCATAGCATTGTTGCCCAAGTTTTCATTTTAATTTGTTCCAATGCCTTAACTCTGCGTTGACTGCTGGAAGCTGTGCTGAGGTAGCCTGGAGGCTACCAGCCTAGCCAAGAGGAAATGAAAGGGGAGCCTCACAGTAAAAGTCGATGGAGTCTCAGAGTGGTCTTCATTACTTAGATTCAGGTGTCTTATTTAACATATGAAGAGGAACCAAAGAGCTCTAGGGGCAGGAGACTGCCACTTCAGTTTATGGAAGCAGTGGAAATAGACCAAACCTCATCATGGGCTACGTCAAGAGCGTGAGCCCCTTTAGTCAGGAGTGATGAGGACACATGCGTAATATGGTGAACAGTTTGGGGATGCTCAGTGCAAGGGGGGAAACAGAGACTGAAGGGGGTATGGTGGAGGGCTACCAAGATGGTCAGGCGTTTGAGAGGACACAGCGTGTGAGGGTAGACTGGTAGAGGTGCATGTGCTTAGCGTGGCAAAAGAGCAGGCAATATGACAGCACCTTCAAATGCTGAAGTGCAGGTACAAAGGTGATGGGTCCATGTTCTTCTTGGTAACTGTATATGATGTAGCAGGAGACGACAGACACAAGTCCTGGCTTGGAAGGTTCATACAAAACTTTATGAAACTACTTACTCAGAGCAGCCACTAAAGATCACTCAGAGATACCGTGAAATTGCCGTCCTCAGAGGGTTTTCAAGGCTTGTCTAGACAAAACCATTCCTGATCTGATCTAGTCTTGATGATTATTTGGCTTTGAGTAAGACACGGAATTCCAGACGTCCAGAGGTCACATCCCACCAACACTTCGGCATTTAGCTGAAGCAGTGGTACCTATTCATAGTATGCATTATACTAGCTAGAGAAGACGGACTCCTACTGATGTGGTCACCTGCCTTTATTGCACTTCTGCTGCTGCATCATGCGGGGAGTTTGCTGCATGCACTGTGGGGATAAAAATTTGGTAATTTGTGTGCACCTGACACTGTTCAGCTATAAGAATTTGGAAGTGTGAAAAAGGACAATAGTGTAATGAGAACAAGCTGATACTCACACAGGTAACGTATTATTGGACATGGCTTTTTCCTTCCCCCATATTTCCCCCTATTTCCTACTCAGTGCAGCTTCAATTCAGGCTCTTGTTAATCAACACAGTTTTTGGTCTTTCTGAGAGCAGTGGTCTGGGGACTAGACTTCCTCCTTGCTATCCTGCTTTTCCTCTCCTTTTACACTGAAAGACTGATAGTTCATGCGTTATTTTAGTTAAAGATTCCGTTAAAATTGAGTAACACTGCAGGACTTTTTTTCCTGGTAACCTCATCCAGAAAGAATTTGCAAATAGTTAGGGACTTGTTGGTTAATGTGTTGTAAAAATGAAAGATTGTGGAGACTACAAAACACTGCAGGAATTATATAACAAACGTTCCCTTTGAGACTTCTGCTTCTGTGGTGTACACCCCACCCACCCCTCTTCTACCTTATGCGTTGAGATCTGCAAAGCTACTTGCGGGTGGCTGCTGTTCACTCACAGCTTGCACCTCGTGCTCTGCTTGGTGGTCCCCATTTCTGTCATGCAGCGTCACTTCGCCTGAGCTGTCTGGCTTAAAGATCCCTCTGCTCTTCCATTAGGTAACTTGGAGTAGATATCACTTTGGTGGTATGACGAATGACACAAAAATATACCAGAATGCCGTTCTGTTTAATTACATTTAATGGCTTTACTGGATTTAATAGATAATTAAAATAATTTCCAAGGGTAGTGATTAACTTAAAACATATCAATACTTTTCCAGAGGACGGGGTTAAGATATAATGGCGAAGGGTCTGGTATTCATTGAGGCAAATGTCATTTTTCTCTTCCTGCTTCTAGTTTTGTTTTATTACCGCTTTGTTCCAGGTTTAGGGTGGTGATGGAGGCTCGTGTCAGTGCAGTCCCAGCTTCCTTAACATCTCTGGAAAATTCTGCAGACTCTCTCTCTCGTTTGATTTTGAAGGAAGGTGTTCTCCTGCCAACAACATGCATCACCAGAAAATCAGGTACAATCTAGAGGAGTTTAAGTCACTCTCGTATATGTAAGAACTTGTTAGGCATCTAGCTCAGCAGCAAAAAACCCCCAGGCAGAGGGACTAGGATTTCACATCAGAGCCTGTAAGATTTTTACAGTCTCCAACTGCAACACCAATTGATTTACACTAAAGGCCAACTTTCTGAATGAGTCATGAGAGCTGCTGGACCAGGCAGTCCAACAGTCGCTTTATCTGGAACAGCACAGCTTTTACAGTGAAAGTACAAATAAACCAGCACAGTCCAACTATTTAGAGGCTGTCCTAAACAGGCAACATTGATTAACAGGGTGTCACTTCTGTCCAAGAGAAAAAAGATGTCTTCTAAATAACTGGATCATGTTATAAAGTTGACAGATATTAATCTTCCCTCTCAGGGGATATGAGACCATCTTGGGCTCATATCACTCCCTGAAGTTAGGCCAGTACAGACCAAACTTCTAACTTTGGCTGTGTTTTCCATGCCTGTGTTTGAATTCTCAAAACAGCCTTTGAGGAAAGCATTCAAACACTGCAAATTTAGGCAACTCGTTTGGCTCATTAAATTAGAAGGCTGGGTTCCTTTCAGACCCTGCTGGAGAAGAGTGTTCAGAGGAAAATCCAAAGCACCGATTGTAGACTCCTGCTCTGATTCCCTCCTCTGTTGGAACAAGCCTCTCTCTCTGTTGAGCTTACGGGTAATCCAGTCTTCAGATCAGATACTTTATTTCAGTAACTTTGGTTCCTACAATAGGTGATACAAGAATTTTAGGTCATCAACCACAGCCAAGATATAGCTGACTACAGTGAGGCCCATTTTTAAAACCTGGCTGTAGCACATCATAAATGGCACAAATTAATTAAGGCAGAGCCATATTCAAGAATAATGTATGTTACTGGATTGGAATCATAGAATCATTTAGGTTGTAAAAGACTTTTAAGATCATTTAGTCTAACCATTAATCCAGCACTGCCAGGTCACCTCTAAGCCATGTCCCTCAGCACCACAGCCACACGGCTTTTAAATAATACCTCCAGGGATGGGGACTCCACCACCTCCCTGGGCAGCCTGTTCCAATGCTTCACAACCCTTTTGGGGACCAAATTTTTCCTAATATTCAGCTTAAACCTTCCCTGGTGCAATTTGAAGCCATTTCCTCTTGTCCTATTGCTTGTTACTTGGGAAAGCAGAATGACCCCCATCTCGCTACAACCTCCTTTCAGGTAGCTGCAGAGAGCAATAAGGTCTCCCCTCAGCCTCCTCTTCTCCAGGCTAAACAACCCCAGTTATCTCAGCCACTCCTCGTAAGACTTGTGCTCTAGACTCTTCACCAGACTCATTGCCTTTCTCTGGACATGGTCCAGCACCTCAATGTCGTTCTTGGAGTGAGGGGCCCAAAATCGAACACAGTATTCGAGGTGTGGCCTCACCAGTGCCCAGTACAGGGGAACAATCACTTCCCTGCTCCTGCTGGCCACAGTATTTCTATGACCTTAGAGACAGAGGAACAGGACTTTTGGACTCCAGATCAATCTCCTGTTGTAGGTGACCGCTACCTGAGCACAAACAGCACTGACATCTGTTCAGTGTTGCGGCACCGAGCCCCTACCTTAGGAGTAAGCTTTTGCTGATTAGTCTTTCAGCAGAGTCTCTGTCTGGAAGGTCTGACAATCTTGTCTGGGAGGTCTCTGTGTTTGGAGTGAAATGCTGCACCATCGCTGTGGAGCGTGATCTGTTACTGTGTCCTGCAGAGTCAAAGAACACAAAAACCTTCTGGAGTAGTGTTAGAGGCACTTTGCCATTTCTGGGTCCATAAGACTTTTCTCTGAACGTCATTGTTACACTTGTGCTCTGGCTTCCTTTCCAGTAAGCCACTGCCTAGTGAGGTGTCCAGAAAGAGGTCTAAGCTTCGGAAGAAATGCTGTCGATCAAGATCCAAAGCAGCTCCTTAACAAAAGTATGAACATGGGCCTTAGGCAGGGCCCCTCCCTGGGAACAACCTGATGCTGGCTGCAGTACAACTGAAAAGATGCTTTCAAGTCGCCTTGGGCTTTCTCCTGCCAGGTCAATACTCCGCAAGGTAGCAGATGATTTGTGTACTGCTGTCGAGGCAGAGGCAGAAAGGACAGCTCAAAATGCCCCAAACTAAGGACACCTTCTCAGTCTCTTCTGTCTCTCTCACCACTGCTTGTTAAAAAACCACTTCCTTCTTCAAGGAAGTAAGAACGTACCTATATTATTCTGTAGTGATTGCAGCCAGTCCTCCATCAGTGTCTGAGAAGGTGCTGCAAAGAAATACTCTGCCCCATCTCTCAGCCTGTAAATAAGGATAGGAGAAGGTGAATTATACCTTCTGTCCTTGTGAGTGGGGCAAGCTCTACAAGACATTTTAGTTACGTCTAAGAGCATACAGTCTTAGGTGACTGTAGGCAAAAGTGCACTTCTTCACAAGACTTACCGCAGCATGAAGGCATTCTCTTTCCTGATGTAATTTACCAGCCTCTCACATTTGGCACCAGAAATGCTGAGGGACAGTAATGTGGATATGTCCTGAAGAAGAATGAAATTAAACCAAAATGTCTCCTACATCTTTCTGCTCAGATTCAATTCCATTCCAGCCTGCAGGCTGACTACACACCCATACTCTGTTTCTAACTTTATAACTAGGCTAACTGAACAGGAAGAAACACAGAAGAACAATGGACTGTTGCATTATATCTTGAAGGCAATTCTTGAATAAGATATTTCTTTTAAGGAATGTGTTTGAAAATTTCTGAAAGCTTATTATTATGTCTTATAGTTGGTATCAGTTGAACCGTTGTTGAATTTTCACTTAGTTGACATTTGAAAGAGAACTGATCGCCCCAGCCCAAAACCAAAGCAAGTGTAACTCTTTTTTTAAAAAAGCATTTTTACATGGGTAAACACAGAGGTTACTGGTAAGATTCAAAACCCAAATTACCTTAGATGCTTCTTTTTCACCACTATAGAAATCAAGCTTCAATCCATCAAGTTTTACATAGAAGGATTTCCAAGACCTTGAGCCTGGCTATATGAATAGAAGCGGTAATAAAATGCAGTTATTAGCTAGATATTTTATTGGAGTAGTGAAATCATTCATGTGCAACTTCCACAGAAAGCTAGGAGCTGCCCGTGTTGTGATCACAGAAACCCTCTTGGTCAGGATTATCTCCCAGACAAACAGAACATGCTGCAGTTTTTGGTGCGGGTGATTCAGGAAGGATCTCTCCGTGACTCAAGACTGAACAAATGACATAACCTGGTGAAAGCAAGCGCTGCACCATGTTATGGTTAGCAACATCTTTGAGAGAAGGTGGGTAATCAAAGGTATGTCTATTTTTGGCCACTGAAAGCTCCACTTTTTTTCCCAGCTGGAACACTGGCCCTTGCCTGCTGGTCACAGGCTAGTTTTGTTAAGTGTGTGGTTTCAGTGAAATGTGGCTGCTGAATTCCACTCCATTTCCTAAACTAACCCCAGTGGAATGCTACTGAACACTGTGCAAAAGTAGCTGCTATTTCCTACTCCAGCTATCTACCTCTAAAAGTCATCGTTTTCCTTGTTTGGTAATATGGAAGTTCAGTATCGCAGCAGACGAAATTCAGTGTATCCAAAAGAGAGGAAAAACTAAATTTCTCTTGCAGGAGATGTAGTCCATGCCAGATTCAATTTTTAAAAGAAGTTTTTCAAGTTAAAAGTTTCAGAGGAAATATTCTATAGAACACACAATCCAAGAGAACCTGTTCACATTAATACCTCAGCAAACACTCAGATGCTTACAGACGGGTGGCGAATATTAGAAAATTTCCTGCCCCGTTATGATCATTAGCCTACAGACCTGAAGTTATATTCTTTCCCAGGAAGAGGATTTAGATTTCAGTTTCATTCAGTCCTGGATTAAACAGACCACTTTTTCAAAGGTAAATGGAAACCTGAATTCTCTTCTAGCACAGTTAGAAATTATACGCATTGGGAGCATGGGAGTGAGGTCTTCCTCTGCCAGCAAATCATCACATGCTGATATAGGGACTTGAAGCTTTTATTTTTGTTTTTATGTTAAATATTGATTTTTTTTTCCCAATTCAGTTGATATATTGAAAACTGTATTTATAATTAGGGGAACATAATTAACATGTTCATACAGCCTAGGCTCTGGTTCATAAAACCACTAAATGTAGACAGACCCTGTTCCGCACGATTCCCATGACAGGCAAAAATTCCGTTGTCTTTTTCTATTCAGGACCAGATCAGGTACTGCCAAAGTCAGTGGACACTTTTTCATGCATTTTAGTGGTAACTGAATTAGACCCACAGTCCTGAGCTCCTCTAAGCAAGAGTTTATCCTGAAGAACTCAGACCAGGTCTGGACTACAACTCAAGGAAAGATGAATTGACCCAGAGCGACAGCATTTGTTTCTACCTGTTTTCTTCCTGGAAGGAGCTGGTCTCTCTTTTCTAGGAATCCCTCCATGTGCTGGAGACTTGCAAAAACCTGAGACACACAAGAACATTGCTGTTTAACCTTAAATGTATGTTATAATTTCTGAAGGTGTTTCTAGATAAATTCCATAGAGAGAAACTAATCTCTACTGCCTCTAGCCTTTACATTCATAGCACAGCTAAAAATCCTCTCTAGGCTGTAGTCACATGACTGCTATACTACCTAAATGGAGAGAATTCATGTCTTTCTAGAACAATTTGCTCATAGAATTTGCTCTATCATGGTGTATTATATAATTAATATTATTTTTATGTTATTAAATACAATTACAACAATTCATACCACTCCTGCAGTAATTCTAAGTTACACCAACGTACAGTGTTGTGCTGGTACACTTGGGTATGTGACAAACACGTTCCTTTCAAAGTGCAAGAGGGGAAGGGAATAATTTTATCTTGAGCATGAGGTAACAGTGCATTTCCTGCCAGGGTGAGCAAACAGGAGTTGCTGGTTCTGGTTTTGCACCAGGTCAGGTCTTCGGCAAGGGTGCCGCTATGTCCTGCCTCTCTCTGACTTCTGAACTCAGTGGATACTAAGCACCACCCCCTCACACGGAGGGTATGAGTACATCAGCAGTCTTCCTCTTTGTGGGACAGCATCTCCTGGCACTTGTTCAGTGCTCTGCTGAGTACTCAGCAGCATGAATAACCTCGGGTTTGGGAAAGAAAAACAGAAACCAATTCAGCTGTCAAGACCTGGGCTATAAAGCTGAGCAAATTAAACATGTTTTTAAGCCATATCGAGCTGCTTAAGTCAACTATCTTTTTGGAAAGTGTATCAGCTCCAAAGGTACATAAAACGCCTCTTGTGTGGATCTGTGAGTGTAGCCACTGGAACGCCCACTTCATGGTCTTCGTGAATTTCACGCAGAACTTCCTGTATTTCCCTACTTTAACTAGCCCAGGATAGCAGCTTTGTGAGGAGAGAGCCACGAATCCCTGGGACTTACCAAAGATGTATTCTCTAACTTCTCCCAAGAGGAGTTAGACAGCAGTAAGTTTGTTGATTTATCTAGTGACCTCTGGCCAGGCTCGGGTGGAGCTGCCGTTGGTTTTGTCTGCAGGTTGGAGAAAGAGGAGCCTCTAGCCCCATTTTCCTGAGGTGTTAAAAGGCCTGTGGCACGTGATTCTGACCAACTGCTGCTGCGTTGCTGGCTTGTGGGAGTAGGAGATAAAGGAGGGCTTAAAGAACTGTGACTTTCCAAAGATGTAGCTTGTGGGCCAACCGTCTTTGGTGTGGCTGGAGTGACAGTTTCACCGAGCCTCCTCTCAGCTTTCGTTTCTGTCCTGCTGCTTGGCACTTCTGGGACTCCCCCGGGAATGAATTGTTGGAATGTCGATGGAGACTTTTCAACGGGGGAGAAAATAGTTTCAAGTGGGGCCGTCCGGGACAGACTGGATGAGAGCACAGGTGGCAGTGGCATTGCGTTCTTTGTCTCTGTCACTTTTGGTGGTGTATTCCTTTTGTCAGATGGTTTTCTTTTCAGAGAGGGAACCCGTAGAACTTTGCCTTTATCCTTGTGCTCACTCTCTTCTGTGTCCACTTGTTTCAGAAGATTCATCTCCCTCTGTAGGACACAAATATTACTTTTTTTTTTTAATTACCTTCATTGCTAAAGATACCTAAGATAATTTTTATTTTAAGCAGGAATAGTTTTTCAAATACACTTTCTCCTGGTATCAAATTTTAAAGCCTGTGCCTTAGACTCAAAACTGAACTTAATTGCTATGTGCTGAGCACTATTTTATTGCCCAAACCGGAATACTGATGGCAGGAATCTCAAGTACAGTGAATCCTGCCCTTGCTAAGGTCTCTAGAGGCTGAGTCTTTAAAAAATCTCTAGAGAAACTGTTTCTCTTCTGTGGCACTGCTTCTTTAAGTTTGCTGTAGGAACAGTGATTGTCCAGGGCCATTCTCATGGAAAATTTTGGAGTGGAGGACATTTGTCACTTCATCTGGCCAATTTCCAAATCACTGAACAAAAGGCAGGCTCAGCTAAGCTAATTTTTAGCCTAATGCCAAACACAAAAGCTGTATTTTTCTGGTTATTGCAGGAAAACAATTTTTAAAACCCATTGAAACTGGATCTGTGATGTTGACTGAATATTTTCAGTACTTAATACAATCCATTGTAGAACTCTGATGCCAGAAGGAAAAAGGCCTATCTCTGCCTCGGTCTACCTTTATTTTCAGCCTTTTGCTAGCCTCCAGCACTGTTAGGTGGCTGCAGCTCCTTACTAAAATTCCGAATAAATCAAAACCTCTCCATCCGTATAGCAAGGGATCATCCTGTTTCTCACACAGCAATGTGCACTACATAGCCTTATTGATGCTCCTGGCAGAAGAAAGTTTCTACTTCTTCCCTACAGCTTTTGCACGCTAATTGGATTCTTTTGATCTACGTACAGGTCTTGTTCTCAGCTGCTCTAGCTGCAATATCTCGGCTTTAGTCACTCATTTACTCCATCTCAGCACAGGAATTTCATTCTTACATGGAGTGACTGATCATTCAAGGACTCACATCATCCTGTCTCATACACAGCTCATCAATCTTCTGCTTCTCACCTTAGTTTTCCTGCTGAGCTGAGCAAATTTCTCTTCCTGAGCTGCAAGCATTTTCTCAAAATCATGGTGTTTCTTCAGTAATTCCTCTACTTCAGACACTGAATCCTGAATAGAAAAATTATCAGATATGGTAGTTCAAAATCAAGTCCATCAGAAGAGATTATGCCTAAGATTTTCAGATTTACCTATTCTATTTAGTCAATTGATGATTCTGAAATTTTTGTAATTAAATGTCTAAACCCTTGGTAATGTGTGAAGAATCTTAATTTACTACATACACTTAAAAGAAAAGGTCTGTAGCTTATGGTCTGTCTGCTGTACACGATAAAAAGAGCTCAGATAACAACTTTCTTTTCTCTGCGAAGCCATGATGGTACCATGGCTTCCAACTGTAACAGTTTACATACAGATGAAGTACTTGGATTCCAGTTTGTGCTAGACACAGCTGATACTTGACTTTCTGACTTTGTTTCTTCATCTTATAAACCATCATAAGACAGTCAACAAGAAAAAGACCCCAAACTATGGATGCTGGTGTTTAAATAGGAATTTATGAACTAGCTATCTAGCCATCTGTGCAAAACATGCTACTGCCCAAATCAAGGTGAGGAAAAACCCTTTTCCCTTTAGAAACAGGCTCTCAGCATGACAGGGAAGGTTGAACCCTCTGCAAGTTATCTTATTCTGTGGAAAAATGGTCTGGAATTCTCCTCAGTCTTCTACCATCCCCTGGAGGATGGCTCCTGCTGGAGCCCATCACCGTGTTAAATGCAGCAACTGTCCAGGGCTCTCTTCTCCGGGAGCACAGAGCTCCTGCCCTTTGTAATGTCAAGGGTGCATTGCTGTTTAAATTGCGATTAACTTCAGGCTCGAGCCAATACATGCCCCTAGCACTCTGTATATGCTGAGAGGCATTTCACTAGCATTGTGCTGTCATTACTCACCCCATAGCTAGGATCTGAAAGAAAGCTCTCCTTGGCAGCCAGCCATGCTTCTGCTTGTTCCAGCTCTCTGCGGAGCAATTGAATCTCCCAGTTTTCTTCATATAACTCTTTCCTCATGTCCCAGCTCTCCTTTACCTTCTTCATCAGCTCTGACAACTCTAATAATTTTTCGTCAATCTAGAAAAATAATATTTGCAATGCCAAGAGGTGAAAAATCCAATCAGACTTTCATGTGACAGCCAACGAGTGGGTAATCTGCCCTCATGATCCAGAAGAAGACCTCTAGATAACTTTGTGGTGTTAATGTAGTTTTGAAAGGATGCCCAAGTCCTCATTTTTCTTACTTGAATTCATTTAGCCTGAATGTTGCATAGCTATGTATTATAAATGTATGCATATTCCACACACTGTACGATCAATATTCTGCTATATGCTTTCCCATGATGAAACTTCATACCCAGGCAATTTCTATTATAGAACTAGTGAGAATAAGAAACTTCAGCAAATACATCCATTTATGGCCAGGCTACAATGGAGAGCCTTAAACTGTGGAAAGTTCTCTAATTCTTTCTACAAAAGAAGTAATGTAATCTTGCCTAAGTTCGGGATGTTTTTGACAGCGTGATCTCTGGATCTGTATTAAGACAAGCTTGGGACCACTACAAAGGTCAAAGTCTAAAGGTAAGTAAACAGGCTCACAGAAATTTTAACATTCTTGTCCCTTTGGCTCTATAACATTTCTGAAGAATTACATATCTTCAGGGGTACTCAGGGACATCACTCCATCCTATAGCTTATTGCATTCTAATACTTCCCTAACCTGCCACATAGCCATAATCAATCCATTGACTATTCTTTTATGGTCAGCTTCAAAATCAGTTTTTAGAGGACTAAGAACTTTGAAAGGTGTTTTCTTTTTCTACACGTCACATGAAGTCTGCAGCTTTTAATAGTAGAGAACCTGATTGTCCTGTTTAGTTCTCCTGTTTTGAAAGAGAGACAAAACTGCAACTCCTGTCTGTTTAACGTCTTCTTTTTTCACTCTTGTTTGCAAATTATTTAACTCATCAACACACCTCCACAGACATGAAATGTCCATTCTTCATCAGGTCACCTCCTGCCCGCTGCATTTCTTCATATTTTAGCCACTGCTTCTCTATCTCACGCTTGTACTCCTCATGACGCTTGATAAGCAGTTCAGCTCCCAGGACATCATTTGCCAGTTCCTCAGATATCACTAGTGCATGCATCTCATTGGCCCAACCCCTACAGAAAAGGCAAAGGGTAAAAAGGGAAGGCATATAAGTCTTTTGGATAGTCAGGAATGCAGACATCCCATGGGTGTGTATACATGTATACAGACTTCTATTTGCTCATGAAAGGTATCATGAAAGCCAGGTCTTGCTTGATTAACCTGATCTCCTTCTATGACAAGGTGACACACTTAGTGGATGAGGGAAGGGCTGTGGACATTGTCTACCTAGACTTTAGTAAAGCTTCTGACACTGCTTCCCACAGCATTCTCCTGGAGAAAATGGCTGCTCATGGCTTGGATGAGTGGACTCTTCACTGGATATAAAACTGGCTGGATGGCCGGACCCAGAGAGTGGTGGCGAATGGAGTTAAATCCAGTTGGCGGCTGGTCACTAGTGGTGTTCCTCAGGGCTCAGTGTTGGGGTCTGTTCTGTTTAATATCTTTATCAATGATCTGGACGGGGGATCGAGTGCACCCCTAGTAAGTTTGCAGATGACACCAAGTTAGGTGGGAGTGTTGATCTGCTTGAAGGTCAGGAGGCTCTAGAGAGGAATCTGGACAGACTGGATCCATGGACTGAGGCCAATGGTATGAGGTTCAATAAGGTCAAGTGCCGGGTCATGCACTTGAGTCACAACAACCCCCTGCAACGCTACAGGCTTGGGGAGGAGTGGCTGGAAAGCTGCACAGCAGAAAAGGACCTGGGGGTGCTGTTCAACAGCCGATTGAACATGAGCCAGCAGTGTGCCCAGGTGGCCAAGAAGGCCAACAGCATCCTGGGTCGTATCAGCAATAGTGTGGCCAGGAGGAGCAGGGAAGTGATTGTTCCCCTGTACTCAGCACTGGTGAGGCCACACCTCAAATACTGTGTCCAGTTTTGGGCCCCTCACTACTAGAAGGACATTGAGGGGCTGGAGCATGTCCAGAGAAGGGCAACAAGGCTGGTGAAGGGTCTAGAGCACAAGTCTTATGGGGAGCAGCTGAGGGAACTGGGGTTGTTTAGCCTGGAGAAGAGGAGGCTGAGGGGAGACCTTATCGCTCTGCAACTACCTGACAGGAGGTTGTAGGGAGATGGGGGTCATTCTGCTTTCCCAAGTAACAAGCAATAGGACAAGAGGAAATGGCTTCAAGTTGCGCCAGGGAAGGTTTAGGCTGAATATTAGGAAAAATTTGGTCCCCAAAAGGGTTGTGAAGCATTGGAACAGGCTGCCCAGGGAGGTGGTGGAGTCCCCATCCCTGGAGGTATTTAAAGGACGTGTGGCTGTGGTGCTGAGGGACATGGCTTAGAGGTGACCTGGCAGTGCTGGATTAATGGTTGGACTTGATGACCTTAAAAGGACTCTTTCAACAAAAATGATTCAGTGATTCTGTAATATGAATATACAAATACCTTTATGAAGGTTCAGTCATGCACCTATAGATTTTTATAACCTTATATAGTGTTTCTAGTGCTGTTTCAAGCATTTATACATGCTGAAGCAATGCACATTGAAATCCTCAGAACTAACTTCAAATGCCTAGGCTGTACACATTCGCAGTACTTTTATTCATGGTACAAGGACACAGAGACTTTCAGATCTCCATCTGAAATCAGTTATCACCATGCATGAAAGTACTTCATATACAGACAGAGCGCTCATGCAAAGAAGCATATTGATAGATACTTTTAAAGGAAGATTTTCCATTCCATTGCAACCAATATAAGTTCCATAAACCAATGCATCTTGATTTACCTGCGCTCAGGAGATATCCCTTAGCATAGTAAATGTCCCATAGTCAGTGGTAACCACTTCGCTGTCTTTGTATTTCCACTCCTGTCACCAATTAACCCTTTCCGTAACTACACTGAATTAAAAATGTAAGTATTTCTTTTGTGAGAAAAACACAATTTCCCTCAAAAATGTATCTATTTTGATGAAAATTATAATATATAATATTTGAATACTGGTCTGCCACTTGGAGTATAGCATATTGCCATTACTTATATCTATTTTTACATTAGACGTCTGCTTATAGATACTTTGCCATGATTGATTTAAACAAAATGAGATGTTTAGCTCAAAATATATTTTAAAAATTATTTTGTCGATGCTTTAAACACTCAGCATTTTGTTCTAATTCAGATTAAAGAAGGAAAAATAAAAATAATGGCATTTCCCAGGAACTGAATTCTTCCAAAAACCTGACCACTAATAAGAATGGACAGAGGAGTGTGTGCCTATGGGCAATGGCATCAAATACATGTGTGCAAAACACTTTTAGCACTTGAGCAAGTGCTAACCTATTCTAGAAGGTTATCTTTAATACAATTGCTTTGACTCTGAGAAAAATGGGCACGGGTGTCTGTACAGGTGTACAAATGACTTGACTATCTAGCAGAGACTCCCCCATCTTCCTACAGAATCAACAGTATTTTCAGTTGGAATTGTGAGACTTCCAAATCTATCCAGAGTGATGGAATTCTCCAAGACTGCCTAGGAAATAGTCTAAAAATGTGGGTTTGACTGCTCCACTGTGCTGGAGTGGCATGGTCACCTTTGATGTGTGGTAAATTCTTTGAAGTGCTGTTGGGAAGATGCTATGTATTATTATTCAAAAAGATTTACAAAAGATTTACAAGCAAGCTGCAGAGCACCTGGACAGGAATCAAATAACTAACAGGTGTAATTTAGAAAATCCTATATGAGAGAGACAAAAAATAAGGCCTGCTACCAAACTCAAGGGGCCAACACATACATTAGCTCCCTGCAGTCATTGAAGTAGAGCTGGACTTGTTCTGCCTGGTTCAGTCTTGCCTTCCTCTCCAGAAACTTCTTGTCCAGCTTTTCCCAACATTCATCCACATCTGTGAGTCTCTCCATGATGTTTTCCTTGACTTGAGGGTACGTGCGGCTGAGGTGCCAAGCCTCTCCCCGAATCCGTTCCAGCTCTTTCATGATGGCTCCTAGATCTCTCTGAAACAGAGACAGAACGGCTTGTCAGACCAAGTCACTAGTTACATCTATCAATAGCAGATTTTAAAGATGGTGCATATCTTTTCTAACCGCTGGAAACAGAGGCTGGAAATACGATTCTGTCAGGATTTTCCTCTCAGTTTCCTCCTAATGTTAAAAACATCTGTGAAGTACAAAGAATATTTTAAGGCCTACAAATATTTGTTGAATTATATGTAGAATATTTGTTGGCCTGCAAACAAGGCACTTGAGACAATTTCACATCAAGCATCAGTCTACTTTTTTTGCCATTTATGCTTTTCCGCTACTGCTTCATGACAGATCCCCTTACCTCGACTCCCTCAAGCTGGCTGAGAAGTGTCTGTACACCTGGAAGATCATATCCGTAATCTTCTATATCCACCACTGCCTCTTTCTCCTGCATCCAGCACTTTACTTCATCCACATCATGATCATACTGGTGAACTTGACGGGCTGCTCTTAGATTCTGGAATAAAGAAACAATTTAATGGTAATACTATAAATCATATGTGCAGCACAAAAAAGGGTAACCCTATTATGCCCTAATGCAGTACAGACAGAACAAAAGTGGAAGTGAAACGCTTTCTCAATTAAGACACCTGAAAGCGAGGTGCTCAAGCTAACCTAGTTTCCTCAAGTTCTCTTTTGTCAACGGAAAGAAACAGTTGTCTCCAAAGAGTCCTGTTAGTGGTGGTAAATTGTTAGATTGCCTTAGTTTTTCAAGAAACCAGAACTTGGTAGTGAATTAAGAAAAACAGAATTACTCTAGGCTGATAAATATCTTTCAGGTATAAGCCAGGGTAAGCAGTGGCTATAAGGGAAAATGGATCAAGAAAGAATAGAACAGAATATACACATTGCTCTTATAAACCTCGTGTTTCAACGTGAACAATGCACTCATTTGGGAAAGGAAGAAGGACATGGGAAACTGCAGGGAATTCAATGTCCCAGTTTTTCATGTATTTGCTACCTCTGTCCTTGTCTGGATGGCATGGCATAGTTCCTCCCACATCTCATTGATTTGCTTTGTTCTCTTCTGGATAATGTCCATTTTGTTGTGGCCCTCCTTCTCTAGTTTAGATGCTAACTCATTTAAGGAGACAACTTTGGAATGTCCCAGAGGTTTCACCTCATTTACAAAATCTTTAAACTTTTTCTCCAGCACCTGCAGATAAATGGGGACACAGATTTAGATATAAGAATTTCTGCCTACCTCTATGAGAGAGGCAGAAGGAATCACTTTGTACCGTATAACACAAAAGCTATGTATTGTAGTCTACAAGTGCAAATCACTTCATAAACCCAGATCATCTGGAGCCAGAAGGCAGCATCTATTTTCTTGATCATTTAATATGTCACAGAGAAAAATCACCCACATCCTGACAAACAGATGCTGCCCAGATCAGAAGCTAAGAAACATAACTTGTTAGGCTGTCCGCATGTACAGTGTTTCTTAAGGAGTGGACACTGTGAATTACACCTGCACTTTGTGCCCTGAGGAGAAATTTATCCTTGGAACCAGCAGCTAGAGGTGTGAACGTTGCATCCCAGTGTTTTCCACTGAAATTGTTACAAGACCATGGTCCTGGTCACGTCAAATTCTTTAGGCCCTGTCAAATTTATAATCAGGGCCAGCAATGAAGTGAGCTGACCTCACCTTATCCCAAGAAAAAGCTAACTTTCTGATGGACCTACTTTTTCTGTCAGAGGGTGCTACCTCAGAGAGCCCTGTATAAGCACACAGAAACCAGTCTGAGTTCTTGCTGCAGAGATAACGGGTTTGCTTTAGTGTTGACACTGTAACATGCTTCATTGTCAGCAGCTACACAAAAATTGCAGCAAATATATTCCCGCTTTGCCACACAATACATACAATATCTTTTATTTTCTTTTACCTCAACATCATCCAAGTCCTGCCCATAGTCATCAGACTCTGCTACGGGCTGTTTACTGGAAAACCATGCATCCACCAGCTGGAACTCTCTTTCAAACTGATAGAGCTGGAATTGTTCTTGCAGGTATTTTCTCTGGGTCTCAGCCTTCTGTAGGAGAGTCTGATAGCCTGCTAGGATCCCCTGGAGCTTTGAAAGTATGGCTGGACTGCAAAGAACAAGAATCTTACAGGTTGAATTTGCAACACCTTCAAAATACAGATAAAAACAGATAACATCATGGAGTGAGTTATGCCAAGCCATTAAAAACAGCAAGTTCAGGAAATTAAAGTATCTCCTAGGAATGGCTGCTCTTTTCACTTCCTCCTCCCCAGATATAAAAGCAAACTGGCATTAAAAACCAGTGAACTGTCAAGAATGTCCATTTCCTTTCCTTGGGTTTTTTGAACCTGTATGGTAAATGAGAACTATATGACAGTTCCTAGGAATAGACAAGGGACAAAGAAGCTGATCTGCACTAATTGGCCTGTTGTTAAAAAACAACAGTAATGAAAAAATTAGAACAATCATCAAGCTTTTTGGGGGCTGAGTGTGTGTGATGGTGGTGAAGGAGGGATTGATGTCTCCTGAAGTCATGTTTCTGAAAGAGTCACCAAACAGCTACTGAAGGTTGAACTTTTCTGTATTCCCCTTCTCTGGGCATTTCTGTTAGACATGGAGCAGGAGCCTGTTTTCACTTTCCTACCTCTCTGGGCTGTCTTTGTTTATTAAGCTGGCACCTGTCTCTTGTACTTTCTCAATCCGGGGCCTGAAACCATCCATGTCTAGCTTGGTAGCTTCAAGTTTACGAAGTAAAGCTTGTGTAGATTCTTCATTCTTCCCATAATCAGAGGTCTCCAGAATGAAGCTCCTCTCTGCCAGCCATGCCTCCACCTCCAGTAGCTGTATAAAATACAGTGATGAGCCTCAACATAGCTGTAATTTGTGATTTAGGACAAGACAAAGAAAGCTGTAAAGCAGTGGTGCTCAAAGAGACGCATCAGTGAAAACAGAAAGCAGTTTATGTGCTTTCCTGTAATGCAATCTAGCAGGCAGTATTAAAAAAAACAAGTGTACCCAGAAACCAGTAATTACAGTTACATGTTTATCTCTCACTGCAATTAGTTGGAAAAGTAAATGTTATTTCTCCACTGTATCCGTATTTACCAGATATGAAAAATCAGGACTGTATGAATTCTGCTCCTATCTTAGCACTTGCTATTCAACAATATAGGTATAGATTCTTTCAAGCAAAGAAAGACCAAAATAAATCCCTCATAAACCATCTTTACCTCATTCAGGAACAAATGGGCCTCATATGACTTCATGAGCTTCTGTCTTCTCTCTTGAGCTTCTGCCTTCAAGGTTTCTACAGAAGTCTCAAGCTGCTTCAGATGCTCCATAATCTCACGAGAGGCTGAGTGGCCTCCCCTTACCAGTTTCTGCCCTGTACTGAGCACTGCTTTGATCAAAGCATCCCGACTGCTTATCTCATTCTCCAAATTCTGGGAAGAGTAAAAAGTAAAATGACAGACCAAAAATAAAAGCTATGGAGATTTTTACACCAGATAATGCAGTCATGTAATTCCATTATAAATTTGTTTTCTATACACAAAGACGGGTCAGAGGTGCAAATTCTGAGTGAATGCTCAAAGTGGAGTGGAGGAGTTTTTTGGGGCGAAGGAATGAATACAGAAATCATATACAGTCGTGAAATTTGGACCTTGGTATGCATCCATCTCAGATTGTGGAGGGAAGAGGTTCTAACCACAAACCTCTTATCTGACGATTCCACTGAAATAGACCTACTTCTCCCCCATTACATAGTGTTTCTCGAATTAAAATATGTCTAGGGAAGAACAATTAATTCATCTGCTTATCAGTATTTATCACTTGCCAATGCCTTTGTAGAAGATGCAGCTTTGCATAACAGCCATCGCAAACACTGTGGGTACACTACTACCAGGCAGCCAAGAGGGCAAGGAGAGAAGAAAACTACCTGAAACAGTTCCCAAAGACTTTACTTGAAATTAATTTTTGAAGCCTGGTATATTTTAAAACAATACGCATACCTCCATAGAGCCCTCATAGGATATTTGCTTGGGTGGGCAATGACCATGCCACCAGTTTGTCTGTGGTTAGATGTGTATGCCGTGGCTAACTCTGCCTGAGCACCTTGAGCATAAACAACCCCCACCATTTTACAACTGTTCTGGTTTTTTTCATAGCTATGAAACAGGCAGCTTCAGAGTCTGATGGCAGTGCTGTGTTAATGTAGAAGAGACACCTCCTCTGAGGAGAGGAGATACTTTTTTAATTTAAATATTAGACTTAGCTGGAAAAGAGCTCTGATTCTAATCTTGCCTTGAAGGTCCCCCTGTTCATTTCAAGACAGCCACTATGCTGTTGAAAAGTGACACCACATCTGACCCCAGCAGAACGGAATCCAGTGGCGAAGATTATAAAACGTCTTGTACTCTGTATTAATAATGAGTTAGCAGCATGGAGGAAAACTTCGCAATTGAACATTTAGGAACCTGTATTCTCAGTACTTCATTTATAACAACAGGAATTGAAAAAAAAAAGGATGGGAGGGGGTTGTGGAGTGAGGGGAAACTCTGTTCCAAGCCAAGCAGCTGTGCGTATGCATGTTATATTTGTATGTAAAAGCAGTCTTGCAAGACAGTATTTTTTTTAGGTTAATACATTTAACTCACAATCTCTTTTGGGGTAACAAAACAAGGACTGAATTTTGCAAATCTGGCTCATTGAGACAAAAAATAGAGGGTGGAACTAATAGAATATTGAATTCTTGACTGTTATGTTACCTCTGACATTTGTTTGTCCGTAAGCCAACAGAGACTCTCTCTACTAAAAGACTGAGAACTCAAAGCTTATATTTTAATCCTGCTTCCAGGAGAATAAGAAGCAAAATATCAGAAAGAATTGGCATTTTATTAAGCATTGCTATTATGGTCTATATCTCACATTTTTACAGTTCACTGACATATTTTGAGACCTTGCCAATTAACAGAAAGATAATTGCAGCCTAAAGCACTACCTCCACTGTTCCTTCAGTTATCCCAAATGTTTTCTCAGATTAACTCATCTTGAATATTCTTTACTTCTGTGAACCCAGTTACTTCCCTACCATGTCCATCAGTTCATAATTTTTAGCAGTAATTGCACACATAACAACATTTATACTTTTAATCACGATGAAACAAGGTTTTTGTTCTTACTGTCTAATCTCAAAGTCACCAACTGCACCTTGCTTAAACACGGAGTTTTTACAAATAGAATTACACCAAAGGTGTGAACTATTTAGAATATACCCATGGGTCTTACTCAGGAATATTCTGGAAGATGCATTTAAAAATATTTTACAAAATATTAAACTGTGAGTACACCTAGGATAAATCAACCTTTTTAAGAGATTTCAGTCCTTTCCTAGTATGTCGCCTGTAGCAATCTTGACTTTTTACCTTGGGGACATTTCAAATTTTTTTCTAAGTTCAGATTTGTATTTGTAGACATGCAGATTGCACCAAATCCCTGGGTTTGCTCTCTCCCCTCCCCCCCTCTCTCTCTGTATATATCACACACCCACTTTATGAGATGTCCTTTGTTTCCCAGCTCTGTTGCAGATTGCACAGATGTTCCCCAGAGGCACTCGACCTGGCATTCAAATGAGATATCGTTCGCTAACATTAAATACTAATAGCTGCCGGAAACTTTAAGCAGGATTTTTTTTTTTCTTTCACCTTGTGTTTGCAAGGAGACAGTGCTCCTTATTAAAAATCTATTAGAAAGGCAGCTGCTGTTTTATTGGTATTTGAGATGACAGTGTTCCAGGCACTGCTTTCTCTGATGGCCCACCTGAACCTTGTGAAATAATTCAGCAGCTATCTTGAAAGCTACCACTGGAATGAAGGTTAGATAAGGATCATCATAATATCCTGTTAATTCCCTCCCTCCAGAGTAGAAAGTTTTGGGAAAAGATATTTTCCTGTGAGCTCATCCTGAGACACTTGAGCAATGAGCTTGCTTGGATGTGTATTTACCTAGTTTCAAAGCATCTGTTGTCCAAAGAAGCTATGACATCATGCACAACGATTTGTAAAAAGCTATTTTGTATTGAAAAGGCCAGGTTTTGAACTCAGTTCACAGCTAGCCAATGTGTCCACAGAAAAGTATATGGTGTGCTACCTACACCACTGCGATGATAAGCAGCATGGAGTCCCGCGTGTTGCCAAGTCATGGACATACCTTTCCAAATATGTCATTATTATCAGAGAAGGATAAGAGAAATCCCTGGCATCCACATAACTTCTGTTGGCGAAAGCACTGCAGATGTAGTTTGCCAGAGACAAACTGAATTTCATGTTCTCTCTTTGATTCTAAAGACTGAAAATTGTTCTCACATAACATTACCTGGTGCTTTTCTTGTAGACTCTGAACAGTTGCCAGGGATTGGCCATAATCCCTGGAGGAAGCCATGGGGAGCTTCTCATGAACCCAGGCCAATTCCTCATCAACATCTTGGAAGAACTGGTACTGAAGCCTGCTTTCCTCCAGACTCCTACGTCTCTCCTGCAGAGGATCACGTAGACTTTTGTATCTGCAAGTTTTAAAGGGAACCCAGTGAGGACCACAGGTGATTAATAAGGAATGAGTGCAAAATGTTCTTTTCAGAAGATGTAGAGAAGGAAAGCAAATAATATGCAGGCAAGAAAAAGACTAATAAAAATAGGAAAAAGATGGCAGGAGACAAGGCAGGCACTCACACACCTCTGCACTAGCTGGTCCACTCTCTCTTCCAGTTCATCAGCAAGGAAATGTTTCTCCTTTTGGAACTGCTGAACTGTGACCACAAGCTCTTGCAGCCGGTCCCTATGGCCAGCAATATCTTCCTCCAGTTCCTCTTGTTTCTTCAGAAGACTGTTCAAAACCACCAGATCATTGTTACTATATAGTGCCTTCAACTCATTTTCCACATCATCCAACCATTTCTCCATATCCTCCAAACTTCGCTGGAAGTGAAGGCCCTAAGGACAAACAAGAAGAAAAAGTCATCTAAACCTTTAGGACAGACAACGTGATACAAAAATTCAGTAAGAATTATACACAACATGGAGAATCTTTTCAGTGCTTAGTGAATGCTTCCCAGATAGGATGCTGGTCCAAATGAAGAAGGACACAGTACCTTAAATGTGGTACCATTTAAAGGGAGACCTCTATTTTATACTCACAGAGAGTCTGATAGACCATGCAAAACTCACAGTCATGAGAAGGCATGTGCCTGGAGCTAGAAGAATGACAATCAGCTGTGGGCTTCTTTCTCAATGTCTTGGAGAAAAGATGCCATTGGGACAGATCCAGAGAGTTGACATATATGAGTGAACACATTTTCCCCCAATATCCCTCTCTGGAATCCTGATCTAAACCAGCTGCAGAAAGCAGAAGGGAACACAGCCTACAAATCCTTTTCCCTCTGTAGTGATCTTCAATTCTCCCACCGATTCCACTCAATCAGTCTAGATTTAGTAGTGTCTTTGCTCTAATGGGCTTAAGGAATTGGGTGAGATTGTATCAAGTGACACACTCGTGGATGAGATGCGTAGCAAGACAGCCGTGCTATCTCTGGAAGTGGCATAAAGACCCAACCTCTGGCATCCCTGTATTACCTTGTAAGCATCCTGGAGCTTGGCCTGCTTATCTTGGCAACTTGCTAGCAGTTCCTCCCATAGCTCCTCCATTTCTTGTAGTCTGGCCTGAATGGCTTCAGGGGCATAGTGCCTCTCACGGAGCATCTTCTCCCCTTCCTATAGCAAAGAGAGCAGTCAAAGTTTTATTCCTTTGCTGAATGCACCAAAATGCATCACTTTTGCCTCCGTAAACAAAGTCTGCTGGCACTGCTATGTAAAGGCTTGACTGCAGCCATCACTTCCTGACATAACAGATAGAGGCTGCAGAGACAAAGAAAAACAGACAAAGGAAAAATGCCTATTGAAACTAGGGCAGAGACTGATTTTTATGTTTTTCTGGCCTCTAAAGATATTTTAAATGCTAGAAGACAATATTAGAAGATGAAGGGTAAAGAGAATCTTCATCACACGACAGCTATATTGCCTAAAACCTGGCAGGGAGCCTAGTTTGCAAGCACTCAGGTTTTTTCTGTAATATCCTACGTTCTATGGTCACTGAGATTTCCAAGCCACTTGTCCTTTTCTTTTCCCTTCCTTGCAAGTTAAGAGAGAACTATGTCATACAAGTGAACCACAGTATGAGGTAGTAAAACCTCTTCTAACCGTATAGGGTTGTACCAGTGTATTATGCAATAAAAGTCTATCTGCATTTCTAATCCTTGAGCTGCAGATGCTTAACAGATTGGCAGAAGAAGAGGTAGAGGGGGCACAGAAAGACCTCCATCAGGAAGAAGAGTATGTAGGTATGTTCTTAAGCTGAGACCAAGTCTGATTTAGAAAGCTAAACTGAGCTATTTCTACATTTTGCAACTGGGAAGAGAGCACAGCAAGAGAAAGATGCTATACCAGGACAGCAGATATTAGTTTTCTCCTAAAGAGCAACTACTAGGGTTGTTCCCAATGAAAAAGACAAGGCATTGAGAAATCATGAGAAAGAGATTGTGCAAACAACTCTTTAGAAACAGATTAGTTTAGAGAAAATTGTAACTTCACCCATTAAGCCCCCCGTTGTGTCTGCACACAGTGGGATTAAAAGGGTTTTTTTTTAAAAAAAAAGGGTTCTGCAATACTGGATGCAGGCGAGTCTGAGGAGGGAATCTACCTTTAATTCTTAGTTATCTATTGCAAGATACAGCTAGTAAGCACTATGCTGAAAATAAATAATAAACATGTAACAGTCTGTCCTTCCAAACTCATCATCTGATCACAGCTTCTGCCAAGTATCTGACAAAGCTTGTCAGACTTCCCTCGTATCTCTCCTACTAGCGTATGTCTGCAAAGGCAGCACTTGAAAACTCTTTTTGATCCTTTTTGCTGGATACATCTTATCTGACTCGTTGAAGTTGTATATCCAATAAGCTAGGGGCACCTTTAAAGTGGCATTCACGCCAGAGAGAAGTCCCTGAAGTCAGTGGATTGCATCTTTTATTGAAAGCACTCATCTCTTTCCGCTGCATGCACAGTGAATATAAATAGCAAGCTTACACTAGACAATAAAGAGAGAAGTTGAAAGAAACCAATGGACACAGAAAGTTCTTGATGGGCTAGAAGAATAAGCTTCCCAGTCCACCCAGAGACAATGTGAATGATGTCAATGATTCCCCATCTCTTGTTTGAGATCACTGTAACTGACTGCGGAGCCTTTATGCCAGTTGTCTGCCCTTGCCATCAACCCCACTTCTCTCACAGATTTGATGGAGTCCAGGCGATTTCTATTGGCCATGATCTCTGCTTGGAAAGTCTGGTGCTTCTGCAGTTTAGTCTGCAGGTTGCTTGGATCCTTCCAGCTATCATCCTGGGCAATGCTATTCTTCTCATTGATCCAGGCAGCCACCTTTGGGGAGGAAAGAACAGAAGTAGATAAAACCTTCAGTGTTTCTTCAGCTCCAACCTGCCAGGCTCTCCTCTGACATGTATAAAACATGGGACCGGTGAGTGGAGACACAACTGAGTTGTCCTTCTGAGGTGCTGCTTCCCTAATCTCCAACTGTCTTTCATAATGAAGTCACCCCTATATCTGTTTACCAGCACTGTTACCATGTGTCCATGAGATAGCCCCGTGCAGTGAGAAAGCATGTGGGCACGTGTGTGGATGTACACAGGTGTGCATAGGGAGAAAGGGCAATTATCTCCCTACTTCTAACCCACTGGCAGTATCTCACAAGAGAAGATTTGTCTTTTCCCATGAATTTTAAAATAGTGGCACATTCCCTTTCAGTGCATTTATTTCTTCTGCATTTTGCTGGCTTCCAATGAACAGCAGATCTTTCATGTGGTGACAGGAGGGAAGCTGTATGTAACTTGAAAGCTGAAAAATATCCCTTCACTCTTATCCTCATCTTACCCAATATTATCTCATTCCAGACTATTCCCTGATCTTTCTCACAGGAAATCCATTCAGGGATTCAGATCTATGCAGTGTAGTGTGTTTTAAGAAACCAGAATACCACGAATCCTGTGTAATCATACCTCAAAGGAATTCTTCAGCAACTTCTGCAGAAGCCTTGATTCCTCTAGCAGATGTCTGCGAGCAGCAGCGTTTTCCAGCAGTTTGTCTTTTCTGAGATGAAGGCACATGTGTGAGGTAAAAGCCACAGATTGAATTAGATGGGATAAGGGTTTTCAATTTTCATATCTAAAATGCATGTGATATAACCCACCATTCTCTAGGAGAGAAATGTCCATAATATACAGCCTCTCATAATTTGGACTGTCAGAGGAGATGCTCGGGACACGTCAGGAAAGATTGCTAGCAGATTGATATGTTTAAAGTACACACAAATTCTGTATATATATCTGCCTCTAGGAATCACCATTATTGCCTTTCAGGGTGCAAGAAAATATATACTCGGCATGTTTCTTATATGGAAAGCCTGGGAGTGTGAGGGTATTTGTCAGTGATAAGTCCTATACCATCCTTTCGTCTTTTTTCCAAATGTGGACCTGCAGCACTTTATTCATGTTAATGAATCTTGAGATTCATGATACCATGAGATAGTTTGATCATATTAATAAATTCATATGTTACCTTTAATTGTCATGGCTCTCCAATCTCTCTTTGTAAATTTCACATATATCTTTTCGTCTACCTTAGCACTGAATACAACTGCTTCTGTTGTCAGCATTTGTTTGAGCGGAACAATGTGCAGTGTGCTAGGAGAAATGAAGTATTTCACAGGAAAGGGCAAGATCTGATCAGAAAAATTGCAAACACCTTAATAGACAATTTGAGCAGGGCCTTAAGACTAACGCCATTAGAGCAGTGAAAAGGCAGTCGTGAAGCAAATGACCTTTCTTGGTGGTATTTAAGGGTAATGAAGTATTTAATGGCACAGCAGGCCTCTGCCTGTTGTTTGCAGCACTGTCCTTAAGGCCAGACCAGGATAGAAATTACAGGAAGATTGCCTTTTTCTGAATCCCGCTGCCACTCAACGGTATTTTGGAAACCTCCTAATGAAATATTGTCTAGACTCAGACCAATTTTGCAAGACCACAGTGCAAAGCACAAAGCTGTGTCAATGCAACCCAGTTTATGGTTCTCTTAAACCATTTAAAGATAGTAGCCCCACGAGGAGAGTCTCGTTGCAAAAGAGGTGAGTGGCTGACGTGGAAAGGGTTTGACTTCACCTCCTCAGAACAGCCTGGCATCTGTTGGTGATGTTGTCTGAGTCATAATGCTTGTTCTGCATTAGCTGATGAGCAAACGAAGCCATCTCATCAATTTTCTCCATCTGAGCTTCCAGGGCTTTTTCAAACTGTGTGTGTTTCCGCTGCAGGCTCTCCACACTAGACACGGAGTCCTGGGTAGAATTCAACACAAGGAAGCTGCTTTCAGTCAGAGTTTTTCCACCCACCACACTGATAACCCAGAAGCTAAATGGCATTTGCAAGATGTCAGGAAAATGTGTAGGTCTTTGAAATTTACTGCCATTGAAGCTGAGATTTGGGGCCTAAAGCATGTTCTATGCACGGTCTGAGGCCATCGTTTCAGGATACTTAGCTTCTCCTGCAGGTTGTTGTGTAGCATGTAATGCTGCTGGATGCATTTCTCAATCATCTCCTGATTGTAAATCAAGCTTAAGACGGATGCTATTTTGGAAGCAAATGTGGGATGCCAAACAGATCAGAGTTAAAAGAACAAGTATCTCACAGAAAGAGATTAAAATTAGAACCTTGATTTCAACTCACAGAATTTGGAAGAGCTCAGATCCAGATTTGAATCTGAGGACCGAAATCTGACATTACAGTTTAATCTGGAGAGAAACACAGAATTTGACTTCTTGTAACATTTGTGAATCTCGGGCTTAATGATTCAGAGTTCTCTTTTCAGCACCCCTTTGTACTTTTAATTTTAGATTCAGTGATGTCAAAACATCGTTACTGCAACAAACCTCTGCTTTCCCACTATTCTAAAGGAAGCAATAAAGCTCACATCAAATAGGTCAGGAAAAAAAATCTCAACTTCTGGGTGATTACATGAGTCATTGGAAGGGAAAGTACTCACAGAGAGTTTTCTGTACATTGTTGAGCTAAATATTACCAGAAAATGGGTGGCTTCTTCTAAGTCTTGTATACTTCAATGGAGGGACTGTAAATACATACCTCCAGGCTGAAAATTACAAACACCAGCCACTAGCATTGTATGTTTTTCATACTATTTGTACCAATTATGTCTACACTGAACTCTGAGATGTAATTGTAATTCCCGCGGAGACAACCAATTTTGTAGCACTACCTATACAAGGTGCAGAGTAAGCTAAGCATCAGAATGTGTATCCAGCACCCTGTATAGCTTTTGCAACCCATGCATCAGTTTGTGGTTTCAGTCATTGCTGTATTACTGGTACCTGAGGTAGGTAATTTAAAGCCAGTAGTGGGTATGCCAGCAGTGACAATGGTGATGACTTCCACACTGCCAGCAAATGCATTTGGGTCATATATGACCTGGTAGAGAGATGCAGCCTCATTTTCCTGCTATAACTGCAATAGTTGGACTGTTTCATTACGCTTGGAACTGAGAATCCTATCCTGTGTAACGGATCAAGGTAAGAAATCTGATTCTAACCCACCAAAAAAACAGAGCAGTAACTTCAGAAGGAGAAGGATCACAGGAGGTTTCAGAGTACGTCACTGTACATCACAGCTCCCTTTCCTCCAGACTGACTGCAGAGAAAATTGTAACTTCTCAGAGCACCTACCCCTAAGTCCTCATTAGCCAGGAAAGCTTCTTTGCTGCTGAGCCAGCTTTCGGTCTGTTCCACGTAGCCATAGAATTTCTGTACAGGGAAAAAATTAGTCATAAACATGGTGTAAAATAGAGGCAAACCTGATTTTGGCAGAGTTCACTGAAAAAAACAAATTTCCAAGGGTATTCCAAAAATTAACTGCGTCACACTGGACAGCAATAAGCATTAGATGATACAAATACCACATGTGTAACAATTGCTATTGTAGCTTTCTCTGTAATACGATTATTTCTTTTTTTGCCTAAGACACAGGATACAAGTACTTGTAGCTTGTTTGCTAGTAGTGTAGAAAGAGTTGTGTAAGTTAACTGGCCAAAAAAAGAATGGTAACATGGCCTGAAATCAATAGAAAGCAATACATAAAGAAGAATGAAAGCAGCCCTTACCATAGGGTGAAACTTTTTAGATTGGACTAATAGCACCAGCTGTTATTTAAAGTACTTGACATTCCTTGTTGTAAAATCTCTGTTTCAGTTTTTTTCTAACTTTTGCCAACAAGCAATTTGAACAGAAGTTTTGTAAGTGAGGTGATTGTTACAGGGAAGTGTTTCTGGAAAACTGCAGCCAAAACAGGTTTTTTCTTAGAAAAATGCCAGGGAGAAGAATTTGGTTTCTGTCCATGCTAAATTTTTCATCAGATCTTTCTTTTTTATATAAATACTTGCCTGCCTCCATGTTTTTGGAGGAGTTTAAAGAATTTGTAGAGTAGTGATGTTCCATTTTAAGCATGTGCCTTTTGCCAACTGCATGTGAGTTTGACCAAATTTTGCTAAGTTTTATAACCTTTGAAAAACATATGAGCACATATTCTACAGAAATTTCTTTGACTTGTGTCTTTTATACACCATATTTTATATAGCATATCTTTTATATATATCCTTTATATACCATCTTATAAATTTGCTATTTATACCAAGGAAAATTGTTACTGGTATGTGCATGCTCTGTTGAATGTCTTTCTACTCACCTGTAAATCTTGTGCCTGAAACAATTTTATATATTGCTTTTGCCATGCTTGGATTAATTCAGACCAGGCTTGCTGTAGTCTGGAGAGGGACTGGTGAATCTCAGGGGTTGCGTAGTGGCCAGACGTGGCAAGTTCTTGACCATAGTTACTGAGAAAGTTGAATCTTTCCACTCGTGCTTCAATCTCCTCCTAAAATATATTACTAAAGTTGATGTCAAGGGTCTATGGAATGCCTGTTATTCAGAATACAAGTCTTAAGGGGAAGAATATGGGCTGTAACATTCCAACACTAATATTTGTATGGAAAATCATTCATCTTTGAGCTATGTAACTGAAAGAGCGTAGAATTGCCTAAGAGAAAATAAATGTGGGCAATAAATCACTTTATTGCTCTAGGAACAACAGGTCTCCTACAAATCAAAATCGGGATTAAATTAGAAACAGACGAGAAAATGCTTAGATATAAATCAACAAAGTTTTGAACATCCATATTACCATAACCCCCAAGTCTTCCTACATAAATGTGGTCCTTGTGAGAAACAGTGCCTGGAATTTTTCCTCTCCTGTCAAATAAGTTGGCATCAGATTATTACATTAAGGACACAGGTTTACTTTATTTTGTGGTGTTAAAATGAAATATATTTAATATTTCCCTGGCCTGAGAAAGAGTTATGCCTATATACTGAATCCTGAAGGTGAAAGAATTACAAGCAAGAATGACCCCTGCAAACCAAATGTGGGATTCCTAATGTAAACAATTTGAAAATAAAAATAACCACACACTGAAATAATACCATGTATTGACTCATAAACTGCCTTAAAAACTATGGCACATACAATTAAATATCTCAAATTAGAACTGCTGTTTTAGGGCTTTTTTCTTGGGGCGGGGGGGTGGAGTGGGGTGCGGAGGGGTGGTGTTTCCCAATCATAGATAACACAACTGTAAGATATCCATTCTATTTTTTTATTCAGATCAGCACTTTATGTTCCACGCTAGTCTATCCTGAGGACTTTGGTTTGAGCCACTAAGCTGAATGAAAAATCCCTCCTTTTTTTTTTTTTTTTTTGTCTTGTCTATAATTTTAGTTTAGTCAACCCAATACAAAAGAACACATTGCCTGGATTCTTCCTTTTCTGTGTGACTATCTCCTTAGAGCCATTTGGGTTCCTTACTAACAGATAGTAAAGACTTAGATCTTGCTGCCTTCTAAATGTGGAGTACACTAACCAATGTAGTTGGTAAACCAATGGTTTAGGGTATTTCTGTTGTGACTAAGAATTATTAGCAAAAATATTGTTAAGTCTGTGACATGAGAGAGCATTGTTAAAATGGAAGACTCTGAAAAAGGAGAGGACTTCAGGTACTTCATATTAAATTCAAGTCTAGAAAATGAGAAGACTCTACAAACTATTTGTGCTAATAGTGGAACCCACAAGGCACTGACTATTAGTCATGATTCCGGGAAGATGATTTTTAGAAAAAGTATCACAATTGCAAATAAATGGTTACACAACAGCTGAAAGATAGGTATGAAGCTTGGTAAAAAGTAAAATATTCCCTTTGTTCTAAGGCTAATTAACAACATCACTCCTTTTTGAAAATCCACCAAACATATTAGCCAAATGAGCCACCAAAAAAATTGTATGGTAAATAGCACTGGGATATGAAGTGTTCCAGAACGGAACACGTAGTACAATCCAACAGCAATTTACTGTTCTGTGTGAGACAAACTGATTTTTTTTTTTTCCTCTCAGGCAAATAGAGTTTGCCAGACAAAATCTAACTCAAAGCTAGAATTAATTGGCATTACCTTTTTGGCAATCTGGATAAAGAGATTGGCAGTGAACGTGCTTTGATCCTGAACCAGCTTTTTCCTCAAGGGATAGCTAGCAGCACTGGGGAGAGCTAGTGGGGCTCTCTGAGGGTTTTTGCAGACGTGAGCTGCCAAACAGCCCGTGGGTGCAGTTCTGTCAATACACAGGAGACTTCTGTCCCTAGCCTGTTACTGCAAACAGGCTTTTCACCAGGTTATTGACAGACACACGCAGCAAATCCTGCTGGGTCTGCAGCAATTAATTCCCGTGGGCAAGATGGCCCTTACGTTCAATCGGAAGCAATGATGATACTTGCCTTTCTGTCCTGATGCTCCTCAATCATGCTTTCTGCTTCATTTGCGCTTTTAGGAAGCCCCCCTGCTTCCATTAAGCCTCTGATGTTTTGGGTCCAATCTAGTATCTCCTTCATCTCCAAGTTAAACTTCTGCAGCTGATACGAGGCTGCCAACTTCTCCTTCCTGCCGCAAATGCAGTTCAGCATTATCCAACACAGAATTATCTAGTTGCCTCTCCCTCCCTTTGAAAACTTTTAAAAGGCCCCTGGCAAGTAGATTTGAGCCCCCAGGGAGCAGCTCTGCTCCTGGCTGAGAGATATTCAGACCTCTGGAAATCTTTACCTTTGTTTGGCCTGTCCCTGGAGCCGTAACCAGTTGTTTTTCATCTCTTGGTTCTTCATAGTCAGTTTGTCATTTATGGATGGATTTCTTGTGGAGAGGCGGAAAGATTCCAATTCCAATGGCTGGGAAGAGATTTATAGTGGGGTGAATTTATGCCAAATGCTTATATTCGTTTCTGAGTTTGCCTTTCAGGAAAAGTGTTTCATTTTAAGATCCCAGTTTTCAAAAGCAGGTACTTAAATTACAGTAACCAAATATGCAAAGGGACTTGTTATATGCACAAAAAATACATATGCATTTGCTAGCAATCATCCATGTGAAGAGAGAGATGTGCATGTTGCTTCACATGCACAAATGTTAATTTACAATTAAGAAAGCAGTGTAGCAGAATGTGGATGAACATACAGGAAAATTAAGACCTTAACCTCAATTAGCTGAATCTAATTAAGATGAGTAACAAACCCCATGAAAATATGGCAGTACACAGAACCATCCAGATTTGCCTTTCAGCAGAAGACTCAAAAATTGTTTTTAAATCTTCCAGCAGCATCAAAACACTACTTTCAGTGTGGACTAGTTGATGCTGTTTTCTTTAACACAGCCTGAAAAACAGTAATGAACACTCACCAAGCCAGGTTTAAAGTTGGTATCTTTCTTGTAAAACCCCATCAAATGGAAGAGTTTTAATTATGCAGAAAGGAGAGTAGGACAGGCCAGTTTTAATCCGTAAGTACAGATATTATACTTTGTACGTGGTATTTGTGGTAGCATCAAAACCCACCCAAACCCTTGCTCCTATTTCTGTTTCCATGCAGCACTCCCCCATACAGCCTTGCTACTCTATCTGTGAAATTCTGACTAGTAATCACCCACATTTCGTATGAAAATTAGCTCACAAAGTCACAAGGTGTGACGGTATCACAGATGCTGTCACCACTTGCATACTATTGTGAAGAAAAGTTTAAAGAAGGTTTGCAAAAGTATTTTCTCTAAGGAAAGGCTTAATGCTCTGGCCAACAATGAAAACTCTGAGGGGTTGTCAGAGGATTTCTGCTACTGTGGATCAGCTGAACACATTTCTTTTTATTAAAAATATGCAATTATACAGGGGTTCAGACCCATATTTAATGTTCCAGATGAGTCCTGGCCAGCTGGCCACTTTACAAAAGCCCTAGCTGATCAGGCAGGCGCTTATAACCTAAGATTTCTGATTTTGATGTGTGTGTCAGAAAACTATATGCAATATGGGTTTTGCATTTAATTCTAAACAGAAGAAGAGTCGAGACTGTGGTTCAAATCAGTAATAAAACTGGAGGGAAGATGGAGAGTTAAAGTTGGATTCTACACTTTCCAAAAGATACAGGACAGTCTAATCTAACTTGTAGGTGGGGGCCAGAGAACCAGCTAATGTGTTAAAAAGGGATTTCTCAGAGACGAATCGGGAAGACTAACATTTGATTTGATAAAGTAGGATTACGCAGCACAGTATTTTACTGAGAAGAAATCTGTGCTGCATTTGCATTGCTGTGCAAGTCATACTAATGAATCTAAAGAGTCACGCTCAGCTTTTTGCACCATGTTTCCAAGAAGCAAAAATGAACTTTTTTAAGTTACCTTCTGTACTTCCCCACTTCTTACCTCCATTTTGGACTTAATAACACTGATTTCTCTCTCCATCTCTTCATGCCTTCGAATCAGGTTTTCCACACTTTCCACATCTTTCCCATAATCCAGTGCTTGTATCAGTACACTCTGGAGGGGGCAGTAGGATGTGCAAATGGTGAACATGACAAAAAGCAAAAGGACCATGTCTTAATTCTTTCAAATAGTCTCCTCCTCCACTTCTTTGTATTGTCATCTGAATGTTATTGTCTTTCTAAATATCAGCAGGGCACCTTGTCTGCACTCCTTACAGAGATGGAACAAGAACTCACAGCTCTTTGAACAGTCAAAACAAAGATAGGAGTGATTCCCTGCATTTTTCAATCTTTTCTTTTTTTTTCCATGTACAAAACCAGCCAAATATTTCCCATTAAACCACGACACAGGATTTTTCAAGTGTGTTTCATGAAAATACAGAAAATAAAATTGACCCTCAGAATCCTACCAGAAATAAAATCCCATACGATGAAGAAATACATTCATAAAAGTTATAAAAATTTCAAATCAACAGCCTTGTAACCTTAAGGAGTACCACTATGTATCTACCTACTGCCTTGTAGTTAAATTAATAGCATTAATTATTGGATGAAATAATTAGTTTTTATATAGCCTTTTTCTTCTATTAATCTGAAAGTTATAATCCAGGACAGGAATTTAACCTCCATTTTCTGAATAAATAATATTTTTATACAACTTTTAAAAGCTGCATGTTTAATATATCTGCATTGCACAGCAGGGAGAGATATGCAAGCTGGTGCTGAATGAACTGGCTTTGAATTTGGAACACTAGAAGCTGCTATATTCAAGCTAAGTGGGTAATTCACAAAAGCTCTGGTAGCTCATCTAACTGGCTTTTGGTATTCAGAAGCAACTTGGCTCAGAACTGTCTGAAGAAGATGCACACCCGTAGCAGCACACAGCAAAAAATAGACACCAATACCTTAGCGTCTTAGATTTGTATCTGACTTACTGCATCTTGCTGTGTTCCTTTATTGTAGAAGGACTTATCAAACCACCTGGAGACATCTACAAATGTGAGGATGTTGCAGCTTAATTACTTGTCTAATTCTCTGTACAGTTAGTGGAAAGAAGGAATCACTGCTGAAGCATTATTTGTCTCATTCTCAAAAGGACATCCAAAATAGGTCGGATGCACTGAGCTCTAGACATACCTGCTTCTTTCTAGTGACTGTAGAAGAAAACATGAATGACTATTTCGGATATAGCAACTAGTAACCTGATACTAAAAGTACTATTTAATAGGCAACACCGTTTGACTAGAGACCGTTAATTAGAATCGTAGAATCACAGAACAATTTAGGTCAGAAGGGACTTCTGAATATCATCTAGTCCAACCCTTGCCTAAAGCAGGGCCACCTTAGATCAGATTGCTCAGGGTCTGATCTAGTTGAGATGTGAATGTTTCCGAGAACAGAGAATGCACAGTCTCTCCAGGTAACGTGTTGCAGAGTTTGATCACTCTCATTGTGATTTTTGTCACTTTACATCTATTTGGAACTTTTCTTGTTGCAACTTGTACCTACTGACTCTCGCCATTTCACTATGAACCCCCAAGAAGAGTCCAGCTTCCTCTTCTCTGCAACCTCTCATGAGGTAAAGACAGCATCCCCTTTTATTGCAGACTCTAATCTGTAGTTCCTCACAATACCTTTCAAATATACCTTTTTAACTGTGTATGCCTTAAGAGTTTGTAATTTGCAAAGTGTTTAATGACACTTCAGCCTTCCTACAAACTAGATATACAGACAACTGTCTAAAGTCACTGCTGGATACTCGGTCGTCTCTAGTAACTGGCATGCCTGGGTTTATCACTGTTGGCAAAATAGAACATTCTCCCATTTCAAACAAAATCTGAGAACTCACCTTCTCAGTAATTCTCTCAGTGATGTCGTCAATTTCTCTGATTAAGGCATGAATCTCTAGGGCTCCCTCTAACTTCTTTCTGTAGGCATTCAGGTTACCATGGAAACTGTTCCACCTTTTATTGAAAAGAATATTTTAGAGGGGTATCTCAGAGGTGAGGATTTCCACAACTGGGTTTCATGATGCTCAGATCTAAGTAAAAAGACAGGATTTCTGAACTACCTCTTGTATTTGACCCCAATTCCCCACAATGTGGAACCTGACACAGAGATGAAAGATTAGCCAGACGAGGATATCTGGTTATATTTATTCCAAGTTTTCAGGATGACTTGGGGGTTAAAAGCTAAAAAGTACTGATCCATTTTCCTTAAACTCTCAATAACCTCACAATCGCTATCTTCATGCTTTTGGTTCTTATTTAGTGGGCTGTGAAGTATGAAAAGCAATGTGCACTTCACCAGGACAACTATGTGAACAGAAGGATGCGTCTTATCTTCTAATATGTAAAGTGCTGCGAAACAGCCTATTTGCCTCCAAGGCCAGAAGCTAGAATTTGGCACTGCTGGATTAGAAATCCTTCCTGCTAACTGCTCTGAGAGTCTTGAAAGGCAAATCCAGTGTCTGATGTTTGCTAGTCATGATGTCAAAGAAGAAAATATATGTTGCAATTTCTTCATTTATCTCAGCCCGAGACACCTAATCTTCTCTTGGTTTTGCTTCACACAGAAAGCTTTAAAAGCATGCTCACTTCTCATTGAGCTGCTTCCGGCGCTCATATATTGTCTTTGTTTCTTCCTTGTTCTGTCTCTCCAGTTTCATGGCAAGGGCATTGATAGACCTGATGTGAGCATCGTCCACTGTCGTCTCCTGTAAAGTGAGAAAAGGAACAAAGATGTGTGTTTGAAACACTTGTGACTGAATTTTCCACTGAGATGTGAAAAACAACAATAACAAGCAAGAGTTTAACCTCCCTACCAAACATCTCAGACACATGGGATTTGCTCTGCTGCTACTCATCAGTCCCTGATGAGAAGACAGTAAAGGCAAGAAAGAACATTAATGACTACAGATACAAAAGTCATCTTGGTCTAGACAAGGACCCTCAGAGCTTCATTTCTAAGCCAGGTGTTCTAGCAGGGGCTCATTTCTTGAAGAAACATAGGTGCAGTTGCTGGTTATATAGGTGGCTGCTATGAACAGCTGATGTGTGTCAGGCTTTCCTGTCAAACAAGTAGCGACTTGTGGCTTCTAGGGCTACTTGCTCTTTTTTTCTAGACAAGCTTCTGTCCAGAAGTGCCTTTTGTACTGGGGACAACAGCCTTAAAATCCATACAGCCTTGAGAAACTCAGACAACCCATGGCATTGCATTTTCTTCTAAAGCAACATCACTGCATTTTAATAGGTATGCTATGTCTTTGAAGCAACTTTCTTCCCATGTACATACCATAGAAATGATAGCATTTGCACATTGCACATATAATCTGGACTATAGTGGAAGCATGGAGCATGAGGTATGGCCAACACTGAAAGATGCTCCAAGATTCAAAAATGTGCTCTAACATTCTCTGTTTTTCTAAGACCACTAAATCACAAGCTTAGCAGGAAGACATTAATCACTGGTGTATAGTAGCACAGCTGCAAGATGCCAGCACAATGTTAATAGAAGTATTGACTCAATTTGTATTTTATTTATGCTACACCCATACCAATATGCATGCTTCCATATGTTCTTTACTGTTATACACAGCCATAAAGTAAACAAGAGAAATCAGTAGACAGACAGATATTCTTCAGAAACCCCGCAGTCTCCTCTCTTTGGAAATAATAGCATCACAATGTGTCAGAACATGAGTAGAAAATCTGGCAGCCATCAATGCAGGGTGATTGCTCCCTACCCTGATCTCAGATTTCCTAGCAGGGATTTTCTCTAGTAGGGAAACCTAGACTGGGTGGATGCACACACTGTGCCAGGATCAGCCGGTGTCACCCTATGAAGTACTGTATAACTAAGCATTGGCTGTGCGGGTATCATTGTGCCAGCCTTTTTCAGTAGAAGTCCTGTTCAGGAGCAGTGCCTCCAAGATCATAGAGTCATAGAGTGGTTTGGGTTGGAAGGGACCTTTAAAAGATTATAGTATCTAAGGCCAAGAGCTTCCTGTGTCACAGATAATCGACCTTCGTTTATGGAAAGACTTTCCTATTCAGAGTCTTATGCTGCCTGGAACACTGGGTTGTTTCTGCCTCTTTCAACAGCCTTCTTTTGGCTGGTAAAACCTGTAGCAGAGCTCTTGCTCCATCCCTTAGCTCACAGTCCAGCTGGTGGGGACTGGAGGGCCGATGAAGGTCTCTTCACTAATTCTCTGGTGATGAAGCTTGAGTATTTTGTCTCTCTACCCAAATCCAGTACTAATGCACTGCCACAGGAAATTCTGCTGGGGTTTGGAAAGGGGAGCTCAGAGTTTTCTCCGAGGTGTCAGGCATATCTCTGCTGTTACTTTGCAGAGAAGAGGATTGTCTCTTTCTGCTATTAGCCAACAAAAATTGAAGGTGGGAGCTGCCATAACAGGAATTGGCTACAAGATGACAAGCAAACAAAGGATAAAGACCATTAGGAGAGGACATTAGAGTAAATCTCGCTCACAACTCCTAATAAACCTCTTTCCAGACTTTCCAAACAGCTTCCAGACTAGCAAGTCAGCACAGTAACCTTTCCTGTGTGACACTCAGACCCGTTAACCCACATTTGTAGCAGTTCACACAAAATGAGAGAACGAGGGGCTGCTGCAAATGCATCCCCTTGATGTATAGCCTCGCAGCTCTCTGTCTGGAGGCTTAAGCGCATCCCAAGGAGGCCTGTGTGATGGCAGTACCTGTTCCCCAGAATTCCCAGGGTTTGGTGTCCAGGCTAGCACATCTCACTGAGGGCAGGAGAGGCAGCACCACAAAAGAAGGTCAGAGATCTCAGCACAGAAGGGTGAACTGGGCAGCTGTCTTGTCATATGGCTGCTATTCAAAGTTTAAACCATTGCTCCATTTTACTAAATGTCTCATTATTAACATCAGAACGATTCATGACCACATGTGCTGTATAAACAAAGGTGCCCAAATATATGTGCTTCCCCTCAGGGGAAGGGAGAAATAAAGGAGGGAAATGCAGAAAGTGGTCAATTTTTTTTATTTTTAATTTTTTTTTAACAAGCTTGTTCAGGGAAGGTCTATATCAACTTTCCAATTCAAACAAACATGGCTGAAACAACTATTTTTAATTCACTTTTGGGTGGAACTCCTTGTGACTTTGCGGACTGCATAAACCAAGCTGGAAATCCGCTCAAATTTAGGCTCACACAGACAGCTTTCCAGTCACGTAATGCAATCCGTAATGTTAGGTGCCTGACAGCTCTGTTTAGACATCATCAAAGCAGAAGGCACAATGACAGAAAATTTGATCTTTTTTAATGCTTATAAAGTGGCAACTAACCCCCTGATCTTTCACCTCGGGTACTGGGTTATTTGCTACCTGGATATACTGCTGGGCTGAAAAGTCAGCTGCTGCTTCCAGTCACGCAAGGAATGTGCGTAGAAAACACATCTTACCCCTGATGTGGCTCCACGGAACTCATTCAGCTTTTTCATGAGCTGCAGGCAGTGTTCATAGTCATTTCCCACATCACCTACATTAATCATGACTTCCTGGGGAAATAAGCGGCAGACAGGTAAACATTCAGGCTAAGAGAGCAAGAACACAGCATGTCCCAGGGTTTATGCTGATGCGGTAAGTTCTGTGATGCATCTAAAAATCACTGACCTACAGCTTCTGAAGTAGTGTTTTCCGATCTTTAGGTAATTATAAGACTTAGTCCCAACTCCCTCTCCAATCTCTTACTGATTATGGAAGCAACCTTTGAATGAAAACTTGGTGGATCAAGTGATTCTTCCTTCAGGCTTACGAAGAGAAACTTTCAGATTTGATACACAACGAGAGTGAGTGCCAATGGCCAAATGCTTCAAGACTCTTCCATTCTAGTCTGCTTCCATTCCTCCGTCTCAATAAAATGCGAGACAACCGCAGGTAATCACTATCTCTTTATGCGCACATTTTACATGCGAACTGCCCGACTGACTCTGGCATACACTCCAGAAAATTTTTAGAATTTGTTGAATCATTCCTTCCATATTGTTTGTAGAACATGTCATGACTCTTCCAGGCAAAAGCCACTAAGAAAATACTCTGAATTTATCAGAGGTTCACTGCTAAATAGCAAGCCTCTAATGTGCTGCTTAAGTTAAATACTACAATCCATTTACCTTGTCTCTGATCCAGGCTTCTACTTGGTCCACCTTCTGGAGAAATTCCAAGAAGTCCCGGCTGTCTTCCAGCATCTTTCCACGGGCAGCAACAGCTCTCTTCAACTTCTCCCAATGCTCCTGAAGCATGCGGACTTGGCGACCGATCTCTCCTGATTTTGGGTGCCCCTTTGATACCAGGGCTTGTCCTTTCTTCACATTCAGAAGAAGAAATTAGAAATGAAGGTTGCCACTAATTTTTAATGTGATTACCATGTTATGTGACCTTTCTAGAAGGGCCATCTCACTTTCCTGACCTGGACTGCACAACAAATTACTATAAATTCTTACCACCCAAATGGTACTGCTTAGCTGGAGGGAATCAAGAACACCAGGATTTAAGTATTTCCTTGCCAAGAATGACATTCATGGAGAAGAAGCACTAAGAGACGTATTACAGACAATTGCCCCCTTCAGCTATTGATTCACCCAGTTTCAACAAGAACGTTCACAAATGGGACATGAAATGCTATTTACCTTTTGTAAGAGTAATCACTCCAGGCAAGGAAGAAGTCAGTGACATCTTCCTATTCAGGCAATAAAGATGAAAGTTCCCTGGATAGAGCAATTAACAAATCTCTCTGTTGAAAATTAATGGTGTTACATTTCCATGGCATAGCAACAGGGTTCTTGTCACACAAGAAGTGTAATTGATATAGAAGTGGTGAATAAGCTACCCTTCCTTTTCATTCCATCTAGCTGTCCTTCTTTGGATAACCAGCAATAATCTGTTAAAACACTAGCAGAGTGAGAGAGATACCTCATTAACAGCTGTGATGATTTCTTCGTTTGCCAGAATCTCTGCCTCGAAGACCTGATGTTTCTGCAGCAGTTTCATTTTGTCCTGCAGATTGCTGGGGTCTTGTATGGAAGGATCCTCTAGCTTCTGCATGCGCTCACTGATCCAGTCTTCTGCCTGCAGCAGTGTGAGAGAGAGTCAGTACGATATGCCATCCCAGGGCCTCCTCCCAAGACCTGTCATTGTTCTATGCAACTGCCTGTGCCTGGGCTAGGCAGAGTGAGCTGGGAGCTCACAGCTGAGGTGGCTCTCCAGTTTCTGAACTATTCTACTGGCTAGGAAATAAAAGCAGGTAGGAATTAAAATAATATCTATCTGACCACAAGAATAATGAAAAATTCCTTGAACACTCCAAATTTTATCACAAGCCACAAACAGATTATACAGTCTTCTAGATCAGACACAGAGAATCCTTGCGCAGACAGGTGGCCTGTGCAGCCCTGACATGATAGACATATTTTAAATGAGCTTATGACAGCTGAGCCTTGGATTTAGGGCTCTGAGTTTCACCTCCTATCTCTGTTATTGACTTACCTGTAAGATGGGGTAAGATTCTTAAGAATGTTGTGCCTCACCTATAAAACAGCACTAACATTTTCTGATCTCAGCGATGTTGTGAGACCTACATGGAAAGTACGAAGCTTTATGGATGGAGCCAAACATTAGTCAGATTACTTGATAGTAGATACAACTCCATCTGCTTTTACACTTCATAAAATTCAAAATGGCCTGGTCAGGAACACCAGATTCAGACAAGCGGGTGAACCATGAGAACTAACAAAGCCAGGGGGTTATGTGTTTCTCCTCGGAAATGCTTTTTAGGGGATTTTAATGTATGCAGAATAAAATGGGCAATAAGATAGTAAGTTTTTCACAATTTTCTTTAAAGTCAGCTAAACGTTAGCACTGAAGGAAATATTTTTTATCCATCAAAACACTGTCAACTGAACACTTGGCATACTTGGTAACGGACCCTGTTGTCATCAGACCTCTTAAGCAACCTGATGTTTTGACAACACAAGAATAGAAAATTGAAGCCAGCTTTATCAGTTTCAAAGCATCTTGGCTGTCCTTATGAAACTGTGCTACATGCACACAAGGCTTGACAACCGGGGAATCTTCCCATTTAATTAATGATTTTAAGTGCTGTTTCAGCTGCTGAAATTCTATAAACAATAACAGAAATAGCTTTCCCTAGCAGCATGCTCTCCAGAAGCTGTTCCCCTCTAAAGCACAGTTAGAGGCTCAAATAGGAGCCTTATGTCAAGGTTGCCCAGGACAGCACACCGTCATCTGCTGTTTTCATTTCTGACACCCTCCGCACAAGCTGGGGCCTTCTCCCATTACCCAGCCACACATTAACGCTTTAATGT
Organism: Bucorvus abyssinicus; assembly: GCA_009769605.1. NCBI lineage: Eukaryota > Metazoa > Chordata > Aves > Bucerotiformes > Bucorvidae > Bucorvus > Bucorvus abyssinicus. Next base: position 17,662,502 of record CM020042.1, on the reverse strand, counting down.
CACTTAACGGACTTCTCATTTGTATGGGAGAGGCTCATCCAGACTGTTAGGATGAGAAACATGAATCCTCTATATATAGTCACTTAAAGGGGAACTTCTTTCCTACTTTTTAATAATAAGCAATGGCTTAATGACACACTGAACAAAGGCATTTAAAAAAATCACATCTGCACTCCTAGTGGCTTGGTTTATTTTAAGGCTTATTTGGGTGACTCTAGAGAGCGAGAGATCCTTCTCCTGGCCCCATATCCACATTCACATGTGAAGCAAAATTGATCTGTTGTCCCAGGATCTTTCTACGGAAAGACTTAGCGTTGTCTGGGCAGGCATTTTCACTTTATTGAAGCCAACAGCGAGACTAGTGTTATGCTTGGTGTAGGCACATGGGGCCAGTCTTATTTCTAGGGGATTCATAAAAAAATGTGGGCACTATCAATTTAGAAACCTTTATTTTCAAAATACCAGTTACTGTAATCTCAAGAGCATAAACCTTTTGTAAATTACACTGATTTTTAATAACAGAAATATTTAAAGCATTTTAAGGGACATGCCTGTTCTAGACATTTAGAGATAACAACTAATTTTCTCCCTCCTCTGAGATAAAGAAGTAAGTGTGTTTTAGTCTTTTGTACAGAGGGTGAAAGGGAAAGGAAGATAAGTGACACTAATATGATGAGTCAGCATTAAAACTCAGAGTCAGCTTTAGAAGTCAGAATTTTCCACTTTAGGATCTTTCCTCTGCAATAATTTAAATAAATACACATAATTTTAAGTGCTAACCTGTTCATTTGCCTTCCATGTTAACACTGAGGAACAGACTTTGTGACAATAAGATAGTCTATAAGTCTGTCTTAGTTATTTGAGACTAGAAAAACGCATTATTTCTACTGTAGGAGAGCGTGTCCTATTTTGTGAACTGCATGTGATCTCCACTGAGAGTTTTATGCAGAAAAAATGAGGCCCTGCATCCTGAAAAGGGTACAAACTGCAGGAGCTCGCCTTCTAAGCAGACCAGATGATGGTGAGCTCTCCACCCTCATCAATAATCATAGTCTGTGTTGTGTCTGTATTCATGTGTAGCTCTCGGTGTAGCTGCTTCTAGAGAGTAACTAGGAGACTTTTAACAACAGCAGCAATCACTATTTTCTGCTGACACAAAAAATTCTGTTTGAGCAATAGAAATGACTTAAGATGACTGCAGGAGGGAGAATTTCCAGGGGAGTGGGACCCGAGCTATGGGACTTGTTCTCGTAATAAGTAAGAATAAGTAATGACCTCATTGAGTTCATAGCTAAACTCAAAACTCATCTCTGCAATTTAACATCCCTTTGGGGACTGTTCTCATATATGAACTCGTACACACTCAGAACATTGTTAAAATAAAATTAAATATTCCATTCTACCCCACAAAGAGGAAGAGAGCTATTACTATAAGATTATTATTCTTTTAATTCCTTGGTGGCATTCACATTCTACAGCAGTAGGAACAAATTTCGAATGTTGAGGTAAATGAACAGGTAGTTTGAGAGCAAAAACTCTCTAAAGTACTCCTGTCTGAATTTATGTGGAGAAAGTGGATGAGGGAAATATTCCTCACTACATAGGGCCAGATCCTCTGCTCTAAGTGTGTGATTCAAGAATGGAGGAGGACAGCAGCCCAAGCACTGATTACAGTGATAAGGGAAGAAATGCAGAGGTATTCCTACCTAATGGGTTGATTGTATCTCTAGAAGGGCATTGGCAGTTTCTCTACCAAAGAGGGTGTTGGCAGTCCTATCACCTTTCCAGCAGAGGTACATTGCTCTTTAGAAAAATATTAGCACTGTGCAATGCACCATCCACTCCATCCACTCCCGCCTGCTAGTCCACAAGGTGGACTGGCCATTACTGGGGGACTGGTTCATGTGATAGGAAAAGTATAGCCAAATAATATGAATTAGTATTTGGCTGTGTAAATAATTGCTTATAAAGTTTATTTAGAAAAACCAAACAGTGTGCAGCTCTGGTTCTATAGCCAAAGAAGAGAGTATTTAAATGTCTGATTATTTTGGCGGGGGGATGGTGGTGTAGAAATAAATTTGGTTGTCAGCAACAGCTATGTTAGAGGCATTCATTCTCCTTTGATGACAATCGTAATTTAATCTGTGACAGGACATGTATCTTTTTCATGGGCTGGGAGGTGACAAGCAACTGCAGTTTTTCTTTAAAGCATGGAGGATGTTCCACGGGATGCAGCAGCAGAAGGGGTGCATACCAGAGCAGCAAGAGCATTTGCAAATCTCCTTCTGGACCTGTGTGCCGTTGTTTATGCCAGCACATTGGGTGCTAGCACTTTTTTCAGTCACACACATAGACTGACTTAGTATGCCTTTCCAACAGTAGTGCTAGGAGCAGAGCTACCCGGTTACAGGACTAAGGCCAGGACAGGAGGCAAACATTTTCCGCAGAGACAAGGCTACAGTAGCTGAAGACCTAAGTTAAAGCACTGTTTTAAAGGCCTTGAGTGAACACCCACTTGGTAAAGCTTGGTGCCCTTGCCACCACGCTTTCCAATTCATATTCACCCTGATTTGAAATACCTTTTCTTCCCCACTAAAGGAAACATTAGATAGGAGCTAAAAGTTTTCCTTTTATTAGTTTCATTTTAGCAGAGTTTTTTATTAGTTTCATTTTAGAGATGTGTAAAGCAGCTGTAATGGGCACAATGCTGCAATGATGGCATGGTAAGAGCAATGACGTTGGAGCACCCCCTCTGCATGAGTATGGCAAGTGTTGCTGTACCGGAGTAGATTATTAATCAACCAGAGTAGATTATCAATCAATCAATTAAATCTGGCAAGGGCAAGCACTTCAACCAACAGAGGTAGGCAGCTCCTCTGCTTCCATCCCCACCCCACTCTAAAATCCTCTTACCTCTTCCAAGTTCTGGTAGAAAAGTGCCAGAAGAATGGCAGTCTGCAGCTTCTCTCTCCTACTCTGGGATAGATCCTTGATCTGCTGCTTCCTCTCACGAATGGCATCCAGTTTGTGCTGGACCTTTAGCCCTTCCAGTCCACCAACCTTTTTTAGCCTGCTTGCCTGTTCTTGAAGAGACATCATCTGAGGAGGCAACAAATCTCAAATTACTATTATGCTTCCAAGTGGTATGAAAGAAACAAAAACCAGGCACCTTTCCATACCTAAAAGACTATCTTTTTTTTTTTTTTTCCTTTTTTCTGGAATGAAGCAAGAAAAGCAGGGACAAATTAACTATCATCCTCTCCTCCCCATCACCCTGTACTATGTTACATCTATGATGTTCTTGTCATCGGCCTCTGTAGTGCACGCTGGCTATTTAAGTGAATTAAAGCTGTAGCTCCAGGAGTCCCCATGCCACTGATCATCCCGTGCAAGGAATAAGCCTGACACCCATGAGTGCTCAGGTTTTATTGCTTTGTGGAAATCAGGTGTTGGAATGTAGCTCTCAAAATGAGCAATCAGTCTGGCAGGGAGCTGGCACAGGTTCTGGAAGCTTATTCCTTCTGGGGAGTTCAGGCACAGCCCCAGGTTTGAGTTTAGCCCTAGCTAGGATGAATTACGGCAGTAGCCACCAGCCAGGCATATTCCTTTACATGTGAGCAAGCAATCCAGCATGTATTCCAAAGGTGCAAAGAGGCTAGACACTTTGGTGCAGACATTGTATACCAAATGAGTATTTAAATAATTAGACAAACCATCCCCTCTGACCTCCTGTATAGTAGCTGCTTTAAAACCCACCGATTGTTTTATGAAAAAAGCAGAAATGTCTGATATCCATAACACACAATACGGCCTGATTTAAATATTTCTTCTGGTAAGTCCCACTATTCAACTTACTAAGCAGTTTTCCTGTCTACTGCAAGACATTACAGGCAGGACTTAGGCATGGAGTGTTTTAACGGTTGTTCACCACTGCCCTGCCTCTTCTTTCACTAAGTTTCCCCATTTTCTCTTTGGTTCAAGCATATCAGGCAAATCACACCTATCAGCAATTTAATGTGTTGCCACAGTAAAAAAAAAAAAAAAAAAAAAAATTCTTGTACCTTCTCATCCTGTGATGCCAGAAGCTTCTCAAAAGCCTCGTGTTTCCTTATCAGTTGCTCTATTTCATCGACAGAGCTTCCAAGGTCACTGCTCTTCAAATAGATCTATAAAAAAAGTTGAATATTTTTCTCTGTAGATAAATTATCACATAAATGTGATTCATAAATCTGAGAAAACGTATTAACTCTGCAGTTGAGAGTACACTTGACAGGAAAAAAAACAGGAACAGGAGGCAATTGGAACTGGAAATTAAATAGTAGAGTTGCATGGTCTTGAGCAAGAAAGAGAAGCGTTAACAGGTCCCGCCAAGGAAAGTGACCTATCACTGCTTATCGCAATCACTAAGTCACAAGGCTGGCAGTGAATTCCAGAGGTCTAAGCCATCCTTGTAATCCAAAGCAAGATCAATGCTGTCACGTCTGACAGTTGTCTGTGTGATTCCTTCTTAGAAGACTCCCAGTAACAGAGACTTCGCAGCCTCCCTGGGCAATTTATTCCAGGGCTTCATTACCTTTACCATTAGCAAGATTTTCCAAATACCTCGCCTGAAAATGCACTGCTAACACTTCACCTCATTACGTACTGCCCTCTTCATCACACTAAGGAGATAATTCCTTTTCCATTGCTTCAGCCTTGTACATGTAGAATCATAGAATGCATGTTCGTCGGCTTGTTGCATATTGGGATTTTCTTCTCCAGGCTAAAACTATCCTGATCTGATCAATCATTCCACAAAGGCTGTGTCTTCTTGACTGATTATTCTTATCGCTTTCCTCTGGGTTTTCTCCGTTTCCACTTATTTGAAAATGGGCTTCCCAATACTTGATGCAATAAGCAGCAATAAGCAATAAGGCTGCCAGACCGATGGCAGTGAAGACAGCGGAGAGCATATGCGTGCCTTGCCAGCTGTAATCTTCTGCATGTGTCTGTGTATGGTGCTTATCTTTTACACAAAGCCATGACCTGAAGTTCAGTTTGCAATCTACTACAAGCTTCCAGAAACTTTTCAGAAGAACTGCTGTCAGACCCGCTTGTCCCCATCCTGTATTTATGCATCTGATTATTCCTGAAAAATGTCATAGCTTGCACCTGTATCAAGTGCATTACATTTGTTATTTTTTCAGGCCATCTTTCCAACTCGCCTGCATTAATTTTATTTACTGTCTGTCCTGTCAGTCTCTGGTGCAGAAAGACTTAGTCTAGAATATCAAATGCAGTTTTAAGGAAACTGACCTCTGCTCTCTTTGCTTTTAATGCTGTGGTGATCTTTTCTAACTAATCCACATACATCTTTAAGACACCACAGTGTTTCTCGACTCTTTCCTGGTGTTAAGAATGCTGTCTGCCCAATTACTTCTCCCTCGCATTGTTACATTCAGTTTTGTCAAATGCAAAAGAATAAACAATGTCGTTATCTATCATCAATTAAAAAAAAAAAAAAAAAGCTTTTCTGTAGGCCAGAAGGAATTTATTACTTTCCAGTGGATTTAATCGCCCACCATTTCTTCCAATGATCAGACAATAGCAGGACAAAAACTCCAATCAGAGGCTCTGATGGGACATGAGCAAAATCTACCTGTGGACAAGGTTCACGGTGGAGTGAATACGACTGGACAGACTTCTGAAGTTGAGGCTGCTATGAGGGACTGCATTTGCCGGCTGGGACAGAGCACTGCGTAATCCCTTTTGTGAGATCATGGTATCTTAAACACTGGGGTAAGAATGAGAAATTCCAACCAGTAACTACCTGGGTAAAGTGCAGTTAGCAGAGGTGGAAGAAGAATTTGACATCAGTGATATAGTGTGAAAGAATTAAGAGGCAGAATTAAGAAATACGATAGAATCAGTGAAACAACTCAACTGCTAATACTTTCAGAAGGCTGGTAAAGAACATAGGTAAATCTGTGGCTTAAAACCATAGATATGCACAGGAAAAATATTATCTAGAGAGATCTCTGTTGCTTTGAAAACACTGCCGCTCTGTAGCACTCTTACAGGGTGTTTTTTATAGAAGGGAGAAGATATTCTTTGGCAGCTGCTTTAGAAAACCAGTAGTGATGTTCATTGTCTACACAGAAGTTGTGCAGGGCACCTTCTGAAGGAGAGGTTTCCTAGATGTGTTATGTGCAAGGGAACCCATACCTACCTGTCAGGGGCTGAGTGCGTGAATGGGCTCTGGCAGCCCCGACCAGCCCTGGGACGGCCCCCCTGCTCCCACCTGGGGGTCCCTCTGAGGCTCAACCCTGGCCCCAGCCTTGTCTGAGCTGTGCTGAGGGAAGGCTTGAGCCCTGCTCTGGTCCTCATGGAGAGAGCCCAGATTTCAGGCATTAACTCACTTTGTTGCCTTGATCTCCAGCTGGTTGACGGACCTTGTTACTGCTGCCGCCTTGGCAGCCCTCTTTGGCAGCTGTGGCTAAGAGGACTGACAGCCAGACTTGGCCTGACTTTCTTGTTCATTTTTGGGGTCTTAATGGGAGAACTATTTCGTATATACAGAAAAACGCACAGAAGACTATCATGCCCAGGCCAGATGTTCAAACAGCTCTGTATCAATCCATGCTGAGTATCAGAAGAAAGATGAATAAATCCCAACACAGTAATCACTGTCAAGAAGAGGGGAAAACCACTGTACAACAGGCCAAGTGTTTAATGTCTGGCCCATAAATCATGAGGATGCCTAAAGAAATACATTAATATCGATGCCTCTGTTATGCCTCTGTATGTTAAATACAACACCCACCAAAAGAGAGATATTCTGTCATTCAAACTTCAATCCCTTGATCTATCCTACTCATCACGTGTACGAAATTATGACTGGGTTTTTGGGGGTTGTTTTGTTTTGTTTTCAGAGTGGTTTTGGGTTTGGTTTGCTCTTGTGGAGGAAGATCTCCACACAGTGTAATACTTTGTTAAAACACTTATAATCACCATCCATACTTACTCTGCTGTTACTAACATTGAAATAAAAATTGATTGGCTGAATCTAACTCACTCCTGTTCCAGGTAGGCAAACATAAGCCACATGCTGCATCTCTATTTTGGTGTTTTAAGCATTGCTGTAGATTCTCTGTCATATTTTATGGATTATCTACCCTTTTTGATCAGAAAAGATTTACCTGAGGAAACAGAAAATTTCTGTAGTTTTCCACATTTCACTCCAGGACCTTTATTTACTACCTATTAGCAGTTACTAAACTGCAGACTCAGTCAGAGAAAACAGTCATCATTAGTGTTCCTGCTCATATATCTGTGGTGGAAGAAGGCGGCAAGGGACATCTGCTGGAAAAGATGGTTACTTTCTTTGGAAAAAGAGAAGAGTCATCTGAGAGCAGGGGTGTGGGATGGTGTGTCATAAGCAGCTGCCACTGGAATGCTCAGTTGCCTTGCTCTCACTGAAAACCACTACACACAAATAACACCGAGCATTCAAAGCCCCATTCCTTCAGCTGTTACAACAGCGGGGAAAAAGTCCTCCTGACTTCTGAAAGCTTTGGACCAGGTCTTCCAAGTAGAAGCTTTTGCAAATGCTCTTGGGAACCCAGGTTTCAGCACTGAGAAAGAAAACTGGTGCACAAAAAGAAAATGGGTGCAAAAGAAAACTGGCTGCGTACATTATAGGAGAGGCAATGGCAATATGCTTAGAAGAAAGCAACCCCAGTAGCACTAACAGTGCTACTTGGAGAGCTGGTGAGGTAAAACCTTTCCAATCATCTTTTCAACAGAAATCTTATGACAGCAATTGCTAGAATCAGAACCGCAACATTTTTTTCATTTAAGCTTTTGTTAGACCAATCTGAAAGGGGAATGGAACCTGCCTCCCACACCACAATGCTGGCCTGCGGCCAATTACATCACTTTTTGGCATATTTTTAGAGAGGTCTCCAAACTCCTTCTTTGAACGAGACGTGTTGATTTTAAACACAAAACACTGCATCGCTCTCCTCAGGTAACCTCCCAGGGTCTCTCACAGCACACAGCAGGTATAAACTTTCAAGTCTGTTTCTGTTATGAATTATGGCCCATCATCAGGAATGTAATGCTCAGCCACAAGAAGCACCAAACACTTGACCACTTGCTGTATAATGGACTTGGTTTTAGGTGATGACTTGCAAAGACACTTAAAACCACAAAGCGGACGTGGCTCCTTTTGAGATTTGAAATGGAGCACATAACAAATACCCAAGTTATTAACAATGCAAAGCACAGAAACAGAGGTTTTAACTCAACTGGAGTTTTTCACTATTTCTGAGCTCATTGCATAGACTTAGCCACACTGTCATAAGACCTAAATGCAAAGTCATAAGACTAAATGCAAAATACAGTTAAAAAAAAAAATCATTTAAAATAAAATAGTACTATATACACACTTATGTGACAGCACAGCCCAGCTTTAGCGTTTGGAGAAATACTGAATGAAACACTTTAGTCACTAGGATAACTATGCTCTCTCGATGCCACAACTTCACATTTATACACAGTGGAAGCTGACAGAGTCCCAAAAGAAATTTACCTTCCAAGAAGTGTCATTTTTATTTCTCTGGAAGAAACATGGTATTTTAAATATTTGTGCAAATCCACTCCCTTCTTCTGATTCTGCTCTTCACAGTATAACAAGGTCCATGGATTTTGCCCCTCACTGCCTGCGCTGGGATTGCTGCTGAGATTGCTGGAACTCCAATGAAAATCTTTCAGTTCTAAACATGTACTAAAAGCCAGAATTACTCCCAGTTTTAAATGCATTCACTTAAAGCATGCAATCAAGCTGAATCTCTCTGCCCAGGTAAATAACAAAGTTTGTTTTGACTTCCTTCTGATAAAAGTAAATACACAAAAAGAATTAATGAAAGAAAAAAATTAACTTTGTTTTAGCGAAGTATATAAATGTGCTTAATACTTACATGACTATATATGGTTTACAAATATGCTGGACTGTGTAAAAGTTATAACAAGGTATCATACTATAACCATAAGTGGAATAAAATACACTGAAGTTCTTTATAAAAACAAAAATGTATATGCCTTTTCTATCATACTGACATCACTGTATTATTTGGCTCTGACCTCACAATCTAGATTTGAAATTCTAATGTTAAATGCATCTAGAATTCCACACACACACACCCCCTCCCTCAACTGCGTGCTGTCTCATAGGCATAAGAATATTATTGTCTGATGTTGGAAATGTGTATGGGAAAAACACAGAGAGAAGTCAGTGTTGGTTTTCCAATAATTGCTATGATCCCTTCCTCCCTATCCCCTCCTTCTTTAAAATTTGCAAGCTTGACCCCATCCTATAAGTAGTAGGTGTTAGACTAGAATCCTACACCCATACTGCATCATCATTAGAATATTTACTTATGAAACATTCATCTGAAGGCAGACTAAATTCCTTTTAAACTCTCCATAGTTTCACTGCTAGAAACTTTGCTGGGATATAAAATTTGAGATGCTATGGAGATTCCCTTCATTTCCCTCAGGAAACCTCTCCTTTTCTAAGGATAAAGAAGTTATTTCTTCCTACTCACTTAAATATTTTGGGTTTGAGAACAAGCATTACTTTAAAAAGTTACAAACCCAGGAATTAACCATTTAGAACAACAGCATAATCTGACAAAATCTGAAAAAAAAATCTGTTAGCACACGCATAGCATTGAGCATGTCATGTTGACAATAGTATCCTAACGGTTAAAATGAAACATTTGTTAAGTGCTTGATCACATCAGAGTGCTCGGCTTCATTTAGGATGGATCAAGCTCTAGCTGCAGCCTTGGTGACAGCAGGACACAAGTAGTTTTCTGACTGTTCCACAAGTCATTTCTAGGGAATGGGAACATAGCAGAAAGCATACAAAAAGAAATCCACGTAGCTTGATTAACACAACTCAAAGCTTCTGTTTTCACATGTTCCTAGAATGGAATGGAAATCTTCACCACTCTCCTCCCAGATCCAAAAGATGCAATATTGACAGCAATAGATGGACACCATGCACCTTCCATGTCTCTGTGAGTTGAAGATGTGGTGTGAGCTGGTATGTTTGTCAAAAGGTTGTGAGGGCATACGCTTTTTAGGGTGCATGTTGCCTGGGAAGGTCTCAAACCAGATCTTGCCCAATGGCTAGAAAGCAATCCTGAGCAGCAAACTGGTTTCACTGATAGAGAGACACCAGCCCCAATCTCCACAGGGTGAAAGGGTGGACCAGCTATAACTGAATCATGTGTTTTGATAAAGATTGTTGGACTTGGGCTTCTTCTAAGTTCTTTTACCACCTGGATAGGCATAGCAGTCCAAGGGGTGGCAAGTATCAGGGTGATTTTGGAAACCTTGTGGTGAGCAGGTGTTAGACCATCACATGGAGTCTTCCTAAATTCTGGCGTAGATGAAGGATGGTTCTGAAAGACAATCAGCTCTGTATCTAGATCCTTGCCCGTGACCTCATTCCCACTAGCTGAATTTTCTCTTTCAGTCAGCACAGCTGGGGACAGCCATATATGTCTGGAGACAGTGTGCTGGGGAAGGCCAGGATACTTAGAGGAAGTCACATGAAATCGTGTGATTTGAAGGGCTGGAGACCCACCTGAAGGAAAGCCTTGTTTTGGTTTCTGGGATCCTCTTGGATGACCAGCTGGAGTTTCAGGCACCTTCTCTAACTGCGGCAAGAGCAGACTTGAATGAGCATGACTGCTTCCATAGGAGTCTGCTCGAAAAGGCTTTATTGTCAAGCTGCAAGTTGAGATGTAAAACTTCATTGAAGCATGGAGGTCTGGTATTTGGACATTGCACTGGCTACAGCCATGCTGGGGTGAGAGAGAATCACAAGGTTCCAGGGATGCATGCAGATTTTTGCTGCAGAGTGTAGAAACAGCTGGAATAGCAGACAGATCAACGTCTAGGCGTGATGTCCAGCTCGGTGGAGCTTTGCAGGAAAGGACGTCAGAAGGCAAAGATACAGCAAGCTTCAAGGGATCATTTTTTCCAGAAGAAATTCGATGAACAATTTTTTCTTTTTCTGAATATTGCTTGTAAGATGCAGATGTTGACCGAGTGCCAGAACCCTCATATCCATGGCCCTGAGGGTCCCTGGGAGGACTGGAACACCTGGATGTCTCATCAGAAGGATTGACACAGCAACTAGTGCTCCTGAAACCTTTCCTCTGGTCTCTGTGTTCCAGGACGACCTCTAGCCTTGAACAGTAAGCTCCAGAAGACACACTGCTTGGTGGTGCGTTGGCATTTCCTGTAGCAAGCTCTGCAACTGATTGACCAGTGGGTGGATGCCATGCTGTTGCTGGCATCTTTTGAAAAGGTCTGTCCTGCACAGCAGATTCAAAAGGAGGAGGTGGGGTCAGTCTGCTGGAAGACAGCGTCACTTCCACAGTGGAGACATAGGTTGCAGATGAATGTTTGCAGCGATGGTCCCTGCATAACATCCTGATGCTTAGTCCTAAACGACGCAAAAATCAAAGCCACAGAAGCTTGCCTTCCCCCTGCTTTTAAAACCAACTCCTAATCCTTTTTCCTTTAGCAGTGGAAATTTCCATTCTTCCTCTGAAGCAAAGGAATGAGAGATGAATAAACATTCTCCAGGAAAAAAGAAGATAAAGTAAAAAAATCCGCATTCAAAATAAAAACACACAGCTCTTCTAATACTGCTAGTGCTGCCTGTCACGTCTGCAAAGTGATATGAGTGTGGGATGGACAGAAAGATAAGTTACGGAGCATGAGGATCTGCTCTCTGAGTGTTCTGACAGTGAGACTGCAGACAGAGTAGGATCGAGCCAAAAACGCCTGCCAGAGACAGCCTGCGAGCTTGCTGGGTTTTCATCTGTGAAAAAAAGGAAAGCAGCTAACCTGAGCAATGCATCTGCTGCCGTGAAAAGGTCAGAATGGAGCAGAGTGTACTGGGCACTGCTTCTGATCAAAGCAAAAAGGATTTTTTTTCCTTCTTTCTCTTTTCCAGCTGTTGTTTGTTGGCACTCCAAATGGCAAGATCTCAGTTTGCAGGTCTTAGAAGAGTTTCCTACAACAGTTCCATGCAATGGCACAACTGAATTCACAATAAAAAAAAAATTTAAAAGATAGATGTTTGCCTAATTTTCTCCACATGTGCTCTGTTTTCTTTAGCAGGGAACAATCCTAGACTAAATTCTGCAGAAATCCTTTGAAGGTTTAAGTAACTTGGATGTAATATAAGATGCTGGCATAAAGTCAAACCTGTCACACTGGCATAGACGGCAAATGAGAGCAGTTCTCAGTAGTAGCTCTTAGCTTAAAACACTTCTCTGTTGCCGCTTTCCTTCCCCTGCTCCTGGCTGCTGGGGGAGAGGTTTAGTCTAAGGCATAGACTAAGTACTGGAAAAATAGGGTCCAAAAATTATAGGATGGCAGAAGCTGTTTTCTTACATATTTTGTAGATGTGCAAAGTGAAATGCACGTGACTGAGCTTCGCCTCAGACACAAAAGTCAAAAGAAACACAAGAGGCGGAGAGATTGATTATATTTGTTTGCATGATAGGAATAATTTTTAATGTATGTTTGCTTTTGCTCTTTTGGAAGGCAGCAAATGACAAAATTCCCATTGGGAAAGTGATTTGAGAGTCTTCAATTGATGCCTTGGCTGAATACTTTTTGAAAGGACTGCATTTGAAAGGACTGTCTCCCTCGGGAGAAGAGTCTGCATCATTATGCAGCCACACTTTAACTCCATATAGTAGTAACAGAGCTCCATCCAAAAGGAATAGATTCCTCTTCCAATTGTTCTTCAAATGCAGAGACATAAAATAAAAATAGTGACTATGGAACCTCTGTTCACTGTCATATTATATATTCTGATCAATAAGGAAGATGGTGGCAGCTTTGTGGTTTTTGCTAGTTCTCCCTCACGCCTTGTCTCCTGTCCTGCAGCACAGGAGTAAGCCATTTAAAGAATGATCATGCTTAGAGATGAGAGAACAAAAGCAATGGGGCATATTCTGGGAATATAGTAGTTCCAGCTGTAGAGGAATCAGAAGAGTGTGTTGGTGTTTTTATTCCGGGCCAGGCTGATGACTGATTAAGGAAGGACTAAAATCCAGTAGAAGGTGAATTCCTTCCTGTCTCCCAAGGACAGAAGCAAACGAGCCTCTTCTTGCAATTATTTGCATTCTTTATTGATTTAATCCCATAAATTCTTCAGATACATCTTATTTTGTATGTAAACTCATATAGTCTCTGTCTTCTCCGCAGCATGATAGCCTAAACCTGCATCCCTTTTTATTTATACTCACTGTGAACTGACACTGCTCTCGACATTGAGGTGATTGCCAGCGTTGCCAGGTCTCAAATCAGTAAAACTGACATAAAGACAGCAAAACATGATTTAAAGTGAGCAGGTAGCACTGGAATCTGTGAGATGTGCTTTTGTCAATATTCTTTAGCTTTTAGGCAAGCTGATGTTCCTGGGTAAGCTGCCTTTTCTTCATGGTATTTTTGTTCAGTGTCAGCTATGGGTTAAAACCAAGATGACAAGAATGGACACCACAGGAGGGACTCATTATGATGAAAGAAAGCTAGTAATTCCTGAAAGGAAAGCTGCTCACAGTACTGGCCTAATTGGTGCATCCAGAGTAGTGAGTGCTGAAACTCATCCTGAATGCTCACAGCTCCCTGAGGATGTGTTTGTTCACGTCCTTGGATATGAACAAATTAGGCATCTCTTTTCCCCATCTAACAGCACTTACACACTTCCTGGATTAAATTTTAGCACTAAACCCTAACAGTCTCTTCTAGGCATTGTGGTAGCTTGGTGATGGTACGGACTGTGTCAGAGAAGGAGACATATGGTTGGCTGTGATACCTGAATTACTAATTTAGAAATCCATGGCATTCTGTAATTTCCCTGGTACATTGCAGGTAGATACTTGGTCACTGGCTGCAATATCAGAGACATTTGTCTATATGGTCACACCATTGTGACCTACTTTTCTATTTTATAACAGTAAGAATGCAACCCTGCGAGCATGCAACTGTAATTCTTTACATGCACAAACTTCTTATAGAAGGAACAGTTCTTCAATTTGTTGTAATCTTCTGAGGATTAAATATAAGCAAAAATGGGAAACAAAAAGCTTATGAATCTTTTATTCTATAGCTAGAGTGTTCTTTTCAACCTGAGTACTCTTTGAAGAAAAATAAAATCAGATGCAAAGGATGGTGGAGGGAACAAAACAACATATGATGACTGTGGCTCCCTCATTCTCTGCACCTGTACGAATGAGACCAACTTGACATCATTCTCCTCTCCTTATTTTCTTGTCATTCTCCCTGACTGTAGGAATGTCATCTGTGTGAAGGAGTGCTGGGAGGGACAGCCAAGTATCCATGCTTTACTGTTCTACCTTCTGAACACTTAGTCACAGTGAGAGCAACGACTACCAGGCTCCTTGGAAGTTCATACAGAAAATACTATGAGAGAAAGATTCTGATAACAGAACTGCCCTTCATGGTCATCAAGGTCACAGTCTTCATTCTCAGGCTTTAGTTTGGCTGAAGAAACTTGTGGTAGGAGGCAGGCACCATCACTCATCCTAGCAAGAGAACTTACCCCATCTATGATGGACAGCCACCCCTTTTGTGGCAGTCTACCTCACCGCATATGGCAATGTTATATTTATCTGAATAAAGAAGTAATGTGAAGTACAGTTTACCTGTACAGAATGTGCTGGGGGCATACTGAAAATGCCAGGTGCAACCCTTTTCAGTAAGAGTAATACCATCTTTTGCAACCACAACTTAGGACTGAGGGGCAAGAAGAAATGCCAACTGATAGTAGCTTCCTACACTTTTACCTCTGAGGTATATACAGCAAAGCATATGCTGCAGTCACAGTGCCTCTGCGTGTTGGCTGATCTCCATTTCACAAAAAGAGAAAGAATGCAGTGGCCAAATTTCTGTAGGGTTTACATTTTTCCTGGTAATGCTACTCATGCAGGAGCTTAGCCATGATGCATCACTGCTTGGTAGTGAACTGAGGCAGATATAATGCAAATTGTGCCATTTGCTAATTAAGCAACAAATAAAAATTTTTAATGGGCAGAACTGTGCCACACTTTACTCCAGAAACCTGAGCCTAGGTGAAACTCTTCGTTCCATATTTTGTCACAAACTCAGAATGCAGACTGTACTTACCAAGGGTGCCAATTGTAGGAAATGATGAAGATAGGCATTTCTTTCAGGAATGAGTAGCCGTAGGCTCCAAGCCCAGGTGTCCCAAAGGGTTAAGTATCACTGCATGGCAGAGCTCAGGGTCAGCTTTCCAAAAGATTTAGTGCCAGTTGTGAAGCACAGGTGGAAAACAGAGCTCAGCACAAACTGAGAACCATTATATTATGCTGCCACTGGTCTTGAAGAATTAATTATTTTTCCTTAATAAGAAATTACCCAGAGGTGCAACTTCCTTCAGCTTTGCTTCAGCCCTTCAGTTTGGTAAGCTTCAACCCATTGCTGGGATTTGCACGCCAAGTCTCAGCACAGTTCCAGCAATCTATCAATCCATGAACTTGCACAGAGTGACTGGAAAAGATGTTTGAATTCTGCACTCGGTTTCGTAATAGCAAGAATCAGACCTCAAACTGGAACCTTTTTAAATAGCTCCATGAATCCAGGAAAGTGCAAGACAGACAAAAGAAAATTTAATATTGGTGAAAAAAAATCTATTTCAAGAGCTGCAAAATGATGGTAATAAGAACATTCTTCTGTCTCTTTGCCTTAACTGTATCAGTCGTCTCTTTTCATGAGAGTGGTTTGTTCACTAGCTCATCTTTCTCTACTGCATCAAACAGAAACTAATATTCCTTACAATTAGATTCTTTCATAGGTATTCTCTACACTGCTATCAACTTCCTTGCAGAACTGAGGTGTCAATTCCTTTTCCTGCATTAACTCACACTGCCAACATCCATTTTCCACTAGTTGCATTTCCCCAGCCCTAACGCTCAGCCTGGGGTAAGCTTTCCAGCAACACCTGCAAAGCAATCTCCCTGTCCTCCTCCAAACCCTCTTTACAATTGCCCTTCTCTCTGAAGTCTACAAAACTATTTGCCAGTGCTTAAGCAGTTGGTATACTGAGATCTGTTTGTAAAGCGGACTAATACTGAACAGTTGTCTCCCTCTTCTGCTGTACCTCTCATTTGTTAGCTCTTATGTTTGTTTGCAATGAATCACCTTGCAAGCAAGGATCATCATCTTGTTTCTGGTTCCACACCTAAGCCCCATAAGAAATAGGGGGTCTTGCACAGTGCAACAGTCTCCAAATGATGCCACAATGCAAATAGCAGTAAAGCCAAGGATTTTAAGTAGACCCAAGGATTTTAAGTTGTAGGTGAACAGTAATGCCCCTTTCAGTTTGGAAGAGTTCAAATGCTTTAAGTGTTTAACTGCTCATTTCAAGTTTATATTTCACTCACCTCCTGTGAGTTCAGGAGCATGTCCAGGTGATCCCAATCCTTGTAGAACATTTGTTCCTGGTGTATTTTCTCCAGCCACTCCTTCTTCTGTTTCCATTCTTTGTACACATTTTCCTTTTCTTCCAACAGAGCCTGTAGCTTCTGCTGAATCTGAACACAATTTCCAATGAAAAACTCATGTTGGTCTTTATACCCCACGGACCAGGGTAAGGTGGGAGGACAAAGAATTAGGAAAAGTGGTGGATAAGCCCCTTAATTTGCAAGGTAATTATCAAATAGAAAAAGGTAGAACAAATTCCAGCACTTATATTAGGGCAGAGAGAAAATCAGAGGTGCTTCGTTTCAGGAATGGAGGAGTGCTTCTTCCAGCATATATAGCAGTCCAAGCCAAGAGCAAAGAAAGGTATAACTCTTTCTCAAGTGTACCTTCTAGAACCAAATCCTAATTCTCCATTATCTTTAATCATAACAGTGCAATTATGTTACGCACTTCGAACTGGGGTAGAACAGATACTATTCAAGTAACCAACATAGCATATTCTCCTAATCAGTGAATACATGCCTCAGTGTTAGACTTAATGTAATTTCAGCGTCCAAACTCTGATATCCACAGGCCTTCTATAAACGATTTTTTCCTACATTTTTCTACAGGCAAAGGACTTTACAGTCTGGAAGATTTTTAGTTACTGTGGTAATATATTGCAAGATTCAACAAATTTTCAGGAAATAGCTTGGTCAGATGGGAGAGTAATTCATACGAACTCTGCAGTTTTCTGAAGATATTCAGGAAGAAAACTAGTAGGTACTGGAGAAGAATTAATGCTGTGAGAATCTTAGAAGCTATTTTTCTTGAGTAAACCAACATTTTGATTTCCATCTTTCATTTCTGTGAAGTTAAATATACCAGCATAACTCATACAGGAAATGTTTCAATTAATCTTTAAGCTCTCTCATACGTTTGAGTGTTTTCATTCTTTGGTTGACACATTTTTGTTCAGCCTGGTATGGATATAGCACTGTAAAGTGAAGCATAGTATCTACATGAAAACCTGGTTTGGGAAAAGGATAGAACTATCTCCATTGCTCAGAACATAGCAAACTTCTCAAATAAGCCCAGCTTTGCTGCAGTGGGCTCTCAGGAGATGACAGCACTCAGCTACTGCTCATGTAGGGAATGAAACAAATGTTTTTGTGCCCAAGCTAGGTAACACACTGAGGCAGATGTAGATCACACATACGGATAATATGTGAGCGTACACACGTATTTGTATGCTTACAGCGCGATATAGTATAGAATGATAATTACAGAGGTGTTGAGTAGCTGAATGTAAATGAACTCAAATGAATTTCAATTACCTCTTTTGATCCTATTTTCTCATCTTGCAAGAGTGACTGTCCTAGCTGTACAACATGACTGTACTTCTCTTCTCGTGCTTCAATCTCTGCCAGTAGCTGTTGATGTTGGGTAAGTCTCAGGCTACTAGTAGATATGTCCCGGATAGTCTCCTTGGCTCTCATTTCCCTTATTATTTCTGCTGTCCATGAGAAATAGTCCCACACCTGGAACCCAGGAAAATGTGAAAGTTGAGGCTGGAGCTCAAGCTTGGGTTATCAGGCAGGAAGATCATAGGCTTACTGTTCAACTTGAAGTGAACAATAGGAAAATAAATCACAGATAAGAAAAAGTATTTCATTGGGGTCAGAGTTTTAACAAGGGTGGATAACATGACTGCAGGAATTTCTATACACTGTATTAAATCATACCTGTTTTGTAATATCATAATCATACTGTGTCATATAACATTGCTGACTACATGGTATCATTTAATTGCCGTTTAGTGAATCATTCCTTAAGTGTATTCTGGTGTTATTCCTTCCCAGAGGAATAAAACACTACCACCCTACTTTTCTGTAACTTAGCTTTGCTAACACAAGTCTATTGTAAACTTTAAGTCGTACAGATATTCTAAAATGAGAGTGAGAATTTTTAGCTGAAAAACAAATGTGCTTACTCTAATAGAGGTGGAAAAAAGGCAAATCACAGGTCATAAAAAATTGTTTAAGCATATCAAGTATGCAGATTCTGCTCTTGATTTGTGGATCTGTATTACTGAGATTGGCACAGAAACACAATTCTGGAAGAAACAAGAATGTAATGCTACTTCACTATCAAAATCTAATGAATGGATAAACATATTTACAATATAATAAAATCTCTGAAGCATTTAGCTGAGGCAATTACGAGAAAGAAAATTCTAATACAAATCTCTGAGAATTATTTTCTGACTGTGAAGAAAGAAATTTGTGCAAGTAAAAATAATTTGTCAATCTCTCTATGTCTTTTTCCACATTTGATTCTGCACCTTCACCAGTTCGCCTACTTTAGGCATCTCCTTTGAATCTGTAATAAGTGTTTTTCTTTTATGTAGCAGCTGGTAAAAAATAGGACTCAAGGGACGACTCTGGGGATCTTATGGGATGATTCATTAAGTTTTGTTATGGTTTAATTGTGTTTGGATTTTTTGATTCAATTCCGAGACAGTAAATGGACCTTTAAGTGTATTTTTAAAGACTGTCCTGAAGAAAAATGCTCTTTTACTGCAGAGAACTAAACATTTTCTCTTGTGAATGGTTGCTGGCTTTTTCGCTGAAGGAAACTATGTAATGGAAATAGTTTCTTGCCTGTTGCATTTTATCCACATTTTTTAATCCCTATCATCAAAATTTTGTACAGCTCAAAGCTGCCTTGTGAACTAGCCAGCCAGGAAAAAATATTTTCAGAAAAGCACCACAAAATTGAAATTGGCCAATTTAGGGTCCCAAGAGTTTAGACTTTAAAACCAAGATACTATTTTCTTAAAGCCAGTGAACACAGCCTTTAAGTGACTTGTCCTTTTAAGGGGGCCCACATAGTGCACATGTGTTGGCTTCATTCTTATTTGCAGAACTAATTCACACACAGCTGGATGTCACTATAGACTTGGCACTGCAAATGTCCAAGATTCCCTGAGATTTTAAGGTAAACATTAGGGAAAAAAAATCCATAAATCTCAGGATATTTAATGCAATGGAACAAGTCAAGAGCCAGTAAGAGCTATTGAACTGCCACTGCCAGCAACATTTAAGGATAGACTAGGCATCAGTCTGCAGGCAACTCCTAAGCAGAGCCTGACTAAGACCATGCAGATCCTAGATTAAACTTCAGAACAAGAACCTCAGATCTTTCAGAAATACTGTGAGTCTACATCTAAATTTCTCTTCCTTGACAGTTTTTTGGAAGATTTGGAGCCCTCTGCTGTTGCTGTGTGTTGTCAGTTAGAGCCAGCTCTGCTATTTCATCAGATTAAAATTGTACTCGATGGAATGCAAGGAGATACACTAGAGGATTGTGTGGAATTTTCATTTCATGGAAAGGCTTTTTTTTGTTGTTGCACTTCTTAATCTGTGTACATCTGGTGTCTGAGGAGGACTGTCCATTCTGCCTTCAATCCCAATCCGTGCATTCCTGAATCCAGTTCCAGAATCCAGCACCTGCATCCAGTTCCCATCTGCCACTGAGTCCAGTCTGGGACTTCCCCAGTGTCTGCCTGCAGCATCAGTGGTGGTGGTGACTGTGATGTGATTGCCATCTGGTGGGGGGGGTGTGTGTGATTGTTGGGTATGTATATGTGTATATATATTTGGATATATATAATTGTATTATTATTATTTTCATTAAAGCAGTTTTAGTTTTCTTTTCCAATCCATAAGTCTCTCTCCCTTATCCCTTTCCTCATCCCCTTTGGAAAGGGAGAGGAGTTAACAGAGAGCATCTGTCTTTTGTCTAGTGGTCAGCCCAGCCCTAACCCGTGACAGCAACATTAAGTTTGTGGACCAGTTGTCACGGCTGAGAGAGGAATGGGAGCAAAGCTGCCTCTGCGCTCAGCGATCTGGGTGATGTTCTGCAGCAAAGCTGCTCTAAACTCCCCTAGACATACTGAGATTCTTACAGGCATTAGATGTGGCTGTCTAACCCTGCTTTTTTCCATCTGGGCAGAAAGACAAGCTTACCAAATTTGTGGAACCGTCTCTTCACTTCTTCAGGAATTATTGTCAGGAAAGGAGGTGAAAATTGAGAGGATCAGGAATACTTTTTGTCAGCAGACTGACATCAAAGGGACAGGGAGATGCCGGAGGCTTAATCCCATCTGGGCATGTCACTGAGAATACAGTCACCTGGCTTTGTAATTTTGTTTTATGATGTTAAGAAAGCGCCTTAATGACTGTGTAGCCCTATATTAAGCACTGATAGCTTTATATATTTTTAAGGTGTTCATTGCTTGTAGATTTACCAATGCTGATGAAAGGACACACTGCCAGAGTAAGAAATGGGCTATAAATTCGCCGTTTGGATGCCAGGATGCGTCACAGATTTCAGACAAAAGGTATTTTCTATGATTCTAGCAATAAAAAAGAGCAAAGCACCCCCATCAACAGGACATTTTCTGTCTGAAGTCAATAAATAAATCTATGACATAAGTTATGAAACCAATCAATAATAAAGTAAACTCTGAATGACTATGTTTTAATGGATAATTCCATCAAGATCCATCTCCTGATGAAGATGCTCCCAGGCTGAAGACTTCAAGAATCTAACATATGTTAGAAGAATACATAATAGAAGAATCTTGCCTTGTTCTTACTATCATTCGTAGGTACTGTCAGAAAGACAATGCACAAATAAACTTTTCACCTACCTCAGTAGAGCCACTCTAATTGTCCTGAAGTCATACTCTAATTAATTTTATTTCCCCATCAACTGTTCTGTATAAGATAATGGATTCTTAACAGTTAAAAACCAAACCAACCAAACCCTCAAAAAACCAAAGTGCCATAAGCATCCTTTATCTCTAAGTGTACAATATATTTTTTGGGTGAAATACGACCGGTAATTCTGCTTTGAACACTCCTAAGATAGGATTACCCTAATGTTCAGAAGCTTCTCATGCTAAAATAAAAGCACCAAGTACACTTGGTTTTGGTCTTGATCACAGCTCACAACCTTAAGACAAACTTGTGGGAAGGGTTTTTCCAGGAGAGCATACCCTGGATATTCTCTGCTTCCCAGCAAACATGAAAACGTCAACTAACAGAGTTATGTTTAATTGACCCTGAAGTTATACCTGAAACAGTTCAGGAATACAAAGAAAGGTATTCTAGAAATCTACATTAGCAAGTGCCTTCCTGATAGAAGGGGTCACCCTTGATGTTTTCATACCTGTACTGCAGTACTTGCAGCAATAATCTAATCTGCAGTGGTGTAGCTCAGGTGCCTTCTACTGACACGCACAAAGTATTTTGTGGCAAATCGCAGCTCAGCGACCTGCTGAGTTCTTTGGAGACAAAGCTACTGTGCATTGCAGATGATGATATTATGCCGATACATGCGTGTCACTGTGTATAAAGACCTTGAGAGCCTACTGCAAAGATCAGTGAGATGTATTCAACACATTCCATGAAGTAAGTTAACTAAGACCAAACTTTTTGCCGTTATAAATGGGAGACTAACATTTATTTTTACCATTCAGTGGGAATTGCAGAGTCTTTCAAAAGACTACTGCTACTCTTGCGAAGTGATGACCGTTTCTGACAACTATCAATTATCCCATACGCAGCTGGATACAAGCCTTCCTTCCTGCAGAAGGTGAAAGATCCTTACCCTCTAAAATGTTTTTAAATAGCTACCAGCACTTAAATACTTGATTAATAGCACAGATAGCACCTGCAGCCTTTTATACCAATCTTAGCAGCTTGAAAGTACACCTAGGACTCCCGTACAGTGAAGGCAGCTTTCCCCTGTGTACCAACGGACAGAAGGCAGAAGTGCTTACATGTGCCTGAAACTGATAAAGCTTGTATGCTTGTTCCAGAAGTTTCTTGCGCAGTTCCACTTTAGACTTCAGGGCCTTCCAGTAGGTCACTATTGCCTGCTGCTTTGCTTTCAGCTCTTCCATCTGCTTCTTTGAACAATGGGTCAGCACATGATCTGCAGAGTGGATCAGCTCCTGCAGCTATGATGAAAGAAGAGGGTAGGAAAGAGAGAGTCAGAGAGATCCAGCTAATATCAGAAAAGATAAGGTAAGGGCTCTGTTAATTGTATGTGAAACTACAACTCAAGCAACATTTTCTGACCTGACTTTTCGCATGCTAAACAAAAGCGTCACTGATTTCAGATCTACGGAGCAACAGTGACATCCAGTGTTTGCTATGGCTCATCACAATGGTGTTTTTCCAATTAGGCAGGCGGATTTTGTTTCTCCGGTTTACACTATCATTTATTACATAAGTAATGCAAATAATAGCTAACCATACCTTTTTTCCCCAGTGACCGTATCGATTAACTGTGACTATATTCTCTTTCCACATATCTAATGCTCTTTTAACTTTAAAAGTAAAAAGCAGCTGGTGGGATAATTTCTAGTGTCATCTACCACAAGGCCAAGATATAAGGCCACTGATAAGTGATACTGGGTTAACTACTTCAGTAATCTTAATTTAACACATGCTGAGTTAAACGTACCATTATGTTTACTAAACAAAGGGATGAAGAGAAAACTCATACTAGCTTTATTTGTTTAATTGAAGCTAAGCAAACCTCCTATATTCAAGGAACCTTTCTAGACAACGTCTCATGAGCTGAAACTTCTAACGTTTGTATAATGAGCCCTACCCTTCTTTCTCACAGTACAATTCCTACCCCTCTAAACTTGCTGAAAATTCCAGACTGCTGTCCTATTGTTCCTTCTATAATTCTCTATAGTTAAGCCCTGCATTTTGTGTTCAAAGTATATTCAGTTTCTCTGCACATAGAGCAGATTCTGGTTGTCCCTTGTACTCACTTGGAACACTTTGAACAAGGCAGTAAACACATCATAAAGCTTGACATAATCATACATTTCAAACAGTGATCAAAACTATTACTGTGAACCACTTCAATAGCCAGCACTCATTATAAAATGTCCCTTAATTGTAAGATTTTAAATGACCTACTTTAGCATTGCCATCAAACCTTGAATGTATTAAAAAAGCAAGAGACTAAGGAAGATCCTTAGAGAATTCTAGACTGTCACAGACAGCCTGAAATAATTTGGTTCACAATACCACATTATTACTATGATTGTCTTGGAAACTCGAATTTTGGCTACACATTAAAGACTACAAATGACTTCCATTACCTGCTGCTCATTCCCAGAGAGCTCATGCTCCAGGGCCACATGGTTCCGGAGCTGGGTTTGCACACCTCTCATGTCCTTAGCGACATCATCTGGAATACTTTTGGACTTCTCCTAGAAGGAAGAAATCAGAGGAAGCTTTGTTACTTTCTACTTCCAAGCGAAACACACTACAAGCCTACCTTAGACATTGGGAAGTACAACTCATACTGCACAGGTAAGGTCATCCTGGGTTACTCAACTATGATAGGTAAAAGGAAGCTGAAAAAAATCTGTCCTAGTAACTCACTTGTAAGTATCTTAGTGATTAAGCTGTCCAAGCAGACTGTGAGAGATGAAGGTTCAAGTCTTTCCTTGATCAGACAATACAGAAGAATGTCTTACACTCTTTGAGTTGGGAATCAAGCTCGAATAGCTACTGCAGTGACATATAGTGAATTCTTAGAGTAGCATTAACAACCAACAATTTCAGGCCATTCTTTGGGATACGGGTGGTTTATCTGTGAATCATCTTTAGATAAAAATATAGTTACATGTGCTGAGGAAAGATGAGTTAAAAATGGCATATATGCAAAGAAAGATTACTGTAAAGATGAGAGAAATGGAGAAACCATCACATAGAAGGAGTCTTAAACATTTATTTAGTTCAACGAATGTTCTGAGGGTACTTAGTTGTTACACAGGCATGCACTGGGAACACAGCAAGCAAAAAGAAAAAGCATTTCAGCTGGAGGACAACACTGTTGATAGAATAAAATTATTAGAAACTTGCTCCAGGTCAATTTAGGTGAGATTAGAAGAACATTTCTAACCATTGGAGGAGCGCATTTCCGTAACAGATTCACAGGCTGGTTTGTGGTACCAACAATGCATCTTGGTAAGGTGCTGGAAAAGGAGATGCGCATTGTAGTTTCCTATCATATGATGACACTGGAGCTGGTGACTTAAGCAAGACCTTCTAGTACTATCTTCCTATGAGAAATGTCTTTCCCTGGTAGACATCTGACCAGGGTACACAGGAAGGGATGGGCAAGATGACTGAATTGCTCTCCTATTCAGTAGTGAAACTTGTTAACAAGATGTGATGCAAGAAGTGTGCAAGGGTTGCCTGTGCCAAACTCAGCATGAGGATAAACCTGCAGCTGGTCTGCGGAGTGTTTCTGAACTATCACTTGTCACTGCCACAGAATTAACGACTTCATCATTGAAGTTAAATACACACCACGTTCTGAAAACTCCAGCTGTTATACAGAGAAATATTATGATGTTTAATTTTCCATCCACAACAGGGAAAGTAAACAGGAATAACGTAGTTGAAGAAGGCAGCCTCTGCCAGCATAAGCAAGTAGGAAATCTACCACATGTAACCTAACAAAGCTCTCTTGTCTTGCAAAGTGTGGAAACTCCGTCAGATCGCTGCCTCCTGTACACATTTGCATTAGGAAAACCACACCTCTCATTACAGCAGGGATGTGAAATTCTTCAGGATGCTCAGATAAAACAGAAGCCTGAAGTTTTTCATTGGGATTTCTCCCTCCAGCTTTCACACTGGGACTATTTGAAATTATTGCCCGTACTGGGCACTGAAATGAGAAGAAAAGATTTTTGGCCCAGCTTTTTGCATTAGGTCACATGATTGCCTGACAATCTTCCAGGCTAATGGTCACTGCAATCCAGACAAATGCCTTTTTCACAAGACAGTTGTTTCTTCAGCACATAAAGTGACAATGGTGTACAAGGAAGAACGACAGAGAGGCAATAAACAGTTTCTTAGTCAGGCCTGACGGGTGCAAACAACATGACTATATGCATTGCACAGTGAGACAACTTAGTTCAAGCCCTGGTCTTCTTGGCTTGTGCCACAGATCAGCCACTCTAGCTGCACCTGATTTCACCAATGGTTCTCATAAGATGACCAGTCAGGCATCTAAGGATTACCCAGGATTTTTTTTTTTTTTTTTTAAACACTTTGAGTAGTCACACAGGTTTCTTATTGAGATTTTTTCAGAAGTCATCAGTAAGCACAGTAAGAATCATAAAAATACTCCACAAATTAAGCTGAAACGACGTTCTCATTATATGACATTTTCCCGCTATTTTTTACCTCAATATGGGCCAGAGCATCTGTCAGATCTTGGTAACACTTGTGAATTGCCTCAGCATCTCTCAGCTTCTCACCTCGTAATCTGGTAATTTCCAACAGTTCCTCCCAGGAGTTCCTACAAATGAGGATGGAGAAAAGAACCATGTAAAACATTCAGACTAGGAGTAAAGGAGATTAACAGCCTGAAGAAAGACTGTTAACAAGATGTCCTCTTTGGTTTTCATTCCTGCCGTTAAATTCTGTTGGAGTGATTCTCTGAGAGGCAGCAGGTCTCTCACCCTACACTGTTCATGTCCTCCTGTCTGCTCCAGGCACTTAAACAGATGGCCCTATATAAGGATGCTCCTCTCCAATTTTCAGGTTTTATATGCAGGACTTGGAGGACTGAATCAGACCTTACTATTCCTTCATGCTTCTCTTTCGGGCCAGTTTGGACCAGTACCAGATGTAATAAGCTCAGAGCATATTAACATTGTTCTGCAGAGCCGTCATGGGACTCGAAAATCAGAAGCAATAAAGAAGCAACTAAACTCATTCAGTCAGGTGATCCTGTTTCAAAGGGCAAAGGAAGTTCACTCATACCTTATGTGTAAAGCCCCTCTGACGCAAAATACAAGAAGCCATATCAGCAAGCAGATAATGTCTGCATTATAGTAGCCTATTTTTAAACGAGGCATGGCAGCGGCTCCGTATCAGTGAGCAAACCACATATTTTGCAATTAGAGAATCAGGAGGACATGCCTTATCCTTTTCTAATTTCTTCTCACTTCCTTCTCCTAAAGAGTGAATTTAAATGATAAAGCATTATAGAGCTAACACAAGTCTCCTACCTTAGTTCTTTCTGCTTCTGCCGAATTTCCCGGGACTCAGAATGCCCGCGGTTCAGCAAG
The DNA here is from genome assembly GCA_009769605.1 of Bucorvus abyssinicus. Classification (NCBI taxonomy): domain Eukaryota; kingdom Metazoa; phylum Chordata; class Aves; order Bucerotiformes; family Bucorvidae; genus Bucorvus; species Bucorvus abyssinicus. Next base: position 17,635,795 of record CM020042.1, on the reverse strand, counting down.
TTGTCTGCCAGCTGCTGGCAAGCCACAACTCTTTTCCTAGCTGCTTCCAACTGGTGTCGGAATGTGTCGTACTTGGCACAAAGTTGCTTTTGAAGGAAAAACAACAATAACAAAAAGTTATTCTCTTTTCCCAAACATATCTGCTCAGCGCACAGCCAAAAGATAGGTAATAAGCCGATCATATTTGGAGATGGAGAAGCTGCAAAGAATGACTGGATTTTACCTCCAAAGACCATGAGGAACTACAAACTATCAGGAAAACATGAGGTTTGTGATGCAGATGGGAAGCAGAAACATTGTTACTGGGGATAGAAGCAAACATTCAATGTACAATCAATCTCAATTATTAAATTATATGTTTTCACTTCATAAATGCAAATGTGTATACAGTACTGTAACTGAATAATAATGTAGTCCAATTTTAAGATTTGGAACGCAAGATATTTTGAAATAAATTATAAAAATGAGGATTCTGAATGGCTATTGATTTCTAACGGGTTGACATTAGCTTCTGTGCCCTGTTAAGAGGTATAGCTGTAGATGTTCCTACATCAACATTTGTGATGAAAACAATCCTTAATGGACACCACACTGATATATCTGGTTATTAAAAATAGAAAGGAGATGCCTTCTGAATGCCTAAACATTTTAGCATGCAGTTGTTTCATGCAGCTCAGCCCCCATGGTATCACGATGTAAGTGTTAGGCAATGCTGCCTGCCTGTCATAACACGTCAATCCTTCCCACCCACTCTTTACCCTTTTCTCTTTCTGTCTTCCTATTATTTATACTCACTTCTTACTCTGTCTTTTAAGTTTTCAAGGACAAACTTAGAATCTTTTTACAGTCTTACTACATACAGTTTGGTTGATTTTCGATGCGCTAAAAACTCACCATGACATGTTCATAATCAATTCCATAGTCTTCAGAGCTGGCTGTTTGTTTCTGCTGAGTGATCCAGTCTTGCAGATCTTCATATTCTCGTAGAAACTCATGCAAGAGAAGAGTCTCATCTAGCTTCTTCGCTCTGTTGGGGGAAGGACATAGGACAGTACAGTTAGACCAAGGGAAGGTAAGAGAAGGGCAATCAGTAACTTTCTTCCTATTAATCCCCAAAACCGTCAAGACTCATACTCTTCATTGAAAAGAGCTGACCTTATTTCTCGGGGTTGGAAATTAGGTTTGTAGGATGACAGCTGGCAGCCAGGTCAGGCTCATTGGCTGAGTTTCTCAGAAAAGCACAGTGCCTAGGTGAGTTCTCTCCCTGTTTTTTTTGAGGTTTGGTTTGTTTGTTTGTTAAGTTTTGGTTTGGTTTGGTTTTCCTTCCCATGAGAATACCCTTCATTTTTTTCCAAATCTGTCCTGATCTGTCTAAAGATAACTGCAGTACTTACAAAAATGAGAAGGAAATTTTCTGAGGACAACGCAACAGGAAGGCAAGTGCTATGAAAGCCATTTTATGCAATTCTGTTCTTATTGCCTGTTCAGCAAAATTGCTGCAACCTACTGCATATTTCTGATCATCTAAGGTATCTTATAATGCAGTCTGACATGTTACAGGCCTTCCACGGCCTTGCCATTGCACAGATATTCCAGGAAAGGCGAACCTGGCTTCCCTGTTTGAATCACAAATGCTTATCACAAGAGATGTTGCCTGCTGAGAGAGTCCTGCCTGCCAAGGAGAATGCAGATCATAGGTTCAAACCAGAGCAGCAACAATGCACCATGAGACCCAGGTTAATATTAAGCATGAAAGAACACAAAATGTTTCTGAGTTCACCACATGCAAGCATTTTGATATTTCTAGATTGAGTATTTCTTTCTCTGAACTTTTCATTCACAGGAATTTCTACTGATATTTTTACTTTATAAATTGTAAACAAGAATAAAAACAAGAGGTAAAATATCAGCACTTCCTCTAAGCTCAATTATTGCATTATTCAGACTTGTTTATTTGTTATTCTATTTGCAGAATTTTCTGAGTGACATTTTTGTAGAGGAAAAACCTGAACTGTTTAGACATTTGCTCCTTCCTGTCAAGAAAATAGAAGTGTTTAAAAGCCATGTATGCAAGCAAACTGCCCTGTTCTAAACATTTTATTGTGGCAATAACAGAAAGGAAGTGAAATGAAATGTACATGATTCATTCAGGAATAAAACCCTTCCTATACTAGCACAGCCACATAAAGATAAGCATAACTGCAATTGTCTCCCTTCTACTATGTAGTGAATTAAGCAATTTTCAAGCAACATTAATGAAAACCTGTAAAAACTTTTTTCCCCCTTTTGATAGCAAATTCCAAATACCACAAAGGCAAGTTAGAATCCAGCATCTCAAGTCACTTTACAGGAGGATGATGAAGGGTAAAGAAGAAATTTGGGAGCTTCAAACCCTGAATATGTACCAAAACTCCCTGAATAGAGTTCTTGATTAGCAATAATGGCAGGCTCACAGGTGCACAGAATTCTAATGTAGAACCAAGCAATTTCTTAAACACAGCTGAAAAAAGAGGTGATAATGGATATGGTTTAAATTCCACTGAGGTAACTGGAGCTTATCCTTTATTGACTTCTGTGGACTTTGAATCAAACCTAGGATCCAAGGGACAGATTTAGTACATACCTTGCTGCTGCTAGTTCCTGCAGCTCCTGGAGTCTTGAATGAACTTGTTCCTTTGGTGCATCAACCTCAATATACTGGATAGAGCCCACAAGAGGAAGTTTTTGGACACTTTCACTCAGTTGTTTCATCAAATCTTGGTAAATGGCAATCTCATGCTCCAGTGCCTGGCAGAGAAAAGAGTGTACTGAGAGCCAGTTGTCCAAGATATCCATTGTCTGAACTTTTGCACTAGCCTATGGTGTAGTCATTGAGACATTAAAAGAGGAGAAAAACTTTCTGGTAGCATGTTACATTTCCAAGACTTGATCAATTTTATACCATTTTCTAGCAAAATTTTTTTTGGGAAAAAAAAAGTGCACGTTTAATCAAACAAATGAGGTAAATAAAGACAATCAGAAATTCATGATGCCTTATTAGGCAGAGAAAAGTATTCCTGTAATAATGCTCTACCTGTATCGTATTTTTGATTCTAGGAAAAAAAGAAAAACAAGGTTTCTCAATACATTTATTGAGACTGAAATGCAGATATCAGATCACAGTCAGTTTGGGCCTCTGAAAAATAAGATGAGAATATTCATCATTCTCCTTTTTCCCCAAATTACATTTTTTCCAACCATATTAGTAAGCTGCATTCATCTCTTCACAGAATCATAGAATATCAGGTTGGAAGGGACCTCAAGGATCCTCTCGTCCAACCTTTCTTGGCAAAAGTATAGTCTTCTGTTAGTCCATTCACATATAGACATACATCAATGCAAAATATCTTGTAGATGGCTGGACATTTAAGTACCAATGAGAGAGAAAATTTTACGACCACATACAGACCAGAAGATCAGGCCAGTGTATAGGATTTAAGCAAAGAAATACCTTATGTTTCTTGAGGAGTTTCAGTGTTCCATCTTCATCCTTACCATAGTCCTTACTTGTCACGAGTGGATGTTTTTCTGCTATCCAAGCCTCCAGGTCTGAAGTATTCATCAAAAACTATCAGTTAAAGAGAAAGCAAATCAGAAAATTAGTTTCTACCCCAGCTTTCCAAATACTCATCATGAGTGCTCATGACCTAAAAAATTCGAAACAGAGGGTGCACCGTAACATTTTACTGTTATGTTTTGTTAAATAATAAATAAAGAATATTCAATCCCAATAACCTACTATTCCACACTGTTGTTCTGTCAAATCATAGAAAGGTGAAGGAGGCAAGAGACAGAAGACTTTGGTGCAGGATAACTAAGGTCTTCTCCAGACATTGAAGGTCTGGCAGTAAGTTTCATGACGTCTCACTTTCTTCACATCACTATCCTCACTTGACTCTTCCTTTACTTATTCACTAAGGATAGTGGCTACCGTATAATATCAGTGATATTTTTCCTTCCCCTTACGGAGAAGTTCAAATCACCTATAAAAGTCAGGCTTCATAAAGCCTATAGTAGACAGCTGGAGGACATAATATACCAGATGATCAAATAGCCCAGGGAACATACTTCAGGTGGGCCAGTGAACTCTGTGTAAATGCTGTTTATGTCTACAAAACTGCATGTGTTGTCTGAATAACTGCACTCTGCATGACCCACTGATGATAGAAAATTTGGATTATCGATTTAAACATTTGCAGGCAATTTTTTTTAACAGGCTAAACATAAAGGTCCAGAATCCTGTTGAAAATTATAGGGCCAAAAGTCCTAGCTCACTCTAGAAGAGTGTTATCAGTTTCTCAATATCATTTGTTGCCTGGAAGAGGCAAAGTCTGGATGGCACAAGAGATCCCTTCTTTTTGGATTTCCTCGTCATAATTCTCCAGTATGAATGGCCACGTTCAGGATCCACTGCATTACTTAAGCCCGAGGCTGCAAAAAAATATTGAGAAAGGAGCTACTACCAAGAGAAATGTGTGTTCCACACACACCCATAAGGGATACGTACAGCCCAAGGCAAATCTCTAGAGCAGCCACTCTAGACTCGGGGCTGCATTCAGGTATGCATCCAAGACCTCCATTCCTATGAGTCTGGCTTCAAGCAACTGGAGTGAATACCAGTCCCAGCAAAGCTGTTTTGTTATTCACTTTAAAACTTTGGTCCTCTTGTTTGTCTGAAGAAACTACTGTGTATGTCTATTGCTGTAAGTTGTACCTCCTGGAAGCCAACTGAGTGCTGTAGCTGCTTCATCCTTGTCTCACAGGCCTTCTCCAAGCCCTGCCAGGCAGTCACAAGCTCCTGGCATTTCTCACTTATTTTCTGAGCTGACGGGTGCTGGTCTACAATCATTGTCTGTCCTTTATCCAGGACCCGCTGGACTTGCTGTTTGTGGGCATTCACTTCTGCCTGCAGTTCCTGGGAATGAGATAAAAGAAGAAATAGGAATAAAGGAAAGGTATGTGAAGACAAAGAAATTCTATGTGCTCCTAGTCCTAAGCAAAACTGGCAGCTGAAGGTGGTGGGCAGACTGTAGCCAGTGGACACAAGGACCATCTATTTCTACAACTGCTGCTGCCTTATCCACCAGTCCCAGACCCATCTGGGTAAAGTTCTGCTCTTGTGCTGCCATTGAGGAAGGAGATAAGAGTCCGCAAGGTGGCAGCAGACATCCCTTAACTTCCCTACACCCTCAGCATTACTCACTGAATTCCTCAGCCTGGTGCCGTGGCCTGGTCCTACCCTTTCTCCTTATCATGCACCTGCCCCCTTCCCCTGCCCAGCAGCCAGGGAAGTTTGGGAGATGGAGCAGGACAAAGGATGAGGCACAAAGCTGGGAGATTCAGAAAAGAGCCTTTAGCTGCTGATGGGAAAATAAAATGTGCCAGAAGATGAATGAGCTGGAGCATGGTGGGAAGAGAGATATTACTATGGAAATCATTAGACTCCTGCTCCATAAAGCCTCCCCACTGGTCTTATAAACTTTCCCATGCAACCTGCAATCCAGATGCTGCAAAATCCAGTGTTGCCTGCGGTGCAGGGCAGCTCTGGGGTGCTTCCTGAGCTGTGAAGAACTGCTGCAAAGAATCAACGCTCCAGAAATCAGTGGTAACTTGTCTTTATAAAGATGTCGACTGTGGATTGTTCATTACACAAGCAGTGCAGAACTAAAATAAACATTAAATGGCTGTTACATGCTCTCCTAGAGAAACTAGCATGCACATACCTCAAGACTGCTTGTCTAACAAAGCAGTAAGCATAGAAGTAAAGTAGGATAAGCATTTAACAGTCAAAATATTCAACCCAGATCAAGCCACAAAACAAAATCTTCATTTTTTCCTATTTAGTGTGAGGCACACTAGCCTTTTATTCACTTTTAATGGGAAGAGCAACAAAATTTCTCGGAATAATAACACCGCAAAATACAACAAATTTTGCAGTTCCCACAGGAATTTCACATTTGCTTTGAAAATCGCCACCACCTTCCTGACTTGTCTCAATTCACTGGAACTATTTTAGCTGGCCTAGTGCTGGAATCAGTGAACATGTGGCAATACACTTACTGAAAGTGTGACAATACATTTTGTTTGCAATGGCCTTCCTGAAGGTAAAGGAGAACTGTGCAGGTGCTGGTTTGCAGGCTAAGGTGAAATGCAATGTGCCAACACTTGATTAAATTAGTTACCTTGTGTTTTTGCAACAGGCTTCGAGCCACATCCAAGGACTTGCCACAGTTGTTGGAATGGGCAATAGGCAATCGCTCATTAATCCAGTTCAGTTCCATGTCGTGATAATGGTAGAACTCATAGAGATCCACTGCAGCTTCCAGCAACTTACGCCTCTCATCAAGAGGTGCTTGCAAAGACTCAAACCTGGGGGTCATCCATTAAATATATGTTAAAACAAAGCTTTATTCTGATTCTGCCAAAGGAACTAGGCTATAATACCACTGTGAAGATTAGGAAACACTGGACACTTCTTCGCAATTACATTTCAATGGTTAGTGCTGGCTGCACATACAGAATCGCTTCTCCAGAAGGCTACTTTTGGCAAGTAGACTTACACAATAACACTAAACATAAGCAGAATAAAAGGTTTTTATGCTTTTGAAGACCTAGGCTTGTTCTGGGATGTTTTGAGGAACTAGTCACTATTGAATGCTGGATCACTACACGGCTTAGGAAGCAGTGGATGACCTACAGATAAGCAAAGGACTAAAGGAGGAGTGCAGCAGGCAAGGAGCAAGGTCCCATAATAAAGGTTGAGGTGGGACAACAGGAAGCTGTGTAGGTGCAGATCTAAGCAGAGCTGTGCTGCAACTGGGAGGAGAAATTATTCCTGAATACGGGTTAAACCTAATCAACCAAAAGACATTTCCTAGAAGATAGAACAAGAAATTCATAAGGGGTGGAGACAAAAAGAGAGTGACACCTCACCTTTTCAGGTATTTCTGTGTTTCGTTCAGAATCCTCTGGGAGTCAAAGTGATTGGTGGCCATTTTTCTTGCATGAGTTACAATAGAGTTAATTTTCTCTGCCAGTTCACGTGTTTCATTTTCCAGCTGTCTGTGCTGCTTGAGTAGATCACGGCTGGAGCGCAAATCATGGCCTGTCTCAGAGTCCTGAAGAACTTTCTCAATTTTCTCTATCTTCTTTTTGGCATCCTGCCAGGAAAAGATTACAACACACTTGTATTGACCTTTCAACATCATTTTCTTTCACTTGGCCCCTCCTATGCCAGCTTCTTGGACACAATTTTTAAATCCATATGTCCTTTCTTTGTAACACAATGGCCAGGTGTCGCTAAGAGCCATTTCCTGCGAATATTTTGTTTTGCACGCTATTTTGGGGTACTCTACTCTCTAAGAAACTAAAGCACATAATTAAAAACAGTCTCTTTGAACTATCTTTGGTGACATAATACAAACCAATCAAACAATCATCTTCAAAGGCTTCAGATTGTAGCTACAATACAACAGCAGTTCCATGACATACCAGTTCCAAAACAGCTTCACAGCACACTGTTCCTCTCATACAATTCACCTTGATAACAACGAATACAATGCCATGCCTCCAACCCCCAAACTGACTCCAAGCAAGCAGTTATGTTTGCACAGCATTGACCCTCGCAAAGAGTTTTTTTATTGTTTTCCCAATACAGGATGGCCACACAGATGCAGTGCTGAGCCTGAGTTAAACAGCTTTGTGTCTTGGTGCTATGCTGGCATTTTTATCCTGCTCATAGCTTTGGAGTAAGCTTAGTCAGCGTTATATTGGGTTTTCTCTCCTGACACTGTAGACAAATTGGACACCTTAAAATACACTTTTATCTGGATGTATTCTGGTCTTTGTGAGGACCACACAACAGAGGAATCAGGCTCCTAGGCCATTCCTCCCGACTGTACCCCATCACCTCCTGACCTGGAGCAGTTCCATGAGCTGTTCTTGCTGCCCAGCTTGTCTCAGCTTGTCACCTCGCTCTATCATCTTGCCATACAATTCCTTCCACTTCTTTTGAAGCTCTGACATCTTCTCCTGAATAGAAACTGCAGCATAATGTTTGTCTTGAATCAGTTGATTTCCTTTCTGGAGAAACACAGCACATATTTTTTTTTAGCAGATCAGCATCTGTGAAGTTTGGGACAAGGTGGAAGACTTAGCTCCAAAACTGCCCTCACCTTTATCAGTGTTGTGAAGTGCTCCTCATTAGCCATCATTTCCTTCTCAGCAGCCTCATGCCACTTCAGTTTGCGTAGAACATTTGTTGGATCACGATAGGATTCATCTGATGCAATCTTATACTTCTCCTCCATCCATATCAAAAGCTCAGCGGTATCACGATTAAACTCCTTACAGAAACAAACAGGATTAAATTGATTTAACTTCTGATTCTGTGTGGGTTTGCAGTGCATCCTTGCTGTTAGTTAGGATCAAGCCCTGATATTTTTTTTAAGTGTTAGGAAATGTGATGTTTTTGTATAATTCTTAACTGAAGAGGCATGATCTTGAACCATTGATGAGTTTTTAAGCTCTCAGAGTAATATCTCTTGGTCCCTTTTTTATCACATTTACTAATGTGTGGCCTTTAATTGTCAGTGAAGCTGTGCTTTTTCAATAGACTATTTTAACCATAAGCCAAGTCCAATCCTCCAGCATAACTTCATATTTCAGCACTGGAAGCTAAACTTGGTGACAAAAGTACAGTTACTGCAAATAACTATGCCACATTATTAAGGGCCAGAACAATAATAAGTAATGAGAAGAATAAACTTATCCAGTAGACAAAATATTCTGTTGATATTTTTCATTCAACAGCTCCATTTTTGTTTTGGTATTTTGCTATGGTTATGGCTTTGTAAGATTTATCATCAATGTATCACTTGCTCCCTGGAAAGCAAAATTCTCCATCTCATAGCCAAAGAGAAAGTGAGCTGTAGTAGGAATGCTCAGTAGTTGAGATTTGTCCCATGTTAAGACAAATTCTAAAATTACTTCACATATGCCTGACCAAATCTACAGCATCAGTCCTTTTACCTGCAGCTGTAGGGAATCCAACAACCTCTGTCTTCTCTTGGCATTGCTTTGTATCAGCCGCTCCCATCTTCGCCGAAGAGTGACCATTCTCTCTTCAATACTACCAAGAAAAACAGCAACTCCAATGCAGTACTAGTCATATTGGTTGCTCTTGGTTGTACTGTAGTAATGACTATGATATAAATGGAGTCTAGTTCAACACCTCTGTTGACAGGATGAAGGGATATATGGCACTGTCCCATGATAATAATGGGCTCACCTGAAAAGCAGCTATTACTTGCCAGCTGCTCTGGATTTTCCTTTTGTATGGCTGTGTTACATTAATGAATTGCAGTCATGTCTGTTTGACTAAAACATCCAGACCTTTCTCTTTTCCAGATATTCCACCTTAACTAATAATTTCCTCTATGATGTTAAGTGCAGTGAGGCTTCAGAATGCCCTTCTAATGGTAGTAGTGACAGCAAGAAATCTGATGTTAAGAGAAATTTTATAAATTCGTGAGGAAATTTTCAGGACATCATCACCTGTGATCACAAGAAAATGGTCTTTTTGTTCACGAGAGTTCCATTCTGAACCTATGTTTCCAATTCTTGTTTATGCAGAGGTCCCCTGACCAGATTTTGGTGGCTCTAGCACAGTAAAGGAATTACAGATGACAGTTCATCTTTGACAAAAACATGAAGAAGCTTCTCCTGATGAGTTATTTTCTTGTGAAGTCTTCTGTAACTTTTTAACAGCAAACATTAATTCTAATATGTGATACTGATAAATGAAGAAACATTTATGTAGGCATTTAACAAGTTTACATTAAAGAATTTTTAACACTGTGTAATTTATAATACAAGGTGAGTTATTCTAGTGTTCTGTCAAATGCCACTTTTAACCTAAAGCATTTTGTTTATTTGTCCTGAGAGCACAGGAAGTCTGTATTTTTTTAAAAAAATTCACTTTCCCTACCCTCCCATCCAGCAGATCATAGCTTGGAGATCACCTAAATCTTGGCTCAAAGAAAGTTTTTCACCTCACCCTAATCGCACCAGCTCGTTTATTAAAGCTAAATAAAAAAGGAAGGAGTTTGGACTCACGTGTGAGATGCAAAGTGCCTGCTCTCTACTAGGTTCACACCATTTTCATTAAGTGCTTCAACTCGTCGCTTCAGCACCATCAGCAGTTGTTCAAATTCTTGATGTTGCTTCAGCAAGCTTCGAACTGCATCTACGTGGTCCTGCATTTAAGAAAGATAATTTGATCAAGTTTTATCTTGGTCATATGTTGTTTCTGTGGCAATGAAGAAATATTTTGGACCTTATTTCCCCCCTTCCCTTTCAGGCAGGCGATAAAAACGTACATTTTTTACATGCTTAAGGACTTTCAGGGCTACAAACAAGCAGCAGGTGTTTAGGTTTGTATCATACTTGTTTTTTCTCTTTTATGTTTCCATTTTGGTTCCATTTACACCTTTTAGGAAAATCTGCACTCTGAATTTATGCCAGCATTCTGGCACACTGAGGTATGTGCATCAGAATTTATTCCACTTAGCTGACCCAAAAGTATCAAAGTTTCAGTATCAGCTGAAAACGTAAAAGGGGCTCAGATACCACAACCTCCTCCTTCACTGACCTTGTGAATATTGCCTGCATTTGGTTTTTTCCTTCATTTGCTTTAATGTTCTTAAAATACTCAATGAAAAGAAAAATCTTTTTTTTTTTTAAATCAGCTTTTTCCTTCACCAAAAAAAAAATTATGTTCAGGCTGAACCTTTTTTTAACAGTTAGCCACCAAACTGATGAGTCAATTATAGATAAACCATCTGACGTGTACAAACACAGCAACAAACCACAATCCTACCTGTTTTTAAAATCTTTCTGAGAGACAATGAGCTTTGTTCTCATCAAGATGAGTGAACATAAAAAGATTAAGAACCTGAAAGTCTAGTTTCCAAGTATTAAAATACCATGACTATAACAATGAGGAAACTGATCTCATTAAGGAAATCGTTGCTACTCCCTGGTTAGGGAGAAAACAAAATCAGCTGCTGTACATACCCCAAGGTCTTCCCCCCGGAGAAAGGCCTCATGGCCAGAGAGGGCTGCATTGATACGGTCTCCCTCCCTGTTGAACTTCTGCAATTCCAGGCCATCCTGCAGCTTTTTCCGTCGCTGTTCCCACATTTTCTCCAGCTCTTTTTGCTCCTTGTCAAGCTTCTCCATGGACTGGTGGACATCTACAGTCCTGCCATTACTGGCTTGTTCATGGACTACTTTGAGTCCTAGCTCTTCCAGCTGCACAAATCTTCTCAGAGCCAAAAAGAAAAGTGAGACCTTATTGCATGAGGGAATGTGAATTCTCTTTCATCAAGCTCTCTGCTATCTTGGCAGGGCCTAGACATTAAGCTTCCCTCCCTCCCTTTCCCTTTTTTTCTGTTTGCCATGGCTGTGAAACACAAAGTGCAGTTGGTTGTTTGCTCAGGGATATATAGTGGAGGAAGTAGGTGAGATCTCCCCATCTGGATTGAAAGCCCATATAAAGCAGGGGTTTCATTTAAAGGGAAAGGAGGGCCAACTCAGTATCTGGAACTTCTCAATAGTGCAGAAGTTGAACTGACGATGATGACAACTGGAAGCATAAGGCCTTAGAAAGGGAGAACTGGGGGAACTGAAATAAAGTGCATACGATACTACCTGAGTGTCAGGGGAGCTTGTGGAACACTGCTCCAAACATGCAGCTCCTCTTTCCCCCTCCATCAGCCATAAGGATGAGTATGCAAAAGCTAACTGGGGTTTGGGTTTGGCAGTCTCCTTTTGATGCTTTTGAATAAAGTCTCAGCATCGCTTTCATTCACAATTTATGTACACAATAGACACGTTTCATCTTCACAGTACTGTTGTCGTATCACCCCACCCTGCCCACCCTGACGGAATTTCTCTACCTTTCTTTCCGAGACCTAATTTCTTTCAGTAGGTCTTGATGCTCCTTCAGCAACTGCTCTGCAGAAGCCACATCCACACCCATTTCTTCACTGCTCAGTTTCTCCCGAATCCCTTCTGCCCACAGCAGGAGCCTGCGGCTGTCTTGCAGGAAGGACTGTTGATTTTGTTTCTGCTGCAGAATGTCCCGCTTCTTTTGGGTCTCCAGCTTGAGCTTTGCCAGAAGCCTCTCCATGTTCTCCACCTGCTCAGTGATGGCCCTGCTCTCTGCAGGGTTAGTGTCCTTAATCCTTCAAGAAGAAATAAAATACATTCAATTAGATGAACTCTTCAGGCATTTAGAGCTTAAACCAATACTCTTTAAAAGAAACGGAACTGGATATTTACACTTCCATTAAAAAGAAAGTCAGCTAAGGCAACAAATGCTACACACTAGTAAGAAATATTGGTGTGAATATGGTGTACTGCAGAAAGTGCATCCCTGTGAAAGACTCTGGTAACACTGTTGTGGTTCAGTGATTCATTCCCATTGTGAATGAACAGAAAACATAAAGAAGTAAAAAGCTTAAACTCGTATTTCAAATTCAAACTCCTGTCAACAATTCTCTGGTATCTTTTTTCCTTTATTCTCGATTCTGACTTTCAGGACCTAAATGATAACTAGTTCAAAATGTGGGAGTAACTCTGATTAGCAGAGATCATTTGTTAGAGCCACAAAAAATCCTGTGGTATTTATCATCCTACAACAGTGAAGTCTGGAAGCAATCGGTTCACCAATCATCCAGTCATACTCAAGTGGGATGATCTCGATCCAGGAGGAAAGTCAGTTCTTCAGGTTGCTAGAAACTTCAACAGAAACTTCAGAAGCTGCTCATTCTCTTTATAGCCATGATTTACAACATGATCTTAGAGAACTAGCAAAGAGTATGGAAATGAAGTACAGGTTCCTTACGATTTTGCAACACTCCTCAAGTATTCAATTTTCCTGTCTATCACCAGGACCTCTCTCTCAACTGTAGACAGTTTGCGCTTGTCTGACTCCAGCCCAGCAGGTGAGTTCCCCGGTTCCAGATCCCTGAGCTGGACCATCTTGTCTTGCAGCAGTACTCCTACGCTCTGACAGTCCTCAAGAAATGTCCTCACGTCAGCCACTCCAATCAGCTCAGAGCCCTTCTCCTCCTTCAGAGTTTCCATGCATTCCCACCTTGGAGAGAGAAAACATGATTACTTGCATTTAGCCTCAGCCACTACCCCAAAACTTGTTTTTCCCTAGAGATCACATTCGATTTAGTGCTTTTGTTATACCTGAGCTATATCCTTTTTCTATTCAGAAAAAGTCTTGAACAAAGAGTTAATCAGGACTTAAGTGGGCTGAGGGGGTGGACACTAGCACTCCCTCACAAACTCAAAATTCATCTCAGTGCCATCTCAAGCAAGGGGTCCCTGCTCAGGTGATCAGAACACACTGGACACAATGTCAATTAAGAAGAGTGGTCAAAACCTGTGCCTCTTAGTTCCAGCTGGGTGGCATGGTGCCAGTCGTCCATACACAACAGGTACTTAATGTAATTCGTGAAGTCAAAGAGGGTTTGAAGTTCCTTTCAGTATTTGTGAAGAGCACCTGATGTCTAGAAAGACAGGCCAGGCTGGAATGTTTGTTGAGCTCATCTTTGATGTTGAGAGAGACAGGTCTGGACTGGAGGGGACTGACTGAAGGGGACAGTTACTGAGTTTGTCTTGGTATGAAGAGGAATAGAATGGAAGATGCCAATGGAAAATGCTAATGGAGACACCAATGGAAAATGCTAATCCCAAGTGTCTTTATCTTGGGTGTAGAACTGATAGTAGAAAGCACTGACTAACAGCAACTTACTGTGCACTTACCTCATTAACATACTAAAATACCCTCCCCTTGGCTAGAAGGATGACCTGCCTCTTATAGCATGCATAATAAAAAGTAGATGCGCTACCACTTTAAATGGAATCAAGAAATTTGTTAGCCAATCCGATTTAAGATAAAGAACTGTAATCAGCAATAGAAGCACGGTAAATAATGGATATGTTAATTATGCCAATTCAGATCGTTTAATGAATGTGGCGTACAACCTAGCTCCTGGCTTTGTGCAAACCCAGATACACAAAGAAATACCTCGACCCTGGGTGTATTGGCTTGGCGCACACAGTAACGGTCCCCCTTTTTTGGGACAACACATCCTCACCCTGATGTTTAAGTAACCAAATCAGCTGCTGCAGTGCCATGCACAGAACTGGTCTGAATCCATCACTGTCCCCTGTGGGTGGATTCATGTTGTGCTTTAACACACACACACACACACACACACAAACACGAATTGCTGCAGTTTAAATATCAGTGTCAGGGGCCTAGAAGCACCCCTTAGCCCTGGAGGCATCAGCCTACAGGCAGCGAGGCTGAGGGCTGCCCTCTTCCCCCTGGTGACAGAGGGTAAGGCTGCTGGGCGTGAGGACTGGGGCTCACCTCTAGCCCTGGGGCTCACCTCTAGCCCTGGGGCTCACCTCTAGCCCTGGCTACTGTCCCAGGCCTGCCCTGCTTGTCTCCCCGTGGGACAGGCCCTGCATGCTGAGGCCCCTCTCCCCAAGCTGGCTCCCCATCCCAAAGGGAGCAGCTGGCCCTCTGAGGGTCTGGTCCAGGCCTCAGACCAAAAATGGGCTTTCTGGCCAGGCCATAGGCCTGCCCCCTCCACACAGACTAGCTGGGCTGTGGAGAGCATGGGCTGCCCACCACACCCCACCGCCCCCAGCTCCCTGGCTGCGGCAGTGGCAACAGGCCCCGGCTGCGGCAGTGGCAACAGGCCCCGGCTGCGGCAGTGGCAACAGGCCCCGGCTGCGGCAGTGGCAACAGGCCCCGGCTGCGGCAGTGGCAACAGGCCCCGGCTGCGGCAGTGGCAACAGGCCCCGGCTGCGGCAGTGGCAACAGGCCCCGGCTGCGGCAGTGGCAACAGGCCCCGGCTGCGGCAGTGGCAACAGGCCCCGGCTGCGGCAGTGGCAACAGGCCCCGGCTGCGGCAGTGGCAACAGGCCCCGGCTGCGGCAGTGGCAACAGGCCCCGGCTGCGGCAGTGGCAACAGGCCCCGGCTGCGGCAGTGGCAACAGGCCCCGGCTGCAAGGCCCAGCCTGGACCCCAGGGAGCAGCCCCGGCGCCTTTGCCCCAGTCCCTGTCTGGTGGCAACAGCCACACCTGAGCACAGCACACCTCAGCCACATGCGAAAACCCCCGCTCAGGCCCTTCTGGCAGTTAAAAATCGATCAGACAGGTATTCTCCCAGTGCAGGTTAGATGGGGTGTGAAAGCTCAGCTCTCCAATGGCGCCCCCGAGACAATCCTGTGTTTTAGCAGTAGCACCTTTACCTGCTGTTGATCTCTTCCAGCCAAATCTGGATCTCAGAATATTTGCTGGGACTCATCTTCCCATATTTGGCAGCTAAGTTTTCAATATCTCCCAGCTGGCCTTTGCCTGCAGCCAGTTCCATTAAAAAGCTCTGAAACAGGAAAGACCCAAGAATGTAGAACTTGAAGTTTTTCCATTTCTAAGGACACGATTCTCAGTAGTCCATCAGATCCACTCATGTCCCACTTTCACAGACGGCTTCTCCATTTATCCACTGACACCATACACGCCTGCGCATGGAGTTCCCCCCTGGCCCTCCAGATCGCCCCTGGAGTGCCCACCACACCTATGCACGTACGTCCCACTCCACCAGGATGCGAGTGCACTGCAGGCTTTTTTCATCATCTGGCATTGTTCTTCAAGCAGCATAAGATAAACCACAAAATGCATCTTACAAAACAAATATTTGTACAGGACACCACATCCACAGAAGAAGTTAAAGGGAGATAATTACATCAGCTTCAACAAGCTTGTATGAGAGAAACGTCTGATCTATGCACGACTGTAAGTTGAAATTAATCAAGACTCTCAAAAATTAGTTTCTCAACGTTATCTATTCTCCCAAGATAAATAAAAGGTGTCATATGTGAGCAGGGAAAAGGAGGTACCTGATACTTCTGCTGCATGACCTCCACATTGTCTGCTTGAGGCTGGAGAGTCCGGAAAATGTTCTCTTTATCTTTCATCCATGACTGAAATTCTTCACAAGAGCTACAGAACCGATAATATCCAATCATCTCCTCCAGAGCTTTTTTTCTGTCCTGTAAAACCAATGAAGACTTAAGTATTGCTGTAATAACTCCTTGCTGTTGGAAGAAAAAGAAAAAGAACCTTGCATTTAAACTAAAACACACGAGTGGTTGCTTAACAGCTTTGCCAGAGACTGCCGAAAGATAACAGAATGTGTTACATTCCCAGAGCAACGGTGGTTTAAAAGTGCAAGAGAAGCAGCTGGAGAGTGCTCAGCCAGGTCATTGTGCTGCTTGCTGCTGCTGCTGCCTGAAGATTTACCTCAGTAATCTCAGCAATATGTAGAAGTCCTATACAACGTGTTTTAGTTGGTCTTTAGGTCAGGATTGTGGCAGGTGAGAGTGAAAAGTAATAAACAGAGAATGCAGATTACGGTTGTTTATTTTTTAGTATTAGGTAAGATAGCCCAAAGATTTAGGAATTGCAGCAAGAAATTATTGGGGGAGTGGTGGGGTGAAGATTATACAAAAGAATCCACTCTTTGTAAAGTAAAAAGTCTAGAAGCCAAATGGAAATTTTGCCAATATAAAATGAGTTTTGATACAAAATTTCAATGGCAATCTCAAGCCTTGAAGTCCCGCAGGACTTCATAGGGTTGAGGCACGTTATTAAACTGAAAAGCAGAAGCCAGCACAGCACTTAACCTCACTTTGCATTGTTTTGGACTTGAATATTTTTGTGAACTGCAAAACACTGGAGGGAGTATCATACCTCAGCCATGCTCTGTAGATTTTCATAAAGTGAATCTATTTCATCTTGGGTCTTCCAGATGTTCTCTGGAAGAAAATGAACATCTGGCCCAGAGGTTCCAGGGAATGCAGTTTCAGATGTTGTCCAGGTTCGACTGAATGATACCTTAGTTGTCTTTTGATTTAAGTCAGTTGAGGGTTCTGTCTTCATCATCTGTTAAGCAAAATTTAACAGAATCAATGGATGAATATTTCTGATTTGGATAAAAATTTCACATAGAAGGAAAATTTGAACTTTCACATTCAAATCACAGCATTCTGACCCTTTAAACAAAACATTTCCAGTATTTGTTTCAATCTGTTTCCTTTGTTTTATTCTGAAAGAATGAACCAAATAACTGAAAAAAATTTTAGTTTTGTTTAAAGAAGTTTCATTTAACTAATTTTAAAATATATCAATTCAGTAAAAATTCTCATTTTGTGCCCACATCAAGGTTGGGTTTGGTTTTTTTTTTTTTTGGTGTTGTTTTTTTAATTATTATTTTTAAAATGCCTTTTCATGTTTAATAACAAAGCAATAAAATCTTTGTTCTAATAAAGACTAATGTTGGACTGATGAGGTAACGGAAAGACCCAAAGTGGTGCTCATAGCTCTCAAACTTGTTTGGCCAAACATTGAGTGGTCCCAGAATTCTGAAAGAAGCAATGAAATGTGTCATTTATCTCCACTGAATTCTGTTGTCAAATGAGCTGATCTCAAGTCAAAAGTTCTCTTTCTAGTCAGTGAAAATGAGGGGCATCTGCAGAGATTGACTTCATCTCATGTACCTTAACCATCCATCCTGGGTTGGTATGAATTGGTTCTGGAACTGTGGGGTGGTTCGTCACTACATTAGGATGCAGAAAGAATTTGTAAAGATGTTTAGATTAAATGTCTGCTCTTTAAAGCTGATTGAAATTAATAATGTTATGAGAATAAAGAGAGAAGATATTTGTGAGAGCCAGTAGAGGGAACTAATACAGACAAGCATATTTCTAGCATTGCACAGAAACTAAGTAGGGTAGGCTATGAGTGGCCTATGGACTTTGTCATCTAAAAAATTGCGTCAATTTGTCCTGGTTTGAGTTAGAACACAACTAATTCTGCTCAGTGATTTTAATTTCCAGCTCAATCTCTTCTAAGTGACTGCACTTCCTGAAGTTAGTGGCATATATTTGCAGACAGTGTCTGCCTCCAGCAGTGACAGCGCTTGGTGTTTCCAGTTACTGCCAGGGACTGGTGTGCAGAAAGGCTCTGGCTGACACTTGCTCCTGTGCAGACCAAGGTCACTGCTAAATCCTGTGTCCCACGGTGGGGTGCAGTGAGTGAGAGGCTGCCCCTGCGGGGAGGAGCGGACAGGACAGGAGACCCTGCACTGACCAGCTTCCATATACATCATATCCAGTATAAAGCTGAGGGATCACAAGGGTGAACTCCTCTTCTTTAACGGTCAGCATCTGAGGGGGACTCTATCTGTTTGGCCTTCAATCCCAATCCGTGCATTCCTGAATCCAGTTCCAGAATCCAGCTCCTGCGTCCAGTTCCCGTCTGCCACTGACTCTAGTCTGGGACTTCACCAGTGCCTGCCCACAGCATCAGTGGTGACAGTGACATGATTGCCATCACAGGGGGGTTCGATTCAGTATTGGTATTGCATATATATATATATATATATATGATTTTATTATTTTCATTAAAGCAGTTTTAGCTTTCCTTTCCAATCCGTAAGTCTCTCTCCCTTGTTCCCTTTCTCTTCGCCTTTGGGAAGGGAGAGGAGTTAATATTGAGAGCATCTGTCATTTGTCTAGTGGCTGGCCCAGCCCTAACCCGTGACACAAATTCTAATTAAAAATTTCTTCTAAATTAAAAAAAAAATGCTCTTGTTTAGGTCATTTGGAATATTCTATTCTGGCAAAATAAAAAATATTGTACATAATTAAAAAACATTTCATTTACATTGTTCAACAAAATATGACACAACCCCTCATCCACTTACTGCAGTTGGAGCTTGCTCTGCTGCAATTTCAGCCTGCTCTTTCAAGCGTCTCATCTCAGAGGAGTAGGCTGCAATCTCCTTATCCAGGCGCAAGTGACGATGCAACAGTGCTTCAGCGCTTGATTCATCTTTTCCGTAGTCCTTGCTGGCCAGAAGGGGCTGCCTTTCTCGCAACCATGAATTTGCCTCATCAATGTCAGCAAAGTACTGAAGGAACACAGGGAAAAAAACACTTGGTTTCATCCTGGATGTATCATATCTAGCTCCATCTTCTTTTGAAAATTATGAGTAAAGAGAAATGCCATTAGGTCTGTAGCTATAGGGTTACTTCCAGGTGTTGTGAAAGATATGATTAAGGTAGCGATAAATTCATGATGTGTTTCACGATCACATCAAGCACAGATAATTCAGAGTCACAGTGAGTAACTAAATTCAAGGATTGTCTATGTAACTTCTTAAATACTCCTAAATAACTAAAACTTTATGGTGCTTAATAGCACTGGTAAAAGGAACCCACAACCTATGACGTTAGTAGGCACTATGTAATTCTGAAAAAATATCTTCTAAAGGTTCTAAGGAATAGTCCAACAATGAACACTGAACGCAGTCTAAAACAAAAGCCTTCTTAATTTTTCCAGAATTTGCAGTCTGCCTGGCTACTGTTGTAGATAAGCAAAACAAGGTTTTGAGATAAAGAATAAAAGTGTGACAGAAAAAAAGAAAACCCGTAGTAGCAAAGGAAAAAGAAAGAACAACTGAAACACCACAATTATGTTAAACTTCCTAGACAGAAGACAAAATTTAGACTTTGTCAAGAACAAAGCTGTTAAGTCCTGTTCAAGCATGTCATGGGAACAACAGACTGAGCGAAGAACTTACGAAAGGGAAGATAAGAATACCTGAGATAATGTTATGTAATTTGTGAATGCTGCTTTTATGAGCTCTTTGCAGATGCGTGAACGTTTGTAAGTGTAAAATTGTAGATCAGACAGACGGGGTCAAACATTTCCCAGGCTTTGGGAAGTTCATGGCCCAGACAAGTCTTACAGCATGTTTCTTTTGTTGTTGGGTTTTGGGGTTTGTTTGTTTTACTTTTTTTTCCTTCATGTTAGAAAAATAACACACAGCTACCCAGATGCTACCCTTAAAAAAGACTCTGCATCATCACGATTACGTTGAGCTATTTCTATAAGCATTTTTAACTTACAGCAATTCCCAGCTGCTCAAATCTCCTGCCTGGCTGGCTTGCAGGCGGTTTGAGACTTCGCTGCTGGACATCTTTTTGAAGACTGACACCTGAAGGCTTTCTGACACTGTTGTTCTGCATGTGGGGGCATGAGGCAGAACTGAACCACATCCACGTCCCCCATATCAGACACCATAGGACAGCCCTGCTTACCTGTTTGATGAGAGCTGCTGCCTGCAGGCGGCTTCTGCGATTAGCCACCTCATCTTGGAGCTGCTGCCACAGCTTCTGGAGATTGTCTGTCTGCCTCAGAATGTCATCCTGGTGTGCTGGGTTCTTCTGGCTCAACTCCCAGCCCCTCCGCATCACATCTGCACATATGGCCCTGTGGGACTGGCACTCCGCTTCGAGAGCCTAGCAGAAGGATGGGAGATATGTCAGCACAACTCACTTCTCACCAGCTGAGGGTGAAGAGCGGCTCCTGTTCTCCACTACTGTAATACACACGCTTTTGAGAGCCCTGTGTCTTATCCATGCCTATGACCTTTCCCTGAGCCCTGAGACGATTGCCCCTTGGCCCCCCACACGCAAGTCACTGTCCTACGTTTTGCCTTTGATATGAATCTTGTTATTCAGTCTCCTCTGAGACTGAATTGTTTGTCGTCCACCAATTCAGCTGTCTTATGCCTTCCAGAAGCAACAAATACACAAACAGATGCACAGGAATGTATATTAAAGTCACAGGAAAGGCTCTTGTTTTGGTTTTATAATGCAGGTTCTCAAGCCCACAGGCCTCCTCACTTGTTCACAGTGATTCTTTGTTGTAAAGGAGTAGCTCATACAGTTAAACTTTTGATATTAGCTCACAGCAAGCTCTCTGGGAAAGTGGTAACTGATTTGTAAGCTCACACAATGTTATCCATCCTGCCTGCCTGTCGTCTTCTCACCATCTCATTCTTCCCCTACAATTCTCTTGGTCAGGCAAGGTGGGTGGCAAAAACAAAAAACAGAAACCGTTTTTTTCCTCCCATCCAAAGTAAGCTAATATGGAGCCCAGCTTCTTCACTAGAAGCTGCACTTCTAGCCCAGTATGAAGCATATTCCTTCTCTATCCTTTCTTTCTGTTCTTGGGGAAAAATCCCTCCCCTATACATTTTTTAAAAACTCCAGACACTGGTCATGGCACTTGAGATAATGAGTGGTTTGACAGCTTTATTCTAAGTGCTGCACTAACTGAACTGAAGGACACAGATGTTCTAAACTCTTGCTATAATACAAAGACAAGGCACCACCTGCACAGTAAGATACCTTGTGCTTCTGAATAGAGGCTGTAATCTGGCTGACATCTTTCCCTAATGTTGTTGTTCTTGCTAGCTTCCATTTCTCAGAGATCCACGATTCTTCCTCTTTGCAGTCACGGAAGAATTCAAAAAGCTTCAAAGCTTCTTCTAGCTGAGATTTTCTGAAGCAAAGAAACAAACAGTATATCTCAATCAGAATTAAGATCCATGGAGACAGTGGTAGGATAATCAAGAAGAATTTAGAAGATCCAAGATTTGAATGCCTTCAATTCCTCTTTGTCATAGATTCATTTATTAATGGAAGAAGACAAGTGAAACAAAATTACATTCCCTTCTTCCTCTAGGAAATGAGGAGAAAACCACCTGCTATTCAAACCTCACATAAAGCATGTCACAATAAAGGCTGAGAATGAAGCTCCTCTTCATCTGTGAAAGTTAGTGATCCCTTTCAGTCAGCTGCAATCAAGACACTCAAGATGCTTGTGTTATGTCTTTATAAACAGAGAAATTAAAAACTTCAAAGGCTGGGAAGCTGTGTCTTCTGATTAAGAGAGTGATTTGCCATCATAATCAGGAAGAACAGAGCCATGAGCACAGCCCTACCGTGACTTGCTCAGGGCTGTGAGGTTCTGATACAGCTGACGAAGCATCTGAACTTTAGCGTAAAGCACTTCAGGTTTAACTGTGCTGTCCTTGCTTATTTCTGCTGTCCTCTGGGTGATGTGTGTCAATCTATCATCATAGGAAGAGATCTGCGAGTCAATCAAGTTGTGCTTCTGCAACAAATCTACTACTTCCGGAAGCTGCTTCCCAGGGTCTTGGGAATTCACTAGCACCTACAAACAATGTGAGAAACAAAAGGCATTGTCAGAGAGTGCATCCAGTACAAAGAAATCAGTCGGAAAGTTCGTGTTGACTCTCATAGCTTCTAAATGTAAAAGAATTATGTCAGCTAGGTAAAGCTGAAAAGCTGCCTGATTAGAGGAATCACACTTAACTGCAGTTTCATGAGCTAACAGCAACAGTCCAGAGTTTCTATCTACTGCAGTGCAACTAATGTTCTCTTCAAATAAGCATCTGGTTTCACATCTAAGTTGTTTATATTGATTAGGCACTCAAGGTCTCAGAATTTGTGAGTGCTAAACACTCGTGTAGGCAGATTGATTCACGGTTTGTATTTGGAGAATTACACAATATCCCATTTTATGGTACATTTTGATTGCAATGGTTTTTTGTTTGAGGAACTTACTTGCCTTCACTATCTAAACAATGAAAATAAGTACTTCATAGTATGTAATTGGTGGCTGATGAAGGTATCAAGTGCTTAAAAGTCTGTCCTCTTTCTAATTCTACCAATGGATACAACTATTCTATTGTAGGATGTTATCTTTCCTTACCAATCTTCCTCAGGCTATCAAAGTTCCAACAACATCATTACCATTAGGTGTTCTTTGTTTACTAACACCAGGACAGGAAGATTAGTAACGTACAGATAGCTCTTATCTTTAATTTGAAATTCACAACTTCATTTAGCACATTGACTCTCTCAACTTAGGCACAAGGCAACCTGTAGTCATAAAGATTTTTCTGTCTTTAAATAAGACAAGGTAAGACTGAAGGATGTATATATATTTCCTGCCATTACAAAATCAATATGAAACCAGTTACTTCCTTTGTTAAAGAGAAGACTTTGGGCTTTGACACTCTGGTAACGCTTGGAAATTCTTGCTGAAAGCAATCACTGTGCATTAAAGCCAGGCATATGCCTGAGCTAGTCCCCACCTCTATGATCACTGTAGGTACTTCCAGGAGGTAATTCAGAAGAATTATGTGGAATGGGAACAGGAGGCTGTTTCATTCCACTTTTGCTTTTACACTTGCACAGTTAGTCATCTAAGTAAAAACGGTGTGTTTGTAACATAGCTGATAGACTTCTGTTGTCATGAAGCAGTCCCTAGAACATGGGGGCGTTTTTAGGAACGTGCAATGGGAGCAGTGCAAGCCGTGTGCTGGTGGAGAGGGCTCAGTACCTGCAGCTCTTTCAGCTCTTCCATAATGGCATCAATGTCCCTCAGGAGGCCCAGAACTTCCTGCATTTTGCCCAAGGAGTGTTGTCGTCTCTGCAGCTGATCCAGAAGATCCTGCCACTGCTTTGAAATGCTGTTTTGCCTACAAAGGAAGGAAGAGAAAGACTTCAGACAGCACCGGGAGATTCTCAGTGCTTGCAGCTTTAGAGGAGATAAATGAACACGCACAACTCTTCCCACTAGTACAAGAGGACAGACCATGATCACAAAACAGGTCAAAGGAATGTTGTTATCTAATTAGTGTGATCATGGAGAGAAATTTTGACTAGCACATCAACTCTCGTAGACTTTTTAAAAATTAGATATTGTTTTTTTATAGACCCTCTTACATGCCATCCCGCATTGCTTTCATTTGACACAATGGAAAGGCTTGGAAAAAACAGAAATGGTCTTTAAGTAAAAAAATAATCTAAACCATATAATGAGTCACAATCTGATCTCATAAAGAGGGTTTTTTTACTCTTTTATAACTGCTTCTCTTAGTTTTTCCACAGGTTTCTGATTTTGTCTCAACTTAGAAAAGCACTTAAATACCACAAGAGAAGTTATTTGCATGGCATGCTTAGCCGTTCCCAAATTAGGCTATGTTGATAATCAGAGACGCCATAATTTCTCAAGATTTACTCCAAACTGGAGTCAGTCTTAGAAGACTTTGTGGCTTAACTAAACTGTATCACCCCAAATTACAGACTAAAAGAGAAATGTGTTGATTTGGAAAAAAAAAAAAAATTTATCCCTCTAAGCATTTTGGATGGAAGAATTTTTGACAGAACAAGTATTTGCATATATAATGAAAATATCTTAAAACTACTTTTCACCAGAAATCAGTCTAAGGGTTTGATCATTCAAGGAAAAAAAAAAAAAAATTAAAGATGATGAAACTTTTATCTTATCTGCTGAAACTGTTCATAGGTCAAAGAAATTCCTGCCAGTTCTATTCATGAAGAGTAGAGCTATGATTCACAGCTCCAATCAATTTTCATTCACCACACTACAGTCTTTCAACCTCGATGACTACACAGTCTCAGGATTGTCACTCACTTCTTCACGATTTGATCTTTGCCATGGTAGTTCTCCTGGTTGATGACTTTGGCCATTTCATCCAAAGCTGTGAAACGTTCCCTCCTGGGAAGTACATCTGCCACAATGGCTTCCAGCTTCTTATTGGCAGCCTCCATCCTATCTGCACTCTCTGGCCAAAAGTCCTGCTTCCCAATCACTTTCCTCATGTCTTCCAAGTAGGACTCACGCAGGGCTGCCTTCTTCAGGAACCTCTGGGCTAGCTGTTCCAGCCTTTCTAGCCTCAGCATCTCCTTCTGTAATGCTTTTCCTCGGCTGTGCTCTGCCTTTTCCAGGATAATCCAGTGCTTTTCCACGTCCTGCAGCGTTCTCCCCTCTGGGGGCAAGTATGGCCATTGGTTGTTGGCTCTCTGCTTGGTCCTGATGTTGAAGAGATGAGCTTCAATCATGCCCTTCTCCTGATACTTGAAAGGTTTCTCCACAGTGCGGAAGGTCTTGAAGTTGGCCATAAGCAGCCACATTTCCTGAAGAGAGTTGGGGAAATGACGGTCATCTAGTTCCATCACCTTCTGTTTAATCCATTTCAGGAGGTCGGAGACCATCTGCTCATATAGAAGCTTCAAGTCATCTATCTCCTTCAGGAGGAACACGATCTGTGATGGGAATATGAAGTTACAAGCCGCATAAGAAGCAGACTGAAGCAAGGTGAGCGAAGAGAAAACAACATCTTCGTAAGCCAAGTTTAGGATTCAAATAGTTGAATATATGTCAGGAAAACAGTGTTAACAAGCAGGTTGCCACAGTCATCACATTTTTATAGCAATGTGCTGACAGCCGTCACATCTGCGGCCAGGTGGAATCCTAGAATAACCTTCCATAAAACACAGATAAAGAAATATTATCTAATATCTCATTTCAGGTTTTATTTAAGAAAAGGTTAATTTTGGAATAAACTACATGCATGTGGAGCTTGTCAGCAGTTCCTGTGCAGGCTGACTATAAAGTAACAATCCCAAACTGAGTCTCCTGAGTTTTTGTTTGGAAATTTTTTTTTCCATTTTCAATCCTAAAACCAGAACAATTCTATCCCATCTAATATGCAATTGCATTCTCTTAGCTTCACCACCTTAGGCTGTTAGGAGGCCATCTGACAAGATCCTGATTCTTTCTCATGCCCACCGTAGACTGTGGTCTGGTCAAACAGCCCCTTCTCAATCTCTTCTGTTCAAGATGTTCCTCTTTACATAAATAATTACAGAATGTTTTGTAGCCAAACAGGAGTTTGGTAAGGAAGTTAAGTCTGATTAAATACTAATGTTCCCAGTCCAGTACATTTGTCCATGTATCTGTTTCATTTGTGGTTTGTCCTACCTTGATTTCAAGTTCAGGTAAACACTGGAGCAAACATTTAGAATGAAATCCATAACGAAACAAAAAGTGGTAGAATGAAATAATCCTTTCTTTCCATTTTATATTTTTTCCCGTCTTTGTCTTTTTACTTTAAATTATATTTTTTCCTCACCCTAACTTAGTAGCCCTCCTGCAGATGTCAGGAGTAATGGTGAAAAATATCGTCTTCCTCTGTCATTCCCCTGAACCCACCTGCTCCAGCCAGGCAGGTTAGTTAGGGAGATGGCACTGAGCACAGACCCAGTCCCTGCAAGTGGTAATCTGCTTTCACCCACCAGACAGCACTCTTGGCAATGAATTAAGTGTCACAGTGTTGGAAGAGGAGTAAAACACCACCAACCTTTAGTGCAGGAAAAGCAGCCCATGACCTCAGGGCTCCCTTCTGTTTTTTCTGACATCGCACCCAGTTCTCGCTGAAGGATCCTAGCAAATGCATGGTCACCTCATATGGGATGGGGAAAGGAGATTTACCTCCCCGAGCTGATTCTCTCTGCCATCCTGGTCACACACTTAGTCTGAACTCAGAGGCTTCCTTGACACATTCAGGCTTCTCTCCCCAATCCTATTAGTATATTCAGAGCTATTTGAGGGGACTGAGGACATGAAGAGATTAACATCTGCTTTGTTCTCATTCCGAGCGTTTGTGTGTGTCAGAAATGCAGGAAGCCAGGAATGCAGTATGAGAGACAAGCTACAAGTGAGGAACGAGGCAAAGGAAGGGAAAAAAGCAGGTCAGTGGAATGGCATAGAGAGTAGAATAAATATATCTATAAAAAATGGAAAAACAGTGGAGCACAACAAGAACTGAAAAAGGACAGAATAAGAAATACTATTTCTGTTTTTTCCCATTATCCAAGAGTTGTGGCCTATTTGATCTTTGTAGTTCCTCTAGTATATGCTTGGTGACTCAAGGACTATTTCAGGCTTATCAGAAGAAAAATAATGTCTCCTGGCCAAACTCTAGACTCACATGTAGACCAGTCAAATCCTGCTGCCCACTCCCCTCACTGATGCCCAATCTTTGTCTGACCAAATTACAAGTCCTGCTCTCATTTAATGCTTCTTTTCAGACATCACTGTTACTGATACATGTTCTGGGATCATCTTGTTCTTGTCCCAGAACATTTTATTAGCTTTATTAGCATCCTGTTTTGCAAAAGCTTTTCACCTTGTCACCACCAGGTAAGTCTTAGCTTGGATTTTTGTGCTTCCCATTAAGTAATATATTTCCCCTCTCAACTGCACAGGTAGTTCTCCAAGTCCAGATGTTCATGTACGACCCTTCCTGAGTGTGCAGGCTTTCTGCAGGCTATTTGTTCTGTATTTTTGACAAAACTGTAATAGATTATGTTGAAGGTAGAAAATAAATTCTCTCTAGGGAAAATGGTCGTCAGTGAGACAACTATAAAATTCCTTCAGTTTTCCATCAACAGGATGCAAGTAGTTTTTAACATAACCTATGATCATATGTAAGACAAAACGTATGTGGAAACTGAAAAACATTTTTTTTTTTAGCTTTAGAGTTTTTTTCCCTAGGATTGTTCCCCCTTCTTTCACACACCTTCTTTTACATGGCTTTTTGTTTGTTTGTTTGTTTCATTTTGTCTCCAAGAAGTTAGAAAGAAAGGATGAGGATTTTCACAGGAACTAAAAATGCAAAGTAGTCTCATAGAATATCTATAGATATCCTTAGATATCTTAGAATTATCTTTCCTATTAAATCAGAAAATTGTTGACTAGGTCTGCTTTTGTCTAGCAGTAATCCTCCCAAGATTAATGAGATCTGTATGCCTCAAGCTGCCTTGGAGCCACATCAGTTCTCAAACAGAAGCCATGAGGTCAAAAAGGGATTCATTTTCAGTGAGATAAAGGCAATCCCCTTGAGAGATCTGAAAGTCTACAGACAATTCTCAAGATTCAAGTGATGATGAAAGGTCTTTCAAATGGCTGTGCCATTTAATTAATTTCAAATCATCCTGAAGTTTAGCTTTCACAACAACAACAAAAATTCCAACATAAATTCAGCTTCACGGATTTCACTTTTAACTTCTGAAGATAGCAATGCACTTACTTTGGTAAGTCGCTTTTGTATTGTCTGGCCTTGTTTCAGTCTGGAGAAGTAGTGGTAATAGAGTGACACATAAGTCATGATGGATCTCTCATCTGGGGCAGGTACTGCCACATCCTCAGCATCAAGCAGTTTGCTGATTCCTAGCTCTTTCTCAGCAACGTCGAAGGCATTGTTCAGGTTTTTGATGGGCTGGTCCTGCCGCAGTGAGCTATAGTGGATAAGATCAGGCCTGGGCAAGGAGAAGAACAGGGCGTGGAGGGGAAGACAGATTTGTGTTTATCACAAGTCCTTTCATATTGTAAACCATAAACTGTTTATTTGACTAAGGAATGTGACATTAACACTGAAATTACACTGTCTGACCCTGAGCTTCATTCAAGGGCATCACTCCTTGCCTACATATCAGGAAGAAAATTGTCCCTTATGAAGCTGAAGAACCACTCCTAGCAAATTTCTGCCCTTCGCTTGTTTATTCTCTTCCCTGATGGGTGAAACCCAAAGCCCACTAGAGAGACAATTCTGAACTGGGAGGTGACTCCCAGCTAGGGAAGTTACAGAATACCACCATGGTGTCCTTGCAAGAAAATATAGCAGAACAGTTAATGGGAGAAGAAATGATCAACATTCTCCCAGGTGGTTTCTCTCTCCTGCCTTGAGCTGTTTCCTTCACACTTTTTCAAAAGGCCAGAGAAGGAAGGAAGGAAGAGACTGAGAGGCTGCTTTGTTACAATAGAACCAGAAGGTATAGACGCTCACAAAGGTCATACAA
Source organism: Bucorvus abyssinicus (assembly GCA_009769605.1). NCBI lineage: Eukaryota > Metazoa > Chordata > Aves > Bucerotiformes > Bucorvidae > Bucorvus > Bucorvus abyssinicus. The sequence goes on along the minus strand of CM020042.1, from coordinate 17,607,053 downwards.
TAAAACCACTCTCTAAAATAATAACTTTGGAAAAAGAGCAGTAGGAACCTGATTGAGAGGCTAAGAGCAAATAATGGGAGTCTTTGCTCAGATGTGTGATACTCCTTTGGAAATTCAATTTTATGGCCAACTAAAGGAACTACCAAGCAGGAGCTTTTGGTCTTTTCTTCCTCAGAGAAAGAATATCCAATTAAGAAAGAAGAGTCTACAGTGAGAAAGGGCAAAGAAAGAATTTGATAGTTTCTTGACAAATACTTGTAATTCAGTTCCTGGAACAACTTGTTCCAGAGCTAGAAACGTCAATGAGCAACTCCTCCTGAACTGATCCATCCAGATCTTACCTGTGAGCATGTATCAGTGCATTGAAGGCCAACCCATCACTCCAGCTTTTGGAGAAGTCCTTCACATTCACATTGGAATAGCTGGCAGTTTTATGCTGACACCAGAGTAGTAAGGCTTCATTGGCAAATAGATCATCAGCTCTGCCTCCAAATTCTTCCTGTGAAGAGAGCAGGAAAAAGAAAAATCAGTGTGAACAATATATGGAAGTAGCATGAGTGGGTTTAATCTTACGTTCCCAAAGACCATTTTGCATTACTTCTGTCCTATTCACAAATCCACTCAAAGTCATGACTTGCTGGCTGTATCTGCCATGAAGGTAGAATGATTTAACAAGAAAGTAGGAGATTTCTGTTAAAGCAAAAGTGAATTAAATGATTTCAGAAATTATAATGTGAAATGCATGTGTTAAATAGTTTTTAAATGTTTCTATTCTGCAAGGTTTATAGAAATCAAGTAGAAAGCAAAGCTCTTTATTTACTTCCTTAGCTGTGAGAACTAGAACTCAGAAACAAAATATAATGTATCCAGGTCTAAAGTTAGAAATTACTAACTTTAATTTCATAATACCTTCATAGGATCTTACCTTTCATGTACTTAGAGTACGTGTTAAATAATTCAAAAAATAATACTTCTCTTCAAAGAGTGAGCAAGGGAGCACCATGCAGTTCAAATCTAGAGAGAACCGTTGTCAGGTAAATTCTTTCTGGAGTCAAAAGCCAGTAAAAAGGTTGTGGAAGAGAATTAGGAACATGAATAACCTGTCTACCTCCAGGTTACTGTTTTCTGTCTATTTGAAAAAGTATAAAATAGATTCAATTGCTTTTAGAAATTGATGGCTGAGTAACTGGGTAATATAAGATCTGCATGATTAAAATGTTTGGGAAACTTATCAAAATGGTCCTTGCCAGCCTGAAACTCTAGAAAGTCTCTGAAATACTCTAATTGGGCAAAAAGACAAAGTCATTGTGTTACCTTATCAAGTTTGATAGACGAAATCTGAAATCGAAGTATAATGATCCAGATAAGTCCCAGGATTAAGGTTCTGTCACCATCTACAATATTCTCAGGACCAATCACTTTTACTTGTACCTGCTAATAAAGCAATATCCATTCAGCATAGAAGTACTCATGTCCAGCTTTCTGAAGGAGGTATCTGTGTAACAAGCTGTTACTGAAGTGGGTGTTCAGGCTGTATTCTTAAGGAAACAGGTTTTACATGATCTCTTAATTTGTCTATATACCTGTGAGCTCCCGTGTTCACACCTTGGCTCTCACATGCAAAGGGAGGTTGGTCTCAAAGATTTAAAGTTCCTATAAGGGTTTTGAAAACTGGTGGTGAAGGACAGGAAAGAAACACAATTCAGTGTTCCTTCCCTCCAAAGCAGTGACAGCAGGGCAAAGTTAGAGACCATTTCCTCTGTCTGGTCTTCAGCCAGCTAGTCAGCTTACAGCTCTCGGGCTCACTAAACAATACAAATATCCTACTAAACAAGCCTTGACTGCTTTCTCCACTACTACTTGAGCAGCAAGCAGGATTGTGGTTTATGCCAACATCTCTTCACGAAGTCTGTGTGTGCTAGACTGGCTCCTGCTACACTCCCTCCGGAGGCTGGACTCCTGTGGCTGGTGAGGGCTGGCTGGTCTAGCTGTCAGAGCCTGGATGTGCACATACCACTGGGTCTTACACGGCGTGTATCCTTAGCAGGCAAGTGTTAGCTGGAACCCTGTGCTGAATTGCGTGTGATTAGCAAAAATCCAGACAGTACATAGTTTCCCATGTCTACTGCTATGAAACCCCTCTACTACTTTGGAATTTGTAGCACAGTTTTGTGTGATGATTTTTCCAGAGAGATCTGCAATAAATTGTTTGCTCAGAAAAGAAAAAAAAAAAAATCATACTAACTTGTAGCTGAAATAAAGATGGACAACTGGAATAAACAAAAGCACTGCAATGACTTTCACAAACTGTTAGAATCAGAGTTCTAAAAAACCTCCACTTTTATGCTAGGTAGATTCGCCTTTGCCTAATGATGTAGGCTCTCTCCCAACATCTGGGAAAATGTAACATCTAGAAAGATATAGAAACACAGTACCTTTTCATTTAGGTGTGACTTCCTTTGGGGACACGTTAGCTGTTTATAAGTCATGTTACTCAAGTAACGAAGAAATTCAAATCTAATTTCTTTTTCTTTCAATAAAAGCCCAGGCCTGCCTTCAAAGAACATCTTATTGTGTATTAGGGGGAAATGATAATGAACATAATACTGTAATTAGTTAGTAACATGCATAAGTTGTTGTGATCTCTAATACAAGTATTAACTTACCTTGGATTTCAGAAATGTGATGGCTTTGCTGTTGTTCTCTAGAAAATGCACCCTCATCTTTCCCCGGTTTGGTCTGGGCAAAGCTTCTCCAGAGAGCAGCTCCAGGAGTTGCATGAGAGAGATGCCATCCTTCAAGTCTGTGTAAATATCTTCTATCTCAGCCTTCACCTGCAAAGCCCACAGAGACTCTGGCTGAACACTCGGCCCACAGAACCCTCTATTGCTCATACTAAACAAACACCGCCTTCTCGCTCTTTCACTGGGGCTTCTCTATGTCAGTGCATACATGCAAAAAGTGATGAGTCTTAATTCACAAAAAATGGATTTGCAGAAGGACTGACATTAACTACGAAAGTAGGCTGAAGTAAAAAGAAACCCAAACCCCACAACTAAGCATATAAAGAAAAAAGCAGGACATTTTGAAAAATAATGAAAACAAATCAGCATTTTCAAAATCAATCATTTTTTATTTCTATTCAAATTAATCTTTTCCACTTTTTATTCTGAAAAATGAATTTAATTTAAAAATTGAGCTGATAATCCCATTCGATTACTTGGGTTTTACTCCATAGTCTCAACAAAGTCTGTTACGTCCTGCTTAGACCTACACTACCACCCAAACTCTCCACGTTTTCAGAGTCTCACTGTAAGTGAAAGATTAAGATCTTTTACAAAAATGTATTTCATTGCTGCCAGTAGTGAGGTCACCCAGTGCTTAGGTGATACAACATGACGTAGCGTGTACTCTGACCTAACAAGAACTTGCCTTGGGTGTTTCCTTTTGGCCTTATGCCACTAACCGTCAAGAAGTGATATTAAAACCATGCCACACCCCCAACAATAATTCACTGTGATTCTGAAATCATCGTAGGTAATTCTGAAACTAAGTAGTAGCTTTTTTAATTCAGAGAATAGTTACATGTAGGGGGGAAAAGGACAAGTAACAGACTTTTTCATTCCTGACTTATTATTGATCAGTTTAACAGCTCTTTTCTCCAGAGAAAAAAGAAAACACTGCAAGTGTAAAAGCAACTCAGAGAGACTTTAAGTCTGTACTGTGTGTGGAATAAGAATTTTCAACTATCTCTGACTGATTATCTCCATGAAAAACTCCCTGTTTTGTTGCCAAATTTATTTCTTTTTCCATATTAAATAAAATCCTGCCTACAGTATATTATCATTTAAAAAGTTATACTCTGTGGTACTTCTATAAATGACGAATCGTTCCATTTACGTTTTTAAAGGGAGCTTTATGCCTCACCCAGCAATAGTTTTAATAGCTTTGTTGCATCATTCTTCTCAAAGACACCAAACACAGATTGCTTAACAACTTCAATCCAATGGCATCTTTAGTGGTAGACTTGGAGTAGCCAACAGTGCAAATGAGAATACTGTAGCGTCCTGTAGTATGATCCAATCACAGTGTGGGTTCAAAGGCTGAGACCACAATGCTGAGGAGACCTAGGTAAGCTGTCAATCTCTGCACCATTTCTTACTGCACCTGGTTTGGAAAGCTCTCACAGGTTTTTATTCCCCATGCTTTTATGATACATGACAAGTACTATGCAGGAAGTTGACTGGCATTTTAATCTTTGAACTTGAAGGTGTTTTTAAAATGAGAAAGTATATTTATCTGTAATTAAACAGAAATAATTTCCTACACCATAAAAAATTTTTACTTTCTGCAGGTGGCAAAATGAGAATGTGTTTTGCAGTTCTCTCATGATAAGAAAAACAAATTTAAAAGTTTGGTTTGCTCTGACTCTGCCTTTGCACCAATCACCAACATAAAACATTATACTGAAAAAAATGCATCGAGTACTGAAACATCATGTAACAGTGATGAGCTAGAACAGAACCAGGAGGCCTAGTCCTGATGGGTGTTGCCAAGGTCCATTTTCATTAATATCAGCTACGGACTCTAGAAAAGGGAATTGGTTTTGGATTATGTAATTCACTAACGTGCCACATCTACATCATTTGTGCCTGAACTGAGTTCATCTGCAGCAAGCCTGGAGACTTTTGGAATATGCTGGAGTTACCTTGCTCACACAAATCAACTGCGTACTAGCTCTGAAGCTTTTTGGAAATCTGAGACATAGTGAGAACAAACTGGCTGTACTTACATGGTAGTGTGTCTGAACTTGCTAGACTAAGGCAACTTTTTCAGAGCCATTGAGCAGCAACTCAAGCTGGACTGATCAGGCAAAGCAGAAAGGCTTAAATTTTGGCCAGGCAATCAAGAATTAGGCATTGTTTGGGGAAATCCAGACATTTGCAGATACTTTACTTATAGAAAAAAGAAAAGCAAATAAAGATCTTCCTCTGAGATGATCACGAAGATACAGTGGACATCACAATATGACAGGGTTATATAGCCTACAAAAGTGAAACTTCATTTCAGGGAAGACTGCTAACATGGACAATGAAGACAGATGTAAGGTAAAAGATGCAAGCTGAAGCACTCTGGTTAGTCAAAGCCTTTCTTGCTTGCATATATGTGTAATGACAACACTCTGGAAAAAATATCCAAAACGTAACATAAAAAAAGAATACAGTTGGTGAAATAAATAAAATTAAAACCAGAAAAAAATCCCCAGGATCTACCTACATTATTCCTGAAGAAGACATTGTTCATCCAGTTGGTGAAGGTTTTCTTCTGCATGGACATACGCTGCTCCTGCAGCTTTTTGATATGATCTTTTTCATATTCAGTAGCCATGGTCTCCTAGAAAGTCAGAAACTCCAGTGAGGTGTTCAGTGCTGAAGAAATGTGCCTGGACAGGTACAAAACCCAATAATATGCCCAGTGTATGTGGGGAACCCAGCCCCAACGAGTACAAGATTCAGTACTACATCCAGTATAATTTCCTTTTGCTTGCACTTTGCACTTTAATTTCACTCAGCTTTATTTTTAACTTACTTGAGTCCTGCCTTTTAAAATGCATCTCTAGTTTCAGGATGAAAATGTGATATGTATCTATGCAGCTTTACTTTCTTTCTTTCTCCAGTCACTTGATCCCATGAGTAGCACCATAGTCTGAAAGCTGTCAATAACTTCCTTGGTTGCGCTGGAAGCACGTCAGAGAACTGATCTTAGACCCTGTCAGAAGAGGGATCTGCAAATTGTTTCCAACGCAGTGCTTGAAAGCATTTTATGTTCTCTGAGAACTGGTTAAGATGCTGCTGTTGGCTTTCAGACCACAGTATGTCTAACAGAAATCAAATAGCTGCTTAGAAAGGAAATGGAACCAGCTTGGTACTTTCCTCTCGTGAGCCCAGGCTTTGCATATCTATCGCTGTAAGGATGGTGATACAGGTACATAATCAAGTCCTAGGCTGGGACAAGTCCTAGGCTGGAAGTTGGGAAGCATTATTCCCCTTTCCCAGGTTGTCACAGACTTGTCCGCCTCATCCACATCAGTGAAAATTCAGGCTTGTAATTCATCGTAGCACTCAAGCTGACCATTCAGAAAGATTGGAATGGAAGAGTCTTCCCTTTAGAGTCTGTGACACAATAAACTGGATTTCAGCTCAAATTACTCTTTTGCAGTCATTTGGCTTACGGTGTAAATCTGTAACAGCAGTGACCTCGCTGTTACGAAGGCAAGAGAATCACTTAAAAAAAAGAAATCAGTGTAAGATCCAGAGCTACAGACATCTTTAGTGACCAAGCATCACCTGCTTGGACTACTAACAAAATTACAAGTATTACCTGGATATCAGCCTAGCTCTGAAACCAATAAACCTGTTGTAATGGTAGAAGAGAAGGTGTGTTTGCTGCGGTCAACCCACTGCAAAGAAAGAAGGAAATGAAAAATTGAAACGTCAGACAAACTGCAGGCTGACCTGCTTCCCAAATATTCTGTGTCCATTTTGCGAAGGCCCAGTTCTGAGCTTTCTGGGGACTGTGCCCTTTTAATTCATAAAACATAAAATACTGAAAAAAACCCCACCTTTATCTGTCCTAGTGTGAGAAGACAGCAATAGGGAACTAGCAACAGCAGCTACTGCAAATGGGGAGTTGCTTGCCTGATAGTTTTCCATACTCTAACATAAATACGAAGAATTTTGCCATTTTACAAGATGAAGAGGTGTGGAAAGTGCAGAAGCAATGATTTGTTACTACATTTTCTATTTTATCTTGTTGTTTGCAGATCTTTCTTAACTGCCAGTGCTCAACTTCTGCAGAACAGGGACAGCATTGGAGCCTGGCAGTTAAGCAAAAACATAGGGAATGATCATGGCCATAGATGAAAGCCTTACGAGAGGAAGAGTTTAGCAAAGTTTGAAACAGAACTATTAAGAAGACCCTCACAAAATTTTCTTATCTTTTGGGCTAGTTCAGCAATGCCTCATTTCTCCATCTGGAGAGCAGATACTCAAAGAATTGCCTTTCCCTGCCAGAGGGGTGATATTAACTCATTCCCAGGTAATAAACCCATAGTTAACCCAAACAATAACGCCATTTCTGAACTTGCCAAATGGTTCTCAAAATGTCTACAGGCTCCTTTTTCTAAAAGGGTTGTTATCCCAGCATTGCTGCCACCCTGAACAATGACCAAATGGATTTTATTTAGTGCAAAGGAAGCTTGTTTGTCGGACTACAGCCTTACGGAAAGCTCACCCATTTTATTAAGTTAAGTTAGAAATGCTTCCTGCATTGGGAGATGATTACCTGAAGGGAGGTCTGTAATAGATTATCTGCATTTGCAGGGTGCAAAGGCAGCGCTAAGAGGCAAATCTAGCTATAAAGATACATTACAGGAAAAACATTAAAGCACATGAAAAAAAAAAATGGACTTACTCAAGTTTGGAGGAACTCCTTTCTGTCGTTCAGCAGTTGGTCATTCTGGAGAAAGACTTTCAGTTGTGGATCCACTCCTATTCCTAAGTTCAGCTCGTGGTTTTCATGCAAAGCAACCTTTGAATTCAGGAACAGAGACCAAGTATTTATGATCTTCCCATCAACCTTTCATCTGATCTGAAGGAAATAACCCATCAGAACACAACGAGTAAAGGTTGTCACGGGCCCTGTCCAATTCTTATGTGCAAAAATAGAGTATGAGCAGCACCAAAATTGCTATAAAGCCGTGAAGACAGTCATCCACCATGCTGACGCTTTGGTAAAGAGTACCTTTCACAATTACGCTGAGGCTCTGACTGATCACGGCCGGCCTTTCTAAAGAAGTTCTTATGTGCAAAATTGAACCTGACAACGGAGTCGGAAAATGAAAGCACAGCAGAGGAGACAAAGATCAGAGTAACGCCCAAGTGGTTAAAGAGGGATACAGCAAACGAGAAGGTGAAATTGTGAAGGGTTAGGAATTTGCCTGTCTCTGCTTCAAGCAAGCTCATGCGCACAGCTACTTGCTGTTGGCAGAGCAAACTGGGGTCAAGCTGGCAGTGCCAGCTGCTTCCAGTGTTTACTATTGAAGGGATTCTTGTTAATAATGAAAGGGAAAAACTTATATAGACATGAGTCCTTCCTGCCGCTTACAAGGTCGCAGAAGCACAGAACACATTGACCTGGTATCATGGCCAGGAACCGGAGAGTTGCTGCGGGAAATCACTGCTAGAAAATGGGCAGGCATCTGAAAGCAGAAGCTGTAAGTGAAGGTATCCAGCTCAGAGGTGAGAGTCTTTTCCCTCCTGGCAAATGTAGCTTAGTTAGCATCCAGAAGTGACGGGAGGAAACACGCAAGAAGTGAACAACGCCCCAAAACTCAGTACAGACCTTGATCAATAAAATCTATCTTCATACACACCCTAGAGAAATGTCATACCCTGTGTCACGTAAGACAGATAAAAATGAAAAATTGAATACATATGTTACAGGTATTACTCAAAATATCCCCTCCAAACTCCTGGACTTGTGTTCACCAGCCAACTAATACAATTTAAATCTTAATGATAATTATATGGGAGTAGGATGACAAGAGGAAGGGAATAAAACTTCAGCAACTGTTTACATCCCCTCTGTAAGCTCATTGCCTGGTTACAATTCCACTCATCTCTTTTCTCTCTTGCTTTTAGTTATACCTACATTCTTCTAGAGGTAGGACTATAGGCTGTTGGCTTAAATCTGGTACAGGTTAGCTACGTAGCGTGTGTAGAGAAAACGTCCTTGCTCCCAAAGCGAAGGCAGAGGTCCAGCAGGTGAATGGGCCCTGGATGCAGGCATGTCTCCCTATTGCAAGTTAATTATTATCTAAACGATTGAATGTGTGAAACACCAGCTTTGTTTTTCATGATGATGCAAGGCAAAGATCTGATATAAAATTTCACTAGCTCCTGAATATCTATCTCCATTTGTAGTATCTATCTACAAAAGAGTTCGAAGTTAACACAGTGGACGTTTACCTGATACTGATGAATAAAGCCATTTCCTCAGTTACTTATATCCTAACGAGGTAAGAGGACGGGCACAACAGTATTTGTGTGCAGTTTCCTGGAGGGACCAGGAAAAAATATCACCCCTCCAGGCTGATTATGGGCCCTCTCTTGCTGCCATTGCCGAGAGGAGGGGTCTCATCACCGACCGCAGTAAAGAGAAGGGCCCAAAGAGCCCCCTCTCTCTGTCCTGTTTTCAGTCTGCAGGGGTTTTCCATGACAGCAGCAGCATTGTCTGGTTTCTGAACAGGCAGGACCCTGATGGGGGATTCCCTTCTGCAGAGGAGCAGTCAAGAAGTGTTATGGTTTTTTAGCACCCTTTCTTATCTGCCCACAATCTGCTTAAGAGGGAAGCAGAGACAGGGGGGATCGAACAGATTTCACATCCGAGCAGCCTGGCTTGCAGCCCCAAAGCCCCTCTATCCCTGGCCCTTCCCCATGGCTCAGGCACTCCGGGCAACACCATGTAAAAGGGAGAAATGCATCCCTTCCTTTCCACCTATTTGAAACTTCATTTGTTTGGGGTTTTTTATTAAATATAGTCCTCCTCCCACAGCATGTATGTGAATTCCCGGCTCCTCTCTAAGACAGGAAGAAATGTTTAATGTCCCTGTCGCAGAGAACATAGAAGTGACAGTCGCAGGACCGGCAGAGGGTTGTGGATGCAGAGTTTGCTGCTTCCACTCCCACCCCTGACCCGAGTGAGGGCTGATCATCATGAGCTTTCCCAGGAGGGCAGAGCCCTGGTCCCGTGGAGACCTCCTTGGCCCCATTCTCCAGGGAGCAGTGCTGGTTTCCCTCCTCCCCACTGCCCTCACGCACCGGCATCAATGGTTCTGCCAGAGGAATACATTTGCACAGGTGGGTGCCGATACCTTCACACTTCAAAGCATCCCTACCTAAGACCATTCACAGCTGACAGTCCAGGACTAAACGAGCCCTTCGTTGTACCAAGCTGTGACATCCACACTCTGAGCTGCTGCTGCTCAGCAAAGCCAGCTCCAGTTTAACAGTCGTGTGGCCATACTCAAGCCTACTCTCACAGAGAACAGGGTTTGTTCACACAGCTCAGGTAAAAGGTTTGACGCAGCCCGTCACCCTCCATCACACATGCCTTGCTCACACACATCCCTGAAGTTTCTCTCTGCTAAGGAGAAAGTTCCCCAAATCTCAAAGAAAGCATGTTTTGTGCAAACACACGCATGTCACCTCAGCCCTCTACCCCCCTCTCTGTCTCCTGCCACGTTGCTTCCACATGTCAGAGTTCCAAAACAACAAACATCTGGGCCTTGACTCTCTGCAGGAGGAAGGCAGCCCCCTCTCAGGGCCACAGTCTTGGAGCCCACGGCATGCCAAGTAAGGACAGAAACAAGCCTGCTGCCTAGGGCCAGCAGGTCGCTCCCCCAGGCAGCACCCCTCTGCCACACTCCCCAGCCAACCGCCAATGTTCAGTCACACGAAAGCAGAGAGAACACAGGAGAGATGAACCGTGAGAAGACTCTTTGGATACTGAGAACGCGGGAGAGCAGCAGGCAGTGATTATTGCGAGAAGCTGTTCGCTCTTTTGGGATACTAAGGCTGAAGGAGTTGCGAAGTCAGTCAAAGCCAGCTTAGGAGAGGCACGTCTGCACAAATTCCCTGCTCTGACAGGCCTCGCAGCTAAAGTTCATCCCTAAACAGCCAAATACTTCTCTCCGTTTCTCCCCCCAAGGGGCTCCAGCTCACCATGCCCAGGCACCACCACATCCCCTGCCCACCACATACCTGCCTTCCCGGCGCCACCATCAGCAGCCACCCCGGGGTGCCACCCACCCACAGGCACAGGGTTCCCTGGTGGATGGAGCCCCAGCTCCTCTTAAAGCTGAGCTCTGCCTGGGATGATCTAAAGCAGCATCCTGGCGTGCTGGGTTGTTACAAACCTCAGCCTTCCCGTGCTCTAGTCTAAACTAGAAGTTGCTCTTCTCTTTGAATAGTTGGCTAGCGGTGACATGACATCAACCGAGAGCAAAACTCAAGCAGAACAGTCGAATTACATCATTCAAAGGAACTGGAGCCCCGTGCTACATTTAAAAAGAGGACAGATTAAAACAAAGTAAGGAGAATTTATTTTTCCTGCCATGAAACAGAGAATATACATGTGCTTGTTTAGTCATGACTTAACGATGTTTTCTCAGAGGCTGTTTATATTATCTTGAAATTTTCCTTCTGTTTTTGAACCTCACATAATTAACATAAGAGCTTCAAACGCTTTGCAGGATGAACACATGGGACAATGGATTTTAATTTTCTTTCTTTCATACAAACATAAAGGGTTTCAAATCACAGAATAGCCTTAATATTTTGGACTTCAAAAAAAACCTGAGAGACTTACATGCAGATGGTGTGGTCTCAGGGTTTGGTGCCCCACTGCACCAAGTCAGCAAGTTACTGATTATAATCACAGCTCCCTCCCCACCCAGCCACCTCAGTTTCATTGTGAGGGCCACCCAGTCATGTGGAATGATTGAAGGTAGCTGGCAAGAGACACAGCATTGCATATACACTTAACATTAAGGGTGCAAATTGTAGCAGATGAGAGATAAGACAGTGTAGTGCAAAATGAAGAAAACTTGCAATTACTCTTCCTTGGAGGCTAAAATTGCCAAGCCCTCCATTTACTGGTTATAATTACACTGTTGGCTTATTTCTTACTTTCAGACTAGACATGATATGAATGCATTTTGAGAGAAAAAACACAGAATGATCCAAAAGGAAATCCCTAAGCATGATTAGTTCCTTGTTTAAAAACTGATAATCATACATAGAAATCTTACTGAAATACAGCATCTGGCAAAAGATGAGCGTCATCCATGTAAAATGTGCTACTTTCACTACAACGAAATCTTCAGAGCTCCAGACTGAAGTGGAATATGGGTTACTGAGCTAGCAACACTTTGGAAAGAGCATGGTCAAGCCCCATCTCAGAGAAAAGAATAGGTGTGAGAACAAGTTAGACATGGCATTAACGAGTTTCTGGTATTCATTGGACCAGAAAGTAACAGTGAGTTAGAGTCTATCACTAGGTACAAATTTGTGCTAGCACAAAGCCCTGTGGGGAAAGGGAGAGGAACCCATCTTAATACCGTGAGTTCCACAAGAGAAGATGTATTTCCTTCAGAGTTCAGAAAAGCTGTATAGATACAGGACTTCTGAATGTAACTGTGAAAAAATACGTAGACTTTTTGACTGTGCTTTGATCACAACAAGTGTGTTGTGGTTTAACCCCCACCAGCAACTGAGCACTGCACAGCCACTTGCTCACTCGCCTCCTTCCAGTGGGATGGGGAGCAGAATCAGATAAAAAACCCTCATGGGTTGAGATAAGAATGGCTTAATAACTAAAATATAATAATCACAATAATACTAATGAAAAGCAATATGAGAAAAAAAACCAAGACAGACCAGTGATGAACAATTGCATTGTGCAACACCTGCTGAATGATGCTCCAGCAGCTATCGGCCCCTCCCTGCCAACTTCCCCCACACTGGGCATGATGTCCTATGGCAAGGAATAGCCCTTTGGCTAGTTGTCGCGGGTTAGGACTATGAGGCTGTTCTATCCGAAAAGGTTTGGCGACTACACGGGTTTGGGGGCACGGTAAACCCGCCCACACCTACCCAAAAGAACTGCACGGCTCGTTAGGCTTTGTTTAGGAAAGGAAAAGGGATGTGACACACCGGGCTGAACTGAAGGGGGGTGAGAAACAGGAGCGTTTTAACGGTGAACGCAGTCAGAACCATAACGCGATCATTGACATACCGATAGGGCTGGAAGGAGAGAGGGAGAGACTGGTAAATCCATTCGCAGGCTCCCACAGCTATAACCCAGCTCCCACCCCGACCCCCACCTCCCGCTCGCACACAAAGGACCCGCCGCGCGGTCGCACCGCCGGGGGGGGGGGGGGGGGTGTCATTGTCCGTCACCTGCAAAGTTTCCAGTCCGAGAAAACTTCTCCTGGAGCAAAGCTCCGTGCAGGAACGCGGTCCTTCCTCCTCCGGGGTCGCTGGGAGAAGAACCGAGTCCCCCGGGGCAGAGCCCCGCGGCTCCCGGCTCTGCCCTCTGCGGAGCGGGGCACGGAGCGGACCCTCAGGCGGTGCCTGTGGGTTCCCGCGGGGCTGCGGGAGCCCCGGGCGGAGCCGCTGGAGCCCTCGTCGCTTCTCCCCTCGGCAGCGGTTTGTGTCCCCTCGGCGCAGGGTCTGGGGGCTGACAGCCGGTGTTACCCCGTACCGGGTTAAACTCAGCCCAAAGCCCCCCCCGCCGGTGGTGGGCAGAGCGGAAAGGTCTACCCGCTCCGCAGGAGGAGCCTGTGACTGCCCCGGGGGCACGGAGGGACCTGCGGGCGGTTTTTTTTCTCTCTCTCTCTGGTGAAGCTTCGCCGTCCTGCTGCGCAGAGAACCGAAAGTGCCGCGGCCAGCCCGGGGGAGGGTCTGAAACTGCGCTTTTCATGCGCTCGTTCGCGGAGCCGCGTCTGAGCATCTCGACTCCCAGCCAGGGACCGAGAGGGCGGGCGCTGCTGTTCCGAAAGGGGCGGGAAAACTTTCCCGCGCTCCGGGGAGAAGGAGCAGGGGAGGACAAAGGGCTCACCCCGGCCGGAGCCAGCTTAAAACCGTTACAGCCACCCCCCGCCTCTGCGAACTGGCTATTAAAAGAGTAAACAAACACAATTCACCCCTCGTGTGCTCACAAGCTTGATCTTAAGCTTTCCTCGCCCCTAGCCAGGGGACAGGTAACTGTCCCGAATTCAAGCCAGATTACAGGGATGCCAGTTGTTGGGGGCTTAATAGGCCACTCAACGGAAAAGAGCCAAAATGTTGGTGGTTCTGCATGCCCATGTGATACCTATTCTTGATAATAATCCACCCCTGGACCACATTAGAGATAACTAGTAACAAAATTATCGCATACAGACAAAGAATATCATTTGTAGAACACTCAGTTTCAAATGCCATTGGTCCAGTATCAAATGGAGAAGTGTAATTTTGCATTATCCATTTGGTAGTGGAGTTATAGGCAGCCACTATCATGTAATGCCCAAAATATACAGGGAGCATTATGAACTGACTAAATACAGACCAAAACACTGAAATTACACATGCCAGGGTGAACACCCTCTTTGCTAGATGCCCCAGACCAGCAAACCATAAACCAGTACCAATTATAAACAAATAATGTGATACCATGATCAGTGTGCCAGGCACCAGATCATAGAGCATTTTTATACCGTACTGCTTAAGAGCCTCAAACAGAATCTCACTTACCACCATCCTGGAAAAAACCTCATTTCAGTTTCCAAACTTTAAAGAAAAGATGAATATGAAATATGAAATTATTCAGAGCCCCACGTTGGGTGCCAATTCTGTCCCCAGCTGGCCCAGGTGAGCCAATCATGGGGACATGTCCTCTCCGATCCCTGAAACCCCTCTCCCCTGCACCGGGAGAGAAAGAGTTAAAAAGCAGAGATAGGAAAAGGAAGAAGAATTTGTGAGACCTCTGAATGTTTGGAAAACTGAAACAAAGTTTAATAACACCAGAACAAAATATATTATATGCAGGGAAAAGCCAATGCAATATTGGAGGGTTTGTACGGGATGGAGCAGCGAGGGTTAAACGCGGGTGAGGGAAGGAACCATACCGAGGAGTGTCCAAAACGGTGCCGGCCACATGGGCTCTCACGGAGCAGAACAAAGGAGTCGCGGCTGTTACAAACGTCGGGATCCCACGTGCAAACCGCGGGCTGCGCTGTCCTACTGGTCTGGTCGTGCGGGTTGAAGCAGATGGCAGCAAAAGCGGCAGCGGCAGCAGCAGGGAAAGGGCAGCCCCGCAGCGCGGCAGTTTCTGCGACGATGGCTCCGCTCCGGCAGTGCGGGGTGCAGTAGCCACAGGCAGGCAGGCAGGCGAGTTCCTCTGAAGGGTTTGAGTCAGGGAGACACAGCCTGTAAGGTCCCCGGAGCCAAACCACGAGCCTCGAAGCCTTTCCTGGAGAGAAGCCACTAGTCCGCGAAGCCCCTCCAAGTGCAAAAAGCACGAGGCGGGGTAGACACGCACCTCTTAAAGGGACAGAACGCTCACGAGAAACTTTTACAACCAACGAAAGGTGCTAAACGTGACATGGGAGGGAATAGTCCAACTGGTCAGTTTAAAACAAACCTTCCAAACAGGAGAAACTGGGTTTTTTCCTAAACTGGGACTCTAGTGCAGGTCAGCTGTCCTGGCCATGCTCCGCTCCATCTCGTGCACCTGCTCGCTGGCTGAACGTGGGCCACTGAAAACTCCTTAGCTTGGGATAAGTGATACTTAGCAACAACTGACACATCAGGGTGTTATCAACGTTATTCTCACACTAAATCCAGAACACAGCCCTGTACCAGCTACTGGGAAGAAAACTATCCCATCTGAAACCAGGACTAGGTGTTTGCTGGGTTTGCAGATTTATTTCCAGACGATAGCTCATTGCAATGCAACCAACTCCTCCTCCTGGGGATTCCTACCCAAGTCACAGAGGCTCGCCCAAAGGCCAAGCATTCTCACCCTGCACTCAGTACTCGCAGCATGACAGAGCCTTGGATCAGAAAAGCTCAGAATGTCTGCTCCAAAGCCCTAAAAAAAAAACCAAACCAAAAATGGGAGCCAATAAGGTCTGGAGAAACTAAATGGTACAGTAAACGTAAGGAGAAATGTTTCACAGTTTAAGGATGCCGAATATTAGAAGTAACAGTTACTGCAAAACTTAGTCAGACAGGTGGTGTGGCCATTGATCCACTTTGCCTGTTGTGGAAATACGAACTGTTGATTAAGGCAGAACATCTAACTATGAAGTGTGCTGTAAATTTTTCAGAGTCTGAAATGTCTTGTATGTGGAGGATGTAAAACACCATTCTGCTAAAAAAAAAAAACCGACCACCTCCAAAGTCCATTAAAACCTGATCTTCTCCCAACTATTTCTGACTTTGAAGGAACAGTTTAAACAAGCCACTGCAATTCAACAGCAACGTAGCCTCCAGTACAACACATTTGCCCAAGAGACACTTGTCTTCATGTGACAAACAGCATGACCACCATGAGCACAACAGTCCAGCTTGCTAACACTGCTACGTACAAACCCGTCTAACCCTGCCACAACTTAGATTTGACAGCAGTAGGAGCTACAGCCAAACTGTAGTATCCCAGTGGCACACATGTAACTCCGGAGATGCTTCACGTAAGTTGTGCGTATAGAGGAGAGGGAGAGGGGCAGGAGGAATTAGTTTAAGCACATTAAAATGAGTGTTGCATCAATATAATTGCAAGATGCGCTTGCAAAGTACTTTTTGCTAGACTGCTATTTAACCTACTCTTACTTTTCAGGGTTAGTACCCCCACTGAAGTTAAAAGTGCCTCTCTGCTCAAGTTTCAAACTTTCAATCCACACAGGAAGTTTTTATCTTCCACACTTGGACTTCAAGAAAATTTCCATGCTTAGACATTAAGAAACTCCAAAATTATATTCTGCTATAAAAAGCTAATTACAGACAGGTGCTCGAGTTTTCTTTTTCCTTCTTAAACTTAATTCTGGACTCAACCTTGGCAGGGGCAGTAATTTCAGAAACAAGTTCAAGGACACAGAAGAGAAATAGCAGTAACCTGTCCCAGATACATAAACTGAGGTGGGAAAATAAGCAGCTTGCCAAGTAGCGACTATGCCTGTAAGCCTTAAGTGGCAGAAATACAAAATCCTAGTCCCTGAAACAGTACCTTCCAGAAAGAAGCTTACAAAAGAAAATCTCAGGTAGTTCAATATTAGTTTATTAAATCAGCAATTATCGCCACTTTCTAAAAATGATTACAAAGCATATTAAAATATATTACAGTATCTGCAAGGAATTTATTGTGTAATAAAAGTGCAACAAAATGAACTTAAAACTTTTGTTTGCCTAGTTGGACAAACTGAAACACACTGGCACAGCTCAAGTCTTCCCTCAAAAATCAGAGTGCTTTTGAAGTGAAAACACAGTATTTAACAAAAATTTTAGATAAGGTGAGCATGCAAAATAGAAAAAGTTCATGTTCATTCTCGCAGTGCTGAGTTACACTTACCCATCAAACAACACACCTCAAACCCTGCTTGAGTTCCAACAATATAAAGAGCCAAAGTGAGTGCACATTGTGAAGGGAAGAGAGAAGAACAGAGGGCTCATTTCAAGTACCGGGGATGAATGATGTTGAAAGACATGGACCGGATACTGCTGCTTTGAGAGCAGGTTCCACACAAATCCACACCACCCCTCCTAACAACTGGGACCTGACTCTGAACTAAAAATCTCTTGTAAACTCACCACTTCAAGCTGTCAGAGCTTTAAAAGGCTCACTGTCCTGTAGTGTGGTTATGAGCAGTAGCCTCAATTTTCTGTTCCAATCTACAAAAATAATTACTTTCTGTGGGAACGGAATCAGGTTCGGGAATTAAAACTGTGTTGTGGAATAGCTGAAGAGGTAAAAGGAGCAGTCTCTGATGTGGTTTATGGCAGCACACTATGCCAGTGGGCACTGATTTCACAGGATGAGTTACTGACAGTTTTGAAAGGTCTCACAGCATATGTAATCAAAATCCTAGGCATAAAATGGCCATCAAATCCTCATCTTGGTCTTCAGCGGCTATTAGTAACATCAAACTCAACATAAAAGGTTACCTCATACTGCTTAGAGCACGGTTTCATTGAAGAAGGTAATCCTGCTCACTTCACATGCTCCTAACACGTGGACTCACCAACTCCACAGAAAACTATTCACGCTGCTGCACGTGGCTGGTTTAACTAACTGAATGGGCTTGCAGGATCTGATGAGCCAGAGAGCCAGCAAGGCAAATAGAGAAGGCCCACGGGTCTGCAAGGAGGTAGTCAGAAAAGAAATCCCTTCCCTTGAGCAACAGCAACTGACTCTATCAGTTTAGCTGTGCAAGAAACTGCTGTTTAAAGTCCAAGTGAAAAGTACTTTATTCCTACCAATTAAGTACGATGCACTGCACCACATACCCAGAAATACCTTTATGCACGTAGCTCTACATGCCAATCCTGAAACACTTCTATTCCTCCAGTTAAACAGAAAATCCACCTCTACTCCTGTACATGCTTTGTGCATTCCCCTTCCAAACCCTACAGGAAAACAAAGCAAAACATTTCAACCGTTCTAGACAGAATAGTTTAACTTACCAAAATGATGCCTCTCAATTTATATCCCCTAAGCCCAAGTTAGCACACTGTCACGGAGACTGAAGAAAAGGCTGTGTTCTCCATTTCACTACCAATACAGCTAGAAAAATAAAATAACTCCGAAACTATCCTGCTTCTCTCACTGAAGCGGGGTATTTCTGCTGGCAGGGGATCACATGGCTCCAGTGCATTTGGAGCATCACCCCCAGAAGCTACAAAGGGTGGGAACTCAAACATGGGTCCACCCCGAGAACCCTGTGCTGCTGAAGAGCAAGGTAAGGCAGCCAGAGACAGAAGACCGACAACTTCCCAGATCCTCTCAGCTTTGCCCATGCTACAGTAGTCACAATATACAACTTTTCTTTCTTTCTCCTGGTGGCTTTCCTCACTAAGTTAGTCAAGTTGGTCATTAGTGTATGAATTTGTTTCAACTGCAGACACTACTCACAAACAAGCATACTTTACTACTTCTGCAGCCTGAATTTTTTTTTTTAGCAACTTCTGCAACATCTATTCTTTTTGTTCAATCAAAAAATAAATTATAGAAAAAACAATTACTCTGAAGATGTACAGTCACACAGGTAGACTCATGGTCAAGTTTCACAGCTCTACTAAAGTGCACAGAGATGCACTAAGGCTCCTAATTTAGGTCTAACAGAAATAAAGCTGGTATGCTTGAATGACAAGAGAAAAATCTAAGAATTTTTTTTAAAAAACAAGTCCTCAAGAACAATTTAACTATTGCCAGGATGTCCTTGATACAGGTCTGGAAGCCTGGCAAGGTAAAGGTGTTCTTCTGTCATTACTTAAAATAGCTTCATTGTTTACCCACGGTAGAGCCCTGGCAAAGTTCATGGTAATTTCACATCAGAATAGAACAGATGTAGAGAGATAAGAGGTCTGGAAAGATCTTAAGTATTAAACGTTATTGACAACCTACAAACATAAGATTTGAAAAAAAAGCTGAGGCTCTTAGATCACCTACAAATCTGAACACGTGTGATTAAAATCTTAACTGGGAGACAATACCCAAACTACTTCCCTCCCTACTCCTGCTGCAAGGATGCTAAAACAATTTTTGGCTTGCTCTGTCTCAGAGACTCGAAGTGCTCAAAACTACAGTACCTTTGATGTGTAGGGTATTTCATACTGCAAATGGAATGCAAGTCAGTTCCTGCTCCCATGCATAGAACAAAACTGACTGCCAGGTTTGATTTTAGAAAAGGACTGGCCCTCCCTGAAAGACTCAAGTTCACAGGGCCAAAATTTTATGTTCTTTCAAGGTACTGATAAAAATCAGTTTCAAATCAGCCACTAAAGGAATTGAATCTGTTTTGTGGTTGTCAGCTACATGACGGCAAAAGAAAGAGTTAAGAACTTTTCTTAAAAATATTATACATTAAAAAATAGAGATAACTGTGTAATTACCTGTAAATAGAAATTAAATACCAATGCAAATTTCCTGAGACAATTTGATATGCTTTGAAAAGGCTGACTTCGAGCAATGCACCTTTTCTGAACAGAAAGTGAGGCTTGATTTCAATAGAAATGTCTTTTTTTTTTTTTTTGATAATGAAAACATTCTGCTGTCTTTGAGCAATTCAGGAACTTGTCTGCAGAGGTGCTAAACTGAAACCTCAAAAGAAAGTCTAGATCCAAGTAACAAAGGAGATTCTGTTCTAATGATATAACTGAGTCTATAGTGCTGTGTAAAACTGAAGAAGCAGTTCTTCAAATAAAACAGGATGACAGATAAAGAATAATTTTAATATTTTGCAGTTCTAGCTATAATCAGTGAAGTTTTAAAATAAGCCTGCTCATATTCTGAGCATTTGAAAGACCTTCCCCATTACTCTTCTCTCTCTAACCCTCTATTGAATAATAAAAAGAATAAAATTTCCTTTTATATTGGCCTTTTCTTAAACTATAGAGATGCTGACATTCACTCAATGCCTAAAGTATGTTTTTAGTATAGAACACAGTACTTGTATAAGCAGGTGAATTTAACATTTAGAGCCTCCTTGTACTATTTAATATAGTTTGGAGAACCGTAAGGTTGATAGGCATTTAGTTTTCGGGAAGGTCAGTGATTTTTTTTTTTTTTTTTAATACCTGGGCTCTTCTGCTTTATGGTTGTAAAGGCAGCAAGACAAGCAGGACTACAAAAACATTTTCACCTTAAATAGATCTATACAAGGCACTTGTGATAAGCATGACTGAGTGAAGGTCAGCAGGAACAGCTATGTGAGTGCCTCCCTGCTACCATGCTTCTAATTTCAGTAACTTGCATGAAATATGCTGTGAGGTTTAAGGATCTAAGCCTAATTTCAAGTTTTTGTGGTTTCAACATGTTCAAAGATTTCCAAAAATCCTCGTTCTTCTCCTTGTATTTTTCACTCTGCTGTTTGGAAAGGTTTCCTGTGAGATGGTGGCACCAGGTGGGAAGGTAGCGTGCCAGGCAGTTCATATCCATCCAGTTTAATCTTGATGAGATGTTTTGCTAATGCAAACTCCTCATCATCCAACATCCCATCGCCATCACAGTCTGAAAGTTTCCAGATCTTCCCCAAGACACTGTTGGGTAGTTTAGAAGTCACCATCTCCTTCTTTGCACTAATCCCAGATATTTTACCATTGATTGGTGACAGGGTATAGAAAATCTCATCATAAGCAGGTTTATCTTTGGCAACAACCCATTCATCTTCATCAGCTCCTTCCTTAGCACCTTCTCCATATCCGTGGCCAAAAGGTCCTGCCATAGTGCCATCAAATGCTCCACCTTGTACAATCTCTGTGGGCATATTGCTCTCTTCCTGAGTGATCAGGCTCATCAAGGAGGCAATTTTATTGGCCAGCATGTTATCCACAGCTTCAATTAGCTTTGGTTTCAAAGAATGGAATTTAGTGAAGTCACAAGTCTCCAACAGCTCCTGTCAATGACAAAAGTTTCAGTGACAGTAGTTAGAAACACTTCCAATACATTGAAGAGGGTAAAGAATGGGCTTCAAATGAAAATAAACAGTTATCTTTTGAAGCAGTTTCCGTAACTGAAATTCCTCTTGAAGGAGAAGCAAAGCTGACATATATATACACCATACACCCAATATACTACTCAAACACACTAAGACTATTTTGCAACAGTGTATGAGCTCGACTATTAAATTACATTTACAATACAATTTCCAAAATGGCAATGCACAAAAACATGACAGTAGATGAATGTTACCCAAAAACTTTATTTGATGATTTTCTTCCAAACAAAGCAAGCATGCAAGTAGATCCTCAGCGCTGCTAGCACTTATACAAGTGTTTAAAGTTAAAAATAAATCCAAAAGTTTTTCATGACTGATCTGATTGTATAGATGAAGCTTCTTGATTGTGATTAGGTCATGAAGAAGTGTCCTTTACTAACAAAGAAAAACTGAGTTGGGGTAATGCACCTTTTTTTATAGAAGTGCTGCCAGAACTCATGGAGTCATATGGTCCCTGTTGAGTTTTCGTCTTGTACATGAACTCCTACTAAGCTCAGTGAGATGTTTAACTAGGTGATATGTGCCATTCTAGTACAAGCCTAAGCATGTTTTACACCAGAGCTCTGGAAAATTAAAAATGTTTTAGGCAACTAAATGATTTCTACGTGCAAAATGGTAGCCAGGAAGAGAGAGTTACAGTGGAAGCTGTTGTTAAAACCCCAAACAAACCCCTGCCAACACTCCTCTCAAAACAGTGTTAAATTGCTTTAACAAGTCACGTCTACTATTTCGGGGAGCTGCTCCCATACATATCAGAACTACAGTAATATGAACCCAAGAAACCTGAAGCACAGGCAAGTAGCTTTGCCCATGCACACAGAACTTTGGATTTCTTCGAGGAAAACGGCCAACCAACAACCATCACTGTTCAGGTGACATACACAATCACCTGATTTACAGAAACTGATCAGTATGAGTTTATGATATGCAATAAATCTTAGAAAGCGAAGGTCAAACCTTCTATCTGTTTTGGCACAATTTTGTTTTCTCACAGTTTTGCTCCTCGTTACAGAAGTAACTTATGTCATGTATATATGTGCTGCCATCTGCTGCCGAGGCTTAGTGACATGCACTATTAGTTTGATAAAGTTCCATTCAAATTTTGTTTCAATATTCAAACTGACAAGTGATTATTTTCTCATTTCACGTCACCAACAAAAATGTCAAGGGAAGAAGGAGTCAATTTTTTCCGCACAACCTCCATTTAACACCTAACTCATTAAACCCTTCCAACAATTCTGCCTGTGAAAACCTAGCTGAAATAGATCATGTGCTTAATCTATAATTTACTGTCTCATGCCAATAATCAATTGCCAAGTCAAATATTTTAGTTCAGAAATTAAACTTGTACATCCCTATAGATAGTTTAATCAGCCAGTCATCACGGATTAGCAGTGGAAGTGTACCACTTAAAAAATTGTCAGAATGATATCAAGTGTCCGTCTGGAAAGCATCCTCCATGACTAGACCACAGTCAGACCGAACTGCAGGCTCCTGATCTGATGTTCTTCAGCTTCAAGCTCAAGTAACTTCTAATTCAAAGGCCATTCAAGAAGCCCATGATCTGAGATCCCAAAGTTGCAAACTTTGGCTTGATGAATACATTGAAAGCATTGTTAAACACAGTAGCTGTTCCCCCCTAGAATACTCTCCAAACAACTCACTTCAAACCAGAGGACAGAAATAAAAGGTGAGAAAGTGACAGAAAGTTGGTAGTAAGATTGCATAAGGTTCAAAAAAGGAACAAGAGACAAAAGGTATTTAAAAATTAACGGAAAGAGTATAAATTGATAACTTCTCTCTCTCCTCAGCTGGGAGAAGAGAAGGCTCTGAGAATACCTTACAGCAGCCTTCCAGCACTTAAAGGGGACCTACAGGAGAGATGGGGAGGGGTGGATTCCCACTTTATCAGGGAATGTAGTGTTAGGGCTAGGGGCAATAGTACCAAACTGAAAGAGGGTACATTTAGATTAGATAAGGAAGAAAATCTTCACTGTGAGGGTGGTGATGCACTGGAACAGGTTGCTCGGAGAAGTTGTGGATGCCCCCTTACTTGGAAGTGTTCAAGGCCAGGTTGGGTGGGGTTTTGAGCAACCTGGCCTAGTGGAAGGTGTCCCTGTCAGGGTGTTTGGAACTAGGTGATCTTTAAGGTCCCCTCCAACCCAAACCATTCTGTGATTCTTCTTCATAGTATACAAGCTCAAATGGACAGGAAAAAGCTGAAAAGCACCATTTTCAGAAGAGACAAGTTTTAAGTTGGACTTTTCAAGTAACACACTGCCTTTATTACTCACTGGCAAACAGTAAGAGCAAGAACAAAGTAGGGTAAAAATGAGTAATACAAGACAAGGATATCTTCACCTACACAAGTATACAATAGCATTACAAAAGCAATGTAAATACCAACATTTAGGACACAAAACAAGAATCAGCTTAACCTGTAAGTGTCCACTCCCATTTTATTTGCACAAAACCTTTAGTACCACCTGCCATAAGAGACCAAATATTGACTAAAAGGACAGAAGGTCTGATTCCTTATGACAATTTCTGTAGTCCTGTATCAGCAGATGCACACTAAGCAAGTTACCAATTTTTGTTCTGCACTGCTTCCAAGTCATGCTAACCCCATAAGATACAGGATTGATTGCCACTTCAACTGCTCTACTGCTGCAGACCCTAAACGATAAAGCTGAGATACTCTGTCCTACTTTTTCCAATTTGGCAATCCTGTTGGAAAGTTAGCATTATTTCAGTGGAAATGTAAAGTATCACCTTACCTGCATTTTCATGACTTCAGGGAAGTCCCCTGCTGAGATGTGATATTCCCTTTGCAGCTGGATGTAGATCTCTGGTAATCTGCTGATCAGCTCCTTCTTCTTGTTCTCTTTTCCAAATACAGAGGGCATTTCTTTTTTCAGATAGCTGATGATATATGCATGAACCTAAGAAGCAGCAAAACTGAAATCAAGACTACTGTTCATCTACACTTAACCTTAGTGTTCTCCATCCAGGTCATAAAAAGAAACAGAAACAATACATTTCTCTAAGTCAGCTCAAGGATAAGGTATTATCAACAATTGTTTCTGGAACTTCGTGTTTACATGAACACTTATTAACTAGCTTTTGCTGCTTTCAGCATTCCTTTAAGGGGCAGAGAGAAAGCAAACCTTTAAAAGAAACACAGATGCACACTTGCAGTTTAAGGAGAAGCATGTTACTTAAGGAGAAGCATTCTATCAGTACCAACAGTGAGAGAAAAAGCAAAACCACGCCCTGACACTATATGCACGGATCATACACAGAGCGCAAGCCATACTGGTCCATCTGTCTCAGTGGTAGAGGTCTGCAGCTCCATTTGCCTCACCAGTTACCGCGAGAAGCAATAGGACAACACCTCAAGTAACCCCAGTAAGCTAAGTGGCAGGGCGATCTGAAATGACACTGCATTCCTACCTATTCACTCCCAGAAAAGTGAGTACCTGTAGTCTGTATTTATGCAGCCACCAGAGGATGGCAGAGCATCAGTATACTAAAAGAACAGCACGCCATGGCTGCCTTGTGATGACTGAGGGTAGCAGAGCCTTTCCAACACAAGGAGCGACATTAATTTAGGATGACAAGTACAAAACCACATTGATACTTGCACAGCTCTTAGAGTTTCCAATCTGCCAGGATCAAAACAATCCAGCACTGCCACTGAGACATCCATCCTGTCCATGCACCCTCCTTCCACCCTTACCATGAACCATTCGTCTCCTTCCCTTTACCACCCTCCTGCCACTTTCACCACCAAAAGGATCTGCTTGGCCACACAGCAAGTGATCTGGTCCAGGACAGAAACAGTGGTTGTACTTCTTAACTGAGGTGAGTTCACTTATCCAGTTCATTGTGTGGACCCTGATATTCTGCATGTGAGAGGGAAGCAGAAGTGCAGCCTTCTTTTAGAAGCAAAGGACATCTATCACAACATCAAACTGCTTTCCTAAGCTCTGACCTGGCCAGGACCACTGAAGTCAAATGACCCCCACAACAGGATAAATCTTTACAGCACTCAGGTCCTTCTCCATTGAAAAAGGGTGCAGCTATTCCAAAAAAAAAAAAAATACACCTTACTTCAAATTTTCACACACTGAAAAAAAAAGTCTATCAAACTGTTGAGCAGTGAAAAGCTGAAATTTTGAAGTCTGGGGGAAGACAGTCTACCACAAAAAAGCATCAGTAGAAAAAAGTGATTACATAGATGTGGTTTAAGTATAATACTTAATACCTACCAAAATATGACAGAATACGCTGTATAGTATTCTCTAGAAGCCTTACACGACCTGTACAGGGGAAGTGCTCTCCCATTCCTTATTTATTTAGGAGGCTTACTGGAAACAAAACCTCTTTGTTTTTAAAGAAAAATGGCATAATCCACACAATGTCATTTCCTCCTATCTAAAAAGAGTGCATGCATTTTAATTGCAGATAAATTTAAATTTCTACAGAGAAGAAAAAAAAATAAACAGCATCAAGAACCAGGGGTTCCGCATAAAACCATGACATTTTCTAACAGGGTAGATATGAGTATTTGTCCCAAATGACGGAATAGATTTAACAAGGATGTTCTTAAGAGAGCTTTTAAATAATTTTAAGTAATTTCATGGATCTTATAGCAAAACCAGAAAAGTATGTTTATAGTTCAGAAGCACTAACAGATTCACATTTGTATGCTAAGTGGCCTAAGGTCTGCCAGTATGCACATGTGTTTCTGGTAGATAAGAAAGTTTCCATCTTCAAAATGGGATGGTGAGTCACAGGACTTAAAGAGAAAAGCCTAATGCCCAGATGTGGCAGCAAGTTAACAGTTCGCTTTTGGGTTTGTTACTGTGTATGTTTTAGAAGAGATTAAGAACAGAGTGGCATAGAAATAGGACCAAAAAAGTACCACGTGATGCTGTAAAAACTGATTTTTGAGTGTTAGTACTTTATGTTCAGTTTGGAAGATATAAATATGACACTGGGAAGATTACACTGTTGCTTTCCTGCAGATAAACAGTTTACTCCCCTTCCATAGCTGTTCAGTTAGCATGCCCTATGAGCACTGTAATTTGTATCTACCTTTTATCGACTTTTATTTTACATTACATAGAAACACCTAAAGACAACCCAACACTTCTTCACTTCCAAAACCACTGTAACAAATGTAAGCAGAAAGCTGCCAACAACATCCACAAAACAGACTGAGATCACAGCAACTTTTAACCCATCATCATCAGGAACGTGGTTTTAAAAGGAATTTTCAAAGAAGTAACTGCTACAGCACGCCCTAAAACTCAGGCTTTAAGTGTACTGTCATATTCAGGGAGCTAAGCCAGCACAGGGAGTGACATATATCCCCACACAACTATTCTTACATCTGTCTTTCTCCCCAAGTACTTGAGGTTAGTCTTCCAATTTTCCAAATGACAAACTGTAATTCTTGAATTACCAATTTTCATTTTATTCTTGAGCTTTTCAAAACAGCACGAAGCTTGACAGTGCTTTTAACTATTATTCTAACAGCAGCTGCAGTGCTACAATAAAAGAAAATCACTGCAGAGTCAGAGAAACAGGCAAAGACTGCAACCAAAACTCACTCTAGTCATGCTGGGAAAAGAAAGGTGATGCTACCATTGTTAAGCAAGGAGTCTGAAGATTAGTGAAAATATAATCAGAATGTTTTACAAATAGGTGATTAAAACTCAGTGATAATTCATAAACCTTTAAAGCGACATCTGCTCAAAGGTAACTAGAGACCTATCAAAAAGATTACAGAGGGTTTCAACAGTCAGCTGTCACACCCAGCCTGCCCACACACACTAGTTAAATGAGTGGAAGATGAATACAATACATGTACTCCTGCAGAGCCAAAAACAAGTGGGAGTGACAGGGACTACGTACAGCAGAGCACATAACTCATGTCCCTGGGTAACGAGAGATGGGTTCTTCTGGATATGATGACACAAAGTCCAATTGTCTCTTTGACTGGGAATGAAAAAGATTCGATCTGAGAGGCTCAAGAGTTTCATTCTAATGCACAAGCACCTCTCCAATTCATCAGTATCTGTGCTTCACCAAGAGTGAGGTTTTAAATCAAGCTTGTACTCCAGGGTATAACAGAAATGCATTTAGTCAAAGTGTTTTCCCACAGCACCTCACTGACATATGCATGAAGACATTAATATGCAAAAAAGCATACAGAAAGGTGCATGTGAATAGTTTTAGATATGGTTTTTTGCACACACCACACCACCACCCCCCTTTTAAGTGTTCTCTACATACCAGCTATTGTTAAAAAAAAAGTAGTTAATCTCCAAGAAGTAGCATGAAGATTCCCTCACTGCACAGTCAAAAAATACCACTCCCCTAAACAATAGCTTTAATGGCCTAAAAAGCATCAAACCTCTTCTCTAAAGCTAGGGAGGCATCCCAGCATAAGGCTCATTTCCTCCTACTTGCTTCTATATCCTGAGTGTCTACCTCTTCCTTGAAAAACTGGTAATTCAATACTCTTTGCTGAACTCTGTGTTTTTCACAGGTAGACAAAGATTGAGAAGGGTGAGACAGGACAACTGCAAGAGACAGAAGAGACTGCTCATTCAATTAATTTAAGTTTTTTGATCTGTTCTTACCTTTGCAAGTCTTGCCCTTTTAATGAGATCATTGAGTTTCCGGACAGCAGCCTTCTGTGGGAGACTCTGGATATCCTTGAAAAGATCCTGTGCCTCGGCTTCGAAGAGTCTTCGATTTTCTGTGTTTCGGAGAGGATGGGCCCAGAAGGAGCCAATGTAGACCCGCAGCACCTCTGGAGTGTCGATCACCTTTCCCAGGGACCACATGAGTGCACCATAGACCCTCATCAGCTGCTGTGTGTCCACTTGGTCGGCCTTATTAAGCACCACTCGAATCTTGTCATCCTGGCCCCGAAATGACTTAATAGCCTCTGAAAACTCATCGGATATATCCAGCTTATGGGCATCAAACAGAAGGATGATGCGGTCAACCCTCTCAGCAAACCACTGGAGAACTTGGCAGAAGTCATAGCCTGAAGGAAGAATACACTATTAGAGTGCTACCATTCAGAAAAGCAAGTCTCAAAAGAAGGTAGGGCTGGGGATGGAGAACAAGGGGATCATAGCATCTACCTGGGGAAAAAGAGGAGATGGAACACCTGGAGGAGCATGTCTCTGCACAACGAGGTTGAGGCAACTGTATCTTACATTTCCTTAGACCGGTCTCACTATTGATGCCTTTGGTTTTTATCACTGCCCTTCCTTCAACCTTGCCACCCATCTCTCATGTCACTATCTTTTGTGCTGCTGTGAGTTACCATCTCACCACACCCATGTTTGCCTCTTCCCAGGAGCTCTGGCTGCAGCAGAGCAAGCAAGCTAAGCAGGTCTCTTACCACAAGCTCTCTTCATTGTTAACACCAGCCACTTTGGTAGCACGGCCTATCTGTACTAACAAGAAAGACAGCTCAGGTGCAGCACTCCAGTGTAAGCCAGCAACTGAAAATATTTGGGTCTTAAAACCATTTCCAAACTCATCTCTTCTTGCAATGCAACACTTGCTGTTATTTCCACCAGAGCAGACTGAGATACAATTTACAAGTAATGGCTTTGGGGACATGACAGGTTACAAAACACGAGCAGTGACCTTTCTGATCATCTGAAAAAAAAAAAAAGTCTGATGTTCTAAAGGAAAGCCTATTCACAAAACCTGTCTGAATGCTTTTATAAATGCAGCTGGTACTCAATCCACACAAACAGCATTCAGAAACTCCTTATTCAGAAGTGACACATTTAATCCGCTGAGAGTCACCACCAGTGACAAGGCACTGGGCTTGGCAGGGATGTGACTCATCTTGTTTGAGCAAGGAACAGCAATGTATGAGCTGGAAGCCAACATTCCACCCCTCCTCTTCCTCTTAGAAACAAATGAGCTAAAAGAAGGAGCAGTCAAAAAGCAAGGACTGGTGTAAAGTAACCTGAACAGAATCAGCAGCTTTGTTCCCAGCAGGATATATTTAAATATCAAGAGCAAAGAAAGCTCCGTTACCACCAGCGAGCCTCCAGAGTATCTTCAGCCATTTCTCAGCTGAGCAAGATAAGCCTTTAAACCTTCAATCCCTCAGCAAAGAAAACCCACTCAGACTACTCATGCATGAGCCAATTATCCAAACACTTCACACACCTGGTCCAGGTACAAGCAAAACATACACACAAAACACTCTTCACCACTCATTCTCCTTGGCAGCTTTTAAACATTATAAATAAAAGGGTATGGGGACATTGTAGAGTTGCTTAGCTTTTCTTAAAACAATGCTGGTTCAGTCAAGCCATTCATTATACCTTCAAGTTGTTGGTCTTTAGCAGGGAACCAAAACCAAACCAGCTTTTTTTGCTTCCCAGTAGAACCTGACTAAGGCCAACATCAAGAAAAGCAGACATACAAACACGAAAACATGATGAACTCTAGATCTGTTATGAAGTATACTTGTGCATGTTTAGCAACACAAGAAAGAACTCACTTTTAAATATTTTGTATATAAACTACAAATATGAAATAAAATCCAGAAACTGTAGTTAATAGTAAGAAAATGTCCCATGTTACCCATCTTCCCTGTCCCTCCCCCCCAATAATAAAACTTCACTAAAAGTCCAGGGCAGACACATCAAACAAAGGAGAGGGCTATGTTAAAAAGGTGTTATTAGGATCCAAAAGGATGCAGGTCACACTCATTACCTGGCTATAGAAAAAAGCCAACAATCTTTCCAATTGAAAGGATTATTTTGTAAGGAATGCAAAATCTGGCCCCTTTGCAAATGATGCTGCTCTGGTGCTTTCTTACATTCTTTCCTATGACCAGCTCCTGAAGGCTGAACACAAGGAGAGGTGGAGGCAAGGAGGAATGCTGCACAAAACAGAGCTGGAAGAGAACTCTTCCCACTTTACACCAGTCTCATCAAAACCAGTATGAATAATTTATCTTTATAAAAATATAGCAGGAAAGAGAGAAGCAAGATCTTGTATATTATTTTTGCATGTCACAATAGTTGCAACAGTGCACAAGTCTAAGCTGCTCAATAACCTGTTCTGATTTCATTCATGCAGAAGGAAATATGCTTGAAATGAAATATATAATGCCAAAAGCACAAGAAGGGACATGAGTGCACCATAGACTCTCATCAGCTGCTGTGTGTCTCAGCATAACGACATGAACCTGTTGGAGCGAGTCCAGAGGAGGGCCACAAAAACACTCAGAGGGCTGGGGTACCTCTGCTATGAGGACAAGCTGCAAGAGTCGAGGTTGTTCAGCCTGGGGAAGAGAAGGCTCCAGCGATACCTTATTGAAGCCTTTCAGCACTTAAAGGGACCCTCTAGAAAAGATGGGGACAGCCTCTTCAGCAAGGCCTGCTGCAACAGGACAAGAGGTGATGGTTTTAAACTAAGAGAGGGGAGATTCAGACTAGGTTTCAGGAAGAAATCTTTTACAGTGTGGGTGGTGAAAGACTGGCACAGGTTGCCCAGAGAGGTGGTAGAAGCCCCATCCCTGGAAACATTCAAGGTCAGGTTGGATGGGGCTCTGGGCAACCTGATTCTACTTGAAGATGTCCCTGCTCACTGCAGGGAGGTTGGACTAGATGACCTTTGAAGGTCCCTTCAACCCAAAGCACTCTATGATTCTAAAATGAAGCAAGTTAAAGCGTATTAAGTTTTCCACAAATGGATAAATGAGAAGGTGACTTAAGGCTGGTTAAATATGTGAATTCCCACCACACATATGATGGATTTTGAACTGTAAAAACAAATGTACAATCAATAAGTGTATGTTAATTAGCAATAAACTTAAATATTAATATTAATGAAGCATTTGCTTTGAGAAAGAAAAGTCCACTTGTTGAAAACAGGTAAGAAAAGACCTCATTAAAAAAATCTGAAAAGATCTGTTCATTTTAATGAAAGTTTGTCCTTAGAAGTTAATCTATTCTATATACTCTGTGTAACCAGTGAATCTGTATATCTGAACCACAGAGAAGTGACATGGTTAAATATGTCAGCCAAGCGTTTCACATGGTTGATTTCATGATTTCTCCACCCTGTCCCCACAGAGAACAAAATGCAGATCTATCCCATTAGCCAAAGCAATAATCTTGAAAGGAAAGTTAGTACAGCACTGAGAAGGTGCATTTAGGATCCTGTCACAGTACG
Source organism: Bucorvus abyssinicus (assembly GCA_009769605.1). Lineage (NCBI taxonomy): Eukaryota > Metazoa > Chordata > Aves > Bucerotiformes > Bucorvidae > Bucorvus > Bucorvus abyssinicus. The sequence continues at coordinate 17,575,501 of CM020042.1, read as the reverse complement.
TGTGTGCAGATTAGAGCTTTCAAAGTCAGGCATTACTACATCAACACCAAGCAGTTTGGAAAACCTGATCAAAATAAATTTGGAAATTTGACATTGATACTTCTCAGCCTCTTGCTGCTCTACTGTTGCTATTTCTTCAAATGTTTGTTCTAATGACTGATGTCAGCGATTTTATCCAACCTGAGGATCTATGTCTCACCAGGTACATCCACTTGCCAATGCATAAAGTCATAAGTGACCCTTGTACCCAGCTAAAGGAGCAGAGGAGAGCAGCGATCCACGAGCAGCACTGCAGAGCCCTCTGAGCTCATCTCAAGCTGCAAGGAAGGAGCAAGGTGCTGCCTCTGACAGAAGCATAACTGCTGGGCATCAGTAACAAACTGAGCAGAGGCCACAGAGAAGAAAATGAAACAACGCGCAGAAGACTAAAAAGTAGTTACCAGCCCTGAAAACATTGAAGAGAGGAATGATCATGAGGTCTCAGGTCTCACTGGCACAGGGCGAAGCAGCAGGCCCAGGCATGACAGCCACCAGCCACACTCAAAGATCCAGCTGTGTGTTCGTACAGCATGACTGTGGGTCAATTCTGTGTGCCAGTTAGCAATAAAGATTTAAACAAACAGTAGGCTTCCTCTTGTGGGCCCAAGGTAAATAATTTCAAACTTGCCCTAATACCATCTTGCAAAGCTTTTGCAATTCAGAAAACAGTTAGGGAAGCTTGATGGGCTCCACCCACCCTCTGAGAGCACAGACAGGCAGAGCATCCAGTTCTTCTGCCTCTGGGGCTGATGCTACTGGCACAGCAGAAGAGAGATGCCTCTCAGATGCGTGCTGCAACAAGGAGCCTCCAAGCTCCGAAAACGGTACCAACTTACCAGATGAATTGGAGGTGGGCAGAGTGCTAGAGCCATCCCACCTACCAGTGCTGTCTAAATACCACACAACCAAGACTGTAACACACAATTTGTATGTGGACAAGAGCAGCTTTCCCCCCTGCCCAATCTGCTGTTCTTCTAACGCTTTGCATCCAAACGTGAGCACGTAAACTTTCCAGTCTTGAGTGGAGCTCAGTCCCACATGGAAAGATGCACCTTTTGGTGTCTGGAGTGGAAGTTTCCAGTTATGTTAATGAAAGCCTGTCTCTAATCCAGTACTCCTGGATAACACTCTTAGCGCACTCCTGTTGGACTAATCCTAAAGAGACTGTCTCACTGTAAGGATAAGCCTGACAGAATGCTGCAACTATATACATCCCCTTAATCCATGACTACATATTCACAAGCCAGATTAAACTGAAAAAATTACCTGTATTTAAGTAACTGTAGTTCTAAGAATGGAAGCTAACCAATATCCTCTATTTTCCTCTAAGCTCTCTCACCACAGCTCTTGAAACGCTTGCCTTCGTGCCACTCAATCACGCACCAGCCCCACCCTACCCTTTTCTAAAAGCAGTTCCTCCCCACACCCTGCCAGATATTGCATCTCCTCCTCCTCTCCTTACACCCATTGCAGACCATAACCATGTTTCTGCCCGACACGGGCTTTGTGAATATCACCAGCGATGCTGCAGAAGCAGCACAGGGATGCGCACTGTCTGACCAGGGACAATGCTGGCACATCTGCTCATTCTCCTCCAGCCACTTACACAGCCCATGAACTGACAGACAGGAAGCTTCTGGCACATCTTCCTCCTGACAACAGGAGCAGGAAAGGTCTGTCAAGAGAAACAGCTTTGACAGTTGCACCCTGTGTATGTTTTTGACCCTTTAGAAAGCGATCAGCTCCTTCATCCATGACCTGGATCCTTTCCAGAGCTATAAACAAAATATGCTGGGAAGTAGTCCACATGCTGTATTTTTATGTAGTCCCTTTACTCTCTTCCTACATTTTAAAACTGAAAGATAATGTTTAACTGCTTTGTTGGTCTCAGAAGGCTTCATCTTAGTCCTAGTGATACTTCTCAAATTCTATCATTGTGCAGGTGTTACGTCCATTTATAGGTAAAATAGTTACGTAGTTCCTCATGGGAAGATGAAAAAAAATGCACCAACAGCAAAGAGTGAAGGTTTTACACCAAAGTCCTGTAATGTTATTCTTCCAAATGCATTAAAACATCACCAATAAGAAAAGTTGCTGCTCACCAGTGTTAGAAACGAGAAAAACTTACAGAAAGGTAATTCAAAAACTCAGATATGAACAGACAGCAATAATGTGCAGAATAAAAAGCATCTAAGAATAATTATCAGGTTTTATTAAATATCATATTCCATTACTGTACTATGAAAAATCTCATCTTGTATACATTACTTAGAAAACAGCAGCAAGATTTATAAGAGAAGCTAAAGTTTAAGAGAGAAATGGAAAGGAAGCAAAAGAAATTGCTAGGCTCTAAAATTTAATACAAAATTGTGAAATTGTCAGAAAAGAAATTCTGAAAAAATCATCCTGCATATTTAGAAAAAAGCACAGAAAGCATCCCTATGTTGAAGCCTGTAGTCACCTTCACAGCGAAAGGAAATGGCAGTTCCCATAGTGGAGGACACCAGCTACAACCTTTTTCAGGGAGACACAGCCAATGAATTGAAGGGGTAACAGCACACGGTTTGTAAGAAAAAACCGTTGTTGCTCTGAAGGTGTACAAACAGAACCTTCTGACACAGACATTTAGGGACAGAAACGACATCTTGTAGAATCCTTATGTTTGCACACAGTGATTTAAAAGGTAACCTAAGTAATTCAAACTTCAAAACATGCTAAATTAGACTTGTAGCATAAATGTGAAGCCACTTCGACTCCTTCAGGAAGTAGGTATCATGGTTTAACTCCAGTCAGCAACTAAGCACCGCACAGCCACTGCTCCGTCCCTCCTTCCAGTGGGATAGGGAAGAGAATTGGAAAAATGAAGTAAAACTTACGGGTTGAGATAAGAGTAGTTTAGTAACTAAAATAAAATATAGTAACAATAATAAAATACAATAATAATGAAGAGAAATATAGAAAGGAGAGAAATAAAACCCAAGAAAAGACAAATGATGCACAATGCAATTTCTCAACACCTGCAGAATGATGCTGCAGCAGCAATTAGCCCTTCCTGGCAAACTCTCCCCAGTTTATATACTGGGTATGACAGTCTATGGCATGGAATACCCCTTTGGCTAGTACAGGTCAGCTGTCCTGCCCATGCTCCATTCCAGCTTCTTGTGCACCTGCTCACTGGCTGAACATGGGAAAATGAAAACTCCTTAAAGTGCTACTTAGCAATGACTAACACATCAGTGCATTGTCAACATCCTCACACTAAATCCAGCTACTGGGAGGAAAATAACTCCATCCCAGCTCAAACAGGACTTGCTGTATGTCCCGCTACAGGACAAGTCAAGTTTGTACTCCACAAAACCACCTGTATGGAAACTGCATAAGCAGCCCAAAAGTCATATACAGGAAATCAGAATCACAGAATTGTTTTGGTTGGAAGAGACCTTTAAGATCGAGTCCATTAACCTAGAACTGCCAGGTTACCACTAAGCCATGTCCCTCAGCACCACATCTGTATGTCTTCTAAGCTCTTTCAGGGATGGGGGCTCCACCACCTCCTTGGGCAGCCTGTCCCAATGCTTCACAACCTATTCTGTAAAGAAATTTTTCCGAATATCCAGCCTAAACCTCCCCTGGCACAACTTGAGGTCATTTCCTCTCATCCTGTCATATGGGTTATATGGGAAAACAGAATGACCCCCATCTCGCTACAACCTCCTTTCAGACAGTTGTAGAGAGTGATGAGGTCTCACCCAAGCCTCCTTTTCTCCAGACTAAACAACCCCAGTTCCCTCAGCTGCTCCTCATATGACTTGTTCTCTAGACTCTTCACCAGCTTCATTGCCTTTCTCTGGACATGTTCCAGCACCTCAATGTCCTTCTTGGAGTGAGGGGCCCAAAACTGGACACAGTACCCAAGGTGCAGCCTCACCAGGCCCTTCCCTATTCCAGCTGGCCACACTATTTCTGATACAAGCCAGGATGCTCTTGGCCTCCTTGGCCACCTGGGCACACTGCTGGCTCATACTCAGCTGGCTATCAACCGAGGTTCTTTTCTGCTGTGCAGCTTTCCAGACACTCTTTCCCCAAGCCTGTAACACTGCAGGGGGTTGTTGTGACCCAAGTGCAGGACCCAGCACTTGGCCTTGTTGAACCTCACACTATTGGCCTCATCCCATGGATCCAGTCTGTCCAGATCTCTCTGTAGAGCCTCCCTACCCTAAAGAAGTTTGACACTCCTGCCAAACTTGGCGTCATCTGCAAACTTACTGGGGGTGCACTCGACCCCCTCATCCAGATCCTTTAAATAAAGACATCAAAGAGAACAGACCCCAACACTGAGCCCTGGGGAACACCACTAGTGACCAGCCACCAACTGGATTTAACTCCATTCCCCACCACTCTCTGGGTCCGGCCATCCAGCCAGTTTTATATCCAGTGAAGAGTACACTCATCCAAGCCACAGGCAGCCAGTTTCTCCATAAGAATGCTGTGGGCAACAGTGCCAAACACTTTGCTAAAGTCTAGGTAGACAATGACCACAGCCCTTCCCTCATCCATTAAGTGTGTTACCTTGTCATAGAAGTTGGTCAGGTTAATCAAGCAGGACCTGCCTTTCATAAACCCATGCTGGCTGGGTCTGACCATGTGATGGCACTCAATCTGCTCCATAACCTTCCCTGGCAGTGAGGTCAGACTGACAGGTCTGTAGTTCCCTAGGTCCTTCTTCCACCCTTTCTTGTAGACGGGTGTCACACTGGCTAACCTCCAGTCAGCTGGGACCTCACTGGTTAGCCAGGACTGCTGATAAATGATGGAAAGTGGCTTGGTGAGCACTTCTGCCAGCTCCTTCACTACCTTTTGGTGGATCCTGTCCGGTGCATCACTGACCATTTCCTCTTGGATTATGGGGGCTTCATCCCACTCCCCTTCTCTGTCTTCCACCTCAAGGGGCTGGGCATTCAGAGAATAACTGGTGTGACTATTCAATGTATCTGGCTATGCAATATTTCAGACATGGGCAAGCGCAGTATTGACTTATCATAAGGGCATGCAATATGTGCATGCAGGAGGTCCATACAGTGACTTGTAGGTACTTCATGTATGCTGATGCCTAAGTATATGAAACCTTAAACCTTGGCAGCAGTTGCCCTGCAAGCCTGGGGCCCAGAGAGAACAGTGCTCTAAAGCTGATTCCCAAAACCTTACCTATGGTACAGCCACACTGGTTAAAGCTAAACAGCACACAGAAGAACCACATTTGTGGTAAAAGAACTATACCATGTTATGTATTAAAGATAACCCTTAACACATTTGAAAAAAAATCATTAAATACAAACTGGTCAAGTTAAAGCCTGTTAAACAGGTAAGAGTTTGAGGTTATCATCGAACACTGTCAACTTAGGTAAAAGTCTACCATATCAAAGGGCAGGCCAGCTAGGCCATAAAAAACAACTGATATGGCACATACCATCAGAAAAGGAGTTTCTGAACAATAAAGAAACAACAGTTGTGTGTTTTGTTAAGTCACAAGGGCAATTCTAGATGGCAGTGTAGAGCCACGGTCCTTTAAGCAACACAAGACTACCAGTGAAACACAACCGTTCCACACACAAAGTTTGGGACTTTCACAGCAATCCCTAATGATGTTAATTTTTTTCCCCCACACAATTGCTCACTTTTTCAATAGCATATTAACATGATGCTCTAGTTTTCTGCTATATCGTGTTCATTTCAATGCTGTTGTGAAAGTGGCAACATATACTTGAATGCGGTGAAGCATCATTCTTCCTTGATTTAACAAGCAGAGAAGGAAAGAGATGCACCTGATTTTTCTTGGTGGAGGAAAAAGGAAGCTGGAATCCACAACTGAGAAGCAGAAGTAGGAGATTTAAGACCATCTTTGTTTTAATGAGACTCTGTAAACTGAGACTTAAAACACTCTTGTGGACATCTTATATTTTTCAGGATTAAAGATCTTTAGGTATACATTTGGTTATTTCTGCCTAGAAACAAGAGTGCCAACATGCAGTATTTGTTTTACTCATCTGGCTTCACAACATTCAAGCCTTTGCTTGCACAGATGGAGAGCATTCATGCCGTTCATCACTACTAGTTCACCAATGTATTATGTATAGGAAAACACAGCTCTCTCCCTACGATGAACGCTTTACATGACTTGTATGAGCAATAAAGAGGAAGAAGTTAGTCTATTATTCTGTCAGTGCAATGAAAAGATAAGACTATGGTTGTTCAGCTGCCATATATTGTGTTCATTCCAGTATTTCCTCAAAAAAATCCATGGTGTGATATGTTAAAGAACTGATTATTTCCCTTTCCACAGACATGAAACGCGAGTTTCCATTTCTAAAGCAAAGGTCTGAAAACAGAGGGCAGTATAAGCCACACACTGGATCACTACCATTTACAACTCCACAGAAATCTCTAACGTGCACTTTAATGCAGCTAAAGGAAACAAGGAAGTTATTTACACTATGCTGTTTTAACAGTTTCTCAAAGATGGGCTAATTTCTTAAACAGCATGTTAGAAACGTGGTTCAGTTCTTTGCAGAATTTTCATTTTATTAAAAATATTCTCATTCCCTCTTCCTCCTATCTTAAATCTTTTGACTGAAAATTATATTATGGCATGACCAAGCAATCTTCAGAAGCCACATTAGCAGCTGTGCCTACAATAAAAGCAATAAAATATGTAGCCCAAGCCTTTCAGTTTTTGAATGCGACCAGCTTGAAGAGCTACAGCTACTATGAAACATTTCTTTATTCATTAAATTCAATAGTATAAGAGTCTATTGATTATTACTTTGTGGAAAGCAATTAATATGATGGAAATAAGGCTTTTCCTCAGGAATATCAAAGCACTAATTAGTCAACAGATCATACAACCATAGCCATTAGCAGCCGAAGCAGCAGTATGTTAGAAATCCCAACCACACCAGTTTTCAAGAGAAAAATTTCCAAACCCTACATCCATCCTTAAAACATGGGTTTAACAGACCTTGTAGTAAGAAAGTCTGGGATACACCACCACTCAATACCACTAAAACAGGCCCCTCAACAGATTAGTATGATGCTTTTGTCCAGTACGGCAAAAATAGTGAGCTCGGTTATTTTCAAGCCCTGCAACTCACCTCTACTGATGCGCTGCTTCTCTCCAGACAGAATGCCAGGGCTGTCGATGATACTGATGCTCTTCAGCACCTGGTTAGGTAACTGAGAACACATGAACCTGCAGGAAAGGAGGAGGAAAAAAACCACCCGCATTAACAATAGCTCTAGCTCACATGTAGATTGTACCTTGGGAGCTCCCCTTTATGTATCTGCTTTTAGAAAGACTCAAATGAGATTTTTCAAAGTTTAAGTCCTAGTGAACCCCTGTGTTTGGCTACCATGGATGTTTAAGAAAAAATGTAAACAGAGCTTCTCATAAAACAGAAAACCCAGGAAAACCTTGTAAAACCGTATCTAAGAGCTGATAAAATTCCAAATTTTGCAAGAGCCGACAACATGGGCCATATATGCAACACTGAAGACTCCATAAAAAAAACATTTTGCTAGGACTAAAATTAGTATACACAAGAAACAATTCTTCATGTGCTCCAACTTTTGCCTGAAGACATTCAAAAGAAAAAGGAACTAGACAGAAAGCCATACTGATACGTTTATGTTCCAGTTACTGGCAAGTCAGTCTCTTATCTTCTTCAGCAGCATTTGAACAGTCCCCATCTCTAACCCACTACCCCGCTTAGGTGGGGCTTGTGGAGGACCAAAACCAACAGTATTTCTCCCACAAACTGAGCAAAAGCTTTCATGTTGCCAGAGCCCAGAGTTCAAATTACACAAAGCAAGCTTGAAACAATAACCTCCTGCCTCTGCAACGGGAGACAAAAATCAATGGTGGTATTATGAAAAATAAATAATTCACGAGGCTTCCAAGAGCTGTGCAGAAGACTGAGTGTTAAATCCAACCTACTCTGATGCTTCTGGGACAGTTCATCACTTAAGAACTTCACCTCCCTTCATCGTAAACTGCCTTTAAGAGATTTGCGTAAGAGTTTAATCTTCCTACTGGACAGCAGCTGAAGGCTGTTCTAACAAGCAGAAAATGTAACCTACTCTCCTTCTGTGAAGCTGTGCAGAAGGAGCCTAGCACAGGGCTAAGCTGCAGGCTCAGGCTGTATGATTGCTGCCTTGTGTTAACCCATTGCTTTAGAAGGCGCACTGCCTCAAGAAATAGGGTATTACAGACGGCAAATTTTAACCACGCCAAGGTCAAACAAACCCAAAGATAATCTGAGTTAGGAAGAGTTCAGGCAGTCAAATATCAGATATAAAATGTAAGATACATCAAAATTTGGAAGCTCTTGTTGGACAGAACAATCCAGACAATTCAAAGGAAATCAGAAAGAAAAAATCCTTACACCTTGCTTCGCGTTGCTTTTCAAGTCACCTTGTGGCAATGACCTGTAACAAATGCACACAGCATCCCTTCTGCACAGAATGGCAGCATCAGCTACGCCTCTCCCTGGAACCCCCGAGGGGATAGGAAAACAGCCTTTCCACTAAGGCTAATTTTCTACTAGCTTAAGAGATGCTTTTGAAAGAGCAGTGAGGTACGATTGACTAAAATAACCTTTTTTTTTTTGAACTTCCCAAAACCTAGGGGAGACACTACATTAAAGCAAACATTTTGTGGAAGCACAGTGGACGTGCCTAAGTGACAGAAAATACATTTGACCATGTCAACCATTAAAAAAAATACATCGCTAGTATGTACAATATGAAGTAGCTTTCATACATTTGGAACAGTGTAAAGAATGAATTTTTGTATTTTTTATTAATCATTTTTTTCTTTAGAAAGCCCAACACTTGTTTAGTATCACAGATGTTTCTAGGCCTGCCTTACAAGACAACAAGCACCATTATTTCCGCTGAACAATGGGACAGTATTTTCACTTAGGTATCACCCAAACTGGGACAACTGAAAGAGGCTGTGCTAGAAAATACAGAACTCCAGGTCTCAGAAATGGACAGACATTGCAGTCTTCACAGCAGTCCTTAGTGACAAAGGATAGAGGAAAGTATGTAGGAAAAGGATATGAAATAGAAGGATGAACTCAGAATTAACTGGCTATAGCTTTTAGAATACATCCATAATCTAATGGCAACAGACGGATTAAAAAAAATCTTATTTCAAACCAGTATTTCAGACAACTTGAAACTGTAATGCTAATTCCATCTTAGTATCTTTTTGTCATTGAGATTTGGCTCTGAACCACTGTTTCTTACATGACCTGTATGAAGTGTAATATTTAAGTTCTGCCTCGTAAAAGGCAAGACTACATACTATTTACCTTAACAACAGTCCTTCACAAAAAAGCTTTATAAAAATAGTTGAGAATGAGATGACTGTTAACTGCTTATGACATGAGACCTTTGATAATGTCATGTTTTTCATATTATTATAAAACTACTGTTAAAGAAAACCAGCAATGTTAGCCTGTCCTCACTAGTTACGTTGTTTGCAACAATGAAATCAACAACTTTATAATCATCTGATGATTTTATTTTTTTTAGATTAACTTTGGATGACTCAAAGAATCTAGCAAGAATTTATGCTCCTTTGAGTCCATTCAGATACCCAGATATTCAGATAGAATAGAGCAGGATCATGTGTTTCTTTTCAGCAGCGCTAATTTATTTCCCTGATCTTCTGGTATACTGCAATATTCTTTCCTTGCTTTAACGAGCATCCAAGGGCACACTCGGTCCTGACCCCATCCCTTCCTCCACAACTTCCCTTAAAAGTACACAGGAGAACTAAAAGGCAAGTTTCTACACTCAGCAGCCTTAAAGACATCTATCACAAGCAACAAGATACAGGAGGGAATAAGGGGTCACGGAAAAAAGAGGCAGGGTAACGTCAATAATTATTGTGGTTAATTAGTAAGTACAAGCCTTGATTGTGCTGTGTTCTTGATTGTTTTTAGTTTCTCCATTACCTCAGTCGCTGTTTCGTTTCACGTTACATTTAGATGAAAAGGCACTTAACTTCGCAGTCCAAGAGTCCATTGCCTTAAGTTCTTCCATAAAACAAAATGCTACGATGGGGAAATAATTTTTAAAAAAAGTAGGGGCGAGGGGGAGGCAGCAGAGAACAACATATTAAGACAGGAGTGGAAAATGTAATATTGGGTATAAAGGACTGTCAGCATAGCCAATGAGAAGGCAAAGTAAAATATGTAGTAGGATTGCAGGTAAGAACAGGGGGAGGTTACTCAAAGACACAGAACTGGAGCCTAAGACATTTTCAACTAGGTGAAGTAGGAAGGAGAAAAGACTTGACAAGTTTTGAAAAAGCAGCAATAAGTTCAGAGTAGCAGACTGAGGGTGATGCTAGGAGAATATAAGCCCCTATCTGCAAAACTATGGAGCAAATGTGACTGTTGGGGAAGATAAGGTTGCTCGCAGCACTACAATATAACAATATCAGAGTCACCAAAAGAACTGGAATAATTTAGGTAGTTACTTTGAATGTACATCTTTTTAGCTAGCAAATAATCTTGCCCGCTTGCCCCAGGACCTGACACAGTCAGCTAGACAGATCATTAGAGAAAAAATTGTGTATACCATTCATCCAAACAATCATAGCATTATTACATGTTCTGTGTAAATATTTGGGTATTTTGCAAAACATTATTTACAGTATAATTATATTAACATTTTGTAGAGAGCACAATGGTGGGAAGAGAGACAACCACAATAGTAATCCGGAGGGCAGACCTCCAATAATCTCACAGAGAGGAGTCTAAGACAACAAAATAATTATTTAAAATGGGACTTCACTAGAGCTTCCCACCGCACATATTCTCACCTCTACGCAAAGTGATAGCCAACTGTAAGCAGCTATCAACTTTCTTCTGTGGGAAAGCACAGCAAGAGATAAGCGCGAACTTTTAACACATACGCCAGCGTTTATCAGCCAAACAGGAAAGTTTATTGTTAAAAGAGAACCAATTTAGATTAATCGGCTTGCAAAGCCAGGCCTCCATGTCAAGCTATCATCAAATACAGGAAGAAAACAAAGGGATTGCTCACACAATGCAAATAAAGTTATTAATAACTTTTAACTGGAAATATTTAGCCTGCTACTTAGTTACCTACAGCAATATTCACAGCCCCTGAGCAACTCTTTCTCTTTCTGCAAATACACAGCAGCCATCCAGAAGCTGATGCTATCATCCTGGTCTATGGGACTGCTTGAAAATCATCTAATCAAAAAAATCAAACACTTACCAGCTAGAGTATGTTTTTATCCATAAGGCAGATACAAATATTCTCCATTCTTGTAGGCCTTTTTACACATCCTGGTAATTCACAATGTCAAAGAGCTATACCAAGACCTCTGGTGAGACCAGTGGAAAGGAACAAGACAGCAGCAAAGAGAAAATATTTCTTCCTTTTTTGGATGGTAGTTTTTAATAATAATACTATTCCACCAGTTTTACTGAGCAGGCATATTTGTGCCCAAACTGATCCTGAGTTCCAGCTGGTGTAAAGCCTTACAAACAAGTCAGCTGGTGGAACAGTTCAGCGATTTTCTGTGAACTGGTTTTAACAATGGTTTTCCATTCAGATAACTGAATACATCTGTGCTAGTGCTACCCTTCCTAGAACTGGTTTTTTTGTTTATTTCACTTGAACTGCTACAATTCCTGCTTGTATTTGAGTATTTATTCCATGCTGTTCAAACAAATACAGCAGAAAAAGCTTAGTAAAAAACACTGATGCTTGAACATAAAAATCAAAAGACAGCAAGGAAACAGATCTCACCTGTTCAGGAATGCATTTCCAAAGCGGCTGAGTTTGCGGAACGGCTTCTTAGGATCAACAACTAGGGCATTTCCAGGAACGGTTCCTTCTGAATCTCCGTACATCACAGCAATAAAAGAATCTGTGGTTGGCTCTGGACCAATCCGCATGCCTGGAAAGTCTTGTTCGAGCAGGTATCTAGACATGAAGAATACATTAAGTAATTCTGAATGAATTCTGAATGAATGACTGGGAACTATGGCAAAAGCAAATACCTACAGAGTTGAGTGGAGAGGAACCTAATGAAGTTCAACAAAGGCAAGTGTAGGATCCTCCACCTAGGGAGGAATAATTCCATTCACCAGTACAGGTTAGGGGTTGATCTGCTGGAAGCGAGCTCTGGAGAGAAGGACCTGGGAGTCCTGGCAGACAGCAAGTTAACAATGAGCCAGCAGTGTGCTCTCACGGCCAAGAACGCCAATGGTGTCCTGGGGTGCACAAAGAGTGTGGCCAGCAGGACAAGGGAGGTTCTCCTCCCACTCTACTCTGCCCTAGTGAGGCCACATCTGGAGTACTGTGTCCAGTTCTGGGCTCCCCAGTTCAAGAGAGACAGGAACTACTGGACAGAGTCCAGTAGGGGCATACAAAGATGTTTCAGGGACTGGAGCATCCCTCTTATGAGAAGGGCTGAAAGCCCTGGGTCTGTTTAGCCTGGAGAAGAGAAGGCTGAGAGAGGAACTTATCAATGCTTATCAATATCTAAAGGGTAGGTGTCAGTAGCGTGGGGCCAGACTCTTTTTCAGTGGTGCCCAGAGACAGGACAAGGGGGAACGGGCACAAACAGGAACACAGGAAGTTCCAACTGAACACAAGGAAAATCTTCTTTACTTTGAGAGTGGCAGAGCACTGGAACAGGCTGCCCAGAGAGGTGGTAAAGTCTTCTCTGGAGATATTCAAAACCTACCTGGATGTGATCCTGTGCAACCTGCTCTAGGTGAACCTACTTTAGCAGGAGTATGTTTATACTAACATCAGTCTCTGAGTAATAGGTTTGTTCCGGACCTTAATTCAAGAGCACTATGCCTGTTCTGCTATCATTTCATAAACCAATACTGATCTGAGAGCACTTGCAGGCTGCTCCTACTGCAAAAAACAACATTCTACAAAGGGTCTGTACTTGCTGAACAACCTCTGTCTTTAAATTCAATACCCAAACATGCACAGATTTTACAGATCAGTGCACAGAAGCTGAACTTAAGGAATTAAATATATACTACACATTTCAAAGACCTTTTTCCACGAGCCTTAGCAAACCAGCTCCAATCAGCTCAACCTATGATCTGGAAGGCTTAAAGCATAGAACAGTTATTTAAACAAGATTTCCTGCAGCTTTCTACTTCCACAGGAACGAATTAAAAAAAGAAGACAATGCTAAAAACTGTGGGAAAGGAGGAACATGAAAACAGTCATGCTAGAACATGCCAAAGTAAATTTGTTCTACTTCTAGAATAAGCTATACCTAATGCACAGTAACAGGGAAATAAAACTAACGCCTCTCCAAAAGCAAAACCAACAACACTCAAACCTTTCTGCACATGCAGAAACGTATAATGCAGCAGATCCCTCATGAAGGAGATCATGTAACCAAATGAAGACAAAACTCCTTTCATAGCTCAGCAGCTGAGCCCTTTAAGCATGGAAACCCAGGACTTTCAGGTGGTACAGCAAACAGCTAAACACCTGAAACACAGAAGTGCGATCCTGCCTCCTCATGGAACACCACTGCAGACTAGAGCCCTCTAGAACAGGATGCAAAGGCTAACTCACAAGAGCCACTACAATTTTCCAGACCAGACTTATCCACAGCATTGATTTTGAAAGATCCATGATACTTTTATTTTCTAAAATAAGATTTTTAACTTGCCACAACAGAATGTTCTACTTCCAAGTGTCTCAGTTCTGCTTTTCCTCATTGTCCTTCTTTTAAAAGAGAAACAGCCTCTATGAGTCTTGTAACTAAGTTCTCTTCTCCATCAAGATATGAATTGTCATTCCCAGACTTCTGTTGACAGAGGCAGCAATTCATAGGTGGTGACACATGACAAGAAGCTCCCTGAGCAGCAGGATAGACCACTGTACTGAATCAAATGCAAGTGAGAGAAGTTCCAGATCCCAAGCCACAGAAAACTACATGATGGGATCTGAATGCAGGATAAGACACCTCCAGGGCAGTAGGATAATTGCTATCCATTGTAAGCTCATAAACCTGCCAGGCGTGGTTATGGACATTCAGTGGTAGTGCTCTTTTGCACGACTAAAAAAAATCTCATGGCCTGCTCATGAAGTGATAACAATCCAGGAAGGCAAGATCTCCCTACAAATACCAAGTCCCTCCCAACAGTTGCAGTGTGGAGCCTGGTACGGCTATTCAACATGAGAAACACTTTGCAAGGCAGGTATTTTCCATTAAGACTGGTTCACAGTGGCACATCAAGAATCAGTACAGCCTAAAATAAACCCTAGTTCTTGAGTACTGTCTCTGCAAGCTATAGCACACTTCCTCTCATCATGAAAATATCAGTTTCACTTAGCCATGCAAAAGGGATGAGCATTCTTCTGTAAACTGAAAAGCTGCAAATATTTTTGCATATTAACTATATATACGCCTATAATATATGCATATACATACTGCATGTTAACTATATGGAAGTATATATATACTACATATATGCTGTATTAGCAAAGGAAAATACCTGGATTTTCAGCATGCACAACTGCATGTCCATCTTGGGAATTTTCAGCAGAGGAGGAGTTCAAAAAGGTTCACAGGAAGAATGCTTAAAATAGTGAACATCCCAAAGAGTCTAGATCAAACAACAGACATCCTGTTGACTCTTCTCCCTTTGTTTCCACCTGGGCTATAACCTTTCTGCTTTGCCAATAAAAATTAATCTATGTTCCTTCGTAAGATGTATAGCCAGACTATGGGAAACCGGTTTACAAAGTTCCAGAGATAGCAAAGATTAGTTGGTTTCACATACTGATAATCATCTGAAGTCCAAATGCTTTAGCTAAGCCATACCCACGCTGAACACAGGTGAGCTGGACAGGGCAGCACTGGGCACGGATACTGTGGGACACATGGGGAGGCAAACTCAAGTCTCCTTTCACAAAGCTCCTCACTTCCAAACGGCACCAAACCCGCCGCAGAGGGAGAGGGTGGGGTTTTGGTTTTTTTTTTAAACACAACAAAACTTGCAGATGTTTGCTTTAGTGTAAGTATTCTGCTCCAGATAACTCAAATAAAACATTAATGTAGAGCCAGCAACAAAGAAGTTCCAGCTTTCACCCAAAGACATTAAGAGGGACCTTCTCCCCCTAGAAGTTATAGATGAAGGCCATTCTTGCCTTACAAGCGATTGCACACTATGTGCAGACTCCAGATACGCTTACAACAGGGTGCGTTCACAAAACCCAGCTCTGGCTAAGTTAAATAGAAGGAAGTTTAGCATTTTAGCCTCTTGAGTAACATCTGTGAACAAAGTAAAAGCACAGCCTGGTAAACTGAGGAATTTACTTATCTTGGTAAGTTCTTTAAAAAAAGTCATGTCTCCTACACTTCTAAAACAGAGAAGTTAAACATTATCAGACTAGTTAGTTTAATTCCTTGTTAGAAGAAAAAGGTCAGTAACTCCAAACTCACACTGACCAGCTCCTACCTCTTTTTCATACACTATGATTTTCCTCTACTGTCCCCCCCTTCCCCACTTCTCCAGGAGGCCAGGAGAAATTGAGAGAATTACAAAAGTTGCAAGGCCAAGCAGCTTACGTGCAAGATACACGTTTGGCTCTTGGCCATCCTCCCATCCCATTAAAAACAATCAGACAAGCATTAACTTTTGGGCCTGGATATATTTGTTTGAATTGTCAGCATTGTCAAACACTTGACTAAAACAATGTCACCACACTACACCTTAGACAGCGAAACTGGCTGGTTTCACCACATTGTTCCAAGTGCAAAGAGGATAAACAGCATCGAGTGGAAAAACAGAAGAGCTGTAGAAACCTGGAAGCATTTGTTTGTCCGTCTTAATCTCCAAGGACATTCAGTCATTGCTAGGTCAGTGTTTTCCATGAAGACTTAGTGGAAGGAACTGGGTGGATGTGTCAGGTATGAAAATGTGAAGTTCTCACGATAAGGTCTGAATCAAAAGTCAGTACCAAATGAATATTTGTCAGCTAAACAACTGTTATGTTCACACACAAACCCTGTAGTAAACAATTAAGTAGAACTAGTGCACCCTCCTGACTATGACATGGAGAAGTGTGGAACAGAAAGCAGTTTTAATTAAGATTTAAAATAATGTTTGCTTGTTAAAAGGCTAGCAGGGGAAAAAACCCTACAGTCCAACTCCATTCTAAGAAAATCTGTCTATAATAAACCCAGAATTATAACAATCTTAAGTGTATGACATTTTTCCACAGGAAATTCATCCTACCAGAGGGGAAATTTATTTATGGCTGACCTGGACACTATAATATTTTCCCAAGTCATCTTCTAAGTGTTGCCTTCAGCATACAAGCACTTCTCTTTTGCTTCTCTAAATTGGATTTTGAGTAACAGGCACTATTACATTACTAAGTTACTGCCCATCTCCAATGGAGCATTTTCTCCACTGACTCAGCCAATCTAGTCTGTGAACTAGTGAACACCGATGTAATGACTGCTCACCATGGTGAGGTCAGAGTGTGGCACTTTAAAAGCCCTAACAGCTGTTATGGCTCAACAGCCAATTGCTGTCTTCTCCAATACCTTCTAAGGGATTAAACCGCTCTGCAACCTACTCAAAAGGGGGACAGAAGAAAGTAGTAAGCAGATGAAAAGAAGGGCACATGACAGTAAAAGTCACCTCCTCCACTGAGTCAGGTATTTTAAAATAAAACATCAGAAAACATATTTGAAAACTCTGCCAAATTCGACTGAGTATCTTTGTCAATGCTAAAAAAAGCTGGAAACAGCTGTAATAAATGATACGTATTTTCTCATTCAGACAGTACGTTCCTATCAGACAACCCTACTGCTCAGTATTTTATGGTTAGGGTGATAACAAGTTACTCACAAAGCAACAGTATCAAAAATACATGGAAGGCACTGTCAGGAATATCAGCGTTTCCAAGGGCAATGTTGACTTGCACTCCAGTCAAATATGGGCAACTGTAAAGGACAAAAAAGTTGAATGTTCATAAATACAGAACATGTGTTCTCATCTAAGTCAACCTCTTACAGGAGGGGAAAAAATGTTTCCTCCTAATTGCAAATGACACAGCAACTCAGCTGGCAGACAGCTGGTTCTGGTACATACATTTTTGGAACCACTGTGTCTCCATACTACCCATGCTCTCACCACCAGGTAACACTTATCTGGAAACATACACAGACTAAACAATGCAACTGTGATTTTAAAGAAGAAAATTAAGCAGCATGGCTACAGAAACGTTAAGAAAACCCAAATCACCCTCCCCACAAAAAGATGCTTTCTTGTGTTTCACATTTGGGGATCCTGAAGCTATGTTTCTCTTCTTTTACGGATAGCCCTATTTCTATTCTTAAAATATTCCTCTACGCAAAACCACTTCAAGTGTTTGCAGGAATTCAGTAGTAATCACTAAAGAACCAAGATCGACTTCAAGCTTCCAATTAGCTGTAAAACCAGAAAAGAAACATGATTAGCTCTGTCAACATCTGAAAAGCTCTCAGGTGAGTAAAGGTAAATATTGTTCTTCAGTGGAGAAGGGAGGTAGGTCTTTCGAACTGTAAAAAGTGTGGAAGTGCCCAGCGTTGTGGCAAGGCTTATCTGTAACCTTTGGAACAGAAAAAGAAATATTTGTAAAATTTACAGAAGGACTATAATGAACATAAGATAAAATAAGTAGGTCAAAATTTGAGCCAAGTGACTGCTTAGTATCTCTTGCAGAGTTCTGTATAGCCTTAGACTGATTTGTAAGGGGCACGTAAGAGGCAAACACACTCAAATATATGCAAAATATTCTCAAGCTCCTAACACCCGGGGCACTCCAGCTTCCTAAAATCTGTTACGAACAAACTCAGCAATCATAAAGACAGGAAAGAGAAAATATTACAACACCGTTAAGCTGCCTTATCAGTGATAGTGCTTGTTCAATGCAATTGACCCAAAGACTCGGAGGAAAAAAAATTACTTTCCAGCTACCATGTGGGTTTTTTGCCCCAAACGGCTACGGCGTTTCTCTCTTCACATCCAATCTCTCCATTAAACTACTTTCGGGGAAAAAAAGGGTGAGGAGATACGGTTAGATGGTCTGTGATGGCCCATGCAGTCAAACCGTTTTAACGCAAAGCCCCTGTTTTTCTTTTGAAGTAACTTTGAGATTAAAAAAAAGAGGAAGCAGACAACCAAGTTACACTTTCTCAGCAGAACACGAAACCGAGTTAATATTCTTGAACAGGAAGCTGGCAGGAGAGTTACAGAGCTCGGAACAGACCCGGGAGCGGCACCCATCCTCGGCACAGCACGGGGGGCTCTCGGAGAAGACCCTCTCCTCGGCAGAGACACCGGCCGCCTTCTCGCTGCTCCGGCCGGCAGCAGCCAGCCCCGCCGCGGAGCTGCCGTCTGCCGCCTTCTCCGGGGCCGGGCAATCCCCACTCCGCGGCTCGGCACGCCGCAGGGGACGGCCGGGCGGGGCGGCCGCTGCCCCGGCGGGAGGGCTCGCCGCGGGGTGCACTGCTAGTGCCTAAGAGGCTTTTATCGCGCAGCAGAAGCGCCCTGCGCAGGCCGTGAGCGAGGCGGGGAGGGCCGAGCACCGGCCGGCGTTCCCCCAGCGCGGCCGGGCGCGGCGGCCTCGGGAGAAGGAGCCGCGCAGCACCGGCGGTCACCTTACCGGATGAAGGTGGTCTTGCCGGTGCTGTACTGCCCCACCAGCAGCACCATAGGCTTGTTCTCGAAGTCGGCCTCCTCCAGGGCGGGCGAGTGGAAGTCATGGAAGCGGTAGTGCTCCTCCAGCGGCAGCAGCTTGCGGAGGTAGAGGTCTCGCAGCCCCCCGGTCACCGTCTGCACCACGTCGCTACCGCCGCCGCCGCGCTCCCGCCCGCCGCCCTGCTTCCCCAGCCAGCTGAACATCCCGCCGCCGCCGCCCGCGCCGTGTCCCGCCGCGTCCTGCCGCCCGCCGCCGCGCCTACCCACGCTGTCCGCCGCCGGGCGGGGCGGGATACACCCGGCCAGGCCCGGCCCAGGCCCCGGCCCCGGCCCAGGCCCGGCCCCGGCGGAGGGGCGGCGCCCGCCTCGCTGCAATAAGTACCGCTGGCGCCCGCGGGGTTCGGGTTTGTTTTTTTTTTTTAAGGGGGGTGGTGTTACGTTTTTTGGGTTTTTTTTCCAGAATGAGAGGCATTGTTTTGGGCGCCAATCCGCCTCTGGAGGTGAATTGTACCTGCTGCGTTTCCCCGCCAAAATTTCAGCCCCTTTAAATGAAATCCAGCTCCGGCTGAACAAAGAGTCCAAATGCTTTTCGCGTTTTCCTGATGATGGGTGCTCTCTTCGGATGCCGAAGAAGCGTGTCACTAAGCGCCGTGGGGGCTGGCCACGACGTTAGGCAGCTGTTCTAAACGCAGTGAGAATTCTTAGGCCAACGCTGGGATTTTCCTGTGAAACGCGCGTAGCAGGTGCTGCCGTTGGTTTTAACCGTAGGTCTTGACAACTGTGTTAAGCCAAGTGGGAGGATCACCTTTACAGGAGGTTGTAATGGAATACGATACAACAGTCGCTACAACATGGACGAAATCAGCAAAATGAATGATATTCTTTCTCTGACATAAAAGTTGGTGCTCGCTCGCTACTTGACGAAAGGTTAGGCTCTCAAAAAGAAAGGGGGGGGGGCGGATTTTTTGCTAAATCTGTGTGTAAACTATGTTAGAAGCATGTCTTCTGTGTTACGCTCCTCTGGCCTTGGCTCTTTTGCAACATCCTTATCACTTAAACCCCTTTTTGCTGGTCCAGCATGGATACTGATTCCCATTTTTAGCTACGGACCTGGCGTGGTTTAGACCCGGCTGGTGACGCAGCACCACGCAGCCCACACAGTACCTTTCTTCCTCCTAATTTCCATCTTGAGTACCACATTTTCTCTATATGCTCCAGCTTTTTTCTGAATACAACAGCAGGTTTAGATGTGCCCTTTCCATCTCCCCTTCTCCCTGTTCGGTTCCTCAAAGAACAGATATTAGGCTTTAACAATGCTCAGGCCGGAGCATTTAACCACTTTGCCTTTACTTGGTTCCTTGCTTCACATTTTATTTAGGGCTCTGCATGTGTTTTGCAACTCTTTTGTTGCACTTTCCGTGCTGAGTCTAAAGATTTAATACCATTTCATGTAGGGTCTTGCTGACCTGCTTCCTCATTTTTTTTTAAATCCCCTTTTTATAGTTTAGTTTTGTATTCCTCTCATTTTCATGACTTTTCCCCATAGGTTAATACATAGGGAATTAAATTATCCTTGCAGTTACTTACATCTTCTCCATGTTACATAAGTAATTTCTTTTAAAATGAGTCTCATATCACCACATCTTCAGGAGTTCTGACTACTCCTGATCATTTATTATCTGCAAAAAATATCTGAGCTGTGGAAAACCTAAGTACAGCAGTCTGGAGCGAGACCAATTTCCCACTTGTCTTTGGTGCATCCAGTATTTAGAGACTGGAGAACATCACAGAAAGAGGGCAGGTACGATACTGCCTCCAACTGTCCTCCCACAGCCTCTGAGAATTGATGAGTCAATGTAGGACTGAGGCAGGTGCAGAGCCTTTGTTCTTAGTCCTTAAAAATTTTCCAGTGAATGCATCAGTCTTTTTTTTAACTCATAAAGTTTTATCAACAACAAGATTCAATGTCAAAGAGGTCTGTAATTTAATTACATGATGTGTGTGGAACTACCTTACTTGGTTTGCTTTGGACCTGCTGCTTACTAGTTTTGTCTGATCTCCTCCAGGTCTGTTTTTAGAAGAGAGATGACAGTTGCTCTGTTCATCTCCCACAGGGCACTCCAGATTTCATAGATCTCTCGCCTCTCTGGCCTTCACTCCTGTTGTCCTTTTTCTATGTTGCAGATTCCTTATCTGTTCGCCCGTTACGTGGAAACTGTTACACCTCTTTGATCAGCCCTGGCATTTTCCTCTCTATTGTTGAATATAAAGAACTTAGACATACTGAATAATTATTTCATGTAAGCTTTGTGAATGGGGTAAAGTGTTCATTGTTCTTCATGACCCCTTCGTGGCTGCTGGAAAGCTGCAGGAAGGGCAGGGAAGTGTTTGCACTCAGACACCTCATTCTGCCTGTCTTCAGACTTCCTGCCTAGATGCTTCCTGCTGTCAGTGGGCTAAGTTTTGCTCTGCAGACAATAAAGCTCTAACTTTATATGGGAACCTATGAGTGCTTCCAGATTCCTACGTCTGGCTGTGCCCTCTGGCTACATGCCGTCCCATACTGCGATGAGATCTAGCATGCATCGGCAGGACTGCCGTCTTGGCTTTCGTGTTTCCACGGGAGGTAAAGCCCGGGCGTATAGGCCATACAAGAGCTATCTGTAGTGTGCACCACAAGCATTCACCGACCTAAGTGGTAAACAAAAGGATTGTGAATCTGTGCACTGCCTAGGAGGAGACACTCGACCTTGAGGGCAAAGGGATATTTGTAAGGCTTCCATTTTTGGCCCACAGTAACAGGATCTCTCGAAAAAAGATACTATAGCAGAACTGTGGAGCAGGGAAGCCTGTAGGAAAGATGGGGGTGTACATATAAGACGTCTAATCAATAAATTAATAACATCATTGAATAGAATTTAATTCAGAAAAAGAATAAATGGAGACTTGGGATTCTATCTGTTAAAAAAACAGACCACTTACTTGAAAGGAGACGCCGTAATGTGATAGCCAAAGCATCAGAAAGTTGAAAATTAATATTCTGTTAACTTCAGTTGCAGTACTCTGCAGCAAGTTAAAAAATTGCGTTTGGGTGAGTGATATTAGGTATACAATTTTAGATCTGCTTTGTCCGTTTCTTGGGTCTTTTCAGATGCAATAGTCTCAAAAACTTCAAAGCTTTAAACCTTTTATGTAATAATAACATGTAAATCCAGCTTAATAAAATAAATTAGCAGGAGTTGATTATTGTAGAGATGAGTCTTAAATGTCATCCTAGACTTAAGGCGTCCCGGGATCTTGAGGCAGTTCACGTCGAGGTCTGGTGCAGACGTAAACTCTTTTTCAATAATTTTTCAGCAGCTATGAAGTAAGTTTGCGTGTTGTCTTTAATTGTCTTGCTAGTAGAGGGAGAAGCGCCTAAAAGAAATGGCTTTAACATGTATTTGCTGTGAAAAAATGTTTGTTTGCTGTAACTCTGACTCCAGAAAAGTGTTTTATTATATAAAGTTTAATATTTATTTACATTCACATAAAGACTCCTTAGTTCACAAATGAATTTCTTGGTTCTGTTTTAGAGACAATGGATTTCATTCTCTGCCACATTTCTGAACTGACAATCCTCTCTTTTTATAGCACAGGTAGAGCACAAACACAGTCAGTGTAAACTTCCTCATGTTTTCTTGTGCACGCATTTCAGCCTTGGCCTGAAAAGTCCCTTCTGCAAGCATGAGCGGAGCGCAGCTTCACCTAGCCATGCTCCTGCGGTTGTCAACGAGGGAAACACATTAATTCATTAAGGAAGAGCTCTGGTTTTTTGTGTTTATTCCTTTCACTGACAGACAGGCTTTAGCGTTTTCGATGACAAACAAAGTGCTATTCTTAGCATTCTTTGGCTTTTCTTCACTTCCCAATCAAATTCCTTTTCTTCTTTGTTAACAAGACTCATAGATATTTTATTTCGTGTTCCCTAGTGCTGGGCAGTCGTCCAAATGCTGGGTTCCCTCTCTATCAGGCACACACATAACATCCCCATCAGGTGGGTTTTGCAGTGGTTGTTCTTCCTTATGCTGCTTTTTCCGCTCCACGGCAGAACGCAAGGCCTGAAGAATCAAATCCTTATTGTTCTGGACATTGTAGTAACTCAGGTTCACCAGTTTGTCAAAATCTTCCTCTGAATAACTCAGATTGTTTATGTAATATGGACCACAGCTATTGGCAACATCAACATCACCCTCTGCCATCTCTGAGGGGCTACGTTTCACACCTGAGGGACAAACGATGACTCAGTTAATTAGCAAAAAGTGATTAGGGTTTGGGTGTTTCTCAGACATGCACATACAGCAGATCACAACCCCAAAGTTTCCCTGCACAGGCATTTTATTGCTGGGATGTTTGGTTGGCAGGAGAGGCTGGAGAAGCTCCTGGTTACTGGAGTAGGGGTTGTCCTGCGTACTCTTGGAAATGCCAAAACGAGTAGATCCTCTTCTGAGCACAGGAGGGTGAGACTGCCTGCCTCCTTCTCTAGCTCAGGAATGAGCTGTCAGCGTGGTTCCCCAGGTCCCTCTCAGTGCTGACACTTACCAACCCCACTCTCTGCCTTGCTGCTGTCCCCCAGCCATCACAGTACCCTACACTTCTAGCGAAGGTGCAAGTAAATGGCAACTACTCTTTCTGTCTTTACTCTCTTTTTCCCAAAGCAGACAACAGCAGCAAGGACCTCATGACAGCATGTTTTTTTTCTGGGCCATGTGTCTGAGGCCACTGCCAATTTCTGTACCTTCCAGCTTTGATGCTGCATTACGTTATTTCCTTCACTACTATCCTTTCATGCCTCCAGAAACAGGCTACTGACAATCCATGTATTGCACTGATTCAAGCTTTCCAACGGCACGCTCGGCTTCTCAGTGACCCAGCAGATAGTCTTTCACCCAGTACAACCTAGGACAATCTGCTACATCAAGGATTGGATCCTACTGGGAAGAATTATGAAAAAAATGCAGAAAACAGACCTAAACAATTAGATTTTTTAATCTAAACTAAAAGACTTCATGGAGTTGTTATCTGGACATATCCCAGAAGCAGATGGCACAAATATTTACAGTAATTTCCTTGAGCTACCTACTCTTATGAAAAACTACAGGCTTTATGTAACCTAAACAGTGAGAGTGAATCTGATTTTCCCTGAGTCACTAAGGTTTGTCAGGGACACAGAAAGAACTTTTCATGCCCGTTTCATCATTCCAGGATAATCAACATACATATCACAGATCCAGGCAAAATCATTAGGCAGGTAGTCCCACAGGTGTCATCTCTGGAAATACTAGATCCATCACATCTTATGATCCGAAGACAAATTCCATAAACTTATTTATTTTAATTCATTTGGCAGTAGAAACCAGATCCAAAGCTAATGCAGAACTTTATTTGCAGCCTATCGGAGAGCAAATATGCACAGGAACTCCACAGGAGTTTGTGAGTACAGGGAGAAAAACGAACGAAGGCTTTCTCTGGGAATCACAAATCTCAACAAATTCATAGGTGCAGGGGATGTAAAACACATTTCCCAACTTTTATTTCTAGGAAGTTCATAAGTCACCTGTGATTCAAAGTAATAGCTGATCTCAGTTTGGACCTGCCCATCTGCTCTAGACAGTGACTCCATGAGTGGTTTTGATTTAGCTGATGTTTTGGACACACCGCCACTTACTGAGTTGGTGGAAATACACCTGTACACTAAACTCAGTAAATTCAACATGCGCCCTCTGAGCTGAGGGTGTGTTTTACATGATATACTCAATGCATAGTAGGCCAGCTTGCACTTCATGAGCTTGGCAAAAGCGAGCACACTCTGCCTGCACTCCAAGAGTGTAAGAAGCCCACTTGGCTGTCTTAGTTTTGGCTCAACTCTGCACTGATGGGACACAGCATATGGACAGGTACTATCTACCTGTTAGTACATAGAATAATCAAGTTCTTGGAAGGGAAAAGGTCAATGAATTTCGTTAGTTGCTGCAGATTCCTGGACCTCTGTATATGCCTTTGACTGCTAAAGGACAGCTGAGGTTCCCACCGCTGGGCTGGAGAACTGAAGATGTGCTAGCCTGGACACCTGACATGAGGGCTCACACATGTTTTTTCCTTCCCCATCATTCCATGGACCTCTCGTTTTCTAACAGTAGGCATGAGGGAAAGAGAGCAGTAACAACCCTGAAATAGTGGACAATACTGTCAGGGGTAGGTAACATGGGTTAATATAAGCAGGAAGTGTAATGTGTGATTCCCCCTCATCACAGACAAAAGAGCATCAGAGACAGGAGAGTTTTTCTGTCAGCCTCCCGTTGAGACCATCACAGTGGCAGGAGGTTGTTACTGCGGGAAAAAATCCACCTCCACAGTCCTGCACTACCTGTACCAAAGCAGGGCAGTAAGCTTTGTGAAAAGTCAGCATCTCCCTTACTGACAGGACCACTTGCATTTGGGGCATCTTCTCTAACAATGCTGATCTAACAACACTGATCAAAGGGTTCTGATTTTCCTGGAAGGGTTCCCCAAGTCTGATAGAGGTAATCCTGGCTTTGCAGAGAGAGTTGTAGGTAACTGGGCGCTGCTCAAGTGAAGCAGTCTGAGCCACCTCACACGAAGAGTTTCTCCTTTTTACTCCAGTTGTGGAATAGTCTAACCAGCACAGGAGTAGCCCAGTTTGAATATGTCCGTTTTACTCATTTACTGCCCAGGATCTACATTCCCTTTGCTGAACAAGCAGGTGAATCAGCTGGCTGGGGAAAACTGAACTAATACTTCAGATGCTCTATACTCTAGATCCGGGCTAGGGCATGGTGAAGTGCCCTGAATTAAATGGCTATCTGCCTGTCATTAACAAAGGGCAGACACTCATCCCTAGCCTTCAGGTCTTTCTGCAGCATCTGTCCTGCCGCTGTGGAGGTTAGCTCTCGGCTGCGAGGAGGTAGCCCTCCCAAAAAACTGCATGGGCTGAGCTCTTCCATGTCCGCTCAGCTGAGGCTTCACTGTTGGGCCCCAACAAGGACCCATTCTCTCTTTTCCTGTTTACTCTCAGCTTGCAGCTACCAGCTGAACCAGTCAGGCAGCACAGGCTTGCCTCAATATGCAGATATCATGCAGGTCTTCATATACATCTTCTATGTACCTAGTAACACCCCTTTTTAGATTCCCTGATAATTCGTGTTGGTGTGTAGCATCTGCACATCATCTGATGTTCACCTGATATTAGATGCCTGAGTTAGGAATAACATCCCTAAGCTCTGGGAATTACCGAGGGGAGGTAGACTCCCTCACAGAGCAGTGCAGAAGCTAATTATCAGTTCCCATTCTAGTTCTTGCTCCTTTTCTCCTTTCTCTCGTTCTTTCTACATCAGGCATCTACAAAAGCCAACCTTTCAGTTATCTGATCTGTGTTGAGCTGGAGGAGAGTGGTGTGTCAACCGGCATAAATACCCTTAGACTATTTGAATCCTATTCAAAACCTCAGCTGCATACCTCAAATGCGCGATGAACTCAGTTCAGAACTGCTACGAAGCAAAAGTACTGTTTGATTATTATGACCCATTTTTTTTAAAAAAGTAAAAGAATTCATAAAGTTTCTGCATTTGTTTTGTTATTAAATTTAATGTACCATATACTGTGGGGCTTTGAAGTGATTAAAAAAATAAGTGTTCTCATAGCGCAAGTTAGGAATTGTATCATCTGGAGGAGGAGTAACTAAGACTTTTGGCAGAAGCGGAGGTAGTATGGCATTGTGGGGTATGGTAGCAGGACTGTTTCGAAGTGACCAGTAATGTTGCTATTGAAACTGTCCTTAAATTTCAAAGTAGGACTCACTGAAGTGAACAGAAACTATCAGCATGGCTCAGTGTTATATTTTCATCACTTTGCTAGTTCACACTTTTCTTTTCAAGGTTATCTGCCTAACTAAGCCTGGAAATGATTTTAAACAATGAAATCCTTAGATTCCCGGGAGAGTTCTCTAGCAGGAAAGGATGAAAAGTATGACGGGAAATAATCCTACTAATTTCTGCCACTGCGGATAAACAGAATATATTTTTCATCAGTAAACTCTACAATCTACTTATGAAAAGTAAAAAAAAAAAAAACCACCAAAAAAACCAAACCAAAAGACTCTGAGGGGGAGCGTATGTGCCAAAGGCTGATCCCAGCTGCTGCTCTACTGTCCAGGGAAAATTATGTATTTTAAACTTCTTCGTATGGTTCGCATCTAAGCAAAGAGAATCTGAGTCTGTGTTTACAGCATGATCTGAAGAACAGATATTGCACTGTAAAAAAAGAGAAAGACGACAGCCGCTGCCTCTGTTAATGTGATGGGTAACTGTACACTTACCGGGTGCTTTGTAGTCCCTGAAAGTGTCATTTACTAGAGGGAAAAATACCACGATGGGCGTTTCTGGGCTCTCCTTGTCACCAACGATGTAGCATTCCTTCAGATGTGGGGTTTCCTGATCATCTGGTACCTTTGTAGGGAAAGGAATTCCCTGTTTTGCAAAGTATGTAGAGGCTTCTTTCAGGGGCTGGTTGTCACAATAGGAAAACAAAATAAAGAAAAACATCACAACATAAGGGACGCACTTTAAATTTGTCCAAAAGCCAATTTCACCGGTAATGTTTGTGGGGTAAGGGCCAAGTTCTGACGTATTATGGCACGTACCCAACTTAGGTGTAGATTGTATATAAAGCCATGACCTATAAGGCCAGGGTTAAGTGGGATGGATTGGGGTCCACGTGCCTGTCTGAAAATCCACGTCCCACATTTGGATATTAAAAATGTTGCCTTTAGACAACTTTTTATTCCTCAGGCATTTGAAGTTCCTAAATACAAACTGTTCTTGCATTTATTTGTGTATCTGGTCTTCTGCATCAAACCCTTCTATTATTACAGTTGTATTGTACTGAATGTACGTTTTTGCTTGCCTAAGAATATGTATAATTGCATTAAGAAGACGTAACCAATTTTTAAAAGCATTTAGCTTCATTCATTCTACATTTGTCTGCCTTCAGATCAGCTGAAACGTATTTACATGTAAAAATGGGCAGATTCAGTTTACTAAATTCTTATTTCTTGATTACAGTACCATTCCATAAAGGTACGTGACCCTGGTGCTTTGTTAGCTGTTTTACACTTCCCAGATACTGGGGAAAAAATTTCTAGTAGAGTAGGGGGTCAGCCATTCTGGGAACTCAGTGATGAGTCAGAGAAATCAGTAAAGAAGAATGTACGAGGCTCACCGCTGTCTGGGATCCCGAGCTGTAGTTGAAATGCAAAATGACATCCACTTTCCTCTGCGGCCTCATGAGGGGTGGGTAACTGGTAGCGAAAGCAAACGCGGTATCAATCAGGATGAGGTAGTCTGTTGCTGGTGTCAGGCGGTTGGGCTGAGAGTCGAGCTCGCAGTCTGGAAAAGAAGAATTTTTCTTCAGAGGAGGTGCTCAATGCAAGAGAGGGGCTGGGGAAAGTCAGCTGTTAACAAAAAGAGAATTCAGCCTTTCTTGGTGCTTAGACCTACCTATCGAGCTGGCAGCTTCACTTCAGTCGTTTCTCAGTTCCTCATCTGACTTCCTCTTTTCACTGTTTACTCTACAGTTCCTTTGGCTTTCCTCTAATTAGGAGGGATTAATTTGGGGCTTATGAGAATAGAGTTAATTCCATCTCCTAGTTTTGTGCGTGAATCTGATCAGGTCAGTTGTTTGTTTTTTTTTTCTCCTTTTAATATGAAAAAAAATAAAAAGGCACCTCACTGTCTGAGCATGCTAAAGACTGAAGATGTTTGATGCCTTGCACACTACGAGAACAAGCATACAGCAGCTAAGGTGCGTGAGAGGTCTGGGGCCAGACTGAACACAAATTCCCAGATTGGATAACAGGGAACACTGTTACCAAGGTTATATCTTGCTTAGGAGTAAAAAGTTAACATGAAACAGGGCTCCCTCCCACACACCATGAGCATTGGCTGGGCAAGCGACAGCGTGCGAGGGCACCAGTGCCGTGCCACAAGCCTGGAGGCTGGTTGCCTGGCACATCAGCAGACATACGCTGGTTGACTAATCGGGATCTTTTTCATCTATTTGCCAGACTTCATGAAATTCTTAAGAACTTACTTATTTTTGCAGACTCTCTTCCTGCCTAATTTCAGCTTCCTGTGACAGTTTCTAATATTATCAGAGGATGGGAAAAGAACAAAGTGTCTTGATAATCTCTTAAATATGGTTTCTTTCTCACGAGGACGGTTTGAGCTATAACTAAAAGCAGGGTGCTATCACCATACCTTTCCATGTGGAAAATTCGCTCTCTAGATAGTTGTTGTTCATCTGGAGGCCCTTCAGGAAGTTATGGATTTCTGAAGCTGCTGGACGTAACATGGCAACATCTCGGAAAATGTCCGAAAAGCTATCTGTGGGACAAACCACTCGAGTATCCAGCTCATTTGGTCTTGTAGGGAATAGAGTTTCATCATCTGCAGAAGAAAGAATAATGGTTCTTGTATGTGGTTTCATTGCTGACGCCAATCTCTGCAATCATAATTGCTTTTAACATGTTTGGCAAAACTTGGTCTTCCTTCTCTTTTTATTTCCAGAATCTCCACAAATCTCACAGTTTTTCAGCTAACCTTTGAAAAATCCGTTTCTTTTTCCCATTCCACAGTGGTAGGGCCTTGTTTGTACCGTGAAAGAGTCCATCTCACCTACTATAAATTTATTTTCTTTTCTATGATTTTATCACCGCAATGTCATAATTAATATTCCTTACTAGGAAATGCAAGGTCTTTTTCAGAAGCTACCCCCTACAACTACAAGAAGATAAAACAAATCACCCTTTTTGCTACATTTCTCTTCATTCCCATCTTTTTTTCTCTGTACTATGTCTCTCGTGCGTATTTCTCCTTGAAATTCCACCCTACAGATCTTTCCTAATTCGGTAGCGTATTTTGTAAATCTCATCCTCAGGACTGGTTTGGAGTGACTTCCGACAGTGCTGAAGTCTGCATCCATGCTTTGTAGACATCAGGGATGCAAGGATGGTGCTTGCTGTCATTTCTGTGAAGCCTCGCACCGTACTCCAGCTTCCAGGAGAGGAACTGGAAGACTGTGGGTTGCTAGCAGAGGCTTCCAGCCTCCCCTGCTCTACAGGCATATTTTTCTCCAGTTTTACCCTTGTGCTCTGAATACAGCTCGTATGAGGACCATCCTCTCTTTTTTTCCTGTGAGAGATCCCATGGATTCTTTTCACACACAACAGAATGATTGCCCTACTGTAATAAACGGCATGAATTTCCTCCTAATTTCCATGTGGATTACAGTAACCCCTGAAGAGGGAATTCCAGAATGGCTTTAAAAAAATTCAGAGAGAGAATAGCAGCCCAGAGTGTTAAAAGAAAGAAAGAACGAACAAAAGAAAACAAGAAAATAGAATGACAGAATGGCATAAGAATAACCCACCTATGTCAGTAATTTTGTCTCGGGTCCATTTGTGCCAGAAGTCTTCTGAATGAACAGATATATACCAAGCATCCATCAGATTCAAGGAAAATACACTGCTCCAGATCCCTGCGGCATAGGATATATTTGACAGAAAGTAAACCAGTAAAGACCTGGAAGCATTTTCATTTACAATGACTTTCAGTACCTCCTGCATTCTCTATCAAACTTTGTTCATTACATTATCTTAGCGCACAAATAAAAGGGTCCGTCTTTATAAATCGGTATATGAATCCATAATGTATATAAAAAAATCTAATTTGTTGACATATATTAAGAAGGCTGGTATATTTTCAGTATACTTGATAACACATTCATTTTTGTAATGTGCTAAATAACACTTTGTCAAGTTCATCTTAATATTTCATACCTGTCCTCAATAGTTGTTATTCCCCAAGTCCCCAGCATTTGTAATTCTAAAGGTTTTATTTACTTCTAGCATAATCCTGTTACAGGTACACAGTTATCACGCAGGACTGTCAACCACAAAACATTCAAGATTCATACACTATTATCCCTTAGGATGAGGAAGCTGACTTAAGAGTTTTGAAAACAGAGAGTGTAAATGTATGAGTCTTTTGATTTTAGGGCTCGGGGCATCTCTGGGTCACACTTTAAAGTTTCTCTTCTAATGGATGTAGCAAAATTGATGGCGTTCCAGACTGCCACGTATCTGCAGTCTTTCAGGCTGATAAAACACGGTTACCTGGTATGGTTAGATGTGCTGAATGTGCAGCTGTGCCTTCCTGAACCGTCCGAGCTGCAGAATTAAACCCGAGCAGTCTGGCCATCGCCTGACGCAGCAGTGCCAGCCTGCAGTCAGAGCGTGGGGTTGGCTCTGCAGGAAGGAGCCCCAGGACCTATGTGGTCAGTCCCTGCTCTGTTTGGGGGCTGGGGTGCAAAGGCATTTGCTGAAAGCCTTTCAGATAACTGTGTCGCTGCAGTAAGCAGCACTGCCTGAATGAGGGGATTCTGCACCTTCGGCAGGGACAGGGGCCAAAGTGACCCAGCATCGCTCTAGAGAAGGGAAGAGAAGAAGAAAGTGCCAAGGTGGGAGGTGCAAGGGGGCTGGTGACCTGCCGGCGTTTCTGACCACAGAATGGGACACCTTATTTGACATTGCAGCCAGGGATGGGGAGATTCTGGTTTGCTTCCTTATACCTCACCACTAGCTGTAGAGAAACCTCCACGCAAGCAAAAAGTCTTCTCTGAAACTTCCTTTTTGCATTCGGTAGGGTAGGAAGAACAATGAGGCAAGAGATTGCTTTCACAAAGGGAAAAAAGATTTCCTCACTGCTTTTGCTGTTCTTATGCAAGAGGGGAAAAAAGGAAAATAATATGACCTGTTTGCACTCCAGAATGGAAGTGTTATCCTGGAGGATTAATCAGGGCTAGCTGCAGCAGGAACGCTGTAGGTAAAAGGCTGTGTTTTAGAGACCCGGGTTGCAGAAGAGACTGATGATTTAACTTACTGGCAATGTTACACAACTTTTGCTGCTGACAAAGACATATAAGCATTGTGAAGGTCTCCTGTCAGTAAGCATAACCACATACGAAATCACACACATCTGTTCAGCTGAATAAAGTTGCAGAGAAAGTAAAAAATCCTGCATATAGTGACCTGTTATCAGTTTTAATATTTTACGATATACTGCTCCTGGCAGATGAAAAATACACTAAAACGGCTTCGTTTCAAAACAGGGGTCTGTGCGAGGGCGGATTATAATATATTACATTACATTTACCCGGAGCAACAAATCACCTTCCAAGAAGCAGATTCTGGATTCTGGGATTTTCTTCATCAGGCGACCCATGAAGAACTCACTACCAAAATCTTCTGCACGAATGAAGGCGCCGTATTTTGGGAATCCTACCTCGTAAGGGGTGAATTCCACCCATTCTGAGTGAAAAAGCACCAGACAGACTGATTACAGCAGCAGAGGCACAAATTAGTTGAATAAAACATAGGAGATCTGCCAGATTAAGGCAGACTGGTTTCTAACACACACCCTCTGCGAGCAGACGTTTATTCACGGCACATTTCACAGTGGTGAACATGAAGAGTGAATTATCCTCTCACATCTAAATTTCCCTACAAACTTTAGGTTTCTGAAGCTTTCTATGGATAGTAGATAGCTTCTTCATGATGTCCTCCATCATCCTGCTCTTGATTCTCAATACAGCTGGATGAATATACTAAGGCCTCCAAAAATTTAACTGTTAAATTTCTACTCTTAGGTGGATTGGCCTTTCGAAGTATTTGTGCATTGAATTGATTTCTTTGCCTAATCCTAAATTGACCCCTATAGGGATTAAATGGTAAATGTGATTCTGGAGTATTATTACCTCTAAAATCCTGGTCGCTGATTTTATCCTTCACATTGAGAGAGAGGTAGATGGGCAGGGGATTCTGACCCTGATTTAGTGCCTGCTGCTGATCTGTGAGCTTATAGGAGTCCTCCTGTTTTGAAGAAGGACAGTAGCTGAGGACAGTTAGATGATACAAAGAGCCTCCCACTTCATCCAAGCCTGGGCTCTAACAATACGGTGCATACCAGACTCCAAGCAGGATGCTCCTCACCTATTTAGTTTAGAGAGGTGCTGTCATCCCTATCTCCAACCCTGCCCTGACCCAGCCCTTAAGCACCCAAATAGACCTAAATTAAGTTCATAGGCTGGAAAATATTCTGAGATTTCAATGGCAGGGGAAAAAATGGTTTTATTCACATTATTTATTTCAAAAACATGTCTGGAAATATTTGAAAAGCAGCCTTGGCAGGAAATATTTCATTCAGAAAGAATAATCCCTTCCCTGACTGCCCAGAAAATAGTATTTTCCTCAGACTGGTGACAGAGCCAAGGCTCAGAGCGAGTTAATGTTCAGTGAGCCTTGACCCTTACTGCTTCTGCTGCGGAGCATCTTGTGTAGTCAGGCAGAGTGGAAAGGGCAGGATGGGTTGGGAGCAGTACCAAGGTTTGAGAGGGTGCTGAGTTCAGATCCTCTTCAAAAGGGAGCTGCAGGTGTTTCTCCTTACTGGGGCAGCCCCTGGAAGGACAGCGGTGCCACCGGTGCCACCAGGCTTCCCTTGGGCTGTGCCAGTCAGGGGCCAGGGCTGTGGCACTGCAGATAAACCCAATTTCCTGCTGAGCCCACCCCCAGGGAGCCTCTGTGGCCAGACTGTGCTCAGGCAGGAGAAATTTGGGTGCGTGTGGGGTTAATCATCTTACAGGGGGAGTGTTTTCTCTTTCTTAAGCATAGGTGGCCTATTGGGAAGAAAACATTCATGAATACTACATTAGAGCCTGAACATGGCCTTTCGGTGGAAATCTTTACAGGGTGACGTAATCCCATTATCAACTCAGAGATACTGTCTTTGGGCTTGTGATTTTTCTTTGCCGTGTCACATTGTGCAGCTCTTTTAAAAGAACAGCAGGATTTTCATTTTAATATTTACATGTGAATTAATTTACTCTAAGTTCCCCATTATTTCTCTTCATTCTGTACCAGGTATGATGTCAAGATCTGCATAATACAGCCAACAAACACAAAGAATGATACTGCCAAGGCAGTAGGTGCTTTAGGCATCTCTCTGAAAAACAAACAGACAAAGCCCTCTTCAGTAAGGGTGGTCAAACTCTGGCGTGTGTTGCCCAGAGAAGTTGTGAAGATCACCTGTGGAGATATTCAAAAGCCCATGGTTCAGGGCAGCCGGCTCTAACGATCCTGCTTGAGCAGAGCTGTTGGACAAGGCAACTTCCAGAGGTCTCTTCCAGTCTCAAGTATTTTTTGATTTACTGTCTGCCCTCACCACTATATTCACTACATATTCAAATCTCAAGAGAAAGGTGTTGCTGTTGTACCTTTTCATGTAACATGGCTTCAATGATGAGTCCCCATAGATCTGTGAAACATATCTGATGTCCTTCCCGTTCCCTCTGGCACAACTCTTTCAAATAGTATTTCAGACGGTCAGGGGCAAAACAAGTAAAGAATTTATTTTTGAGCACGTGCTTTCGCGCATCTTTGAGTGTTTCCTTAAGATCCTTTTGGGACCAGTCAGGATCTTCATACAAGTTTGACATGGTCCTAAAAAAGAAGAGCAAACCACAAAGAAAAATGTGAGTTCTGAAGCAGAGCATTGGGAAGTTATGGAGGTTCGTGTATCATGCCTTGATTTACATGAAAAGTACAAGTGAGTGTTGTACCATCCACGTATTTAATCAGGACCGAAATCATGCCAAATGTGGGCAAATACTCACTGAAGGAAACACGAAAAAGCCACAGCAGAAAAAAAAAAAGAAAAAAAGAAAAAGCAGCAGCTTTTTCTTGACACTAGATCACTTCTCGACACCATGTATAGAAAATTCCTATAAAGACTTTGCTTCTCTTGGTCTTACCATGTGGTGCCGGATAAGCCGGTGATGTATGAGACAGAGTCCAAGACTTTGAGTTCCTGCACACTGAGAAGGTGAGCATACATGGCCGTCAGGGCTCTGGTTCCACCACCCGTTGTCATGATTGCTACCACAGGCACCTGTTCAATCCCAAAATACAAGCACTTAGTGGCACGGTCTGAGAAGGGAGAGAGACAACTTTGATTAGAAAAGAGAAAGTTTCAGCACGGATAAAGTAATAAAGGTGCTGCATGCCACTAGTCTGCAAGGAGGAGAAAAACCTGAATTAATAACGGAGCATTGAAGGAGTAAGAAATACTTCATGTTTCCTCTGCCAAGCAGCTGCGCATTAGGACATGATACCCATCATCTCAAACATCATGTTTTCAGTGCTCTGTTGCAAAACCAGTAACAGAGACCAGCAAAAAACTAGAGGGAATGTTACCTCCTGCCATCTGAACCAGATTTGGATCAGATGCAACAGGCCAGGAAACGTAGGTACTGTCTTAGAGTTTTCGTGGGAGTAGTAATGACCCCTCTCGGACCGAGGTTTGCTAAAGTCAGTCTCTATTATTATGTAGTTATTTCCCAGGCCATACTAGATGTATCGTGACTGATGGGTTTAAGAGCACGGACCAGCTCAGATCCCCTGAGACCAGAGGATGACACTGACCCGTCTGGCAGTTGTTAGAGGGAAAGAGAAATGATACTCACTGCAACTACCCCCTATGTACGTACGATACTAGGAAAGCAAGTGAGCTGCGATGGCTTTTTTCTGTGGTGAGACAGAAATCCAGGGTCTGGTGGTCTTAGAAGAAGGATTAATCTGTAAGTACGAGTTGGCTCCGTTAGCAGTAAAGATAGCTAACACACACTGGGGTGGATTAATCTCTTGTGCAAACCATCAGGACACTCGAGGGAGATTGTTTTCCAGGGAAGTATGGGGGCCTTTACAGCTGAGGGGCAGGAAGTGACCCACGGCTTAGTGCTGGCATTTAAAGGCAAGGTCTGGTGAGTGAAAGGTCCAGCTGTGCAAAAAAACCCTCTGAGCTCAGTTTGGGGTAAAACAAGGAAAAATTGTCATCTCTGCATCTGAGTTCAGGCTTCACACCTCATAATTAAAAAGGAGAAATCTGTTTTCTCCCTGCCCCCTGCCGTGGGAGCTTTGTTATCATTCCAAGCACATGCTCTGCTGCAGCAGATGATGAAGGCATCAGCGTGCAGTGCTGACACAACGGGAGCCTAAATGCCAGCATGAATAGCGCAACAAAATAAAGCCCAGTTTGAACCGTGAGGGAAAGAAGTGCTGAGTCAATGGCTCAGATCTGGCTGAGACGACTGTGAGGCGTCCAAGAAGCTTTGGCTTTGGTCCTGAGAGCACCTAGCTCTTTTCTGCACTATTGTGCAGACTGCTGCTCGACACAAAGGTAGATCCTGTAGCAGCAGGGCTGCAGTTTTTATTAATGTTCCTAATTCTTCCCTAGAATAGTCAGGCATAGCTTGCATGTTCAATGGGAATTGAACGCAAATACTGCCTTTTGATATCATCTGTGGAGAAAGCAGAGAATAATTATGTTTCAGATACCTCGTCATCCTGCAAGTCTTCCTCCAGATGGAGAACGTCCTTCAGAGTGGCTGCAACGACCTTCTTCCTCTTGCAAATGAAATCCTGTTCCTGGGCACACAGGTCAAACCCCAGGCGTATGTCTAGGTCTTCCTGGCTGGGACAGAGGATCAGGTATCTCACATCATGTTTAATTCAGTCTAATTCAGCATTTTAATTGCTTCTGCCTCATAGATAGACATGCCTTCACCATCAGGTCTATATAAAGCAAAGCAGGAAGAGATGAGGTGATTCAGCTTGTTCCTGGAGAACAACAGTATACGTCTTCCTTTGGACTGAGAGGGTTTCTTTTTATTTTTCTCCTTGCCGAAGATGCCTGAAATTCAGCACAGCTACAACAGCATTGTTCCCTTTCAGACATGAAGCCAAAAGCCTGCAGAGGGCAGTGCCTTAAAGGCGGCTTTGAAAAGCTGCCCAAGCTTCCACTGCTCCCTGGCTGAAGCTGTGGACTTACATCTCTGGGCTTTTTTGGTGAGGGGCTGTATCCAGTCGTTCATGGGTATTTATAAGCACTACAGCTGCAGTAAGGAAGATGCTGTGCAAATCTTTCTTAGGCGTGGTAAGGAAGAAGTTTTCGAATGACAAGCTGTAAACCGTGTGTATGTCTCGTATATTTGCTGAAATAATTCACCTGCTTTTCTATGTGACCTGCTGTTACATGATGTGACGTACTCATCTTGCAAATTTTACTACAGCCTTAAACCTGTCATTTATTATTTCAATTTTTATGTAACATAGAGTGGCCAGGCACTCTGGCTTTAGTATTTAAGGTTTTTTCTCTGACCTCGGGAAACAGAAAGGTTTCTTTCAAATAGTTTTGGAATGCTGCATTTATTGAAAATCTGCATTTGGCAGTAATTAGTGAAGGTTTCAAAGAATGTCTGCAATGGCCCTTAGCACATAATTTCTGTTGCAGCAAAATACAGTGTAGTCCCATTACATGATGTCATGGCTGCTGAAAATCTCGGTGTTGCGTCCTGAGCCCATTTTATTTTATAGTCAAAATGAGGATGAGCCAGCATGCAGGACACCAGCAGTAACAAAGGGATTAGAACTTGACTAACAGCTATCCAAATTCAAAGAACCGAGGGGGAAAAACATAGAAGGAAGATAAATAAGGTATCTTACCATTTTTTCACCTTAAAGTGCAAATCAAAATTTCCGTGCTGAAAATTAAAAAGGTAAAATTGTGAATATTGATATTTTGTTTAAAACAGTCCTTTTCCCCCAGTCAGAATGAGACGTAGCTCTTTTGGGTCATCGTTACATCTGTGAAGCTCCAAACCTCAGTAAACTGAGATTGAGACTCTCCTCTCAATGTGTCGTTAGTACCCAGATATGTGCACTGATTTCCTGAATTAATACTTTGCTATTACCATCCATAGTCTTCATCCCCTCTCTGTTGTGAAACTCACGTGTCCTGGTACTACTTAGCTGCACAGAGGAGCTGCAGTGCTACACCTCACCTCCCAGGAAGGATCGACCGCTGAACACAGGTCTTGATACTTAAGCCCCTGGCACTGCAATGTGAGCTACAAGGGGAAGCCAAAGAGGCTGAGTACCCCGTAAATGTGGCACAGGTTTGCCTCCTGTGGCAGTGCGACAGACGGGAGCCTCACACCTCTGTCTTGGTGGCATCCAGTGACCTCCAGCCTGGATGAGGACATGGACAAAGAAGGAGCATGAGCAACCACCTAGACATTTTTCTTCCTCCTTCTCCCTTGGATTTCCCATATTATTTTGCTCCAAATAACTTACTTCATTACGCATCACCCTAGATTCGAGGGAGGTTAGAAAACAACTGGCTCTGTATATATGAAGAGAGGTGGTCTTTGGTTTCTGCTTCTTGGGAACCAACAACAATTTTTAAAATCTTGCGAAGGATTCCCCATGGTCAGTGGACACTTACCTCGTCGACTACTTCCCGCTTGGAGGGGAGGGACTTCAGAGGGAGAGTCCGGGCAATGCTTCTCCTTCTTGCTCCGCACGACACACAAGCACACTGAAAAGAAGGGGCATGGAGTGCTTTTTGGTTACGACCGAAATGTTGTCCTCTTGTTGGCTACTCACATGTGAAGCTCAGCTCATAGGACTGTCTGTGTTGTCTACCATGATCTGGGATAACGTACAAAGGTGGGAAGCCTCCTCTTCTTTGTGAGCGCCACATCCAGGGAGGGTTGCTTGTATTTGGCGTAGTGGAAGGAAGTGGGATCTGGGAGAGGGGTGCGGGAGTCACAGCCCACTGAAACTTTCTGGGTTTCTTCAAAGGATCCTCTCACTGTAAATGTTAGCTCATTCTCTACAACGAGATAAAATGCACACAAAAAGTTACTTCTAATTGCAAAAAAGAGAGAAAGGGGGAAAAAGGAAGCAAAAGCTGGCTTTGAACAAAGTTCTCATCCTTTGTGTTTGGAAAGCTGTCTTCTGAAAGTGATCCGAGTCTCAAACGTTGCAGGTGGTGGTATCTTTATAATGGGCTGAGCAAGAAGCCAGATGTGAAGAGATCAGCTAATCCTGCCGGTGTGTGTTATGCCTGCTCTTGAGATTGCCTACAAGATCCAGCCCCTCAGGGGATGTGGGCAGAGCAATTCTAGATTCTGGATCTGGATCAGGGTCAGGAGGGAGCCAGCTGTACTGAGCAGCTGAGCCCTGCAGAAGATGAGGTGTTCCTGTGCGTATGCAGAGGTCAAACTGTCAGAGATCCTGAGGAAAGGTAAGGCCACGGACTACTGCGCCTAAGGAAGTAAGCAGAGATTTTCAGGGACTCTGTTTGGGGTTTAGATACCTTCTGTACAAGTGTCTGCTGTTGTTTCTGGTCTGGCACAAGGCTCCCTGTGAAGTCAGAGCCCTGAACCTGCTGCAGAACTGGTGGCGTTCCCTGCTGCAAAGTTTTTACAAGCCGTCTTAGATGCAGTCATTTAAAGCCTTAATATTTGGGTGATGCAATTTCTAGGCATTGAGAGAGAGGGTAAAATCCCTAATATTCAGTTAAAGTATTAACAAGCTTACCTGGCAAATGCTTCTTTTTCATCCTGCTGTCCAAGTGAACTTCCAAGATGGCTACTTCACGACACTAGAATAGATGTGGTGGGGACAGAGAATTAGATTACTCATCTAGCCATCTCACCGCCAGTGTTGACAAATGTTGGAAGGATCATTGCTTGAATGTGGGGGTCAGCTGTGTTGGAGATTTCTGCCAGACTCAGTGGAAGTGATGATTGACTTCATCCTTGTGTGAGCAGATGGTGCTATGCTAAACGTGTTGTTATTTTCAATGGGTGCAGACAAAACAAGGGAAAATCATAGAATCGTAGCATCATAGAATCATCTGGTTGGAAGAGACCCTCGAGATCATCAAGTCCAGCCATTCACCCTGCACTGCCAGAGTCCCTAAACCACGTCCCTCAGCACCACATCCACACTTCTCTATTAAACACTTCCAGGGATGGGGACACCACCACCTCCCTGGGCAGCCTGTTCCAATGCCTGACAACTCTCTCTGTAAAGAAGTTCTTCCTGATATCTAACCTAGACCTCCCCTGGCACAACTTGAAGCCATTTCCTCTCATCCTGTCATCCTGTCACATGGGAGAAGAGACCGACCCCACCTCTCTACAACCTCCTGTCAGGTAGTTGCAGAGAGCAATAAGGTCTCCCCTCAGCCTTCCTTTCTCCAGGCTAAACAACCCCAGTTCCCTCAGCCGCTCCTCACAGGACTTGTTCTCTAGACCCTTCACCAGCCTTGTTGCCCTTCTCTGGACATGCTCCAGCCCCTCAATGTCCTTCATGAAGTGACAGGCCCAAAACTGGACACCGTACTCAAGGTGTGGCCTCACCAGTGCAGAGCACAGGGGGACAATCACTTCCCTGCTCCTACTGGCCACACTATTTCTGATACAAGCCAGGATGCTGCTGGCCTTCTTGGCCACCTGGGCACACTGCTGGCTCATGTTCAATCGGCTGTTGACCAACATCCCCAGGTCCTTTTCTGCTGTGCAGCTTTCCAGCCACTCCTCCCCAAGCCTGTAGCCTTGCAGGGGGTTGTTGTGACCCAAGTGCAGGACCCGGCACTTGACCTTATTGAACCTCATACCATTGGCCTCAGTCCATGGATCCAGTCTGTCCAGATCCCTCTGTGGCGCCTCCTGACCTTCAAGCAGATCGACACACCCCCCCAACTTGGTGTCATCCACAAACTTGCTGGAAGTGCACTCGATCCCCTCATCCAGGTCATTGATAAAGATGTCAAAGGGAACAGGCCCCAACACTGAGCCCTGGGGAACACCACTGGTGACCGTCCACCAGCTGGATTTGACTCCATTCGCCATCACTCTTTTGGCCCGGCCATCCAGCCAGTTTTATACTCAGTCTAAAGGTTCCTCTAAGATCATGCTGGCTTCCTCAAAGATAAAGCTCCTGAGAGAAAAAGTATCCCTAAAGAATGAAGACTTGCAATATTTCCCGCACTGCC
This sequence comes from Bucorvus abyssinicus, assembly GCA_009769605.1. Classification (NCBI taxonomy): domain Eukaryota; kingdom Metazoa; phylum Chordata; class Aves; order Bucerotiformes; family Bucorvidae; genus Bucorvus; species Bucorvus abyssinicus. The sequence goes on along the minus strand of CM020042.1, from coordinate 17,534,667 downwards.
ATCATAGTCAGTTAAGGTAAGGAATCATGTGGGAAAGAACACAAGAGAACAAAGCAAATAATATTTTACCACTATTGCCCCATTTGTGATGATGGTTTCAGGAGGACCACAGCTAGAAAACAAACAAAACAAATAGTATGTATTTTATAAACAATATAGTCTGGATACTGTCCTGAACAGGACAGATTTTTCTCTTAATTTTTTTTCATTTGCTCCTTCTTATTGTTCGTAGTTTTCACTAGATGCCACATAACTACCTAGTAGAAATTATTCAATTGCAATAACACACCTGGAAAGTGCCTTAATAGCACAGGTATGTTACAGATTGAGTAGCAACATCCTCCCCAGCCATAAGCTGCCCAGAGAACGCTCTCCAGAAAATCCATAGACTTACTGCAGTCGGATTTACCAGCCTCAGAAAAACAACTCTGAACTATGGAAGTAATATATATATTTTAAGAGAAAGTCACAGAATTAAAAATTTCAGACTCATTCTCCACATCATGGGATTTTCCTTTCTTACAATGATGTGCTGATGCACACGATAAGTTTGGGAAAAGGGTGACTCTGTCTATTAAGGTGATACTGGGTGTATAGATGGTTTCCCTGCACTGATGCACCGCTCCAAGCTGCTGCTCCCACAATGGGGTTTTACTCACATGCTCTCCAAGACAAACTCAACTTCCAGCTCCTCCCTTCTCTGAAAATAAAATAAAACAAACAAAAAAAAGAAACGGTCTCAATTAACATGTGCAGAGCTTTGCGAAATGACCTTCATTTTTGCAAGCGCAGTTTCCTCTGTGCTTTAATAAGTAACAATTTTCTGTTTTGCGCTTGCTATTGTCAGCATTAGAGGACAGAGGCAGCTTTTTCTTCCCCAAGGAAAAGCAGAACAAAGGTTGTTCGGTGCTTACAAGTCTCACTAGTAAACCTTTATTTCTCACGCTTTCTTCTCCACCAGCTTCCATGTGCTCAACATGATATGCTAAGAGTTAGTGGTTAGTAAAATATGGTGGAAACGGGCCGCTTTTCTGTCCTTGTGCTGGTTTTATTTTTATAATCTTTGTAAGGGTTAGATAACTCTGTCATTTTCTGTCAGATCATTAGAAATGCAAAGCTCCCCTAAAATTGCATCTGCTCCGGAGCTTGGGAATATGGCCATGGTCTGTTCCAGAGGAAAACAACAAGAATTTGAGAAGGCTCTATATTTTGTAACTGGTGTGCAGTTTCCAAGGTTTTAATAAATTTTGTTCCATTTTTACCACCGAGCTGGCCCTGGTGGTAAAAGACAGAAGACAGCACACCGCTTTAATCAGAGAGGGGAGAATGGTCGTCAGGATGTACTCAATGTCTGACCGAGCTCTTACCTCTGGGTTTAGTGGGAATGTCATAAATACCCTTTCCCCAAGGGGGATTTTAGCTACATCAAAAAGCACAATTGCATGGTCATCATCGTGAACGATATCATCATCAGAAACAGTAATTTCCAGAATATTCTGTGGGGAAAAAAAAAAAAAAGTGTCCAATTCATTAGCACGTGCTGAAGAAGTCTGACATTCTGCAGCTCTTTCAGGTTCAGCACCTGCTTTACAGAAGAGAAATAGAGAAGCATTGATGACAAAGTGTCACAAGGCAGAGTAAGGCAATGAGTGTAATCGGCTTTATGAAAACCATCTTCTAGTCTCAACCGAAGCGGAACTGAGATTTCTCCTGGGCCACCTTCTATGCTCCTAAGTAGCTCTCAATAAAAATGCAATCTTTTGTGAAGGAGTATGGATAGTCAGAAGCCCTATATTGCCCCTTATCAACAGGGGCAATAGAGGTCACTTCAGATCAATAACCACCTCTCTGTTTTCTTGGGCTTTCCACTCTCAGCCGCCTGTTCATTATAATTTGAGTGTAACGTACTTATCAGCACCGAACTGGGTGAAGATCTTAACCATACTAGAATGTCGCAGCTTCCTGGCATTGATGTGCCATTATTTCATGTCCTCTCAGGGAAAGATGTGTTTTCCTGTTGTTGTGATACTTTATATTTTCATTTCATAGTTTCTTAGTGTTGTCACTTGGTCACTGGTCCCATCAGCCTTCTTGAAGGAGATCAAACTCACATTACCGATATATAAATAATGACTGTCTGTGGATTCTGGCAAAAGCCAAATTGCTTTGCTCCAGCTCGCTAGCAGAAGTTTAAGGAAACTCAGAAAGGCATCAGAAGATATGACATCCTGTTTTGGGTTAAACTGGAAGAAGCTGCATAGAGATGAGCTGAAAAAGAGAGTTTTTGGTTTGCCTACCTTGACTGGTCTCTGTATCCGGAAGTAGAAAGTTTCATTCCACACGGGATTTCTGCAGTTTTTGATGGTTTTGGTGTGGAATTTTTCATCTGAAGCAGTTGGCAACCAGAGGCTCACGTAGCAATCGGATTTGCTTACTGTAGAAAGATAAGCACAAAATATCTGGCAGCGGAAGCTCAACACAAGACGCCCAACACAAGCTTGAACATGGATGAGAGACGGCCAGCTCTTTCTGATATACATCAGCCAGACCAAGAAGATGGAAATCACACGGCTGCATAAAATTAATGTATTATTCATCAAAACACTATTTTTAATAAGCAGTGTATTCAAGTAACTACGCACAACCCTACACGTTTTTAAAAAAACACAGTCCTAGCCAGTGGAAAGAACAATATGTATAGCCAGGAGTCTTACACGGCTCCTTATCAACATCGTTTCAGTTCTCTGCAAATTTGGCAGGAGAGGAAACTGTGGCTGATGCAGCAGAAAGTGAGTCTCAGACCCCGAGAGGGATTGGGCGTAAATTGTCTCTGTGGCAATTTAGCTTTGTGAGAAACCTTAAAAGAATCAGATTTGAGTCTGATTCAGATAATAGATGTCTGGCATACCTGGTTATTAACACTTCATGGTGGAAAAGTAATTATTACAGCTACGTAGATCATTCTCTTCTGGGGTGGGATAGGAAGGGAGAGGCATACCAGCAATGTAATTGCTTCTTCAGGAGGTCAGTAGGTAGCTGGTGACTTCTCCTGGTGTTTGTTGGTGCCTGAAAGACCATGAAGCTATTTCCTACTCCACGTCTCTTTCCAGGAAAAATGAAGTGGCAAAAAGGATTTGGATCTTGTGGCTGAAAGGAGTGAACCTGCACTTCCTATAAGGGATCATGTCCCATAGATCACGGACCAAGCCAACACCCAATTGAATCTCAGACCTTGGTCAGGAACTTTTCCAGAGGCAATGGAAGGGCTGATCCTTCCTGTTGTGCAAACACAGGCTTTGGTGAGAAAAGAGGATAAGTCTGCTCTCAAGGCAGTCAATAGAGATAACCATCTCGTGAGCAGGGAGAGGAACACGTACTATCTGTGAGCGAGGTACAGGTCTGGAGTCAGTTCCTCAAGGTTAAAAGATGGTTTGTCCCGGTGTCTTTACTCAGGATATCAGATATATCGCTTCAGGATATTTTGCCTAAATATAAAGTGTTGCCTGAAATCCAGAGGCCCTGTGACTGGGACATCCCCAGAGGACGGCGCCTGTTGGGCAGGGAGGTTCCCAGGTAACTCTTCATGCTGAATCTCAAGGAATTTCTTGACACTGCCAGGAGTTTTCCCTTGTGAAGGATGTCGGTTGCCTTTCTGTCTTTGAAATTATTTCCATAGACAACAGTTCAGCGTCTCAGAATTTTACACAGTCAAGGTGACATGATAACGTATTGACTTTGGCAATTGCCATTGTAATATTCAGTGTACGATGTGCAGGAGGGCTGTCATTGCTGATCTGTCTGTTACCTGAAACATGTCCCCTCGACTGTTGCTGCCTGACGGCCTGCCAAACTGTGACATCCTGGTGAGTGGTATCACCGCTCTGATCTACAGAGTTTCTCAAGAGCACGTAGGAAGCCTGTGCAAAAGCCGAGAAGCAGATGTGGCTTATTTTTCCATATGTGTGTGGCTTTCATAAATATTTACTTAAAGTAAGCTGTTGACAATTCTTTGTCAAACGGATGAAGTACAGGCTAGATAAATGAAGAGCGGGGTGGATTAAAAACTGGCTTACCTGCCAGGCTCAAAGAATTGTGATCAGCATCACAAATCCTGCTGGAGGCCAGGCACCGGTGGTGTACCCCGGGGGCTGACACTGGGGCCAGTGCTGCTTAATGTTTTTAATAACAATGTGGATGATGGGACGAAGTGCACCTTCAGCAAGTGTGCAGGTGGCACAACACTGGGAGGAGTGGTTGGCACACCAGATGGCTGCGTTTAGAAGGACTTGAACAGGCTGGAGAACTGGGCCAGATGAGCCTTCATGAAGTTAAACAAGGGAAATGCCAAGTCCTGCACATGAGAAGGGATAACCCCACACGCTAGGACAGGCTGGTGGCTGGTTGACTGGAAAGCAACTCTGCATAGAAGGACCTGTGCGTTTTGGTGGACGCCGGGTTGAACATCAGCTGGGAAAGTGCCCCTGTGGCAAACAAGGCCAACTGTCCCCTGGGCTGTGTTAGGAGGAGTGTTCCCAGCAGGTAGAGGGTGATCCTTCCTCTCTACTCAACACTGGCAAGGCCGCGCTTCTGGGTTCCCCAGTACAAGAGAGGTAAGGACATACTGGAGTGAGTCTAGCAAAAGTCCTCAAAGAAGATGGGGGATGGAAGCATCTGCCATATGGGAGAGGCTGAGAGAGCTGGGACTCTTCAGCTTGGAGCAAAGAAGGCTCAGGGGCATCTTATCAATGTCTGAAAATACCTGACCAGGAGCGGGGCCGGGAATAAAGAAAAGTCAAGCTCTTCTCAGTGGTGCCCAGTGGAAGGTAAGAGGCAATGGACACAAACCAACATACAGGAAATCACATTTAAACATAATTTTTTTTTTTTTTTTTTTTGAAGGGTGGTCAAACACTGACACAGGTTGCCCAGAGAGGTTGGGAAGAGAGGTTGCTTGGAGATGTTCAAAACCCAACTGCACGTGGTTCTGAGCAACCTACTGTAGCTGACCCTGCTTTGAGCAGGGGCTGAGCTAGACTATCTCCGGAGGTGCCTTCACACGGCAGCCACTCTGTGGGGTTCTGCAATATGAAGGCTAGTTGGTCACAGACAAATTATAATTGTTAGTAACTACTGAGTGCAAATTTGACTTTGAAGATGAGGTGAGGAGACGCCACTAGGACTCAGCACATCCTCTTCCCATGGAGAAAGGAAACTATGTCGTATGTGGTTTTGCTGCAATTCATCCACAGTCCCTACTGATGGGGAGAGATTATTGTTTCCTATGAAATTCCCATGATTTTCTATATTTTCCTTGAATTGTACAGACAGTATCAGCTCCTTCCTGAGCTTACGTATTTCTGTAGAAGTGGCAGTTCACTTGAAGCCAGGCTAAGCTGTGAGACGAATAGTGGGACAAATAAAAAATAACAGGATAGTTGGATGACCACTGAATACTGTGAAGACTTTGATACCCTCATTACACAGGAGCATTTGAAATGACTAATCATCAGCTTTTCTTACTCCCTCTTATCCCTGAAAGAAGGGTACAAGAGAATCTTCCAGTTTATTCATTGCTACCTGGGGAGCTAATAAAAAAAAAAAAATTGCATTTTCTTCCTGCTCTAATTTTAATGCAATTGCCTGGCATCATTAGCAATTTCATGCCACACCAGGCCCTTACTTAAGTGCATGTGTTGCAACTTCATTCCCTGATGACATAATGTGACCCCATGTGGATGCTGAGACACCAGAACTCTTTGGAAGTCAGGGCTAAGTGACCCTGATACCCTTTCCCAGTTTTTAACTTCTTCAGATTCAATTGCATTTTTGTGTTGCTGGGACTATTTCTCACTTCTGTCTTCAAGCTAAAGATGGGCTAAAAATTCAGGACTGATCCAAGAGGTTCAGCACTGCAGCCAGCTGTTTGCTGCTCCGTGAGAGTACAGTCCTGTGATATGTTCCTGAAATGAACCATCACATGCTAAAATCATTCATCTTCACCATAAGTGAGAAGAAAATTACAGCAGTGAAAACCAAAGCATATAAGAAAAACTAGTCTCATAAAGTGAGAAGGTAAACTATAAAATCCCATCTGTCCTGTTACTGTATTTCATAACACCAAAAAAAAAAAAAAAAATCTCATTTTTTCCCAGTTAATTCCTCTCCAGCTGCACAGACAGGTTTCCCTCGAATTCTAGTTTACTACAGTTCACCTAAAAGGAGGAGGAGATCCACTCCCATTTCTCAGTCGTTGGACATGGTCTCCAGGGACATTTTCCCTCATCAGCATAGTATGATGCAAACAAGAAGTTCCCTCCTACTCCTATCTGAGAGCCAATTTGAACTGAACTTGGTCCTCTGCACAGATCCAGATGCAACACTCATCTGTAAGCATAATATTACTCTCTGTACCTTGCTTGCGGAAGAAACAAAAACTCATCAGTGCTCGATCGGTGATGCTCTTTACCAGGCATGAGTCCTCCACCCTGTCCAGCCGTTTAAGTCAAGCAGCGAAGAAGGATTTGCTCCCTGGAACACAGACTCAGTGGGTGCAGTACTTGCTGCAGCCACAGAGCAAACCTTTCACATCTTGGGTGCCGCTACCTTCTGCACCCAACGGCACCACTTGCATTTTTGGGGGAGGACCATGAGTACACCTACATTAGGTGTATTCTCCTGATTTGCTTGCATTTATTTTCCGTAGCAAAACAACCCCTGATGTCTTTGGAGAAGCACTCTGGTTTGCAAAGACTCCAGGAGTATCACCCCAGAATTGACTTATTTCTTCCAGATGGATAAGAGAAGAGCTTCCACAAAACAATTTCGTTAGCTGGAGAGGAGAAAGGCTCTGAGCTCCTCTTTTATAAATACGCAAGGTCTCTATTCATCTGAAGATGAAAAATGAAAGGAACATCCAAAACCAAAAGTAAGGGTAAAGGGAGTGGTGTGATTGTTCTGACACCCCAGCTAAGACAAACAGGTTTCCTTTCACAGCTGAGACACACCTCATTTCCAAGTTAGAAACCATGCCTGGTGAGAACAGTCACGTTTCAACCCTCCCAAGATTTCACCTTGTCCTACACTGAAGCTCCGACAGCTGCATCACAGGGATCCCCCTAGTCACAGTCTCTTGAACTGGCAGGTCAAGACCGGCAGAGAAGTTTCTGTCTCCGGGAATAAATCACCTGTCAGCCTGAAACTCACTCCAAGTAATTTCTTATGGGGATGCAGAGCTGAAATTCACCTCTGCAGTCCAGGCAGAGTGTTGCAAACGCCCATCACCAATGAGGCTGACTATGTCAAGCCAGACCTGACACCCACCCTGCTGCACTGGTGAGCCCAAACCTGCTTTCCAGCAGCAAAGGTCGGCTCTTGGTACGTAGCATTAGCTGGTACCCACATAGGCTGCCATGGATTCAGAGCAGCCTGTCGCAGAGACCCCTTTCCTCAGGTGTTCAGGGTTATGCGAGATCCCGTGTAGTCCACATGGGATGTGCTCTTTCACCTTGTACTAAATCATAGCCAGGAGGGCCACATCTCTGCAGGTCTGTGTGACCAGCATTGCCCGAGGACCTGAGAGAGGTCTCCTTCCACTCATGGTACCTCAGGGCAATTTCCTTTGTGCCAGATGACGTAGATCCCCTCACTGATCCTCTGTTTGTCCATAGGAGTGGGGTGAGCGGGTCAGCTCTGGCTGTAGGCTTTAGTGGCTGCCCTAAATCACCAAGTAAACACTAATGATGGCAAAGGTGGGCCAGGCTGGGAGCTTGGTGCAGCTCTCTGTGGCCATCCAGTAACTCATTTGTTCAAGGACAGCAGCTGGAAGGTGTTGGAGAGTCTGTGCCAACACGGTCCTCCTCTCCTATCTCCTGGCTCCTTTCTCATCCTTTTGGGAGACCAAGCCACTGGAAGGGATGGTACCAGCAAGGAAAGGAGCTAATACACCGTTTCCCCTGCACCTTATCCTGGCCAGATATTCCTCCTACACACAGGGAAGTCTCTAGGAGAAGTGATGACATTAATAGAGTCAGGAAACCTGAGCTTTTGTGAAAGCCCCTGTCACTAACCTCCAGCTGAGCAGGAGCAAATGAACAGACCAATGACCAAAAAAGTCGTTCTTTTATCCAAGGCTGTCTGCAGTCTCAGCCTGAAAAGCAGGTGCCAGACTGTAAGAGCCCCATAAACTTCGCTGGAATTGCTTCCTTTCCAGCATGACCAACACCCCCCCAAGCCTAACTGTGTATGAGCGTTGGAGCCCGGTGATGACAGCACCCGCAGGGCAGCAGGATGAGTGTAACCGATCTTATCTGGGCACCTACCTCTCCAGCGCCCACGGTGAGATCAGGGAGTGCCAGAAATGGGTGTTTGAGCCTGACTCATGGTTACAAACTGGCATAAAGGTCAGTTTGGAATACAGAGAAAACTAATAAGCTCAGGTCTGTCAAGAGCATTTGCATAAGATAAGACAGAAACCAGTTGTATGAAACAAATGTTGGGGTTGAACTAATGTTCAGCTAAGCATAGAGGAGCCCACGAAAGTGGTGGAGTGACTGTAGGTATGTGAAAGGGACTGATTGATCCACTGAGAGGAGCAGGGTGCTTGCTCTTTAATTTTTTTCTTTGTGTGAAAATAGATGCAATCATTGCCAAGCTCCACCAGTGTGTGTTGTCTACAGGCAAAGGTTAACATCAGATTTCGGGATAAGCTGGGACTTAAACACACATCCAATGGATCTTGAGGTGCGTGTTTGAAAAACAAGCTGGGTCAAGCTGGGTGCACACAATGGGGAGGAAAGTCGGTGGAAGGGTATAGACAGTGGTGTTCTCTGAAGGCAGGATTTGGCAAATAAGTCAAGGAAAAGTATAAAAACTCTACTGGCTGAAGGACCTGGTGTGACTGCACTTACAACGAACTGAGAAAAACTCAGGGAAATGGTGCGTGCGTTAGCCAAGTGGAGGTGAACAGAAGCTTGAGCAAGCAGATAACTGCATGCTTAGAAAGATGAGAAGCCAGTATGCGGGCAGAAGAAGCAAATCATAGAAGCTGCTGCACTTGGTTGGCAGTGTAGCTTGTTCCTGGATTTGATACTCAGAAGACGAAAATAGAGGGAATCTGAAATACGTTATCACAGAAATTGTCTGACTTCCACTGTTATCTCACAGTCAGATAGCACCTGTATCCGCTGCTTATAATCGATTTCCCAGCAGGAAAGATCATATTGCTGAAACAAGGCTAGGCAAAACATAATTTTGTAATTCTCACCAGCACACTTTTGAAGGTCTAGCTATTTTTGTTTTCTGATATTTCCAATACTTTCAAATGTTCAAAACATTAAGCTAAAAGGACATCAGTATCAGTGCGAAATCAAGCACTTAAAAATTACAAGATAACTTTTTTTGCATTGCACTGAAGTATTTAAGTCACACGGTATCAGTATTTTTCCTGGGAGACTCCTGCTTCTTTGAGAGCACAGGCAGGTTGCCGCTCAGTCAACAAAGAGCTGTTTAATTTCTGTTTATCGCCCTTGTTCAATGGCATGCTGGTTCACAGTGCCTCATTATGGCATGGCGTACTGAAGAAGCAAGCCCAAATTCACAAGAGCGCCTGGGGGATTACTGACAGAGAGGAAAGACATCCTTTTCTTCACCTGCTGGTCCCCAAATCTTGCTTACTGGTCATTAACAAAAGAATCTGAAGATACTTCTCACTGTCTCTAGGATTTACCTTGCATCTTGAATTAAGGTCCCTCTACACATAATAAGAGATAACCCCTTTCAAAATGAGCTCATCATCTAAATAGACAAGACTGAGAAAATGTGTGGGAGAAAATATTCTGTTATCCATGTTATATAGATAGGGCAACAGAGGCACAGAGTTTGGGCGACTTGCCTAAACGTGTACAAGTCTGTTGTCCGAGCTAAAAAGTGACTCCACACATCTTGATCCCTTGATGTACATTTAGGTGATAATAGGAACTTTCTAAATGTCAGCGTCTCATTATGCAAGATGCCTTCTGAAATCCCACTGCCCTCAGGAGGGAGGACAAAGTCAGAACAGGAACACTATTTTCTGAGAATGCAGCATCATTTTTCTTTGTGTAATCCCTTTTCATAAGCCTGTGAATCATCGTTCTTATCTAGTCATTCAATTTCCATTCTAGATCAAAGGTGATACTAAAAGAAATTAAATCAGCCCTTCAAAGGAATGAAGGTGAGATCTTGCACATATGTAGAGCGTTTCATATGTGTGAAAAATAATAGAGATTCATTTGACCATCTTTGCTATGATATTTCTTCTGTTCTCTGCAACCCAGTATTACAGAACATGTGACCTGAACACTTCTCTGCATTTGGCTGGAAGAACAACCATGGTGACATCTGAGTTCTTGAAACACTGAAGTGAGTGGGATGCAAAGAGGTGGTGAGAATTTTTCTTTGTAGAGTATTGTTCCATCAGAAGATGGATAAAAACAACTGGTAGTGTTTGGAGTGTAAGTGTTACTGTCTCTGAGTCATCCCATGGAAATGAAGTAGTGCTCACTTGGAGAAAACGTATGGTAGCCTGCCATGTCCTCAGCCATCCTCAAAGTCTGTCTGATGACTTGCTGCCTCATGGAGCTATGGACCTTTGGAGATGCCTTCCGCTAGTGAGGAGTCTAGTCCAGAGCAGCCTTCTGAAGCAAAACCTGTTAAGCCAAAGTACTCTGGAGCAGAGCTGCTGGTTTACTGGCAGCATGGCGCGCCTCATCTTGTTTCTTTGGAAAAGCTGTGCCTGTCATGGGTATTGTCTGAGTTTCCAACTTCAGGGAGTGTATCAAGGCAATCTGAGAGTCCTTGACGTGTGATGTACAGCCACTTCCTCTGACAACTTTGCTAGCTGCACTGAAACCACCACATTTTGGAGTACCGTAGCTAAAGAACTGACTCTCGGTCTGTGCAAACAGCATTTGTAAATGAGTCTTCCCTTTGATGAATCCTCTTGTTGTACTAAAAAAAATCAGTAAGTGAGAAGACAGAGAAGTGAGGTAACATATGATGTGAAATACTGGGCAGTGGAGAGGCTGTGGTGTTAGCGAACTTCAGCACAAACTCCCAAAAAGGGGCAAAAATGCACAGCAAAAAGGTGAAGACCACTAAGGCAAAGGGATATGCAACACTATTATTACTGACCTGCCAAGTTCACGAGGCACATGTAGGAATGGCAAGAGAAAATTCTCCAGAGAAACACCTCGGTGGAAGTGGAGCTGGCCGAATTCCACACGTTTTTGCACGTGAACTGCAATGTACCACATACTGCGGTCCCCACAAGGTTTCCGTTATGCTTCTCGAGGCCAGGTCAGAAACCTCCACAACGATGTGGCTGCTCAGGACATGTGCACTAGACACCTCACTGAACTGACGTGTGGCGGGGCTCTTTAGAGCAAAGAACTAAGAGTGGCTGACGTGTAAAGATTTCAGCCCTGATTTCTGTGTGTTTGTTACAGACATGGGGTATAAACACCTGGGTATCAAAACTGGTGTTACGGTATTTTGACACCTCTGGAACAGCCAACTTGTCTGTGCTCTGCTGGCTAATGAAAGTCTTCAGGATTTAGTCAGTATGCAACCCAGCATTGACCTGTGGCTGAATTCCTGAAAAAACCCTAAACACCACCACCAGCAAACTCTCTGAAACTGTAAATAGATACTCTGTGGCAGAAATTGGATTTGATGGTGATTTCTTAACTGGTATGATTTCGGTATTTTGCATTTGTGCAGTGGCTAGCACAAGCAGGGGCTAATCCAGTAATTTTAGAAGTGTGTAATATCAGTAAGAAAAGCTGGTACTTACAAAAATCTGTCTGATGAGCATTTCTCAACTTTATGATTCTTACAGCGAGCAGGGAGTAAGGTGAGATTTCTTCCTGCTGAAAAAGACAACAAAGGAGATGTGCTTTAAGGTTTGGGATGCATGTGTTTCTGATAATGACAACCAAACAGGGAAAGGGTCCCGGGTTCTGCTGAAGCCATCTATTCCAGTTGGCATCACAGCAAAAATACACAAGGCAACAAAATGCACTTTCTCCACAAACATCACCAGACCCTAAAGACTGCAACTACCTAAGCTTACAAATAGAAGGAGTGGAAGAGGATGAACAGGAAAGTGGAGACAGGAGGTAGATAAGCAAAGAAAGTTCAGTTGGTCAGCTACCTTAAATTACACACAAGGTCATCAACACCCGATACGACAATGCAAAACTCAGCGAATCACAAATCAGAAATGCTCCAATTTTGGCTGGGGAAAAAAAAAAAAAGCATCTTTTTAGGTTTTCTCACTTGTTTTTAAAGAATCATTTTCATGATAGAGATGTGTCTAAGGATTAATATTAGTGCCCTAGGGAATGTCTCAGGCCACCAGAGCAGTACACAGCTTTGGACAAACACTCCTATCTTGCTCCGTGGGAACAGAAGTTTCTCCTTACCAAATGTGGTTATCTGATTGTTAGAGGTGGAGTAGTATAACAAAAGGCATGGCTTTGGCTACAGTCCATCTCAGAGAAGGCTGTCTCCAATTCCTTCTTGAAAATGCCAGGCCGGACCAAACGGGTCTTTTACAGTTGGGCCAATCACATGTGCTTTGGGGATTTTACATCTTCAGAGAACACGTCGGTTGTGTCCATCAGCAGAAGCTACAACTAGGGTATCAGCAGAAAGATGCGGGAAATGGGCAAATCCCTGACTGGAGGAACAGTTGTGGAAAATTTGTCAAAATAGCTGAAATTTATAGAAAGGAAGGAGAGTTGTGAACAACCGTAGCTGTACACAAGAAACTGAACGAAAAGGGTGAATCCGTGCTGGGTACTGCACAGCTACCTGTGTCATAGCTTAGGAACAGAAGCAGAAGAAAAGGAGGAATTTCAGAAGTTTCAGACTACATTGAGTAATAGATTCCCAAGCTGATATATGATTATAATAGGAACAGATCTCATTAGGTAGTTGGGTTAACACAGTAAGGCTGCAGTGAGTGCCAGAGGATGAGGGTCTGCACAGGAAAGAAAATACTCCTTCAAAATCTGCCAAATCTTGAGGGCTAACCGCATACAAAGACGTAATCAGCATATTCTGAATTAGCTACCTCCAAAAAGAGGGGAACATGTAAGTACTATAACTTATGTATTAAAAAGTGACCTTGAAAGAGTCAGGTTATGGAGTAATAATGATTTTTTTAAGGACTTCTAAGTAAAACATGGATAAAACCAAAATGTTAGCGCATTAAAACGAGGTAGGTTTGGGAATAGGGAAGTGTTAGTTTGCAGTTCTAGTGGTGAAGGTCCACGGCAGTTATAAAGTGACCAAACTAATTATGAGCACACTTGTAGATCTGCAGAAGGATATTCAGCCAAATAATACTGAAGGCACAGCAGGTATTTCGGTCAAGCGGTAGGTGGCCACTTCAGTGATGTGGAGGCCTGATGGTGGTCACTGATATTCAGGAAGAGCTCAAGGAGGAGTTGCGATAATGGCAGAAGGTGAATAAATTAGTAATTCTTAATAAAGTCACCTCACGTAGCAACAACAACAAAAGGTGGCCGAAGTAAGAACCTGTTGTGAAAGCTTATCACCAAAGGTTCGAAAAGATTGTTTGAAGTGGAAGATGATGAAATAATTAGATGTTATCTATTTTCTGAGAAACTTCAATTAAAATAACAGGGAGAAACTCTCGAGTGAATTAAGAGAAAGCACATTCACACGTGATGCTACTGTGACAAAAGTCAAAGACCGATAAAAAGGTCAAAGTATAAGAAATCAGTAAGACAAGACAGTACATCAGCTGAAGTGTGGACCACAGACCACTGGACCACAGCAGTTCATCATGACAAAATGTACCTTAACATCCCAAATAATTTCCATCTTTATGAGGATGAAAGACAGGAAGGTCATAAAAGGAATTTGCAAAAAATTGCAGTAATTCTCAAGCTATGAAGTTATCCAATGAAATAGCAAGAATGAATTTTTGCGAAAATGCTGGATAGTTTCAAGGCATATTAAAGAAAAGTTAACTAGTGCCTAAAATAACCATAAAACTTTGTCCATGAGCTCAAATTTATAACCAGTTGAAGTGATAATACTTTTTGCAATGTGGTACAGAAGCAGCACGCCCAAACCAACAAGAGGGCTATTAAGTGCTGAAAACAAATGGATTCTCTTTGTGAGGCTACGAGGAGTAGAAGATCTTGGCTTCTAAGTGGGTGCATTCCAGAACTAAATAGGAAATTTATCACTGTTGCTTGAAGTCATATGTAGGGCACAGGGTATTTTATAGGACTGTTTGTTCTAAACAGGGCAGGTAAGATCTCAGCATTATCAGAATCTCCACGCTATTATTTTAAGCACGTTGGACGTTCCCTTTTCATCAGCAAGGGATAACTCTGGTCTTCTTACCTCAACTTGTTTTGTTTTTAAAGAAGACACATTCATTGGGTTTGTCCTTTTGTTTCTACACCTGCATCAAAAATAGTACTCAGACTGAAGAAATACATAAAAACGTGAGCAGACATATTTCAGGAGAAAAAAAAGGAAAGAGTTAAAGAAATTGCTTTTAGTGTTGGTGTTCTCTTAGCCTTCTTTAATGGCACCAGTCCTTCAGGAAGCACTTTGGAATGTGTATTTTTAAAGATTGTCAGAGACCTGTATGAACTGTCATGACTTTTTGAGAAGTAGAGTGACAGGAACAGAAAGAAGCATGGGTTCTGTGAAGACGCTTTTACACCAAGCGCTCATTCTTGAGTCCCATTACAGCAGACTAGAGTGGAGGTTATGTGAGGAACGCATCACGAGAACCTCATACTTTGCATGCAAATGAAGACGAATTGATAAGAGACTTAGAGATGGGAAGGCTATATTAGGAAAGGAAAAAAAACCAACCCTAAAACCAAAACAGTAGGACATAGCCAGTGTTTCCGTGAAGAACAGTAGGATAGTACGCAGGTTGGATAGTGTCAAAGGTTATGCAAAGGTTCAGACACCTAATTTCATCTGGAATCATGGTAAGAAAGTGGATGGGGATATTCAGGGTCACAGGAAGATGACTTGGTACAAAGCGTAGGAGTTTCTTTACATCTGAAGACCGTGCCAAGGGAGCAATAGGGCAAAGTACCCAATCAGCCGTAACGTAGAGATTAGAAATTTGATTGAATGAGAAGCGAGAATTATTTCTCACTTCCAGGAGGAGAACTCTGTATAGGGGCTGTGTAAGAGAAAAGCTGGTGAGCTGTGCATGGAAACTCTAAGCGCAAGGAGAAGATCTCACTATCTTACCTGAGAAATCTGAGTCCCGTGAGACAGCAAGATACAGGCTACATCAGCCAGAGCACACCCAGCATTCAGTCATGGAGCAAAGACCACAACAGAGAGAATGGAAAAAGAGTCTCAAGGAATTAACAGCAGAAGAGCGAGCTGGTGGTGTGACCCTGAGATGCATTCAGTACATGTTTGGTGGTGGAGAACCTGCAGCCAGGCAAATTATGGCTGAGCCTCCCTCAGCCTGAGCCTCCCTCCTCAGCTCTATTCATCGGGTCAGCATGGTTTATTAGCAAAACCTCTTCTGGTATTAGCCTGCCCCCGAGAACAATTACTGCTCTAAATATGAAGGAATAATAACAATGCTAGTTTTATCTCCATATTCTCAATGTTTTTACCAGTTAGAAGAAGATTTTCACACCACTTAGAACCAGACTGTACTCTGAACTCCTCTCGCTTTCTCTCAGTGTAGCACCTGGATGGCCATATCACCCAAATCAAAGTCCTTCAGAAAAACCCAGTCTGGTCTAGAAAACATTTTCATCCTCTCCGTAGGGCATCAAAGGAGAAGCAATATTCAGTGGTCATCATCATCATCATAATTTGAGACACCAACACCTTTGAAGAGGATTGATGACTATTAAGCAAACTATTAACTACAAAGGAAATCTCTGAGACAAATGAAGAGGAGACTACCCTCCATAGACAAGGCAATGAATGAAAAATTACTTCTTGTAATACTTTTCTGATGGCCAAATGCCATCAGACATGAAAACTACTCCAGAAAATGCGAAGAGGAAAATAACATAACCAAAGCCCAAGTCCCTGGTGCCATCGACGGAAGTCATGCAACTAATCGTCTTTTCCCTCTAGTCATCGTTTCATTGCAATAATGCACTGAGCAGCGCTAATAAGCTAAAAAGGAAGCGTGCTGCTAATGATGATTATCATTTGTGTTACATTAAAAAAATTAGTTCAGGGAGTTGGTAATGGATTCAACTATCCGTGAATGACTAGTTACCATAAACAGCCATTTTCTGCACAACATTTGCATTCCATATTAAGCCAGAAACAATTCCTGTTACCTAGAATAAAGAAAGCATGAGCAAAATCTGAGAATCCACAGCCCACAGATAGCAAATACTCTTGCAGTCCCCTTTAGCAAAGATCAGTCTCTGTACCCTGAACCTCTGAACTTGTTCTTGCAACAACTGAGTGATGGTCAGACTAAGCAGCCTTCTCTACAGGCTCACTGATATGCATCACCCTATGTGTATCACTTACATAGATCGGAAAAACTTGTTAAAAATCTCCGTGTTCTTCTCTGGTTTCTGATTTTGCGTCCAGCAGAACACTTGGGTGAGCCTCCCCGCTCTATGTAAATACTACTCATCTTGAGCTGAGGTTATGCTGCTTCGTTTCTTGCTCTTTGCATTACTGTATATAAGTTTTCAGTGTGTTTGTAGATGATGAACTAACAGCTATTTTTTTAGCTGATAATTTGTCAAGGAAAACACGATTTGAAAAAATCGTGAAAAAAAAACTGAAAAGTTTTGGAAATAAGAAATTATTCTGTGTAAGACAATGCACTAACAAATTATATCCACTGATAAATTTTCTAGATTTACTGTGACTATGGGCTACCTTCCTCACAACTACTTATGGTCTCCCTTTAGTATATTTAATCTTTCCTGTATTTGTGTGTAAGGTGCTAGAATACAAACTGACAACGCATGATTCCCTGAAACAGCTGAAGAGATGCTCCCTTGGTGCTCCTATCCATTTTAAAATACGAAGGAAATTTAACTAGATTCTTACATTTTCATGGAAATTTAGCAGTGGGACATATTTGGCTTTGCACTGTAGGCAGGCAAGGCAGCTAAATTCCATGCACAGCCCCTGGGCGTGTTTTTCTAAACCCAAGCCAAACCTCAGATCATCACGCAGGTACACAAAGTTCTTTCAAACCGAAGCAAGTACTTGGCCAAACGTTTGAGCATTAGCATTAAGGGATCTTTGCATCTGTTTACTTGTTCTTCGACTCGAGATCTGCTATAAGCATGTTATCCTTCGTAACGCTTCTCTACTAATGGTTATCCTCCTGTTGGAGATGGCAAGCTAGGGCTTGAAAAAATGAAGGGAACTACCAAGAGCTGTCCGGGAAGCCCAATGTCAGGAAGAGGCAGAAGCTGGCCAGCTTACACAAGTCTGTGTGCCTTTAATGCTGGTTTTCTGCCAAGCTTTATTACAGAGCAGAGAATACGCATTCAAAAGCCAGGAGGCAAATGGAGAGTGAGAATGTCTTGGATCTTAAACATTTGTGGACAGCCAACAGAACTTTCGGAGGTTCATTTGATAAGAAGAAATTGTGACAAGAACAACCTGGAAAGGGCCCCATAGCCCCCATGTGTAGGGGCTTATGGCCAAAGGATTTTTTTTCTTTAATATTGCTTTATGTACATTCAAAATCACGTGCTGGATTCTAACAATCTTTATATGTATGTAAGCACCGTGGTGGTAAAGAAGGTTGCATGCTTTTAGCTGTGGATATTTTAAACCAAAACACCGCTTCAGTGTAATCATATACAGTAAATCATTACGAAAATACTACTGGGGTCGGGTCAGTGGACTCCCCAGTAGTGGCTTTTCCTGCTTTAGTACATCCCTCGCTGAGCTTTAGCACGCACACAAAGCAAGATATGAGCACCTAAATGCCATGTCAGTTTGGATTATGCTACTTTGCCATTTACGCTGTTTCACGCCCCACTGATAGCTTGTCACCCTTCTTGTGCACTAATTTCCATCTGTCGGAGATGCCAGAATGCTGCTACCAAGAGATCAGCGGGATCAATCAGTTCGATAAGGTTGTCGCATACATAAGCAAAACTACGTTTGTAGTTTTCTATTGATGTGGAAGTCTGGTTGCACAAACCAGAAATCGAACATAGAGGTTTCCTATGAGTTATGGGCACTTGAATTTAAGTGCCATTTAAGATATCCACATTCCATTTAAGATATCCTCAAAAGTCAGTTAGTTTTCGTTTGGAGCCCCCTGGTTTTACTTTGAGGCAGCTTGACACGAGGTACAGTCAGCTACAAACTAACTGAGAGCGGAGACAAAAATCATCACTGATACAGCTGATAGGTGTTTGATGCAAATATTTCTCTGTCATAGGCCCTGCAAAGGTTGCTAGAGTTGTTCTTTTGTTGCGATGAGTAGCACGGGGATCAAAATGGGCATTTGGTCTGGAAACCGGCGTTCATGACCAAAACTCAAAGGATCGCCAGCAGCCACGCTCTGACTTTGCGACATGGGCAACGTTCTCTATTCGTGCTGGGCTAAAACTCCATTGAAGTCAACAGGCATAGACAGTATTTAAAGAAGGTCAGTCAGTCCCATTTTAACAGTAAATTGAGAACATTTTGTCTAAGGAAAGACATTTTGTGTAAATAGACAGAATAAAAACAATAGTGCAATGTAGATATTTCACCTAAAGAAAATTTTCTTCCTTGAAATATTCCTATTTATAAACAAGCACATGAATCTTTAGTAACCAAATGTAGGGAAAAAAAAAAAAGATTCTACCCTTCTCAAAAAAATTATTGGTTTAGTCCCATCTATTTTTAATTTGCTGAAGTTGGTACCTTAGCATCAATGTCGCTCGGGGCTACGTAGTGCATCATCCATTTTCTTTCTTCGTTTTCCAAGGGGCTTGGTTTGCTGCTTGAATGCTGTTCAAGGAGGGAGAACAAGGGGTAAGAAAAAGAGAGTAAACACCAATTTTTCTACTTATCTCAACTCGTCAGTGTGGAATTGCAATGTGGAACGGGCAGTTTGCACCTCCTCATGGTTTGCAGTGGATAAAATGAACGTGCCAGGGAAGAGGCAGCTGTTTCTGTGCTATATGGAAAGATACTGACTCCAGGTTCTCATAGCTGCAAATAGCCAAGGAAGGACAATCTTGTTTTCTTAGAGAATTAGGTTGTACAGGTCACCGTGAATTTGACCTGTTTATACTCTGGGGACAAATCTGAATCGAATACTCAGAGACTCCTGCCAGGGTTGTTCTGTTTTCCACTTACCTGAGAGAAGGCAGAGGTTGATGCCATCAAGAATGCTGCTGCATTAAAAGCTGGTGCTGCGAATGGCAACTGACTTTAAGGTTCCGCAGTTGCCGGCGCCTCCTGAAATGGATTTGCAGCCTTGAAGATTGTCAGAAGTTGCTGAGCAGGTGTTTTATTGCATTGAGTCAGAGCTCCACCCCTCCATGACTTCTGAAACAGGAGGATTTCCCACACTCATTACTTGTCCAAAGAGCACGTCTGTTGTAAGATGTGAACATTCAGATTTGCAGGTCTTGTGACTGTGCAGGGCATGCTGAGAGACCGAATTCTTCCCACCTGGGGGCTCGTGGAAATGTAATCACAGCGGTAACCTGTTTGATGGTCTGGTAGAGGTTGTCTTTGAGAGGTAACCTTACGGCAATAGTCTAAAAGCGATGACAGTAATAGCCCAACGGACACATCTACCTATTGTCTCCATGCAAAGACCCTGAATTCCACAGACTATTGCCTCCATAATAAAAAAAAAAAAAAAAAAGATGAGGAAGATCATTAGAAGGAAGTCATTTCTGTCTGAAGATATTAAGAACTCTTCTGAAGCAGTATTTTTCCCTGAAAAATGCTGTTGTGTCATGATTTGTGCATACTTGTTTGTCTTTATTGTAGTGTTCTGCTTCAAAAGAGGTGAAAGAAGGGAGAAGTTTGAAAAGCAACATTTCTGTGCTCCCTAAAACACAATATATCACTTTTCAATTTGAAATGTTTTACTTATTTCTGGGCTTTACATCTACTGTAGAATGCATCTTAACAAATTTAAATGAGGTTCAACATTTCACCTTCAAAAGCCATGAAACGCTTCAACAAACTTAAATAATTTCATGTTTTAGGAGACTTCAATTCTTCTTCTTCTTCCTCTTTTTTCCCCCCCAATTCAGAACTGTCATTTTCTGATGCAAAAAACCATTCAGATATCCGAGCAACTTCATTCAGATCACCAGCCAGCTGGTGATCATTGGAATTTAATGGGCTGATCCTGCACATTTTAGGGTTTTTTTAATCTAAAGCTCAGTGATTAGATTTTCTAATCCATTATGCAAGCATCACTAGGCACACGTATATTTCTATTGAAAATCCTCCCAAACGATTTAATGTCGTGCTTATGAAACGACTTGAGATTAGTAGGATGACAAAGCATGATGCTTCCCAGTGGAGACCTGGCTAAGTATGAAATCACAGCCGCGCTGACTGTGGCAATGAGTGTTGTACAAGGAGCTGGACTGGCAGAAACTAGACACAAACCCGGTCCCTTCTACCAGTTTCATTACACACTTACACGCACAGAGGGATCAATGTGAAAAGCTGGTGTTACAAGGAGAACAAGTTAAAACAGTTTGATCATCCTACCTGCAGTATTCCGTCCTTGCAAAAGTTTCATTTCTTAGGTCTAATATTATGTCTACATTTTGTGTGGATTTGTTTTGGCTTTTGGGCTTTGGTTTGTTGTTGTTGTTTGGTTGTTGCCTTTTTGTTTTGTTTTTGGTTTTTTTATTTTGGTTGGTGGTTTTATAATTAAATAAGCACATTTATCACACTGTGCAAGGGAAAAGTTTGCTGGGAACTTCCTTTCTCACCTTCATCATATTGAAACTTTTTGATGGAAAAGGAACTGCTTAATTGAACCAGAATTAGATAAACTACAGCAATAGGCAAAAGATGTGACAAGCTCTCCCAAGCTTTGGCCGATGCTTTGCTTAGGAGGAGCACTTGCACTTATGTAAAAAAAATTAGAATCTGCTTTTTTTTTTTCTGTAAAAATGGTGACCAGAAGCCACTTAGAGGAAAGTAACTGTGCCCACAAAAGCACACACCTTCTCTACTTCTTCTGCTACAGCCTGTCTGTATCCGTGGTTGAAGTGCCCAGAAGAGGTGCGGTACCACAGCAGAGGGATGAGTACTTTAGCTACAATTTCTTTGTAATGGTAATTTGTAATCAAAGGTTATCAGCTCCAGGACCCGTTTCAGCAATGGAGGGAAGCTAATGGGTGTGAGGTTTTTGCATGAGAGCTGGTTTTCATTTACATGTGTCATATTGTCCCTTCGGTTTTAAGACAAAAGGAAATGAAGTGGGGTAGAAGCCTCCAGCATCCCTTAGGAAGGTGACTAAGAGTTGCTTGTTGCCTAACAACTAACTTCTTTCCTGACTCAAGCCTTCCTGATGTGAAATACCTGTTCTTTAAGCTCAAGTCAGAGGCAGCCAAAGGTACCTTTGACTCAAAGCTGAAACTGGTATTGAGTTTCCTGAATTAGTTCAAAGTTCATCTTGCTTCTTGCTATGAAGCCCAATTGCTTTTGAGGCAAACAGCCTTTTCACAAGGCATGCACTTAGAATAGGCTTGACGTCACCTAAATTAGGTAATCTAAAAGTTAGACTTCTGGTCGAAGCCAGGTGCCAGTGTTCCTGTGTACTGAATGGAGAAAAAAGCAAGCGTGGCAACATGGGTAGTCAGTAAGCCCCCCTGTACCAGATTCTTCTGGAGAAGCCTGGTCATACTTGACACCTGATTTCTGAATGGCTGAAGGTAGGTGAGGTGACTCCCACCCTGAGTAATCAGCATATCCTCTTTAACCACTTGTTTCCACAGTTACCGACGCTGAGGGAACCCAACATTGAGGAACTTGGTTGTGTTAACACGCGATTCACCGTTGGACAAAAGCTCTATTAGCATATGAAGGAGAAATCATCTCCTGGATTCCTTCAAATTCAAAGAAGAGGTTTTGAGATAACCCAAGGTGACAGAGGATGCAAAATGTAATGCTGCAAGTCCCAGTACGACTTCCTGCCATACTCCAGTTTGGGCCCTGTGATCGTGAACAGGGCAGTTTGCCTTGGGACTGCCATTCATAAAGCACAGGCTGTGCAGCGGTGGCTCATGCCCAGGCATAATAAGGGAGAAACATGAGGTCGAGTTTACTGTGAAACCCCCGGCTGCGATGTGTGGAAGTTGAACAGCTGCTTCGTAAGCGTCCGAGACGTGTTTGGAACAAATGGGGAACGTCAAAGGGAAGGACAGAGAGGAGAGGACTGCTGCAACTATCGGAAGGTCCTGCAATCCTGACATGTGGGACAGACCCCGAGTTGAAATGATACATTTAGTGCAGCTCAAGGAGCAGAAAAACTGTGCCGGGTCATCCATTATCAGATACCCACATTAATGGCCATTCTGGAGTCTGTCTGTCTGGAGAGATGCAGATCACCCAAAGTTGCTCTGCCTTGAACTGGTTGTCATTTGAGCCTTTTTTCCCTACTTTTTCTTTTTCCTGACTAGTCTGACAGTGTCTAAGACTGCAATCAACATGATCTAAAACTACAACCAATGACTGAGCTGGACCAATTTTAACATTAATGCTCACATATGTGTGTTGGATGAGAGTTAATTATTCAAAGATTTATTAAAGTGACAGCTAAGTGACTGCTGACAGTTAAAATATCAGCTAGATTGCATGTTTTCTTTGGACTTTTCTCAATCGTTGTCAATGATAACCCTCTTCAGCCTCTTCCCCATCCTTTCCAGCTCCCCTGCAGCCTACAGACTCTTCTTTATGTCTCATCCCGATATCGTGGGCTTTTTCATATCATGCCCTAGCAATGTCATCAGCCCCTCTTGCTTCAGCACAACTTCCCTCAGATTTCCCAGGCCATCTTTCTGAACACAGGAGAAAGGGAGGGTCCAGCTTCCCTGAAAGCCCTTCTGGTTTACTACTGGTTAGTATCTTTACTAGAGACAGCCACCTTCTATTCCCCAGTGATACAGGAAGATGCAGCTACTGTGACTTACAGCAGTATGATGCTCCAGGCATCTTAAAAGTAATAATACATGGTGACCCATTGGAATAAGAGCAAAAATGTTCAAGTTCATGCCAGGAATCAAGAAATCATAGCAATCTCCATGACAGCAGTGCCAAATATAATTCACAAGAATTGGGCTTTAATATGGCAATGGCTGTGCAACTTTGCCTGATCCACATTATTGCTGCCAGTGACCCATATGCCCTTATTTTAGTAAGATAAATATATTAGTCACTATGAGAAAGGTATGTATATATTTATCCATAATTCAAATAAGAAGACATTAGGACAGAAAAAATGAAGTGGCTTGAGAAAATTTGGACAATAACGTTAGATCAACAGAAAAATGGGTGTTTCTGTCTACCAGGAGTAATATATTGCGTTTAGGAGGGGTCTGTATGCTCCGCACCATAACAAATATGGGATATAGGTATTCATTTTTACATATGTATTAACTTTAGCCAAACTCAGGGAAAACCTGAATTCAGAAAATATTTCAGAAAGAGTCCAAGAAGTACTTAATGTCCTGGAAAAATACCGACAGTAGCTCACATGTGCCAGGTTATTTCATCTGGCTATCCTTACGCAGAACATAACCTCTCTCCTAATAGATCTGACCGGTGTGAGACCTGTGCACGTGCATAAGGGTGGTACCATTTTATTACTGAGCTTATGTATAAAGTTCTGAAATTAGTCTTTCTTTCTGTAAGTCATGCCCTGTGTAGGATCCTAGCTCTTCCTACAGTCACCATAGCCTCCCATCAAACACTAACAGACTTTGAGACTACTAAAGCAACTTATCCTGCAATAACTGCCTTCTAAACCTTTTCAGCTGCAGTAAGTTAACAGTATCTTGGTATCTTAATAAAACCAGCAAGTGCTGGTGAAGTACACCTTTGAGTTTCCTTTTCTTGTCTAACATATGGGGCATCCCATGCTATTGTCAACTTTGAAATTCCAGTGTTCCTTGCAGCTAGCTCCAAGGAATAAAGTACATTGTAAGAATCTAGTCCGTGCGTAAAGCTGTTGTTCACCAGAGTGCATTTGCTGACTGTAGAGAGAAAGGTGGTTTCCCATGAGGACCGTCATTTGATAATCCCAGGCGGTATCAAGGGACCCCAGTGCAGATGACAGGTTTGCCATTGGTTCTGGCAGTTCCTCAAAGTCTTCCCCATTGCTAAGCAGGATCCCTTTTACTTCCTCAGTGTGAAGGCAATCACGACACCTTTCTGAGCACATTGCCTTTTCAGCCAACAGTGGAATAGCCAGTGCGTATCAGCAGACAGCAGGAGACGGCTTTTCTCTGTGTGGCAATAGCTCTGGTTTTAGTATGATGAAATTCCTAAATTTTCTGTCAGTTTCTATGTTATGGAAGAGGATAGGACAGTGCGCTGTGAGACCAGAGCCCACATCCGATGCAGTACTATGAGAGAATGAAGTCTCGCCCTCCTAATTAACCGAGAGGGACAGAAACAGCCAAGAGATATTACCTCAGAAGATGCAGCTCTGTTCTCCTCCACAACCCGGGGCAGGTGGCCGCCTCCAATATGAGAGCCCTGGCAAGAAAACACAAGCTATGGGAAAAGGACATCCTTAGAGAAGGCGTAACCAACCGACACAAGACTGTCACTGTGGGCATTTCCCGACCTGCTCCCAGGCTGCACAGGAAGAGGAAGCACAGGGTTAGTTGATGCACGCTCTCCAGCTAATCTTGCAGTGCTGAAATTCCTGGTGCCTCTTCCTTGCATGAGAAAGGCACAGCTGTTGTAGAACTGCTTGCATCCAGTATGTTTCCACGTGTGCAGAAGCCGTGTTCCCATTGCCGTGCTGATTTCAACCTTGTGACCCATTGTGCAATCTCAAGAGCTGTGCATGGCAGCGTATCTTGCCTCATATGGAGTGTTGTCACTGGGAGGATGGAGTGACAGCCTTTCCAGGGCACCTGGTAGGTCATGTAAGCAGCACTTAACAAACCTGTGCTCTGCTGGGAGTCACAGGGACACCCCACAAACCTGCGTTTTGTGCCATCTGCAATGGAGCTATCGTCCGTGCCTTGTGCCAGCTGCCCACGGGATGTGGTCGCCGTAATGCTAAATGCTTGACTACACACGGCCGCTGACAAAACAAAGCCATTTCTCAGGGAACCTCAAAAGGCTTCGTAGCTGTCTGGGGAGCCGAGCGTGGGAGAATTTGGGGCTGGTTGGCAAAGAGTCCAGCACGCTTCCGCTGAACGAAACACAAACCTGTACAGGAACCTAGTGCCGACGCTTTCCCAAAAAAGGGCTGATCACAACAGTTAAACTGTGTTAACAGCTCCATGTGGGAAGACTTTAAAGAAATAATTGCAAAACACGTTAAGGAAGTGTTTCAGAAATGCGTAAGGAAAGAAACATTCTCCAGGAGATCGAGATAGACAATTATGTAAGTACATCCTATTACATGGTAAATTAACTCACCATTGCAACATGATACTGTGCTAAAACTCGGAGACATCAAAGACAAGCGTAACTCTTAGGTCAGGTTAAGAAAACACAGATTAAAGAAAGACGAAGTTGTACTGGCGTACACTGCTGAATATTCATTAGAATAAATGTAAGGGAGCCACGTGTTACCAAAGCATGTGGAAACCTGTCTAAACAGCTATTGCATGCAAATCTCACATGTTTTCGATATTTTCACCCTATGTGATGTGATGACTAAAACCTACTCAGTTAGATCACATTGCACAGGTATGATGTGAAAGAAAAATTAATTATTCCCTGTATTTCCACAATTCCCTGCATTTCCAAGACAACGATAAGGTCAGACGAGCTGTTAGTAAAAAAACTTGTGTGATTAATAAAGAGAAATCACTGTTGCTTTGAAGGCTCAACATTGCAGCTTCGTGCTAAAAACCAGCGGGAAAGGTCTGGGTGGGCTCTGGAGGCATATCTATCTGTTACTACTGCAGCTGAGGAAATCCCAGTGGTATGATGTGAACTACCCCAATTTCACGATTTTGGCTGAAAGCCTCTTTCAGAGAAGATAAGGAGGCAGCAGCTGGATGAGAGAAAGCAATGCACAGTGCATGGGAAAACAGGAAATAAGAAACTTTTGACATAAAACTTACAGAACATAATGAAAAGCATGGTTTCCAAGGGCGACAAGAGGATATGCATATGTATATATGTAAATATAAAAGAAATGTGTATGAGGAGAAAACAAAATCCTATCAAAGGTCTATACTTATTACTTAATAGAGATAGTGAAATAATTACTAGTGGTGCAGCTAAAGCAGGAATGCTAATAGAACACTTGTGTTCTCCTGTTGGGAAACAAGAAACTTTACATGCTTCATCAGTGAGTATTATGGACTGCTTTGCAACACATTGCCATCGACTGCATATTAAGACAGAACAGATATCATTCTTACCAACTACTTCCAGAAGTGTAATCTAGGAGGATTCTTGACGGTCTATAGGTCAGCTATTTTAATTCTTGGCGTACTGCAGAACTGCAGAAAATGGAAGGTGAACATTGCGTCAACTTTCAAAAATAGCAAGGGGGGATGTAGTGAGGTGCCGGTAGACTGGTTACCCTGGCTGCCATTGCAACAGTGGTCACAATGTCTGATTAATTAAAAATCAATTATCGTATATTACCACTCTTGGTTCTCTTGCTGTTACTCAAAATGTGATAGTCGTACACAACAAATGCTCCCTAAAGTAGTTAATAGCAATACCTATTTTAAATCAAGGGTTAGTTTCAAGTTACATACATTCTTCTCGTGTCTTCCATATGTTCTGTACAGCATTTGTTAATGTATGCCAGTTTATATTAAATACAAGTTTCAGCTTACAAAGCAATTATACACTGAAGACTGCCCTCCACGACACACGGGAGTGTTTTCCCCAAAAAAGATTGGTGACGTGTAATTAGTGAGCCTCAGGACAGTCATTAACTAGTACAATTTACTGTCTGGACAGCAGATGGTTCCGCCCCGTCAAATTCCATAGGTATGTGTGTGTGTATACGTATATATATATATAAAAACACCCGGGGAGATTTTGTGTAAAAATGATGTCTAAAACCCTTTCCATGAAGGCAGAAATAAGGGACCTACCTGATTTGCATATGAACTGAATGCCTAGCCAAATGGTTCAGCAGAGATCTTAAGAACTATATAGCTGGGAAATAAAAGGATAGGAAAAAAGGACGGGAAAAGCTGAGGTACCCTGTAAGTTGATGAGCAGTTTTGGTAAGCCCTGAGATACCTTCTGGAAGCCAATCGGTACAAAATAGCGGGGTTTTTTAATGCGATGAAACTGATTTTGTTTTGTCCTGCAACTGCAGGCTTTTTCACTTATAGCCTATCGTGGAAAGATAGTAAGATTTTGCTATGTGAAGATTGAAAAAAGGATATATTACTAAGGTTAAGAATTTGTTAGCTAACTGATTTCAGAATTACTCCTCAGGAAGAAACATCACTGAAAAAAAGTTTGCTTCTGAGGAACTTTTAAGAGTTTATCAGTCTCAAGCTCTATTCAACATTTTCATGAGTGGTTTGGAAACAAACGTGACACCCTGCCTTGGCCAGGTTTGCAGGAGAAGGTTGATGGAGTGCTACGTAATACTGAGGAGAGGGCAATTGTACAGAACGATCTGACCTGCTTGATAAACTGGCCCGATTAACCACAGTTAATTCTAGTGCACCGAAGTGTAAAGTTATGATTAAAGGAATGACAAATGTGTGTTACAGGTTACTCCCCCTTACGAAAGCGAAGACTGTAGTGTGGCAAACTCACTCTCAGCTTCTGGAAGACAAAGAAGTCAGCAGAAGTCTCTAATGGCAATTAAGGACAATTAGATTCTGTATATAGAACCTGAGAAGTCATTTATATGTATGAGTATAACAAGGCAACGTTCATCTCAGTGTATAGCAATAGCGGGAAGGGTACTGGAGTCTGCACTGATAAAGGGGCAGTGAGGAGTTGGAGGGAGTGCAAGAACAGAGGTACAGCTGGATATAGTAAATAAAGGGGTTTTTATCCTGATAGCTTTAAAAGAAGGATCGTTTTTCTTCAAGATAGACTTTGGTCAGCCACAGGTGATCAGGATTAATGAGTAACTGCATGACAGGTAACAGGTCTGGCATTTGACAAGTCTAACAAGATGATCTGATGGTACTTGTGGCTTTTATAAGTCTATGAGAAAAATAAGGTAAGTGATCTAGTACAAATCCAACATGGTATTACTTTGTTCCTCGACAGCCTAATAGGAGCTAACCAGAGTTAAACAATTGAAGAGCTCTGTACAGTGTTATAAAATGGACTTATTGAAGAATTGCAAGCTGGTAGGACCATTTAGCAAGCAACAATGGGAAAACCATCCCCCAGAAAACTGTCCCTCAGTGTTTTGCTAAAGGCTTATCATTATATGCTTGCAAACAAGGATGGCAAAGGATGCAAACAACCTCAATATCCTTCCAGGCTTCATTAGCTTTGCCCACTAAGAGCTTCACAGGCCTTCCTCACCTCTCCTAAGACCTTCTAGTCTTAGTTACCGAAGCCTACTTCTGCTCCTCCCTGAAATTCCTGGTTTGGTTTCACACGTGAGAGGTGTAAAAAAGTCTCTTTCAAGCTTGTCGACTCTTGAGTTAGGTCTGACTAGCAAAACCATGCCCCAGAAAAACGTTTAAAACTAGACATTTTACAAATGACCAGTCATGTAAAAGGTCCTATCCATCTGGGGGGCATCCTAGAAGAAAAGGCAAGCACAAACCACATGGGAGGTACCCAGCTCCCCACTGATGTGTGAACAACTGATGCTGGAAGCACTGGTGATGCTCAGTAAGGAGTACCCATTGTAACGGTAAGAACCATCCCTTGAGAGGTCCACACTGACTGTGCAAAGAAAGCAAACTGGTCATGAGAAAATCAGTGCAGACCAACTACAAGAAGTCCAATCCTCAGAGTTTCATTCTGGAAGGATAAATGCAAAGTGAAGAAGAGCCGAGAGACAGAACCTGTCCATAATCCACAAAAAATATCTTCTGAGAATCTACCCTGGGCAAACCACACTGTTAAAGATGGTTTAACAGCAGCACAGAAATAAAAGCTTGACTACATCTGGAGAGCTCTCCTACAGGGACAAGGCAGGCATCTCACAGACACCCCTCCCAGCCATTGACACTCCTCCTCCCCTGGATTTTAAAATAGGTTATTGCACAGAACATTTTTGTCCTTGGCTGGCATGTCTTTACAGAAACACCGTGTCCTGCTCCCTCTGTCAGGCTCTGTTGATGCTATTTAAAGGCTTCAGAGTGACATGACTCAGCCAAGCACACTGTGGAGCACACTTTATCTACTCATTTGGAAAGTAGAGATAAAATCCTGCACATGACCCTTGAAGAGTGGCTGGAAGCCACAGAGACCACCCCAACAGCACCCCACCCTGCTACCAAAACATCATCATGTAAACCCAATAGAGAGTCCTGTACACCAGGCACAAGTATAAATTGGGACAGGAGTGGCTGGAGAACAGCCCTGCAGAAAGGCATCTGGGGGTGCTGGTCGGCTGCAGGCTCAGCAGGAGTCAGCAGAGTGCTTTGGCAACAAGAGGGCAAACCACATCCTGGAGTGCATCAAACACAGTATAATCAGCTGGTCAAGAGAGGTGATTATCCTGCTGTATTTGGTGTTGGTACAGCCTCACCTGGAATACTCTGTGCAGTTCTGGACCCCACAACATAACAGAGATGTGAAGGTTCTTGAATGCATCCAGAAGAGGGCAACAAAGCTGGTGAAAGGGCTGGAAGGCATGTCCTACAAGGACCAGCTAAGGACTTTGGGCTTCTCTAGCTTGGAGAAAAGGAGGCTGATTGCTCATTGCTCTGTATGGCTTCCTGAGGAGAGGCAGTGGAGAGGAAGGTGCTGAGCTCTTCTCCCTGGTATCCAGTGACAGGACACATGGGAACGGTTCAAAGCAGCACCAGGGGAGGGTTAGACTCCACATCAGGAAGCATTTCTTTAGCAACAGGGTGGTCAAACACTGCAACAGGCTTCCTAGAGAGATGGTTGATGCCCCAAGCCTATCAGCATTTAAGAGGCCTTTGGACAACACCCTTAACAACATGCTTTAACTTGGTCAGCCCTGAATTGATCAGGCAGTTGGACTAGATGTTTGTTGTAGGTCCCTTCCAATGGAAATATTCTATTATTCTATTCTATTCTATTCTATTCTATTCTATTCTATTCTATTCTATTCTATTCTATTCTATTCTATTCTATTCCATTCCATTCCATTCCATTCCATTCCATTCCATTCCATTCCATTCCATTCCTTCTGCAATCAAAAATATTTAACACTGAAATGTAACCACAGGTGGTTTTAGTAGGCTACAAATTGTAGATGCTCTACTGTTACGTATGCTGAGAAACTCAACACACCCTAAGCTTCATCTTCCAACCTAACCTTCTAAAAGTAGTATAGGATTAAAAAAAAAGAAATGCATGTATATGTTGAGTAGGCTTTACTTACTTTGAGATATTTGTCACATGCTGTAAAAATAGGATGGTCCTAATTTTATTATTGCTTTCAATATTACTTTGGCTAATAAAATAGATACGTATGAAGAATTAGGGAATTTCTACTGTCAGTAACTGAGAAATGAATGCTCTGGGAGCAACATAAACTAACTCATTTGGTCTGTAAAGTGTTAGTGTGTTTTATGTTATTAATTCAATATAAAGCATGGGTTACCTGCAATGAACTTAATCAAGATAAGTTTATTCATGTGTTTGGAATTAAATACTCTTGCATACTCATATTGCTGTGACTCTGTGATCCAGGTTTGCATGTTTTTAATCTCATGAGGCTATTTCTCTACCTTTTTTTTTTTTCCAAGAGTTACAAACAAGTAAATCATCTTAATCCTAGGGAACAAATCAGGCAGTGAGAAGCATGCATGAGGAGCTGAAGGATCTTTCATATGGGTGCAAGCAAAGTGCTCCTTTGTATCCTCCCTCCTGGGAACAGTGACAAAAGCCTACGTTAGACAACCTCTGCTCATGGCACATTTGGCCCAAATGGGAAAACAATGCCATGTGCGTTCATGTCTGTGCTGGGTTTGGTGCAGAGCCAGTCCAAGAGAAATCACAGCTCGGGAGGCACAGATCCTCCCACAGAAGGTTTCTGCAGAGAACTTCCCAGAGCTTCCAGGGACCGCTGTAGGTCTGCACCTTTCTTGACTTCTTCACACCTGGCACAAGGCTCACAGCAACACTGTAGTTGAAATAAATTTTTACTATCTCAAGAGGGAAAAAAAACATTCCTGAAGCAGGATATCTTCTTTAGATGTTCTACTGCAAAATACAAAATATTCCCTCTAGCACCAAAACCATGTTTCCTTTCTCCCCCATGTGGGTGCCCCCTAATTCTGCAGGTACCAAGCTCGTGCAAGACCTAGCCAACAGCAAGGGCAGGCAGAGCTGATGAATGCAAGGGCCTGCACATCCGTGCTCTTGGTTTGAGGTGGCTTAAAGCCAGAGTGTTGTTCTGTTCAGCTTGTATTTCTAATTACTACACTACTACCGCTCACATCAGGGGTGGGAAGGGGGACAGGTAGCCAAGAAGCAGTGAGGAAGCTCATAGAAGAACTTGGCAGTCAAGCAGTGGAGGAGTTCATCACCACTCTTTTGCTTTCTCGGTTGATCTGGTACCTATGTCCTGTGCCTCCTCTGCCTCTGACCGAAACCTCCCTTGGAGGCGATCTGTGCCCACAGGATGCCATATGACGTGTGGCTTGCTTTCTCTTAATGCTTGCTTCCAATGTACCTTGGTCTCAGTCACAAACCTGGCCGACAGGCTGCTGCTTGCCCCTCTACCACCTGGCAAACACAAAACACAAGCTGAGTTAACAAAATACGCTTTTAATGTGGTCTGCCCTGAACATGTTAGACTCAAACATTTCAAACTCTTTCTCAAGGCAGCTGGCACCATGCTCGTTATCATCTTAGCACCTTCTTTATGGCTGCCCATCCTCTGTACCACACAATGACTTGCACTCCACTGTTGTAGCTGATTTGCAATTAATTGCTGCAGTGAAATTCTTTGGAGAAAAAGGTTTCGCTCCTGTCACTTCTTTGTTCATCTGGGATTGCCATTTAGTGGAATTGAGCAGGAATCCTTTGAACCCTGCTGGCCGATCGTAAGGGAGCTTCAGTCTCTCGGCAGGTTAAGGGATGAAAAAGCATCCTCCCTTGTCTGACGTTATTTCTTTGTCTGCCTTTTCCGTGCCACTGCTGTGTGCAAGGCCTGTATGATGAGGTCTTTGTTATTCAGGATGTTGTATTCACCCAGCTGAACCAGGCAGTCATACGCCTTCTTAGTGTATTGAATTGAATATGTTGAATAAGGGGAACAGCAGCCGTAGAGATCAACCTTGCCATCTTCCATCTCTGACTCGGAGCGCTTCTGACCTAGGAGACAGGGGCGACAAGTCACTGATGAGAGACGGGAGTTACTCTGGTTACAAGCAAGCACATTCTTAAGGGAGCAGGGAAAGGAGGTGTCTCTCTGCAGAGAGAGTTCATCATCTAAATTACTCCTGTGGGTTTAAATTTTTTATAAAAAAATAATTCCTTTTCAAACTGACAGCTCAGTCCCTGGCACAGGTGGATATGAGCTGCTTCACATGATGAGGGGAGAAAAATGGTGCTTATCCCTCTTACATAGGTCTACACTGCAGTTCTGAGCTGTACCTGTGGCTCACATGGGTTCCTCAAAGCTCCCTGCAGTATAGCTAGCTCAGGTGCTGAAACGGCACAGCCACAGCATCAAAGCAGACATGAGAAAAAAAGTAACTTTAAGCAACAGAGAGGTTTGATGTACTGAAATAACAGTGAAGTTCAAGAGTTGGGGTATTAAATATACTCCCTTTAATAGACTGGCCATGATGTCGATCTTTTTTTAACAACTTTGATTACTTACCTGGTGCTTTGTATTTTTGGAAGGTATCATTAATTAGTGGGAAAAATAGCAGTACTGGCGCTCCTGGAGTCTCAGCACCATCAAACAGGTAACACTCCTTCAGGTTTCTCCCGTCGTCTTCACTCAAGTCCACCCTGGGAAAAAGGATTCCCTGCTCTGAGCAGTACTTGCAGGTCTGGTCCAGAGCCTGGATCAATGAACAGAACAGTACTGAGACTTGAAGATTTCAGGGCTCAAGATTTCTGAGTCCAGTAACAAAGAGGGCATCTTCCAAGCTAGCTGTGTGAAAGTTCTGAAACCCTTGTTGGAAAGCACTGCGTCATTGGAGAGAAGGTTCTTGTTTTCCACAAGACAGTTGTATTGTACAAGGAAAACAAATGAGAATGTGGACAGCCTGTGAATGAAGTATCACAGTGCAGCGTAAAGCTAACAACACCAACGGTTAAGACTTCGCAGGAGCAATATAGAAAGCTCGTAACTGGAAAACTTCCAGGTACACAGCTGATAAAGAAGACACAGAGACTGCTTCAGTTCATCTCACCTTTGTCTGGGATCCTGCACTGTAATTTAAATGCAGGATGACGTCCACCTTTCTCTCTGGTTTTAAAAGTGGCATGACGCTTGTATTGATGAAGAATCCTGTATCTACCAGAGACAGGAATTCCTCTGATTGTGTCAGCTGGTTGGGAAAGGTGTCTAACACAGTACCTAAAAGGAAAGATTTTTCTTGCTGGAAGTGCAATAGTGCAAAACCTGTTGGCTTGTTTTCCACTCTTACACCGTGACCACAGAACCCTCACTGGTTACTCTCTTCAGGGAAGGGAGAGGCACTGTATCCCTTCTCTTCTCTCCCAAATCCAGCCACGTGCAGTTATGGACCCGCAGTGGCAACATTCATGAAGGGGGTTTCTTGTGCCTCCCCACCGAGTAGGTCTTCAGAGAAAGGGAGAACCACCGTCAGGACCTGATGTCCCTGTCTGAGGAGGCGTGTGCCACCAGCAAATCATGGGCACGAAGCACAACACCACGTCACGCTGCATCTCAGTGTGCCACAACTGACTGATCTAATAATGATTCTGCCCAAACATGCCTCTAATCCTGGAGAATGGGTTTAATATAAAATCTGGGGGTTTGGGGTTTTTCTGCTTGTTTATTGTTCTCCCCAGGCACACCGATCTTCTGTTACCTTTCCATCTGCAGAAGTGCTTGTTCTCCAGGTAGTCATTATGCATCTGGAAACCCTTTAGGAAGTTGTGCTCCTGGGCAATGCTGAGGCGATCGGTGAGAGCACCACGAAGAGTGCTGCCGAGGAGGCCAGGAGGGGTGAACAGGCAGGTCCTCAGCTCATGCGGCTTCTGCGGTAGGTGGGGTTCCTCCTCTGCACAGGGAAAGGCTGTTAAACTCTACCTGCCTAGAGCAAGGTCATGCCCCAGGATGTCGAAGTAAGTAATAAAAACCAGTGTTTTCTTTATTTAAAAGACCTAGGATGAAAAGACTCAATGAGCTCCAGCGACCAAATGAAAAAGGGAAAAACAAAAAGCTACTCTTACACAGTCCAGACTTGGATAAAGAACAAGACCGGTATCAGGCAGCAATAAAAATTTGCACCAGACCTATGCACACTTGTGGAACAGACTGAATGTAGGCTATGGGAAAGGATAACTTATGTGCTCATATGTATTACAGTAGCTCCTGTTTAATGTAACCGAAATCTTTTTGGTTTAGTAAGCATTTGAAGATCAGTCTTATTATTCCTTAACATTTTACTCATCTGCCAACATCAGTGTTGAGCCCTCAGTGAACACATAGATCAAAGGACTGGAGATTTTTAAATTACCCAATTATGCTTTGGAGTACGAGACTTTGAATCCAATTCCTTCCAGAAAGGCACTGTGGCCTTTGAAGAAAACTCCAAAAAATGCCAAATACACTGTGCGCTTTCCCCACAGCAGATGGATGTGATGGTTTATCTAACGTTAACTGTCTAACGATAAATTCACAGTAAGGAAGAAGTATGATAATTTACCTATATTGTCAATTTGGTCCCGGGTCCACCTGTGCCAGAAATCTTCTGATGAATGGGACGAATTCCAGATATATAACACATTCAATGAAAATAAACTACTCCACATGCCTGTAAAAGGAAAGAGCTGTCTAACTCAGTCACACATCACGAATCACAAAACTGTTATCACGAGCTGAAATTTGCAAGGTTTGTGCTTTTCCTTTGTTTTAAATGGGTGATGTGTCAGGATTATTTGGCTGCTGGTTTTTAAACCTTATTTTGGTATCAGTTTTTATCTTATGGTACTTAAGGCTGGATATATATTTTAATGAATGGTGAGATTTGTGTGAATTAATAGGATTTAAGGAGCTTGGGTTTTCAGAAAAAATCCCAAAGTATCACAAGACTTGTATAAAAACAAAGGATGAAAGTGTGCAATCTGAGAGATTT
This sequence comes from Bucorvus abyssinicus, assembly GCA_009769605.1. Classification (NCBI taxonomy): domain Eukaryota; kingdom Metazoa; phylum Chordata; class Aves; order Bucerotiformes; family Bucorvidae; genus Bucorvus; species Bucorvus abyssinicus. The sequence goes on along the minus strand of CM020042.1, from coordinate 17,499,055 downwards.
GATGGGGAGTTTTATTGATAAGGGTCTAACTACAGCACGATCTTACAGCCCCTGCATTTGTAGGCTTCTCTTTTTTAGAATAAGCCTGTTAACATTTCAAGGGATCAGTTCTGACCATGCATTTTTGAGCTTGAGAAACGATTTCTTTGGTTATCCCTTAGGACACAAGCTCTCACTGTTTGTTTTGTTTCAGAAAGGGCAAATACATGCACATCCGGTGCGGTGTTAGGCTAAAATAGCGCAGTGTCTCCCTCAGTCTAAGTGAAGTGGCCAGTCAAAGATCAGTTTGCATTTTGAACCACTCTCAAGTTGACAGCTTGTCTCTTTGTCTGGAAAACACATATCCACGCTCCACTTCAGCCAACAGCAAAAATGCTTCTGGATGTGACTGCGCTGGTTTCCCCCCAAGCTTGCACAGGCAATGTGGAAATTGGAGCAGGTGATAGGTGGCCACGGCAGAGGCTCTGGAGCAGAGGGGACCTGGCATGCTCAAACACACCCTGATGCCGTGGAGGATCAGCATGAAGGCTCGTGAAAATGGTCTATAGGAAGCACACAAATTACTGACTACCTGTGAGATAGGCAAGAAGATCTGGAGTTCACCCTTCTGGAGTAGCATGAAAAGAACTGCAGATTCCCAGGGACTTCCATTTTATTGTTGGACTAGAAGCCCTACTTGAAGCCCTATTTTTATACAAAACTAGCTTTTAAACTTAAAATATCTATTTGTCTGTCATTTGAATTTTCTTTTCTACAGTAAACTGAATCTGTTATAGTAAGTACTAATTCAGCAACGAGATATTTATCCTCTCTGGGGAAACTGCCCTGTCAGTCATGCACCAGTGCTTTATTAATGCTTAGTTTATATAGCTCACAATTTAAAAAAAAACGTAAAAAATCATTCAGAAGTCTTTAAGAGCTTACCTTCTAAGAAGCAGATGCGGGATTCAGGGACCTTCTTCATCAAACGACCCATGAAGAACTCACTGCCAAAATCCTCTGAACGAACAAAAGCTCCGTATTTTTGCAATCCCACCTCGTAAGGGGTGAACTCCACCCATTCTGTGGAAAGGAACACGAAGAAGGGAACAATGTTTTACTACAGCCCCTTAGCTGTAGATTAAAACGATGTTGCTATCATGGGAGTGAAGGGAGTCAACAATTAAAATAATTTCTGTAGTTCTATTATAGACCCTGTTTTGGACCAATAGCAATGAGTTGTGAGCATGGTACAAGTGCAAACTTTTGAACGTGAAAAGTCTTTGGAACAGTTTTGAGTCTGTTGCATAGACAGTCAAACTTTTACCTGATCACAAGGGCATTATACAAATACACATCAACAACATCATCTTTAAATGAGAGGGCTTTTTCTTAGACCATCTAAAAAGACCGTCCCAGGATTTACCAGCTTAAAAGACAAATGACTCTCAGGCATCTCATAATTACCTTTGAAATCCAGAGTGCTATAGTTGTTCTTGACATTGACTGCGGTATAGATAGGCAGTGGGTTCTGACCACGGTCAAGGGCCCGTTGCTGATCAGAGAGTCTATGGTTGTCTTTCTGTGATTCCAGAGATACGGTTACACTGAGACAAAAATTAGCACAGGAATGTTTTCTCTGCATCTAAGCTGGTAGGGCAGAAAAATTTCTGCTTAAATTCTGAAATGTTTCATGTTTTTCAAAATTCCTGTAAGTGTTCTGCTACTGAAATATCTACAGGCATCAAATCTGATGCCAGATTATTTGATGACATGTTAGGATGAAATTGGAAGGAAGTGATGACGAGCAGAAGACAGTACTTTTGGTGTAAATCAGCTTAATGTATTATGCTGCAATTTTATGAAAGTTCTCTTACATATTTCAAAAGTCTGCAGGTCTGTTTCTTAATACCTCTCATGGGCATTAAGATAATGTCTGTAATTTTGCTAATTCTAAATAAAATACTTGCAGAAAATGTAAAAAAAAAAAAAAATCTTAAAATATTTTTTCAAAATGTTAATCTTGGAGTTTGCTCAGAAAAACATAATCCAAAATCTCACAAGCAACAGTGATGATTTCCACCATGGTTGGATATCTAAAAAATTGCCACCAAATGTTTTGGACACGGCTGTGCACTTGCATACACAGTCTCATATCAAACTACTTCTCCCAGAACACACAGGAAAATTTCTTCTCCAGAAATGAATTTTCAGAAAATTGTAACCCACTATAAATGTTGCTTTATGAAATACCATACCCCATCGTGCAACAAAGATTCCAGGACAAGCCCCCAGAGATCTATAAAAGATGTTTTGCGGCCCTCTCTTTTCCGTTGACTTAGCTGCTTTTTGTAATATTTCAAATACTCCAGGGAAAGGGAGTTTATTTTGCATTTTGTCATATGCTTTTGAGCCTCGCTGATTTGCTTGTCGAGATCCTTTTGTGACCAGTCAGCATCTCGGTACAAGTTTGACATGGTCCTAGGAAGAGGAAATATATATTGAAGAGGGAAAAAAAAAAACCACACCAAGGTTTTAAGTGTTTTATGTTTCTATTTTAAGTTCTTGATTTGAAATTAAGTAAAGGTGTCCTGTCTTCAGTTCCCTAAGAAACTATCTCGTTCCCTTTGGAGTTTCAGTCATTATCCCTGTCAAAATGGCTTGAGCAATTTTCCATAGAAATTTTCTCAGAAAAGCACTTATTTTAATGTTGTTGCAAATTATGTGACTTTTCCCCTGAAAAGACTTTAATCTGTCAATTTTGGAAGAAGTTGGAAAAAATAGGACTGCTTAGAAGGTATTATAGACAGACTACTGCATGTCAGCCCCAGCCAGCTTCAGCGTATTCGTGTCATAAGGAAAGCTGCAGCCCAGAGCTGCCCAGTCTTTCTTACCATGTAGTACCAGACAAGCCAGTCAGGTAGGTGGCGCAGTCCAAGACATCGAGTTTCTTGAGCCCCCGCAGACTGCCATATAGCGCGGTCAAAGATCTCATCCCTCCTCCCGTAGTCATGATGGCCACCACGGGGGTCTGTGCAACACAGGAACAGAAAGGGCTTGATCAGGCAGTGGACTGCAGCTGGTTGGGTCTCTCAGCAGAGACCCACCACGACACAAAGCGTGACACCACCTCACATGCCCAGACACAGGATTCTTTCCAAATGATTTCTACTGAAACATAAGCTAGCATGTATTTTATAAAGGAGAACAGGAATAAAAGTCATGGCAGTTATTGCTTAGATAACTGACACCTGTCTCCAATGTGTTCAGTACCCATGTTTGGTAAAAAACAAATGAAAATGCATTAATTCAAACCAAAAGAGACAGTAAGAGAGAAAAAAAATCAGTTGTAACGTTAGGAATTAAAAAGAAATCTCACATGTCAAAGAGCAGAAGAAAGATTATCAACAAGGATAACAATCGTAGGGTGATGACTGTGGAAGAAGCCATTCCTATATAAGGAATATCTAGCCTGGCTTGCAATGAAGGAGAAGAGTTAAACTCAGGATAGCAACTGCAAAGGACACAAACAGCAGGGTGAGATTAGAGGTATGGGGCGGTACTGGGAGTGTACATGAGTTAAAAATTGGGAAAGACCAGGAAAAAAATTAACTGGCAAGAAAAAGAGGTCATATTATGCTATTATGCCCCCACTGCTAAGCTCTTATTGGATGTTTTGAATGTTTGCCCTACAGACCTCATGGTCCAGTAGGTCCTGTTCCAGCTGCAGGACCTTCTTCAGAGCAGGAGCAACATACTTCTTCCTTTTGCGTAGGAAGTCTTGCTCCTGCGCGCAGAGGTCAAACCCTAAACGCACATCAAGGTGGTCTGGGCTGGAGCAGAGATCAGGAAAAAAGAATATTCCATTTTATTATTGGTAGACAAGCTCAGAGTTTCGAATACAAGGAAACAGACCAGATCCACAAAGTCCACACTTGTAGGAGAAGCCTTTCCTGCACTCCCAAGCAAATATACAATGCTGCATGAAAGAATGATAGGAAAAGGGACTGCTAAACTTCTAAGCAGTTATCAAAAGAAAACCCAAGGAAAGACATTCCTGCAGATAATTTCTGAGACATCTGCTGTCTGCAGTCTCTCATACTTCAGCCTGCTCTGAGAGCTGTAAAAAAAACTTCTCACATTTTTCTTGAAGTAGGCAGCAAAGCTTACCTACTTCATGTCATGATCAAGAGCACTGGGTAATCAGCTGCACCCTTATGCAGTGTTCAAGAAAAGGTTGAAGACTCTGCTGAGCATGACACCAACTAGTAAATTGGCTTGTAATATTATTTCTTCTATTTTATGCACCTTTTTTTGTTACTCATGTCTCAGTATGGATTATCTACACATACTGTTAATTTTACACATATAGTTTGCCTTCAGCTCATGAGAATTCCACATCACTTGGTCACACAACCTACTGCCCTACTTGAGTGCCTCCTCCCGAGTAAAATGCCAAGGGTGAGACGAGTTCAGCTAAGGACAAGTTAGCCTCCAAGAGTGGCCGAGTCACTTACCAGTCTTCTGCCTTCGCATACAAATCAAATCCTTTATCCTAGAAAGCAAGAATGCAAACAGCCTAAGCATGACAAGCTGCTTTAGCACTCCTCCCCTGCAGCCCCAGGAGGAGATTTAGCTTGTGCCGTCCTGGCAATGCAGGTACAAATCAGGAGCTCTGAATAATCGAGCAGCGTACGTGAATTGACTGCAGTGGTTTATTGTCAGGGAAGTTGTTCCGTAATTCCCAATGTTTTCTACTGAATGTAATGTCCGAGGACAACAGCTCTTTGTGGAGGAAAGTAATGACGATGCATGCCTTACCCATCCCTCCTAACATTACCTCTCTTAGGCAGCCAGCCAGGCTGCTGCTCTGCACAGCAGCATGTGCTCCTCCCTTCCTGTGGCTTGTACTCCACAACAGCCGTGACCATTCTATACAGCGTTTTTAACCCTGAATCTAAAAGTGTTTTGCAAAGCATTGTCAACATTAGCAAGAGACTGCACTACCTTAGCTCAGGTGTCCCGCTGCATGAGAAGGGGAAAATCAGAGCCTCGTAATCGAGCATGAATTAACATCAGGATGGAGTAACAAGTATTCCCACACCCATTTAAACAGAGCAAGGCACAGCCTGGCCTTATCACCGAAGGAGCTGCCACTGTTAGACGGTGCCATTTCTGCCTGCAGGCTTTCATCATCAGAAAGTACCATAGTAATTATCAGGGGGATGCAGACTGCCACACTCGGGTTTCTCAACCGCTCCCGCGGAAGAGCAGGCACTCACCTCTGCTAAGAGCATGTTTTTTCCACTCGGAAGGGAATGAAGTGCCATATTTGGAGAGCCTGTGTCATACCCAGGGGAGTGCTGAAAAAATACGAATATATCCCAATTTATATGGTAAGGAATGTTACTCTCTTTCCACAATGCAAATTAACATTACTATTTATGGTGCCTATTACTTTTCATGCCATTGTTATGTTTTTTATAAAGTCCAGTTATAACGTACAGAGAAGGGAGGTTGTTTCTTCCCTGGTAGCGTAACATCCAGCGTTGGCTGCTTGTATCTGGCGTAGTGGAATCTGGCAGAAGAGGAGCTGAAGACCAAATCAGATCCCAGCGTAACGTCTTGAGTGCCCTCATAAGAGCCGTGCACTTCAAAGGAGAATTCTTTCTCTAAGAAAGAGACACAAGCAGACGCAGAGTAGTTTTCCCATCAAAACTGGAGACAAAGGTTCTTACAGAGTCTATCACAAGGCTGTTCTCATGTTTTGGATTTGTTTGAGTTTTTCTTTCATCCCCACATTAAGCCAATTGCCTTCATAATGTTACCACATCGTGATTTAAAAATAGCAGAGGGAGAAGTAACCTCACTTGACAAAGATTTCTTTTCCTTTTTCTTCTTCTTCTCAACCACCTGGACTTCCAAGCAGCAGATTTTGCGAGACTGTAAGAGACATGAACAATAAAATTCCTCACGTCAGGGAATTTTCCAGCCTAAGATTCTATTTCCTAGTCTAAGCTTCTACTGATGATGATATGAATGCTATACAGGCAGTGCACTTGGACCCGAGGAAGACAGTTTCTCTCAACCATGACTTCGATCTCAGATGCTGACTGGAGCAGAATAAATCTCTGAGAAACTGGAGGCAGCCAGGGAGAGACTGTGGGTGCACCATGGGCGAACAGGGCTTGCAGAAGGGAGAAGGTAAGGGCAAAGCGAAAAAACAGCACTCCCAGGATCCTGACAGAGATGCAACGGACTGAGTTAAACAAAAATAATGAGGAACAAGGCTAATAAATGAGCAAATGGCACGGTCAGAAAGTCCCTGTGTAAAAAAGCACAGTAATGAATGCAGGAAATGACGTGTGCCTGGGACAGGACAAACCCCGTTGCTTTGGCAACATGGGAATTTGGGAGGAGTGATGTCCAAGGTTCACTGCTGCACCAACATCTCAGACTTAAACTACTTCCATGTGTTGCCTTTGCAACCCCAGAGGGATGCTAGTGTGGGGGATGTTCCTGCTGTCCAGCCCCAGCCGCTCCACAGGTGCCATCCACAAGGATGTGTCGTGAGGCAGAGGATGACGTGGTAAATCGCAGTGTTTCGGTGCTGGGTTTGCTCAGTCAACGGGTGTGTTGGGCTAACGACTGTGAGTCAAGTGAAACAAGTGTGGCAACAGCCCCAGAAAGATGTCAAAACGTAACACTCACCACTAGAACTCCATTAGTAATGATGGTTTCAGGAGGGCCTGAACTAGGAAACAGAAAGAAAAATACATTTTTAATAATCCAGTATAATTACGGTATAATTAATGAGCCACACCCTCCTGCTTATTTTTAGCTGCATGTTGGATTTGAAAGAAAAGTCCCAGGAGACTCGCAGGACAAGTTTCCTCTCTCTAGTCTGTCAAGGCACAATCGTCATCCTACTGGCCTGTCGAGTGCTGGAGCACAGGAAAAAAAATAAAGGTGCTGTGGGGCCAAACTGTGTAGTGATTTTATGCTGAACCCCAAGCTGAAGCTGCAGATATTTTCATGAAATCCAGTTTTTTAAACATCGTCGTTGTTGGAGGATGGGACAGAAAGGGCTCCAGATCAGAAATCCAGTTTGTGCTTTGAAGGACGGTGAACCCCCCTGTTGATCTCAACGACAAATGCATAACAGAACAGCAGCCCAGTATTCTGGTCTTAAAGAGCTTTCATTACACTAGGCACAAAAAAAAGGTTTTAGGGTGTTCTCTCTGTCTGCCTGAAGTTCCTGGGAGGTCATCCAGTCATGCACCAATTATTTGTCACACGGCTCATAGCACAGATGCCTTGGGAGATTGTGTTCATCAGCAACATCATCAAGGAATGATGCACTCTGGACAATTAGACTGGATTATTTCATGCCTCTGAACTGTTTCTTTTTGCTGCAGGTTATGTTGCATTTCATGTTTACTCACATATTATCCAATGCAAATGCCACATCTAGCTCCTCTTGTCTCTGGAAAATAAAGCAAGGGAAATGTTTATGGCACTAGCCTACGGACGGTTCTCATAATGCAAATTCTCGTTCTCACAGTGTAGGTCCACGTGCACTATTTGTGACTGGCACAGCGTTTAAAATAGAGGCACCCATCACCTCACATCTGTGTGACTGGACCCTCAAGATTCTTTATTGAGAGGAAGTTTCTGGATGGCTGTGATGGCAGTTGTTAACAAAGAAAGTAGTTGGCTTGCCTGCTTCTGCTGGGACACGAGGGACGGAGCCAGACGGGTATGCTGTCTCATACCAAGTCTGCCAGCGAGGAGAAAGTGGGTCAGCTGAGGTGAGCTGCCGAGACCTTCTGGTGTAAAGGGGGGAATGGGGACGTGGAAAGCAAACCACTTTGTTTGGCAACATGTTGAGGGCATTGGGGCAGAGGCAAATCTAATATTAAGGCTTGGTCTGTGGGGAGATGGAGAAGAGTATAACCCCTAGGAGGAGGAAAGCAGAGGAGAGAGGAAAGCAAAGGTAGGGACAGAAGGGCTGATGACCAGAGAAGTGAGATAATGCTGTAGGTTCCTTAGTTGCTCCAATCACACATTGCATTAAAGACACCAAAACGTTATTAATATAGAACAAAAGAAAAAGTTTATGAAGGCCTCAAGAATATGAGCTGTAACTCGGTAGCTGTGCAAATGCAGTCATGAAAGGCTTGGGTATGGCACCTGTAACCATTCCGACGGTAGTGAGCTGGGTTACAACTAGCCACAAGTTTTTATTTCACCATGGGCTAGTGGAAGTCCACACACTGCTCCTCTGGTGTTTTGCAGAGAAAGAAATGGTCAAACAAGGCATTTAAAGATAACGATCTGCAGAGTGGGACTTGGGGGTGCGTAGCTAAGGTGGTTAATCAACTGAATGATGCATGAGAGATGCACAAGAGATTGGGGGGGTGGGACTGGAAAAGGAGACGGATGGACAGAACATACCAGGAGGTGGGATGTGCAGCTTTCAGAGCCTCCCTAACATTCAAAATAGGAATATTTCTTACTGCCAAGCTGAGTGGCATGACTTAGACACCTTACTTAAACACCCATGCCACAGTCCATAATTAACAACTAGTCTGGATTGCCGCTTGGTTCCGATCACAGAGTTAATACTTTCTAATTACTAGGTTAAGTAACAAGATATGACAAAAAGCATCATGTACTGGCGTGGACACGCTCCTCGATCCTCGATGGAGGCAGGCTCAGCAAGGTGAAAATTTTGCGAAGATGCCTGAAGTTTGTGAGCCTCTGGGGCCATCACGAAACCCTTCAGCGTGCCTAGAGATCCAGACGTGAAGAGACTTTCCCACATCAGAGTGACAAACAACTCCCTTTTATGTGGCTGGGAAGTCCACACAGAAGAAGGAAAAAAAAGAAAGAATTTGCAAATAACAATGTAGGCAGAAAAGCAGACAGAAACGTTCTTGCCAACCTATTCCATTTCTTATTTCAGACCTCACCTGTGAATCGCGCTTGAAGTGCATGAAGACTTGCTCTCCCAGGGAAAGTTTGGCTATATCGAAGTACACTGTGAAGAGGTGATCATCTTGAGTAACCACGTCCTCATCACAGAGCGCCAGCTCCAGCACATTCTGGGAAGGGAAGGACTTTAGAAATGTGACAGGTTTCATTCAAAGCAGGAGAACCTGCAGACAGCTGTTTTAGTCAGCTGAAAGAGAGCAGGATGCGAAGGAGGTGGAGGGGGAACCAACTCCTTGTAGGCATCTGCAAGGAGGAATGATCGGAAGTCACAGACATCTCAAAGGTCATATTCTACTCATGGCTGAGAGAAATACTTGTCTTTCATGACATGGAAGACCGTCCTAAGTATATGTGTTATTCTCAAATCTTTCTGCATCTTTCTTATGTCCCCTTTGATAAGGATAAAACCCTGCAGTTGCTCCTTAAGTCATAGTTAACAGGGAAGTCCCAGCTCGGTACCTTGACCTGACTCTGGATCCTGAAGTAGAAGGTTTCATTCCAGACTGGATCTTTGCAATTCTTGACGGTTTTAGTTTGAAATTTATTGGTTGAAGCAGTTGGCAGCCGCAGGCTCACGTAGCAATCAGTCTGGCTTACTGTAGTTAAAAATCGCAAACACATCTAAAATGAGGATTTGCTCCAGAAGAAAGAATGAATTGAACAACATGACACTTTGCTTTCAAAGAGGGACACTATGATACATGAGGATATGTTTGTCCAACATAAACATTACAATTTAGGTAACAGGAGTGGAGAAAAGAGGGACATGATTGTTCTCTGAATAAATGTGATTAGAGATATATGAAATGCGTTAAAACCAAAGGGTTTTCTCCTCTCGATATGTCATGAAGCAATCAGTTTAACGCAGGATAAATAATTTTGGACAACCACAGTACCCTATATTTGCAGGCGTTAAGGAAACAAAGTGATAGCTTCTATTTTAGCCAGACAGAACATAAAAAAAAGCCCAAAACACAGAAAAAAAGTCTCTTGATTTCTGCATAAGCTATAATCTCCTGTTATATTTCAGTTGCAGGCCATCAGAAATGAACCTACAAAATCTAACAACACCTAATGGGGTTTTATCTGTGAAAGTGGTACATAGGGAATCGGGGTATGGTAATTTGGATTACTTAGCCTTGAGAAAGCTCCAAGTACAAGCTAAATCTGAGATAAGGCTACTCCATTTTTATCATTTGCTCCATTATCCGAACCAGGTTCTGACCTTTGTTACTTAAATATACCCCAGAGGAAAACACAAGAGATCTTTCCACATTTCTTGCTTTCAGGAGACTGCAGAGCTTTTCCTGCTCCCTTTGGGGATGCAGAGAAATATGTGCAGTAGGTGCAGCTGTGATCTTATAGTTACCTCTGCACAGAACAGGGCTGATGCAAAGAACAACAACACACTGCGTTTGTTGCTGGAATGGGCATGATAGTGAGGGGACTTTCTCCATCTATGGAAGAAATCCAGAAAGAACTTTTTCTTGGAGCAGGGCTAACAAGTACCCCATGAAGGTTAAGGGGCCCATACAGAGCACTACAGATACTTACAGACATCAGTCTGGTGGAGATTCCTTGCTCTTATAACTCTTACAGTCAGTAAGTAACACGGAGATGATTCTGTCTGCCAGGAAAAAAAAAAACCATAGAGAAGACAGGAATGAATGCTAAAGCTAGATATCTTATATGGAAGATAGAAATGATCAAGAGAGAGAAACACCCAAATCATGAACAACTTAGTTGAATTTTTCTATGTGACCATGACATGGCCAATATATTTTTCTTACTAATATCTAAATCAAGTACTAGACTGAAAGACTTCTCTACTTTTATAGCATAATATGTGGATTTGTAGTATTATAGAGAATTTATTTGCTTTCCAACCAAAATATAACTGCACAAAATGGCAAGATCCAGGCTCAGCTGGGGAGAAGATTTACTTGTTAAACTTCCAAGGTAGAAAATAAAAGCTGCCTTTGCAAGTGATAAAATTATCATCCTGGGAATCACCTCCCATCCAGTCATTATGCATGCTCAGTCTCCTGGGCTACAGGGTATGATTTTCTCACATTCTTGCTCTTTTAAATGTACAGTTCTCCTCAGGGTTAGACGCTGACCTCTGATCCTCACGCTGCTTTTAATGCCAGAGGAAGAGATCGCTGCGTTTCACTTCCACCGTGCTACTTACTATGCATTTGTTTTTCATTTACAGGGACATAACTGCCCCTGGTGAGCTGAGCTCACCTCTGACTTGCGAGTTTTTCTCCAGTTTTGAACCATGTGGAGTTTATTTGCGCTGGTTCCATAAGTGCAAACACAGTGTTTTTAGGCTGATAAGAAACTCTTGTTTGTTCCCTTTGGCTTCCCTCTTTCATACTAGCCCCGGTCTGCACCAGTAACGCCTCATGCTTGACTTTTTAGCCTCTCATATTGCTGTTCTCGTCTCATCTCCTTTTACCATAAAATAAATAAATACCATTAATCCCCATTTCTACCTAAACTTTTATTTCTACAATCACGGAAAGGGGGAAAAGACACAATATGTTGGAATATAAATCAGCAGGAAAATTTTGCTCCAAAAGTTCTGAAATGCCAAAGGCAGTTAGTGCAACTATAGGGCCACGGACAGGTAGTGACATGACCTGCTTCCTATACCTATACTGCAAAATGACCGCAAAAAGACCATTGCTAGTCCTGAAGTGGCATTAACATGACACTGACCTTATTACTTCCACTGAGAAGGATGTGTGACACAGGTATTGCAGGAAAGGAGACCAGTACTTTTGCTCTAGTTGGCCTGTCTGAGCAAAACAGTTTGGTATGTACCGTGTTAATATTTTGTCATCTTACCGTCCGTAAAAAGTGGAGTGCCTCAGTGTTCATAGGCTTGATGAGATATATGTCTGTGTGATCGTGTCTCATGTTTAGCCTGAGTGTACTAACGCGTGCAGCCAGGGCTAATGAAATAATGTTGTTGAGATTGGGGAGAGTTAGAAAGTAGGCTATTGAAGAAGCAGGTAAAATTAGCCTCCACGTATCCAAAGAACCCTGTTCTAGGAAAAGGCACCAATGACATTTGTGCCATTCAGCTGTACAACAGGAGACCAGGCGTGAAAATCAAGGATGTCAAACCACTGCTAAGAGTCCAAAGGGTAGTTGTGGATAAGACCATCAAAGACACTGTGCTCATGTCTAAAACCTAACTCCTAAGGCAGGGGAGTGAGGCAGTTATGGGTGGAAAGTGTTCAGTAATTACAGAGCCAGTAACTGGTGCTGCTAGTGGCTGGCTTTAGAGAAGGCACTTCCCTGGAAGGGCAGTTTCAGGGATCGGGTCTGCTGGAGCCACCTTTGGTGATCCCAAAGCACCAGGGAGGGAGTGCACATTGAACAAAATACTCAGGCATGGGGATGTGCCCTGTCAGAACCGGGGAGCCTTGGCTCAGACATCACAGTTACAAATAACAAATGGCCAAAATCCCATCAGCAGTGTGAGTTTCGCCTAAAAAATTTAAGAGGTTTGGTTTGTTCTTTTGAACTTGCCCTGATCCCTGCCATGTAGGGAGAGTTGCATCTGAGGATGTATTTTCTCATCCTTAGGTTCTCCATTCAGCTAATCAACAGGAAGGGTTGGCTATTCCTTGAATTGTAAGCACAACACTTGTGCAGCAACTTAACTCAGCTCGGAACAGAACAAGGGGACTTCTTAGTTATTACTAAATAGCCTCAGACTGCAGAGAAGATTTCATATAAAGTGCCTGAAGTCTCTTGGAAAACTGTTAGGTTTTTGTTTGGATCAGAAGAAGGATTACTCTAGGAAATCAGGTGTTGAAAATCCACTTCAAGATTGTGCCACAATCTTTGTGGGACTAAGTTGCACATTTTCACCACTATTACTACCTGCACTGGCAGTAAATTCGTCCTTGTGCTTTAGCAAGACATACGTAGTTTTCTACTACCTGCCTGTTCAATCCCATCCTCCTAAAGATATTAGTCTTGTTAAAACAGCGTTCATTTCCCACGTGCCAAGGATAGAAAAGAGCTCTAGGACTTTAACATGAAGACTACGTAAGCGAAGTGATCCAAATGATAAGCAGGATGGTGTTTCACAGAGGGAGCTGGATTGGTTGTGGTAGATAATTAGACTGTTTGGCAGATACTGAACCCTATCTATTCTCACCCAGGCTCCACCCAGCAGGAAAGTCTCTTTTATATATATATATTTTAATTCTCCTTTGCAGTACCTTTGTAACAGGAGTCCACTCTTCCCCACCAGGATTCGGCCGCATAATTCCTTCTCCTAGTCGAGTGGTTTGAGTGCTCAGCTCCTGCAACAAGAAGGGCCAACGTTACCCCTGGAAAAACCATGCTGTCTCTTAAAAGCAATCCCCATCGAGCACTGGGAACTGCAGAACAGCAGTGAAGGGGAGCAATGATCAGCGCTGGCTGCGGAGCCTCGGTAGGTACAAGTGCTTCCTGCGGTGCCCCGTGCCGCTGCCTGTACCGTGCTTTCCCCGGTAAGCCTGAGCAGAGGTGTAGCAGCCAAGGTCCACCCTTTCCGTGACACATGGGGAGGGAAGTCAGCTCCTGGCGCTGGCTGTTAAAGGAACAGCAAACCTGTCTCCTATAAACGCATCCTGTCATTAATCTTTCACCTTGAAGCACACCTCCATTCTATTTAATACCTATTCTGAGGTTGCATATATCATGTCCCTAAAATGAACAAAACCCCTAAATATACAAAATGCCCCCTTTGTAAATAAACACTTACTCCCCAAGCAGTTTTCACTTCCTTCCTATAGTTGGCTATAATTTTTAAAATTTCAATAGCAAGTTCTTGAAGCGCTGACTCTCTTCATCCTGTGCAAGGTCGTTTGTAGTCAATGGTAGCTCACAAAAGGAGTACCATCTTTGCACTATGTGCAGCATAACCACCTAAGATGCCAGATGTCTCGCTTTGCTCTGCAGCCTTCTTACCTGAGACAAAATGCCATCCTGCTCCATTGTGGTCACTGTCACATACACATCCAGTGCTACCTGTGGCAGTGCAATTTCACATCTCCCAGCTTCTACAGACACCAGTAATTTAGATGTCTCATAGGCAGGTGAGGAACTATTTTATAAACTGACTCAGAGCCCCACCTCTGCCTGATTTCTTAAACTCAGTTATTCCCCTCCCATTTTTTTTATGCTAGGAAGCTGAATCCTGTGGTCGAGTAAGTGGGAAAAAATACTTTTGCCCATACAGCCGGTGGAGGTATGCTGTTTGAGTCACTTTGCCCAATACTGGCCAATGGCATGTTTATAAGGGTGTTCTTTTATCTGAGCCCTGAACTTTTCACTTAGCAAGACCGCAAAGCCTACAGAAATACATACTCTGCAATAAGATGCAGCAACAGGACCTTAATTAGGTTTAGGTTATCTGTGACAGCAAGCAGCTCCTGAAAAACAAACAGGGACAACGCTATTGCGCTCAAACTGAACTGGTTCTTGCAAAAGCCAGTTTAAGGCTTTCTGTACCACATGCCCCTGCAATCCCAGGTTTAGGTATGCGGAGCAGACATACTCATATGGTGGTTTATATCGACTCAGACCTGGTCCAGCAGGGCTGGGTCGCTCCTCAAGTCATTGTCTTCTTTCCCCCTTCTTTCCTATGGCTCATTATTATTATTTCTGTTTAGATGAAGAGTCCTGAAGCAACAACTTTCCTTAGCTTTGCTCTGCCCCCCGTAAATAATTCTGCACCCCCTTCTAGCTCAGACTGGCCCTGGCTGTAATCTAGCTGCAGTTAAGCACCTGCATCTGACCCAATGAACCCTGTCAGCTGGAGGCAAAACTCAGCACCCCCCTCACGCCGCTCTTTGCACCATCCTTGGCACACCTTTGTAGCCACCTCCACAGCAAGACACCTGCACCGGCCCCTGTGACCACGCAGTTGGCCACTATGCCATCAAACCCGGCATGGCTCCCAACTCACTGGAATGGGATCAAAAAGAATGCTGTATCTTCAGCAGGTCACGAGAGATTTAAAATCTCTGTAGCCATTCCTGGAACTTTCTTGAGCTTACTGGTTAAAAGTTGCTGCCAGCCAGCACAGTTCCCTTTTGTGCGTTCCAATGCAAAACAATGTCAACAGTCATCGTGGTCAACTTGGCCGAATAAATTTTTACCATAAGTTACGTTACCTCACAACGCTGTGAAGAGCTGTATCTACATACATGACGTATTGCCTCCATGTGCCATGCAATGATGGAGCTTGATGAAATGCATTTTTCACTGGGGCACAGCGAGCCCTTGGCAACGCCGGCACCTTGCAGTCGTAGTTAAAGGCAGTGCTTTGTTACAGCATCTCCTTGGAGGGCTGGGGTATAAACCAGACTGTCCCCCAGGACTGGGGCTCCGAGACGGTCCCTCCCGCAGCGCCAGTGGCCAGAAAGCTCTCATTTTCACAGATAACATTGGCGATCCACATCGGAGACAGCCCTTGCGGGAGGGAGAAGCCGTGGCTCACTTTGTACCCCTGCCGTCTGCCTCTGAGACGTTCCTTCATCCCCAGCGGTCACAGCAAGTGTTTGGTGTGCTCCTGCTCTTTGCGGACATAACAGCAGCTTTGTTTTCCTGGAACAGGGAACACGTGGTGAACCCGGACATTGTTACTGAAATGCCTGAATATGTGGAGCAAGACAGAATTCTCATTTTGCGAACAAGCCTTTATTGTCCAGTATTGTATACACAAAATATTTGCATGTGAATAACATTTCTTCAGAGCTGGATGTTGCGTGAGTTAATGGTCAAAAACTGCATTTACTTTTTCACACCAGGGATTTCAGGTTCAAATTGAGGCAATTCTGGGATTTATATGCAGAAGACATTGCGCGGTATTTCTGATTATCACTAGTGAAACTACCATAGAAATAAAAAATCCAGCAGAAGTGCGTATTTATTCAATGCCTGAAGTGTTTCAATTGTTAATATTTATGCTCCGATCTTTAGGCTTGCAACATGAGGCTGCGGTTGCACAAAGAAGTAACTTCTGGTTTGACATCATAAATGACAAAAGTGCTGGCAAAAGTCATTGCAAGCCAATGCATAAAGATAATTTGTCACTGTTTCTTGCCAAAAGAAATAGCCTCCAAGTGTCATTTTGCACCAAGCCAAACATGTTATTTGAATGTAGATGAAAGCTATTATTTTCAGGCTGGGTTCCGTGGGCTGACGAGGTAGGCGGTCTATTAAAAAGAAGCTATGTTTCAAAATAAAGCTGTTTTGTAAAATATTAACATGAAATGTTTCAACTTACCCAAGCATTTTCCCTGCTTTATTTTAGCTCCACATTATGATGTCTAGTTGGTAGATTTTTCACCGAATAGATATTGTTCAAAATTTTCCCAGTTGTCGTTAGAACACAGAACTTATTAATAAAAACCTGTATTTTCAATTTGACTTGCTCCTGGAATGCAAATGTTTTTGTGGATTTATAATATTTGCAGCTCACCCTCAGCTCTTTCAGCTGTTCAGAAAAGATATTTTCCATAAAAGGAAAAATGCAGAAAGTTTAAAAATGTAAACCCACAAGAAATGTTATTGGTGGTTTAATGTTAGGTCCCATGAAGCGTGGGTTCAGATTGCTTTAAGACGGTCTTAAGATGTTGCTAAGTACTAATTCACTCCTGCTTATCTGCGCATTTTCAACAGGCAAAACTAAATAAATAACCATTATTGTTGATGAGCATTTGTCCTAAAATGTTGAAACAAATTACATTGAGTAAACCAACCGTTTCCATTGCCTACTGGAAGTAAAATATTTTCATTTAAATCACTTTTTCTTTTAATTTAAGAAAGGAAGTTTAATATGAGAACTGGGGGAAAAAAAATCCAGGCTGTTTTATTTTGAAAGCTTCAAAATAAAATGTTGACTTTTTTATATACTGTCTCAACACAAAGCATTCAAAACTGATGTAACTTCACAGGAAATTTTGATGTGCCCAAGTTATACCTTTCACTTAGAAAAAATCTTACATGAACAATCTCACACCACTTCCTCTTAAGTTGCTCCTTCCCCTCTACATATGATTCCTTCAAAGCCCAAGAGAGCACAAGAGGTGGACATGATTCATGGGGCTGTCTGTGTGCACTCATTCGTTCCTCTTACGTGTCCAGCCTCTGCAGCTGCTCTTCAGGACGCTCACAAAACAGCGTTGACCCATGGATCCTGTGCCAGCTTCCAGTTGTCTCTCAGGTTCTTCCTTTTCCAGGGTTGGATTCACCTTGTGGTCCACAAAGAACAATTCTGGGGAGCAGAAGTTTATTCCCCCTTCTTACAGCCTGTAGGTGTGTTGGCTGGGTTGTATTGCTGTAGCACTGTGGTGGTAAAATTATTTTCCTGTATGTCATACATTGTAATGTTAGGCTTAAAATAAATTTTTTTTTTTTTTTTTTTAATCGAACAAGGAGTTTAGTTAAAGAGTGTTCTACAGACAACCTTAATTCAGGGAACAAAGCATATGTAAAAACTTCCCAGGCAATGTCTTTGCCTATAGAGACTGCCTCTTGGGAATGGAAAAAAACCACCAACAAACCACTTAGCCACCTGGGGTAGTTTCTTTCTGTAGAGCGGAACGACCAGTGTTCAAAAAGCTATGTCACTTCTGTGTCCTCGAGCATGAAAAACTCCTCTGAGAAGATAGGTGCGGTTGGGCGGGTGATTAACACATGTTTTGCCTTCTCCTGTGCATCGCTATCTGCAAGGCCTGCAGAATAACGTGTGAGTTGTTCAGGACGTTGTATTCACTGAGGTTCAGCAGCCGGCGGTAATTCTCATCGGTGTACCTGACCGAGAACATGCAGTAGGGGGAACAGCGACTGCTCAGATCAACTTGACCTCCCTCCATCTCTGAGCAGCAGCGCTTGACGCCTGGAAAGAAAGCGAAGTTGCTGCTGTGACGTGGTGTTTACCTCAGCCAGTGACAAGCTGTCCACTGCAACCCAAAGAAGGGCACTTTTCTCCAGACGAAAATGCGTAGGGTTTAAATCCACAAATAATGCAGGTCATGTATCCCCACCCCTAGTCAAGAGAATGTCGTGTCCCTGAAGTGATGAGGGCGGAAGGGAGAAATGGGGGACAGCATTGTAATGGTCGTCTACAGCTTACTGTATCTCATTCATCATCTCCCTCATTAAAGTCATGGGTCAGTCAAGGTTATCAGCCTGAAAGGGCACTCCAGTAGCCACTGCTGGTGCACTCCAGGTCTTACCCTGAGCGGCTGGGACCTCTAAGAACCCCAGCAGAGGGAGGAGAGTTGCTAGTGACAGAATAGAGTTTAAGCAAGAGAGGAGTAATTGAAACGTATGGACACTTAAAGTTCCTGCAATCCTGAAGGCAGTCTCAGGGGGCCCGCCATCAGGGTCTATCTCTGCATTTCCATTTCTGGTGTCTCCCAAATTCCAGAAAAGCGGTATTCTAGACTTTACCTCCATGCTACCAAGGAGCAAAGCAAATGCATCCTAGCTGCTGGCAATAAAGGACGAAAATACAGAGCAGGTGGCCCGGCAGAAAAGGAATGACAGGCCCAGAGCACCGCACACTGAGCAAAATGAGCCCTGGGCTGATGCTGTTCCAAAAGGAGACGCACTGATCTTGACACTGCAGGAGTTCAGCCTGAAGGCCGGGTTCCTGCTCCCCTACCATTCATCGAGGACACTATGCCACCTCAAGTGTAGAATGACAACAGATATACACGCAGGAGAAAACAAGCTGTGGGAGCTATGCCTTCCCCAGAAAAACCACCTACAATTAGCTAGCAACACTTGATGTTACAAATGGGAGAGAGATGAAGGCAAACACTATCCAGAAGACAAAGGCTGTGTCTGTCCTCTTAGGGCCACAAGGATGACATGAATGTACATAGTAGCTTTGGCAGGGATGGGGAAAACAAGTTTAATTAGCCTGAGTGCTCTCCCATGAACCCAGCCAGCAAAGATAGTCAGCAGCAGAGAAGGCGGCTCTGTCCGAACCAAGGAAGCACATAGCGGTGTCTTTTGTTCAGCGCTTTGCCACTACTTGTAACTTACCAGGTGCTTTGTACTCTCGGAAGGTATCATTCACAAGGGGAAGAAAAATCACGATAGGACATCCTGGCAAATCTGAATCTTGGAAGAGGTAGCACTCCTTCAGGTTTTCCTTATCTTCCTCGGTCAAAGAAATTTTGGGGAATGGGATTTTCTGCTCTGAGTAGTATTTGTACACCTTATCTAGAGACTGGAACGTCACAGAAATGGTCAGCATTGGAATTCAACTTGGTCGTCTTAAAGCCGCCAAACGGTTTTCTAGTGTTAATGTTCAGTGACTCAGATCCATTCGGTGGGTTCCTTCTTATCGAAGGTTACTCTACACATAATTACTACACATAGTAAGCAGAATGCTAAACACAAGCTGTAAACACAATTTCAGTTAGAGAATTCATCCAAGCGCTTTTTAAAAAACTGAGGCAATTTGCAGAATTTTAGGGTAAAGCACGTAGTTTTAGTAAATGAAAAAGCCTGTGTTTAATATGTTCTATAGAATTAATTAGAAAAGAAAAACTTAGCAAGAAAATCTTAAGGTATCTTATTACATGCTTGGAAGCCAGAAGGTAAGAAGGTTAAGTTTAAATGTGCAGTTGTGTCCCTGCCTGTGCAGGCAGCATGGCATTCTGTTAACTTAGATTGATACTTTACTGAGAAAGTCTGAAATACTAGGCTATACCCTAGCGCCTCCCGGTAATACTTAGTACAGTACCATGTCCTATTATGTACCGTGTTGTTTACTCTACACCATCTAATAGTGGACAGTATCAAACAGGAAACACTATCTATTAAAGTGCCTAAAATTGCAGCAGCCTTTCTTCATAAAATTAATCTAGGCAATGTATGAGGTTGAAATTAAAACTCATTACAAGCATCTTATGCGTCATATGGCTTATCAACAGTAGCACAGCTGAAATAACAAAACATAACTCCACTTAGGTGGGCCAAGATGCTTAATAGAGAGTTTCTAACTAACCTCAGTTTCTGAGATATAAAGTCCCAAACTTATTTTCTGCAAGGCCTTATAGACGGCTAAATAACTTCATCTCCATGAAACTGGAGTTTCTGCAGGAAGGTGGTTGTCATTGAATTTTCCTGGTAGCATCTTATTTGTCAGCCCAGAAATGAGCTACCTCTGACTATCCACTTAACCTGTTTCATATGCTAACTTAAGTCAGGAGAAATCCCTTCCTCATCTTTATGCATTCCTGTGCAGGCTCTGGAAACCTGCTTGTTTCAGCACAAAGCAGAAGAGGCTTTCCCCATCATTCTGGAAGGGAGCGTGAAGACGTCCTCTTGAATAATTTAACATGTTCGTAAACCAGCAAGAGAGATTCCAGGAGTGGCAGGAAGGAACAGGAAAAATATTAATCACCACAGCCAAAAAGGCAGGGGAATGCAGTAGTTAAAAACTGCTCAGCTGAAATAACTAGCAGTTCTAGGCACTACAGGCTGGGCATTTACAAATGAAAGGAGACACAACACAAGGTAACAAGATCCTCCTCACCGATGTATGTGATCCAGTGGTATAACTTAAATATATGATGACATCCACTTCCCTCTGTGGCCTTAAAAGTGGTGCACTGCTGGTATTGATGAAAAATCCAGCATCTATCATCCCCAGGTGATTGGGATTTTGCATCAGCTGGTTGGGACGTGAGTCTAACACAGTGTCTAAAAGGAAAATATTTCTTGGAATAAGAAATGATCTGTAGGTATTTTGACTGAAAAAAGAAATGCAAAGAACTGACCATTCCAGAGGTTTAATTTAATTGCCACACTACTAGGCGTGGGAGAGACTGCAAAATCTCCTGCTCTGAAAAATCTTCTATGTTGAGATTCTATCGTCATTCTCATTAGCCCCAGTAAGCTATTTCTAATACTTAATTTAAATTTGCTTGATTTCAACCATTGTGTCATCCTTTACCCTTCATTGATCTGGAGAACAGAATATTCCCTTCCTTTTTTATATTTGGATTTATGCCTCCCACTCAGTCCTGTGTTCTTTGGACTACAAAGCCCCATTCCTTCTCAGCTTTCTCTTCTCGGTCATATCTTCTGGGATATTCCAGTTGCTCCTGAAGTTAGATGCATGGTCTTGCCCAATGAACCTTTCTCCCATGTTCATTCTGCTCTTTGCTACTTTAAATTCAGTTCTGTTGGCTACAAGGCTACCCTCTCAGTCTGGACCACAGAAATCTCAGCTAAAGTACGTCAACACGTGCTTATATTTGAAAAACAGTCTTAAATACCTGGCAACACTGAAGTCTTAGTCTCTTCTCTCCATTCAGAAAAGAAATGTTCTTTCAGAAGATTCCCACACACACACTCCGCTAAGCCCAACAGGGTTCTTTCCTAAATTCCACACCTCAAAACCACCTGAAAATCATGCCTGTTAAGTATTAGTCCCCGTTACCTTTCCATCGACAGAAGTGCTTGTTCTCTCGGTAGTTGTTATGCAGCTGGTAGCCCTTCAGGAAATTGTGGTGCTGAGCGACAGAGAAGCGGTCAGTCAACGCTCCCCGAAGGGCACTGGACAGGGGTCCAGGAGGGGTGTACAAGCGAGTCCTCAGCTCATGGGGTCTTGTAGGCAATACTGGGTCTTCATCTAAAGGAGGGGAGAAAAATTGGTGAACTGTTAATCATGTTCATTTTGGATTGTCCTGGCGTGAGGGCGAGCGAGGATGTTCTGAGATCATTCACTAAACACACTATTCTGGAGGAGAGGAGTGGCTGCTGGACAAAGTTCTGCGGCTGGTCTTAAGCTTTGACCTGGAGATAGTTCATCAGAGGCAGTCATTAGTCCTGGAAAAAAGGATCCCTTAAGGGAACTATGCGATTCAGAGGATCTCCTGTCAGAAAGGCAGTTACATATCCTCACAGGAAGATACCATGAAGCAGAGGCACGCATGGAGAAAAGCTTGCATACTGAGCTGGAGCGTACGCTCCCACTCAGTCAGAGGCAACAACAGGGCACCGCAGGGTTTATTGCCACAGCGACAGCTTCTGCCTGATAGTCACCCACGGCTACGTGAGCATGTGCTTAATCAGTAGAATGAGAGCGTCCCAGGAAAACCCGGGGCATACACTCAGATTTAGAAACTACGGGTAGTTTGCAGGGTGGCTACATGGCAGCGTATGTGGGCGAAAAGCAGAAATGGCATGAGGTGTGGTTTCCTGAAATCACAACCTGCTTTGCCAGGCCAAGTGGCTGATGATGCATCAGGAGAGACTTGATGGTTTCCGTGATTGCATAGATGTATTTCTTTATTTTCAGCATGTCCATAGTTATCGTTACTGTCATAGTAAATGATTTTGCAATAAAACCATTGTTTCTGTATTGCTTCAGAAAATACTCTCTGGGTCTCATTTATCATTGTGTCAGGATGAATCTAATGCAGTAATTACCATACTGAGTAATGAAATAAAACCCCAGGAAATGTTGATTAATAAATTGATATTCAGGTTTATTCTCTGCACAGGCAGAAAAAACCCTTTATTCTCTGCCACTGGTTCTTGGTTCTGGATGGCGGAGTGAGAATGGGCAATGCCAAAATACTTCCTGAGAAATGTGTGACTCCTCTAATACTTCCTCTTAAGGAGAGAGCCTTTTAATCAGTGGGGTTTTAGTAAGTCCAGTAATTACAGCAGCATTTCTCTGATTACCCTCTTCCTCTGAATCTTTACAGCGAGAGAGGAAGTGGCTATCTCTTCGGAGGTTTCTGTGATGCTGGCTTGAACGTAGTTGACAGGATGATGCCAAAAGGCATCCAGGAGGCTAAGTGACCATAAATGAAAAACTTAATAATTTCTCACCAACTTCTTCTATTCTGTCTTGTGTCCATCTCTTCCAGAAGTCCTCTGAACTGTGGGACAGTCCCCATATTTGTAATAGGTTCACAGAAAATATACTGCTCCACATACCTGTAAAATGAATTAGTAAACATTCTAAAACAAAATTGCCTTTTTCCTTCTATTTTGATCTCCTGGATTAATTTTTGAATGAGCTCAATTCAAATATTTCTGAACTTTTGGGCTGTTAAATTCCTCTTCACTTTCTATGGCATCACTTCAGGTCATGCTGCTATCAGTTCTGTGCCTAACCTACTTCATGGCTCTGCCATACGCTACAGAGAGAGAAGAATGGGAGAGAAGGAGAAAAAAACCCACTCACTCAAGCAGCAAAATAACTCAGATACCACAGACATCACAAAAACATCCTTTACATCCCTGTTTTCCATACTCCAGCTTCTCTTTTCCTGCGCATGCTCTGGTCAGTTTTCACACACCCTGAATTTTTTTGCAGCAGGGTGAACTGGCTCTCCGTCTCCATCTGGTTTGTAAGAGAAGATCGTGCACTGCCGTATGTAAAGACTCACTCCTGCTCCACTGTGCACTCTTTTCTGCATCCAGGATTGCCCCCCTCTGCCTCCCCACAGGGGCACTGGTGGCTTTGATGACAAAACGCAAAGCCACCATTCCATCTGCCGTTGTAGGTTTAAACATGTGTCCCAATTGGTCTACCATAACTGGACTTCTTCATTTTCAGTGGGGCACAAAAACCAGTACAGAATGGATAGTATGTAGAAAATTGATTTCCTGCTGGTGGACCAGGTAAAAAGGGCCAGCCCAAGAGATAGTGTTTTAAAGATACTCCTTGGGATTACAGACTATCTGATATCACAGCATGGTTACTGAAACCAAGGAGCTTCCAAGCAGCACAAGCGTAAGACATGACTGAAACCGAACTCGCATTGCTCTGTATTCATCTGCTAGTGATTCTGACTGCTTGGTAAAGGGATATTATTACTTCTACACACAATCCATCAGTACAAGTCAGGAACTATTCAGAGAGCCCCAGAGACCCTCTCTTCTGGTCTCATTTTTGATGCCGGACAGCCTGCATCTTTAGTAGATGGGATTACCTACATGGATTTGAAGTTACACATCACAGTGGAAGCACAGCTGCAGGTTTCCTGCTGTCTTAAAATTTTCTTAAGTTGGAGTGCATTCGGAGAGGAATTGGAAGAATAACCAAGGAAGTGTGAACTACTCCTTACAGTGAAAGAATTAAGGAGCTTTATCTAATTCATCTATAAGAAACGACGTTAAGAATTTTGTGCATACCAAGACAGTGACAAGAAACTGGAAATAGACAGGGGATTTTTTTGGACAAACTACCACATACCCCCATTTCCTTGCAGGCAATATCATAGCTGCATCCAGTATGTTTGACCAGAAATATGCCCCCTCTGGTTAATAGCATTGCACCTCTCTGAAGTGTCTCTCTGCCAGGACAACACAATACCTCACCTTGAAGGTAGCAGATCCGGGATTCCGGAAGCTTTTTGAACAAACGTCCCATGAAGAACTCACTTCCGAAATGCTCTGTGCGAACGAATGCGCCATACTTCAGAAGTCCCACCTCGTAGG
The DNA here is from genome assembly GCA_009769605.1 of Bucorvus abyssinicus. Taxonomy (NCBI): domain Eukaryota; kingdom Metazoa; phylum Chordata; class Aves; order Bucerotiformes; family Bucorvidae; genus Bucorvus; species Bucorvus abyssinicus. Next base: position 17,474,581 of record CM020042.1, on the reverse strand, counting down.
GGGTGAACTCCACCCACTCTGCAATACAGCCGCAAGAGGACATTTAGAGGGCTCTCAACTGGATGTGGGGAGAGGGGTGGCTGTGGCATACATTGGTCTGACTTCTGCTTGCCATGGTACCTTTGCAAAGCCTTGCTGACAAATGACCATCTGCAGGGCCAGACAGCTGAGCTCAGACACTGTGACGGTGGGGAGGCAGGAGCAGTTACATGGCTCGTGGTGGTGCTGCCGGTGTCACAAGGCGCATGCCAGCACCACAGCAAGGCTTCAGCTCTTACACACCCCGTGTGCACGCACCTTTCTAGGTTTCTCCAGCATGCACAGTGTTTTTCACTGCCCTTGAATATACTGCATCTAGGCAAAAGCACTTCCACTGTTATCTATAAAGTAAATTCCCTTTAATAATTTGGCTATGTACAAAGACAGGTACTCAGCTCTTCAAAAAAATTTTTTTTTTGTAAGAGCCAATTATACTCTTTATAGTACTAAGGAAGACAGAACTAGTCCTTGCCTTTCTAGGATATCCTCTCCAAGTGAAGTGCAGTTGTCTGATATAACCATAGAGTGAGCAAAGACTGGGACAGAAAGGTCATGGACCATAATTTCCTTTTCATTCACAAGTGGTTGATTTTTTCACCTCAACCATAAAAAATTTGATCTGAATTTCTTCTCTGCCTCTTATCCTTCTCCAGTTTCTTCTCCTCATGAAAAAGAATAACCAAAATAATGAGCAAAGTAAAAGATTTGGTTGGGAGTATGCTGGATGCTTTCCCAAACTTTCTTGTAACTGGGTGGCCTGTCTTCATATTGAAACTATGACGGGGCATTGACAAAAAGGAGTATTTAATTCTCGGACAATTCCAATACTTCTTATTCTACGTGGATCAGATAATATTTCAAAAATGGCCTTTCTGGCAGGATTCCAACTGTGTATGTCTAGACAGTGAAATGCTCAACGCAACAAGCTTTTGCATTAAAATTGTAAGGCATGGAGGTGATGGTTGTTTCTCCAAAAAGCAAGTAACACACCAGGACTGTTTGCTTCAAGTGCTGCCAAGCAGAGAAGAAGAAATCAAAGGAATTCAGTGGCCAATTTTAGCCCCAGAGGATCTGAAACATCATCCTTACCTTTGAAGTCGCTGGTGCTGTAGCCGTCCCGGACACTGACTGACACATAGATAGGCAGTGGGTTCTGGCCATCACACAGTGCTTCTTGCTGGTCTGAAAGTCTGTGGGGGTCTTTCTGGTTTTGAAGAAAAACAGTTGTGTGAGAAGAGATGGAAACATCACATGGTGTATTTGATGGCCCCAGTGCTGGAGGAGCAGGGTAGCTCTGTCCCCAGCATGCAGGACTGGCCATGGCAGCTCCATTGCACAAAGCACTGCAGGCACCTACCCATCGGTGACAGAGTAGTCTCCCAGGGTTTGGCTTGACTTTGTACACAGGTTCACAACAAGGTGAAGAGAGGGCAACTACTTCTGCATATGTGTCTGTACATAGTAGAAAGTACTACCCTCGTAAGTAGGAGGAGCAAGCTTCCCCTTAGGATGAGGAGCGTAGTGAGCAGCCCTTGCTCTCCTGGGACTGAAGAAAGCCCTTGAGCATGTCGGCATTGATTTTCCTTTCTTAGTACACAACAGCTATCACAGTCCAGCCTTGCAAGGAGACTGGACAAATTATTTGCATCCCACCCAGCTTCTTTTCTGGAAAAGGAAATTCTCATTAAAGAAGTTTGTAAAAAACATAAAATCTCATGAACTGCTCAGGAGCAGCTGCTTCTGGCAGATTAGGGAGAGGTTAATGGTTACATAGCAATGGTCAGCATTGTTCAAAGGGAAAGATGCTTGGCTAGATTGTGAGGGGGACCCCAGCTAGCTGAGATTAAAAGACATGCAGGTATTCAGCTTATACCTTTGTTTTAAATGTAGCATTCCTCTCTGTATGTGTTTATTTTCTGTTTACATATACGTAACACTCTATATATACGCTTATATTAAAAATAAATAAATAAACCTAAACGAATGGCTGAGTAGGACTGCAGCATTCCTGCCCCGCCTAGAGGACCCTGTTCAGTCCTCAGCCACTCATCCCTTTCCACTTCCCAAGTGCCAAAGCACACATCCTTGAACTGCGGCCCAGCTGGAGAGTAGAGGGAGTGGACTGCTGTACTGTAGGGGTAGAAGACACTTCAAATAATAGAAACAGAAATTTGTTATTACTTGTAAAAATCAGTATCACTTAAATCAGCTATCGTCTGAGCAGTCCTTCTCAGCAAAAGTAAAATACGCGCTTGCCTCCAGTGTACCTGCAGATCGAGTCACCTGCTAGTGGCTGCAAATCACCGAGCACACTAGCTGATTCATGCTTGCTTCAGATAGTTTTCACACTGTTGCGAATACTCTGCTTCGCATCTTGAACTCTTTTTGCATGTGTAATCTGCGTCTTAGGCAGACTGCCCGAGATTGCCTCCACTTATATTTAAATACTGGCCAGAGTTCAAATGGCTGCATCCACAAACTGATTTATTAACTGTTAGGATGCATTTCTGCCTAGGCAGGCTAGTAAAGGAAATAAAAAAACCTGAGAGTTCGCTGGCCTGGAGAACTCCACCCTGGTTGGAGGGATGTTCTCTGAAATGATGGGATAGTTTCCTCTCCATTCACTAAGAGGAAAATGCCTGGTTCTCTAAGAAACGGAAATACATCATACCCCATCATTTAGTAAGTACTCAATCATGAGCCCCCAAAGATCTATAAACGATGTCCTGTATCCCTCCTCTTTCCGCTGACAGAGCTGCTTGTTGTAGTACTTCATGCGATCCATGGAGAAACAGCCCATCTTGCATTTGGTTGCTTGTTTCTGGGCTTCGCTAATATGCCAGTCTAGGTCCTTCTGCGACCAGTAGGCATCTCTGTATAAGTTTGCCATGGTCCTGGGGAAAGATAACATAGACAGCAAAAGTCAAAAGGAGCAAAAAAAAAAAAAAACCTTGAAATTTTGGCTGCTGCCAACAGAGGTTTACATTTTGGGATTCACTTCTGCTCATACACACTCTGGTTTCGTTGCTCCATCAAGCAGAATGAACACTCCACAGTTTCTATGACTGTAGTAGAGATGGCCCTGAAGGATAAGGAGGGGATTTTTATGTTCTTGTTTGTGTGTTGTTTTTTTTTTTAAACAGGCAGAAGCTTAAGGGATAAAATTGCCGGTTGTGAACATAGGTACACTTCTGAAGCACAAGTTAGGCAGAAAATAATAATAAATTTTCTTTGCTTGTTTTCTAGAACCATCAATCAGTTCACACCAGCTACTGTCTCTTGGCTTTGTGTCACTGAGCGTTAATCTTACGGTATCACTCTGTTTTCTTTTAACACCATCCTGTGTTTTACTGTCCTTCCCTACATGGGCCATCAGATGTTGGGCGCTTGTAAGTCCTGTGAGCATGGAATAACGCTGCCCAGGGGAACTTGTTCCTTTGCCAAACTGACATTTTGCAGGGGTTAAGTGTGCACTCTCCTGCAGTTTTTTCTGCATGACCAGTTAGAAAGCAGAGCCAGTCTCTGCAGTTACTGGGAACAACAACTGGGACATCAGTGGAGAGCGGAAGAGGTGCGATGGTATGGGCATCCCCAGTTATATCCACAGTAACTACTTACTTGGAAACGGTTTTGACAAGTGTAGTTGTCATATACATAACCACTGCAAATGGGGAGCTGAAAAGCACAGTAAAGAATTGCTAATAAAAAGTCAGAGCATCAGCTCAAGCTAATACTTGATGGCCTGTTGCTGAGAAACAGTTTGGTTTTATGACGTTTGAAGAAAATCTCATGATCTTGTCTGCTTTCAGAAGCTCCTCTCTGCAGCAGTATCATCCTCAAAAGGCCCGGTCAGGTCTCCTGAACAAGCTGGCTTACCACGTGGTGCCGGACAGCCCACTGATGTATGTTACACAGTCTAGGAGATTTAATTTCTTGAGTCCCATGAGGCTGCCGTATAGTCCTGTCATTGACTTCAGCCCTCCGCCTGTTGTGATGATAGCCACGACGGGGACCTGTTGGGCAGAGGAGAATGGGACTTTCACTCCGACAGCATTCAACATCACATGCTGGACCGCAATGGGGTCTGGCCACCACACCTAGCCCAGGTCCTGAGCTCAGAGCCTTGGTCCCTGTTCAGAAGGAAAGGCTCTAGAACCAAGCAGTGACGACTACTACTGCTGTCGTTTCCCTTTGGATAAATGTGGGTTCAGAGATTAACCCAACCCTGGGTTCTTGCTCATCTCTAGGGCAAAAAGGGACACAGATGAAGAAGAAACCCTTCTGTGGAGGCATTTCTTTCTGTATTTCCCACTCTTTTGTCACTTTTTTCTTATTTCACACATCTACTACTACTGTATGAAAATTCAATGCCAACTCCACGAAGAAATGCACGCAGTTCACAGCCAGTGTTGTTAAGCTATCTTCATCAACGCTGTTCTTCAGTATCATGAAGTTACTTTTAAATAAATTTTATTTATTTTAAGAAATTTCAAAACTGCAAGAAAGGGAAGATATTATAAGAAGCATTCAGAGACATTTATCTTAAACTCTCACAAAATGATGAAGTTCGAACAAGGTAAGAAAGCTTTGCTGTGTAATGTATTTAATATGCACACAGTATTTCTGAACCAAGACAGTTACAGCACAGCATGGCAGGGATGGGCACACCTCAAATCCGACCAATTCCAAATTGACTGTCATGACGAATGCGATTACTGCAACTAGTGTTTCTTGCAGTAACAAACCTCGGCAGCAGAAGCCAATGTACTTAAGACATATGGGCAAGTTGGTACCTGCACAACAGGTCCATGTGGCCCATTTTGCTGACCACTCATCTAGAACAGTATATGAAGGCACTAGAAATTCAAGATCTACCCAACACACACGTACTTCATAATCCTGCAGATCCTGTTGGAGGTGAAAAACATTTTTCAGGGCACTCGCTACATATTTCTTTCTTTTCCTCAGGAAAGCCACCTCCTCTGAACACAAGTCAAACCCAAAGCGCATGTCCAGGTCTTCACGGCACGAACAGTTACTAAGATAAAAACAGGCACATATTTTACATATTAACACGCCCATATCAGTCTTAGGACTTCAATCAAAGATGATCTGCAGTACCCTGCCCTTCAACCAGGGTGATGCAACGTGACAGGAGCAAGACAGACTATTGGAACTGTTTTTAAAGGTAAGAAAACTGGTTTCAATTAGTAAGCTTAAGCAGTGGCATTACACCCGTTAGGAGTTATTGATGAAGAAACAATGCACAGTATTTACAGATTAAACAAAATATTTAAATTCATATTCTAAACTAAAAAGAATCACAAGTTCAGAAAATCCGTGCAAATGGTCGAAAGTGAGCGTATTGATTCCCATTTCAGGGGGTATTTTTCTCATTCTAAATATAACATAAACCCCAATTTCCAAATGTTGGCATTTCCAACGTGAGGAAAAATTCTTGTTTTGAGCACCTCGAGTGGGAACGCATCCCCCTCTAGTGGCAAGCATCGCTGGTAAAATGGCAGGGCTTTGATTTTTCTTTCAGTGACAGAACTTCTCTCTTCTACTGGGTCCATAATTCCAGTGAAAGTGGTAATGAAATTTATTTACAAGATATCTCCACCATCAGATTTGGGTAAAATCAGCCAAATTATCACAACGGCATTTGTAAATGAAGATACACAAGGGAAATTGAGTTAGGTGGAGCTGCAAAAGCCAGTTTCCATTGTAAATAAACATACAAAGAAAGTGCTTTTAAAGTTCTCTGAAAGTAAAATAAATAAGCAGGAAGCATTTTTCCTGTGTTGGAGTAACGCTGATTTTCCTGTTGTCATTAATCACTTACCTTTCTGAAATGAATGATAGAAAACTGTTTGAATTAAAAATTTTTTTTCTCTTTTATTTGCTAATCACGCATACACCAAAAAAGATCAGTTTGCCCAGTTCTGTGTGTTACGTATAGCTATGAGTACCATGAAACATCTCCATGTTTACTGATGAGTATCGGTGAGCGTGTCTATAGGTGTCAAATCACTAGCTACATTGTCTGCCTTAGTTTCTACTCAATACGCAGTAGAACTGGACTTACAGAGTACAAGGTTTATCACTACTGGATATTGACAGTTAAGAAAAAAATAAATGTTCAGAATTTCTGATCAAGTTTAATGCTTACTCCTGCCCATAGCGCTTTTTTTAGTCAGCTTTGTTCTTTTCGTGAGTTTCAGAGACTGATATTGATCAAAAAATAATATTCTCAGGTCAGAAGGGAAAATGCTAAAATAAATATATTGTTTATCAACATTTATTGATTAAATCCAAATCTTCCTAAGGTAAATTATGTGTAATATACTGCACATGTATTTTATGTTTTATTAAAAGCACATTCTAGTTTTCAGGCTGAGAATGCCTTCTTTTGTCACTTCCATGTTGCTAAAACAAAATCAAAACAAAATCATCAAAATCAGTAACCCAAGTCTCTTACCAGCTTTGTGCTCTCACATTCAAGTCAAACCTTTTCTCCTGGAAAACAAGAATGCATACTGTAATTTTTTTAATTTTCATTTTACAATTTCTTTTTCCCTTTTCTGTCTTTGGGTCAGAGTTTGATTTAGATCCCAGCGAGGTCTGGAAATCGTGAAGTTAAATGCCTGAGATCTGGCCATACATTTCCAAAAGCATTCGCTTATCCTTAGTGGAATATCCCTACCCACAGATCCCAAATGCTTCCAGGCTGCAGAAACGAATAACAATATTTTTATAGGAGGTTCCTGAGACTCATGCAGTAGGTCTCATTTCCCATGTTAGTCACAAGCTTTCTGCAGCACCCTGAAATACCCTTTTTTGGATGTTTCCCATTCTTTATACTCTAATACACAGCAGCTCTTTTACAGCCTGGCCCCAGTCTCACAATGAAGAGGCTTCAAGTCTGCATTTGCTACTGCCAAGGCTTTGCCCTGCCTTGAAATAACTATTGCAGCCTTCATATTAGCTGACAAAAAGGGTTGTGTTCTGAGAGGATGTTTTAATTGCCCTGAAATGTGATCTTCTCCCACTTCTTCACAACATAACTAATATTTGAGCAAGATTGTCCCTAATAATGTAGACATCTGTAGTTGTTTCTTAGAAACAATTTTTTTATAGTAAGCATCTTTTTCTTCTATTAATTGCATTCAAAATTATACAGCACGTACATCTATTTTAAGCAATAGTCTCATTACACTCTTTAAAATCCATATGCTATGTCTAGTATTTTCCTTTGAAGCACATATTGTACTAAGGGAAGGTTTATTGGCTTTTTCCTAGCTTGTGTCCAAAGACCAACTTCCAGTTTGGACACTAAGCAAAGGAGGGGGCAATGAGTCTTTGGGTAAACAGGGAGAGATGTACTGAAGGAATCATCATATTTTCTGACATCCTTGTTGGTCTCTGTATGCACTACTGGCAGGTAACAGAGACTAATGGAGGGACAACCTGCTTCTGTGGAGAAAACAGCTGAAGAAACAAAGCTCCTGGTTGTTCAACGTCAGAGGAAGAAACAGAACATTTCTGACCCTCTTAGCAGCCATCTGGGACAATTATTATGGGGAATGGTTTCTACTTGAGTGACCTTTTATTCATAACAGCCAGAAGTGATGCTCACCTCTGCAATGGTCATTTTCCTTCCCATGGGCAGCGAATTCAGCATCACTACTGGGGAGCCCGTCTCTGCACTGTACTTACACGACCACTGGGAAAACAACATGCTTTAGGACAAAAAACAGTAATGGATTTACCCTCTCCCCCTCCTCCCATTTTCTAGACAGGCACTCATGGTCAGTTCATCATTAAGGCCACTTCCAACATACTGGGTGGTAGTGCCTCTTCTTTGGCAACATGACGTCCAGTGTTGGCTCCGCATACTTGATATAATGGAACTTGGTGGGACCTGATGGACTGGCCACTCCATCAGGGCCTAGCGTGATGTCCTGCATCCCCTCAAAGGAGCCCTTCACAGTGAGGGAAAGCTCTTTCTCTAAAAAAGCAAAACAATGATCGTGAGAAATGTCATTATGATTTAACCAGACAATTGTGCGGGCTGGATTAAAAGTGGGGTGCAAGCAGCAGAGCTGTTAGAGCACAGCTTTGTCTAATGGAAAGTGCTCTGAAGGGAGCACTGGCGCAAAGGGAAAGGAGCAAAGTGGATGTTATTTTGATAGAAAGGGAGCACTGCATGTTCTCACTGTTACATAGAACAGGGGTTTCAACTTTAATGCAGATCTAATAGCCCTTATTTACATATACCTAACGGAGTACAAGATGCAGTCATTGAAGCCTACAACACCCTATGGTTTTACCTGGTATTAACTGCAAATACTGAAAATACTATTTATTCCACTAATACATAATATGCACAGGGCATCTTGTCATCAGTAAGTATGCAATTATTGGTAAACAGATATCAAAGAAATAACCTTACTTGACTTCTGCTGCATCTTCTCCGCTACTTCAACTTCCAAGCAACAAAGTTCACGACACTGTAAAAACCAGAGAACACTAATCTCACAGAACCACAGAATCATTTGGCTGAAAGAGACCTTTAAGATCATTGAGTACAAGCATTCACCCTGCACTGCCAGGGTCCCTAAACCATGTCCCTCCGTGCCACATCTACACATCTTTTGAATGCTTCCAGGGATGGGGACTCCATCACCCACAGGGCAGCCTGTTCCAATGCTTGACCACCCTTTCTGTAAAGATATTTTTCCTAGTATCCAGCCTAAGTCTCCCCTGGCACAACGTGAGGCCGTTTCCTCTCATTCTGTCACTTGCTACATGTTGTGGTTCAGGATTTCAGCTCCAGGGGACGGAGCGGGGCTGCCCCCCACTCCCCCCTTGTTGGGGTGCAGAAGGAGGTTTTGCCACCTTTGTTATGGTATGCTTGGGGGAAGGGGTAACGCAGCCCCGGCTCCAATTTTGTGCCTGCCCGCTGTAGCCAAGCCATGTCAATCAACGCCTCTTGGAATACTTTACTTTGATGGTTACTGGTGGGGGTGGAAAGGTGGCGGCACTAGGAGTCAGGAACCTGGAAGTCCTCTCTAACCCTGCACTGAGAGTAACTGCTGGCAAGGGAAGAGAGAAAGGTCGAAGTGCCACGAATGAAGGCCCTGCTGGAATGCGGAGGAAAACCCAGAACATCCCCTGGAAACCCGGTGACTCCTATGTTTTGCGGCAGGGCCAAGTAGTGCTGGAGCCGTCGGCCCAAGGATGCATACCCTGCGACCCCACCCCAACCCCCCTGGATTAGGAGCAAGAGAGACTAGGTATGTGAAAGGAAGTTTGTCCCCAAAAATCAACCTGGAACTCAATGCATGAGGTTAAAAGGACTGCCTTTTCCATTCCTGTTTTATCCCTTTCCCCCAAACCTCGGTTGTAAGGGGTAGGTGGAGTGGAAGGAAGGTAGGTATATATATATATATTTATGTATTTAAGATCACTGTTCTTTCTTCCTTTTTCTCATACCTGAATTTAAGTGATGATTTGCTTTTTTTCATTGGTTTGGATTAAATTAATTTTTGTTTCCCCACTATTCAAGCCTGTTTTTCTTTGCCCACAGCCATAAGTGGCATGTTAAGCCCTGCATTCATTTCCCAGCTTGAACACTTTAGTTTCTCTTGTTCACCTCTCAGAGGAGATGATAAACCATCTCCGAGAGCAAACTGTCGCTTTTGCTGCCTTCCGGTTCTTTCAAACATCGACACTACATGGGAGAAGAGACTGACCCCAGCCTTACTCCAACCTCCTTTCAGGTAGTTGCAGAGAGCGCTAAGGTCTCCCCTGAGTCTCCTTTTCTCCAGACTAAACAACCCCAGGTCCCTCAGACCATCTGTGAGAAACATCATTGCATCCCAACCTCGTTACAGGGAACTGTGAATCACACAGCTTTTGGTCGTGTCTAATGACCTGAAGTGCCTAACTCCTTGGCATTTCTGGGCCTTTGGCCAGTAGCCAGTAAGAAAAAGGAGAAGCTTTGAGGGGACTTGTAGAGCATCCTCCAGTGACAATAACACAAAACTAGGCACAGTAAGAAGAAGATACAAAGGAAGGCAAACGGGAGCATTTTCAGGATAGTAGCACAGATACCAAGAGTTAAACTGGGAAAAACATCAACAAAAGATACATGGCTGAGAGCTCCAGAGTCAACAGTAGAAAGGGCTTCCTGAAGAAGCCTTGCTATTAACATTTTGAGTTGGGTTTTTTGGTGGCACTCACTCTTCCTTCAATACTTAGTGCTGAGCTTACCCACCAGGCATGGCTCATGTCCCAGGGGAAGAAAGGGCTGGATAGATTATAAGCAAGTGGCTTCACAGGTTTTTTTACCATTGTGCTTTAGTAGAAAGCCATACATTTTTTGGAGTACTGATATCAGAAGAAACTTCTCCATATGTTTGTGGTGTGTCAAAATATAGGACATATGGGAAATAATGGGATATCCCCAATGAACAGGGCAATAAAATACCCCATTCTCAAAGTATCTAAATAGGAAAGAGTGAAGAAAGAAAAAGAATTGGCGTACTGGCTTCTTTAGAGAAGCCCCTACCCTCACTTGCCCTTTATATTAAAGAAACACTTATAGAAAATTTCTTCAGAAAAAGACACATACCACTAGGACTCCATTGGTAGCAATAGCTTCATTAGGACCAGAACTGGGAAACAAAATGAAAAACATGGATTTTTAAGATCAAACAAATGCCCACTCATCCTCACCCAGGGTGTGCCCTTTCTACTCTTTTAGAAGAGTGATGGTCAGAGGGACTCCAGCAGGTGTGTAACAAGCTCCTTTCTATGCTTGCTTGGACTGAGCACTGCTCTGAGGGCACTTGCCTCTGTACCAAAGCTGAGTGATGTGGATCATGGCTACTTTTTTGCAGTGTAATCTCATGATCATCTAAAATGGAATCTGTGGTTAGGCAGCCAAATTCTTCACCTCACTAAAACATGTCAGGTACATGTATTTCATCAGAAACACGCTAATATGTCAGCGCATCCCTGATGGGAAGCCCAGTTCTATGTATTTGCTGGTATACAAACACAATCAAAGGGGTACAGGGCGGTGGGTACTAGTTATAAGGAGGGGCGGGGGGGAAAAGCTTTCCAGATTATTCAGACAAAGTCAGGAGGTGATGTGGAGTGACTTGAATTCTGGTCTTGGCTCCCCACTAGTAAAAGGGCTGACCTTAGGCTGGTCACTTTATTTCTGCTTTGCTTTAGTCACCTTATGGCACACAGGGGTAAAAATACTGACTCGTATGGATGGAAGGCTGACCATGCTGGAGGAAAAGCCCTGCACTAAAGCTTCCAACACACTGTCATTGTACTGGGCAGAAAGAAAACAGAATTGCTATGACCAGAACTGTGCTGCAAGGGAAAACTGAAGAATTCAGAGGTACGTTGGAAGCCTAACCAGGATGGTTCAACATTAGGAGTCTGTTCAATGCCCAACATACTCAGAAAGGCTTCTGAAATATCCCCAGGTAGAGAACTATGATATTGTGGGTAGAAGAGACTGGGAGGTACATCTTTTAAAGCAACTAAGCTGCAAAACAAGCCGACTGAAGGAATCAGCTGGGTGTCTGAAGTAATGATAGTGGAGAAGTCTGGTGCTTTTTACAGAAATCCTGCAGTGCAGGGCTTGTTTTAGTAGTTAATGATTTTTGCATTTTTAAAAAAATCTCTATATCACTTACGCGACCTCCAGTTTGAATTCAACCTCCAGCTCCTCCTTGGCCTGAAAGCAAGAACAAGAAATTAAATGAAGTAGCTACATAACGCTTTCTAAACCCAGGTCCCTGGTATGCAACATTAAAGTTAGTGGTTGCAATGCACAGCTTGGGGTAAATATTTCAGACTGGAAGGTCTGAAACGACATTTCAAACTAGATAGTTTAACGATTCCTTCCTCACCTCCTTCCTTCTTCGAGGTATCGTCAAAACAACCTGTACTTCTATCTCTTACTGTGAAGGTGCTGCAGAAAGACAATTTGCAACTTGCTTTGTCTTCTGAATTCTACCTTTTCTCCTAACTATTCCTAGCACTGTCCTGCCATAACTTACTGTCCTTGCTATTAGCTTGGAAGTTAAAGATACTTTCCACCCATCACTTTAACATAATAAACAGAGACTGGTCTTATCGAGTGATTCAGAGTTACAGTTATGCAACCCCCCCGTAAGGCAGCGTTGATATGTATGAGCTAGTTGCGAGTGACCTAGTTTGGGTACTAGAAGCAATCTGTCCGTGCTAGCAAGAAGTTGCTTGCAAGATATTTCACTGATCTAATCCATAGAGCTCAGAGGGAATCAAGACTTTATTTCTCAATGTATAGATGGGAAATTGAGGAAAAAAGTAAATCAATCATTCAGAGCTCCAAAACCACACTTTGGTTTCTGATAGCTGAGTCAGCAGGCTAATCCCTACCTCAGGTGTCATTGCAGAGGACAGGGCTGGGATACACACAGGGGCAACTTCAGCTTTGCCATTGGGTGAAAGTAGATACAATGAAAGGAGCAGGGGGTAGTGGCTATGAATTACATGGGAAAAAAGATTTACAGATTATTCACCCTGCAACAGCTGTGCAGCCTTGGTGTTGCTTAGAGATAACTCACAGCCAGATCCCTTCCCTTCATCCTGCACTGTTTCAGTCATATGCTCTTTAATAGTTTACAAAAACGCTGGGAGGAGGGGCTCAGGCTCTCAAATCCAGACTTTTCAGAATATTTTATATTTTGAATGGCAAATTCATGTACCCATTATGGGATAAGTCATCCTTGGTGGATTCAGAAATCTCACCCCAAGATTTTGAAAGTGTTCTATAACTATCCACGGGTTTCTTAGTTGCTTTTTTTTTTTTTTCTCACCTGTGGGCTGGGCTTAAAACACAGCAGCACTGTTCTTTCAATTGGAAGTTTAGCAGTATCAAAGACCACACAGAGGAGATGGTCATCCGGAGTAGCAAAATCCTCATCATACACTGTCAGCTCCAGCACATTCTGGAAAAAGAGGGAGAAGGGGTTTTTATAGTTTCTACAGTCTGGACATCATTAGCTCTAGGGAAGAAGGAAAGTTGGGGTTGTGCTTGAGAAGAAAAGTGGAGAAATTAAGTATGGAAAAACATACTCTAAATTAAATATTCATTCTTCCCTAGCTCAGTTTAAATAATGTAACATGTGTAATACGTAGGCTATACCTTCATGACAGCTTAGTTAATTCCCAAATTCCATATCCATCTTGCACTGATTCATGAGTCTCTAGTCTCCCCTAAAACTTCAATTCCAAGCTCAGTTTCTGGCCCTCTTAAACAGCACCATCGAAGAGGAACTCAGTTATCTCTGCCGTTAAACAGTTTGAACAGATCCTTGTCATGTGCCATGTATTAAACAATTCCTGGGCGCAGTTCAGGAGATACACAGGACCTGGCACACACAAAATCTTCAGGCTGCTTCAAGCTCCTTACCTTGACCTGACTCTGGATCCTGAAGTAGAAGGTTTCATTCCACACTGGATTGTTGGAGTTTCTCACCGTTTTAGTGCGGAACTTTTCACACGTCGCGGTTGGCAGCCACAACAACACATAGCAATCAGCCTGGCTTACTGGGTGGGGAAAGAGGCAAAGCTGTTGTTAACGTGGCAAAGTCAGTGTTGCTGCATGACACGGGAAAGGTTACAGCATGGGAAGATGAAGTATGAGTTATTTAAAGGCAGAATGCCTGATGTAGTATCACTCTTTTCAAGATATCCTTCTGAGAGGGAAAAAGCACAGGCCATGAGATGACCTAGACCAGGAGGTGGTTTATAGTCTTACTTGTGTGCATTACAGACATCAGCGACGTTGTGTATAAAAGGGTGAGCATTCCCTCTTCCCGTTAGCCACTTCCTTCAGTTTCTCAACCAATAAGCTTTCCTGTGCTCGTGTCTGCATGCGCATGCACACTAACCCTCAGCCGATGTCTTATGAGAGGAGCCCGGGACCCTAGTCCACCTTTCGAGAACAACTGCGAAAGGTCTCTGCCTCTGCCTTGCCTTCAGTGATTTTGTTGCTGGAAGTTTGTGAAAGCAGCTGCAGAACTACTCCTGTTGTAGGAAACAGCAGAGGCTTCCTCCAGAAGGAGCTCATTGAATTAGACATTGGATCTTAGCTAATTGCCACCTCTAGGAAGAGAGGGATCAAGTTTCTCTCCAGAAGTGCACTGGGAGAAGGTCAGCGAAGGACAGTCCATCCTACTTCTCAAAGGCCCTAAATTAAAGTGTATCTCAAATGGCTACAGCCAAAAATGCTGTGTGCTGTGTGCCGGGGAAATGCAATATTTCTTCCTGCATGTTATCCGAAATACTTAACACCTTGAAACTCTCCTACACAGTTCTTAACAATAAAATTATCAGACATCGTGTAATGCAAAAGGTACCTAACTTTGAGAAAGGACGTCCTTTGATATGAGACTCTTGAGAGGGACAAGTGATGGCAGCAGTAAATGAAATCTCCCTTTAGCAGTAAATTTACCAGTAAATTTCCCTTTAGCAGCAAGGACGGACTCTGCAGGTAGATCAGGAGAACAAGAGCTTGCACAACAACTCGTGGGGAAAGGCAAAAACTTGCCTGGCTGCAACAGAAGCTTTTTCTCATCTCCTTTTCTCTCCTTCTCCACGGGTTTGGCCAGGTGTCACGCTACAGCCATTGGCTCTGGCTCAAACTGGGCAGAGGCTGCACTTTATGTTGTTGAAAGCGTGTTTGTTCAAAAAAGGTTGCTGCTTTTCTGTCCCAGTCAGAATGAAGAACTGAGATTCAGAACTGCTTGAGAAATTACATAATGCATTGTGATACGTCAACTGACACCTTAATTGTGGGTTTTCTACTTTTTAATGTCATAATGTAGAAATGGCAAAACATTTTTAGTCTTGTCAAAATTTTCCTAAAAAAATGTTGAGAAAAAACACATTCCTGCAGCCAGAAAAACAATAATCCTCTGATGGAAAAATTTGTTTGGAAAATATGCAGCAGGCCCTAGCCCTCTCCCTCTATTTCTCTTTTCCACCTTCCATATCTTATTTTGGATTATAAATAAATAAATAAATAAATAGGTTCTGACACGTCTGTCTTGGACTGGGCATTTCAGGAAAGTCTCATCCGGAAGAGTTTAGCTTTTTTGCAAGGATGAGACAGAAGGAAAAACATTAGGCTTTTCCATGTTAAAAAAGAAACTCTTGATCATTTCACTGCCAGGTAATAGCCCTTCTACACCTTGCTCCAGGGTAGAAAAAAACCAAACTGCTTCTAGAGCAGTACTGCACCTGATCACTATCCGTCAGCCAGGCAACGCCAGAGTAAGGATCTCCCAAACCAGAGTTTGCGTTAGGAATATCATGTTTAATAACACTGCTAGACTTGCGTTCCATGAATAATTTCTTTTTGAACAGATATGTTTTAACATCCATACACTCCCACGGGAATGAGTTCCACAGTTTACTTGTATGTATTTCTTTTATTTGTTTTCAACTTCCTGTTTTATCATTTTACTGGGTGCTCCTTCATTCTTGCATTGTGAAAAACAGTGAAAAATGACTCCTTACTCACTTTCTCCCTCCTATTTCTTTTGGTAGAGACAGCTCCCATGTCCTCTGCAATAATTTCCCTTCCACTTTTAAGGGCTGTAGCCTACTTGGTCCCTCTGGATGTAAAAGTTCTTTCAGAACTGTCGTCATAGTTGGTGCCTTTCTGCAGCTTCAGTGTCAGAGGCTTTTGCAGTCAACCTACCAAATACATCCCTCTCAGAGAACTTCGATTCTGTATGACTGTTATTTTCTTTTTTTTTTTTCCCTTAATCTGGGAAATTCTATGCAGATAATAACGCTTTGAAGAACTTTGAAAATGCAAAAATAAGTATTTGAGTATGTATGGAGATCCTAAAAGTAATGACACTGATTTAAAAATGTTCTAAAATAATTCTGTATGACTACTGCACGGCGTCAGGTTTATCATTGGAGATCAATGACTGTTGACTGTTTGGCCGGCAAAATGCTCTGTTCTACTGACGTGATTTGTCATTTTTCTATCTTAACTGTACATGGAGATACAAAGCATATCAAACAATCCTTAATTATATGAGTAGATGCAGGCAAACTGTCAGCTGTGTATTTAATGCAAAATATTGCTTCAGTTCTCCTTGCACAATCTCTTTCTACAACCTATTATTTGTGATTTTGTCTTGCCACCTGACACATGTAAGATCTGAGATGAAACCTTTCCGTGTTATTGCATCATCACACACATGCCACAGCCATGGACCAGGAAGGAGGTGCAGGTGTAGGGAATGCAACCCAATGATATGACCTAAGACACAGCTGGTATATCCTTCACTTGGAGCTGTGACATAGGGAAGTCCTTTGATACACCTTCCAGAAAAACACGAGATAACCACAGGGTAAGATGGGAATGGTACTGCATGGTAAATCCAGATCTTTGTCTTTCAGAACAGCATCCCTGGCTCTGCCTGTGCAAGACACGGTACTGCCGATTGCTGCTGCTCACCATGAAACGGGAGAATCAAGAGGGATGGCCGGGTTGCACCACTTCCCCCCACGCTCACCCTAGAGCTAGTTTCAGCATGCTTTCGCAGGTGGTCACGTCACGGTATGGATTCAAACAAAAGGAACTGTTAACTTGTCTATTTTGTGTGAAACACCTCTCCTCACGGCACCTGTGGGTAGTGCATGTCCTTTAACTAAACAGTGGTATTTTCCTTTCCTGCGCACTCACATCCCACTGTTTCCTGCCACGACTCACACATCTGCACTACTGCAAGACTGCTGCACGAGGGTTAGAAGGGAGAAGGCACCCAGCTCCCAGTCATCACAGTTCGTGACAGTCAGTTCAGGATAATTGTTAATGGCATTAGCCTGGTGGTAACGATTTTAGGAAGCTTTTTTCTTGTTCATTTCATTTGTCTCAGAACCAGGATTGGGGGTGTGTGAAAAAGTTTGCTCCTTGCAAGCACAGTTCCCAAGGTGCTATAACCCAATGCCAAAATTATTCCTTGCTTTTGGAAACACGGGATGCGGTCTATTTCATCTACCCGTGTCAGAAACTCTCCTTTCTTTGGGAGAAAGTGCTTATCCTCAAAACCACATTCAAGTCTTAAAATCAAACATTCATTGAAACAGCAGCGAGCAGCAAGGAAGGACCTGGTTTCTAAGAATTAGTGTACATAAACACTGGGTTAGCTCAGAAACACTTGGAAAAGGTCGCTGTACCATTATAAAAGAAAACCTGCTGCCTCTACCCCGAGATACCACTAAGAACAGAGATACGTACAGGCGTCCACTCGCTGCAGATTCCTCATCCGGATGATCCTTACAGTCAGCAGGTAGCAGGGAGAGTATTCTATCTGCAGGTACAGAACAGAGAATGAGGAAGCCTTCAGTGGGAAAGAGGGCAAACCAACCGAGCGCTACCACACAGTTAGTAAATACTGTGTGTCAACTGTCTCACTATTTTGCAGATGAAAATCTGCAACATAAGCTGCTGCTGCTGCTGCTAAAGAAGTCTTGTTTTAACATTTTACACATTCCACTGGTTTTGCTGTGTTACTCCGGGAGTCTGGATGGCTCATCATAACAGAAAAGAAAGGGATAAATCCCTGGCGACTGATTCTGGCTGTGAGGTGCGTGCAAAACGCCTTGCGCTGGAGCTGTGGAGCTTGTCTCTACCGCATAGCTACAGCGAGTCTCTAGAACAGAGCAGATGCGCTGCTGAGCACCGTGGTAGAGTTGCCACGGTGCCGGCGGTCTTCCTCCAAGTTACAGTCAGTCCCTTAGTAACCACCCATGAGGTCCCACCACGTCGAAAAGGGTGCTGTGGAGAACGTCTGTTGTCACGGACCGCGCGGGATAAACCCGAAGTGCCGCTCTGAGAGAGGCTTTCTCCTTCAAAAGGGTGGATTTCTCTTTTTCTCCTTTACAATTCTATGGGAAAAACCAGCAACAATAACCTGAACTTTTTAAAATCACAACTATGAGATAAACCAGTGGCTGAGAATTGTTCACAGAGGATTTAGGGCATAAAACAAGTCTCTCCACGTTCTGTGACTGCAGGGACCCCTTTCTATGTGTTATTAGAGGATAATGTGATCGCCTTCCTCTAAGGAAGGCCATTTCCTTTGACTCATTCCATAAAGCTGTCTCTAGCTCAGTCCTGTCTGCAGAAGACTACGCTGACAAAGCCAATAAATGAACCAGCACTTCCTGTAGCTGTGACACGCTGTCATTTCCTCACACTCGTAGAAATATTTCCACCTGCAGAAGTGGTTACAGCGGAGCGCTCCAAATTGTTCTTTTTGACCACTGCTATATTTATCAACTGATTTCCTCTCATTCAGGAGCATCCTTCTATTTCTATAGCACTTCAGAGACTTCCTAGAATTACTATAAACAAGCAGACAAAATAGACGCTAAGGCGGATAAAGACGAACTGGAAGAACCTCACTTAAAACAATGTGTGTAACGTTGCCAATTTTTGAATATTTTTTTTTTTAAAAAAGAACAGAGCAAAAATAACCTTATTTTCAGATGGAAAGACAATTAGGCATTCTTTGTTACAACAAATTATTTTTTCAATGTGTGTTCAAAATCCTCTCTTCTCTCTCCTAACACATCATGTTATGTTAAAATGTTTTTGCTGAGATCTTTTAAAAGGATTTCTGCTGTATGTGCCTCAGGAATGCTTTGTTTTCTTCCTTTTTTTTAGTACTTTGTGAAATTCACCCTCAACAATCTCCCCACCTTCTATTTCAAATGTTCTCAAAGGAGAAAAATCCTAATGGAAGATGCAAAACTTGCAAACAACAACTGATGGAGGGGTATGTCCTCAGTGCTACCCGTGCAAGGACACTGCTTCATGTTTCAGAAACAGTATAGCCCTATTAATACAATTCTCCACCCAGTTAATTAATACATTTATCTTCCCAGCTGGGTAATTAGCAAAGGTGGATCACCACACTCACATGTTAGGAATGAGCTTGGACACCTCAGCATATCCCCTAGAAGGCAAAAACTGGTTGTTCGGTAGGATCTGCATAAGCATGGGGCAATTCTGGCAGCCATTTATCTCCAGAGGTTGTGCAAGGTGCTGCCAGCTCCTGGATCAGCTCCAGCTGTGCTTCCTCGGGCAAATGGCATTGCTTGAGCGAGAACCAATGGATTCAATATTTGCAAAGCAGTTTGAGATTCTTAGGTAGGGGACATTAAGGAAATGTGCGGGGTTGGGGATTTTTAATGATTTTTAAATTTTTATTAGATGTTTCTACCATCTGATCGCCTGTCTCCTGGTTCCCTGACTTTGCACAGCGTCAGCCTAATTTCCCCATCTGGTGTGGGGAAATCACTTTTCAGAAATGGGAGTTTCACAAAAAGACTTCCAGAAGTCTCACAAAGGAAAGACAGTGACTTCACAGAAGCTACAGAAATCAGGACCTGTGCTTGCACTGGGGGAGAGGCAGATGCCACCAGCCAGTCACCTGAGGAAGAGGAAGCAGCCAGGCATTGGCTGTCCGGGCAGCCCCGGCACCTGCCGGTGGGGGTAGTGAAGAGAACAGGGAGAGCAGCGGTCAATCACCTGGGGATCAGGCCTCGCTAGCTGTACAGCTCCCAGGAGGATTTGCTGGTTTAGTTAATTCAGTAACTTATTAAACAAAACGGATGTATTAAAAGAGCAACTGTGACAACCATAACGCGATGTACTAGGGTCTAGTTATGCAAACAAAGAAAACAGCAGCTACGTGTGCATAAAGCGAAGGATAGAAGTTCTGGTTTTCTGCTCACTTAAAACCTACTATGACCGCTTATCTCTTTAACAACAACAAAAGCCCCAAAAAACCAAACACTAGGCTGCTGCTATGGCATGATGTTCCGCATATGGAAAGGTTCCTACCACAGCCTTGAGTGGTAGAAGACCCCAGAAAGCACCCTGCCCTGGGGCCAACAGGATATTCTACAAACATTCAGCACTGTCACGGTGTTCCTTTGCTTTTGATAAAATCAAGACTGATGTAGTCACTCTGTGACTGTTGCACTGATCGTCAATCTGTTGGCTTGTCTTCAGTTCGGTGCCTCCCAAACTGTGCTCATGTGTGCTTCATGTACACGCATGCCTGCAGTGTAGCACAGTGCAATGCCGTTGCACGAGCAGAGTGTACACTGCTAGTTTCTCCGTACTCCCAGGGAAACAAAGTTTTAGTGAGATTTTTCCGAACAATAGCGCCATCAAATGTCGAGCAGACTGCACAGTCTTTTCTTCCAACTTTCCATCGCTCCCCATAAAAGAGAGTAACATGGTATGATATACTTGGCACCAAGTTACTGTGTAGGTGGAAGTAAAGGATTCCTCTGTCATGTGAATGATTCCAACTTTCTCCCACCCGGGTGAGTAAGAATTTGAAAACAGAAATTTCTCTGTCACGAGTGATTTGGTGATGCAGACTGCCTGCATTCCTGGCAGATTTGTGCCTCTGCAGATCTATCCCAGCCCTCTTCAAAGTCGTGCTTCTATTCAGGTGTAAGTATGTGAGGCATGCATTCATCTGGAGAAGCACCGCTGTAAATTACTCCACTAGTTTAGCTGTATAATACACCCTGTCACATCACCAGTGGCTGTGGAGCTCCAAAATGGCAGTACTTCTTAACAAGACAAGAGTCCCTGAGACCAGAGCAAATCTGGTGGCTAATCTTCTTTGCCTTTTTTTACTTGCTTTTCTCTCAAGACCTTCAGCCTTGAGGCTTCTTTCTCTAACAGACTCTTCCAGCATGAGCTATTGCTAGCAGCATCTTCCCAGCTTGCATAGCAATGGTACAAACATTCACCACTCCACCATGCCTACTGTAGACTATCCCAGTCTCACAGTTCCACAACAGTCACATGATGCTGGGTCAATGCATATTTTGGTTTTCAGTGTTGGCTCCTTGTTTTACCAAAGATTCAATCAGCTGGCAGAATATTGTAACTTCCTTCCCACAACAGGGAGTACTCATTCAACAACACTCATCCAGAGAGGAGAAGTTACTTTTGAACTCCAAGGGCAGCCAACGCAATCTCAGTCTTGATTGCTGCCCTTTTTAGAGTGGCATTTATTACAAAGCAGACATAAACTAACCAAAAAATAATGCAGAGGTACTGAAATTCTTCAGTGTGTGTCATGAAAATGGTATCATCACCAAAAAGCAGCTGTCCTCCAAGCAGGTGCTCAGCTGCTGCTTTTCTACATGAAATGTGGAATGCCTTCCATCTGGTCTCGTAAGGAGGTGGCCTTTGTCATGCCAGATGAAAACTTGTGGTAAGGAAGCAGAGAAAATATGTGCCACAGTGTGCTAGTATCATTACTTATTTCAGTGCAACTGCAGTGCATGCCATTATACAAGCCATCATGCAAAGATCAGACAAGAGTTAAAAATACCTCAAAGAATCAATTTACTTTTTCAATGGTTGAAAAAGACCATTTATACAGGCCAACCTGAAAAAAAAATGTGTTATCTATGATAACCATGAGAAGAGCTTCCTCTCCACCCACACATTTTTCCTGCAGTCACCTGATAACAACGCCTCTATCCATTTCCATGTCATCTACTCGCACAGCAGTCTTTCCTGGCAAAGACGGCTTCCCTGCATTAACTAAGGTCTCCCTTCATTCCTGGCCCAGAAAAGCATTCTGCTGAGAAGTCACTCAGAGGATGTCGCCAGGACACTCCTTTCCTCACCTCCAGGTGATAATTTAACTAGATGATGGCAGCCAGGGACCAAATCAAAAGAACTGAAATACTTTGCTGCTGACAGTGTATCTAGAGCGGGTGGTATGCGAAGAAGCGTGTATCTTGAGCTGTCTGAGAGTCAGGTCTCCTTAGAGAATGTGCACCCTCAGGTTGTTTACAGTTGTAACTGGGATGCTTCAGACTGTGAACATCACCCAGCCAAGCCCTGTCTCAGCCTACTAGAGCCTATCTCCCACTGCTGTGGGATGTGTCAGGGGACCCCAGTGGAATGCTACCTGGGCTGAACGTGGTCAGCTGCAGTATTGGATCATGTTTCTGAAGCTCTTCCTCATTCTTGACAAGCCTGGGCTCCATGCTGGAAAACCAGACACTCTAATTACTTCCTTCCTTCACCTCCTCCAGGCACCGGGACCGTGGCTCCTCCATCGATAGCTGCAGGGCTGCTCAGCAGGGGCTGGGAGGTGCTGAGGACCACTGCTGCCACCGGCTGTTTTTCACAAGCCATGTATGTCATGCTTTTTATTAGTAACATTACTTCTAATCAGACTGCCTTTTCACCAGAATTAGCAGAAGTCCAGTTGTGTGTCGGTGAATTAAAACCTCCCACAGCTGGATGGAAACACCCCTTTCATTTGTATGGCCACAGTTACCCCGGTTTCAGCAGGGAAAACTTCTCTGTGTCCACAGAAGCATGATGGCTATATGCAAGGCCACAAGAATTTTGTCCCTCAGATTATTCCATCCATCATGGGACTCTGAACACTTTTGCAAAGTAAAAATTTGCACATGATACTTGTGCTTGAAAAACATTTCCAAAAAGCCAAACTTCAAATATTGATCAACACAACACGGATACTCTTAGTGCACAGTGATCCTAACTTCTGCAGAGACGTATTATTGGACTGATAACTCAGGCTAGTTGCATAGCCCTCTCAGTACTGTTAGCATTGTCCTCTGTCTTTTAGTATTTCCAGATGTTTAACCAGATTTTTTTCTGATTTAAAAAACAGGTCCATTCAAAATCATAGAGCATTCAACTGCATGTTCAAAATTATTTCTATATGTGGAACTGTAGCCAGGGGAATAGGATAGTCCATCTGTGAAAACACAGAGCCCTCTTACACTGCTCTGCCCTTCCCAACCGGAGCAGATATGAGAGAAAGAAACTAGTCTGAGCATTATCCATCTGAGCGTTGAGACTCATCACACTTAATTCCAGATAGCTGTAAAGTAGGTGTTCAAATCTGACAGCTGTAGGCATCTCTGGAGTCTCATCCTCAGGTAGACGTTACCATGGGACATGCATCACACCCTGAAAATCTCTGACTATTGATTCTCAGAGAATCTAGAGGTCTATCTCAGACACAGAGGTTTTACACTTTTTATGTCAAATGTGGATAAGACCAATCATATCTCAAAATTATGAGCTGATGGGAAGTGGCCTCCTTTCACGTTGTGAAGTCCATTTTTGAAGTGTGAGGCATGCTGGCACGTGTCATTTCAGCAGTTTGTATTTTAGGTATCCCCATACCACCACTCAGGGTGGCAGAGCAGGTACCTGAGCTCAGAACAGCTCCTGCAGCTGAGCAGAGCTGCTGCTGGTGCCATGCTCCTGCAAGTACCACCGGGCTGGGCATGGTTCAAGAGTTGTTGCCTCCTGCCTTTCCAGTTGCTGCTGAGCTCAGGGCCAGAGCTGCTGCCAACAGCAGGTGCTTGCCATTGTAGGAGAGAGGGTCTCCATGCCTGGCACCAGTGGGAACTCAGCCCTCCTGCCTGCCTCAGCTCTTGGTTCACATGACGGTGTTCCACCTGTATCAGAGGCAGCAGCAGCAAACTTCTCCTAACCTTGCCATGTAGTGTGGCAGCTCCCCACTCTTCCCATGACCTGCTTCCAAAACCCAGCCGAAGCCAGAGCTCCTGCTTTGCACAGGGGTGAGAGTTTAACCTGCCCCTCTTCTGTTAAAGGGCTGCTGCTCTCCCAGCTGCACAAGCCCTGCAAGAATGAGAAGCTCTTGCCTGGTAAGGAAATGAGGTACCACTTGACTTATGATGCATCATACCCTTGTTAAGACACAGCTCATGCAGAATTCAGAAGTATGTATCCAGTTTTTCCCCTCCCCTTCCCTCACATTAATTATTATACAACACCTGCTTCAATCCTTAAATATTTTAGCATAAACACTGATGTCTGAAATACCAGAGCTGCCTCTGCCTGCTGCTTTAGGATGGGGCAAAGTACCAGCCAAGGCCTGAACAGTACAGGTTTCTTAATGCAGATAAAATTCAGCATGTTGGCTTAAAGGCACATGCAGTTGCTGGGATAAGCTGTGGTATGTTTCTAACAGATGATCCCTCTTAGCACGCAGATACCCTCACGTATAAGTCTGCTGGTAGTTCCAGTAATTAAAAATATACTTTTGAGAAAAACTGAGTAGAAGATAAGAGCATGTATGTGTCCTTTATGTAAAAACATGATCATGTAAGTGCATAGGATAGAGTGCTACGTTGGGATCGTAGAAGAAAAAACAGTGACTGTGTAACCAGATGCAAGATCAACAACTCAGTCCATCACTGGTGGATTGTCATGAGGATTGTCATGAAGTTTAGGAACTTCAAAATGTGAAAAATAATCCTGTGGTGAGAGACAGGGGCAATATAGTGGTCTAGAAGAAGTTATGGTCTCATACACATAATATGATTCCTTTGGTCCGCTACTGTCACACCTGCCCCCTCGAAATTTCACGTTCCTTAAATGTCTTTGATGTAAGCCTGCATCCTGAGCAGATAATGGAAAAACAAATATCACTGTGTGGGATTAAGAAATGGAGACAAAAAGTTACTTGTCATAAGTATAATTACCATAGGTAATTATAACCCAGGAGTTCAAATCTTTTTGCTTCCTATCGCGACTTCTGATTCCCTACCCCTTGTAAGGAGCAGACATTATACCAAAGGCTTATCAATAATTTTATATTTTTTTGCCTGTTTTTGCTATCTATCTACAAAAATCCTCGTCCTATACACGGTCCAGAATTTCTGTATCTCCACACGCTGAAGATTGTAAGCTAAAAATGTGCACAAATGCCACGAAGACCCAAGACTGGTAGAATATATCCTGCGAAAATACAGTATAGTCTTTTAATGCCACTGATGTTTAAATAATAAAAATCCTAATATTGGGCAAATACAAAAGCTAAGCTTTGAAAAGTGTATGTGGAACAGTAGAAATGCTGCGATTGTGAGTAAGATTTTGTTATAATTTCTCAGTGCCTAAATTGGACCAGGACTACCTGACAACCAGCTTATCACAAAGCTCACCTGCCTGCCAGTTTACAGTATTACTTCCGCTTCCAGGTAAAGCTCCTTTCCACCTTTGTCTCAGTATAAGTCTGCATGGGTTATAATGCAAATTTCCATAGAATTATCTGGCTCAGAAGCAGACACTTCTTGGGACAACATTGTTATACAGGTAAATTTCTCTAATCCTGACGCACAGGAAGCTTACTGCACAGACAGTGAAGTAGCACAATGAGAACCGCTATCAAAACCAGTTATTGCTAACAAAAACGGACCTAGGACTGATCTTCAAACACAAGAAATAGCTCTAGCGCATTCAAACATTCTGCTTTCACAGAATCCTGTTACAGTTTGTTTTTTCTGATGAAGCCACCGTGGAACAGGAAGCTCACCAATGGATTTCTTTTACAAGTAAGCGAGGGATTAAAACACCATCAAGTGTATGTAACAGAGAAGTACAACGAGCAGTTCTGGAAATCATAAACGTAAATGGAATAAAATGATCCAAGCAATAAACTTGATGGTGTTTAACCTTGTAACACTCAAAGTGCTGCCATCAGTATTTAGCTCCCCGAGCCTTTGCCCCTTCTGAACAAAACCAAACCCTCAGCTCTCTGTGGTTCAAAACGCCCGTGTTCATAATACCTTGAAATCACCTTTGTCTGGTCCAGTACTTCCCTCATTTTCTTCTTGCAGTTCACCATCTTCCAAAGAATCAACGTCTGAATCTTCATCCTGAAGAAAGAGAGACAGACAGACATGATAGATGATAACATTAAAACAACAGCAGCATTATCAGGGTAGGTAATTAATTCCTATTTGCAACAGCTTATGCTGAAACCCCAATTAGAACCGCTGTTGGTTACACCCAGCTGTGTTACAGTGCTCAGCATAATGAACAAACCTCCACGGAGCTCGGCACACGCTGGTACACAATCCACGTCGGGGTACTCTTTCAACGAGTCAGTGTAGGAAAAGCTATTTCAGCTGTGAGATACCCACAAGGTGCCTTGCATTTATGCTGTACATAAAGGTTTGCTTTTTGTTTCACGTGTGATCTCTCAGCAACCTGCTCCTGCTCTCATGAGTATTAAATCTCAACTTAAAAAAATCCCAGAATCTCTTTGCTGGGTTTAAATCCAGAGGGTGAAATGTGTTGCAATTGCAGAATTTTACATCTGACATTTCAATTTTTTCAGGAAACAGAAGTTCCAAAATACTTCAACGATGTAGGGGGGCCCCTTCCGAAACACTTTGTAGGAAAACACCATTAAAGGACAGTTCCTATAAACCAATGTGGAGAGTATTCCGTTTCCAGAGTGTTCCTGAAGCGCTGTGCCTTCGTCCATTCAAAGAGCACACAGAACAATGCAGAGCACACTGCGGTTAAAATTAAATGCCAGTCTTGAAATGACTCACAGAATTCAAAGCAAAATGGAAATTTCAGAACAAAAATGGGAATGTGGAAATAAAACTCCATTCCCTATATCTATGCTCTATCCTGTCCTTATCTCTTTTCCAATAACAAAAAATGGGGTTGTCACATTAATATACATGTCAAAATCTTGCTATTGATACAGCAATATTAAGTTTTTAATAAAAGTAGCGTTTAATTATGGAAGAAAAAAGATTTTTTTAAGGTTTAGGCTGATAATTCAGCCCCCTGAAAACTCTTTCCTTCCCTGTCCATTCGTATTACTTTCTCTTCTTTTCCTGTCCCCTTGCTACACTGACTGCTCTCATTTTGCCTGTGAAGCTGAGATGCTCGGCTCCAGCGGGGTCAGGAGGACCTTTGCTACTGATAGCCACAAAGAGAACCTTTCACCTTAAACTCAGTCGGAGACATTGCCACCTAGTCCCCTCCGACAGGAGGTTTGTACAGGCGCTTGTATACAAACACACTCACAAAGCAAGATTTTGTTTTCTGTCAAACCCAGTGGACCTTAAGCAAGCTTCTAGAGCCGTTTTCTTACCTGTAGTGCTTTTGCGTTTGATGGTATCATGGTCTTCCCTGGATAGATGTCATAGAGTGTTTCTGGCACCTCCACTGGCAGCACTTCCTGAGACATGTTTGCAGGATTCGCTCCTGTAGGAGTCAATGACAAGTTATTTTATAAAATGACCTGAGGCCCCACCCATCTCTATAAGTAAAGGACTCCCCTCCCATTGCCGAAGACGGTGGAGTGCCAAGGCTGATTGCCCTGGGGAAGGATCTTATGGGGCAAGCACAACAACCAAAAGGGATGTGGTACCTTCCTCTGGCTGGGAACCTCTCTCAGCCCGAGCTTGCCCCTTGGGTCCTGCACAGCTGCCACCCTTTTTCCATGGTGAGCAGAGTCCTGGGCTGTCCTGCCAAGCAGAGGAGAAGCACAGAGGATACCACGGCTGAAGCCTGCTCCTTCAAACCCAGATGTTACCCACCTGCGGCACAGGGACTGCCCTGAGCAGAGAGCAACGGCAGCTCCTGTGTGAGGGAAACTGAGCCCTGGAAAAAGCCTCTGTGCATAAACAACTACCGTTGATCTGCTTGCGTCCACCTTGGTCACAGCCTCCGTATAGGCGGGGGCTCGCTGCCTGCAAAGAGACGCTGCCCTGCACCACACAGTAATCCCCCTGGAAAGGGCCAAACCCACCCCCTGACAGGTTACTGGGTGGACCAGCAGCTCCCAGCTCCTCCTGGGGTGCTCCCGCTTCTTCGTCCTGGAGAAGCAAGGTCAAAGCATGGGCACGGGTCTAGACCTTTGTTTTGCAGAGGTGAGCTGTAGGTAGGGGAGGTGAATGAAGGACATGGAGTATCAGTGCCAGATCGTCTGCGATAAGACTGCAGGGGAGAAGGAGAAGGACATCAGCAGGTTTTAGAGATCTTGAAGTCAATGCTTATGGCTTCAAGCATTACCCAGGACTACTACTGCACCTGGCAGTACCTTAAATTCAACAAGAACAAAACAAAACAAAACAAAAAAGGCAAGGAAATCTATAATAGCTGTGCAAAGCAGATGAGAGTTATGCTTTTGTACTTCTTCCAGAGAAAGGCAATTGAACTTTACATGGCAACTGTAGGAAACTCATGTCAAGATGAATGGACTATAGTAAGCAGTGGTTTAGTTTTACTAGTTTTGTTTCACAGAGATTTTGTTCAACCAAAGAGCATGAACAAAAAAGCATATGAACATCTCCAGGCATACCCATTGGAAATTACCATCTTCAAACACAGGAAAACAAATTAATAACAAACTAGCAGCTCCAGTAACAGCAGGCTGTGTCATAGCATCTGCATTTCCAGCATGAAAAGTAGCTCTGCCCACACCTGAAGTACAAGAGCAAGCCTCAGGTCACAAACACTCTGAGCTGCATCCTGGAGAACTCCTCTTACAGATTAATTTAGAGGAAAATAGTTCGTCTGTTTTTCTTAGCCTCATCAGAAGCCTTGCCTGACCTTGGAAGACCTGTCATGGGACACTAAAAATACAGGTAGTCTTGTTGTTAGAGCGGGCCAGCTTTCCCAAGGCTCATTAGTACAAAGATCCTTTAGCCTAAGTGATGATATTCACCTAGAAACCCTTCTAAAGGTGATGAATCTTGAGATTCCCTGTCCTTAAGGAAACCAATGGAGAAGAACAGGTAGATTCTGTGTCCAGACTTCCTTGTCTGCAGAGTTAATTCCCGACGTGTGCCAGATGGCACACTTGGCTATCTGGAATGATCTGTATGGCCTTCAGCTAAATCGAGGTATTCTACTCCCACCTGAGTGACTCCACAGGGAACACCATAAAGAAAAACTCCAAGGCTCTCATTAACAACTGGACCGATGCTATCTAATATAAAATCTGAATGTACAAACCTGGATGGTCTCAATTTGTAGAATGAAAAGCAGACTACCCATCTGGAATGATTTTATTTCTTTACACTTCTTATTTCAGTAATTGAAGCATAGATGAAAAAAAATAACCTGTGTGCTTCAAAGATCTAACTGTAGTTGCCCTGACAGCGAGCTGCACTCTACTCTTGTCCATCAGTGTTTCCTAGTCCTCGTACTCCCTCTAATACTTAGGTTTCTTATTCACACTACAATCCAGTTTGTAGAAGCATCAATCACTTGGCAAAGGTACCTGTATTACATCTGACTGCAGAGGCAGGCTGTCGAGAAATGGAGCTCCATGACAAACTTAACATTTTTCAACAGGTTCAAATATAGCTTTGTGATTTCTTTTATCACAGACACGGACCGGACTGAAACTGCTGATAGCCAGTGTGCCCCAAATGCCTTGCAACAGTGTATGCTTGCCTAGCCTTTGAACAAACCAGGCAGAACAAACCTGGGTTTATTCGGGCAGGCTGGAAGCACAGCCAGGAACAGCTGTGACCACTGCTCTCAGGTATATAGTTAGGTCTGTACAAAAATAGCACTGGAAAGTGGAGTTAGATGGGCTTTCTGGCTCCGCTATGTTCTCTTCCTGCAGGAGGAGAGGTGTCTTAGACCATCACTTGTGCAGTTGGTGAAGAAAGGAGATGTGGAGCAGGAAAGGAAACTCGCAGGAGGAAGGGGCACTGTCATCTTAGCCCTGTCACAGGTAAGAAGGACTCTTCTGGGAAATTGATTTTAAAGCAAATCTTCGACCAAAGAGTTTAAAAATACTAGAATAGATTCCTCTTGGGACGCGACGATCATACTAAGAAAAGTACAGCACTTTATATCCATTACTTACACACATCAGCACTTGTATGCCTCTAGCACATAACTAGTGCACAGCTCTGGTACTGAAAGGTACTACTTTCCCAGTAGGGACACTGGCATCATTATGGCTTTTTACATCACTGCCCTCACAGTTTCTCTCGTGTTTCTTTCATGTTACAGTGACTGATGCACTGGATAAAGCCCACCACTTACCATACCAGTCTTAGAGCAGCCTAAGTGAAGTGGAGATTTATGCTCCGTTTTCTCTCTCTCAGATTTTATGCATATTGCAAATGTACAGTCCTCAGTGGTTACCTGCACACTGAGAAGGTCCTCCATGGCTGGAGTTGTCACACTGGATGTTTTCTGTACTTGGAGAAGGTTTCCCAGGAGTACGGTAAACTAGAAGAGCGTTCCCCAAAGGTATCTGAATCACTGTTCATTCTCCACATTTCTGCAGACTACGTGCAAGTTTATCAACTCATCATGAGCTGAAAACCAGCACAAGCACAGTATGACCAGTGCGGTGCCTCCTCCTGTACCCCAAACCAGCTGTAGGTTACAGGCTATCAGCCCCTGCACCGGTAGCGGTCATGGACCAGAGCTTAAGAGCGACCAGAAGAGGTATTAGTTAAGGGTGTATGAAGGATTTTCTGAATACTCTTCTGCACATGGGACCCAAACATTTAATCTGTAACAAATTCTAGTATATCATCTCATCTGTTAAATCCCAAAAATAAACTATATCGTATGTTTACAAAGTAGATGCCAAACCAAAACAACTGCAGCTCAAGGAGGAATTTAGAGCATGGCTCCCTGTCAAGACTGTTTGGAACACTTTTGGATGCCAGCCACAGCTGAGTAGCAGAAATTGCAAAATTAAAGAAACATCTCTCAATTGCTCAAGATTTAAAAGTGTGTATTAATATCTGTAGAAACTTGCAGGTCCCTACCTGATAGTTATCAGCCTTTAATGATGCTCCATTACCTCAGCAGAAGAAAGGAAATAGGAGGGGAGCAAACATTTCATATATTTACAACTAATTTACAGATTATTAGCTGAGGGAGAGAAGGGTGCACTAAGCAGCAGCTGGCAGGAAAAGTCATACTGCTGGGGGCCGAGGGACCGTCTTCTCACAGTGTTTAAGGGCAGAGAAGAGAAGAGAGAGATGGGGACTAGAAAACACTCATGGTGTGCATATCAGGCAACTGTAAACCTGAGTGGTCAGAATCTCAGCAGTAGGATTTAATGTCATCACATTTTCTGGGCTAGGGTTATTAGTTGCTGTTCTTTTTAATGGAACAGCCTATCAAGACTGCTTTAGAGAAACTAGAGGAGGGATATACCTTTATCTCCATTTCAAATGTTTGTCTCCATCACCTTTTTTGTTCCTGATTTCCTCTTTCTTTTCTTCTTTCCATTGCATGCGATCTTTTCTTTCCCATTGACTTTTTGGCATTCCAAAATATCCATTTCCTTCCTTTGTCCATCTCAACACCACATAGCTATAATTCCCTCATTTACTTTTATTCAGGTATTATAACATTTTTTTTTCCCTTCTCCCCTTCCTCCCTCACTTGCTTTTTATACCATCTGTTTTCTTCGTTTTTCCCCTTTGTCTCACATGTCTCCTCTGTACTGCAATAGTACCTCCAGAAGCTTCAAGTCTGAGTGATGGAGGTTTGGTCATATTTGGAACAAGCATTAATAGTGCAAGCATTAGGGCAGCTGGGATCAGGCCATGACATCTGGGTGAGACACCCAACTGCATGGAGAAAAGATAATAGTGAGTTGAAGGGAGCACAAAGGAGACCTCAGGACCCAAGGAATAAGAAACTAGAGACATGACAAGACATCCCAGAGTTTTAATATGAAAAACTGGAGGGTGGGAGGCGTGCTGGGGAATTGCTTTGTGAATGCTGCAGGTGTGCTGGGCTTCAGTGAGAACCCTGCAAGGGCCAGACTTCCAGGAGGAGCTCAAAGGTACAAAAGCTCAATAGGATGAAAGACGCACAGCTATCACCCACTGCTACCTATAGATCAGAATATCATGATCAGGGCATGAGAAAAACAGTCCTACTGGAAATGAATCACAGAATCATCATAGAATCATAGAATTATAGAATGGTTTGAGTTGGAAGGGACTTTAAAGTTCATCTAGATCCTGCCCACACTGCCACGGGCAGGGACCCCTTCCACTAAGGTTGCTTAAAGCCCCATCCAACCTGGCCTTGAACACTTCCAGGAAAGGGGCATCCACAACTTC
Organism: Bucorvus abyssinicus; assembly: GCA_009769605.1. NCBI lineage: Eukaryota > Metazoa > Chordata > Aves > Bucerotiformes > Bucorvidae > Bucorvus > Bucorvus abyssinicus. The sequence goes on along the minus strand of CM020042.1, from coordinate 17,442,520 downwards.
TCTGAGCAACCTCTTCCAGCATCTCTCCAACCTCACAGTGAAGAACTTCTTCCTTACATCTAATCTAAAACTACCCTCTTTCAGTTTAAAGCCATTACCCCTTGTCCTATCACTACACGTCCTTGTAAAAAGTCCCTTTCCAGCTTTCTTGCAGGCCCTCTTTAGGTACTGGAAAGCTGCTCTAAGGTCAAATGAGGCCCTGATGGCCTCCTCTTCAGCATTATTGCTCTAGTAAGATGGTGGGATATTGCACATATGCCGCAGAGGTTTACATGTGGACAGGTTTTGGCACAGGGTTTCTCAGAAGGGAGTCCTGCTTTACCACCCACATTCTCCTGTGTTAGACACATTTCCTGTCAGCCACGTGGTGCAACCTGTGAATAGCTCACTTCCCTCGGACTGTTTGCAATGACTTTTTGTTTGATCACTCTTTGGGCTGCAGAACCACGTACAATGGTATTGCCAACCATCCCATTACCTTCTGCTTCCTCAGTGGCACTCACCTGACAGGACTGTCCGAGTCCTCACATGCCTCACGAGGGGTTAAAAAATCCCACTGCTGCTTTCCTTAGGTTCTTACTGGCTGACTCACCTCACCGAGCTGCCCAGTTCTCCATGGACCTTTGTGAAAATCAGAACAGCTGGGGCAAAGGTGCAGTTGCATGCTAATCCCTTCACTTACCTACGGATAATTAATAGGTAAGAAGGAAAAGCCAGACACAGGAAAGATGCAGAACGTATTATTTACTATTAAAGGAGGTCACCGTGTTAGTGTTTGGAGTTCCTCTTACCACAGCTACCAAGAGTTCTGTCCTTTAAAACATTAAGAAAAATCACGTTGACTCCTGTCAGCGCTAACCCTGGGACACAGTGCGGGTTTGGATTTTGGCAGTGCTTCCCCCCTAGTTTGTTTCCTCCCTTGAAGGGATAATTCCATGAAATTACTCCTATTTCCTGTAAAAAGGGACACTCCCAACCCACAAAACCAAAAGGGCTTTTAAATGCCCGCATCTTCAGCTGTTACCTACGTTCTTTCAATGCCTGGGTAGAGCCCGGAGGCTGAGCGTGTGAACCTTACCCCATCAGCAGCTGAACAGAACAAAAACCGCCAGAGGACAAAGCCACACAAAGCCTCCATGCTGGCCTGCAAGAATTGATGACTTTCTGCAAGCAATCTGAACAATTAATTAATAAACATAACCATAAAAAGCAGGCTGAGCCCAACAAATTATCAACCCCCTAAGTCACAAAAAAACCCACCTCTACTAAACGTAATCCACTAGATGGGAGTCAGACAGCCCACTGCTGAGGAGCAGTCACCTGGAGACACCTCTGCAATATCTCGGAGAGGAAGAAACTAACTACAGGTGGCATCATGGGGCTGGTGTCCTTCCCCTCAACTCGAGAGCATCACCTATGGAATTGCTATGTATCTCTGAGTGAAGACCCCAGTGCCCCAGAAAAAAGATGGCTAGATGGAGGATTAAACCAGACTTTTATCAGGGCATTTAGGTATTTTCAGGACAACAGCACGAACGTTGCTGCAGGCCTCAGGTGGCTGTGCGTGTATCTGAAAGGAGAAGGCCATGGAGGTTTGAGGATTGCAAGGGGAGATCTAAAAAGAAGATCCAGTTCTTGTCCAAGAGCTTTACCCATACTGAATGGGAACTCCATCTGCAGCTCTTGAATATGCCTGAAACCCCACCTGGAAGTTGGTTGGGTGGAAGAAGTAGCAAAAGCGTGTGTCACCCCAAATGGATTTGTCATAATGATAAACAGGGAAGCCTGAGGGAGGATTAGAGCTGGGACAGAGGAGGGGCAGTGCCCAAAGGGACCGTGTGACTCAGCAGCAGGGAGCACAAAGAGAGGAGCCCTTGATAGGTACGGGCAAGTAAACAGCCATTTCAGCACGCGGGAGGTTTGGACCAGGGCTGCAGATTGGATGGAGGCGTGAGGACCTGGAAAAGCAGCTGGGGCAAGGACGCACCATCCCTGAGGGGGCTGAGGTCATGGGAGGTGAGTGTAGGAGACCAAAGACAACAAAGGCTAGAGGAAGACAGGGCATAAAGAGATGCTTGAAGGAAGAGAGACAGGTGATGATACCAAGAGGGAAGAGAAGTTTTCAGCCTTTTAGACATACAAATTTCATTTTTAATGAAGGATTTATTTTCTGTTTTGGCTGATTCCTTATTCATAGCTCTGTATTTGCCAATTTGTCTTACTTCAGCACAGACAAGTACTGTGTTTCATTTAGATTTCAAGTAATTAAGGGCAGCTGATACTGACTGAAGTTTTTGGTTTGTTTTTTTTTTTTTAGATTAGTGTCTTTGTTGGAAAGAAACAGATTTACAGAGTGTTTGCATTATTAAAATCCTTCATAAAGTAAGTTACAAATTTGGCCTTCATCTCAAAAATAAACAGTTTCAACAAATTGCCTTGGGCTGTTTATAGTAGTTCTTGCACTCCTGATTGTTGTACTGCCTCCTCCTCATCATGATCCTTTATCTGCAAGATGAATAAGATGTTCATAGCTGCGGGCAAGGGTTGCCTAGCCACTTAGGCACAGAAACATGCCTGTTCCTGGAGAAAATCCTGAAATGAGCAGAATGGAAATGAATCTGAAATGGTATCGTTTTTAAATACGGCTCCACGGAGGTGCTAACATTTTATTGGTTTGGTACGAAATATTTAAAAGCCTCTAAATGTCTTAAATGCTTTAAGATGTTTGTGAAAAGTGACATAGGCATCTGGGAGGCAAACATCATCTGGCCTGAAATGCTAATTTAGTCTTGTGTGTATGTATGTAAGTAATTTTTGAAAATAGGATTTTTATTCCTGAATCTGCTTGGTGTGTATGAAAATTTTAGTCTTCAAGAATTCCTGTCTTATTCATTTACCTATCAGAGGGTTAATTAAAAGAAAAGATTTAGAAAACTGATACTACTTCTGTTCTCCTTAGGGGATTTGCTATGGTATACCAGCATCACTGAGAGACCTAGGCATCTACAAAATCGGAGCTATACGCCAAGAATCCTTTTCACCCAGAATCAGTTTCTTCTACATAAACTATTCTGACTCCTTAGGAGTTAAAGAGGGTTAAGAGGGCCAAAAGACAGCAGTCATTACCAAAGAAAATAAAGTGTTCATCGCACTGATGTCTGTGATCCAGACTAATAGTTCAAGTGTCGGGCAACGACTTTCCTCTCTGGCCTCATGAGCGATGGGTAGCTGATATCTATGTATCCCGCTGTGTCTGTCAGGCATGTGAACTCTGCTGTTTCTGTCAGCTGGTTGGGGAAATTCTCTAGTACAGTATCTAAAAGGAAATATTTATTGTGAGGAGTATTACTGAAGAAGTAATATATCTGTTGTTTGCCTAACAAGGGAGGAAAAAATGCCTCTTGTCTGCCCATTACTTTTGCTTTCCAAGACCGTGCCACACTACAGAAGCTCAGCCTTGACACAGAAAAGAAAGACCTGTCCAAGGTAAAAAGACAGAGCTCCTTCACTTTCTCCATCCCTGATGAGCAGTAGTTACCCTTCCCTGAAATCAAGGGACTTGTTGGAGCTATTTGACTGGATGAAATTTAACTTGTTAAATTAGAACTTTTGTTTCCAAAGTAAAGAATAAATTCTGTTCATCCTCTCTCTTCTCTTCACTGATGAAAACACCAACCATCTAAGCAGATAAAAATTAACATTCAGGGATCTTTACCTTTCCATATACAGAAGCTTTTGCTCTGAAGGTATTCCTTGTGCACTTGGAACCCCTTCAGGAAGTTGTAGAACTTTGAAACCATCACTCGCTCAGTCAGGATCTGACGAATGATGCCCATGATGCCACATTCAGGGGTGACCAAGTAAGTCTCCAATTCATGCCTCCTGGCTGATGGGGAAGGCTCGTCTCCTTCTGAAGGGTAGAGGAGATGAACAAGTTGTTGTTTTGATACCATTCTTTTCAATACTTAAAATTCCAAAAGCATCTAGTATTAGCTAGAGGAAAGAAGATCCTAAAAAGACATGGCAACATACAACCAAATCAATGTCAAAGGAGGAACAAGGAGAAAATTGATCTTCAGTAAAGCTTATTTCATGAAAAACAAGGAGTGGCAACAAACTTCCTAAAGCTAGAAAAAGTGATATACTGCTGGATAGAAGTCATAGGTGTATTCCTTGTGTGACAGTCAGAGTAGGCTGAGAATCTGGACCAGTTTCTTTCAAAATGAGTCCAAACCAGCTTTAGAAAAAGCATGCTGTCGGGAGACACAGGCACCCAAAAAGGAGCAGAGAAAAAGGGTTGTGCTAAATGGTACCTCATGAGATTGGGAAAGAGGGCCAATGACTTTCTATCAATCCCAAGCATTTATTGAGCTCAGGGTTCTGCAACGCTTCCATGGAGATTGTGATGAAAAGCCCATAAACCAAACTCACTAACGTTTGAACACAGGAAGGACAGACAACACCTCTAAGGAGAACACAGGTTCACAACAAGATCAAAGAAAATTTAAATGGAGTTCCACCTAACTGATGTATCCAAATCTTCAGCAACAACATTCAAAAAGTACCAGCTGCCCAGGCAGATAGAAAACGTGGTACTGAGATGTTTGTTACAACACCAAGCTTCACTGAAAGGCCCCCTGGTAAAAAACTTCAGTAGTTTATATCTGGTGGCAAAACATCCCTTGCATAAATTCAGTCCAAGGAAGACTAATGGAAATAATGTTGTTATGAATGAATTCAGAGAGGACACCTAATTAGATATCGCTGGCAACATGACACCTCAGGGGGAAAAAAACCCCCAAAAAGCAGTGCAGTGTTGGCCTCAGTTTTAAGATTTAAAAAGCCTTCACAAGGATTTCACACTATATGCATCCAAACGTAACATTCATTTAAAGATTCATAAGACAACAGTTAAAGTAGAAACAGACACATAACCCACCATCATCAACAGTCCCGTGTTGGCTACACCTCAGTGAGCACCTTTCTGTAGGATTCGGTGAATGCCAGGCATCCAAGAGGTTGTAGCAGACATTGCTCCACAGGCCTGTGCAGTGGTAGAGAACAAGGAAACTCCTTTGGAAACATTTTAATGGAAAATAGCCCTTTCAGCTTTGCAAGAGGTATTGGAAAGCCTCAGGGTTTCCAAACTCTCACCAAAACCTGTATGAAGTCCTTTTGTGGCAACTCACATCCTGTCCTCAGAGGACTGTCGCGGGTTAGGACTATGAGGCTGTTCCATCCGAAAAGGTTTGGTGACTACACGGGTTTGGGGGCACGGTAAACCCGCCCACACCTACCCAAAAGAACTGCACGGCTCGTTAGGCTTTGTTTAGGAAAGGAAAAGGGACGTGACACACCGGGCTGAACTGAAGGGGGGTGAGAAACAGGAGCGTTTTAACGGTGAACGCAGTCAAAACCATAATGCGATCATTGACATACCGATAGGGCTGGAAGGAGAGAGGGAGAGACTGGTAAATCCATTCGCAGGCTCCCACAGCTATAACCCAGCTCCCACCCCGACCCCCACCTCCCGCTCGCACACAAAGGACCCGCCGCGCGGTCGCACCGCCGGGGGGGGGGGGTGTCATTGTCCGTCACCTGCAAAGTTTCCAGTCCGAGAAAACTTCTCCTGGAGCAAAGCTCCGTGCAGGAACGCGGTCCTTCCTCCTCCGGGGTCGCTGGGAGAAGAACCGAGTTCCCCGGGGCAGAGCCCCGCGGCTCCCGGCTCTGCCCTCTGCGGAGCGGGGCACGGAGCGGACCCTCAGGCGGTGCCTGTGGGTTCCCGCGGGGCTGCGGGAGCCCCGGGCGGAGCCGCTGGAGCCCTCGTCGCTTCTCCCCTCGGCAGCGGTTTGTGTCCCCTCGGCGCAGGGTCTGGGGCTGACAGCCGGTGTTACCCCTGACCGGGTTAAACTCAGCCCAAAGCCCCCCCCGCCGGTGGTGGGCAGAGCGGAAAGGTCTACCCGCTCCGCAGGAGGAGCCTGTGACTGCCCCGGGGGCACGGAGGGACCTGCGGGCGGTTTTCTCTCTCTCTCTCTCTGGTGAAGCTTCGCCGTCCTGCTGCGCAGAGAACCGAAAGTGCCGCGGCCAGCCCGGGGGAGGGTCTGAAACTGCGCTTTTCATGCGCTCGTTCGCGGAGCCGCGTCTGAGCATCTCGACTCCCAGCCAGGGACCGAGAGGGCGGGCGCTGCCGTTCCGAAAGGGGCGGGAAAACTTTCCCGCGCTCCGGGGAGAAGGAGCAGGGGAGAACAAAGGGCTCAGCCCGGCCGGAGCCAGCTCAGACCGTGACAAGGACCTAAACAGTTTTAAACGTTGCGCCAGGCCTCCAGCCACTGCAGTTCTTTGTCACATACACCCGTTGCTGAGACAATGCAAACCAACATTATCTGTCCTGTAACCCACTGCCATCGGAGAGCGAAACCATCAGCGAGTAAAGCCGTCTCCCATACAACACCGGGCTGTTCCACAAAGCGCGTCAGACACAGCAGTGTACACAGTTAGAGGTTTGGAGGCTGCTCCTGAACAGACAACACTCGAGTTGGGACAGTCTCCAGCGCAGTCCTCTCAAACAAGAAGTCCTCGCTGCTCCTTGTAAGATTTATCTTGCCACAAGTTACCTGGAGTGAGACTCCTCTCCCTCGCTTTGTTATCCTCATGCCCATAGCATTTCTTCCACTTTTGCCCTCCCACTTAAAAGAACATCGGAAAATGTCTCCCCAGCGCAGAAGTGTCCAAAAGCCTCTTTGATCTTGAAAAGTACTTTTCCCTCCACAGCCCTGCCAGAGGCTCTGAGAGGAGCTCTGCCAAAGAAGGCAGTGCTGAGCTCAGCCTCGACAATCACTACCCGTGGAAGCTTGGCAAAAGACAAACATCACAAATAATGCAATATTTGTGTACAGTACAATAATCCTGCATTCCATAAATTCCTAAGAAAAGTACAATTCCCTTTTAAATCTGGCTTTTTTGTGAAGCGGGACAAGAAACCAAGGATCTTCTGCTTCACAGGAAGTCCCCGTAAGAGTGGGACTCGCTTGGGAAACATTAGAAACACATAGTTAAGAAATCAGATAGGGGTTCTGTGCCTCGACACTGAGCTGGCAGCCAGAGTTCATTTGCAGATAACGACTGGCCGGTTTCCATCAACACAACCGTATCTCCCTGCAGCTTAAGAAGCTTCTACACAGCCCTGCTGTGAGAAGGCAACTCCTCTCGTTTCTCCTGCCTTCACCTGTTGCCTTCTGACTCCGTAACTCTTCCAGCTTCCTAAGCCCCAGGAATTAGACATGGACCATGCAGTTTGATATCTTCCAAATGCTGTTGTCCCCCCAGAACTTGGTCGTAATTGCATAGCAATGTTTTACTAACCTCTTGCACTGAATTTTCGTGGTACCTATATTTGCTGAAGCAAGAACCATGAGGAGAGACAGTATCTTTTATTGGGCTGACAGAGTTGAAAAGAGCAGACAAGATTTTATGCACTTCAGCCTGTTTTCTGGAAACCTGAGGGTCTTGTGTTCCCGTAACTCATCCAAACTTTCCAGGTCTAGCCATTGCTCTTATAAAAGGCCTTACTTCTCCCTGCAAGTGACACTTTGCTGTTATCCTTAAACTATCACGCTATCATACTACATTTTAATTACAACCCAAGAGGGCACTACATGTTGTATCACTAGATGGCAACAGTACTTTAAGTCTCCACTCTGTCCTTTCTAAAGACACACCTACAGCGTTGGGGTCACCAGCCTAATTCAGGTGCTGGGGTTGAGAACAGAGAGCTCACCCCAAACTGGATGTGTCGGGTGTGCTCGTTACCTCCAGTGTACTCTCCAGCATCTCAAGGTTTTGGATTTGGTGCTTCTAGTCTTGGTGGCTACATGTAAACTACTGTTTTTCAGACTCACTAGTGGGGCTACCTTCCCTGAATTTATTTTTCCCTTTTCAGACCTATTTATACTCTTGGATCCTGTGTTATCTTCTGAGTCTTTTCCCTCAGCCATCTCTTTTCTTAACTCAGGACATCACTAAAAGCTCTAAGCATAGCCATGGAAGTGCTGAGCTTTAGCGCCTGTATGGTTAATTGTAATCTTCTGTTCCTCATACCCAGCTGTTTTCTCATGATTGTACCAATATGACTCTGGACTCCTGCATCGTACTTCGAGGTGCAACTTCTCTGCACACCAAATGAGGAATACCACATGGTATTGCTGGTGGTAAGGATTGTTCAGTTCATAAGCAAACCCTTTCTTACTGGTATCCTTGGTGTCCTGTCGTTTGTCATGCTTATTTACACGTACTACATCTGTTGTTCAGGATTTAAGAGCAGCTGGACTCTTATGCAGACAACTTCACCCCAGAGAACCAACATGCAAAGAGGTCTGGTAGAGAGTTCTAGCATTATGCAAAATTAGAGTAAGAATTGCAGAAAAACGGCAAAGCTGTCTTTCATGCATTACTGGGAGCTAGCCACATCGCTGTAATGAGGATGACAAAACTCACCGAATTAATCACGCTAGCAAAGTTGCAAAGGATTTAGAATACTATTAAACTTCCAAAAATATCAGTGACAGTTCAGAAAACTACTCAAAATTGCTGTATTTTTTAACAAACTCTAACAACATTGCTTTTTTCTTATGAAATCATGCCATTCGTAGACAAATTTGGTTTTAAGATTCTGGTTTCAAAGTACAAAGATTCCAGTTTCAAAATACAAATGTTTTCCATGTGAAATCTGCTGCTCTGATTGGTTCAAAACAAGCCTAACCTCTTTAAGCAGCCTTGAAACTTCAGGCATGACAGTCGCCATTCAAGACAAAAGCAACAGTGAATAGCATTATTTGAAATTTCCTCTAAGTATTTTTAGCCCCGCGTCCAGTGTCTAAGAAATTCAGCCAGAGACGAGAACAACATGTTGTACACTTTGCTTCAGTCCTGCATGTTGTAGGGCACTGGTTGCAAAATGCAGGGTTCTGAATTATATTAAAAGTAAAGTGCATTTTTATGCAATTCAAATTTTCACAATGGAACACATCACCTTTCATGAAACAGATGCGGGATTCAGGGAGCTTCTTCATCAGGCGACCCATGAAGATCTTGCTGCCAAAATCCTCTGCACAAATGAAGGCGCTGTATTTTAAGAACCCAACCTCATAAGGAGTGAACTCCACCCATTCTGTAGAGGCACAAAATGATCTTTTAACATCTCAGTCCTACCCCTACCTCCCTGCAGGAAGGGCTCTGAAATGACACGGAAGCAGCTGCAGGACAAACCCTATCAGCATGGTGATCACAGACTGGTCTTCCTCAGGGTAAGGAGTTACAATGCTACTGGTTCTGGCTGCTCGCTCAGTAATGTTCCCTGAACTTGTCAGTTTAGAACTTTCCAACAGGCCTCTCCAGATAGGACATAAGTGAAGTTTTCACCAAAAAGGGTCACCCCGCATGTGGAGCTAAGGCTTTGACTTGTGAGTACCTCAGCTGTCCTTAAGAACCTTCCCCACATTTCTCCTGGCCCATAGAAGATGAGTTCCTCCCAGAGCCTAGGCACAAAGTCTGGGGCTGGAAGAGGAAGTTAAGGACAAAAAGGAACTGTTTATGAATGCTGTGGTTCAGCAGTGCAAGGTGTTGGAGGACATGCAGTACCTGACAATGCAAATCATTTGAACACCAACCAAGTCCAGGTACAGCCCAGTTTTGCCATCACCTTTGAACTCTGAAAGGCTGTAGTCTTCTTTGATGTTGAGGATCATGTGACTAACGTTGCTGTCCTTGAACAGGCAAACGTCACCAGTATTGAGGCCATGTTGCTGAAAACGCAGCTGCGTTGGGCAGGGCACGTCTCCAGGATGGCGGATCACCGCCTCCCTAAGATCGTGTTCTATGGGGAACTTGCCACCGGCTGCCGCAAGAGAAGAGCTCCAAAGAGGAGATATAAGGACTCCCTGAAACAACACCTCAGCCTAGGCCATATTGACCACCATCAGTGGTCCACCCTGGCCTCCAATCGGGAGATTTGGAGACACACCATACATAACGCTGCTGTCTCCTTTGAGAGCACGCGTAGAATCAAGCTCGAGGAGAAAAGACAGCGCAGAAAGAACCGTGCCTCGACTATACCACTCAAGGAGACCCTCCGGTGTGCTCTTTGCAACCGGTCTTGCCTATCCCGCATTGGCCTTTTCAGCCATCAACGCGCTTGCAATAAGCGTGGGCAAAGCCCTTCCCAAATCTTCGTCCGCGAAGCCAAGCCATGAGGATCATGTAGGTAGGTAGGGAATTCTGACCCCGGCTCAATGCTTGTCGCTCGTCTGAGAGTTTGCGGTTCTTTTTCTGTGAATTGACCAGAAACAAAGAAAGAGCATAAAACCAAGGGACCTCCTTGGCATGGTGTATGGGCTTGCAAGATTACAGCAAAATAAATGTTTCCATCTTCATTTTCTTATTCTCTCCACTCATTTTGTGTCCAGACATTTTTTTAACCATGAAGTGATCTAAACATTTACACATCCACATAAGCTTATTTAATTACAAGTGACCCGTAGGACACTTTGTGGTGCAATGATCTCTCATTATTCCCAGTAAATGCACCTACTTTGCATGGGTTATTTAAGTTCTCAAAGGGAGGAACAGAACAAAAGAAACCAAAAGCAGGACGCTGCTGTTAGGTGCCCAAATACTCACACTGGTAGAAGGAGACATCGATTTTCTGCTCTACAGAATAGCCTTTGGGCTGCTAACTACTTGCAGAGAGATACGTGGAGACAAACCCCCTTTGTTAGTCAGCAGAAGTCATCTGCTGGATAGTGCTGGCATGCTCTCAGGCTCACATCTGTCCCTGTTGCTTCATTTTCCATACAAGAGTATTCAGCAGCTGTTAGGAAAAAGACAGACATGCTACACCATCACTTAATGCTTTTTCCAGCAGAAGGCCCCAAAAAATCAGTGCTAGAGATCTGGTGCCCCTCTTGCTTCCGCAAGAGTTATAGTACTTCATGCTCTCCAGGGAAAAGCAGCTTATCTTGCACTTGGTCCTATGTCTGCAGACTTCACTAACCAATCTGGACAGATCCTTGCTTGACCAGTCAGTGCTCTGGTACAAATGTGACAAGGTGCTGGGGAGAAGAAATGAAGTATGTTGTCATATGCCTAGTAGCATAACAGGAAATTCCCCCCAGCACAGTTATCAGTGTTCACCTTCTCGACATAGGTAACTGACATGGGGTAAATCGGGGTAAATAGAATCATTGACTGAATACTTTCCCCCTTAGTTACAGAAAAAGGTAAGAAGGCAAAAAATCTGGGCAGCATCTTTTTTTCACAACCACATAAATCAAAGACAGAATTTCTTACCAGTCATTTGACTTCACATGCAAATTGATTGTTGCAGCCTAAAAAAACCACAATCTAAGCACTGAAGATTATTTTATGTCCTTTCAGTCAGCTTTGAAGCCTTTCGCTTTTTCTAAGAGTCATGTTGGAGCCACAAAGCCATAACAATCAGAAAATCCATTCCATTTTTAAAACTCCACTTTGTTGTCTTTAATTTCTTTTATACTAAAGATACAGTAAAACCCAGCACCAGCTCTGCCAGTAGTCTCCATCTTACCTTATCAGGATGGGCAACGAAGCTGGGGAAGGGTCTAGAGCACAAGTCTTATGAGGAGCAGCTGAGGGAACTGGGGTTGTTTAGTCTGGAGAAAAGGAGGCTCAGGGGGGGACCTTATCGCTCTCTGCAACTACCTGAAAGGAGGTTGTAGCGAGGTGGGGGTTGGTCTCTTCTACCATATAACAAGTGACAGGATGAGAGGAAACAGCCTCAAGTTATGCTAGGGGAGATTTAGGTTGGATATCAGGAAGAACTTCTTTACAGAGAGGGTTGTGAAGCCCTGGAACAGGCTGCCCTGTGGGTGGTGGAGTTCCCATCCCTGGAGGTGTTTAAAAGACGTGTGGATGTGGTGCTGAGGGATGTGGTTTAGGGACCCTGGCAGTGCGGGGTGTATGGTTGGACTTGATGATCTTAAAGGTCTCTTCCAAACAGATGATTCTGTGATTATTTGCATTTGCTCTGACCTGCATTAGTCCCCTAACTAGTAACAGAAATTCCTCAGTCAAAAGTTTGGCTGTGGTTTCTTGGTTCTACTCATGAACATGTACAGTTCCACAACCCTTTGTTTTAGGAATGTAAGGGTGCCGGCAGTTATAAATTTAAACCCCTACTTCATACTGATCTAATTAACTCATGCCCATTGATCCCATTGGTCCATATCTTCACGTTTGTTCTAAAAAGTCGGTATCAATCACCTTTGCTACTGCTACATTTTCCTTGATGGGAAGTGAATGCAGAGGAATAGTGAGGGATGCATGGCAGTCTTTTGACTCTTCACTTGAGGTACGCTGAAAAATAAAATATAATGTAGAAAAATATTTAATGTATACACAACAAAACAGCGCCGTCACCAACTTATTTTTTCAAATGGGGTCACTGTCCAGCAGTTTCCAAGTTGGCATCTAATATCTAGGTGTCATGATTTCTAGCCCTCCCATTTGGAGCAAATCTGCTGTCCTTCAGTCTTGTACAATATTTACACATGTACAATTTTACACATTTATAACTAACATCTCTCCTGTCTGCTGGGCAACTACAGCTGTCTCTACTGTCTCCAGCTCTAAGAACTTGGTTTTTTAATCGTAGTAACAGGCCAGATCTGGGTGTAATAACAAGCAATTTGGTATTGTGGGGTACGTGCTGATGGGCAGCATGACCAAGTGGGTAACATGCTGGAAAAGATCTCATGACATGTTGGCTCCAGTCACAGCTCTGCTCCAGGCGGCTAAGTCACTGGGCAGTTGCTTCCATTTAAATTTATCTTGCTTCCCTTTCATCAGTAATACAATGATAACAATACTTTTCTCTTATAATCTGCTTTGACATCCCATGATTAAAAGCATTATACAAAAACCCACCTGTTATTAATATTTCCACATGACCCACAAGAAGAGAGTGCCCGATCAGTAATTACATTACTCTTTCTCTACTGGTCTCCTCATTCTCATTCCACACTTTCTTTAAACTTGCAGCGTAACTCGTGTGGCAATGAACAGCTGTTGCTTAAAGCAACTTGTGCAATCAAGTTATGTATTAGTATGATATCTTTTGAGTCTTCTCATGCTGCCTGACCATGAAACATCTTCTAGCTTTTCAGCATGCATTTGATAGTTTCCCCCATAGCAGGGAAGAGATTACTTTACTATTGCAAATGCAGAGGTCTATATAGTTCTTGGAAGTAATAATACGATATTTTTATACTTATCACTGCAATTTTAACATGCAGAATATGTGCAATGTACCTGTAGATAACAATTTATTAGTAAAGGAGGTGATAAAATAACTTCTCTCTCTCCCCGCCTAGCCCCTCCAATATTTTCCACAGTGCTTCCATTGATTTTTAACATTTGACTTTTTAACCGTTAACTTTGCATAGTTACTTCCTCAGATGGTGCCAGAGAAGCAGGTGAGAGCGATATATGTGTGTTTTACAGAATTTGTTTGTTTATGATCTGGGATATTTCTTTGTTGTACATACTAGCTACAAATCCTGATTTAGAAGACACGGATATTTTCAAAGAAGCTCTAAACTTGTGACTTGTAATCTTTCATCTAGATAGAGCTGTGGTGGAATCTCTGTTCACTTCTTCATCCTATCTGAACACAATAGACCTATAGCCAATTCGAGAAGTTAATCCAATCTTTAGCAAGGCTGTTCACCCTAACAAGGGCAAAAATGAAGTCCCGCAACTTGATGATCCACATGTTACACCAGCTTAGTTAGCAACCAGCAAGGCCTCCATCTCAGTGTAGCCCAAGACAAGAATGCAGATAGAGACAAAGATACTCCGATCTGAAAACAAGCAATTACATCCAGCCCACTGCATGAAGAATAACAAACCACACCCCAGAACTATAATGTTGCAGGACTTATCAGGTAACTTATACATACAACACAGATTTAGATAAATTTTGGACCGGATCCCAAATAGGCAATGTTAAACGTAAGTGCAGGTGATGACATTTAGCACTGAGATCTTTTTGCATACACTCCCAGCCCTGGACGGGAACAAGTGGGTGCTCAGTGTCTTCCATGTTGCAGTTTTCCTCTCTTCACCAAAAAGGCTTTAACTGTTACCCGTCACTAAAGTTAAACCTGTACAGATTAAAGAGTACTGACTTAGATGCCCTGCCATATGTAAAAGTGCCGAAAGAATTGAGTTTGCTAAGTCAACAACAGCAACAAAAAATAACCGATAACATGATAATAGTCAGTTCTGTAACGTCCAAATGATTGATACGAAGAGGACAATGATCTGTGGCTCTGTGTGGCCAGAGGGAAATATTAGGAAAAGACAAATATTAGGAAAATTTTCTAGGTGACTCATTTCTGAGGGCATTGATACCCAGATAGGTATCAAAGAGTGACAGACAGGTTAAACTTGATCCTGCTTCAGGAGAAGAGGACCAGCCCAGGTGAACCTAGAACATGCCATATGAAATTGCTTCCACGTGATGCCCATGTTCATGCTGGAAGGCAATAAACAGGATAATCACATCGCATCAATTATATTGCATGGAAACCAACTAACCGGTCTCCCTGCCAGCCCTGACTGTCAGGGAAGGAAGTGATAGGACATCATCATATCTTCCACCAGCCCAAGAGATATATGGGCGCTGTCTCCAAAACAACTTCAAATCTCTTTCTGCGACTCATGTAAAGTAAGACTGTAAGTTCATTGGAAAAGTTGCCGCATTTCCTTTCCAAACACATACAGAGTCCAAGTAACAAGGACTAAATCCATACCTAGAACTTTCGGGTACCATCTCGGTTTAATAATCAAAAGGAAACAATACAAAAAGCAACACAATGTAATGCAGAAAAGCCCACAGACAACAACTGTTACAACTTCTCCCATCCACTCCAACTCCTCCACGAAGCAACAGGGGATAAATTGTATTGCCTTAGTGGCATTTGGGTTACGTGTAGCTGTTCTTGCAAGATTTGCACACGCTAACAGAGGCACAGATGTCGTCAGATCACCCTTCATATGCTCTCTTCTGGCGAAGTGCAACTAGAAATCCTGTATTTCCATAGGTACACCTATTTTTAGACTTCTCATAAGCATTGCCACCGTTCCACTGTGGCCACTCTCAGAGTGTCAGCCAGTAGGAACCAAAAAGCTGTATAGTTTTGGCCAAGAGGTATTAAGAGGTCAGCCTTCCTTTGTTCCACCTCAGACCCTCTTGCAGTGATATGTGGTACAATCTCACATCTATCACTGGAAAATATTTTTTAGAAAGTTCTTTAATTTCCATTTTAAAATAAACTAGCCAAAAATGGAGTCTTGGCCAGACACCAATACCATTGAGGCAGACACAGTGGTGAGTGAGAACTGCTGGGCATCTGGAAAAAGCAGTATCAGAGGGAAATATCATGGAAACAGATTTGGAAACAGGCTGCAAGCAGTACACAGAAATGCCCTGGATTTCAAAGAGAACAGGAGAGGCAACAGAGTCAATACCAGAAGCAGATGAACCAACAAATCAACACTCACAAATTTTCTTTCTTCAGGAAGTGCTCCCAAGAAAGTAATTCACTCCAGAAATAGAAACAAAAATGGTTTTAATGTTTACTAAAACTAATAATTTTTTTTGCCTTAAACATCATTATTTTTACTCAGAAATGCCTCTGACATGCTTTATGTTATTCCCCTCCAGGGTTTTTCTGAAAAAGCAGGAGCAATATCCCATTGGAAATGTAATCTTGTGAAAGAACTGAGACTAAGCTGCGGCACCAACATTGCGCTGCAACGGTAATTCCGATTTGAATTTTTCAATTGAGACTCAGAGTTTTGAAACAGAAACTTTGCTACTGAATAAATAAACTGTGTCAGAGACACTTCTCCCAAATATCTTTTGTTTCAAGTAAAATTTAGTACTGAATGGGAAGCCACCAAAAAGCTGTGGCTCAATACACTAGCAAGGAAAAGGTCAGCTGACTGGCATGAGGTGTTCTTCTTTTGATGGGTCTGATGTATCTGAAAACCAGAACATATTTGCAGATACGATGAGTGAGGTTAAAAATATCCCAGAGTCTCAGAGGAAGAAGCTAGCACGGATAATCCATAGGAATTTCCTGTAGATTCTGTACACATAAGTAAAATCAGATACCTGTAGACGTTCCAGGTCTTTTATGGTGAGGACGGAAGAGTTATGCCCCAGGAAACAGCATGGAAATAATAAGGCACATCATTATAACTAAGTCACAGAAGTAGGGTGCATTAAGTCACCTCATTCTCTCACAGGATGGTTTCAGCAGTCAATATGGAGGTAAAGATGTTGATGCTGACAAATTAATTTGGTAAGAAAAATTTGGGACAACTCACTGGAAACAAGAGTGTTCACACTCCTGTGTAAATGGGTGTTCACGTGCCCGAGAATTCAGTCCAAAGTCTGTAAATGTCAGTCACCATTTTGTGAATTAAATTTTGGACCTACAGGGCATAACACACGGGTGAAGATGACAATTTGATTATTTTGGCTTATTTGTTAAGAAGGGAGTTCCTTCAGCCTGGATTAAAAGCTTACATTGCAGCAGCGGTTCATCCCGACATAAATACTACAACTCGGATGCGTTGCCAACACGCACTTTGCATTTGGCGGCCAAGTCTTCGCATTTTATAGATCTTTTCTACAAAGATAGCACCGCCAGTTTCTTTCACATCAAAGTACACCACCGATAAACACACAGCCTCCAGGCTGTCTTTTATCACAAGACTACAACTTTTGACAGTGATATTAAATGAGTTCATATTCTGCCTGGAATCCTCTAGGACTCCCAACTGATCTAGCAGTCTACAGCAACTTTCCTGCAAGTAAGAAGGACTGAAAACATTATAATAGATATATCTGATTTACAAGGAACACTTATACCCAAGACCCCTTTTGTCTAGTTTTCATTCTTGAACTGAAAGGGAGCTCTCTAAAAAAAAGTAATCGAGATTGATCCTGAACAAATAAGAAAAGATTAATACTTTTGCCAGGCAGACGTTCAAAAAGATTGACAATTTAATAGCAGAATATGATGCAAAATCTTGTGAGTGTATCTTACTTTTCACCTTCACTGGCTACTACTGCAGCTTTTGGCTCCTGCGGAGGATACAGTCATACTGAGTACCCCAGAGAGAAGTCTTGCCTGTACACTCTCACATGTTTTTCAGCAATGCAGACTATCACAGACATGTTAAATCTAGCCTCTCGACTTTACATTGGCTTTCCACATAATAGCAAATCACATCTGGGTTCTTTGTAATCAATGTCCTCGGTTCAGCAAAAATGTGGCCTGAAGCTCCTCTCTGGAGACCATCGCTCATAAAGGTCTTCAAACTCCGTGAATCTTGTCTGTGAGCAAGGCTTTCCCCAGCACTGTGCTGAGTCTTCAGTGGCCAGCAGCTGAAATACGAATACCTCAGGGAGCCCACGGACTCTGTGAAGTTGATGCAATACCCAGATCTTCGCAGAAATGGGAGGACTCTGAAAAATAACGACACCCTCCCTGGTAGGCATAAGAATTCAGTCTTAATAGATGCCTGCTGTGACAGTTGGGTATTTTATTTTGAGCTCATCAGTGGCTTCTCAGATAAAACAGCAGACAGGATTCTAGGAGATGAGGTTGAAATCATCTCTGCACCTTAAGGGGAAATTTGTGGAGAGAAAAGATTCTTCTATAGGTCTTGCCTGCTTCTTTTAGGCCAGGCTACACAAAGAGGTGAGGGACTCCTTGAAGTCTCACCTTGGCTGGCCTTTGACAAACTCCCAGCTGCCAGCACCTGCCTTTCTTTCATAATGCTTCTGTGGGACTGTGACGAAAAAGACAGCAAAGCCCAACTTTTGAACCAGCTCCACTTCGAGAAAAGACCACCCGTCTTTCTCCAGTAACTCACCTCTGAGGAAGAATTCACCCTAGAAACCGAAGCACCACGTCTGTCTCTGCCAGACCTTTCCTGGCCTTTAGTCTGTTGGAGTAGATTCCCTTCACCTCAAAACACCGGGTCTTTTGCCTTTTTTTTCTTTCAACCTGAACAGTTAATATTTTTTCATAGCATCTGAAATGTCTCATTAGCTGAAGAGGAAGAAATGCAAGATTTATTCTGCTTTATATCCACATTCAGATAGGCAATGATGGTTGATCAACATCCATGCTTTGGTGGACAAGACTCTTGTTTCTTGGGAACGACAGACAATTGTTTCGGGCATTACAAACCATTCTCCTGTACAGCTTGAAGAGGAGCGCTGCTTTTTATTAATAGATTGCTCATCAGGTTCGTTATCAGACATGTGCATGCATCATTTAGTGCATTCCCAGGGTGGATATTTCTTTTGTTCTTTGGCAACCACACTGATGTTTGAGAGCTGTTACGGTTTTGTGCTATGTGTTTATAAATCAGCTTTTTCCCCTCAGCTACTTCAATGTACTTGTCAAATAACTAGTTAGACTGTGGCAATCGTATGATCTTAATTTGTACTAGTATACCGAACAGCTGTGTTTTACATTATACGCGTGTTTAACAACTGTGATGCGCTGAACAGAATTTTGGAATATTACTCCATTTCTCCAGTGTGATTCTGTGCGTGCAATTACCATACACACATGCTCTCTGCTTCGCTAATATTTCAATTCACTACACTGAACAAGGTCCAGATAATGCTAAAGCAAAATTTCATTTTGAGGCGACAACTGCAGCACACACGTGTGATCTGAGACAGAACACGGCTGAGTGTGAGAGGAAATGGCAAAGGTCCTTCAAAACAAATTCATAAACTTGATTTAACTGATAAGAATAGATGTCATCAAAGACCTAAAAGGCCACCCATCCATACATCCATTATCCAACACAAGTTTCAAAAATCAAATATCCTTCGTAAGATATATATATCTCTCTCATGGCTGTTCATGACAAAAATGCACCTGGGAAACAAAACTCTTAAAAGGTAGAACACCATTTAATTCAAGTTATTAAAACCAAGTAAAATTATTTAAATTGATACTGCATGGTCACCACCTTCTGTGTCTGAAGAGGGCTTTATGTATTTGCTATCAATGGTCCCAACGAAATGCCAAGAAAATAAGAGTTGGCAGAAAGAGAGAGCTAAAACCATCTCCCTATCACGCACAACTGAATCTTCACCTCTTGCGCATCACAGTGAGATGGTGTTAACAACACAGACTGCTGTGTCTGTTATCACAACTCCAGATCAAAAAGCAAATTCTGCATAGTAAACCGAACCATGTGAAGCAAATACTTAAATAACACTTAAAGTTTTGTTTTTTGAAAAGGTAACTTCATTGGAAAGAGATGGCACCTGCCAGGTGCAGAGAAGTAGCTATCCCATACGTGGTGTGGCACATATGGTATCATATGGCGTGTAAAGGAGATGAAGATGCAGTTCAAGCAGAGGACTGTGCTTGTGATACTGGCTGGCTCGGAGTTTGTTTCTTCCGTGCCACAGCCATGCGCAAGGCCTGAAGAATCATGTTCTCATTGTTCATGATGTTGTAATTAGTCAGCTTCAGGAGCTTGTTGAAATCTTCTGCTTTCAGCGAGACCTGTCTTGTTGAGTATGGAGAGCAGAAACCGGAGATATCAACCTTGCCCTGTTCCATTTCGGCAGCACTACGTGACATGCCTGTCAAGGGAAAAAAGGAAGGTGTTTGTATCAACCCAGGGAACTACAGTGCCCTGATAGACCACGTCGCGAGATCCCAGATGTAATTGCTATGGAGAGAAGTGCAGTGCTACGATCTTTGAAAAATCTACTGTTGAACAAAGTCTACTGGAATAAAAAAAAACAATTAGAAAAATAGTGCCACTAAACATCATTCCACTGCAGCCAGCCCGGTCTCCTGGCCAGATCATAGCACATCATGTTATGTGGTCACAGGTGCTCAAGTCTTACCCTGCAGGTTCTTGAACAGAATACATACTAAAGGTAAAAGGAATAGATGTATAGAACAGGAGGAAACAGACTATTAGTAGCCTTGGAAATAATGGTAAAAACAAAGCCTGCATCTCAAACACTAGCCCAAAAGAACACAGCGACTGTATTAGTACTATTTGTACTATTATGTGCTATTGCTTTGATTTTCCAGCATACACAACCATCACATCAAACAGCCCAAGTAGGAAGCACAGTAGCCCTCCATGGAACCACTCGATACTCTACAGGTAACTCTCCCCTAGATCTGACTGTCATGAAAATACATAATCTGGAAAGCATGCTTGTTCTGCAAGCTAAAGCAAAATTTTAGAGATCACAATAAGAAAATTAATGCCCATTCCTCTACTCGAACACATTTTTTCTTTCACTGAATTGCACCAAGACTTAAACTAAAATTGTACACAAGATTTCACCTGGTTTTGCACTTTCTGTCATCCCATTTTGCAATGTATTCGCTGGTAGGAACAAGCAAACAAACAAAGCATTTTTGTATTGGGGTTAGGAAAAAACACCCAGGGAGTGAGAACGTTCATTAGGACAATAAAACCGGCTGTGTTCTGTTAACTTACCAGGTGCTATGTATCGTTGGAAGGTGTCATTCACTAACGGGAAATAAAGCAGCAGAGGAGCTCCTGGGGTGTCTGCGCCATCAAACATGTAGCACTCTTTTAGGTTCTTCTCATCGTCCTTCAGCTCAATGCTGGGAAATGGAATTCCCTGCTCTGAGAAGTATCTGCAAGCCTGCTCCAGGGGCTGGTCATGGGCCAACAGCAGCAGCATAAGGAATGGAAAAGATACCCAAGATCAGGCTGCTGCTGAAGCCCAGTAATTCATGCCAAGTTGCACAGAATAGACTGATAGTGCTGGGCAGCCAGCAATAATGCGAGCACCGGCAGCCCCAGAGACCGTTCTCCTCTTGCCTGGGAAGCTTTTTGGAAAGAGTCTCATAGGAAAATACCCAATATCAAGATGGTAAAGGGGGTTTAAATATATACCATGTGGCATCACAGGTTAAGGCTGCACAGGCTAAGTATCTCCCACTTGAAAAAATAATGACAGAATCGTAACCAGTGAACTTTGTGTTTTCTGTGGTGCCTTTCAGGGACAGGTTTGCAATTACAAGTCTGTATTAGGAAGTCTAAATCTGTCTTTTTATGTAGTGAATACCACTTTCAAAATCTATATAACCATTTTAACCAAATCAGATTTCTGCAAACGTAGTAAATGCATTTGATATCTTGCTTTAAGCCCACTATTTAAGGAGGAAAATTGAATTTATTAAAAGATAAAAATAAAGATGAAGAAATTCTTCACTCACTAGGATGTTCTTGGACAGCTGGAAAATAGTATTAAAATAAAAAGGCAACTGATCTTATACATTTAAGGAAAATGCAGATTAAATTCAGTATCTGAATAACAGGCGACGTTTTCCCAGCTATATTTGTGCTATTAAATCTTATCTATGATTGTAGTAGAAGTTGCAGCAAAATGATCATAACTTGACTGTGCCACTCTGTATTTCACTGGGGAAACGTTAGGGCTATTTCAAAAGCAGTTTGACAAAAATATTTTCCCCTCTGGGAATTTCCATTCTTCCTCTAAGGTTTGGAAACACCACGTTACTAAATTCCACCAAGTTCCATGTTTTATGGACACCTATCTGAAAGTTGTGGAACCAAAGGAAAAGCTATTCCTAAACAAAGAGTTTTGAGACTTCTCACCAAGATCTGTGATCCACCAGTGTAGTTTAAGTGTATGATGACATCCACTTTCCTCTCTGGTCTCATCAGGGGTGGGCAGCTAGTTTCAAAGAAGAAAGCTGCATCCACCAACTCCAGATGCTCCGAGTTGCCTCTCAGGTCATTAGGAGAGGTGTCTAGCACAGTATCTATAGAACAAAAGATTCAGCGCTATTAGCAACTGCAGAAAGACATCTGTCAAGTTAGAAAACAAACACGAAAGGTGAGCTTCCCTCTCATCCATGATTCTCACTTTGCTTTAGGATAGCGTGCAGCAATCCTGAAGCTGCCTCCGTGTTCCGTTGGTATTTCCAAACACATGAACTGCACCAAACTGTAGGCAGGTGTTCTGTATGTGCAGAGCCCCTCCCGAGCGACTTTCATCCCAGTGAGGACTTTGAGTACCCAATGACCCAAAAGTGGAGCCGTTGTGTTACTGAAGTGAACGATGCGAGGCATTACTTTGATCTCCCTCCTCTCAGCAAGTGCTGACAACTAACCACAAACCCCGCTCAGCTCTCTTCGGGACGTACGAGCACCCCTCGCTAAATCCCTGCCCCTGTGCCCACCCCACAGCAGGAGTGCTGGCCACACCTTTCCATTTGGTGAAGTGCTCGTGCTGGATGTACTCGTTGTGCATCTGGAAGCCCCTCAGGAAGCTGTGGTACTTGGAGAGGGCAGGGCGGTCCGTCAGGATATCCCGGAGGGCCGTGGAGATGCCGCTCGTGGGAGTGAACATGCATGTGGCCATCTCATATGGCTTCTCAGGCAAGTCCGGTTGTTCCTCTAGAGACACGGGGCATAAATGACACGTAACGGAATTACAGCCAAAATTAAGAGGAGGATAGGCACAAAGAGGAGAAAGGGGCAGCAACTTTTCTGTGCCAGTAGTAATCATGTGTTCACAGATCGCAGCATCCTTATGGTCTGCTCTGAGTTCCAGTTAATTTCTTGACAAAAATATAAACTTACTTTTGTTTCCTAAACCCTGATTGTCTACATCTGACTAAAGGAGCATTTTTCTCATAAAACAACATGATTTCAGAACATACTAAGTTAATTAACTTTTCTAAGTAACCGAAAAATGGGGCAAATAATTTTATTTATACAATTGAGGGGATTACTGCCTTTAGATTCCACGCACGTTAAATATGAAATTCAAAGCTTATTTTGAAAAGAACAGAAACATTTCAACATTTTATT
Organism: Bucorvus abyssinicus; assembly: GCA_009769605.1. Taxonomy (NCBI): domain Eukaryota; kingdom Metazoa; phylum Chordata; class Aves; order Bucerotiformes; family Bucorvidae; genus Bucorvus; species Bucorvus abyssinicus. The sequence continues at coordinate 17,419,537 of CM020042.1, read as the reverse complement.
TTAAAACTAAATACTTACAAAAACCCAGTTTGTTCAATTTGGTTCGGGTGTGGCCAGCTGAATTCAACAGAACACTGCACATTATTTATATAAACCCAAACATAAGAGTTTGGGGTTTTTTTTCCAAAAACATAGTCCACAGAAATGTGACCTAAGTCTGCTCACTATGAAATCGCTGGTTTTGCTTGAATTTTAACATGAAGATGGTCAGGAGTATTTTCAAGGAATGGTCTTTCCTACAGAGCCGCCTCTCTCAGCTGGTGTAAGAGAGCTCCACTACACCACCTTCCTTTGGCCTCTACTAACCTTTCTGTTCAAATTTTGAGGGAGATATGCACTGTGCGGGGTGAATAGGAATTGGAAAGGAAACACTCAAGCTTCTCTCTGGCTGACAAATAGGTGACATGAGGCTTTGACAGAAGTTCTTCTTTCCAAACCTTTTAAACACAACACTTCAGGGATCACCTTTTTTATCTGCCAAACTGGACACCTCAAAAGCATGGGCCCTGATGGGATGCACGCACAAGTGCTGAGCGAGCTTGGCGGATGCGATTTCTAGGCCACTCTCCATCATCTTTGAAAGCCCACGGAGATCAGGAGAGGTGCCTGAGGACTGGAAGAAAGCCAATGTCACTCCAGTCTTCAAAAAGAGCAAGAGGGAGGACCCATGAAACTACAGGCCAGTCAGCCTCACCTCCATCCCTGCAAAGGTGATGGAACAGCTCATTCTGGATGCAACCTCTAGGCATGTGGAGGAAAATAAGTTTATTGGGGGTGGTCAGCATGGATTCACCAAGGAGAAACCATGCCTGACCAATCTGATAGCCTTCTATGATGGCAGGACTGGCTGGGTAGATGAGGGGAGAGCAGTGGATGTTGTCTACCTCAACTTCAGCAAGGCTTTTGATGCTGTCTCCCATAACCTCCTTAAAGAGAAGTGTAGGAAGTGTGGGTTAGATGAGTGGACAGGGTTGAGAACTGGCTGAATGACAGAGCTCAGAGAGTTGTGATCAGCGGTGCAGAGTCTAGTTGGAGGCCTGTAGCTAGTGGTGTTCCCCCAGGGTCAGGACTGGGTCCAGTCTTGTTCAACATATTCATCAACCATCTGGATGAAGGGACAGAGTGTACCCTCAGGAATTGTGCTGATGATACAAAACTGGAAAGGAGTGGCTGGTACACCAGAAGGCTGTGCTGCCATTCAGCGAGACCTAGACAAGCTGGAAAGTTGGGCAGGGAGGAATTTAACGAAGTGCAACAAAGGCAAGTGTAGGGTCCTGCACTTGGGGAGGCATAACCCCATGCACCAGTACAGGTTAGGGGCTGACCTGCTGGAAAGTAGCAGAGGACTGAGAAGGACCTGGAAATCCTGGTGGACAACAGGTTAACCATGAGCCAGCAATGTGCTCTTGTGGCCAAGAAGGCCAATGGTGTCCCGGGGTGCATGAAGAAGAGTGTGGCCAGCAGGTCAAGGGAGGTTCTCCACCCCTTCTACTCTGCCCTAGTGAGGCCACATCTGGAGTACTGTGTCCAGTTCTGGGCCCCCCAGTTGCAAGAGAGACAAGGAACTCCTGGAGAGAGTCCAGCAGAGAGCTACAATGGTGATTAGAGAGGACTGGAGCATCTCTCTTATGAGGAAAGGTTGAGAGACCTGCGTTTGTTTAGACTGAAGAGAAGACTGAGAGGGGATCTTACCAATGCTTATAAATATCTGAAAGGCAGGTGTCAAGAGGATGGGGCCAGACTCTTTTCAGTGGTACCAAGTGACAGGACAAGGGGCAAAGGGCACAAACTGGAACACAGGAAGTTCCATCTGAACATGAGGAAAATGTTCTTTACTTTGAGGGTGACGGAGCACTGGAACAGGCTGCCCAGAGAGGTTGTGGAGTCTCCTTCTTGGAAGACACTCAAAACCCACCTGGATGCGATTCTGTGCAACCTGCTCTAGGTGAACCTGATTCAGCAGGGCAGTTGGACTAGATGATCTCCAGAGGTCCCTTCCAACCCCTACCATTCTGTGATTCTGTGGTCCATCCCTATCTCCTTTCCATCAACCTCTGTCTGATGGTGCCTTTCCTTCTAATAACAATCTCACCATTTAGGCAAAGCACTGGCTATTTGGTGAAGTCAAATGACTCGAGAAAAACTCAAGAAATGAGAAATGTGATCTCAGTTACCCTATCAGAGGGTTCTGAAGGAGGGAGGTCGTAAGACAAACGGTACTTGAGATTTACCTATTTCAGTCACTTTGTCTTGGGTCCACCTGTGCCAGAAGTCCTCTGAGTTGTCAGCCGCATGCCAGGCATCCAAGAGGTTTTTGGAGAAGATACTACTCCACATTCCTAGGAAGTGGGAGAGGGATAATAAGTAGTGTTGAAGTTCTTTTAAAAACTGCCTTCTGCTCCTTCCACAGCTCTTCTCTAACTTTTTCATAATTCTATCCAAATTTTGCACAAGTCCAGACATCTATTTCAGTGGTAAAGCTGTCTCAGAAGGCAAACTTATTTACAAAGAAATTTCAAAGTGCTTTTCCTTCTGCCATGTTTTACCCGGAACCTTTTTTTTTCCCCAAAAAGTTTTACATTGTCATTTTCCTATTTTCATTCCCTTTTTCCTTTGATAAAGAAATATTTTCAGCCAGCTCCTTCCCTGATTCCTCTCTTTTTTGCCCTGTTTATTTCTTCTCAACATTTCCTTCAGATTCCACAACATCTCTTAGATTTCCAACTTTGAAAATATTTTGCAAGCAATGGGAAACGGTGATGCTCCAAAAGCACTCACAAAGGTACATAACAACTTAATTGTTGTTTTAGTCATTTTATCTTAATCCAAGTGCTAAAACCACCTTTGCTAGCAAGGGCAGTTGAGTGAGTCTCAGGAGGCATGCTGAATTCCAGCTGACTGATCCAGTACCTCTGTTGTCACAGGCAGAACAACAGTTTTATGGAGACTAATTTCTAGAATCATTAGTGTTTGTGTTAAAATATTGTCACTCTCCCGGTCTGATGAGTCACCTTGCATGAAGCAGATCCGGGACTCAGGGAGCTTCTTCATTAGACGACCCATGAAGAACTCACTGCCAAAATCCTCTGCACGAATGAAGGCGCCGTACTTCAGGAAGCCCACCTCGTACGGCGTGAACTCCACCCACTCTGCCAACACACACACCAATAACGTTAGTCCGCTACTAAACCGGTCAAGTCACCAGATGTGCAATAAACTTTTCAGGCATTAGCCCTTGCAGGCAAGCCGGCTTAGCACATGTCCTGAGTAAACTCTGGTAGCTGAACCTGTTATCACACTGTCTATAGGTTGGTGAAAGGACAATATCAGGGCTAAGGGCAAAATAAAACTCTTCTTTCTTTATATTTAGCAAATGAGATTTTTCTCATTGAAGGTGGACAGAATGTGGATTGACTTCTACTGCTTTTATTGCCTTCAGCCAACCATGAAAAACGTACATTAAGCAGACTTAAAGCTCCAGTGAACCACTTTCTTTAAGAATTTATAGCGATTCTGAGACAGTGTCACAGCTCTTTGTTGTGTTATTAGTCTGAAGTTAACGTCTGAATATGCACACTTACATGCCAGGAGATCTTACAAAATACTGAACTGTTGCTGTCTATCCTGTAGCTGCCAAGTTACTCTTTACATCTCTGAACAGGACTTCTCCTGGCTTGGACTGAGAATTTAAACCAATTCGTCGTTATTGACAGTATCCCCACGCTGTATTTCCCCAGGTAAAACACGACTCTTTTCCAGAACTGAGATGTTACCTCTAAAATCTTTGGTGGCAACTTTGTCCTTGACATTAAGGGCGAGGTAGATGGGCAGTGGGTTCTGACCCTGATTCACTGCCCGACGTTGATCAGAAAGTCTGTGGTGGCATTTCTGGGGAGGGGAAAAAAAAAAAAAGTTAGCTGATAATCAGGTCCTTAAAGACATCAGCTTATAAGGTCTGAATATGGGACATCATTTTCCTGAATTTCCTCCTAAATCTACTTCCATGTCCTTGAATAACAGAGGGCAAGAAAATCATGGGCTCAGGAATAATTGTTGTTAAGATAACCAGCTGTGTTCTACATTCAGTATAAGACAGAAATGAGTGGCTTCACATGCTATTCTAACTTTGCATTGCTAAATGTAAGTGAAAAAATGGGGCAGGTCATTCAGCTGTTATCACATACTTCATCTGTTAAACACGAATTCTCCAAAAAGGGTTCATGACCCTTCTAGTCAAGACTTTTTTTTGAAAACCGTATTGAAAGTTATCAAACACAGAGGAAAAATCCTTGAGCTGCCAATACTAACAACTTATATGTGAAATAGAGATTTTGAATCTTCTTCAGACAAATTAAATTTTAGCACAATGTAGAACTGATGGCAGAAATACAATGTGAAATATGATATGAAATGAGAGTATTTCATTTTATCTGTTTCACCCAGTCAAAATATAAACCACACTTACAGGATTTTAACATAAAATAGCTTTTTGTCCAGTTATCATCAGTCTGCTAGTTTACATGGAACGTTTTGCTTGTGTCATTAAAACACAATTAGGAACAGGAGGTCCTGAGAGATCAACTCCAAAGTAGCTGAAAGGCACCTGCAGTTTCTGTAGCTAAGACGTCTCAGGAGCTGTGGATCTGTCTATTCCCTCATCACTAAATCACGAAGTGCAGTAACTACGCACGGTGTACATCCACAGCACGTTTCAGGGTGTGACTGCACCTTGTGTAAGTAGTGTAGCAGTGGAGACACAAAGAACACCTAAGAACCTTAGGAACTGCTTGGACAGCTACCGTGTTAATTAACAGGCGGGTTACTTCAGAGCTTCTCTGAGCATTTCCAAGGTACATTCAATCACACTTTAAGCTCCAGTGTACACGTACTCTGTCTCCAAGCTACTCATGTAAATAAGTGGTGTTCTGCCTCCATGCCGAGTACAGTGTTACTCACCAGGTGTCTCTTCCTAGGGTTTTAATTTCTTTTAATGGTCATAAAGATCAAGCCACCAACTTTAGGAGAAGAAACATGTATAGACATTACCCCATCATTTAACATGGATTCAATCATAAGCCCCCACAGATCGATAAAAGATGTTTTGTGTCCTGCTTGCGTCCTTTGGCTGAGCTCTCTGTAATAATTCGTCAGACTTCTCAAGCAAAAAGCCCCCATCTTGCACTTGGTCGCCTGCTTCCGAGCTTCGCTAATCATTTCTCCAAGTTCCTTCCGTGACCAATCAGCATCTTCGTACAGTTTTGTCATTGTCCTGCAGGCAGGAAAAATGATGGAAAGCGGAAGGACATTAAGAAGATGTTTCTGAAACTCAGAGAATATACCTCGCAGAGCTTCAGGCACTTACTGGTTTACCATTAGGTTACTCTCCTCCGAGCTTACTTTGAGCAGCAAGGCAAGTCTAAAGGCAACCAGTCAAAAACCACTGGATCTGGGATCCAGGACAAGCAGCTACACCAGCTGTCTATGCCGTTTCTGTGCAACCGTAAATAACAAAGGATCGTTTTGCACAGGGTTAAGGATGTTTGCACTTCCATAGAAGTCGTCTCTTCATCAGGGAAAGATTACTTCACTGACACCAAATACGTGATGCACAATAGGCCTTTTATGGGTGACCCTGGCATTCAGAGGCCAAAGACGGAAGCAAAAACTGAATAGAGCCCCTTCTTACTCCCACCAAGATCCAAAACCCTAGACTAATCATGGGATTTGCTTAACACAAGATCCAAACAACTGTATCAAAACGGTTCCTCACCATGTGGTGCCAGATGAGCCACTGATGTACGAAACACAATCCAGAACACGCAACTTTTGGAGACCGAAAATGCTGCCGTACATGGCAGTGAGTGCTCGTATCCCACATCCTGCGGTGGTCACAGCCACTATAGGCACCTGTTCCACACAAAAAAGGGCAGAAACCACAAATGGAAAAGTGGCATTAAGGCACATCCGTGTCAAAAGACGACAGACGTGCAACAGCAACAGCCAGACACTCATAAAATAAAACACCTAGGTTAGAGAGAAAGGTCCTCAGTCCTCATCTGGATGGAGGTGAGAAATCACTCCTCATCTCCAGGCTTGAGGGAAAGGAGAGAGAAAAATCCCCCAGCAGTGCCTTTCCTGTTTACCTCATGCTCTTGCAGATCTTCCTCCAGATGAAGAACATCCTTCAGCGCGGCAGCAACCACCTTCCTCCGTTTTTGCAGGAAATCCTGTTCGTCGGTGCACAGGTCAAACCCCAGGCGGACGTCTAGGTTTCTTGGCCTGAAACACAGACCCTGAGTCCTGAGACCAGGGCACAAACGCTATCGTATCATTATTCACTGTGGTGCACTCCAGCTACGCTTGCGCGCGTATACAGACCAGTTTGTGGGCAGTGTCATGCAATAAATGAGAGAGCAGCAGCACTGCTAGCTGCTGTGGCTGCTAACAAGAACACAAGTGAGAAGGCAGAGCAGAAGGTGGCGTATTGTCCTAGTACAGTTACAAAGTTCCTACAACGCACTCTGCGTTTATTTGTTCAGACAATTCATTTTTCAAGTTTCAGTGGTGGCTGTAACTAGACAACTGCTGTCAACAGGCACTGCAGTTGAGTAGGGAAACAGCTACCACGCCTTGATGTTGTTTGTACGGTACAGAAATATGATGTCTTTGTGGAGATGCTCTCTCCATATGTGGGCATAATAGTGCACGTAAGGCGAGATCTTCGTACTGAGCTGCTCTAACAGCTTGGAAACTTGCAGGAAAGGGGACTTGTGATTTAATTCTCCATCACTGGCAAAAACTAAACCTGCAACCCAAAGATGAGCACACCTCCACTTACAACTGAGTCTGCATGGACCCCTGCTGATCTCAAATGAGCTTTGTGTAGGTGCAAATGTCCCCCCGTTACAGGATCAAGGTCTTGCTAGAGACTCACTTACCATGCGTTTGCCTCTGTGTACAAGTCAATCGTCCTGTCCTGAAAATCAGAACACAAACAGTGTAAGCATGCTCAAGTCATTAATCCTGTGCTGCATCTACGGGATGAGTTTCCCTGGTTTTGCAGTTAGCAATGCAGCTGAGGACTCTGGCCGGCAGTGGTCTGGGTTGTGGGAGATAGACCAAGCTCCCGTACAGACTGGATTGGACAGAAGTGGGCCATTCACCCAAGCGAGGTGGGCTTCGGGCCCCTTGGCTCTTCCTAGCTGAACACCTAGTTTAACCTTCATTTTCTGGGCAGGTCTTTGAAAGGTGGGCATCTGAGCCACAGGCATGCGGATGGTCTCTGTTTTATCTCCTGCTTCAGGCTTGCCCTTTGCAAATATAAGTCTTCATTTTCGTGTCCATTACTGTTTGCTCGCACACTGTGTTGATGAACATATTAGATATGTCCTGAGGAAATGACTTCAAACTCAGAACAGGGTTGAATGTCATGCCTGGAATCATATGTAGAACAGAAGAAAAAGAATAACGTCCTGCCTAGTTGCAGAGTGACTGCCATTCACACCTTACGCTGTCGCAGGTGTCGTGACGGACAGGACCTGAATCACTGAACTGCCGGACTCTCATCACCCACCAAACTGAATGTGTGTTGGGCTGGGGTTTTATTAAGAAAAACTTGTTCTCACCTCGGTTATTGTTATTTTGTCTTGTATAGGAAGCGAGTTCAGAGCTAGAGTCACAGACTCATTCAAATCCCTTTCATTTTGACTTGATGTAGGCTGGAAAAAAGGGTAAAAAAATATAATGGCTGTTGACTATTATGTATAAAGAGGGGAAAAGAGGTAAAGGCAGTCTCCCCTGCCTCCCTTGCATACATGCGCTTCCCAATTCCCTTCATACACAGTCCTGCGCACACACTCGGGTCTTAGCAGTCCCCAAAGCAATACACAGCAAAGAGCCAGCTACGCGTTAACGGCAATCACATACCCTGCTGAGCTGCATCCGCCGCGGTAGAGCCACGGTGAGTGATGACTGATTATACTTAAGGTAGTGGAACCGGGCCGGGGAGGTCGGCCAGAGGCAGGAGCTCAGCGTGTGCGTCTGGGTTCCTTCATACGACCCATCCACAGTTAATGCAAACTTCCTCTCTGAAGCGAAGGAGTTTCAAACGTAAGTTCTTCAAAAACCATGGATAATTTGTTTGCACAGTAATGTAATACAAGTTTTTCTTAACTAATGACTCCATTTTGATACCCAAATTACAGAATAAATAGACTCACCTATCTGAGCCTTTGGTTTTCGGCTTTAGAGCTCCTGTACACAACATGCCATATAGTAACTTGCTATAGTACCACTGCACTTCCAGACATCTACTGTGATTGCTGAGACTACCGCTCTGTTCGTTAGATAATGATTCACAGCTCGTAACAGGTTTTTTTTTTTGGGGGGGGGGGGGGAAATCACTCTCTCCTGAAGTCTGAAGTTTTCAAAGTAGCTCAGCGATAAGACAGTAAGTGGTACTAAAATACTATTCTATATTTCATATTATATATAATAATATAATATTATTATATATTTTATTTATTATAAGGTATTTTGAAATTTTCAGACTTTTGGGAGAAACATTTTTTTTATAGGAGAGCACAGTCTCTTTGGAACCAGTAAAATCTCAGTCTCTCTATGTTTCCCTTTACTTCAACCTGAAATTATTTCAAAAGAAATATTACCAGCACTTACAAAAATAATGTCTCCTGGTTTTTGGCCTTCATGTAATAAGCCTTTGATATGTCTCTGAGTAATTGAAAAATGGTCTTTATATAGAATGGAACTAACTCAGGATCAAGGTGAAATGCTCTGTAAATCTACACACTCAAAGGTGTATAATCAACCTTCCAATGAATTATCCTGCTCAAGCATTTTCAGCAAACTTCTTCACTGTGACAACAGAGCTCCGCTGGATCGTTGGCGTGATTAAGCAATACGCTGGATTGGGGACGTCAGGAGACGTGAGAGTGAGATGCTTTTAAAATTGCATAGGAGATACACAAGTCCACGAGCATGGACTCGACGTGGTAGTAACGCGCTGCTTAAAATGTGCAACAAAGGTCCTCGGTAACATACCGTGTGTCTCGGGTTTCACCTAGTGTCGTGTTTTATACTGTTATACCAAAATACATTTTAAGAAGTTAAACTGATAAAAGACGCCCAGTCCTCATTCCACCTGTACTCTTTGTCTCTGAATCCAGAAACAGCAGGAGTTAGCTCCAGTTTAGGACTCCATAAAAATCAATTCCCTGCACGAATACTTTGGGAAATTATAAGCATCTGACAGGATGATTTTTATAGACGAAAGAATTTGGCAGGGAAAACAGACCGCATGCTCATCACACCACATTCGGTAATAATCTGCATATATCTGAGCCCTCCACAGGCCACTGGCATCAGTGAGATTTTGTCCCGCATCTTAAATAACTTTAAATGAGGGCATTCAAGTGTAAAACACAGAACGCTTTTGCCATAAAGTAGCATCCAGATTTGTTCCTTCAGTCAGCGGAAGTCTCACCCGTACTGTCCTTCCTCAGCCTCCCGCCATTCACCTGCACCTCCAAACAGGAAACTTCACGGGACTGCGAGAGACAACCAGGGAAAGAGAAAAAAGGCATTTCGGTCAGCACAGCGCTGCCTTGGCCAGTCCCTCGGGCACGTGCGGGGCGCGGGGGCTCAGGGCATGCCCCTCAGGGCAGAAATGGAGCCAGCCTGGAACCCCTCTACCAGCTCTAGGGAGGTGGCTTCCACATGGAAAATAACAGGTGATGCAGAGATGAGGCTAGAGAAGGGATCTGCTCGCTCCCACCCGGAGGAGCAGCCCCCCCAAGGGTGCAGGGAAGGACCAGCCATGGGGAAAGGTTCCCCAGGCAGGGTGCTCAGCCCAGCTCTCCCCAGGGGAGATGGAAGGATGTTGTCAAGCTCAGCTGGCACAGAGGAGAGTACTGGTGGCAGCTCACAGCTGCCGCAGCTGCAGCCTCTCCCCGCGGGAGTCACTAGTGGGAACCGCATGGGAAAGCCCGCGCCGACACCAGCTTTAGCCTGCCTTTTGGGCGATGCCTTCGTGGCACCATACGGGGCAACTGCCTCGTGTACCTTTAACACGAGCTTTGCAATAAGCGTTGCTACAAAGCAGGGAAAGGATGAAGAAATAAAAGTTACCACTAAAACTCCATTAGTAACAATGTTTTCAGGAGGATCCGGACTGAAAGACAAAACGGAACACCATCAATTAAAAAACAGCACTCTGTTTTTTCTGTTTGTTGGGGGTTTTTTAACTCTTATTTAATCGTTATTCAATTATGTTTAGAAGTCCCTCTTTGGACAGGCAGCACGGGCAAACAGCCTCAGAAATTCTGTTGAACATTGGACATATGGACATTCACTCCCACAGGCTTGAGTCTGAGCTTTATTTATGGAGATCTGCTGAATGGAGAAGATCCTCGCTGTGTCAGACAGGATCGTTTTCTGACACACTGAAGCAAATTTACGCAGGTTTGGCATGGTAACACAATTGTCCCATATAGTTCAGTTCAAACACAGGAGATCACAGCTGAAAAGCTGGTGAATTCACCCAAAATACCATAGGAAATACCATACCAAGAGGAAAAAATATTACCGTTGACCTCCAAAACGAACAGCAGCACTAGGACTGATTTACGTGCCCATTCTCTCCATTACCTCTACAGTCAGCACAGAAACACAGTTAAAAAAATAATGTCATCTACTCCCCCAGCTAGAACAAATTCTTATTTTCTCGCATTCTTATGACAAAGCAAACATTTAGGATCCCACCCTAAGGAGCAAAAGGGATTTGAAATTTAAAACTTCCTCCTGTGCGGAATGCCCCTTGCAGCCCGGTGAGCAGCAGCCGTCAGGGACATCTCTATGCTCCCGTCAGCATCTGCGCTAACTTCTCCGCTTGTCTGGGCACCCAGTGTAGATGCGTGCACATCATGCACTGTCACGAAGCCCTTCTCCGTTAGATGCCCTGCACAAGCATTTCCTGAACACCCGAAGTTCCCCTGTTCTAACACTGCTGACAGTGTGAGGGGGCTGCAAAGTGTAACCTGATGTTTTGCGCCCGTAACGTTTTGTCTCTGGCTTACATTTCTATGGATCATCTCTTTGACCTTACTCACCTGCTCTCCATTGTGAATTCAACTTCCAGCTCCTCTTTTCCCTGCAGAAGGAAATGAATGCAGTCACTGTAGGTTCATTCTCCAGTGAAGAGATACCCTGCAGGAATCTATGGGCTGTTCGGGGGACTCTATAAGCCAGTGTCCACCTTCCGTTATTGCACATGCGACAGGTTTTATTTTCTTCGTGTCCCACATGCTATACTCCTAGTGTCACTTTCTTCTAACATATATCCATAATTTTAGCAGACTCCTGCTTCAGACCTTGCTGGCCAAATGTAATACACACTGCGGAGCCTCTTGGTGGTTGCTCCTCCTCTTTGCAGCCATTGATTCATCCCTCACTGTTTCACAGGCCACCTGCAATTCCCCTTTCCCTTCCTCTACCACAAGATCTCAGCACTCCCCGCTGATACTCAGCATGAGTGAGGCTGGATTTCTCTGGTGCATCCAAATCAGCCCGCCCCTCTCCCATCCCCTATCCACGGCCTTGTAGCACGTTTATATGGTGGCACGCTTGGGCACAGGGTATGCAGGAGGGTCTACTTCGGTTTGGTGGAGGCTGCACATGTAGACTCATCACGTGCTCAGTCATCTCTGCCTGTTGTAATTCCTTCCCCCTGAGATTTTCTTACTCCTTCGCAGGTTTTGGTTCAACTCCCATTATCTTGTTGGTCCCTCGTGTGAGCACTAGGGAAAATACAGTGTGGAGAGCCAGCCTTTCCAAAACAGGTATCGATTCAAATCAGCATTCACTGAAGTCAAGCTGAAGTATTTCTAGACCTAAACACTGTCTTTAAATCTTCAGTATAAAGTTGTCTCAACCTTTTGAAAACTGCTGAAAAACTCATTTAGGAAAATTGGGTTTGCAGCTTATGACTGCAGATCACCACTTGGATATTAGCAGAGCATAACTTGCAGCTCAGAACCACCAGCTCCAACTGCAAAGGAACGCCCACAATTTTGGGGGTTAACTCAATGTTTTGACATCAAGGACAGCAAGACAATCAAGTCCAATAATGTTGGCCAACTCTGTCTGTAGAAACAGCACTCAAAATTTGCAGTAATTCCGGAAGCAACACAGGGTATCAACCCCTGAAACAGAAGGACATACTCAGGTGGCTAAATGGGCAAGTAAGAAAGGCTTGTATATGGGACACGTGAGAGGAAAGATGAGATAACCACACTCTCACCTGACCACATCCCCTTAGCTTTGTCCTTGAATTTTATCCATACCTGTGGATTCAGCTGGAAACACAGCTGAATGTTTTCTCCAAGCTGGATTTTGGAGACATCGAAGAATACAGTGAGGAGATGGTCATCCTGAGTTACATTGTCTTCATCACAAACTTTCAGCTCCAGAATGTTCTGGAATCAACAAAAAATAGATTGTATAAGGTTTAACAAACCTAAGATGCCACAGATATTTCACAGAATCACAGGATCATTGGGTTGGAAGAAACCTTTAAGATCATGGAGTCCAACTGTTCACCCTGCACCGCCAGGGTCCCTAAACCATGTCCCTCAGCACCACATCTACTCATCTTTTAAACACTTCCAGGGATGGTGACTCCACCACCTCCCTGGGTGGCCTGTTCCAATGCCTGACAACCCTCTCTGTAAATAAATTTTTCCTAATGTCCAACCTAAACCTCCCCTGGCACAACTTGAGGTCATTTCTTCTCACCCTATCACTTGTTACATGGGAGAAGAGACCAACCCCAACCTCGCTACAACCTCCTTTCAGGTAGTTGTGATGAGGTCCCCCCTGAAACTCCCTTTCTCCAGGCTAAACAACCCCAGTTCCCTCAGCTGTTCCTCACAGGACTTGTTCTCCAGACCCTTCACCAGCTTCGTTGCCCTTCTCTGGACATAGTCCAAGACCTCAATGTCCTTCTTGGAGTGAGGGGCCCAAAACTGGACATAGTATTCGAGGTGTGGCCTCACCAGTGCAGAGCACAGGGGGACAATCACTTCCCTCCTCCTGCTGGCCACACTATTGCTGATACAAGCCAGGATGCTGTTGGCCTTCTTGGCCACCTGGGCACACTGCTGGCTCATATTCAGCTGCTGTCAACCAACACCCCCAGGTCCTTTTCTGCTGTGCAGCTTTCCAGCCACTCCTCCCCAAGCCTGTAGCGTTGCAGGGGGTTGTTGTGGCCCAAGTGCAGGACCCAGCACTTGGCCTTGTTGAACTTCATACTATTGGCCTCAGCCCATGGATCCAGCCTGTCCAGATCCCTCTGTAGAGCCTCCTGACCTTGAGCAGATCAACACTCTCGCCTAACTTGGTGTCATTCGCAAACTTACTGAGGGTGCGCTCGATCCCCCATTTCATTTTAACTAAAGGAATTTGGGAAAAAAGATCGCGAATGAAAGCCAAGGCAAGAGTAAAATGGAAATTTTGCAGTTGAACTCGAGAGACAATTGACTATCCAGGAGGATACAGTATTATCCAACCATTGAAAGCTAAATAACTACAGTTAGAGAGTGCAAACGCTTCATAAGGGAAATCAGACAGACCCACAGCGTGGCAGGGCTATACAGTAGTTTGATATCTGGTGAGAATACCTGTTGGGGACAGCTGCCGTGCCTACCTTAACCTGGCTCTGAATTGTGAAGTGGAAGGTTTCATTCCACGTTGGGTTCTTGCTGTTGGGGATTGTCTTGGTACGGAATTGCTGCACTGAAGCTGTTGGCAGGCTTAGGCTCACGTAGCAGTCCGACTGGCTTACTGTTGAAGAGAGGGAAAGCGTGAAAGCAATGGGCCAACGAAACACATCTAGTACCCGGTAAGGTAAAAATTCACTGTATGAATTTTTAAGCTCTATACAGGACAGTATGCAGAACATAGGCCACGATGCTCGCCGAGGTGCCATCAAGCCAGTGCTAGACAACCAGCTTGCTTTACTCTTTGTGAAGTTTGCTCTTCTTGAGAACTACTTCTGTTAATTGCTGTAAAAACAATCAACATCCAAAACAGGCAGTTACATTGCATTCCTTTTCAGAGACACACAGCCAGACTGTCTATGTATCTCAGACTTCAAAGGTTTTAGCACTGATGAGCCATCCGTGCGCTCAGGGGTACTCACACACACACGAGGGTCTCACAGGGCTGGTGAACCGTTGATGGTTCAGCTAGCTGTCAGGAACGTGGAGCAGATTGCATTAGCAGCTGTGATGGGTGCTGCTGGACAGCTCGTACATAGTGGGCTTCCACAGGTAGGTGTGGACATACTTTAATGTTTCTGGGGTAGCTCTGGCTGTAAGTTCCATCTTCTCTACTTTTTGGAGCATCCTTTCTTTAGCACATCTGCTACAGAAGCTCATTTCACATGAACCCCCATTGCTGCCAGAGAAGGCAGGTCTTCCACAAAGGCACTTGATCTCAGTGCCTTCTTCCCTTTCGGAAAATTAAAGGAGGAAACGCGCACACATACGCCATAAAGCTCAACAACAGAGCTTGTCAAGAACAAAAATTCAAGAAGAACTTTTCAAGAAAAATAAACTCCTCATCTGTGGAGAAGACGAACAGCATTTAATCCTCTGTGAAGTGGATTAAAATAAGCACATATAAGAAAGGTGTCAAAATGTTGAACAGTCCGATGGTGTAACATTTGGTTGGAGAAACAGCTGTCCTGAGGGAGAGTTTTCACCAATAAAGCTGTAAAAAATATATTGCTTCATGCCACCATTTTCACCTGCATCTCTGTGCCTCAGCCAGAGAGGAATAAGGGTATTTGCAACACTTGATGGGCAGGTGAAAGCTTGTCTGTGCTTCCCAGCCCAGCGTGAGGTGTCCTTGCTTCTTTGCACAAGACGGTGTTGCTTTGGCTTTGCTGTTTCAATTAGAGGTGTGTTCGGGTCATAAAGTTCACCTACATCTTTTAATGTTTCCTTACGTAGGGAGGGCAGCTTTAGTATTTTCATTTTCCTTTCTCCGATGCAGAGGCCAATTGCGAAGTTTGGATCCCCACCTGAGTTCCATCATACGTGAGTATGAAACAGCAACTAGCAGCAGTCTGCTTAAGCAGTGCCTACATCATCAACAAACGCTTTCATTCCGGGGTCAGAATAATCTGCCTGCAAATATGTTTTGTCGTAATTATTGAGATATAAAAGGCAAACGTGAATCATGAGATTAACAATCCTGCGGACCCACACTCAAAAGCCGAGGATGATCACCCCACAGAAAGCTGTCTGTCAGTTCGGGACAACAATCCACACAAGTGCCAAAGATAGCGTGGGCAAGTATTTCCCATAAATGCCAATCCCATCATTAGCATTATATTTCCTCTATTTGTAATGCCACCTACTCAAACATTCCTGCCATTGCAGAGCTGACACTCCTTCACCTGACTAGGCAACGGTTTAGTCTTGTCCCACTTAGTGTTACTAGTAGACCAGACTTTGGGAAACACAGACTATTTGAGCCTGTCCTTCATTGCACTGTATGTGTTACTGAAGAGTCAACAAAGCCAGCCTTTCATCTTCTTGGATGGACTAACTCTGAACAAGAAAAATAAAAAAGGGTAACTTTGACTGATGAAGGAAATTGTGGTATACACAAAAATATATAAATTCTAAAAAACCCAAAACACGTAGAAATGGCGCGTTTCTAACTCCTAATCACTCTCAAACTTTTGCGCGTATACAGGAACTGTCCATAGCGGCTCTTGGGAAGTCCACATTGATATCAGCACAGACTGCCGACAGCTCTTGTCCCTGGGAGGAGGAGGATCAGAAGGACCCAAGTCCGTAGATCTGTGAACAACCCGAAGTTTATTTTCCCAAGTAGCGATGCACGCTCTGACTAAGGCTGTTGTGAAGAACGAAGTATTGCTTCAAAAGTCCACCCATTTTTTTCCTTTCTGCAAGTGATCACTGTGGGCTACTGCCCTGTATCTTATGCCTTTAAGACAGCTACTTGTCAGACAGCAGAGCTCTGACTTCTCGTTTCAGCTCTCTGACTTTCTCTGGTGGACTTCTAACACAGCCGCTAAACAAGCATGGTTCTCTTTTCCCATCTGCGCATCGTGTTTGATGATGCCTTCCATACTTCAGAGGCATCCTCTGAAACCTAGTAGTCTCTTCTTCATAAAGTATTTTCCAGATCTTGTAAGAGAGGCATTTACAACACCCAGGAACATTTTTTTACACATCTCAGGTACCTCAGGTCTATATTCTGCCCAACCAGTTCCAGGCACAAGCAGATGTGAGAACTGAGGCTCCACAGCCTGTCCTGTACCCAAGCTGGTCAGTCACACCACAACATCCCATTGCCTTCACACACACGTACAAGGCTCCCACTGACAGGCGCCCGCAAACAAATCATCTTTACCCCGGTACGCAAGCCTCACCACCTCCTAACCACAGTGATTGTGCTCACACGCGGTACACGCAGCAGAGCTTCACAACAGCCACCTATCGTGTCCCTCCCCCGGACCATGACGTGGGCGGCCGTCAGACGTGCTTGGAGTGGCAGCCGTGGTATCACTGTGGGGCAATATCCTGCCAAAAGCAGGCGTGGCGGCCGGTGTTTATGAAAGCGTGGTCTCGTGGTCCAGTTATGACACTAAGTTTCTAATTATCTTCCAGGGTAATAGCAGGACTGGATCTTAATTGTGCTTGACCATTATAAAGCATTACAGCCACGCGACCCGCGCTAAAAAACACCATAGCCCCAGCACCACGCTGCATCCCAAAGAGCAGGGCACCAGCTGTTCTGCTTGAGCTGAAATCTCACCTGCCTCATAGACAGCTCAAACTCAAACAAACTAAACCCAAAATTTTAAATTTTCATTCTACCTCCTTTTGTTTGATGCTAACAGACCCACCTGCAACCTGGGCAGAAACCTGGACATCCTCCTCCTCTTGGACTGCCTTAAAGTGCTTGCATTGAGGCTATTTATAGGGGCTAGATTTTTTTTTTTTTTTAATGATGGTTAGGGTATAGTTTTTCTTATCGTGTTGAAATGATCTGAACCAAGACTGTCGTCTCAGGCAGTGTCTGCCCAGATTACCTCCTTGATCATGTCTCCCCACACTGCGACCCATCCATGTCACAAAGTATAAACTATTACACCAGCTGAGAAAAGCATTTTTCTTCTTCCTTCCACATTGTGAGGCTGAGCAGAGATCCGGCTGAGAGGAGTGGACGGGCAGGCATTGCTCTTTTCTAGAGTGTGGAACATTAGATAACTTAGATCACTGGAACTTTTCATATTCTTTTTTAAAGAAGAACGTGGGTTACTTCTGTGAAAGTAAACATCTTCCTTCTCAAGGCTCTTCACAGTCAATCAGAATTCTTCCAGTCTTGGGAGATGGGTTCCTGCCTCCAGGAAGCATTCAGCATTAATCTCCTAATAGCTTAACTCCAATAAAAAGCTTTCACACTTTCTTCCACCCTGTCCTTCACATTGGGTGGAGCACCCTACAAAAACACCTAAACCAGTATCACTAGTCTCATTTACACCCCTCCTTAAAACACCCCTCTGCTGAGTTGTTGCTAAATAACCTGACTTTTTTTCCCCATTTTCTCCTTTGTGGGGCTTTATCAGTCCACATCCTCTTATTTTATAACAAGATTTCAAACAGCACCTGGAACAATGGGCCGTTGGAGCGTAATTGCAACTGCTGAAATAGTGAAGTAAGTAATAAATAGCAACGAAACAATAACAACAGTGCAAGAACAAAACACTGGAGGAAGTGTGCGTGTTCCTGCAGTAAGTATGACATCGGACTGCAGTTCCCAAACAAGAACGTGTTTCACTGACTATATTTCTTTCCAGGATCTCAAGGGCCCTTCCGTGAATTGATCATATACGTGGCAGAACTGCTGCTGCAATGCCGTAAAATATGGGTTTTGATAGACATCTAAAACATACTTAATAATTTATAAAATATTGTACCCTTATATAAAAAAGCCTTCTATAAAAAAGTCAAAATATTGAAGTTTCCAAAATTAAAAAGCCTAATTTAAAAAAAAAAAAAATCCATAAAACTTTGAAAAATATCATTTTCTTAGTAAGAAAATGCTGAAATATCTTTTTTACTCCACCAGTCAAGGTCTATTTAGCCCAGGCCCCACAGGCAGCGTCCACTGAGGGCTCTTGGATGTTTTCAGCAAGCAGGGAAGGATGGCTTAAAATTGGTCAGTCATCCCCATCCAGTTGCCTATTGTCACCCTTTTGTTTAACCCTTGACACTCTGTTTTCTTTAACCCTTAACACCCCGTCTTGTTTTGTTTTCTTTTCCAGTTGTTAGTTCCACTTAACGATTTTGTTTCTCTCCCGTACTCGTACATTAGCCCTCTTGTCTTTTTTTGGGAAGGATCTTTGGTCTTGTTAGGGTTGGACATCCAGGGGAGAATATGCCCCATGTTTAGTGGGCATAGAAGGAAGAGCGTAAGAGGGCAGGCATCATATAATGCTCTCTCAGCCCTAACAATTTAAGATCCAGGGACTTCCTAAGCCAACCTTCACTGGATTTTCTTCTATGAACTTGTCCAGTTTCTGTCTGGAACCCAGATGAGATGTGGCACGCCTGTTCTCCTGCCATGGCGAGTTCCCAAGCTGAATGACATGCTGCGAAAAGACACGTCCTTCTGTTTGTTCCAGAGCTATGGTGGCTGTCCAACGACTGTGAGAGGCTGAGCATGAAATCTGACATTCTCTTCAGAGAAAGCCATGTTTTCAAGGGTGGGTTGGATTGGTGAGCATCCAAGTCTCATCCCATTAGGGAGTCAGGATGCAGATGGGACACACACCCAAATCTGGGAACTGGCAAATGATCACAGGTCCAGGAATATCAAGAGCCCCAGAGAGCCCGGTGGGGCTGTGGGTGTGTTCAGTGGGAAGAGGGACCGTGGAGAGCACAAACAAGGCACTAAATTAACAGCTGGTATGAATACATCAGCTATGCATCAACACGCAAGTGGAAATTAGTGTTACAATTCACACACTGATCACACTGGGTCAGTGGGAAGAAGAGACAGAATAGTGCAAGGGCTCATTAAAAAGATCCAGGATTTAAGAAGCTGAATGGAACAATTTGAATTGTCTTAGTTAAAAATACTAACTTATGTTCTGGAGTTCCATTAAAGGTCTTGTTTTATCTATTCTGTGGGAGATGTTAGTGAGGTTTTCAGAGTCTGTTGTTATGCGTTAAATATCCCACCTCCACTACCTGGAAAATGGAGCAGATGATACGCCAATTATGAAGTTAACCTGCGGCACCAGGTTGGGAGACCTTCTAAACACCACAAGTGGTGATCAAAGAGAAGTGAACAAAGTGAACCAAAGCTCTGCAGAAACCTAGTGCAAGAAGGGATCTTGAGAGGAAAAAATCACAAAAGGGAGTTCACTTCAGAAACAAAAGGATGGGCACAACTGGTAAGAGAGAGAAGGACCTGATTTAAAACATCAAAAATCTAAAAGAGGACTGAGAAATAGGTGACACTTACCAACTTGTTCTATCTAGAAAAGTTTGCAGGAAAAGGAAAGTGACAAAAACAGAGATGGAAAAAGGAAAATTGCGGAAAGAAAAAAATCAGTGCTAAGAAGATGGTACCGTAAAGAAGCCTGCACCGCTGGTGAGAGAAGTCCACACACTTCTAGGTTTCCTGAGGCTGTGTCAAGCTAATCTCATAAAGACGACTGAAACAACTCAACAAATCCCCCCAGTTCTACTCCCAAACCAGCAAAGTTTTGTACAAGTGGTACATTTTTTATCTGAGCCTCCCATTTTGCTGCTTCTCCGTGACAGTCGCGTAGTTACCAACGTGCAATTTGCACTAACTTTTACCTTGCTGACGAGTTTAGCCATGGGTTAAGTTTATTTACAAAAACATTTGAAATACAGGTTTATGTTATCTGATAAAGAGCGTGTCATTGAAACATACGGCTTTCACAAGGCTGGCTGCATAGAAAACCACGTCCTGAACAGGCTTAAAAGCAGATCTTCCTGATAAATGCAACTGCTAATTTTTAGGCTCAGCAAAACCCAATGTTACTGGATTTAAGCAGCTGCTAATCCAAACCAGATTCAACAATGAAGCATAAGCAAGGCAGTGCCATGACTGGTATGATTTTGTTTTCCTACGGGATGAAAGTACCCGACAAGGCAAAGCATTGGCCTTTTGCAAGGATTGGTTTTGTTTTGTTTGTGCAAAGATTTTTCCCCTCAGTATTTTGACTGATGGTACCATTTCAAAGGTGGTATCTTGGCAGGGTTGGTGGAGAATGTCTGTCATTCTGTCTTGCAGACAACACCCAGTATACGCTTCACAGTGGAAGGCAGAACAGCCTCAGCCTGGAACGCCCGTGCTGGGGCTTTCCTGCTGCGCTGGACCCTGTGCCACCTTTCAAAAGCTGTCATTCAAACCGCTTCTTCAAGCGGCTTTACAGCCTGGTGGGACACGCCTTGGACTGGGAAGCAGAAACGCCTGAGCAGTTCAGTCCCTGTCCCTTGACCTAGTATTGGGAAGGGCAGCATCAAAACCTAGGAAACACCCTTCAGAATAAAAGGAGTTTCAGGACAAAATTAAAAAGCATTGATCTAGATGAGAAAACACTGGAGAGGAAGTTTGGTAAGCTCATTCTCATGCAGATGGCTTAATAGACCGTGATGATGGGGGCGATATCTAAGGACTGTAATTCTGCACATCTCTTCCTTGCAGTTCAGAGTGCACATGTGTACCTTCAAACAGGTTTTAGCTTGTAGCAAGGGATTTCTCCCCAGCCTATAACTGAGCTTCAGATCTCCTTTCCGTGCTTCAGCAGTAGTCCGGTGGGAAGGTTCATACACACTCTTCTTCCCCATACATTCAGCAACAACAGAGCATCTTACTGCTCTTTAATAAAAATCGGAGTGAGAAAAATCTTCATATTCCTCTGGTCTCAGAACTCAAAGCAAATCACTTTGGAAAGGCCCAAACAAACACGTTGTCTTGCATCATTTTAACTGAATAAATTTAGCTTGGTCTGGTGCCTACAGAAACTTTCTGGATTCAGACCTTCTTATTTGTGTAAATGAATATTGCAAGACAATCAGCCATCTCCTCGGATTAGAGGTGATTGTCATTTGCACCTCTTTTTCTGGTGTTTTGCAGTTCATGTATTTACGGAGCATTGATAAACTTTTACATAACTATCATCCCTGAGCATTTTATACAAATAATTAAGAATAGAAAAAGCAAAGAACGTAAGTCCGGAGCTAAAGTTTGAAACGTGGCTGTTCCTAAGGCTGAATCAAATGGGGCAGTCCATGAGAGGTGTCAAGTGTGCACTCCTGAGCTCACAGAAAATATTCTGTGATACGCCCAGGAATGCACAGGGCGGACATCGCTGTAAGAGTGAACCGTACAAAGAAGTGCCCCGTCGAAACTTATTGCAGCCTTCCCTGTAACAACAAAACTTGCTTTGCAGAGTCAGATGTGAAACGTTTTATGCATTCTGCGCAAGTATCTTCTTAAATGCAACTGGTGGCTAGAGTTCAGCGGTACACTGGCAAAGATAAAAGAATAAATAATGTCTTCTAACTATGCTACCTCACCTCCCGCCCTTCTTCCATAAATGCTGGGTAATGTTTGTGACACTGGGTTATATTTAGAGTGGTCTTACACGCACGGGAATGCTCCAGGGGGATAGCAAAGATACTCACACAAGTCCGCTTTCCTGGCATTTTTCATCCGTATGATTTTCACGGTGAGCAAGTTGCACGGAGACAGCTCTGTCTGTGGAACAGCACACAAAATTGTGTGGGATGAACACGCAGAGAGAAAGAACAGAGCACAGTCAGAGATAGTATTGAATTAAGTGTTTCAAATCCAACCATCCAAAACATTTCTGAACTGAGGTTCTTCCTTGTGCATTGGCGTCTTCTTCCTAGAAGGTTTGCAGCCAAGTGCGGCTAGAGACCCAAAATATACATTCAATCACAGACCAAACTCCTGATGTCCTCCATTTCCCTTCTGAGTAACCTTGTACTTAAGGTGCCTGTCATTTACAACCCAGTCACAGAGAAGCGTGTGATAGTGAGCCTTGCAGTGTCATTAATACAGCTGACACACGTCTTGGACCCTGCCAACTCAACGGAGGTCATCTCTATCTACTATATTTCACAACAGACAGCAGGCAATCCAGCAGGGCAGTAATTAGTAACAATGTCCTGGTGTAACAATGCTGCTCATCAGCTGGTTTATAGCTGTGTAACTCCAGTGTTATTTTTGACGTAAAGCAGTGGTGGTTATCAGACAAAGACGACCTGCAAAGCGTCTCCCAGAGACCTATCCCAACCTTCTCAGAAGGGAGAGTGAAAGCAACAACTCTGAAATTATTTGTTTGAATACTCAGCTCATCCAATCTTCATTTGAGCAAAATTCACAGGAAAGTATCAATGAAAATCTTGGGAAACCACCTAAAACTAAGGGGTTATCAAAAGACAAACATAAAAAACTGTCAGGAAACTGGTTTGACTTTGTCCTCCCCTCTCATCCTAAGCAAGGATCAGACAAACATGAAACTTATTCAAAAGTATGGGTACAGATGGCAAGGTACTATCTACTTCCCTGGGTAATTGTCTTTTTTAAAGGAATAAAAGGAGGAAAAACTGCACATTTAATGCTCTAGATGACAAAAAAATACCAAAACAAGGAAACAACAAACCTCCCCAAAAAACCTCACAACAAAACAAAACAAAAACACCCACCAAACAAAAAACCTCAGAACCTCCTTAAAACCACAAGCCAAAAAGCAACCCCAACAACCAAGAGGCGCATAAAAGAAAGAGCAAAACTATGGAGTAATGCAACAAACACACGTAAGAGACAGTTCATGCATGCTACCTGTAGAGCCGGGAATGTGACTGCAACAAATCCAAAGATTAATATTTAACCGTACGTCACCGTTCATTCCCTTATGCCCAAAAACTCTCACAATTTTTTTGAAAGTTATATTTAGCATCTCATGTAGTATTAGTTTCCTGACTTTGCTCATACACCCATTGACATCAGTGATACCTCCTATGTTTCCTCAGTGGGAGGTTTTGCCTAGCCTAATTGGATGGAATTGAAGGACAACATCAACGCACAAAAACATCCCTTCTTTTTTTTTTAATGAGGGAATTTCAAAATAGTTAAATTACTGCAGCGTTGAAGTCCTTGCATTCCTGCAGGCCAAACCACAAAGTAGGAACAAAACCCAGGAAGAAGCCCTGCTTTGCTCGCAGCCTTGCTGCTGAAGAAGAAGTTTCAGGGCTGAAGCTACGGGAGGTGAAACACCACCTCCCAGAGCAGGTCCCCTCTGCTGCCAAGGGCTGCCTGCACAGCTCATCGCGGAGCCTCCTCTTTCTTTTTCTTACCTGGCTCTTACTGTAGAACAGCCCCATTGTGGTCCTTTCAGCGTCCGAGCCAGGTGCTGAACCGCGGCCGTGGATAGGTATGGAGGAGTCTCAGCCAGGCGGTTTTTCGTGCTTTAAGCTGCCAGGAGCAGGCAGGCAGGTGTGTTATTGCCTGACTCAGTGCTGCCTCACTCACCACCAACCACTTGAGCAATCCCCAACTCCTCCTCCTCCTCACTGCCTAGAAGGTGACTGCGTGGTGCACAGCTCCATCAGGGCGCAGACACCCAGGATCTGGCACTGCAGAAGGATGGTCTTTGCATCTGTAGGTAGAGAGACATCGAGACCTGAAAGGGTCTTCCCTTCACCGTTATGGGCACTGAGAACACGTTTTATGCTTCTAAACATCCCCATCACTTCTGGAAGAGGCCTCAGTGCTTTTGCACACTAGAGGCTGTCAAACTGCACCCCATTGTGGGGAGGTGGCTGGTGTCAGGGTACATCTGGCTGCCCAGGAGTGGGCAACAGGACTTCTTTGCCCAAGGACATCCGAACAAACTGATGTGTATACAAAAGACTTTTTGTAGCTTTTTTATTTCCTATAGGTGGGTCATAGCTTAAAGACACAGCTGAAGGAATTATTCTTATCCCCATCTCACCTTCCCTTTTACCTGACTCAGGGACTGAGCGATCTGTCCGCCAAGCAGATGGTGTGGTGACAAATACTGCATGAAGCAATTCCCAAATCTCCTGTTGAAACTGTTACTCCTGTAGAGGCAAAGCTTCAAAAGCTCACTCACTTTCTCAACAACATTATTTTGTGCATCTGAATTAAGGTGCTTCAGTGAATGATCTCCAAGAGGACACATTTGGGAGGGTAAAATTAATGTTAATTATTCTTTATGATCTCACATATTATGTCCTCACATTTATAAGGCTTCACTCTGCAGGACACTGCACATCATGTGAGCTGGTCCCTGTCTCAGTGAGGGAGTATACGAGAAGTAAAAGAACGAGAGATTTGGGGGGGAAAAAAAGAAAAAAAAATTATCCTTGCTATTCTGAAATTTAACAGAGAAAGCAAGTTCAAAATAATCTCATTTCACTTCGCAATTAATTGAGAACCAGTTCATAAAGATAACTGGTAACTTCACTCACTTAAAATAATCTGAATTTCATAAAACATTTGGCATTTTAAGACATTCTAACTAGACACAACGAACGTCACTTAGACAAACTGTAAACACATTAAGGATGGCTAACTAACAGATCACAAAAAGCAGTCCTCAAAGGAAGGTAACCCCAAAGGAAAATATTCCCAGAGAGATGGTAAACATCTCTCTTATAAGCCTATAGTATTTTTTTAACAATGATCTGGAAATTAAACAAACAAAAAAGTCATTATTGGTGCCCTGTTTCTAGACGAATATTGGGGAAATATTCTAGAAATATTGGGGAAGCTGAAGGGAAAAGCTGCACAAAGATCTTGAGAGTCCGAGGAACTCCCTCAGAGATGGAAAGGCAGGGTTTGGATCAGCCAGCAGGACACCACGCAAAGACACCCCAAGGCTGACTTGGGATGCAGAACACCTCTGTCAGTAGGGTAATTAGTCATGGTTAGGAGATGGACTAATTATCCCTGATGAAAAGTAGGGTTAATCAGGCTCAGGCTGTGTCACGCACCTATCTGGCTTTTTTCCGTCCTGTTGTTGAGTAAGTTTCCCTGTAAAACAGACTGAAACATCTTCCATCCTGCGCTATTTCATTTGCAGCAAAAAGCTCTTAGAAAGACATCTCTGGAAAAGACCCGGAGGGATCTCACGAGCTGATATTGTTGTGTTCTGGAGCTGAACCACAATTACAGCTGCGTCACACGTGGAGTGCTAATAATCTAGATCTAAACATGCAATGCTGTACCTGGAAACAGGGTTAACGCTGTACCCTGTGTCAAGGGCTTCAGC
Organism: Bucorvus abyssinicus; assembly: GCA_009769605.1. Lineage (NCBI taxonomy): Eukaryota > Metazoa > Chordata > Aves > Bucerotiformes > Bucorvidae > Bucorvus > Bucorvus abyssinicus. Next base: position 17,394,114 of record CM020042.1, on the reverse strand, counting down.
TGCATGAACACAATGAATATGCTCGTAGGCGAAGAAACAGGACCCACTCCTCCTCTTCCACCACCCAAATTGCCATAAGACACACCACCAGCTGTTTTTTCCACAGGAGAAAATCTTTTCTCTCATCCATTTTCTGGAACTTCACTCCATACCAAAAAATTTTGAAACTTCTGAGCATAATCAAGACTTTTCTGATCTCAACACCAGGTCTGCCCTGGTGACTTGGTCTGAAGTTCAGTGCAACAGTAGGAACCTTTTATTATCAAAAGGAAGATAATCCCAAGTATTTTCTGAGCTGCTGTGACCGGTCTCACAGCTCCACAGTGCAGGGCTTCTGTTGTGAAAGACTGAGCTTTTGATCTGCCTGCTGCAGACCTGCAAGAAGAGAGCCTCTGGCAGCTCAGAAGACCTCGAGGATGTATGATAATGAGGAGCCACTCTCGCAGGACAATCCCTGAAAAAGATCATTTGCAGGAGGGTGTTGAACAGCTGCAAAACAACATCTGGAAGGGATCTCCAAAGGCCATCTTGCATTGCCCTGTTCTACGCAAACCGCTAGCAGCCACCTCCCATCTTATGGAACGCTGCGGGCAATTGCAAGGCCATCTTTCAGGAACAGTCAAGGCAGGTGAAGGCGAGGGAGACAGGACAGCCAGTAACAACTCAAAGAGAAAAAGCAACGGAAGCTGGGCAACGTGATCGCTACTTAGGCTGAATACAGGTGGTTCTGTCAGTAGCAGCTCGGAGGACTCTTTCGACCGCCTGAAACGAAGATGACCTAATTCAGGGGTGTTTTTTATTGATAGTGAAAACTGTATGGATTTTTACAACACTGAGAGTAACTTAAGAATCTTATTTTCAAAGATTAGTGAGGAAAGCCAGTTAAATAAAAACCTCATAGTGGAGAGAAAATCAAATCAGAGATTACAACCTTCAGTCATTAGAGATAATCAAGACCAACAGAATGAATTAGCTATTTACCAGAGAAATTCTGGTTCAAGGGATTGTTGTTCTGCCAGACAGAAAAAAAGAAAACATATAAATACTGCTTTGATTCACATTTTAATGTGCTACATATTTCATTATTATCTTACACAACACTGTATTAATTTACCTGGAATAGATATATCAATTAGTAAAGTTACAAGGTAACAAAACTAAACACAGCTTTGCTACTTCGCAGTTTGTTCTGGATTAAATCACTGGTAAATTCCCATCTGTTCAGCTGAGCAGTCATGTAAAAAGGATGAACTGGAGTCCAGCACGTCCCCAGGATGATGGGATTTCTACTGCGAGCATCAACCACCTTGATCTCACCGGATAACAGACGAGAAATATCACGTGGAAGGTTGAAGCTAGCAGGCAACGGCTAATAATTCCTCTGCTTCCTCCGCGCCACCGCCGTGCGCAAAGCCTGAATAATCAAATTCTCATTATTCAGGATGTTGTAGTCAGTCAGTTTCACCAGTTTGTCAAAATTCTCCTCACTGAAACACACCTCCCGTGTCGTAAAAGGGGAGAGGATGCTGGAGACATCCACTTTGCCTGCAGCCATCTCTTCAGGATTCCTTTCCACACCTGAGGGACGAACCACAAGGAAATACACCAATAAAGTTTTGTTGCAGTATGTGGCTCATATCAGTCATTTAAGTAATTACAGGTAGAAAAGGGAGGTTTGGAGGGAAAGATAGGATTTGTGAGAGGGATGTAAAAGTAGTCTAGTAGCACCATATTATTCAGCCTCTGGAACAAGCTTCTGCCCAAAAATTATGCAAACCCAAACAGCTAGGAGCGAGAACATTGATGAGCAGCAGCAGCAGAGCTTGTAGACCACTCCTCGGACAACATAGTCTTTGTTACCAAACTAGAACAGGGCAGGCAAGAGGAAAACAAGATACTCTTCTACTGAATGAAATAACTACCCTCTCACTGCAAGTTCGGGAGAAGTGATGACGCGCAGACAGAGGACATAGTTTTCATTAAAACCAAAGATCTCTTCCACTTAGTCCTCAATCTGGGAGCTATCTTTTAAATATGTGAACAAAAGTGTGTTACCACTAAAACCTCAAGGAGGTTTTGCCTCCATCTTCGTTTGCAAGCAGCAGTGAATAACAAGTCATTGTCTGTAAACAGCTTGTGTTGAGGACCTACCACCCATGCTGTACATATTTTGGGAGTTTTACCTTCCTACTATCTCTAGTAAGTCCTGTGGAGTAAACGCCTATTTTCATCTCAAATGCACTAGGAAAGCTTCTGGAGTTCTCAAAGTGCGGATGCACTGACACAGACTGTTATTTTTGTCACTGATAAGACTGATAACGGAAAGCAGGTCAGAGATGACAGCGAGACATGAGATACGAAATGGAGAGGACACAATAGGGAAGTGACTTTTCATTAAAATCGCTGGCCACAGATGACTCACCAGGAGCTTTATATTTCTTGAAGGTGTCATTCACTAGGGGGAAGAAAAGCACTGTTGGAGCTTGTAGACTGTCAGTATCTTCAAACACGTAGCACTCCTTCAAGAAGTTTTCCCTGTCTTCCTCACTTATCTCAATTTTGGGGAATGGAATTCCTTGCCCAGAGAGGTACTCCGCAATCTGATCCAGCGGCTGGATGAATGAATAAAATAAATAAAATAAAAAGAATTTAAAAATTTTAAAAAGATCCAGAGACCTAGATTTTTTTCAGCAGCTAACACGAATGTTCTAAGGCTCTGGAAAGTTAAATTTCGGTTGGAAACTGCCATAACCACACCAGACATTGCAGTTTATCTTATTTTCTGCACTGCTTTAGGCAAAACAAGGAAATAGTCACTTCCTTTGAGCTTGCAAGTGGAGCCAAAAGTCACAGGATTGATTCCATACTTCCAATGAAACAAGTTCAGAAGGGGAAGGCAAAGAAACCACAAGGGAGAGAGAACACATCAGTCCAGATTATTCTCTGTCATTGTCTTGACTTCTTCATTATTTATCACTTTCCCAATCTTTCTGTTCTCTGCATAGTTTATGATTGCTTGATAATGACTCCCTATTCGCAAATAACATTTATCAACACACCTTATGACCTCATGAAAAAATAAACTTTAACAGCTATATTTCCTATAAGCCCATGTTCATTTTTATATTATTCTCATTATGTATGCAACACTAATTATATTATTTTTCATTATTAATCAAATGCAGCATCAGCCAGTAAATTAACCTGAGGCTGATATGAGATAAACAGGCCCAGAGTCACATATGTTTTCCCGTTTGATCTGTTAAAACATTATCAGGACTTTCCATTGCCTCTGTAACGTGCACAGTTCAATGATAACCAAAATCAGCATCAGAGCTCCAGAACGTTTCTCAGTCAGCTCTGCAAAAACTCTTGGATCCAGTGCAGTGAAGACCTTGATGGTTTTTAAATGCCTATATCCATCACTATCTTCTAATATCTATCTTAGTTACTGGGAAATAACTCACCTAATAATTTAAAAAAACAAGTCAGATAATAATAATCTAATTCCCATTTGAGTACTGGAAAGATAGTTGGCTTAGCTGATGAGTGCCAAAGACCAAAAAACCATGAATCAGAGAGATCTCGGATACCATGGCTTTTCTTACCAGTGTCTGGGACCCTCCACTGTAATTTAAATGCAGGATGACGTCCACCTCCCTCTTTGATCTCAAAAGTGGTGGGTAGCTGGTATTGATGAAAAATCCAGTATCAACCAAGGAAAGGTCATCATCTGCTGTTTCCATCAGTTTATTTGGAAAGGAGTCTATCACTGTGTCTGAAACACAAACATTTCTCATTACAACAAATAAAACCCAATATTACTCCTTTGCACAAAGTAAAAGAGAGAGAAATGGAGAATTTTGACGCCCATTTTCACTGCCTTCCTTTGACTTACTAGCAGCGCCGATTTATGGGAGCCACACTCTGGCTTTTTCCTGCCTTTCTTTCTGGACACCTCAAGCAGCTTTGTCCCCAAACGGGAGATCCCTCGTGCCTCCTCAGTCTGAGCTCACCTTGTCCACTGGAACACAATCCCTGGACAACCAAATTCAACTTCACCCCTTAAAGCCCCTGAAAAAATGAAATGCTGTTCAAATCTGTCTTCCACGTCTCCCATTTGTGGAAGGGAGAAGTGGAATTTCAGAAGTCGTCAGTCTTGTCTCTTCCTCCTTGTTGGAAATCCTAAACGAATTCCCAAACCTAAACGTCCTCAATATGTTACACAAAAAAATGTTCTGTTACTGTGCCTTTCCAGGTGGAAAATCCTTCACTCTCCAGGTACTTGCTATGCATCTGGAAGCCTCTGATAAAATTGGGATACTGTGCAATGGTTGGGCGTCCTGTTAAGACATCTCGCAGAGCAGAGGAGAGGGCGCTCGGAGGAGTGAATAGACACGTATCTACCTCACAGGGATTCATCGACAGAAAGGGTTCTTCCTCTGTAAGAACAAAAGAAGTCCTCAGTTTAGGACGGTTTTCTGAAATTACCAGTATTTTAAAAAAAGGAGTAACTAAACACAGTTGTCGCCATCCCCCGCCCCAAAGTTAAATCAAACATGGTCATAAGCCTTTAATGCCTCAGCATCAGACAGCGAATCAAGTGTCAGCTGCCTGCAGCCAGCAAGCTGCTAAGCAGTAAGCACCACCCCCCTGACAGGCCCTGGTGGGCTTCCTCGCGTGACGCTCACCTCTGTTGCATCATGTGGTGGAGGGGAGAGCCGAGTCCCAAAACATACGGGATGACGCTAGCCTTTGAACAGGACACCTTCGGAACGCTCGTGAAGATCGCGCAGCTGCCAACGCTAGCTAAGCTAGGAGACCAGTCGCTCCAGGTTCCCCATGTGTTGGCCAGCAAAAGCAAGTTTCCTCCACAGGCTGTTCAGTGGAGAAAACAGCCCTTTGTACGAGCTGCTTTCTCTGCTGACGGTATTAGTGGCCAAGGAAGACCACATCCCAACTGAACAATCTTCAGGTGCGTTCTCGATACAAGGTCATTTTTAGATGTCTGCTGAAGACTGGTTTTATGTTTGTATGTCCCTTAGGACAAGGCACAGCTTTGCCAAGGCTTTGGCAAAGAAGCACAGCTTAGTTCTAAAGCAGGCAGAAAACTTTCTTAGCTGACATCTCTGTTTCGCTTTCCTTCTCTCTCTCTGACTTTGACAGGCATTAGAGCTCTGCACGCAATATAAGCAATATATACCGGTGGTAAGAAAAAAAAACCCACAAAAACATCTCACCAATATCTTTTACTCTGTCTCTGGTCCATCTATACCAGAAGTCCTCTGAATCAGTAGCCAAATTCCAGACATACATCACATCTATGGAAAATATACTACTCCACATGCCTGTAATGTGAAAGAGAGAATAAAAACTGATAGATGGAGTAGTCTCGCAAGAGTTTTAATTGATACACACCTTCAATCCTTCCCCTTGGATACTTCCTTTCTGTCTGGATGGATATCTTCATGGGCATACTTCCTAAGTACGTCCTCGCTAATGCAAACTCTCACCTGCCCGGCCTGTTTGCTGGTGTCTTCCCAGTGCTGCCCACCACAGACCACATGCTCCCTCACACCAGCTGCCTCTCAAGTTGGCCACCTTTCCCTCTAGGCGATAGTCACCTTGCATATAGCAGATCCGAGTCTCTGAGAGCCTCTTCACCATCCTTCCCATAAAGAATTCACTTCCAAAATGTTCTGCGCGTATAGATGCTCCGTATTTCAGGAGGCCAACTTCATAAGGAGTGAACTCCAGCCACTCTACAGCAACAGCATCATGAAAAGGCAATAACACGTTAACTATTGCTAACAGAAGAGTATTAGTGAGCAGGAACAAACCACGAGAAAGACACTGGCCAGTTCATCATGTGCCATTCACCAGCTATGGACGTATCTACATTGCCTGCAGTACCAACGCCGTAAGGTCCTTTCACATCAAGGGAGGGTGGTCCCAGGCTGTGATACAGCAGTCTCCAGCAGAAAAGCCCTGGTCTCAATCAAACCATAAGCATTCCCTGCAGTTAATCTTACCCAGTAGAATGTATTGCTCATGCATAACTTGTTCCCTTTAGGGCACCAGTGACAGTATTCACTTGGTCTCGTGTAGTCCGCTGCTCATATTAAATAAATACTGTGAAAATAAATACTAGAGGAAATAGTGATTTTCCTTTCGCTGGACACAAAAATTCTGTTTTCCCTTTAATTGTTCAAAATAAGTCTACGTGGAACCACGATAGGTATTAGTTTCATTACAAGGTTTTTGGGACCAGGATAAACCGAGTTTGTCATCTTCTGGCAGTGTAGAGAACTCGAAGTTTAAAGACTAAATCTGTTTGGATTTTTAAGTGTTAATCACTATTATCTGAAATTTTAAAATGGTTTTTTTGCAATTAGAGTGGAAGGGCTGCTGTATTATTAAAGCTGATTACATGCATTTAGTCTTAGTTCAGATTACTTAAATTATAAAGTTGTTAAGAAAGCTAAATCATAACCATTACCTCTGAACGCCTGAGCACTATAGCTGGACTTGAGGTTGATGGCCACATAGATGGGCAGCGGGTTCTGACCATTATCCACTGCCTGCCGTTGGTCTGAGAGTCTATGCTCGTCTTTCTGGTTTTGATTAAAGATGGTTAATGGAATGAGGTGAAAAACAACTTGCACTTGAAATAATATAATGTGAACTATCAGCTTTATCCAGGTTCTCTTTCCCGTTCTCAGATCACTGGATTGTTCAGAAATATTTGCCATGGGATATTCCAAACTTGGCAAGTATCCCATAAGAAGCGGCTACACGTTATATGGGTTCTGAGATATGGAGAGAGGTTGATTGTAGATTCAGCAAGAAAAAACATTGCCAGGAAGAAACACGTGATTAAGTGACAGGTACGGTACTTTCCTTGGCTGGATCTCAATATTTTAAAATATTTTATAGGTACATTCGTATGCAAGGATATATTCTATTGCACACGACAATTCAAAACTTCCTAGTATAGACATAAACCAGAAGGAAACTACTTAAGTTCTACTATTTTAAAGTACCAAAATTTCTATCACTTTTTAAAAACTTAATAACATGTTTAGAAAATGGTCTTTCCCACTATTTGAATCACCTCCTTATGCAGTCGATAGACGCCTATCTTCACTTACGATAGTGAAGTAAATTATTACAAATTTTTAAGTGCCTCTTCTAGTCAAAATATTTAATGTCCAAAATGATTAGTCTACATTTCAATATGTTTTTTTTTTTACCTCAGGAATCCTCTTTCTTCAAGAAGAAAGAACACCTTTGACTGCAATGCCATGAGTCCTTCAGTTCAAGGTCAACCTCACTTTAAAGAGTAGTGTTATAATAATGGATCTGAATATACAGAATTTAATCAACCACTAAACTTATTATTTGCATTAGTAGGACTGAATGGCAGCCTGGGATTTATTTTCTTCTTCTTTATATCTATAGAATTTCTTCAGGATTCTGGAAAAAAGGAGCAATACCTTATCATGTAGCATGGATTCAATGACAAGCCCCCAAAGGTCTATGAAAGAAGTGTTATGTCCTTCTCTAGTTCTCTCCATCAGATCATTATAATAGTACTTCAGACAATCCAAAGAAAAACAGCAGATCTTGGATTTAGTTACTTGCTTGCGAGCTTCCTTGATTGCATCCTCCAGATACTTTTGTGACCAATTAGCATCTTCATATAAATTTGCCATCGTCCTGAAGAAACGTTAGAGGAAAATAATGGAAGAGTATTAATGCTGTGGTTTGGCTTCAGAGAACTTTTGTACAATCTGTTTGCCTGTTTCTTAATTCTTATGGGATTCATAACTAAAACTTGAATATACCTAAAATACTTTCATTTCAAGAGCAAACAAGACCTCCAAGCTTTCCTTTTTTTGACGATAAAAGTTTATGTGGGCTCAAAAATTACCTGAGAAATTCAAAGCCAAAACCCCCACAAGGCTATCAAATACAAAGGCTCCACAAGTCCTCAGAAAATCCTTTTCTTGGAAGGCAACGGGTATTTTAGAGACCAGTCACTACTAGTTTGCACTAGTCCTACATTTGTTCCCCTGTATCTGCTAACAGCTCCAGCCAGTGAGAGATCTGGGCAGCTCTTGGGTCTTGTGCATGTCCTGGTATGGCCATTCTTACTTGTCTTCTTGAAATCGTAACACAGATAGGTACACTAAACATCTCCACATACATACAGAGAAGTTAAAAGAGTTTTGGCGAACACTTAGACTAACCTGCCATTAAGGTTTGGACCCATATAAAGGACTGACACACAATTCAGTGTAAAAAACTCTCCAATTCCAACCAGGTGTAGAGGAGTGGAGCTATCTAGAAGCCACTTGATTAAGTAGTTATTTCAAGTATGACATCATCTGCCGTACGCCCACTAGGAGAAGAGGGCACCATATAGTGAGCAACCAGAGCTGCCGTCGCCCCAAGGTCAGTAACCTGGCATCATTTGTTGGACTGTCTGTGACCGTATTAATTCCACTAGCCTCAAATACATCTTTTACCAGAGGGAGATGCCCTCTAAATCCAAAACGGAAGTGCAAATAACCAGCAAATGGCAGGCACAAACTCTTCCTCCTATCTTTCTTCAATTTCCAGTCTAAAGACAAATCTGCTGCATTCAGTTTAAGGTATAATTGATAAAATATGAAAAGGTAATAGAGCATTTACATGAAAATATTGGGCATAGGCTGTGTCAGTGTGGTGACCAAAGCAGCTAATGAATGTGACGATCGATCTCTTACTCAGCGTGTTTTATTTCTTTGCTCTAGGTAGACACAGAGGAGATTGTAGAGCAAGCGGAAATGCTTTTGCTTTACCAAGTGCCATATAAGCTAATGGTGCCGTAGCAAATAATCAACAGCCGTGAGCAGAGAGTACAAACATGAACCTTGTTGGGGTCACTCTCACCATGTGGTTCCCGATAAACCACCGATGTAGGAAATGCAGTCCAAGAGGTTGAGTTTCTGGAGACCCAGCAGGCTGCCATACATTGCCGTCAGCGACCTCGTCCCTCCCCCAGTTGTGGTGATGGCCACCACCGGCACCTGTTCAACACAGCCAGGCAGAAGGGCAAAAGCCACGCGTGCGTTAGAGACAAGCCTTCTCCCTGCAGAAATCGGGTAGCTGGTTACAGGCATTGATAGAAGCAGGGACATGACTTTGGGCAAAAAGGATGTAACTCTTGCAGAACGCTCCTGTGGCCACCGCCTGACTGATGAGAGAGGGAAGGTTTGTGTCTTACTCACTCAGATACGGTGGGTGGGAGGGTGTTTACTTAATATGTAACTGGAAATCAACCTCATCACCCTGGAATCCTTCTCAAAGCGTACTATTAGAAGCCGGTCATAGAGTACGGGCTTTACCATGCCAGAACAGATTAGGGATCCGTGACTCCGCCTCTGACAATGACCAAAGTCTCAGAAGAACGCACAGCACCCTATAATCCGCACAACAGCCAAAGCCTTCCTGGCCTCAGGCCACTGACTGCTTTCTGTCCCGAAACACAACCGTCAGTAGGGCTTCCCTCCCTCCAAGGTCCAAGCGTCATTGGAGAGGTAGGCAATTCGTCTCTTTATCTCGTCCTTATCTAGTACACCCTTTGCTTTCTTTAGCATCTTCAGTTGCGTGGATGCCTACACGCCCTATCGAAAATGTCTGTGTGTACCTTTCAAGTATTAGCTTCTAATTTCATCAAGCAATCTGCCGTTCTAAAGTCAAGGAACAGAGCTTAAAGAAAGTATTGCTCCCATTCTATGAAATTTAGTAAAAACCCCAAAGCAGGTGTTCTTTCTACTAAACTTGACAGGAACTTAAAATCTAGGAAATTTTACAAAATAATAATGAGGGGAAAAATGATCATCTTAACTAAAATAAGAAGAATTTTAAAAAGATATATTCTGGGGTTTATATTTTCTTTTTTTTTTTATTGTGAATTAAAATTCTAGGGGTTTTTTTCTTTCAGTTCAAATGTAAGACAGCTAAGAAGGCAGAGGTAATTTTTTCTACAATTTTAAGTTAAACACATGAACAGGAAAGCCAGAGTAATTAGACCTTTTCAAACAATGGCTTTGGTCTTACCATTTTGGTCTTACCATCTCAACCGCTTTTCTATGTGTCAGGAAACTCTTAGCTATATAAAAATGTTATTTCTGGCTTTCTTAAAAACTTTATTTCCTATACTATTCTCTGCTCTGAAATCCAAAATACTTTTTTTTTTTTTTTTTAGATCTGTACCCTATCCATAGCACTATTTCAAGAGGATTCTTGCTGTTGCTGTGTTTGTACTTTTCTGATTTTCAACACCACAGCTAGGCATAAGCAATCACAAAATGTGTGACTGAATTACGGAGGCAGGAGCGGGAGCTACAGGGGTAAAGCTACAGTTTTAATCAGCTATTTAATCTACACGACTCAACACTGCTGTAAGATTCACTCTTCTTCTCCAGCTTGACGGTTTTATTATAGTAGCTGGTTTTCCCAACCACGCACATTTTCTGCTGCAAAACCACCCGAAGTATTTTTATTCAGATGCCTGTGAGAAAATGTTTGCTTCCTCCCCTCAAAATCCTGTACAAATGCCATGAGTACCACCTTGTCTGATACTGAGCTTAGTTATACTGCTCTCCAGGCAACACCCCGCAGCTGTTCCCTCTCTGTCCACTATAAACTTTCCTCCTGAGACCCACAAGCAACATCAGGAATAACCAGAAATGGGTTGAACTGAGGAGCTGTTGAGAACTTTCGGGGGCTATAAAGGCAGTACCCTGCCTTGCTCGCTTTGCTGCATGAACTGCCTACTGCTTCTCTTGCTCATCCCTTGTCCTAAGTGCCCAGGCCTGCCCCAGAACAGCACATTAATTAAGCTTTTTTTTATTATTTGTCGTTTCAATGTGTGAACCAGACCCGGAGAGGAGTTGCTACAAGGAACAGTGTTGGCTTGCCTCATGCTCTTTCAGATCGTCCTCCAAATGAAGAATCTTTTTCAGAGCAGCAGCAACATATTTCTTCCTTTTCCGCAGGAAGTCCTGCTCTTCCGTGCACAGGTTAAACCCTAAGCGCACATCCAGGTCTCCTGAGCTGGAGTAAACAACGGGGCAAATCAATGCACGTGTAATTTATAGCTGATTTCAAGACCTGTAGAGGAAGTAGTCAGTAAACTCCACAAATCACCTGTAAAACAAGTCTGCATATTGATCAAGGAACAGAAGAAAAAGGAGCATTTCTATCGCCAGCCAGGAGCAGTAGTAGGTATGACAAGGAGTTTCCAAGGTGCTTTAGATTTCTTGTGAACACGAGCACCAAGACACACAAGCCAAGGAAAGGTCTCCAAAAGGGGTAATTTTAGGAGTATTTTTTTCTGTATCCGTTCCTTTTTGTCACCTCGACATCCTGGAAAACTCAAGTGATCGTCATCACCTGTTCTCCAGTTCTGACAGCTCATTAACCATATTTCAAGGGAAGGTCCTAACGAGCTGCGCGATGGAGGTTGAACTGCAGAGCAAGCATCCCCCCCTGCTCCGCCTGTCCTGTGAATCCAGCCGTTCACCTCTGTGCTGAACAGATTTCTAGATAAGCATCTGCAAGTTTCGTCATACAAATATATAAGAATTCCTATATTTTTTTTTCCACATGGGCAGCCACATCGAATTTTCTCCCTTGAGAAATGTGAAGCAAGCCAAAAAAATTGCAGGGAAAAAAAAAGGTCCAAACCCAATCAAACGGCAGCTAATGTTTAGTGCCTTCAACAGCACAAATACAGTTGTTACTAAGAAAAGCGGCAAATATTGACCAAATCTTCTGGGTCACATCACCCTCTGGTGGCTGCAAACTTTACCCTGAGCATTACTTTCACCAATATTTCACCAACACGGATGTTTAAGGGTTGGTGTTAGTAACCTCTGTTCTCCAGCAAATTTGGTACAATATTTGGCGTCATTTTGAGAACAATAAAGTCTCTTGATTTACCTTATAAAAACAAACAACTTTTTAGTGGTAGATTAAAATTTCTTCTGCTCTCTCTGTTAAAACTGTATGTGTAGATTAACATTTCGATCTATTTCGTTATAGGGTGAGCTCGAGCAGGTAGCTCTTCTTCCTATGCTCTGAACTTCACCTACACGAGCTGGCCCCGCCCTGCTCTGAACACCCGCCTTGCTTCCCTTCGCTATGGCACCCAATAGTCGGGATGCTGTGAACCGTAGGAAGTTTCCGGCTGTACCGTAACACCTCATTGTCTCCAATTTTACCTATCGCTGGTGCAATTCTGTCGCCGCGTTCAGGGACAGAATGGTCGCGTGCATCTGTGACGTTACCTTGAAAACACTAGCCTGTGCAATAAGGATGCGGAGGAACCGAACGGCCTGGGAAGGAGACGAGGGAGATGAAGCAGTAGAGATAAGAAGGAACTGAACAGCCTAAAGGCCAGTTGAAACCAGCGTAAATCCCACCAAATTGTGGCAAACTGCGCTGTGAGCCCACTCATGACCGTATATGAGAAACGGAGGTCGTGGACAGGACATCAAGAGATGCCTCTTCAACACCGCTAGATCCTTAGAAGCCCCTCTGAGCCCAGGCCACATGCGTAACGACTGTGCAAAAAAATTCATCAGGTCTAAGAAACAGAATGAACATGTATGACTCTTCAGGGAACAATAATGAATGTGTATGTAATCGGGTGATACAGGCTGTGGTCGGGGCAGCGTACGGTATGCACGCATATAGGGGCAACAAAATTAATACGTGAGCAGTGTAGTTTTACTCATGTCTAAGAACAGTAGTCACAAAATACGCTAGTTTTCTCTGAAGACACCTACCAAGGGTCATAAACTCCCAGCGAACTGCCTGCCCCTGTAACTGCAGCAGACTTGCACTTAGCTCCGGCACCACGTGAGCGCAGGGCAAAGCACTCCCGTGGCACGTGTTCGTCTCTCCACCTAGCGCGGAGAAGAACCTAGGTAACTAGTTTACAGTAATCCTGGCTGACAGGACAAAAAGAGGCTATCTTACCATTTTCTTGCTGTCAAGCACAGATGAAAGGAATGATCCTAAAAATCCAGAAAATAAAGTTAATTACCACCAAATTTTAAAACACTTCTTTCCTTCAAGTTCAGGCAACGCTCCTTCAGTAAGAGAGGAGGTTCTCAAGCAATAATTCATACGGCTAAGGACATTTTTGGTACAATTAACCGAAGTCTCACTCCCTGATCGGGAATCAATTTCTCTCTTATCTAGCAAACCTGAGCTTCCGTGTTACACCCGCTCAGAGCATGCACTCTTGGAAGAAGCAACAAGAATGAGACAAGTTACCTTATTAAAAAAAAAAAAAAAATATATATATATACACACACACACAAAAGCCCTTTCAATATCAATACTTGGACAGGTTAAGATCGGAATTAAGCTCCTATTTTGCATTGGGTTTTGATTACTAGCCATTCTGGAATTACCCCAATACCAAAAAAGAAATTTTTGAATGCATTTGCATATGACATTCATTTTTGTTCCTTCAAACCACTCAATCCCAATTGTGCGATGCAGGTTTGCAATGATTTTCATACTATTATAATTATTGTTAACGCCTGCTTCCTTAAAAGTGGATGTGCCAGCCTTCAGTTTCTGTAACATTTCCGATAAATAGCCGTACAACTTCACACGGCCATTGTGGTCACTAGCAGGACAATATTACGCACAGTTTGAAAACATTTACTTCAAAAGGTTCACGGCACTCACCTCTTCTACTACGATTTCCTTCTGCAAAGGCAGTGAATTCAGAGGCAAAGAAATGACCCCGTATTTCTCCGTATCGTTTCTATCTGCCAGCTGAAACGATGTAAAAAGGGGTAGGGATGCACGCATGAAACGTTTGTCATCTCCAGAGCTTTTCCTACGAGGAGTAGGAGCTTTCAGCTCGCTGAACTTCGACTACTTTCTTTGCTGCTTCTGCTTTCGATGAGGTTAATAACACAAAGAGGAGGAACGTACCTCTTCTGGTAACGTGATGTCCAGCCTCGTCTGGTCATTCAGGATGCAGTGAAATACGATAATCCTAAGGCTGGGGTCAGAGTCCAGCGAAATCTTCTGGCTTCCTTCATGGGATCCTTTCACCGTAAACGTAAGCTGCTGGTCTAAACATAGAGGCAGGGAACAAAGAGAATTTTAACTATTCCAAGCAAATGCATCTAAGTAATAAATAAAATCCACTTCTACTGCATGCTTTTTGCCTGATTTTTCCTTGCACGGCGATGGTTAATTAAGTAGATTTTGGGCGTCTGAAGCAGTTTGAAAAGTGATAGAAAATATCTCAGAGAATCTGTATAAATCATGAATATACAGAAATCACATTTTTAAAATACGATAGCATGCGATTTGGTAGGTACTTTCTATTAAGAAATAAAACCAAGATTTAGATTTAAAGGAGCCGCAGCTTAAGGGCATTTTGGATTATTCACTTTGAATAAGAGAGTCATTTATTTTATGTCAGTCTATTCTGCTTCATCAGGTACATTTTACGGCATGTTCTGTCTGCCACAACGGTCAAATGATTCAAACCCCAAAATCAAGTCCGCAGAGCTGTAACAACCCAAAGGCTGTGCTCCTTGAACGGAAAAGCCTTTACTTTTACAGAGAGGTCGTATGCTGTTCTCTTGCAAGATCAGGACAAGAGGCGTATAAATTTAAGTCGCCACCCTTTCCTCCCCATTTTGCAGGCAAAGTCCTGATTCGGTGGTGGTTTGCATTTTCTGCAGGCCCCTTTGGTTAAATTTCACAATTAAACTTCAGAGCTTAAGCTCAAGCAACAACAACAACAACAATCTCTTTCAGAGCCCTGCATGTGCAGAAACTTGGTACGTACTCAAACCCAAATCAAACACACGGGATAAGATTTCTAGATATCAATTTTCATTTTGAACAAGCAATAAACAAATAATTTTTCCAAGTTTTTCATTCTAGTATATATAGCTCTGTTTTTGCATCAGCTTAAGAATTGCCTCGGAACTAAATACTCGACTAACTTGAATGTTGACAGATGTGATATTTCTGCAAGGTGGGGCACGGCAAAACTAAGGATTATGCGACGCAACCAGGGCAACATGCACAATAGATTATTAATGTTTCCACATCTGTCGTAACGACTGAATCACAACTCAAAAACAAGAGGTTCAGGAAGCAATAACCTCACTTGTGGATTGCTGCTTCGGCTTCCCCGTATCCACTCGAACCTCCAAACAGGAAACCTCACGTGCCTGTAGCAAGAGAGGATAAATGACGACTGAGAGAAGCGTAGATGTCATTGCAAGTGATTCATACTGTTCTCAGCCAACTCCTCCAGCTGATCGATGAGCAACACAATTATTATCTATTACTATGTCTTCAGATAACATGAGGGCAATAGTGACGTATTTTTTCCTAGGGACAAAAGTGAAGAGGAACAACTCATGGGCTGCTTGAACTTGGAGAGGCAGTTAAGTAAAGACGATGAGAATTATTCAAAATAGTCGGCATAGTGAGATAAGGGAATTCTTAGAGGCGTTTCATCACTTTCTTTGTTAACCCCTGGTAATTCTGTGCATCATGTGAGAATAATGGGTAGGAAAGTCCAGTTTTCAGAAGAAAGTAGGTGGTACATGCATGCTAACAGCAGTGTCATGGCATGCCTTTGCAGATTGTGGCACTGCACTGGAGCGCTGGGACCACAGGGATCCTTAGCACCACCAGCAGATGCTTTTTCTCAGTAGGACAGTGTGGCTGATAGTACTGGCTTTGAGACAAGTCTTCCACAGTTGAAAACATGAACACTCGTGATGCAGGCACAGGAAAGATTGTCAGAAATATACATTACCACTAGTACTCCATTAGTAATGATGCCATCAGGATAGTCCAGACTGAAAAATAAAATGGAAAACGTGATGTCATGAGTGGGACTACTCAGACAAATATTTGAGTCTATGAGTTGACACATTAATCATTTTCCCCCATCAACTTTGACACTTCTGACTTTAACCTTCTCACTCAAAAATACTTTAAAGCTTTTATCAAGCATAGTTCTAGATGATGAAATGAGTTGCAAGTTTTTCCATCCACCCAAGACAGAATATGAAGCTACTCCTGTGGTTTTTCATACTCGCTTTAGCAAACCATGTAGTGAATTCTGATACGTGACATACGGACATGAAGGAGAACTGGAGGCTGTTACATCTGTCTTGATTGTTTTGATCATTACACAGTTTGACCCGAGGTTTTGTACTTGGAAAACCAATGCACTTTTCTAGATTTCCACAATTTTCCAAAAATTACTGTAACGGTGGAATAAGCTGTACTCACCTCTATGAAGTGATTTGGAAATTGCACATGAGATTTTAGCATATCACTATATGTGTAGAAGTGTTTCCACTTATCCGTCTAGGGGCAGAAGTGGATTCATGAACTGCAGCTGCCAATTTTTATATTCTTAACTATTTTTCCCTCAGAAAAAACATGCAATATCTAATGGAGGATATCTTTTCATTTGCCATTCTGTTAAATTGCAGATGTAAATTCGTACATTATCTCAATAACCCAGATTAGTCCAAAGGGAATACGTATATACATAAAAAGATACGGATTGAGCACCAACTCGTCATCCTGCTGCAGACAGTAAAAGCTGTTCGTTCAGACTTTACAAGCGGTGGATTATACACTCTGTGGGCTCACATAGTTATATAGTTGAGATATGTATTGCATGTCATCTGAAACCAGGCAATACGCTTCCTTTAAAATCAGATGAATGACATTGTTATTATCCATTTTAGATATTAGAGGAAAATAGCTTTGTATAATTTCTCATGACAAAGAAGTCTCCCAAAATTTCAAAGCTTATAAACAGTTTAAAGTTTCATTTCCAAATCAGTATTTTTCCCTTAAGAGAAAAATACGAATTGGCTAAACACCGTGCAGAACAGTCCAGAAAAATTTTCCAGTAAAAAAAAAAAAAAAAAGGCATCAAAAAACCAGCCTTCCCCAAAAAAAACCAGTTATACACTGGAAAAAAAAAAAAATTACTTCGGAATTTTGTAGGATCTTTTTTTGAAATTGTATTTTAAGAGAGTTCAAAGAACATTGGTCAGGAATGGGCAACAAATGCTCAACGTTTCTACCTGCATGCACAGAAATGGGTTTAAGTACCACTCAAGTTTTGTTTCAGACACAAAACTTTGTACTTAATTACTATTCTGTAGTCAAATAGTTGTACCATTAAAAAAGATTAAAGAAAGCAGAGAAGCAGCATGGTGGATATTAGAAGATCTCAGCTTGCACAGCCTGGTACAATGAAGGTGGAAGGACAGGAAAAGATAGGAGAAGATGTCCCGTCACGGAGGTTAATATCCAGCAGAGTGTAGTGCTACGTGAGGTATTGGTATCAGCAAAGCATAAAGGCCGGCTGATAGAAGGTCCAAGGTGTGACCTTCAAACAGGGTGGAAGAGCCTGCACTGTTAGACAGAATGGCTTGGAAGGCTCCTGGGAAGAACCAGGACACCACGGGCATTAAACACCGATGCCTGGGATGTCCCTCTTGGGGTGTCACCTCTGTGGTCACTGCTGTAAGGAAGTCGAGCTACTGTCACTTGTTGGTTACTCTCCACACGGCGCTTCCAACTTTTCCATCTCAAATGTCAAGGCTTCTGCTGGTCACAGCATAAGACAGATGCTTTTAAAATTTTTTTTTTTTTTTTTAACGTGGTGATCCATATGCTTCTTTTAAGAAGAGCAAGGGTATTCACCTTTCTCTGAAGCTTTGTTGATCAAGTCTGGCTGGAAACACAGCTGAGCTGGGCGCAGAATTGCTCTTACTATTCAGGTTGGCAGAAACCTCTGAATATTCAGATATCTTTGGAGCACTGAGTAACATCTACTTCTCGGGACTAGCTGGTAATTTCCCTAGCCACCAAGCCCTATTAGACAGCCCTTGCCATGCACACTAACACTCCTCTCCTGTCCTCTACACAGCCTGTGACTTTTAATGCAGACCTGTTTTACTATGAGAATTGGAAGCATATTACGGTCTGCGGCAGCGGAAGCTAGGAACAGAGACACCGGGCATCGTTCTCCACTAAATGTCTATTGAAGGTGTGCCTAAGACTGCAGTGGACCCTGTGAGCCCGGGGATCACCTACTTCCCAACAGCTGGTACGCATCAACCTGCTGCCTTCTCCTTTTCAGGTAGTGCCTGGCTTATAATGAAACGGGCAATACTGTTTGGGAAGTTAGTCACACACATTCTCATATTACAGTTCGCATTTAGAGTAGATACTGTGCTCCACTTCACCACAGAATCTGGATGTCTGATACCTATCTACAAAATTTTAATTCTTTGGTGTCAGATCCAGCTTCCCCTTCTAGTAGCTTCCACATAGTGCAGGCTACTTTACTGAGCTTTCTGAACCCAAGGAAAGCATGGGGAATTATACTATTCCCATAAAGAAAACTGTATTCACCTCAAAGATTCTTTGGTTGCCATCGTTCTTGACTTAAAATTTGGCCTTCTGTGCTCCTTGAGGCCCCGTGACTTCCTGCCGCAAACACAAATACGCACATTAGCCCCCCAATGGATGGAGACTCAGCCTGCTCAGGGTTTCCTCAGCAGCGCCAAACCAAACGGCTAGCACGATCTGCTGATCCCCACACACATGAGGAAAATGTCTCAAAATGACACAGCAGAACTACAGAAAGAAAAAAAGACTTTTATTTTCTAAAAATCCTGCTTTTGCCGTATTTCAATAATTAATATTTAACTTCTATACAACGTTTTGTACACCTATTTACATTTATTTGGGTTAAGCGGGCTTTGTTTTAAACATTGTCTTTCACATTTGAAAAAAAAAGACAAGGGGGAAGGAGCTGAGATGAAAAGTTGTGTAAGAGTGGTCCTTCATTCTTGTAAGAGTTGTTTGAGATGCATCGCCTCAACTTGGGACATCTGAAAGACAGAAAGAGGCCAAAAGGAAGATCAGCAGGTCCAGCAAATGCCCTGGGGCGCTCAGACCTCTTCTTGGGAACTGCAAGTACCTTTCAGGTCATCAGAAGCCTCTGTGTGGCCCCTCAATAC
This sequence comes from Bucorvus abyssinicus, assembly GCA_009769605.1. Taxonomy (NCBI): domain Eukaryota; kingdom Metazoa; phylum Chordata; class Aves; order Bucerotiformes; family Bucorvidae; genus Bucorvus; species Bucorvus abyssinicus. The sequence continues at coordinate 17,375,002 of CM020042.1, read as the reverse complement.
CAGGCGTGAGCTTCAGAAGAAGTCGGAGGGGAGGGGGATGTTGAGTGAGCGAAGCCACCGCGTCCAGCGGGACCCTGTCCCTGTGGCAGCTCGTAGAGGCTCACGCTGCTCACGCTGGACCCTGCCCGTGGAAATACAGGAGAGAAAGCCCACGTGACCATTGCTAATCATCAGAAAACAGCACAGAAATCACTAACGTACACAAATGGGCACCCTGTGCACCACGGCCTTACCTTTTCTGTCAGTGCTGCTTGGGAGCAGCCGCCCTCACGCCAGCGGGGCTCGTGGTACAGCCCACGAGACACCGGGCGGGCGTTTGCGATCCCCTGGCTCAGTTCCCGGCGAAAAGGGAGGAGGAAGGAGCCTGCCTTCCTCTCCGTGTCGTTAGGATCAAACGCCTGGCTCTCGGTGCCTGCCAGGGGCCGCGGCAGCGGAGAGGCGAGCGTTTGCGGGGACCGCGGGAGTGCCGGAAGAGCGAGGCAGAGCGAGAGGGTGTTTGTCTTGCCGTTGGGGAAATCAAGCTACCAGAGTGAACTTCTTCCGCGTTCAGTAAAAGATAACGGGAAGGAACGGGGGAACGTCTTTCACACCGCCCACCGGTGTACCGCGAGGGAATTTTTTACAAGGGTAAAAGCGACACATAACGCAATTACTGCAGCGAGGCCGCTAGGCAAACAAAGATAGGAGTGACAAAGCCACATCGTGGAGGCAACCCTGGAAGCGATCTTGGCCTGGGGTTACACTTCGTGTGTCATATTATTCACCTGAAACGCTGGGAAAAAAAGAACACCCTAATGTAGGAAATTTTGCAATTGGTGAAGTCTGGAATGAAGAAGATGCGGAAGGAATGAAAAACTACTGCAGGTAAATAGTGTCAGACAAAACGTGCTGGTGGAAATTATTGATTTCAGAGATAAACTGCCATATTTACCCCAAAACAGTATACTCTCATCGTTCCCATCACAAAACCGGATTTGTAGAGACTGTCCCGCAGGGTCAGCTGTCCTTGTGAGCACTGTTGTTGGATCTCCCCCTCTGAGCATTACCTCTAGTCTCTGTCAGTACTTCTTGCGCCCAGCAATGACAAAAACCATTGCCAAAACCCGCTCAACTTGTTCAACACAGGAGATGTCAGTTTGGTCCATAGCTTTCTGGTGACCCATTTCAGCTACTTCAGTTCAGCCGTTCAGACCTTTCAGGGCTCTTCATCACAGGTAACGAAATCTATCCTCTCAAATTTCAGTGCGCATACCCTTTCATTAATTACTCCTGACATCACACTGTCCTCTGTTGAGGGGGAAGAAAAACCCTCTCCATACCCTGCCAAGATCACAATATTTAATCCATTCAGATGTTCCTACACCTTTATTCCGGACTTGACTGATGCACAGAACAGCACTGACCACCACGCATGTGCAAGAAATGCAATCCAGGGAGAGTAGGGGAAATGCTTATCCGTCTTCTGACAAAAAGCCCATTTTCCCAGAGAAGCATCTTCCCTTTTCTCAGTCCTGCTGGGACCTCACAGAGATGTTCCCTAATGTATAATGCAGCAATTCCGCTCCTTTGTGCCTGGAGCTCTGCAAGTCACAACTATTACATTGGTCACCCAAGTACAACTCTATGAATGAAAAAAGTGGACCAGAGGTGTTCTTGTTGTAGCGACTGAGCCATGACTACAATTCTTTTTCAAACGTCTTCCTCAGGACTGCCAAGGGTCCTTTTTGTTTGTACAGTCCCAACCATCATCTTCCAACCAGTAGAATTCCTACTCGGACAGCACCTGCAGAAATTGCTGCATTTCTGACTTTATCTATTGAACAGGTCTTCAGGAAAAGGCAATTGGCTGCAAGGTCCAAGAGAAGAGTTTGACACAGAGCTGGTATGTACATGCTCCAAGATGAATCCCAGCCTCCATTCCCATATGCAAACCCACTCATGCACAACATCTAAGCCAGACAGCCTACCTGGACCTCCCTCACCAAAAGAGAGGGTTATCAAGAGTATGATTCTATCCATAAGCCATCATCTAACTTGCAAAGGAAGGAAGACCCTAGACAGGGGGAGACCCCTGGGACATCTACTGGAGCTTCCTTCCCCATTGTCGTTACTGATGTGACACCTCTAAGCTGTGAGAGGCACCATTTGGCGGTGGAACTTCTGCCAGTTTTGGTGCACAGTAAAGAACAAACCACCTGCCCTGGTGAGTCTCTGTGAATGGTAGTAGGAGATCCTGGGACCGCTTTATCTCTGATGGCTTTTTTACTTGTGGGAAAACTGAGAAATCCTCCCTTCTCCATTCATAACACTGAGCTGCTACCCCTTCTCCAGCAAGTCCCAATTTCCCCTTCTGTCAGGAATAAACATGGTTATTCAAAGTCTCCACCACCAAACTACCCTGCTAGACCTCCTGAAGTGCCCCAAATGCCTTGAGAAGGTCCCAGCAATATCATCCCTTCTCTGAGGTTCCCTTAACAACACTTCCAGACCTAGAACATGGATAAAATTGGTAACAGAAATCCTTTCCAGTAACTTCCTCAGACAAAAAGCGTATTATGGAGACAGACTAGAATACCTCTCCAGCTAGAGTAACAGGCTCCCAGATTTCACCACAGCGTGGATTACCTGAAGCAAACATGTCACCTAAACAGTCCAACTCCACCAGCAGTTTTCAAGCCTACCAAGTGAAGCTGAGTGCTGCTCCTCCAGTTTTCCTGGTTCCTCAGTCCTCAGCCTCCCACAGCGATCTTTGCTCCTTACTTAATTCAGAATATTTAGTTCCTCTCTCTGCTGGAGCTGATGTTCAAGTCTACCACAGCTCCACATGTGTAGGCAAATCAGCTGAATAGATCAGCTTACAGGAGAACATTTTATAATGCTGTGTAGCTGAAAAGCTGGTCCCCAAAAGGGGGGACGTGAGACATATCAGCTTGGCACCTCTTCTTCTAAGGGTCAAAACTTCCTGAATGCTTTCATGTTTTTGTGTATTGATTCAACGACAAAAAGAGAACAGGAGCAAGTTGGTGCCCAGGAGGTAGCAGTTAAATGGGGCAAAAATAACATTTTCAGATATTTAAAATCTAGAAATACGTATTCTGAAAATCCAGTTTACTAGACTTGAATGGAAACATCTAGGTGCTGCTTTCAGAGACTATAGGTTTAAGAAGCACTGTCACATACGGACCAGCTTTCCAGGCTATTTTTATGCTGAATGTAACAGTTTCTTTAGAATTTAGGACTTTCTTTAGGATTTCTTTAGAATTTAGGACACTCACGTGTTCTGCAATGTGAACTCCACCTCCAGCTCCTCACGTGCCTGAAGAGAAGGCGAAAAGAAAGAAGAGTATATCACTTATTTTTATTCATAGCTTTCATCATACCAGTTACATATAATTTGAAAAACACGTACTTAGAATAGCACTGAGGAAAATACCAAGAACATAAGAATACCTTGCAAAACTATTTTTTTGAAATCTAAATGCCATATAAGCATGCAGACATAGGAACTGCTATTCTGATAAAACAGCCATTTTTCTGATTTTAACACAAAAAGAATCAGCTGATTTAACATTATTACAGTTTAAAGTGGCTGAAAATTTAGATCTTATACCAAGAGCCAACAAACGTGCCAGAAATATTCATAATTAAGGCACTAGGTAATTAGTCTTTTTTATAACAGAAGCAGTTTAAGTGTATTTTTTCTATAATGAAACACCATAAAAGGATATATTTAGATGGAAGGAAATAATTTGCGTTTGTTCTCCCTAATTCCATTGCTCACCTGTGGATTCAGCTGAAACTTCACTCGAACAGTACGTCCTACGGTGAGTTTATCTATGTCAAAGAGAACTGTGCAGAGTTCGTCATCCCTGGTGACCGTGTCCTCATCACAGACCTTCAGCTCCAGCACGTTCTGCAAAGAGAGGTGAAGAACATCATGGAGTTAATTCTGTATCTAACAGCTCCATAAGGCAGGAAAATCTCAAGACTAGCTTTTCCTCCCTCTCTCATTCCAGTTTTAGGGAAAGAAGGAAAAAGGAGAACAAGGAACACAAAAGGGAAAGAGATTTGGGAGTATTAGACTTCACGTTACTGATAACTGTACATACACAAAAAACCAAGCTTGTCTGCTTGAGGAAATTAAAGGAGACAAGCAGGTCATGCAGAACACTCGTGAATTTGTGATAAATAACTGTATTAAAAGTTTCTACATTTATTTTATGGCCTTTGGCTCTAAGCATATAAAATAGGCAGAGGTACAAAAAGAATATTTAAAAGATTTCCTTTCCACCATACCTGGAACTAACTGATCTTACTGCTTTTTTTATGTGATCTTTATCTTGAGTTTCACTTGTGTATGGCAAGCTCAGGAATAGGATAGTAAGGCCATATTCTGCAGGGCATTTAATTGCTTCCCACTCCTTCAGTACAGTAGGTGCTTAAGTAACAAATATCTAGAACAGAACAACACCAAGGAGGACGTAAGCAACAGAGTTTTTTCTGAGCAATCTTAAACACCTCCAGTGTCTGGAAACTAGCTGCATGCTTGTTGTTTTATTGTAATTTTGCATGATCTACTGGCTGTCTGCAGACGGCAAATGGTGAAAACCATGTATTGTCACTACCTTGATTCGGCGGTCAATCTTGTAGCAGAAAGCTTCGTTCCAGACAGGATTTTTGCTGTTCCTGATGGTTCTGGTCCGAACCTTCTCGGTTGAGGCAGTAGGCAGCCACAGCGTCACGTAACAGTCTGAGAGGGTGACTGTATAATGAGAAGATGAGCAGAGTGATAACGTATCCCGAGAAAGGAGTACTGCCCCGTGCACGTTTAACCCTGACAAAGAGAACATGCTGCGGGATGTCTTCCTAAAACAACACAGTGAAGCTCTTACAGGGAAGCAGGAACATCCTCACACACTTGCCATGCTCATTCCAACCTTTTCACTTTTAGTCGGACTTACTTTCCTTTTAAAACGTTACTTCACATCTGAACGAGCACTGCCCTCCACATGCAGTACCTGCACGCCTATCCATGCCACACTTAGCTTCATATTCGTGACTATCCAAATGACCGGGGCAGGGCAGTGTTGCCGAAACGCAAGTATACACCCTCTGCCACACGTACTCCCATCCGTTCTAGGACGGCTCCTCTGTTGCTCAGGCAATGCTCCTCCTCACAGCCTTCAGTCTGGGCTGCAGAAAGATTTGCTTTCTAGCGTTTCCTCCCCAGATTTTGTACCTTACCTAACTGAAAGACTTTATCAAAGCGCTGGCTTAAATGAAGAACAACAGATTTGGGGTTTTTTGCCAAAAACTAAATGTTCCCCCATCAAAGGGGAAAAGTTTGATTTCCTTATCACCAATCAGAATGTGCCAATTTCATATTCATTCCTATATTTAACAAAATTTCTGTAAAGTTGTGTCTTTCTCAGCAGTCCTTTTGGAAAACAAACTCCGTTTCAGCTCCACGGTTACTTTCATTCTATTCCTTCCTACCAGTTTATCTGCAGACTGGAAGAATCTTGCCATCACTCTTGTCTGGGGTAGGAAGCCGTGAGTGCCACCAAAGACACCAGCTCCTCCCATATGCTGGCCCCCCGTGTTTAAAGGGAGAACCCCCAGGGAGCGAGACTTGCAGAAGCTCCATACAGGCACCAATGGCTTTTCTCTCATACCGACGAGCGATACATACGCTCCCTACTTCACAGTAGCAATGCTCAACCAGTCAGCTGGTTCTCGCAGAGATCTTGTGAGTCACAAGAGGTCAAATGATTCATCCCATAGTCAATCTCTGCATCATGGTCAAAACCTGTAACACTGTTATTACGTCATATTAAGTACAATTTTCTTCACGTATTTCCTTTTTATCTGTCAGTGACAACAACAGATTTAGCTTATTCTGCTAGTCATACTTTTCCCAAGCTGTGCCTTTATCATGTGATTAACCATGCCATCACAATCAACAAAACCTTAGTAATCACTGTGGGAGGGAAAGCACGTGTCCAGTGTCCTTAGCCAAACACGATCAGAAGAGCACGATTGATCAGGTTTTGGAGGAGGCACAAGGGTAAGCTGGTGAAAATGTAAATGGTTAACGGTGATCAATGCTACTGCTTCCATTTTCAAAAGGATGGAGACACACTGATGAAAGGCTTCACAGCGGGAATGTGACGATTAAGCACATAAGTACACTGAGAATACTGGAATGACTTGCCCAAGATCCCACAATGCAGTCAGCGTCAGGGTCCAAAACACAGCCTAGATTCCCAGGCCTACACCCAAATCTATTAAAATTACGTTGCTCTGAGCAACAGTAGGGACAAATATTTTTAAATATATATATTTTTCACTGGTGAAGTAAATAGGAATGTGAGAATCGAAGACTGAGACAAAAGATTTACTTTAATAAATTAAGCCCAAACACTTCACTAACGAAAAAATACGAAAAAAACCACCCAACACTGACGTGGGGAACAGCAGGGTTTAACCCACAAACAGGAAAGCTACAGTGGAGGCAATAATTGCTAGCTCAGAATTGTAACAAGCAGCGTACTGATACCGTTACAAAAGGTGGAAAGGGGATGTTTTCCCATAGTTGAAAACAGCACGGTTTTGAGGAAAACCAAGTGAAACATTTGCCCTTTTAATGCTTCAGAAAAGGTGAAGACCGCATGAAATGCCCTTCCCACTGCAGACAAAAAAGATGGACAGGTTTCCCACAATAATTTGAGTTTATGCAGAAAACAGGTTTTCTGCTGAGAAAATAGTCTTGAGGTAAAATTTTCAAATCTCTCTTTAAACGAATCCTTGGGATGCCCAAGTTCTGAACTTGCAGCATCTCAAGGGGGTAAAGATAATGTTGTCCACCTGTCCTTGAGACTAGAATGCAAGCTGATAAAGCAAGATGATGTCGCAGACACGCCAACAGTCTTCATGAAGCAAAGCTGCACGGTTCACCGTGGCGGCTGCGAGCAAGTTGTTCCTGAGGAGGACAGCCACAACGACTTGAAGCACAAGCGGACGAACTGCTGGAGTACACAAACGCGCACGTAATTGTGCTTGAAGTGTTGCAGATGCAATTGCAGGGACTGCCTGGTCAGATCACATATTTGGTTGGTGCAAACCACCACTTAGGCATTTGAACACCTGGATTTTGTTAAATAAAAAGTTGTGCATACAACTATAAGCCCATGAAGTGTGTGCTTCTGTACCTAAAAATAGGTCTTTAATCTCTAAGAAACGCAGAACTTGACATGTTGTAAGGTGCTCTCGCTTTGTCCAATGAACCAAATTCCTTTTTTCAAAATGACAGAGTAAGTATCATAAAATAAAGCAGTTTGGCCATCTGTCATTTCTAGAGTAAAAAATATTAAGACTTAAGCAGTAAACAAAGCATTGAGTGAATCATAACAGATTTTTTTTAAGCTGGAAAAGGGAAAATATAAATAGTCACAGTAGTATTACACTGCAGAAGATGGACATAACTGCAGCAGAGATTTGTTCTCTGGTAATAATCATTCATCAAAAAATGTTGTTGTTAAGCACAACTTCCACATGTTACAACCACATCCCTCTTGCCACTAAATCCAACCTCAGATAAGTTTTCCCGCTACTCTTGACCCATTACACTAGTTCAAATCTCAAAATATGTAGTAGATTAAATAAAATTGACAGCTGGTTTCCTTAGAAACTATGATGCGCTGCATGAAATTCTGAGTGTACCAGAAGAAAATTAATTTTGAGCCACGTCCAGCAAGATTTTGGAGAATGTATTGTAGACTTTTCCGAACTGTTTTACGTCTTTCCACTTCATTCCTGTGGTCTTTATATTTGAATTTTCTCGTTCTTTTTGTCTTTGTTTCATCTCTTTCTTCCATGCCTTTCCAACCGCTTTAAACAGATGTTTCACCATTCAGATTTCCCCATGAAAGTGATTCAGTGCATAACAGCATCTTGGAAAGCACCTGAACAAGTCCCAGTGCACCCAGGAGAGGGGATTATCGCGGACCCACATCTGTGGAACAGAAGCTGTGAGGAAGCTCCTCAAGGAGTTGGAAAATTCAGCATTAACAAGTCCCTCCCCTAGGTGAGTCAGTGCCGTATCTGGACAGTGAACAAACCATTCCTTCCATCTATTGCAAGTCTCATTCTCCCACTGAGGCTTTTAGTTTTAAATTTGCTGCCACACTGGTTCAACAAGCCAAGGCTTGCTAGTCTGTAGAGGCAGAGAGGGTGAATGGTTACAGAGCCTCCACGTTTGGATGCCACCAGACCGTAAACTTCCCTAGTGCAGAGATTCCTTCTGTCTTAGGCTCCTCGCATTATTAACTTCTTGTTCTGTGAGCTGGCGGTGACATTTTACTCTTGTAGTCGCTACTCTAGATATCCTTTTCTCACTTCTCCTCACCATCCCTCGCTTAAACGCCTTTAAAACTCTCACAGTAGTGCTCTGTTTCATTTTTTCTGGCTTTTAAATTGCTCTGTTCTCTAGTTTAAATAAATTCTCAAACACGTTGGATTTTGTCACCTCTTCTGGCATATTTATAAATTCTGCAGCAGTAATAGAATGCTTTCGCTTGTACTTCTGTGATTTCATAGCCTTCCCTGCTGCTGCTGATTTTACATTTGCATCACCAGTCCTCTCCTTTCCTCTGTCCAGAAATTCCATAGGGAATACTCAGGTTTCCTGCTCAACGTGACAAGAACTTCCATCATTTACAGAGCAGCTCCCTGATCAGCAGCTAAGTCTGATGTCACAAAGGTAGGAAATAAGTCTCATAGAGCGAGGTGTGAACGCAAGAGGTACGAAGGCATCACCCTGCTTGAGTTAGCCTCTTTGCACTGAAGAGCAGAAAGCAACGCTCCAGTATCACACTAAAAATAATTGTTGCAAACTTGCAGTGACATATATTTTCATTCTTACACAATTCAAGAGCAGTAACGCTGACCAAACATTTTATTTAAAGAATTATAAGAAACATCCAACAGTAGTAGAAGTAAGTACTCACGCAAGTCTGCCTTCCGGGCATTCCTCACTCTCAGGATTTTTACAGTGAGCAAGTTGAAAGGAGATACTGGTCTCTGCACGACAATTCAAAACAAGTAAAAAGATGACATTGAGATTAATATTATCGTCTATAGACACAGACTACTGCAACCCTAAATGTCTAAGGACGTAGATAAAACAAGGCTTTTAAGGTTGAGCCAATATCATTTATAAAACCAACTGGAGCAGCTGGAAAAACTACACAAATTTTTGGTGCAGCACCTTCTTCTGGTCTGAATTAGAAGTAACAGATTTCAAAACCACGAATGAGTTAAGAATAGGTGCTGAGAGCTTGGTTTGATAAAAATCACTTCTTTCTTACGCCGCTCCCGTATCACAATAAACACCCCTACAGCACGTGCGTGGCTGTCCTCCCTTTACACACCACTGCCTGCAATAGAACAGACTGTGTCTGGGACACCAAACACTACCACAGCACCTGTGCAAGTAGAGCTGAGCGACCACTATGTCCCAGCAAAAGCTCCTACACCAACACAAGTCCCCGTGCACCGCCTAAAAGGCCAGAAATGCAGCTGATAGTGACAAGGTACTGCTCATGAAGATTCTGATCCATCTCTGATCTTCAGCCCTGATCCCCAGCTGAAAGCTACAGAAGTAATTCCAGAGACGATCTTGGGAATTAACTCAACTCCACCAGGTATCAGACACCTTGGGCTCAGACATTAGTTCTATAATAGTTCCTAACTTCCACGGCTCATACTGATATGTCTTTATATTCCTCAGGCTATAAATTAACTCTTTGCCCATTTCACCTTGGAGATTACTTAACTTTCTTCTCTCACACTAACATCTCTGTTTCACAGGTACCATCTTTTCTTCTAAAACCAATGTATATACAGATATCATTTCTCTCAACACTTGCTTAAAAGTAGTATTTAGCTTTCACAGAATCATTTTGGTTGGAAGAGACCTTTAAGATCATCAAGTCCAACCATTGACCCAGCACTGCCAGGTCACCACTAAGCCATGTCCCTCAGCACCACATCCACACGTCTTTTAAATACCTCCAGGGATGGGGACTCCACCACCTCCCTGGGCAGCCTGTTCCAATGCAACCCTCTCTGTAAAGAAATTTTCCCCAATATCCAGCCTAAACCTCCTCTGGCACAACTTGAGGCCATTTCCTCTTGTCCTATTGCTTATTACTTGGAAAAACAGACTGACCATCATCTCACTGCAACCTCCTTTCAGGTAGTTGTAGAGAGTGATGAGGTCCCCCCTGAACCTCAGCCTTCTCCAGGCTAAACAACCCCAGTTCCCTCAGCTGCTCCTCACAGGACTTTTTCTCTAGACCCTTCACCAGCCTTGTTGCCCTTCTCTGGACACGCTCCAGCACCTCAATGTCCTTCTTGGAGTGAGGGGCCCAAAACTGGACACAGTATTTGAGGTGTGGCCTCACCAGTGCCCAGTACAGGGGGACAATCACTCCCCTCCTCCTGCTGGCCACACTATTGCTGATAGGACCGAGGATGCTGTTGGCCTTCTTGGCCACCTGGGCACAGAGGTGAGTCTACTGATTCTGGTTTAGAACTTAAACAGGTGCTTTGTGCCCAAAACCTTGTCCAATCATTCTGTCTATACCAGTTGGTGAGAACAGATATTAACTCTACCCACAAACCCTCTCACCCCTGCACTCATAGACATACTACACCCTAGCACAGTGTCCTAACACAAACGTCTGGGTTTTATTACTTTGCATCTGAAGTGCCTGTATTAATCAGAAGTAGCAGAAGCAAAAACGATGTACTGATGTTAAATAATAAAATTACCCTTGCTACTATTTCCTTCATACATGCTACGCATTTTGCTGGACCATTTCTCTTTCCAGCTGTAGCACAAGAGTTACCCTGAAGTGTTTCACAATGCTTTGACAAAGTGTTAAGCAACTGGGACCATGACATGATGTTGGACAGTAACACAACGCAATGAAGCGTGTCCTTGTCCTCAACAATGGAAGCCTCAGCACCTCTGAAAATGCAGCAGGGATGAAGAACAGCCTCCAGGAAACAGCCTGGGTAACCCCCAGCATAGTCTCTTGTAATTCCCTTTAGGTCAGCAAGGGGCCTGAAGATGCAGAGTTGGAGGTCAGTGAGGCAGCAGCAGAAGGGCCAGAGGAGACACTGATACGGGCACATTTGTTCTGCGTTATCTTGTCCTGCCCAGACTCTAGCACAGGGCACAGATTTATGGTGCACAATTTGCAAACACTTTAATTGTTGGCTGCGGGACATTTCAGCTGTCTCAATGCGTATATGACACCTCTACCTGCTCTGTTATCCCAGCCATGTTCACAAAGACGAACTTGGACAGGCACACCTTGAAAGAGAAAAAACAGTAATTCTTCGGGGGGGCGGGAGTAGGGGGTGAAGATTCCAGTCTCCAGTCAAAAGCAACCGAAACACATCCTGGCCAGACTATATAGTTGAACTGCCAGAACTACTTTTCTGCATGCATTGAGTAGAAGTGGGAAAAACACAGCAGCACTCCTAGGCACGTTGTCAGAAGAAAAGGGTTAACAGTCACCAAGATACCAGTTTTGCAACCAGGTGGGCTTGTGTAGTTGATGGATGGGCAGGGAGAGGTTGGGGAGGTGACACTAGGCCTAGGTGGCGCTGACATTAAAGACCTTAAAGACAAAGACAGTAGGAATACCAAACAATGACAGCAGGAATATCAAAGAATGACAGCAGGAGCCTCGAGATAAGAGAATGGCAAAATTCTGATTTCATCTGTAAGGTTAGGAGTGAGGAATGACTAACCAATCGTTTGCTTGATCCCTGCTTTCCCCACCCAATAAATCCTACATGCCTTTGTCCTCAGCGCTGCTCTTTCAGCAGAAGCGGTGGAGCATGTCTTTACCCAGGACGGATGGGGCTTGCATCCCTTGAATATAGAACAGACTTGAGAAGAGGTTCCCCATCCCAGGCAAGTGCTATAGCCGCTAAGCTGGACACCGTTCTCAAAGAATAACCTTTGCTCAGCTCTTGGAAAACAAGCGTCTAGACCCCTACTTGGTGCACCTCAAGTGGACAGCGGTATCTCCCTGCAGGCCTCGGTGGCTCACAGAGACAGGATTTAAGAAAGAAGGGTGTTTCTGCGCTCAGCCGCCTCAGTTAACTGGATGCACCTACTTAACGCAGTTCCCTGCTCAGCTGTTGGAGTCCCCGTTCTCATAGATCTAACTCTCCAAACAGTGAATCCATCCTCTCAGTGCTTCGCTCTGGGCTCTAGAGTCCGCTCCCATGCTAGAGACTCGCAAGTCAGACCTTGTAACTCCTAACGTTTAGGTGCCTGAATGCTTTTTAAGTCTAGCAACTCACTCCAAGTCACACAGAAAAACTACTGAGGGGCTGTATCTTAAACTGGGTAATCGGCAATGACCTCCTCGTCTTTCCCTTTAACGTGACGGTGACCACATCACAGGCTAGGTAAGTTCTGATGCCAGAAGCATCCCAGGTCAGTTATTAGGCACACTTTGACTTTCAGCTTCTGTGTGTATTTCATCTGAGACATGATTGTTACTTCATAAACCGGAAACACAAGGCAGGTATTTTAATAACCACTGTTGAAACTACTTAAATATATGAGATTGCAAATGCAGGACTTAGTCACACTATCCTGCGTCAGATAAAAGTTCAATTAAGTCCGGGGGCACCCTTGTGCAATCCCTGTGTACCTCGTCCCAGGGAAGTCAACAGGAGCGTTCACGTACGTGAGTGCTCATCCATATGAATAAGAGTTACATACCTGGGCTCTAAAACTGCTCTATTTCAGTAAAATTCCAAACTTAAAGGTCTTTTATAGAAGGTTTTTTTTTTTTTCTTCATGAGGAGACTAGAGTGAATCACATACAAAATTCCCAAGTTCAAGAGAAAAGGCATTTATCCAAGTACAGCTGGGAGTGGAGCGCTCTTCCCTTAGCTTTCTCTTCAAAAAGGAATCGAAATCTCACCACTGCTTTAAAAACTATGAAAATCAACAAAGACAACACTCAGCCCTGTCAGAAAGAATGGCAGGCTCATTACCTTGCTTCTGACCTGGGTCAGGTACGTGGCACCTTTCAATTTCAAAGAGTTTTGGAGCCTCAAGGGTCGGCAGGACTTGATGAGGTTACTATGTCTATCACCTCAGGCAAGGTCAAATAGCACAGAAGGACGCTACACGTGTACTACACGTTTTGTGTTTATTTCACCCGTTTTAAAACATCCCATAGCTAGGTCTTATTCAGTCAATAGAAGTCACTACCTACGTTCTAGAAAAAAAAAAAAAAGAGCAGCAGTGACTCAAGGCCTGTTTCTTTCCGAGAGCTACGTAAAACTTGTGTGGCTTCAGACTGCCATTTTCATGTGATTTTCCTTCTCTTCCTATTTGCAGCTCCACAGCTGCACTTGCATGTTAGAATAAATCCAAGTCTCGGAGGAGAAACCAAGTCAAGCATTTCCACTGGTCAACGCGGCTTTTTCTCAAGACCGTGCTAGCCTATATTATTTTGCTATGATACAGTAATCTGAGTAATCCAGAAAGTATTACTTTTTTTGCCTGTCATCTTGGGGCACTACCAACATTTTCTCACCAAATATTTTACATAGTCCCTTTAACATAAATGGCTGCTCCAGTTTAAATCACACACATCCCAAGGGCTGCCCTGGAACGGATCCTGGTAATGAAAGCTCATTTCCTTAACTGAATCACTGAGGAACAACAAACAACTCAAATATATGCTTCTATATTTATCATCCTAAATACCAACTTTCATGGATTAAAAGAAAAAAAGCTCAGGTCCTTCCTGGCTTTTGTCTCTGCATTTCACTTCAGCGAAGAAAGGGGACCCAGGCACAATCAGGCATCAGGTACCTTCACAAGGCAGATCACATTTACCACCGTCGGGGAGAACCTCTGTGTCACTGCGATCCCCCACACGGAACCACGGCTCAGAACAAACCAGGCTGGGAAACCTCCGTGTCACTGAAGCCGGGGCAAGAGCCCGTCTCTCTGACTGCCGATTCCCGGAGAGCTGTCGCTGGTATCGGCAGCCCCAGACCCCCCTTCACGTGTCTGACCACAGCCCCGTCCTGTCGCCACCGCCATCGCTCCCAGTCACGGGCTCGCAGCAGCTTATCTGACGTGTTTTCCTTTATGCTAATGCCCGTTAAAACAAATGTCTCCTAATTGCCCAGAGAGTTTCCATTTGCCCGTGCAAAGAATTCACCCTCAGCTCAGTCTGTACAGAACACCTTGTTGCTCTTTTTTCGCGTTCGGAGAAGTTTGGGCACTGCTCCCACTCCTACCAGGCTGCTGAGGTTGGGCTTGTCAGAAGACTGACCGCGGCACGTTTATTCCACAGATTCACCTGCTCTGACGCTGCGGTTTCAAACACCACGTTACACAGAGAATTGCAAACTCTACGACAGGTCACTGCAGCACAAAGACTCCGAGGACTACTAGAGCACTAAGAACAACTGACAGCCTGGTTTAAATGAGTCTTCTAATGAAGGGATAATGTCTAACTCAAGTGGGCGTTTCATCCGAAGAAACCAAGAGGGAAAACTGAAAAAGGGAAAAATAAAAAAAATGAACATAGGTGAAATGCAAACCAGCCCAAATACAGAGCGCCAGACACCAGAGAGGCCGGACTATTCAGCGTTTACCGAAAGCCAAGGCAATATTTCATCTACAGAGCTGAAGTCGCCGCTCAGCTTTTCAGCGTTCGGTAAATACCGCAGTGCAGCTTTCCCCCAAGCCATTGAATTCCTAACATTTTTTCCAGTGATCTACATTCAGCCTAGACAGCATTTAATAAAAGACCAGCTAATTACCACCTACCGTACTCACCGCTGGTGCTGAGGTGCCCGTAAAAGTCTAGGAAAGACAACACAAGGCAAAGTTAAGAAAACTAAGCTACATGTTTCACTCTTACTTTAGGCTGGCATCTAAACGACACTCATTAGACGCTTTACCAATCACCAAACCCATCACAGCTCTGTGCCAGCTTCCTATTTCCTTGACATGAAGGTTTGGGGTTCGGGTTTTTTTGTTGTTGTTTTGGGTTTGGTTGGGTTTTTTTTTGAGGAAACACAGTAAGTAACATGCGAGCCCTAAAATACAGCTCGAAAATGCAGACATGCCACGAGGTTCTGTAAAGGGAAAAGCATCCTTTCAACCACAAGATCTGAGGAACAGCAAACTCGCTTTCTGTGGATCACCTGTACACCCCAAACGGCTCGTTCTCCTCTGTGATCACCTTAGCTGGAATATCAGACAATTCTACCCACTTTACGCTTGCGACCGGCTTCTCTTGCTTACCTCACTTGAACTTAAATTTGACCCCATTGCAGACCCAGTTGCATGTAAGTCCAATGTTAGAAGACACCAAGTTGTACAGCTGGCAGGAACTTCTCATGGAGAAGAGAGGAGGAGGAATAGGGATTTTATGACGAGACTCGCCCGCCCCACCCCGCCCCTTTATTATGTCCAGTCATTAGGCAGTCCCCTCCCTGCTTCCTGCAGCCTATTAGGGCACCTCGACTGAGTCAGCACAGCAAGGAGCGATTTCTTTTCTGCCTGCTTTGGTGTTTGAGGGGGACACTGAAGCCCCTTTCCGCGCAGGGATTGCTTTCTTGAAAATACGACTGCTGATAAAGAGAGACCCCGCTGCAGTGCCCCAGCCAAGTGGCTGCAGGACCCACGCTCCCCTGTAGCTACTGTGGGCATCCCTGTGCTACGCAGCGACCTCGCCACACGCCCCGTATTCTTTGCCTGGACATTTAGCGTGCATCTAGAAAAAAAGGGAATCCACGTCCAGAAATCTCGCGGTTCGACGTTACATGCAACGAGCAGGAAGGGAGGAGCAATGAGCAGAAGGTGACACGGGGGAGGCAGGGTGAGTCGGGAGGAGGGGTGTGCTCTCCTGCGTGGGTCCGGGGAGCGCAGCAGTTCACCCATCCTCAGAGCTTACTTCACAGGAACTTTTGTGTGCTGGTTCTCACAGCGGACCCAGCGGGCACCCGGTGGGAAACATGGGAGCACAAAACGCCGCCTGGTTCCTCTTCACTCTGGTGTGCAGCGACTCACTGCCTGTAAGACCAGTGTTATACAGGTCCTAAATTAGCACACGTGTGTGGGCTGGCAGGTTTTAGAGCGCTCAAGAGCGGACTCCAGCTCTGCTACGCTCCTTCTGCTCTCTCTGCCTGATAAGAGGGGGCAAGTACTCACTCTTGCATCACGAGATCCAAGTCACTATTTGTAAACCCATCTCATTCATATTGATGAAGAGTTCCCTTCACGGAGGTAAAGAAAATAACCTTGCAAACTGCCGTGGA
Organism: Bucorvus abyssinicus; assembly: GCA_009769605.1. NCBI lineage: Eukaryota > Metazoa > Chordata > Aves > Bucerotiformes > Bucorvidae > Bucorvus > Bucorvus abyssinicus. Next base: position 17,358,616 of record CM020042.1, on the reverse strand, counting down.
TGCCACCTAAAGGCGCTCCCCCGTGCCATGGAGGGAGCAATGGCACAAAGCAGTTCTGCACAGAGGAAGAGAGGAGGTGTTGTCCAAGGACTGTGGCTCGAGTAAAATCCTCTTTTTACACACAAGTTGTTTCGTTCTCCGTCGATGTCTGTGTGAAACACATGTGATGATGGTTCAGAAGGTCTCACCCAAGATGTGCAGCGGTACCATCTGGTGGTTTCTAAAGCATTTAATGGTCTGCTGCTTGCTCCATAGTCACACTTCGCACAGCCTCCTTAACAGATAATGCAATCAAAGGAAAACGGCTCATACATATGAATCTGCAGCATCTGAAACGCTCCTTGAAAGAGCAACCAAAAGATATTTCCAATGGCTATGAACATCTCTACCCCAAAGACAAAATATCTCCCTTAACTTCTGTTCTTTATTACTCTGTATCTGTGTTAAATACCTAGGAACAAATCTAGGTGGAGCAGTCACAGCTGAGAACCATTTACCTGAGCTCTTGGAAAACTAGTTCCTTCCAGCTTTTGAAAGAAGAATGATTTCCTGGAAAAAAAAAAATCAGTATTAAAATTTAGAGTGGGAATCTGCTTTCATTAAAAATGTCTATAAAACATCCTCTATCAAAGGAGTCACTGTTGCCATACCCAAATCATGTTCCTAAATAATTCTTCATCTCCTGCTGATGACCACCACCAAGGTTTGTAGCTGACGTTGTCTTCCTTTAACCACTGTTTGTCCAAACCATACAAGAAGGCTTTGGAATATAATATCTTTAAAAGCTTTGTGCAAGTCAGGGATCATGATCTCATTCATGCAGTAAATTCATGACAAAACTAAGCACCAAATGCTCATTACACCTGTAACAGTAAGTCCTTGTTATTGCTGAGGAAATTTTACCTGTTGGTGACTTATTCATTGGTGTCTATAAGGACTACACAACCTGCTTCAAAATAAATTGTGATTTTGTAGTTTGTCCCACTGGTGTTTTAGAGGTAGAAATGTGTCGCTAGGATTATGATTTCAAAAAGAGTAATACTTCAAAGGTTTTTTGCATTTTTCCTTAGTTCTTCCACAATTCAAGGAGAATATCAAAGACAACCATCAAGCATGCACTAAGTAAATTCATGGGTGAAGTTACCCAAAGTCTAAAGAGCCATATAGTGGCTCTTTCTAACATTCACATTTCCAGAGTAAAAAATTGAAAACTGGTAGTGATCTTCATATACGTGCTCCTTAGATTTTTATTTTGCTTTTTAAAGACTAGAGAAACTGTTTTACTGACGAGAGAATGAACAGCAGTCTCTTTAAAGCTTTGAGAAATAACAAGGAAAGTAAAAAGGAAGATAGAATTCTCCTCTGTTCTCCATCTACTTCATAGTGCACATTTACATGCACATGATTTTGTATCTGTGTCTTAATTAAGGCAAAGTGGAGCAAACATAAGGACTAGTTTCCCCAACATGATATTCAGATAATTGCATATCTAAAAGCAATAGGTTGCAGGTAGCAATAACAGCTGCATCCAAAATCCCATGATTACCTTATATACAACTTTGTCACCTTCTGATAATCCAGGACTACAGAAGTGTGTGACTAATATCACTGCAAGAGAAAAGTATCCTTGTACCACCTTTGGGATGACCATGGGAGTTGGTCATCATTTAAACATCTTGAACATAGGGTAAAGGGTAAAAAGAAGGTAAAGAAGGGTAAAAATCAAAAAATATGCTAAAGATGACAGACAGATGTTACATTACAAAATAAACACTCAGAATTAACAAATAAAGCAAACTAACTGTCAGATCTATAGCTGAGTATTTTCCCTGGCTCTAGCCTTTCAGTTTGTTTTCCCTTTTCATTTCTTTTTTATTAAAAAAAAAGCCTACTCTCTCAGCTGCAAAACCTAAAAAGACCTCATCCTGCTGATCAAACGAGAGAGTGAGCAGCCCGAGTCAAATTCCAGTTACACAACAGGTTACTCAGTAATCTCTGCGCACAAGAAGGTTTACCATGGATGGGAAGTGTCACTTCCTTCCCCATGGCGTCAGATTTCAGTCTCTGAAAAATTCAGCTTTGGCTAGGTACTTTTGGCCTGCCACTATTTTACAGCCACTGTCTGGCATTAAAAAAAAAATATATGTATATACAAGGGCCACTCCAAAAGTAACGCCTCCTATTTTACTGTGCTGGCCCACGACATCAGAGGTGGATGTTGGTGGTCTGGCAGTAGAGGTTGAACCTTCCCACCAATATTCCGTTAAATCTCGTTGCCGTGCGGCAGACGGCAGCAGAGGGGCCGCCTGACAAAACGCCATCTGACACGGCAGGGCATATGGAGCAAAGGCGTGGGACTGAATTCCTCCACGCGGAAATTAAAAACCCACTGGCATTCATCGACACTTGCTGAACATTTGCTCCATCAAATAGTGTTACTCTTTGTATCTGTTGTAGTTTCCATGGAAATAAATAGGAGGCAGTACTTTTTGGAGTGACCTACGTATGTATAAAATATATATAATACATAGTATATAAAATATATATATTATATGATATATATAAAACTTTCACATTAATATGTTGGCATTTTATTTTCATGTCTATACATACAACACCTTCAATATACCTGTCCTTCACCACTCTACAATATCCTTGATGTTTTGTATCACATAAGGTAAAAAAAAAAAAAAAATCACATAAGATGCAAAAAAGGACTTTCTGAGAAAGTGTTCTTGGAGAAGGGGTCACAGGTTAGAGAAAAAAGTCTGAAAATTTTTGTATCCTCTATCTGTAAGCAGGAGAGACCTTCAACCTGAACCTGAATTTAAATTTCTGCGAATGAAAGGTATAAAATCACACTGGGGAGAGAAAGATCACACAAGCTGGTCGGGGCCGGGAGGGATTGTACTTTTACTTAGTGCACTATTCTGATTATGACAGACGTGAAGGACTTCTGCGTTCAAAAGGCTATTGAGAAACTTGAACAAAACGATTCCACATGCTTTTGATAGGTTGTGGAGAGATAATATCTCACTCCTACTCACTCACCTGGAGCAATTTCCTGACACCATCACTAAACCTTGGCCCAGCTGTCCCCAAGACGTGCAATCCTGCCTTCAGTGTTGTTGCAATAGACATCCAAACCCAACCCTGGACTCAAACAGCACGAGCTCCCACCTGTTCTCTCTGCCTCTCCCTGGGCTCTGTAGATCTGAGCATCCCCAGCGGCATCTCTTTAACTTTGCAGGAGCCGCCTGAGGTCACGTGGCCTTTCCAGAGTCATTCAACACTTCGGACACTGGTCAAGCAGCTTTTTCCTAACCCCATCAGACCACAGGCATGAGGAATACCCGCATCACCCTCTGTCAGCTGATTAGCCAGTAGTTCCTTTGGCATAAATGTGGCAAGATGCATAGCCCAGAACTTTTACAGGGAAATCTAGAGCCAATTTGAATCTGAACCAATTCTCAGAATATCAGGAAGTCACCTTGTGTCACCAGGTAATTAATGGGGTAACAACTTCTACCGTCAGCCTGAGAGATGTTTGAGACCTAACAGCGACTCCGAAGATGCATAGCTAATTGCTTACAGGATCGTGCTATTACATTTAGCCAAGCTTGTGTGACAGGGCACAAAGGGGTGCTTTTCAAAACCAGAAATTGTTGTTGACCCACTTGGATCTTAAATAGAACAATTATGCCAATGCTGAATCACTTTGTAAAAAACAGCTGATATGTCACTGAGCCTCAGCTCCTTCCTTAGAAAAATAGCACCAGTAATGCTGAACATCTGCTTTGTGATTTTCGATCGATAGCTGGAAAGATACTCAAAAAAATATCTCTCTTCCCCTGTCCTTTTACACTGCCTTTCACCATCACATCACAGGCAGCTTTCTGAGGTATTGCTGCAATGCGAACACAAACAGGTTTGAATAGGACAGAAAAAACAAGCCTTTCCTTCCCCAGACGAGAACCCAAATGAGCTCGTTGTGTAGAAAACTCACAAGCCACAAAGGTAAGAGCAGCAACCTGGCGAGCCCAGGGGAAGCGTTAGCCTCATGCCCATCCCTGGAGCCAGGTTCCAACTCGAACAGCAGAATTTGTCTGACTTTCCTTCAAGTCAAAACATTGAGCTGCATATCTAGACTATTTGGGCAGCCTGAGGGGTTTTGGTGGCTTGCTCAACAGGCCCAGATTACGTAAAATGGACTGCCTTTCCTCAGCGTATTCTAAGCCATCCTAATTTTCTGGATCTGCTGCCAAAAAACACACATCACCACCACACCTTGGGTGAGTAAAGCTGAAGGTCCAACGCCAAGTGTTGCAGCCACCAAAAACCTGTCGGTGGAATACAGCAGGCACAAACTTACATCTTCCTGGAGCTGTAAAAATTAATCTTGAAAATCTTTTAAATATTTAAAAGATACTTAGCAAAGAAAGTTCAATCAAATTTTTAAAACCCCATTTCATGATTGTTTAAAAATAACCTTCGGAACACATCCGAGCTGTCGGATTGACATCTTCCTTTCCTTCTTTGCTCACAGCAAACTATTGCTGTCTTACTGGTGAGACATCACATCAGATTACCTAACCAAGGGCAAGAAAAGAAGGTGGAAAAACTGGCTTTCTGATTAAGAGATGAAAAAGGAAGATTTACCAGTAACCGAGAAAAAGAAAAGAGTTCTTGGACTTGACCGCCTTAGAGCTGTGAGAAGGAGATGCAAATGTCACTGCCAACTGTTTCCTCTTGCGAAGGGAAACTTTATTGGTTTGATTCATAATGCAGCAAAGCTTGACAGGAGATACTTGCTAGCATTATCTCCTGTTAACTGAACTGGCGTATGGAAAAAAGACTTCCCTAGAGGTAACAAAGAATGACGTTATCTCCTGCTTTATAAACAGAGACCTGTGAGACAGAGCCCATCATCTTCTGACCGTGGCACAGGAGGGAGACACAAGATGCCGCACTCCCAGGGTAATGCAGCGTAATGAACGAGATGACTGCAAAGGGCAACAGAAAAGACTAATGAAAATATAGGAACATATACAGTGCTAGCCACGTGCTGCACTCTGTGGTACTGAATAAATACCCTGGTGTTTGCAAATACCAGTATTTAGACTTATAAAACTCTCATCAAATCATCCCAGTCATCTGGACTCTTAAAAGTGGAATTTCCTTCCATTTTTCATCTTCCACTGTTGAAGTGGCAGCTTTTCCTTCATCGTTCCTCAAAGATCATTAGCAAAGCTCATTTTCCCCGTCAATATTTGATTTCTCAGAATCAGAAGAAAGAAGTAATTTTTCTCAGAACAATTCACCAGCTGAGCTGAATCCATAGAACTAAATAAAATAAATGTACTTCAATGATAGAATTTGTAAGACTCTTATGTTTAATAAGATTATACATTGGTACTTAGGATTTGAAAGGTAGCTATTAACGGTGTATGTATGTTGATACATATGCAAGAGAAAATAAGGTTTAAGAATGGCCAGGTAAATACAATTTCTGAAACATTTATCTAAAATGAGTATGAAAATCTTGTGAACACTCCCCTGTTTGTGTTTTGTGTGGCAGTGGGAATAGAACAGTAGCAGCAGCTACACACTGACCATCATAGCACTGCAGAAGTTAAAGGACTTGTTATCACAACTTCTGCTGCCGTCACAACCAGCTGTGAGCTCGCAGCGGTTAATAAATGAAGACATGGTTATGGCCAAAGTCTAGGCTGTTAAAATTGTTTTCCCAAACCTGTCAAGTGTAGGATTTGAAACCTTAACTGCTATCCTCAGCTTCAAAAGCTACCTGGTAGGCAATAGTTCAGAGGGAATTTCAGCAAAAAGGGATGTAATCAGATTAACGTCACCAGGCAGTTGTCAGAAAAATCAGGCTGTCGATCACTCTGGGGTAGCCCATCAAGGACGTAGGCTCGGTAGAACGAGAGCCAGGCAGGTAAATTCACTGAAGGTTCGACTTCTGCCTAACAGATGGGTATGGAGAAAATAGGAGATACCACGTGCAGTTCCATTCTTCAACCATCAGCCTTCCTTCTCCTGGTACAAACAATTTCAGTATCTGGTTTACTCCTTACTGTCACAAGCAGAGATCGGTGAACAAGGCAAGGCTTTGCTTGACCTTTTCTTTGGTCTCTGGTTCAAAGACCACATACCACCAAGATTTGCATCTGCAGCTGGCAGAGTCTTTTATGAAATCTCATTCTTTATACGGCAGTATATCCAAAGAGGACCTTATAGTTCTACAATTGCCTTTCCATTCCTTAAGGCAGTGAAGAATATTTTTTTAAGTAATCACGATTTGCCAATGACTTTAGTGCCAGAACCAGATTTAGTCCTCACACACAGTACTGAATAAAATACAGAATTTTCTTTTTTAACAAGTTAACGTGGATGTTCGTTCTGTGTGGATTCATGTTCCCTGAATATTTACTAGTCCGTTACTAAAACATTTGTACCAAACATCTTCTGATAAGATTCATCAAAACATATGCTAAGAGAGTTTAGACAACTGAGATGAGGAACAGTTTTTAAATCGCTTCTTTCGTTCCACTGCAGTTCTCAAAGCCTGAAGAATTAGATGTTCATTATTCAGGATGTTGTATCTGCACAGCTTCAGCAACTTGTTGAAATTCTCTTCAGTATATGTAAGCAGGCCAGTGCCATAGGGACCAATACAGTCGGACACCTCTACTCTTCCTTGCTCCATCTCTGTGGGACTGCGCTCCACATCTGAAGTAAGAGCATAGCAAAGTTTCACACAGCAATGTTACCGAGGTGGAAGACTCCTGCCCGGCAGTGCAAAATGCACAGTGACAGCCACAAGAATCTGAATTCTCTCAGGAAAATGGTTCAAGATTTAATTACTTTATAGATACTACGTCTGCTGCACTAATAACATCCACTACTTTTCTCCTTGACTACAGTCACAGTTGATCCAGAATTAACTGGCAGAACAACTTTTCCATACCAAATGCTTTCCTCTCTAAATTAAAGTTTTCCATCAGAGTATTTCACTTTTGCAGATTTGGAATTCTGTATTTTAAACTTTTCCATCGGGTACTGAGGTGACAGCTCCTTATCAACCAGCTGCTAGAAAAAGAGACGAAGAATCGCCAGGATTGGGAATTCTCCCTCTCAGGTGGCTGAGATTTTAAGCACGTGCATCAGGACAAACACAAGGCAATCATAAAATGATGAACTACATGAGGTCTTTTCCAATAAGCTGGTACCCGGATCTTTGTTCTGGTTTTGAGGAAAATTTTCCTAGATCATACTAAAATAAAACAACAAAAAAATTGGAGTTGGTGCATGCAAAAGTGTTTGTAAACTGAAACTGAATTTGCCAAGTAGTTTTCCTGGTGAAACAAACATATCACTATTTATCCTATTGCTGAACTAAAGAAAATAACCTGGCAACTTTTCAAAAATGACAGACACCAAAGCACAGTTACCCTGGCAAAAACCTTTGCTTCGTTATATGTTTTCATCACTTCCCATTATCATTTTTTTCCATGTAAACAAAGTACTGAGAGGATTCTAGCTCTGTTAACAACGTAAACGTAGTGTCTCATTACAAGACCATTACAGGACACTGTTAGCTACCGGTGGATGTAACTTAGTAGCTGCCTCCTGTCCTTTATTATCAAAGGAACGCAAACTGGCCCAGACGCCAGAGAAGGGGTTTTGCCTCAAACTACAGTTATTCATGCTTTTAATTTTTAAACTCTTCGGTTTAGCCAGTTGGCCAACGCTATATCCATCCCAAGACTGGGAATATAACAACTTAGCCAACGGAGAAGCTTACCAGTCTCTTGTTTTAGAACAAATTAAATGGATAAACTGGATGTGACAACCTAAAAAAACTATTGCTTAGCGCTGTTAACTTACTCGGTGCCTTGTATTTTTGGAAGGTATCACACACTAGTGGCAAATAGGCCAAGACCGGTGCCTCTAAGCTGTCCTCAAACACATAGCACTCCTTCAGATGCTCCCGCTCTTCCTGGCTCAGCTCTGTGCTGGGAAATGGGATCCCGTGCTCCAAACAGTATTCTGAGAATAGGTCCAGCGGCTGGTTCAACAAAGAGGAGGGTTGCAACAGAAAGAGAGGTTGAAATAAGGCTACTAAACCCCGTAACTGATACTTTGCTTCACTAGGCAATCTGTGATTGGTTTATACATTTACAAATAAGGCTAACCATGCCCTGGAACAAGCACACCCTCTTGATTTTAAGAGTATCCTGCTTAACAGAAAATTGGTTGATTTGCTAACACTGGATATTTTTAAAGCAAGATTACTGTTTTCTGAAATTTATATGAACTTTCTATCGTTTTTATGATTTAGTGGGCACAATAGATTTGGATCAGGAAATTGTGTGTACACATGGTATCTCAGATCACAGGTTCTCGAGTGTTTGCATTCAGTGCATCAAACAATCAAGAAATAAATTACACTCCTCCTACAAATCAATTACATCAATTTTAATCATATACACGCCTCAATGTTTCTTCAAGCACAGCGTAACAAAACCTGGACTGAAACTTATCCAAACACCACGAGTCAAATATAAAAGAAAGACTCCAAATTTTCATCCAAAAATAGCAACATGATATATTAACTAATTACATTGTAAATGCTATTTAACTAACTACTGAGGAACTTGGTACCACATTGACAAGTCTGCACAGATACACAGACTAGGTAGTCTTCTATGTGTCTGTGTCCATGGGTATGTTCCAGAAAGCTACTGAAAACAGTCCCGATAAAGACAGGGACATTATGGTCACAGTGTCAAATAGTATCACTGATATGATCATTTAATTTAATTTTAAAAAGACCATTTTCTGCAATAAGATACATGTGGTAATTCAGCTGCTGGAGTCACACAAAGAATCACTATTATTTCAAAACATTACCAGAGTCTGTGATCCTCCACTGTAATTTAAATGCAAAATGACATCCACTTTCCTCTCTGGCCTCAGAATGGGTGGACAGCTGGTGTTGATGAAGAAAGCTGTATCTACCAGCTTGAGGTAGTCACCCATTTCATTCAGCTGGCTGGGAGAAGAATCCAACACGGTATCTGAAAGTCAAAGACTTGTATTTTCAATTAATTACTGCAGGAGCACGTCTTTTTTTTTTTTTCCAAATCAGCATAACAAGGAAAGAAAGAAAAGACAGCCTGCACTTATATTAGTCTTGGACAAAAGCCCACAGTTAAATATTTGTCTTTGACACAACTTTAGCATCTATAGCTCAACTCTGAGATCAGTGAGAGGGAGCAGTTTTGAGACTCAGCCTCATCCAAAGCGATATGTATTAAAGCTGCTTTTTCAATTGCTGTAGATTTGTGACTATTTAACTTCAGTGGAAGCTGTAAGTCATCCTTCTGCGGCTTTTCTTAGGAAGAACAGAATTCAAGCAAGCCTGCTCTGGCTTCTCCAAGACAGAAACAAGACCAGCAGTAAATCATCCGGGGCTCAGCAAAACCAATTCCACAGACATATTAATCAAATAATATTAATAAAAATTTGTCTTTACGCTAAAACTTATTAAATATGTCTTCATCGAGTATCAGCACTCCAACCGCCTTCAAAGATGTGTCTAAACCAATTTACTGTTACCTTTCCACATGCAAAATCTCTCATTCTCTAAATAGTTGTTATGTAGCTGCAAGCCCTTGAGGAAATTGTGGTAAGTTGAAACCACTGGCCGTCTGGTCATCATTTCTCGAAGAGTGTTGGAAAGGCAGCCTTTGGGAATGGATAAGCAAGTTGTCTGTTCATGGGGCTTCTTGGGCAGAGCAGGGTGTTCCTCTGTAGGAAGAATGAGAAGAGGGTATACGTCTGCATTTGTTTAGAGTGTTTCTCTGATACTAATAATAACAAAGAAAGAGGAACTGGGCAGGCAAACCCTCACAGACCCATCTGTGAAGGAGTGCACGCACTGGCATGTGAACTGTTCCGGGCAGAGGTGGGTTTCACAGCATCACCTTGTTGTTCCCCAGCTGGCCTCTCCCAGAGGACTCATGATAACCCTCTCATGACTAACAAAACTCCCCAGGGGTGTTACACAGTCAGCAGAGCAATTTTCCCCCCCTGTTTTCCAGCACAAATCTTTCTCTCCTGTTTTTCCTTCGTTTCCAAAGGCTTGGTGTCCCCTAACCCAGAAATAGGACACAAAAACAAACCCTTTACCAAATGTCAAGTTTCCCATTCCAGAGAGGAGTGAAGACAATGCAGATGCAAGTGAAAAGTAATCCAAATAACTAACCAATGTCATGCTCAGTGCCTTGAGTCCATCTGTGCCAGAAGTCCTCTGAATGACCCGAGAGGTAGACAGCATCCATAAAATTCTGGGAAAATATGTTACTCCATGTGCCTTGAAAGTTTAAAAAAAAAAAAAAAGGCATTTTTAATATTACTTTGAATTTTCAGAGCACAGCTATGATAAGCTACTTGGATTCAGACTCTCTGGCTGTTTAAATTAGCACCATTTTAATTAGGAAATATTATGGATTTTAGTATGAATATCAAATGCCATGTCATTTCACATAATCTCTGGCTTATGACTAGACCAGTCCAGAAACTTTGTTTATAAAAGTCAGACCGTGATTTTAAATACTTCAAAAGATCAGTTCTAATGTGTGGGTTCTGTTTTGGTCTAACCTAAGAAGTTCAGCAAATTAATTGCGTTTTTCTCAAGAGTTTGCTTCCTCTTTTGTCACTTCTGGCTGGTTCATTCAAGATTTAAATTGCACCAGACATATCATCTGGTGCACTAGGATGCTACTTGCAGACCTATAGTTATTAGATGCCAACTCTGTGTAGCCAACTATGTGGTTATAAAGCTGATATTTTTCTGAGATAGTAAATCACCTTCCAAGAAGCAGATGTGGGACTCTGGGATCTTCTTCATCAGGCGACCCATGAAGAACTCACTACCAAAATCCTCTGAACGCACGAAGGCCCCATATTTCAGGAAACCCACCTCATAAGGTGTGAACTCCACCCACTCTGCAAGCAAGGCATCAAGAAGGACTAATTGCAGTCACCTGAACACAGGTGAAAATAACAGCTTAGAGAATCACAAGCTGGAAGAACAAGGCCTGTAGCTTCAGCATGTTGGTGACAGACAGGTCAAACTACCCCGAAGGTGCCCTTCAATGTGTTGCGTGTTAGATCGGCGGATGCAAAAGCTAAATTCACCGCTTTCGCTAACACTGAAAATCCATTCAGCTTGGGGTTCCGGCCCGTTCCCGCAGAGGAAGCAAACACTGGGGCTGAAAATCCACCAGTTGCTAAGGCTCTGTGCAATGTGTGTCATCTTTAGTTCCTCCGAGTCACAGTCTCTCTGCTAATCACTGCCTCGTGAAGCTAAAAAAGCTCTGACTAAAACCCACCCAAACCTTGGCTGAACACACTGGGACTGCAAATCGTGCCTAGAAGCAGAGGATCACGTTCAGTTTCAGGAGCTCCTGCTTCATTTGGGGCAGAGAACGCAATGGAAATAGTGATCGGCATGACTGCTAAGGGCACAGAGTACTGCCCCTCCGCAGATCCCTCTCTGGCTGCTGGGAGCTGCCTCCCTCTCTCACCCCCCTCCACATGGTCCCTTATCCCTGCCTTGCCCTCCTCCCCCAGCTCCTCACAGCTCTCTTGGATTACCACTGCCTGGGCAGGAGCCCCAGCAGCTGAAATAGGTGGGGTGCGAGAAAGGAGGACTGGGTGGGAGGAGAGAAAGATTTATGGACTTACAGTAAAAGCTTTTGGCATTCACCCAGCATTGAAAGGAAATTCCTTAGGTTTATAGAAGTGTATATAATAGTCATTACCTTTAAAATCCAGAGTGCTGAAGTCATCTTTGACATTGAGGGACAGGTATATGGGCAGTGGGTTCTGCCCCTGATTTACTGCCAGTTGCTGATCAGAGAGTTTATGAGTGCTTCCCTGTTTATAATGAACAGAAGTTATTGTAAAAGATTAACATGATTTTAACGTAAAAGACGAATACACCTCGGAGGTGCTGCAGATAAACATCAACCAGGGCCCATTTCATTCACTACAGCTTTGTTTGCTGGTGTGGCTGTATATTGCTACGCCTGAACTTCGCTCTGGCAGAGCCACCTCTCCTCTGTATGTTACCAGGATGCTCATTTGATCTGAGCTTAAAGATGGAAAACCAGTTTCATTAACACCTCGGTATTTTACATGTTTAGACATTTCCCCTGGATGCTTACATTTTAGGCTTACTGTGATAAGCCAAAGAAAGACTCGTCAGAAGTTTTGAAAGCCTTTCCTACAAGTGAATCCAGAGATTTCGACATGAAAAGTTAGAAATCCTCTGGAATAAGGGATGGATATGTAGTACCTGATGATGGAGCATACAGTCAATGAAAAGTCCCCATAAATCTGTGAAGGACAGCTTGTGTCCCTCTTGCTTTCTTTCACAAAGCTCTTTTTCATAGTATTTCATATGATCCATTGAGAAACAGTGCAGCTTGCTCCTGATTACATGTTTCCTGATATCACCAATTGGCCCTCTGAGATCCTTCTGTGACCAATTTGCATCTTCATATAACTTTGCCATGGTCCTAATAAAAAGAGACATGTTGAGATTCATCACTGGGTAAACAATCATTCGTTGGCTTATACCACACATAAGCTTTTTGTTTCAGGATAAATGAGGCTCTCGGACTCCAGCTTTTACCTTGGAAAAAGAGTTCAAAGCTCGGGCAGAATTTAGACTATACAACAATATTTTTACTGCGGGGAATCATTCAAAATCATCCTAGCTTATTTCTTCTCAGAATCAAAAACCCCATAACTTAACACAAGCTTTTACTAGAATTACTCTTTGGCCAGGTTCGAGCCACAGTGTCTGAGGCCAGTTCCCTCAGCTCTTTCAGATGCTGCGTGAAACATTAAGCAGGAGTTTAGCAGCAGATACTGCCCTGGAGAAGTGCGAGAGCTCCCGTCCTCGGGCAGGCACGCAGCAAGTCTCAAGACTCTTCGTACACACGGGGTCAGTCTGCTTAAGATTTCCGTTCCCAGAGTTCGGGCAGATTCCAGTCATACCTTCTCATCCCCATCCCACTTGTTCTGTTCTGTCTCAGGTATCTTTTTACAGCAGCCCTCCAGAGGCAAAATGTTTTAAAGCCCTAGACGGCTGCCAGTCATGCAAGGCAGTCAACAGTGTGTGCACGACACTCCCTGTTTCTCAGGGCTTCTCTTTTAAATTTTCCTTTTCAAAGTCGCGCAAGAGTTGAGCTAGACAAATATTACAAGCCGGTTTCTGAAGTGTTACATGCACCTAGATAATCCAAGAGACACACGAAGAAAGGGAAAACAGTATTTCCCTCCTCTCATTTCCTCATTGCTCTCAAGCATGCCCAGGGATCAGGTTGGCATCCTTTCAGAGGTTCAAATCCCCAGGGCTCCAGCTGCATTGCTTCTCTTGCACATCTGCAGCATCTGCTCTGACTCACGATTAATATCTCCTTTGTCTGCACTGGCAATCAAAAGGTTTACTCCTCCCCCAGGAAGCTATCTCCATTTCTTACAATCCCAAGGAAACAGCAGCTTTTTGCCTACCAGACCCTATGCAGTCCATAAACAAACACTTTCAAAGTTAAACACCAAGACAAATCTACCCTCCACCTCAATGCAGGAATCTTTTCTGCCAGTTAACCGGGAGATGAGAAATGAAGCTAAGTCATACAGAATTTTCACCAAAAAATAACCATGTTTCCCACCCATTCTCTGTGCCAGGCACCAAGTTTATGATAGAAAGAAGTCCAGCCCCCAGGAGAACTCATAATGTATGGCATGGCAGAAAGACACGTGTCCACAGAACAGCTGCAGGTGGATTTGACACCTACACTGAACAGCAGGGAGACACAGGTAAACCACCCTGGCTTGTGCTCCTTGAGTTTCTGTAAACACTTCAGTGCAGTTACAGAAATACAGTCGTTCTCACTCAATTAGCTCCTGTAGCTACAAGAAATAAGGGCAGCACTGAGTGGTTCCACGAAACGGGTGAGCCCCAAAAGAAAGCCAAGTTCCAGCATCATGCTGAGTAAAATTCATCAGCAAGGCAATATGCTTCACCAGGTTATGACTCCGCTCACACAAACAGCGAGCGCAAGCCCAGCTCTCCTTACCATGTTGTGGCAGATAAACCACTGATGTATGAGACACAGTCCAGAACACCCAACTCCTGGAGAGCCAGAAGACTGCCAAACATAGCCGTCATGGACCTCACTCCCCCTGCCGTGGTCATGACTGCCACCACTGGCACCTGCTCAACACACAAACATAGAGTGTCATTCACCACCAGATGAAATAGAGAATTGGTGGGCATGCAGAAAAAGTCACAGCAATGCCCTGATTCAGGTAGGTTTGAATTCAATTCACCCTCTTCATGGCAGCACTCCGGTGTGTGTTAGGACTTAGTGTATGCTGAAAGCATCTTTCCTGATGGGTGATGCTTGGGTAAGACAGAAGCTGTAAGCACGGCTTTGTATAGGATAATCTGTTTCAGATTTGTCAAGAGTCTTTTTCTGGATGTTTTTCATTTTCCTCATGGCTTTCCCTCAAAACACATTTTAAAATCCTGAGTATAACTGAGGTCAGAGGAACAGAGCAAAAGCTGCCTGCATAATTTTTTCTTCCTCTGAGTTTATCTACAACATTTGCTGTTTTCCAGGCAGATGGTGGCAAAACTTATCGATTGATTTTAACATCCTCTTTGTTACCCAGATTACCTCCCCTTCCCTGACATCAATGCTATATGGAACTTTCCTCAGGGATGCAGTAATTCTGTTACCCATCCTACCTTTGCCCATAGGTAGCACTTCAATACTGAGACGACATATTTATTCAGCTTTAGGAACATATCCTGTCATTACCTTTAATCTTGTATTTATTGTATTTTACCAACTACCCCTGAGTAGCTGTATTTTTTTAATTAATATGACTCAATAACCCTTTATTCTCATTTAGCAATAACAATTCCTATTCTACTTGTTATTTAAGTTCATAAGCGCTTTGACCTTGTGGACAAATGCTGTCCTGCACACAGCATCAAGGGATAGGTGTGCTGGGAGCTGAACAGAGCACTGGAGGAAATCCCACCCAGGCCCATTCTCCCAGCTGCAGAAGAGAGTCTCCCTGACTCTTGCTCCAACACCACAACCCCATAAGAGGTCCATTTCCATCCTCCAGTAACAGAGCAGCTACCTCTGAGTCCAGGGATCCCCAGGAAAGGAGAAGGTAAGAGGTATCACACTGAAAAACACACGAGACAGATGCTGCTGTAGCGGTGTGCTACGGGAGGGTCGCAGCCTTCCTCTGCGAGCCTTGTGCAGCAGCAGAGAAGGGGGAAGGTGCCAAACTGAGAAGAAACGTTCTCAGTCCAAGCAACCAAATTTCACCAAGCTTGGTTATACATATGTTCATTTCAACAAATACATTCCTTGGGTACCCCTGAGTGAGGATGGAAGTTGGCAGAGAATAAAGGAGCTACAGCTGACCTCCTGAAAGTTCCTTTTTCATCCTCTGTGCCAAAAATTCTTGTATATGGTCTTAGGTGCAAATGACAACCTGGCCTATACATTCTAGTCTAGATGTGGAAGAGCTGTATGCGTAGTCATGCAAGCACATGACATCCACTTCATTCAGAGTGGGACAAAATACTTTAAGTTCCCACGGTGCTCTCCCACATACCTCATCCTCCTGCAGGTCGTCTTCCAGATGAAGAATATTTTTCAGAGCAGCAGCAACCACCTTCTTCCTTTTACAGATGAAATCCTGCTCCTTGGTGCACAGATCAAACCCCAACCGCAAATCTAAATTCTTGCAACTAAAGCATAAGATCAGAACATTACTTGTAAGGCATTTCTAGAGCTACCGCTTGAGACGTCCAGCAAAACCAGCAACATCGATCAAGTGTAAAGAAAGGCTACTTCCATGCACATGAAGGCTCCCCTACAAAAAAGAAAGCAGGTATAGGGATATCACAAGACCTGTATTTCTGCCTTGCTGTGGAGATTTTAGACCAAAATCGTGTCCTGAAATATTTCACACAATCACGAAGAAGTTAAATGAATCAAACTCTCTGCTGGTGGAAAACAAGGAACATAACTGAATTCAAGCCATTTCACACTGAGCTCTGACATTTGGCACATCTTCACATTCTCTTGCTATGTATGTGTTTCCTGAAGTGCAGGAAGCGTGGCTAGGAAGTTATTTAACATGCTTAAGGCAAAATGACCTTAATATCTTGTTAGGTTTATCTCTGCTAAGAACATGTGCTGTAAATACTCCAATCAGGAGATGTCTCTTAAGTGTATCCCTTCATACATGTATATGATTCTGAACATCACGTACATCATTAATTCTATAACTTCTGTTTTCACAGGGCTACTGTTTCAAGGGGTTTTCAGTCAAAACATTTTTTTGTCCATTCCATGACTCGTAATTACTATCCAGTTAAGCATAAACCTCTGATTTATCGTCTGTAATGAGGGCTTGCAATGCAGCTAACTAATCAGTAGGGGGTAATGTTGCCCTTTGGAAATTCACTCCAAGGCAGTCAATGAATTATTGTCCACTTGTTTCATTGAGAAACGACCTGCATAGGACTGGTAAATGCAAAACGGGGTTAGAAAAATGCTGGAAATGTGTTACACATAGACATGTATGTATTATAGATGAAGGTTACAAACCAGAGGGATTAAGTAACAAAATTAGGAAGCATCAACATTAGGAAAAACATTGTGAATGATTATGCCCCATGACTACCTACCACCTATTCTAGTCAGAACTCTTACCAATTTAAAAGTGTGTATTATTTTATTAACCCTTCCCCATATTTTAGTCTTCTTTAAAACACTTACAATCTCTATTCCTGGTTTCAAAATGAGAGTTTAAGCTGTAGCTTCTTTGCATCTAAAGATGATACTGTGAAAGAATAGGAGATGGCCTAAGTAATCATTCAAAAGAAATAAAAATTTACCCATCTTCTTCCTTCACAGACACCTCGTAAGATTCACCCTGAGAATCAAGAATGAAAACACCATAATTTTTAAACAGAATTGGAAGTTTACAAAAGCAAGCTTTACATTGCTAGCAATTATTCAGATATATAGTCTAGTGATAAATCTCTGGTCTTTTCTTAGCCCTTCTGTATATAATCGTCGCTAGGATCTTGCTTTTAAAACACTTTTAAAGCAATCAGCAATTCTGAATATGCTATTTTTTACTGAATAATAGTTACACTTCCAAATGTATGCAGAGCTGAGCATACATTTAACTCAGCTAGTACATTTTTAATAAGAAAAGTAATAATGGACTAGGTCTCGCATAGATACAGCTTATACTTGTTGAAATAATTCCAAATGCTGTCAAAGGTTACTCACTCTCATCACTGTCACTTTTTTCCCCAGCTCCAGATAACGGAGAGGCACAGTCAGGGGACCGCTTGCATCCATTTCTCTCCTAGCTGAGCCACGCTGAATTACAGCAGGAAAAAAAACTTTAAAAGGAGAAACTTGTTTACAACCCATACGTACAAATCTACCAGAGGAGGGCCAATTCATTGTGCTTCTCCCAAAAGTTACTTTAGCTGTTATCACCGTCCACAAGCAAAACATACACCACAGAAGAAAGGCTCCTTTGGCGGCGTCATGCGCAGGCTGGGTTGGCTGTGCTTGATGTAGTGGAACGTGGTGGTTCCACTGCTCCCCGCTCCGCGTCGAGGATCGAGGGAAACAGCCTGCGCTCCCTCATGGGATCCTTGCATTGTGAACGTGAAATCTCTCCCTAAGAGCAAGGAGTAAATCACAGAGAAGTACGAAAAATAACGAGTAAAAACACCCCAAATAAAATTGCAGCCTCAGTGCCATCAATATTAATTTGGGCCACAATGTTCCCCCCCCCATAATCACATAATCAGCGTGAACACAGGCAGGAACGAATAAGCAGCAAAAGGCCGGTGCAGCGGTGCAGCTTCTCCCCTGCCAAGCAACAGTGTGTGTTAGACCCCTGGCAGCGTTCACACCCTCGGAGTTTCCACCATGGTCTTTCAACACCTGTTCCTTCCCTCCTTGACTTTCTGTTCCCATCGCAGGTTTTTCACTTCCATCACTCTGCAGTGATGTTTCTGAGTCTCCCAGCTACCTCCACAGTTTTCCTTAGGCTACACAGTCACACCACCTCCAGAGAATTCTCACTATTAGCAAGTGTGTAATTCACAGACCTCAATCCCCAAGCAGACCCAATACAGAGACTAAAACAGACCAAACACTGATCTACCTTCTGCTGCATTTCCCATAGCACAAAAAGCAGCGACAAACGATTTAAATCAAAAACCTCACTTGTGCAAGGGCTCTTCATTTTTGTTTCATTCACATGTACTTCCAAACAGGAAACTTCACGAGACTGGAAGAGATAAGCAATAAAATCACGAGTCACAGAAACAGTTCAGAAGCCTCGCTGAGGCTCTAGGGGTCCTGCAGGAGCACTGGGCTTGGCCGTGATGTCCTGTGAGCAAGAAGAAATTGCAGAGGCTGATTTTCTTGCATAAACCATTCAACCAATACTGTGGTCAAGGGAGTGAAGTTAGCTGGGGATCTGTTCTGTTACATTTAAACACCATTTAATCCCCAACAGCTGACACAAGAAATTTTTCTCCCCATCTAAGCCACACTTTAACTTTTGTCTACAGAAGAGTGAGCTGAAGGACACCTACAATTCTGCAGAACAACTCAACAGATGGGCCCGTACTGTAACACCTTTGGGTATTAGAGAGCAGTGCATAGGAAGTAGCAGCAGCGCAGGAGCATCACGCGGTACTTTGGACATGGTGTGAAAAGAGCCTTTGGCTCCAAGGTAGATATTCAGTAATAATAGTCTGCAGTAACAGTGGATCCACTTCCTTCCAAAGTTTCCTTGTTTACTGCCATTGCATCAGGGAACAGCTCACTGGCACTGGCAGAGCCTCGGTCCAAGCCTCTCCCAACACAGAACCCTCTACAGGCATGACCAAATTCAAAACTTTACAACCACACTTGTGACTCATCTGAAAGAGCAAAGGCTATGCCTAAAGGCATAATTCTTCCAACTATATCCTTCCATTCTGCCTTACCATAAGAACATAAGCATAAAAAAATAAAACAATTACCACTAGTACGCCATTAGTAATGATGTTCTCAGATACACCGGGACTGAAAAACAAAAAGAAAAAGGTTTATTTAAGAGTGGGTATATGAGCAATAATCTTTTAAATGCAATTAGTTCCCTGAGCTCAGTTTTTCTAGCTGCCAAGTGCCATCAGCACTTCCATCTTTCACCTCCATCTCATGCTCACTGCCAGATCACAGTCCCACAGCTCCTAGAGGCGCTCCCTCTTTACCTCCCCTGATCAGCATCATCTGTCCTTAGGCTGAATTACAAAACAAACACCGACCCTTAGCCATAAACAGTAAGTCAGACTGTCACTCGAGCAGGGGTTTCACCAGATTCAGGATGCAACCATGGGGAAGATGCTGAGCTGGGATGTTTGAGCGCAAGCACATGGAGCCAATTCTCCAGTGTTGCATTACCTCTCTAAAAATGCAAAGTTTTCTCATTACAAATCCTGTGACATTTAGGCTTTACTCACATATTTTCCAGTAGAAATTCCACTTCTAGTTCTTCCTGATTCTGAAAATAAGATTTATTTTTCATTTAAGGAAAATGAATGAATAAACCGCTTCCTTTGATAGAGCTCTGATGATTTTGTATAACCCTCCCTTGCAAGGTTTTGCTACCTCCAAACCTTCTACATGATAATGTAGATGGATGGAGCCACCTTTGGTCACCCTTGCATTTCAAGTCTCTCCAACCACTCTACCAAAACCAACTCTCCCCTCCAAGGGGAAGAGGGGAGAACATGTCATGGAACAAGGGGGTGAAGGTTCCGTAGTCAGTTTATGAGTATGACGAGACATGAGTCAATCAATGCTGAGGAAGGGAGGTATAACAGGTGAATGATGTAGGAGAACATAATTTGGGAATAAATTGACCTAGGTAGTGAGTATGTCTGGGTTAAAACAGAAGAATTTGCAGAGTACAGTGACTAAACATTAAAAAAAGGTGGGAGAAGAGACCAACTTGGAAAATGAAAGTTGCCAGGGTGAAGGGAAGAAGTGAGGAAAGGGAAGATCGAAGCCGGGAAGGAGAATGAGGGAAAGAGCTCACAAGAGCCACATCAAGATGAAAATGGGAGAAGAGTGTAAGGGCAGGAAACAGCAACAGAAAAGAGTAACACATCCACAACATAAGAGGGACTGAGTAACTGTATTACTTTACAGCAGCCATTGCTGGATCAGTCCGTATGAGGATCAGCCAATTCAGGAAATACCACACAAAAACATATCAGAGAAATCTTCTGTATCACCCACAGAGAGGAAAACACTAATTAGCGGAGGATAGAAACCTCTTTCTGACAAGTGACGGTAAAATTTTTCATATTCAGAAGTAACAGTTACTTCCAAATATCCCTTCTGTCTGGCTGCACAGCATACTTTAACTTTGTGAAGAGACTGTGAAAACCACGCTGCCTGCTAATGTAGCTGCCAAGGTATAATCATCGCTTCAGTCAAGGTGAAAAGTGGGTATTTTTGTATTTACTACTTCATGTCAGTAAAAGAGACATCTCAGGTGGCTTCTCTGAGAGCTCCATCTGTGGCACACCATCCAGCAGCAGGTTGTTCTGCTTGTTTATTTCTCCCAAAGTCTCATTTCATGAGAATTAGGGTGGTTGCAACAGCCTCCTTTTATGAAGGCTGAGGGATTGATTTCAGAAAGCAGTCAGGTTACAGCGATGCGAGACGGACTTTATCAAGCATTAAATTGTGACCAGTCTGAACTACCCAAACTCATTGACAGGCCGTTCCAACTTTGTCCAAAGAATGGCAGAACCAATGTTCAAGAGCTCCTGGCTTGTAACACCTGCCTATTCCTGCCTCCCTAAGGTTCCCATCCTTCTTAAGCTGTTGTACACGCACTCATACAAACTATAGTTCTATTAAGTGTCATTCACATTTTTGTGGGTGAACAACCTGGACCAAAGCAATGGAAAGACTTGTTGGACCACACAGTGAGCATGAGGCACAGCAGGAAGCAATCCTGATGCTCTGACATTACCCACCCAGCCTGCCCAGCCCTCCTTTTGAGATACCTTGGTAGATGAAATAAACCATTATGGACAGAGGTGGCAGTACTGCCTGTTATTAAGGTTGCCCAGAACGTTCCATACTAAGTCACTTTTTTAAAAAAAAAAAAAGATTAACCTTAAGTGTAATTAAAATCCATGTGCAGACCATAATCTGTGACGCCTCATGGGCACCTGAGCAGGAGTCATGATCTGAATAAGGACAGCTTGACCAAGCGCTCCTGAGGCACAGCTCACCTTGTCTTATCTCCACCAACTTCCAACGCGTTAAACCAATTCTGCACATGCCTCAGAGCAAACGCACAGCTTGAACCAGACCTCAAAACTTATCTCCGTCACAGGAGGTTTTTGCTAAGGACAGCCTAGCCAGCTGCAACAGGGATAGTGAAATCCTTAGTAAGGACTGGCTTTCTGGAAGAGCTGTTAATAAACACTCTCCAAATCAATATTAATGTAAAAAACAGGCAAGGGCGTTTGCTGGACAGCCTGTCCAACACAGTGGGTTAGCAATAAACAGAGCACGCACAACTCTTAGGAGCTGTAAACTCAAGCCCTCGTCAGAAGTGCGAAAAAGCCCTGAAGTCTCATCACTGCACGGGCTCCAAGCAGAGAAGGTGTTAGGTTTTGCAGAAAGTAATCTAAGTCCGTATTTTGCTCTTTTAAGAGATGGGTGTGATTTCTCCACCTGTCCTCTCAGCAACTTCACCCTCCAAACGTTCCATAAGAAACTCTTTATCCCCTCTTTAACACAACCAAACACGATGTTCTTTGAGATACATGCAGCAAATAAAACTCCTAGGTGACACACTGACCTAGGAGAAAAAATAAAATACTGAGGAGATTCTCATGCATCAAGCCCTATGTAACCCTGTAACGAAAGATCATAAACAGACTTGCTGAGAATTTTATTTTTTTTTAAAGTTGCTGCTTACCAGAAAGAGTTTTTTAAAAAGTCAGAGATTTTCACGAGAATATACAATCATTTACCAAGCATAACGCCTGAAAGCACAGGACAAAACCCCTGGTGAAGCTGGGAGGAGGAACTCCTAGTGAGCTACTGGCCAAAGGGTCAGGGCACCTGCCCAGAAAAAGGGGCCAGGTTTACTCGCATCCCTGCTCTGTCAGTCTCCTGCAACAGCAAGGAGATGTCTAATCATCACCTTCTTCATTTTGATTCTTACTGTCTGTTTTTTTTCAAGACAATTTTGAAATCTCAAAAAAAAAATTCATTTTTCATCTAATTGCAATCACAACAGAGGGGTGACTGCTTCTGACCCCTCCTAAACTCTGAGCATTTAACCTTGTGCTTTAATAAGGTCCTTTTAACAAAGTCTTTGCATGTGAGAACTGATGTTTAATTTAGGTAGTCACTTGGGACAAAGTTCTGATCAAGAGTATTATTTTATCCATCTACTTAACTTCATTTGTCTTTTCATTTCTCACCTCTGGAATCAACTTAAAATTCAGGTGAACTTTTTTTCCAGGTTGGATTTTAGCTACATCAAAGCAAACAGTCAAAAGCTGGTCATCTGGTGTAAAAGTATCCTCATCGCAGACTGTCAGCTCCAGGATGTTCTGAGGAGAGAGGCAAAGAAGAACGTAAATGCCATATGCTGGGACTACCGAGCCCAAAAGGAAGGTCTAGCACGAGTCAGCATGCATGAGAAGATGCAGCACTGTTAAGCCATCGGAAGCTGACCCCGTGTTAGACCTTGTATCACTCATGATCTGATGGCTAATCCATTTCTGCTAACTTTACAAACATGTTAACAGTGTTTTGCAACTGCTCTGGGACAGAAAGAAGCATTCAGCTTTATTCTAGATAATCAAGAACCCTCTGAGCTTACATTCATTCAAAGCATGGGATAGGCATGGTTCTGTTGTGAGTCTGTAAGCCAGACACAGAGTTTGTTTTCTTATAGCCTATTAGAGTTTTGACAATATGCCTGCTTAATGATGGAATTAAAAGACATTTTTAAAAAACAGCATTAAGGTACCTCTTATAATTTACAAGCAGCATCACAGTTACTGTATAAAGCTGGTATTACAAGCTCATGGCAACATACAGCAAAAACGTCCTCACAGTTGCGTATAAGAAAATATAACTAATCCTCTAAAGAGTTTATGAAACCTCCCATCCAATTCATGGAGTTCTAGTGCTTAGAAGATGACAGAGACCAGTTAGGGCACCAGAGAATCCATACCAAGGTTTGCGTATTTATTTGTAGGCAGGAAACAGCATCTCTCATGCTGTCTCTGATGATTTCTGTTCAAGCTTCTACATGAACCTCAGGGCTCTCAAAGTCTGCACAGAGCAGGTGAAGATGTCCCCTCCAGAAAGTGCCTGCTCACTGTCACAGGTGTAGATCCTACCTTTACTTCCCTTTGTATCATGAAGTGGAACGTTTCATTCCAGACGGGGTTCCTGCAGTTGCGGACAGTTCTTGTCCGGGCTTCCCAACGTGAAGCTGTTGGCAGCCACAGCTTGACATAGCAATCGGATTGGCTCACTGTGTTAACAAAAAGGTGCATAATTAGTACAGCAGTACTTTTTTTGTTACTTCTTGCTAGCCTATAAATGTGCCATCCGTGATACTTACACAGATCTGCTTTGCGCAGATTTCTCATGCTTATAATTTTTACAGTGAGCCAGCACAACTGAGGCACCTCTGTCTGCAAGAACAATGGGAAAAATACCTTAATAATTAGCAAATAACTCAGATGTAACTAACACAGACTGTCCTATAGCATAGTAAAGGCCATTCTCTCATTCATTTGAGAACGAATATGTTTTCATTTTAAATATTTGAGACAATACCAAAATATCTGACACTTAAAAGGAAATAAATGACCAAAAGAGGGAGAGTATGGTTCTAGAAGCAACCATCCCAGTGTGGGATTCCAGAGCTCTTCAGTTACACCAGCAGGAGGAACGTTGAAATCAGAGGTGGCAGAAGCAGCTGTTTGGTTTTTTGGGGTTTTTTTCTTTTTCGACTGTGTGACAGAGAGTAAACATAACCTGTCATCCCTAGATAGGGTCTACATCAGTCATGATGAAACCATGTTACCACAACATGCAGAATTTATATATGTGCATAAACCAGGAGCTGGAGGGAAACCAGAACTGAAGAACGCATGAAGTACAAAATCTCTAAACAACGTAAGAAAACAGAGAGCTGCAAACACAAACCGAGTTACAGGTTTGATAGGATGAGAGTAAAATTGCCAGTGCGTTAGATGATGCAACTAAACACAAAAGAAGCAAGAATAGAAGTTAAAATTGCATATGAATGCTCACAGACTTTTGCGTAATAAATTATTTTTAAGATACGTTCACATGGAAAAACACTAGGCTGACCGGATTGATTTACCAAGGAGAAGGACTGAGGTATGACATCCCATAGTGTAGGGCTCTGCAGGGGAATAGCTTGAAGGCTCCACAACCCTCTCCATTTTTTGTTTTCTCCCTCTACTCCCCACCACAGCCACATACAACCCTATACTCGGTTACAGGAAAAACAAGAAAATCTTGAAGAACATCAGAAGTAAAATACTACATACAGAAGGAGCTATTAAATCTTCAAAGCATCATGATTTCAGAGAAATTGTCTCGTTGGGACCTCCTTGTTTACATCTTATTTTGATACACCAGTGTCCTGACAGGAGCAGATTAACCATCTAAAGAATAGTAAGTCAGGAGGCTAGATGCTACTTACACCCCACTGGAAAAGTTTGCAACCCAATAGTTTTCTCTCAGAAAGTGCCATTTGAACAAAACCAGCAAGTTTGAAAGAAGCCCAACAACCTCAGCAGAATTTTTGGCAGCAATGTTTCTAGAGACAGAATGACAGGAGCAGAAGATCGAAATTGCCGACAGCTCAGCTTTTCACCCCAAATACACAGGATTCATCTTTCATCCTCAGCTATAACACCATCCATATCCAGGACTTTGGAGAAAACTTATTCATGAGATGGCTGAAGGACTAATAAAATACGCAGACACTAAACCAATTCTTATTCCATAGTACCAGCAGGTAGTGAGTTAGATGCTTTCCCAGAACTGTCAAAGAGTTAGCCTCATATTTCTGCACTGAAAACAGCTAGGGAACAGATTCAGGAAACTCGGGGGGAAAAAAAAAAAAAAAACAACACATCATACAATTTTAGAATTTTTTTTAATCATTTAATATCATTTCAACCAGCCATTACTCAGAAAAGGGAATAATTTGTTACATATATAGCATGTACTGTATTCAATAGCTTCCAACAGGTTTTACCAGTTCAGTTTGATAAGAATTAGTGCTCAGAATTATTTAAGCGGCAGGCACTGAATAATCCATTCTATCTAGTCATCTGCTACCATAAAGCAAAGGAAAAAGAATTTGAAGACTGAGCCTTGGGTATTATGAGGTATGACTACCATCATATAGTGATGTCACAGTAAAAACCAAGACTAAAATCCAGCTCTCCCAGTTTCCTGCACAGCGTCTGAACCACAAGTTAATCACCTACCTCACCTTCCCAACCCCTAAGTCATAATGAATGTTTTCCACTCTAGAAAGCACACTTACAGAAGAAACAAATATTCCCTTACCTAACAGTTAAAAATCATCACCTCTTGCAATAACAGTTAAGCTTAGGGAGAGATGGGGAAGGCTGATGGAAGACCATCAGCACAGCCATTTTCCGTACTCCTCAGCCCTCTCCTTGCAGCCCAGAAGCTGCCCCTATACAGTACCTCATCTTCGGTTCTGTGTGGACTTGCATGATTCCTTCTCCTGACTCCAATCTTCCTGTGCGGGTTTGCTTGGATGAACCGATCCTGAGGACAAGGAGACATGAGAGGAACCGTTGATGAAATCCAGCAGTCAACAATTCCTAGTTTTCAGTTTCTACTCAGTGTCACCATGGCAATAGCAGGGGCCCTACCATTTCTCCTCATGATGGGACACATCTCCATCTCACCAAGATTATCCATCTGCTCTTAATAATAAATTTGCTCACTACAGACCCTTTTGACATTTAAGGATCAAAATTCCCCAAGCATTTGCTTTTCATGAATCTCAACCATAACAGCCAAAGAGATCCTCTGGCCCACCACTGATTTTCTCTTACCAAAGGTGAATAGGCTGATGATCCCATTAGTACCTCTGTTTCATAAAAGGCAATGCTATAAGGTCCAGTCTGTACGTCTTGCAGCTGGCAGGTGCTCCCAGACCACACTCTTTTCCAACCAGCTGAGGGAGGGAAAAAGAGCTGTTTAGATTGACTCATAGCTCCACCTCCCACTGATTTCAAGAACACAAATTATGCGCTTGTGTGCCACAGAAAGATTGTTTTTTCTTATTTTGTTTAAGACCACAGTGATCTAGTGGAAAGGAAGAGATGGGTCAAACATTTTATCGTAGGCTAATCCCAAAATAAAAGTTATCTACCACCATAAGGTTTGAATAACTACACACAGAGGGATATCTGGGGCAGCTGCAACCCTTACAAACTAGAGAAGACCTAATAGACCATTGTGACTACTGGTATCTGCTGTTACTTTCTCTAGTGCTCATATCCATGCTTTGGATTTTTTGGCATCTAGTTAAAAAAAAACAGCTTGTAACTTTCCTCCTCTCTTATTTCTGTTACATAAGGGATGTTATAGGGTAAGCAGAGCCAGCAGGAGATTTTGTTATTGAAGAGTTTTTTAGTGAAAGCGCTGCTTTCAATTAAATTATGTTAGAAACCCATTTAACACAAATTAGTACATATGATTTTTTTTCAAAATATTTGAACATTCATGTTGAAATTGTCAAGTCTGATTTCTTTTCAATTTTTGAATAACTTCACATTATTTTTAGGTAATAGCACTCAATACATAATAACAAATTATGTAGTACCACTACTAAAATACTAAAATGACAGAAGCCAGCTATTGCATTAAACAATTTTAAAATCACTAAAACCAGCTGTTATTCAATAGTGAGAAATTGCAGTTGAAGTAAGATTCTTTTAAAACCATCTATTTTATTTTTTAGAATTCCCAAGTTTCTAAGTCAGACAGAAAACCTCTTTTTGAAGCAGCACGGCTTTTTATGAAGAAAAATCAATCTGACTGTCAACCATTTCTAAAGCAAGTATCTGACAATTCAAACTGTCCTGTGGAGGAGAGCTGCCTTAGATGAAGTTTCAAATTATCATTATAGTTAGTTTGGTCTTTCATTGACTCAGGCATTGAATACATAAGAGTTTCTGCTTTAGGTTGTATGGTCATTTATGCAAAAAATCGTGACGAGTTCCCAGCTACAGGGGTTTTTTTGGGTTGTTTTTTATTTTGTGGAGCAGTCTTATTGCTATAGAGATCTGTTTCACTTTGATTCTCTGATAATGCTTTTGAAGTAATGCCCCCTGATGCGAAACGAGATTCAGCTCATGCTGTTACGAAAGGATGAACATGACAGCATCACTTAGCTGAGGGCCTGAAAGTCATTTCACGGCTCAGTTTGATGACAGCGATTCTCTTCGGCATCTCAAGAATAAAAATTACCCGTGCAGTTAGACATTATGCCATGCTCCCCACTCAACTCCCACCCCTTCCACACTCTCCACGTTTGGACCTTTGGAGGATCTCAAAAATCTGAATTAAGCAATATTAACTGCTCAAGCAGCTATGTCGCTATACTGCACGTGCCTGACCTGCACCCAGAGAGGAAGAAGAAATCCAGCTAAACAGCTCTGCCATGCAAAAGCAGAGGTAGCCCGGCAATAGTAGGAAGTTACTTGACCACCTGATATTGTCTATGATGAGCGGTGGTGCAGGTGACTCAGAAGCCAGGCCAGCGGACAAGATAGTATTTCACCAATACCATTTTAACAACAGAAACCTTCTGCAGCACGAGTTCATGATGATATGAGGTCTGGAGTCACGCTGACACTCAAACCGGGCCACAGGACGCACAGCAGAGGTGCCTGGGTGGCAGAGGAGCAGACCGCTTGCAGCAGCACCAGCACAGGCTCTGCAGCCTTGAGGGGCAGCTGCGAGAGCTGGGGACTCCCAGTGGCCACCGAGATCCCAGGTCAGGTTTGACACAGACTCAGAATCACTTCCCTCTCACAGAAGTTTGAGACTAGTAATCGGTGATACCTCCCAATTCTTGCAGGGCTTCTGCAGCTGTTTTACATCTAGTGTAAGGCAACGGAGGAGAAGCCCTGGCTGACAAGTCTTGCAAGACTTCTGACAGAAAGGTGCTGTGCTAAAGGGTCAGAGACCTCTTGGTCTGAGCTCCAATACACCAAGGCAGTCACTGATTATTTTGTTCCACATGACCCCCTAAACAAAAGATGTTGGGTGCTATCTCCAAATATCAGACTTAATTTACATGACCCAAATAAAATATCCCAAAAACCTGAATCACTCATAATCCCTTTTTGACCTAGATTTTGACAAAATCTGAAGTGACAGTGATTGAAATCCATAAGAAATGAAGTCTTTGTGCCATTTTCAGAGCATCTGTTTAAAGCATTTGGGTAAGATGAAGAATAAGAGACTTTAAGCTGCACTTCCTGCTGTGATAATACAGTGAGGACCACAGGAAAAAAAAAAAATCTTTCTTGTGAGACAATAACAAATAACCTGTTTGACTTAATGTTGTCTGTTGCGCAGGAGCTGTACTATTGTGTTCATATCCTGTTGGAATTAAAGTTTTGTTATAATACATGATTCAGTATGGCCAGAAAAAAACCATTCACCTCACATTGTCAATTTAGGTCTTATTTACAAATTACTTATGAAGTAACTTGAGAATACTGACACAAGTACTTCAGCACAATCTGAGGTGACACAAGTGACAATGACAACAGATGCACAAGCTGCTTTGTGTTCTTGCTGAGGAGACAGCTCCCAAGAACCGAATTACTCAAGAGCACCTTCCTCTCAAACAGCACTACTGGAGTCACCCCATTCACTGCTGAATGTGAACTCATCACTGAGGGAACGCCAAGTCACAGCACCCAGAATTCACCTGCATCTTCAGCTCAGACCCGGAGATACCACGGATTTATCACTAACTCATAGGAGACTGGGTGGTCCCACACTAGAGGCTCTGAAGTTGAACCTACACCACCAGTCACGTGTGTGATCGTGCACGTGGGCTAACCGCCTCTGGGCAATGGAATTTATCATGCTCCTAAAGCAAAAGATGACAAGACCTCAAGACATCTTCAGTGCTTGTTCTTTACTGACACTCATTTTTATTAATTTATGTTAACAGCTATCGGCTTTACCGACAAAGGCATGGAAAAATGTACAGAAGTATGTATGGAGTAACTGCAGCTGAGTGACCATCACTAATTAATGAAAAGCAACAGGCTAAAATGTTCTCTGGTAGCTCCCAAGGGCTGAACTGCTCTTCGCAAGTCCCCAACTCTCCCCAGTGGCTATGATTATCATCCTACACCACCCTGACACTTCAGTTATTTAACTACAGCCACGCTCCCCTCAGCAGTAGTACAGGTGAGAGAATATGAAGAGCAAAACCAGAAAAACTCTTGGATTGAAATAAAAACATTTTGATAAGTGAAGGAAAGCAGAAAAGAAACAACTGACGCAAAGGCAATCACTCACCATCTCCCACAAGCAGAGTAATGCTCAGCCAGTCTCAGAGCAACAGCTACTTCAGAATACTTCACTCTCAAGCAAAGACAGACCTCGAGACCAGTGAAAACGTCTCAACTTGACACACTTGAAGAGTCCAATTTTCTGACTTGAGAACAGATGTTCCCTAGCACTGAAGACTTCTCCAGGTGACAACAGTTAGAGTAATCCAGATAAGATCTATGTAAGATATCTAATGAAAAGACAACTGTTCTGAAATAATAAACATCAACAATGTTCTGGGTTGATATCCAACCTTAGATATCCAATGTAAAATAGAGGAAAGTACAGTTTTAAATTGGTGAAGCTTTTATTCACATCTGGAGTGAAATGATATATCGCATCCCCCAAACCCTTCTGCTTTAGGGTCAGAATGGAGAAAATACACCACTCAGGAAGAGTCAAGCCTCCCAGTGCTGATTTCAGTTATTGCTACATTTCTTCCATTCCAAGGCCATGCAAAAAGCCTGCAGAATCTGGTCTGTTATTCTGGATATTGAAGTTACTTATAAGAATCAGTTTGTCAAAATCATCCTTAGAGTGCTTCATATTCATCTACTTACATGAAGAGCAGCAGCCAGTGAGGTACCACTCCTTCTGCCCATACCTGCAGAACTATGCTCCACTCCTACAAAGGGGAGAAGGAAAAAAGCTCTATTTGCAAAGTTTCAGACTTAGCGGTTGCATGGCTGCCATGAGTCTTGACAGAACCTCTGCTTGTGACTGTTACAGAGAGTGCTTTACGAAATGGCTGCTTCGTGGAAAGTGTGTTAGAAAGAATAACCTCAAAAGCTGCGCTCAAGGAGTCATCAAAAGGACACGATTACACTCATGCTTCTCTCCTCCTTTAGAAGCAGTGGGTAATGGGTTTTGATGAAATACGCAGCATCAACAAGGCGTTGTTTGTCTTCTGGTGGTGTCAGTCGATCAGGGAGCAAGTCCAGGTGCCAGTCAGGAAAGCAGTCACGAGCGCAGCGTTCGGAGAGTTGGTCTGTATCTACCTCCACTGTGCAAGGGAATCGAGAATTTTCAGCCCTCACAACATGAGCCATGGATAGCTGCCTCCATCACTGTCCCTTTACCCCATCCTAGAATAACTCCTTAGAGTAAAAGAGAGACTTTGACTGATCAGAGTAATTTAAATTGAACCGCGGTGGAATAGGTGCCATAAAATGAGGACTTAAGGAACAAATGCAGATGAACTCATGTGGTCCTGCAATTCTCCCTTGGGAAAAAAAAAAAGCCATGGAGAATTTCCAAAATGCCACAGAGTTTTTCCCATTATTTCACTAAGCAATAATTGGTGTTTAGTGTATTCATAAATGCCTATAGGATAACAGATAATGCCTTTTTTCTGTAATTTATAGAGTGATACATTAGTCTAAGAGTTTATCCAATTTCAAAAGCGCCTGTTTCCTTCATTTCTTAAACGATTATCACACTTCAGCCCCAGCTCATCCAGAATGTGCTTAATGAAGTCACAGTGTGACATTTCATTAATTTTATTAAAAAAAAAAAAAAAAAGAATTCTTGAGAGTCGCAAACCTTCACTCTCTGATCCCCAAGTACTTCAGCTGTACGGAACTGAAGGAGAATACAAGCAGAGTTTGTCATAGGAGGAGCATCTGGATCAGAGGTTTTGGACAAGCAGAAGTATCAGACCTCCAGACAGAAAGCAGCATCTCTGGGATGCTGTTGAGAGCGAAGATCAGCTGTATCTACACAGCTGCTGTACTTTTCTCTGAAAGAGGGCCACCAAAGGGCTGATTCTAAGAAGCGAAGGAGCACACAGAAACAACAGGGCCTCAGAAATCTCACTGAATTACTTATAACATGAATGAAGTCATTTCATTATCACTGGGCTGAAAAAAAGCCAGAAAATCAGCGGATTCTCCAGGATTTCAGAACACTGCAAAGACATACCGTAGTGTTTTCCTCGGGATTGGGTCATCGTCAGCGAGGGAGGCACGGAGAAAAATCTCAGTCCTCTATCCAGCTACCTATTTCCATAGTACTTCGAAGGATTTGTCTTTGATAAACAAGTCAAATTCAGTTGGGATCAGCCGTAGGTTAAAAAAATATTAGAATAGAATACACAGGCACAGAGAACATAAGTCTTGATGCCTTTAAAAAAATAAAAAAGCCAGGAAAAGAGAGAGAGAAAAACCCATTACAGTTTCTTGGGAATTTCTTTCAAATTAATCCTATCTTTATTCCTAAGGAAAACAAGGTCCACATAATAAGGCTTCTTTGGATACTGGCACAACACAGCCTGGGGATTTCACGTTGACCTCTGAGTCAGGGTCAATAGCGCAAAGCAAGGGGCAAAAATCAGATGTTAAGGTTAAAGGCAGCGGGTAAGTGTACAGCTGGCTAATAAGTGCATTAAGTATACGTACTTTTGTGCCACTCAGAGCAGGATCCATAAATACTTCTGACCTCCTGCGCCGCTTGTGCGTATTTCCAGAAACACAATAACGTAAGAAAGAAAAAGATAGCTGGTTATTGTTATTTCTATTGACAGCCCAACACTCATTTCCCCTTGCACTTCCATGTCTTTCCAGCACCATGAAAAATACCTTAAAGATTGCAGGATTTGCTGAAGAATGCACCGTTTAAAGGATAATAAAAATACCAAAGCAGTCCTCTTGTCATTGAAAACACACACCCTTTGAATTCAACACACCTATGAAAGCAAACCACAGTCTTGACTCTAGAACAATTATATTTCAAGCAGCAGCAGATACCTGGTTCTCTGACAATCAAGTAGAGAGGCAGGGGATTTTGCCCCGAACACCTGACCGAAGAATAGATATCCCATGAGAGTCAGATAGAAAATTGACAGCACACTGCAAGAGAAAACCTGAATGAGCTGCTAATTGAGTGGAGCTGACTGCCAATTCCTGCCATGTGCTGTGAACTCTACAAGAGAGGGACCTCTGCGTGTAACCCCAGGTATGTGCCATCTGGCATCAGGTCAAAGAGGATACACGCTTTTCTAACTTCCTTCCCCTCATTTCTTCCTGACGCACTGCTTTAACGCTATTGACACATTTTAAATGAACCTATGGCATAGTATTTTCCTTAAAGCATCACATTCATTGTTATGCAGAGTCTAGT
Source organism: Bucorvus abyssinicus (assembly GCA_009769605.1). Taxonomy (NCBI): domain Eukaryota; kingdom Metazoa; phylum Chordata; class Aves; order Bucerotiformes; family Bucorvidae; genus Bucorvus; species Bucorvus abyssinicus. The sequence continues at coordinate 17,325,623 of CM020042.1, read as the reverse complement.
AATGGATCCGCAGTAAAGGCCAAGGTAAAATTTGCAGATAAAACATGCTTAAACTTGCTGTGTTTCACAGTGGAGAAATGAATGCAACTGCCCACATGTCATTTTCTAGAACAAGTCACTGCAAAACACAGGCTAACTTCTGCAGACAAAGCATTCAGCTCTATTTTTTCAACTTCCCTGATTTGCTAGCAGCAAACGAAGATCCCTGGTGAGCTGGGAACTAGTCTGAGCAGCAGGGGAGCACCATTGCGCTCTGCAGTGCTAGTGACTAGCTGCCGGGTGGAATGCTAAGGGAAAAATATCCCCACACCCCACCTCTAAAAATGGACGTGCCTGCAGTCATTCTACTAATTCTGACAACAGCATAACAACGGTTCAGTTGTACGAGGGTTACGTTACTGTTTAATTCAGATTCGTATACCTGCTCTGTAGTAGGACCCCTTAGCAATGAAGGTGGAAAATAACGTGTTGCAAAGGTACGGGGACTCGTTAACCTCACAGCAACGTTGCAGAATCTTCCTTTAATTTCCACTTGCTACAAAGCAGAAGGAAATGTTTGTGGTGGTCAGGTTTGGCAGGGCAAGTAACCATAATTAGTCTTTTATAAATATTTTTTTTCCCATCATTGGAGTTACGTAATGATATTTTGTTTGTTCTAAAGCTCAAGGTTGCATGTAAAATTTAATTAACCATGATATAGCAGGACTTTTTTTTTTTTTAATAGATAAGGATTTGAATTTTCATCCATAATTTTCTGAGCGGCTTTAATCCTCCTCCAAGTCATTACACCTCGTTAATTGAGCTTTGCAGCTCTGTATGTTTACCCTTATGGCAAACTCAGCTTGATATTTACACCACCACCCCCCTTGCCTGAAACGACATGAGGCATGAATCATAATCTCTGTGGAATTCTCATCGCAATTTCTGGTACAACTCTTAGCAGACCTGAGCTGACTTAACTTTGATGGTCAGTGATCTAATAACCGGTCCACAAAACAGACAAACAAACAAAAAACCCAAACAAATAAACCCCCACACACCAACAGCACTGCTGATCTTAACGGCAATTGTGGATAAAAGTGCCATAGTCAAAATCGTAGGCATGCTCACACGCCCTCAAAACTACAGTAGGGCAGATAGGGTGCACGGCAAGGCTTGTAGTTAGTAATTTATAAAGCTTATAGTTAGTAACAGAGTGTTTCCCAGGTTTCTCCTGTATTACTAATCCCAATTCTAACTGACGTATTTTGCCCTGACATTAAGAGGTCCTTCTGTCAGATACAATTCATTTCAGAAAGATTTGTTTAGCCATTTGCAGGAAATAGGATAGTAATAAATACAATTTTATGACGTGCCCACTGAATATAGCAGCCTACACTTTCAGCAGGCTAATGAAGTTACTGTTCCTGTAGCTCAAGGTTTCATCTTATGGTATTTTAAGGTTATTAATACGGCAGGTGATGCCTTGTTGAGCAGTGGGTGGAGAGTCACTACAATGTCGTGTAAGAGTGCACTATCTCCCTTTAATGCATTTGAAAAGTGTGATGGGTATGACAGCATGCAGGTATGTGTAACAGTGCTAAAGCACAGCCTGTACAATCCAGTCGCTTCCAGATCAAAAGTTTCACTCATCACCATCAAAACACGAGGATGATGGCCTTAGTGGGGGCATCTATGCTCTGAAGAGTCAAGAGAAGTGAGGCTTGATCCCATGGCTGTGATCTTCCCCCTCCTCCCAGTTTGATATGTGAGAAATGCACAGTCAGAAGCTATAGTCTCTTGGAGAAGAGTTATCACGCACTAATGTTTTCATGGCTTAGACGAGCAATCTCATGCGTCTGTGCAACTTTACTGAGCTCTGGTAGTGTCTCACCAGGAGAGTCAGAAGTGGAGGAAGAATTATTAGATATATTCAATATAAGCATTGGAATAGGTAAAGAGATATTTTCAAGCGCACTAATCTGCTCCTTACACCACAAGAGCCACAATTGCTTACAGCAGTGCTTTAATTGTATCTTTACACCTAGGAGGGAGCAGCACAGGGATACGCATGACCACGTTCCTTTGGATAGCAAGCAAGCTTAGTAATGCCACCATGAGCTGCAAAAAATGAGGTCGTAAATAATTTTATCTTTAACTACACTTGCCAGAGTACTACTAGGTGAAAAGGTAGCAGTCTGTTTCTTCACTTTCATTCAGAACACAATACTTTCGCCAAAAAACCCACACCCAACCGATCTGTAAAGACAGCAACCGTGCGGTTACCTTTATCTAATGCTTCACGTGCAGCACGGATTCTCTCAGGGCTCCCTGTGCTGCAGGAGGAGTAGATACACCACATTGTCATGGCTGGCATTCTTAAAGAGGTGGAGGAGAAGGGAAGGAGAGCATGTACTGCCCTCACGCTGACGGAAAGCCTGCAGTGTCCTATTTGCCCTATCGGCTCGCAGTCAAATGGAGCAGGAGCCACAAGGCTCGCGACTGAATTCCTGTGATACAGCGCAGCTGAAGTGGTGAAACAAACACGAAGCAGAGACTTGCCATAAAATAACGCGTCATTGTCTCTACCAACGCCTAAAGGCCAATGTTCAGGCACCCACTGACTTCACTTCACAGCCCACCTCTCCCCGTGGCACTTAAAATCCCTGGTGTGCACACTGCTGAGAGGGAAGACCACAGAGAAACTGGTGTGGTTAAACATCTTATTTCCTAAACGCACAGTGAGACCTGACCAGGACTGTGTTCAACAGCATTAGAATTCCCTTCTTCCCACTGGAAATACATTAACCTCCAACACCTCTGGCTCTCATTGCCTTTTCCAAAGCCGTTCCATATCAACATCATGTTCTGATTAGATATTACTTCCTGCATTTGTCTTTTTCTCTTTTGAGGTCTCTATTAAAAGTGTCTCACCTGGCAGTTGAGCACGTGTGTGACTAAAAGTCTGGTCTGGTGTAACGTTTGCCGCATCAAAAGCGACAGACATAGTACCACTTCTGCCTCAGTTTAAGATTTTTGGGTGTGATTCCAGACATTTCATCTACTAGAGTTAATAATACTGTAAAGATTTTGTACAGCACTATGAAGAGGTAAAGTTCAACATCAATAACATTGTTTGGCTTGTAAATTCCTTAGAAAACAGAATATTTTTCTTCAACTATCCTGTTCCAAAACACATCACCTTTAAGAGAACAATACCTTAGCTTCCCTGCTCCAGCATTTTCCCAGGCAATCTCTTCGTAGGGCACTGAGCCCTTTACTAACATTCCTGCTCCACAGAGCTGGCTTAAACACAACAGCAAGCCACCAGCGGTCTGCCCTCTCTGCCACCTCTTACCACCAAATCCTGCTCCATCCTTTGCCTTGCCTCTGTTTATCGAGTGCTGTCCTGAGCCTCCTAAACAAAACAGCGCAAGTTTTATCCTCGCAGCATTGTGGTGCTTGCCTGTCAAGTTTCACTGCACTTTGCCTCACTGGAGATGCGGTCATAAGATCTGCTGCCACACAGCACTTTGCCTTTGACACTGGAACACAAACAAACAGTTATTTTCAGAGGAAGCCACTGTTTTCCTAATAGCATATGGTATCCCATTAGCCATGTTGTTTCTTCTCTACTTCAGGCTTCAAAAATCCGCAACAGAATTTTTATTATAAAATTCTTCTAAAGTATTTTACTTTTTAAAGGGAAGAATTGTTGACTTAAACAGTAGCACCAACACTGAGCCCAATCAACTACAAAATCTTAGTTGCTAAGCAGCCTAGCTGAAAAAAAGCTTCAGCTAGAGAAGCTTCTCAGCTACATAGAACATAGCTTGGTCATCATCTGTGGAGAAAAAGACCCATATTTTTGTGAGAGCAAAGAGTCCCTGTCCACAGCAATCTAGCAATCCCACAAAAGGAAGGCTACCTTCGCTGTAATACCTGTTTCTATGAACAGGTGACCTTGCAGGTGAGTATGAGCTTTTTTAAGGTGATCATAGTCGAAGCAGACTGTTAGAGTCTGAAGCACCAGGTTAATTCGCTTAGTTCAAATCAAAACCAAAAGTTTTTTTCAAGCGGTTTTTAAAGTGATTCCTCTGCACAGACAGCAAGGTGAGGTCATAGCGATTTAAGCACGAGTCTATTCACTGGCATCACTTCCAACTCTGACTAAGAACTACTAATCAAAACCACAGTTCTTCGTCCTGACAATTTTGTCATTTTCAATTTCTCAGTGAAAGTGGGTTTTCTGCATTTTTAAGGCTCTTCAGGAAGATATTCTGGTATTATCTTGCTCATCCTCCCCTTGACCAGGCAGCCTGTAGTAAACACCAGCTATGAGGTTCCCTTCGTTGGCTCAGCCTCTGGTTTTCACCCACAAGCTCTCAACCCATTTACTCCTATTTTTCAAAGACAACTTGGTGCAATCAATCCATTTAACATGTTTAAGGACTGTATGAAGAAATTCCATGAACTATTTTATACACTAACACATGCTGTTTCCAACCAGATTATCCCTTTGTGCCTCCCTTACCCTTTGGAAACTCATTACCCTATGAACGGCTGCCAAGCCTTAATTTTCTGCAAGTCATTACCTGTGGTTTTCTACAGAATAGGCAGCAATTTAATACCCCACCCTTCTTTAAGTACTAACATCCTGCCATATTTTGTTACGTTTATCATGGCTTTTCATATATACACATATGAAACTATTTCCTTGTTTCCTTGTTCTCCACACTTTAGAAATTAATTATTTTATGGAAGGCTACAAAAGTGTCTTTTAACTGGAACAGAAGAAAAAGGAATCCTGAAGAGCTCTTAGAGATACCTTTTGTCTGCAAACATAAGCCACGCATGGCTCAGACCTTGTCTGCACCAGAGCCTTGCTCAGCTCGACCTCAAGCCCACAGCATGAATAACAGCAAGCATGGTGAACCACCCAAGTTTTAGAGCACTGAATTTGTGTGGGTTTCTGTTAGGTATCCCTCGATGCCCTGGAGCTGTCCCAGTAGCTTCTGGCAGCCCAAAGTCAACAACCAGAAAAATCAGTCACAGCCAGGACTACCCACAATGGCTCAGGGCAAGGACAACTGCCTAGATGCAATCACCCGGCTCACTGAAACGCGTAGGACTTGGATTTTTCCTCCAGCGTGTTTTAGATAGATTCCAAGCACCACATTTGGAAGAAAGGAAAGACAAGACAGAAAAGGCAGCTAAGTGAATAGCTGGTCAGGATCAGGATCCAGATCCTGTGCCCATTACTACAACAGTATTACCACATGAATTAAAATAAATCAATTAAATTTTCAACACTATTCAGTATTAGCATTGCTGCAGCACCAACATTAACCATCTATGACCCTCAAGTGCTACACAGACAATTTGGTTTTTGGGACAATCCAAGACACAGAGAAGGGGAGAGAACTGAAATGAGAGCCCAGGTAGCACTCTTGGGATAAGAGCTGGTAACAGCAGTTCCACACCTCTGCACTCTCTCCCTAGAGTAGAATATAAAATATTCTGCGTTATTTCACAGGATTAATCTGAAGATAATGTTACTTAAATGGTTCAAGTTCTCTTCACCAAGAACACCGAGTCAATAAAATATTTGGTTTTCCCTCCATTATCCATCAATCTTCCAGTGTATGTGTCTGTGTACATACATAAACACATTTAATTGGAGAATACAGATATTCTTCACTAAGTAGGGCCCCAAAACATTTCCCAGAACCTCATGATAAGTTTTTTCTGTCTACAATCAAAAGCCACAATTACATCATAGCAAAGACTACACCAAGGACACCGCTTCATGTTCTACATCCTGGAAAGAGCAGAAAATTTGGCAAGCAAAATGGTGTACAAAAGCAGTTCATGTCCTGCAGGACTCCATATAATGGTGACCAAAAAGCTTCATGCGTTGAGAAATTCCCTTTTAAACACTAATGTGATGAGCTGTTAATAATTCTTGGCTAATAAGCAAGTGTTTGATACCAGGAAAAGCACCGCACTGCTAGTTTGGATTTTGGAAGGGTAGGAATCATGAGAAGTATACGATCAGCCGAGCGCACTCTGATTCAGAGCAATCATTTTTTACCAACGAGGCCCTTCTTAGAATAAAGCTAAGCTATTAGAAAGCCAGGTTATCCTGCGGGCTGTTTTTGAACCAGATGTTGTTTCTGGACTAACATGCAAGTCTGCATGCATACCTACTCTTGCAAACATCTGGCAAGAGGAAGACTTAAGCACCCATGCGAGCTATTCCTTGGACAAAAAGAGCTGGTGCATTCCACTTATTTTCAGGGCTCCTTTCCCCATTGGCACTCCTTTGTAGGAGTGCTCTAACCCTGGGACTCGGATAAAAACCAACCAAACAAAACCACAATGTCAAACTTACCTGCTTCCCATTTCTCCTGAATGTTCCTTTCACTTGGGATGCCAGGCTAATTTCTCCATGATAACTAGGCTTGAATTTAAGTGCCAGAACAAAAGACACATTCCTCTCAAGACAAGAAGCATTTTAACAAGACTGAAGAACATACGCCGTACAGTGAATGCACAGAGATGGACAACTCTCCTACCACAACATGGACTTTCAAATGAGGTTGCTACTTACCCACGAGTTTAGGAAATTAAAATTAAGTATTAGGGGCCCCCGTATCTTCTTCCAACAAAGAAGCCTTGACACTGCGGACAAGCTGTGCCTCACAAGACTCCATTATATATGCCTAGCAAATTTGAGTAGAGAAAGTTCTTGGAGAAAAAAAATTCCACCTCCCCATCTATATGATGGTAGCTAAATACCTAAATCTCCACAATGTCCAAGCATCTCTGATTAGGAAAGGACCTCAAAAACAAGAAAGTTGAAGTAAATCAAACCATGCAGTTCAACACAGATTCACATCAGAAAAAAAAAAAAAAAGGAACAACTCAGGAGGAACAAAGGAAACACCCATCTTACTACAAACAAACATTCAAAGACATAGCATCGTGGCAGGCTGAAAGGCAGCTGAGACAAGAATACTTGAAAACCTTTTGTGGAAAAATATACTTAAGTCACTCAGCAAACATGACAGATGTCCTACAAAGGAGGTAGCTCTGTGGCATCAATTATAAACAAAAATTGAGTTGCTGTTTTTCTTATTTCAGCTCAAGTAAATAAGTGCTACGAAAATGAAGGATATGTCTTTCCAGATATCAAGGAAGTTTAATCACGCATATGAAATCATTGGTTGAAATACATCTAAAAAAATTCTGTTTTGAGCCATGCTTCCTCAAAGAGTAGTCTCACAATGAAGAGATTACTTTACACTGCTGTGCAACGAAGCCTGAGATGGGCTTCATAAGTCACTTTTCCACTATCAGCTATCCTCATTTAATAAAAGAAACAGCAATATAGTATTACATTGACTTTTTTGCTTACTTTTTATTGTAATAAGGAAAAATATATCAAGTGTCCAAAATGTGAAAAGCACATTAGCAAAACTAATATTTATTAAAAGAAACACATTTCAAAAGTATAAAGAATCATATGTGTTTATAAGACTTTACATCATTTCAGAAAACAAATTTCTTCTCTCCAGTTTTCAAATACAGAAGCAGTACATTCAGCTCAATGTAAAAGGCACACAAGTGTTTGTTTGCTGCCCTTTTGTATTAGATGTTTTTCAACTGCATAATTCAGGACTTTTCTCTGAGCTTTCTGCAAAGCGAGATGAACTCCATCCCACAGCACAGCAGCATCTGACATCATTTTAGCCATTCACATTCCTAAAGTGCGCCTACCTGGAATATTGATGTTTCTAAAATACATAGACACACACAGAAATTCCTGGAACAAGGGTGTGGTGGAATTATCAGAAAGAGAATTATGAGATTTATAGCGTTTTTTAAGTTTTATCAGCTCATGATGATCAAACTGTAGGAAGAAGAAACACAAGCCCATGATGCGTCTTTAATTGTTAAATAGAAGAAAGGGAACTATTATTTCCTCAAAAACAAATGGTTACCAAAGTAAGGTACTCAAAATCAGATTTCTGGGACACTAAAAGCCATTATAATCCTTGAGAAGGGTAGGAAGGAAATATCACAGATATCATTGAAGCCATGAGAATAGAAAATAAAGCAGATGATGACTGTTCAGTCTTGCAAGTACACAGGCAACAGCCAGCAGCAAGTTGAAAGCAAAAGGACCTCAGCACACAGTTACAGTCTGTGAAGTTCCTTGCCAGATGACATAAATTGTAAAAGTTAATGGAGGGAGGTTCAAAAAGCAAGAGAGATAAAGGTATAGAAGGAATCAGTGCCTCCTCGAACACTGCCGCACCTTCGACAAGAAGAGGTGCTTCACTCTGGAGTTTGGAAGGTTATTCTGCAGATGCTTGAACTGTTTGAATAGATCTCCCTAGGCTGGGCTAGATAATTCCCTACTCTTCCTCACAGGACAAAGCAACATCCATCTTGTGCTGTACAGCCCCTGAGTTTTCACAAGAGCATCTGTTAGTTTTCACAAGAGCATCTGTTAGTTTTCAACGCCATGTGAGTTAGTCCCTTCCCAAGCAGCCAGGTTCCAGCTATTAGTTTCCAGAGTTCTGTCTTGAGCCACACAGCTTTCACGTGCTGTAGTCTGTCTGTGTCCTCAGCTATGGAAGCTGCTCATGTACTGGACTTAGCGGTGGCTCTCTTCAACTTCCTCCTCTGCAGAGCCAAGTTCAGGGTTTTGAAGAGAGTGTCCTTGCTGTTCAGAACATTGTAGCGATTCACTTCCACCAACCTCCTGAAATCGTAGGGCTCAAAGGTGAAATTTAGTGTACGGTAAGGAGAATCTTTTGACTCAATGACAAAGTCACCAAAGGCTTTCTCTTCTTCTGACACACGTTTAACTCCTACAGCAAGGAAAAAAAAAAAACACCACCAAACAGCTTTGGTAGACTCATTTTAGTTGGATTCTGCAAGGCAGATATCACAGATAACTCTGAACTTCAACCTCTTCCCCTGAGTTCCTCCTCAGAGATTTCAGCTCCTTCGTGATCCAAACTGTTTAGAAGCTGAAGATAAAGTATTATTACCCTTTCTACTTCCACTGGACTCCAAAATATGGGACTGAAATTTTCATTGTGATGAATTGTTTAGCGCATCCACTGTTATCATGCTCAGGATAAGGAATACAAAGGTCAATTCTTCCTGGAAGTGCTGTTCTACACTAAAATAAAAGACACTAACACTCCGAGCTCAGCTGACCTAAGCAGGTTAGTGTGCACCCTTCAAAACATGGTACCGTGTGTTTTTAGCACCCTGTCACTCAAACTAAAATGTCAGTCTTGAAAGATGAACATTCAAGTAATTCACTAAAAACACTTGCTCGTTGCTGTTACGGAAGTGTTCAGCCACGTTCAAGCCCAACACCTTGAAACTCTTCATCGTCGATGATGGAAACGCAGCCAGGTCCTGGCAACCATTATAGAATTCATACAGATAGCTTTAACAGCGCCTTACATCTCCCTTGCCTGCATCAGCCCTGCATTTCTTTTCTCTGTATCTCGTGGGTTTTCTTCAGGATGCTGTTTCCTCCCAGCACGGAAGAAATAGGAAATTGAATTTTGTCTGTCTCTTCTCAAAGGTACAGCTCTATGTTTCATCCCAGTGCTCTTGCTTGATATACATGGGAAGGCCCACCTCAGTGTATTAAATAAAGCAAGGATTGTTTATCACTTGACCTTACATTACAAAGGCAGGCCATTTGGCATGAGCTGACCTACAGATTGGTCCCCAATACTTCGTGGATTAGTGGTTTATTCATATCCAATAAACAAGTTAACTTATTTAACCTGATTTATAGTGCTTTACTATATATTCAGAGTAACCAGAAGTAACAAAATCAGGTATCGGGGCAGAAAGGTTCAGAAAGAAGCAAAAAATATTGCTTAATTTTGTTTCTTCCAGACTTTAGATTTTTTTTTTTTTAATTGTTAGCTTCTTCTCCTATTCTCCCTTCCAAAAAAAAAACTAACGGAAGCTGATTCTAATGAAAGTAGCAATTTAATAATTACAGGGTAATACTAAGAAGAATGAAAGGAGGGACACTGAGCCCACTGAATTTTCCCCATCAACACACCCAAAGGACTGTAAAAATAGCTCCCTTACCTGGAGCTTTGTATTTCTGGAAGGTGTCATTCACCAATGGGAAATGGAGCACAATTGGAGCCTTTGGATTATTATAATCCATAAACATGTAGCACTCTTTTGGCTTCTTTTCATCTTCCTCACTCAATTTGATTTTTGGAAAAGGAATTTCCCGCTCCTCACAGTATTTCTGAGTCAGCTCTAAAACCTGTGGTGAAAGAGCAAAAATAATTTTGACAGAATACCAGCAACACCTCTAACCCTCAAAGTGAGAGAGCTTTTCACAAAAAAAAAAAAAAAAAAAAAAGTGACAGAAATCCAACTTCAAATTGTCAGAAAATTTCTCTGGCTGGTGTTACAGAAGAATGAAGAGCAGAACTGAGAATCAAACATCAGCAGTTTGCAGCTGAAACTTTATATGTTTCGTTACTCTATATTCACTTCGACTTCTCTGCACTTTAAAATAAGCACCTGTATATATAGGAAGTAACTTGTTTGCATGAAGAAAGTCACCAATAGCCATTCTTCCATTAGAATTTACATCTAATTGTATGAGCTAAGCAAATACTCTTAGGTAACAATCTACTTAGGCTTCTGCAAAGTTTTGAATCTTATTACAGTTGTCGCTCTCTATCTCCCCATGACATTCACAGTAAGAAGCATAGTACAATAATACTTGAAAGAGGTGAAAGATTTATTTTAACGCATTATTTCATTAGTGTTTGTATTCAACATCAACTGATCTGCTGCCATTGTAAATGTGATCCTGTGCTTTTATCTTCATGTAATAACGCTCAGCTACACCTCTCACCTCAAATGGAGCTTCCCAAGAAAAATTGAACGACAAGATAACATCCACATCCCTCTCTGGCTCAAGTACCAAAGGAAAGGGAGAGTTGATAGAAAAGCCACCATCCACTAAATACAAACTTTCTTCCATGGGGGTCAGCTGGTTGGGAAAAGCATCCAGATGAGTGCCTGAAAGACACTCCAAGTAACACAAGTAACTATAATGATTCATTACACACCACTCGGTACAAGCAACAAACTTATGCTGGGGCTATAAGAACAAAAAAGGCATTCCAAGGTGCACATTCATCTGAGACTGATCTGTAAAGTCTGATGATGAGCTTGCCTTATACGACAGAACATACATAGTGGATTGAATTTTTTGCTGTGGGTAAGAAGGGGTAAATTCCTTGACTTCAGTGGAACAAAGTCAAGCTCAATTATGTTCTGTAACTTTGACTGATAAAGACTCATTTACCTCTCCAAGCCACAAATTTCTTGATGTTAACATAATCTTTATGAAGATACAATCCCTGCAAGAAGTTGAAGGTTTCTCCACATGTGACCCGGGACTTGAAGAAATCTTGAAAAATTTGTAACAGGGGGCCTCCAGGTATAACCAAGCGAGTCTTCAATCGTGTTGGATCTCGGAAATGGAATCTTCGGCAGTCATCTGCAGAAGCCGCAGAAGGATGCAGAGCACATAGAAAATGCTTGTCCAGCCCAAACTTTTCAAATCAGACCTTTTTCTACAGTATTGAACCAGTTCCCCAAGGCTGAATTTGTCCTCTAATAAAGTGTTGTAATGCAATTTAAACGAGCTGCATATTCCATAGTGGGATAATCTACCTACCCTGTTTAAAGGGAATAGCATTACTCATAAATCATTGTCCATATTCATTTCAAACCCATACAAAGAAACCCTTTGTCTTCTGCCTCACAGACAAACAACAGTCATCTGCACGCAGTAACGTTTATAGTTACAACAACAAAAGTGTTGGGGGAAAAAATGAAGGCTGCAAAAGCAGAGAAGAAAAAAATCCCCCCCCCACTACTTACTACATGCACCTAAGCAACTCTCAGCCTTTAATACACTTCCTTTTCACCGCTAGGGAGGCATTGTATGAATGGAGAACGATGCATAAACATACAACCAGCTTATCTAAGATTACGGAGATCAGGCCAAGGGGGGAACTGAAAACCTGTTTTCCACTTCCTGCTTAGCAGTCCAGCTTCTACTCTTCTCACGATTTAAGACCCCTGCACTGGGTATATGTGTTTAAGACAGGTCCCAGAACTAGCTCAAATTTATAGGCAAAGTCAGATAAACTTTAAAAGGAGAAAAATAAAGTGTACTGAAAAACTATAATTATTCTTTCCACTATGTTTGTGATAGAAGGAAATAATACACAGTAAAAGAGAGATCTGTCCAAATCCATCTTTTATGCTCATCTTGAAAACTACACACAGCACATTTTTGAGTCATATTATTTCTACCATCATTCAAACCAGGAATCGATTTTAATGTATGTTCTTACCTACAACTTTGATAACATCTTTGAAGGAATCTAGAAAGCCCAGTCCTGTACCAACCACCTTCAGGCAGATATCATCCAAGCTTGCAGCAAAGGCACTGCCCCACATCCCTACGGGAGAAATGCGGAAGAATTTAATACTCAAAAATGTTTTCACAGTGTAACCCAAAGCTCTATAATTCAGCTGTCATTTTTCATGGGAGAGGGCTGTCACTTGACACCTACTATTCTAACAAGTGATGGTTGAGTTTAAATCTTTGAGTTAATCATGTGACAAGTTCTGCTGTAATAATATAATGCAGAAACCTCTCCAAGAGAAAAGCTCTTCTATCAGCAAGGGAAAGATGGCAAGAGAATGGGAAGTCCTAAAGCAGAAGTTTTTGACAGGCAGCTCATAATAGTCATCTTGCAGACTCAGGACATGAGACTGTAAAACTATGAACCTACACCTAAACCTTTGGAGAAAGATTTGACATTTTTCCCCTCTTCAAACTCTTTAGAAAGGGACAAAAAGGCATGGGTTTAAGCTGATAAGTCCCAATAGCAGCATAGGTCCTTTCCATCTCCCTATTTTATTCATTACTATAAGATCATACCTTGTAGAAAACAAATCCTAGGCTCTGGACGTTTGTGGACAAGCCGTCCCATGAAGAACTCGCTGTCAAAGTCTTCTGTTCGGACAAAAGCTCCATATTTGCGAAATCCAACTTCATAGGGAGTGAACTCGCACCATTCTAAGAACAAGCCAACGGGATATTTACTCATCTTGAAGTAAACATAGGTGAAAATACTAATGTGATTTCTGTTCACACAAATGAGACAGAAGGGGGTCTCCCTCCACTTCCACCATCACTATGGATTTCCCTGACACTCTTCTCAGTGAGCTTCTAACTTACACATGATTAATAAAAACTCTTGCACAGGCTTTCATTGACTAAATACAACCTCCTTTCTTCCTGCCTTTTGGAAAAAAACCAAACAACTCATCTTACTCAATCTTGACTTTGTTACTGCAGAAATAAACTGTCTATTTTACTTCCACTTTAAACCATTCTGATGGCTCCCTTTTCCACCATGAATGGAAGCTAATTCACTTTTCCCAGCCTTTCTTCACACTACTTAACATCTCTCAGCCATTATGACAGTACTGACTTGAAAAGTCTATTGACCCACTGTGTCAGACTTCATCATCTGGTTGTCAAAGTGTCCCCTCATGGTTGAAAGCTTTCCGTAAAATTTTATAAATCAAATTCATTGTTATACACACACACTTCTCCAGAACAAGACAAACAAAAAAGTCCCATAGTGGCACACAGAGGGGCATGAGTGTTTCTGTTCCTGTCTCACTGTATCTATCCTTACTTGTTGCATGATATTTCAAGTTCCGATGACCTGGAATAGGACTGGCCTTCGTTTTTTACTGTAATTGTATAACCAGCAAGAACCCAGGCTGCTAACTGCCACAGTTTTGATGTTGCATGCCACAAGGTTGCCAACACATCACTTTACATGAATCCTACACAAATTGATTATCTGAGACTATAAAAAAAAGTAGGTCACCTAATTACCAAGGACTGCAAATCTCCAATTCAGACACAGACTCATGTCTTTTAAGAACCATCCCTCTCAGCTCCCGAAAATTTCAGGCACTTTCCAGCAAAACATGGTGAGTGGCCAGCAGAGTTGAATCTCATTTCTCTGTTATAGCCGTGATGAAGACATCTGTGATCAAGATGACACTACTCTGCCAATCAGTATCCTATTGCTTCTTGCACTACCAACTGCTGCTTGAGCCCCTTTTCCTATCGTCAGCTACTTACTACCCAAGGAACTGGATAGGTGAAAGGAATGTATAGATTTTAGCAACCAAAACCAAATTTACCATGTTTATACCTGCAAAGTCACCACCACTAATATTTGGTCTCACATTGACAGCTGCGTAGATAGGATAGGGGTTCTGGGCCCACTTCACTGCTTCTTGCTGATCAGACAGCTTTGATGGATCTTCCTGGTCACAAGCAAAGGAGGAGAAGCACACTTAGACAAGTTCTGTACCCACACTTTGATAATTTGAAGCTGTTGCCTAGCACTTCTGACTAACAATATTACTAATTCAAAGACCCTTTTCCTCCCTCTGTCCATGCATATGGTTAGATTTTGCCAGAATATTTCTGCAGCTGCATATTTAGAATGTCTGGTGTTATTAATAAACTCGACACCCTTCTGATTTCCGCTTTCAGTTAGCATAGCAAATACTGCACAGCAATGCCATTTTGCAAAACCAACATTCTTCTCTCAGACTTAACCTGCCCAATAGAAAAGCTATTGATTTAATAACAGTCTTTCCAAATGAACACTACATTTTTCTATAGCACTGATCTATATGACCTCAAAATTCTTTGCTTAAAAAGGGTGTTGGGCAACTCGGGGCAGAAAGAGATGAGAACTTCCTACATTTATTCCGCAACACTATCTATTCCGGAACAGCTCAGAGAGTAACTGGTTTCTTGACACACAACACATAGGTGGGCAGAGCCCGACCTGGAAGACAAACAGCAGTACACATCCAAACATGAACTCTTGTACCTTCTGTTGTAGGAAATATTCCACAATAAGGCCCCACAAATCTGTAAAGGAAACTTTGCGACCACTGATCTCCATTGCATTCAGCTCCTGGAAATAGTATTTCAGTCGTTCTGGGGAAAAGGCCCCTGCTTTGCTGCTGGACACAGTACCCTGAGCTCTTCTGATTGCATCTTGAAGGTCTTTCTGTGACCATTCAGGGTCTTGATACAACGTCGATAAACACCTGAAAATGCTTATATTAACGTCATCAGTAATAATGACCTTCATGTAAACAATAATTTTAGCTAGTTACAATCAGTACTGCAGCACTGAACTAAAAGCTTGAAAAGTCTAGCTAAAAGATAAAACATCGTAAGGAAAAGAGACCATAATAATGCATCGCTGAACTCTAAAATGAGCTGAAAACCCTGACACCTATAGATGCTATTCCTCTATTCACCCACAAATGCCACTTTGGAAGGTGGTGACATAGTGGTCCGTGTGGACAAGTTTCCAGTCACTTGTATCACCTCAGTTAGTTTCTTGTCAAAAGTGAGGAAATGGGGAAAGTTTTTGAAGTCAGGGCTCTGAGGGAACACAACACAGCAGTTTTACTCATGCAATACGTTCTAACATTCAACAGCCAGGCTTGAAAAAGCAATAGGCTCATAAAATTCAGCCAGTAACTATATGGGTTACAAGTGATAATGGATCTTTTAGACTCCTTTGAATCCCCATCAGAACTAATAGGTGAGAACTGGTAAAATATTTGACTTTGTATTCTGTCTACAGATAGCACAAAGGCAGTTTTGGCCTTATTTTGCATCAGTTTCTGGAATCAACGCTGTATGTAGCTTACCAAGTAGAGCCTGAAATCCCACACAGATATATTGCAGCATCCAAAAGGCCCAGCTGCTGAAGCCCAGCAAGACTGCCATAGAACGATGTCAGTGCCCTCATCCCACCTCCAGACCCCAGTACCGCTATGACTGGAACCTGCAGACAGCAAAACACAGGAGTCACAATCACAGACTTTGGAATTGCCAATAAATTACAGAACTAATCTGATTTAAGTATCATTCTTAGAAAAATAAGAGACAAAATCTCTATTTCTATTTACATTTCAAGTAATTTCATGTTTGATTTCACCAGAAATCCATTCTCTAATTTGTAATTGAAATATTTTGTTTACTATAAAACATAGCAGTGTCATCTTAGGGACAGTCACTTACTAAAATTGTTATGTATATTATCACACATTTACTTGCATGCCATACAATACACACATAAGTACAAAAAATGTCAGTCATTTTTATAACAGCACCCAAAGATCACAGAACAAGGTATCAGGCTATCTAAATCTAAGTGTCCTCAAATCTGCAACTACGAAGCTGTTCCTGTGGTCTAAGATTCAATATAACCATTCTGAAACAGACTTTCCATCATAATTCAGAGCTCAAAGAACAAGGTACATGAATTCAACTAAAGAAAGTATATATATTCCAAAATTTCAATGTTTTGAGTTCCAAAACACACACACACACACACACACTACACCCCTCAAATTTTTAGAAATATAACAGCGTTTGAGACCAGAACTGAAATGTCATCTATCTCATGGCATGGTGAATGCAAACCGTATTTTCTGTTGGTTACAGGCAAAGAATCCTTCAATACCTAATTATCAACAAAGCACACAGGACTTTACACATCTCACCACAGCACTGTGCTCTATACCTCATCTTTTGGAGGGGATTCTTTTAAGTGAAGAGTCTTCCTCAGTGCCTCAGAAACTATTTTCTTCCTTTTGTCCAAAAATTCTCTCTCCTCTTTACAAAGGTCAAAACCCAGACGTATATCAAGATCCCAAGTGCTGAAACAGAAATTAAGACAAAAACCCCAAGATTCTTGAAGGATTTGCAATTACCAGGGAAAAGCAATTTCTGTGAACAGAGAATCTAGGTGCTGATCTGAATCACTGGATAAAACCCTTGAATGAAGTTTTACTGTATGTCTATACATCAGCTATTTTGTAACAACAGCTTTTGGAATTAAACATGAAACTTCTCCTTGTTGTGTTTCTCCCTTAATATCTCAATACAAGGCTTATGTCAAACAGTACTCAGATTAAGCTTCAGGAATTCCACAAAGAAGTTTCAGTAGGGGAAGAAGATTCTATGAGAAGCAACTGAGATCACTGTAATGACAGAGAGAGAGAAATGCAGAGAAGGGTGATTTTAAAACAAGTTTCTGAACTTAAGAGGCAGAAGGGGATAACCAAATACCAATAAACTTTCTATGAGTTTGTAAAAGAGGAGCAGAATTTTCAAGCAATCACTGAATACCAAATGACCCTATCAATTTGCCAGCCAACTTCCGTTGTGTGTGTTATTCTTTCCTTATCTCTCCTTTCTTACACCTTTCCTCTATTTTACAGTTCAAGCTCTTCACACACTGAGGTGTCCTTTCCTATTTGTCAGCACAGCACTGCACATCTTCTGGGAAGTATCCGTACCTAACTAAACTACTTAATATTTACATCATCGGCTATGTTACTTTTAAGTATTAGGAACACAAATTTTGGTCAGAGTTTAGCAGGATCAACACCAGTTCAATAAATAGTGTCTGCAAAGTGAAGAGCCAGAGCCTTCAGGAGAAAAATAACAAAAAGATATTTTTCTTTAATCTATCCCAAGAGATCAATGGAGACACAAAACAATGGGGAAAGTCACACAGCTACTTCACTGTGAGAAGAAAGACCTTTCCCGATTTTTAGAGGTCTTTGAGGTTCCCACTCACCTTTCTTCAGTTTTCAAACTCATATCCAAACTTTGTCCCTGTGAAAAGAGAGAACACATCTCACAATCGATAGCGGTTTCACTAATGTAGTTGCTAACTAAAGGTTATGACATCAACAGGGTGACTAGATAGTAACCAGAAGAGCACTCTCACCCACAGAACTACATCCCCAGAACACCTTTCCCTTGCTCCTATTACAGATATTTTCTATAGCTTCACTGAAAGTAAAAACATGTACTCAGAGAGCAAGGTGAAAAAAAAAAAATATTTCTTCTGTAAGCTTCTTTTTCTCCTCTTCTGATATTTTTTTTTCACATTCTAACAGACGTTTTGCTTTGGGAAGTGATGAACTTTACATTTATTTTGCAAGACTCAATCATTAAAACATTTTTAGAAGAACTGCACTGAGTAATCTCAGTATTTCATTCTAGATATCCAAGAAAACAGCACGCCTAAGAATCACGTGCAGCTGAACTTTCCAAATGCCCACAGGCAATGGGGGTAAAAGTTATCCCAAGCATGTTAAAACAAGTGCAAAATGTTGACATTACCTCTCCCAAAGAAACGATCTGATCAACTTTTTGACCAATAGGAAGGGAATTAAGTGGTACAGTCCCCAGTCCCAGAACTGTAGTATGTTCTTCAATATCAGGGTTCATCCCATCCTAAAAAAACCCAAAATATTATTTGAGCTCTCCAGAAAAAAGGTTAAAGATATGACTTTCATACGTCAAAACAGCAAGCAATCCTTAAGATCTTTATAACTAAATCTTTCACAAAATTTTAAGGCTTTTCAAGATCATCCTGCCCTCCACTTCACAGATCTTTGCTGGAATTACTTCTGTCACTCAAATAGTTTTTTGTTGGTTTTGTTTGTTGATTTTCTTTTAATATAGCTATCTGCCACAAGCAAGAAATCTTCATCTCCAAATACAAAATTTCCCCCCAAAATAGATGTGCTCTTACATGTGGCAGAAAGCTTAAAAGTGAACCCGCATTCTGTCTTCGAAGACGGCTTTGGGAAAGATATCAACAGGGCAACAGCGTTAGACGTACAGAAAAATTACCACAAAACAGGAAATAAGATAATAGCCTTAGGGACAAATGGGAGCGTGTAGTTAAAACACAAATCACCTTTACAAGCAGAGCAAATTAAAGTTTGATAGGAAACCTTTGAGTTTTCTCCCATGTTACATCAGCAATTGGCAAGCTCTCTTGACATGAGCTGTGTGCAGAGTCCTGAATCTAAAAGATGCACATTAAAAACCCCCTCGTATCATAGGGCCGGACTCAAACATGAAATGAATAGTTTCCCGGCTCTATTTTTTGTGTCAGGCCATACTGGCAGCAGTCATGACAACGAATATTCAGTCACTCCCGTGGGATACACACGCTGGGTACCCGTAGAAACTGTGAAGTGGTAGACAAAGCTAAGTAAGCCTTTGCAAGTGTCAAGTTATCTCTCTGCCTCTAAATTCTTAACAAATTACCAAAAAATAATGTGTCTATTCAGGAAAGGCTTCTAGCCTCGAAAATTTTGATCTGAGCAATTGCAGTATTACAGAGTTAGGTTTATCAAAAAAGGTGTATCTGGAAGTAATTAGTAACCTTCATAATAGATGGTTCCTACCCAGCGCCACATACATAGAGTATTCCACAAGAAACTTGCTTCCGTATGAGCTTTTCACACCTGAATAATATACAGGTACCTGAATAATATACCTAATAATGACATCCCTGAACATCTAAAGGAGTCTTTGGCCTTCTTACGATCAAATTAAGGCTGTTTAGTTTATGCTTAAGGACACTTTCATGAACAAAAAGGCACTGGTTTCCGAGTGGGTTTATTCAAAAGTGGGCTGTAAACTTCGTAGCGGTCAGCACAGATGCTTACCTGCAGAACAGATATGGTTTGCTCCAGCTCCACTTGCAGTTTTGGACGCATTTCTTTATCCACATGAAAGACAAATGAGGTTCCACAATCCTTCTCATTGTCTGGTCTCCAAGGAATACGCACCTGCTTCTCATATGCCCCTGGAACAAACACCTTGACTTCACAGCTCCCTGTGCATTAGAACAGGAAGTTTAGACCACAGGAACCATTTAAAGGAAAGTTGAAAATCAGACAGTTGTTTGCTGTGGCTGAGACTATGAAAACGTGAGCAAAAACTCGTGTGGTACCCAGTGGGAATGGCTAATATTATTTAGTATTAAAAATAAAAGCAAAATCAGAAGCTAGCTTTGCAGTCAGTAAATAAAAATGCACTGCATAGACAGAGAACCAAGTCTCCCCTCTCTCCCAAGGAATAAACATGCAGAAAAGTAGATCTGACTTAAAACTCTGCAGGCAGCCATACCTTGCTGTTTTTCCTTTGGATTTTCCTCTTTGTTGACAGTGCCTTGCAGAGACAAGCAAGGATGAACCTATGAAAAGAAGAAACCAGCTCTGATTACAAGATTTTAGTTCATTTTTGTTGAAGTTGAATCCACCTACTATATATTAGGTGTAGGTTTACATCTCAAAAAAAAACTCTCAAAAAAACATTAAGGATTATTGTGATATTCCAAATAAAGAGCAAGTTTTGTTTCAGCAAGATGGGATTATTTGCTCTTCTTTCAAAATCAAAACCACACTTCCTATTCCTGCTACTGTTATTTTTTTTTCAACCAGGACTTCATAGTTACAAGTTCTCAACACCTGGGGTTTTTCTGTTGTTTTGCCTTTTTTAATGAATGAGAGTACCTATTCAGAACCTGTTCAGATCCAAGCAAGCACTTCATAAATTCTGCCGTGATTTTCTGTCCTGGATTGTCCGTGTCCTCAAAAAACTTAGTCTCTCACATCATTCAGTCATCAGCTTCCCTTCTAGGACAGCAGATGAGATACTCAATTGGCAATAATTGCTCTAAAAAAGACTGATTTGCTAAAGAAATAGGAACACAGAAGACTCTCTCCTGTGAAATAGTTTGCAGAACTGTGCTATTAAATGCCACCGATTTTCTCTGGAAAAAAAAAAATAAAGTTAAAACTCTACAATTGAACAGTCATGAACTCTTTCCCATCCTTTTCTCTTTACTAAAAAACATCACCCCAGTCTCTTTCTTTCGGGGTGACAGAAGAGGTGGTAACATCTGTATTTTTCATGTATAGCATAATGATTTTCTTGAACTGATTGCCCCAAGAGAATTGACAAAACCCTCAAGATGGAAACTCGAGTCTGAGTGTGGGAGGCATCACCTACTTACTAACAGCACTGATAAAAGCTTAGAAATAATACATGTTCAGAAGGGAGACTATATCTGAGCAGCATCTAGGCTAGAAAACCCAGTACAATCTGCAAGACTCACTAGCCTCCTAAAGACAATTTTTGTTCACATCTTTTAAAACAGCCTCACTGAAAAAAAAAAAAACAAAACAAAAAACAAAAAAACAACCCTTTCTGTGAGTTGGTATTAAGTTTTAGAAATTGAGGAAGCTTTTTAACCAGCAAATTAAAAAAGAGAGGCAGATGCTAGAGACAATAGGAGCTATTTGGAAGCAGGAGTGGAATTTTCAATGAATTCTTGTTCTTTCACTACTAAAAACCTACCTTCAGGAATAAATCCCAACTTATGCGTAATTGACTTCCACGTACTCACCACAAGGACTCCATTGGTCAATACCTCTGTAGGGGCATCTGAGCTGTGAAAGGAACAGATATAATGCAAATGAGCTTTGTTTTTAAATTGCTTCATCCCACATTACAAATTAAATGCCTGGATAAGTGGCAGGGAAGAAAGGTCCTCGGTGTGAGAGATCTAGGCAAACTAGACCAACACCAAGTATATTTCCCTTCACAGAACAATGGGGGGAAAAATACTGAAAAAAACCTTGTCTGCAACTATAAGCATGTGCTACAAGGTCCTGCCATCTCAGTTATTTTCATAACCTAGAGAAGAACTGAGCTTAGATGGACTATCAGACAGATAAAGCATTCAGTTGTTTGTATTGCAAGGTTAGCTGTGAAAGCCTTCCACTCTGAAGGAACTCCTCCACAAAACATTCATTCCCTTTGCCGTGCTGCCATTACAACGAAGTCCTGCAAAATTTTATTTCTTCTTGGTACCTCAAAAATTTTGGTAACTGGAGCTTTAAAGGATATTTGTCACCAGCCGTTGGTGAATCAACTCAAACACCACAGAGAATTGTAAAGCATTAGGCTTTTTAGGGGCAACACTATCCCTGCACAGAAAAAGTATTTAAGACAACACATCTGCAGAGCACAAGTTCACTCAGCTCTTCAGGTAAGACTCACCATTTCTCCAAGAAAAACTCTACATCCAGCTCTTCATTAGCCTTTGAAAATAAAAGTTGGACACAGGTGATCCTTAATAATTACAGTAAGTTTTTCCAAGAGATTAAGCTTTCCTCCGGTTAGAAACTACAGTAACTATTTTTGTTGTTTTTACAAAAGCTCCAGTTAATTTTTGGAAGGTTTAAATTTATGCCTTTTGTTGTTGTTTAAACATTCCCCTCCTCCCAGACTTATCCTATAAGACCAGATCTATCTATGTTTGAGGACAAAGTGAGGGTTGGCTCTCAAATCCATTAGTCTGGTAATGAGAGAAAAAAAAAAAACCAACCAATCTCTTCTGGCTCAAGTACCACTGCAAACAGCTTCTACGTGAAGCTTTGTGCTTCCTCACATTTATTATTTCAGCAGATTGTACTTTTTGCTCATGGCCATCTTTGTCTTGTACAGACATTGGTCCAGCCATCTTTTCCCCTACCATAGCATACCAGATACCAGACCTCATATGGCTTCTAAAATAACCAATTAGAAGCCAATTTGGTCCATAAACAGGTAGCACAGGGTCTGAGAGAAGCTGATGCGCACCAAAGCCATTCACATGAAGTAGAGGTTAGATGTAACCAAACATAACTCAGGGAAAATAAGCTTTTCTTAGGCTTTTGACTTACTAGAGAGGTAACCTTTGCACCCCTAAACTTCTTCACTGCAGACAGATGATGATCAACTAAATAAGACAGTCTGCAGTCACAGTTGACCTGGGAAGAAGCCAGGGACTAACCTCAGGGTTCAACCTGAAAGTGCGCAGCAGGGGCTGACCCGGCTTCATGCCCCCCACATCGAAGACAATAGACGTGAGCTCATCACTGACAAGGACATCCTTATCATAGAGTGTCAATTCCAGAATGTTCTAAAACCAAGCAGAAACAAACAGCCTCACATGAAAAGAGCAGAAATATTTTCACAAACTTGAGTAGCTGTATTCAATAGTCACTTTATGCATTAATCAATACCCTTCCCCTTTCCCACTCCCGAAGAGTATTCAGGATTTCCAGCAGGATTTCCAGCATACGTAAGCAAAAGGTTGACAGTGTTGACTAGTTTTTAAGGAGGCAAGACTGAGCTTAGAATTGTGCTGGCGTAGCCTCACAGCAGTAACGAGGCTGAGGCCTCATGAGCCTGCAGGGGAAGAGAAAGCTCACATACTCTGAAGCTCAGTTTGCAATTTTCTTACCATTTAAGTAAATTACCATTCCACCTTTGACACCAACCATTATGGAAGACACTCAGGTGACAGGAATAGTTTCTTATTAATAGGCACCTTATTCCAAAGCCTAGGATGTTATTCAAAGCAAGAGTGCCATACTACAACTAATCGTTCAAAGTACAGTTTCCTTCCCTCTACGTTTACTGTCTACTTTGAGAACGAACGCTGACAATCTGAAGACTTTGTTCAATATTCTGTTAGGTCCTGCTCAGACAGCAAACAGAAGTACAGTCCCTAAGAGTCTGAATTTTGCTTTTCTCGTTCATAGGAACTGATGGCAAAACTTGACTGAATGAACTGAGTGGCAAAGTGATTAGAAATTCATTTCCCCATTACCCTCACTCAGCCCCTTGGCTGTGTAAGACAAGCAGAGCTACAAGAAGGCAAACAGCTACTCTGTCAAAGTAGAAGCAATCCTTAAAAAGAAACTTGCTTTGTCAAGGAATTTCCTTGAACTCTACCAGGTAGTCCCCTAACTTGCCTTTCCTGGGTTGCATCAGAAGGAGGTTTTTGGAAAATCCTACCTGCAATTTACATAAGACGGGAGATACAAACTGGACGTACGTAGCACAGCTTTTTGTACCACTGAGGATGACTGGCACTTTCCAAGCAACACTAGTTTTGAGGGTAATAAAGATACCTTGGTTTTCAATGAAGTATCAAGAGTAAGCCAGTACACAAATGCAGGTAAGCCCAACCAGCTCCACAAACTGCACTCCTTACCTTGACAGCACTATGGATTCGATACCGGAAAGTTTCGTTCCATTCTGGGTTATCAGAATTGTCAACAACTCGAGTTCGGGAGACGAAGGGAGATGCTGTGGGCACCTTTAATTCCACATAGCAGTCTGCCTTGGACACTAGAGCAGAGTGTGTAGAGACAGACATCAGAACAACTTTAATAAACATACTCTTTCCTATGAGCTGCTCACTTTCTACATCTCATTGCATCACAGAAATATGCAAATTTAAGGCTGGACTTGTAAGGCAAAAGCCTTTAATGAAGTACATGTCTTTAAACAGCAGCAAATCGAACATTAGGTACCTATATTTCTTTTTTCTGGTTCATCCAAACCATAAAGCTCTTCATATAAGAGATTACTATTCAAAATGAGCAAAATCAACTTTTCAAAAAAGACTACTGCTAGTATCGGGCCCACTGCCTCTTGTCCTGTCCCTGGGCACTACTGGAAGTCTTAACACCCTCCTTCCAGATACATGTACACATTGATAAGACAGATCCCCCTGAGCCTTCTGTTCTGTACATTAAGCAGTCCCAGATCTCTCAGCCTCTCCTCATGTAAGAGAGGCTCCAGTCTGTTCACGGTCTCAGTGGCCCTTTGCTAGACTCTCTTCAGCAGCTCTGTGGAGAGCCCAGAACATTTTTCTTTCATAGCTCATAGTGGTGAGCCCAGAAGTAGATAGAGTACTCCAGATGCAGTGCTGAGTAGAGAAGAAGGATCACTTTGCTCGTCTTGTTTGCAATGCTTCTCCTAATTCAACCCAGGATACCGTTAGCCTTCCTTGCAGCAAGAGCACATTGCTGACTTATGGTCAGCTACGGGTCCAACAAGCCTCTCAGGTCCTTTTCTGCAAAGCTGTTTCCAGTCAAATCAGGCCCCCAGCATACACTGTTGCATAGGGCTGTTCCTTCCCAGATGCAGGACTTCCACTTCTTTTTGTTGAACTGCATGAGGTTCCTGTCAGTCCACTTTTCCAGTCTGTCAAGGTCCCTCTGGACAGCAGCGCGACTCTCTGGTGTACCTCTCACTCCTTCCAGTTTTGTAACATCAGCAAACTTGCTGAGGTTACGCTTTGCCCCATCATCCAGATCATTAATGAAGACCATGAACAATATGGGACCCAGAAACGATCCATAGGTTACACCGCTAGTTACACCACTGCTCCACCCTCTGAGCTCTACCATTCAGCCAGCTTTCAATCCAACTCCCTTGTCTGCTCATCTAACCACACTTCATCAGCTACTCTATGAGAGTCTTGTGGGAGTCAATGTCAAAAGTCTTACTAAAATCCAAGTAGACAATATCCACTGCTGCTATATCCTCACCTAGTCTGGCCAAGAGCTGAGCTTTCTCTTTCCATTCCCTGAAAATCACTAATTGTCTCAGAGTTCTTCCTTCTTCCAGTTAAGGTGCCTTTAACAATGCAAGTATGGGAACCATTCTCCACTCCAGCTGAACAGAAAGGCCATAAAATGAACTACTCTTCACAACGTGATTCTAGGCCTTGGCCTTTCGGGAGTGTTTTTCCACTCCCTAGACAGTCATTTAGCATTCCAGTAGCTCGGCACTGGATGCCAGCTATAAACTTAAGGCATGCAGACTACCTTACTTTATTAAATCTGAAGGAATTAAATTTAGAACTAGTTTTAAAGATCCAAATGCCCTAAACAGTCCTCAATATAGATGCAATAAGAGGAAGGGAACATATATCATGCTATCAAAACCAGGAACAGGTAAAAAGCGATTTGTCTTGGAAGCAGTCAACCACCTACCTCCTTAAAAAGCTTCAATGACATAAACAAAACAACAGGCACAGGGAAGAAAGCACTACTGGACCTGAGAAAATGAATACTTGGAAGATAGAATTGAAGATTGCTACTTCCAGGTGCAAGAAGACTGTTCAGCAGGAGCAAAGGTAAAATTTGCCATGACTGGAGGGCCATATCCAGATAATGGAACTCAGAATGGGCCTCAGAAAATAGGATGTAAAGGAGCAGTGAAGCAAAACATTACTAGGACTTACCTAATCTTGTTCTGAGAAGTAGCAGTGTTAATCTGCAGCTTGGCCTCGCATCAAGTTTTTAAAATATACATAAAGAGAAGCCTCTGTGCAGGTGTAACAGTAATACACTATGTGTAGGTAGGAAGTTCCCATAACAATGCTGCCTGTGTTTACAGGTATGCACTGAACAAACCGTCTGTTTTCAGAATACCTTGACTAAATACTTACGGAGATCTGTACCCTTGATGTTTCTGGCTCGAAGAACTTTTACTGTTAGGTTGTAGTAAGGGTGCTTCTCCCGCTGAAAAGAGAAGAACAAGCTCAACATATAACTCAACTGCAACGCCTGTCCTATAACCACACTAGTATCAGTTCAGAGAAATGGATCAGACCAGCCGGTCCAAAATAAACTATTAATGAGTCAGCCTGGGAGCTTAAGCAGCACTTCCAGTGTCCTGGAGGAAGACTAAAGCAGTCTAGAAGGAAACTGAATTTCCTTTCAGCACAGCAATGAGCGATGTCTTAGGGCGAGTACCCACAGACTTCAGAAAATAAGTCCCTTATTTAGGTTTTCTTTTAATTATAGATCAATTTTGAATTGTTTCATTAGTTCATTCCTGCTGAAGGATAAACAGATACTGAAGTTGCTCAAATAATTTTAATCATGACTTGGCTGGTTTATGACTACTTGCCAAGGGCAGATGCATGCTTGAGTAATAGCAGACACGGCAAGAATCTTAACACCATGATCTAACAACCCAGAAAGTGTATGCTGTTTACAATGAGGAATAAAACTCACTTTATTGTAGGAACAGATACTTCATGGTAGTTTGAACAAGACAAGACAAAAGTTAAATTCCTTTTCATTCTGGACCATTACTGGTATCAGCACTCTAAATGTGCACGCCACTTTACCAGCACAGATCAAAATGTAATCCTTGCTCTTGAAAGCTTCTAGGAAGCTATTTTTAGGAAGTAATATTAGTATCTAAATGCCTGGATGTGAAGAGGGAAAAAAGTCTGACTGGTTCCTACATATCATGAAGGAGAAGTGGGGGGAGGGCAGAGGAAGGAAGAGAAAACAGCTTGAAGGGATTTAGTGCACAGTTGTGTAAGGCAGTTGTGTAAGGCTCATGAACAGAATGGGATTCTGCTTCATTTCCATCAGTTATGACACTCTCCTGGCCAGCTAAGAACCTTTTCTATTCTTAAATCCCATTTCGAAATGCTTTTCGTTAGTGGTTACTACTTCACAGTCATCATTTTCTACATGGTTGTCTTGAGACCAGAGTTTAATTTCAGATACACTAAGTATCCATCTACAACTGAATTCAACAGAATGCTCACAAAATGCTGCAGAAGGTCAAATATTATCTAAAAACATAGGCCCGACATATCACTACCTAGGATCTCGAGGAAACCAATGAACCCTTAACGGCCAAGTTCTTAATGAATTTTCCTTATCTGATAAACAGAACTATACTATGTTTGTTAAGCAGTCACATACTTGTGGAGTTTTCCTTATTTCTTATCACTTTAAGATACTTGCCAGCTTTTGCAAAACAGGGTTTGAAAAACACAATAAAGCCAAGACATCCTTGTACTGAGTACCATCCACCCTGACCAACAAGTGAAGGGTAAAAAATCACATGCATTGTCTAAGGTACCTCAAATGCAGCTGCCAAGTTAAATTTGTGCAAATAAACTCCAATAGCTATTCTTAAAGGGGTCTTATTTGCAGCATCCATCTGTTGAAGACATTCCTTCCCTCACTTGTTTCTGGGAACAAGACATGCCTTCACATTGAATTCTACCATGAGCTCTACCCTTCATATACCAGTTTTTCTTCCTTTTCACACCTTTCCTAATCACCTCTATTCTGTTCAGCCACTGACACTAGTTTCTCAGGCAGAGCCTGAGATCCTTTTCTACCTTCTCCCCTTAGGTTGGGGAATGGACTACAGAGGGAAATTCTGACTTCCTAAAGGTGCTGCAACTCTTCAGGTTGTTGAGAAATGAAGCTACATCATCATACCCCCACTGCTGTCAAAGCAGTCTTCACTGATGCAGCCTGACTACCACCTGAATTCAGACACTATCAGCAGAGGAAAGCACAGAACACCCTGGAGACAGCATATCCTTCTTCTACCACACACCATCTGTCAGCATATAGTTACATATTCAAAAGAAATTCCCTTCCAAAGGTCTCTAACAACTTTTGATTTGCAGTCAGTTATTACACAGCTGAAGACATGTTTTCCACGCCCAGATCATAACTGAAGGGCAGATTACAAGATAACACAACAGACATTGCACTGTGCTCCCAAGTCTCAATTACACCAGAACTTTCCCATGTGCCTGTTCTACTTAGCTGAGGCACAGCAAGGTCATAACATGTTGCGGGGTGAGCTTGCAGAGTAATAATGAAGCATGAAAGTATCAGATATGCTCTATCTGAACAAATCAGGGAAAAGGCAGGCCAGAATTCTGTATGGGAAATGAACAAGTAATGACAGTTGTGCTTATACCAGTGTACAAGACAGCACACCAACATCTGCGGTGGATGCAAGCAACCAATTTCTACTTGGCAGTTTAGTGATTTATTCAGAATCACCCCTTTCCCAGAGCTCAGGAGAGAACATCTGAGGCAAAAAAAAAAAAAACCCTTGAAATCCTCAAATGAGGGTACAAGACTGAATTTTCACACTCTCAACCCTGCTAACAACTGTCTGTATCTTTCATCCAAACTGAAGATGCTGATGCAACAGCAAGCAACTGCAAAACAGGTTATCCCAGCTACAGGACCCAGTAGCCTTTACTCTCGTACAGCCCAGAACATCTGCCTCCATACTGTGGGATTTAAGTGCTGCGATCCACCCCACATCTCTCAATAGATGCAGAGAACTCAGCACAAGCATGCCAGATTGATTACAAGTATCATCAGTAGCAAAATAAAAACTTAGCTTCTAAGCCATATTTTCTTCCGTGTTCATGTCTACCAGACAAACCTGGCAGCTCAAAGAAATCTCTGGTTTACTAAGGGAGCACTTTTTTCCCATCTTGCTCCTGCTTCCAAGTAAACACTGCTGCCCTTAATACCCTTCCTTGTGGCCAAAGCGCTACAAGTTTGCTTTTAAACCCCAAAGCAAACTCCTGGCTTTCCTAGCCAGAAGTGTTCACCCATAGCCATGAAATGAGACTTCAGACCCAGCCCTAAGAACCACGGCCTCCTGGAGGGCAAGTTTTATAATCAGTCAGGTGATGGGAGTAGTGCTAGCAGCTCAGTAACACAACAGCAGTGGCAAACACTGGGCTTGCTCCCAGTTCCTTGTTGTTTGCCTTTAGATGTGTGAAACTAAGTCTAAACTTTGGAAAATTAAAAGAGAACTGATCATCTTGAATTCACCTGCAAAGCCAAAAGGGTGATCTGCTGCCCCACCTCTTGCTCAACAGCTATTAACTAGTCAATACAAAATCTCTTCCTGCCAGCCAGCCCAACTTCACTAAGTAGTGTCAATGATTTTTACTTCTTTACATTGTGAGCACCTCAGGGAAACATCACATCCAGGGGTTGGTGAGGAAATAACAGCAGGCTAGTTCTCTTCTACTGTGATTTCCCAAGTACAGAACAACAACGTTAAACCAGTCAACAAGATAATTCTTATCACACAGCAAGCAGAAGTGTGGAGAGGCATACAGGCAGCAAGCCATCCTGTGACATTTAACGGTCACCTCGATTGTAAGTTGTAGATTTTGGGGAAGGAGGCAGGGCAGGACAGGTAATCAGATGACAAATCAAATCTCCCAGGCAAAGGCTCTTTCACAAACATGTACTGTAATTCAAAATCAAGGTTATTGGCCAGACCATCTTAATACAATGGAATGATTAAAGGACAAACACACTGAAATCACTTTAACATGGTTGTGCTGTGTTATGAACAGGAGGTGAAGTAACCACTAATCTCTGTCTGCTTTAGATTAGTAAGGATAGACAACAGAAAGGAAGGGAATGGTCATCAAGGATATTCTGTGAGGAAGCACACAAGCATTCTTTTGTCTCTACTGATGAGCAGCACAGCACTCTGGACTCTCCCCCACTCCCTGACTCCCCACTTGCCCCCCCCGGCAAAGTACTTGGCATTAGCTTATGAGGGAACAGAGACCTGCTCTGCATCGCCTCATACAGACCCTGAATTTAACAAAAACCTGGAATCTCCAGTAGCATTTATTGTTATCCAAAATGTTCCCCTAAATTTTTGATTAATTCCTGCAGAAGCGCAGGATCGGTTTTCCACACGTGCCGTAACAGGACGTCACTGCCCAACACACCGGCTAAGGAATGCTGTCCCAAAGACAGCGCGACAATCTGTCTTACCCGCCAGTGACAAAACCCAGTCTCTTTCCTCTCCTTCCTTTGGAAAAGCACAGCTGCCAGAAAAGGCAGCGCTCTGGGTGGAAACGGGCTCCTCAGGACCTCGTGGAACATGGGAAAAACGTCCCGCTGCCTCCGCAGAAAACCCCGCAGAGAAACGCAGCAAATGAGTGCCCGGACACCTAGCTGCGACGGGCTGCTTGCTACAGGCTGGGTGCGAAGTTTTGCGCAGGACTGGGCTGCACTCCAGCTGCGAGCAGCAGAGGTGTGGCCCGCACTTGCCTAACAACCCAGCTCAAAACCTCACTGGCAGGTTTTTCAAATACTGGTAAAAGATAAGGGCAGCAAAGCAGCACCAAAGAGGGGAACCGCGGGTAGGAAGAAGCACCGCTCCATGATTAAACTACAACCTCAAAATCCCCAGTCCAGATTTTCTTTGAGAGCTCCAGCAACCCCATCTAGGATTTGGACCATTTAAAACTCTTTCAGGGTTTCAGCATACCTTAGGAGTATATTTTTAAATAGAAAAATGCCAATCTTACAAGCCTGAAGCAAAGCACAATTTGTCATTGACTGTAGGTGTTCAGGTAAGTTTCAGGGAGGCCTGAGTGGAGACACCACAATTTGGTCTGCATTAGGAAGCCTCAGAGAATATTTATTCACCACCCTGACTAACCTCTTGCTGGGTGAGTGGTCCGCACAAGTCACCCCTTCACTCTCCTTTCCATGTAGCACAGTCTTGATTCTTCCACCAAAGGTTCTTGCAAAATCCTACAACAGAAGGGGCAGATTTTTTACGAGTCTATTCCGATTAAAAAATACTTAACTAATAAAGGAAATTGTTTAAAGGAAGCGATTAGTTTATTAACATCTGCTGACTTGTTGGCTTGTCTGGAGCATTTTACTGAAGAACTTAAACTGAAGCAGCAGACCGAAAAAAAACAAACTTAAGCATTTCAACAATTAGAAAGTGGCAGAAAATGTACGAGAGCCAGTAATGCAGCGTGTCTACATTAACATGAGAACGTGACACACTCTCAGCAAGGTCCCATTCATTAATCATTTCCTGTCCTTAGTGTCAGTCACTAGATCAGAATTCAAGAAAGTTAATAAAAGCATAGGCACTAAACATTTAGAACACAAACAGGTCAGTACTAGTTAGTGAATTCACTGGCTTGAAGCCAATGCACAAGCAAAAAGCAAATATAATACCATTGCAAAACAGCCAGTAACTGCTGCAAAGCTCTCACGTGGTTACTAAATGGTACCATAAAGACAGACACCGGGCTGAAAAGGCAATTCCTTTGCATTTCTAGATACCACTGCATTGAGAGTGAAGGGCTGTCATATTAGGATTTATTCATCTTCAAAAAAATCACAGAACCATAAGTATGATATATTTAATCTAACATAGCTCGACTATAAATTAGAGGAAAATCGAGGCAGCCTCACACAGGAAGCCAAAAATAGAGAAATCGCGCTTATTCTGAACAGTTTAATACAAGCAGTATGTAAAGCCTGCACTTTATCTTGTGAGTGCACAACTGCATTTCAGGCAGGCTTACCTGCCTTCTCCGAAGTTCTCTCCTCTTCCACTGTAACCTCAGCACAGGGATCTCATGTTTATACAATTTCTCTTCAACTTCTCTCTCAAAAACTGAAAGCTCTTCAGAACATACAGTTAAGAATTGTTTCACAGTCAGCAGATGATCCATTAGCTAAAACCGCACACAAGCCCTGTTTGCTATCTGCAGACACTGTTGACAGCCCACTGAAGAGCCAAAGAGAAGCTCCTCGCTTTTATCATTTCCTTGCAGACTAAGAAACAAGCAAGCAAGATGGCTTCAAAGTGAGGCAACAAAGATGGCCTCAAACCTCGTAACTTCTGCTTGGATCGGCATCCCCAGAGTGATAAACATCTACATTTCATCCAGTTATTTTTTTGTCAGCAAGCATGAACAAATGACACCATCACCAACTACACTATATAGTACTTAATATAGGCTTAGATATCACAAGGGACCCCTTTTGCTCCCATTAGCAGCACTAAGAGCAGAACTGAAATGCAGTGCGTAATTAGAAGAGATGGAGATCCCAAAGGATGCTAGCTAGAGGGGGATTTTTGGAGGGTTGTTCTTCTCCTGAAATACCAGTATAGTCAATTGTTCAACACAGAGACAAGAGACTCTTCTTCAGTGCTGGTATCTCCCATTTCTGTAGAATAGGAAAACTGAAAATCTATATTCTATTTCCAGCTCTAGACTAGTCTATGTCCTACAATTCAAGGAATTACAAACCCATGAATCTAGTATTTCCCGATTTGGTCACACTGAGCTCAACATCCCTCCTCACCGTGAAATAGCATACCACCATTCCAAAAAAAAAAAAAAAAAGAGCAGTAATTTTAGTGTTCTCTAATAAGTACGTATTTAATGGCATACGTCTTTTAAAAAAACATTATTCAAGAGAGAATACAAAAGTGGTTTTAGTAGGACTTTGAGAACATTCACAAACATTCTATAAACTTGTAGACTTAAAATCCAATGTTGAGAATTGATGACAGCTCTCAAATGACATGGTTTCATTTGAATTACACATATTAAAGCAGGATTGATACTGGGAGCCCCTGCATTGGGTCTGACTCCCAGGAGAAAGTAAGGACTACTATATAACATCCCTCCCCCCCAAAAAAAAAAAAAAAAATCTATAGCAGCCCGAGAGAAGCTTAACTGCACAATGACTGAAACACACACTGGTTCACGATATTTATTACAATCTATTGCTTTAGATAAACCTGCTGCATGGTTAGTAAACCCAAACCACATGGTAAGAACCAACAATAACAACAAATAAAAAAAAATTACAGCACAAACCACATCTCTGTAAAGGGTATGCAGTGGAGGTGATCAGAGGCACAATCTTAACCATGTAAGTAAGAGCACAATGAAGATCCTCATATGTGAATACAGCTCTCCTGATAGCAGATAATGAAGGTAAATAAAATCAGACTAACGGTACTAAACATAAGATAGGTAAAAATCAGAGCAACATCGTTATAACTGTATACAAAGAATACAGGGCCTTTTTAAATACCCTTCTTTCATTCTCAATGACCTGTAAACACAACTCTCCCAAAGCATCTTCCCTCTGTACCTGAACTAGTATATAAAGATCTATACAGAATGTGCAAATCCAATATAAGTATTTCTAGGCTCTCTTCTTTAAATAGAAGAAATACAAGGTTAAAAACATTAACACCACAGACTCCCTCTACCCAGCCTTTGCAGAAAGGCAGCAGTAGCAATACTGCCCTGGACATCCAAGTACAGAAGTAGCAAAACACTGGACCACGAAATCTGTCAGAATGCATCGCATATGAACAATAAATACAAACACATGTGGAAAGAGAAAAATCAAAACAGTTATCAAGGGAAACTATTAACACTGGCAAATGAAAGTGAATTAGAACTCGTCAGCCTACAGCGCATCGTTCCAAAAAAAACACTCATATAACAACGGCTTAAATAAACCTATGTTAACCGAGATCTGACTATACCTTCGGCAGACAGCCTTTATTCATCTACTTGCTCATTAAGAGGTGATATCCAGTAGTTACATGCCATACCCCATACTATTTAATAATTATGTATTTAATAAGTACTGCCTAGACCAGGATGTTGGGAGTCAACAGCCACTCTATTGGGTTATTTGCTACTGCTGCCCTTTCATTATCGCTGCACAGATTCTTTCTGCACCAATCAAACATTTCGATATCCCTCATACCAATCTGCTATAGATTAAAGTTTGTGGAAAAATAAGTTAGACAAAAATATTACATCTTACAAGGAGTACGGTACAATCTAGCTCTTGTAGTTAAGACTTCTGGCCCAAGAGTAACTTCAGAACACTACCAGCTTGAGCAGA
The DNA here is from genome assembly GCA_009769605.1 of Bucorvus abyssinicus. Taxonomy (NCBI): domain Eukaryota; kingdom Metazoa; phylum Chordata; class Aves; order Bucerotiformes; family Bucorvidae; genus Bucorvus; species Bucorvus abyssinicus. Next base: position 17,291,240 of record CM020042.1, on the reverse strand, counting down.
ACACAGTTCTAGAGGATTTAAAATAGAGAAGATGTTGAAATAGCCTGGATTTTACTTCAAGGCTGTAAAGTAAACCAGAGACCAATGAACTTATATAAACAAATCTCAAGAGTAGTCTAGAAGCTCAAGCTGTAACTACAGTACACTCCCTTCAGAAGTTGCTTTACAGGGTGTTCTTTGCTTTTTGGTATGAGTGCAGATGGGAACTTCTTAGAACAGTCTCTGAACTTCCGCTCATGCCAATCGTGAACATATTCAGTGCAAACAACACACAAGTTAATTCAATTTACAGCTCTCAGACTAAAGTAAAAACAAAAAAGCTTACTAGTGGTATCTACTGTTTGTCCGACTATCTCCTGTGGAACTTCCTATCAGAAGGTCAGGTGGTAACACTGAATATCAATGAAAAGATTCCTTTGGCCACCACTTAAACATTCCCATTTCTGAGATGAAAGTAAAATTTTATTTTCTAGGTCTAGAAACAGGCACAGAAGCCTTCTCTATGCCAAACACCTGGTGATATCCATGCAACACTGATACAGCTGCAAAGACTTTAAAGGAATTTTTTTTTGAAGTACTATTTACATACAAGGCCAAATTACAACAGTCACCCGAAGGAGGTAAGTTTTATAGTAAAACTTGACTTGTGGTCAATGCCCAACAGTTGTCTAACAACTTGTTCACAAGGTTGGAGTGCAATACAAAACTCAGTTTCTATTCTTCATCTGAGTACTGAGAGGTTCAGCGTAGCTGCCAGCACTATAACAACATGGTTAAAGTAATTTTCTAGTAGATCAGCATTGCCAGATAGGTGCAGTCAGTCCACAGATACAAATGACTCCTACCCAGCATAAAAGAACCTAGCAACAAGCCTCAGAAGTCTCAGCAGTATCAGCTTAAGTCATTGGTTCTGAATTACATACAAATGTTGGGATTATTGACCATGACAAAGTCAGGTGTCCAATGTGTTGACTTCTTTGGAGCAGAAATAATGCACAACTATTGCATTAGGGTACCGAGCAAATGCACTGTAAAGAGAGAGAACATAAAAATCAACTGTCAATACAAACAGTTTTCCATATTCAAACAAGAACTTCCAAGTTGTGCAGAATCAGAAAGAGATGCTTACATGCAAGCAACACTTTGTTTAAATTACAGCCTGAATGTGTTCTTGAGAAAACCAGACAAAATAATTCTATGAATTTTGAAAGTTTTATTATTCAAAAAATAGTATCTATTTTCATTTTATAGGCACACTTTACTCATAAGTCACTGTTAACCAGCTAAGGACTGGGTGACATGCTTGCCCTTCAAAACCTTGTTGAACTTAACAGCATTAGAAAAATACTAGACAACCAAAACCACACTGCATATGCAAATTTAAACTCTGGTGCCACATGCTACACACAACAGAAAATTATATAGGCACAGTAATAAGTATATTTAGACCTATGTTCATTAAAATGTTTAGGAAAAAGAACCTTTCTCTATCATTGTGAATGCTACCGATATCTCAGAAGGGTTCATATCAACAAGAGAAACAATGAATAAGCTGGTCATGTGGCATTTCACTGGAGTTCAAAGAGAAAAAGCACAAATAAAATTTGCATTCTATACTAACCCAGAATTATCTACTAGGAATGGTAGTAGAAAAGTTATTGGCATCTGCATATCAAGTGAATTAGTTCTACCTTCAGATGTCCTAAGATAATTAGGCTATTAAACATAAATCAGTCTGAGAACCACAAAGCCATCAGATATAGAAATAACACACGAATCTTAGTTTGAGATTCTTTATATTTTCCTTCTTAATTCTAGTTAAGGCAGCATTCTTAGAAAATTTTCTAAAGTTCAGTATCAGAAGCAATTTTTTGCCTTCTAGAGTTGTGAAGTTAGATTCTCCTTTGTTGAAAGCAGGATTAAACTCTTGCTGTAAACTTTACTTTGATGTTTTTCCAGACACTCAGCTGAGCTGTATCATTTGTAATTCAAACACTCTTCAAATGTCTCCCTCATACAGGTGTACTCTCTGTGTATATACACATTCTGAGTTTTGCAACATTCTTAGCTTAAGTGTTCCAGATTCATATTTGATTCAGTTTCTCAAGCTTTAAGGTGTAGGCTCTCTCACCTGTTACCTATCTTCTTTTTACATACAGTGCACACCTTCTCCTCTGTAATAACGCACTTCACTTGCTGATGCAAGATCCGTTCCTCCTGGACCTAAAGAAGATTAAAATGTTTAAAAAAAAAAATGCTTGAAAAGGAATGCTACATCACAGCTCCTTTCTAGTTTGGTGAAACTGAAAAGTGTCACATTTGATATCCAGTGGCTGTATCTACACTAGCAAGTTGTACAGCACAGAACAAGCAGGTCTGTAGAGCAGAGCAGGTAGTATTGAACACCCAACACCCACACTATTCTATGAATTGCAGGATTTTACTTTCAACTGGTCTGGTCCGGTCCATAGATGAAGGCGTTTTAATCACTAAGGGGTGTTCAGGTGGACTATTGAACTGCATTATGTGGTTTAGTCTATTGAAAGAAATCCAGTCCATGCTCTCTGAGATCAGCCTGCAATGCACACCAGAGCACAGTGAGTCCCAAGACTCACAGCAAAGAAATATCCAAACTAAAACTCATGCCCTCGCAATCTCCTGGAAAACGGACACTCAATCTACTTGATGCACATCAACTAATTTCAGGTGCACTACAGCACCATCTAGAGGACATACATTCTGTATAAGGATCAGTTAATTTTAATATTGAACATCTGTTTTAAAACACCATTCCAGTAAATGACAGGTCATGGGTACTTACTCTCAGAAACTCTGCATGGAGAAGATTCTTGAGTACTTGATTAAATCTTTTCTTCTGAGCATTTTCTTCAAGGACTTTCTCTAAGAAGATTCGAATCTCACTTATCTGTGTATTTGCTGGGAGTAGGTTTATCGCCTGGGGCAAAATAAACTTCGTTAGGAAAAATTTAAAAATGAATAGAGAACAAAATAGAAAAGAAGTGGACACACTTAGCTTGACACTGTTACAACGTTAGCTTGCCTACTCCAGTACCTTCTGTCACCAGTACAAACTGAGCGCTTGCAATTCTTTCTTACCTTGGTGGTATCCAGTTTGCTGTGATGTAGTTCCAAAACCTGCAGGGCAGCCTGCAGATTGGCTTGAGGCTCCAGCACTTCCATCTTGATTGGTCCCAGGCAATGAACACTAGGTGGGGAGAGATACATCCGAAGCAGTGACAGATAGACCTGTTGTACAAAAAAGGAAAGTTCTAAAACCAGTGCACGCATCCACAGTTGACAGTGGTGGTAGAACCTCCAGTGATGGTACTGGTATGTTGCACCCATGCCATTCAAAATTCCGTAGTGCTCATTTAAACAGCTCTTAGCTTCAAACAAGAAAAACTGAAAAGTACCAGGGATATTCAAGGCCTTTCAAGACTTGCATTCTGCACTAAAGTTTTTCTGTAAAAGTAGTTTTAATCATGCCTCCTTCATTTATCTTAAATGACTCATTTACAATCTTCAGAAACCAATACTTCATTGCTTTTTACCATTAGCTTTTCTGTAGATGCATGCGGAATATGCACACAGTATTTTGTCTTCTGAATTCCACCAAACTTTAGCTACAGAATATATGCTCAAATCCAGTGATACAGTAACATTCTCACAAAAAACAAATTTAAAAAAATAAAAATAAAACCCCAAGCAATAATCTAGTAAGTCCTAAATTCCAAGAGACATAGGTTCCTGTCCACCTACACAAACCCTGAAAAAGTCTATACAGAGCAAAAGCTTTAAAGTCTCTAAATGGTATGAATAGTCTAATACATCCTTACCGAAAAGGAAGACTGCAAAGATGAAGCTACTTACATCTTTGTTGCCGTCTTTGTTTCTGTCATAATGTTTATGGCAGTAGCTAGAACAGAGAAGACCAAGTGAAATGTAGAGACAGTTTTGGAACCCAGAGAATAAGTCCACAGAAATTAACACTTAAATGCTTTGACTACTAAAGCCACCCAAGTTGGGCAACAGTACATCTGATTCTGATCAATTAATCAAGTTGCACAACAAAATTACACCATTTACTCTGCATTACAATGCTGAGAAAAGTAAGGTTTTGTGCAAATCTCCCACTTCCAAGCAACTTAAAAAGCTTTAATGCAGAAAATAATTCAGCTGTGTAAAAAAGAATAAAAGATATCTCCAATCAACACATGATAACATAAAAATAAACGTGTAGATACATGCAATTACTGTATCTGAATCACAAAGAGAAGGTGTTCATTTGTGTACACTGCATACCGAGGCTGAATGTCCTCCAACAGGCATTTGTTGAAACTAGGTTTAAAAAAAGCTATGTTGAACTGGCCCCGACATTCAGATATTCCTGCCAGTATCGGTTAATTCTATTTTTGCCTAAGCACTTAGATTCACTCACAAGTTCCCTGACACTATACATCTAGCAAAATGCTCTATCTTTACTGAGTGTATTCCACTAACTGAAGGAGTTTAACTTTGCGTCTTGGCTACTGAATGTGTCTCCACAGAGAAAGGAAGCAAAACACCATACAGAAGTTCACAAGCTAAGGACATGTGGAAACAAAGAACTCAGTGATGACGGTCATATTGCTCTAAAGTGCAGTAACAAAAGAGCATGAAAAAACAAACTTCACGGGGACAGCATCATCATCTGTAGTGAACAGATACCTGGAACCACCTAAAAGTCAATAGAGTATGGAAACCCAGAAGATCCTGAAGGCTCACAGTGTTCACGCTCCAGATACAGCAACATTTCACTACACATCCTATTCATAGGGCAGTAAGCAAACTAAGTCTTGCAAGGAAAAAAAAAACCAAACCCTTACTTTTCAGCCATGTTGGTGTCCTTCAAAATATGAACATAAATAAACAGAGCTTGCTCATGCTTCCCCATACGACCCAAGAGCAGAGCACGTTCTTCTAGGAGACCTAGTGATAGCATGAAGGATTAGTCAATAGCTACACTGAGAAACAACATGAGCTCCGTTAACGACCTGACTAACAGAAGGAACTATAAACTGTAGTATGAGCACGGGTTAGTTACCGAGACTGTAAGTCTACTTCACACTAGTCTCAGTAACATTTTATCAATTCTTAAATAACCTTAAAAACCCAACAAAATTCAGATCTGTTGAGCAATTCAGGCTCATCAAAAGGTTAAGCTAAATATTTAAGTGATGGGAGATCCCACAAGGTCTTAGGCCAACAGTTACAGAAACCTCGCAGAGACTGGTAAACTCAACTGTGCCAGCAAAACCAGAGTTAGTATGCACTAGTATACACACCAGTGGCCTACAACTACAGATACAGCCATTATCTCTGTTTCTAGTTACCATTCGACAATAAGTGAGGAGGTTTTGCTGTACAATTCAGTAAGTTAAATTAACCTATGTAAACTGAACTCACCATCAAAGGGGAAGTCACTAATCAGTCGACTAGGTTCATACCAGCTAGACTTCTCCAGAAAAAGTAGAAGCTTTTTCCGGTAATCTCCCAAGTCTCCTCCTTCCTCCCCAGCAGGCACTGGAGTTTTATCTATATGGAAGAAAACAACATAAACTACAGTATTACAACTGTTTCACTACACTACTATACAGAAGTTGACAAACAAACAAATCATTATGAAGACCCAAATGTTCATGAAACTGTTACATGGGCTGGGATTCCAGTGCACCTGCCAAATTACTCCAGCTCCTTAAAACACCTCAAGTGGCTGGTTCAACAATAGACTCAGTTAGTTATTCAAGACCCTGCCCTACCCCTTAATGTGCAGAATTCAGGGAGCAATAGCTGCCATTCCACTTAATCATGAACACAGTGTCATTTGGTCCCTTAAGGTCTCCAGGGAGGCAATGAACTAGACTTCCCTACAAACTCACAACTTTTGTTGTTCCAGTTACTTTATCTCTTGGGCTATCTTCTTCTGGATGTGAACAGGGAAGGCTTACAGCAATACACTATGAAGGCTCCCCTGTGCTGCCCCATGCCCCTCGTCTTCCCACCAGAAAAGGCTAAACATACCTGCAGGGAAAGAATTGAGATACTCTTTCATTAAGCCCTGCACTTTCTCACAGTACAGCTGGATCAGACAGTTGTGAAAGTCTGCACCAGTTTCTTCCCAGACATGAATGATGTGTTCCTGTAAATACACGTTCAGGTTCAGTTATAGACACTTCTTCTGGGAAACAATTTGGTATAAGCAAGCAACAGTTCCCTGCTTGTCTTTACCAAGCTTGACTTCAGAATTTGATTTATTTTAATTATTTTTTTCTTTGTACAGCTTACAGCAAAGCTACCATCATCCGAGACAACATCAGGCTCCAACACCTGGAGAAATAAAGCCTTACACGTAACTTGTCGTACTGAATGTAATGCTCTAGTAGAGATTGAGTTCTTACCAGATACGGAATAGTCAAGCTTTTAAAATTTTCTATCAAGAAACTGAGCACTTTGTCTCGTGGCAAAGCTTCCACTTCAGGGAGGTCTTCTGTAAATATCTGTTAAACAAGAATTTATTCACAGAATGGTGAATTTTAAATTTAAAGTGCCACAGTGTATATTCTGAGGCACTGAGGCCCAGCACATCACCATGTATGTCCAAAGAGTAAGCACAAGAAGTGCTTAAAAAAAAAATTTGAGCAATTTATTCAGGCATTCAGAAGCTCTCTGACATCTGAAAGGATTAACAAACATTCCTACTTCTGCCTTAGTTACTCTTTTACAGTGCCCAACACTTCCCAAATATATGAAGTCAATTCTCTATCAGAGAGGAAAGGGAAAATAAGAAAGGCAAACTAACATTTGACATTTAAATACTCAATTAGGCTCTTGTGTAAAAAGCATGACAAGATTAAGGGTTCCTAGCTACTTACTACAAGGTAAAGTATTCCAAGAATGGAAAAACATTAAGAAAACCAAAAGGCTGTCCTGCTCTATCAACTGTTAACCTAACCACAGCACTGAACATAGAAAATAAAAGTTACATATTTAATTTGATTTAGCATTAACATGGCTTCTTACATTGAGCTCTCCCAATTCCAAATACTGCTTTAAGAATCTCAGTGGCAAGGCGCCCGTTTCAACCACACTTACCTTCAGTCCATCTTCAGGAAAATCTCTTAACACCCAGACAGAGTAGGAAAATACCAAGTGCAAGTTCTCTGTGCCTGGAATACAAAAAGCAGCAGTGCTCAATGTTAAAATCCTAAAGATCTAGCTACTCACAACACAAGCAGATGCTTTCAGAGCCAGCAAAGCTTAATTTACAGGAAGAATCAGGTTTGGTGTTTTCCCCTCTCAATTCAAGCAGAACATACATTCCAGGTCACAATTTCATTACTTTGCAACCATGTTTTCAAAGAGAAACAATTCAAATACTAAGCACCACCAAATGTAAACGATTCAAACCAAAACCAAGTTCTTAATCGCATTCAAAAAGTCTTCCCTTAGAATTTTTTTTTTAATTAGGGTAGAAAAAGCATCTTACTTTTCACTTGTATAAAACTTCCTCCAGTGGAAGATGTCCCTGCCCACAGCAGGGGGGCTGGAACTAGATGATCTTTAAGGTCCTGTTCAACCCAAACTATTCTGATCCATGATTTCCAGCCTGCCAGTCTAACAACTTCTATAACAAATGGTCAAATACTCCATAATAGGTAGTAAAGCATCATAGTACTGAAGTAACTGGCATAGAAACTACGAGACAGGTAATAACTTCTCAGCTTTTAAGAATATTTAGGACCTGCCTCTTGAAAAGAATACTTTTATTTGGACAATTTGGTTCACAAAGTTTGTAAAACGCAACAGAAAAAAGTTACTTTCCCACCACCTTCCTGATCAAAACCACTGAGGCAGTCACTGCTTGAACAATGCAACAACACAACTATAGAAGAAACAGAAACCTAACCAACTCTATAAAAAGGCAGCCACTCTTTGCTTTTCTTCATCCCACAGTATCATCAGGAGTAAGTTACTTAAAAGACCACAGCTACAAGCCTGGAGGAAATTTACTCTAGTTACCTAAGAACTATCTAAGAACATTTAATTAAATGCCCCCAAAACCTATAGACAAGAGATGACTAAAGAAGAGTTTCTGCATCAACGTAATTGAAAGCAACTAAAAAAAAAATTCACACACAAATAAATTAATAATCAATTACTACTTAGAAGCTCGTAACTACAGAAGCCTCACAAAGGGGGCAGAGGGAAAAATCTGTAGAAACACCATAGTCTGAAAAGCTTTTGTCATCTTAAGGGACTCCCAGAAATACCAATTAATCAAGACAGAATGGGCAGTACAGTTAAACACACACAGTGTTACATTTCTGCTCTTTACTTGGGGGAGGCAGGGGAAGAATCTGCAAGTGACACTAGTGCAAAACAATCCATTTACTAGCAATAGTTAATTTTCTAGGCTGTTTCCACTGTATTTCATTACTCTGAAATGAACAGACCCAAATATTCTTTATCAGTTTTAAAGAGCTGAGCAGGAATCATGATTTTCAGGAGATCCTGAAACAGGGAAGCCCAGAAGCCTAAAAGAAATTTAACAAGGTGCCAAGATTTTAGAAAAGTATTCCAGACAACTTGGATAATTATAGGTCTTAAACATCATCAATCTCAGGTAAAACAAATGAACAGCTGACATAGGTCAACCGAGACAAATTTATCAAGATGATAAAACTATTTTTTAAGTAAGATTAGAAGTTTGTTTTGTAAAGCTGTGTGCATAGTATAACATACCTACACTTCCCTAAGATCGAGAGACATTTCCAAATGACTAAGTGTAAGAGAGAGACACGGCACAAACGAGAAAGGTCTCAATGTCATTGCAAGTAATGTATTATCATTGAATAATCACGTTGCTAACAGAAGCCAGCAGCACTTAAAAGAAGCAATTCTAGAAAGAAAATATCTAATTTTGCCAAGAGTATGACTGGGATATGAACAAAGGTATTTCCCTCAAACTACTCGCTCCAGAACTAGTAGTGTGATACTTTTAATCACAATGAATAGTCAACCAAGCAAGTTCCTACCATCATGCTGTGATCAACAACTACAATCGCCAGGTCATTATCTAAATTTACCTAAATACAGAAAACAAACTCCATATAGGATTCTTCATCTCAGGAAAGACACTACAAACCCCAGCAACTGGAAGTTAGACTTTCAACTGGAAAGCCAGAGAAAGAGTAACACCTTTACAAAAACAATGCTCTCCTTCACACTCACCCAAATGCTGCAGATATTGCACTGTCCTCTCATGACCCTTCAAAGGTGAGTTGGCTTTCTTTGACTGATCCACCAGTACCTGCAATGCTTTCAGAACAACAAAAAGGTTCATTCCTTCCTAATGGCAAGTATTATTCCAACTTGAACCACAAAAAAAAGTGCATTTTTCCTGTACTGCTACTGGAGATAAAAGAGAGTTTTGTTCTAAACACACAGACCAAACCAGTAACAGAAAGAAAGACCTATTTAATCACAAGACAGACCCAGAAACAAAGGACCTTCAGAATATTGCCTGCTCACTGAAGAAGAGTTAAAAATACTAGGAACACATGCTCCAACCCCTTCTCCTCTCCCCACCCCAACCTCATACATACCTTTCTCATGCAGACCTTTCTTCTCATACAGTATTATCAGCTCACTATATTTGTGTGCCTTCTTCAGTACATGCTCACTCTCCTCAATATGGCAGTGATTGTTCTCCAGACGTAGCAATGGTGCCACCAGTGCTACATTTGTCTGCAAGCAAAAAGGGAGCTCTTAAACATATTTCTTATGCGCACCTCCTAAGCTTACAGTACAAATCATGAGTTGAAAGAGAGAAAAGAAGAAAAGAAGCCTTATAGCATAAGAAGTAACAGTTTAACATCATAGAGCAAGGCTCATCTTCATTTCCCTAATTTCTTGGGACAGAAAGAAATCAATATACCAGAGCTATCCCCCTTCAAGAATAGAGGTCAACTTTGAAAAACATTGTTGACAGAAAAGATCGTACTCTCCTGCAAAACATGACCAGGCAACGCCAGAAGCATTCATTAGAACTTAAAAATATACAGGCATGCCCACATTCTTTTGACAGAAGCAGTGATAAGAAACAGACATATCTGCTGCATTCTGTGAAACTAGTTCCTGACCAGTGACCAGACTTGCTAACAACAAAGTTTCACATATCATTTTTAAACCAAAGACAGACAGTTGTGTGAGAATTTCTGAAGCAGCTCCTTATCCTCCTTCTTAAACTTTTCAGCCTGAAATTCCAGCAGAGCTTGCATGGTAAAGGAAAAGCCTCTAGGTCAGGCAGAAACTAACATGGAGGTAACACTTTAACAGGGTGGTATCAATGATTTGTAGCAGTTTCTTTTTGGATTTGATCGTGGGTGTTCCTTCCATGAGGGGTGAGGTACTGGACTGATGGTCTGAATCATTTAGCTTCTTCACCAGCTGACTTCTTTTCTGCAGGACACAAGTAAAATTTTAACAGGAAAAGACCATGGATTTCTCCACCCCACCTCAGGAAATATAATCCACTAATTAAAAAGACTAAATTCAACCAACTTAATAACTTGTTTTAATCAATTGTTTCCTAAAGAATTTTTATTGGTAAAAACTATTCAACACATCACCTTTCCAACCACATTCAGGCACATATTTGTTTTGCAAATTTATAGTTTTGCAAGATGTCCACTCCTGAGAAAATAGTCAAAAGGAAACTCTGTTAACCTGAACAGAGACATTTTAGAGAAGTCAGGAGATATTTCAAAAATTTGGAAAATAATTTAGGTTTTTAATTACTAGGCACAAAAAAAAGCTATCCTTCAGACACAAGCTTCCTTATAGTCTGGTAAGAATGGCAACAGAATAATTCAGATTCCAGTTACCAAAAAAAAAAACAAAATGAGGACAGGAAGTTACAGTACCCACTACCTCCTCTTCTACCTTTTAATGAATGCTTTTGACCTGTCTCCTGGATAGAGTGCCCTCCACAACAGTCACCAAAACCAAAAGCTCAAGAGAGCTCAAGTCCTCTTCACAAAGCTACTACAAATAAAATACCAGACTCATACTCAGATCTGGGCCACAAGTAAATTTTGTCCAGTCCTGACAAAAGTAACATGTGACGTCTCCCACATATCTGTGGCACACCTCACGTCTTCCAGTTCCCCTGCTTTCTCAGGAGCTGCTGCCATCGTTTCCAACCACAAAGATGGCCCCTTAAGGGCTAGCATGACAGAGCTGGAGTAGGCATACCGCTTCCTGCACAAAGTTAACCAACAAATACCAAAGTATGCTAAAACTGAGTAACTCTGCTCTAAAAACAGACATAGGAGCACTCACTTGAGTTAGGTAGTCTATCAGAGCTAAATGTGCCTTCTCCAGCTCTGCCCCAGAGAGCCCTGGCAGGGGGTTGGGATACTGTAGCTGTTTCCTGTAATCTGTGGGCAGGAGGTCAGGATACAGACCCATCACATGAGTGGGATCTAAGCAAAAAATAACTAGCATTAGTAACCATTCATAACATCATTTCTGCAAACTCTTAAATGTATGTGACCTTTGAGCAAGCTTAGCTTTCCAGGTGAGCTGCTCATAGATAACTTGCATGTCCACAGGGTTCCAGATAATAAAATTTGCTTATAACAGAAAAGAAGCAAAAACAAGGCAAAAGAAGCAAGAGAGACTGTTTCAGAGTCCAAGCACAAGTTCCAACCTGTGTGCTTGGCACACCTGGAGGACAAGCCATTATTAAAATCCTCTTGCTGCTCTTCTTGCAGAATCCCAGAATTAACAACTCTGACAGTAGGACAGGATTTCTAGGAACAAGCAATGTTTTAAGAGAAGATTTACTGTGCTTTTGAAACAAGAACCATCAGTAACTAATGAGCATCCAATTTCAGGAAGTTTAAGCAAATTCAGAATTACTGCCCTCCAATTTAAGTTCAAAGTACTTTGAGTTCTCAGTCCTTTTCTTTCATCGTAGTTTTCCAAAGCAAATATGATCTTAAGTGCCATCAAAACAAGTAGAAGTCCCAGGTTTAAGTGCACAAGGGATGTGCTGTCACCAGTAAGGGAATCTCAGTATTAAACACTATTCTATGGTACAGTCCAGACTTCAGATGTTCTTCCAATAATACTAGTACAAACCAGTGGAATGGCATCAGAAACTACTTTGACTTCCAACAGCACAGAAGTTTCCTAGCTTCAGCAGCTTGGTCCGGGAAACAGGGTTTATGGTCCTCAGTTTGGTCTGAGTCCAAGGATTTAAGAAATCTATAGGGGTTCCTTATTTTTCATTTCAAGCCACAAGCTGTCTTTTGGCAGCTGCTGAAACCCTCAACTTCAAGTGTCTGTGTACATGCTATGCATGCTGTGAAATAGCCTACAATACAAATCTATCCTGCACAAAGGCCAAATTCATATTTTAACTCACTGATTTAAGTTAATTAAGTACTATAACCAGTTTTGCAAAAAAGCTAAATAGCTGCCTAAGCTATTTGCCATTCACAGGAGACTGGTCTGCACAAGACGCCACTGTTTCAAAGCAAGTAAAAAAAATACAACCACAAAAAACCTCCAAACAACACCCCCCCACCCCCCTCCCCAATAGCCCATGAGCTTCATTTCATTTCTCCTAACCCAGGTATCTCAGTGCCAATCCAAGCATTTACCTGTACCAAGCTTGGCAAAAACTTGCATGGATTCATCAAAGCGCTTCTGGCAGAAGAGGTTGAAGGCAAAGAGGTTCTTTATGTGGTGAATTTGCTGTCGCTTCTCACTATCTGAATCATCTTTCATTTCCTACATACATACAAATCAATGAACATTAAAAACTACTAGGCCTCATAAATGAGAAGGAAACACTGCACAGAAACAAACAGACGTATTATCCTTCGGAGAGGGTAAGAAGAAAGAAAATAATCTTCTCAAGTGAACGCTTCTGATGGTGATTCTCAGATGTTATGTTTATTGTGTCACTGAGATAACATGGAAGGTTTGAAAAATACCTCTGCTTATCTATATACTTATTATTTACCATAGCAACTACCTCTTCGCTCATCTGCCTTTTCAAAGTTTTTTTTCAGGTTAGAAATACAAAGCACAATTAATTTTAATGTAGTTCCAGGGAATTTTCCAGAAACCGGAAAATCCTAAAACAGTTAAGAGCAATATAATTAAACAGACTGCTTCAGCATCTCTATGAAATTATGATGTTTCAGGAGTAATATGGAGGGCCATTACAAAAAAAACCCTGGTCATTTGACAAAACAAAAACCACACAACTCCAAGTAAAACTGTCTGCAAGCAGTCTGAAGGATTTGCAAAACAGTTTGCAATAAGTCTAAAAGAAGGTAACCAATTAAACAGCTAAGAGAGACAGTCTTTCACATATAAAGTGATGTTCCAAAATCTAAACCACGACAGATCAATGTGGAGAAATGGCAGCACAAAACTAAAACTTAAGTCAAAAAAGGCTAGAATTTACTAGTTTCTGCAAAGTGGCCAGTAGAAAGGTTAAACTCTCTGGACTAGCTACAGTCAAGCAGAAAGCAAGAATCCTTTTGCGTACTTTTGCGCAAGTACAAACCAAAAGGTTTTTGAGTACTTACTGCCAGCTGCAAAGCCAACTCAAACTGCTTGTCCTGCAGAAGCTGCTGGATCTGTGTGGCTATGGACACTGGAATGAGCCGCCAAACAAAGTGATTACTTGCCACATATATAATATTTGTGCTGTAAACAAGAAAAAAAAAAATCAGTTACTAAGATGCAGCACTGAGAAAGAAGCAACACCCTATCTGAAAAAAAATCCTGGTTAATACACACATGGATCAATCAGATACAAGGGCAATGTGAACAATACTGCAACGCAGAAAGGAGAAGAATGTATCTCCCATGATCAGAAATTCCCAAAGACACTCAACTCTATCATTTACTCCTCAAGGTATGGCCTCCACCCATCTGTTCATAAAAAACAGACTGTTTCAAAGCTATTTTTAAATCAAGAGAGTTAGAAAGGCTCTTCCTCTCCCAGTTTTTCAGAGTGGTACCATACACCCAGACAGCCCAACAAAAGTAATAATCAGGTACACTCAATACCCTCCAGAAGTGATGAAGCGTGGTCTCTGCAGCTCGATACTCTGCACCAGTAGCCGGGGTTCGAAAGTGCGGATCTCCACATACCTTGGCAGAACAGCAATGATGTAGGGAGGCTGGTGTTCTATTAATGAAACAAGTGAAAAATGTGTTGATTGTTCTCAAGTATTCCCTGAAACAAGCCATGACTCAAGGTAAGGGTTCTCTTCAATTTTTTATTTTCTCCCCTTGAAATGTGTCCCTTTCCTGCTTATTAAAACAAAACTCAAAGCCCAACACTGACAGCAATTTGCTAATGGACTACTACCAGGACTTTTGTTCTGCTTTCAACGTAAGGAATTTCTGTGGTGTTCAGGCGCCCACACCACCTTCCATTTCAAATCTTGTCCCTTTACGAAAAATATGCGATATGTCTATTCTCTGAGAAGGAGATAGGCGCATGGACTTACCAGCAAAGAAGGGAAAGAAACAAAAATAAACACATGAAGCCTTCCACAGAGCACAACTTGAAACGCTTTAGAAACTGTCACACTCCAAATCCAGCTAGTGTCTACATACTGGGAACATACCAATTCTGTCATACACAAAGGAATAAAGATGCAAATGTTAAAAAAATTACTGCTGATTCTCACCCATGGCAATAGGAATATCTGTCCAATTCAAGGCACATTTCTGAGTACAGACCCCGTCTTCGTTGAGCACAACTGTTAGATCATCTTGGCCAACTGCAACTTTGCCATCTGCTACAGGAGCTACCAATGGTTCCAGCTGCTTCCCTGTGGGAAACAGTTCTTTGATGGATCCTTTTCCATCCACCTACGATAATAAAGAAAATTACGCAATGGTTTTCAAAATAACATTGAGTTCATTGATTTCAAACACCAGCGCCAACCCAAAGATGACACTTGGATAGCAAGTTTTCACCCTCGTTCCTTGAGCAGCTGCACAATTTCTCATATCGCTAGAATGGCGGGAATCCAAATCTAGGAGAAGGCTGCAGAAAGGCACCACTTCTTTTGTAAGCAGTGTCAGTTTGAAGTGACTGTAAAAGTTATGGTGCAGTTTTCCTGTCGACTGCAGATCAGTGTTGCCACCCATGTACGTGCATGTATGTATGTGTGGTGCACTTCACCTTCATCTCATTTTCCTAAATATCAGAAGTCAATTGGAAAAGGCAGAGAAGAGAATCAAATATAGCTGTCAAATGAAGCATTACTGGAAACTGTAATGCTAAATTAACGACAGGAAGTTTAGAGACTTTCAAACTGAAATGACGAGTTCAGCAACAAAAATCAAAAAACCAAAAAAGATTAAGCTCCACTGTCTGCCAGGTAAGAAGATATTCTTGGTCTTTTTTCCCTTTTAGAGCTAGCACCCTTTTTAATACATTAAGTAAAATGAAAACTGAGCTTAGACAGACTGCTGCCAAACCAAAATATACCTTTTCCAATGCCTTTTTTCTGTAAAAGCTTCAAATACTACTTTCAACAGCAATAAACAGAAGATCACTTCCCACAAAACATCAATTTAAAAGGATAGACTTAAGACTGACCTTTCCAAAACTACATATAAGCAAGAGTACCAGCTGCTGTTTTTCATTAACGTCTGTTAGCTAAATCCCTGAGCACAGGAACAACCACCACAGTGTTTACTGCTATTCAAATCCTCTTAAACAGTGTATTCCAAACCCCAGTCTTACCCGTATCAGGTAATAGTCCCTCTTGAAGCCTACACAGATGGAGTTTTCACACCAGGCCATAGACTTGGGTATATCAGGTACACTGAAGTCTCCCTGAGGAAAACAGGTTAAAACGGCTGTTACAAGAGAAAAGCAAAACTCAAATCTGGCAACACAAACTGTAACAAGCAGCCCTACTGTTGACACTGCATTCCCCACCACACATGCCCGACTTCCGCTGGTAAAGAAATGGCAGTATTCAACTAAAAGGCTAGATCTGTGCACAGTAAAGAGGTGTGCTCTGAGTTAGCTGGTAACTTTCTAGAAGAGCAGCATTGCTGAAAAATGCTCTACCCATTTCCACTGGTTATTTTTATCATTCTGGTACTCACAAGTGCAGTTCTCTAAGCTTGTCAATAACTACCTTCTGACTTAATGACACACCTGGAAAACTTTGAGTAGAGTGGACCCACTTCCACAGTGTTAGGCATAAATTTATAGAGGTTGAATGCTAATACATTTCACTGACTTACAAGTGTACTATAACCTGAATGTTACAATACAGAATGCAGCCTTTGATTTAATTTAGGAAACCGTATTAACACCATTAATAGTGACTGCAGCCACATATTTTCACTTCTATTTTCTGCTTCATTGTTAAATCACTGCAGAGAGTCAATGCTTGGAAGCAAGCAATAAAGAGCAACCACACTCCCTGCTAAAGCAGGCTAGACTACAGAGACAACACAACTCACCTGTAGTTCATGGAATTCTCTGTCCTTCCAAAAATAAAGTTGTAGCTTCTTCCGGACTGCCACACACATTCTCAGCACCTCTTCCCCTGTATCTGACTGCTGTGAAAACAGACAGGACTAACTCATAGGCACTCATAAACTAAGAGGCAAGTAAAATAATGCAAGGCCAAAAGAATCCTCAGCCTGAAGCACAGCTGTCAGCTGAAGATCATCTTTGTACATCCATGCCAGAAGGGTACTCCCTCAACAAGGAAGCACAAAGAGGGGCAGAATACTTAAAAATGAACTTTGGCAGGGATTGGACACCGAGGAAACAAACAAAAAAAAGAGCACCAAAGACATACACAAACAGAAGATAAGTAGAGAGCTATCAGTCTAGCCCTGAAGACTAGGATAAACAGCTTGAACTCTATGCAGTATAGGAGGGGAGGAAATGGAACAATGCAAAGAGGATGTTATACTCATAGATAAAAACATGAACAGCTGTTTAATATTCCAGCCTATTAGAAAAATTTCCTAACAAGAAATACTAGCAAAGGTAAGTGCCTGTACACACAAACAACAAGGCATTTTGGAATGACCAGATTTAAAAATGCTTTGAAAGACATCACTAGTTTTAACACTTATTAAACTTATTACAAAATATTGAATGCTGAGCTCCCATGGGGCAGAGATAAAAAGAGACAAAGAGCACTAAGCCATCTCTTCTGGTTATGAATAAGGTTTCTGAATGACACAGGTAGACTGAGAAACTCACTTGGATAGAAATGAGTCAATAAACCACAGCATGTGAACAGAGAATCTCTGTACCTTATGGAACCATTTTATGGCCCAAATCTACCAAAACTGCCCTGAAACTCCTTGGGCCAATACAGTTTAACATAAACAAAAAACGCAACAAAAACCGTGATGGAGATGCTTGGTGAAGGGAACCACTGTGAGGTAGTACACTGGCAATTTAAGGGAAGGGAATGGTTTTTATACTGAAGGGCTTTCAAAAAAGACGACAAAGTTACTACAGGACAAAAATGCCTTGAAGTTTTGTATCAGGAAATTAAAGGCTACAATCACAAGAGGCACAGGAAGATATCTTACGAAGTTCAGGAAGAAAATTAAGGTGATTACTTTCAAAATTCTTGCCTTAAGCAAAGCTTCAACATCCAATAGGTACTAATTTTAAAAAGCACTAGTACCCAAGCAACTTGCATGTAACACAAAATTAACAAACCTAATCTATACAGCAACATGTGTCATGTTCCTCCTCTTACCTGAAGATCACAAGTGAAGAGAGATGCACCTTTTGCCTTGGAAACGGTAGTGATTTGTTGAAATGTCAACAGGTCATGGACATAAATGTTATTTTCTGTTTTAAACAAAACTCCAGTTATTATTCACTATTTAATACATGTAGAGTTCATTGCTATTTCAAATAAGTTATCACATGTTATGTTTACATAAAAAGAAGAACTTGTGAAACTAAGCTGCAAGAAAGGAAAAGGAAAGTTTTCCCAAAAGCTGAAAAGTAAGCGATAAGGCACATAGAAATGCAAGACAATAAACACAGAAAAGACGACTAACACCAGCATTGGTAAAATTACGCGAAGGAATTGGGAACAGGTCCTAATCAAGCAAAGCAAGTGGAAGGGACAGCAAGCAGGCCAGAGGGGAGCAAGTGGAAGATGGTATGAACAGAGACCATTTTGAACCGGCTCCTGAAATTAGTGGAAAGTGGATGGTTGCAAATGGGGGGTACTGTGGTCAAGGTTTTGTACGCACGAGGACGCAGGCAGCAGAAATCTACGCATGCTGGAGTCGGAAGAGCTGGGACTTGGAGATCATAAAGAGGGGAGTAGCAACAAAAGCAAGAAAAGACATAGGAAAATCATAAGGTTAAACAAATATAGCCAGAGACAAGCAAACTTAGATCTTCCACAAGATGGTAAAAGATCGCCATCTGCATATAAACTGAACTGGTGTAACACATCAACAGTGAGTTTCATACATCAAACAAGTATGGACATAAGCTTTACCCTCTGTCATACAGTGCACACTCATACCCATGCATGTACGTACGTATGCATATATACACATGCCAATGCAGACAACCTATTTATACATATACACACACATACTTTAGTGCACATAATTTTAATAACAAAACTGCGCATTAATACTTTGTTCTCCAAGCTGGCTTAAGACAAGCAACACTGCTTCTCAATCTATGCTGTCTAATACTTCCTCTGCAAAGTGGAAAAGCCTAAATCTTGCAAAATTGCTTTTCAGCAACTGGACTGCTATGCAGGTGTGTGGAAAGGGTGCCACATTCAGCCAAGTAACTCCATTGAGAAGAGCTCATCAAGTATTAAAATATTTTCTTCACTTACCTAACAGACTGACCAGAATTTTAAACTGAGAAACAACATGAATCTGGAAGAAAGAATTCTGTTAGTGACTCCATTCATAAACTAAACCTCTGAACAAGACTTTATAGATAGTCTAAGAAAATGCAGCTTGGATACTCTCAAAACTAATGAAAACAGCAAGGCAGCTATCTGTGTACAACCTTCCTCCAGCTACTGCAACCCCCTTCACTTACCCTCAGTTTTCACAAGCTAGCACATAGAGCTTGCAACCTAAGCGGGTAAAAAATGCTAATAGGAGGTAAGTTACTAGCACAGGAGTACTTCTAAAGGAGATGCAGAGTGTTTCTGAAAGATCCTGCATAATCTTTGAGCTAAGTGCTTTCCTGAGTACCAATACAATCAATGAGCAGAAGTCTTAAAAAAAAAAAACCAGTAGTGAGACCATCAGTAGATAATCAGTTACTTTAGTTCTAAATTCCAAATAAGAGGAATTACATTCACATTCATATAGCATTTTATCCAGGAGTCAAATTATACATTACAATCGTTCAGTAAATTACCATAATTTTTACAAATATCTCAGTTAGAGCAGCTAAAGATTTACTGTTAACAATAGCACTCCCATAAAAGCCAAAAAATCAAACTGTAAATTCCCATTCTTTGTTTTCTGCTTTAGCAACCAAACCAAGCTAATTCCTGTCATGGAAAGTGCAGGCAGAAACACCATGTTGTGTCACCTCTATAAGAATCTATAGTTGAGGGAATTTTTTTGTGCAGTTTAACAGAGATTCTGGAAGTACATTTGATATTCCATTTCTTTGCTGAAAACACTGGAAAACTGTCCCCACATCAAGAAGATGGTATTTCCTACCTGCTGAATTTTTTTTGAGAAGTTCTTGTTGGATTTCTCTAGCGTCACTTCAAACCTATTGCAACCTACCAGAAAGATTTGAGAGAGTGTGTAAACTTAAAATGCTCTTAGATTTATGACTGAATGTATCTTACGCTAAATAGATTATAAAGGATTATGAAAACAAACATGGCCAGTTAACACTAGAAGAGTGACTGAGCTAACCTATCTGTGCTTTTACTTAATAGCTAAATGCATCAGAAGGTCTTCTACATAGTCAGCTGAAAACATAAATTACACCTCTTGCACCCATCCAAGGACCTCATCTATAGTTACATTCTTGCCTTGCTGGAATTTTAGATTTCAAGAATTATATTTAAGTATTTTGAAACCCAGAGATACAAAGATACCCATAAAGACTTCATCTGAACCAATCAAATATCAGCAATTTAAATTGCTAGGGAGCACATCACTGCAAAGTAGACAAGGAATAAACACTGCACCACCAGGGTTTAAAAGGAGTTTTAGGGATAAAGACTTACAGACACTTTCTGATGACATAACCTCTCCTGGCACAGATGCAAAAGAGGGGGAGAAATTTACCACATGAGATGAGACACTAGTAACTCAAGGCTAGCATGTTCTGATTGGAATAGACAGCCTACAAGTTTCAGAAAAAGCAAGCTGAATTCAGTCTCTAGAATTCAAGTCACCACAGATTAACATCTTTCCAAGAGCTGATGGTCTTGCATGACCACTACTGTGTTCAATAACGTCAATATCTACCTAACAGCAGAGAATGCAAATACAAATCTGTTTAGTGAAAATCCATTTTAACTGAACCGAAAATAGCATAGTTCTATTCGTGGCACCTCTAGAATAGACTAGAATATGACTGTCAAAGAGGCAGGGAGAAGAGTAAATACATGACAGAACTAGTTAGGAAAGATTTCTCTTCCCTACCCCTTGATGCTTATGGGCCCACTGAATAAAGTTGCTCTTTCACTAACCCAGTGCTTCATTAAAAGGAGACAATAACCAAACCTCCGGCAATGAGCACACTGCACTGCTTTTGTGCGCTGTATTCACAAAAAGTACACTAATTTACTACAAATACAAACATATGGAGACTTGATACAAAGCATACTTTAAAACTGAAAAAAGGCTGATACTACTTGCTACATTTCTTGCACATCTGATAAATGTGCAGATTTTTTTTAGCAAAAATCCAACATAAATATTCATTAAACTTTATGTAGGGAAAAAAATGGCAATTAAACATACTTGTGTTAACAACCTCTTAAAGTGCACGAAATAAAAATAACATAATGGACTTTCTGTGCCATTCTTAAAATCAACTTACCTGTGTCCTTCTTGATCCTGTAAAGCAGAAGATGCCCTTGTTTGGTACCAACAAGGAGCCATTCCTCTATAAAGATGGGGGAGAAAAAGAGTCTAATTAGTTTCAACAAAGACTGCCCTCCCCAGCCAAGTTACATTTATCAGAACTCTTGGAAACTCCTTTCAAATGCCAACGAGGACTTTCTGTGGCCCATTCAGGCATGTCTCTCCTATTATATCTCTGGTGAAACTGCTCAGAAGTAGCTTTCATTCTCAGGAGAGAATGGCCAAAGATCAAGCAGTAAAACAGACTACAGCCTAGACATCACATCCCACTTGTTTACACAAAGGTGAAGAAGCAAACCACCGCATCTGCAAGAGGCAATAAACTATCCTTCAGGTATTACTATCTCCCAGAGAGAAACAGTGCTACATAATAAGAAGAACTGTCAGGAAGAAAAACAATGAGTTCTGTGTGGGTTTGCTTGGGTGTTGGTTTTTTTTTTTCATAGTCAAGTTTTTATAAGAACTCTGAAATAGTCAGTCATACCTGGAAGGAGAGCAGCAGCTTTGTTCAAGTGGCATTTGAATTGCTTGACAACCAATAGTCATTCAAGATTTATAAGAAAGAACCTTTTTACACACAAACTCTCTGGCAGACTTTCAGGCTCTTCCTATTTACAGCATACAAAAGGCATAACATCTTTATTGGGTCATGAAATACAACTGACATTCTTCCTCCTTGCTGAAGAACATATAGGAAAGAATTATACACAAATATTTCTTTCTCCATCTAGTACTTCCTCATCATCAAAGACACTTGGATTTTAAAAAAAATCTCGTTTCCCACAAGACCTTTCTTCCACTATTTGGTAGAAAAGTTGTGCTGGCAGAACTACACTCCTTTTTCCACAACCGTACCATCATAGCCCTGTGGGTTTACGCTTTTTCCTACTTCAGCAAAATAAATACTTTCACAGGGATAAAAGATAAAGGCCTCAACTCTAGCATCAACAAGCCATGTGTAAATACAGCACTACTATTGAGGTTATATTCTAAAGACAGGTTAAAGGCATCATAATTTCAGTGTCCCGAGTTTTTTTATTTATCAATTTTGAGCTGCAGTGGCACATCTAATGGAAACTGCTCAAGCAGTTTAAAAAGCCTTACAAAGCCTATCATTAAGACAGCTGGTGCAATCACCAGACCAAAACCTTGACTGTCAAGCATGCCAAAACATATAACCTACATTTACGTACCACTAACACCAGCAAACAGATTCTAGACCTAAGACATGAACATACCACTGGCGTTCCAAGATAAATTTTAATCAAAACACGGGGAATGTTTTCTCCCAAGAAACTAGCCGTCCCACGGTTACAGGACTGGAAATCCCGGCAGCCTCCTCCACAGCAGCGCTGCCGCCGGGCGGGCAGAGCTACGGGCAGCCCCCCTCCCCGCTGCAGGCACTCTAGCCAACGCAACGAGGCAAAACGCGGGGAAACGCGCCCGCGCTAACCACACGCCCAGGCCTGCCAAAGCGGCAGGGCCACCGGCCGCCCCACAAGTCGCCCCGCGCTGCCGCCGGCTGGGGACCAAGCGACACAGCTGCCCCCGATCCACGGAAGGGCGCGGCGAGCCCCGAGAACGGCTGACGGGCATCTCGGCCACTCAGGATAAGAGAGGGGAGCGGCTCGGGCTGCGGCTGAGGGCGGCAGCGCCGCGGCCCCCGCGGCTCACCCCAGGCCGCCAGGCAGTCGATCTGCAGCGGCAACTTCTCCAGGATCGGCACATGCTCGAAAGCGTCGTGCATGACGGCAGCTGCTCCGGGCCCAGCCGACGGGGAGAGGGACGCACCGCGGGAGGACCCCCCACCCTGCGCGACCGGGCGGCGCTGGGGAACGACCCTGACGGAAGCGGGTCCACCACCACCGCCGCCGGCCCACAACTCCCCACCCTTCCCAGCAGCTCCCGCGCCCGCCCCGCCGCCTCTTCCGCGCCAAGACTCCGCCCCCACGCCCTGGCGCAGCACCGCCCCCCGCGCGCTTCCCGCCCTCTCCGCGTCCCGGCAGCGCACCGGCGTGGGGGTCGGTCTCGTCGCTGCCAGGGCGGCTGCGAAAGGCATTGCGCGCCAGCCGCCCGCGAAACGAGCGCCGTCCCCGCCGGCATCGATGAGCCCGCCTCGGCTGCTGAGGGCTCGGGCACTAACGGGAAACGCGGGTCGGCACGGCCAGCACCGACGGCGGCGGGAGGTGCGCGGTGCCTGTCCCTGAGGGAACTCTGCTCCGGACAGAAAACCCTCGTGTATCTTCATACAGTCCCAGAAGGGGGTAGGCTGTAAGACTCTCAGAATCCCAGAATCATCTGGTTGGAAGAGACCTTTAAGATTATCCAGTCCAACCGTTCACCCCGCACTGCCAGGGTCCCTAGTCCATGTCCCTCAGCACCACATCCACACGTCTGTTAAATACCTCCAGGGACGGGAACTCCTCCACCTCCCTGGGCAGCCTGGTCCGATGCTTCACAACCCTTTGGGGGATCAATTTTTTTCCTAATGTCCAACTTAGATCTCCCCTGGCTCAAAGTGAAGCCATTCCCTCTCGTCCTGTCACTCGTCACATAGGAGAAGAGACCGACCTCCCCCTCGCTACAACCTCCTGTCAGGTAGCTGCAGAGAGCGATAAGGTCTCCCCTCAGCCTCCTCCAGGCTAAACAACCCCAGTTCCCTCAGCTGCTCCTCACAGGACTTGTTCCCTAGACCCTTCACCAGCTTCATTGCCCCTCTCTGGACACGCTCCAGCCCCTCTATGTCCTTCTTGGAGTGAGGGGCCCAAAACTGGACACAGTACTCAAGGTGTGGCCTCACCAGTGCAGAGCACAGGGGAACAATCACTGCCCTCCTCCTGCTGGCCACACTATTGCTGATACAAGCCAGGATGCCATTGGCCTTCTTGGCCACCTGGGCCCACTGCTGGCTCATATTCAGCTCCTGTCAACCAACCTCCCCAGGTCCTTTTCTGCTGGGCAGCTTTCCAGCCACTCTTTCCCAAGCCTGTAATGTTGCAGGAGGTTGTTGTGACCCAACTGCAGGACCCGGCACTTGACCTTATTGAACCTCATACCATTGGCCTAGGCCCATCGATCCAGCCTGTCCAGATCCCTCTGTGTTGCCTCCTGACCTTTGAGCAGATCAACACTCCCACCCAACTTGGTGTCATCATTTGACTAGTTTTGTCTTCCTACAAGAGCATTAGTACTAAAGGGGTCGGACTGCCACTTGCTAACATAAACCATAGCGGGCAGGAAAGACCCTGCATACAAAGACAAAAACCAACCAGCATAACCCGAGGAAATCAGATGAGAACAGAAAAATATCTCTTGCAAGTAAATGTCTATTTTTGAAGGTCCTAAATTTTACTGTCCTTTGAACTTGGCCAGCAAAGTTCAACCTCCAGGAAGAAATCTTTACTTGTTACCTTGTCCCTTCCAGAACAGGTCACGGTTGCATTTACTTTGGCTGTGGAGAGTCAGAACATTCTCTACTGCTGACCTAGAAGCTAAACTAACTAAACCAAACTCAAAAAGCACACGGTGCTAAGTTCTCTGAGCATCTTCACCAACAGAGATCAGTTTTAGAAAACGGGGACTGAGGACACCTTGTGCTGGGAAATCAAAGCACAGCATGGTACTCTTGCTTCCAACTTCCTTCCTGCTCAGGAGTGAAACCCTGCCAAAGCACAGAACTGTGCTAAGCCACATCCCCTTTGCAGACACCAGAACTGCAAATTGCCAAAAGTTATGGCTCAGGCATATCTGGTCTCTGGTCTCCTTGACTGAGGATTCCTATAAAAGGAACAGGAACATAGTACGAATTTAGCGACAGGAAATAGAAGTTTCGTAACACCAGGTAGTGATGACTTCACATGCAAATAGCTATAATCCATTTTTATCAGAGCGCAAATTATGCAGAGGCATTGGCCTCTTCAGGTTTTAAAAAGTAGTATACTTTTCCCTTAGTATACAACACAAATTGCCATATACAATGAAGAGGAGGATAAAAAAACCCCAAATCCAGCCCACAGACCCCTACATCTTTCTGCGGAGTAGGACAAATATACCAGTCCATACCCAGGTCTTACGATCCTGACTCACTCTGTGCCTGTCAAGCCTGTTACGTTTCTTTACCATGACCTCTTACTACTTAGTTCCTCCTTTGAGCTCCTGGCAGGAACATCTTGTCGCCCTAATGAAAAGCTGGTCAACAACATCATCTTCTTCACTATTACTTTGTTTTCAGTTTTCTGCAGAGCACGCACATGCTACAATTGCATCAGTAATATCACAGCTACTTCTCACAAATCCACACACACAGAACTAGTTGGGCAGTCTAAAAAAACTCCTCTCGATATTTGAATTCCCGGAAGATGTTTATTTTTTCTGCAATCAGAGCATTATCTCAATTAGGAACAGCTTGTGGAAGATACTTGAAGTGAGCAGCTAAATTTCCCAAAGAAAATTCAGCTTCTACACACCACTCTAGCCACTAAAAACTTATTCGGATCTCAGACCTAAGAGTAGATGTGTTTTCTCCTTTCTGCTCATCAAGTCTTCAGAGTAACCTGTATGATGTTTTAAAATGTCAATACCTGTTTTGAAAGAATGGGTATAAATCCAACTAAGTCGTCCCTGCCTACGTAATTAAAAGAAACAATCCTGAAGGATTTCTGGTTTCATGCATTCTATCAAGCTAGCCTGCTGATGAAGCTTTTCTGACAAATCATGGAGCCCACATGTCTCTAGGAGCAAAACCAGGAATTCGGAGAGGCAAAAATCTCATTAGCAGAACCAAGATTCTGAGTGAACATGCTGTCAGGGGAAGAGGCCAATGCTCCCTTGCACACATGCCTTTCACTCCTCACTCACATTTCAACTACTGCTTTTAGCCACCTCTTCTGCAGTCGTAATTGCAGCAGTAGTTGTGCGTGTGCCACAGCCGGGGTGACACTGTGGGAACTAGGCTCTGATACAAGTTCTCTGTAAGACTGCAAACAAGGAAGTCACAGCATGAGCCTGCTGCATGCTAAGAAGCAGATGGTACCTTCCAAGGATACAAAAACTCTGCCAAACAAGCAGAAAAACAAGAACAGCTAAGTAAGGGAGCAACAAGTCCCCTGTGGAATTCATGATAATTTCAAACAGTGATGGAAGCTACTACAGGGGTGGAAGGGTAGAAGGCAAAGAGGATGGCCCATGGCCCAAGACCACTGCAGTTGTAGGCTGAAAACACCACACTGGTACATTTATTTTACTCCTTAAACTATGGATGCAGTTGGGGAAACTGCTTAGAACTTTCAACCTCTGTTCAGAAATTTATGATCTGACCTATCTATATTAGCTTTTCACAGGACAGACTTCCACTCTGTTGTCAAGCTTAAGAAGAAAAAAAGCTGTTGGCATCATGCAATAAAAAGTTAAAGGTAAGTGAGGGAGCTGTGTGAAGATGTTAATACTTTCTCATGTGAGAGAACAGGTAGTAAGAAAGTGGAAGGACACAATGTAAGCCTGTCTATCCTCTTTGTCTAGCTTTTATTAAATAGCACATACAAACTACTTCTGTGCTTCCGGTAGAGAACATTTTTCCCTATTTTTCTCAAAAAACCCCCAAACAACCCCAAAAAATAGGACTTAAAAATAATAATAAAAACCCATTAAATAGCAAGTTTTGTGTAGCTTTATTTCACAAAATTTCCTCTCCCCAAAAGAACATGGAGGTAACTTTTTTCATCTATATCAGTTAAGCATAGCAAATTAGAAATGTTTTCTAATTAAAGATTCTACCTGTGGCCTAAAGGGAATGGCAGAAAAGCTGCAGCCACTCTAGCAGAGGCAGACTGAGGTTTTCCAGTCACAGCCTTTCTTCTCTGCCCATCCACTGAGGGTTAGCTGCCCCCATGGCACAGCTAGCAGAAGACACTATGCACTTGTGCCTCAGCTACTCTACTGTAAAGTGCCACATTTCAGCATAAATTGCTGATAAAGATGAACTAGAGCTAAGTTTCCAGACATTACAGGGAAATGAATGAAGTACAAGCACACGTTCACTTCTGCTGACACAGCTATGCATGAAGAACCAGAAAAGCTGACTCCCTGCACCATTCCAGCAGCAGCCATATCAGCTCCCAAGAAGCCCAGCTGTGCTGCTGCTTGCCCAGTAATTATCAGTTGTAAAGGTTATGAATCCAAATTAGAGCTTTTGTCATACAGACCACAGAGGGTTTCCATCTGTAAGTTATTGCAAGTGAAGCCTCTACAACCAAGCATAGAATAAAACCAGAACACTGTCAAAAAGCTCTTTTTCATTTGAAAAGGAGAAATAAAAAGCTATTATATAGAATAGAAATCTGTAACTTTGACTGAAACACAGTGATCTCAAGAGAACCTCTTGGCCACAGGGACCAACTGGGACAGGAAAGCCCATCATCAAATCACTTACATGGGAGGCAATTCTAAACAGACACTAGGAAGAGAACTATCCCAGCACTGTGGACTCCCATTGAAGTCTCTTTCAAGTAAGGTAAGCAGTGCTCGCACCCTCTGGAAAGCAATGCTATCTTCTCATAGAAGAGCAGCGACTTCTTGGTGGGAGATGTTACACATGCAGGGAGAAGAGTTCTGCTGAAATGACTAGTTAATATCTGCTTAACATGAGTAGTCAAGCACTTGTGGAGCACTGCTGGAGTGGGTTTGGTGATGTTTGTTTTGTTTTTTTAAAATTAAATCATGCAACACGTGGAAGGTAGGGGCAAACAATTTTTTCCAGGCATCCACCACATTGCCGGCAATGAGATGTGCCACAACAGCAAGTGTTAGCTCTATGTAGCTGTTACCTATAGGTCAATGGCATTTAAAATAGAAAATCTTTCTTACACAGTGTTATGAATAAAATTGCACTTGATTTTGTTAAAAACTCATATCACTGTAACTTTTCCAAATATTTCCTTTCTGGCATCTTAAATGTGCTTCATTAACGAGAGCTTCTCTCTAAAAACCTCTCATGTTGGACACATGACATACAACAGCAGTAAGCTATTCTCTACCAGAAGATGGGTCCATTGTTTCTTCAATGCTCATTTCTATCTGTCCCCACCCTCCCCCCAAAAAGGTACAGGCAGTTCACCTCTAAGTGTCAATTCTAACATTGAAATATAAACTCCTCAAGCAGACATTAGGAATTTTAGTTTCACAGATTAAATATTTGAAAAGTTACAGAAGGTGCTGGAATAGTACACATTTAAATTGCTTAAAAATCCAAACTTGCAGCAACTTTGTAAATTCAAATTTCCAAAAGGTTTATAATGTCCTTATGAACTCCTTCAACAGCAAGATGCCCTCATGACAATAAAGCATCAAACTTCCAAGGCTGAGATTAAGAAGCAATCAGCAGGATCCACTTGTTCCACCAAGCAACTTTAAAAGAGGCGTCTCCACTTCCAACAGCAAAAAACTACTCCTTCATTCCATTTTGGATCTTTCAAAGTGTGTAATCATTCTTTCCTGGAAAATAAAATACTCAGTGTTGTCATTTTCCCCAACAGGTTTAACATTATTCAGAAATAAGGTGTTAAGCTTTGCACATTCACGACAAATGCACGCTTGCATGTATTTTAAGTGAGGAGTCCAACTTACACAGAAGATACACCACTTTTTAGAATACATGCTTGTATTCGAAGCAGTTGTATCATGGTTGTCCCCACTATCCTTCCCCGCCTTCTACTATTTTACTGCTGCACTGGCAAGATCACAGAGTCCAGTTCTAATAAGCCAAGTCCTTCACAGCTGACTCATGACTCCTCTGGCACATCAGAAGACTAATTTGAACTGAAGATTTGTTTACTGACCTCATCTGAGTCCAGAAGAGCTGGAAGAGCACTGCAGTGGGGAAAAAAAAAAATAGTTAAGAGAATTAGAGCACCTACTGAGAGCATATTGGCCACCATTTTCAGCCTTATGTTGCACCTTAAGATTTTTAGGGCACAGGAGAACAGTAATGAAGATAGAACTTTCAATTAAACAGATGGACATTGTTCAGTTGGTAATGAAAAGCTTAGGAAAAAAAAGAATTTTAAAACTGTGAAGGTCACTGAGGATACTCCTTGGTCTCTTCTTTTTTTCTTCCTCTAATTTCTAAGTGGCCGTGAAATAAGGCACATCACTCACAGAGGAACACTGCTGAACTACACTAAAGACATTACAATATGGGACCATATTATAAGAAACACATCCCAGAAATCAAACCAGTTACACTGGTACCATAGCCTTTTCAGCTACAATAGACCTCCCATCTACTGGGAATTCATCTCTTTACAAGCCTGATCATACTTTAAAGAAGAAAAAACCTGCATGACACTACCTCAAAGTGCTCTTTCCTAGCTTATGCCAGACTAGTCCTTGTTTTCTTAAGGAAATCTTTAAAAAATAAGTACTAGAACTGGGAAAAATAAATTCAATTGGAAAATGCACTTTTTCATCCCCTTGATTTCTTGTCTTTAACTTAAAGCAGGGTTTTGTACTTAAATCCAGAGCCTCTGCTGAAACTACCTGTTCGGATTTGTGAACAGAATTAATCTGTGAACTTACGTTTTGCTATCAAAAATTTAAACACAGACAGTAACATTTTTAGGATGTAAAAATTATTGAAAGCAGAATAGATACGGAGTGCCTACAGCGCTGACTATATTGCCGGAAACATAAAAATGACTCAGACATTCCAAATAAAAGTTGAAAACTAAATGACATTATTCAGTGCTTTACATTCGGCAAGATAATCAAAGGACTCTTCAGAACACTAAGTGAAAATAGAGAGTTTGTTTGTTCTTTGTTTTCTGATTTAGTTTTAACTTCAGTGAAATGCAAACAAATCAGTCTGTAGTTTCACATTTCCAGCTGAACTTAGTATCTACTCATGTAAAGACAGCAGGCAAGTTATAAGGCATTCTAATATGTTTGTGACCCTATGCCCAAGGAACCTGCTTTTACTGTGACTATAAAAATACTTACACGTCTGTCACTGATGAAGGAACATTCTCCTCTACCCACTTCAGGTCATCCTCCTGCTAAAAGTACAGAAATTAAATGGAAAACAAGTCAGTTTTCTCAAAATGCTGTCACACGCAAGCCTTTTTCCTCTCAGCCTACTTGACAAAACCCAATGTATTTATAATGCCAGTTCAAAAAAAAACTCCAAAAAACCCCACCTTCAACTTGATTTCTGGATTACAGAAAATTCCAAGAAAAAAAACAAAAACACAAAACCAAAAACCCACCTATGACTTACTGTCAACTCTGTAACAGTCTAATGGTGACTGAAAAAAGCAGGCCCTCGGGACACTGGTTACTTACACAACCTAGTTTAGTCTCCCACAAAAGAACATTCTCTTTAGAAGTTGTAATAGGTGAAAAATTGTTATAAAAGGCACAAGACAGGTTTTGCAAAGTAAGTTAAACTCTATTGTCAGGATTTCTCATTTCTATCCGATAAACACTCTAATTCACAACACATGCACAATTGTTTCAAAGTTGGAGAACTGATATCACCTTTCTGATCCCCCTTGTACCCTAAAATAGAAGTTTTATTTTCATGTTATCCTCAGATAAGTAGTACACAGTTTCAACAAACCTTTGAGAAAAACAAAAATATTACTGCTATTATAATGAATTCCTGGGGGTTCTTTCCACTTTGAAATCTATGCATGAATTTAATGCAAAGATTGAGACATATTTTCTACCTTCTAGCTGGAAGTGAAACCACCTCTGCTTATAAGCCACGTGGAAAAAATGCAGATCTATTAAAAACGTTCCACTCAAACTATTTAGGTAGCTGCATATTAATATACATCACCTCATTCAAGTAATGAATCACAAATCTCAAAATGAGAAGTCAATTTATTTATTTAAAATATGGCTCAGCCTCCCTCTCAGCCTGACAAACTTGTTAATGTATTATCATTATCAGAATATAGTATTATATTAATTATAATGTATATATAGTATTGTATTATACAGTTTTATCTATACTGGATTGTGTAAACATTCCTAAAGAATAGACTGAATTCGAAGGCTTCCATTGCATTTACAGGAAATTAGATGAAAAACCTGTATTTACTTTCTTTTCAGAAGTACTGTGAACACATGATTCTTTGACTCACTCCCATTCTGAAGCAAACCAGGAAACTCACATTTAAAGGCTGAACACTTTGTGTGTTTGTGAGCTGCTACTAGGGGACAACCAAGAGAGATGGATTCTACATCCTTTGAATTAAGGAGGGCATACTCACAGCTTTGTTTGCTTTTACATTCCCGTTTGGTTCTTGCTTTGTACTTCTCATTTTCATTCCCTCTGAAGACAAAAGAAGGAAAAAAGTCTGAAATAACCAAACTATAATTGTTCAAAGACTGTAAGTAAAAGTGTTGAGTGTTCATTCAGAATATTTCATTAAATCCAAAGAGACTAAGACAAGTTAATCATTAAGACAATCCTTTCCCTTTGAAAGGCTTGTAGTAATTTTCCTCATGGGTGGAGTACCTGTTTTTTCATTACTTTTGCAATTTTACCTAGAAAATACCAATTTCTAGCTCTTTTATTTAAGCTAGACATCAGCAGCACAGAACTCAGACATAGTTGCCCAGAAAGGCTATGGAATCTCCATCCTTGGAGATACTCAAAAGCCATCTGGACACAGTCCTGGGCAACTTGTCCTATATGACCCTGCTTGAGCTTGGGGCTTGGACAGGATGACCTCCAGAAGTCCCTTCCAACCTCAACCATACTGAGACATATGCAACTCCCAAAA
Source organism: Bucorvus abyssinicus (assembly GCA_009769605.1). Taxonomy (NCBI): domain Eukaryota; kingdom Metazoa; phylum Chordata; class Aves; order Bucerotiformes; family Bucorvidae; genus Bucorvus; species Bucorvus abyssinicus. The sequence goes on along the minus strand of CM020042.1, from coordinate 17,259,249 downwards.
TTCATTTTACCTACTGACTGCTGACCAGCCACTTAGTTGACTCAGAAAGCTGAGAGGCAACATACATCTCCCAACCTGGCAGACAGCTAGGTATAGCTGATTTGGCAAATGCACCTTTGAGATTGCACACTCCTCCTCAGCTCATAAAAAAGTCAAACAGCACTGATATATCCCAGAAGAACTGATTTGTGGACAGACAGCAGCAGTCACCCTACCTCGTACACAGCTTATAAACAGTAGTGTTACAATAGATGAAGTAGGGATATGGGAGGCAGGGAAGAGAGAGGGTTTTATAGTAGGAGAGGGGTGACTGGAGAGAAAGATGCAATCTAGTGTTATAGAGCAGGATTCTTTCATTCATTTGCAATTTCATGAATATGTAAACATATTCATCCATATGTTTGCACTGGACATTCCTGTACTAGGCCCTAATACGGAAAACTAAGAAGATTGCAGAGTTCAGAGAACAAGTAATAAATGAAAATCCTTAAACTGGATTTTAAAAGAGAACTGCAAATTAAACCACTGCCTAGCAGCAATATCCGAGACCTATGACTTGACACAGTTAATAAAACAAAGTCCAGTGGACATGGTAAAGCAACCACAACAGCAGCATGTCATCTGAAAACTCCAAAATTAATCAGGCAACGCAAACACTAAATATAAGGCCAATGTTTTCTCTACAACTGCATAAATCAATGGCAACAGGGAGGCATTGACTCTGCTTTAATATTAATCACTTTTTGCCGGACAAGAGATCTCCCTCCACAGAGGTGTCTCTTCAACATTGAAATAAAGTGGAAAAACATTTTTCTCTTACCAAAGCTTTCCTTTAACATTGGCTCTTTCTGCTCATCATCCTCCTCCTCTTCAGACAGCGGTGAGAAAGCAAACCTTTAGGAGGGAAAGAATGAAAGCTATCTTAGAATAGTATCTCTTGCCACCCAAGAGATTCACACGACTTGATTAGTCCATGTAGTTCATTGTTTTTAAGACCTATGCTAAACTACATAATTGAAAGTTTAAGTCACTTTTTTCAGTAGTTCACCACCAGGAACAGATAGAATTTTATCCATCTGACTGCCTTACACTTACTTTTCCTCAAGACCCTATACACAATGCTTAGTATATAGCAACTAAAATCACCCACGCCATTACTACTTTGGATAAGCAAGCAAACCCAAACCCCAGTATTTTAATAAAGAGGTAAGAAAAGCTGAACCTTTGGTTGTTAGCAGATGGTCTCCACAGAATCATGATGACAAAAAGGATCATTGAAAACAATAAACGCCAGATGGCATCATCCACCCATAGCTCCTGCCAGTCCTGTCCAAAAAGAGCAACACAAAGAAAATGTTGCTAAGAGACTCCACGTCCTCAGCTCTTTCCAAGGGTGAACTACAGGCATCTGACAAAGAGGCTCATTACCCACAACAGTGCGAATGTCAGCATGTGGTATATTACTCTAGACATAACCCACAAAAAACCCTGTTCCAGAATGCCCAGTCTCACCTCTTACACTTGTAAATAAACTTGTCAAGAGGCAGCAATTGCAGAAAAAACATTCAACATAAACTCACCGACTGACAGTCCACCAGCCTGAACTTCATGGTGGTCCATATGATAAATACAATAGATGCTGCAATATTAAAACAAACAAGTTGCTTATTACTACAAAATATGCTAATGCAAATATACTACTAACAGGATTGCATTTCCCAAACAAAGGGCAAAGACCTAAACAGCAAATTCTTTGAATCCAATTAGTTCTGGAAAACAAGATACTGTTTTATTGCACTGACCTTGTATGTTAATTTAGACACAGACCAGTATATTACGCTCTTGTTTCTTCAGAGACAAGGCATAAATCAAATATGAAGTATTTAGCCAACTCCTCATCCATATTCACTATTCTTTCATCGAGCCTCCAAACTATGGTTTCATTATCAGTTGACAAATAAAGTCTACCTTAAAGTAACGGGACAACCTGATCTGCCTGAATGCCTAAGCATTCAAATCTTGACCCACAAGAGTTTCAGTGCTCAAACTATGCTCTCACCACAGTTCTAGAAGATGAGTCTTCTTTCCACTAAGGTATTTTATGATGACAAAGATCCAGGTACTGAAAGGAATTTAATCAGAGCTGCTGATTGAAGAATATGCTCTTTTTGTTTGTTTAAATAAAAAAAGCACAGTCCTTACAAGTTTTCTGCTCATTGTATGGATAGCATTTGCAAATAGATGAGGAGCTGAGCACCTGGAAGCACCACAGATTTATTCTTGAAGTGCAGTTCATCACTACTACAAACAAAAAATAATCTGAATCTGTATTCTTACAGAATACAAAGGGCATTATGTTACAATACTAACAATACTGTTTTTCCAATAATCACTCTGTTCTTCTATCTGGCCTTCAGTCATCTCACAAATCCCATAGCCAGTAATACTGTGATTTTGGCAAAAACTACCTCTGTGAAGTAAACAGCATAGAATCATAATCTTTTGCCCCCAGCAGCTTCAAGGGGGGCAAAAATGCTCTGTTAGAGGAGATGCATAAAACTACTGATCTTATTAACACCAAGACTAATAATTCACTGCCTCTGAAGTATCAACATAACACTTGGCATAGATTCACTCTTAGAAATGGATCAAATGTTAGAAATACCAAATACTTTGATAGCATTTACGGGAAGGTCACCAAACTCAAAAATCTGCGTTAGTGATGAAATGTGATCATACAGCTTGATAGACATATGATAATGGCAAATGCCCTTATTTGATAAACATAGTTTTCTGCTTACCTGCTACTGCCAAGATGAGTGTGTTGGTGAAGTGCCGATACAAAGAGAGTTTCACAACATTCCTTCGAAGTTTTAGCAGTTTCATTGTTTGAGTTAAGCTGATGAATATGTATGGCAAGTCAAGGAAAGCCTCTGAAGGGACAAGCTGGTCACAGACTTAGGAGAACACAGATCTTACAATCAACAGCTCTCCCACCCACACACTTAGCCCTCCAAAAAGGCAGACCGGACTCAAAAGGAGAAAAGTTCATCCTATGGCAAAGGTACAAAACAGCAGGGTCCATCCCTTTCATGTTTAGTCATCTACACCTAGAACACTTGACACACAAAGATGGTATCCAAGCATCTATTTTGGACTATGGCCCATTCCTCAAAAAAAGCATCAATGTGCTTCTGATAAACAGAAAATCACGTCCGAACCAGAAGTGAGTTACAATCCAGTTAGTGCATACAAGCATCTTCACCCTCTTGCCTATAATTGTATTTCCACAGTAACAAAACGAGCACTTTGGAGACACACAGGTAGGAGAGAACAGGGCCTGAAAGGGCTGGGCAGCAAGCTATTCACATTTTAAATCAATTTTGTGATCGACTTTCACTAAAAAAAACACTATATAAGGATTTTTGCTATACATGGCTTTGAGTTCGGCATTTGACAGCAGCTGCTGAAGTGACACATGATTTTTTTGGATGTAGTATGTCAAGACACTAAAAAGTTAGCACTGCCCCATTTGTCACCTACTTCAAGATGAGTTCAAATTTTACAGGAAGAGTTTTAGGTTTGATGTTGCTAAGCAACCTTCTCCCCAAAACATAAACTGAATCTGTTCTCCAAAGGCTACTGCTATGATACAGTGCTATACTGGAACAAATTAATTTCATACTTCAGCTATCAGACTGATAACAAATAGACTTAACTAGTCTATGTTCAGGAGCTGCTCTAACAGATATCTACTAGTTAACTGGTTTTCCTTGCACTGGCTGTAGCAGAAGCTTACCTGAACACTCAATTACAGAGGTTATATTAACTTTACCAGAAGTAGAAAGAACATATGCTTGAAGCTGATTTTAAAAAGTTCAGCCAAAAAGAGTCCCCCAAAACAAATTTGAAAAATAAAACCACTCCCCACCAAGTAAAATAGTGAAGGATATCCACCAGCACAGGGCAGTATCTAGGAAAGCCAGGGGAATAAAAGCCAAGGAGGCAAGATCATTCTGGGCCTGGAGACAAAGAGAGAGCCAATAAGAACAAACTGAAAAGGAAACAAAGTACAGAAGTGAGGTGGGTCAGGCTATTTTACGAGAAACCACAAATACTCCACCACAATGCTTCTGAGTTTTACTACAGAAGCAGAGGGTTTGAACCCAGAGTTTAGTCAAATGCACAGAGAGGAACTGACAATACCATGTTTTCAGTTCTCAGTTCTCCCCTAGCAAGGCAAGAAGTAGTTTAAGTCAATCTAGTACCTTTAAAATGCCTCAACAGAGGTTCCTTCGCTGCATCAACATGCTTTGGCCACTTCCATTACAGAAAATTAGCAATCAGCTTGTTAGAGATATGGTAACTAGATATTTTACGCTATCCATGGACAAATTGACTGCTGTGCTGGCAACCATGAGTTTGACTAAAAATGGCAAAAACTGCCTTTGTGTATACATCAAAAACTATCGAAGTCCCAACTGAAACAAGCAAATCACCTCTTATTCCTTTTAAGTGCAAGAGAAAAATAATAAGCTGTGAAGAAGCTTGCAACACTCTGCAGTTTATGAAAGGATATCCACAAAATAATACAGGCATCAATCATGGACAGGGCCAAGTTTGCTATCAGAGCCACAGTGTCATAGAAAAACTGAAAAAGTACCAAATATATGACATGTTAAAAACCTTATCCCAAAATACCAAAAAGAGAACAACAGAAATCTACATCCTGAGATGCACTTCTTAATGAAGCACATAGCAGCACCAAGCTGTATGTCTGTGTCTGCAACTAGCCCTACCTAATTCTAAGTATTAGACACAAGGGTCCAGGGAGAATATAGTCTGAAAGCCCGTTAATCAGAAAACTATTAGAATTATTTCAAAATACACAGAATAACATCCTCATAACTAGAGAAGACATCAAACTTAAAGTAATTGTCAATAATCCTTATCAATAATCTCAGAGTTTAACCATTTCATTGTCTCCATTCCCTTCTTTCAGCATAGACCTGGTATTCTCCCTTAGTGCGTAAGTAAAGCCGGTAGCATCTGTGGCACATGGAAAAATTCAAGCAACTACTGACCCCTGTGACTCTAAGAACACCTTCCATGCCAGAAAATAATAGATAAAGGGCTCCAGCCATAACTACTTTGTGAAGGGTTACTCCAAGGCGAGGCCTGTAGGAAAACAAAGTGAAATTCAGATTAAGTGGGGAAAAAAACCCAAGTGAAGTCATGTGAACTTGAGTCTAACATAAGGCTTGAAGCACGTGAATAAAAAGCTGTTGTGACAAGCCAATTCTAGATCTAGAAATAATTTTATTATGGTGCTCAAAGTTTACTATTCATTTTGTGTTATGGTATGATTGTAAATGAGGAAGAGATTGGTAACAGACCTGTTTCCTTGTTAACCTGTTTAGCTTTTTATAACCATTTCAGAAGTCTCAGCCCACCTGTTATTCATCAGTTCCCTCAGCACACCCACTCTTGCTAGAAGCTTCCACTACCACACAGCATATTGTTTTACCTTTGAATACAGCTGGGCACAGACCAAGGAGCAGCAGTCTTGGCAGCAGAAGCCTCCTAAAGCAGATCCCCTCACCTATCAGTGATTCTTGACCTCCCCCTCTTCTAGAAGCTCCTCCTTGCCCAGAAGGAAGGCATATAAAGCTCCCATTCCAGTCAGTGGAGTATCTCAACAGTGACTCAGAAACCTACCCAACAGGGGTATACAGGAGGGGGTGGGAAGAAGAGTAATCACCATATGCAGTTATATGTCTCTGTCTCAGCTTCACTGTTGACTAGTGAAGAAGTCTAGACCTTTACAGCACTTAACTAAAGCACCTACCTTTAAAGTAGCAAAGTACAGGAAGACAAATACTGCCCTAAGTCATTAAAAACCAACAGTGAAAAGTCTTTTTATAGAATACAACAAACCTGTAAGAATTACTCACTTGACTATCCCATATCCCAGGCTAACTATTATGACCAGAGTTCGAGCCAACGAGCGCTTCAGAGCGGAAAGCAGTTCTGCCAGTATTACTGCTCCTTGAACTACCAAAAGCAAAAAGGAGAAAGCTAGGTTATTAAAATATAATTCCTGTTTTATTAACTACTGCATGCAGTTGTAGTATAAGAGCAGACATAATTATTTTCAGAAAGTAGGCTATTACATCTCAAGTAAATTTTCGGAAAAGATATTTCACTTAGCTTAAAAAAAAAGCTACTAAAAACTTTTACATCCATAGAAAGCAGAGAGTAAATGATCCATAAAATGTTTATCCATAAGATCAGCCTGGATGATCTTCCAAACAAATCAAGCAACAAAACCTCTGTACCATGGGTGTCACCAATTAACAAAGTCATAATGAAGTCTTACTTGCAGAGTTTCATTTGCATGCATCCATCCTAAGGACTCAAAACCAGAGTCCCAAATTTTACGCGGAGCTTATCGCTTAAAATGCATTATCAGGCTATGGGCTGAATACCAAAAGTTGTCTGCAATGCTATAATGTTCAATAAGGAGTTTCAAAGTCTCTTTCCAAGGCCAATGGCAATTGTCAGAAATTAATTACAAGCTACATTTAGGAAGCCCTGTTTTAAACTTCAAGCCAGCACTACAGTGAATACTCTCCAAGATCTAGCATTTTCCATCCCTAAGACACTACACTCAGGAGCTGGAGAAAACAACAGCATTTTAGCTATAGAACACCACAGATCATCATATCCACAATACATGAAAAAATGCAGTTCCCTGATCTTTGTTTTGAAAGAATCCTCGAATAATCATATACTTAATATGCATGGCACCCCAATTTAGCATAAGCCATTAGTGCTATGCCCCATCAATTAAACTGCAACCTGCAATTGCTACCTACCAGATTCCCCTGTGTAGCGGATATTCTGGAACTCTGCATAGAAAACTGCTTTCTCGAGCATTCCCAGGAAGATAACAGCACCAATCCAGAACTGGATCCTCAGAAGATCTCGCCAGTAACAGGCTGACCATGCAAGCCATAGAACCCCGAAGAATACGTACACAATACACATCACCATGAAAAACTATTGCACAAAAAGAAGCAAGAAATAGGAACCTTAGACACAGAAAAATCACTTCCTTGTTTCCATTCCACAGCTGTAAGACAGCTTTATTTTATCCCTGAGTATAGCAAGTCCTGAAGTTTTTATAGATATATATCTAAATAAAAGTGCCTAGAAACAAGCATTGCTTCATTTGTCTTCTCTGGATTCTTTTATAGTGACAGCTTAATTTCTCATGGACAACAAAGGGAATCAGAGTAATTGAATTTCTGAGCAATTTCCCTCTTGAAGAGCAGTCTGCCAATTTATTCACAGGCAGCTTTTCTAAGATATCAAATGCTACAAGCTTTTAAAAACTCAGATAAGAGCTCAGGCAAATCATCAAGTACTAGAAAGCCTGCTCCTTCTCTACATTTTTTCTATTACTAACTTCATCATACCTTTACAGTACTCTGCAAATAAACTTAAAGTCACCTTTACACACCATTCCACAGAACAGAGAAAAAAACTGATGGTTGTAATCCTTCTGTTCAAATAATTTGACAACTTCTTTCAAAAGTTAATTTTCAATACACTCAGTTTTTGACCAAGCCTTAGGTCAGCCAAAAATGTGGAATGAAAAAAGAAACCCAGCTATTCATTTAAATTATTATAATTTTGCCTTTTTGTTTTTTTCAGTCCAGTGTTACTTGCTTCAGAAGAACTTTCAGGGTGTTTGACTTGACAAACAATAAGCTTGACAATGCTACTCAGTGCTAAATTTTCTAAATGACAGCACCATACCAGAGCAAGTTAAGTTTTCAAAAAGAACACTAAGATTAAGAAGAGCAATAAGAAGGAGAAAGTAAGACATTAAATAAACAGCAGGAAGTGCTTAGCCAAAGTATAGGACACTAATAATCAAGCAGTCTCCTCTTGCACAAGGTAGATTTCTTTTTAAACCAAGCAAGCATTGAAGTTAGCTGCACAATCCATTCAAACTTTCACAAACTGAAAACACCGTCCTTAGGAGAATAGCTTACTGATCCTTACAGATTTTCATGTCTAACTAATCCATGCAGTTCAAATGGTAAGGACCTAAGCATTCTAGTTCACATTCAGATGCTCCATTACAGCCACATTTAGAGATAGACCTTTTTCTGGACCTAGTATGAATAACTAGTGAAATACATGTCAATAGAGCTGCTGCAGGCTCTTTACTTCTGCAGGAAGTAACATGTGTCTCAGAAATGCAGCCAGGCTCTCCTATTTGCAGGCCACCTTTGCCTATACAATCAGGCTAGAGACCTTGTATATTGATCTCCAGCTGAAGTCTAACTACACTATATAAATATTTAAGTTCCTTTATTTTCTTCTTGACAGAGGCAACCAAGTCAAACAACTGCTTTGAAGAAGGGGATTAGCCCTTTGTAGTTCAGTTATGCTTTCACTGTTAAGCAGTATTAAGGACCTCCGCACAGAGTTTAAGACAGCTGGTGGAAGAAGGAAGATTAAGCTGTAAAAGAACAAAGAAAACAGTGACAAATGAAAGGGTAGCTGTAAACAAAAGCATAGAATAGCAAATTTTCAAAGATACAAGCTAAGGAGGAAAACAGCATCAGTAAAACTGCTCCGTTTAGAGCCAATGATACTGATAACTTTTGGAACTACTAATTGACAGGCATCAAGTCAAACAATCCACAGAAGAACATTAGTGGCATATGCAAACGTCTGAAATCTACATTTGTTTTCCCTACCCTTATTTAGTAAAAAAAAAAAAAACAAACCCCAAGGAAACCCAAACAACAAAACCAAACCAAAACACATCCTTTGCTAAATTATTTTTTCTGAGACACTGGCTTTCTGTTTCCTAAAGTATGGTAGAAGAGTATTTAATTGAGATTCAAATCAACTGACAACTTTATAGGTCAAAGAAAAGCTGTTTTACTTACAATCATCAGAGGATAGTCTGCAAGTGAGAGATACTCATACGGCCCCTTCAGTTCTACTGTCACTGTCAAAAGACAATCCAATAACCAAATTGAACAAGACCCAAAAGGAAGAAGCCAGGATAAAGTACTTAACTGATTTTCACTCAAGTGTAAAGAAATTCCAAATCTTCACATAGCTTTTCAATCTAACTTGTACTTTCGATTAAAGAAAGTTAAGACTCATAACACACTCGGCTAAAAGCACGTAATTAAAATTACTCACTCCATTACCAAGTAACTCATGGTAAAACTTAATTTGTGCTGGAGATTGGTGTGTAACAAGAGAGCTCAGAAACACATGTAAGTTAACTTTTTAAGGGGATTTTCAAACTTAAAAGAAGTTTGTTTAGGTAATCAATGCACTGTAGTGCAACGTAATATAATTTCAAGGTAACAATTACAATCTTTGTATTCTACATGATTTGAGCGTATTACTATAAATCACTGTGTTGGTCTCGACACATCTGAAACACAACACCAAGGCTCAAAATTGATCTGCTTGGGACTCTTCTTTATTCCATCATTAAACTGACAGACCAACAGCATCTTCAAGACATTAACCATCACCTGTTTTCTTATCATAAAGACAGAGTTGCAGAACTTAACATCTATGTGAGGTGAAAGATAGCATCTTAAGAAATTGATCCATACAGTATAGAAGTACCTTAGAATAAACTCAGACTGGTATACATAAAAAATAGTGCTATATTTTTAGCTTACTGTATAAACAGCTATCTTACTTGTAAAGGACTTATTTTGGTTCAAGGAAGGTGGTGTTTTCTCCAGTCTTTTATCTTTGGTAGTAGAATCCTTTGCAGTTATGATTCCAATTTGTACAATAAATATATATGGCCCATCTCGCCAGGTTTTGATAACAGCATTCATTGCCTGAAAATAAAATATCTACATGTAGACAGTGCATAGTCAAGAAGACACAAAAAAGACAGAAGGAGACTTGCCATACATGGGGTTATCTTCAATGTAAAAATATAGTTCATCTCTTCCCAGGCCTAAAACTTCTAAGTAAATATTTTACACATAAATTTTAAAACTATGTCTTAGACATAACACTTAAAATTCAGTTGTTTGAAATCAGAAGAATCCTCAAAGACCTGGGAGGTGGATCAGGGCTTATTTGCAAATTTAACTGCAAAAGTCGTCTCAAAGTTACTGCAAAAGCTACAAAGAATTCAGCAAAGCATCCTATTCCTTGTTTTCAGTCTAGAAACATTAGGACTGTTGCAGAGATACTTCTGTCCTCCTGAAATCAATTGTCTGGCACCAGCACGACTACATATAACTCAGCTCCCTGGTGAAGACTGAATTTTACAATGTAAGATAGAAGAGGTATCTGAGAGTAAAAAATTTCAATAGTAGTCATTTGCTGTGGAAACTACTATTGCCCCTGCAACAACTCTCATACCTGTAAGACTCAAACCCTGCCAATGAACAGAAGCAGCTTGCCCAGATAAATATTTGCAGCATAAAACAAATGAGAGATTTGTTTGAGTTCAGGCATACAAAACTGTTAATTCCACAACTGAAACTCATCTCAGAAATGGCAATATTTACCAAGAGCTTTAAGGTCAAAACGAAGGCTATCTACGTGTACGCCACTCGCGTGACCACTGCAGAACTACCACAAAAACTTTTCGTGTAATGGCCTCTCCAAGAAAATTTCAGTATTAAGGGCATGCATTTCTTGTAAGAAGCCTCCTGACTACAAGACCTAAAGCCAATAGAATTTTATGTATTAAAAAAAAAAAAAAAGATTTTATACTGATATTGACTGAAATTAAAAGACTTAGTTAAAACCACAGTAAATTTAAAAGAAATGGATTTTTTTTTTTAATGCACCAATTTTCCTTTAAAGTACCTCCATCTCTTGCTGCATTGATTCCTTATTTAACAATCACATGCACAGCTATTTACTTGTTAACTTTAAGGTAACTGCCCTGTAAAGTACACAGGAAGTTAAAAAACTTTTTCTTTGTTGGCATCCAGGACATTCAATTTGAAGTTATTTTGACAATTGTTCATGGTTAAGGCTTGAACATAACATATAGTAACAGATTTGAAAATCAAAAGTAATCACTCATTACATACATTTTAAGATTGATTAGTTAAAGATGAAACAAATATAATCTTAGTCACAGATTTAAAACAGATCCTATCGATGATTTTTTTAATTACTATGAAAAAGAAAATTTATTTTTTAATTTATATCATCAGTTTGAATGTATAAGTTCTATATTGCAAATATAGAAGCAGCATTTACTCTGATTTAACAAAACCTGTTTTTCCACAGGGTGCTACCTAATTTCAAGCTAAAAAAAACCCCAGGTGTCAAAAAACAGAGAATTGAACCATCCTATAAGTGCTACAGTAATTCTAATAAAAAAAAATTTAAAAATCAAGACTGCTGGATTCTAAGCCACGTTTAAATTCAATATACATACGGTTTTATCTGCTATTATTGTGTGATTTCCTCCACTCTCCTTCTTCTCTTTTAAGCCCTTAAAGAAAAACAGAAAAATGGATAAATCAATACTAGAAAACAATCTCTTCCATGCCTACACTCACTTATTATACGGAAGAAAACAAATTACCTCTTGTTTCTCAGGTGAAAGAGGCTCTGGATGAACAAATTCTTTATAGAAAATCTGCACGATATAAGAAAAGTACAGCATTTATAAGCACTTTATATTAATATGACATTACCAGTACAGCTTCAGTAAACTTGATTATAAAGATTATACAGCTCTGAACAGCTGTATTGGAGAGCTTTCATTTTTCTAAATCAAACAACCATCCATTTGTAGAGGGAGTCTTGAATACTTAGATTAATATCTTGTCATTTGAGAGTTGAGAGGTGTCTATTATTAGAACTGGACCCACAGGCATGGCAGTAGTGAAGTTAATTTTATTTTCCAATATGAATCTGTTGAGTATTTCCATTACTAGATGATGTCTACATAGACCGGGACAGGATTTGGAGATTTCTGTCTTAGCCTATGCAAAAAAAGTCCCTAGATGAGTGGGTGTCTATTGGAGATCCAGATTTTGCCAACTCTCCCAAAGTATGGTGACTTGTAATCTAGTGAAACTGCTATACCACAGAAAAAAGCTGATCAAAAGGAAAAATTCCTGTGAAATTTCAGAAATTAATATCTGAGAGGAGTATCTTTTGTTAAAATTTCAGTAGACTTTTCAAAGGAATTGGAGGAAAAGCCACTTAAAGACTTTTAAAACCCCAGTTTCACCAACCTGAACATTCAGTTAAGATGCTCGAGTTCACATTACACAATTAAACCCACAAGATATCTTCTATAAAAAGAAGTAAAAGTAGAACTGACACTTCTCATATTATTAAACATAAAAATCAGGCAGCATACAGATTATTTTGTTATAAAAGCCTTTCAAGCCATCTACACTTATAAGAGGAATTAGAGGTATGCAACAGATTATTAAAAATATTTTTCAAGTCACCTTTAGGCATGTTTTTTTTCTTAAAACAAACAAAAAACCAACAACACTAGGTTCAACAGTTATAAGACATTTCCCAGTATTCTCTATCCTCAACACTTTGTCTGAAACAGGAATGGCTGAATATAGATTGCAACACTGCACAATTTGCCTTGAATTCTTAAATAAGTACACCATTAAGAGTGTTTTGTTGAGACTGTCATTATGTTGGAACTGCACAGCTTCGCCCCGAGATATACAGATCATGTAGAGCCTAGGTTTGCACATTACCTCCCTATGCTGTTTTGCATTGCCTCCTCTCTTCCATTTGATTTGTTTCAAACACGTTTTAGCACTACTTATTTTTCATTTTTAATCTGATATCAGTGTTTAAGTAATACATTTCTCAACATTCTTTCATTTCCGTTATTACAAATGAAGATTATCTGAAAATAAATGTTAGTCCTTTATCAACCCAAATTGAGAGGGAGCTTCATGCCAGAGATTCACGCTTCTACTCAACTAGTAGTAGTCTTCTGTAAGTGAAAAAAATTCAGAACCCAGAACCACAAGCAAAAAGAAGGACTGAACTTTACAGTGGTTTAGGTCTTTCCCCCTCCTCGCTAACAGTGGGACAGAATTAAAGGAAAATTAAGAAACCATCACTACAGTTTGGCTGTCATTAAACAGATCAAAACAAGTACCCTCCAACCTACAGTTATACTTACATAGGACGCTAAGATATCTAACAGGAACTATCTGTTAGTAGCATATTCTGCATATTGTATAAGAGAACAGAGCAAACAGTGAAGTACCTGAGGCCTGAAAAGCTCAGAGCAATTTGAAAAAACGAGGGAAGTTGTGGCATAGTATCCTGACCAACCCGGATGCTCTTCAGACGTAGCCCCAAAGTAGGAGTCTGCCTGTTCATCCTGCCAAACATACAATAGAACTTATGTTACCATCCAGTACATCAAATGGTTTATCACAGTAGGCAGCTGCAAGACTTGGAGAGCGCTATAACTTCCCTCTGCACACACTCCTGAACAGAATTTAATAGGACAAAGGCCATCAAGACCACAAAAGACCATAAAAATGAGGGGAAAAATCGGGGGCCAAAAAAACCCCAAACCATACAGGCTTTGAGGAAGAATTAATACCAAATTAAAAAACATAACAATCCTAGTATTCCTATAGTGGAGGTACAGCAGCCAGCATAAATCAGTCTACACAAACTCTACATTATTAAAGACTTCAGCACTGTATTAGGTTAGTAGTTACAACTGTCATAATTAATATTTTAAGTAAACGTGGAAAAGGTGTTACATAGTAATAATTTTGTTCTACCATATTTGATAGAAACATTACACATTTTGTATAAATTGCTAATACTTGCAGTGTGCGTCCATAAAGAACATAATTTAGACTAAACATTAAAATACTTGATTTTTTTCTATTTGCTCTCATTAAGCATTGTTGTAAATAATATCTACTATAAACTCACACACTTCAGTTTAGAGTCGATGCACTTATTTAAGCTTCTGGGTTTAGAAGAATTCTGACAAACACTTCCACCTTACTCAAAACCCAGGAAAGTCAGTGATTTCAGAAAGCTTGGATCAATCCCATTCCCAATGGTGCAGAGATTTATCTCCCAATGGAGGAGTACGTCTTTTAGGCCCAAAGCACAATGAGGATGCAAGTGAGACATCTCCAATCACCTCACCCCATCTGCTTACTCCTAAAAATCATAACCCATGTTTTTTTCTACGCAATTCTTACCCCAAAGTTGAAGACTTCATTGTAGCAATCAGAATATCTTAAGTACCAAGTAACATTGTAATGTTGGGAGGGATCGCAAGTTTTTTCATCCCCTTCAACTAAAAAAAAAAAAAGGAAAAAAACAGGTAACATGTAAAACTAAATTTATTTTAAACACAAAACTGAAAGTAAAACAGTAGAAAAACATTTTCCTGAAGTAATCCATTATTGTTCAGTGAAAGAAGGAAGCATGTAGAAAACAGAATTCCATTATAACAGTACACAATTCTATTCAAGAGCTGAAGATCATGTGGAAACCTCTTGTTCAAGACAATCAAGAATACTTCAGCAGCTGCAAATACCAAATAAGAGAACAGCAGTGACTCCCAGTGATTCCAATACATAAAACGGTTTCCCTTTCCAAGATATGTGGCACATATAGCAGGTAGAGAAAGCTAAGAACAGGTTAATACCAAGGGTAATTTGCACAGATAATTTAAATATGCTAATACCATCACCAAGAAAATAAATAAAAAGATAAGATTTTGCAAGTGAACATCCACTCCCCCAAACTCCCAAAAGACAAGTCATATATACATTAGCTCACTCTGTCAAAGCTACGATGCTACCTAACAGCAAAAAAGACAACTTTCCACTTTGATTTATTACAGAACACACACAAAAAGTGAAACAAAAAGTGAATTTGACATTAAGAAGGTAAGCTTCACCTGTAAGCAAAAATTCAGTGTCTTGGAAGAGCCATTTAGATGATTACGTTTGGGTTTTGTCAGTCAACAGATGGGAAAACTCTTTTGAATTGACCACATGTTTTTAGTGGCTAAGAAGTCCCCACACAGGCAACATTCATCTCAGGGTAAAGAGAATGTGTTCCCACAAATTTGTTATATGTACAGAGCTTTTAATTCATGTTTCCATACTGACCACTGCAGGTAAAAAATGCAATTAGAAAAAAGACCCCGCCATGGAGTCTTAGCCGACTAATCCCACTTTAAACCACACGACTACTAAAGTGGGTATATACCAAAGATTAAAAAAGTGATGCAATCACTGAAAAAAATCATTATGACATCTTCTAGTAAGCATGAAAACAAGGCATACATTCTCCATATAGACCTAGATGTTGCAGAGGGCACAACAAAGAAATTAAGCAACACAAGCACTACAGTGACATAGGTAGATGGCAAATCCTTAGAAGACAAAGGCTCATCCGATAAAATTCATTGAATGAGGAACATCTCAAAAAAAGTGCTACCAAAAAATAGGAGGGATTCAAAAATACCTTTTAAGATATTAAAATAAATACGATTATTGAATATGTTCAGCAGTTTCACCAACTGGTAAAACAGGTCATGACTAGAACAATCCGCCAATAGCTGCAAACATCAAAATTAAAGAAACCTTAAGAAGGAAGTACTCTAAAAGACAGGAAAGGCATCCATGGCGCTTACTGAATTCAGCAACATGGAAATCTAAGTTCCTTAGCCTTCAAACAAAACCAGCAACATTCAACTCAAATGCAGCCTTTGTACTCATTTACAGAGACCAGGATTTCTACCATGATCCTAGATAGGAAACCAGATGCTTTCTAGAATAGCACTTAAGTAGTAGATAAAAATAAATTCATTATTGACAATACTAAACACAAGTGGCAGTCTTCCCACTCAGAAAGCATCAGACCAATACACCACACACATACACAAAAAAAACCCCCATAAAACAAGAAGGGGAAAGAAAAAGGAAGATGAGGTAGAGATGCAGGTGCTCACCACAAACATGAACAACCATATTTGGTAAGAAAGGCCGAGTTGTCCACACAAACATAAGGGCAGATGGAAGAGGCAACAGATGGCGACAGAAGACACCAGATTCCACACAGACACAGGCAGAAAAGAAACAATACGTAAAGCTTCCCAGTATCAGATGCAGTTTAAATATCATCTAGGCTGAAGTTAAGTTCCTAGCCTTTGTTTCTTCCTCTTTCAGTGATTCATTATCTAAATTCATATAAATCTTTTAATTACACTAGTATGTAAAACAGGTGTCTTCACTAAAGAATTTTAAGGTTTAATGCCTGTTTAAAGCCTGGGAGCACAGTGTAGCTGAAGCTCAAGTCAGGAGCCAGGGGATCGAAATCTTACTGCCAGATCTGCCTTGTAACAAACAACTTGTATTTTCTCCACGCTTTGGTTCCATCCTTCTCTTGGTTATTTCAGCTGTACACCTCATGATAAGACTTCCAATCCCTTCGCTGCAGGGACCCACATCTTAGATGTCACATTAGCATGAATACACTATTTCTATTAAACTTTAGGTTTTCTTGTCTAACACCTACCAAAGCTCCAAATGCCCTTTCAAGCCTCCTCGCCTTTTCCTCAAGCATCAGATTTCTACATTTTGATTCTGCAGCTGCACACTTGCAATTGTCTCACTGTAAGATGTAAAACTCAGCATTTGAGCTACACTTGACAAGTGAGAAAACCTTAACCCTGACACAACGGATCTTCACTAATAACCAACCGCTCTAATACTAGCCTCCGCTTTCAGATTCGTGTGGGATTAATGGAGGCACTTTAACAAACTCCCTTTGAAACGCTGTCC
Organism: Bucorvus abyssinicus; assembly: GCA_009769605.1. Lineage (NCBI taxonomy): Eukaryota > Metazoa > Chordata > Aves > Bucerotiformes > Bucorvidae > Bucorvus > Bucorvus abyssinicus. Next base: position 17,242,393 of record CM020042.1, on the reverse strand, counting down.
CAAGGAGGGCAGATATCTGAAACTAAACCTGAAAAACAATAAGGTAAGTACTAAATATAATAGAGCAATATACAAGTTCATCAAGAAGCATCAGCTAATCCTAATGATACCTTATTTTTCTCAGTTAAAGAAAGAGCACAATCATTGCAGCAACTAAGTCTTGAAGTGACAAAGACACAGATTCCACTAATTGTCTCTAAAGTGACTTTTATTACGTCATTTGACATGAGTGCAGAAAGGCATTCACAGGCATTGCACCTGTATAACCACCCAGTTAGCAGCTAGAGATCAAACAGCTTTCCTCACTCCGTAAGAACCCCTCAAAGCGCTCAAAGTGCATGGGAAGGATTTCTAGTCTTTCTAAATCAGCTAGTCACTTCCACAAGTCACCTACATCATCTCATTATCATCTAATTCCTGTCCTCATGTTCGCAGGTAAGAGGGTATTTTACAGAAACTTTTCTTTGAGCAGTAACCTCCATAATCCATAACCCTGGCCAGATCAGCAAAGTGCAAAAGAACAAACAGGATGGTTGCAGACATATTTGCTCTGTAGCACACGTACGCTGCTATCCGAAGAAAACAGCTCTCAGGAAAGCTCTGCCACAAGCGTGCAACGACATTCCCATACCACTCCCACAAGCACCCAGCTAAAAAGGAACAGGGCTTCAAAAAGCACTGCCTCCTGCACACTGCCATCAGTCACCCCACAATATAAACAGCCCCTGTCCCAGTCAGCACCAGATCGCCCAGTCAGAGGAATTTAGCACATCTTAAACAGGGAAAGAACACCTCACAGTAAGGCTCAGCACATTCCATGCCTGATGATTACCCACTATCTGAAATGAAGTGATGCTCCCATTGCCCATCCTGCCCCCTCCACAGAGGGCCTGAACGGAGCCATTCATTTCTGCCACAGTCTAACAGATCACAACAGTGAAGCTTCAAGGCTGTTAACACACCCAACCATATCAGAGCTATGGCTTTCATGCAGTGCTAGATTAGCTGTCACCACAACGAGTGCAGTTAAACAGTTCACATTGTTTTGAGTCCCAATCGTTAAAGTGGGGGTGGGGTTTGTCCTCAAACAGCAGAGAGAGCAAGTTAATCCCTTGTAACCACTCACATCTCAGGAAAATGGTGGTGTTGCTGAAGAGAATCTTCCCAAAGTTAAACTTCTTCCCCTGCAAAGGCACAAAAAAGTGAGAGATATTAGTATGCTTAGTGTCACTGAGCTTAAGTAAACATCATCTTCCACTCTAAGTTTTAAGTCAATACAGCAATGAAAGCTAACACCAGATCAGGAGTCAGCCTTACTGGATTTTCCAGTCATGCTTCACCGCCCCTCCACCTACTCTTAAAGATGGCTTGTGAGGCCTGGGGCTTTCTGTTCTGCAAAACTGAAACAATTTAATCGACACTTGTTGAAATGATTAGCATTTTCTTGATAAGATCTAGACTATCCAACCAGAAAAAAATTTCTGTTCTAAGAATCAACAGGAGTGTTCACTCAGATCCTTTAATTTCGTTCCTGAAGCTCAAGAGCCTCACAAAAAGTGAATGTATTACTCCCTTCCACAGCCTGGTAAAGGCATGCTTAATGCAAGGCAAAACAGCTTTTCACCACACAACTTCAAACACGCACAGCGTAACGGAAGCGCTGGAAATCCCTTCACCTCCCCAGAGGCAAACATCTTTCTCGGTTCGGCGTTTCAGGGCCCCAGATCTTCCGACGCGAGGCCCCAGCAGAGCCCGACGGTGGGACCGCCGGCCCAGCCGCACGGGGGGCGCGGAGCGCGCTCTTCCCATCCAGGCTACATCGCAGCCGGGCCCCAGCCGGGGAGGCTGCCTTCCTCCTCATAGGGGCCGGGCTCTCTCCGCCGCCCACCGAGACTATTTCCCGCATTTCCCCTGTCGCCACCGCCGACCCGCCAAAGGGGGCTCAAGCCTGGCAGTGGGCCTCGGCAGCGCGGCAGGAGGCGCGACGCGGCGCCGCGCTCTCGCACCAGCCTCTCCGGTGCGGTCAGGCTCCACACAGGCGCGGCCCGGGAACGGACCTTCCCGGCCCCAAGCCCCAAGCCCCAGGCCCCAGGCCGGACCGCAGAACAGCAGGCAGGACAGGCCGCGGACTCGCGCGGCGGCCCGGCCGCCCTCCCCACACTCACCATGAGCACTGGGAGCCGCCATTTGGAGCGCTGCCCGGCGCCCACCGCGCCCGCCAGCAGCAGCACCGCCAGCAGCCGCAGCAGCACGGCCTCAGGCCGCCGCCGCCACCTCCCGAAACGCGGCGCCGCCGCCATCGTGCGCACGGAGAGCGCAGCCGCGCCTCTTCCGCTCCCCTTCTGCTCCTCGCGGAGGGACGCGGATGTCGTTGGCAGGCGGGACCGGCGCGGGGGGCGGAGTCGCGCCTCGGCTGGGCCTGGGTTGTCACCGCCCCCGGGTGCCAATCGCCGGCCCCGCTGCGCTCGGAGTCCAGCCGCTTAGGCGGTGGTTGAGAGCTGCGCCGGGGCCTGCGGCACCTGCTGCGAGCGAGGCGAGGCCGCTACGGGAGGAGCGTCCCCGCTCCCCCAGCTCTCGGCCGTCCCTCTGGGCAGCACTCGAGGCCCTCTCGCGGCCGGCGGGCGGTCAGCCCTTCTCGCCGTCAGCGGCCGCTCGGGGCGGGTCCGCCATGGAGGCGGTCACGCTGGGGGAAGTCAGGTAACGCTGCCCGGTAGCAGCTCTTTAGCCGGCCCTCTCCTCGCTCCCGGTGTTGTCGGGGTGGCTTCACAGCTTTGCGCGGGGAGAAGCGGAGTGCGGGCCCGGCCCCAGCAAGAGCCCAGAAGACGGCCGGGAGTGAGGAGCAGGCCTGTGGGGCCGTGGCGGTGCTTGTCCCCGCCGCCCCTGCCGGGGCAAACCCTTGCGTAGCTGGTCGCGGAGGGGCTGTGGCGAGCAGAGAGCAGGTTTCACAACGCAGAGGATAGTTCGGGTGCAGGCTGCACCGCTGGAAGATAGGGGGGTTGCACGGTGTTAAATACGGGAACAGAGTCCCTCAGACCTGGTGCAAAGACCTGGAAGTGCCTGTGTATGTATTTTATATGTTGCATGGATGTATTTAATAACTATTTTATAAGCATCAGCTCCTTGTCTGTACTTACATCTTATTCTCGTCCATGTGTGTCTGAACTCGGCACATTCTGGGAAGTATTTTGATGATAGACACTACTGGCAGCCCATTTCTTCAGGGAAGCCAAAAATTCAGTGTTGTGTGATTAAACGTTACCTCAGTCCTAGAAATAACACGGAGCTGTCAGCGGTTTTCAGCTGCTATCAGAAGCCTCCCTCCCATGTCGGTCACACTGCAGGTAGAAGAGAAGGGTGCAAAGTTTCTCCTTTTCTGCCAATCCTGCCTCTTTCTCTGTTCTTATTACTGGAACGTAATATTTAACTAGAAGGACTGCAGGGAGAGATCTAACTTTAAAATGCAAAGCCCCAAGAAGTCACTCATGCTGAAATTCAGCTGTTAGTCACAGATTCAACTGTTTGTCAAAATTTTCAAAGTTTAAAAGAAAATGGGTTAGCATAGAACTAAGTGTATAAGAAATTCTTCCCATGTCCAAACACAGTAGTTCAAAGTCCAACACATTTTATGTCACCACAGTTGTCTGCATTCTCTTTTATCCCTCTTGAGGAGGACCCCCATCATCTGATCATTCAGCAGGTGTTTGGTGAACTCATTTAAACATTTTCTTTATCTGCTTTTTCTAGTGTCCAAGATGAGGCTGTGGGCAAAAGCGCCTTTAAGGAATGCAACCAGATGGCTTTTTACAGGTAAAGAGAAGTAGTAGTGTAGAGTTTGTTTTTTTAAAAAAAAATGGTAATATTAAAAGGTACAGGAAGTAGTTACACATTGACTTTTAATCACAGCAAGTCTGCTGCTTTCAGGATTAATCTTTCAAAGTAAGTGTTCCACTCACCTGTCAGCAAGCAATAATCAGCATATTTTAAAAGATGGAATCTTGCATCCAAAACCTTTTCTGTTAAAATTTAAGAGTCAGCCCTCTCATCTGACAAAGCCTCAGCAATATTTTAACCATAGGTACACTCATGCTGGTTTTTTTCTTGATACGTACATTTCTTGAATATATGTAGTTCAAAACAGAATTCTCAATAGAAATAATTAGTCTGTGGCAATAGCATACATGATTACTGTCCTGTGGAACAAGTATTTTGGACAGACTTCTGCATCAAATCTAAATTCTGGCTCGTTAGTCTCTAGCGATCCTTCTCCCATTTCTAACTGAGATACCTTTCCGCTACCTTTTTTTTTCCCTCCCATCCTCCATTGTCTTATATCCCCTGTTGCCTGAGTGAAAGGAACGATTGCCCAGTGTTACACCAATCAGTCACTGATGTACTGGGTTACAGTTTCAGATATTAATTTCTGTTCTGCAGGAAATTATGTTCAGAAAACCCCAAAAGACATTTGGCAATGGGATCGGGACTCCTTCCTCTTTTCACAGTGGCTTTTTCTAGCCCATTGCCATTTTATCTTAAGGGATCTCATTTCGCAGCAGGAGGTTGCCACACCTTGGCAAGCATCAGATCCTGTCATTGCTCTGCTTTTAAAAGGAGTCCTTTATCTGATTGCTCGCATTTGTGCAATTTTTGTTTGCAAGGAAACAAAAGTCTGTTTATTGATGAAGAAGCTTCCCTTTAAGGTAGCCTCCAAGACACTTACCTTCAAGTAGTTCATAAAACCTCGGCTCAGCAAGGAGCATTCTACAAACATTTGAAAGAGCCTCTCTTTCTCTGTCCTAAACACATCATCAAGGCCAAAAGCTCTAGTCAAAACTCTGTAGTCAGCAGGTTTGTTGAAAAACAATTTCCTCGGCGTGTATTCAGGAGGTTACAAATTACAAGCGTACTGCTTCATCACCACAGAATATAGAAGCTGTTCACGAGGGGATTGCAGACCAAGCAAAGGTATATGACAGAAAATGAAAAACAGATTGTTGAGCTGGAATTTTTTGAATTAAGACTATTATTTTTTTAAAAAACCCTATAGAGTGGTGATGGATGACCAAACCCCTCTAATATTTCATTCATAAACATGTATGTGTGCTCAGAACTATATTCCTTCTTTTTACTCTCGACTTGAAGCACTGATCATAATTTTATTTGAAAAATTTCAAGACAAAATTAAGTAAACATTTCTAGCAATGTTATGTTCCTCTGTGTGATACAAGCCACAACAATTACGGAGACCAAAATAATGTTCTGTCTTGACAGGCGTCAGAAACTTCTACGTCCTGGAAAATCTTTGTATCGAGCAGTGTTGGATTCAGTCACATTAAGTGATGAGAATGTCAAATTTCAAATTATTCATGAGGAGAATAAGGTGAGAACCCACCTAGCATAAAAGTGTGCTTACAGAAAGAGCAGTGAATATTATCAGGAAGTCTGATAATATTTGCTGCTTTTGAGATTCTTCAGTGATAGATATTTAAGATATGATGCAAAGTATCAGCCTAAAGATGTCCTTACTGGACAGGATTTATTTGACAGCTTGAGACTGCAAGGAGAATTTAAAGAAAAATCTTTAATGATTTTATGAAAAACCTGAATAGAACTATTTTTATCTGAAAAAAAAATGTTTTTAATTCAAAGTTTTCTGCACTATTCCAAAATCATAAATACATTTTCTGTAATGGAATAAGAAGACCTATGTTCCAGCACCACCCAACCATACGTTTGTATTCCTATGTTTGTTCAAAGGCAGTTTTTTGTGAAAAAGAAGTCTTCTTCACATTGAAGAAGACAGCCAGAAAGAAGGGTGTCTTCGGTTTCTCTAATGGTGTAGGAGCTAGCACTTTCAGTCAGGGAATAGGCAACCTTACCTGTCCTCAGATTATGGGGGTTTGGAACTACAACTTTCTTCCACACTTTAAGCATCACACTATGTAGATGTGCTGCATAAATGTATTTTCTGCCTCTCTGTTAATCCTGACCTTCTTTGCAGTCAGCACAGAAAAAGGAACCTATTTTTTGTCTAGATTTTAAGGTATGTGAAAGACTGAAGGTTCTGTGGTTTCCTAGACTATTCAGGGGTTTATAGCAACATGGCATAATGTAAAATATTTCCTAGGAAGCAAGATCTAGAACTCCAAGTGAATCTTTTCTCTTACCTAGTCTCCCTCTGCTATTATGGCGATCTCGTTCTTTCTTGCCTTTGAAGAGAGCAGGGCTGATTGGCTTCCAGGTAGAGAGAAAAGGTATCACGCCAAAATTCTTCGGCCAGTTTTGTGTCTCACAGGATGAGAGATTAAGAAAGGAAAAAGCAAAAAAATCAGAGTGGTGATGTAGGGATCCTCCAGGGAGGAAAAATTAGTCATTTGCATGAGCTAGAACAGAGTGACTTCCCAGTTCCCTGAACTCTAAAATAGCAAGGTACAGTGGGTACGGCAGTATTATGCATTTTCTTTAGGCGTCTTTCTGACACAGTATATCAGTGTCAGCACCACTGTGAACACTAATGAACAAAAACGCTGAAGTTTTTGTAAAAAGCCCACACTCAGAAGTATCCCATTCTTACATTGACAGCACAGTAGTGAAATTGCCCAGACTTTGAGATTAAGAATACTACACCTGTTTTCCATGCTACTTGTGGGGAGAGCTGCAAAATACTAGACATGAGAGCCTTGAAGATAGAATCCACTGAAAAAGAGTTGTTTCTTCGAAGGGGAGAAGTAGTTAGCTGGTGGAAATTCATATGGATGATGATTGTTGCTCAACAGTGCTAAAGAGTATTAAATCAGAAAGCAGGCATGTTTTTTTTTCCAGTCAGTAAGTGTTTGGTGACATTGAGTTGAAAAGTAAGTTGATTTTTTTTTATTGCTACCATTTTATGTGTGTATTTGCTCCCAGGTTCTTCTACAAGTAGAAATTTGTGAAATAGAAGGCAATATTTTCAGGCTTAAAATTGATGAGGCATCTCCTCTCAGAGCAAGATACAAAGTTCCTGATGTTATTATAAAGGAGCCTACAACCCAGAGGTAAGTGATGGGAAAATGACTTAGCACCTTAGTAACTTATACAGCTTCATTTGCAAGAGTGTTTTCCCTTCTCCCTCATTTGTGCTACACTACAGTTGTCTTTTTACAATACAAAATTCTTACGGGAAGAGAGAATAGAAATGCGTGTGATTCATTTACTTGCAAAAATCCATATTAAATACATAGGAGAACGTTTTGTCACATACTTGTTAAGAAACTTCAGGCTGTTTGACCCAATCAGAAAATAACCTACTTGTTATGATGCATCAGTTTTACCTAAGGCATTACCTGTTCACGTGAAAGGAATGCAAACTTTGGATAGTTTTCATGGCAGCTCTGTAGCCACCTGTTGCACTGTGCAGTGAACACTGAACATGTATATTTAGGGTGTTCTTTGTCTCGATATTAGCCTTGAGGTTTTTATAATATATGCAGATATTTTCAGCCCATCTTTATTTCAAATCCTTCCTTAGTTACAGTGGATTTAATGTGCTGCTGATTCATATAAAGCTGTTGTTGCTTTTCATTTGCCAGACTTTTCATATCCCAGAAGGAGGCAGGTATTTTGGTGCTGTCAAGTGTTAATGAGGACTACAAACTTCAAATCACAGCAAACCCCTTCCAAGTTGAGCTACAGTCCAAGGGTGAGACTATTCTGAGCATGAATTCCAATGGGTTGTTATATTTCGAGCACCTACAACCACCTCCCAGTGATAGGTACAGTATCTGTCTATCACATCACACTATGTACTGATTGTGCTGTAGCTGAAGTGAAACAATTCTACAGAGCTGCAATTTCTGTAATAGAAGCTTTTATGCATTGAAATATTTTACGCACTGAAATGCCTGTTCTCTTTAACAATGATGATCTGGATAAGGGGTGAGTGCACCCTCAGTAAGTCTGCAGATGACACTGAGTTAGACAGACATGTCAATCTCCTTGAAAGTCAGGAGGATCTACAGAGGGATCTGGACAGGCTGGATCGATGGGCTGAGGCCAGTGGTATGAGGTTCAACAAGGCCAAGTGCTGAGTTCTGCGCTTGGGCCACAACAACCCCCTGCAACGCTACAGGCTTGGGGTGGAGTGTCTGAAAAGCTGCCTGGCAGAAAGGGAGCTGGGGGTGTTGGTCCACAGCAGATTGAATACGAGCCAGCAGCATGCCCAGGTGGCCAAGAAGGCCAACAGCATCCTGGCTTGTATCAGCACTAGTGTGGCCAGCAGGAGCAGGGAAGTGATTGTCCCCCTGTGCTCTGCACTGGTGAGGCCACACCTTGAGTACTGTGTTCGGTTTTGGGCCCCTCACTTCAAGAACGGTGTTGAGGTGCTGGAGCGTGTTCAGAGAAGGGTAATGAATCTGATGAAGGGTCTGGAGAGCAAGTCCTATGAGGAGTGACTGAGGGAACTGGGGTTGTTTAGTCTGGAGAAGAGGAGACTGAGGGAAGAACTTACTGCTCTCTACAACTACCTGAAAGGAGGTAGCAGTGAGGTGGGGGTCGTTCTGTTTTCCCAAGTAACAAGCAATAGGACAAGAGGAAATGGCCTTAAGTTGCGCCAGGGGAGGATTAGGCTGGATATTAGGAAAAACTTCTTTACAGAGAGGGTTGTGAAGCATTGGAACAGGCTGCCCAGGGAGGTGGTGGTGTCCCCATACTTGGAAGTGTTTAAAAAACATGTAGATGTGATGCTGAGGGACATGGTTTAGGGACCCTGGCAGTGCAGGGTGAATAGTTGGACTCGATGATCTTGAAGATCTCTTCCAACCAAATGATTCTGTGAAGTCTGTCATCTCTTTTACTTCATACTAGGAAGTACAACGGTGAAGTTTTAACAAAGAAGTTCTAGATCAATTAGCTGCAGACTCTTTTAACGTCTTGCAGCAGCCATGTGCAGAATGCTAACCTCATTTAATGGCTAATTCTGTAAAATGCTAAAGTATCTTGGCACCCTTTGTCTTTTTTGGAAATGAGTGGTGGTAGCACGATGGGGTTATTGTTTTGTCTCCTTTTATGACTAAACTTACTCTTTAGGTAAGTTTTATTCACCATTAAGCTCTTGAAGTAAGTTTTACTCAACTTACAATGTGCCACATAGCTGCAAGATTTTACAGGTCAATCCCATTTTTAAAGTGCTGGAAGGGCGAGAAACCACAATGCAGGACATGTCATTATTAGAAAAAGAGCATAACAAACATCTCTCCTAGAGAGCATTATTTCAAAAAATTGGAACTAGCAGAGATCCCTTAAGAGAGAATGACAAAAACGTGAGAATCTTCTGGGCAAGTAGAACACTGATGCAGGAAGAAATAAATGTGAAAGGCCAAGAAGCCAGCCTAACTCAAATATAGAGTGAAGGTTATTTGAAGACATTGAATATTATAAAGATTTGCCAGTTAGAGCTTTCAACTATGACATCAATTTTCAGAATAGTTAAGCACCAAAACGCTTATGTAGTGTATAAGCCAATTCATAATGCTATATGAATTTTCTGTTTGAAATCCTTCCTTACGTTAACGATAAACTGATGATTCTATGTATTTGTTTTCACTAGAAAACCTACAGCAGAAAATGAGGAGGCATCAAGTGATTCCTCTAAGGTAACCCATGCTTACTGCAAATCCTGCATGAATATTTTGTAGAAAAGAGAATTAGAATCACATGTCCATTTCTTCTGGTACTATGTTTACAAACCTAGTCTAACCACTTTCCAGTGAAATTCAAAAAGGACTTGGTATTTCATATTGAGATATTTTGCAAAGTCTTAGTTGAATAAAGGTTTTTGTGTTTTACCAAGGCTGTAGAAGGCATAAGTCAGGTAGATGTAGCTCAAAAATATTTTTCCATGGCCTTTTTATTTAGAATGTCTTCTGCTTTCGTTCTCTCATTTGATTTGAAGTAGATGTGTAGAAGGGAGTTTTGTGGTGATATTTGGTCATTTTTAAATTCTCTGTTCGTTGCAAAGAGAATTTCAAAAGAAAAAGACCTGTTTTATAACAGTCCAAAAATATACCTCCACATACATTCATGCATAAGTAAGATTCGCTCTGAAAAAAGACCAGGTCTTGGCAGTGCATAAAGGCACATACCAGTTTTCACAGGAGGCTGACTTATGATATAATTTTAGCCTCCTGTAGAGCAGATGGCTGCTTAATCCACCATCCTGTTATAAATGGCAGGAGCTATGCTGCCTTCAGCATACTTGTGCCTGAACTCTGAGTCCTGCCAGAGAGCATTCTTGGTTTCGAGGGGTCATGCAGCTGCAAGAGGCCACGTTCACTTATTCTGAGATGAGTATAGAAAAGAAAACCAGGAAAAACACTGCAAAAAGTGGAAATTTTAGGACAGTGAGTTGCAATGAGAACAATCATTCACTGTAACAATGTCCCCAGGGATGTGGCAGAGTTGCCATCACTGGAGGTTTTCAAGCTGCAATTGGACAGGATGCCAGATAATCTCATCTAGGTTCCCTTTCCCATGAAAGGTTGGACCAGATGATCTTTTCAGGTCACTCCTAACCTGGGCTATTCTATCATTCTGTGATTCTATCTGAGACATTAGGTATTACTTTTATGCTGTAGCAGAGTGCACGTGTCCTCTACTAGCACATCAGTTCTTCAGTGTAAACTCCTGCAGCAGGATCTGAATTGTGTTTTGGATTTATTTATGTTAACCATATTTGGCAAAAAAGCAGTTAACAATGTACAGATCTCACGTGGATGAACATGTTTTTCTTAGAAATCACCTGCTCTAGGTGAACCTGCTTTAGCAGGGAGGTTGGACTAGATGATCTTCAGAGGTCCCTTCAAACCCCTACCATTCTGTGAATCTGTGAATTACATGGTGTGAGCAGTCGTGATGCTAGACTTAGCTATATCTGTTTATGCAGGAGAAACAAGAGAATCTAGGTCTTTGGCAAGAGAAATTTGGCAGTTTCTTAGATATCAAAGCTCATGGTAAGTCTCAGTCTAGTTCTGAAAACAGCTTTACTGCTTTGCATATACCTGTGTTCATTTTTCTGTCTGCTTTCTCTTTAGCTGCTTAATGTTTATCAATGTCTCGCTCACTCCTTCTTTTAACTTGCCTATCAGATATCAGCAATGGGTAACAAATTTAACAAAAGTACTGGAAACATTCTGTTCAGGAGGGAGCACATGAAATGTGACTCATTTCATCAGCTCACTGTGTGCCATGTCTGACACAGCATAACCCTATCTGCATTGGCTGACTGGTGTGTAATGCATTATTTCCCTTTTTTCTTTTTTTTTTCTTTTTTAGTATCAGCACATAACATGGATTTCACTTGTAGTTTATTCTCACGACATATCAGAAATCACTATATCTTAACATTAATAATTATCACAGTGTTAAGTGGTGGATACAAAAGGAAATACTGAGCAGTCTTACGGGATAAGAAGGTGGTTATAGAAACGTGTAGGTCAGTAGCTCAATTTAAATTATCGATGACCAAATTTATGACCATCTGCTGTCTGTCCAGTTGCATTCTAGGTTGAGTTGTTTAGCTTTATGCATTACCACTGTTGTGCAGATTTTTATAGCAACCAGCACTGCCCAGCAGCTGCAGTAGGGAGCAGGGAGTCTGAAAGAGCTTCCTTTTGGTGACAGGAGCTTCTTCAGTTCACAGTCAAGACACAGAGAAGCAGGAAGCTGTTTCCCTTGTTCATGCTGTATCTGATGTATTAGGCCAGCATCGTGTTTTTCTATGTTGGAAGGAATAAAGTCCATATGGTCAGGTTCTTATCCTGAAGCCACTGCTTGTCAGTCTACAGGATCTCTGGTCACCTGCCAGAAGTTGCTCTGGATTCAGTAATGAGACAAGATGATAATCACTGGCAGAGGCTCTTGTGCATGCTACTCCCCTCTCTGAGGCTGAGAGAAGAGCGGTAGAAAACAGGCAACTCTGACTCTAAAGTCCACGCTGCTGTACCCCTGTGCTGCAAATGTTGGCTTGTAGGTACTGGGATAGAAACAGGAGATAATTTTAAGCAGTTTCAGTACAGAATAAAGAAGTGACCCACTGTTACATGGTTGTTTTGTTTTTTAATTGAAGTGACTCATTTTATCTTCTTAAGCAGATCAAAATCAGAATAGATACAATAAACTCTGTTTAAAACATTATCTCTATAGTACAGAAGTAATAATGAAAGTGAAGGTGAAAGCAAGTATGAAAGAGCTAATTATTAAAAGCTGCTTTTTAGTATTTATTTTTCAGTTAGGTTGCTCTGCTCTGTTGCTTTCAGCTAAGCCTGAGAATGGAACTCTCTTGTCTTTGTTTTTAATGTTATTCCCACAGGTCCTAGTTCTGTAGGCGTGGACTTCTCTTTACATGGATTTGACCATGTTTATGGAATACCACAACATGCAGAAGCACTTCTTCTCAAAAACACCAGGTAAAGTTGGCAGAGTGCTAGTGAAAGCAGTATCATTTTTGTAGAGGAGAGCTATAACATTGTCTTAATAATTTAATGCAGATGGCAGCTTGAGATATGTATATTATATACATGATACAGCAAACTGAATCATAGTGCTGTCCACATTGAGGAAGTTTTTCTGCTTTCTCTTTCCACTCTGCAATTTCATGAATGACCCCTTCTGTCCTCTCTTAATTTTCCATGCAGGTTTTTTCAGAATTGGTCATTTTTAAGCAGAATTCTTACAAAAGCACCTCCATGGGAGGATGGGAGAGTTCAGAATTCATGTTTTAGGACTTAGAGCAAAAGAACAGTAGTCTCACTGGCAGCAAAAATGGTGCTTGATTCAGATAGCTAAGACCGAAGCAAAGAAGCAGTAATCTAGGCTGTCCACATTTCAGCTCTGGATGCTAAACAAAAGACCATAATACAGGGTGTTATCTGAGTTTAGTGGAATGGCAATAAAGCTAAAACTGGCCTAGTGCAGGATGCTTACGTATAAAAACCACATCTCTTTGTTTGTCCTAGTGATGGTGATGCCTACCGGCTTTATAATTTGGATGTCTTCGGCCACAAGATACATGACAAAATAGGCATTTATGGTTCAGTGCCCCTTCTCTTAGCACACAAGCCTAACAGAACTTCAGGGATCTTCTGGCTGAACTCTTCAGAAACACTGGTGGATATTAGTACGAAGGCAGTAGCTGAGGTGAGAGTTGCTCACTTTCCTTGGAATTTAATAATGAAAGAAAACACTCCAGGGCAGAGCCAACAGGCACGTAACATTATTGGAGATTTATCTTTTGCTCTCTAATGAAGAGTGGTCAGTTGCTTCCTTCTGTCCTCCCTACTGCTGGTATTCAGTGGTATTAAACCACTGAAAAGAATAAGGACATGACTCCTTTCAAGAGTCAAGTTACAGAACTTGCATCTAACAGGTTTGCAGGAGAAGGCAGAGAGGAAATATGTAATGTTGGAGCAGAAAAAATTTACACAGCTGGATGTAGCAGGTGGAAAAAAGGGTGGACAAAAAGCTTGACAATCTCTTGGATTTGAGGAATTTTTGCTGAGATTTTAAATTTGTGAAATTGCCGCATATTTCTGCTTAGCAGGCTCATTTCTCTGTGGAATATAATTGACCTTTAAGAAACACAAAATGTTTATGAAATGAACTCTTGAAACACAAACACATGAATTCTGTTAAAAATGAAACCATGAGAAAAAAAATCTTGTTTTATTCCAGCAGTTCATTACATGGTTAAAATTATTAATTTTCTTTATTACTTATGATATAGTTATAGATTTTACTCAAGGATCCTGCAGAATATGCATAGTCTTTAATTACAGAAAAGCTTTATTTACTTTGCCCCTCATTACCCATTTTTTCTCACTAACTATTATTCTATTTTATATAAGCAGTATGCAAGGTAAAGGATTTTTGAAGGATATATAAGAAACATTTAGTGTATATTCCTAATCCCTACCAGATGTGTGTTAGTGAATTTTGTGGGTTTCCATCTTTGCTCCTTCATTGAACAAAAGTTTGCTAGATAAAGATACTCAGTTTTACCTTGGCTTCCTTCAAAGCACATGCCATCTGGATCTGCTGCAGGGACTGCTAAGCAGAGAGCAGTGCCTCTAACTGATGTGCGCTGGATGTCAGAAAGCGGGATCATTGACGTTTTCCTGCTGATGGGACCCACTGCATTTGATATCTTCAAACAATTTGCACAACTGACAGGTACTAGCTCACATAACTGGAGTCAATATGGCACATTCACCTAGAAGATTCTCTGAGGAACTTGCTGTACCCAGGAGTGGGTTAATATTTACCTAGCCCATTGCCTGCAGGAGGCCAGTTGTTCCCAAACTGCACTTTGCAGAGCAAAGGCTGGTGCTTTGTGAAGACAGGACTCCATCCTTGTCTTCCCTAGCATCTGCAGCTGGTCAAACTTGGCACTAATTGAGAAGCCAGCATAATTACTGCTGTCTGAAACTGCTCCCTTAGATGAAGAGAGGAGACACAGGGGGCTATAACTGCCAGTCACCATCAAGACAGGCTGCCTTATATTGAGAAAAGACTCAAGTTATGGAGTAATGTGTCCTGGAGAGTGGACAAAAAAGATAGGTAACTGTCCAGCATGTCCATTAGGGAAGGAAGCAGAGATGACTTGCAGACATGGGAAAGGAAAGAAGCGAAAGGCTCAGGAAGAGACTAACAAAATGGAGGCAAGAGGACGAACATTTTATGAAAGAAAAATTCTTTATGTACTAAAGAGAATTAAAAGCACAGAAACATCCTTGGTAGTGCTTTAGGGTGTTAGCCGGGATTGTTTGTTGCACAGATGTTATGAAGAGAATGTGGTTCAGCTGACCATGAGTAAGAAAGTTTTGCACTAGTGATAGTTAAGATAATCTGGAATATTTTAATGTTAGAAAAAATTAAAGAATAAAATTATATTTGTTACTGGCATAACACTTCAGCGTCCTGGAACAGCAAGTTCGTTCTCACTTGTATTATCATTACAGCCCTCTGCTCTTTATGGCTGCTGAGCTTCTTGGGATGTTTGTTATTTCAAGAGTTCAGTCACTTTGGTATGAAGAACATGCTCTAGGCTGAACTTAGGCCAGCATTCCCTAGCTCTAGACAGATACATATTAATCATGGTAACTCTTCTAGAGTGTCTAGATAAAATCCTGAAGGACGTTAACAGTGTTATCTTCATTCATATACTCTTCCTAGGCACTCAAGCCCTGCCCCCACTTTTTTCTTTGGGCTACCATCAGTGCCGGTGGAATTATGAGGATGAGCAAGATGTCAAGGCAGTAGATGCTGGCTTTGATGAACATGACATTCCTTATGATGTGATATGGCTGGACATAGAGCACACAGATGACAAGAGGTATTTTACTTGGGACAAAAAGAAATTCGAGAACCCCAGAAAGATGCAAGAACACCTCAGAAAGAAAAAACGCAAGGTAAGTAATGTAGCAGGAAGAAAGAAAATATTTCTTTGTAGTGTGATGCTAACCAGTCTAGCTTTAACCAGGGTACTTCAGATACTGGAAACAGTTTAACTACAACAGTGTAAATTGGACTGTGTTGCAGTCTGATGATGCTTCCAGACTAGTGCAAGCTATCTTACTTAATTCAGCTCCTTTGTGCCGTTCTATTATTTCATAATTTGTGCCACAGCCTGACCATCAGGCTAAGTTTGACCCATGTGAAGCTCCATCTTACAGAAGCAGCCCAGTACTGTCCTTGAGGGACACAGTAGAAAATTTTTCTACTTAACGTGAGCTTTTACTATTGGTAGTTGTTACCTTGCTTCAACTTTTCTTTGTATTGATAATACTTTTTATTTTCTGCTTATACTAACTGAGATTTGTCCTTTATGTTGATATGATTACTAAATGTTTTTGTCTTCTAATGAAGTCCTGGTATGGTGTGCAGTCTGTTACCTTAGTTAGTCCTTATTTCTGCTTTTACAGCTAAAATATTCCCTTGGAATAATAGAGGTATTAAAATGTACACAGTTAATAACTACAAGTAGTAAAATTGCTTAATGTTTGATCTTTGCCAAAAGTCAATGAACAAGGGATTGTTGAAATAGCATTCAAGTTTTATAATTTCTTAGTTGGAGCTATAGTGCTTTCTCAGCTTTACAGCAAGGCAGTTAATGGCAGCAGAAACTAACTGCAAAATACAATACGTGGATGTTTAAAAAAATTAGAAACTTCCGTTGCTGTTGTATGCTATACAAACCAAGATACAAGGCAAATGATTCTAAGCAAGGACATGAACATGGAAATCAGATATTCTCATTCACAGAATACAACAGTGAATTAAACATAGAGTTTTTAGGGGTTGGGGTACTTGCTTTTATCTGAAACAATGGGCTTTGGCCCTTATTTCAGAGGAATAAGCATGAATTCATGCCCTCCTTGCAAATTCAGCTACTATTCGTAAGTCTAGCACAGTGTATACAAGAACTGGTAACTACTTTCTCAAATTAGTGACATAGCTACCTTTTTTTACCCGAAGTGAAATAATTATGTGCTTTTTATCAAAAGTGAACTCTTACTGTTTTGATCAGTACAGTTGATACTATTGATGCATTTAATTTTTTTTATCCTGGTAGCTTGTCGTCATTATAGACCCCCACATTAAGGTTGATTCCACGTATGCTCTATATTCACAAGCAAAGGAAAAGGGATATTTTGTGAAAGACAGAAATGGACGAGATTTTGAGGGCATCTGCTGGCCAGGTAAAAACCACTCTTGTCTCTACATTTCAAGCTGTTTATTTTAAAAATTTTGCAGGATAGTGTAATTGGGACCCATGGAAGTGGAGTTAAATTCTTACATTCCTTGCATTTTTTGTAAATATTCATAGTTTCAAATAGTTTATGATTTCTTTTGTACAGTCATGTTTTAATTGCCTCAGTTGTACAACTTCCCCTGTTATGTCGGTTGGATCTGAAGATAGTCCCATTGCCTATAACTAAAAAAATCGGATTTGTTGATCAGAACAGCCATCCGTCTTCCCAGCTTGTCTTGGGTAACAAATGCAGTCTGGTCTGTTGCAGTGAGCACAGCTTATGTAGGTTGGATGAAATTAAGTGAACCCTGATACTGAAGTCTTTGATTCAATCATAATTTAGTGATTTGATGTGTTATTTTTCATGAGGAGATCTTGTGGGGAGACAAAGAAAGTTGTCCCCCTTCTTTACAGACAGAAAGCCCACAATCCTGGCAGAGGAATGAATATGGGAAAAAACAAGGACATATTACAACGTCTAGTAGCATGGCAGGATGTAATTATCCAGCTTCTCAGAAACACTTGCCTGTTTGAGCTCAAAACACCAGGGATGCTGTCTGTCCCTGGCTTTCTGTTCACATCTGAACATACATCAAACTGCTAGCAGTCATCCTTAATGGTGCTGAGCTTCAGACCTCCAGGATCTACATGTGTTGATCTGCAGAACATGACAAGGTGTGTATGGAGTTCCAAGTCAGCCTGGAATTTGCTCTTGAGCTTTTGACTCAGAAACAATAGCAACTATATTATTGCTGCACGTTGTCGAAAGTATCCTAACTTTAGGCCGCTGTATTTGGGTGCAAGGACAATGCATGCCTGCTCTTAAAATTGGGTAAATAATTGGGATTGCCCACATCCACAGGTTCTTCTTGTTACCTGGATTTCACCAATCCTGAAGTGCGAAAATGGTATGCAGATCAGTTTGCCTTCAAAACATACAAGGTGTGTATTTATTTGCTCTGATCTACATGTCCCAGAAAGCTTGAAAAGGAGGAAAAGAGAGAAGATAAACTAGCTAAGCAATTTGGTGGCTGGCTTTTGTAGCTGTATTATTCTAATGTAGAGGAAAATATCCTGATAAGCTGAAGTACCACAGAAGGATTTTTTCCACAGACCTGTCTATGCTAAGAAAGTTGGAACTGTATGCCATCAGTGAACTTGCTCACTTAGTTGCAGCAGTAGGATGGACAAGCTGCAGGCATCTGAGCAACCCATAATCTAACACAGCTGCTGCAGTTCCAGCTTTTACTACCATGACGGCACACAAGGAGTGATGTGGGAGTGCTCTTGTCGCTCAACGTCACTTCACTCTGACCTTCCTTCCAGCAGTCCCATTTAGTGCTGAAAATGTCTGGGTGAATGCTGCTGGACAGCTCCAGTTCCACGCACCCCCCACACGAAGTTCTGGTTTGCAGTAGGATTGTTGGAACCACTCCCCTAGCAGACGTGCATGTTAGACACTTACCATGCTGCTTTTCCTCTCCAGTTTCTGGCCTTCACTGATTTTTCCTCATGGCTATTTAATACGTCTCTTTCCCCTCACCTGATGGCAGGAATAGCAATTATCTGCTGAGTTTTGTAAGAATTGCAAAAATCAAGTGGGCTTGTAGGCTGCCACCCTGGCCAGAAGGGCCACCAAGAGATGAGGTGAATGACTGGCAGCTTTCAAATCACCATAGGAGTATAATTACTGTGTCTTGCTTTGCTGCTGCTGTTTTTACTCATACCCCAAACTGGTCTGACACCCACTGGAGATAAACACACTAAGTCACAGCAATGGCTCTCATGTCCTAATTGCAACCCTGTGTCATAGGGATCCACTAATATCCTCTTTGTATGGAATGACATGAATGAGCCTTCGGTCTTCAAAGGTGCAGAACTAACAATGCAGAAGGATGCTGTGCACTACAACAACTGGGAGCATCGGGAAGTACACAACCTCTATGGATTCTACCAGGTAGAGTATCTGGAGTCACAAACCAGCAGTTATTCTCAAGGAGTATGTCTGATGTAATTTATGCAGTAGTAGGTATTCTGTAACCTCCATCAAGGACTGAAATTCTGCTGTGCTGAATATTGCTATATAGATATAAATATATGTGATTGGTCACAAGGAAATGTGACAACATCCGTGCCTTTCTACCATAACAATGTAAATTACAGTGGCTGTGACTACTTAATATTATTTTTATTTTGTTCAAGTATATTCTAGTAAGAAAGTGTGGCTTTAATACTACGTATTATTTGTTGGTACAGATTTCTTAATTTTCCTGCCTTGCAAGGGCTAAAAAGGTAGTGTAGCAAATATCCTAAGTATCCTAATTACAGAGTTTGTCTTCCTGACTTTTGAATTCATGATTTTCAGCAAATGGCAACTGCAGAAGGACTCATCAGACGTTCTTCAGGAAAAGAGAGACCATTTGTCCTCACACGATCTTTCTTTGCTGGATCACAGAAGTATGGTAAGTACGGGTAGCTGGATGCCTTCCACACTGCTTTGTTCTCTGAAATTTGGTGTGTAGTAGTTATGTCTAGAGAGGACAGAAACTATCTTAGAAATACTGATGTGGTGAGCTCTTAAGAGGGCAAGTGCAAAAAAACTCAGAAGATGCTGGCAAAGTGTGTACAAGTTAAAGGCAGAATAACAACCTGTGTACTGCGGCAAACCACTACCTGCTTTTATTGCATATTTCAGAAGCATGAGTGCCTAAAGAAAAAATGTTACAGTGAACAGCAGTTCACCAATAGTTCATGACTATTCATGTCTTCTTTCCTTAACTGAAAGCATAAACCGAAGCATACGCCCAACTTTCCTGTGTAATGCTGAAACTGTGTATTTCCAGGGGCGGTGTGGACTGGAGACAACACGGCGGAGTGGGGTTACTTGAAAATATCCATTCCAATGCTCCTCACCATCAGCATGGCAGGGATTTCATTCTGTGGAGGTAAGGTGTTTAGCTGGAGTTGCTCACTAAGTGATCACTGGTGCCACCAAGCTTGTACTCCAAGATAGACTTCAGCACAGGTGGTGGGAAGCTCAACAGTCCAGTGCATTTCCAGGCAGTTTCACAAATTAGTCTGGTTTCAGAAGCCCGTAAGCTGGCTCTCACCATCATTTCTCCACTAACTCTTATGTAGTGTTTGTGTCCCATCTGGAGCTGCAGCCCTCAGGTGGTGTTCTGTAGCATCACTGTGGCAGTTTTCCACTCTTATTTGGATGAGCAGCTGCCCAGTAGCAGAACTGCAAGCACACTGTGAAATGCATGGATTTATATACTTGGAATGTTTGTCAGAGGGGAACTTCTCATTTTTCAGAATAATTTTGAAATCTGTATTTTTATTTGTCTGCGCAATATCTAGCTGATGTGGGAGGGTTTATTGGAGATCCAGAACCAGAATTACTTGTTCGCTGGTATCAGGCTGGAGCCTACCAGCCCTTCTTCAGAGGTCATTCTAACATGGAGAGCAAACGGCGAGAACCGTGGCTCTTTGGGAAGAAGAACACCCAGATCATCAGGGAAGCCATTAGAGAGCGCTACGTCCTCCTGCCATACTTATACACACTGTTCTATCAGGCACACACAGCAGCTGAACCTGTTATGAGGTAAGAGCATAAGTCAGGAGGTTTGGTGATTATCTTCGGAAAGTTACTTGGAGGAGGGAAGTTAAATTACCATCTCTTACTTTTGCAAGATTACTTATTTAAATATTAAAAAAGAAAAAACACAAAAAAAATCACTAAATTCTGTTTTCATGCATTCTGCAAGCTTTGGTGGGTTCTCAGAGGAAAATTACATGTTTTGAGGGTTTTTTTTTCCCAATCATGCCTGGAACACACTAATTCTATAAACATTGCACAGTCTTTAAATATGTTTTTAAAGTACTGTGGACTCCAAATTTCTCGTAATGATAAAGAACATTATCTAGTATTCCAACCCACGCTTATAACGTTGCTTAACGGCCTCTGAACTTGTTGACCTAAAAAGGTAAAGGCCATTTTGCCCCTCATGAAAATATTTGGGTTTGCTGCATTGTTACTGTTATGAAAGTTTGTTTTACATTGATAATTTGATCATTTATTTCTGCAGTGTTTTTTATAGTTTTTTATTTTAGTAGAGAATCTAATAATTTAGAACAGAAATAAAATTAGAAAACTAACTTTTGTTCTGCTGCTCTCTAACCTCTAAGAAAGTGCCTTGGTGGAACTGAACACCAGTCCTTTCAGCAAGAGATGAATGTCATTAATCTCCCTGGTATTGCTGTGTCTTTGAGGTTGCCTTAGGACTGTCCTTTTGCACCACACTTACTTATTGTTATGCAAATACATCTCCTAAAGGTTTTTTTTGACAAGGGTTGAGTGCTTTGAGTTTTGAAGATGGTTTGCATTACAGACATAGTGTGAGCATCTGCCTGCGCATGCACAGGCATAGATGCCCCTGTTGTATGCACTGACGTAGAACAGTGGGTTTCTGTCTTTTTTGAAATGAAGCTTATGTTGACATGTGCACTGCCCAAAATGTTCAATAGAACTTTGATTATGTTAAATTTGCTGCAGTAGGTATAGAATTAGAGAGGAAGCATGATACTTTTCTCATTGAGACAAGCATAGTGGAAAATGTGTCTTACTGGAAGCACAGGAACAGCAGGGCAGAGGTGAACAAGTGGATGCCTATGACTGAGCAGGTGAGCCAGGCTTTTTGCGTAAGGAAACCCAGACCCTGTCTCTGAATGAGCTATTATCGTCATAATCTCTCAAACTTTAAATATACAACTCCTGTTCTGTAACCGAATGGTTATTGCATTACCCTTTTTTTGAGAAAGACTGAAAATTAACTTCTTGTGCAGGTTTTTCAGTCATAACCAGGAGGAGACATGCTATAAAAGCAGTAGTGAGCTGCTGAGAACAGGAAGGACCGTGCTGCAGGAGCTACCTCATCAGGTGTCAGCATTGCTGATAGATTGACAGAAAGCCTCATCTATCTCTCCTTTGCTAGAAGGAAGGTTTATATAGTGCAAGTGTGTAAGGAAGAAGGCAGGAGGGAAGAAAGTGAGGCTGCAGGAGGCGAAACCGTAGATATATTGGAGTGTCTTCAGCCATGTTGTGCTGGGAACTCTCCAGTCTCATCAGTGACTCAAAAGGGGTACTTTAAGGCACAGAAGAGGACTTTGCCCTATCTTCAGTTCTTGATAGCTGTACCTTGTAAAGAGAGGGAGAGGATGGAGCCTGAAAATGCCAGAAGGCCTTGAACAGACTGGTAGGAGAGGAGGAACTAACTGAATCCCACTATCTTTCTTTCTACAGGGCTCTCTGGATAGAGTTTCCAGGGAAAATAGAAACTTTTGGTGTGGAAAATGAGTACATGCTGGGTAAGCAGGTGTCTTCTCATTCTCTGGAATTTGAGTTAAATATCTTTGAGGTGCTAGAGTGTTGCATGACAAAAAGAAAACATGAAAACTCTGCCTAGCTCTTTTAAAAATCACATGGTACCTGAATATAGAACTTGAGACCTCTTTAGGACCCACTTTTAACAGCACTTTGAAAATAGCGATCACATGAGATGCAGAAACAGAGTTCAATCTCATTAGTCACTTTCAAAAAACACAGTCTATTTTGATCTGAAATGTGGAAGTTCACTGTAGCAGCAAAGACCAAAGTCTGCTTCAGAAATGACAGTGGCAAACTACCATCCGAAGCTGATTGGATTTTACTCCAATATGGCTGGCTGCTAAAGTCAATTTTCTCAGAAATTAAGCTTAAGAGGTGAGTGTGTTTATGAAAAGCATGTTCAGCCTATATGGGAAGAGAGAATGGGAGGGGAATCATAGAATGGTTTGGGTTGGAAGGAATCTTAAAGATGATCGAGTTCCAACGCCCCTGCCATGGACAGGGACACCTTCCACTAGACCAGGTTGCTCAAAACCCCACCCAACCTGGCCATGAACACCTCCAGGGAGGGTGCATCCACAGCTTCCCTGGGCAACCTGTTCCAGTGCTTTACCACCGTCACAGTGAAGAATTTCCTCCTAATATCTAATCTAAATCTACACTCTTGCAGTTTAAAACTGTTACCCCTTGTCCTATCATAAGATTCCTTGATAAAGAGTCCCTTCCCATCTTTCCTGTAGGTTCCCTTTAAGTACTGGAAGGCTGCTATGAGCTATCCCTGGAGCCTTCTCTAGGCTGAACACCCCCAGCTCTCTCATCCTGTCCTCACAGGAGAGGTGCTCCAGCCCTGATCATCTTTATGGCCCTCCTCTGGACCCGCTCAAGCAGGTCCACGTCATTCTTAGCTTTTGTTTTTTACAAAGGCGTTCCTGTCTTCCACTCTTTGGGTTAGAAAAGTATATTTTTTTGTTCAACCGAAGAGCAAACAGGCAGTCATCTCTTAGACTATGAGGGACCCAGAAGTGCCTCCAAGCTGGTGAGTGTACAGCGCAGCCCAGCTGCATCCCAGTGCCATAATAGAACAAGACCCAAGCAGCCATCAGCTCCCTACACATGCCTTTTTTTCCAGAAGAAAGTGAATCTAAGCACATGACGTGCCCAAGCAAGCTCCTAAAATGGTTATGGGAGGCTGACAACCCCAGAGCATGTAGCTTCTGCAACTTTAAGGATCACAGCCATGTTCATGTTTTTCTCCAGGAAATGCTTTGTTGGTGCATCCAGTCACGGAGCGAGGGGCCAAGGCTGTGAGTGTTCTGCTTCCAGGGTCAGAGGAGGTGAGAATGAATATGAAGCTGCTCAGCTGTTCAGCCCAAAAAAGTATTTTATGCAACAACCTTCCAGCTCCCCATCTCCTAACGCCTGAGCACTGCGACTGCACCAAGTGCTGGCTGGCCATTCTGTGCCACTCGGAACCTTCCTTCCATTTCGATACCTCGCATGCTTGGCTCACAGTAAATCTAGTTTCTTGCTTTTCCAAGAGCTGCTGCACAGATCTCAGATCTCCTATAATTTAAATATCCCCTCAAGGGTTGCTGCTTCTCATAGAACACCAAAAAACAGCTTCACTAAATTGTCAATTCCCTCTTTTCCTGTATTTCTCTTTGGGTTAAACTTCTCTCTTATGTGGAAAAATCATAAGGAAATCAGAAGGAAACTGTGGAAAGGGAAAATTATAAGAAGGAAATACAAGCCTCAGTAGCCTGGGATGTATGTCGCAAAGACTTTGACGTGTACAGACATTGGTTCCTCTCTGAAGTGAAGTAATTTATCCACAGGATGGCACTGTGATCCACTCCTACAAAGACCATTTGGCTGGGGGGTAGAGGAAGGGAAGGAATTTTGGGAAAATAGTTCCTAAGGGAAAGCTTGAGACTCTTAGAAAGGAATGAAAGACAGCAGCAAAGGAGAGTCTGTGAGACCATGCAGAGCCTTGTGACTCCAATAATACACCTGAGGACACTTAGATTTCTTCTCAGTGTAAGGAGAAAAACAGAATAGGCTCTCCAAACAAGAAAAATACTTTTATCAAGATGTCCATGGGAATTGTGCTCCTGGCACACTTAAAGCAGTTAAATCTGCTGGCAAGTGTGGTATGTGGGAAGTTTAAGATGTAACTCCTTTTTGTGACCTGCTATTAGTAACTTTGTTGTTAATTTTCACTTCAATATAAATAAGCTTATTCTGGAACTCAGCATTTATAGATTTTAAAAAAATGTATTTCTTTGGTTTGCACTTCCAGATGCTTTAAGACACACAAGATGTTATGCAAACTGTAAAAAAGATCAGCTTATTTTTGTGCTTCAGGAATGAGAATTTATTCTTTCCATCCAGAAGGTCATTTGATTTAAAAAGTAAATGCTATTTCTTGCACATCTAGTAGGTTGTTAGGATTAGTGACAGTAAGGTTAAGAAGAGTAACTGCCTCTGCAGAGGGAGCAGATCCTACCATATATGTCATGCTCATTCTTTTTTAATTTTTCCTAGATTTGGTATGATTTCAGAAAATTTACACGAATGGAAGATTCAGGCACTTTGAAGATCCCAGTATCATTGGAGAACGTATGTTTTTGTTTTACAATACTACTTCTATTGAGCAGAAAAAAAACCCCAAATGGGCTTTCGTATGGTCAACATTCAAAATCAGAAAAGTGACATTTCAATTTCCTTGTAGGAACATAATCTAAAATAGCTTTTGTAGAGAAGGAAAGTCCCATCTCCTTTGTTGTTAGATGGAACACTGGTGTGTCCTGGTGGTAAAGTGAGATGATGTACGGGTGACTTCTCAGAGCAAAGATATTTTACTTGTACACGTAATGGAAGATTACTACCATTCCCATTGTTAGTTGAATAGTTTTCTTTATGTACTTGTGGTAAAAGTTTAATTCGGAGCTTTGATAAGAGCAAGCTTCAGTTATCCCTGGTGCAGGTTAAAATTATATGATCAGAGTATATGAACCTTTCTACCCTGGCTTTGTTTTTTGCAGATTCCTGTATTCCAGCGGGGGGGCACTGTGGTACCACTGAAGACCACAGCTGGAAAATCCACTGAATGGATGATAGATATTTCTTACGAACTCCGCGTGGCCCTCGACACAGAGGTACTCTGAAACTACATTCCCTTTACAAAGTTGTCTCTTACTTCATGTGGGATTTTTAGGTCCTGGCTGCCTGGTTCAATCAGTGCAATGGTATTGCATCTGTTTGTCCAATGGCTCTACTCCACTTCTATTGGAGAGGGCTTCCACCTCCCTCCCACTGTTCCCTCAAAGTGAGACTATCTGTGTATAAGAGAGGCAAAACATTATTCTGACCTTTCTCAGCCCTCCTCTAGTCCCTTGGAGGAAGGAGCAGAGCATGAGCCGGCAACAAACTTCCTCTTGGTCATAGAGACAGAACTTCTCACAACTCTCTTTTCTAATAAATGAGGCACCCTGGCACCCACATCAACTTACAAACCCAGGATGTCCAAGTCTTGAAGCAATCTCAGAGCTGGACTCTCCGAGCCTTCTGGGGGTACCAGTTGCTACAGAAAAATAAATACAAACCCTTCACTATGAAGCTTAACATATAGTGAGAGCACTAGAAGCTGCTGTTAATTTGTACTCCATCTGCTGTGTTTCACAGGCCTGTGCAATAGGTGGGCTCTACCTAGATGATGGGCATTCATTTCAGTATCTCCACAAGAAGCAGTTCCTGTATCGGAAATTCGCTTTCCACAAGAACGTTCTGTCTTCCAGGTAACAGCAATTATGGACAAAAGCCACCATTACACTGTCTTTGGAAATGCCTTTTCTAGTTCATGAGGCCTTCTTACAAACATAGAAGAATTAGTCTCATCTGGTGCTTAGCGAAGTCCCAGAGCATGCAGAATTAGTCATAAAACTGCAGAGGTAAACAATGTTCTGCATAAGTCTAAGAGCAGCAATGTATGAAATACTGACTTGTCTCATTGCTTCAGTCTAATCAAATTAGAGATTCTACAGATTTACTAAAATACAATGAAAGTCATCAGCAAGAGTAAACCTATGAGAGAGACAAAAGAAGACAAACTGGGAGATTTGAAAATAGGGAACATCTGGAACGTTTGTATTTTTCTAAGATCTTCTTCTCTGAGCAGGTGGTTGGTCCCTGGAACAGGCTCACCAGGGAGTGGTCAAGACACCAAGCCTGTCAGAGTTCAAGGAGCTTCTGGACAATGTCCTTAGTCATATGATTTAATTGTAGGTAGTCCTCCAAGGAGCAGGGAGTTGGACTCGATCCCTATGGGTCCCTTCCAACTTGAGATATTCTATGACCATGAACGGACACCATTACATATAGTTGGGGGGACACAACCTGCAAAGGTTGAGTGAAACAACCTAAAAGCCAAAAATATCCATAGCTGCTTGTAAGTAAAGAGATGCTAAATGTGTTACTATGACTTTTACTATTGAGACATGTTGCCCATGGGGCTGTGCAATGCATACGTTGTGATTTTACAGGCTTTTCTTCTTTCCTTCAGGGTTCAAAAATATGCAGAATGTGGTCCAAAAATTATCACAGAGCAAAACTGTAGAGTAGCTTGGATAATGTAGTTAAAAGTATGCTTGAAATCTCTATATATGGGAAACAAAATCTGAAAAGCTTAAAAATTCAGGGTGAAAAAGAAAAATGCTAAGTTGCTAGCAAATCTAGAAGTTGGAAAAAAGTTATTTTGAGATAAATGATGTAACATTCTGTTTACTCCAGAAAGGAAAGTTTCATTTTGATTTGAGGGTTTTTTTAGAGCTTTTTAATAAAAATAAAATTCATTTAAAAATGCAAGATAATTGTACCTTAGATTGAAACATCTTACTTGAAGAGTGTTAAAATTAGCTTCATATTTATACTTAGGAGTTTTAACTACCATATTGCAAAAATACAGAACTTTTCTGGTTGTCAAAGCCATGCTTTTTGCCACAAACTATTTTCTCAAACTTTTTTCCTTCTAACTTTGTGAAATCTATGCTGTGAAAAATTAGCTGATAATGGGAGAAAGTTTTACATGTTTCAGAGGAAAGGAGACAATACAGGGAACTTTCAGGGCAAGACTGCAGTAGTACTTTTTCTGTATGATGCTAAACTTCTCCTGATGGACAGGCACTGATGTGTATGAAATAATTTTATTTTCTCAGCTGCACAGATGAAAGCGGACAATACCACACTACGTGCGTGGTTGAGCGGGTGATAGTTCTGGGATTTGAACAGCAACCCACTTTTGTGACAGCCTCTTCCAAGGGTAATGAACTGACATCTATTTTACTACAATTTTTCAAAATAATGTTGCTCTGCTGCCATTCACTAGAGGTGGCAAACTGGCAGGT
Organism: Bucorvus abyssinicus; assembly: GCA_009769605.1. Lineage (NCBI taxonomy): Eukaryota > Metazoa > Chordata > Aves > Bucerotiformes > Bucorvidae > Bucorvus > Bucorvus abyssinicus. The sequence continues at coordinate 17,214,825 of CM020042.1, read as the reverse complement.
CTGTAAAGGAAGTGTTAGAGGATTAGAAGCATCTTTGTTTAGTTTTCTTTCCTACTTTTTTGATATCAAGGACATAATTTAGTGAAAGAAGCCAGCTCGTCACTAATATATGCAGAACTGAAGAATACTTGCTTTGTAAGGCAATAAATACATCAGTAAAAGTGGTTGAGAATTAACAAGTTCTTGCACAGAATATGACCAGAGATAGCATTTCAAATGAAGGACCATTTGCTCAGGTCTGTAAGCTTGCCTAGTCTAGAATGTGAAACTTGCATAAAAAACACAAATTAATTTTCTGTTCTCTTGCTCATTCAAAAGTGTCTGGAGTTCTTGATTATGTGGGGATCTCTAGAAGTTGTGAGGGATCCATATGGGAAGGCAGTAGCATCTACAGAAAGGCCTATCATTTCTGGCTGCTTTCCAAGCATGTCTTTCACTTTGTGAATTGTGTGGACGTGGACTTTCTGCCTCCACCTGTCAATCTCTAGGCCTTTTATGGTGTTTGGAGGAAAACCTATCCTGAAACAAGTGTTATTTTTTTCAGAAAAAATCCTTGAATAGTTCCATAGTTTGATGTACCATAGTTTGAAAGATCAGAAAAAAAATAGTTTTCCCAGTTCTACTGCAGTCTTACGTGTGTACAGATTTGACTACTTTTCTTTTTTAATCAATCCTTTCCACCAGTGGTAGGGGCAGTCTGAATTAGAAACTGGAGGGAGTCATGTATAATAGTGTTTCAGAAAGGTTCTTCTTAAGTCATAAAGTAAGAGTTTACTCTCTTGTCCTGTTCAGATGGAAAGGAAAAAGAAGTGGTTTTCACATACAGTACGAAGACCTCTGTGCTGACACTGGAAAATTTAGCCCTGAGTGTTGATGCTGACTGGGAGATTTGCATCACCTGAAAGGAGACGCAACTTCTTCGGAGACTTCATTGGGAGATTGAGGGGAAGTAAGTTGAGAGGACTTAAAATGTTCATTTGATTCCAATCAAATCAAGGAACATGTTTCACATCCACTGCAGCCCCAAAATAATATTTTCAACAAAGCACTGATTTAAACTTGGATAGCTCTTCTATTAGGCAAAAATAATAGCACTAGGATTGTATCTTTGGGACAAAAAGCTGAATACTATCTGCTCCAGGCTAGCTTCAGTCAAGCTGTGAGTTCTGCCTTCACTTGCACCAAAAAAACCCGTAAATTGATGGGTGTGAGATTGTGGCTTGTTGGCATGGGGCTCAACGTAAGTATTTGCAAATCCTAATCGCTATTCTGAGACTGGAGTACCTGAGAAGAGCAGGTCTGGGCCGGTTCGACAAGCAGCATCAGTAGATATGCCAGACACGGACGTTATCATCAGAGTTCTGCCTGCAAGCTGCCTTGTGAAGACAAACACAGAAGGAGCCACCCAGTGTGATGACAGAAACTTCCCCTTTCCAGTCCTTATGACAACGCAGAGTTAGGCAGTCTGTACAGGAAAGTAAAGAGCAGGCTAGCCATACTGTTCAGTCACTGAAGGTAAGGTTTGCGTAGATTGTGCCAGTCAGTTGTGCCGTAGTAAAAAACAGTAATGTGGGAGTGCAGAATTCTCTCCAATAGCTGGCTTTGAAAGTGGAATTTGCATTTTGAAAAGATACAGGTCTGCGTAAGTGCAGTATTGGCTTGGGCTAGCAGCTAGATTCACGCAGAAACATTTTCCAGGTTATTGCTCCCCTCTCTCTGCAAGTACTACTTAAAGAAAAAAGTCTTGTATTAGGTGAGAGTTGGCATTTTTGCCAATGATTGAATGTTGTTGGTTATAGCCAGCCCAGTGAAGCAACTCCGCTTATGGAGAGCTCTGCTTCTCCACATCTTCCAACTCTTGCCAAAGTTTGGCTTCCTTTACACATATTTTAGTAATTTCTTGGTCAGTTTTTAGTATCTGGCTGAGATTTGAGCTTGATATGTATGAAGGAAATTTTTAATTTTAATGGGATTGATACTGCATTTAGCTCTTCCACTTCATGTTTATTTCCCCATTCTCTTACAACTCACCCTAACATTCCTTTGCCTCATTTTCCCATCATCTCTGCAAACAGAACTGGTGTATCCTGATGCTTTCTTCCCTTTCCAAAAGTACTAGACATCCTGAGTCCTACATCTCCTACACCCTGTCTATTCCTACAGCCCTTTACATATCAAGCATCTCTTTTTGCATGCTACTATTGCTCCATGGCTGAAGTTGTTTGCCTTTTCTATTTCATACATTCGTCAGCTATATTATTTTAAAACCAGTTCTGCTTTGAGTCAAAACTGAACCTGCTATATGTTGGAATTTTATGGATATAAAAGGGCAAAATTTACTTAATTTTCTTGAGCAAGATAAGAAAGAATTTTCTAAAAACATCAGTAAATTAACTATTAGGAAACAGAGAAGGATGGTCACCATTTTTGCCAACTAAAGGTGATGTAACAGTCCATTTGTACGTTGTTCCCTGCTCGTCTTACTAAGAGTTCCTTGTGCTTGGTCAGTCATTCCCACCTGCTGCTGTTCATCCTCTGCAGGACAGATTTCTGGGAATAGCAAGTGTGAGAGCAAACCACGAGTACTCTACTTTTGACTATCAAATGCAGTTTGTTCCCCACCAGACCTTTCTGTTCCTTTTTTATTCTGCAGAGCTGTTTGTCAGCCCCTTCTAGCAGACAGTGTGAGCTTCTGCTCCGGGAAGTGGCAGCCTAAATACTGCTGCACTTAACGCAGACAGGTTAATCCAGGTAGAACAGTAGCAAATAGATCTTTTACATCTGTGAGAAGAGAGAAAGAGCCTATTTTTCTATCAGCTTCTACACTTGAATAATGATTGCTTCTTAGGTTTAAGCATAGCAGTGCTTCTGACAGGATGTAGTTATTGTCTGGAGCATTTTAATGAAATGTTTTAACTGCTATTTTTGAAGTTGGAAAGTAAGTGAAATAAAATAATAATGAAGCAAGCTACATGCCTTCCAACCTTCTTTCTACTGTTGAGAATCACTACCAAGTATTCTTCCGAGGGTATCTGGTTAAAGTGAATGACTAAGTTTTATTCTCTGTCCCTCAGTATGATAGCTGCACTAGAGTAAGTACTGATAGGTTAAATTTTCAGTGGTTTGAAGTGCCTAGCTTCTATGGATTTCAATAGGAATTACTTGCTGAAAAATCTTAGCAGCTCTGTCTTTAGATCTGAGGAAATAAATTTCAAAGAATATAATTTACATTGATATTTGTAGCAACTCACTTTTCCACGTATTTGTGCCATAAATTAAGAAATAAATTTATAGTTTATCTTTACCAAAAAAAGTAATTTAACTCAATTAGAGAAAACAACTGGAAATAAAGCATCATAAAAATTAAATAGAAAGATTATCATCCATTGTAATTCACTTTTCTCTGTCAGAACAGGTCAGCTATTGGGGTACTTCTGCTTGCAAGAAATTTCATTGCAAAAGGTAGTTTAATTCCTAATGGACAAAGGGTTTATTTTGCTGTTTGTAGCAGACAGCACATGCGTTCTTCTCTATGGTATATTGTGTTTCTTTAAAGACACCCTTTATCTTTTACTAGGAACAGCTCTTTCTCACAAAAAAGACCTACATAACAAAACCATCTGCCCAGTAAAAAATAAGAAGAGAAGATGCTTTTTGAACAGGTATAACCACAAAATTCTTATGAACATCCATAAAGAGCAACATTGGGTTAGAAGAGAGAAGTGCATGTCCACCTGCTGTTCCCTAAGCAGGCACTAGCTGAACTCTTAGCTGTAGCAGTAGCGGCAGATCATACCCTGACATTTGCTGACCATCTCAAGAAAAAAAAAATAAAACCACTGCTAATCCTTCAGCTGACCCTCCACAACAGTCCAAAAGGAGTTTGTCAAATATCACACTTGTGCTCCTGACATTCTTCCTGAGCTGTGTGTACAAGATGCAATAGATTAATTTTTGTACTGGGCAGGAAGGGAGAATGTGAAAGAAAGAGCTCCAAAATGAGCTTTTTTGCTGAAGCTGCGCAGTGAGTCCCTTGCATCGCTCTTGAAATATCCTAGAAAGAGTGACACATGGCTCTGCCAACCTGTCCTGCAAATATCAAATAATATCAAATATCAAATATCAAATGCGAAACCTGCAACCCTTACCTTTAAATGTAATGAGGAAGTCATCAATTCTGCATCTGGACAAGCCTCCCTGAAGCAATTGCATTTCGATTTTCACGAACACTTGAATCTGTCCTTCCTGGTTGCCCTGTTGGTGCAAGAAGGCTTGCATTCATGATAAAAAGAGTTCAGCCCACCATTAGAAGACTGGGGATTAATACTCCTAGAGGTTAGTCAAATTTGCCAACTATATTGCCTTTTTTACAAGTTTCCCAAGTGGAGTTTTTCTAATGAGCTGTAGAGTTTGTCCATTGCACTGTTGATTTGAAAAGTGCAAACCAAGCAAAAGGCTGAGAAAGAAAGAAGAATTACTGCTTTGGAAAACACCGTAGTACTAGGGCAGGTGGTCAGCAGTGTGTACGTGAGCCAGCGTCCAGAAACTAGTGTCATTAGACAAAAATAACACTGATGTTATTGTGTGATTTAAGACTTCCCAATCAAAAAAAAAAAAAAAAATCAAGGCATTTGGGGCCTTTTCTCGACACATAAACGATGTTTCCTTTTAAAGAACTGGGTTACAGAGAAGAGCAACATCTGTTTAGATTTTGTTTCACGTAGACTGTGAATTTGTCTCTTATCCCACTGTTGTGTGACAAAACAATTGTGCAAAGTCAGATGTCTCCTCTAAAACTGATATATCCTAACCCATACAGAATGGCCCATTTTCCACACTGGGCCTCTTATGAACTTTTCTGCCTCTATACGAAAAGCTGCCTTTTACATGGCAAGTAGCTATCACCAGTTGCTGGTGAGCTGCTCTCTAGAGGAGCCAGACCCAGCTGGCAGTTACTGACCTCAGTACCATCAAATAATTACCTTTTTCACCATTAGAAGCATGTCTTCAGATAATCTTCCCTACTAGTAAAAATCTCTGTATATCTTTTCTGCGGAAAAAGGTAGAAACAACAAGTTGAGTGCAACAGTTCATTCAGGAGTGTCAGAACCAGTTTATTGGCTGGCAGTACTTCGTCAGTATGCTCCCAAACCAGCAGGAGTTCTGCTTCCAGTTTCACTGTTCCCTCTACTTAAGGAAAAGATGAGATACTTGCACCAGGAAACAGCCTGCACACAGAGGAACATGCCCGGCCTCTGTCTGAGCTGTGCAGAAGACTGACATCATCCCACTAACCCCCTCCCTCTCTCACTCTTTGGCTGTAGTTATTTTTAGATTTCATGGGTTAAAGCTTGTCCTTTCTGCTTACAGGACAGGCACACACACATGCTGTAGATACTACAACTCAGGCATGGGAGTTAGCCCACAGAGTATCTTGTTCCACGTCAAGGAGTAAATTCTGATTTCTTATGACAAAATACTGCTCTTTGAGAGGATGCATAACGTGCTCAACCACATGGAATTTTGTTGCTTGCAAATTTGACGAGAAGACTTTCAACGGATAGAAAAAGTGGTTTACGCAGCAGCTTCCTCTTTTCTCTAATTTCCTTCCAGTTTGCAAGATCTCACTCTCTTTCAGCCTTGCTGTAAGCCTGGTTCCTATGCCGTCCGCCATAAATGCAGCGGTGGCTCAGCAGACAGCTGCTGGGTCAGTCCCCAGCGCTACTATTGGCACTACAACTGAAGGTGCGGGTGGGGGCACTGGGGGTATTTATTCTGCCATCATAAGTCGCAACCAGCCCATTATTAAAGTAAAGGAGAAAACCTATGAAGAGCTTCACAAGAAGTGCCTGGAGGAAAACATTCTCTATGAAGATCCTGATTTCCCACCAAATGAGTCCTCCCTCTTCTATAGCCAGAAAATCCCCATCAAGTTTGAATGGAAAAGACCACGTGTAAGTAACGTGTTTGCCAAGTGCCTTTTATTTTCAGTAAAATGAACTATTCACCCTGAGCTTACATTTTTGCAGAAAGTGTGTGCTGGGGGGCAGTTGGGGGGAATTAGCTAGAAATATATTTCCTTATAGTTCTCCCAGAAGATAACTAGCTAGGGCTGTAGAAGCTCAGAGAGTCTGTGTATAATGACTAAACTGCGGTAAACCAAAATGAAACAAACAAACAAACAGAAAGAGATGGAATGAAATATGCAGAAAAAAGAGAGAAGGAATTTAATTTTCTTCTTGCATGATTTGCTAGGGATTTTCTTGTCTGAAACTACCAAAGAAAAATTCTCCTCATTCAGCAACAAGTTACTGGCTTTGCTGAGGCTTAATTTTTAAACGCTACCTTGTTTCACTTACAACTTGACTTTAGTATTCTGCTGTTTTCCTAATCTGAGAAAGCAAAAGGACACATTATGGTCTGAAACATGCTTTTATTCAGTTGTTTATTCCCAACATTGCTTAGCCAACTTGCAAAGGTTGTTTAGCGTATTATCCACTTACCATGGGTGTGGGTGTTGTAATCACTATGAGGACCTGCTCCTGCCTACTATTCCTGTTTCTTTTTTCTATCTTGCGGACATTCCCCACCCAGCCTTCCATTTCTTTCCCACTCTGAGTCTCTCTCACAGGCAGAGGACTAATTCCTCAATTCCCAATTGATTCTCCATTCTACCACAGGGGAAGTTATCCTCTTTCCCTGTCATTCCTGCTAGGCAGTTGCTCCCCTCCAGCAAGGCAGCTCCCAGGACGCTGCCCGCCCCTGTTCGGCAGCAATGACATGGTTCTGAAGAGCTTCCCCTGCTCCCTCTCTCTGTCAGCTTTTGGCTGCCTCTTCTATTTGCCATACTTTCCCAGCACCCAAATCTGTGCTTCAGTGACAAAGTCAGTGGTGATAGTTAAAATTAACCACAGGAACGTGACTAAATAGCAAAACAGCAGAAGCGCTTGCCCGTAGCTGTTACAGCCACAGAGAAAGGCTATGTGCTGCTGTCACATCAACACCGTGAGCAACGTGGAAGGAACAATGTGAGTCCCCATCTGCCATGCCCTGTGCATATGTCCTCTGTCATTCCTTCATCATCATCATGGCTGCATCAGCCCCTGGGAATGTGTGCAAATGAGTTAAATGCAGCCACAAGTCAATCGTCTTAAAGGGATGGGATTTTCCCTGTTTCAACAGAGAGGAAAGCAATATAGCAGTACAATGGATGAATGCATCCTGGGGCAGACAGGCTGCAAGTGTGTATATGGGAAAGCATCAAAACATTAAAAAAGCACAGTGTAACCTCCGACGTGACTAATAGAACTGAGCATGCACAGATCAAGCCTTTGCTTTTGGGAAGGTTCAGACATCAGGGTCTCTATCACGAAGATATTTCTTTGTGATAAGAAATAAGTTTGGAAGGTCTATACTTACTGTTCATGTAGTAACAACAAGCTGGGGGCTGCATATGACTCAAAATACAACTTAAACACCAAAACCAAATCTGTGTTCTTTTGACACAAGTGTGTCCCTTACCTTGTTATCCATACCACAAATCAAAGTGAGACATAGGCGCTGATGCAAGAGACCCGTGTCTGTTGGTGCTGATCTCAGGTGACCCAGGACTTTGCTTCACTGGGATTTGGAACTGTAGGTTATATAGCACTGGTGGGAGGACTTGTTTGACTGCTATATACGCATATATAACCACAATAGACATGTTAACAGAACATCATAAAGTCAAATGAATACGAAGTGGTAATACTGGGCTGAAGAGTATTTTGCTAAGAGATTAAAGCAGTCATTGAAGCACCAAATGTAAAGATTCAAGTGCACAGGCCATGTTTCACAATGCTCTGTAAAGATGTGGACAACTTCTTATTAAATAGCAATGGCATTTTTTTGGCAAAGAAAGCAACTAGCTTCTAAACTATAAAGTAATTTTTAATCACTTTGCAATTCAGGTCAAACTTCAATTGAATCAGACTTGATAATGTGTTCTAAAAGAAAACAAAATATCACACAGTTCAGAAGTCCTGAGAGAATATCCTCATACTGGCTTCAGTCTAGATCCTTTCCCTCATTTCTGTAGCATATTGTATATGCCACCTACCCCCAGAAGTAGCAAATAAACAAGTGATCGGTGTGCTCTAAAGATCTCATTTAAAACAGAGAACTTGGAAATAGGCAAACTGTTCCTGACTGCCTCTGGCTTCCTGAGTCACCTCAGTCATCCCACCTAATCCATTCGTATCCAAGCTCCCATCCTCCCTGCCACACGAGATTAATGTGTGAGAGTCTAATATACATGAAAGATTAATGCTGGCCTTAAATGAGCGTTATTTGCGATGACATGGATCAACATGGGATTGTTGAGTGCAGGCTTTTCCACAAGCTCCAGGTATTATTTGAGGAATCACGAAGTTAATCTAAAGGGCATGTGTTTGCTGGTTGCCAACGCTATAGCCAAGCGCTGGTGATTCCCCAGCTGAATGGTGCTTCTTCGCCGTAGCTCTCAGCATACTGTGCTGACATATGGAAAGGCTATGAGCCTGCTTCTGCGCCTGGGATTTGCAAGGACCCCGCAGCAAGTCAGCCGCAGGGATGACACTCCCCCAATCTCCAGCCCAGTGTGGGCAACGCCCCCTCCTAGGTGTGGGCTGCCGGGACCTGGGCTCTCTCCTCTCCCCCTGGCAGTGGCTGTGCCATGACTTGACCTTTTCCTCAGGGCCCCTGGTAAGAGTTGTCCAGCATCCCAGCCCCACAGCTACCCCTTGCTCTTGTGCATCTGGCCCTACAGGCTCTTCTCTTTGCAGTCAGTGCTACCCAGAGGTCAGGTCCTCCTCTGCCACCTCCCAAAATGACTGGCCTCTGCTGCTGCGAGGGCACGAGGACTGGTCTTGTGCCTTACCGACAGAAGGACAGCTGCCATGCAGGGCAGCTGTGAGCCTTGGCATGGGGGTGGTGAGAAGGCCCCTGTAATTCTACTCAGCTAATGACTGCCGTGCCATGTCATGAATGCACAGAGCAGACCTCCTGATATTCAATTCGGGCAAAAGCCAAGGGACAGCCCTGAAAGCTCTGAGTACAGACTGCAGGATCCATCCAGTGTTTCTGTTCAGAGTATGCTTGAGCGTGGTTTAGGTACATAGAAGGGAAATAAAATCCCTTTCAGTTAATGCATAATATTAAATAATTTGCTCACCCATGGAAGGTAAGAGAAGCCCAAAGAGCAGTTCTCACCTGCACCAGGTTATATCCAGCTCAGTGATGTGCTGTGCTCAGCTTTCTTAGTGGCCCCATCTCCCACACCTATGCTGCCTGTGGGAGCTTGTCTCAGATGAGAGCAGCGATGAGGTTGCTGATCTTTGAGACTTGAGAAAAAAGTCTGTATTATAACGCAAAGTGTTGGGGGGTACTGCTGCAGTCCTGTTTGGATCTGATGACTGTAGGACGTTAGTAGGAAGGCTGCGCCATCACGCTGTGCTTTCAAATGCACTGTTGTCCTTCTCCTTGCTCAGAGCCGGGTAGTCAGAGTGATAATCACCAGATTCAATGACTTCCCTTCCCTGTGGAGATCCTCTCTGTAGGCAAGAAAATCAGCAGGAGGAGCTTTCTTTTCATAACAAATACAGATAAAATCAAGTGACAAACTAGTGGATTTTGCTTTGAATGAAAATGAATCAGTCAGATCATCACAGGTGTGAAGCTGTTTGAGTTTAGTAATCACAAAATGTGTACCTCTGCAGGCAAAGATGCCATTTAGTGCCACCAAGGCAGGACTTTCAGATGAGAGTAATCCAACTCTAAAACCAGCTTGGTGTCTGACGACATCGAGCTCTGCCTTGAAGTCTGCAGCGTAGCCATTTAACAGCATGGTCTAGATCATGTGAGGCCAAGGAAGATGCGTGAGCCTACCAATTGTCTTAGGCAGGCCCAAGAAGATGATTCCTCTACTTGATAGGATCAGTTTAGGGAATTTGGAGTGCCATAGTTTATTACCAGCAGATTTTAAAGGAATCAATGCCTATTGCTGCAACAGTATAAGCTATCTGGAGGATTTTTCTGACAGAAGAAAAGCTAATGAAAATAAAACAAAGGTCAAATGCCATTTTTAGTTGCATGCTGCCTTTGCATTTTCCAGTGCTCCCTTCCAACTGACTCGTAGGTACCCTCTGTCTAAAGAGCAGCATGCACTACTAACAGGTTTTTCCTAGGGTTCTCTGTCTCCCTTGCTGACTCTTTGTAATGAAATTACAGTCTGAACCGAATCAACCCAGTGAACAGAGAGGCCCTTTAGATAGTACCCTGGCAGTCTGAGGTACTCGAATCAGAGGAGACTCTTTCTAGATGAACCACTGCATCAGTGAAGTGCAGCCTGTTGGGATTCTCTGTGATAACTTGACCTAAGACATGAAGAGCAATCCCTTGCTCTGCCAGGAACACTGGGAGGACAGACCTGCCACCTGCGTCTTGAACACCAGGTGATCTTGCTCTGCTGAGTGAACACTTTTCATCAGCCTTGGGAAACATTGCAACCTGTTCCTGGAGGAAACTAGCACAGCTGGAGATGAACTAGAGCAATACAATATTAACAGCATATCCACAGTGTGCTAAACACACCTGGCCACCATAAAGCAATGCAAGAAAAGCATTTCTGTCATAGCTGAATCAGTCCATATGATGATGGTATGATTCCCTCCTTTGCATTCCTTCACCAAGCATCCTCCAAAGCAAACAAAGCCAAGATGCAATAAACAGTTCTCTCTGTACATTTGATATTTGGAAACAATTAGGCACCATTTAACTACCTTCATGTAAAACACAGCGTGCTGGATTTCAGAGTTTTTTACTTCAGTAGGAGCAGGATCAAGCTAAAATACAGTAATAGATGTTGAAAAGATGCAATCCAAAAACTGGCATCTCACAGCTAGTTTTCAAGAGACTGCCGCAACAGTGAGTAATAATATTTTCAGCAAAGCAGGTGGGTGGAGAAGAGCATGAAGGCATCTCAAACAGCTACCTTGACAGAACTGGACCCCAGGACAGCTGACCGAGGCCCAAAATAACATGACAATCCCTCCATTCCCTCCCCTGGGGAGAATAGGGTGACTGCTGGAGGGAGCTGGAAGCTGGTCTCTCTGTCTGGCTATATGACTAATCCAAATATTTGCATCAAAACAACCCTGCTGATTACTGTGAGGGAGAAAAGAGGTGGGCTCAAGCCAAATGAGAAACTACTAGACCTGAAACATGAGTCTGGGAAAATCCAGGGCTACCCTGATGACATGGGAAAAAAGCTTTAGACTGCAGAGGTAGCATCAGCTGCGTGGACTGACACACAAGCAATCGTCAGTCGTTCCTTCTTTCTCCTTCCCACGCCAGCACTGCCATCTTCCAGAAGATTGGGTTCTTGGACTGTACTTTGTCTTCTTCCCCATTTCTTTCTTTCCTTACTCTTACACAAGATGGGTCCAAAAGTTAAGTGTCTTCTTTTTCTTCCCCATACCAAGTATTTGAGTATGAGAGATGGGATAAAGCAGGGACTTTTTTTTCTCTGTGGGACAGGATGTACCTGCTTCTTCCCTTGGCTTTCCTATACCCGTGCTTCTTTGTCCCATATAGAAAAGGTTCTGTGTAATGCTGCAACAGTCCTACCTCATTTGCTGGTAGTTCCTGTGTAGTCTTTCCCTCCCTACAGCAATTCCTTAATTAATGCTGCCTGTTCAGCATCTTGTGCCCATTCTGTACCAGTATAAATACTGACAGACCAAATACATTGTCCTAAGTGCAGGACAAAAGAAGATCTTCTGGTCCTCAGAGACTAATGATATCTGTATACATTTCCGAATGCAGCATTGGCAATTAAATAGTGCAACATGAGGAAAAGAATAAAATCTCTTACCGAGAAATTATTTAATTCTCACAAATAATCGTCTGATCCTGGGTGGATTTTAAGGAGGAGTATTACTGGGGTTCATTCCTGATGAAATGCATTCTTCAACCCTATTAATGCCCCAGCATAATAGTTACTGCACATAGACACCTTAAACCTGCAGTCATTTTAAAATAATTTAATCTGGTCCCTTGACACTCTTTTCACCTACCTGCTCTCCTGTCTCCTCCAATTTTTTTTTTTATTACTGTGTAGAAAAATATTTTTCCCTATTCTTCTTATTTGCATGTATTTGCACCCCGTACAGAGGGAGCCCCCCAGGCTAGCTATTAGACCCTGCAGATACATGGAGAAAACTCTGGTTGAAATCTGGAACGTCCAGGTTCCAAAATATTTTCCTAGTGCAACTCTGCAGCCGAAAATTCTGCAGGAGATTTTGATATCCACAAGAAATTCTGTGGGAAAATATTGCCCTATAACAGCCTTTACTTCTATGGAAAACAGACATCATAATGCATGCTTTTCCTGCTCAGTCAGTCTGTTTGTATTTTGCAGGAAATCTGTGAGAATCCACGGTTTATTATTGGTGGAGCGAACAGAACTGATATCTGCCAAGGAGAATTAGGTATGGCATTCTTACTTGCACTCTGCGCTTTTTAAAGTCTTCATCATAGTTTAGGTCTCACTTAATTTTCTTTTGCTTCCAAGATGATATGTAAAATCCTCTGTCTGAGTACACCACTATACATCTTCTCATTCCTTCTCTCTATAGCAAATTGTTGATACCTGCCTAGTGGCAACCTAGGGAAGAACTTTAAGCAAAAGACGCTTTGCAGGGTGTTTTGCTTTTCATGAACTGCTGTCATGAGTGTGTTACAAAACACTATTTGGCCTTTCTTCTGGGCTCTGAGGGACAAAATTAGTTAAGACAGGAGTAAGCGACAAAGAGGAGTTATTTGACTGAGAAAAAAATCTAATCTGTTTATTTTTTCAGGTATTTAGTTCTATTATTTCCATGCAGGAGCTTCTGAAGGCCTCCAGCTAGAGTGTGCCTTGTACTCAGGGACAACCCCTGTGTTGAAGACCTTAAGCTCAGATGCTCAAAGATACTTTGATATATAGAGCCGCTACTTAGGTACAAATGCTGCCTCTGCAACAGTCATTCACGCGGCACTCACCTGCACTGCTTTGTGAAGTCATTCCCCACTCAGCCTTCCCATGTTTTCACGGTTTTATAACTACTCCCGTGAACTTTTTCATAAGCTAATACATCCTAATGTGTGTTAATCCTTTCATTAAAGTGCTGTTCTGTGCTTGTGACTGTCCTTATCACCTTTCCAGTACTTTTTCCTTTTCTTAACTTATTTAGAACTGCCTTTCTTTTTGAGGTGACCAGAACTTCTCAGTTGCCAAGGTGTGGACACAAATGAATATACATGTATAATATGTTGTCTCTTTTGTCTTCCATTCCTTCTCCAACTACTCATAGCATTGTTTACCTTTTTGACTTCTGCCAAACACTGGGTAGTTTAGAAAACCCCTGGTCACAGTGAAGCCCACATCTTTCTTAGGGGGAAATAGGTAACTTAGAATGTACTGCTATGTGCATAGATTTGGCTTTCCAAAATATATACATACATGTATTTCTGTATGTTTCATAAATTACTTTTACAACTCCCTGAATCAGGTTTAGTTTTCACTACCTCGTATAATTCTCTCACCCCACTAATTCACACTGCTCAGGCAAGCTTACCCTATAACCTCTCTTAGAGTAGCGGCTAGGAGATTTTAAAGGTTGAGGCATCCTTTACTGAACACAGTAGTATTATGGGAGAAGGTCACTTTCCCAGAGCTCCCAGAGGCAGCAAATTTGTGCAAGAGTCTGAAGGAGGAACTGAAAAGCTCTAAAAAGGACGGTGTTTACAACAGTGCAGACTGTTCAAAAAGAGGAAAATGCTTCAGAGCAATGAAGCAGGAAAGAGGCCCCACAGAACAATGATTGGGACAGTGGGTTATTTTGAGAGCAGAAAATGAAAACGAGAGGCTGAACCTCAGCTATACAGAGCTCCACCTGCAAGAAAGTTATCTCTCAGCTGGTCTCTGTTCTAAGCTTGGAAGGAGAACTAATGCAGGAATTCAGATAGGCATTCCCATAGGACAGGGAAGTCTTAACACAGGTAACAGTGCTCATCAGGCTTTAGGTGTTTTCTAAATTACAGGGAACATCACCTATTTAAGAGGTGGGTGTGTACCTAGCCATGAGTGATGCCAATGAGCATTTCCAGAGCACAAATAAAGAAAATGCTAAAGTACCGCAAAACACATTGAGAAGAGCCCTCTCCTGAAAAGTGATGGCATGCTCTGCTGAGAATTAACACGCCACTTTGCAGTTTCTCAGGTTTTCCCTTTGATTCTAGTTGCTCTGTCCCTTCATTTTGTCTGCTGCTTCTGCTCATTTACAGGTGACTGCTGGTTCCTGGCTGCCATTGCTTGCCTGACACTGAACAAAAAACTACTCGGTAGAGTCATACCTCATGACCAGTCCTTCATACAAAACTATGCCGGCATCTTTCACTTCCAGGTAAGTCCCTTCATCTAACGGGAAGCAGATGTTACTCTGTTTACCCAAGAGAGGGCTCAGCTCTCGGCAGGCTCTTCCCTCTCGCTTCTCCTCCCTTTGGAACCGTGAGCGACAACAGGGAAGGAAGAGAGATTGCCTCACCCCAAACTCTTCCAACAGGGCAGTCACAGAAGGGCCAGCCCATACAGGCAATTAGGGAGCATTAACCCATCAAGGAAGCATGTGCAGATTGCTGTGTCCTGTGCCTAAGGGATCGCAACAGGTGCCCGCTTCGGCCTCGCTGCTCAGATGCAGCGCTCCAGCCAGCACAGACGCATGGGGAGTTGGCAGGAGCATCTATTTTTAGGCCCACAAGCAGCTTGTCTGTTAAAAACAAGTTATTGAAGAACTAATTCAGAAAAGATTGACTGCTTTCCACATTCCCTTGGCTCTCCTGAGGGACCTCTCACTGTCCCGCACATGTTACCCAGGGGAATTCAGTGCGGCTGCCTCCCTCGCAACGGCCATCTCTTCTTGTCACATTACAGAGTGGTTCATCTCCACATTTCTCCTCTCAGCCTGGCTTTTCAGCCAGACTCCCCACTCCCTGCACGAAGTCAAACTGGGGTGGGTTTTTTTTTCTGTTTGCCTTTATTTAGTTCTGGCGCTATGGAGACTGGGTGGATGTCGTCATCGATGACTACTTACCCACGTACAACAACCAGCTGGTCTTCACCAAGTCCTCCCAGCGCAACGAGTTCTGGAGTGCCCTCCTGGAAAAGGCCTATGCAAAGTAAAACAACACACCAGACCATGCCAGGCTCCCTGCTGAGGCTTTCGGCTGGGGAGGTGGTTAAACCGCTGCGTACAGGGCTTAAAATGAGCACACAGAGAGGCTCTGAACATACAAATGCCTTTTACCATAGATTCTTGTTCCTCAGAACTGGGGATGGGATAAAGCATATTTCCTAGAGGGGTTTGCTACCTATTCAGAGGTATACATTTTATTCTAAACTTTCTTTTATGCATGCAGGTGGCTTGTGGGTTACCAGACAGATGGTTTGTGGGGCTTTTTTAATATAAGTGTTTACTTGTCTATATTTGTAATCACAGAAGATAGATATAAATATATAGGTATGTATCTTTATCCATGTAAAAGAAGATCCTCTTTTGTCTTTCCAAGACTCCATGGGTCATATGAAGCTTTGAAAGGAGGCAACACCACCGAAGCCATGGAGGACTTCACCGGAGGAGTCACAGAGTTCTATGAGATAAAGGATGCCCCTAAAGATATCTATAAAATCATGAAACATGCCATTGACAGAGGATCCCTCATGGCCAGCTCCATTGATGTGAGTCCGTATGAACTTTGCAGATGAGCCATAAGGAATGGCAGAGGAGAGGGACCTCTCCATCTGTAATCAAATAAATGCTGCCTTTTGGAGCTGCTTGGTTTAGTCCACGTAGTAAACATCCATTTCTAGGAGGTGGAGTAATCTCCACTAGACACCATCCATTAGCAAGAAGCAAGTACAGCAAGGGAAATGAACAACAACAGAACACGGAGGTGGAGAGAAGGATGTGATCGGAAAACCAGCACTTCCCACTTCAGTGCCCTTGCCCAGTAAAATGAGGTTACTATGGGGATGCTGCAACTCTGTTAAGACACGAATCTTCGTGTCAAAGAGCCTAGGTGTGCAAACACTTGGGAAATTAACCCTTTGATTGTCAACGTAGCCTCAGATTTTCTTCATTTATCGTGGTAAATTTAAAACTAAAAAAAGCAGTTTCAATAACCGTTGTCAAGTATGAAGTTGCAGTAAAGACGGGAGAACAACCAGTGCTATCATCCACTGTAGATAAGTATGGACATAACAAGGGAGAAGAGAAGTTATCAAGGCTATCTTTTACCACTCACCTTTCTTGTTTCATTTCTGTTCTCTTTCCTCCCCTCAGCTTTCTGCATGATGCTTTTCTCCTATTCTCTATACCAGGATAACCTAGGGTTTTCCTATGGATCAGCGCCTCGAAGTGACATTGGGGAACTGATTGCTCGAATGGTGAAGAATCTAGAAAACGCACAGATGACTCACTCCGCTGTAGACTACCAGGGGATGGATGAGAGGCCAGCCTGGGTTCGTACATCTCCTGAAGCAGTTGACTTCACAGTGCTTTTATTTACAGACAGTTAGAGAAACACATCACCTATGATTTAAACTCTTATTTGGCTTCACTAAATTATCCCAACACTAAAGACCTGTTCTTACAGATGCTACTTGACATATGTTTTTTAAAGACTTCAGTGCTTTCAAACACAGTGATTGATACAGAGGGCTTCACTGATACAGAGGCAAAGGGCTGTTGGCTTGTGGAACAGGCTTATAATGTCCATAACAGGAATTGATAAGTGGATTTAATCGAGTCCCTCACTTGCAAAAGATGGAGAGAGCAAGAAAATTAAAAGAATAGGACAAGATCCATGAATGTGTGAGGGATATGAAAGAAAGAAAAAGCAAGCTCTGCACAGCGTTCACTCCAGGCACAAGAGCATTTGGTAAACATATTTTGAGACAGAGTGCTTTGGAGCTCTGCCCATGAATGGAGGGCATTCTGCTCTCGCATCGCTCCTTCTAGATTACTGCTGTTAAGATCTTAATTTAAAACACCTAACAAGGGAAAGAAAAAACAGGTTGAGTTTAACATGTGTGATGAAATGCAAAGTAACTAACTCCAGCATACCTAAGTATCTAGCAAAATAAAACCAGTTAAGAAAAATCCCATATTGGTAAACTTAAAAGCTTTCAAATCTGTACAGAGACATTGCCTTCTCCTTCTCTCTGTCAGGCAGCTGTCACACCTTGCCCATACAAGCACATACTATCCCAGAAAGGGCTGAATAGTCTTACTAATAGAAAATCTTATTATTTTGGTTCAGCATGCTATATACTAGCATGTTCTGAGTGGAAAAAGCAGTAACCTACTGAAAGGGGAAAAGTAAATTACAAAATGTCCTTTCCAATTGATATTACTGACTTTTTGCTTTTTTAGTTCACGTTTCACTTCTTTTTAACCAACAACATAAATTCTGTGGTCACTAAGCTTGGCCACCTTGGCAAACACAAAGAAAAGAACAAGTCAAAAAACCCTGTCACCTGAACAGCGTCACATTCCCTCCAAAAGCCCTGAGTGGCAATACCTGCCTTAGAGCAGCCAGCTGAGCTTTGCATAACTCATAAGTTTTTATCTTGTGTCTAACAGACCATAATGCCAATGCAATATGAAACCCGGATGTCTTGCGGGCTTGTCAAAGGTCATGCCTACTCTGTCACAGCCGTAGAAGAGGTACGTACAGTCCTTTTCCTCCATCTCTGGGGAGCTGTGGTCTACACTGGCCTACCACCATGCATGTCAGCAAAGCTGTGAGGGAGAAAAAAGTGAAACAAACTATGAGCTAAGGAAAAAAAATCATGTTCAAATAAATGAAAACCTTGTGGAGTAACAAATCTGTCCAAGTTTTGGCTTTGTGGGGAAACGGAGATTCCACCACTTGGGCAAAGGTGATGAGAGCCAGCCACCTCCTGGTCTTACAGCCTTCCTGCACTGCCCCCAAGCATGTCAGGTTGGGCAACGGCCCAGGAAAGCATCATCAGTGGAGGAGCTGGTATCAGCGATTTGACAGGCCAAATGTTTCCCTTTGAGCCTACTCTCTGTCTATTCTTGTTGTTTTCTTTTTGAATTAGACAACATTTAAAGGGGAAAAAATACGCCTGATAAGGCTGAGAAATCCCTGGGGGCAGGTGGAATGGAACGGACCTTGGAGTGACAAGTGAGTAAAATGGAGCTGCTTCTGATTTGAAAAAAAAAAAAAAAAATGCAGATTCATTTGCTCTTATGCAGCTTGTGCATGACCCTAACTTTTGATGGAGAGGTATCTGAACTGTCTTTGCTGTCATTTTGACACATGCACCTTGAAGGTGATCATAGCTGAAGATGAAGCTGTAAAAAGAAAAGAGTACCTAAAAAAGATGTTAAGAGGGCTTTAATCAACGGAAATAGAGAGCCCAGTCTAATGGTACAGTCAGTGTGGTTTTACTGTCTAGCAAGTTCTGCAATGTCCGTCTTCAAAACCAGATGTGACAGTAGAAAAATCTTTTTAAGTTATGAAAGAACTGGATGAAGCAAGACGTCAGTACATGGCAAGTTTGGGTAAAGCTTCTCATTAGGTTTTACTAAAAGGAATTTCAATAGCTACTCCCGCAATGAGAGTCTGCAAACACTTTTCCTTCAAGCTAAATAAAATGAACACAATTCAGCAGACTTTTGAGAGCTGCTAAGAGGAAGTCTGAAGGGGAGGCAGAGAGACGTAGGACAATTGCTTTTGTATTTGGGCACGTAGAGAGGAGGGTAGCATTGAGAACAAAAGATTGCAAGGCTCATGAAGGAAAATTATATGGATGCAGCGAAATGACTCTTGACTTTCCACTCTATGAGGCTTACAGCAAAGAGTAGAAATTTTTATGAAAATTGTATTGCAGATCATAATCTAACTTGTTTACACCTTTGAAGGTCAGAGGAGTGGAACTTCATTAACGAAGACGAGAAAATCCGCCTGCAGCACAAAATTGTGGAGGATGGGGAGTTCTGGTGAGGATATTAGTCAAAAACCTGTGCTTCTCTAGGAGTTATGCAACCACAGCAAATCGAATGAATCACTCTGCACCACTTAAATCTGCTAAAACCGTTGCAGTAATCCCTGCTCCCCTTCATATTCCCAATAAGCCCTGCTCTGAGATCCCTTCATTCTCCCACCAGGGTTTATTGAGTACCACCACCACCATCCTTCTAATTATGCTTCACTTCCAGAAGTTCTCCATCACCTTCCTATGCACCATCCTCTCAGCCCAGTTTCCCCCAATTTGGAGCTGTACCTGCATTAATTGACCAACCAGCAGGCCAAATGCATTAGGAAATCATGGCGCTCCCACTGCCAATTTGCCCTAACAGTGGCAGTGTTGTTGGTCACTCTCCTCCACCTCACAAGGATCTTTCAGACACCCACCATGTAAATCCATTTGGGTTGTTTCCCCTCAATTCCTCCAGGATATCATTTGGAGATTTCATGAGACACTTCACAAAACTTGAGATGTGTAACCTCACACCTGATACTCTGGAAGCCGACAAACTCCAGACCTGGACAGTGTCAGTCAACGAAGGGCGCTGGGTGAGAGGCTGCTCAGCTGGAGGTTGCCGCAATTATCCAGGTGAGCAGTGGGTCTTGAAAGATAGGCCCTCTTTGATGGGAACCGTACTAGATCTCAGAGGAAATTCATACCACAGCCCGATCAGTGCTTGCCCATAGGAAAAGCCTTGCTTCCTCAGTGGACAAGGCACGCAATTTTGTAGCTGGAAATCTTCTATCACTAGGTGACAGCAGCTCATAAACCCAGAAGACAGGCCTGGCAAAGATAAATCTTTGTTCAAATATTTCACAGTGCCCCAAGTAAGATAAAAGAGCAATTCCACTCTACCAGTTAGATTTCACTTGGAAAAGCCAATTTCTGATAGTTTTAGGTGCTTTGGAAGTTTGTCAGATGCCAGTTTTTACTTTTATATCCTCCTTTGGTGTGCAGTTTTGCTAGAACTATGTAAAACCCGTAACACATAAAAAAAATATGTACGTACTAGCCCAATTTTAACCTTTCCCTCAGGGGCCTCAGGCAGGGAACTTAAAGGTTCTTTCTGATCATGAGTATCATTAGAAAACTGAAGCTTTACAATGTTTGCTTTGGGATGTTGGGATTTCACAGACACATTTTGGACCAATCCCCAGTATCGCTTGAAGCTTCTAGAGGAAGATGATGATCCTGAGGATGAACAAGTTGTCTGCAGCTTCCTTGTCGCACTGATGCAGAAAAATAGGAGGAAAGAACGCAAGCTGGGAGCCAATCTGTACACCATTGGCTTTGCCATCTACGAGGTACCAGCTCTAGACTTCGTTCTTTGCACTGTGGTCACAAATCCTGGCAGTGGTACCCAGTGACAGGACAAGGGGCAACGGGCAGTTCCATCTGAACATGAGGAAAATCTTCTTTACTTTGAGGGTGACGGAGTACTGGCACAGGCTGCCTGGAGAGGTTTTGGCGTCTCCTTCTCTGGAGATATTCAAAACCCTCCTGGATGAGATCCTGTGGAACCTGCTGTAGGGGAACCTGCTTTAGCAGGGTAGTTGGACTAGATGATCTCCAGAGGTCCCTTTCAACCTCTACCATTCTGTGATTCTGTGACAGTATGCATTTACCAAGAGAGTCACTGAATCATTCAGCCTGATTACATGAACTGCAGTTTTTATTTTGCAAGAAACCCAGAGGGAACCTGGAAGAGAGGAAGAAAATTCAAGGCTTTGTAATCATTCGGACCATAATAAACTCAGGGTTTACCTCATCTATAAGTAACACAGTTTTTACACTTTTATAGTGACTTAATGCCAGATTTTAACGTATTGTTTCCCATATCTTCTTCAATCTGCCTTTCATCCTTGCTGAAACTAAACATTTCATTGGCAGAATAGCATAAGAAAGGAAGAGGGCATCCAAGATGCATACATAGTGATTAACCTCTGTCCCTGCTGTTGACTTCATCAAGAAGTCAATTTACTCAGTCCCTTGCACAAACATATTTAGTTCAGATCTTAGCTGATCTCATGTAGATACCAAGAAATCTGGAAAGGCTTAGAATATTCATCTAATTTGGGACATTTTAATTCCTGGCTGTGACCCCAGAAATCTATGATGTGAATGCTCTTCTGTATGATCTATAAATGAGTGGACTCACACAGCAGCTCTGACTGTTCCTTCTCTTTGTTTCTCCCTAAGGTTCCCAAAGAGGTATGGGCAGAACAGAGGCAGATTGACAACTTGATGTATACTCACAGCTAGTGTTACTGTTGTGCCTGTCTGTAAGTCAGCAGGAAACCGTCCAGTCAAGTTTGTTTTCAGAGGTGTAACAGAAGTGAAACTGCTAACCTTTCTGCTTTGAGTGTTTATTGGCAACATTTTGCAAGTAATTTTTAGTTTCTTCTCACCCGGGCCCTGCTTTCACTTGCACTTTTTCTTCAGTCCTTCTCTTCTATTATGAATGAGACCTGGCCGTGGCTTGCGCAGTCTGTCAGTGAGCCTGGGCTGCAGGAAGCAGCATCAGCAAGAACTTTGCCTTTGCACTCCATGCAGAATCACCCTAAACCACTTCCATTGCCTCCTGCAAATAATGCAAATGGCTTATGTCCTGCAGCCACAGAGTTTTCTCTGTAGTCTTAGAATTTGTCTGGAAAATCACTGGTATTTTCAGTGATTCATTGAAGAAATTGTATTTAAAATACACAGATTAAGTTTCTCTGAGTCTGCCGGTAGCTGAATCATTGGCATTGCAAGTTTTGCAAACAAGCTCACCTGAAGGCTAAGTTACCTGGAAAACATGCAGATGACAGTCTGAATGTTGTCTTTGCTGACTATTTTACAGGTGGTTATTTTTGCAGAAAACAGCCTGCAAGTGTTCTCAGACACAGTTCTTGACTCAATGTTTGTATTTGAACCCATGCAACGTTTGATGATTGTGTTTCTTTAGCAGATACAGAACTCATGTTTTGTCCAGGCAAGAACACATTTCCACTGAAAGCACCTTTACCTTACCACACTGCACGTAGGAGTTCGCATATACCGTTCATTGCCATGCCACCCTCCAAGGAAAGTAGCTGAACTTTGGTTACACACAACTTGGCATCCGACAAAACAGTCAAATGAAAGTGCCTGCACGGCAGAAGTCAGTCAATGTGTTGCAGGTGGGCCCTGGAGCAGCCCTCAGAAGTCAGCTAGACCCAGCCAGTAGTGACTTAAAGGTGACAGACTCTGCATCTGTTACCACCTAGCATCCCTCCTCAGCTCCCTGCTTGCTAAGCTGCTGCTTCATTTGTGTTTTCTGTCCCAGCTATGTACTGCCTGCATGAAAAACTACCTGGGAAATGGTGTAACAGTTCCTTGAAGACAATTATTTGGCTCATTTTTCTGCAGATGCATGGTACTAAGCACCACTTGCAAAAGGATTTTTTCCTTTACAATGCCTCCAAAGCTAGAAGTAAGACCTATATAAACATGCGAGAAATCTCTGAGCGTTTCCGGTTACCTCCCAGCGAGTATGTCATCGTTCCATCAACGTACGAACCCCACCAGGAGGGAGAATTCATCCTGAGGGTCTTCTCAGAGAAAAGAAGTCTTTCAGAGTAAGTTGCAGATCCATTTATCTGGCCATAAAGGCAGAGGTGAGCTTGCCAATCCGCTATAGTCATGTTCCCAGTTTCCTACACCCTGCTTTTAATTTTCTTGACCTCATTAGAAACTCCAAGCTGCAAACTCATTTCCCCAAGATTCCCTTATAGTCTATCAAGAGCCTACTTTGAATTGTCTGTAGAGAAGCTTACTACTTGCAGGATATCCTTTGTAAACATACCATTAGCCATTTTCAACAATGAAAAAGAACCTGTTCGGTTTTTACGGCTCTATGCCACTGGCTGAAGTTTGGGCCACATAGCTCATTGAACCAGATCTAATTTCAGTCACAAATTAAACACAGAAATAGGTGGTTATTTCTTTTCCATCTTGCTCTTCAACTAGTTTCCCAGAGCTCAGCAAATTGCAGGCAGTGTCACTCTACTTAGACAAAACAGCTTCTGTTTTACTCCCAGCTGTCAAAGTTCAGTGTTATCAAAGCTATTTAGAAGGGTAAAAAATGCGGCAGCCCTCCTGGAAGTGGTACTTGGGATACTCAGCTCAAACTGGGAAAAAACTGTGTCCAGAGCCTGCAGCTGTAATGCTTGGAAGCCAGCCCACACCACTGGCTGTTTGGAAAGTTCAAGTGGCTACTTACAAACCAGCTGCAGAAACGAGCAGTGTTGGGAACAATCACTTTCCTGATTTTTACTTACTTTCTGCTTTCTTCTAGGGAGGTTGAAAACATGATTGAGGCAGAGCGTCCATCGGTAAGTACTGTCCTGGGCCTCTTTTGTGCGTGAACTGGGGTAGAGAGAAGAAAAGCATCACATCTAGGGAAACCTACATCAGGAAATCATTGGCAGCCACATGACAATAAATTCCCACATTTTTTCTCATCAAGATACTCCTGTTAACACTTGCTTTATATACACTACTTTCTGATTTGGTCAGACCAGAATCTTTTGCCAAATTTGAAACCTGCTCCTGGCATAAAGCAGCTCGATGCTAAGCACTGCTTTTGCATCTATCAGTGGAGATTATTCATTTACCAGGGGAGGCCTTGCTCTGTGCTCCACGATATTTTGTGTGTGTAACTGGTATCTCATCTAATAAAGAAAACAGTGCCTTATTTTGAAGTACATGCTTTCTGGAAAGGGATCCTAATGATACTCTGATTGAAACTAGCATCTGTGACAAGCTCTAACTCTTTACTCTGGAGTTTTACACACCTTTGTGGGAATACACTAGAGCTAACAATTCATCTTGAAAAAAAAATCAGAGGAAATGGTCTTGCGCAGAATTGAGCTCCATCAAACTTTACTCAGAAGCATTCCCCTTGAGTTTGTGGTCGTGATAAGAAAATGTATGTCCAGATCTGGTAGAATTTAATTGCCACTTCAGGTAACTGATCGGTGGGCACAGAAATCCAATCTCCACTGCACTGGTGGGTTGGGAAAAAGAATAGTCAGAGCTAAAGGTAAAATAGAGATTTTATTCAAGCAGACAAAGCCCCAGATAAGATGAGACACTGTTTTGCTACGGTTTCTGCAATTTCTGTCCCTCAGTATGCCATTTCTTGGTGGATGCATTTTCCCTCAATTTTGAAGATTTAAGAACTTTATGAATATAGGAATGGGAAAAATAAATGTGAGAATGGGTAAGAGAGAAAATAAAACTTTACCATCATCTCTGCATAATCTGGGTCAAATCCATAATTCTGTTTAATAACACTTAAAAAAAATTGTCTTTTTTTGTACAGAAGAAGAAAAGGGGCAAGGTGGGTACTTGTGGAATGCACTGAGTGCCAGCAAAGCAAAGAGCATGTGCAATGCATGCAGCAGGAGCAGAGCTCCTTGGTACCATGAGTTCCCTGCACCCAGAAACTGATCAAGTTAATGAAGGGCACTGGATAAATGGCCATCTGCAGGGAGCAAAGACTTTGTCTTCCTACACTAAATTCTAATGAAATAGTATTAGCATCACATACCCTTCTCACTCAAGGGAGTGGCAAAAGGGTAACAGAAACTTTTCAGATTTATAAGCTTGATCATCTGGTTGATCAAGCTGCCCTTCCTTCCTGCCACTCCACCCTGACACCCCTTTTCAGTGAAAAGCACCCCTTCTCCAGACACCTGCCCTCACATTTGCCTTCTGTTGCCTAATGCAGCTATTCCTCTTTCCTGAAGTTTCTGCTCACCAAAGTCCAGGATTCTCCTTTTGATTCTACACAAGACATTTAGGACCTTGAAAATGTCATCAGATATTTTAATCTCAAGGCAGGCTGATTGCAATTAATATTCTAGGGTGACACATTCACATCTTATAGCAGCTTGCTTTGTTTTGAAAGCACTAAAACAGAACAACTGCACGTGGCTGCTTGCTGCTGAATGCTTCAAGAATTAATACAGAGAAAGAACACAGGGTTTGCATAACTAACAAGCTCCTAAACAAATACTCCTTTTCTGTGTAGGATTCAGATTCTGTTTGTTTTCAGTGCTACTGTCCTTCATAGAGAGAGGAAAATTCATCATTTTAACTGAGAATCAGGAGCGGGAGCTCTTGCTGCATGCCCTTTACCGCAGAATGCTTGTCACCAGCTATTGTCACTTCTTGCATAATTTCCATTTCTCTTTTGCTCTCTTCCTTCTTCCTCTTCTAGCCTATCATCTTTGTTTCCGACAGAGCAAACAGCAATAAGGAGCTGACAGCAGATGAAGACGCGGGCAAAGATGGTGAAAAAACCCACATAGATGAGAAAAAGGTTTCTGCAGCAAGTGGCAGAGGGGGAAATAGGGGTTGGTCTGGCCTGGTGTGACAGAGCGGCTGAGGAGAGCACAGGAATGGGGTGAAGAAGTGTCCTGAGATACTTATCCTGTCTGTGAGAGATCCCTTCCCTACAAGCAGTGCAGTTCAATCCACTCTTGCTCAGCCCCCTGAAGCGGTACCTGCTTTACGCAGGACACGTACATAAATTGCACGTGAGGGGGGTTCAGGAGGTCTTGGCAATGATCGCATCCTCTCCCCGTTAAAAATTACAAATCCCTATACCAGTCCTCACTGGCCAGAGGAGAAAGAGACAAGTAAACGCAGGAGCTCCTGCACCGCTCCACTCCCAGAGCGGAGGAGAACAGGGCAGTGAGTTCAGAGTTTCTGCCTGCAGGTGGGTGAAGCACACGAGATGCAGCAGCCAGATCCTGCACCAGGCTTGTGGGGTCTGGAGGCATGGCTAGAGTGTCTGCCTGCAGGGAGCCTGCTGGTCTGCTGCCTGACTGCCAGGGCATGCAGGTGACAAAGCGGGACCTCAACTTTCCTCTGCATTTAGTCAAACAGACATTAAGAACTAAGCCAAAAAATTCCCTTTACTTTGTTACATGTAATTCCTGTAATTTAATATTGTGGGGAGAAATACAGTTTCCTTTTCCAGTATCAGTCTCACAGTTCAGGCTTGCTCTTTGCTGATGTCTGAGAAAGCTTCACTTTCATCGTTTTCCTCTGTCTCACACGCTACGTGTCTCCAGCAAGGGGCCCCTTCAGTACAAAGAGCTCTCAAGCCCAAGTCCCTCTGGTCAGTTCATCGCTTACAGGGCAGCTATGGCACAGATATGACTCTTCTGCTCCAAACGTCTCCTTTGCAGTGTCTTGAAACAAAAAATTAGAAGATAAACATCTGTCAGTGAAAGTAAACATTTAGGCTCCTTCCAGGAGAAAGGAGAGTGATGGGATGAAGTTAAATACTCAGTAGTTGAGCCAAGGAACACATTGAACCAAAAAAAGGGGAAAGGAGCAGGAGGACGATGTGTTCCTCCAAAGACCTCCAGATTCACTAAGAGGGTGAGAGTGCTGTCCAGGCCCTTTCCCTTCCCTGCGGAGCTAAGGATGTTGCCTCTTCTTTGCTTATCTCTTTTCAGCGTCCTTCAGCAAAAGGTCGTGAGGAAGAGGAAAAACAGTTCAGGAACATTTTCCGACAGATTGCAGGGGATGTGAGTACGCAGCCAATCCCTGGTTCTGCCATCAGAGTAGCCTAGCCACAACAGCACCTAAATCAGCTTCCACACAAGTTCAAAACACTGAATTCCAAAATCTCCTTTGAATTACTTTCCATCAAATTTCCTTCAAGATCTGAAGCTAAGCAAAATCAGATCAAAATCCAGTGAAGTATACAGCTATCTTCATATGTGCAGATAAGCTATCCCCATTGCATACGAGGGATCCGTATTTAAATTCAGGCTTTTACTTCTATCACTACTACACGATGCTATTTTGCGTAGCATGCGTAGACAAGTTAGAAAAGCAATGCCCTCCAGTATACGCTTAACGAGTGATGTTAGAAGTAAAAACAGATCAAAGAACTGCATAAATCAAGAGGCTGCAAATGGGTTACAGGGATTTTTGCATTTTGCTTTTCAGCTTACATACAGTGGCTGCAAATGACTTTTTCTAGTTGTAGTTTAATAAGTGCTGTATGGTAGCTGTACACCTACCTTGTACTGCAGCCTCGGGGAAGATTTGGACTAATGTTTACGTGAGCTGGAATGCTTTCTAGTTTGAAGCGTGTATACACCATACTGAAAAGTGACCAAAGACTTCACACTTGTAGCATATCTATCCATAAAATGATCTGCTTCATGAAGAATGTTGTAATTAATGATATTTGCGCCACGTTTCCCACCAGGACATGGAGATCAACGCTGAAGAACTCAGGAATGTTCTCAATAACGTCGTTAAAAAACGTGAGTTTAAGCATGTTTTTCAGTAACCTTGAGCAAAGAAAACTAGGATATAACCCTCTACCCCTGAGTTACACTCTAAAAAGTATTTATGGTTGCACACTCACAGATTTCCTAGTTACACCTCCATAGACTTTGCATCTGAGACTTCAGTGAGCTGAAGTTTTCATAGAGACGCTCTCGATGAGTGACCGAGTACTGACAATGCAGAAACGAGCAAATGTTCAGTGGGAGCACCACACAGGACAATATAGCATTTCCAGGAGTCTGCAAATGCCCTTTAAAAATATTCTAAGGGAGAGGCAGACCTTGCTCCCTGTCTGGCAAACTTTATCTAGAGAGCCTGGGCTTGCTTAGATACCTGGAAGTTAGAGTTTTCCAGAGGTTTTTATTTTATATAACGGGCCGAGAAAAGTAATCTCTAATTCACAAGCAACAACATTGTTTAAGAGTCTTTTCAGATTTTGCTACCACTCATTTCTTACTGGATGAAGGTATGGCTTCTACTTTGAGTAGAGTTACACCTAAAAAGAAGAAGCCCTTGCTGACTTGCATGACCTGTTTTCACCTGGCATCATTTATTTCAGATAAGGACCTAAAGACAGAAGGGTTTGAACTGGAGTCCTGCCGCAGCATGATTGCTTTAATGGATGTATCCTTTTCTGGTGAAAGAGGAGTGCTTGAAACCACACTAGTCCACTTACGTTTTATTTCCCACCACTACATGTACAAAACTTAGTAAGCCAGGGAATCGGAGCAGTGCTGGATAGGCTGTAGTCAGCTAACACAGCATTCTTGGTTTGGCACATCGTAACATCCCAACTTTAGCGCAGTTGGCAGATGAAAATATTCCGAAGCAGAACACTGCAGAATGAGTCAGTCAGTGTGATACCCTTCCGTAGGCATCAGCAACTGCCCAGCTCAGGTACTGAAGCATGATTTAAAAGAACAAAATTTTTTTAAAGCAACTCCACATTAACTACAGTTCTTGTCAACAAACGTAATGTATTTCTCCCGTACCTTAAAGTTTATAATGTATTATACATTCCACTGTGTGCTTAGCATTGTCTCAGAGCAAGCATAACAAAAGACACTACATGATGCCATATGGGGTTACCCCTGACACAACATCGCTCCATTTTCTTATTTGACATAGCCCAGTTTTGAGAGAACATAAGCACGTTCATAACCAGAACAGAATTGTAATGACAACCCAGAGCCGTAATGGTTGGAGCCTAAACACGTTTTTATAAATGACTTTAATCAGCATTTTGCTTAGGTCTCAGTTCATTTTAAGCAAGGCAGAAAGAGCTTCACTCTAGGATAAAGCTCGACTGTCCTAAAAACCTTGTGTAAGCTTCACGTTTGCAGGTGTTTGGGAATTGCCCACTAAAACATGCTGCTCGTGTACTTTAGAATAGCTCCAGGAGCAGTCCTCTCTCCTGCACCAGCTGTTTGCTTCCACACAAAGTACAAAAGTCCTTCACACTCCTGAAACAAAATACTACGCACAAAAATCATACTGCAGGGTTCAGCCAGCTCTTAACGCTGAGGAGATCCTGAACTCAGTTCCACATTCATCCTTTCACCAGTAGTTGCAGACTTAATTAATTTTCTCTTTCAAACCTTGTGGATTTTTTACCTGAATGTTTTCATCACAGACAGATGGCTCAGGGAAGATAAACTTTGATGAGTTTCGGCACCTCTGGGACAAAATTAAAAGCTGGCAGGTATTGCTGGTATTTGCATCACTGTTCTTTGCAGCTTCTGCAGCACAAAAGCTTATATAGGAAAACCAGAACTCTCTACATACACTACAACAAAAAGAAAAGCTTAAAAAATTGCAAATTAGCTTCTAAAAAGAAAAGCAATGTCTCTCCTGGACCTACTCACAGCCTAATAGCCTGAAGCTCTGAAGCTCCAGCGCTTGCATAAGGCCTTCCTGGGTGAGACTAGCACAGGAGCATACGAATCAGAGGAGAATGGAAACTGGAATAATAGCTTAATTAGGCCAATCAAGAGAGAGGATTAACAGCATAAACTCAAGTCAAACAAGGAGCGTCTCCAGGGGTCAGCTTTTTGCTTCTCCTGGCATGGAGCTAATTGATTTTACTTTGTGGCTGGGAGGAGCTCCCTGCTAGCAACCCAGCCTGCCCAGCAGCAGCAGGGTAAGGCAAACAGCAAAGCCTGCAAGTGCCTGAGGCACTCACCCCGCATTCAGTCGGGGGGTACATTCAACAGCAGTACAAGCTTTTATTTCTGATGTGTATTTATTTTCTTTTTCTAGAAAATTTTCAAGCATTACGACGCGGATCATTCAGGAACCATTAACAGCTATGAGATGCGCAATGCAGTCAAGGACGCAGGTAATTCCCCCAGCATCCAGTGCCTGACAGCTGAAGAAACTTTATTTTCTTTGATATATCACAGGGTGAGATCAGGAACTGACAGTGCTGCCTTTTAAAGACAGACCCTAGAGAAATTTAAATATAGGGATTTTCCCCAACAGACGTTCTCAAATACCCAAACAGCAAACCTGGCCAATGAGTATGGTCTTGCCAATGAAATAGGTCTCTTCAGCTCTTTAAACTGCCCAGTGGATGATGCTCTGCTGTCTGGAGGATCTCCCACTTGAGGTCCTGCTCTTCAGGGAGTGCTGTAGTCGTTTGCTCTCATTTAAGCTGTGGATTCTTTATGTTACAAAGAGAGAACAGCGGAAAACCTTCAACCCAAGTGTACAGGCACTGAAACCAAAGTGGAACGTCAGTGTCCAAGTCTGCGTCAGAGGCAGGATATATCATGAGTCCTGCTCACGTTTCTTAGGCACTAAGCCACTGTGGGCTCAGTCTCCTACCTACACAGTGAGAAGAAAGGATTTTTGCAAAACCTGCAGTTAGTGGCATTTATCCTGCAAAGAGATGCTTTTGACTTTTCTTGCATCTTGTCTCAAACACCCTGGTGTGCTTCTCCCCCTGGACAGCGGGCTTCCCCCAGCAAATGTCTTTACCCACTCTCTAACGGAGCAAGATGACTTTTTAAATCAGAAAATCTGAATCTTGTAGTTTCACTGTAAGCCTAGATGGGGTGATTTCAGTAACACTTCATCTCCAGTAGTATTGTGGCACATCAGTTACCAGGTCATCAAGGAACAAAACCAGGTGGCTATCTTGTACTTCACAAAATATCCGTGATTTGATCCTTTGCTAAAGACAAAACACTTGGATTTGGGACTCCTGCTGCAGCAGAAATACAGGTTGTTTTTATTTTTCAGGTTTCCATTCCCGCCAGGAGGGTTGCCAATGTTAAAAAAAAAAAATTTAAATATCTCGTGCCCTGACTTTAGAACTAAGAACACATTTTAGAATAAAAACTTCTTGGTCTCAAAGCACGTAGGCCGTGCATGACCCTGCATTTAGCCAACACCAGCAGTAAGCAAAGAGCCCCTTTACAAAGCTTGCATGCTGCAGCAGTCGGTGCCACGGTGTTTGGTAACACCATGCCAAGGAGTTACCTCCTTCTCTCTCTTTTGACCATTGTGCTATTGCGTTTTCATAGCGACTTCCATGTGTCTGCTGCCCCGGTTTTGTTGCTTTGCTGTTACCAGGCTTGGCGAAGCTGCAGACCCTTTGATGCGACCTCTCCTCTTCATACGTACAGCATGAGGGAACTCACGTACTATTGGCCCTCCCAAATCATAATGGCAAAATGTTATTCCTGTTTTAAGAAAGCAGCTGGACATAATTTTTTTTAGTGGCTGCCGCGGTAGCCTCCAGCCGGAGCCTCGGCTGCGCCTGGGAGGCACCGCTCCTGGAGGCCTGACGGGCACCAGCGCTTCCCCCCGGCCCTGGCCCAGCTGCGCCCTGTTTCTGGTCCTGTGCAGGTTTTCGGCTGAACAACCAGCTCTACGACATCATCACCATGCGCTACGCAGACAAGAACATGAACATCGACTTTGACAGCTTCATCTGCTGCTTCGTGCGCCTGGACGCCATGTTCAGTGAGTGGCTGCCCCGGTTTTACTGGGCTGCCTCCCCTCCTCGCCCCCCAAATGCACTGTCATTCTTAAAGCAAAGTTTGTTTAAAGCCCTACTGCCTACATATAGTAATAATAATTAAAGATACGTGCTTAGGGAAGCTAAAACACGACAGCGGTCTCGTACAAACGCAAAAGAAAGCACCGCGATTTTCCTTGGATTAGCCAAGGAAAAACAGCAGAAACACTTGCTGACCACGTAAGGAAATACCTGCACAAGTTTACCTAACACAACAGGAGCACAACTGGGTTTGCAGTCTGGGATCATCTCTACACACGCAGTCATTTAATCTACTCCATATATTTTTGTTTCCTTGCTTTAGGGGCATTCCACGCCTTTGATAAAGATGGAGACGGCATCATTAAGCTCAATGTCCTGGAGGTAAACTGCTTTATGCCAGTATTTCTAACACAATGTCACAATTCCAGATTTTAATTGTATTATTTATTGCACGTGTTCTTGTGAGGGTTGGTCTGAAATTGTTATCTAATTGGTAAGAAGCTGAAAACCTCCTAAAACTTGTGCTGCCAATTTTAAACAGAAAACATCCATGATCTTCCAGCAACAGCTGCTCTGTAAGTCTCCAGTTGGTGCTGAAGGGCACAGCTGTGGACTCTTCATATCATCTTTAAAGTTCTTAAAAAAAATTTTAATTTTTTTTATGAGGCAATTTAAATCAAACATACTGATATGGGCTTAACATAGTTCTTTACCTTTTTAAAATCTTATTAAGGTGACTTAAAAAATTTCAACTTAAAAGCATGTCTTCTGCTAGGGGGACCAAAAAAAACCTTCTTCACTTTTTTTGCAAGGGAAGGGGGAATAGGAGCAAGAAGCCTAAGACAAAACTCCCCGCTGCTGCTAAGATGCGTACTAAGTGTCACCAAGCAGCTGCCTCCAGCTAGAGACAGCGGTGCCTTGTTACCATTTGTTGCAGGATGCCAGCACATCTTCCATCCTTTAATCCTAACTCTTCTTTCAGTGGCTGCAGCTCACGATGTACGCCTAACACCAGAGCCAGTGGCCGCCTTCACCAAGAACACGGTCAAGGCTTCTGTTTTGAGTAACTAGCTCCAGTCATCCCCAAGTGCAAACACGAGCATTTCCTCCTTACCTGCCTCACTCACCGAGATAAAATAGTGCATGGGAAGAAGCCTTTGGAAAAAGAGACGACCCTACTCCAGCAGACAGACCAGTGCACGTATTCGGTAACTGCTTTTATAACTTCCTGATATTTTCCTTTGAGCAACAAGGATTAATTTATGGATGACTGAATCAAGCTTTTTCTGCATGGTAAAGACGCGTTATTCTGCTTACGCTGACAACTGGAAAAATCTTCCCTCAAGTCAGGCAAAACTGGGTCTGCAGCTGAACTGTGCAAGTCAGAGGTGTGTACTACCACCTTGTAATGAGTCATTAACTCTTTGTCCTGCTTCTGATGCTATCATTTCAGCCTCTTCATAATGCCGACTATATTCACGTGACGTTGTGCTGGGTTACCTTAACATTTTGCATCCCATCACTGACGATGCTGTAGATGTGGCTGTGCAGGGTGGGTCTCTGCGAGACACGTGGCAGTAAAGCACAAGGCACTGCAGTACCCAGGTACAGCTTTGTCTAGTGCCCCAGCAAACGAATCAGAACTCGGCAATTTGCTCTCCTTTTCAGTAACCCCATAGTACCTTAATTACACACTGGACATTTTAAATGTTTTTTATTCCTACTGCATTTTCTGTAACATGGAGGAAGTTGTTTCCCATTTGAGACAGAAAACCTCTTACACACACAAATTCATGTATCTACACACAGACACACACTTCCCCCACCCCTCCCAGGGTCCTATTTCCTGATAGGATTATGAGTTTCTTTACTGTAAGAGGTGACTTGTAGCAGAATCAGACACTAGATTAGCATGACCACTTTGGGAAGATTATTAGAATGTGTAAGTACAATTAGTTTAATTGAACTGAAAATAAAATCAACTGGATTTTGGCCTAATCTTTAGGGTTGTTTTTTGTTTTTATTTTGAGAGAACAGGGGAGGATGAAACATTGAGCACACTATTCCATCTTTCTTCTGAGTATACCCCGGCTTTTGGAATTTTATGGCAAGCGTGAAATCAGCTTAATATTTCAAACACACACCAGTTTGCTCCATGAATGCATTAAAAAAAAAAAAAAAAAAAGTACTTGAGCTTGATAGGTTCTATTTTTACCAGCTTTAAGGATGGCAGGCTTTCAGAACTGGTCAATTGCTGATCAATATGAAAATGGAAGGAAAAACAAAATGTGCAAGAGACCAGACTTTGTCAGGAGAACCTTCTGCCTAATTCTCTATTGGTGAGAAGGAACAAAGCAATCCACTACTGTAAAAGCAAAATTGTAAAAACAAATTGTAGCACCCACTCAGAGTTACTCTGGTAGGTAGCACGTTTAACTGAAAGGTCACTAAGAAACAGAAAACCTTTTGATTATAAGGTTTTTAAGGTTGTCTTGCACTGTAACTTACTCTGAAAGAGTAAGAAAATCCTACAGTTTATCTAAAGAAGAAGAATTCTCCTTTAAATTCAACATTTGTTTTAAACCAAATCACATTTTTAAGATGGCTGGAACACTAGCAGCCCTGGGTTCCAGCTGTGCATTATCTCCACTAAACTATTACTTTCCATACCAAAAATATGGCAGAGGTGCTCTTAGCTGGGATGTTCAGAGAAAAAAAAAAATCTGTCAGGATTTTTGATTGGCAACTCAGAAATGGTCCTAAAGTCCCTTTGCAGTAGAGTCAGTACATCATCCTGGAGGCACCAGCTGGGTGGATGGTTTCCATTTTCCTTGCTGAACAACCAGGTCTGAGATTGGGCACTGCACACTGGGAGCAAATCTTACAACATTCCTGCCAGTGCAGGAGCTTCAAAGTGGCCTGTCTGATTTTATCCAGCCCTCCTAAAAGAGGAAAAAAATCCAGAACAAAGTCAAGTTCTACTGAATTCTGTGAAAGAATCATTCTATTCAAATCAAAGAAGAATCAGACTGACAAACCATAACAATATAAAGAAATTTTATTTTTCTTTTTTTTCCTCTTCTTTTGCTGTGTAAAGTTCCGTTATTACACTTACAGCTTTGTACCAAGGTGAGAACAGAAAACTGAGGTCAATATGTGCACAGGTTCTACACAAATATTCGATCACATTATTTTATTCCACTTCCATTCTTCAAATGGGCTGTTTAACATTTACAGCAAAATGAAATTTGAGAAGCTGGCAGGTGTATAACAGAATGTATACCCACACAGTTTGCTCTTTCACTATGAAATATTTTACCAACAGTAGCTGAAACCGTTTCCTTATCCTTCCTCTCTTATGCTGCAACTCTGGACAACTTAAGACTGTTTGAATGATAGTGCCATACAAGCCTGGAAATCAAGATTCATCTGTGCCTGTGTTTTAATGCAAAAGAAGGGAAAAATATTTTCTCAACACCACATTTTTGTTACTGGGAACCTGCAGTTTACTGAGAGTTTTCAGTTATCGTTTGCCTTGATCTGGCTTTACCATACCGTTTGAAAACGTGCATTAAGAACTGCTCTACTTCAAACACACCATGCAGGCAAACTCCTGCTGGTTTGCAGAAGTCAGCTCACGTGCTGATAATACGTTTGAAGTCTGCAACCCACGTGTAAGCGACACCAGGCAAGCAGAAGCTGGGATATTTAATGCATCTTCATACCAACAGAGGCAGCGGGTTTCCCTGTGGCCCCTTCTACACAGGAAAGCAACAGCATTAGGCCATAGAGTAGTTTGCACTAGCGGTTAGCTGTTATTTTTCCCTGTGATTTCAAAAAGAAAGGAGCACTGAACATAGACCAATCCTAGCACTGTCTTATCATTCAATACATGTGAGGCTATTGGGGTTGGGGAAATCCAGCCCTGCAGCACACGCGGATTTTTAAGTGATCATTTTGTGCTACTCAAGCTGCCCTCCTTTTGGAGCTTGGGCAGGGCTTGGTACGCCTCTGGCACAAGTTCTCACGCGTTTTTGAAGGGAATGACATAACGGGTTTCAGTAGCGCCTGGCCCATTCTTTAGATGATGAAAGTGCACAATGCCTCTGAGCACTTTCTATCCGCTGAGGAGCCTCATAGTTACCAGGTGCCACGTCAGTCCTGCTAAGAGGAAACTGTGACGTGCCCCCACAAAGGGCCTGCCATATGTAGTCAGTCACAGAGCAAGTCCAGAGCTCGTTATTTAACATTTGACTAATAAAACACATCTAACCACAAAATAAACTCTCACTCTACTCACTCTTTCACCCACAACTTCTTACTTGCATAAAAACCAAACTGAAAACAAAAATAGTCCTGAAACAGGCTTCGGATTTGCAGTACTGCTTGTCATGCACATATGACTGTTAAATTTCAGGAATAGTCCGCCTCCCCCAAGTTACTACGCTCTTCGACTGGAGGTGTATCAGGAGTCAAAACCCTAAGCTGCAAGTCCAGAGATGATCTCATTAATGGCTACCGAGCCAATACATTAGTTTGGCATCTCCCTTCTGCAATTTCCTCCGGAAGAAGTGAACAGCCAGAAGCAAAAGCTGCACCAAATTCCAGCTGAACAAATGGGAAACCTCCCCACAGCACTCCAGAGAACCCTGGGGATTTCCACAGCTGCACAACAATTCCATAGCAAATCCTTCTACGATACCCTCAGGACAAAGCAGCAGTTTCCTTTGAACTCCTGAGCGATTTTTAAAACTGTTTTAATTCATGAAGTAAAATTTTATAAACACTCATGCAGCTCTGCTGTTGTACTGCCTCTCACTCATTTTAAGATTCTTACGATGTATCTGAACTGACCTACAAAGTAGCAAAAGACACCACTGCTAAAGCTGGATTTAAGAAGTCCAGACTTTTCACGAGCACTGTATTCAAGGACAGATAAGGAAATATTATGGGCTACAAGAAAAGGAAGTCTGCTTCCACCAACTAAAGAAAATAACCCAACAAGCAATCAGGAATGCAAATAAAGTATAATAACTGTGTTGTTGCAATACCCAGTGAGAAAGATCTTCACACGTTCCTCAAAACGGCTGAACACGAAGAATCACAAAAAAGTAACAAAATCTACTCCCACATGCCATATTTCAGAAGACTACAATCACTCGACATGCTTGTCCTCAGGACACAAGCCTCCACACCTTCACTTCAAGCACAGTCCGTGAAGGACAGCTGGGACATTCACATTGGTTATGCCACACTTTCACATGCTCCCTCATTGTGGATCAAAAAAAACCCCCAAGTATCAGTAACTGTGGAAATGGTTTAAGTGTTACGCAGTCTTCTGCTTTTAGGTCATGAAAAAAACAAACAGTCCTGGAGACTTTAGGGCAATACAGCCTGCACCAGAAAACATTTACACTGCTCGGAGATTTTCCTGAACTCGATTCTCTCTTGAATTGCTTCATTCACAGACTACAGAAAGAAAGAAAGAAAAAAAAAAAACCCACCCTAAAACCACAATCACACACTCCCAAAACCAAAACAAAACAGCCTGGGGTCTGAGCCACATATTGAGGTTTTTTCCTCTCCACAAACAGCTTAATAAAAAAACCCCAAACAAATCACCACAAAAGCATTGGAACCCCAGAGGTTCCCATGTCTTTGAAGTAGGATGCTACTGCATCTCATTCCTATTTTATTCCTGTCTCTCACAAAAAGTCATCAATGGCAAGCAACTACAGAGAAATCGTGCCTGTCTGCTAATACAAAAATAGCGTGCTTCAGAGAAGGCCCTGAAGTTCCTTGATCTGATGGCAGTGGCACATTCACAGGCTTTCCTCATTCACTTTCTTGGCCTAAAGAGGCTTCTTTATATCCAAAGCATGAGGCTATAAAGTGTATTTGGTCTATGGTTGGCATACCAAGCCTCATAGTGGTGAAAGAGAAGCCCAGAAAAAATAGTACATTCAATTTGTTTGAAAAGCGCTGAATTCATTTACACGCAGCTCAGTTTTGACACTGGACTGTCTTGACTTTGTTAGTTTAGGAAACATCCACTTTCTTCCTCCTGAGCAGCAAGTTAGGCAAAAGTAAACGCAAAGCTCCTTGGAGATTAGTCTCACTGTTTGAGAGCTCTTTGCTAAGTTAGTGGTCATTACGGGAGCGAGGATTGCAAATGCCAGTAGTACATTTCACTGAACTTAATGGGTGAAGTTTTCTACCCCAAGAGACACCAGCAGAGGAATCCTGACAAGTAGAAACAGTCTTGCCCTCTGCACTGGCTTCTCTGCACTGCAGCTTCTGTGCATCAGTAGAAACAAGACTTTTACATGCGATGTGCATTTTGTATCTTCAGCTTCTGCTTGAGAACTTTAGACTTTAAAATCCCTGAAAATCCCACTCCATTCTTTCCAGCTGAGTTTTTGTGAACTTGGTACCGCCCAAACCAATTAAGCCAGTTCTAACAGAAACAAAACATTACCTAAGTGGGTGCTCTTAGACAGGCGCTGCCTTTGCATTTCTCCTAGTTTGCTATGCCACAAAGACATGGGACTGCCAAGCTCAGTCACTAAGATTCCAAATAAAATCAAGAATCCAACTGCGGTGTTGTATCAAGACAGCAGTGGTCATGCTATCTTGACTAAGTTATGCTATTAGCAGTGGTTATGCTGTTTAACTAAGACAAAAACTGACCCCACTTCCTTCCTCTACATAAGGACCCATATTTAAACAGACTAAGATTGCAAAGCACGTGAGTGGAGCCACCATTCTGGCTGTTTTGCTGCTACTGGCGTACCTCTCAAGAAATAACTGCATTCCTCCAAATAAGCAAAACACCTCAGGAGGTATAGTGTTTAGGGCAGTCTGTCACTGTATATATTGTGTCAGTTACAGCAATTTTTATACGAGGAATAAAAAATAAGTTACAATTAATATTAAAAAAAAATTAATTTATTCCAGTTCTCCATAAAATACCTTTTCTTTTCATGACGAGTCAAAAGGTACACTGTATATTCAGGTTACCCTGTTAGAATTTGTGATATTCTGGATTGCAAGAATTTTATTAAAATCAGCTAAAAAAATTGAATAAAACATAAAACCAGACGTGTCTTAGACACTTAACAGGCTTCAAGTTGAGTTTGCAAACACCAGTTCTCAACACCCCTCTGGACTTTCCCAAAGACTCTCAGACTATACTTCTTAAAAACAAAAACAAAAACAAAAAAACCCCTCCCAAACAACAAAAAATCAAGGCAGACAAGAAGAGGAAATATTCTTATCTGTCAATGAATTACAAACTTGCAAGAACCTTCCCCTTGGGCCACCTCTTAACTGACCAGCCTTATTTCTACAGAGTGCAACACAACCTGCAGTCTCTGCAGCAAGGCGCTTCAGCCCCACTCCGTTTTTGCGTTCCAAGTGGGAAAAGAAAGAGGAAAGACTGAAGGAAGAAGTTGATGTTATTTGGAATAATTCTGACATACAAAATTACTTCCCAATGTGGGAGGTGAAAAGCTTCACGAGTCAATCCTGCTGTCATCCTCAGCATGTCTTTCAATATGTCCTACAGCATCCTAGAAAAGAACCAGAGAAATCAGTTTAAAATAAATAAATAAATAATTCTCAAAAAACTTGGCAAAAGATTCTTGAAGCCCCAGCGAAAGTGACATCCTAGATAATATAATTAAAAGATAAAATAAATCAATGTCAAGCTATTAAATCACATGTATCATGTATCTCACATACCACATGATTCTGGGCAAATAAAACCCAGCTTTCTTTCTGACTACAAGAGCATATCAAATAAACACATCATATCCAAAGCCAGGGCTTAAAGAGAAATTAAGGATTCTACTTCTGGTTTAGTTCTCAAAGAAACCTCCTGCCGTTCCGTATTCTGAAAAACATTTGACAGGAACGTAGTCCGTGTTGCCAAGGAGTAAAATGTGGATCTCACCAGTCAGTCTTTAGGTAACAATCCTCCTTCCCGCCCCCCCCCCCGCCACTTTCCACATCATTTAATCCAAATCTTATGCCTTCTTCAGTTTTTTCCCATCTGTGCTAACATTTACTCAGAAATTTACGCACTACTTATTTAAAGATTGTTAGCAAAACCAATTCCGTGTGAAGATAAACAGCACCAGTATCCACACCAATGAAGGGGGGTGGCGATGGATAAAAATTAAGAGGATAAAAATCTGTTTCAAGACCGACATTTGTTCATCTTGGAAATAATTTTTTTCTACAAAAAACTTAATAACATCTTGAGTATAGTCATCATAATTTCTTCTAATATTTCAATATTTTTACCATTTCCATGTAATATTTTAGGATGAATCTGTTTTAAATTGACCGTATCTCAAGTTATCCTACTTAGCTGCACGCTTCATCTGTCACAGGTTGACTTGAACACTATTAGCCTTGTACGACTGAAACTGTATGCAGGTAAGCCCGTCAAGACTAGAAGAATTTAGCCCTTTTTAAGGGAAATAGCATGAAGTCCCACGATTGTGGTGATATAAAGTACTTTACACTACCTAATACAACCACGTTAGTTCAGTCACAAACCTGCTTGGAACCTTTCCTGGAAGTAAAGAAAGCATCACAGTTCTTCCAACGACATTTTAGGGTCTGAAAATTTGGGTTGGTGTGGTCAGTTAGCAAGTGTTGTTTCAGATGGTCCACAACTCCAAAGATGAGTGAACATCCATGCCACTGGTAGAAAAAAAACCACACCAGAATAAGCCAGGGAAAAAGAATTTTAGCTAATGCTTTTCCTCTTGCAACTTCACAATATTCTACCGCAACCGTTCACATGCATTCCGCCTCCTGTTAATTTT
This sequence comes from Bucorvus abyssinicus, assembly GCA_009769605.1. NCBI lineage: Eukaryota > Metazoa > Chordata > Aves > Bucerotiformes > Bucorvidae > Bucorvus > Bucorvus abyssinicus. Next base: position 17,174,525 of record CM020042.1, on the reverse strand, counting down.
TAATCATCTTCTTCCATTCCCATTCTCAATGTCTCTATTACTTTAATTACACCTTTACAGAGATTCTCCCTGCCTCTAGCCAAGCCTAGACCATCAGCAAGAATGGCACGAGGAAGAGAGGCACTAAGCCCTTACAGGATTTAAGCCTACCCGAGACAGAGTCGTTGGGAAGTGAGTTAAACTTATTTAGCAGAGTAAATCAGCTTTTCTGTGTCACTTGGTAGAAGTTTTGGGTTTTAAACAGTTACATGTCCCTACCTAAAAATTGCCAGAAAGAAAAATAATTCAACATGCTACTATCAAATTGCCTCATGGCGTACACATATAATAAAGACCATGAAAAACAGAACTATTGATATATACTTACATTTTAAAAGTACATACTTATTTCGAAAAATATTATTGAATTATAATAAATTAAAGGTCAGGCTATCAAATACTGGGTAGTGACCACCCCCAGAAAATTAGTCTAAAAACCATAACAAAGGAAGGCTTAAAACATTTTGCTCATATCATACCCAGCAACGATAATTCTGCATCAGATTAAGCCTCACAGCTCTGACACTGCCATCATAGCATCCAGTGTAGATCTGTGAAAGAAACATTAATGCATAAGCAAGGTGGGAATAATAGAAAAAAAAAAAAGTAGTAAAATTTTGGAGGAGGCTTCAATGTAGAGTATATTAAGCGAAAAATGAAATACCAACATGCAAGGCTTCTGAATTTTAAAAATCGGGTCTAACCTAATTCTTTTGAAATTTGCACTTATAGTTTACAAAAACCTACTAATGAATAAGAAATGTTTCCATAACTTCCATCATTGACACGGTCACGTGTGTATAAGTTCAGAAAAACTGAAAATAGAACATTACTATCCCCTGAAGTGAAAAAAAATGTTAGGTGTAAATGAATACATTTTCTGGACTTAACCAGTTATATGTATATCGAAAAAGGGTGGAAGGGAAAGGTGAGAAAAAACATCAGAATTTCAGAAAGAAAAGACTGATGCAGATCCTGAAAAGGTAGAAAAAATGACATCTTAAAAACCACTTTTGTTAGGCAAATGCTCCACACAAAATTGTCCTTTGGAAAGAAAAGTATGTCAGACACTTGTAATCGCATAAAAAATATTCATTGTTTAAAAAAGTCCTCACATAATACAGAAAACTCTGCAAACTGAAGATTTCATTTGTTATTTTTGTTAAAGTCTTTTTGTCTCTTGGAAATTTGTCACCAGGCTATAACAGCCAATCTGCTGTGTGTAAGAGACTACGCTTTACTACTGAGATTACTACAGAAAACTGTAATCTCAAACTCATCACTAAGCTTCTCATCTGAACACTTTGATTTGAGAATGCCCGGAACAGACTATAGCTGGGGGACAGTTCAAGCCTCAGACTGTAAGCGCAGAGCCTGAGTGCACTCAGCGCTCTGCTTCATTCACATGAAGTGAAGCTTGACTAGTATGTATTCCAACTAATAAGAGATCGATTCTGTTAGACTTGATTCTTCTGTCATTACAGATCATTATTATACCTCTTATTTCATGATCTGAAAGGAATTTTGAAGACAAATTCCTATACACGTAGGCAAGTAAGTGCTTTTAATGACTGTTTCAAGCAAGTTATTCATCCAGAAGTACTCCTGAAGCCTATCTTGCAGGGCAGATGCATGAAGAAATCCCTGCACCTAAATCAACTGCCTATCTTTCTTTCGGTTCTATCAAGGAGTACTACAGGTTTGACTGTGTTTGAAATTTTTTCTAGTGTGTGACTCTCTTGAGTAGAAGTCAAACAGGATTGATACTTGAAAAGAGGGAATACTTTACTATTTCTAGACTCTTCATTGCAATAATCACTGTAAACAGAACTATTGTTTTAAGACTACAGTAAGCTAGAAGGTAATTTTCCCCCAGACAATAATATTACATAAATACAAAGTTGTTACAGCAACTTGATTTCTTGGCTTTCCAAGGTCGTCTTAGTCAGACAGCAGGTTGATTTTGTTATCTGAAAAAATAAAACTGTCTTGTATATGCTTGTGGAAATTACAATTTTCTCTATGAGACCAATGAAAAGAAGGAAGTTACCATGCTCTTATGGATGGTCATACACATGATCATATCTGTGTGGCCTCCGTAGACTTGCAGTCGGTCATGGGACTTGAAAGAAACAGAAATAGACATTTAGCAGCATGACAGTTAATACCCATTTTTCACAGACATGCAAAAGACAGCGCTTCCAAGAGCAGTTTCCTGGGTAGCAACTAAACTCCTCTGGTAGATTCCAAGCGTCATAGTCACCATGAAAGCTCGCTTTTGCTTACATTAATTCTGTGAGTCTTTTTGTCCAGCTAAGCACTTGGTCTTTCAGCAGACAAAACTAACATTTCCCTGCTTTTCTGAGCTGTCATTGTCTTAGGATAACCCAGGTTCTAATGAAATGGTTTTGGTTACTCTTTAAAACCCATGTATTTTGGTTGGTGAGACAACTATATATTCTGAATGAGAGGGAAGAGGGGGATGGGCCAGAGACCAGTAGGCACAAAGATGACTTCTGCTTGACTTCAAAATAATTAATTAACATGTTAGGTAAATGTCACTAGTAACCATCTATTGTCTTACCTGTAGTTCATAAACACGAACAAATTTATCCAGACATGCTGTCACCATCACTTTCCCAAGAATGTTCACAACCGTTACTGCATGGTTATGGCCTTTATAGATCCGTACCAGCTCTCCAGTCTGCATCAAGAAAAAGCAAAGTCAAACAGGTGTTTGGTTTGGTTTTTTTAAAAACAGAACAAAACAGTTTTACCCAGTCTAGATAGGGCAGCTAGCTTCAATGCTCACTGCTCAAAAACTGGAAACACTCTTCACTAGTCTTCCACGTTCTGTGAGGGCACTTCTAGATTAAGATCAAATCCTTTTCTTTGCCTGTGTTATATCCTACATAGCCCTTGTTAACACAGAGCCATTACAGTACAACAGAAATGCATGCCACTATGAAAAGTGTCTACTTCTCTTTCCATCATTAGTTACATGTTCCCACTGATCCTGCAATTGGTTCTGTCCTATTAGTACTAGCAGTATTTATGTAGCCACAAGGATCAGTGAGCAAATTTAGCTGAATACACAGTTTCTTAATCTAACTTATTGCAAGGCTACATGAATGCTTCTGCTAGCACCTGGGAAAGGTGGTGTAAAAGAGGAAGAGAGCAGCAGACTAGAGACAAAGCATTCACAGGAATACCACATCTTTTGAACCAGCTAGATTGGAACACTGTTTGTGTTCAAGTTTTTCCTGTAGTAAAGATTCACTTCCCTCTCCAGAGTATCTCCCATGGCTTTGCTCTGAAACCTTTCTACATTATCAGCACGTTTGTAGTAGTATTTGCAAAAGCAAGATCCACAGATAAAAAGGCATTGCATCTCATACTACAAGAGTCAGCCTGTTTATGTATTCTGTGCACGCCTCCTTAGTTAGCTATAATGCATAGTCACATTAACAAAATCATGTGACTTCCTTTTCTGGAAGCAATTTGCCCCACCAGTCAGTCAAAAGTTCTGGAAATACTGACTTTATAGCACAGGAATTCACTGCCTTAATAGCAAAAGTCATTCTAACTTTATACATGAGACTTACATGAATGTTGTGGGCATGGACAGACTGATCACTGGACCCACTGAATACCAGATCATTCACAACCTTACCAAAAGAAAAAAAAGAATAGTTTTATTTTTGTAACAGATATGGAAATGGGCAAGCAAAACATTAAGATGCTGTTCAGTTTAAAGTTGTACTGTAGTATTTCCTAAATTCAGTCTTAAAATCAACAGAGTATGAAAAAAAAAAAACCCCATGCACTGAGTCCTTTACAAAAGAGCTAGGCAATGTACTACACTATTCTAATGATGGCTTTTGACACTTCACAATTGACATTAGAAGCCACTAACTGGCAGCCCACCAGGCTAACTCATCCTACCTATGGACTATTCTCAGGGACAGCTCAGCAGCAGGTCAGGGACCAAGCAAGCTGAATGCAGAATGCTGCTCTGCACATGCACAGTAAAGCCCACTGTTTCCTAGAAATATTGGATGGGCTGCGTACTTACATTCCGGTCATGTAAGAAGGACAGTGCTCCTGACAAGTACTAGAAAGGAAGCTTAGCAGATCCATCATGGATCAAGAAGGGACCACAGTATGCTGCCATGCAAGCAGGACTAGTATAGTCCACAGGGCAAAAAAGGCTATGCTGCTGCACCATATCTAAAGTGACAAATACAATTTATGGAAGTCATCCCCTACGTGTTACATGAAAGTGGTCACAGCAAAGCAGTCAGACAAGCCTATGTTCTGGCTTGTAATCTCAGGAGCCAGAAACCTGCAAGTAAATATTAGTCATTATTCTAGTAAAACCCCTCTAGAGTTACATTTTTTCCAGTTTCCTCTGAGGTTTGTACAATCAGAGTATGTGAAAACTAGCTTCATCTTTTCCCCAACTTTCACTCTGTTGGCAAATTCACAAGATTCACTGAATCTTTTAACAACACTAAATAAACATGCTTCCTACACACACCCTCAACAGTTTTACTGGGAATGTGAGATATGGCAGCCAGCCAGAGACAATTCCTACCAAATTACTCAGTTTTTATCATCTGAAATAGACAAATTTTCTATTTCCTACCACAATCTGCTCACTACTAGATGAGGAAGAAAAAGAAAAAACACACCACTTTAACCATTCTTTGTCAAAAACTTATTTTCGGAGACACTTGCCTTCATGCAGAGTATGGTCTTGCTGTGACCTTCCAGGGTTCTGAGAAGCAGCCCGTTGCGTGCATCTCGCACGCTGATGGTGCAGTCATAGGAGCCCACTACCAACAACTTGCGTGCTCCTTCCTGAGCTGTGGCTAGACAGCTCACTGCTCTAGGGCCATGGCATTCAAAGGTATCAACCTGCTTGTTGCTCTGTCGGGGGAGGAAAAGTTGGTATTTAAGAATTAAAAACTTTGCTATGACACTGCCTAGATCACTGAATCCTTTTTGTGTTGTTCTTGTTATAGCATCTGTTTTCAGCATAGTAACACACCATTTCAGCAGTCGTAGGAGTTGCATCTTAACAACTAAGTTTCCAAATCAAGGCAATAACTCCTTATGCAAGGCTTCAATTTTCTGTCTTTAAAGAAATATTTCATTATTTAGCAAAGGTCCTGTAAATCCACCTTCCGAGTTAGAACAATAAAAGGAAATAGTTTTATAAGAAAAATGCAAAACAAGGTGAATTTGTAAGGATAAGCTTCGGAAATTAGTCTAGGATCCACGAAAAGAATAATCAGAAAAATAATTTATTTAAATAATGATTTTTATTCACTTTTAAATATCATGGGGTCTACTGATTAAGCCTCTTTCCCAGAAAAACACGTGAATGAGTCTCTTCTGTAACTGCAAATGGAGCAGGCAAATCAGTGACATGTTAAAGTCTCTCACACTACTTTGATGGGCAACTGCGTCAGAAAACTCTCAGAACAGATGGCTGGTAGGCCAGGTGGAACCTTAAGGAAAAACATGACAACAACACTGCAGCTAAGAGAAAGGTAACCGGAGAGAAGGGGAGATGGGAAAGCTTCATTGCACTGACAAAATAAAGGACCAAAAGGGCCAACAGTGACCATTTATACCAGAATACTTTAATTACGAATACACTTACCACTCAAGAGAAAGAACGGAAAGGAACACAAAGGGGAGAGAAACAGCAACACAGCAGGCTTTTAGGTGCCAATATTTAAACAAACTAACCTTTATGCTGAAAGTAACCACACTGCCATTGGCAAGGCCTGCATAAAGGATCCGCCATCTGCTGTGTAAACAGAGCACTCGATCTTCCAATTTAAACTGTTCCATGCACTCTTTGGTCTGGCAATAGGAAGAAGTATTTAAAGCTTTTAATTAACTTAAAACAATTCAGGGAAAAAAGCCTGAAGTGAATGATGATTTTTCACCTACAAGGTGCAATTTTTGAACCAACAAAGCTGAGAAAACCATCTGAAAGTCTGGTGTCGCACAGCAGTTTGATCCTGGTTTTAATCAGCTCACTCCCATATCTGACACTTGACTGTACTTCAGCAATCAGTTATAACCCTAAAAGCTCTATTCTAGTCACAACCTCTAATGTATATGTGTTTAGACTACAGGTTATATATAGACAGATAGATACACCTTGTTACATGCTTGAGTTTGAGAAATCCCCATGAAGACCCCCACAGGGAAGGGCCATGAATCATAAGCTTAACAAAACCTCTGGCACTTTGTCCCCTGAAGCAGGTATTTGCTTTCTAATCCTTCAAGCCACAGGCTGGTTCTATCATTTATCGTTAAAAATTCAGCTTCAGGAAGTCTTAGTCTGCAGTTTGACCTGCCTTCAGAAGAATAAATTCTCCCTGTTCTCTCTGTAGCTGCTCTGCGAAGAGAGCAATGCCTTCCATAAGCCATGAAGTTAGAAATACAGCAAGATAAATACGATATTTGTGGTCAACCACCCTGTACTTCGGTGTTGCCAACATTCAGGATCCATGATGCTGTTCTGGTGTTCCCAACATTCGGGATCCCATGATGCTGTTCTGGTGTTCCCAACATTCGGGATCCCATGATGCTGTTCTGGTGTTCCCAACATTCGGGATCCCATGATGCTGACAAGCTAGCCAAAGGATTAGTAAATCACTTAACAGGTTCCTGGATTTTTTTGAGATTTTTTTCCTGCTCCACTCTAATGAGCTATGAAGTGAGGTTCACATCCAGCTCATATGGGTTTAAAAGGCTTTTTTCATTTAAATTTGCAAAGCAACTCTTCCAGAAAAATGCAGTATGTGTTAAACAACACAGAATTTGAGTACCTTGATATCATAACAGTTAATAGTGTGGTCACTTGAGCCAGTGTAGAGTGCAGCATTCTTCCCATTTGTCTGAGTGACCAGGAGGCAATTCACTTTTGAAGTATGTCCTTCAAAGATGGCCACACACTTCCTGCTCTAAAAAGGAAAGCAGAGGGTCCGTCAACATAAAGGCCCATAAAGCCTCTTGGGATCTGCACCTGCCAGAGCGGGGCAGGACAGCCAACGAAAGCAGGATACACACCACAATGTATCTGCCCTTACCTCTCTGATAGGGAGAAGGGCTTGGGGACAGTGAGAAGAGAGATTTGAAGAAAAGAATAGCATAAGAAAAATAAGGCTTGAGAAAGCAGCTGCTTCTTTAATTACCTAGCAAGGCTTTACGAAAACAACTGCAACCTTGTGACTACAATTAATGTAACACCATTCCCATGACCTTAACTTACAACCAGATTGTAGGCACAAACAGTTTTGTCTGCTGAGCAGGTATACAACAAATTCCCAAAAATCTGAATAGCATTCACTGCAGCCAGGTGTCCTTCAAAGTTTCCCTCTGTAGGTTCTTCATCCTCACCTGGCTCTGAAGACACTTCTGTAGGACAGAGACACACGTACTTTCATTACAGGAACGCACTCAAGCAAACATGCTACTGTTGCTTGTATTTCCAAACAGCAGAACTATTTTGTGGGCTCAGCACCTTAAAGTCAGATTTCACTGTGGGTCCCAGCTGGAGCCTGTAAGTGGCAGAGGCAATATAAAATGCCAGAAAGACCTCTACATTATGTTAAATCCAGAAAGATCTTTAAAATAGCAAAAGGATTGTATTATTGTTTGCCCTACAGCTCTACGGAGACTGTGGAGCAGTGGGAGGGGGCAGGGGGATGTATAAGGGTCAAGGCACACAGCATTCAATGACAGATGACGTGAGCATGCATCACTTCTCACTTCAGTTTTCAGTGCAGGATTTTATCTCCAGAGCAGAATTCCCATATGGAAGCAGTCTGATAGAGACTTAAGTCAAAGTTCTGCAAGAACCTATACACAAAGTATCAGAAGAAAAGCTTAGAAGATATACCTGAGTTCTTTGATCCTCTTAGTGATGATATGGCAGTCTGCGTCTCAGCCACACTATAACACAGGAATAAAGAGCAGCGGGATCAGACTTTGCGTATTCATTTTCAAACAAGATACTGGTGTAAGTAATACTCCAGAATAAGACTCTGCACTTAGCAGAAAATAGGCTGTGACAGGTAAGCTCAAAATCAAACCTTTTGTGGAGGGCAGCTTTGTTCTTGTACTAGAGAAATTAGTAGGCAACAAGACACATTAATTTGTTGGACCAAAAAAGCAAATACAATTTGTATTTTCCCTCTCATTTCACTCCTGAATGAAACTAAAAGTCACTGATGTTGTAAGACTTTCTGAATAGGAAAAAAAAAAGAAGAGAGAGGCCTCTTATGAATATCATATAATGCTTCTACTTTTGAGATATCTACAATAATCTCACCTTCTTTTCCCATCATCCCTATAATTTGTGCCAATCTCACTGGTAGAGCTCACTTCATCATAACCAGAGCAAGATGCCTCTAGGATGGCTTGATCCACAGAGCTGCGTGAACCCCTCTTTGATGGACTGTCTGGTTTCTCATCTCCTGACTCCGATGAACCAACATCAACCACTTCACATTGGGGTGCTGGAACTTCCACTAGTTCCAGAGAAGCATCACTGTCATTTTCATCTTTGTTTCTTGCTGTTTGAGTAGTAGCTCCATCCTCCTGTCTTGGACGAGTGGATGTAGTAACTTTTTCTTCTTTAGGAACCTTTCCACCTTTGACCTTCCGGACAGGCTTAGAGTCAATTATATCCTGTTCCGTATCACTGTTCTCTGGCACATGGGCTGCCCTCAGAGTTTTCTTCTTTCTTAACCTCCTCCTCCTCCTGTTTCCTTTTTCTCCTAGGAGTACAGCAGCTCCCATCTGTTGCTCGGATTGTTCTGCTGGCAATTTGGGGGTTTTATCCATTGGCATTTCTAGAAGGACTGAATGCTTTGGAAGAGAAGTGCTACACTGATCCAGTAAAAAGCTTTCAGTCACTGTATCATTTGCTTCTCTCTTGCTAAAAACAGACAGTGAATGAGTAGAAGGGTTCTCAGGAGGTCCAGCTTTTTCCCTGTCCACAGCAGGCTTGTGAACATCTTGATTAGTGTGATGAAAACAAGCTGCCAGTTCTGATAGGGGTATGGTTGTGGAGATAACTGGATACACTGAAGTTTTCTGGTTGGTCTCTTCAGAAGAAAACAGATTAGTGTTAAATACCATCTGTATAGCAATAAATCTTTATGGAAAATTGCTTTCCCTGATTTTTCTGTTTATACTTAATTGTGCATGTAAAGTACGCATTCCTACATATTGAAAGCTATGTGCACAAGCAGATCTGCTATTTCAGTCAGCTATCCAGCCTTTAAAAAACTTAGATGGGGAAAATGTTTACATGTGTACTCAGAAGCAAAGGAATGGGGCACATAATTTAAGTTGCTGGCTGACTATATGCTTTTAAAGTTCTGAAAGACAACTTTGGTGAATCCTACATTGTTGGCTTAAGATGCCTCCACCCTTCCCTGTGTGCTGCCTTACCAGCTGTCACTGCTGCTGTAGGACTGCAATTAACCAGTGCATGACTAATATGTCTCAGCTGCTCAGCAACACAGTTTGAAGACCCTGTGCTTACCCCATCTGCACTAGTTATTTCTACCAAGTCACTTGGACCTAACTCAAGGTAGATGAGTCATGATTAACCCACTCTACAGCATCCTACCTTCTATCTTGGGAATGGCAACATTGCAAGCCATCCAGGAAAGCTTTGTTAGTTCATCTGTGGTGGACTAAACGATGGTGCAAACACACTCTCCTGTCATTTTGATTTGAAGCTAATATGAACAAATTAATCCAACCTCTCAACCGAGACAGGCTAAGAGCACAAGCAGCACCTCACAGCTGTGTTTCCTACACCCTAGAATTCCCCGGTTGTATATGCAATAACTACAGTCTAAAATAGGATGTATCAGGTTCACCGCATTTATTGGGTGGGATCTCTCTACGCAAATGGGAAACTGGCAGCATTTGAAACACTTGCCTGCTTCAGTCTCTTGGAAACCAGCAAGTTAAACAAAGCTGTTGGACTGTTTAACACATCACAGTACAAATTTGATGCTTTGGAATTACACATCCAACTAGAAACAGCTTAAAATGTGACCATCTTGCCCCACGCATTCCTCAGATTCCCAGAAAGTTCCAAGATAAAACTAGAACTTGCCGATAGCATAGGGTATATTATATTTAAAGTAAATCAATGGAAAGCTGGTTTCCCCTGACCCATAACTGTCATACATAGCTGCAACCTGTTAGAAAACTCTCAATGCAGAAGAAATGAATGCTTAGATGAGGTTTGAACAGTTACAGTGTTCAATTATATTGGGAAGAAAGCACACAAATTCTGAACACGTCTAACATCGCGCATCCCTCATTTCCCACAGGAAGGGGAAGGGAAGGAACTTGGTCACTTAAAACCAAAACAAACAGGGAAATAAGGGTAACTGGCAACTTAAATTGAAATTTCTAAAACCAAAAGTTACTGATTCTCAGCACTGGGAGTACTGCAGGTGCTAGAAAAGGAAGCAGGAAATCATCATCGCAGTGCAAGAATACAGAATCACTCAGTTCCGCAAGCAGGTAGTTAGAGGAAACCAAATGCAATCAGCTCCTTCAGAGCAAGGCTGAGATCACCTTGTAGAGAACCTGACAAGCCAGCCGTACAACTCCCAGAAAGCAGACAGTCTGCCCTCAGAGAGAATTCCTCTTCCCCCAAATTACAGAGTTTACCTGTAAACTGGTAAATGCTTATTTTCCCCCAAAATTACCAGATTCATTTGATAGCAGACACCAATTTTAACTGTAGCACATACAGAAGCTGACCAATACCAAAACCACACTAATTCGACAAACACAAAAAAAATTTCTTGCTTTTAATATGTCAAAAAAAAGTTTTGTAGGAAACTGACAAATATGCTAATGTGATGAAGATATTTGTAAAGTAATTAAGCAATAAATAGAGCTATACAATGAAGGCTCATCTTTATAAAAACCTCTTCAGCTTCTGCTGTGCCTGCACAGACATGTATAAAGTCTGAAGATACTGCTGGCAAGTCACTTCAGGCCACTGCATCTAGTGATCACTAAATCTTTATTCTGAATTTTCCAACCCTTAACATTAAAGAAAAATGACACCTCTCTACATTGATGTTTAAACATAATGGAATGGCACATGCCAATAAAAATGAGAAAGCAAAGGAAAAGTAGTGGCTTCTTACAAGCTGAGTCTTAACAATGCAAACAAAATCCAATGCTTCCCCTGGAGTTTGCTTTAGCGTACACCCCCAGAGCTTCATAATCCCTGTCAAATCCTCCAAAAAGAGATGAAGCAAAATTCACAATACTACATTAACATGCTGTAACACAGTGGAATACAGGAAATGCAATGGTGGCCGAAAAAAAGCACAAAGAACACTACTTATACAAAATTCTACAGCTGAAGCAAACTGCAAAAAGGTAAAAACCTTCGAATTCTTGTATTTACAGAAGTCTAAGCTTCAATGCAGCCAACTTATCTTGTGCTTGAGCAAAAAAATACACTTATAAAAGCATAACAGCAAGGCTTTTTCCAATAGTATTTTCTACTTCAGCTGAAGGGAAAAAAAACCTGCGTTGGCTATATTTACATTAAACAAGGATCTTCATCTCAAATTGTCTAAGTGAAGGGTTTGGGCCAGTGACATCGTCATGACAGAAAAACAACTGTCATTAGAGTCACCCTGCTTGACTTCACAGGCTTAAGAAAGTAAAGGGTGATTGAGCTTTTAATCTTCAGTTTGTACCTTCAGTCACAGTAGAAAGTATAAATAGCATTTAAGCCTTTGACCACAGATGTGAGTTTTAGGGATTTTAAACTGTCTAAATTAAGAGTTAGTAATTTCAGCTATAGCCATTAAGATCTCATTTTTCTGAAGCAGTAGCTCTCACATTAGTAGATCAGTTAATTCAGTGGTTTCTCCTCCAGACAACAATGAACACAAACCTTCACTGACAGCCCTTCCCTACTCACTCCTACTCCCGTCACGAGGGAACAGTGCCTAACACCCTTCTTACGGTAAAACGTTTAATGAAATCACAATTAAGATCGCATGAACTTTGACTGAGCATCTCCAGACCAGTAGGATTTAGAGAACTGGAGAGGGAGAAAAGATAGATTGTTATTTTCAATATCATAAATGATACTCTCTGTGCTTATCCAGCAGGGCCCAGGAAGAACGCAGGATGCTTTTAACGTGGTTGGTCTTAATTTTTTAAAAAATTATCTTCAGGCACGTGTTTTTCCTTTGTAGGCATATTTTCAGCTACCAATGCCCATTAAATGATGAAGAGTAGAAGACAAATATTATAGGGGAAGTTTTAAGTTTTCTTTTTAAGTAAATTAAGAGGATGTAACCTTCAAATTCATGTTTGTTCTATTTTTAAGTAAAACTAGAAACTGGTAGGTGCATATGACTACAATTTGCATGTGCTTCATTTCAGAAAAGCGGAATCCATGTGGATATGTTGTAAAGAAGGTCCCAGTTTCGAAGGCTATGAAGTTAACAAAGTCCTACTCAGGTTAATGGGAGTTAACTCCCACACAACAGGTGGCAGGTTTGACAGCCAACTTACAATCTTCCAGGAAAAAAATAATTCCTTATTTTCATAAAGCTAGTTCTCTTAAAACAAAGAGAAGCCCCACATACCATCACTCTGCTCTACCTCTTCTGCTCGTGAAGCACATGGAGAGCTCTGGAGGTCAGAATTCACATTTTCTTCTGAGGCTTTTGGAGACACAGGTTCCCGTTTAACTTGTACTGAGGAATCAGGAGGAGCAGCAGGTGTGATGCCAGAAGACTGGAATGGTGACAACATATTTACATGAACAGAAGCTCCCAGTGGAGGTACAGAAGACGACAAAGGGTCCAAAAGGGGGAGGAAGGAGCCTGCAGGAATTAAATCAGCTGCCATCTGAGATTTGCTACTTCTTTTCTCACTTAAGACACTGCAGGAAAGTGGCTCTGAAAGTTCAGAAGGTTCATATGTTCCTAATGGCAAGAGAGGAGAGGAAAAAAGAACAAAAAAAACACAGAAAAAAAATGTTCACATTTTAAAATAAAATTTAGTGGTGCCAAGAGCTCATTTCTTGTGGACACAAAGGAAGGAAGAGAAAAATTTGTAAAAAAGCCACTAGATGGCACTACCAAAGACAACAGATCACACTTGAACAATAAAGACTTCAATACTGAAAGCCTACAATTTTATTGCACATTTTAAATGAGTGAATTCAAGTTAAACACAATTTTTACAAGATGTCAAGTTCAAAGAATATGAGAGTCAGCATTCCACTGTTGGAGTTTTACGGTATCTTGTACCTTGTAGCCCCTGCAAGATCTGGATTCTCTGACTTCTCAGTGTACTCATTTCCATGGTTATCTGCAAAACAGTGGTGGTTTAAATCAGTCCTACTTAAGGTGGTTTTTCAGTCTGCTAACTTACAGTTCAGTCAGTCTCAAAAGCCTGCTGTTACCTGTTGCTTTAATACAAGGAACCGTTGAACCTCAACATACGCAGCTTGCAGAGCAGCCCTAGCCTGCAAGAGACTGCTGTCCACGCTATGTAGGGACTTGCTTAACTCTTCTTCCCTCAGCGAAATAGCCAACAACTGGTCCACTTGAGAGCGTTCTGAAAAAGAAACAAAATGTAGAGTACAATTGTACTTGACAATACATTAACATACATTACACGTGATCTCAATAAAGATTACCACCTCAGAATGTAAAAGTCACATAAATTAGTTTGAGCATCAGTAGTCATACAAGAAGCTGAAAAGGAATATCTATGCATAGGGAAAGCTATGTCTACACGAAAAAAAGAGTAAAGTCGAATGTTCCTCTTTACAGGACCTGTCTTGACTCTAGTTCCGTCATAGCTTTGCCAGCACTGATTTCGTTTAGTTGAACAAAGTTATTCTCTTCCACAAAGATCTTTTCTTGAAGTACACATGTACACTTTCCATTAATGAAATCAAAACAGCAAAGGCAAATTTAAGCTCAACAAGATTTATACTATTCCGTTAATCCAGAAACCAAGAAAAGGCAGCTTAAGAGAAAAAGAACCCAATGATAAAAAAATCATTTACTATACAGGAAGATTTTGGGCCACGAGATTCATGTTTACAGTCTCTTGAGAAAGACTCTCTAAGCACTGTACTCCATAAAAGATCTTCCTATGGTACTTCCTAAAGTCCTCTGGCACTACAGAGATTCTCCAAGCAAATTAAGCTTCACTTTAAGCTCTGGTTAGTTTCATTCAGATTATAGTTTGCTTTAGTAGACTTACTATAATAATGATGATGCTGCAGCAAAGTAATGGAAAAGAGAGATTTTAAGTCAAACATTCTATTAGTCTCCATAACAGACAGCAGCCATTGAAGACAGAGGCTGATAAAGCCTCCCACATTTACAAGCAGTGAAATATTAGTTCCCACAAGAAGATCTTTAATTGCCCTGCATTCCAAACAACTCTTAATATATATAAATAATTAAAAAAAAAAGATAAATGGAATATTTGGAAGCTATCTTCTGGACCCCAAAACTCCCAGATGGTGCTGCAATGATTCAGTTCCCCAGGAAAACATTCTGCCTAAAACACAGGTGATTTATTTTGATACACAGTGATGTGGATGTGTTAGGCATGTTTGAGAAAGACCTGTCTAATGACAGAATAAGAGTTTTCTTTGGTCAGGAGCAGGAAGGAGTGAGGCATTCCACATTCATTTCCATTAAGGACAGGGAAGAAGGGGTCAAAAAATAAAAAAGTATTGCTGGAGATGTTAAAAATAGAACATAGCCCAAGTTATGCAGCATACAAGTTTTCTGGTGAAACCACTCAGAAGTAGAAAGGGAAGTCTGCATGGCTGAATTAGAAGGGAAAGATGCTTTCTAATTTATAACCTCTATATCAGATGCACATATGTATGATACTCACTCACCTTTTCTACCTTTTATTTTTCTTCTCTTATTCTTTCTTTCTAGGCTAGGGATTTCAGGAGAAGATCCCTCCTGCAAGTAAAATCATTTATTAACAGAAGTTACAAGGGCAATTTTGCCTAAATCAAAAAGTCAAACATCCACTGTCTTTTCTACCATTACTTCTACTCACAGAGAAGAATAGACAATTAATTTCGAACATTCTCATCCTTCCCTCTGCCCTTAAAAGAGGCAGAGCAACAAAGTGAGTGCCATGTTTTCATTTCAACTAGGAAAAAATATTAAGCAAGCTGGCAGCCTTCTACTTGCTCAGCTATTTAAGACTACACGTGGGTCGAATTTTCTGCTCTACAGTTTTAGTTGAAGGTCTAGAGGAATAGTTCAGTGAGAAATTACAATTATTGCTTTCTGTAAAACCATTTTGAGGATTTTGATCAGAAACTTTTTTCCCCCCCTGTTTTGGGTAAGTCCAAGACAGTAAAACAAATTCAGATTTAAGGATATAATTTTAAGTATTATAATTTTGTAAAGGGCTTGTCTTTCCTTGCTTGTTGATAAAAACCAGGAACACCTAAGGAAAACAAATTTCTACTACAGCCTAGCTTCCATTTAATTTTTGAAACACCAAGATCTTTGCTACCACACCAAGTGGAAATATTTTAATATTTCCATGGAAATATTTTAATAGCTCTGGTTTACCAGCATAGCATGCCAGATACCAAATCAAAATTAAAGAGCATCTGCATTTCCTACTAATTAAAAAAAGATTAAACAGAAGTCCTGCACTAGGAAGGCAGAAATGGAAAAGATACTTTAAGAAAATTAAGTCAAACAAGCAAATTAGTTCGAGGCTACCAATTTACAAGACAACCAAAAGGAGAAAGTCCTCCTTGGAGACATCACTCATAGGCTGAATGACCATTGACAGGGGAAAAACATTTTTAGCACACCAAAACTGAAGAAAATTGCACACTTACTCCAGTTGCTCTTCGTTTCTTTCCAATTCCTTGGCTATCATTCTGCTCAGTACCAGATGTGCAGCTGCTGTCTGTAGCTGCATCTATGTTATTAGACACTGTCAGAAGTGAAGCATTATTTGAAGCTGGACAATTTTCTTCTGAGTTTTCTAGTACATTTTGTTTTTCAAGAAGAGGTGTTCTCTTCTCTGGGTTCTCCTGGTCTTGTTTTGGGAGGCCCGTGACCTCAGAGGTGGCCTGCAGGCTGTGTCTCCTTCCAGTAGTCTCAATTCTTTCAGACATAAATGGTGACAAAGGAAGAGAAGATGTCTCCCGTTTCAAATCATCCTCAATGTCAGCGCTTGGTTCATACCCAGATGTTATATGATGTGAGTGGCTGGCTGCAATTACTTGTCTTTGCCCACTTTCTTTCATTTTGGCTTGCTCACTGAAGAAGCTATAAGCAGAAGGATTTCTGTCTGCAATGACACTGCTTTCTGAAAAGCTACGTTTTCTGGCTGAGCCAGGTACTGCTAAGGAAATCCCTTCCCACTGGAATCCTTCCAGAGTAGACAGATCAGATTCTTCACCCAGTTCTAGACCTTCTTGCTCATTTTGAACAAGAGGTACCATTTCTATGCCAAACCTTTAAAAAAGATTAAAAGAAAAATAAATATATGTGTAATAAGCCAGCTAAATCTAGAAAAAATCCCCCCCCTTCCCCAAATGCACATACTGCTTTAAGTGATTTGGCAACTGGTATTCTGTGCTTTCTGCCTCTTCCATCTGGAACATCTTGTGTGTATCACAAAATTAGAACTGACAGCATGGTTTCCACATGTTATAATTGTTCCAAAGAAAGGTTGGAATAAGTAAATACAACATCTTTTCAAGATGCTTCAAAAACTTCAGGTTTAAAGAAAGTTTCAGAAGTGAAGTATTACGTAATTGCTTCCTCTAAACACAAAACCAAACTGCATATCAGATTAGAAGATTAACAAATGGAGAGGGAGCATTTACTCTGTCTACAGCAAGGCAAGCATTTCTTGTAGTCCTGAATAAATGAAGAAATAAGCAACGGTCACAGCGTTGTTCACATCCTAATTGCATTTTTACATTCTTCCACTTACTGGAACTTGAAAAGCAAATATATTGCTAGTGTCCGTATTCAGATATTAAGTGATTATTAACTGATCAGAATCTTTTCTGAGCAGCAGACTACTGTTACTTATGTATGGATAGACACCTACAGCAGCAAGAAATCATAAAAACTCTAAATTATTTGTATATGGAAAAGACTGTGGTAGAGAGAGCCTCATTCTGAAGTCTTAGTTTAAGGATTCTGGAATTCAATTCAGATTTAGAGAAAAACAACCCTCGCCCCTCAACATGAACACAGAGAGGCATGGTCAGATCTGAAAGCTACCAACCTTGGTAAACCTTTGCCAAGTTCCTGTTTCTTCTTGGTTACCTGCTGGATAACTTGATCCCAGTTTACATTTCGCCGGGAAGCACTAAGAATCTGCCTGAGGGTGGGTTTAAGCCCTGACTCCTTCTCAGTCTCGCTTCTCCGATGGCCACTCACATTCCGAATGCGCCGTGCGTTATTGAGATTTGGCTCTGGAAGATGTGTCCCGACTTTGCTCTTCAGACTAATGTGTCTTGTCAGGTCTCTTTGCAGAGAGGCAGGGAGGCCAAGTTTGCTTAAATCAGGAAGAAGGAGACCTAGTGACTGGCTTCCTCCTTTTTGCAGCTCATGATCTGAAGGATTTTCAAAACCTTCCATTTCAAAGTGGGCATGTGACTTGACACGCTCTTCATCCCCTTCTCCATCCTGTGAAGAGGTTTTCAAATCCACATGCAAATGGTCCTGACCACTTGATGGAGAAACTGTGGATTCCATCTGAAATGTAGACTCTCTTATATCAGCAGAAGCAATAATTGAAGCAGCTGGCTTTTCATCATCTTCCTTTTCAGAGTTGGCAGGTTTATCTTCTGGAGTATCGCAGGGCAAACAAGAACTAACAGTAGAACCCAGCTTTTCAAGTCTTGCTTCTGACTTCTCACTTCCCATTAAATCATCATCACTCACATCTTCTAATGAATCTAGTTTGAACTCATTCTTTGGTGATGTTTTCCCAATTCCTCCCCTATTCTGGTCATTTGAAACCTTGCAAGAGCTTAAGGGAACATTTTGCAAGGAATAGTTGGACTGAGCATATTTGGAGTTTTGTTCTGCTTCTCTGAAGTCATTATTAACAGGCTCTCCAAGACGCCTATCAAGCACGTCTTTGTTGTCTTGTAAGTTACTAACACATGCACCATGCAGCTTCAATGAATAAGAGGAGAAACTGTTTGTTTCCAAGTTCAGTGCATTCAAATGATTCTGCTCTTTGCCACTAGTTGAGGATAACAGAAGCTTGACATTTTTTAGGAGAGTGTTTGTGTCTTGCTTTGGGGAAGATAACTTCATATCTGTAATATTCAGAAGAGGGGATTTCAGTAATGGCATCCCATTACTTCTGCCATCACCTCTGTCAGGCTTTTCACTATTGGAACAGTCTTTCATTACCTTGCAAGCATCAAGGTGATCTGAGGTTACATTAGAAGGGGAAGGTGCTTCCTGTTTTTTAAGTTTTGAAAGGCTAACATTGGCTTCACAAGTTTTTTCTTTTATTGATGAATCATTAAGAGGCATAAATACAGAATCCATTTTATCTGGAGTTTTAGAAACACTATCTTCAGACCATGGCTGCTGCTCTGCAGCTTTCTGGGATGGGTAAGGAGTCCAGCGGCGCATTTTGTCTCTGGAAGGACTGCCACTTTTTCCACTGGCTCTTGAAGTTTTGCTTTCTGGTTGCTTTGAAGTACCAAAATCCAATGCCCCCTCAGAAGGAAGTTTATCACTAGTAAAATCGAGCAAGTCACTCCTATTTTTTCGATCTCTGTATGGCAGTACATCAATGCCTTTCTCATGCCGCTGCCATGTGTACCTTTCCTTATTATATTTAATTGGCTCTACTGAATATGTGTCTCCTGAGCTTCCAAAATTCCAGCCATTTGCACCATGAGGACTAGATTTCCAGCTTCCTCCATAACTCTTGGAATTCCAGCTAGAAAAATGACCTGTTCCTTCTGGGTGCCAAGTAGAATTTCTCTCCCTGGCACTGTGATGCCAATTCGATGTTCCTCCTCCCCGCCCACTTGGATGCCAAACATTTCCAGAATTCCCATAGTTATGCCGATTTGAAGAGCTTCCTGAAACATTTTGGTGCCACCCAGAGCGTCCCCTTGGGCCACCTGAATGCCTGCTTATATTAAGGTTCCTCTGAGGGTGTGAAAATTTGCCTTGTCTAGGACTAATATAATCATCCTTTTCCCACTTCCAGTCCCTTTGTGATGCATTATGATGATGCCACAATGACTGATCATAAGCTTCTCTTTCTTTGTAAGCCGCTCGCTCTTCTCGCCTTCTCTGTGATCTCCTATCATCACATTCTAATTCTTGGTTTGCACAGCTTGGTTCAGGTTGCCTACAAAACAATTGAGAGAAAACCTAAATTCTGATGCCATTCCACTGAAATCAAACAGCACACAAGCCTCATGCATTTTATTTGCACTAGGAAGAAAACATAGGGTTTTTTATAAAAAAAAGATAATTTATTTAGCTGCCTTACTGTACAGGCTTCTGTAGGGTATCAAAACTAATGTTGTACCTTTACTTAAACATGATATTTCAAAATAGCTCTTATAAGGACAACTGATTTGGTGCAGGGACAGTTCAAGAGACTATTCTTAAATACTTCTTTTTAACTCAGAAGATAACAGTCCTTTCTACTTACTAATCATAGGACTAAAACAAAAAGAAAGCTTCTTTCTGTTGTATAATCTTCGTAATTTGAGTAATCTTGATAGACAAAAAATTCATTAGTAGGGCGATAATTACTTTTTTCTGAAGGCTATTCCATTGGTGTTCACTAGAGTGAACTGATACAAAATAGAAGGAAAGTTAGGCTGAGGAAAGCTGTTATTCTACTTACTGGAGAAAACAATTGAGATCATGTCTCAGTTTATAAAACTTAAGTTAGAACACAGATGTAAAACATCCACAGAAGTTGTACCTCGGACACAAAAACATTTTGTCTTGTTTTAACTAACAGACTCAAAGTCCACAGCATGCAATGCTGAGTCCGTATAAGCCTCCCAGAAGCACTGCCTACTGCCCTTTGGATAGTACTTGTGCTTGGCAACTTACCATGAACACGTGGTAACTTATCACATGTACATTTAAAGATAAATGCTACCTTAACACCAACAGCTATTCCCAGGGTCAGCAGTCTAAATGTTCTAAGTATGTATTCTACCAAATGAGTTTTCATTAAAAGTTTTTCCAAAAACTGATTCCAGAAATACTTCTTTCTGACATTACAGAAACACATTCACTCTAGATCCCCGGACAACCAAGACAGGAAACTTTCACACCACTACTCAAAAACAATTGATTTGAGTAAACCGAAAATTCATATCATATCACCCTTTAACTTTTCAACACATTCCAGTTTTGCTAAAAGATGCACAAATAATTACGCTATAATGGGAATGGCCTACTGTGTAATATAATGCGAGCTCTAAGACAAAAATTCAAAGAAACAATGTCTCAGTGATACTGTAAATTCTAGGAGCTGACTCAACTAGATTATGATCTAATGGAAACCATTTTGCTGTATTAGTAACTTAGTCCATGTACTTTCTTTTTTTTTCTCCCCTCCAAACTGGCATCTGGCAGAGCAAGATTTTCTAAGATTTTAGTTGCCTCAGAATACCACTGTACTGACAGCATTACACCTTTACCATAAATCTGGGAAAAATTACACTGTTGCTAACTATATTGATCAATATGAAAACATAACCATCAAGCAGTACCGGGACACCTTATTAAGACAGAATGGGGTCAAAACCAAATAATGTCCATAGATTTGTGCACTTGGAGATGCTAATTGAAATTTCTAGCCACAGCAAGCAAGAGCTTCTTTCAAAAATCATATGCCCCTTTAAAACCATTGCCATGCCATATATCTATTCAAACAATATATTCCCAACTGGAACATCATATTAGCAATGCATATTTGCAGAGTCACATGGAAGATAAAAGGCAATACTTATTATTCTCTGCAGCCTTCTATTTCACAGTGAGCCACTGGAATTATGTTTGGCTGATGGCAAGCAGAAAGATAAAACAGGTAAGAAATTTCATTCAAGGACTGTGGGATTTCAGTGTGACAGTGACAGAGCAATCCAAGTCATTTTAAAAATAGACAGATTAAAGTTTTATAACAAAGCATATTCAGCAACAGTTAAAGGCCAGGTTTGTATAGACACCCCCCCATCTGAAACAACTGTCACACTTATTAAACCTTCCAGTTAAATGGGTATCAAATATTAAAATAAAAACATTAGGACTCTCAAAACACAGGATTCCAAGCTGAGGACTGTTTTTATCCATAATGGAGAATAGCTGTACTTCCTTACTAGGAGTAGATCAACAGACCAAGAATATTCAGCAGAATCATGTTTACATATTGAAACTACAATATCCACACAGGTCTCTTGGATTGTTCTTGTAACAAGTACGCTGGCTACAGGCAGTTTACATTTCATGAGCACCTAAGCCTTAGGAGCATATCCTAACTGTGTTAAAAGCAATTTGATGACTTAAGAGGAGAATGAAAAACTCACCGGTTCCGTTCCTTCCTTTGCTTGATTAGTTGAATGAGTTCTTTGTCAAGGTATTCTTCTTCTGCCTCTTCTTTCTCTTCCTCTTTTCTGTCATGGACGTCAACATTATCTTTGTGCAGCTGGCTGGAGATGTGCTTGGCATATGCTGACAAACCCACCAGTGTCACCCTGCACACCCGGCATTCATGGCTACTGTCCCTAGGAAGAGAGGCAGAGGGTGGACTTTCAACTCTGCCAAGAGGCATGGCAGGTATCTCTGGTCTTACTTTGTTTCCTCTGAATGTGCTTTGAGTTCAAGGCAACTAGGTTTTGCTCAGTATATTAAATTACTTGAATTTTCTGTCTTTTTCTTTCAAGGTCTAGTTTTTTGATGGTCAGTTTTTAAAAGATTTTTTTCCAACAATCAAGAGGTAAAAGGCTTGGTAATAAAGCTGCATTAACTGGAAGGAGGAATTCTTCTTGAATTGTTGTACTCAGAATCTTTTCAGAGGAAACATAGTGAGTGAGGAGGCAGAGTGGAGGGCTTACAGAGCTAGCACAAGCTGCTCTGAAGTCCATCCATGGTGCCAGCTGCACTGGGGAAGCCTGGTGACAGCTTCCACATTTAATCCTTGTCTTGAGCCTTCCCCCAGTGAAATTTAGAAAAGGGAGGAGGCAGTACATGGCTACAGCCAATCCTGATACAACATAACCTAAACTGGGACAGCTGAGACTGCTGCCTGGAATCCAAAGACTCCACAGCACAGCAAGTGATGGGAGGGTATCTTCAGTTCACTGTACTTTATTTGGTTCAAGTGTGCATGAGGTCTGCTTTCTGCTTTAAAGGACTTATCTTAGAAAATACAGAAATTATTTGAGCTGGAAGTTGACAGCTGTGCCAAACAAATGGCTTTACTCATGTTTCAGTGAATACTGGATTAAGGTTACATTTTTTTTTACTTCTTTTTTTTTTAAGAAATTCAGATTTCTAAAAATACCTTTCAATACTCCACTGTTAATGAAATACATTGTTAATAACAAACCTAAACACTGAAAAATCTGTTCACCAGTTTAAAAAAGTCAGAAAAAAAATTAATGAGAGCATAGTCCACTGCAAATAACTCAGCAGGACCAAGTTGGGACTCACTGTCTGCCTCCACAATACTTTCTCTAATTCTGCCATTTATTTCATAAAAGCAGATCTGCATATTCCCACAGCACGCTTGAGACCAAGTCTTGTAACAGAAGCATTATAATACACAGTTCATGAAAGGAGTCAATAGGATCCATAAAGGATAAAGACAAACAGGAATCCTTGGGGTTTTTTTGAGAAAAGTTAAAAATAAAATGACAAAAAGACTAAAAGATGCACCTTCACTCGAGATACTAAGCCAACATCCTTATCAGAGTGGTTAACGGAGTGTCAGCAGCTCCGTTTTATTTATCCTGGAAATCTGTGGTTTTTCTACTAACATAGTTATTTAACCAATGCAGCCATTCAAGCACAGCTAGACAGGGTTTTATTTTACATAGACTAACTGATACAAATTACACTTCTTATATTTAGTTATTTTGTATGTTGCAGCCTAACTAATTTCAGATGAAACATTGGGATAAATTTCATTTACAAAGTCTGTAGCTTACAGATTTAGTCTGTATTTACCAGAGAGGGGTGTACTTCATTTGGCACACTTCACACAGGCATATTCACATATAAACAGGCATGCACATATGCTACAGATTTTCTGGAAGTCTTAACCTAAAACCATTTTAAGGTGCTGATTTAGACAAGTTACAGCAATACTTAGCAAATATACAGAACAATGGGGTGAAATACTATACAGCTGGCTCAACCACATGTCTTCGTCTGTGGCATGTATGCAATACAATCTTGTATTCCAAACGTGGACACTTTTCTGTAGCTATACATATGCTTTGCATATAAAATGTTACTTAAAAGAAATGTTTAACTTCCTCTAGTTTTGAAACATTATAAAACAGTTTAAGAGTTTTCCTAGAATTCATTGGCACAACTTAACTAGCATCTATCATAGTGTAGATCAGAGTCTTAATTTCACTCAGCCTTTCTTTAACAGTTAACTCTTCAAAAAAGGAGCCTGGAACCCTAACAGCTGCTCTCACCTTACACAAAACAACAGAACAAAAGCTACATGAATGAAAAGCTAGCACATGAACAGAAGTAGTCTATAGTTTTTCTTCCCTGAATATGACAGATGTCCTGACAAAATGGATCTCCCACACCTCGAAGAGCTGAAAGAGGATCACTGCCTAGTCCTTTAAAAGCTGTTTAAAAGAGTTTTGCCATTTCCATATAAAGATTGTGCTGCAATATGATTAAAAAATTCGTCTGTAGATCAAATATGTAAGTGCAGACTATCTGATCTCTCTGGCTATCTCAAAACCCATACATCTGAAATTAACACTCTGGTTACAACCTGATTCCTTATTATCAGGACGATATTTGAATACCCCTTATCTCCTTCCTCCAGCTTTCCAAAGGTTGCAAATAAAACCAAGGAAACCAGAAGGAAAACACCATCCACCATGGTTAGGTCCCTTAACTAAACAACTGGACCAGGGTGGCAGAGAACAAGGCAGTCACTCAAGAAGATACAGACTTTACATCCAAGGTATTGGTCTTCTGACAGTGGTTTAAAAGGTCAATTCTTTCTACATGACCGAAAAGTTTTAAAAAACATTTAAAAAGAGAAAACACCAGTGTTCTGCCAAAAGCAGAATCCTAGTGCTTCCAAGAAAGCAAGCATGAAACTGCCAAGACCCAAAAATCACGTTCTTTAATTATATTTCACTGCAGTCCAAGAAATACAGGAGAGCTTTATTCCACATCATTGTTTGCCTCCTGAGTTTCTGTCATTAAGAGAACATGTTCATTGCCAGCTTTATCATAAGGCATGCAACTAAGTTATGCATAAAAACAAACCGCAATTCAGCTTGTATGGGAAATAGGACAGGAGTTCTTCCAGATAGTGACATACAACATGCATAGAGAGGAAGGATGCAAGATTGTTCTCATACCTTCCCTTCAGGTTTTCAAGTTCTCTGTGATGAAGCATGCTTCTCATGTGTTCTTCCATCTCCTTCAATACGGAGAAAAAAGTAACATTGGTCAAAAGAAAACAGTGGATCATATTTGAAAATGAGAACTCTCCTGCCTTGCAGGAAGGTGTACTCTACTCCTGTAGGGCTGTAGCAGTTGCCATTCCCATTTCTATGACCATGAAAGCACAAGTAGTCACACTGTCAGGAAGTCATATAATGTTACCTTTCCTGAGGAAGGACATACGGGAGTCATTAGAATTCAACAGAAGGGGAGCGGAATTCCAGGAGAAAGCCAAACAGAAGTGCATGTAGCAAAGCTTATTAGACCAATTTTTGACACATTAGTGTTGATTATCATTTTTTATTAGAAGTTTCATTGATACTGCTCTCCAGAATCACAGTACTAAAACCACTGTTTTCCTGTGCAATCTGAGCCATCTCTCTGTATTTGTATTACGACACAGCTGTAATTTCATCATTACATACTATTTTACTCTGCCAGATGCACTTCAGAAACTGAGATGTATATAACATGTCCATTTGTTGTTTACAGTACCCTTGATCCATGAGTTATAATTACTTGCTATGGAAAGAGAGCTGCTGGAAGAGAAAAAACATTCATAATTCATCAAAGGGAAGCAGTTCCTAAGATTTAACCTTCTCTTGGTGTTTGAGCCAAAGTGTTTGGAAATCTTCAAAGAACTAACCATTATCCTCTTTAGTTGCTGAAACCCCATCTGCAAAGGGAAAGCAACACCTTCAACCTTGGAGTTGTGTGAATTAATACATTGCCATTTGCAAGATACCCATGTGCCCTGTGGCTAAGCAATATATGAAGGTCCATTAAGAAACACTCAGTTTCAGTGCAAGCTTTGCACAATATGCAGTACACAGAAGATGCGCACCAAATGGACGCATTACCGAAAACGCATGCTGTGCTGCGTAACTGCACATTCTCCTTCTGTACAGAAACACAGACCTCCCAAAAAGAATAAAAAAATTTGTGTATTACAATATTCATATCACAATTTATAGCTAAATGAGTTTGAGTGCTTTTCGCTTTAGTATCTTTATATAATAGTATAAAAAACTCAAAAGACCTCAATAGTTTTAACATTCACGGTCAAGCATAGTACACAGCTCATTTCAAGAAAGATACTCTAAAGGACATGCAATTAGATTATTTGGTTTGTGACAGACCTAGATCAATATATTCCTGGTAGAGGGGAAAAACCCTCATACTTTGCACAATTTTTAAATGGAAGCATTTCTTACACACATTTCATATTAGCATTGTCATATTAGTATCTATCAATAGATGTAAAGCATTAATTATTTACCTTTTTTGAGTTGTATACGATGTGACATAATATGCATTTTCGTTCTCGAACCATGCTTATAACTCTGGAAAGATCTTATCCTATACCTGCAAATAAAAATAATTTTAAAAGAACCAACATTCAGGATTGCTTTTTTCCCCTCCTGTTAAAAAGAAGTTACTATTCATGACAATACTTGTGCTGAGTTTATGAGAATACATACCTCTTGTACATAGTTAATATCCTTCAAAAAAAAAGATAAGGTAGTGTTGAATAGTCATGTAAAACAGCTATAACCAAAGCTTTCCTTTTTTTTCATTTTGTTCCTTGTACCCCAAGACATGGCACTCATTCTACAAGCGCAGACCTGTAGGAATCCTGCCAGCTACTCAAATCAGATTAACAAAACACTTTTCAACTAGGATGATGAGGAAGATAAGGAATTGGGGAAGCCAAGCAGGGCAAACTCAGATCTTTATTTTGGTACCCAGGGCACCTCATGTAAGATATTTAAGGCCCTAGGAAAATAAAACAAAGGCCATTCATGACATCAAACACTGTCGGTCTTCAAGGTTTATCAGTCCATTTATTCACCATAAAGTGATTTAACCAATCACCAATCCTAAACTGATTTGAATTCAGTATTTTTCTCATTAACCTCCGTAAGAACTACACATATGCATGCACTAAAATACTCAATATAGACAGCATTTTAAGATACATTCTGTAACACCATGCTCTACATGGACACCTTATATATTTGAATCATTAATAAAAGCTATTGATTTTCATTAATTATTCCCAATAGTACAAGATTATTCAGGACTTTTCACCAGAATATTAAACTTCTTAACACTGATCTACTTAAGAATTGCATTGCATATACACAGATGAAAGCAGCAGGTCAGATTAAATGCCATATATATTTTATCATAATGTTTATCATAATGTGTTCATAAGGAGAGTAATTAAGAGAGGTACATAGCAGTCTAGGTTATAACACAAAGATGGACATGTCTGCATAAGTGACGGGGTATAATCTTTGCCCTTTTCTTTCTCTTGAAAAACACTAAAATGCAGAATGATCAAGCATTATAGTAATTTTTTATTGACTTGGCAGAGGCAGTTCCTTGCCCTAAACTGGAAAGAAATGTATCTTTTCACTACTAGGCATTTTTATACCTCCATACAAAACGTCAAATCCTTCCAAGCTTTGCTATCTTACATTAGTTAACTTCAGAGATAACTTGGCTAATACCACCAAACTTAACCTACAAGAGCCTTCTTCAACAACTCATCTCCACAGTTACCCTATGAAGTTCATTCTAACTATTTACCATCCACCTCCTGTAGCAGGGGCATCAAACCCTCCAAAACTGGTACTGACTAGAAGCTGTGAGCAAAGGGCAAGAACTGGATTTTTATCACATCAAGATTACATAGAATTAAAGCAGCTCCGACAGTCAGTGTTACTGTCATACTGTAAATAACAACAACAACAAAAAAGCAAATAAAGCTACACCCACTCTAATTCCAAAATGTGGTTCTTTAGCAAATAACTCTTTTCCTCCTGATTTGTACGTCCATTTACAGTTAATGTATGCAACAGCATACGTCCAGCTTAAAGGGGAAGGAACTAAGAGTTGAAATATCCCTCTCACCTTCAGATAACAGAGGAAGCAATTTCCTCCCTAAAAAAATGCACAGTCATACCAAAACACACTTAAAACACAACAGGAAATTCAAACATCATCTTATGTTCCCTAACTACTTTCCTAAGGTGCCATTCTTGATCATACTGAAATACCTGATAGTGTTTAAATATGCATTCTCTAGCTTCATCACAGGGGCACCTGATGTACTCAATTCACCCTCAACACAGGCACAAGATCGTTCAGACCTTTGCACCAGCCTAAGTCATATAGAGCATGCACATAAACTCATATGGTATCAGCGATCGTGAACATCAGTGATGTTCATGCAAAAGTACTGGCCGTCATGGAAGGTCAGAACACAGAAATACAAAGTTTTGGAACAAATTATTTGAAACCACCTCTAAAGAGTGTAACTTGTTTTAAAAAATGCTTCATCTGAGACAGCAGTTAAGGAAAGTTTAAGCCAATATGAGTAGAGACAGAAAATGAGATATTTCAGCCTCATGATTTTCCAGTAGGTTATTAGGGGAGTATAGGAGCACATCATCAACATAGTGTTTATACACAAATCTGTGCAGCTACAACAAATCTAAGAGAATTATTTATGATTATACACAAGTGACAAAGGTTTGGATATGCCTACCCAATATAGCAGAGCTGTTTTAACATGATTAGTATGAGGTAACTCCTGAAAAACAAGGGGGATAATCCTTGCACCAGTTTCAGATACTTCCTTTCACATTAAAATATTCTGTACTCCCCCAACATTCTTCACTAGCACTACTTTGTAGCTGAGCGGAGTAATACCCTACATGTGTTCAGGATCTTCTTCAAGATTACTCAAGTATTTTCAGAATTCATTCAGCACAAGGGTGAAATAGCAGCATGGGACTTAAATCAATAAAAGCAGGCCAGTAAAGTATGGTGATTTGCTGACATTGGTTAGCACATAACATTAAAAGCTTTCACAAGAAGAGCTAACAATACACCTGTTTTGGCTAATTAAAACATACAGTAACCATACACGATTACAGGAAGAGTTTTAGGCTAACTGCCCAGTCAACTGGGCATTACTTAGGACAGAGTACTAAAAATACTAATGGAATTCAAATGCTATTGGATGTCCCTATGAAAAAACTTCACCTCCACAGAGAGAAGCCCTTAGAGGCAAGGACTCAGAAGTAAAGAGATTCAGTAGATGCTACAGGGATTGGGAGAAGACAGACCCATATGCTATTTCCAGATGACTTCTTGACTTACTGTCTACACAGAGATAAACCACTTCCCTTCATCCTTTGCTGTCTCCCAAATCCTGCTATAAACCCCCTGGCTCACTTTAACCAAGTACTTCAATGTCACTGTAAAAGAACTTTCATGAAGTACTTCGAAAAGCATTATAAATTCAAGGTATTCTCTTACTCACTATGCAGCAGCAACAAGAACCAGACAGCTTTTGAGCCATGCAATCAGCAATGGCATTTCACCTGATCCACTGGTCTGTTTAATCACAAAACTTCCACACCAAGAAACTTCAGAAACAGAGCTTTCTCTACATAAACGCAGGCATATTAGAACACTTAACAAAAATAAATCTCACACTTTAAACATCGAACAACCTTCAAGCTTTTATCAGATTTAAGTTTGTGCTTTTGAAATCAACTTGCTGCATAGCACAGGAAATTACTGTTTATGGGACACTAATAGGAAAATGAGCTACTCTGAAAAATGAGCAAATTGCAAGCAAAGATTTGGTTTCGCCGAAGACCCTCCACCACCATACAAAAGAGAAACACATCAACAGCAAAATGTAATGACAATTTTCTATTTTGAGGGAATGTAACTGTTCCGTTGGTGATTTTTTTATTTGTTTAAAAGGGCAGGGATGCAATTTACAACTACATGATGTAAATGCAACTTGCCCATAGCCTGCACCTGCCCAGAGCTTGGAAACATCACACAGTTTTAATTAACTTAAGCAAGTCTGCTACAAAGATTTTGGAGAACACTTCTGACACATAAAAATAGTCTACAAAGAAAATAAGGCATTAGAGTACTTCCTGCTACAACATCCATTTGTCCACAGTTATTCAACCTTACCGGATAACATACATTAAAAATGTACATCAAGGTTAAATCTGCTACAGATCAGTGGCTTGGATACTCTGACTATATAAAGCCACAAGTGCCATGGAGTGGGGCAGGCAGCTCAGCATTCCAGCTGCCTAGAAATCCTCAGGAGCCTCAAAGAGATCAGCAGCACTGGCCTGTCCCAAGGCCTGCCTAAATGCTGCATGTCACTACAGATAGCCGTGGAAACTCTACACTTGACAAGAACAGGAGTCTAGAAGCTCACTGTGGCAGAATGCTCTGTAGCAATGCATTTCTCAGCTCCTCACAGGGATGTCGTTCCTTTTGTTTTAGTGATCGCATCCCTTTTGCTAGACTTCTAAATCTACCAGTTACCTTAACGTTACTTCTGGGCATATGTGGAAGGCATTTGAAACTTCCTTCTGAGATGCTGATCTGTGCAGCCTAACCCCATCAATAGGCAGAAACTTAAGGATTATTAAAGTTAAGTTACGGCTAACAGCATTATTCTCCTCTAGCACACTACCATACGCTGTACAAAGGACTTTGTAGTCACAGGAGTTTTTTTAGCATGGCAAAGGAGATAACTATATTAGAGCTCAGTAGTTAAAATACTTGCACCAGATGCAAGACTTTTAAGGAACATTTCTCCTTGCTTTCCAAGGTTTAAATTCATCCTCATGACAGACTAAGGGTACTCTAGATCCCCCATCACTGATGCAGCACCACTGCACAGCAAATGTTGTAACTGGGTGGCCAAGTGCTCAACTGTTTTGACATTGAGCCAGAAGAAGAGAAGAATTATTTCCAAGTTCTTTAAGTTCCTGTTAAAAGCAATAAAGTTGATTCCACTAACTAGCCTCGAACACATCTAGCAGACTGTGTTGGCTTGCTATCCCATGAGTAAGACTGGTTTCTTACAATATACAAGGAAGGTATACTGGAGATAAGGAGACTATAGAGAAATACCTTATACAGACCAGCACAGGCGCAAGAACACCTGGCAGGAACACAGTTTTCATTGATGTCTATTTTTATTTCAAGTAAATCTAAGAAGGGGGTACAGACCAGAATAATATATACACCTTAAGTCACAAACTGCATCTTTCTAATTGCCTAGATAGAAGCAATGTTAGTAATTTCCTAATATCCAAACTAAGTTTTCCTTGATGTAAACTGAGATGGTAATTCCTCCATAGTGAAAGTAAATGCCTTACTGCTATCTTACTTATGATAGCTTTTTACACACTGGAAGATTTGGGGATATACACTGTCCTAATTGGAATGGAGAGCAGTTCAGCATCATTGCTGTATGTTGGCATTTAGGACACCTAAAATCCACACACCTGGAAAGTTTCTGATTCTCCCTCTACTCCCAGTTCATTTTTAGACATATGCAACTCTTTTTCTTCAGATGTTTTCCTCAAACATCACATTTCCTGAGCCTATTAAATTTGTCACTCTTCTTTCCAAATTGCTCAGAACACTCTAAATGTCCCAAACTGGACATAGTACCCCAACTAAGACCACTATTAGCACCCTTTGGAGAGGGGGACTGTCTTTGTACCTCTACTACCACTACAGCCCCAAACATAATTGATAATGATTGAGAAAAAGTGTTATTAAGAAGCAACACAGTGATCCACAGGATGTGGGACAAATAACCTAACCGATTTAGACATTTCTGTGACTTACAAAAGTATTCACATTGTTTATTCTAACAACCTTGTGTCACTTCATAAAAGGTCTTCAAAAAATAGGTCCTTATCAATTCATATAACACAGATATACCCGCCACAATTTTAGACTGATTTCTTTAACATTTAGTGGTATTTTCTTTTCCTTCATAGGTATGCATACTATGTCTCTTTAGCCAATTAGAAGTTAAGAACAGGGACTCAGAAGCCAAATCAAAACAGACTACTCAACACATCCCACCTATTACAGTTCCACAGAAGCAGATACCTGCCCTTGGCAAAAGGACTCAGACTCCCTGAGAAAGAAAGATCTGTGTAGACACACCAGTGCATGTAGGAGAGCATTCAGTCAGCCATTGGGCTTTTTCTATTTATACAGTCTCAACAGAGTATGAGGAATCACTAGAGAGTGATTTGAGGCACTCAGACCAAGGCAGTCAGATCATTCTTCAGTATATGGAGCTTTGGTATCAAGTAAATTCAATTTAAGGATCCCAAATTGTAAGACAGCAGTCATTAATGACCAGAGAATAGAAATACACGGGTGTGTCTGAATTCTGACATCTCTGTAATGCCGTTTGTCCCAGAGCTGAATATTTGTGGCTTTGTCAAATCGGGATCAAAAAGTAAAATAGTCTAGGACTAGATGAGAAAAATTCCTTAAACTACAAATATGAAAAACATTTTAATAAAAACAAAGAAGCTATTTGTAATGCATAGTATCTTCTTATTTTCCTACAATTGGCTTGAGGCAGCTAACATCTCAAATCTTATGACACCACCTGGTGGCAGAGTTCACAGAAGATGATTAACAGATGATAAAAAGAATGTTATCAATTTAAATTTGATTATGATAAAATTTAAATTTGATTCCAGATCGCTTACAAATTTCATTTTTACAAGATAAAGCAGAAAAAGATCTATGGAAAAATACCTTAATTTTTCACAGACGAAGTTACCTACAAGTCTTAGCATCCCTGTACGCAGTTTCAACACATATTTATTAGATAGTGCTTGCTGTTATTCTCTGTTCTGGATATCATAGCCCTCCATAAATTAAGATGCATTTAGCTGACATCTCTTCAAATGCGTTACATTTTTGGACATATGGGCTACAAGTTACCCGAAGTTTGGTCACAGCGACCAAGTTGACTCAGGTTACAGGCTAATGTAGTTTGGCTAAAACCAATGACTTGTTCCAAACTGAAAACACTAGAACATAGCACCTGTTTAAGAAATTTTACATACAAAAATCAGTCAATAGTGGAATATACAAGGTGGTGTAAATGAAGTTGCCTTGCACTGCTTGTTCAGTAGAAGTCAAGGAAGGACTAAAAAAACCTGTAATAACAGCTGCCTTTAACAGATTGCAGAATAGGAATCTATTTTCCAAGGTAAGAAGTTACAAAGCCATATCGCATTGGCACTCAGAACCTGCAATATTCATTCCAAATATTGCAGTGCTGACGGGAAGATACTTTCAAACTTCAGCAGAACCATTAAACAAATTTTTGAAAGGCTTAAGTGGTTTTCTTAGGCTAGGATCTATCAGTTCAGCAAAACAGTCATTTAGTTTAATATTGTAATTGAGGCTTGACTGAAAGTAGCAAATAACAAAAGAACAGAAATTATCAGCAGAGATCTAGGAAAAGCAGTCTCAGGAACTCATGCTGAAAACAAAGTCCAGCAAACCTTAACCCTCTTCTCTCTCAGGTCAGGCCTCAGAACTCATCTGTTTTACAAAGCTCTTTAAAGCTGCACTTCGGAAGGCATAGGGGGGAAAGAGAAAAGCAAAATTTCTTACTTGCAAGAAACCATTGTTATCAAATCACTATCATTAAAGTATACTGAAGTATGAAGTTAATCGATGCACTTCTATCCAATGTTCATAAACTTTCCCAAGGAGAAGTCCATAAGCACCCCTGAACTGTTCTGAATACTTCTGCTTGCAATGATGAATGATTACTTTTAAATATCTCATATTTCATTGTACTATTAAGACTTGTTTCAGTCCCACTCCTTTTAGCTTACCAGACATTTACCACCACATTCACATAAGCTGTCACTACGACACATTTTTAGCTGCATGTTACAAGGAAGGTAACTAAGGAACTCTGTACCCAAAGCCATACTTCAACCCTGGAAAGGCTTCTGGCAGGTATGAAGAGACAGCATGATAGCTACATATCTGTAATACCTGCTCTAACAAAGCCTGTATTTAACAGGATAACAAATTTCAATGATCACTGCAGCAATAAAGGATGCTCACAACCTAAAGAAAAACGTATGCCCGCCTCAAGGCAAGATTCCCGCTGCAGCCGCTCTAGGCCAGGCCCGCCTCGCCCCCCTCCCTAGGCCGCCCCCTCCGCCAAAGCCGGAGCAGCCCCCCACCACCACCCGCTGCCGCCACAGAGCTACCCCAGCCCCCCGCTGCCCCAAGCCGCGATACTCACACATCGCACCCCTCGCCAGGTCACCAGCCCAGTAACCCATTCCCCCACCGGGTCCGAGCAGGCCCGGCCGCCGCCTGCCCCGGCGCCCGCCGCCCTCACAGCTACAGCGCCGTGCGGACCCCACAGAGACCCGCGGCGCACGGCGGGGCAGGGCAACCACACAGAACAGCCAATGCGCCGGCAGGAAGGCGGCCGCGCTGCACGCCGGGAGGTAGGGGCTGCTCCTCCGCGGCGCCTGCCGGGAAATGTAGTCCTGGCGGCGGGACACCTGAGCAGGGGCGTGCGGCCAGATTTCATTCCGAGGGCAGCGGCACTTGCTGTCAGCTGGGGGCATTCACCAACCGATAACGATAAAAGAAGTGATTATTATCTGTCAATATAGCACTATAAACACACATAGTGCCACACTTTACAAAGCAGGTACTGAAGACTGCATCGTACCTCAGCAGCGAGAAGCCACCAACATCCCACTGGGCCAGCCTAGCCAGGGCAGCTGCAGCTGGAAACTGTTCCGGGAGCGACTTGAAGGACAGCAGGACACGGACGTGTGCTTGTGCCCAGGCTGCGCAGCATGCAATACACCGCAGTCCACTGGGACTTTTTAAGAAGCCACAGCCCACGGCAGTTCTGAGCATCCCAAGAGGGAGAGAAGGAAGACCAAGGCCTGGTTCCAAGACCACAGCAGTGTCACGGGAAGGGTGACCTTGCACAGGCTGAGAGAGCTGTGTAAGCCCCTGTGGGCCTCGATGCTGGGAGAGCTCCCGGCAGCACTGAGTTAGCAGCCTTACAGCAGCGATGGGATCCTCACAGCAGCCTGAACAGGGTAGAAATCCACAGCCGGTAAGGAATACATCTCAGGAAAGGCTCCCGGTTCAGCTACAAACAATGAGATCCATGATTCCGATTCCCTTTCTGCCCTAGTTCTCTCCTCTGCTAACAGCGGAGGGGCTGACACGCTTCCTCCTAACAGAGAGTTACTTACCTGGAGCACCTCCCGCCCCCCCCCCCCCCCCCCCCCCCCCCCGATACAAACAGCGCTATGTCTGTACTGCGCTATTCGTTAACGTAGCCACCGCTAGCAAGGCCTGACCGCGCTCACGGCGCTGACCGCGCGCACCGCGCACCGCCGCGCAAACCAGCGGGCAACAGCGCATGCGCACAAGCCCTCCGGTGGCGCCATGTTCGGTGTACACAAGCTGCAGCGGCGGCCGTCGTCCAGCCCGGCGTTCCCGCTGTCCTGCTGGTGTGGGCGTGGCGAGAGCGCCGGGTTTTTTTTCTCCCGCCATGTTGGGAGTGGCGCGCGGCACCGCCTCCGACGGGCGGTGTCGGTTTAAGTTTCCGGGGGGCGGACAGTGACGCGCCCTCGGGTTGGCGGTCAGCTGCGGGGACGGGCGGGACATGGGCTCTTAAAGGGGCGGCTCAGCGCGGTGGGGCTTGACTGGGCTCGAAGGTGGTGGCTGTGGCTGTGGCGGCTGTGAGGCGCGAGGGAGCTGTGACTGTGCTGGTAGGTGTATGGTGGTTTGGGCTTGCCGGCTTACTGTGCTCTGAGCCGGGCAGCCGGCTCGCGGATCCGGTCCGTGGCCGCCTCCTTGCCGCGTAGCGCCCGTGCGGGGCGGGCTCGGCTTCGCTGGGGCCGATAGGGGCCTCCGCGGGGCGGGACGGTCCCGGCCGCGCTGGCCCAGCGGGTGTGGCCCTGCCGCGGCTGCTGTGCCCGGGAGTCAGCGCAGGGTAACGGAGCGGCCTGCTGCGGGTGGCCCGAGAGGGTCCTCCGAGTACGCGCCTGAGCCGCGGGCTGAGCCCGCCCGCCCGCTCGCGTGCTGGGGCGCCTGCCTGGCCCTCCCCTGCGAGGGGCGCCAGTATCCTTTCCAGGTGTTTTTCTCACTTGTTTGGTGAGAGACTTCGAATTGAGTTGTTAATAGGATACAGGAGGAAAAACTTCCCCTGCCTTCATAAACTTGTGTTACGTCCAACTTTAGACCAGTCGGCAGGTTGGTGTTGCGGTATGTAGTAAACAATAAGCAGCAAAAGTGCCCTGTGCTTCTCTTAACTGTACATCTTGATTCCCTTGGCCCTTCTGGGAAGCTGATTTTTCATTTTCGGTTTCACACAGTGAAGGTTATCAAATCAACACGTGATTTGTCAAACTAAACAAATGAGCTAAATCAAGTTTGGAAATTTCTTTATGCAACTTGACTAGCGATTTACCTTCCTCTTTTTGACTCCCTTAAAAAGGGTAACATGCTCAGTGTTAAGAACTAAGCAGCAGGGTGTTGCTTCACTTTTTCATAAACCTGATTCTGTGCTGCAGAGAGAACAGTTACATAGGAATGTGTTTCGGGACAAAGGAAAAGCCTCCTGTGATGTCAATTGCTTAATTCATTGACTTGAGCCAGTCTAGTAACCAATCAATATGCCTCATCCCCCCTGCTCTGCCGTTTTTGAAGTAGCTTATTACATAGAACAATTTGTGTCATCAGAAGAAACAATCTGTTACTGTCTGTATGTGGATCTAGGGTTGTTTGTCAATTTGTCTTGGCCAATAACTACTTTGGAGGAGGTATCACAAGACTTTTCCAGGGACAAAAATGAATTGAGACAAGTATAGAACTGAATGCACAGAGGAGGTGGCATTACTAGCGCCTGTTCTTTGTGCTATCGCTTTTGTGCAGTGTGTTCAGGAAGCTGATAAGAGCAAGCAGGAAGCATGCAGAGTAGTGTCTTGTTCTTGAGCCCTGGCCTCTTCCCCCAGGGTCACAGATGCTTTATTTGTTTATCTTGTAGGCATGATCATATGGAGAAGTACATTCTGGTGCTAATATCTTGTACCACCCTATATTAGCTGAGCTGAATTTCAGTTGACTAGCAAGTTAGGAAGGGGTTTTTAAAATAACTCCTTGTATATTTGTGATGTGAAAGAAAAAAACCCCTCAGTACAAAGCCATCTAATTTTTAATCTTTGCAAGAATGCACAGAAATGTCATAACTAACATGCATATTTTTCTAGGAATATTGTTTCATGAATTTTTCCATTTGGGGGGGAAGGCAACAGCTCAGTTTACAAGAGAATGATCTGAGAGAGCATCCATGATTGTTGAGACTGTACCAATTTGCTGATGGCTAAAAGTATAGTTCATAGGAATGTGGCTGTCAGGGAGCTGGTGCAAAAGGCAGGGTTGTGTCATTTCCTAGTTCCTACGTTTGTGGTAAGGTTACCCAAAAGGAGGCATAGGCTGCATTTCTCAATCATACTTTTAGATGTATTGGCTAGTAGCTATTATTTAAAATTTCTTCCCTTGTATATGAATTGTCCAAGGAAAGAACAGGGTGGGATTTTAAGGTTTAATACTTTGGTGTTCTTACTAGTGGATTATGTTCAAAGGATAAAGTACAAGTATTGCTTTCTGATTTATCTGAAATGAAGAGGTAGTTTAGAAAGGGCTTTTCGTATCATGACTTTGTAAAATTGGGTAACTTGGAAATACATGTGTATAAGTTTTCCAGTCAGCTCTACTACACTTAGTTCCTGACTGCCAAAAATTTTCGCTAGATTTTGAGGAGGAAAAGCACACAAAGATGTAAGCATGAAGTCTTGATAGAAGACTTTGTAGGAGTTATGTGGTTTTCATTCACAGCTTGGAAATAGCTCTTTTGAGAGAGAGAGGAAGAAATTTTTCTAGAAGGCAAGCTTAATGAACCTGATGGGGTTGGCCTTAAACAGATAATCTTATACCAACTTCCAGCTATTGTCTTCCATGGCCAAAAGTTTTTTGCTGGTTTTAATTCTCTCACTTCCTACTCACAAGAAAATTGTGGACTCCTTACTTATTCTCCCTTTATGGAGCCAGGCACCAAAGCACAGCCTGTTGTGCATTATTGATGTTACCAAAATATCTTTAATGGAAAAAAATGAAACATTTGTGCTTAACATCTAGAGTTATCAGTAAAGGAGGAAGAATATTGAAGTTATATTGATCATTGAAGTTATATTGATCAGAAGCATAACTTGATAGAGAAGGGACTAAGTTCAATTAGATGATCCCCAGATGGTGAGTAAAGAATTAATTTATGGTGTTTAGCAAATGTGATGGATATATGACAAATTTCTGAAAGGCATTTAGTCTGTCAGAGACAGAACTGCTGCATGTCAGCCAGAGATGAAGGACGAAAACCTTATGATTGTTCAAGGTGGGTTTGTGAAAGTGCAAGCAATCAGAACAATTTATTTCCAGATGAGGACTGTGTAATTGCAGTTGAGCAAGCATTTTATTAAACCTTGTGGTGCCCTGCAGTTAGTTTAAATTCACAGAGATGGTAGGACAAAAAATTCTTAAGGGTTTTGAGTGCTTTGGATAGCACAGCCTGAATATGCCCGTGACTGTTGTAAAACAAGGAAGTAAATTTTCTTTTTTTTTCTAGAGCTAATAAGCCTTAGAATTGCTTCTCAGTGCTGAAGAAAAACATTTTCAAACAGTTTGTCAACTGCCTAGTATAGCTTGCATTACTTTGGAAGTGTCTTACTGTGTCTTACTGAATGGAAAAGACTACGCAGCCTCACCATTGTAATGGCTTTTGAAACTTGCTTACACTGCAGACTGAGTGTTGGCATATGTAGCTGGTATCCAGTTTACAAGTAATTCTGAATGAAATTCCATGATGCAGAGGAAATGCAGGAAGTTAGTGGTGTAGAGGAGTAGTATCTTAGACCAATGACAGGCAGCAAAGCAAGATTTCATGGTTGTTTTTTTACTGTGTGCTCTGGGAAGATGGCTGGCAAAGGTGATGACATTGTTGCTGGCTGTGTGAAACGGTACTTTGATCTTGAGGCTCTGTCAACTCAAATGCTCTATTTTCCCCCCAGAGATTTTTCACGTGCCTCCTGTCAGCGAATCCCAGTCAAAGTGCTGCTGTTGGATAAGATGGTACTGTCTTAGCTTTCTGATCACAAGCAGATAATCCAAACCTGGAGATTTGTACATGCAGGCAGTAAGTCACTGGGGGTATTACTAACACTGAATTTGCTCCTTTTGCACTCAGCTTTATCAAAGTTATGGCTTGGCAGGTGTTGGTGCTCAGTTCAGTGGCTGGGGCAGAACTCTGATTAAATAGTTGTGAGTGATCCGCCTGAAATGTGGTAATAGGAGAGCGCTTTCCCCAAACAAAAATTTGCACTGTACTCTCACAGGATAACCCTACTGCAAATATAGACAGGCAGCTCACATCAATCTGTGTCACCTTCCAGTTCTTTCAAGTTAGACGAAGAACCTACTAAAATGCTTCAGCTGCTGTATGGGTGTGTTTGTTAACCAAAATCTGTTAGCCAGTGGTACTTTGAATGGGTCTGGCATCATGCTAAATCAGGCCCAAAGTGCCTGTCATATCCTGCTTGCTTTTGCAGGAAATACCTTGAGTTTTAAACAGTTCTGTAAAGTCACCTTTGCTGTGTCTTTTCCTTGCCCTTATGCCACCTAACAACTTCAAATAAGAGAGTGAATTGAAGGTGTTTTCAGGGTTTTTTTAAGCTATGACTAAATGCATAAAAGTCTGTGCAGACTTAACTTACTTGTATTCTTTGGACAAGAGGAATAATGAGGTAAGAGAAATAAGTCTAATTAATCCTCAACTGGCTTGGACCTTAATATCCTAATTTTAATATGCATTGTAATAGTAAGTTTATAGGATGGCTTAGGTCAATATGAGTACTTTTGTGAAGAGATAATCTTATCTAAAGCTTGTGGTTGGAATTGGCATTTCAATTTTTTCTGCACCTATGATCTCCAAAACAAAACATGGTGGAAAAGATGGATTGTTATGATTTGCAGACCCTTATTTCTTTGCTGCTCTTGTTTCTTGATAAATCTTATGACAGTGATAGTTAAGGTGATGAATGTGTCTTCTAAATTTCCTGGTGATAAAGTTTCATGAGGCCCATTAATTAAAGACAATGTGTTTTTGTAGCAAGCTTAGTTCTGCGTAGTCTGTAGGTGCCTGGTTTTCCTATGCAAGGAGTGGAGTTGTACTGAAATGTTTAATCTTAGCAGTCTGGTAGGTGAATATATATTGCAGAGCACTTTTCCATAACAAAAATCAAATACAGCTGATGTTACATGCTTCCTTAAAGGAGTTCTACTCTGTATTGAGGCACATTCATTTCTTGTTGAAAGCTTACCACTTGAGAGAAAATAAACTAAAATAGCAGAATGTTGTAATATAATTATGAAGACTTTGCAGGCTGTCTTCTTTTTTCCTTTGATTACTTTGTGGGTAGGATTTAAAAAATGGTAGGAAAGGGAAAGCAAAGCAAATAGGCATTGAGCAGTGATATTAAAATAAATGCTTGCCTTAGCAAATCCTACATTACAATAAAAATACATGCCACGAACACTTTAGCCGTATCAGTTTTCTCCCTGAATATTTTGTCTTTATTGAGGAACCTTAATGTCTTAGATATAAAATAATTTTGTCATATACTATTAACATAAGAGGTAGATACCACAATGGGTGCTTTGTGATTCCTAGGTGGAAAGATGGGGGAATAAGTATCCTTTGTGTATGTATGTATAGTGTGTTCTGTTGGGATAGCTGAGTTGTTATTTCAGTAGAAATGGACTCATCTTGGGTGCTCTAACTTCTTCAGAGGTATCTTGCAATAAAGGCACATGCCATGTTCCATCTGTTCCAACTTGACGTGCAGCTATCAAGCGTGTATCTCCATCTCTGGAAACAGGCTTTTTTTTTTTTCCTTCTCAATTATTCCTGTGTGCTTTTTTGGATGCTATAAACTGCTGCGTGGTGAGAATTCTTTCTGTTCTGCTTCATGGCACTTTCTAGGCAGTAACAGAAAGACATGCTATCTTCCTCTGCAGATTGTGTTTACAAAAGCAATTCTGGCCAACTCAGTTGTACAAAACAACAGGAATAAAACTCCAGGGATTTGGAGTCTTGTGCATCAGTTTGGGATATTCAGCTTTGAGCAGACAGTATATAATCAAACCAATTCAAAGAGCATGCTTTCTTAAGCCTGTCTTCAGAGGGAAATGATACCTTGTTTTATGTAGCTGTAATGGCAATGGCTGCACAGTGAAGGTGGGTAAGCCTGCTGGGAAGTCTAGAGAAAGAAAGGTTCTGTTACTAGTTTTAGTGACACAAGACCTCAAGAACTGATCAGAAGAGACCAAGTAGCTGTACTCTATTATCTCTTATAAAAGATTGTTGGAATATTTCTCTTCACCAGGTGTTGCAGGTGGTTTTATTTAGGTTCCTCCTACATAGGTCAGTTATCCTGGCACTTGTAAATAGAGCGTATGAACTATCACTTTATGTTATGCTTTCATCTCACAAGAAGCAAAACAGTACAGGTATCCAAATATGAGCATCAGAAGATAAGCACAAGCATATCTCAGCTTTAAGGAATCCTGGAAGGAATTTGTTTGCTCTGTATTGTATGTCTGCTGTGCAGAAGGGTTTTTTCCTTCATATCTTGCAGCTGGCTTTTTTCAGTGTTAGGTCAATTCATAAACAGTTTCAAGACCAAACCAATCAATTTAGGGGGAAAGTGGGAGGAATGCTGTGGGCTTCCGTGGAACATCTTGCTGTCTGGGAGTGGAGTTGTTCAGGAAGCTGTGAACAAGCTAGGGGAACTCAAAACTTCCTGTCAGCTGTTAGAACTGATAGATTCAGCAGCAACTGCTTGTGTTTTCAAGCTATTTTCTGGTGTCAGATGCAACTTCAGACACTTTCTAGTTTAGTATGTCACTGCTAATTTGTGTCAAATAATGGATTGCTAGTTCCCTAGTGAGCTAACACAAATAGGACAAAGTTGCAGGGGCAGGGGATGGTTTCCTAGCTAATAATGTATGAAGTAGCTCGTCATGTAATTGCTATGTCTTCATGTAATCATGATCAGATTTCAACATGGCATTACCTTTCATAGGACTTTATTAATAATCATGGTTGTCAAGCCCAGAGTGAATTTAGTGTAGTGTACATGAGCTTCAGTCCTGAAGTTAATTTATGACTGTCAGCTTCCAGTAATATGTTACCTTCCAAACTGTACCACCAAGAATTATTAGCTTGGGACTTGGAACTACTGACTGTAGTAGTACTGTAGTACAGTACCCTTTCTTCTCCTTTTTCAGTCTCACTGCTGGTTTGTTTTTCAATGGCTTCTTCATGGACTTCTGGTTCTAGTAGCACAGAACAACATTCTGGCACTAAAACACAAAACTTAGTATCTGGCCTCAAAGTATACGCTCTGTTTTTCAGATTTTGGGTGCTTTTTTGACGTGAAAGTAGTACTATGATGTATCTGCAAGCATCTGCTTGAAGAGTCTTACTACTCATTAAAGAATTTATAAACAATTATTCTTATGCATGGTTTTTTTGCCTTTGCCTCAAAAGCAAGGAAACTGTTATTGTATTGTGTGGTGTTGGCTGCCATATGGCTCTTGGGTAACTCAAATAAAACTTCTGAGCTAGATTGCCTATCCCGCATTGGCCTTTTCAGCCATCAACACGCTTGCAATAAGCATGGGCAAAGCCCTTCCCAAATCTTCGTCCGCGAAGCCAAGCCATGAGATGACATCATATGGCCAGCAGTTGTGCTTATGCTAGTGTGTGAACTCCCGGGTAGCCTGAACGCACAGCTGCAAAGGGAAGCAGGACTCTAGGGCTGCTGAAAAAGAAATCTCCAGGTCACTCTGGGAATGTAGCTGCATTTCTGGCCCTGTTCTCATTTACAATGGGACTCTTGGGAAGCTGTTGTATTCATAGAGCAGGGATATGATATCCCTTTT
This sequence comes from Bucorvus abyssinicus, assembly GCA_009769605.1. Lineage (NCBI taxonomy): Eukaryota > Metazoa > Chordata > Aves > Bucerotiformes > Bucorvidae > Bucorvus > Bucorvus abyssinicus. The sequence goes on along the minus strand of CM020042.1, from coordinate 17,131,758 downwards.
GCTGTCCAAGATGAGATGTCTTTCATGGCTCCAAGATGCAGAAGTTCCTGACTCTGTGGCACCCAAAGTAGGGAAAGGCTGACCAAGCCTGCAACAACTAGAGTAATCCAGATATTGCTTGTTCAGTGCACCTGTGTAATTGAAATTTCATCTTGTTTCTGAATATTAAGTGAATGTGAAATCTTCATCCAAAGAACTAGCTTGATGCCATTTTCCTGTGCTTAATCTAATTCATTGAAAATACATCCTTTCTTCCCTGTACCTGCTTTACTGGTCCTTAACTCTGCAAACCAGATTGAAGGCCATTCACAGATTCAAAGCTGCGACTGAGCTGCCCTAAATAAACCTCCTGAAAGGAGCTAAAGCCTGTGAATGTAAAGATACGTCACTGATTATATAATGAAACTGGACTACTGTAAACTGCAAATTAGAGGCCTTGTGTGAGAATGTTTGGCTTTTCTTTTTACATCATGGCAAAAACTAACTTGTATTGACAGCTACTTGGAAAAACTTCCTAGAGCCATAGTCTTAGGCTGAAAAAGTCTGTTGGATGCGAAAGACCAGACCTGCTGAAGTAGTCTCCAAATCCTGAAGTAATTCAGCTTTAATGGATTAGGTGTCTTGATTTGAATTCACCTTCAGAGGTATGCATGCTTCCTGCAAAGAGCTGTGAACAGTGTCCATGCTGTAGTGAACAACTGGGTGAATCTGCATGAATTCGCTCTTCTACTATCTGTTAGTAACGTTATGTCATCTTAAATTTTTATCTTGTAGGGGAAAATGGAACATAGTTCTCTTAATCAAGCAGGATGTTAGGAGTTATCTCAGTGGATACTGTGAACTTAACTGGAAGCTACTCCTGTGATAGAGCAAAGATTTATCTGAAGTTAAGGGGAAAACTCAAAATCCTCTCATTGTTCAGCTTACATGCTCTCTCATTAAATTCTTGTATAGTCTGGGAGCTTTGTCTTCCCATTGCTAGGACTGCTGGCTTTGTTACCATTCTTCCAACAAAAATGCAGATTCTTAGCTCTGAAAGACCTGTCTCTGATAATTATTGATATGCTTGGTTTTTCCTCATGTCTCTTCGGGTAAAAACATATTTCCTGTTTATAGCAAAAGTTAAATCATGGAGTGTGGGGACTTGAGTTATGAAAAACTTGATCCTATCTTTATTATGAGAAAGGTAGATTTGAAAACCTTTGCTAGAGTTACAGACATAACATTTAAAACTTGCAGATTCTTATGTGTTTGAGGGATTCACCATACCATAAGAACAACTATTTCTAGAGTGTTAATGGAATCACTTTAGGTGGTGCTTTGTCTGTAAAAGTGTTTCCCCTTCTGGCTGTCTGTTGAAATCCCTCAAAGGGAAAGGGAAGAACACTTAAGCCTTATGCTAGTAACTTAAATGTCTTAATGAATTTATTTCTGGGTTACTGGATAAAGCAATGTGCTTTTCCAACATGGAGAAGCTTTTTAAGACTTCATTTCCTGATTTTTACCTTAAACTAACAATGGATAGAATTTTCGCAAAATGTTTAGGAAGCCAAGTCTTGGAAAGGAAACTATTTCACATACTGATTGTTCATTAATTTCTCTTAGCTCCTCAGTTATGTCATATCAGATGAATAATTCTTTTAGTGCCTTCTAGTCCTAACCAGGTGTTGTGCTAAGCAGAATAAGACTTTCATTCTTTGAACTGTGTTCTAGTTTGAACTCAAAATACTGATAAAAGGATAATTCTGATGCTTAACTGATATATCTTATTACAGGGGGAAGATTCTCTTTAACGTGATCACTTAAAAGTAATAATTCCTCATCATGGCTGACCTATCACCTGAAGAAATTCAACTGAGAGCCAACCAGGTCACTGATGAGGTAAACATTATAGGAAGTCATTTGGGATTATAGTCCTTATCTGCCAAGATTACAATATCTTTTAAAAATCAAGACAGTCTAGGCTAGTGATTCTGCAAGGGTATGGCTGAGTGTTTCAAAGCATCGAAGTCTACTCTTAAAAGTAAGAATGAATTTAAACTTCCAAATTGTAAAGCTACCTACTTGACCGAGTACTGATCATGCATTCCTGACTAGTGAGGCAATGCAGGCTGTTCTTAATCATGTTGATACTTCATGACTTTTTTAACTAAAATTTATTTGAATATATTTTCTTTTATAATGACTTTCCAATAGGATAAGCAAAGTACTAGCAAGTACTAAAAACTGAGGGTTTAATAGCTACTGAAAAAAAACCCCTCTAGTATGCTGCCACTGTGCCTGAAGTAGCATGTATTACATGTAGACAGGCCGAACCTTTGTATACTAGTTGCCTTACTGTAATGAACTGGTAAATAGGAGTTTTGGGCACTGATATATACTGTTAATGCACTCACTTTAAAATTCTTTCTAGTCTTTGGAAAGCACAAGGAGGATTCTTGGCTTGGCCATTGAGGTAAGAAAAAGCTTTTGAATTCCCTGGGGATTTATTAATTTAAGTATAAGAAGCAACATGTTAACTATCACAAAGTGATCTTAATCACTTTTTGGATCTCAAAATTTTTGAGATACACTTCATTATTAGTAGTTGCTGCTTTTAATTCAGTAGTAGAGTTGGAATGACTTAAACCTGACGTTTTTCACATTTTATAAAGTCTGATCACAGAGGAATCAATATCCTTTTAACCTGTTTTCCTCTTAAGCAAAATGGTTGTCATTGGTTGGCCAAGGTACACCAATCAGGGGACGTGTTCTTTCCTGAATGCTTCTGAGAAGTGCTTGGTCTTGTGTCATCATCAGAGCTGTCTGTTGGGTAGTTTGTCTTTCTCTGGTGTTTAGTGCCAGAGGGATGACCTTTCTTTTTCACAAGAGCAACCTGTGATGGTTTGGGTGGAGACGTGGCAGTGGCTGGTTTGGTGGCTGTAGTGCCCATATGATATCTCATTTTAATAATAATCCACCCCTGGACCACATTAGAGATAACTAATAACAAAATTATCGCATACAGACAAAGAATATCATTTGTAGAACATTCAGTTTCAAATGCCATTGGTCCAGTATCAAATGGAGAAGTGTAATTTTGCATTATCCATTTGATAGTGTGGTAATAAGCAGCCACTATCATGTAATGCCCAAAATGTACTGGAAAGGTTAGAATCTGGCCAAATAGAGAGCAAAGCAGCAGCGTTAGGCATGCTGGGGGTAAAACCCTCTTTGCCAGATGCCCCAGACCAACAAAACAAAAAACAGTACCAGTTAGAAGCAAATAGTACGATATCAGTGTGTGTCACCAGTTGGCTGAGGTAAGCCAAAACCAGAGATGTGTTCTTTCTAACCACCCCCCCTCCTGCACCGGGAGAGAAAGAGTTAAAAAGCAGAGATAGGAAAGAAAGAAAAATTTGTGAGACCTCTGAAAGTTTGGAAAACTGAAACAAGTTTAATAATGCTAGAACAAAATATATATACAGAAAAACCAATGAGATATTAACGGGTTTGTATGGCATGGGAAGTGGGGGTTAAAATGTGGTTGAGGAAAACAAAGCGGAATGAATACCAAGCAGTGTTCGAAATGGTGGCGGGCTACGTGGTCAGCGGAGGCGGAAACGAGACCCGCGGCGGCTGATGCAAACACAGGGATTCCACGTGGAAGCCGGTGTCTGTGCTGTCCTACCGATTTGGTTGTGGGTATTGAAGAAACAGCAGTGAAGCAGCAGCAGGAGGGAAGTAACAGCTCCAAAGCATGCCAACGACAGGAGCAGTGGCAGCAGGCGTGTGACCCATGCAGCGCAGGAGGGTGCAGTAGTGAAAAGTCCACTCTGTGGCGCGGGGTGGGGTGCAGTAGCTGTGGGCAGCAGGCAGCCGAGAGAAAGCAAGCCGTAAGTTGGAGAGCAGAGTCAGCAAATCTGGGCAAATTCCCCTGGAGGTTTGAGCCAGGAGGGGCACAGCCTGGAAAGTCCCTGGAGCCAAGCTGCATGCCACTGAGACTGCAAGACCACCAGAAGTGTAAGGGCAGCCCCAGGAGTGTAAAGAGAAGGGAGCTGGGGCTGGTGCGTGGCTCTTAAGGGACAGGAAAGCCCACAAGAAGTTTTTACAGCCAATGAGGTGCACTAACGTAAAATGGGTGGAATACTCACAATTGGTCAGTTTAAAACAAACCTTCCAAACAGGAAAAACTGGCTTTTTTTCCCTAAACTGGGACAGTGTGTCAGGCACCAGATGATAGAGCAGACTTAGCCCATACTACTTAACAGCCTCTAACAGAATCTTGCTTACAACCATCCTGGAAAAAACTTGTTGTTTTAGTTTCCAAACTTTAAAGAAATATGAATATGAAATTGAGATCCCATGTGTTGGGTGCCAATTATGTCACTGGTTGGCCAAGGTATGCCAATCTGGGAATGTGTTCTTTCCTCTCTCTAGTTAACCTCCCTCCTGCTCCAGGAGAGAAAGGGTTAAAAGCAGAGCTAAGAAAGAAAAAAATTTGTGAAACCTTTTAAGTTTGGGAAATTAAAACAGTTTAACACTAGAAAAATATTATATACTGAAAAACAAATGAAATATTAATAGGTTTATATGGGATGATATAGCAAGGGTAGTGAGGGTTAACCTGCAGTTAGGGAAAACAAAAGTGAAAGGAAAAAACCAGTACCAAGCAGTTTTCAAAATGGCAGTGGCCACATGGTCAGCGGGTTCACGGGAGCAGAGCAAAAACCCCAGCGGCTGGAACAAATGCTGCGCTGCCACATGGAAGCAGAGGTCTGCACCAGCAAGCAAATGCGGACTGTAGAGCCAAGCTGCGACAAGGGTCCAGGCAGCAAAGGAAAATAAAACTGTGGCTCTGGAGCATGCCAGCAGCAGTAGGGGTCTGTCCCATGCGGCGTGGGGCAGTAGCAGCAAAGGCAGGCAGGGCTGGAGTTGCCAGTCAGCAAAGAGAAGAGGCGAGGCAGGTCTGAAGCCCATTGGGAGAAATGGAGCCTGGAAGTCCCCCCAGAGGTGCAAGCAGCAAGCCTGGGGTAAGCCTGGTACTTGCACAGCTTTTAAAGGGAAAGCACCTGGCAGAGTTTTCACAACCAATGAGATGTGCAAACATAAATGGAGGAATATATCATGACTGGTTATTTTAAAACAAACCATCTGAACAGGAGAAACTTTTTTTCTTAAACTGGGACAATAGCTTTATCTCCAAGTGCTACATCTTAGTTATAAAAAGTCCTTTGTGATGGTCAGTTATGGCTTTGGCTGCTGCATCACTTGCTTCTCATAACATCTTCTGTTGGTCTTTTAGCTCACTTTGCCTGCGAAGGGTGTGAAAACATCTTGCTTTGAGGAGGAGGGTACTGCTGCTTTTGGTTCTAATCAAAAGTAGTTCTACATACACCTTCTTTCAATCCATTCATCAGTTTTTAATGGTAGTTAAGTATGATGATGAAACTGTTAACACCCTTGCACATTACTTGGAACAGAGAAATCTGTATTTTGAGTTAATCTAGGTGACATTGTATGAGGTATGAGGTATCTGTTCCTCTGTACTGTTATGGCTTGCATGACCCCTTGTAAAAATGACTAAAGTTTACTTTTGATACTGTAATTTCAAAAAATATGGAGCATTGTGTTGGTAGGGAGTAAGATAAAATGGCTGATAGTCAGCTCTGGTAGTCTTAACAAAGCTTAATTGGTTCAGCAAGACAATTTTGCTAGTACTTGGGTATACCATAGACAAAGGGAAATCCAGGGACTAAGCAGTAATGCTTTTCAAAGCTAATGCCCAGACTTTTAGTGATGAAGGATTGAGACAATTTATTGTCAGCATGAGAACACTAAAAAATAATGCAATGAGTAAAGATCTTGAAGCGTTTGGTCACTGCTGCTTTAGAGCCTGTACTGACCAGATGGTATCAGGCTGCTGTGACTTGAATCAGCATAGCCTAATGCATACCTCTTAAACATAAACCTTAAGTACATACAATGAGCCAACATGCTTTCTCTTGGTATCATAGTTCGGTAATTCATAGAAGCTAAAATAACTCCTACCTTACACAGTTCTGTGCTGCCAGTTTACAGAAAAGCACGGGTGCAACGTGCATGCTAGATTCAAGACTTTGAGCCAGCAAAGAACACAGCAAGTACTGTGGTATATTCCTCACTCATAATTTCCTTTGCTTAGTTCTAAAATTATTGATGGGCTATTCTATTCCTGATCTCTTCTGCTGAATTCCCAAGAATGGTTTTGCAGGCTTTGTTTTGCTTTCTTTTATTCTGACTTCTAGGACTATAGGACTTTGCCAGCCCCATTGAAGGGTGTAAGGATAAAATAACTAAATGTCACTTATCAAAACAATGCACAGCTAGATTTACTTTTTAAGCTTGACATTTTCATAGTTCAATCTGAGAATTACAACAAGATGGTAGAATTTATTGTAATATTAAAAAAAAAAAATCACAAAAAACCCCCACTAACTGAGATAGGGTAACAGGTAAGTTTAGCAGCCTGACATAGGCTCTAATTTGAAATGTAGCATAGCTTTACTACGGAAGTTATTCCTAGCACAGCGGTTTATTTTGAACTTGGTTGTTTATCAAACTTACTATAGAGACCTTCTGATTTTGCACTGCTGTATTGAAATCTGGTTTTATATCTACAAATTTTTCTGCAGTCCCACGATGTTGGCATCAAAACTATCACCATGCTGGATGAACAGGGAGGTGAGTTCTTCCTTCACTAACACTAAAAGTCAATTTTGACTGTAAGAAAAAGGGATTGTCTTTCAAGAGTTGTTGTTGAAACTAAAGGCTTATTAAAGACTACTTATGTGAAAATGAGATTTGCTATTTGGTTATTCCCATGTGTTTGTAGTATTTAAAAGAGGTTTTAAAGTAGTTGAGAGACCACGTTAGTTACAGTGTAATGTCTCCACCACAGTGATTCTCTTCCACCATAGCATGAATGTAACTGCATTTATTCTAAAGGCAGCAATGGAAGTGCTGCTCTATGGATAGGGAAAGTATTTTCAATGTAGCAAACAAAACTTATCACTTAATGTCTGTCCTAAAAATAAAAAAAAATCCCAGAAGGCAGGAGAGAAAAAAGATGTTAGTCTTAGTATAGGAATAGAGCTGAAACATGTTAAGTTTCTGCTTGAAAGAAATGTTAATATTCCATCCCCACCTTCCCCAATCCGTGTTTATTCAGATTACTTGTTTTTCTTCTAGAACAACTAAATCGCATAGAAGAAGGCATGGACCAGATAAATAAGGATATGAGGGAAGCTGAGAAGACACTGACAGAGCTTAACAAGTGTTGTGGGCTCTGTGTCTGTCCTTGTAACAGGTCAGTTAAATTGGTACTTGGGTCTGAAGTTCTAGAATATTTCCAATAGCGACTCTACTGGAAGATGGTCTTTAAAAGAGCTCATTAAAAGATGCTCAGTCTCTAGAAAAGTTGACTGTTTTGGTTTGTAGAGCTGCACCCTTTTAAAATTGTAAGGGATTAGCTAAAGCTTACTTGTATCTAACCATATATTGTGCCCCTTTCACTGTAAATATAGCTGCTGTATAACATCCTGCAGAATTGTGCCCTGATCTTCTTAAAGTTTATTTCATAGAATAGTATCAGTATTCATACAGATGAGACAAAATTGGACTGCAAATAACTAGATGTGCCTGTCTGTTAGAACATTGACTCCAAATTTTTTTTTTTTCCAAAATTACTTTTGTACTAACTTAGAAGCAAGATAACTTCTGGTTTGTAGAAGGAAAGTAATACTGGTTCTTTAGGTATTTAAAAAATGTTCATGCTTTAGGGAGGAAGAGAATAGGAGAACAGACACTGCTGTTAAAGCTTTAAACTTTCACTAATGACTACACAAATTTTTGCACACCTGCTTCACAGTGCCTTTATAACATCAGTGTTATGGTTATCATACACAAGTCATTTAAGAGTAACCCAATCTTTTGTATGGCACTTGATTTATACTTCTAAACATGTAAACAGTCTGAACAATAATCAGAGATTTGTATTGTAAGAAAAGCAATATTTTTTGAGGTGTGCTAGCTTTACCTTTAAGCAGCAAAGTATCAAATTTGTGTTTGTTGGATGTAATCATAGTTCTTCCAGTTGAAGGAGAAATCATTTACGAGTGTGACCACTGAAGTGAATAGTCTGTGTGTTCATTTTCAGCTCTTTGGCATAAGCAAAAAAAACCCCTTATTCTGCTACCTGAGAGGTAGCAGAAATTTAGGTAAACATTCCTTAGAGTAGCTGAGTCTGATTATCCAACAGAATAATAGTTTGAAGATCACTTAGGGTATCTGAGGCTGAAATTCTTGGAGCTATGTGCCTTGAAAAGGCAGATAATTCTGTCCTAACCTCTGGATAGGTGTGCTTACAGATTTATATTAGTTTTGTCAAGCTGATGGACTTTGAGCATCTTGACACACTCAGTCTTTGTTTTCTGTAGTTGACAGTCCTATTTCACCAAAGCTAAGCAGCTTATTGATGCTGAGTAAGGTCGGAATTTGTAAATGCTTGTGGTACTCCAAACATACAGATAACAGTAAAAAATAATGAGTTGTGTACCAAAATGGTCAATAATGTTCAGAAAAATCTACTAGAAAAGAGGTGGGCAATGAGGAGGAAACTGTGAATGCTTTTCAAATGTTTACTGGTACATCATTTTTTCAGTCAATGTCAGAGTTATTTATCAACCAGTTATGTCCAAAGCTTTTCATTTTTTTCATAAAGCATGAAGCCAAGTCAAAACACTTGCTGAATTAAATCCTGCTTTTCTAATTTCTCCTAGGCTTACATGATTTACAAAAGCTTTGTGAAAACACAAAATACTGGCAGTACTCTAATATAATCTATGTACTAATAACAATTTATCTGTTCGCTGGTCTTTACTATTTTCTTCTCCATTTTCTCCTAACACTGACGCTTGCTTTCTAAAAATGAAGACTAGGATAAGAAGCTGTACTCACCTAACTGGTGAAAGCGGATTTTAGGACAAGGTCAGTCTTGTTAGTGCTGATGGACATTAACCGGCTGTCTGAGGTGATGCTTTTATTGGCTTTGGGCTTGTGTGTGCATGATGTCTGCATGCAGGTCTCCTTGTGGCTGATGTATTGTAATACTGATGTGAACAGAAAATGTCAGTTACTGTAGAGTTTTAGCTGTGGATTTGTTGAACAACTGCTTGAGGCCTTGCTGGTTGGACAGGATGTGTAAATTGCCTTACTCTCGCAGAAATGAAACATGAGAAAAGTGAATGTATAGTAATTTGACAAACAGCTCTTAAAATCAGGTGGTGAGAAGCTTTATTCTTAACTGTGCTAATTAGAATTAATCAACAATTGTTTCTAGCTGTTTACTTCAGAAGTGCAAGTAGTTTTCAGGCCATTTGATTTTCAGTTAATAAATTTCTCAGTTACCTCTGGCACCTAAGACTTTGCTAATCCAGAAGCCAAGCATACAAAGCTTTCATGCCGTTGTGGCTTTGAGTGGGATTAAAATATAATGCTCAATCTAGTTGCAGTAAGTATTGAGATTTTTAAGCCTGTGTATGCACAAGGAGCTAAAATTGACTAGTTCAGGTTTCTTTAGAATTCTGCTGGGTGCAGCAGTTGCATTACAAACTGAGGAGTTACTCCATTTCTTCGCCATGATGTATTCATACTAGATTACTTTTCATAGGATCTGACCTACGAAATACAATTTCCCTTTTCCATTATATAAATGCTGGAAGAATGAGGGGAATATTTCTTCATTACAGCTAAGCTCACACCTTTTCAAATGTGAAACATCTGGGCTAGTGAAAGGCACTATGGATACAGGAACTGATTACCTGTAATTAAAAAGTTAGATGTACTGAAAGACACTACAGATTTCCCTTCAGACTTTTAAAGAAGCAGAAAAGTGGCAATGGAGTCTGGATTATTTAGCTAAAACCTGAAAATACCAGCAAACAAGGTGAACCTGAGAATATTCTCCAAATACATTGTTTAGGGTTCATGATAACTGACCCAAATTTAGATCAGTTATTTTTCTCTTATTTTCTTCCCCTTTTGCTTTTGTGGGTCTATGATTCTTGAGATTGCTTTATGTCAGTGTACTTTAATTTTTTTCTCTTCTGAATTATGTGGTAAAAGTGGAATGGTAAGTTCATTTGTCATTTTAATGGAGTTAGTACAATTGACTTGCAGAATGAAGGAGCTATTTAAGCATGATTACTGTTATTTCAGAATCAAAGTTAACCTGAGAATCATTAACTTTAAAAGGAAAGACTTGGCAATTGAAAATGTTTGACAAAAAACAGAGATTGTTTTCTTGCATAGTGTTGCCATTTGTACTTGAAGTTTTTTCCTTCATCCCTGTTTCTTCTCTGGAAAGTAATCCTGACTCTAGATTAACCCCTGTTGTAAATGCAACTTTATCTTACGACAGTGTAAGCTTTCCCGTTAGTGTCATAAGCTTCCCCTTTTCTGGTAAAGTATATTACTTTAAGGAAATTACTGTGCTTGTATTAAAGCTTAAGACTGAATTAATCACTGTCCCTGGAGTAACTGAGTTGTGTGTACTATCCCAGTATAAGAAATTGTATTGTATAGACAATGCTTTGTCTATTCAAAATCTAATCTTTCAGGCACAAGACAGATGTTTCTGAGAATCCTAAATTGTACAGAACTTTGGTCAGGAAGCCATATTTCTGATGTAATAGTTCAGATTTCTTTTTTTTTTTTTTTTGAGTAGGACAAAGAACTTTGAGGCTAGCAAGGCATACAGAGCAACCTGGGGAGATGGAACAGAGAACTCAGCAGATCATGTGATATCTATGCAGCCAAGACGTATGAATCAGCAGCAGCCTCAGACTTCTAGAGGACCAAGTGGTGGTTATATTACAAGGTTTGCATCTTTGTATTTCTCAATCCCAAGTGCAGAAATCCTAAGTTACCAGTTGTCAGCTTCTTTCAGATGCATTTTAGGTGAAGCTGCTAGACACTAAGGTGTTGGTTTTTTTTTTTTTTGCTACGGCTTGGAGGAATTGCTGCTGCTTGGAGAGGAGATGGCAGACTCCTACTTTAAGTATTGTAGTGCTCATCGTACACCTTCATATTCCTTTCATAGTGGTGGTATTAGTCTGTTTCTGAATGTCAGAACTATAGAGCTTTGTGCTTAGCTATTGATGGTGTGTTAATAGCAAGGGCTCTTATTGTTGTAAAGCATATTTGAGACAAACTGGTGTCTTAAACTTCTTCTGGTAGCTGTTGTTTTAAATTCTAAGGCTATTTTTGTAATAGTGACTAGCTTAGAACCTTTGGTGGGCTACTTGCTTGAAACAGATGGGGTTTTGAAAGGCTTGAGTGTATTGCCTGCCAGATAAATGTGCAACAAAATTTCTGTCAAACTAAACTTAGAGTAGGGAAAAGCAAGTTCTTGATTCTTGGAGACATTGTCTTAATTATTTGAACAGGGTAACAAATGATGCCAGAGAAGATGAAATGGATGAAAATCTTGCTCAAGTGGGAAACATTCTTGGGAATTTGAAAAACATGGCTTTGGATATGGGCAATGAGATCGATGCCCAGAATAAACAAATAGACCGGATAAATGTAAAGGTAAGTGTCAAAGGTGTGCTCTGCTTTCAGCCTAGAGGTTGTTACTGAGAAGTTATAAGGAATGGGCTCACTGTTCTATCTACCCATATTTGCAGTAAATATGCATTAAGATTATACCATCCTCTGGGTTGCAGTGATTTGAATGAGACATATCTTGGTGTTTGGGTATGTAGCCAAAACTTCAAATGCTTTGGTGTGTCAGGAAACCTAAAAATATACAGCACTGGTCACTGCTGACTCTGAAAACAACAAAACTTGATTGGATCAAAAGGGCAAACATTTACTGCAGGTGTAACCGGCTGGTTGTTGCTTGCAGGGAATCTCTTATGTGGTAGGGAAATAGGTATTTTTAGCAATAGCAAGATTCTTCTGGAATTCATATCATTGAATGAAAAATAAAACTGAGGTAACTCATTGCCCTAATTCTTGTGGACGGGTTAATATTTGGGCTGAGGAAGCTTTGGAATAATAGGTTTTGTAGGTGCACAGGGACATGGTCTGTCCTCATCTGCATATGAAGTTAATCATAACCAGTAACATCTTTTATTATTTTTTTTAAATTTTATTGCTTTAAAGATTAACTTCCCAAATCAGATGAATCATAGATATGCTTTGGGGGAGTTTTCTTACAGAGGGGAACTTTTAAGGAAGTTAGTCGTATTTCAGAAATCCCCATATTTTGAAATGAATAGAAATTCTTTTACCGGTTAAAGGAAATGAAAGCTTTGATAGCATATATTAAAGATCTTTAAAAAGCAGAAGTGAACACCAGTTGCTGCAAAATCATAGAATTAAGACAAAATGGGAAGGTAAAGATATCCCTGAAATGCCCAGTAGGGTTAAAAGAAAAGAATGGAATTTTCTGAAATGTACAGAGCTACTTTGACATAAATGTTGGTTGTACATATGTCAGCATCTAAATTGTGTCTAGTAATTTAGTGGTTGTGGTATTAAGGCAAATTAACATGATCTTATGGAGGATGTCTTAATTTTCTTGCACTGTTCCCTGAAACTGCAGATTTGAGGTGGTTATCACATAAAGTCAAACATTTTAAGGAACACTAGAAAATATAATTGGAGTTTAAAATGAGGTGTGAAGTTCTTGCAGCAAGTGGACTGAAAATTGCCTGGTCAAATTAACTGCAAGTGGGAATTACTGCTTTTAACAGTAGTGTTTCTGATAGCATCAGGCCAAAACAGTGCTTGAAACTATTTCATTTAATGGTCTGAATAAACCTTGCTGATAGTCTTACTATTAAAATGTGATATAAACAAGTTAGAATTGCTTTATAAAACAGCAGTAAAAATTAAAGTGAAATTCCTGGCTTTGAGACTGGCAGCCTGTCTCAGGATATGTAAACTAATCCTTTTCTGCTGATAACTGTTTTTAAATCTAGTGAGCAGTGTGGAAACCAAATCAAAATGTTGAGGGTAAATCTCCAAATGACAGTATCACATAAAGCAAAAAGCAGTATTAAGCTTAACTTCAGCACAGAGTTGATGCTTTTACTTTTAAAAAATGAAAAATTCCAACTCATTTGAGAAATACATAGGTTTGACTTGTTGACTTTTGGCAGGCTGCAGTGTTATGCAGGACTACTAGTCTGAAGAAACCCCTAATAGAAGCTTATGTTACTGTCTTTCTTAGAAGAAGATCTAGTAGCTAGATCAGTGTATTTCCAAAGTGGTGTTAAGAGGTTAGATTCTTACTTTTCTGCAGTAGATTCCTGCCCTTCCCCACCCTTGACCCAAAGGGCAGGAAGGCAGGGCTTGAACTGCCAGCGTCCTTCCCAGGCCCACTGCAGTATGAAGGTGCAAAATGGCTAATACTTGGCACAGGTAGAGCTTCTCAGGAGTTCACCTCCTCGTGGTGAGGGCAGGGAGTAGTTTTGTGCTTATTACTGTTCCGCTCATTGGTCACTGCAGGCTGGATAATGAGGGAATTATTTCAAAGCTCCTTATCATACCTTTCAGTAAAATTTTGACACTTGTTCAGCCAAGATGCTGCAGCTGACTTGTGATGCTTTATAATTATTATAAAGTGCTTTTCTTACAGATGCCATACTGTTATGACACTAGGACACTGGAGGGTGTGTGGATGAAAACCAGGGATTTACACTAAGCAAAATAATTCTGATTTTATGCCTATAGGTCACTTTCAGTTTTGACTATTCTAGTCCATAGTAACAAAACTGCTCTGTATTGCTCCTTAAGATGTCTAAACACTTAGAGGAAATATTTATCCCCTTGTTTTGTTAATATTCTTCCTGACTTGCTGAGGCAAGCTGTTATGTTTTAAGGATCAGCTAAAGACTGAAAACTGTTTTTCCTGATTCTGTTTCTGCCAAAATTGACAGGATATGCTGGTTACAGGGGGTGGGGGGGAATGCCTTCCACCTTATTGAAATTGCTCCCTTTCTGTCTACCACCATAATAACACTCTGCAATTCAGAAGTTCATGTCAGTTTGGACTTTTGAGTTGTTTTGTGTGAAGTTTGCAAATGACCTATGATTTTTCTTTCAGGCTGATACAAACAGGGAACGCATTGAACAAGCCAACATCAGAGCCAAGAAACTAATTGACAACTAAAGCCTGCTGTCACTGTTCAATGACACTGTCTCTCCAGCTGCAATCCACCATATTCACAGATCTGTGAAACTTCTATTCTGAAATAAGAGGGGCTGGGAAAAATGAAGCAGTACCCTTCCTTACAGGGATTCATTTTCTTTTTTATTGCTTCATGTAAATGTGGCATTGACTGCAAGAAAGCAGCCAACATAATTTCTTCCTACTTATCTGCCTTCCCTTTCTTTAAACTGCTCAGGGCTAAAAGTGGGCTTTGAGAATCTTCTTGCATGTTTTATTTCCCCTCCTAGTCTTTTCTTTTTACCTCGCACCCAAAATACAGTCCTTTACTGAAGTTGAACAAGCAGGGTAACCTGAATTCACAGTTGTGGAAAGTTGGAGAGGGCACTTTGCACTGTTTGAAATACCTCATAAGTTGAGTGTCTTCACTAAAATAGGGACTTGGTGAATATTGTCTGACTTGTATCTCTAGCAGGCTAACCATAGTTTTACAATCCAAACCACGTGTTTGGTCTGGGGTTGAGTTTGTGGATTACGGAGTTGAAGAGGCCCATTACTTACTACTTACGGGTTGAGGGGTTTAAAACACTTCTTAACTACACAAACTTTAATGTAAAAGTGCCTGGAGGGATATACAGGTTTCCTTTCTTTACTGTAAATTGACTTCAGTTTGGAGGCCATGATTGGAAATCATGCTGCATTGTTCTGATGGTATTTGTTGTGTTATATAAACCTGATCTAAACCCCATGCACATGTTAGTAGAAGAAAATAAAACTATCTCCCTGAAGTATTTATTTGATGGAAAATTTTATGGCCCTCATGTAAAAGTGAACATTTAAGTGTCTAATGCTTCTTAACTGGAAGAAACCAAGTAGAAAAGCAAGCAGTGTTTTTGCACCCCACATCAGATTCCATTCTGGCCAGTTTTCACTAGAGTTCAGATTATGCCTTTGTCCAGTGCAAAACAATGGCTGAGATCTGGTGCAGAGTTTGCTCTCAGCAGTGACTTTGGGGGAACTTCTTAAACCTGCTGAAAACAGCAGCTTATTATGAAGCTTCTTTGTCACAGGTCTGGAGGAAGCAGTACCTATTTAAGAACTGTATGCTAGTTCTAAATAAACTAGTTCTGAATAGATTCCTGACTGGTTTATTATTATAGACTTTGGGACTGGCAATTGGAAATATTACATGTCCAAGTTGCTTTTGACTAAAATGTTCCTATTCTGTTGCAGAATAGAGGAGCTTCTGACCAGGTGAGGTAAATCTCTCTTCCTATGAATAAGAAAAACATTTTGGTTTTACTGTTACATAATCAGATGTATTCCCAGACTTTTCTTGAATTTTTTTTTCAAGTAAATGCCAAGTGACCTGTATAATTTTAATTCTTCCCAGCAATATATTATGCCTGTGTTTAAGGTGAAAATGATGCTTTGGACTAACTTGTGATACTCAGTACTGGACGGCAAAAATCTTCAAACCGAATCTATTGGTGGAGTAATTAAAACTAATAGCATTATGGGGTGTTTTTTTTGGAAGGACAGTCCACAAGTGTCCTCTAGCAATTAATAATGAATCCCAGGGCTAGAGAGATGACACTAATCTGCTGAAATGTAAGACAAACAGCATTAAGTGTTTTGTTTTCTTTTTAGTAGAAATACAATCAGTGTTACTGGTATATTCTCAGTTCATTCCCAGGACAATTTGATATTTAAAGAAAACAAAACAAACACACAAAAAACTGACCAAAGGATGGAGCTGCTGCATGTATTAAATAGGCCAGTGGTAGACTGTCTTATGTGAACAAGGTAAAGTAATTTTTAGGAGACTGGATACTTAGTGTGTGTTGGCTTCTGCCTGGCTTCCAGTAATTGTTGGAAAGCTAATGAATTCTAAAAGCTCATTATCTACCCCATTTGTAAATGAAGATTATGTGCTTAAACACAAGTAGCAAAGAAGTACTTTTAAGAACATTGCACAGTAAATTTCTAACAACCACTTGCATGGGAAAGCATAGGGGATTTGTCTGCTTTTATGTTTTCTTCTTAAAAACTTCAGGTTAACTGAATGAGTATTTGCTGCTGATTGTGAAAGCAAAGTATACATCATTTAATTATGATTTGTCTCCTGGAACAGAAGACTAAGTGGTTACCTTATTCTGCTTACAACAGTGCAAACTTTCTCTGTAGCATCTGGACATTCCAGATTTTGGAAGGTTTTTCCCCCTTGCCATTACAAGGCCATGATCTTGACTTGCTGAGCTCTAACAACAAATAGTATGTTGGCTGAGAGAATCCAGTGATTGATATATCAGATTTGCAATATCATGATGAATACCACACAAGGAAATAATTTCTGAGACTCTATGCTTGAGTGTAAGTGGAGTATCTACTATTTTCTGATGAGGCAAGAGCCAAATCTGTGAGGGAGTTGGTGCCTTTATGTTCGTGAATACAGTCTGCTTCCTGAATTGCCTTACTGTTGTCTATAGAATAGATGCTTAATTCTGTATCTATGGAATGGAATCAACAACTTGTACATCTTTGTATTTCTGTATGCTATTAAGAATGAAGGTTTACAGTTTCTGCTTTTGATTGTTAAACTATATATTGTGCACAAAAAATACATACTTTTATAACTGAATGTGTTTTACAAACTTTTCTCTTAGAAATGTCTTTTAGTTTCCTGACTTTAATAACCTTGACAGAATAGTTGCTACTATGCACCTAGGAAGTTTCCCTTCTGTTTTTATTTTGCAGAGATCCTAATGCTACCAAAGGAATGGGTGTAGTTGGGAAGAGAGGAATTCCAATCTTGTTTTAAACGCTCTAGTTTTCATCCCTGCATAATCAACATCACCTTACTTCAGACTATGAAATGTGTCTATCTCTTCTTTGAAAGACTGTGATTTGACATGGGACTATACTTCAAGATGATAAAGGAACTAGGTAAAATAACTTGAATTTTCCAGTATTGGTAACAGATGCCTAGCAAATACCTAGTCCAGTAGGTGAAATCCAGTGATTTCACCTACTGCCAATGCCATTTCACTTGGAGGCATACTAGAGCCTCACGTTCCCAGAATGGTTTTAGGGGAGGAGGTTGAGCAGGGGAGGGAAATACAGAGCTGAGGTGTCTTGCAGCAGTTTTGAGCTGCAAGAGAGAAGAGCCTATCTGGGAATGGCTTGGAAGAAGTACTTCTCATATATTTCTACCAGTAACTAGAAAAAAAAAAATATTAGAGACAGCCTCCATATGTAACTATTCTGAGCATGCAGCACGTGTCACATGGGTATGTTTAAATGATGATAATTGGTAAATATAAGCTAGCCTACTCCTTGATGAAAGCTGAATTAAGCCTCTTAACACAAGGGTAGCTATAGCATGAACTGCAGCACATGCTGCTTGTGCAACACCTTGCAAACTTTCCTCTGTGAAGGCTATACAGTGAAACAGTTTGCTGTTTACACAATGCAGTGACTCGCAGTTGCTAGCTCACCTTTGCTGCATTTGAACAGCAATGGACTATCTAATGTTGATTGAATAGATGGATGAAAAGAGTATCTTACTGCAATGGAAAACTGGAAAGCAAGTGGTATAGGCATGAGATAAAGTACATGAATGGTTTTCATTTAACTAGGGTAACATTTTTCTACCTCAATTCCTAAAAAGCTGTACATGTAATTGTGCAAGGTAATAAAATTGTTTCATAGTGTCACTTGTAGTGTGGGGGTGGTAAGGGAAAACAGAAATTTTCACTATAGAACTACTAATAGATTACATTACTACAGTGTTCTACTAAGTGACTTAGCTCTCAGCAATAAGTAACTGTGACTAAAACGTGAGGGTACCAGCCAGCTTTTTCTCTTTAAACAGAAATAGTCTTCCTCTTCAGAAACAAATTTGGTTAATCCAGGAGTAATTCAGCACCACTCAATATTTTGCATGGTGTTTTCTCCCTGTTGCTTTACAAAATTTTTGATAGCTTTCATAACTCCAAGGTAGCAAAGGAGCCTAACACCGAGTAATTGAAAGGTTTTTAAATGTGTTAGTAATCATGTGAGAGAAATGTTGACTTAACTGCTTTTGGAAGTATTTAAGAAAGTAAGGATTTTTTTATAGCAATGCTAACTGCATCAATTTTAAATGTTTTGATCTAGCATCTCTTCTTGCATCTCTGAATAGATTAAAGAATCCTCTTGGGGAAAAAAAAAAAGCCAAAAGAAACCCCCCGAAAAAACCATCCTAGCACAACATTGACAGGTGTGTACATATTGATGATAGAACACTCCTTTGTAGTTGTCAAAGTTGGTGAATGCAGTGGGGGAATCTGCTAGCTGTAGGGCTTTGTTCTGTGGATGTCTCATGCATGGCAAATCTCTAGGGGGAAAAAAAAGCCTATACTTCAAATGGGATTTGGGCATCAAGTGGAAGGGGCTAAAATTTAACAGCCTGGGGCTTTAAACTATTCACTGCTGCGTTTCCATGTCATAATCTGTTCTACTATTAGTATGTTCAATCTATTAGTATGAAGCAGAACTAAATTTCTGACTATACACAGCCTTGCACTGTGGTAACATACAGCTTGTGTTCTTAAAGCACTTTCCTAGTTATGTCTTGCAAGAGAAAGTAGCCTCATCAACATTGTCTGCTGTCAGCTGCTGCTTACAGGAAGCTAGTAGTTTTTTAGTAAACTAACACCTGGAATGGGGGTTCTTAAGTGAAGGTGGTTCCCTGTTCAGTGATGCATCACATCCTTCAAATAAGGAGCTAATGTTACCTAAACACTCTTATAATAGACCTTACTATGTAAGAATTGAAATAAGACAGCAGCAGGGTCAGGGATCCAGATACCTCTTCTGAGCATCTTATAGAAGAACCACTTATTGCTAATCTTAATTATAGTTATGTTGAGGAAAAAGATTGGCACTGAGGTCACTTCATTTTTCTTAACTGCAGATGGTGTTAAGATGCTGAATACATTTAATGATTATACCAGCAACTTTAAGGCATTTGTTGTCCAAATGTCTGTCTTGTCTCACACAGGAAAGCTTCAGTAGTTAATGTAAGACAGTCTCATTAGGAATAGATGCATCCATGCTCCTCTTGCCAAGAAGTGTACTTACTACAGCTCCTCCTGCACTGTTTTGAGCAGTGCATACTAACTGAATTGTTACCAAAGTGGTGACAGTCTCAAAGCAGTTGAAGTACAGCTGTTACCAACAACTGATGGAACCAAGTACCTAAGTGATGGCTTTCAGTGACAGGTTAGTACTACTTGTTAGAGTGACAACAGCAGCGGTTACACCAAATAAACTTGAACTGATTTTTAAAACATTATTTACTAAAATAAACAAGTACATTTTCCTTTTCAGTATAAGTTACATAATGGCATACATTTTTAGCTCTTTCTACATGTTTTTGGTAATAAGGCAGCAGCAGTAGGCTGCTGACTAAAACTTCTAGCATTGCTCTGTACACAAGGAGTCAGTGCAAGGATATATTTTCCAACAATATACATTTTTACAGAATATATTGAAGATGAACCTCATTTTTATTTGATGCAGCTCAAGCAGATGCGGACTGCAGAGAAATTCTTGCTAATAGGAAAAGAAAGCTCATACAGTAAAATGTGAATGAAGGATGCTCAAACCATGATGTTTACTGGAAACAGCCACAACTATTTGTGCTGCATAAAAAACGTACACAGGTTATAAACTAAAACCTCATCTGTAAAAGTTCTCTGTAGAATAGTGCTTACTGCAAGACATACAGTGTTTCAGATGTGCTTTGGTAGAACTTCCATGTGCTACCATGGAAAAACGTTTCCAGAAAAAATAATCCTCTTACAACCCAAAAGCCTGCTTCCTGACAAAAGAGAACTGGCAACTTTTGAAATGCTCATTCCCTTTCTCTGTGAAAAAAACAACCCCTGACAAAGGATAACATGCATTGTGTTAAAAGCTATAGTGGCATGAAAATCAAGACTGGCCCCTGGGCAGGTTCATCAGTTCAATACCCATGTTCTCTAGTTCAAGTTTATTCAATGTGGCTTATCAGACTACTGGAGGAGGAGGACTCTGATCATCTCCTTCGTTAGTCTTGGTTTAAGTCGGTGAAGCACGTGCTTCAGTCACTAGCTCTTCTTCATGGGAATACAGGGTCAGAATAACGATCACGCAAACTTCTTCTTTGTAGCTGTAAATCGTTCCATGTACTACAAAGAAAAAAAACGATCTAAGATTCAGAAATTAATACAAGATCATTACTAATGAAAGCAGCTAAGCTTCTGCTCTGACTCAAAAGCACTCTGCGTCTAAAGCATATTTTCATTTCCCAGACATAACCATTAGATCTTTAATTTCAAACAAAAAAAAAACCACCCAAAATTTGTGCCAGTTGCTATAATTAATGTTCTACAAAGAAAGCCCTCACATTGCTAAACAGTCAAATCTCAAGTGTTACAGAAGAACTAACATTAAACAGTTAAGAGTGCTGCATAATAGGAAGCATCCATTGGTTTCTGTGCCATCAAAGTGAAGAGAGACACCTGTCATCATTAGCTACCCTTCAAAAGATGCTGATGGAAGAACACTGATCCTGAATCCTATGGAAAGCTAATCTTCAAAGAACTCTTGAAATTCTTTTCAGAGGTTAGTTAGGAATCCAGTACCAGTGACAATACCAAAAAATGGTGCTTTTATTCACCATCAGAAGTGCTTAGTATTCTGGGGAGGTACTGGGTAAGGACTTCACCAGAAGCTTCTTTAAAAAATAAGACAAAAAAATAGAAAAAGACACAAACCTTATCATAACCTTCCAGTTCTCTGAGTTTCTTGATTTCAAAGAGATTGCCTTCTACTGCAAGCAGTGAGATCTGGGAATCACTGAGGATACTCTGAGGAAGCATGCTGAGTTCTAGACAGTTTTCTTCTAAACGCAAGACTTTGAGGCGTGGACAGTGGGAGATCTGCACTGAGATCTGGGAAATCTGGTAGAAATAAAAAAAACAAATGTTAGTGATCCACAATTACTTAAAGTGATTTGTTTCAGACTAATGGAGCAATTACTATGTTGTAAATATAAACTACATTAACTACTTAACAACAATGTGTAAGCAACAATAACAATGATCAAAAATCCAAGTAACTTTTTTTTCTTCCATGATGACAGGCAACCTACCCATCTGTTTATCAGATTCCCACTCAAGAACTGTTCAAATAATTTTCTGTGTGACTTAATTCAGGATTTGTTAGTTAGTCAAATCAGGCAGTTGGATGTATCAATACATAAATTCTAGTTATGACCCCTCGTTTCTGTTGTGTCCAGATGTCTTTTACCTAAAAATTTTTTATAGTCTCAGCTTATGTTCTGTGGATGTAAAGAATGTAAAAGTAAACCATGTCCTAAATCTCCACGTCCATAATATCTCAGTTACCAGACCTGATTCTGATTCAAATTGAGTTCAATAGCCTGCAATTCTCCCACAGTGTCAGGCACGTTTTGGATCTGGTTTTTGGAAAGATCTACCACATCCAAGTGGCGAAGACCACAAAGTTGTGTAGGCACAGTCCGAAGCTGGTTTCCAGAAAGGCTCAGGGTTTTGAGAGCTGAAAGTTGTCCAAATGCAGCTGGTAGCTGCCTCAAGTGATTGCCATTCAAGTGTAGTGTTTCCAGTTTTTTCAGTTTACACAGCTCCTCAGGTAAAGCAGCTAGAAATGACAGAACAAAGAGATGACCTAAACAAAGAGCGTTAAACATTCATATTTATTTAATTCCAATAAGCTTCTGCATAAAAAATGGTGCTATGTAACAGCAATTTCTCACACGATTTCTCTCCATTTTCCAATGAAGGCTCAGATCCCCGCACAGAAATGTAAGCCCAGTGACGACGTGCTTTTTAACCATATTCCTCATTTTACCCCCACACACGTACAACCTGCAGCACTCTTGAGTTGCACTATATAGTCAAAGGTTTGTAAATCACATTTGTTTTTCAAAAAAGCAGATAATACAATTAATGTATAAAAAAGTTAGTTTCTTCACCTCATCCTAATTTTTCCACAAACTTAGACATTCGTCCAACAGAAACTGTAACAACCACTGAATGGCTAGCAACATTTTCTACAGATGATAGAATCACAGAATCGTTTCGGTTGGAAGAGACCTTTAAGATCATCTTCACTACCTGTTAAAAGTTCAGCTCATACAAGTCATGCCACAGAAACATCATGGCTTTAAGTACTTACATATCATAAAACCAATGATACAACTAATTTGGCAATTAGTTTTTAAGAAATTATGGGTTTGAGGGTTTTTTTCCTGTACATGACTTCCAAAGATTTCAGTTTAGGTGTCTAAACTCCCCATTTACAATTTGTGAGAGTTAAATCATTAAATTTAGTTTCTCATCACAGAAGTCAGATTATTTTAAGAATCTGTGGAGACATTAATTAGCAGGCATACTCAGTTTGTTGTGGTTTAGAACAAGGCTCTTCAAAAAGGAAAATTTTCCAATGAGTGGCGGCAAGAGCTCTATTTTGTTGTTTGACAAGTCTATTGTCCTTAAGTTGCTTGTTAGCTTCTGCAGATCTTCAGGAAACTATGAGAGAGAAAAAATATACAACATTTAAATAGTCGATACAACTTAAAATGTCCAAGATACACAGCTTAAATTTTTAATTGATATTTGTATCACTATTACATACTGTCATACGTACCATAATGTCCAATCACCACAGTATGCAATTAAGTTGGCAAATTTGCTTAATACATATTTTTTAAAATATTTTTTCATCTGAGGAAGTGAAAAGTGATAAGGGAGACAGTCTAACATCTAGGAAGAGTAGTTTTTAATCCAAACAATTTAAATTCAAAAGAGAGAAGGAAGTATACCATGACATGAGCTCATTTATGTTTTAGTCCTCTTGTGTGTTTCTCTTAAACATGCCTGTCATTTAAAAACATTCTACAGCTAATTAACAACTCTATATTGTAGCAGGGTAGGATTGAGAAAATTTTCTTTTGCTTTCCTTTTTAAATAATTATGTAAACAATTTTCCTTATTCTTATTTACATCCTGTACCACTTTAATCTGCACTTGGCACTGAGCTGAAAAAAAAAGAAAAGCCTGTCAATCACTGTCAGTGAGTCCTGGTCAATAGGTCAGTGTTTTTGATTCTCCACTGGTTTGGCAAAGGAAAAGGAAAAGAGAGAAGGCATGATAGTGGAAGAAGATACTTTAGAAAAGTCTTGAAAAATTACTGCAATATAGTTATTTTTTGGCTCTCCTGTGAATTGTTACTCGATTTAGGTTCCAGGACATTCTGTGTTTTTCTGCAGTAGAGTCAAAGTCAACACAATTTGCAACACAATAAACTTCAAGATGCTTGCAGCCCAGCGAACATCCTGTCCAGGCTCACATTTCATATGAGTATGATTAAATACAGCATAAGCATCTAAATGTGACAAATCATGGAGTATTTTTCTAGGTAACAATATGGTTATAAAATGTACATTTTCCCCCTCATGGTTACAGACCCTTTTTAAAAAAGCACAACATCATAACTAGTACTCCTTGAACATACACGCACTCTAAAGCATAAGCTCATAAGCAGACAAGTTCTCTGACGGATAAATCCTCAATTAGAAGACAGTGCAAGTAAAAATCTGCTCTGCAAAAAAGTAAAAAAAAAAAAAAAAAAAAACTTGATATAATATTATCCATCACTATCTTTGAGAAATACATGTAGGCAGTGCATTATGACAATGAGATGGGAACTCCTCTCCAAAAGCATCAGCCACGCACACACGTTTCCCCTAGTTACATTACCTCTGTAAGTCCCTTTCCTGTCAGCTGAAACACACCAGTTTTCTGTGCTGTCTCCAGGTGGGCTTTTAACGCACTGTTTCCCATCCTAACAGTTCTCTGTCAAGTGTACAGAGTTTGAGAGAGAGTCTCAGCCAGTTTCTCCGTTACTCTGCACTACAGGATTGCAATCTGAAGTCTCTGTGATAAAGCAAATATAAAAACTCATTTTATACGTGCTGTCTTCAACACTACAAGCATTTCAAGATACTGAACCATTTCACTGCTGCGTTTTCAATCTTTCCTCATTACTAAAACCTAGAATTTATAAGACTTACCTACGTGCCTTCATTATAGCACTTTGAATATTGAAATGATGCCACTAGTACAGTTAAAACTAAGTGCAAAGATTGCATACTTTCCCCATTTCACCTCTTTCAGGGCCCAGTACTTTGAAGAGATTCTCCGGGGAGCCTGGCTGTGAGTTTCGTGGCATTCACCAGCACTGACCTGCTGCCAATACTACAGTTTTATTTGCTTTTTTGAAACACGTTTCATTTAAAGACTTGAGTCCTTTGCTGGGACTCTAGCTGCAGACGCACGACACCCATCTCCTATCTCCAGCACGTTTAATCCCCAGGACAAAGTACACCAGGATTCAGGCAGAAGGATTAGTGTCAGGTTTGTAGCCAGGAGGTGGGGAGTAAAGCCTAATGCAGCACGCAAACAGCAGGGACGAGGAGCCCGGGAGAAGCAGCCACTCCCTGCCACGACGGCTAGAAGCAGGTTACCGGGACCCTCGGCAAGGGGCGAAGATAGCAGTGACCCGCTGCAGGCCCCGATCCCCCCGCCTCAACCGCGTCTACGCTGCTCCGGCCCCAGCGGGGCCGCTTGGCCCTCGCCCTGGCCCCGACGGGAGCTCCGGCGGGGGTAGCCGCGCCCAACCCACCTGTACAGGCACCGCACGCCGACGCTGGGCAGCGGCGGAGCCTCCCGCACCCTCCCCCGCGGTCCGCCTCCGCCCTTCGAGAACCGACGCTCCAGCAGCACCGAAGAGCTGCCCCGGAAGCGGACGCGAGTCGCTCCAGCTCCCCACACCCCTCTTCCCTTTCGTGACACACCCAACATGGCGGCCGCCGGCCGGCCGTAGGTGCAGCCATCCGCCCGCGCTTCCGGGACACCCAGCATGGAGCGCCGCCGGCGTACGGCTTCTCCAGCCATGGGGACCGACAGACCCAGGACGGCGCGGAGAGCCCTAGAGCTGAGCCGGCAGCGAGGCGCGAAGGGTGGTGAGGAGCGGAGCGGCGGCGCGGCCGCCCGTCGGCCCTGGGAGACGGGGCAGCCCTCGGCGGCGGCCTCCCTGCTGGCGCGGTGCCTGGCGGCGGGCATCGTGAGCCAGGTAACGGCCCGGGGGCTGGAGGGGGCCGCGCTGGAGCGGCTGCGGGGAGAGTAGCGACGTGACGGCGACTGCCTGTGGTAAAGGCCTAGGGGAGCCGTGGCTCAGACGCTGAGTGGCAGCTCTTCCTTTCTTCTGCGGCCCTCCTTCGAGTGCCGGTGTCCGGCCCTGCTGCCGCCGGGCTCTCCCCCGTCAGGCTGGCAAACTGGGCTTCGGCACCTTACCCGCTACAGCGCCAGCTGCCAGCCGTGCAATCGGATTGCGTTGGAAGCGCTAAACCGTGTTACTGCTGGCGTAAATGCTTGGGAGTTTGAAAGGCAGAGAAGCGTTTCCCTCTATTGCGGGATCTCTTGCGTTTTGGGCTGGTGGCAGCTTTCCGTACTAGTTAGAACCGTGTGTTCCGGTGTGTATTTTCCTGGAGCTTAGACCTGAGGGGGGTTTTATGTCTTCTGGTACGTTCCAGCAGCATGTAAGCCAGTATTGCTGAGAGAGCTCTCATGCTGCCTTTTATAAAACTTCATTTTCAGTCGGGTTCGGTTTCCCTAAATAATGCATGTATTTTAATGAGTTGTTCAGATGAAATTCACTATTGTGCAGTGCAAGAAATCAACAGTAACTCGATGATTAAAAGCCAGTCTTGAGAATTTGCCTGATACGTTCTGGCTGCTGACTTCATTTTTTCCCCATTGTTTTCCTTTCTCAGGAGACATTGCGTTTAACCTGTAGAAAAGACCCGTGCTTTGCGAAGTTCTCAGAGATGGAAAAAATGACAAACATTCAAGCTGAAATCAATGAGGTACGGCCTTTACTATTGTCAGTGTGTGCTGAACACTTCAATGCTTAGAGACAATACGTGGCACCTGATGAGGTATCAAACTGCAGGTGCTCTTTAGTCTTTTGGGGTTTTTTAAGAGCTTAGCTCTTTAACAGCTAGCACTTTTTTCCCAGAGGACTGAGTTGTCATAAAGAAAAGAAAAAATTTATGAATCAAAACTTTTCAGTATAACTGGAAAGACGCAGCAGCCTATACCTTTGACTGAAATTTTCTGAAGAAACTGAAGAACAAATAGGAATTTATAGTTGACTTCAATTCACAAAAATGTGTTTCTTTATAGGCAACTAGACCATTTTGTTGGTTAGCAAGAGGTTACCTCAGCCGTCTCCTACTGCCAGGCTTTTGGCTTATATTTTATTACAATGTTTTCTGAACAGAAGGAGCAAAGAGTTTCCAGCTCCCAGTAAGGTGGATACTTAGCCTCCTTTGTTGGAAGGTTTGACATACTAAGTACTCTCTTTGACAAATGTTCAATATGCTGAGTGAAGCAGGTTTATTATTGTCCTCTGCTCAGTGATCAAGAAGAGCAAAGTTCTTTGTGTGTCCTGAGAGACTGATATGTCATCTTCTAGATTTCCCTCAGTGTTCTCTTGTTTAGCCAAAATGACCACAGCTTCTTCAGCCATAGGAAGGTACCTGCTGCTCTTGTTCTGGTTTATCATTGGAAAGAATTAAAGCTAGGAGGTTCACCTGAGAGAGCTTCTCCTGCAGCTGAAAAAAAACCCAGCACAACACAATCTTTCCCAGAAGGAGGAAACATGAGGCTGTGAGAGGTTCTTCAGTAGACTATGGACTATGAAACTGCTTTACAGGAGATAGAAGTTTCTGTGTTTTAGGAATCAATTGCAGGATCTGTCTTTTTCAGCATAAATTCCCAATAAATCACTAAGTTGCTTAGGGTTTTTTAAACGTGTTTTTTTCCTATTGACCAAAAAAGCTCCACCTAGTTGTGGAAACACTCCAGAGAGCACAGTAACATGCTGTCATGCAAATGCTCACTCTCTTTCACAAGCATGCTCTTCTCCATTCTCCCACTTTATCTCTTTCTACTTCCTCCCCCACCCCAAGAGAATAAACAATATCTGGATATGTTAAAAATGCATTTTCATTTTATGTTGTGGTCATAGAAGAAACTGAAAACTGAAATTCTGCAGTTGGAGAAGGAGACAGCAGACATTGTTCACCCTTTTTACTTAGGTAAGTGCAGATGTACCTTACAGAAACCAGAAGTGTAAAGTGACTTCATCAGCAGATCACTGTTTTATCTCTGAGTGTGTGACACTTCTAGAAATTATTGCAACTGTCTCCCCTGGATAGCTTGTTAGAGTTGACAAGGGGTTTACTAGCACCTTATTTTCTTCCATACTATTTGAACTTGCGCCCTCTGCTCTGTGTGTAACTCATACTACAGAAAAGTTGCCTCTGTGGTCAGCTCCCCAGGGTGCCAGGGGCATCAGGAGTTCTGAGATCATCAGTAACCTCATTTGCTTCCCTTGACTCGTGTGCTACTTTGCTGCTTTTTGAGTAACTTGCTGTATTTTTGCTGTATCTGTTTGCCCCTAAAATTACTTGGATTTTTATTTTAATATTTTGGGAGCATATGTATTAATTTCTTAATTATTTCACGCTTTTCCCACTATGATTTGATGGATGCTTAAAAACATTCTAGCTTGGTACTACTGTTAGGCTAGTGAAGTGTATTGTAATACTTCAGTGCTATGGTTTAGTTTAAGAAGAAGTTTCATCTCAAAGATAGTTTACTTAAAATTATAGATAATGTAAAACAATTACAAAGCTATATCTGTAAAAAGTACGTATTATGGCTTTGAGACGCATGCTGATGTTAAGTCCTGCACACTCCAGCAAAAGTCATTCTGATTAATGATATCCTTATTGAGTGTAAATTGTCCAGTGCCATAGATCAGACTTTTCCTTTGTCTTTCTACAGAAGAAATTTTGCTTTTGTTTTAGCAGGACAATAGGGTCAACTTTGCAATTTTATTTTGTAGGTAAAAAATGCGAGATTTTGCAAGATATGAACAGACACTTGGAAGCCGTACTGAAAGAGAAGAGAGCTCTTAGAAAGAGATTGATAAAGCCCAGATGCCAAGAAAGCCTGCCTATTGAGGCTGTGTTCCACAAGTAGGTATATAGAAAATAATTGGGTTTTGTTCGCGTGAGTCCAAATTAATTTGAACTAACAGGCAGTAAATATCGCATGCTTTCACTTTTCCATTGATACGAATAGCAATAAAAAATGGTAGCAGTACCTCAGCTAAAAGTTAGTTTACTCATCGCTGAATGCATAGAAAGGTAGTGATACATATTTTTATGAATATTTGCTTAGGTTACTGGTCTTGTCTTCTGAAGATTACAGTTGGTGATGTATTGTTTTTAAAATGTTAAATGCTTGATATGTTAAATGCTTCATTTGTTATGCTTCTCCACGGGTAGGAATTGTTACTTTAGCATTTGGTGTCTTCCTTCCACTGTGACTTGCTCAGAATAAGCGTGTGAATGATTCCCAGACATGCATAGTTCATGTTTTAAAAATATAGTCCTTCTTTTTATGGTCTAAAAATCTAGTCCCCTTACTGAAGAAGGGCATATTCACTTCTGTAATTCCTCCCCTACTCGCTGCTGAGAGTCATAAAAGAAGTGTAATTGCAGAGAAATAAATTAAAGGGTTAGGAACTTGCATAAAACTGAAGGACTAAGAAAACCCCCAGGGGAAAGAAATAACAGCTTGGAAATATTAAATTGTAATTGTTTTGCACAACTTTTGAGTAGGGGGCTCATTCTTGGTTACAGGTATGTAGTAGAGTTGTTGACCGAGGCTGTGACTTTCATTGAGAAGCTTGAAAGCCATTTGCAGAGCATAAGAAGCATCCCTCAGATACCAAACATCGTGAAGAATATGGTGAGTAGCAAAAGAACTGAGCCTTCTGTCTCCTCCAGCATTAAGAATTCAGTGCCATTTGGTCATTTAGGTTATTTTTATGTCCTGCTAGATTGACAGGATGTGTAGTGATAAAATCCACGTCTTTTCTGCTTCAGGACACTGCTTTGACAAAAACAGAGGTGCTTGTGATGGAATTGGAGGAGCTAACAGACCAAATATTGAAATGGAGAGAACTGCAAAAAGAAGTGTATTCTGACAGCGTCTGCAATACTGCTGAGTTGGACTTTGACTTATTTTTAACCTAACAAACAATTTTCCTCAAATAGGATGGCTATTCAAAGAACTACCTTTTTTACAGTCTTCTGTGAAAACTCCAACTATGAAGTTGTGTTTAATCCAACACGGACTTTGTGGGCAGTTACGTTTCTGTTCTTATGTAGCAGTTCTCAAATGATTTAAAAAAAGGACAATGAGCAGTAGCTGCAGTAGCTCATAGGAAGACAGACTGCTGAGAAAACTGTTAAAGGAGTTCGTTTTTTAAATAGTTGGACAGGATTCCCTTGGAACCTGTGTCTTCAATGCAAATTCATTTTGATACTTCTTATGCACTTGCTGTATTAATTTTTGTAAGCGTCTTGATAATATACCCTATTTTGTTTTTTCACTGTAAAACTTCAATAAAAGCACTAGATTTCAGGAGTTTGGGTTTTTTTGCTTTTGTTATAAAAAAAACCTATAAGAACAGCGCTTAGTCTTAGGTCCCAACTTGTGCTTCCACGGGAGTTCCAACCAAGAAATTAAACTTGGTTACAGTTTATTAAGGCTATGGTGTGGTTTTGTGGGAAAGTGGTGAATGGACTCAGTGATATATGGCAGGTCTACTGATCTGCAAACCTTACATCTATGATAATGATAAATATATTCTTCAGTCTGGTTTTCTGTTGCTTGCCCTATTTTCAGTTCCAGTTGGCAACCTTAGTGACTTTTGTCATGAGGCGGCTTGTTAAAATCTCACTCACTGGCAGGACATCTATAGAGCAGGGATAGTTGGTTGTCTTTGGAGGATGTCCAGTCTTGTATTTAGGATATAGAGCAAACTGGAAGTGGTGCAGATGTATTCCTTTCTACCATTGTATCATTTGTGTTACCTAAATTCTTCATACATCCAACCTGTTGATTTCTGCTCCTGAAATGAGAGCTCTTTATTTTTTGAAAGTAACCACTAGGTGGCTCAGTACCACACAAATGTCACTAATTTATCTGATGATTGCATAAAACTTAAATGTAGAATTAAGGAAGAAATCTTTGGCTCTTTCTTGAGCATACAATGATCTGATTTACTTGTTATTGGTCTACTCCATATTAGAAATTTTCTGAGAGTGAGATTTCAGTCTTGTAGACTACATGAGTCTGCTGGGTGTGATGACAAGGCGTATAGCTTAAAAATTCTCTAGTATACTTTGTAAGTGTAGCTGACGTTCGTCTCTGCTGCTGTTGGGAAAAGTCAAGAGGATAGAAACAATTTGGGTTAAGTCAAGCAGAATGTCAACAGGTAGGATCTGAGAATATAAACGGGCAACTGAGTGCCATAAACTTCAGTGGGATCTTTGTGTGAACACATGCTGTGTGTTATTGCAGGATTTGAGTCTAAAGTCCCATGTCACTTGTTTCAGATGTGGAAATGAAGGTCTTGCACACAGTTGCAGCAGAGCTGGCATTTTTACTGATGCTTTGCACATTCTATGAAATAGGGAGAAACAATCCGGACTTCTGCAATCATCATCCTGTGCATCTGTCACAGGCTTAACCTCTCTCTCGTAGTTTTACAGTGATGATTTAGGTCAGGCAAATTAGAGCTGGTGTAATTTAATGCTTCCAGAAATAGGATGAAAACATTTATAGTTTGTTCATTATAATTCCTTGAAGCCAAATATGTGGTTTTGCCGCATCCCAAAGAGTTAAGCATATTTTCTTCTTTCACCCTATCCATTATTGGAGAGTTGACTGTGGAGATGGTGGAGTTTAGCTAATACCATTTGCCATTGATGTACCAATACATTCTTTAGTATGATTAAAGGGATAAATCCACTGAACTAAACAGTGATTCACAGCTTGTAGGTATTCATTTCAGCATCTCTGTGGGGAGTCATGAATTGGGAAGAGTACTGGGTCCAAGGGATCCAGCCCTTGGAAGGTAGGTTTGTGTATGGTAGTATCTTTTTCATGTAGATCTAATGTTTTGGGAGCTTAAGGCAAATTGTCTCATGATGAGAACGATATTTAAAGTACAAATGGTGCAGCTGAAAGGCAATTTAAACAGAAGTTGTTTAAATGGACTGTAAAACATTCCTGTACGATATTCAGATATAGCTTAGTTTCTCATATTTTGAAATGAAAAACCAGGAAAAGTCCAGTTAATGAGTAAGAGCATTGCCAAAAACCAAACAGGAATTGTCTGTTGAGCCTGGCATCTTGTTTATGCCCATGGTACTTGCTCTCACATCTTCACAACATCAGTAGCTGACTGGGACAATATTCTAAAAGCAATTTTTAAAAAACTTTAGGTGGCTTTTAAGTGCAAAACCTTTATCAATGCAAGGGTTTGGCATTTATTTCAATTATAGTTCTTTGCAAGTTTCAAAATATTATACACCATAAATACAACCCACATAAGGATTAGAGGATAAAACATTTGAGAGCTTTCCTTGAGCACTTAGTGATTTCAGGAAGGTAAGTATCCATTGTTGAATTAATTAAATGTGGTCTTTGAACAGTGCTGGTTTTCTTTTTTTACCAGGAAAAGAAGTGTGACCAAGTGGACACAGGATCAGAGCGGCCGTTGTTTACTTCTGAAACAAACTGGTTTCTCTTGGGTGGTCCCAAGAGTAGAAGTGAGTATCTTTATGGCAGCACCCGTCTGTCTAATCGGACTGTCGGCTTTAAACCCTGAAGTAAAACCCGGGCTGTTACGCCGCCCCAAACGACAGTTGGATGGTGCTGCGGGGGGACCAGGGGGATCCCTGGCGGTTTTCAGCCCAGACCCACCGCCTCTTGGCCTGGAGGTCCCGGTCACCCGGGCGGGCCTGTTTTAGGCGGGAAAACCCGCTGTGGGTGCCGCAGAAGCGGCCGAGGGCTGCTGTGGGGAGAGTCTTCCCGAAACTCCTCCTCCCCGCCCGAGGAGGTTTCCCTTCCCTTCCCCTCCCCTCCCGCGGGTGCTGCCCCGGCTCCCTCTGTCTCCTCCTCCCCTCCGCGGCGACCCGGCCCTTCCCTCTCTGCCCGCGCCTTCCTCTCCCCTCCTCTCCTCCGCCGCTGGGCGGGGCGGCCCCGCTCCTCCCCGGGCGTTGGGACGCCGCGCCGGGGTGCGATGCGGAGCCGGGGCGCAGGCGGCCGCGGCTGCTGGGCGTGAGCCGAGCCATGGCTAACGTCAGGGTGGCCGTGCGGGTCCGGCCTCTGAGCAAAAGGTGCGGCGGGGCGCGGAGCGGGGCGGCGAGGTGCCGGTCGCCGCGGCAGCGGGGCGGGTAGGGGGCGTCTGCGAAGGACGATCGAGTGCCGCCGGTCCTGTCATCCCTGTGGGGACGGGATGGCCGCTCGGAAGTGGCTCGGCTGGGACTGAGGGAGGGACAGCAGGCGCTGGGGAGCTTAACGGTGAGGTTCGAGGGGTGGCAGGACTGCTCTCCGGCTCACTAAAGAGCTTGTTGTTTTCTTGGACAAGTCACGCACGGGAGCTGTTAGGCTGACTACCCTCTTCCTGAGCTCCCCAAAACAGGGCAGTTACCATCCAGTGTCAGGGAATCTTCCCTTCCCCTTCTGTTGTTGCTGATTTTTCCAGCGGCAGGCAGGGCCGGATATTCCCATTGTGGCTCAGCTCTGCTCCCTCCCCGGCTCGCTTGACTCCAGAATGAATCCCGAAAGTGGAATGATACGGCTTGAAGACAGCTCCCACAAACAAGAGGATGCGGTAGCACAATGCTCTGGTGGTGTTTGGATATAACACATAATTAAAACCTTGCAGACTTTGGAAATTTGGGGAGGAAAAGAGAGGTAAAAAGGAAGCAGCCAAGATTTCGGTGACTGTAGTTTACTTCTGTTAGAGAAATGCAATAGCACTTCGGGTAGAAATGGTCTGAAAAGCGGTATGAGCTCTGAGGTCTTTGGTTTGATGTTGCCTTTCTTTTTAGCATGAGTCCCTCACGTTGTCTTCTGGCTGCATTGACTTCCGTGGTAAATTAACTCTTCCATGTAGCAGAGAAAATGATTCTTGAAGAGTTGCCCAGACAGAAAACTAGCCTAGTCATTTAACCCACAGTACACTAGCATATTTTGGACTCTTCTTACTTGTCTATGAGTTTTGGTTTGCCTTTTTTTTTTCCCCAAAAAAAGTTACCAGAAAGTGTTGAATAAA
The DNA here is from genome assembly GCA_009769605.1 of Bucorvus abyssinicus. Taxonomy (NCBI): domain Eukaryota; kingdom Metazoa; phylum Chordata; class Aves; order Bucerotiformes; family Bucorvidae; genus Bucorvus; species Bucorvus abyssinicus. The sequence continues at coordinate 17,098,220 of CM020042.1, read as the reverse complement.
AAAAAAAAGCACCCAAAACAAACCTGCCAGTCTTAATAGGAAAGGGAAAGGCAAAAAGTAATTTACGGCTTTTCAATATCTTTTACCTTTAACTCAAAACTAACTGATTTAAAAACTACTCTGTCCACTGTTTTGTTTAAACACGTTTGGGAAATATATTTCTAATTTGTTGTACAGCTGTGAATGGAAGAGATTTTAATAGATAACTGGCATATTGTAAGAAGAGTTGCAGTACTGAAGTAAGTAAAGGTTAACCTTTCATTGTTTAGTGTTGCTTTAGTATTGGAGATACTATTTCATGTTTATTTTCTTCTGTATTGTTAGTCTTTCTTAGTATTTACTGGTTAAATAAATGGCCGTCATGCTCTCTAGAAATAAAAAGCAGTATGCAAGTGCTAAGTATTAACATTAAATGTCAATTCGGTTATCCGGACCATAGCGCCCTTTTGTGTCAGTGTTGCAGAGTTTGCTGGAGCGTGGCAGTATTTAAAAGTCCTGCTTCGTGATGTACTTAATTGTGGAGTCAAGGATATATTTGTTTCTCCCACAGTAGCATTTGGCTCCTTATTTGCAGTTACATAGCAGACTTAGTAGGGTCTCCTCTAGACATCAGTTGTGTGTTTCTTAGCAGTTAGGGAAGAGGCCAAACTCACAGGGGTATACTATTCCCTCTCACCAGATCCTCCTTGGTAAGGAACTTTGCATCACGTCTGTCTTAATGTTTTTTCCACAATGGGTAGCATTAATTAGTGCATCACAGTGTATAAATCATTATAGCATTAAACAGCACCTATAAGGTGTGATAAACAGGAAAACCTTCAATATAGTCAGTGTGAGCCAGCTGCTTGGTAGGGAATGTAGTTTGGAGAGGAGGGTAGTGTCAGCAAAGTGGACAGCCTCCTGCACATGGGAGAAGCTGATCTGTTGAAACAGAAATGTTTGTACAAAGGTGAGGGTGGAAACCCGGGGAGTAATGCGGGAAGAGACTGTTAAGTAATTCCATGTACTCGGTCCGTGGCAGTGTACCAGATGGGATGGGGAGGCAGAGACCAGTCTTGTGGTATTTGACCCCAGCAGCAATAGGCTGTTTGGTCCTTGTACTGTGTTGCTGAGGTCAGCAAAACCATTTCAAGATGAATTTTCATATTTCATAAATGAGAAGGGGAAGTGATTGGATATTCTCTGTGAAGGCACTGACACGAGAACTTGCTTTCTAGCCTTGACTAAAATTTTCCAAATGTAATGACTTTGGGGCAAACACTAAATATATTAAGGCTTGCTAGACATTGAAAGGACTAAAGCTCTCAGTGGAGATAAAGGCTTGCTTTTTCTATTCCAGCTTCTTATATCACTTGCACCTTGTGGTCACAGAAACCTCTCACCCTCTCTGCACACACACGTAGTGATTGCCTCTAACAGGTACTTACGTGGGCAGAGTTCCCAGGATCTCGTAGGTGCTTTAATAAGAAAAACTTATTGCAGAAAAATATAAATTCAACCGAAGTATTGTAATATGCATAAATGCATTGCCATTAAACTTTGCTTTTTAAGAGTCCCAAAATGGAAAAGCTGCAGGCAAAGGCCAGAGCTAGAGGATTAGTTGGTTGGTTCTAGACCAGCATACAAACTTGAGTTGCTTATTGCTTCTTTTCATTTAATTTACAATGGCAGATGAATGTTGGTTTTGCATCTTAAAATTTGCGGAATATTCAGGTGTTAGAAGATGTTAGTACAGGAGTTCATAAAATCCTGCTTTCTGTTTAAAGTTTCCATTTTTTTATAAAGCATTTTAATCAGATCTGCATCTTGTTATTTTGCATAAGGCAAAGAGTGGTCTTTTTGTTCTGTGCCTCTGTATGGTGCCCATCACAATGCGTTCTTTGACAGAGAAATCCTATGTGCAAATAATCCCTGATAGTTATAAAGCGAGTACAGTTATACAGATTGCAGAAGTTTCTTTGCCTAAACTTTAAATAGCATGTAGCCAATGTTTTTCATAATGCCATCAGTCATTCGGTAACAGACTAAATGATTTTGTATCACCAAAATGTTGTCCTGGGAGTAAATTCCCTCAAATATGTTCCTGGAGCGGCATTGCTTTGAAAAAGTCTTTATTACACATTTACTATTCTACGTACTAAAAAAAATTTGTTACTTTGTGGTTACATGAATAGTTGTTCGGTGTAAATACATTTCCCCCTCAGAATGAAATATGGAAACTTGAATGGGTGCTATAAATTGACTATAGCGATAGGTAATAATTGGGTATTAAATAGGAGCTGGGGACTGATGAAATCACTTTATGGTTTATTTCCAGACATCTTAATGCTTGATTGATTAGATGTTAGACTTTTGTAAGGAAAGCGTAATGTAATTTTTGGCTGTCAGAAGCTTTTGATGGAAACACTTTCAATGCTAGCATGTAACTATGTGCATTAGGAATGCTGTTTCTTCTTTCTTGCTTGCTTTCTGCTGTGGAGTATGCCAACACCATGGTCTGCGGCACAGTGTGGCGATAGCAGATCTGACCCTCCAGACCTGGAAATACTGTGACTGTCTGAGAAAGGGGGTATGTCACCTTTTCAGTATTTCAGCACGTGTCTAGGGCTGTCCTTATGCCTGGGTCGCCCTCTGAGAGCTGTGTCGGGTGTTCGTATGCTGCAGAAACACCTGCAGCGTTAGATGTGCCCTCTTACTGTGATGTAGGCCAGCAGAAACCAGTGCTAATTTTTGTGTGCTGCTGGTTTAAAAAATGTTTGTCCCTGTGGTGTCCCATCACAATTCTAGTACTTTGTCGTGGCTGCTGATTGCTCTTGTGCTGGACCACAGCCCTGTTACATGAGAGGAGGAAGGGAGGGCTGTTTGTGTGTGGGAGGCCCTCTGGGAGGTGAGTGGGCAGCGTGTCCAGGCCACTGCCATGGGGCCAGGATGGAGCACAGCTGCCTCATGCCTTTTCCTCTGTGACCCGCTTTGACTGCGTTTTCTGCTCTGCACTCAGCTGGTCTCAGTTCACCTGTGCAAACCAGGATGCATTCCCTTGTCACAGTGTAGTTTGAGAGCTGCTACATTAGCAGTCTTAACAATGGAAAAGAAGGATTTTAAAGAACAGTCCTCTATAGCACAGGGTAAAGCCTCATGCATTACGATGGGATTCCCTCTTTAGCATGCACCAGTGACTAGAAGACATTGCATTCCTTCACGGGTTGCGGATTGAGGCCTGGGTAAAATTCACAGCCAGTTTGTTTAATTGAATTGTAAAATTATAGCAGTGCTACTCACAAACTTAATGCTAGGGTGTGCAAGTTGCCCTGTGACACTTTATGAGAGTTTAAAGTGCTTTGCTGGGCCCTGGAGTTTGGGAGATATTTGTGCAGAGCCCAGCAAAATATTCTGCTGGGTTGAAGATGCTCTGCTGTGAAAGTATCTTCTCCACTTTTCAGCTACCTCTGTCCCCTGGAAGAGGAAAGACTGGCAAGGAGGTTTTATTTGAAAGGGTCTTTCCTGGTGTCTTTAAGTCACAAATAAACTCTCCCATCCTCTATGAATGTCATAGGTCACCTGATGGAAGAGTTGCTAAACAGAGTAACTAACTTGAAAGCTGTCCTTTGCCTTTTTCTGCTTTGCATTGCTTCCCAGCCCTAACTCGAAGCCTCCTGGCCAGCTGTTTATTTCCTAGTCCTCTCAGGAGTTCCTGAGCTTGTCCTCCACACTCTGGTAGATCAAAGAAATGTCTGGGTAGTCCTGAGTGGCAAAGCTGGACTGCACTTCCAGCTGTGCAGGTGTTTACTATCACAGTTTTCCTTGTTACTGCTGCTCTATATGGCTTAGTGCTCTAATCCTGACAGGATGCAGCAGGCAATGAGGCTTCAGAGGTGGAGGGGTTAAATTTGAGGTCCTAAGAACTCAGTGACAGGTGAGAGCAAGCACAAGGCTGGGAGGGAATTGTAGGGAAAGTTTCTTGCTTTTCTTGTCCAGAAACATGCTTCGTGTGCCAGGCTGGCCTGAGCAGTGCGCTGAGAGTAGGTGTGAGAGGAGCTCAGCTGATTGGTGCATTATGATGTGAATATTTAAAATTTGTTTCTATTTAAAAGGAAAGCTATGTGGAAAAATAAAATCACTTTAAAAATAATTCTGGAAATTATGCAAAGTAAATCGCTGTTGTTTTTTACTGGGTATACCTTTATTAATCTGCTGCAGGGTCAGCTTTGTTAACTAGTGTCTCTGCTGTGGTCCACACCCTTTGTTCTTTGTAATCATATTGTGGTAAGTAAAAGGAGGTTTGTAAGCCTGACTTGCTGCTGTTTTATAGACTGTGCTATTAACTATTTTACATGCCCATGTATAACCACACTCAGATATGGCCTACTGCTGACAAGAGTGATGACTTGCAGCAAATTGTATAGAAAACATTCCTTGAATCTTATGCATAACAGATACAAAATGCTGTATCAAAATAAAATCAAAGCAACAGCAAATTGGAGATTATTGTTTTTCTCCCTCTCAGCCCCACCAAAACAAATTATTCAAGCATATTCCTTTTAAAATGTTTATTCTTCTCTAGTTGCTCACTGCTGCTTTTTTCAGCCCTTTTTGAACCAACCCTGTTCGGATTATTGTATCTCTTTCTTAAAACTTCATAATGCCACTGTCAAGAGGAATATATTTGAGGATAAATAGCCACAGAAATTTAGGTTAACATTTCAAATGCTTTTCCAATTATATTTAAAAAAAAAAGCCATGACCCTACTTAATTCAAATTGTTGTTGTGATACACTACTTCTAATGTATTTGGTGCAGGTGTTTAATGACACAAATAATTGGCATCATTAGTATCCATACAGTTTATTTTTGTTTACAACTTCAACTTCTGCTTAAGTTAGCTTTTCTACGCTTTTTGGGTAGTGTTTAAAAAGTGCTTGTATTTAAGTTTCTTGGAAAAAACCCAGTGTTTGTAGGGAGAGAACATTTCCTTTCTATTTCTAAAGGTAAATGTGAGGATTTTTTTCTTTTTTTTTGGTACTTTTCTTGAGTTGACTTAAACTTTGCTCTGTGACCCAAGTGTGCATTGAATAAATTAGCTGTCTGTTAATGGGGTGTTTCTGTCATCTCCATTAACTGCTTTACTGGAAGTATTTGGAAATAACTTCCTGAGAAACCTCAATGTATTTTACATTATATCAAGAAGTATATCACAGTCAAAAATTCTCTGGAAAATGGATGTAGTACAATTAGGTTTTATAGGTATTCAGCATATGTTCCGTATGGATGTAATTTTAAAATACATAACAAAATACTACTTTCTTTGAAGAAAATGACAACATTGATTTCAAAGAGACGAGAATGTCTCTGTGAAAAGAAAAGGTATAAATATAGGGAAAAACAGGTAACAGACAGGAGCAGAAAACACCTTTTAGCTTGCTTAGGACTGTTACATACTTCTCACGCTATTCCAGGGTTTAGACTAAGGCAGGACATTGAACACAGTATAGTGAAGTGTCTTTCTTTTACCATGACCTTATGTCCTTACCCTTCTCCATTGTGTATTTCGGTATATATATTCCTCGCTAACTTGGTGCTGTCGTCCTCTAGTACCTAGAGAAATGGCAGGCTTTTATTTACATTTATCTATTGTGACGGTCCAGTGAGTGTTGTTCCTCTGTGTCCCTGTGTTACACAACAGTCTCTTTCTTCAGGCATTGGTAGTTGAACTCTGTCCCAAAAGCCATGGGTTTTGGGATTGGTACCTGATGGTGGGAGAAAGCTGTCTCAGGCCTCCAAGAGCTGCTGTCTGAAAATCTGTACAAACTGCATTGGTTATGTGTTGCTCATGATTTTAAGCTTCTTTTCGCAGGAGAGCTTGGATTTTTGAAAAAGTTGAGATTCTAATTTTGTATTTATAAAGGAGGGTACTCTCCCAAACAAAAGTTGTCTAACGTGTTTGTAACCTGTTTTGTAACCTAGCCTATTGTAAAAGTTATCTTGACATCTTTTCCCCCTTCTCTCAAATCAGTCATTTTCCTTTGCTTAGTCTATTATTTAAAGTTTCGTGTAAACTATCACTGATTCTCTTAGTATCTGTACTGACATTAGCAGGTGGTTTTCATAAGCCACGTCTGTATTTTTATAAGGGTACCGCATCAGCAAGCCTTCCCAGATGTATTCTTCTTGCAGTTGCATGAAGCAAGTTTTCTAACTTTGGTAAAAGGCAGACTTTCTAGCTCTTTAAAAGGGCAGAACTCTGCACGTCCTGAGTAGCCACCACCACCCATTCCTCCAAAGATGATGCTTCCGCTGATGTTATGTGACAATACTGTGCCTGTACGCATTTAGACCAGGAGCGCGAGGTGCTAGCTACTGGCAGTTTACTTCCCAGAGTAAGAGGCTGACTGCCTTTTCTTTCACTTCTGTTGTTGCGTGTGCAAAAGCAGATACAACAACAGCAAAAACAACCAACACCAACTTCTGGCAGCCTCCTAACTAATATTTTGCATTTTCATAAAACATTTTTCCTCCTAATTCCTAAGAATACTTTATGAGTGTCAGAATGTTTTGAAGCAGAGATAAGATTTTTTTTGTATGCAGCAAAGAAAAATGGGGCACAATGTCATAAATAACCCATCCAGAGACACACCTTTGCTGGGCAGTTTTGTTCTCTAAGAACACATACTCTATCTGAGAGAAGTTATAGTAATGTAAGATGGTGTGACTGCATGCATGGAGATTGCTGCGCATCTCCCCTGGGGAATGGTGCAGCGGTTGGATGCTAATCTTATGGAACCTTGGCATCGTACTTGGTGAGACACCACCACTGTGCACAGAGAATTTATGAGAGTTCTGGGTAGAATTTCTCCAGTTTCCTTTTCTTTGGTCCAATGCTTTTTCTGAATTTTAAAAAGCTGTGCGCTTCTACATTTTTCCTGCCTTTCTTCCTATCTGTAACATATATTTTGAACAAAATAATGGAGTTTTGCACCTCTGATTTTAGAATTTAAGGGTTTACTGTAATAGCTGCTTTTGATACAATGAAAGAGGCGCCTAAGCAAGAGGGGTGAGACAGTGCATTACAGCATTCAGTGTCACTGTGATCACAGATTGAAGTTCTGTCCTGGTGGAATGAAAACCGACCACTGAATCCAAATTCTGTTTTGCATGAAAATCATGGCATTTGCATGGAATTTCTTTGATATAAGTCTGTGAATTTTACTATTTCATTACTCAGTAAACAGTTGGGAAATCAAGGGTGAATGAAAGTGATCTGACTGGACTGTACTTTGTTTTAAATTGTCCTTATTTCATGCTTCCTTAAATGCTGGTGGTATGACAGATGGAAAGGCTTTTTCCTCTCCTCTTCCCTCCTCCCCTCACTGCTGCTGCTTGAAAGGCGAAAACATCATTATACCACAGCTGCTCAGAGCACTGATGGATCATCAGGAGTATTTCTGTCACGGATTGCTCAACAAAGATGCTTGATGCTCTTGTTCTAGAAGTACAAGACTTCAGAGGTGTTGCAGAGAGGAACACTCTTCTACTGTGCCATCACATGGGCATGATTGCAGAACTTACTGTGATCAGAGGAAGGCATCCTCTGCTTCCTCTCCTAGCTCATGAATATACACATCAAAAGTCTGGTAAGATTAAGTAAAGATTTTAACTGTTTGAGCAGGGCTGTATCTGAAATGAGCACTGACAATCCTTCATGTTTATCTCTGCACCAAATATTCCTATTATTGCTATATAATATTTGCAAAGAAGAATAGGAGGAAGCCACATGAGGTTGATGATAATCATTAAGAATGGTGGTTTTGACTATCAGGTTCTCTTAGCCATTATCAGAGCCAATGAAATCTCTATGCAGCGGGGAGTAGCCTTGAAGGATAACTGAAGCAGCATGTCTAGGATAGCAGCGTGCTGACTTGGTGAACTCTGTGTACTTGGCTTCAGTATAGATTTTTAAATTATTTATAAACATCTGTTCTGAATTTGGTAGGAGAATTGCTGACTGGGTGTGCAATCCTACTTGCAAAACACAGTAAAACAATTCTGACTTAAAGAGAAATATCCAAAATTATATTGAGTAGTACCAAATAATGAGAAACATCGAAAACAAACTTTAGGTAAATTTTACTTGATTGTTGATACTTTGGGGTTTTTTTAATAAAAACAAAATTCTGCATTGGCCAAAGTGAGGAAGTTCATACTATCAGCAGCTCAAATTTCACAGGTTACAGCAGTAGGAATACAGACACAGATTATGCTGGTGTTGCAGGGGGATGCTGTGTTTGGGAAAGTTGTGGTTGTAGGTACCTTAACTTGTCAGTAGAGTGCAGAAACTCTAACAGCTGAAGGCTTTGACATGCTCTACAATTTCTGATGAAGCAGCATGGATTCTTAGTGCTGGTCTCATTGCACCTGTGGTCTCTGGTCTCTCAACAGATGTATCCTCAACCCATTTTGTATAAGACAATGTTCTTTGAAAACTAGCAAAACTTAGAAAATATGCCCTGCATTGTTTGTTTCTTTGTTTCCATGGCCAAGGCCAGTCATGCAGGAGGTACAAAGATGAAAGATGTCAGCTTCTCAAAGACAGGTCTGCCAAGGCCACCAATAAAGAAGAGGCAGAAATACTGTACAATATAATGCTAATGGAAGGGAAAAGATCATCTGACTACCTGAAATTTTCCCCATAAAACCTTTAGACTGTATGATCAAGAAAAACCTTGGGTTAGATTTGCCTCAGGATTATACTTCAGCTGCTGGCATGGTGATTGCATAGGTATGCCATTAGATGTATCCCAGGTACAAGCGGAAGTCGTTTGGTAAATGCTGTATAGACTATCGTAGTTATGGGTCACATCCTCGGAACTGACAGAATCATGGAGATAGAAGCAGTGACGGCTAGCATGCATCCTGCCACACTCACTATGGGTGTGCTTTTGGCTGTGTTTCTAAGGAGAGTGTGAAAATGCTCTCCATCCATGGAAGGCTACTTTTTTTTTTTAGAAAAGTCTAGAAAAAAAGTGAATTGTTCCAAACACAGAACCTACACAATTGCCCAGATGAGAAAAAAATCTCTGCAGGAAAGGAGGGATTGATGCTGTTGCTGTACTGCTTTTGAGGTCTTCTCTCTCAGCAGAGGCGGAGATTGGCATTGGAGTTAACTTGTGTGATGGGAATTGGTAAGAAAGCATAAGTACTTGCAATGATTACATTGCAGAGTTATTTTCAAAGTTTGTATGAGTAGATAGATGTCTTTAAAAAATTATTTAAGATTTCTCATTTATTTGAGTGGTATATATTGGCTTTTGGTTTGATTACTTTGGTGAGTACTTTGGTGGTCTGTTTTTGTAGAAGCTGTTATGTTGCATGACGTGACTACTGCTAATGACTCCAGTATTTTTGCTTTATTGCATGTACATGTTTTAAAATAAATGGGTGACTTTTTAAAAGTCAAGTCCTTTATCTTCCAAGTGTCTGACTGTAATTAGAGAGGCTGGAGGAAAAGTGGAGCAAATTTTGTAAAGTCTAAAATAAACAACTTCCCCCACTGCTTCCTCCAGCTCTGTATAGCTCCTTGCACTGGTGTACTCTGTGTCTGAACTCATCTCAGTGAGATCTAGCAAGCCGTGGAAATGTCCCTCTCAGGGGTCTCAGTCCTCTCATGATTCTTTTCCACTGGCTTGTCCGGTAGTGTTGTCCCTCTGGGTTTGCATTAGCTTTATGTGTTGGCTGCAGAAATTATTTGTCATAGGAACCACAAATGGTATGAGATTTCCTTTGGGCTGCCTCTGTTTTTTGGACTGTCACAGCAGCTTTGTTTCTGTCAGGTCTCTCTTGAAGCATTCCGTTACAGCTCTGCCACTTCACTCTGTACTTGTGTCACTGTTCTGTTGCTGGGTCTGCACTTCTCTTAAACTTTCTGTGCCTGAGAAGATCCAGGTCTTTCCTGGGACATGCACCACTGAGTAGTCTTTCTACAGCTCCGTCTTTGTACAGGTAACTTGTTTTCATGCAAAGTGATTTAGAAGAAGAAAGGCGTTTCCCAAATATAGCATGAATTTAGAAGTGGGGAAGAAAGGAGGAGGGGGAATCAAAATGTTAAGATCACTGTGACTTCTGAGCAGCAGAAGTCAAATGTGTAACTAGAGAATTGTACATTTTTAAGAGTTGATTTTACTGATACAGCTTCCATACCTATGGAGCCGAGCACCCATTCCTAAGGATGAAGGGTTGTTTTATCAGTCAAATGCAAACTGTGGTGCGCATATGTGTAAGACTGTACTGACAAACACAGGTTTTGCTGAGAGAGCTTTTATAGTGTTTGTAATCTGGAGTTAAGGTCAGAACATCTAGATCAGCTGCTTTGCCTCCTGGGCTTTAGATATTAAGCTGTATTTTCTTTCCCGAAGTCCTCTGGTTTGTACCTAAATGAAGGCACATGTTTACAGGGAGGTTGAATGTATGGTTTGTAGAGCTGGGGACAGCTCCAGGTCCAGTTTTGCTTATGCTCAATGCTCTCCAGCTGTAAGATGCTGCAGAAAGGAGGGGTCTCCAGTCCCACCACCACAAGTGGTGGGACAAGTTCCTGCCCTTTCCCTTGCTTTGGCTTAGCAGCCGTGCGACCAGGTCAGTGCCCTGGAAGGGCTCTCTGGTCCTGTGGCACCTTGATTATTTATTTTGGTGTGTTTGTTTTCTGATCACAGCTGAGCTGAGTCATTGCATGGGTGTGTGATTGTTAGATCAGATGCAAGAAAAGAAGTGGGAACACATGTGTGAGGTTGATTCAGTTGTGGAGTGTAGGAGTGAACTTGGAATAGAGACTGGAAGAGCTGACAAGGAAAGAAGGATCATGTACCTTGGAGCAGAGAGATCAGCTTAAAACTGATTGTAGGAGAAGGGAGACAACACCTGCAGGGCTGTCGAAGACACTAAAATTGAACATGGATCCATGAACAAGATGTCAGAGAGAACCTGTAAGAGGTGATGTGTGTGCATAGGGGGAGGAGGATAGGAACTCAGTGAGCTTCTACTACGGTGATAAGACTGGAAAGTTAACAGTAGGACTGAAAAATAGGGAGTTCTTGTGGGAATAGGAAGCAACATAGGACCAAGATTATACCAGGGCAGCAGAGGAAAGAGTATGTGTAACTGAAGCAAGCTCCCTCCTAAAGAATCCCTCCGGTTTTGTCAGTCTTTTGCTGTTCTTAAATTCTTGTGACATTCTCTGTCAAAATGTCCCATTTTCTCTTGGATCTGATCTGCTGTACCAGGTAACCCTCAGCTTTGTGCATTAGCTTACCTGGCAGGATATGTGGATACACAAGTTCCGAAACTTACTCGGTTGGAAAACACTTGCTTTTCAAAACATCTACAAAGTTGCACATATACAGAATAAATGCATCAATTGCACATTTCTACCTTAGATGCTCACAGCCTGTATCCTCAGGTACTTGTCCTTTGTTACATGTTCTTTAGGTAGCCTTATGAGGTCTCTGTTCAGTACCCAGCTGTACATGATGCAACATTTGGTACCCAGCTGTACATGATGCAAATTCTCTCTTTCTCCTGGGGTCTGACTCAAGACTTTGGTGACTAATGTGCTGAACTGCTGAGCAGTCACAGCTTAACTAAAACCTCTGGGAGCTGTGCTTGTATTTTCGGTGTGAAGTGCCACATATAAGTATGTAATACAGAAAGTACTAAGTTCTGCCTGTCTCCAGGCAGGTGCTCAAAATTAGTAATGTGAAGCACAGAGACTTCAGGGTAAAGCATTATTTCTATCTGCAAAATGGGGACAGCCTGTGCTCAGAAATGTGTTTAAAATTTCTTTATGCTTGTAAAGCTCAAATGCCACAGTGGTTGTCTCTGTGGAAGTCTTAAGTGTCCTAAGGCATTGTTCTGAATGTTGTTTTGGTACAGAAAGTGTGGGGTAAAAACTTAAAAGCAGAGAGGAAAGATCGCAGAGTGAGGTCATGTCAGGGCATGAGCTGCCAATGAAGGGAGATTGTAGTCAGTGGAGGAGTAAATACTTAAGAAAATCTGTTGTAAAATAGATCTAGGGCCATGAATGAACAGTGATCAGCTGGGGTTGAATTTTCTAGCTCTTGTTTTATCTAATTTTTAACTGTCCTGATGATACCATTCCAGATGATTATCAGTGGATATATATACAGCTAATCTCAAATGACATTGTCTGTTCCTTCAGCTTAATTTTAAACAAAGTGTGACAAAACTGCACTAAGGACAAAATTGATTTTACTTATAAACCAATTTCTTCTAGCTTTACCAAAGCATTCAGCTTCATCAAAATCAAACTTTCTGGTAAAGTTGCAGCTTACAAGATTTGTCAGTATCAGAGCACAAAGCAAAATATAGAAGGATAAATATGAAGGATAGAAAAACATCTTTCTCCTGTTCTTAGCTTCTCAGTACCAAAGTGCTAATTTATTTTTCTGCTGTCAGAGAAGTATTCTATGGGCCGCTTTTTTTTTCATTTCTTTCCTGCTATGTATAAAAAAATCCATGATAATTATAGAGGGGGATGTGAATCAACACACTTACAAATACCTTATAAAGAACATAAAAAGAACATCCTTAACTTCAAGTAACTATCATGCTGTCAGCCCTGAAATAAGGGGGTTTTTTTGCTTTGGCCACATCCTTTTTTCATTCTTTTCTAATATGACTAAGTTTGGAGGTGGAAATTGACTGTAGTAGCCAGTCATAGCAGCATGCAGTGGGAATTTTAGACAGTATGTATGAGTGCATGGTCTCCTTTGCACTTGGGGAACAATCCTGTCCATTTACTTTCCAGGACAGTTTTGTTCTTCTGAAGAGTACTGTTCTGAGGACTACAACAAACGCTTTGGATTATGTGGTAAAAATCAGATAGTGCAACCTGATGACAATTGTGGCTCACAAGTCTGTGCTGTCAATCTGTAGTCCGCAAAGCATAGCCAGGTTACCAGTGCTCCACTCTACTTACCTTGTAAATGTAATTTGAAACAACAACTCTTAATTAGAAATAAAATCTTAACAACATATTTAGGACAAGCACTTTGAAACTGTTTAATCACCACAGTCCTGGGTGGTTTGGTTTTTTTTTCCCCTCTCACTACTGAAATACCTGGCTGCAGATCTGCAAATGCTCCTTCATGTCACAGAGTGTCTCTGCAGTTTGTTAAAGTAAACACAAATTTCTGGGGTGTACGAATTTGACATGCACCTTTCTGTGTCTTCATATTTTAAATTAATTTTTTTTAATGTGTTCTGTTTCCAGAGAGAGTGCAGAAGGAGGAAGAGTGATTGTAGAAGTTGATGACAAAGTGGCAAAAGTCAGAAATATAAAGGTATGCTTTTTGTCATCTTCTCTTTTTCATGTAAGGATCCTGATACGCTGATGGTTTTCTATGTCTGCTTGGCTATTGGATCATTTTAATAGAAATATTAAGGGTGAAGTTTAAACCAGCACAACTCTAGAATAATTGGCAACAAAAGCGTTTGGGAATATTGTTTTGGTTTGGGGTTGTGGGGTTTTTTTGACAGGGGATGTAACATGTAGTTGTGTTTTCTGTATTTTATATTTGTCAAAGCTTCTGCAATCTGGCTGCACACCATCATCCAAAGCTGTTAGTAAACTCTTAAGGATTTTGTGTTTATCTTACTATTAATAACATCTGGGTAATTTCTTTCCCTGCCTCTTTTCTCTCATATTTGCACTCAGAGTGCAACTGACTTGCATAAAACGGAGCAAAATGAGTTCAGCTACGCTTCAGATGTCGGTAAGAGATCAAGAGCTGTAGGAATAAACTGAATGTCGCTGTTGTCCTCCGTGACAGCTCTGGAGCCAGAGTGCATGGGAACCAACATTCTGGTTTAGACTCTTGAACTACTTGAAGCTGCCGTGATCCTTTACTAAATTAAGAGAATGGGAGCAAGCAATTTTGTGTTGTCAAACATGTTTCTGATCAAAAGGAAAATAAATGAACCGTGTGGTGATCCTAGAAGAGGGATGCATTTTTTATTTCCTGTCTCTTTCTTTACACCTGCAAGCAACCCAGGTATTCTCAATTACTAGTTCAAGAGAAATAATACATTAGGTTTTGAAGAGAAACCTTGCCAAAAATTCTTTTAGTTTGAAATCATTACCCCATGATCTGTCGCAAAAGGCCCTGCTAAAACGATTGTCCCCATCTTTCTTATAGGCCCCCTTGGAGTATTGAAAGGCTGCAATAAGATCTCCCCAGAGCCTTCTCCAGGCTGAATGACCCCACCTTCATAATCACTTCTGTGATCAGGGGCTGCTTCTCCTCAGGTGGAGGGGTATTTTTTTAATTTTACGCATTGCAATAGGAAGGCAGTGCTCCAAGCTATCTTCTGCTTATTGCTGCAGAAAACATAAGAAAATAAAATGTAATTGCATAAAAACCTCTGAATCACAACATGTTGAAAATGTCATTATCGAAGACGATCAACAGGCTTGTTAAGATGTTAATTCTGACTAAAGGAAACTTGGGTTGTATTTAATTCAATGTGACAAGCTTAGAATCATGTAGCAGTTAAAATACATGAAACCCCTTTACTTCAAAGATAATTTAAAATTATGTCTGTCCTCTTTTGCTTTGTTCTTTCTTGGTTTAAAAAACCTGTTCTTTTTTTTTTTTTTTTTTTTTAAAACCACAAACCCATCAGATGGGCCTGTAAATTAATTTTCCCTATAAACATCATAGATGGTAGCAGAGTTCAGGGCTTACAGCGCCCTTTATCCAGTAATCTGTCAGACCACACTGTAACCCATAGGTTTTGGGGCCATTAGTGAAGCAGTTCATTTAGGTACCACCTTATAATGAGCCTTTTTTTTCTGCTTTATGTTATTGCAGATGTCAAGGTTACAATAAAGTTACTGATTAGGTCGAAAGTACATGTGGATCGTGTTAATTTTGTGTAATGTTTTTGACTCATTACTCTCATGCTATGTGAGTAAAACAACAATGTATAGTTCCTTGTTCATAAGCTTAACTGTTTTGCTATAAATCACTTGGGCAAGATTATACAGCAAGACTTATACGATCCTCTTCATTTCAGTCACCGTTTCTGACTATTATGCTAGAAGGGCTTCACTGTCATTATTACCAAGCCATAAATGTTACGTTAGTGGTGTGCAGTCCTAGTGACAGAAGCATTAGCTTGCAACCATGACAAAGCAAAGGGGAAATGGGGTAAGAGACCTGCATTTTCAATGGTGCAGTAAGAAAATTGATTTTGTTTTCTCTGCTTGGGGCCTCATGTCTGTGACACGCTTATCAGTGAAACAGAAGAATGATAGAGAAATATCAAAAGGCTTATAGAGCTTTCGTGCCAGTATGTAGATGTTGTGAAGATTAACTAAATTATATTTATTGTATACAGCATGGAGAACCTTAGCTGTAGTAAATGAACCTTTCAGCAGGTCTGTCATGGATGTCTCCACCGCACTCTGGGCATCAAAGAAAATTGAATAAAGAGGATAAACTATTTGCCGTTTCTTTTCCACAACGCAGATCCTGTTTTAAAATGCTTCCTTTTTGGATAGCTTCGAAGTCTTTTTTTAAAGTGTTTTTTTCTTTCTGTTGTCAGGTTGACAGTAGGCTTGATAGCACTTGGGACTCAAGAGAAAAGACTGCGGCCTTCAGCTTTGATTACTGCTACTGGTCAGTTGATCCAGAAGATCCAAAGTATGCATCTCAGGAGATGGTAAGTGATGCCGTTCTTTGTGTCTGTGTTCCCATCCTGTTTTGTCCTTTATGATCACATCGACAGGAGAGATTGAGATGTAGGATACATTAAATTTCATTTTCTTTTCTGTCCCAATCTTTTTGTTTTGTTTGTTAATATCGCAGTGCTCGGGCCTTTTGTCTGAAGTAGGTGCAGTAGGACTGCACTACCCTTGTTTGTCAACCAATGCACACTTTCATTAGATATGTTAACTTTGGTTTTGATCATTAATTGTGATAAGCTGAGGACTCTAGCTTAACAATGAGAATTTGCGGGGTGGATCAGGTTCTAGAGGGCGAAAGCTCTGAAGTGAAAGGAAGAGTGTTGAGGTGTTTCTGCTGAGAGGATCAACAGTGAAGAATAATGGTAGTAAATTTTACTTATGCTATATTGTCCTGAACTCTTTTCCTTGATAAAGATGGGAAGTTTCTTGTAACTAACAGAGACTCCTTCTAGCTTGAAGATCCAGGGTTTGATTGATTAAGAAAGATGGTTGAAGATTTGGTATTAAAATATGATATGATTACAAATTTTTGTTAATAAACAAGGAATTATGAAATCTACTACAAAGAAATTGTTGTGGTTTAACCCCAGCTGGCAACTAAGCACCACACAGCTGCCCCATCCTGGTGGCATGTGGAAGATAATTGAAAACAAGTAAAACTCCTGGGCTGAGATAAGAATAGTTTAATAATCGAAATAAAAATAAAATATAATAATAATAATAGTAATGAAAAGGAAGAAAAGAAAAAGAGAATGAAATAAAACCCAAGAAAGACAAGAGATGCACAGTGCAGTTGCTCAACACCTGCTGACTGATGCTCAGCCAGTCCCTGAGCAGCAATCAGCCCCTCCTGGCCAGCTCTCCCCTTTATATACTGGGTATGACATCATATGGTATGGAATACCCCTTTGGCTAGTGCAGGTCAGCTGTCCTGGCCATGCTCCCTACCAGCTTCTTGTGCACCTGCTCACTGGCAGTGCATGGAACACTGAAAACTCCTTAACTTGGGATAAGCAATACTCTGCAACAACTCAAAACATCAGGGTGTTATCAACATTATTCTTACACTAAATCCAAAACTCAGCACTTGAACCAGCTACTAGGAAGAAAATTAGCTCTATTCCAGTTGAAACCAGGACATAAATATAATGCACAGCCAAGCTACCCAAAGATTTCTCTGCTGCGCATACATATGATTGCATAGGTCGGCATTAAGATAAGTTTTTACTCATTTTGTCTTCAGGATTGTATAATTCATTTTTGTCTGTTGTCGGTACAATTGTTCCTGAAATTTCAACCTGTATAATTGTGTTGTTTTTCACAGAAACTGTTACTTAAGACTGAGCTAGTCCTGTGAAATTTGTATTTCTGGTAGTGATGAGCACAGGATTGTTTTACTTTTGGGAGTCAATATTTGAAAAACTATCAAATTTGGCAATTACCAGAACTATAGGTGAAATTCTTGACTGTGCTCCACTTCCTTCTTGGTGCAGTAGTGTGGGAACTTGGGAAGTGTATTTAGTGTTTAAAAAAAAAGTTGTCATTCTAAAGTACTCAGCACTAGATAAACTTCCATTTTAGGGCTTTCAAATAACAAATCTTTAAATATTGAACTGTTGGGGTACACCCCCACCCCTTATATTTTCTTAGTTGCTTATTTTGACTTTGTGTTCTTCGTGATATATTGCACTTAGAAGCGTGCTTCTTAGAACTGCTGATGATACAGTTGGCTTTCTAGCTGAAATGGTTTAGCAGATGAAATGTTGATAAATACAGTCTGCCAAGTTAGTTTTATCTCCACTCGGTATGAGAAATGGTCAGAACTGCCAAATGGAAAATATAAATGTTGGCTACAAAGTGTAAATTTTTGTTCTTGCTGTTATTAAATACAAATGCAGTAGAAGAAGAATATAAAGTGCTGTATAAACAGTGCAGCTTCCTTGCTGGGGCTAAGTAGGTATTTTGGATGCTGTGGCGAGCTTTGTATCATACAATATAGTTTTAGCCAATAAAAACACTGAGGGGGAAACTTGAACTCCCTGGCCATACAAAAATGAGTAATGGGACATAACTTCCTTACTGGTGCCTGATGCTGGCTGAAAGGTTATTCAGTGCTGCTTAATGTAACTGTTGGGTTACTGAGTTTTAGACAAGTGTCTTTCAGGAGCAAAGAAAAGGTTAAGGATGGGCTGGTGCTCTGAAAATTCTGGAGTCATGAGTGATGTTGGTGATTGTAGAACCAGTAAAGCATACTTTAAATGTCATTGAGAAGAGGGCTGCTGGAGTACTGTGATATTACCATGCTTTTGTGCATTTGTCTGCCCCCTTACACTGTATGGATGAAGTTTATTGTACTAGTTTCATGTTTCGAATGATTACTTCAGTGCTGAGCTTGAAGTTTCTAAGCTTCCTTACAGCAACAATGCTATCAGCAGCCAAAGAAGGTTCAGTAACACTTGTCATCTAGTAAAAAGCTTTCTTTCATAAACTGACCTTGGATTACTTTTTCTGTGAAGATGTCCTGCCAACTGTTACCATACGTGATTCGTGTATTGGCTGAGAATGAAAAGTAGATTAAAATATCTGCCTTCAGGTTCATTTTTGTAGAATGCTGTCTTTTACTAAGCTGTCTAATTTGTGCTCTGGATGGACATACAAAAATGAAGTACTAACAGTTTCTTCAGTTGTTAAGGATTCTGTGACAATAAAGGAATAGTGGGAGGGCTGCAAATTCCAGTGTTTAGGTAAAAATATGATTTTAAAGATACAAATGTGCTTGTCTGAATACTACTTACAGTTTCTTCCAGATGTTAACATGGTTCACTTCAGGTTCTGGTCCCTCGTATTCCAGATGCATTTTATTCCCCATATATTTTGATCATGTATTTCACAAGTACTTGTGACAGGCTTAAGTCACACGTGTGCAAGTGCTTTTGAACGTTTGGATAAAAAGTTATGATTTATTGTTCTGTTTATAAAAATTGTGCTTTCTCTGCCACCTGTGTTCTACTTGCATTTGCCAAAGTGGGAATACATATTGCCCACCTTGTTTGTTTTTCCTAATACATTCACGTTAATATTTCTTCTATTGCCCTTTTTTAATTAAAAAAAAAAAGGTAGGGAAGGTGTTCTTTCACTTTAATTTGGGGAGAGCAGACCTTGCAATACAGTAAACTGAGGAGGAACTGAACCAATTTAGCAAAATCTGCAATGAGTATGGGACAGATTATATGCCTTTACTTTTTTTTCTCTCCTTTTAATAGCACTGAAACTGAAAGTGCTTTTCCCTTCCAAAAGCTAGAGCAAACAAAGTCAAAAATATACATTATTTTTAAGAACTGTTATTGTCTACATATTTGTTTAGGGCTGAATTTTGAAAATAATTCTCACTTCAGGGTATATACAAGCTTTCTTGATTGGCATCACGTAAATAATGTAAGTCTCCTCATATCTCTGAGAAGACGAAAGTTTGCTAAATTAAAAACAAAGCTGATTTTTGACTGCTGAAAGAAGAACCCATCGATGTTGATGTCTCTTCTTAAGCGAGGTAACCTGTTGGATAGTGGCTGATTTTGGAAGGTGGTTTCAGGTACAAGTGGCTGACTGTTATTCAAGATTATTCTCCCATTTAAAACATTTGAGGAGCTAGGTATGAGCCAGAGTTCAGTTTTCTTTTTCTCTCCTCACTGTGGTGAAGTATGAAGCTAGGTTGTGTTTCTAGCAATTTATAAGCTTAATTTAGAAGTCTGACAGTAGTGGTCTGAATTCTTAGTCTTTCTATAGGAGTTATATAAATTCTTTTAAAAATGTAATATTTTTGAAATAGTTCAGCTGTGCAAGTAGTATGTTCGTTTTCCAAATATCAAAATGCTGAATTTTACAATGTGACTTCTTTTAGGTGGCCAGTTGGAGGTCCTTGGGCCTGTTGCTTTTGTTTTCTCACTGGGCAGTTGAATACTTTATGTTGATATTGAGCTGTGGTTTTAATCTGCTTTCACAGATGTGCAAGTCCTTCCAAAGGGGAGTCTACCTTCTCTCTTTAAAGACTTTTTTTTTTTTTTTGTAAGTGGATTTGTTGGTGCATAAACAGAACAGAGGAATCAAGAAATACCATAAGGGAAGAGTCATTGGCTAAGTCAACCAGAGCTAACAGCCACTAAAGGAAGAAGGGAAGGAAACAGATGTGCTAAATCCTTCTAAGTATGGAGAGATGAACCAGGCACTAGGGCTACATGGCAGAGAGCAAGAAACTGAATGTCAAAAAATTGTGTGGGACTAGAGAAAGAACAGGTGAAAAATAAATATGAATTCAGGACAGGAACAGAACATTTGATGGGCAGAATATGAAATGAGAAACAAGGAAATACTAAAAGATTATAGGCATTTAGGAGAAAAAGGTCATGCATGGTTTTTCTGATCTTAACTCTGCAATTTGTTACATCTGTTTTCCCTGGTTATAATCAAGAGGATAGTTTTCCAAACCATCACTATCAAGGTTATACTCTTAAAAAAACAAAACAAACCCAAAATAGAAAACAAAAACCAAACAAAAATGAACCAACCAAAAAAAAAAACCAAACACCCCAACCAAGAAAACCCTACAAGAAACTATAATACTTCTGATGATGTTCCTTTTCCTGCTATTTTTGAGACAAACAGTTGATTTTTCTCTGTGCCGTGTTGCTGCAGAATTAGTTTAGTCTCACAAAGGGAGAATGCTGAGTGTCTGCACCTGGGCTTTACCGCTTGCATACAATGAAGTAGTTTTTGTGAGGTGAGTTTGGTACTATACAACACCGTCTTTAATAAAGGTGGACATTTTGTGTAAAAGTGACTATTGCTTCCTTCGCCCCTGCCCTCTTCCTCCGCAGGTGTCTTCAGGAAGCTGTGTGTCGTTCAGGATTGTTTTCCAAATATAATGTTGGAAATCCATCACTCCTTGGCTGTTGTTTAACTATGGAATTATCCTTTAATAGAGATTCATGGCATATTTCCATTTTGCAGTAAAAGTACTGTGTGATAATTATATTGTAATGATATTGAGGGTTACGGTTTTTTTTCTTTTAGGCAGATTCAGGCTTGTTGATTCATTCTCCTGGTTGAATATGACAGTTAATATGTAGGTGCTTTGAGATCTTTATAGTTGTCCCGCAGACAAACATCTAAATGTAAACATTTAAATTTTTGTCTGGTGTAGAACAGTCTGTTTCAAGCTTTTGAGTTTCCCTTTTAAAACCTAAAATAGCTCTTAATGAATCTTTCCTCGAGTCTGTTTTAGCTCCACCAAGCAAAGGAAAATGTTTAAAACAGCTGTAAAACTTAAGTACACGGCCATTTAAATCCTACTGACAAAAGAAGAAAATCATCTTGATCTAGTGCAAGTGCAGTTAAACTAAGTCTTAGGGGTATTCTGTGCAAGAGTATTCTTAAGACTACAGGAACTCATGCAAGTGTTAAGTATTCTTGTAGCTGGTTGTTACAGCTTCAGTCCTCAGCTTCCCTCCAGCCATCCTACCCATCCGGTTATTGTGCGTGCACAGTAACCGTGGTGGGCAGACTGACCCACAGGATGTACCAGCAGGTATTTACACACAGCAGTTGCCGTAGATAGCTGATGTGTAGCAATTTGTTCCTTTTGATAAGAGGAATACATCCCGTGACTAATAAGCTTTGAATGGTAGAGATAGTGAAATCCAGATTAGTGTTTAAGTGCCCGCCTTGCGTTGATTTCACTAAGATCCAAATCTCCAACTGGGTTTTCTTGAGACACTTTTTGTAGATCTCAAGCTTGGTTTTTGTACCTCAGGGGGTCAATTAAATGGAGATTATAATATTTATAAGGGAAATCATAGTTTAGACTTTAGAACTTTTACCTCAGGCTTTCAAAAGAATGAAATAAATTGTACTCATATCAGTCAAGGAATTTCATACTTCTGGGCTTGACTTGATAAGGATTTTGTTTTGGTTTGGCATAGTGTATTAGGTTTATGCAGGTATGAATATTCCTTCAATGTCTCTCTGAATATTGTAATTTTCAGTAATAGTGTGACCCACATTAGATTTTCTAAGAGGCGATCATAAAAGGAGTCAACTGAAAAGGCCATGACCAAACAAAAAGGTGACTGTCTTTGAGGTAAATCTAAGAAATATGAGAGTGCATAGAGGTTGTTATAAGCAGCTGAGTGATGATATACTCGTGCATCTCTTTCCCTGAAAGATTACGTGGCCTTTTTGATGAGAAGTGGCTGCCTATCAAAAAAAAACCCTATTGATTTCAAGATTTCTTATGGATTTCCCTGTATGTGGTGGTTGCACTGTGATGTGTCACATGTGAAAAGTGTTAACGGAATCAGTGTGGTTTTACAGTGAGAAAGCAGTAAGGGTATGAAAACAAGTCGTCTCGCAAATGTCAGTGACTGCTCCTAATTTCTCGATCTTCTCATACCCGCCCCCACTCTCCATTGTTCGGCACCAGCTTACTAAAGTGAGTGAAAGAATAACTGTGATTCTTTTTTTGGTGCACTTCCACTATGTGTTTGAACCATGGAGGGTTTTACAAGACTGTTCAAAGTTCAATTAAAGTTTGTTTATTTCAAAACTTCATATAACAAGTGGCACAGGTTCTCTTTGCCTGTCTGTCTTGCAGGGAAGGAACTAGGAAGAACTCTTTTCCTGTCACACACTTATCCAATTATTCCAATCTTTCTTTATAAATATATTCATGGGGAAGATTAGGTTTTATTCTGTGCTCTGAAGGCAGAAATGGGGCTTACTGACTGAAAGCACATGAACCCTGCAGACAGGTTTTTCCATTTCGTGTTTGTTTTAAAAGTACTATAATTGCTTTCCATCGCATTTGACTTCCCAGCATAGTTGTGTTTTATAGTACTTCCAGCTAAGAAGAGGAGTTGGGGAAAGGTGCAGACAGGCAGGTTATTTTCTTACCTCCTTGTCAGAGTGTAACTGAAAAGCAAGTAGAAAAAGAAACAGAAATGTTTGTGTTAATATGCAATACGGCACTAAGGTTTTTTGTTATGGTTTTGGGAGGTGTGTGCTTGATTTAGATGTTAAATGAAAAAATTTAGAAAAGTTACACAACAGTATTGTTTAGAAGCAAAACATTGCAACATACTTTCCAACCCTTCATCAAAGTCAGTCACTGGACTTGCTCCTCCTTTATTTTTTTTTTTAAATCTCAACGTAGTCATGCTTCTGAAGAACTTTAACTGAGACCTTTCCTTTCTAAGCTGCGTTAAGCTTTTTTCTTAAGCTATGACACTTCCATGCCTCCACACATTCTCTGTGAGATTCAAGTTTTTAATTGTCTTGTGAATTCTCAGGACAAGTTAAAAATCTGTTATCCAATATATGTGCTTAATTCTAAAAATTGTAACATAATAAAGCTCTAATTTAAATAACTTGAAAAATCTTTCAATTTGTTCCCTTTCTCCACCCCCACCCCCAACCGTCCACCCCCCTTGTCTTGGTGTAAAAGGAGGGAGAAATAGGAGTCTGTGGTGGCTGTGGGTGTAAATGGCATTTTCTCCTGAAATATTTGAAAAGCAGTAAACATTCCATCTGCAAGATTTTTTTTCTCCAACCCAGAGACAGAAGTGAGAAGGAGAGCATGCTATAAGAAAAAGGCTTTTTGTGCAATAATTGGATCAGTATATAATGGATTATGATGGAGGGAGGAAAACCACCATGAGTACATGCTATGTATCTTCTGCCATCAACACAGCTGCTGCGTTCAGGTCGTGATCGAGAAAGGTCATTCTTTCTGGCTGTACCAAGATTTCCGTGCAGAAAACTTCTCTGGAAATTATGGCTAATTGCAAAGTTCAAAGCAGACTTTATTGGAAGACAAAAAAGAATCAGGTTGATTTTTCAATTTACTATGTGTAACATTAAAAACACTGTATTTTGGGGAGACCAAAAACCAGTTTTAAATAACTGAGGCATTGAGTTAATTGACAGAAATAATTGCATAGTCATATACATTCATGTCCAACTATAATTTAATGCAGATAAATTTCAAATATGAAGCCTAAACAGGAGTATGGAGGAAAGGATTAAGCTGAATATTGGTAACAAGTTGAGGGAAATCAATAAACTGTTTCACAAACAATGAAGTGAGACATTTTCCAACTGTCAGTCTGCTAGTGCTCATTCACACTCATTCTATTTCCCCGATGGGCACTAATGCACATTCTTTAGAACAGGCAGGCAGTATAATCCACTAAATAATATTGAAAGGATCTGTAAGTGCATTTAGCAACTTACAAGATAAAGAGAATAAGTTGTTCTTTGGGTTATCAGTTGTTGTGCATGTTGCGGTGAACCTGCACCATCTCAATCTGTGTTACTTCTATAAACTCTGAAATTCTTGCATGTCTTCCAAGTAAAAACAAAAAATTGGTACTGGTGACCTGCAAACTTCCTGAATTAACTTGACAGCATATGGTCATTTGGAAGGATGATAGTGATTTTTTTTTTTAATTAAATAAATTTAAAAAATTAATTAAATTAATTAAATTAATTAAATTCTAGTGATGGAGATGTATTTTAAAAAAAATCTGTTATATAGATAAGCTGTATGCAAATGTTGACTATTCTTTCTTACTTGCCCACGAACATTCATAGTTTAAATTCCTCCTTGCTCATAAAGTCCATGCTTATAAAATAGTGATTTTTTTTTCTTCTTTTAATCTAATATGAGGACATTGCTTACTCCTTCTGCTTTGCGAGCAGGTTCCTTTGTTCATTGGCAAGTATTTCCACAGCATGGCTGGACACAAATGGAAGGTCATATTCATGGTGCTTCCAAGGTAGCAGATTGATCCAAGATTAGTGTTTAATCTGGAGTAGTTTTTCTCCGTTGTATGAATGTCTGCGGTTAGACTGGTCTTTTGGGAACTGAAATTACTGAAAAATGAGTCTGAACTTCAGCTAAGTCTCCTAGCTCGTACTGGTTTGTGAGTTCTGTAGTTACTGGATGGAAGGATGCTGATAGACTTCTGGAGGAGACTGGGCCATGTTCGAGGGTTTTATTTTATGGGTTTGGGGTTTTATTTGGTTTTAGGAAGCAACTGGCTTATGAAAGTTTTTGTTGGGCAGGCCTGTGCTAGCGTTGAATGGTGAGATACATTTATTGCATCAGCTGTGATCAAGTCCAACATGGCCATGTTGTTTATTTGTGAAAATGTGCCGTGTTTCTGACGTGTTGCATGTGTCCTGTATCACTGTTTATTAAAGTGTTTGGTATGAACAGCAACTTTTCCTTAACGTTATAGCAAAATACAACCTGTCCCTTTTTATAGATTTGTGCTTGCTTTATTTATTTATTTTCACTAGTAGCTAACTTTTATGTTTTCTGTTAACTAAGATGGTATGCCTTAGAGAGATCTGTGTGTGGCCTTGAACACAATCTCAGTGAATCATCCTTTTGTCGGGATCTGAGCACCTGCATGTTGACTCCCCATTCTGTTTTGGTTTTAATCAACAAAAAGTCTGCCCTTGAGAGCTCATGTGAAAAGCAAAACTAACATCTCTGTTCAGTTGTTGCTTTTCTGCTGAAGTAGATTCTGTTGGCAGTGCTCCTAACTTGCATAAGAGTGACGATGAATAAAATTACTTCAGTCTAGAAACATTTACAGTAGGCTCAGCCATCAAAATCAAAATTCCAAGTGTCAGTTTAGGGTTCCTTACCCCCGGATGTACATGCTGTTGTGGATAGGTTCTCACTCTCTAAACTTCGGTGTTATAATGTCAGTGCGTTCTCAGCTGAAGCAGGGGAGATGATTGACTGAGGTTGGCAAATGTATGTTAAAGTCTGTCTAACCAGACTGTATCGCTGTCACGTGAGTTGTTGTTGATTAATAATTGTTGTAGTTGATTAATAAGTTTTGGAATGGACCCTTTGAATCAATCCTTGCTGGAGAGGTTATGTTCCCAAGATGCGGAATGACAATGAATGTTTTCCTGGGGTTTTTTTGTGCCTGTGAAGATTGACTTGCTTTCAGATTACACCTATTAACTTTTAAGATAGGTCTCAACTTTTGCTCTACTGATTTTGCGTTTTCCATTCTGAATTTTCAGACATCTTTCCCCTGCACATACAAACATCTTACATGGACTGTATCATTGATGCTCTGTGACTTACAGTGTTGGTGGCAGATTTTCTTATGAAGAAAGGAGTCAGTCTCTTTTGAGTATGTGCCTCATCCCATGTTACAGACCTACATATAAAACATCAGGTCTGAAAAATTAATCTAAGACACTGTGAGGATCCAGCCCAGAATTAATTATTTGGCCTACCTCATTTTCTTTATCTTTATAGATTTTTAAAAAATTTTGTTATTATTTCATAGACAGAGGTGAGTAGCTTGACATCAGTGAATAAGGAGGGCCTTCTCTATTTAGCTTTGGAGAAACAGAGATAGAAAATTGCAGGGGATTATTTATTCAGTTTAAAGTAGGCAAACGATGCAACTGTTCTCTATCTAAAAGAGAAAACAGTGGAAGTAGAAATATAGATTATTACATTGTCATATTCCAGTACATCCTCAGGTTTTCTGTGAACATAGTGTCATAAGACAGTTGTATTAAAAAAAAGCTAAGGGACATGTATTTACAATGCATTGATTTAACACGTTCAATACAAAAAGCTCATTTTGGGACAGAACTGACACTGTAAGTTGCAAACTGTGAGAGAATTTATACCTCAGCATAAAGAGTGTTGTAGCAACACATTGGAGAGTATATGTAAAAGAATGGATAGTTACTTAAACCTGGCATAAATACATAAATGTCTTGAATTTCAGTGCTGTTTAAATCACTCCACTTCTCTGCCCATTGCTTGCTCATTTCTTGCCCATTTTAATATGCTGCATAGCACAAAACCTGAATTTGTAAAGAGATAAAATTTAATGCATCTTCAGCTTGGAAGAACTCCAAATGCTGGTGAAATTTCTTCCTTCTGTCTCATTTTAAAAGGAGAAAAAAAACCCTCTTAATCTATTTTATTAGTCAATGGTAAAATTATGCTGTTATTCTTAAACAATCAAATGTGTTCCTCTGAATAGTTTTAAGGCTTTTTTTTTTTTTTTTTTTTTTTGATCCAGAAAGCATCATGTCTGAGAGGGAAACTCCAGTACTGTCTTCACAGGAAATGTCTTGTCATAATACTCTGAAGATTTTTTTTTTTTTTTGACAGTTTGCCAAAGGGTCTTTGTTCTCTGATCTTTAGCTGAACTGCATATTGTTCTTTTTGAAAATGTATGGGGTTGTCCTTTGCTCTACTGAAGCATTGGGCTGGTTGAGTTCTCAGGTACACTACCTCTACTTTTCCGATATTTTACAGGTGATGGAACAGGCTTGCTTCCTGCTTTCTGTCTAGTTAAGCAAAGCGTAGTATGAAGCACTGAGTTATCTTCCTAGTATGCCTTGCCTGGCTTTGGGGTAGATGTGGTATGAAATGAGTGGGGAAGATAAGGGCAGTATGAAGAAATAGCTACCTCCCAGCCTAACTTCTGTCCCTAGGAGAGCAAAGACAGAAGAAACTGATAGTCCCTGCAGCCTTTGTAGTGTAAGGTTTCTAACTAGGTGAGCTGTGACTGTTCATTGCACCTCTGGCTGCTAATATGTGTCGCTCCAGTACTTATAAGCTGGAAATGAACCGAGGCCACTGACCTCTCTCTGTGAACTAGTAAGTGACTGTAAATTACCTCCTGTTGTTTGGATCCTCCCAGAAACTGCTAAAACCATAGAAAATTCAAAAGGACTTCTTTTCCTGGGGATCTTGTACAGCTCCGAACCATTTATTAATTTATTTTTTTTAAAGTTGTGGGACATACCATAGACAGCATTCTTTTTTTAATGCAATAAAAAAAACACCATTAAACTTCAATGCTGCAAGAATCTTTGAAGAGCCAAACCACGGTCAAGAAACTTGCTTGGGGATTTGACTGCTGGTTCTTGATCTTTTCAATAGACATTGAAGTGGTATCTGAATTCATACAAGCATGTAAATTTTTCCGTCACATCTTTTTTTTTGTGGAAATCAGCTGCAATTTAGTCCTTTGATCCCCCAGGGAGGTGTTTCAAAACACAGATATAAAAATAGTCCCATTGCTGTAAAGGGCTTTGCTCAGTAGAAACAGTACTGTTGTATTGCTGTTCCCTGCTTATTGCAGGGGGTTTGCCATGTACTCTACTTTTATGTCTTTTTTTTTTCTGTTGCTTAAAAAGAGATCCCTCTAATCACTAAAACAGATACAGTCCTAATCTCTTGCCTGAAACTAGCAGGAATACATTAGTCTACTTTTTTTTTTTCTTCCTGTGAAAGACAAAAGTAGAAGCAACTGCAGTGTATTACTAATAAGTGTCCTTTAAATCTCCTCATCTCTCCAGTTATGGAGACGTAATTTCTTTTAAATATAGAGACTTCCGTCTTAAAGTGACAACACTTCTGGTTTGTATAGTACCATCATAAAAAAAGAGTTGTTCATAGATGTCCCAAATTTCTTTATTACAAAAAACACTAATCTGAATTTGATGAGACAACCAGTGCACTGGAATAAGAGAACACGGTCGGCCACTCCTTTCTTTGCTTGACTGCTGCTGATTGCTGCATGCAAAATATAGATTCTTCAATCACAGCCTTTGCAGGTGAGACTGCATTTGCTTATGCACTTAGAGGGAAACAAATTATCGCAAGAAATCTGCAGCCCCTTTTTACATATGCTGCTAATGATACAATTGAGTATAAAGTGGAAAATTTTATAGTAGTTGCTTTTTATTTGGCTTTTAATATTCTGAGCTCGGACAGTGAAAAATCAGTTTAAAAATTAAACTATGTTCAAATAACTTTCATTGCAGCATTTTTGAGCCTTTTAAAATCTAAAGTGAATATTTTTTTTTATGCATCAGTTTTCAGCAGAACTCTTAAAATCAGTACTTTTGGGGTCCCAGTTTTTAAAGAATTCGGGGTGGTTTTTTTTTTTCATTTTTTATTTATCCCTGGAGGTATTTAAAAGACATGTAGGTATGATGCTTAGTGGCATGGTTTAGTGGTGGACTTGGCAGTGTCAGGTTTATGGTCAGATTTGATGATCTTAAAGGTCTTTTCCAACCTAAATGATTCCATGATTAGCTTACAGTATCTACACGGATGAAACTCAAGACAGTTTAATGAAACAGTTACTGTATATCTTTCCAATTGTCAAAAACTGAAATTTGAGGTGCAGTTGAGACCAAGCACTAGTGAATTCCATAAGCACTTGCAAGGTTCACCCAGATTACACAGTGCTAAATGCAGGGAATTTACTTTTGGAAGCATGAAGTGAAGCCTATCAGTTTTGGGTGCTGTTGAAATTCAGTTGCTGCAAATGTAGTTTTACAAATGGAATCTGCCTTGTAGAGTTTCTGCTGGTATTTTAATAGAATTATTGATAAAAATTAATATTTTCAATGTCATGCAATCTCCTTTGCTTCATTTTTACTTTCTTCTGGCAATGCTGTCTCTTGTATGAAGGTGAAGAAATGAGCTTATTGCTAGGAAAGTATCTTTTATAGACTTAAGAATTGTTTTCCAATGTAATGATTTTAAGAGCTGATGATCTAATAACAAAAATATCCACTTGAATTAGCTGATACATGAAAAGAGAATACCCATTTCTAGCTGAAGGGAAAAAAGCAGAAATTTAATCTTAATAATGTCATTGAGCTGTTGTCTGAGTAGTACAGATGAATGTTAGCCCTTACTGAATTATTGAAAAATTTGGATCACTTTTTCCTCCCACCCTCTTGTAACAAAGTCGAAGAACTATCTTCTTTCCATCTCCATCCTCTGTCTTCTCACAAAATTAATCAGCAGTTATTTTCAGAGACACAGCCGAGAACGTATGTTTGTCCCTCCTGCCTTAAGCAATAAAACTTACTAATTTTATGTTGTTGTTCTTTATTTTCCTTTCACATGGAATCACAGACATCCGCTAATGACCTGGGATCCTAGCCAAGATCTAGCTGTGGTGGGAGAAAATGCAGGATATTTATAACTTCATTATAATCTATTATTTATTCCTCATTTTTTTCATTGCAAGAGACATATAACTCAGTATAAAAAAAAAAAAACCCCAAACTGTAACAACTCTCACGGTATTTATTTTGATCATTTTAAGACAATATCAGTAAAACTACTCCAATTTTTTTTTTTCTTTTGGTAGACGTTCAGGCACGGATAATGCCATCACAATATTTAAAGTAACAAATTGCATTATTATTCTGGCATGAAGTAATATCTGGGCCAGGGGACTGGGATGTCTAAAAGATTTTCTGGTCCTGGTGGAGTAAAACAGCTGTGACGTTAGCCTTTCTTCCAGCTGTGACGTTAGCCTCTGCTAGACCTTTAGAAAAGCCGAAGATTTTAGTGTCCCCTGTGGTACCATTCTTGCATGGTCTGACTCAGAATTCACTCAGGAAAAATCTTCCTTCACTGTGTATTGCTGGCACTAGTGTAAGTCAGCATGTTACTATTCTGCTGGTGAAGAGGCACAGCACAGCAGTGAACTGTTCCTCCGACATCCAGCCCAGCAAACAAGGACTCCTGTAGACAGAGCAGCACTCAAACCTGCAATCCCAGGTTCCTGGGACACAGAAACATAAATGCTTAGTTGCTCATCTGCTCATTAAG
This sequence comes from Bucorvus abyssinicus, assembly GCA_009769605.1. Lineage (NCBI taxonomy): Eukaryota > Metazoa > Chordata > Aves > Bucerotiformes > Bucorvidae > Bucorvus > Bucorvus abyssinicus. The sequence goes on along the minus strand of CM020042.1, from coordinate 17,067,774 downwards.
TGGTTTGTAGACACAGTGATGCAAGTTGTGTGTAGCTAGTTATTTACTTGTCATTTTCCTTTCCTTTCCCTAAGGATGTTTATTGAAGTTTTTATCCTGTTTTAAAGAGTGAGATAATACAATGACGCTACGAGAGTAGACTTCTTTCATTGCTTTCTGCAAAAGAGTGAATGATTGTGTTTTTTGAGCACATCTAATCTCTTGATATGTATTTTTTATCTTAGCGCATGATCAGTTTGAATCCCTGCCTCCCCCGCCTCCCACCCTTAAATTGCAATTTTACCATGGCAGAAGTTTTCATACCAAGGGAAGAACTGCTCAAAGTCGGACAAGGCGTGTTCTTTAGCTGGGAAGTAAGTAAGATACATTCCTGAAGCCTAGGCAGGAGATCCAGAATTACACAACTGCTCTGAATTTTCCTTTGACACATATGAGAAGGACTATTTTACATACATTGAACAGACCTTTTGGAAAAAATAGAGCACCTGTGGCAATTCTGTTATACGGAATATCTGACCAGAAAGAGGATTCAAGTCTGACGTTGAACTTCTGCCAGGTGATTCACAGCTCCCCAAGACAAATGGTCCTTTTCCTGCCGGTCCTCTTAAACAGTGACAGTTTGTAACCGTTCACTTTTGAAGAAAAATGGAGGATGTTTTCACTGTGTCTCCGTAACAAATCTTGCTCTTCTCCTGGAGCGATCCTAACATCTACTTCAGAATTCACTAAATGGAAGGGATTTCATTCAGTCCTTAATGGATAGGACTCGCCTGTCAATTTGCTGGGCAGGTGAAATACCAGAAGAAAACTTACATAAAACACAAAATGTAATGTGTAAATCTTGACGTGTTCATTAATAAAGCAAAAAATTATGTTAGGGTTTTTTTCTGTGAGGAAAGCTTTATTATGACAAGTATAGCTGGACTAAGTCTGAACTAAGTCAGATATAAGCTAAGTCAAGAGTCAAATGCTGTGGGGTTTGGATTCTATGGCTGTTGCATTCAAATTCCTCTTCCATAATCCTGTGATAACACAATTGCAATCCCGGTTGGGCAGGGAAAGAGAGATCTGAAAGGAATGTGGCTTTGTACAGGTAGATGAAAATATCAGGTGGTATTCTTGTGGTGTGTTTCTGATCTTTCAGGCTGATGTTTACAGTAGAATACCAGCAATTTAAGAAAAAGCAAAAGAAAAAAAAATTAAGAGGGTGGAGTTGTGCCCTCCAAAAAGTTCAAGATTTCTACCGGAATATTTTTAAATCAGATTGATATGGTAAGCACAGATGGTTTTTTCTTTCTCAAAATGAGATAGATTTTTGAGGAGCAGACGAGGGTGTATTTTCATGGTTGTGTAATTCAGTGATAAAATGGCAGGAATATAAAGCTGCGACTCAGCCTAGCCGGTGTTTTTCAAATTCTCCCTCCCATCCCCTAGAGGAACAGCATCTGTTCGTCATACATTATCTGTGAGTTTTCCCAGTATTTTACAATTCCACCTAAACACCTCAGTCAAGATTGAAGTTTCATGCTGTAGATGTAGCATGTGTATGTATGTTACCGCACAGAGCAGACAGTTTTTCCACTGGAAAAAAATTACAGCTGATAAGATGAACAAAGAAACTATTGTTGTCTCTCACAGAAAGACTTAAAGCACAAAAGGATTTAAGGACATGCAGGAAGTCTATTGGCAGTGCCAAGAACTGAACTGTCTCTCAAGTTCTAGTGCAAATGCCTCTGCCACGGTCCAAGCTTCTTGAGCTGGAGAGAAGCCATCCCTTTCACTGCCCTGCTTCCGGTTTGACTGGGAAAAGAAACTGAAAAGGCTGGGTAGAGAGAAGGAAAAGAGGTAATTGTAGTTGTGAAGCTGCGGCCTCTTAACAAGAGAGAAGAAATGTTCCCAAACTAACCAACCGGTGCCTTTCTCCACCCCCCTCCTCTTTATCCCATTCAAACCAAGAAGTAATGTTGCTGAAGTAATCCTAATGTCACAGTGGAGGGGTCTGTGCAGCTGACCAGCGTAATGGGCTTCCCTTTGCCTGTGCTTTCTCTGGCCGTGTACAGAAAGCCCTTCGGCTGACATTTGTATAATATTAACAGAAAACACGTGCAGAAAAAGCCTTGCATTATTGTAACGAACCCCTAGATTTGTTTTCAGATATTCCTTCCTTGCACCCTCTTTCTGCCTTTTTTATTTAAATTAATCTTTGGGGGGTTATGAAGGTTTTGGAACCAAGGCTTTTGGCAGGAATTGTTTAGCTCTGCATAACTCTATTTCACAAAATATTTTTCGCCTTTAATCCAAGTCTTGGGTGCTACATCTGAGATGTAGCAGCAATTTAATTAAACAGAATTTGGTCTTAACCCAAACAGTAACAGCATGAGGGGGACAAGATTCTGTAAGGAAAACACACCAAATATAGAGTACTGTGTATCTGTTGTTCATAGTGGAGATGGTGGCAAATAGATACTGCAGGACCAAGCCTCTTGTGTTTTATGCAGTTGCTTAAACTGTCCTGACCTATTGGTTGAGAGTGACTTTTTTTTTTTAATAGTAAAATAACAGCACCTTTTTTATAGTAAGTTCATTTCGTGCCTGGATCTGCTGTAGTTGTCTTGATGCTCTGAAGTTTTCTATCTACTGATGAAGTTTTCTTCTTTGCATGGCAAATCTTGAACGGAAATTGAGCTGTTGGTTTTTTTTTTTAGCATTTATAAAGTCATTTGTTGGTTTTCTATCGTGAATACAGCTGTTGACCATATGTCTTGTTTATGTTTAGCCTTTTCCTCTTTCATTAAATCAGTGGTATTTTAAAGGCTGTTTTTAAATTGTGCAGTGCAAGCAGATAATTTTCTTCTGGCTTTGGTCCCAGTTATTAACCTGTGGGAATTTATCTTTGTATTCTAACTTTAGCCTAATGTTTTGCAGTACAAGTGGTTTGCTTTTAGTGAGTTGTTTGTTGATATTGAGACTTGTGCACTATACCTGTAACAAGTAGCAATTTCATTTATTCAAAAAACCTTTTTTAAAAGTTATAAGTTTTTTATTCTTGTCTGGTTTTTTGCCTTGACCAAATAAACTCCCTTGAAATTTCTGAAGTTTACAAGGTTAGTTTAAGTTCCTAATGACAATATTAAATATTGACCATTTCAGACACTTGCAGATAAGAAAACAGTTACTGTACGGATAAGACTTGGTAAACTGTTCGGATAAGACTTGGTAAACTGTTATATTAGCCTGTTGCTCTAAAAAGTTGTAGCTCCCTCTCCTCTACTCCTGCTTTCTCCTCCCTTCTCCTCTGCTTCCATCAGAGTTGGTCCTAGCCGGTTCATTGTAGTCTAAGCATAAAGCAAGTATTGCAGAAATTACTTAGGGTAAAAAAAGAACCCAAAACACCCAAACCCCCTTATTTATCAAAGTTGCTCCCTTAAATTTGTAAACTTGGCATTACATGCTGTTCCTTGAGGTTTACTGGATTGATTTTTCTTTTCATGTTACTCTGAGACTTGGCTTGAGCGACTTGGGAAAACTTTCAGTTTCCCAAATTATTAAACCCCAAAGCATAACAAACTACAATTTACTGTAGTTTAAAACAACCACTTTTTGTTTCCTTCTGCAATTCAGGTTCTGATTAGATTAAAAAAGGGAAGTTTTACACTTGGGAAATTCGTATTGCCAAATTCATATTGCAGTTTCAAGGCATAGCAAAGCCAGTTAGGGCTTTGTTGAAAGAAGCATTCTTGCTTGGAACAAACTGAACAGTGCCAATCACGTAGAGCAACCATGCAGGGATGACATATTCGACTCAGCCAAATGTCATGTTCACTGCAGGAAACCATATCCAACTCATGTTCTTTGAAAAACCTCATCTTCCTGAAGTTTCATTTTAAAGTGAGACTTGGAAAAATCCCAGAAGGATCCTTTTTTTTGTTTTTTCCTTATGGTCAACAAAAATCATGATTCAATCCATTATATCATGACATCTATTAGTTCATATGTCCAGAATGATTAATCGTAGTACTTTTTGTACAATCTGCAGCTGCTGATGCTGATGGATATTGGGACTAATACCTCTGATATTAGCACAGAAAAAGCTTTGATTTAAATTTATTTTTAAACAAGCCATGAATTCATTGCTGTGCTTCACTTCTTCATTTTTTTTCTGCAGTACACTAAAACAATGAGGCTTCTCTGACTAAATTTAGACTGTATTCAGTTAAATAAATTGTAATTTATCCTTACAAAAGGAGAGTAATTTACCTAAAAGTACAAATACAAAACAGTATAAACCAGCTTTTAATAGGATTTCAGTAAATAATTTCTGAAATTTTCATTCATTATCATCAGAGGGTTATGGCACTGTTTTCAGAATTATCCAGTTATGTTTGTAATAATACGTCTTCTCTCAAGGCCTAATTCAAAAAGAACTGATTTGAAACATATTTGAATTGAAGCATCTGAGTAGCCACGTGTGTTTAATAGAGAGTAAATGTAACAGAGCTTTCCTTAACTGAGACTTCAGAGTTCGATGTTCTTCTTTCAGAGAGTCCAATTTATGTGGAGAGAGAGAGCGAGCACACAATAATGTGTACAGTTTGCTTTAATTGCTGTGGATGTTCTAAGATTGCGAAGAGTTTTATAAATGCTAGTGAGAACATCCCACAGTCTTCTGCTAATGGACAGCATTATTCCTACTTTATCTGTAGGAAAATTGAACCGTTAAAATGTTAAATGAGTTGCACTATGTCATACAAAAGTTTCAACAACAGAGCTAGAAGTAAAATACAGTTATTCAAAAATTCCAACTTCCACTGTCCAGATGACATTGCTAGCATTGCTATCCTGAAGGCTTGCCACCTTGTGAAGATTTTATTATTCTTAGTTCAATTAATAACTCTTGAGGATCCATTATGAAACTTCAGAAAGGAGGACAGCTCTTAGTGAGGAAACTATCATAGAATCAAGATCATTCTCTAGGCTGCATTCATCCCTCCTGTAAGAGGTTCTGCCATGGGAAGTACAGGTTTCTAAATTGATATGGAGTACACAAGCCAGTTTTAGGCCACTTCTGTATACAGTGAGCCATGCAAAATTCCTGAATTTTTTTCAGTGTTGATACTCTGAAGAGAAGTGGGCACAGACTCACCTTGCTCCTATTACTTCAAGATAACACATATTGTCGTTTCTTAGTCCTGTTCTTTATTCTGCTTGACTCCAATCCCATTTGGTTTGCCCCCAAATCCTACCCTCTGGACTCCAGATCATACTTTTGTCCCTGTTCTTTGTCGTCTGTATCAATCCAACCCAATGGTTTCCTGCAATTTGGCTTCCAAACTCAATCTCTTTCCCAGTGATTTGTGGCTCCAAATAGATACTAGTCCTACCTTTCCTCTCTTAACTCTGTCCAGTTTGACTCCATCACCCTCCTCTCCTTACTCAGAGCCTCTTTTTCATTCATTCCATTTAATATTACTGGTTCTTTATGGTTGTTATTTTACCCAGTTGTTCCTCAGTCCTCTGCCAATCTTCAGATCTAGTGCTTGCCATCTTGAATTTAGATCACATTCTTACCTCCACCCTATGTTCATGTTCCCAGCTACTGAACGTCATTGAGCCACTCACGCAGGAGGAACTTTGTCTTTCTCCTTCTCTAAATTTAAGTGTCCCATCTTAGAGATGTCCTGACCCATGGCAGTCCAGTTTGGATTCTGGGTGAAAGTCCTCATTCCATGAGCTGGAGCATGTTGAGAGCAGGCAGAATCTACAGAAAAATTAGCTGGTGAAATCTTAGTCTATACTGAATACATAGTAAGTGTAATCTCTTAATCGCATTTTCTGAAGAAATGCAATTTTACAATGGTTGTCTGATTTTGGCCCATGTTTCCCAATAATTCGTGAACAGACTGGCTAGGTTGCGCCAAATTTGAAAGAGGGGTAGAGATCACTGGTGTTATGTTCCTACAAGTTTTATGTGCCAGCTAGGTAGGGAAGAGATCCTAATGTTGCTTCTACTGAGCACAAGTGCAGTGTTCCTCATAGGATTCGCATGGGAACGCAACCTTAAGAGGGACGCCTTAGGCAAACAGGTTAGGTGGGTCGATAATTATGTTATGACCGTCTTGCCAAGAATCAGTTGCAGTGATTTGCTTTGCTGCTGTTAATGCTGAGATGTTTTCCTAAATTTCTTTATTGAAGAAAACCAAATTAATCTGTTATAGTGATGCTATAAATATGGGGCTGACCTCTTTCTTCACTGAGGATAGAGGGAGTGCATCAGTATTACTTAAAGAAGAAACTTCAGAATCATTCTGTTTAGCGTATAGCTTGCTCTATTTTTATCGCCATGCTCTAAAGCAGTGGCATGCTTATGGTGAAATGTAGTGTGCTGTTCAGCTCTGGCTGTTACCTGTGGTGGCCTCTTTATTTAGAAGATTGACATGACTACTGCTGAAGCACTGGAACAAGTAGTGTCTTCTCAGTATAGAAGCAGGAACTATGCTGGGGCAGTATAAAGATACACTGAATACTGTCTATGTGTGGCCAAATGCAGTCAGGCTACTAAAACAAAAACAATAAATCAAGGGCAATGGAAGACTTGGAAGACGTCGTAAAAGTGAACTCTGAAACAAATACAGGGCCAATTTCTGCAGACCTTCTGCATGTAAGAAACCCCATTGCAGTCACACCCACTGAATCCTACTGTAAAGTAAAATGAAAGCCACAGAGCTAATTGCACAGTTTGATACATTTATTCAATTATTATTTCTAAGTGGGGTTCCCATAGATGAAGAGACATAAGTAAAAACAGATGTTGAAACACTGCTACAAGCAACCTCCAAGAAAACTCAACCCCCAGCCTAGCCCCTGCAGTTACACTTTCCCACAACTCAGAAAGCAAGCCTTATGGACAAAGTGCTGCCTATGATCTTATTTCATAATTTCCAGTATATACTTGACTTAAAAGGAACAACTTTCAGTTCTGGTTGTGAAATCAGGACGCATTTGAATCTGAAGGGCGTACAGAAGAACCACTTTTGTAATGACTCTGAGAGAGATTCTAGAGTGAAGAAACTTTCCTTTCCCCTTACCGTATCAAATGCAACTTTTCTTCCTTGTCCACAAAGTTCAGAGGCAGCTTCATAGTTATTGCTTTGTTTTTTCATCCTTCTTTCGGCTGGTGCTTTGAATATATAGCTGCTTAGCTGTCTTTCTATTTTTTGCCTAGCACTTTTTTAAGCCCTCTCATGCCAACACTCAGGCTATTGAAATCCCTGGGGGTAAACTTCCCTCTTCTCTTCAACTATGTGGTTTCCTTCCATAGCGTCACCTTCAAATTGACATTTCCAAGTGCTTCTCAGTAGCTTGGTTCTCTACCATTAATTTCTTAAGACCCTTCTCTGTCTTTTTGTGCACTTCTGGCTTCTTTATGCAGATTCCAAACCTTCATGATGGCAAATAATGTGTATCCGTATCTCTGTATATACTGATATTTGTAAAAGTAGTATGATAATAGATTTTTAATTTGGGCACTGTTTGTTTATTAGGTGAAAGTGCTAGTTTGGCCTCTTCAGCATAACTTTTAACCATCATGCTAATATGTCAGCTATTTGTTCACTAGTTTGTTAAATATGTGCCATTGATTTATTTTGCTAATAGTATTACTATTTTTTTCTTTCCTGTCCGTAGAAGTTGACATTTGTGGTATATAGTCCTTGGCAAGGAATTACTAGCCAGATGTGCTGCAAATGAACTACTAGTTCTCAGTGTATATTCTGAACCTTTGCCTTTAATTATTCAAGACCATAGATAAATTGTCCTGATAATAAACTTGGTACAGTTAAGGCATATATAAGGCCACTGCCTCCTGTGGACTCCAGGACCTGGGGCGTCCGCTTGCCTAGCCCTTGGAGTCCAGTCCTGTGTGCCTGGACACCTGGAGGTCTCTCCATCCCACACTACTGGACGGGGCAGCTGCTTTCCCCTTTGCAGGTGCAACCAGTGGTGACTATCAGTGTGTATGCCAAACCCACAAACACTGACAAGGACAGAGGATGCAGGACACCAATGCCTCTACGCAGATGGCCCTTAGAAGGCACTGCCTTTGACAACACCCACAAGTAACGCTACCGGCACACACATGAAACATAAGCATAGGCAGCCATGTTCCCTTCTGCCTATCCAACTGAGCAGGATTCAGGTTTGCTAGAGAAAAACACACCCGTGCTCTCCAGATCTGGAGGGCAGATCCCTCAAACACCAACACGGTCTATTGCCTGGACTGCTGGGCACATCACATTGGGTCTAGTATGTTACAAAGACAAATACTGTGAAGATCCTTGTTCCCTTGGATTTACTAAAGCTGCAAGATCTACGAGTAATGCAGAATGTTTCTAGGGAGGCAAATTATTCATGGACCGTTTCCTCTCTTTTGGTCTTTACAGGTGTTCCAGGACCTTGGCACTTCTGTATTGTCGGGTGCATTTAGAGGATACAACATCTGCCTCTTTGCATATGGACAGACAGGTTCAGGAAAAACTTACACAATGATGGGAACACCTGTGAGTTACACCATTCATTTCACTCTTAGGGTCGAGGGCAGGATGTCCAGCAGCCTGGTGCTTGTGACCAGAATGCTTACACATGTTTTATTTGTATTTATATATATAAAATGAGAGTCAAGCCTTTACATTTAGGTAAATAAGGTAGCAATAGCAACAAATACTAGACAATATGGTGTAGTTTAACCATTTATTTTAGATAACCTTCATCTTACTATTTATGAATCTTATTGCCATATTAGAGGACAAAAAAATATCTATATCCCTGAATAGTACCTTTTAGAAAGGTATAGCTCAAGATCATACAAAGTATTCATTCGTGTGGATTTTTTTTTTGTCAGTCTCAGCTATGCTGAAATTAAATTACTTTCACAAATAAAACTGGATGCAATTCACAGGAATACTTTTGTAACAGGCTTCATTATCTACTTGAAATGTTTATCTGTTGCAGAAGTTATCCTTTGGCCTGTGGAAACTAATACTCTAATACTTGCTTCACTTCCAGTTTTGAAATGTGTTTGAATGATGTCTGCAGAAGCTGTTACATTTTAAGATTCTTGTCTACCAGGAACCACTTAAAGTGCATTTTAATCTTGGCACTCAGATCGATGGAGTCAGTTGAGGATTTCCTGCATTCTGCTTCAACACAAGGCAATTTGCTCTCTATCCATAAATATTCTTGATTGTTGGTGAAACATGCCCCTAAAAAAGAAAAACTTTATTTAACAGTTTGAGTAAGTGGACCACTCTTTCCTACCTGTGGGATCCAATTTTTAAGGTGAAATAAGGGTAAAATTTGCTTAAATACTGAAGATAAAAAAAAAGTCTTTTCTGATATGGTTTGTGCTTTTGACATTGGATTTTTAAAATTTTATTTTCCCCACAGATGCCAGCAATAGGATTTTGTTAAATCGTGACCCGATTCTCCATTCATTTTATGTAAAATAAAGCTTAATTCTTTGAAAGCCTGAAGAATTGTTAAAATTGGAGTTAATAGGTGACAAGCTAGGATATTTCTATTACATTATTTTTAAAATATCTTAGCAATTCAAAATGGCCACATCTTGAAATTATCATAATTTCCAAGGAAATTTCCAGGTGTAGTGTTTCTAAGAGATTTCTAGTTTATAAAGTGATTTTGTTCTCTGGTGGAATCCTGCTTTGATCTGATCGTTAATAACATGTAGTCACTCTGAAACAGTGTTCCAAACTAGGAAGAAAGAAGAGTTTTGTATAAAATGAACTTTTGTCCATGGTGGTTGACTTGATGAACCTGGGCTTTTCTCCTCTGAACACCATTTCAAGTACGCCTTCTAAAAGCCTTTTGTGCTATTCAAAAGCAGATTCCACATCAGCCTTTTGGAGTCTTTTTAAGGGTGTGTTGGCACTGTGATCACTAGAGTTATGAGCAATCATGTTAGAAGAACAGTTTATCACACAAAACCACACTGTTACTTCAGTGCTGTGTAGACTTTTCGGACAAAGTTTAAAACAGCTGGTTTGGGTCCTATTACCAGCCCACATCCCATTCTCTTTGAGAGATCAGATTTATAAATCTAGAACATAAAGCTTCTGTGAAAGAAATAAAAGTAGAATAAGGAAAAACCCAAATGTTCATGACCAATCAAGCTAGTTGCCATGTTGGCTTGGCTTCATCTGGACTGCAGTACCTCTGACATAGACATGTCCAGTATCTTTACATCAAACAGCTCCAGGATTCCACCCGTGCCTTTAAACTTCTCATTGATGCTGTATGAGTTGCTCTAAAATGACTTTTGCTGTAAATACCATTTACACTAAAGCTAACACAGCTGACATTTCACAACACATGAGTCTCTGCAGTGTTTCACAGACGAGGTGCTTCAGCTGGAGTAGCAGAGCATTGTCTTACTGTTCTGAACTACACTCCACGGTAGTTTGTGTTGTCATCCACCAGACAGTCATTACTTTAATGCTGCAGTATGACTCTCTCCTTTTCTTATAACTTGGCTTTTATTTAAGAAAAAGTTTTGCAAGACTGATAGCAAATGTATAATTTAGTTTTTCTTCTGTTTATTATTTGAAGGCATCCATTGGGCTGACACCTCGTATATGTGAGGTACTTATTTCTTATTTCGCTTGCATTTGTTTAAGCAGTTAGATTTTCTTGATGGATTTGAAATTTACATAAACCTCTGGTTTGTCCAGGGCCTCTTTTCAAGGAAGGATGATTACTCAGACCAGGCAGCATCTTGCAGAGTAAAGGTCAGGTAAGTGTGTCAGTGTTTTGGGCAATGCTGTGAAAGCTTTCAACAACATATTTCTGTAATCGTACAAAGTAAAGACTAGTTCGTTTTGTTTCTGTTTCTTCAAATGATAATGATTTTGGAGCAAGGGGGAGAACACAGAGGAAGGATGAGAAAGTGTTGGTTTTAGTTTTCCATCTCAGTATCGTTCTTTGGATGCTGTCTGTTCATTTTTGCATAGACAGCTGGAATAGGATGCGTTAATAATTTACTTCCTGTTTATTTAACTCTTAAATTTGAGACATAATCCTACATTCCATTCTCATCCATTGTTCCCATTTATCTAATGAAACATTATGTTTGGAAATCTGTGGATTTGAACTCACTAGTGTTATTTAAAAAGTCATAAAATACGCTTTTTTAAAGTACTGCATGTCTCTTGCTTCTTGGAAATTTGCTACTATGAGTTCTCTCTACATGCACTGCATGAGAAGGGACAGTAACAGAGACAATGAAAATGAATTCGTTAACTTTATCATGTAAGATTCAGGTAGTTACATTGTCTGAATATATGCTTTCTCTTTTTTTTTTTTTAATTGTGTGCATTTAACATTCCTTTTTTTTTTTTCTTTTCAGTTTTCTTGAAATCTATAATGAACGCGTCCGGGATTTATTAAAACAATCAGATGGAAAGAAACCCTACACACTTCGAGTCCGAGAACACCCAGAGACAGGACCATATGTACAAGGTGAGAGAGGGCCTCACAACTAGCATCAGAATTTCAAGTGAATGTGTATCAGATCTGTATGTATCTTTGCATATGTTCCTGGTGTGATCCTAATTGCTTCTTCTCTTCAAGAGCTATTTTCCTCAAATATTTTGCTATATTTCTTCTTGTTAGTATGAACATGTGTAATACACTGAAAGCTTTACCTCTGTTACCCCATTGGCTGGATATCCTGCACTTTCCTGTTTGCCTTTCCAGGCATAGGTTGTATGTGAACCACAGTGTTTTACTTCCTTTCATTTTAAAGAAATCTTAATTTAATCAAGAAATCCACCAACATCAGCTATGAATGGGTTCTCCAGACCAGGCTAAGGTGCCTCCATACCCATTTCAGTCCTTGGCAGCAGTATATATATAAAATAATAATAATAATAATAATAAAGTAGATAAATTCAACTGTTTGATGTTTCAGGTCAGGCCATGAGAAGCAATTAAAATCTGTATTACACAAGTGAGAACACAGTAAGCTTCATTTTCCTTCATTAAATTGAAGAAGTACAGGATGGGTAATGCAGGTGCATTATATGATTAAAAGCATCACACACTTTTTAACTCAGCAGTCCCTCAGGTGGCTTTGTGTTTTTTAATGAATCATTACTTCCAAATCAGGTGATACAGGACAGATGAAAAAAAACCCACATGTGCTTTTTCTGTTTCAGTTGTCTTTCTTATTTTAGTTTTTATCTTCTCTCTCATTGCTTCTGTACTTCCAGTTCATTTTCATTTTTGATCGGTGCCTTCAAGGTCTTACATAGCTTTAAATTGGAGTTTGGCCGTTGGTACTTTGTAAATTGATAAGCTCCTGATGTAGAGTTTGCCTGCTACATTGCCATTTATCTGACCAACAACTGACAAAAGGCATGTCTCTTAAAATCGTGCATCAGTGCAAAATGATACAGGATAGCTTAACGCTGGAGATCAGAAGGAAGAGCCCTCTCCAAACTGATGCAAGTTTCAAAATTAGTGTGTTTATTTAGAAAGTAAATGTATAGGTTTCCTTTTCAGTGTTCTTTATATCTAGTGGGCAGAATTCCGAAGTTGCCTCTGGTATCACTGACTCTGCAACTGCTTGGCTGGCTACCAAGTGGGTCGTAACACACGGGGGATATGCATTTAGTATGCAAAATGCATATCACACAGAATTTTATTGGTCCTGTCACGTCAGATCAAATACTGATTTGTTCTGGCTTTTAAATATAGTTCTTGTCTCTTTGTTTTGTGAATTCCTTTTGTTCTCCGTGATTCACTTATCTCCTGCTTCTCTTTCTTTATCATGGCATTATACATCAGATTGTTATCCTCACTTCAGAGATGAAGGCAAGATGTGACAACAGATAGGGTGACTTGCCCATGTGATTGAATGCTGGAATTCCCAGCTCTCATTCCCCAGGCACCTGTAGTATTGGTCATAGTACCTCTAACACCTGACGGCTGTTAGCAATTCCTCCTCTCAAAATGTGTAATAAGCACTTGGGAAGTGTTGAACTTGCATGGTCCTATACACAAGGGATTATCTGGCATTCTGGTTATTTCAGCTGTGCTTTCCCTGCTGAAACATCCTGTTTAAGGAGAGTTGGAAAGTAAATGAATGGATGGTCTCATTAGTATGGCATACTTATCATTCTTTGAAAAGCAGATTCATAGACATTTGGCCTTTATTGAGGACTTTCCAAGATTCTCTTTCTACCTGCTTGTGGTTGAAGAAGTGAATTGGTGGTGGAATACAGATACTAATTATTTTCTTTTAGCAGCTGCTCATTCACCACACAAGAAAAGGTCTTTAAACAGCTTCCTTCCTTGGCAATTTCCATCCCTTTTCTCAGGCCTTATATCTCCAGTGATTCCTTGGCTGCATATAATGGAGTTTCCGTGTTTTAAAAGAAAACGAAGTTATAGCTTCTGTCAATGGTCAGGCTTGCCTTTTGTCACCATTTTGTCTTCATCTGGAACTTTCCAGGCCAAATCTGTCACTTCTTTTCCAGTTCTGTGTTGTTTTGTTTTTTTCAATTTAATTTTACCCATTTTCAATAAGGATTGTATACCTAGACACAATGAAAAATTTTAAGTGGAATAGTTTTATGCTAGAGTTCTGAAACATCCCATAAAAGTTCCCAATTGATTAGATTTTGTAAAATAACAGGGAAGGACAATGGAAAAAGATTAACCTAAATAATTGCCAGCTTTGGCCAGGTTTGTAAATCCAGTATGAATACTTTATTTTAGAAGATTCCCTCCCCCTGCGTCTTAACAGCCTCCGAAAATCACTGTGTTAATGCCTGTAGGAAAAGTTTTAATCTTAATGATAAATACGATTCGCGTTTTTATAAAAACTGATTACATGCTTGAAAAATGAAGTAATTTCTCAGCTGAAGGCATCATGGGGTGTAATTAGATGCCGTTGTGAGAGCATGTGAACAGAAGTGACTTCAGGCTGATGAGTCAGTGGCTTAGGGCAACAGTCAGATGACAGTTATTTTTTTTAGTTATGTGTATGTAAGTATATATTGATAAACAAATATACTTATGTACAGTTTCTGCAATTAAGAAGTGTAAAGATCTGCTTTATTTGAGAAAACTCTGGTGTCTTTTTGGGAGATGAACGAATAAAGAAGATGTGATTATATAGCTCCTTTTGGAAGTGCACTCATTAGCTTACATCAAAAATAAGCAGCAGTGAGAAAGTCCAGAGGTCTTTTGAGTGCAATGAGGAGTACAGTCAGCTTGATTTTAATAACATCAAATTCAAGAACATGAAGTGGTTCACAACACTCGAATAAAACTCCTATCTCACCTGCAGTTGAGGTGCCTCAATCAGCAATTGCTGATCTCTGTCATGAGGCCCTTCTACGTGCTGAAGTAGATTTTGGCAGTTTTATATGTAGTCTCTCCGTGCAGGGTCAGAGTGCAAGAATATTGTTTCCATAGCTGGATGGCTGAGATCAGAATTATCAGCAAGCTTCCTAGAAAGGGGTCTTGTTTCATATTCCTCTTCCAGGCAATTTGCTGTAATGGGAGAAATAAAAATTGTGAACATCAGCAAAACTCAGCAATTTTCCATTATTTCCCATAGATCCAGTATGTTAAGGACTAGCATCTGTTTTTGCATCATACTTCTTGCAAGCCATCAGCAAGCTTAAAGTTTGCTGAATTTGATCAGTATGCCCAGCGCACCACTGATTTGTCAGTCGTGTAATTGGTGTTAATGATATCCAGCGTGCAGTTAGCTCTGGATGAAGAGCAGACAGAGAGGAAAATCAGAAACCTTAACCCCTTTAAGGATGCACAGCTGCTCTGGGCAGTATATTTTCCATTTGCAAGTCCAGTCAGGAAGTCCCAGCTCTGAACACTGAGTATTTTGAATAGTTTCCAGCTAATCATTTCTCCACGTAAAGGCTGTGAGATTGTAGCCTTTAAAATGCTGGAAGTGTTTCAGTGCTTTAGCTTGGAATCATTTCAAACTTCTCCCTCACAGATGGTTGCACTGTTAAGGAATCAGCCTCTCTAAAATCAGGAAATGATGCAATCTATTTTGTTACTCTGAGACGGATTTCTAGGGGAGATCCTTTCTTACTCAAAGGCAGGTTTCTAGACAGGCGTTTTTGATCTTTCCATGGGACTGAAAATTACCTTTCTTTTTCTAGCAGCCAACAGAACGCTTTGTAATTTCTTTTGAAACAACACTTACGGTATTTCATTTACCTTATTGAAAAATGAAATGTTTTGAGCTCTGTGCTATATTCACTATTTCAGTACTTACAGAAATGTAGGTAGGCAAGAATTTCTTCCATGCTGCCATTTTATAACTGGGTTTTTATTCAGTTTAATAAAACCCTGAAAAAGGGTCTGGGAAAACAATACGTGATTGTTTCCATATTCTGACTTTTGATGATCCCAGTGCTGTTGGAAAAATAATGGACCTCTTTCTCACATGGAAAATGCGATGACTTCTGGAATGAATGTATGGTAAAGGGACACTAGAGAGCAGAAGAAATGCTTTTGTTTGAAAGTCATCCTGTACTTTGTGTGTGTAAGAGTGTACCTGCATGCACACTATGGCTAGGGTTCTTTTAAAAGCGTGGGTGATCCAAAACCCTTCTTTTTTTTTCTTTATATGTGTCAATTGTTAAAGGACTAAAATAAATTCTCATCTTTGGTTTAGATTTTGCTTTCATCTGAAGTGAAGCAAGCTGTTATTATGTAAGGATAGACTCTAACCATGTCAGAAGTAGTTATTTCAGTCTTGCTGAATTTTATAATCATCTTGACTTACACTCTAGAAGTAGATGAAATATTTGACTCAAATAACTCGCATTTTTCAGTCCTCTGCCTTCATCTACACTTTTGTGGCCTGCAATAAACCCAAACAAACCTAAACCAGTGTGGGGGCAGGAAGCAGCCCTGGATTCCAGCTGTGAGATAAAACATTCCACCAAAGAGTGTTTTACCAGGTAGTGTATGATGAAGACTTGCTTCACGGCTCGTGGGTTTTAGGAGTCCCTGCAGGACAAATGATAACTAATCATCACCATAAAATGAAAACGAGGCACAGTAAACTGGGTTTGTGTGAAATACAAGCCTGTTGAGATTGATTTTGTGTGTCTGCTGGAATTTGCGTTTTGCAAGAGGCTGGCAGGGCGGCTGCAGCACAGCAGCACAGTGCCCTCCACTGGGGCGCTGTCAGCCACAGCCACCGCTCCGGCACAGCAGGCTCTGCAATGCGCTATTGCTTTCATTTGTTTTCAGTGAGGATTTCTCCTCTTAAAAATAACACCAAATTAAAAAAAACACCTGAAGGCAGAAGACATGAAAAGGCCAGATGTTTCATATGACTATTTGGGTACCCTCTGGGCAGAAAAGGGCGTGAAGCCTCCTGAGCATTGCAGGCTGAAGCCTACTTAAGTAAATGGTAACTATTCCCAGGGAGGGGTTGGCTCCTAACTCTGTTAGTTGGGTGAGCAGAGCCATTAGCCAGAGGCAAAGGCAAGAAGCTTCTTTACAGGATCCGTACCCAATTAGCAGCAGTGACATAGCTGAAAAGTTCGTATGGATTTTCAGTTATACTGTTTTTTAAACACCATTGTTCTGCCGTCAAGTTGGGAACAGGCCTGTACTTTGGAGGTACAAGGTGTTTTTTATAATGATGTCTGAAGGATGGATTGCAATTTTTTATTTTATTTGTTAAAAATAAATTTTTTAAAAAATGAAATAGTTACTTTAGTTGAGAGACTACTTGTAGAACAGACTGGTATCCCAGCAGAACATTCTCGTGCACCTAATTTTGGGTAAACTGACTGAAACTTCCTGAGAAAAATATACATTTAACTCTTTTTAAATCTTTGGCAGGATTGACTCAACATTTAGTTACAGACTACAAGCAAGTTGTTGAGCTTCTAGAAGAAGGAATAGCTAAAAGGTATTTTATAAAACAAACCAGATCCATCTTTCTTCAACACTTCTTTCACCATGTGTTTACATTTCATTGATGTTTATTTTACTGCAAATGCTTTGTCATAGAATATATAAAAAACTAACATAAGCATTCTCCTTCAAAAATGCTCATATGGGTTGTGAGTAGCTCAGATGTAAACTTGCTCTTCAATTACCCTGTGTATTGTTGGAGGTGAGAAGCGAGTTCTAACACCTCCTCTTCCGAATCCTGATGCACTTTCTCTTTTGCTTTATAAACTTCAATGCTGTTCCCTTGTATTCTCTGTGCACTGTAGAGCTGTTCTCTGTCTTCTGCCCTTTTCCTAATTGTTTGTCTTCTTCCTCCAACACCTGGAGACTAATTCATGCTCTCCTGATTCCTTAGCTTAGGCTCATTTATAACCACGATGGACTAACTAGGCTGCTTGTAGCCTTTCGTGGTGCTTCCTCACATGGCTGTGAGGTGTAGGGACCAGAGAACAACAGGGAGGAGAGTCCTGGCTGTGGCCTCCTGCTGCAGGTGCTCAGTGTTCTCTGCTCTCTAGTGCAACTGCTCTCTGCAGTTCTCTGTCAGCTGGGCTCGTAACAAAAATGTGGTTCCACAGTTCTTGTCTGCACTATTAAAGTAGCCTGCTGTCGTTGAGGGTAAGCTTGGAAAAACTGGAGCTAAAGGCTGCACATATAGCTAATATTCAAGGCAAGCTGCAAGAGTGATAACGGAGAAGACCTGTGACCTGGATTCTGCCCTAGGCAAAAGCCTGTTTTCTTTGGGCTTGTTTAATCGAAGTTTGTGTTACAGAGACAGTGGGAGAGCACCGCTGCTCCTCTTCTTCCTCTGCCTGGTACCTGCTAGCCAGAGTGCAGTGGGTCAGAGGGCTAGAGCCAGATGAGTAGTCTGTCCACATGGTAAAGCCAAGCAAGTGCTACACGAGTGCAGTACACTATTCATTTGGTACTCATATGGGTAAGACTGGCTAATCTCACTGGACTCCTCTAACAGTGTAAAACTACTGTATCAGCCTTGTGACAGAAGGGAGCCCTAGAAATGGTGTATGAAGCTTTTGGAGTCTTTGAAGCGCCAAGAAATAAAAATTAGAACAGTATAGAGAAAGTGTACTGGCCTAGTGCATTCGGTGGTGTTGGGAGTGAGCTGTGTGATGCTGTTGCTGGCTCCACTTCTCTGCTTTATTCTGCCCTTGCTCAATACATTACACCTGTGCTGTAAGGCTGCCTTAAGATATTTCTTCAGAGTGCTGCTGGTGGACAAAACCACCTCTAACCGCCCGTCCGTTTCTACCCTTGCAGGTCCTCTGCCAAACACTCTCTGATCAGATCCAAGAATACAGCCTATCATATTCTCCTAGTTTCACATTCCTTCATCTTCATTTATCTACTGTGTTTGTTACTTTTGCTTTCCGTGAATACAAGGAAAGAAGCCTTTGTAATGGAATGGTTTGTTCTTCTTTCTAGAATCACAGCAGCTACACATGTTCACAATGCCAGCAGCAGATCCCACGCTATCTTCACCATCCATTACACTCAGGTTAGCTAAAAATAATCCAACTTCCTTTTCTATTCCCTCTCAAAAAGCATTGTTCAATGTGTTGTGCATTGTTTAGTTGTCACTGTTTTGTGCTGTTTGTAATGTCAGTGGAAGCTGTTACTCATTTCCTTTGGATCACACTGCAGATATACTTTCTACACCACCTGATGTGTTGAGTGTTTACTGAAATATTCTTGTTCCTTTATGTGAGCTTATAATTAAGTGATGCAAAAGACTCACTGTAAAAAGAAATGCTTTAATCAGCCCTTTGAAATGCAGTCTCTTCTAGGATGCTGTGGAGATGATGTGTGAATATGTTAGAAGTTATCTTTTGTCACACTTGTTTAGGATCCTTAATTGAAGTATTGCATTAGTTTAGCACTTACCAAAATTTTGTATCTGTTCAGCTTTTCAGATGTGCTCATCTCTTTAGCATTTGGCATCATATACTCTCCCAGAGACAATGCACCCTTTCTCTGGAGGAATTATATCCTTCCCTGGCAGGGAAGTTAGTCAGTGATCCAATAGACCTTTTCTATCTCACACTTCTAACATCCTGTAATCACAGAACATTTTGGGGTATTTTTCAGTAGTTTCACAAAAGACCTTTGGAATACATTAGTGGAAAATAACTCTGCAAGATCTACAAGAAAGCCTTTCACAGTCGCTAGGAAGTAAAGGGTTTTTTTTTCAAGAGGAAATCAGCATAAGAGGGTAGTTTCTCTGTCGGGTGAGAAAGTTGTTGAGTTAATGGTTTGAACATAGTCAGTGGGCCAAGGTCACAAAGAAAGTCAGTGAGACAGTGAGTACAACTCAGTTTCAAATGAAAGAGCACATCTATTTTATTTTAATTAATTAAGAAGAATAATCTTCCTTTTTTATATTTTACTCTTCA
The DNA here is from genome assembly GCA_009769605.1 of Bucorvus abyssinicus. NCBI lineage: Eukaryota > Metazoa > Chordata > Aves > Bucerotiformes > Bucorvidae > Bucorvus > Bucorvus abyssinicus. The sequence goes on along the minus strand of CM020042.1, from coordinate 17,048,341 downwards.
GGCTATATTGGAGAACAATCTCCCCTCTGAAATAACAAGCAAGATCAACTTAGTGGACCTTGCAGGCAGGTAATAATATACTGAGGGGCAAAAAGGTAATTTTCTTCGAAGATGCTGGTGGTACTGCATTAAAAGATGGAATTTAGTATTTTAAAACCTCAATAAACTAACAATAAGGCTGACTTCTATATAGAGAAACAAGGAATAATGAGCTAATATTGTCTCTGTCATCTGTTCTTCTGTATTGAGTCTTGGATTTCATTGGGGGAGTTCCTGGGTCCTCAGATGCAATACTGTGCTGTTGCATGCATTTAAGGTAATTCCATTCAACCCTGTATTCTTATGGCTTTTCCAGTAGCTATTAGTGGAATTACCAAATCTGAGCTTGGAGAGAGAGAAAAAAAGGAATGTATTCTTCATGGCTGCCTAGTATGGGTGGGAGAAAAAGTAGTCAAATCTCACTACTTAGGTAGTTCATACTCCAAATGTTCCTAAGTTTCTGATCTTAGCTATGCATTTCAGTGAGGAACATGTGCTTATGCTGGGTGTGACAGAGAACAAAAAGATAGAAGTTGTGCTGAAGAGTTACAGAACAGTTGAAGAACAGGACATTTTTCTTTCTCAAGAACGTAAATTGCCATGCATGTCTGAGCGGAGCAAGTAGTATTGGGGAGATATACAGACTTTTGCACTGAGCCAGTCTACTCTTGCAGAGCTGTGAAGTGTATGTTTTGTTTTGTTTTTTTAATTCAGAACCACTATGATTGGGTTGCCAGGTTCAGGCTTGAATTTATGGTTTGCTGGGTCTTTAACAGTAGTTTGTGCCAGTGGTCTTTGCTCATGGTTGTTTGGACTTTCTGAACCAGAGAACAAAGCATATGTTTTTTTTTAATTGCAATGCTGGCAGTTTCTGTTTTCTTGTATGTCAGAAAAGTACATATGTTTTCATATTGATTGTATGTTAATAATTAAGCATTTTTGTTTGGTTTGCATTGTCTTTTCCATGCTTTTGTGCTACAGTGAGCGAGCTGATCCCAGTTACTGTAAAGATCGAATTACCGAAGGTGCCAATATTAACAAGTCGTTAGTTACACTTGGAATTGTCATCTCCACTTTAGGTAAGCACAGTAGTCCTTTACAGCAAAGGGTAGTGATAAAAGCATCGGACTTGCTCACCATGTGCTGTGTCTTCATGTTTGTCTATATTTATAAGGAAAAGCTGAACAGAACAGCTGTGCTGCATCCTCATAAAATGTAATGGCATCTAAGAAAATTAAATAGCCATGACAGAAGATAACCCCTTTCCTGTGCTCTGTGGTGTTTCTCCCACAGCACAAAATTCACAGATGTTCAGCAGTTGCCAGAGCATTAACACCATTACAAGCGAAGGGGAGAGCAGTCATGTGGACAGTCCTTCCACAGGCAGCATCAGTGGGACCAGGCGACCAGCTTACATCCCATACCGTGACTCCGTCCTCACCTGGCTTCTGAAAGACAGTCTGGGGGGCAACTCCAAGACCATTATGATTGCCAGTGAGTTTGGTTTCTGTTCATTGCTAACATATTGCAGTACATTACCCCCATAAAATACACCTCTACTGCAGTAGAAGACAGCTGCATCGCTTAGAGTCTGTCCTTGTAAAGATTTTCATAAATACTTCATAGGATACTCAAAGAAATGAAAAGGCATGCTGATTGTGCGTGAAGTTGAGCTTAAGAATCTTTCCAAAGTCATAGCTTTGATTTAAAGTGATTTATTCAGTTGTAAATAGAATCTTGAGAAGACGTTCTCTGTGAGCTTGATGAAATATCCCTAAGGATATATTTGATTTTGTTTTTTAAAGAAGCAAGACTGAAAATAGCCACCTTTTTGAAAAGTGGTGGGTTAAACTGATTACTCTCTTAAATATTGTTTCTTTTCTATTTGTTTTCTGCCTGCAGCTATCTCTCCTGCCAGCTCCAGCTACAATGAGACCATGAGTACCTTGAGATATGCTTCAAATGCCAAAAATATTATTAACAAGCCCAGAGTGAATGAGGTGAGGCCTTGAGTTCTGATTTTCAGTCTTGTTCTGTTTCGTTGTGTATATTATTTAAGATTTATTCAGTATATCTGCTTTCTGAATTAAATTCATACCTCTTTTTCCCATGTTGATGAGAGCTAAATAGGCACCTGGATGTTACAGAAATAATTTCCTTTATCCCTTGCAGCTTGAATTTCACACCTATTTTACATTCTTAATCTCTGTCCATTGAGTTTCAATCCTCCTTCTCTTTGAATTGTTATGACATATATGTTTACCCCATGTCTTTATCCTAAATATTGACAGTTACAGATCTGTTAGGAGTATTGTTACTACTTAACCTGTTGCTCTAAGTGCATAACTCTTGCAACCCTTCCTTTTGGCATGTTAAATGAACTCTGTTGCAAACTCAGGAATTCAAAAGTTAATATGCCAGGCCTAAGGCAGCCTATGTGGTCTCTGTGAATACACAGGAACAATTTTTGCCACAGAACCCCAGCTTCATTCATGGCACAAAACAGGCCCGTTCCAGGTAGGAACTCTGACTGTATGGCAGATTCATCTGTTCAGTTGTGCAGGGGTCCTTCACAGCCTGCACAAATTACAGGTGACAGGGAATTAAGGGGAGCGTCTGATGCTGCCTTGGAGGACTGGATTCTGTCGCTGCCCCTGCTACAGCATTCTTGTTCAATGCTAGTCCAGATGCTTAAAGCAAACTTTCAAGGTGTGCTGGTTCCTCATTTTCCACCGTTACCCCCAGTCCACATTTATCAAATGGGAAAAATGTAAACTCTCTCAAAGACATGATGCTAAAACAGATTGATTGGCAGTTGTGGAGGTTTTAGACACTATAGTGATGAGAACCAGCTTGAAAAAAACTCATGGCGAAATCCATAATTCTGTCTTCACAGCAAAATTCAAATAGCACATAATAATCAAGATCTACGATCATATATGTTATAAATGTAAAAGCCCTAAATTGCTGCTCTTTAACTGAGCGTTCTTCACCTGACATTCTACATGAAGCTGCCGTCCTACAGTGATCACCTAACTTAAGGACTGAATCACAGTGTGTCCACTAAGGGCAACTGAATTTAGGTTCCACAAAAAGTCTTGATTCCAGCATTTCCTAATCTTTGAGCAGCTGACTTTACAACTTTAGTAGTCTTTTGTGATTTGGCCTGGGTGTATCAAGATTTTAACCATAGAAAAAAGGATAGAATCTTAGAGGTGTACTTAATTTATTTGCTTTCCTCACAGTACTTGGTTAAATGTGGGGCAAAAGGAAAGCCCTCTAATCTAACGTTTCCCAAATTTAATTCGCACCCATATCACCGGTGCCTATAGGTAGTTTTCAGACATCACTCGTGGCAGTAACAGTGTTGTTGGTTTTGGCAGCAGCAGTTCTCAACTCTGTAACAGGCCACAGGCAAGTAAAAACAGTCCTCCTGGGTTAGCCCCTTGCTACATACAGGCTCTCAACCTCTCAGATTTGTGCCCATCCCTCTCTTGCACTGCCCACGCTCCATACCTTCAGCTAGCTGCCTTCCCCTCACTGCAAATTGACCTAAGCAGTGTCTGATCTGAAAGTGTCACTGGCAGCCCAGAGAAAGTAGACTCTTGACTCACGAGTTTCTCTGAGCTGCTTGCAAAAAGCTGGTTTCTGGAAACTGCCTGGGCAGAGATGCTTACTCTGAAAGTGAGATAAATGCCTCCACACAAGCAGGCAGGAAATGCTTCGTGTATCAGCTGCCAGTGCTTTTAATATCATCATTGGTGACATTCTGACTTAGTCTCCTCTAGCCTGATTTTCTCCTCTGCGTGACAGAAAAAACAGCATTTTTCTCTCCTGATGGGACTGTTTTGAAAGTAAATCCATAAAAGCAGTGATGTATCCAGATGTTCTCATGATGGGAACAAATACTATGGTAGGTCTGTGTTCAGAAAAGGGATGGAACAAAATTTATGGGAAAAGAGAACCTATCAAAGATTGGAACCACCCGCCCCTAGACAGTACATCCCCGGGGCCTGGCAGAGTGGAGGAAGGAGTGCTGCTCTGGGTGTGCCTGTTCTCTCAACCTCGTTCTTGGAACAGCTCTGCATTGGTTTCTTTAGCTAGAATCTTTTAAAGAATGATTTTTCCAACATCTGTGTCTCAATGTTTCAGGATGCAAAAGTAAAACTGATCAGAGAACTGCGAGAAGAAATTGATAGATTGAAAACTATGCTGATGAGCTTTGAACTGGTACGTAGGAACACTTCCCTATTGAAGCTTTAATGGTGCTTTAGGTAGCCACACTAGCTTACTTTTGTCTTGTTTATCTTTTCATGTTTATTGTAACTGGAGGGAAATTAAACTGTTCTCTGAGTGATTTCACAATGATTGTAAGGCTAACTGCATTTCTGTCATTTCTCTTTTTTCTGACATTATATTGATAATCCTCAAGTATAAGCAGTTGTGTAATGATCAGACAGGATTTTCTTGCCTGACTTTCATGGGGTCAGATGGGTTTGTTGTCCAGAAATACCGTGAAATAGAGATATTTTTAGGGATATGGAAGCACCAAGACAGTACAAAATATTAGTCATTCATGTAACTTCCCTGCCAGAGTCGTAACAATCCTCTTTCCCAAAAGATCTCAATAGTTATTTGGAGGTTTCACCCAGCCTGCATACTCTGTTCCCCAAAAGAAGTTGAGAACATCTGTGAGCCTTTACAATACAGCTGACACCCTTTGTGTGTTTCTCGTTTGGAATAATAATAATGTCTTGGTTTTCCATGCCATGGAGAGCATGTTTTGCTAGGAGAGACTGGAACTACAGTCCAGGATTTATTTACACGGAAGTATCTCTCTGTTAATGCTCTTTCACCAGTTCTTCACAAAAACATGCATGCAATAGCTAGAGAGGTGTAGGCTAGATGCTAGAAGGCAGCATCAAATGTCTCTGTATTTTGTCTTTCCCTCTCCTGACTTCATCTCCTTGAAATCCTGGAGAGTGAAAGAACATGCCTGCCATTTGTGAATAAAGAAGCTAATATGAAGATCTTGGTGACTGTTATTTGTACAGAGGAATTCCAGTCCTTCTTGGAGTGATGACAGGGATGGAAATCTGACCGAGCTGGTTCTTCAGAATGAAATGAAGGTATGTATGATCTATCTAATGCTGTAATTCTCTCCTCTTTCACTGGGCCAGGGAGATACCATTGCCATGGTTCTGAAACCACAGTGAAAATGTTTTTGTCCTAATCCTTTCCTGTTTGCTCTGAATATGCAGAAAACTGCCATCCTTAATGCACGCTGGTTGCTCTCTACCGATTTGTGATGAAAGTCTGTGTCCTTAACGGGACACTGTTCATTGTGTATTACTAAGTCTGCACAATCTACGTCTTGTTTGAAAGCTGTCTCAATATATCACAGTAATTCATTATACAGAGCCTCTAAGATTAAATTCCTTCAATTTAATCAAAGGAAATTATTGTGCAGTCATCAAGTTACTAAGAAGATTTGATCACTGGTGACCTGGAGAGGTTTTTTTTATTGCCACAAAAATGTACTGCAATTAGAAATGCACCTGCATTGCAAGTGGTTGAATGAATTTTGCATCCAGGAACAGGAAAAAAATGCTGTTCTTTCTGAAGAAATTTACATATGAGAAAAATTAACCTGCTTAGTAAGTGAAGCAATTTCCTCTCCTGTTCTTTAAGATTGAGCAATTGACCAAAGACTGGACAAGAAGGTGGACAGACAGGAAAGCCATCATGGAAGAATACAGTGTGGACATCAACAAAGAAAAAGCTGGAGTAACAATAGATTCTAGTTTACCTCATCTAATGGCTATGGATGATGATATCCTCAGCACAGGAGTGGTGCTGTATCATCTCAGGGTGAGATAATTGTCACTTGTCCTATTTTTCCCTTGAATTTGAAAATGCTTGTATTCTTTGGAAATGGAGAGTGGTTAAGGTAGCATTACAACAACAGCTATCAAAAAGTAAAGGCACAACCCACGAGACACAAATAACAGGGTAAAAAAAGCAAAAAAGGATAAAAATAGAGGAGAAGAATTCATATATGGAATAAGAAGTTGACCTCTTATAAATGCATGTGCTATTTGGTAAGGTATCATTAGCAAAGCAAAATACTCAAATTAGACACTAGTGGTTTCTCCACAAAGCACGAGGACAGTTGTGTGTGTGCATGCATGTGTGTGTCAACTTAAAGGATGGTGCTTAAAGCATACCAGACACTCTGGTCCGGATTTTACCGGGTACTTGCATACCTGAGCCTGGAATGCTTGGATATGTGTAGATCAAAGATCGAAGTAAGCTTTAACAAGCACAAGCTCACTTTAGCAATGACTTCTGTACATTGCTCTTTTAACCCTACCAGGCCAGCCAAGTAGATTGCAGGTGTGTAGCTTGAATGCTATTTACTTGTGATCCCACTTGAGTGGCTGTTTTCCAGGATCAGGTAAAAATCCTGGCCTCATAGATACTTGTTTTGCTGTGTAGCTACTCATTTAAGGCAAAGTTTTCACCAAGAAACTTTCGAAACATCGTATGTCTATTACTCCATGTTGTGGCTTGTGATGTGCGCAGCTATGTCAAATAGTTTTAGGGGATTTTTATTTTTTTAATAAGTGGGTGTTAAGCTGGACTTTAACTTTTTAATGTTGTTTCAATGAATGGAAATTACTGAAATACTGATGCTGTTTCATGTAGAAGGAATGATGGATGGGCACCTCTAAAAATATGTTAAATATGATTGATAATCATGTATCTGTCTACTAATAAAATATTTTAATCTAAATCTAGGTTTTATGTTACTTGAGATAGTTTAGAGACACAGGAATTTTTTTTTCCCTGTTAAAAAGTTGCAACAAATACTTGAAACAGAAATCATGTTGTTCTTTATCATGTGGAAGGAGAAACCTTATTCATTTTTCTCATGCCAGCACAAAGAAATGGTATCAGGTGCAATTGTACCAGGTAATAATTAGGGACCAAGTAATAATGTCTAGTGTTGATCAACATGCAATTTGAACTACTCAACCCCGCTTAACATAAAATATTTATTACAAGTAATTGCTACTACTTAATAATGTTTTTCCATTATCTGCCATTTTGGAAACAGCTAATATTTTCACATACTAATTTTGACAACACCTAAGATAATTTAATTTTAATAGAGAAACCTAGTTTGAAGGATCACCTTCTGAATTCATTAGGGTCTCTCTGTCACACTAACATCTTTGTCCCCTCTTTCTTTGCTCCTAGATGCTGCCTTGTCTTTTGTTTGTGCTTTGCATCTTTTAGACTCTGGTGTCTATTACCTTCATCTGAACAGCAAGAAGGTAAAACGTTAGCAGTTTCTTACGTATTAGGGCTTCAACACATAACAGCACTTTACATTGTACTTCTCGAGAGAGGTCATGACAGCAGTTTTCAGATCATGTAAAATAAACATTGTGTTACTCTTTGTCTCTTGATATTCCATAGCATTAATTGCACTAATCAATGCTGTACCTGTGCTTAAAGAACCTTTCTTTCTTAGGTTCTGTTCTTTTTTTCTGGCTTTCATTAACAAAAACGTGTTTTCCCTATAATTTAACTGGCCTTTTTGCATAGCTTAAAAATATGGGATTTGTTTAAATGGTTTTAGAAAAAGATGTGCTTCACAAACTTTTTTGAATGTTGGAGTACTCTCAAAACTGAAGGGGGAAAGCAAGCTCACTCTTTTTCATTCTATAACGCGCCTTGAGAATTCTACCCTTAGTCAGAAAATACTGACAGAAGAGCTTAACAATGTCAAAGCACTTCAACAGATACGAAGATGCACCTTGATATGTTAAGGTGAAGTTGTGCAATCATGTAATCTGAATCAAGTCTTTCACTTTTCCAGGTAGAGTACTCAAGTTAGGAAAGAGTATAAATATTTAAAATATTAGCTCAGTAATAGCATTTGAAAAAATTAAATCAACATGGGTTATGGCAGTTTGGGGTTTTTTTTTCTTCTTTAGGTTGAGTTAGTTTGTTTGTGTTTTATCTGTACCCTTGCTCTTAGCTGCAATTTTTAATTGTACTTGAAGTCACCCAGAATCAGTCCACTAACTGTGATTCCATGAACCAATACTGGTGTAATATATTTTTCTGAATTAAATTGTATTACCAGAGGGTTATTTCAGCACATTCCAAAAAAGTTTCTTTTGGAGTTACGATAACTATTTCTTTGTTTAGTCAAGAAGATAATTGATAAAGAGGTCTTTTAGGAGTTGTTTTACTTCTCTTTGTATAAAATACGTGTTGCTAACTCACTTGATGGTGTAAAGGAGAGTCAAAGGCCGTACAGATCATGAGTTTTCTAGAAGTTGTGGTCAGGCCAGGTGGATATTTTGTGGTTGAGTCCACCGAACATTAAGCTGACATGCAACTTGGCAATTACTCCAAAGCAGGGGCACTGGACACAATACAACTTTCAGCCTCTCCAGCAAGGGAGTCTCAGCAGGGCTTGTAGCAGAGGGCTCGGTTAGTTGGTTCACGTCACTAAGCTCTGTGAAGAACTGAATGATAATAATTCCCTTTCCCTTCAATGCGCAAAACCACTGTGACATACCCATAGTTACCCATAACTGCGTCATCTTACACTAATGAACAGTGTCCCTTTTCCCAGTCTTCAGGCTTGCCATTACTTCTTTCTTTATCTTTAAATCTAGGTTATAATATGCTTGGAGCAGAAAGCATATTCAGTTTATTCTAATTAGCATACAAAAATCAAGTAGTTTAATGACCATAATTAATTTTAATATGACTGAAATAGTTGGTTTAGAGCGCATTCACTAATTAGTTTACAATAATCGAGTATAAAGTCTCCTCAGAGTTGGGAAATGATCTTGCTTTGTTTTCCTAAGGAAAAGACAGAACCAGTAATGGAGCATACTAGGCAGGTGGTAAATTAATTGCTTTTTTTGGTAGTTTTTTTCTCATAGTATTGACTAAATTACTCTGCTTTATTGATATGTGCATGGTACCGTAATAAGAATACTGTCTCCCTTCCATAATATGGTTTGAGTTTGCTTGTTCTGGAGACTTTTGATCCTAGGCAGTTCTTTTTTTAAGATTATTTATTCTTCAAGTTTGGGAATGTGCCCATATATCAAAATCGCCAAAAAGACTTTTTATAAAAGTCCCTTAAATTTTAGTAGTTAATTTGAAGAATTCATAATCTATGACAAAATTCTTTACAAAATAGGAATTCTGTTAGGTTTATATCTGAAAAGTCTAGTTAACTGAATAATCATTTTGCAGCTTCTTTCTTCCTGCATGGTTATTTATAAAACAAATTACCTCATTTCTGAAAACAAATCTCACCGTAAAAATTCACAGCATCAGAACGTGTGTTCATATTCAAAATATTTGTCTCAAGCACAGTCCAAAAATCATCCACTGAGGGTTACTTCATCTACTGGAGTCAAAATAGGAGAAGCTGACATAGCTGCAGGGTAAGAAGTAATTTCATTACTATGGGTGCAGCAGGCTGAAGTATTACAAAGGAGTAGGTAAAGTTTGCTTTAAACAATTCAGTCATTCAGAGATTATTTATTTCAGATATTTGCTAAGTTGCTGTACCAAAGCTATTTTTAGTTATTACATGTAATCCACATCCAGTAACTGACTTTTAAATGAGTTCTTTACTTGATTTAGGAAGGAACAACCAAAATTGGAAGAAGTGATTCAGACCAAGATCAAGACATTGGTAAGAGAATGATATTACAAATTATTTTATGATACAGTCAGGTCAAACCAGAAGGTTTACATTTGTCATGGGTAATAGCTAGATAATGTTTCTGTTTGTCAGCTTCCTTTATAGAAGGAGAAATAGAAGAAAATAATTGTTTAAGTTGGCTAAAATATTTCAGTTATTTCTTGGTTTTGTTTAAGAGGTCAAAAAGTCAATGCTCTTGACTTGAGAACTCTTCAGATTTTTCTTCCCACTTGTGAATTGCTAAACTAGAGTTTAAAAAAGTCCAACATCCAAATCTTGGTATGTTCTATCCTAAACGAGTGGCACAAGTGATCACTGAAAATGCTTTTCAACTGTACTTGGGCAGAGTATTTTAGAAATAAATTCCAAATGATTTAGAATATTTTCTATTTCTTTTCATTTCTGGTCTTAATTTTAACAGTAAATCTCAAGCTATACAAATTATGGTAGAGAGTTGAAACTTTATACTGAAATTGGAAACTGTGGACTCTCAGCTTTGGCTAGTTCTGCTAAGTTTGGTGAAGTTTGCATATTTTCTGGCAGTGGGTTAGTAAAACATGAAAAATAAATGCCATAATAACAATAAGAAAATTCAGCACAATAGAAGAATTTGCACATCAGCTCAGTAATCAGATAGTGTATAGTTTTCCAAAATAAGAAGTCTTTAAAAGAGCAATCTTCACTATTTTCAATCAAGTAAGTTTATTCTGTGATTGGGTACTTGGTTAGCAATCAAAGACGACAACTTAATCTTCCTGTTCTGCACATGACATAGTTCTCTGGGATATGACGTATGCAGTCATAGTGTCAAACAGTTTGTAACGCTTCATTCTGAGGAAAATAGTGCAAACCCAGCCCCTTCACAGCTGAGGTAAAACAAATCTATACATTGTAGTTTTGCAGGGACAGTGGATTGAAAGGGATCATTGTATGATAGACAACAACTGTGGGATTGTGACACTGCGACCGGTTCAGGGCGCACACTGCACTGTGAATGGATGTGAAGTCACTGGATCATGTCGTCTGTCGCAAGGTAAGGCTTGCTTTTTCTGTGAATGTTGTGTTATTGCAACTTACTGCTGGATTTAGAGACAGTGCAGATCTGAGAGATACACCTCTCAGTCTCCTACTGCTGCCTAGCATCACGAGGTTTGATCCATGGCTAGAGCTTCCAGACTGGGGCAAATAAATCAAATACCCCATAGGAAGTGAAATGAGGACATCGGTGACAATATTAAGGCCCATTTTGACAGCAAATGGTGAAAAAGGAAGACCTATAGTCAGAGACACTGTTGTGAAGAGTAGTGCAGACTGGCTGTAAGCCAGCTGACCACTGGCAGGGGTTTTTGGGAATTATGTAGTATGGTTGAAATGACCTCCAACTTTTTCACAGTGTGCTTAGATGGAGGGTACTAGCCACTAGTACTCTTTCTAGATACTTGGCAGTGATCTGAATTCTTAAAAAGACAGTGTAAAAACAAGTTTCCAGCAGTGGCTTGGTTATGGTTTTGATATGAAGTCACGCTGGTCTTTAATATGAACAGGGAATTTACTGTTATGTTGAGTTTGCAGAGATCTCCAAGATTAGTTTGCTTTGATGCTCTCATTACAGAATGATAACTCTGCAGTTCTATAGCGGCAAATTTTAAAAATAGTTCTATGCTCTGTAACAGTCAGAAAGCTGTTGGTCAGAGTATTTTCTTTTTTGACATACTATTCTCTAGTAGTTTGTATATGCTGTAGTCTGCATACTGGAGTTAAGAATGTGCTAACATTCTAGGGACCGGCTGTTTGATATCTCTGTAGATTTCTAATTAATTTTTTTTTTACAGGGGCCCTTGTTGTCCTTGGCAAGTCTCATAAGTTTAGATTCAATCACCCAGCAGAAGCTGCTATCTTAAGACAAAGAAGATCAGTAAGTTCTAAAACTGTATTTTTCTCTCCTAATTCTTCATTGATTTTTGTAATTATTTTCTCTCTTAAAAGCAAGACTGATACAGATATTTCTTCTCATCATCATATGCACTTGTTTAATTTCCTCCATCTAATGGTCTGTAATGACACTAAACCTTTTGTGGGAGGACACTAGTGCTTCTTTCAGATGTGCTTAGCAAAAGATAATGCAGATCCCGTGAATAATTTAGTGTGTCCTATTTCTAGTCAGGACTACAGCAGGACTGAAACAGAAAGGCAGAATTCTGTAATGAAAAGACCAGTTAACCATCTTTTCACATCTCATAATTTTCTGAATTATCTTCTTTCTCGCCTTTCACCATCCCAAATGAGGTATTCTAGAAGAAGTGGAAAATTCATGGGATTAGGTGCTTAAGTATTGTTGACTCTGAAGTGACTTAATTGTTACATATATAAGGCATAGATATTTCTCGGTATGTTACTCTCAGGAACTTAACTACAGCAAGATATTATTTGATCAGCCAGTTTCCAAAAAAATAGGTAATTCTTAAAATGACGGGCATATATAGCTAAAACCCCTAATTTAAAGAATGTAAATTTTCTGGTTTAGGACATAACCACATTTCAACTGATATTGGCAATAATCTACCTTTTAAAGCAGATTTTCATATAGTGACATTTTATGCTTTCTGCTCAACTCTTGTACTCACTTCTGTTGTTGAGATAAGTGCCTTGTCTTCCATTTGTTTTCATTCTTAGCTTCTTTATTAATGAAACATACAGTGCATTAAAACCAAGCTGCAAGAAGAGGTGTACTCAGTAACAAATGTTTAGCAATTTTGCAAATTATCAAAGACTAAGCAGAAGTGTAAGTGAGATTATAAACTCACATGGGAGGTATTCTGCAGCATTGCACACAGTAGTTAGCAACGGCAGTATTAATGATAACTAGGAAGTTCCTGGGTTGCTGTGATATTTTTCCTTCCTGTTCTCGTGTTGTGTGTTTTGTAGATTAATGAAACCCCACCCATTCCAAGTTGCGGAGCTTTGGACTGGCTCAACTTGGACGGAAGTTGCACCCATTGTCCTCACTATATCTTTTCTTCTCTCAACAAGTAAGTTTAAAACAAACAAACAGTTTCTCATGTGGGATGATGTCTGAGACCAAGACTTGGTTCAGACAAAAGTAAGTTGTATACAGAATAGGTCCCATCATGTTTTCAAGTGATCAAATAAAAGTGTCCAGGAAAATGCACTGGCCAACTGACTAATATAGAGTGTTATGATATCCAAGCAACAAACCTGAAAAATTATGTATTGATGCCCCATGAATATTGGTGCACAATCAAGAAAGTGCCTTGAGTGAAACTGTCAGACAGCCTTAATTCAGTTCACTTGCACATCTGCATTACAGAAGTTTTGATTTATGACTAATCCATAATTTTCACAGTATTCTTACTTCGGTGCACAGAACGGACTTTGCTAGATAAGATCTAGCCAAAGTAATTATTACCAATTCAGTTTCCCTGCTAATTTGTTGTGGAAAACAGAAGGTTTGTTTGTTCATAAATTCCCTTTAGTTCAAGCCCTCATTGAGCCCTTCACCTCAGTTGTGATTCTCTCTTTTTTTAAAACTGAGCAGTAAATAAGGCATAGACTGCTTCCGGAGGGTTGAAGGGCTGCACATCCCTACAGTGTCCAGTGTGTGCTTTTCATGGCAGAGGCTTTCTGAAAGGGAAAAGGTTGGTGTGGTGAAGACGGTGATTAATATGTACCAGGAAAATGAATTAAGATACTTCCCGTGTTTCAGTTCATAACACCGAAAACAGAGTATCACAGGTTTAAATGTAATCGCGTTCTTTCTCTTTTTTAATTCCTCTCAGCCTGGCACATTCAATTGACCCGTTTAAGGCAAGAAACAGCCATCTTCTCATTCATAGCTACTGATAGTTCTGCTTCTTGCTAGAGTGTTTTTGGTGTGGTAACATACTGGGAATCTTTTATCTCGTTCTAGAGGAAGCATCTCATCTTGTTTTTATGAGCATAAAATGTTGTCTCTGTTTTGAACATCTCTTCATACTTCTCGTCAGGTGGCTTGCATCCCACCTTGGATAGTGTGTTCCTGTGTGTTGTCTTTAACGTATCTAATCTCTGCATTTGCTTTTCACTTGCTGCAGTGATACCTGTCTATGCAAGGTGGTATTTAATTTTGTTTCTTTACTGGGGTTCATTGTACACATCACTGTTGTTATTTTCACTGTAAAAATTACAAAGAATTTAAAAATAAGGGTTTGTCTAATGACCTTCAAAAGTAGATACCAAGTTGCTCTTAACATGGTATAAACATCAGAGGTGGAGCTTTTGTCACAGAAATTTGTTGATGGTCCTAGAAAAACCTGCAGAAATCCCAAAGCATTGTGAACAGTTTAGCGCAGAATTGCACTTGGTTTTCCCCTTTTTAACCTGACAAAAATGAAGAACATTTCTGATTTATTTCTTTTAGACCATGTTCAGGTAGCAGATTTCTTTGTGTTGATTGATTTTTTTAATCACTTGGATAGGACTATGCACACTACCTTGCTTAACATTACCCTCATAGTAACCTAAATGGTTACTTCAGTGAAAATGAAAAACATGGTATTGTATTTGCTTGATTTTTATGAATGCCCAACTCTTATGGAAATAAGCTATAAACTCTGCCTAATTTTAGTTGTCTTTCACCTTACATAACCCAGTGGTATTTTTTTCCTCTTGAATAGTTTTTTGGGAAAAGTAAACTGAATTGGTCCAGTCAGCCTTCCTTTACAGTAACCAGTAAGTCTGTGTTTCTGTCCAGATAAATAGTTTTGCTCATGGAGGGAGTTATGATTGAGACATCTAGCCTAAGTTCTGTAATATGAGAATAAAATGAAATATATGTGATCTTTCAAATGTCCAGCTTTTGTGAAGAACAGTCAATGTCAAGTACTAGAAAGTGTATCTGAGGCACTTTGCAAACGGTAATACAGGACTAAGTGGACTACAGGGAGTGCTTCTTTGCTCGTCAGTAAAAAGTCCACCTAGTGCAGGGTCTTGTCTCTGTCAGAAAGAGATGTTTAGAGGAAAATATAAGAACCGGGTGCAAGCGCCCTCTCTCTCTGCCTCCCCCCACCCCTCTGGATAGTTCTTGATGCTCTCCCAGCTGCTAGTAATCTGCATCTTAGAGTCTTCCTCTACTGAAAATTAGAGTAGCATCTCTGTGTATAACAGGCTTCAGTGAAGTTTCCTTGCCTTCTTTTTGAACATCTATATGATTTAAATTTTTTTTTATTTTTACAGTCAAAAATTTAGAAACTGTAAAGAAAACAAATGTTCTTCTGAACTAAGGTAAGAATATTAGTGTATCTGAATCATGCTGAATTTTTTGGCCCCTCTAGCTTTGCGTTTCCCCTGTGCTACACTGATTTCCTCTAGAAGAGATACAAACTAGGCTTTAAGCTTTAGTTTGAGTTTATAATATTGAAACAAGAATCTGATTGTGCAGCTAAGTTATAGGCAAGTCTCTGCAACATGTTCCTTCTTCATGCTTGTTCTTGTGCAAATGGTTTGCACCTTTGTTGTGTATGTAGCCTATATTTTAAAGCCATGACTAGAGCGGGGTATATGCTAAAGCTGACACCAATTTAGAATATCTAAGAACCTTAAAATATATTAAATTTTATGTCAGCGGTAGGTACTGTGAATACTCATTAGTATATTGAAAAATCCTTGGACAAATTGAGTTCTCTTCTGGTGAGAAGAAAATGGCTTTATGGAAGAGCCCAAGAAGGAAGTCCTAGCATAGAACATGGTTCATTCATGCAAGAAGCACAACTGCATACAAAAATAATTCAGAAATTGTTGGGCTTCCTCTTCAATCAGGAACTGATAGTACTTTGTTTTCTTCTAGATTTTTTATTTCAGAACACATGAACATATTTAATATGGTAATGATTACTTACATTCTTATCTCCAATGCTGTTCATTTTTCTCATCTGCTTTTCATGTGTTGATTACCAGTTTAACCTCTAATTGTATGTTAAAACATTTTGAGAAATGAGAAGGAAAACAAGTTTCTACCATTGCATTCAAATATTAAAACTTTAGGCATGAAACTTTCCTTTGAAAAGGGGTGTGATACTCTTACTTGGCTGCTTGCTCATACACCCTACTCAGAAGAGCCCCAGCACTTCCAGCTTCTGATGTTTGTTGTCAGCCAAACACAAAAAGCTTGTGACTGGCATCAGTCATCATGTGATAGCACTCGCACAAGTAGATAATGAAGTTCTTACTCCTGTCATTGCCTTAATACCATACTGCATATAAATATAAACACTGATTTTGTTCTCTTGCTGGTTTGAAATAAAACCAGGAGTTGTTCTGTTAGAACAACTGTTCTAGTATAGCAGTACACAGAATTAATTGTAGCTGCTTGGAACATGTTTGAGGTCTCTTTCCTTGAAAATACCAACATTGTTAAACCAGAAAAGAGAAAAAAATCATCTTATAGGAATGTGTAAAATTCTGCTGAACTGGAAAGGACACAGTGCCTGTAGATAGGGCATCTGATGCTGGAGAACACAACAGAGTTATTATTTTAATGTGGTGTAGTTAACATGTCCAACTAATATTTGTAAAAATAATACGCTGAGTTCTTACTAACAGCTTTCACTTGAGAAATTCAAAGTACTCTTTGTTGAAGAGTTGAAGAAATCTTTTCCATTTTTAAAAGATCCCACTAATATTTCATTTCACAGAGAAAAGGACCATGTCAATTGCAGCAACTCTACAGCTTACAGCAGGATCGTGTGTAGTGGGTTAGCAGGAGAACTGATTCTGTATATAACTGAAATCATAAGGGGGAAACCTGTGATAGATTGGAGTTCCAGCTGAACTGGAATTTAGCAAGGCAGTGGTGACCTTTACTGGAACGTGGGGCTGTGTCTTGTGCCTGTGACTCCTTGCCAAAAAGACGCCTGTTTTAGAAGTATATTTAAAGGGCTGCCTTAAATATGTTGTTGCCTTACTGTTGTTTTGGGGGCTTAGGCAAAGAAAAGAAAATGAGATTTTGCATGGAAAGGCTGAAAAGAAAACCCCAACAAAATAAAATGCACGGGTGTACCTTTTCTGTAAGCAAAGCAGCTAATCAGAAATCCAAATGATATTTTACCTGATGGTAACTTCCGTGAAGGGGATTACTCTGTGCCTGGCTTTCCAAAGATCCCTTATTTCTGAAGGTTCTGGCTCTGCTGGCCGATTTGGCTGATTTCTGGTTCCCACCTCCTGCCCGTCACCCCCCAGCTTTGGCTTTGAATTTCTGAGTGTCATTGCTTCAGGAGGCTGGAGGAGGTGATAACGCAAGGTCCTCGTGTCTCCTTCCTCACACCTCCCTTTGCTTTAGGGAGGAGAAGGGAGAGGTTTGAGCCTCTGCGCTAAGCAGAAGCAGATGCACGATCCCGAGCAGCTGCGTAGTGCCTGCTACTGCGTGATGCTCCAAGGCCCTGCGGGAAGAGACCCGGATTGGACGCAGCGGGAGGGGGAGGATGGAGCGGGAGTGGATGTATATCAGTGGATAGGCTTGTAACCCTGCCTTCTGATTGCTCTCACTGCTGGGACTTGCAAGGGTGCAAAATGCCTTTCCAACATTTTTTCTTCTGCTTTATTATTAACTCTTTTTCCTCTGGAGAAAATAATTTGCAAAAGAAAAATGGACTGGAACACTAGGCAGACGGAAGGATGGTGATGCTAACCTGACTGATACTTTCTTTGGGAGAATTGGCAAATTTCAGCTTTTAGTAACTGTTTATTTTCACTTTAGCTTTTCTGTGAGCCTTAAGATTTTGTGGCAGAAGGCATTCAGCCTCACCAGAGAGCTATTGCTGCCATAGTTACTGAAAACTGCATTATGCTGTTGCAGCCGCCAGCCTCTGCATCAGCAGAAGTGTTTGGGGAAGAGGGGAGGAGAATTGCACAATAGGATCCCGGAGAGCTGATGACAAAACAGGCTGGAAAAAATGTGCGTTTACAGATGGGCCATTTAGCATGCGTCGTGCAAACTTTGTGGAGAGAAAAATGAGATGGAAAAACAATACGGCAGCATTGGTATAATATGAAAAATTTTCTCAGTAATTTGTGATTACCTCTAGTTTAAGGTTGGTGTCTTTCTGTTGTTGTAATTTTACTCACTGTTTTTAAAGGTTTATTTGGAGGAGGGGTAGCTGTTGACACTTCTTGCTGTATTTGGTACACCTAGAAATCTGCATGCTTTTATGAAATCCTGTGCAGGGTTGCTTTTTTTTAGTGTGCTGTATGCCAGAGTATGCCAGCCCTGTGAAACCAAGATCTTTTGTATGTCTTGATACCTACAGAAATGGAGCTGTTTGTCTTACGTTTGTCCTGAGGTTATATTATTTCCTGTTAGAACTATACCAAGTGTAGATTGCTTGTATGGGAAGGCAGAAATACAAGCAATAGCAGAAATTAGTCTGTGCTTGATTCCTAGTATCTCATAGTATTCCATATTTCAAGTCTAAGTTTAACAGTACCTCTGATTTAAGGTGTTTAACTAAATGAGTGATCTCATCTACTCGTTCCAGAATATGGTTAATTGGGTTGATACTTGTTTTTAGTTTAATTATTCAAATATGTATTACACAAACTGTTCTTTAAATTGTCTGTTGGGTGGTTTAGCTATGAAGTGTGTGTGAATCTGTTGTTTTCTTTCTGGGCCATCATTTTTTAGTTTAGTTTGTTGTACTATTTCCACAAACCAGCAAGAGCGTGTTGATGTGACATAGCATGTTTGAAGGTAGAAAGCGAGCATTCTTACGTCATGTTCTTGGTTTCAGCAGTTTCTGTGAGAGACAGGTCTCTGTATCCCAAAGCAGCCAGTCATTTTGCTCTTACAGTCAGTAATCTCATGGCCAGAGGAAAAACATCTTCTGTGTTTCTTGCCTTTCATCAGGCATACCTGTGTTATGTAAGTGGCTCTGCATGAATTCTCATTATCTTTTTGTTCCACTTGAGAAAACCATCTTTAAGAAGCCACTTCATAAGGTGTTTCATGTTCAATCTCTGTATTCAGACCTGTCTTTACTGCCCTGCCTGTTTTGCACTATTAAAAATTAGAAGATGAAGCAGAGGCCCTGTAATCACAGCAGAACTGCAATTCATATATATACCTTCAGCAACAGTTTTTTATTACAGAAACTTTAACCTTAGAGAGAGAGAATCGTACCAGCTAGCTACCTCACCAGAACAAAAGCAGTAATAATACTGTAATGGTTGCTGTGATGCATTCGTTTCTTTAGGGGTTAAAGTGAAGTGTGTGTATGCCTCTGTACTCTGCCTTTTTGGGGTGTAGTCATAGTATGGAGCTCTGATTATTAACATCAGTTTGGCCTGCATCATGTTCTGCTCTGTGTGCAAACACACACGCCTGTTGGAAATGATCTTACAGTTTCACGTTAGTTCAGCAAAAAGCTATTACCACACACATGAGGGAATGCTCTAATGCTGCTGAGAACAGCAAACAACACACTTCTATGTGCATTGTTGGCATTGCTTATTCTCTGATACTTCATGGCGGGGTGGGGTGGTTCAGCATTGTTGGAAAGCATGAGAAGAGCTTGTGACCCTCTCCCAGCTGTAAACTGATGTTACCTAACCACCCCTGCAAGCACTGTGAGGTCATTGAATTGAAATGCAACACTGAGTTGTTTCATGTACTTAAATGTTCTGGGTTTCAATCTGTAAACAGTTTGAACATTGATAGGTCAATTTTATGGAAGGGATGGCTGAGAGCTTAAAGTCATGGTTAGGAAGAATATAAGGCATTTTGTAAGAGGAATTTTATTTTATCTATTTTAGTAAACAGTTGCAGAACAAGAATTCTTTGCTATTTTACTATCATGCTCCACTTTTCAGTCTTATTGGCAATTATTTACTCAATTTCCTCAATCTCATAGAAAATGATGCTAATAATGATAAATGAATAGAAATCAGCTCTTCTGATGCCTGACTTTCTGATATTTGATAATGTTAATGGATCCTCATCACTCCTCTTGGATGAACGTACTTTGCTTCTTTCACATGTGTCTCAGACTAAGTGACTTGACCAAGGTCATGCAATTGTCCGGTAACAAATTTAGACTCACATTTTTCAACCACCATAAGAATCAGAGGTTTTATATGTCTGTTAGCAAAACAGGTTAAAGACTACCCCATCATCAGAGTATGTGCCATTAAGGTTTATTATTTTTAAAGTATCAGCAAGAAGAAGCTTCAGCTGACGTCAGGGCTCTGTTAGGTGTAGTGCACAGCCATCCAGAAGCAGTCCTTACCCTAAAGACCTTGCAGCCCAAGTACATGGAAGCACAGAGGTGATGGAACTGCTCCAAAATCAGAGAGGTTTTGTTTCAGATCAGTACTTTAACCTCCAGATTATATGGCAGCTCCATTACATTTCCCTTGGAAAATATGGAAGATAACCTGGAAGGCACATCCAGGGAAAGCCTCCCTCAGAGTTATCATTAAAACCATAGGAGCTTTTCCTAAACAACATCCTTCTGCTTTAACACTGTGTTCAAAAAGTGATCCTTCTTTAGTTAACCAGTCTAGCTTTAACCTCTGAGTTTGACCCAGTAGCTGGTGGCATTACAAATACCTTAACAGCTGGAGATTTGTGATAGCCATACGAGCTTTTCAGTGCTGCAGCGAAGTGTCAGTTCAAACCTACTTCAGCTGAATGAGAAATGAGGCATTCCACTCCTGCATCCTGGGGATCAATTAGAGTTTATCCAAGAGGAAAAAAACTACAAATCACAGATTGTTCGCATCTTTGTAGTCAAGCCAAGGACAAAGAGATCTTGGAGTTGCCTGTTCTTATAATTTGTTCCCGTGGGTCCCAAACAGACACAAACAGTTTAGCAGATGACAGTAACAAAGCCTGTACTCGTTAGCTCCTGTTTGCACCATGCCGAGCAACGGAACAGGAGATGTTCCTTTTCAGTTATTCTCTCCAGCATTACACTTACATAAACGTTAAAACCAAACTGCATTCTGTTTTCCTCAGGTGAGTGAAAGAGAATCACAGTAATATTGTAAATGATTGAGAATCTTAAGGATTTTATGTAGTGAGGCTTCCCCACTGCTTCTTAAGGAAGTGAAATGTATGTTCCATGTAAAGGTACTCCAGAAGATCTGTAGACTTTGGCTGCTTAATTGTTTCATCTGTTTTGTCTGCTAATCTGACACTCAGAATCAAAGTTGTTGCTGTTGAAATGGTTGCATTGAACACATGCTTACAGTTCTAAACAGCGATGTTAAATCAGTTCCTATGTAGCCAAGGTCAAATGCTCGTTTCATACAGGTGACCCTGTATTGGTAATGATTTTACAAACAACATGATGTTTCCAAAGCATTCCCTTTGAAATTATATTTTTGTTTTCTTTTGACCTTCAGGGACTCTTTAGAGTTTTGATACCTTTACTCTCTTTAAAGTGTAATAAATACATCATTATAATACATACATAATTTACTTTGTTAGCAAAATATACTTTGAAAAATTTCAAGACTTAAAGATTTAATTTTCTGAGGTTACATATAATAAAGTGGAGTTTAGAAACAAAACAATGGGCAAATCACCTTTATATAACTTTAAGAAGTTTTGATTATTATGTATGGACAGGTTGAATATACGTTCCTTTCAGAGGGTTAATGTATTTTGAATATTATCATGGATCATGCTAAGAATAGATACTATTTTGATTGTTACTCTGTGTGTGTATGTGTGTGCAAAATTTTGGCATGCAGTCAGGACCCAAACGTCTTGGAGGGGGCTGTAAGGCAGTTTTTCATGGGTTAGTCACTTTTCAGATCACAATTCTGTTCCAGATATAGAAGCAGTAACCTAATACAGTTGCGTCCAACAGAGAATTGGGTGATCAAGTTCTTTTCTTGGTACTGCCAGAGACTGTCAGTGTAATCTCAACGATGCCCATAACCCTTTCTAGGTTGGAGTTTGCCATTTTTGTAGAGGACTTTGAAGTATTTAGATGACACATATCCTATATAGTGGTTATAAAATCTTGTAACATATAAACAACCACCCTCCCCAGTTTCATTTCTGGAAGATGTACAGCAAAATGAAAAGTGACAATATTTTTAAATTTCTTTTTACTATTGTCTTTCCAGTGATGACATTTTTGCCTTCACCACAAGAGCTTTCATGTTTGCTGGCATTGATGATACTTACAGGGTTGTAGCCTGCTGAGACATGCATATACGCAGCTACTTTACCATCACAAGTTTTTGTTACAATGCACCCTTATTGAACAAAACAGTATCTTGAATGCTGTCTGTCTTTCTTTCGTAAGATGACTTGTTTTATTACAATTGTTTGGCATTTGTTTCTGGTTTAAATTCACTGTCAACATTTCTAACAGCAGAGAAATAGATGCTGTGCATGAAGAGTACAAGCAGAAACTGAGAGACCAGGAAGCTTTCCACAGAAAACAAATTCAACGGCAGCAGCTCTATGTTGAGGGTTTAAAGCAGCAGATCCTGAGAGGACAGATCAAAGCAAAGCTGGAACTAGAAAATGACCAAGAACTTATCAACCAGCAGATCCAAGAAGGTGAGTACCTGCCTTTTCCCCTCTCTCACTTCCTTTCTGTTGCAGTATTCTTTCATCCTTTTGATGTTTTAGTCCTAGTTATGCTTTGTATTATGGGTGGAACTTTGATTATGGCTTATTATTAGTTTTCTCTTATAATTGCCTTTCTCTTGAGAGCAGTTATTAAGTTTTGAGTAACAGGACTAAAGGGCCTCCTTTGCAGTGTACCAGCAGCCCTGTTTGATTAGCTCTGCAGGTCACGGCTGGGAGAGACAGCACCAGCATGCTACTCACTTGTGGCACTGAGCCTCATCTCCCAAGCTGCTTCCCATCGTGCCTCCCTTCAGCTTTGCTCTGCTCATTATCTGTAGTGCAACTCTACCACGTTGCAATGCAGACTGAGTCTGCTATTGTGTTTTAAGTTTTTATTGCGCTATACCCATGCTTCATCCAATGAGTTGTTCTGGGAGATCGAAATCAAGGTGCATGTGGTAGTTCCTACGATAAGCTTTCAGGGGAAACTGCTCTAACAACAGGATGCAATAGGAACCAAGAAATGCTTCCAAGACAGTGACATGTGTCGGTTGAGGTACTCTTTTTACGCATTTCACTGATGATGTCATTTGTAACAATATAGACCATTTTCATGTGCTTTTAATGAATTTCACTCATTAGGAAACATAGGGCCGTGGCATAAGACCATAGCTCAGACTGAATTTTCTATGGTTGCTATGTGAGTTTTAAACAATCAAAACAATGAGAACACATTTGAGAAGTAGGTGGGACACTGAAGTTCAGAGCTAAAATCTCAGCCTCCGTTAAGGGAAAGATAGTTTCAATGGTTTTTATCTAGTCAATACTTCTACACACTCCAAACCTTTTGTAGTATGAAGAAAAGATTATGAAAATATTCAATGATAGCAACTGAAGTGCAACAAATTAAGATTAAAAATAAGATGCGGGCTTTATTTACCCTGAAGATGATTAACTAGTGGAATTGCGTTCTCCACTGCTGAATTTGTTTTAAAGCAAAACTGGATTAAAAACAGAGAGGCATGCTTTGGTTCAAATAGGAGTTATTTCTAGGAAGTTCTGTAGCATTATGCAAGAGTACCAAAGGCTAGATCTGTTACCAGATTTTGAACGGCAAATAGCTATGTCAGAAAGGGGACCCACAGCGTTTTTGGAGAAGTATGTTTTAGTGTCAGTGGCTCCTGGTGCCCAGAGGTGCTGCTTTGCATGCTGGCAGACTTATTCAGCAAGATGTCTTGGTGGGGTTGGGCTGCCCCCTAACGAGTTCATAGACTGATTTGGGAACATTTTAAACCTTGAGATGTTTTTGACCACTGAAATTGGGCAGTTACAGTGTTCTCTAGTTCATCTTCTAATGAATGATTTGATCCAGGTTTCTTGACAAGCAAAGTATGCCTATTACAAAAGCACCGTTCCCACTTAGCAAAACCTGCTATTGGTTCCTGGAAGAAGAAAACGTCTATGGGTTTTTGGAAGCTTCTCAGAATCACACTTATGCAGTCTGCTATCTTGTAAATATGCCAGGCACAATGAAGGGATTAAAAGGAAATTGTGGTGATGGGATGTAGCAAAAATGGACTTAGGATATGTAGATAGTATGGCAAACTAGGGAAGTTCCCCCCCTAAATCTTTATTTTCTGACTCTGTAGACTTGTTCTCTGCTTCCATCTAGTTCTGCTGTTTTCACTGCATTCGTGCAAAGCTTAGCCAGGCAGGTAGTTTCTGCCAGTCAAATACAATTCTTCACTTGGCAGCCCACCAAAGTTCTCCACCTTTTCTGCGCCCTCTGTGTCTCAGCTCCTGACAGAGGCAAGTTTGTGAGCAGAAATTAATTAGTACCTTAGAGCTTGCAGCTCTGTTGCAGGGACACTTATCTGCCAGATATTCTGCTTGCTAGAAACATGCTAAAAAGGACAGATGTGGAAATTAAAAGTTGAGAAAAAAACATTCTATGTGAAGATTAAAAATTTTATCAAGGAAGATTAAGTACAATAATGACTAAAGTGCTTCCCTTTTATTCACAGAGTAACCACAGAGTTAGAATTCCTGCTTATGTGCATGTGCTATGTGTCGAGCTGCCAACATAAATAGGACAGAAGACTCATTGTGGTAGGGATAACTAATGAAGCAAGTTTAACAAGATCAGTAGTCACCAAGCAAGTGATGCTGTGATAATGCCTTTACACCAATGACTTCTTACATTAGGGAAGCTTCCACAGCCCAAAATTATTCTCTTGCAGCTCAGAGCTGTGGGTAGCCCTCATTCATCACATCAGACTCAAATATCTTTTAATACCTAACCCCCTGAATAAGCAACGAAAGGTTGCTTATTCAGTAAAGGACTGCAGACTGAAGGTAAGCCCAGCCAAAAAAAAATGTTGCTGCTAGTAAGACAGGAGTGCTTTGAAAAGCTTTGTTCCTTTGAGGATTGCTCTACTTGTCAAGGAATCTTGCCTGTGATTTTTACATCACTTTTTCAGCTAAAGGTATTTTTTTGTTTGCTTTATGCAGACGAGTACGTATATAGCAGCATAAAAATGACAAACTCTGCTTTGTTAAGAGAACGTGTCCAAGCTATCAGACACAGTCTGGTAGTGGTGATCTCAATAATCCCTTATTTTATTACAGTTCATCATAGCTCAGATTAAAGCCAGTGCACTCTGAAAAACCTCTAAGCACACCCTCTTCCAGGGATAAAAACAAATCAGCCTGGTGTTCTGCGTTCTCTACTGCTTCCCCATTAACCGCAAAGATCAGGTTCTGAATATTTAGAGAATACCAAGTGTGTAAGCAGAGGTAACATATTTTATTATCAAATGAGGTTAAATAGTTTGTGAGCATATTTAGTATTTGTGAAATATGGAGGACGTTAACAAAAGCAGAGAAGCTAACTCTCTTTGTGCACTGGAGTGGTGATTTTATGAAAAATATGCATTGACTGGTGGTATGAGCTTTTCTTTTTTGAATTATGTTCATCCTGATAGCTACAGGTTGTGTTGGCTTCACCTGCATCCTTGCCATGAAAGTATTTGATTTATTTCAAGTACCTTACATGTTGAAGTGCTCACGTACAAGATGTATGGGCCTCCATCCTATATTTTGGCAAGTGCTTGTTGGAGCAGCCATAGTTACAACAGGTGGTAAATTTGTGATTGCTCCTCTACCTCAGCCACGTGCAACACAGGGTTTGTGTTGCTTGGGCAGTTTCTATCTGATGGGTTTAGAGAGGCTGGCAGAACTGTCTGGCAGGTACCTACACAGTGGCTTCCCCATAGCCTTGTCCATGTTTAGCCTGTATCTGAGACTAAACTACAGCAGTTGCTCTATCACCCACTGACCCCTACCCAGCAGAGAAGGGGGAATCAGAAAAAGCAGAGGAGACCCATGGGCTGAAATGAAAATGGATTTAATTAAACAGCAAAACTAATCCAAATGCCAATATAAAGTATACAAAGTTCTACTCAGCCCAGCAAATGTACAGTGGTCACAATAAATGGGAAGGCAGTCCTCAGGAGCAGAATGGTAAGCAAGCACCCCTCCAGGAACAGGGAGAAGAAAGAAGATAAGACCTCCTCCTCCTCAGCAAACCTCTTCCTTTATAATGAGCGTGACATTCGTGGTATTGGACACACCTGTGAGCCAACCTGAGTCAGCTGCCCTGGCTGACTTAAAACCGATAAGGGCCTGCAGACTATGGCTGGTCTATGGTTCTGTCCCACTGAAACCAGGACACCTTGTCTTCCACCCACTCTGAAGGTTGCTATGCCTTTCCGCAGGACTGGTAGCTGCCCCTGCAAATAAGGCATGTCCCAACTGGGCCGTAGAGAGGTCTAGCTTCAGGCTTACTGAACTTGCCACCGATAAGGGTGAGCACAAAAATTGCCATTTCCTGTGCTTTCCCTCATTTTCAGCATGCCTAGGTAAGTGAGAGAAAATACTTTGCAGGTGTTTTTTATTGGTTCAGTTAAGTTAAGGAGGAAAGGATAGGAGGAAAAGGCACACACATATTTTTTTTTAATAGTTGTAAAACACTCAAATGCTGTGATGAGAACTCAGTAACATTTTAAGATTGCACAAGTGCTTATTTTTTCACTTGAAATGTAGGAATTCATTAGCCAAATGCTCATTAGTGTGTACGTGAAATTCCATTTGTTACATTAAGATTCTGTTTAGCTCTGTAAAACTTCCTCTTCTAGTTCCCTTGTTGACTCTGCCCTCAATGCACATACATGCTTTCCCTAAGTAACACATACAGAGTATAACATGTGACTTCAGAATAATTAAAGCAGAAGCAGTAGCATATTTCACTGTATAAAGCTAATGAAGTCATTTTCCCTACTGTGAATGTATACGCTGTGTCCGAAAAGTGCACAGAATTGAACTCAGGCCGTTCAATGCTTCCACTTTTTAACAACAACAACAAACTTGAGGTGATGTTTGAGTGTTATCTTTGAAAAATTGAAATGTTTTCTACTTTTTGCTTACAAACAAGGTCTTACCCACCAGTCTCCTTAGCTGTATCAGCCAAGCCCCTGCTTATATCTTGCTGTTGTTACCTGAGTCCTTATCCCAGTGGAAAGGCCATCATTTATCAATAAAGTGCAGCAATGATAACGTTTTTCTATAAATGGTTTGTCACAACTCTGTTCTACGTGCATAGAAATTCTGTCCTCAAATGAGCTCTCAAGGGTGATTAATTTAGAAACCAGATAGTAACGAACGACGTTTTTACTTTCTTTCAATCATTGTTTTGTTTACAGACCAGCAGTGGCTTATAAATGAGAATAAACGACTGGCTGCCCTTCAGCAACAGCAAAGGGAGTTTGCAGTGCAAACAGAGTCTACGCTGTATGCAGAGGCTGAGGTGCAGAGTACCATTGGTCTGAAAATCTGCCCTTCCCTGCTACAGCAGAACAAGAAGAGACTGGTGCAGCTGGAGCTCTTGCGGAGATACACCTTGAAAAAGGCAGAAAGAAACATAAGACGGAAAAAGGTCAAATTCCAGCTGGAAAGGATAGTCAAGAAGCAGAAGTTGTTGGAAGCCAAGCAAAACCTAGAGCAACTGGAAACTAGCTGCTGGCTCCTTGAAGAGTGTGTGAAACAACTGCAACTCCTAAATGAAAATACTGCCGTGCAGTCCTCTTCAGAGCACCAACTGCAAAAGAGAAGGAGGTCATTGGGGTCAAGTTCCTTGCAGCACAGGCAGCATTCGTTTTGTAACCCACATCTGCCCCAGGTACCCAAGTAAGTTAACATCTGCCAATTCCTCTGCACTTCCAAACGTAATTTAAATTCAAGGTATTTTCAGTGGCCACCTGAAAGCCTTTAACTTATAATCTGGAAGGCATTTCAGTGTATTGAAACAATACGAAAATTTGCAATATCAGTGAACTTACTCTATTGTATGTCACAACTGGAAGTGTTTGTCCTTTTTCCTTCAATCTGTACAGTGCGTTCCCCGCTTAGCTCTTTGACGTGGTCTTTCACACTGATTTTTATATTCCCCTCTCAAGCCTTTCTGTACTTTTTGCCTCTTTGTGAACGCTTTTCAAAATGGCTTAACTCTTGTTCTTACCTTGTTCAAATCACTTTCTGCGTGATTTTATTTTGATTTAAGGTCAAACTCTTCCTTCAGAATATTTGCATCATTAGGGTGATCCTGGATTGGACTTTCAAGCTGGCCAGCCTTTCTCAAGCTAAATAACCATTTTTATACAATGCTAAAAAGCTAGGGTGCTAGGCATGGTCCTGGAGGCAGGAAATAACTAAACTCTGCTAAGTGGATTTCTGTGACTTCGAACTATCCTTTAGTTTTAATTAATGTTTGCAGCTACTTGAGCCTACAGAGACTAAATACCAAGCTACACCACACAGCATCAAGTTATTCCTTTGTGTTGCAGAACATAATTCAGGATATCTAGAGGACTGTATCATTATTGACAGAATTTAATTTTTTTTTTTATTCTCTGCTAGAATTTGCTTTTGAAAGGCATTAGACTGTTGCTCCATGTGTCGTTACTCTTAACTACAAGACATTACTGATGTGAAAGTGTTAAGGGCATTATTCAAGCAATAGCTGGGCTTTATGTCTTCTTTATTTTAACAGCTGTTTGTTGAAGAGGGAGACTGTCTCAAAGTTATCATCTACCTCATCAAATATCGATCAATGCTGTGAAGGCAGTACAAC
The DNA here is from genome assembly GCA_009769605.1 of Bucorvus abyssinicus. Taxonomy (NCBI): domain Eukaryota; kingdom Metazoa; phylum Chordata; class Aves; order Bucerotiformes; family Bucorvidae; genus Bucorvus; species Bucorvus abyssinicus. The sequence goes on along the minus strand of CM020042.1, from coordinate 17,019,787 downwards.
GAGGAGGTTGTCATCTATAGAATATCTTTACCGAAGAGGTAAAGATGTTTCTGGGAGGGATGACCTTAATGATGAAAAAGGGATCTCCTTTTCAGTCCAGAGGCAGCTAACCAATAAACAAAAAACATCTTCATTTGGAAATAAAAAAGGAATAGAAAAAGAATCTAATGATTCAGCTATCATGGCTTATATCAGTGAAAATTACCAAAAAACTGAAAAGTTTAATGATAACCCAGGGCAAGATGGATCTCAAAACCAGACCTCTAAAGGCTCCCCTTCTGATCTTTTTAAGATGATAGATGAGCCTGAAACCTTTATTACAGGGACAAGAATGACAAAAGCAAAGGTGCTAGGAGATGTAAGTCAGCCTGCAAGTAGCAATCTAGAACAAAGTAGAGCTCAGGTATCCAATAAAACGACTGAAATGGATATCAATGGAAAGGGCCACAAGACTTCTCCAGAAAACTTTCCTAAAGAAATGAAGAAAACAGTGTATGGAGACCCATCATCAGTGCATCTAAACCAAATAGGCAAGAACTGGAAGAGAAAGCTACACTCAGCCTTGCCAAGTCATGAGAAATCATCAGTGGAACAGCAAGAATTTCTGATGGTGGCAACATCAGTAGGAAATCTCACTAAGATGAACACACAGGCACCACTCTCTTACGCTGAAAAAAAGTGGCACAGTGCTGAGATGCTAAGTGCTGGGGTGTCCAAAACAGCCACAGATGTGCTGGGGAACTGGCAAGAGGATGATGAAAATGAGATTTCTGATACTGACAGTTCCTATTCTGTAGATTCGCTCTCTTGTGCTTATGCAAAAGCTTTCACAGAGAAACTGAAACAAGATTTTGACAGAGATGTATGTCTTGCCAACCCAGAAGATTCTGAGAGCGATGACAGTCAAATGTCACAAGACTCTCTGATAGAAAAAGAAAATAAAGCCAAAAAGCAAAATAAAATCCTATTTCACAAGTCAAAGGCCCACCGTGAGCCAGTTAAGCTTTACAAAAGCAGAACTGATCCCCATATTTCATCTTTGGTGACATCATATGGACCTTGCAAGAGACTGGGAAAGCCTGAAAGAAGCTTTTCTCTGGACAGTTTAGCTGATGGAGAAGAGATGCCAGCAGAAGATACAGTAGAAGAATCTAAATCTGATTCCTCTGATGAAGTTCCAGCAGAGATTTTTTGGAAGTTACAAACTCCTAGATCACCAACTATACAGACTGAGGAAGACCATGAGTCCAAGACCTGTGACAGAGATACAGAAGAGACAAATGATCTGAAGCTGAGCAGTTCCTTTTATTTGGACACTAAACCACAGCCTGCTTTCAGTAGTGCTTGTGATCAGTTGCTGAAGGGGACAAAAGTCTCCTTTGTAGAACAAGAAAGGTCTCTTGATAGAAGACCCTATTGCTCAAGTGGAAATCCTTTGCTTGCTACTGATGCTTGGTCTTCCTGTGACTCAAAGTTTGACATGAACAACCCCAGAATAACAGCATCTTCTTCCCATGGAAATTTGGAATTTCAAGAAACTCATCGGTGCTCTCTGAGCAAACCAGACCTTTGGCTGAAGAAAGATGATCTAAAGCAGTCAGCTGCTGAAGTTTCTTTTGTTTCTGGCTCTAAGCAGATACACAGCATTACTCATTTATCACATCATACAAATGAAATAAACACATTTTTCTCCTCTGATATATCAGAAGTACCGTTACCTGAAACAACAACAACTGCAAGCAGAATTTCTGAGAGTGGATCGTCAAATAAGAGTCTTAAGGGATGGACAAACTCTAATGAAAATTACTCCTTAGAATCTCAAGCTGTACTGTCTTCATTTGTTAGCTCAGTAGGACCAAGCTCCTCTTTTGTTCCTATTTCAGCAAAGCATGATTATTACGAACATTCGAGGTCGGATCACCCTGAACAAGAACAGCTGAATGAGATATCTACTTATAGGTCTACCTCTGAATGCACACAAACGTTCAGCTGTTTGGAAAGCACTTCCACCACAGACTGCTTGTCACTGGTACCTATGAAGGAGGAGGATTCTCTTCCCACAATTCATCCGGAGCTGCCAAAAGATCAGAATCTGAAAAAACCACCTTTTATTTCTGTGTTGCCTATGCAAATTTTGAAGCAGAGAAACGGCTGTGTAGATGCCGATTTAGGAGGTGATTTCTTCAGAACTTTTGAAAAAGATGACCTTGATGATCACTACAGTAACTTGATGACAAAATCAAGTATGATGGATTCAGGCAGCGAAAGTGCATCTGTCAGTGCACCTGCTGCTGAATCTTCTACACGACTTGCTCATAATATGACCTCAATACAGACATCTGCAGTAAAACAAGTCCAGTTTGGAGACGATGGGCAGCTTTTTTCAAGAAGGGAAATACCAACATATTGTGATGAAGGTTTCTTTCTCAGCAACTTAACAAACAAGAACTGCTCTCTAGTAAACAGTTACGAGCTTCAGACATTGGCTGGACAAGGAGCAGATTCACCTGTCACAGTAGGTTTCCTCAGATCTGGGGAGGGTGATTTGGAAACGATGCAAGAAATGGATTATAAACGAGTATCTGCAGAAGAAATAACAGGGGCAGATTTTTCCTCATGGAAGACAACATATCGATGTAACCCTTTAGTCGTTGCTCACAGTGCAAGTTATGACCAATCTGCAACACCAATAGAGATGTCTCAAAAAGAGATTATCTGTATGGAAACTAGCACAGATAGCTTGGCAGAGATTGTGCCAGAGGTGCCTTCATTCAGAGATAATGAAGAATACGAACCAAAGGATGAAGACTTGTCTTCACTGAATCATTATGAGTTCAAAGGCAAACCTGTTTCAAAAAATTATTCCCATGAACGTGCTCTAGCAGACGGTCGGGCAAGTTGCTTATCCCAACAAATTTCAGAAAGTCCTGCACTATGCATTGATAATATAAGAGAAGAAAGCAGTGAAAACAAAGAACACAGTATCTTGAATTCTCAGACTGTAGTTCAGAAAGAATTTTCATCCAGATATGAAAACTCAGTGGTAAATGAAATAAATTATCTCACAGTGAATGTAAATGGGAAAGACAGTGAGTCCTTCCCTGCTGCTATTTGTGAGAGCACAAACGGTTTTCTGCCAGAATCTGATTCAAGCATATTTTACAAAGCTTCAACAAAAGTTAATCTTTTTCAAAGTGCATCTGAGACTGAAAATTATGATAAACTATTGGACCACGTCACAATAGTGAAAGAAGATTGCAACGCTACATCTAATCTTACTGTGGAAGTCAGTGCCACAGAAAGTTGTTCTGACACACGTTCTGGCTGTCTTTGCACAACATGCTCTTCAAAATCAACAGCGCAGAAAAACAGTATGCATAAGACAACCAGCATTTCTGCAGAGTTTGATGCAACCAGTCTCTTGGAAATGGAAACACAGAACAAATCTTTACTTGAATCAAGAGAAGAGAAAGAAGCCTTTTCTGAAAGTGATTGTCCAGAGGGTATTTTGCTTGTTGAAGATGATGTAAACTCAGAGTCAGAAGGAGTATTTGAGTGCAACACAAATACATCAGCTACTGTTTCTCAAGAAGAGAGTCCAGGAATAAATAAAGAATCCAAGTTTTTAAGAAACCCAGAAGAAACTATGGTTCCTGCTCAGAATACAAAAGCAAACACTGATAAAGAAATAACAAACTTAATCAATAGTGCAGTCAACTTAGAAAAAAATGCTTTGGAAATTAAATCCGGACAGAGTGGAAGTTTACCTGACTACCCAGTAGCCAAAGTCCAAAGTGTAACTGAAGACAGGAGTGGAGAGGATTTAAAAGGCATTAGTCTGTCTCGGAATCCAAAGAAACCTATTGATATTCTATCGTGTGAGGTTCAGTGGGAGTTTTATACAAATCTAGGTCTGACACATGAAGAGGTGGAGAAGGATGAACTGCAGGTAGCCAGCACCGGGGTAGAACACACTCAGGAATCAAAAGCACTCACGCGTTCTGACAGCCGACTTGAAACAAGCAGCTTTTGCCAAAAAGAAAAAAGCAAAAAAATAGAAATAGATATTTATTCATCAGAGTTTTCTGTTGCTTCCACAACCACTCCTTCAGCTGTGTGTTCGCACACAACAGATATTACTCAGAATAATCCAGGCTCCCTTGATACTTGTGAGGGCCATTTACAGACGAACAAAACAGCGGAAAAAGTGTTTAATGCAGAGGACGTAGCTGCAGTGGTACCAATCACAAGTAGGCAAGGAAATCTTTTAGCAAAACCTGAAAATGAAGGACAGGTAAATTCTAGCAATTTAATTGAACACTGCGTACCAAACTGTTTGCCCCAGGAAGACAAGGTTAATGAATGTGAAGTGAGTGGGAGCGGACAAACATCGAGCCCCATGACAAACAGGGGACTGATCATTACAAGGCAAGAAGTCATACGCACAGATGACAATGGTTTATTTACTGAAGAGTCTCCAGCTCTACATCAGACATGTTGTGACAGAGATGAGAAAGAGGAAATGTTAAATCAATTTGAGATCCCTGAAAGATTCCTGACAGCCTCAGGACTAGAACAGAATATACTGTTAGAAGATGATTCAAGATACCGCGATCCTGCTGAAATGAGAGAAGATGGTGGCGCAGTGGGCTCTGTTACAGATGCCACAAATGCAGATATCGATGCATATGAATATTCAGCTGATGGTAGTACTGGTATTGACCAACCTAGAACTGAACAGGAATTTAAAAGTCTCCACGTTAAAGAGGACAGCCGTACGTATATGACTCACTCCCTGCGATCTCCTGAGCGTGGCACTTCAGAAAACTTGCATGTAAGTATCGTTAGAAGACCTGATATCTGTGAATTGGATGCAGTAGGCTCCAGAGTTGAGGAGGAGAAAGTGCACTTGATGGATCTAGTACAAATGGCCAACACAGACAAAGAAAAGCAGGCGTTTGCAGAAAACCCAGAGGAGGTAGAACTGATCATTTTACAAAACCTGAATGAACTATTCCCTGCAAACAAAGACAACTGCCAAATGACACATGAGGACAATAGATTAAATGAAATCTTAAGAGAAAGCCAGTGGGGTTCTACCAGCTTTTCTAGAGATAAAGAAGATACCAGCAAGCAACAAAATCCACCAGCAACACTAAAGCCCACTGAAAAAAACCAAGAAGGTTCTCTTAAAGCCTCTCCATGCCAGTCTGTAAATCACCTTTTATATCTTGGAGTAAGTGATGATTCCTATCTTGTTCAAGATGTTGCCACTGCATTGAAAGGACATACAAACCCCTCCAACAGCAGCGTTGGAACTGGAGCTGTTCTGCCTTACTATGAAACATTAATAGAGAGTAGGGTCTGTGTTGGTACACCTGTTACAGCCCACAAAATGGGCAAAGACCAGTATCTTTCTGATAAAATGCAAAGTAAGAATGTAGCTTTTCTGCAAACCAGGACCACCCAGGACAGGCAGGAGGAAGAATCCTTTGTATTTAACAATGCACTTGATTATGCCGTATCTGGGCAACCTGTCAATGAGAACAGCTCTTCCACTCCCTACAGTGCAAGTGGTCCTGAGCCTGAAACTGTCGTGCTTCAGGAGGGGGACAAAGGCAAGTCATTTCCCTTGGAAAAATTAGATTCTTCTGAAGATTTAATTCAGGGTGTTAACAACGCTCATGAAGAACACAGTGTGGGTTCAATGGTTAAAAAACTACCAAAAGACTGCCTAAATTCCATAGGAGATACAGCTCAAGAGGAACAGGGTACCCTTGTGCCTGATTCACTGCTCTTGGATAATTCACACCTGCTTGCTTCTTCAGAGGAAGAAGTGACGGAAGATATAGGGGGCAGGGGAATGCATTCTTTACTAGAAATCTTTTCACAAAAAATGTTTCACAATATTACTACAACTCAGAAAGTACATCATTCAGTGAATTTATCACAGCATGATGAGAGGGAGACATTTTTAAGCACAAGCTATACTACCACAAACAGTAAAAATAGAAACATAAAGTTTCCTGGTGTAGCTGGGAATCAGCCGGAGTCCGGGGACAGTCAGGGATACAGGACTTCTGAAGAGCGCTGCATAGATCAACTAGGCAGCACTGTTTCTGAGAACACTTCAACCCCTTCAGAAGGCCTGAACAAGTCTCCATGTGAAAATCCGCATTATAGTAAAGAGTTTCTAAATGATAATAGGAACTCGGGCACTTCTGAACATTCTCCTGGACTTCTGAATCGTCCAGCATCATCTGCAGATGTTCTGATTACCAGCAATGGAAGGAAAGGTAAAAACGATGCTGTTCTCTCTGAAGAAACTAAATACTTTGAAAGTGAATCAGCAGATTTAAGCGTATCTGAAACTTTTCCTGATGTTTCTCAAAAAGATGAAAGGGAAAATAATTCTGCAATTGCAGTGGCCACATGTGCACAGAATAATAAAGTCTCTGAAAAAGTTGTGGGAACAGATCAAAAGGAGAAAATAATTCAGGGTTCTTTCCAGAATTACAATGACGTAAAAGAAAATAAAATTCATGAGTACTCAGAAGACTACGGTAGCACTTCCAGAGTGACTGTACCGGAATCGGGATCGCTTACTTTTCAGAGCCAAGGCAGTAAAGAATCAAAGTCTCTTCCCTCCTACTTTGCAGAAGATGCTCCAACTGATACACTCTTTCAAAGCTCGAAGAACTTCAGCACTTTTGACACTTCTTGTTTACTTGATGGCTCAAACCCTCTAATATTTAATCAGCTTGAGGACTCACATCAAGACACTTTTTTGACTGAGGAAGTGTCCTCCAGTTCTGCAGATGTGTGCTCTGTAAAAGAAGGAGATTTTCCCCAAGTATTTGCAAGTGTCAATCACCCATCCTTATCACCATTTTCAGAATCTTCTTTAACTGCAGATACAGGCTGTGGTGAAACGGGCACTTACGACATTTCACATACAAGTATATTGAAACATTCTCCATTTGCTATTTTGCAAATACAAGACACTCAGTCTGATAAGGCTGTGGTATTCGATGAGCCGATACGTGCTTCAGGAAGTATTTTACTTTCTCTTGCAAAAGAAAACAGGCATTGTCCGGTATCAGACACAGACTCTACTTCACATAAAAATTATGCTGTAGATAGGGAATCTGTATTTGCAAGTCATCGTAAGAAACCGGACAGTAATATAGAAGTTGATCAGCACCATTGGGGTAAAGTTCCACCACAAGAAGCTTGCACAGAACGCAGAGAGAAAGTACTAAATGATAATTCTCTTTTGTTGCCATCATTAACCTTTTGGGACACTGGAAGGGCAATTCTTGTTAAAGAGGGACAAATAAGAAAAATACTTAACAGAAATGAGGAAGAACTGCATTCAAATACTGAGGCTGAACATTTTGCAGTAAAGACAGAGCAGAGAAAAACATTAAAGAAAGAACCTGTTGAAAAGCAAACTAATGTATCCTCAAATTTGGCAGATGAGTTAGCAGGCTCTGAAGTTATGGTGTTGGAAAATCGGTGTCCAGGAGATGTTCATGTGGATCCTGAACAGACCTGCGATTCATTTAGTCCGACATATCCCACATACAGCCAAAGACCTGATCCCAGATGGCTGTATCACACAGTCCTGGGTTTTGAAAAAAACCCTGTAGATCTGCAAGGTAATTGTCAGTATGTGCCTACAGGTGACCAGATAGAACAGGTGCCAGATAGAATAAATACAGATGGTAGAAATAGTTTATTTTGCAAAAATAATACAGGTTCAAGTGTTGATAGCCCTGCTGATGCAGGCAATTGTTCAACAACAACAGATGCTATAATGAGGAATAAGACTCTGACATCAGAAAGACTAAAGTTTTCTGTAGTGAATAATGAAATTACCTCTGTAAAGTTTTTACCAGAAAAACATGATTCACCTCCTCAAGAATCCAAATCGGTGCAATTCAGGAGCAAAAGATCATATTCTACTACACAGAATACAAAGAGCTGTAAACAAAGTGAACAAAGACCTTGTTTACAAAGTCACAGACTATCGGCCCCAGCTATTGCTGTCTTCTCTGATACAGAATATACTTTGGAAGCTTCATCTAAGGCAGATCCTTTGACATATTCTGCATCTAAATCACTACAAGATTTAAATATGAGTGTAGAGCCTCCATCACCAACCGAAGATGATCTTCATGGAATTGAAAGATTTTCAAAGCAGGAGTCAAAGAACTTTCTACAGGTTAAATCTAAACCCAGATTTCAGCAAAGAATGGCACAAACTAAGAAGCTTGCAAACTATGATCCCCAAAATTTTGCAGCAAGAACCCAAAGCAGCCAGTCTTTAACTACTCAATCTCCATCATCCTTCCTGCACGCATCTGACAGTTCTGTGGGTGCAGAAGCAAATGTCCATTCAAAGAGTAGTTCTGTAGCTCAGTGTAGTGAAGGAAAAGTTGAAGAAGCTGGATACCAGCCAGAAACAGACTTACTTATGCAAGTCAATAAAGATACAATGCATTTTAGTTCAAGTGATATCAACCCCTATATTCATCCATGGCAAAGAGATGGATCATGCAAGATTGGATGGAAACAGTATGTTTTTGGAAGTGCAAGTGATATCTCTTGCAATCAAATTCCTTTAAACCTGGAAAATCTTAAAGTTATGAGATGTTCCAGTGTAGACAATGGACTGAATTCTCAAAATTCTCCTTTTCATTCTCATCTCAGTTCATATGCTACAGCAAAAGTTTTATCAAGCACTTTAAGCAGCATTGAAGGTCTTCAAGGATGGGACAATGTCAGACAAGACTTTCAGTCAACGTATGCAAGTGACAGTACCAGGCAGTATAGCAACGTATCCAACAAAATGCTGAAAACTAATCCAGAAAATAATACTGCTGAATTTGAGACTCCTTCTGTACAACCTGGTAACTCTTCAATGCAGGTTGATGAAATTGTGCTGTTATATCCTTCTGAGGCTGAAAGATCTTCCAAAAAACTACTGGGGATTACACGTGAGCAGGGAACGCAAACCGCAACTACAGGAAGGTATAAAAGGCAGAGAAGACATCAGCGAAGCTATACAGATGTTTCTGCAAGAAAGCAGGAAACAAACAGAGATTTATTTCATCAACCTTCTTCTTGGACAAGCGTGCAGAACCTGTCCATTCATCTGTCACAGCTTCTTCAGAACACTTCTCAGCTGTTGGGAAACCTCTCTCAACAGAGAGTTACAGATAGCGAGCAGAACGCCAAAATCAACAACAGAGGAACTGAAGAGGCTGTGAAGGCTACTCGATCGGATAGCTGCACTCAGACTACAGCAGATGTAGGTACTCAAACTGAGATTTTGGAAGAAGCTCAAAGCAAACATGAAGAAAAACAAGTGGAGGCAAAAATGGAAAATGAATTGAGGGCAGCTCAGGCAGTAAATGTTGATTGGAAAGGGACAGGCGCAGATGCAGTAGGAAAGATTCTCAAAAGAAAAGAGGAAACGCTCTCTCTTGAAGAAAGAACACAAGAGCAAACAGCGATGAGAAATCTGGGCAATCCTGACTTCCATGACAGTCTTGACAGCATTTTGGAAGACTCCTTTATGCATCTGCCTCTCTTACCCAGGATCCCCGCTCCTATCTTAGATTTTCAGAAAACATCATTAACGGCACAGCAGAATGTTGCTTTTGCTAGTACCAGAGTTTCATCTGTCACGTCATCTTCGCTGAGTTCAGGGCAAGACGGTTCTTCGTGCACTGTAGTTAGCAGCCCTACTAATAGCACTTCTCAATCTTCAGCATCTTACGCTCAGGATAAAAGAAGTGTCAGTGAACTCGAGGTTCCAGCAGAAAGAAAATTCTGTTACAAAAACACCCTGCTCGTCGATAGGGCCTCCTCCCCAATTCTTACTCTTAGTGCTAGTCCCAGCAGCCAGGCAGCTTTTAGCAAGTCTGCCTGCCCTCTGAGGGAACCTTTTGGATATTCCAGTGATGCTCCAAGTTCTCTTCACAACCACAGAAGGCAGAGGACAGGTCCGCAGTCCAGCATGCAACTTCATGTGGACAATTTTTCACAGACAGAAACAGACAGTGAATGTAGCGCTTCTCGAGAACACAAGGTCATAAGAAAGAAATCCGGAAATTTCTCGGATAAGAAAGAAGCTAAAGAGCTTTTAGGACAGGATGGTTCAAAAGCGTTGGAACAACAGCGTAGACTCGCGGTTGACAGCCACACTACCATCTGTGCAAAACAACTGTATCGCTCCAGTAGTACGTTGGAGGTGTCGGGCCACAGGGAATTTTTAACCGGTGATCTGAGAGACCACGGTCCACTGGCGCGTTCGCTTCGTTCTATGTATGTCACAAAGGGCGGGAGAGGTTCTTCAGCTGGAATCAGACAAGAAAAATATGGTGGTAATGCTGATACTGCTTTGATTCGTAACTACTCACCTCCAAATGCTGACTTACTTTTTAATCAAAAAATTAGCGCCATTTGTGCAAGTACGACAAATGCTGGTGCATCTGCAGAATCTCTGGTAGAAGCATCTTCTCTACAATTTCACGATTTCTTCTGGAAAAATGAAGACAGCTGCCCTGCCCCGCTCTCTGATGTGAGCGATGTGAAAACTTCCTTCCAGGACGATAACACAGAGTCTCTCCCGGAAAGTGCCTGTGGCACTGAGATTCCTCTCAACAAAAATACTACTTTTGCAAAGCCGTACCGGCCTCGGAGCCACAGTCTCCGCGACCTACCCTTACACAATAAATTTAGCAACTGGTGTGGTGTTAAGGGCAGCCCTCTTCTTTCATTACTCAGCTTGAGTGGCAGCGTGACCGATTCACAGAGGCAGGCAGAGGAGAAACCCAGAAGCACAAGAGCAACAGAAACGGAAGGGAAATCCCAGCTTTGTGACAGCAGGAGCAGAGAAATCGAGAGGCTTCAGAGGGAACGCGCTCAGATCATGTCTGGCATTCACCTGGATCTGCATCAGCATCCCCTCACTGTGGAACTGACCGAAGCAAAGCTCAATTACGGCATCGGGGAAACAGACGCCCTGCTGAGGGTCCTTCAGAGCGGAACTGCAGATGACCTGGGGGTGATTCCAGTGAAGCAGCAACTTTATGAAAGGTAAACTACTTACTTAAAGTAGTGCTGTATTAAGTATTTTGAATACACTTCATGTAGACTTCAAGCAGCATAAATAACATTAAGTAATGAGTACTTAAATCTCCTAGTCGTACTGAAGGAACTGTATGTGAAGAGATAGAGTACTAAGCTTATTTTATATAAAGTAATGCATTTAAGACAAAATTTTGGGGTTACTTCAAGAAAATAGGGAAAAGTATAAGATTCGGTGTAATTCAAATCTAGTATCACCCCACTCTTTAGCAGCTGTGAGCGTGATCATGTGTACCTGGTGATCACGTGAATATATTTCATTGATTTATTGCAAAGTAAAAATGATGTATCCTATTTATGGGAATATTTCATTCATGCTTCTGTGAATAAATGCTGCTCTACGGCTATGCAAAAAGAAATTTTAAACCCCCATAAATACACAAAATAAACTATGAAAATAATCAAGATCCTAGATTCTTGCAGTTGGATTATAGAACTCAGTTTAGGAAGCTGTTGTAACAAAAAAAAAAAAATTTAGGAGTAGCTACATGAGTCTCTGTCCTCAGTTTGCCTCACAGCCAAGTAACCAAGACACTTATGGATTTCCTATTGTTACAAATTAGTGGAGTTTTAGAATTTCTGCATCACCTGCCAGCATGTGATTCCTATAAACTTTACATTACAAAGCTACCTAATATTCAAGTGGTCTAAAAACATCAGAAAATGTCTTTTTGAAGGGTGCATTTTGTTGCTCTAATCATGTTTCCCTGACAGACAGATGAGGACTATTGAAACTCTGAGGAAGGAAAGAGAAAAAAGGCTGCAAAGATACCAAAGAAGCCGAAGTCTGAGTCCTCAAAAGCATCTGAGTATGTTGCAGACACTGGATGCCAGTCAGAGGGATCTAGATCTCCCCAGCAGACGCCGAGAATATCTGCAACAACTGAGAAGAGATGTGGTGGAAAATACCAGGTAGGGTGTTAGAACCTCTCTTTTTGCCTGGTGTATGGGAAGTGTTCACAAGGGGTGCACATTAACGGTTCTTACTGACATCTGAGACTTCTGTGGCAGAATTCTTCTCAATGTAGAAGTGTTAAATTTTGGGGTAGAAAGTGCTTTCAAGAAAAATGTGTGCCTAATTTTAGAAAACATTAATTAAATCTTCTCTCTAGTTTGTTTCAGTCCATAACAAGTGTCGTAATTTATGTCTATGATGTATGGGGACAGCCAAGTATTCAGTCTTGACTCATTATATATCAATCTTTCTTCTTCACTATTTCATGTGGCTTTTAAGTAAGTTTGATGTTAAATATCAAAATTGTTCTGCAGCCCTTCACTATTTAGAGTTTCTCATCCCCTGCCATATCCCCTAAATGATATTTGCCTCCTTTGCAGTAGGGCAGGAGGCAGCTGTTTTCCCCAACAAACACAATTCTTTTGCATGTTATACACCTTTGATCATACGGAGTGCTGACTTGGAAACCAGTGCAATCGCTGGAGTAATCTCCAGTGGTAAATTGGTCTTGAAATCTGAATAATTTTTCCAAGGTTAATGTTGTTGCAGCCTTTAGTGAGCAAAGAGGAACTTTTTGGAGGCCAGTGTGGTGGTTTGTAATCACTTTTCCGGCAAATTTTCCTGTTCCATGTTGAAATATGATTTTCTCATAGTATGTTGTCAGGTGACTCAATTTCATTACTCAATTCAACCCCACTTACCTATTCCTGCAGAGTTCAAGAACCAAAAAGAAGAAGCATTCAGCATCCTTCAGACATTGAACTGTTGCTCCGAGACTACCAGAGGGCACGAGAGGAAACCAAGACTGAAATTGCACGCGCTAGGGACAAACTTCGAGAGAGAGCTGAGCAAGAAAAAAGGCGTATACGGGAGCAAGTGTTTTCTCAGTTACAGAAGGTGAGCATCGCAGAGGAACCTGTTATATATTAGTCACATCAATCCATTTTTTTTTAAAAGAAACTCTTCCATGGCTAAGTAGTTCTGTTTGATACACACATCAGCGAAGAAAAAACAAAGAATGAAATGCAGATTTGTGCTTACAAGAAATCTCAGTAATACTGAACTGATACTGTTCGTGTTTCTGAACTACATCTTCCTGAAGCCACATTTTATGTACAAGAAACTCCTGTTTTCTTATTGGATTGAGCTTATGCAGCCATCCTGGGGGGCATCTGCCCAGTCCATGGAAGAATTCTGCTAAGGTAATCTGTACTTAAACACAAAGGCCTTTATTATTTTCTTTTTTTCTGTTTCTCTCTTTAGATTGCCCTCCACGTGTGTGTTTTTGGTTTTTAGTTCTGACCCATCTTGCACAGTCCAAGTGTGTGCATTTTTCTCCCAGGTGCAAGGACAACACGTCCTTTGGCCGTGCTTGTTCTGCCCAGTTTCTGACTAGCCTTTTATGCAGTAACTGTTGTCACTGCGTGACAACGCAGCGCAATCGTAGCTGCCGATCCCCTCACCTCATACGTGTGTATCATCTGGTGCAAAATGTGGTGAACACTCATTTCATTGCTCTGCACCCTTTGAGGCACCTCGAGTTCGGGCAGCTCTGCTGGATAATTTGTTCTTAGCACATCTGCTGCCATATTTTCTAATGAAATGTCTGGAAAACCAGACTTAAAAGCTGCCCTTGAAAGTATAAGTAATCTTGAAGTTCTCAGTATGTTCTTCTTATCAAATTTTTATTCCATCTTCTGGGCTGGCACCGAGTAGTTGCATTGGTTAAAGTAAAATCTTCAGTCTGTAACAACTACAATTGATGACCAGCAAGTTAAATCAGGGACTACTCACTCAAGAAGTAGGCAAAGAGTAACAAATGGGACTGACAAGAGATTTTTTTTTCCTTTAAACTTCTCTTTCCCTGTAAAAACACCCTAGCATTGGTCTGATAGCCTGGACTCTTGTACATGAAGAACAACAGCAGCAGAAGCTGCATTTTCCCGGACTGATTTCACTCTATGGTTTATATAATCTTAGTCTTTCAAATTAATCTGTTTATTTAATACTTTCTGGATGGCCACAGCCTTTGTCCTGTCAACATTCCTTGAAAGACATTTGACTCATTCCCCTTTCAATGCTATTATCACTGGTTTGATTGATTAGCTGTTGTGCAAGGTAAGTTTTGGGTGATGTGTTTTGTTTGTAATACTGTAACACCCATTACAGGAAGAAGCAAGGCTGAAGACTCTTGCCAGCACAAGCACTTTATGCACAGACTCCAGCCTCAGCCTCTCCTCTGGCCCATCGTCTGGTTACAACAGCAGTAACACCGCTACGTTTACTGCAAGTAACCTCAGCAGCCAGGAAGGACAGGTGAGAAACAGCTGGCCTGTGAGACTGATGTCTGCTGATGCTTCAGCAATAACAGAGAAGAGAATGTAAGGACAGAACCCTTTTTCTGAGATGGTTCATATTCTGTCACAGCTATCAAGCAGGACAAGTTTGTGTCACTAGTACACAGAGGGGTGACATGGGGTGGAGGGAGCATTATCATAGAATAGAACAGTAATGCTTATTTTTCTTTTTTTTCTTAAACAACTCATAGATTAAAAAAAAGTGTTACTATTGTCAGTAATGCCACTATTTGTCAAATGTTTTAGAAACAAGAAGCCTTTTCTTGGGATAAACCAGAATCTGATATTCTCAGCATGCCTCCCTCAATGATGCACACATTGACTTAAGAGCTTGTGTGTGTGAACATGAATTGTCCTGACCCATGCTAGCTCCTTATGTGTGGTTTGCTAAATTTCCTGTGTCAAGGTATCATTTCCTAACCAGGGGAAAGGCAAAGGAGAGCTACCTTGTGATAAAGAGACACTTCCAACCTTGTAAGGCAGATCTGCTACGAATATTCCACTTGCTATGTAACCATTTATTTTTCCCAGTTCACAGCAAAAGCTCCCACTTCTGCTCTTTCTTAAATCAGGTTTCTTCTGGAAATGTTTCCCTTTCAAGAGATACACGAGGTCGTTCAGCTGTTAGAAATAGTCAGCTTTTTGTGTTAGAGCAGCTACAGAGGGATTCAACATTTGGTAAGTAAAACGTATGTCTCAAGCATATGCTTGAGTTGTATCCCAAAGCCTAACGAGATTTGTCATTTACACAAATAAAAATCTAATTTGATTCTAAGTATTTTGAGGCTGCCCCTACCATCACATGACTTCAGAAAAATACTGTCAACCAATAGCCAGAGCTTGCTTAGAATTTCTTGGAAAAGTAAATGGTGATTTGGTCCCTCTGATGTTGGTGTTTTGATGTGGTAACACCAAAGTACAGTGTTGAGAGAGGATATGAGACTAATGCTTTGCACAGATCAAGGAAGCATGGGATGGGTGGCGAAAGCTGCAACAAGTATAGGATTGTACCTGCAAGTTCTTATTTTTATCCTCAAGACTGATGTTGCTTAGTCTTCTTCAGGTTATTTTATTAGCTTCTATGTGGGAATAACCATTAACATTAACGCAAGATGCAACTGCCGTATAATTACCACTACACAGGTTGTCTAGGCAGGGGATGGTATCAGCCCTTCATCAGGAGCATTGGGTGCTCCAGCACAGGGTTTAAGACCCTACACCTAACTGAAAAATAGTGGTGGGTTTCCTTTTTATTTTTTTTTCATTCCCCTATGGCTTTTTTGTTTCCTGCAGAGGCCAGCAGCATTCAGCCACCTCTTCCTTCTAGTAGCATCAGCTGTAGGTTCACTCATGGAGTAACTATTTCTGTCAGTTCCTCTTCAACAAAAGGATACCAAGATTTATCCAAACATATCTTGGCTAATGCTACCACTGAGGTAAGAAAATACACAGAGTTGTCACTTATTCCTATAATGCCTATTGGCAGTTGTCACAAAAACGGGTGAGACAAGCCTTGTTCTACGCTGCCAGTCATTACCCATTTGTCAGATAGAGCGGGACACGCTGAGCCACGTTAAATGGTGAGCCGGGCAGCAGCAGTGGGGTTCAGAAGAGACTGGTGCACATCAGCTGAAACATTTGCATGAAGCTGGTGAAACTGCTGAACTCCTTTAGCATCCAAGACATCCTACAGTTGAGGTTTTATGTATCCATGTATGACAAGGTGTGTGTAGTTCGAAGGCAAGCACACCAACTTTGTATTTCAGAATCATTGCAACATCAGTTGGAGAGACACGCCACCACCGCCTCCCAATTTCTCACAATAGTTTACACTAATATACAGGCTTACATACATACTTACTCCTCAGCAGACAGGCAAGTCAGGCTGTAAAACTCTTTGTAGTAAAGCCAGCATAGTAGTTTGCGTAGAAGATGGTACAGCAGCGTGTAAAGGCTGAACACAATTCACAACTTCTACAACTTTCTCTTACCTGTACATTTGTCATTGTTTTCTAAGGTAATGGCAGCATGCTCTCACAACCTGAGGAACCTCTACACGTGCCAAGCAGCAGCTGGTTGGAAGTAAGTTTATGGCAGGTCTTTATAATGGTTGCTCTTCTTATGTACTTGGCCCTCTTGTGTGCAAATACCTTTAATTTGTCTTTGACAGATACCAATGTACAGAAAAAGAGGTGCTGGTTTACTACAAAGTCTTCCCATCAGCAACAAGGCACGGGTTTCTGGGAGCAGGAGTGATAGAAAGACCTCTTCCCTACGTGTGGGGACTAGTGAGAGACCCCGGCAAAAGGCATCTGTATGACAGAACTATCAACACGGCTCGCGTACACAAGAAGGTAACCAGCCATATTCAGCTGGGTGAGTATCCCACAAATGACTGACCACCAATATCGTTATATACTTTCCTAGCTCAGGATGTCAGCCAGGAAGAAATTTAGCGGCATTTTATTTAATTGCTTCAGGTTTGAATAAACAGTTTCGTTATTTAATATGGGAACTTCAGTTTTGCAAGGCTTTTCCAAAGTAAGGGTAATATTAAACACATCTGGCTGCAGAAGTACAGCTAGAGACAGTAGTTTGAAAGTCAAAATAACTCTTAAGTGGCTTGCAAAAGCATTTTAATGACGTTATGGCATATTAACCAGAGCTCTGCTCTTAGGCAACAAGAAGTCAAAATAAAATATGTGTGAGCATTTAAGAGGTGGGGGAAACTTGTGACAAGTCAAAGTTCTCAAAGTCTAATTCCCCTTTTTTTGTTTTTGGGTATTTTTTTTCACAGTATATTTAGTGACCGATACCTCCCTCTGTTACCTGAAGCAACCCCGGGATTTCTGCTGCATTACTGTAGAAGCCAAAGAGGTAAAGTGAACGTTCGCTCTGAAGCATGGAGGAGTAATTGTTCTGAACTCGTGGTTCAAGGACAAAGGAGAGAAGGAAGGAAAGTCCATGCTCCTATTTCCAGAGGCAACAGTGTAACAGGAAGAGAAGCCTCTTGTGAATGACAATTGCCAACCAAGCCCCATTAGGCAATAATGTAAAAATTATTAAATAAGTAACATAAGAAATACTATTTATTAAAAGAGCTCTTTTAAGTAAGTACTATGAGAAACATGCCTGACAGCAAACAGAGAAAATTATTACGGGCATAAAAAAAATTTTCAAATTGTTGTCTTTACACTTTGTCACATGCAGGAGAACCTGTCTGTCTTGGCTATTCAGTCTGTCCAGGACGCGTCCATGCCTCACCCTTGTAAAGAAGTGGTGAGAGGGGAGATTTTGCCAAGCGCTTGGATACTGGAACCTGATGTAGTGAATGGAAGAGATATCACCAGAGTTATTTATATGGCACAGGTAAGATTTTGCTGTATGTCCAACAGTGAACGCAAAAAGTCATTACCTGACAGACCTCTTAAGAGCTGGTAAGTAACAAAACGTATAGTCCTTATGCTATGCTGTGTGAAGTTTATGAACTGACCATAAAAGTCACCTCCACTTCACACTGGTATCTAGCATGATGTACGGTAATGCAGAGAGAATCTTACTAGGACTGGGCTTAAGCACATGATCAAGTTTTTACAGCATCTAAAGCTGCTCCCTTGGCTACCAAGACTCTTCTGTAAAAGTTTATTAGCAATTTTAGAATATGTTGCATTCTCCCATGGTGACCCAGTATGGAAAGTCTTGTTTGCATTTTTATCTTGCTGTGCAGACAGGAAGTCCACCATGGATTATTTATTTTCAAAATGCACAGAAATAGGTGTTGTTACCTTTTTCTAACTGAAGGCATTAATTCTTCACACTTACTTAATAGATACAGAAGAGAAGTCAAGATTAGGATTCCAGCTAGGAGTAAGAAAAGCCAGCCCTCCATTTACTAAGGACTCATCTGAAAAGCAGGCTCTCTTTGAGACAGTGGTACCAAGTACTTAAAAATTTCCAGAGGAGAATACCATAATGTGTATAATCTATTTCAAGTGCTCATCTGAGAGCTAAACAGCATTAGTCCTCTAAACTAAGCTATATAAAACACATTTTTCAGATACAATTTTTAAAGTATTTTCTTTAAATTATGTTAATTAGTATATGTATTTTATGATATGTGTAATAGATGTGCATTTTAATAGTTTATATGGATTTTATATTGCCCTTTAATATAGGCACATACATTTTCAATAACACTGTATCTGTCTCAAACTAGTAATATGTTATCTAATCTCGAACTCAAAAGTAGCGTGGATCATACCTGCTGAAAGTAACATCAAATAGCAAAGCTTTCAAAGTCTATGGAGGATTGGGAAGGAAGCGGTCGAAACCACGCAGTAACGATAGCATGTGGCTGTAAACTGCTTTTGGGCTTAACGTATACTTGCAACATCAGAACTACCCCAGGCTAGAGAAGCGTTTTGTTCCGAAACAGGTACAAACCCCAACGTGTGGCCTTTTGTCTAATTCCTGCAGGTGGATCTTGGTGCCCCGGCTATCCCTGCGAGGCTCCTGAGTTCCATTGCTAAGCGACAGCCTCTGGTGATTGCTCGGCTGGCACACTTCCTTGCTAGTTAGTGTTTGGTGCAAAACTGGACCCTTAACAGTTGCAGCTCAAAGCTCACAGAGACACAAGGGTCTGTAAGGGTAATGTAAAATGCTGGCTCATACAACTGTGACAAGCCTTGCTTGAGGAGCCTAACTATTGGACTATACAAAAATACAGGTAGAAAAAAGGATCATTTTAGGCAGCAGTGCTCGGAAGAAACCCAGCAAGTTTCTTGGGAAACCTGTCCTGCAGACAGCTGTGGAAAATCTCCATGGAACAGCAAGAAGGGGTGCTGCTTCTACAAAGAGCAGAGGAAGAGACTTTGCTTTATGATAGCCAGCATCTTATGTGCAGAAGTGTATTATTTAATTTCTGTAAGAAAGTTTGGGCAGCAGTGAGAAAAAGGCAATGGAGGCAATATCAAATGCGCTGTGACGTGGGAACAGTACACGTACGGCTTGAGACCCTTTACGAGCTCGAGTCGCGAAGCCACTTTCTAATATTGAGGCAGGTAGCAAATGCAGAATTCCTAACAGTGTAGATAAGTCATTTAGCTTCGCTAGCTGGCTGTCCTTCCCCTTGAGAAGCTCGATATCAACTAGACATCCTACACCCTGGATAGATTTTGCTCATATACTTGCAGCCCGTATAAGGTATTTCAGATTGCCACTACACTATGCAACATCAGTGGAAACCACCACACCTCAGGACACAGTTTTACTGCACTGCAGAATTAGGTGCTCTGAAATAAAGAAACCAAACTGACAGTTGTATACAGTGACATGGTGGCATTAATGAGGGTTAGGAGTACGCAGCTTGTTTCTAGAATTTAAATCCTGCAAATAAAAGTACCTCCAGCATTTCCCCCCAATGTTTTTTCCCATCAGCCCTTTCAGACTTGTACCCAGATGTGTTAAGAGGTGAAAATCTAGCCTGGTCATAGTCCTGTCACGCGTGTTTGGCCATACCATGACCATCTGTCTCACTGCAGCGAATACAGACTCTTCCCGGTCAGTTACCTCAGGGTATGTCTAGGGAACTGAGTCCAACAATCCTGCTGTCAGGCTTTACACGTTTCTTCCACACACTTCCTAGTCTGGTCACACTTTCCTAAAATTAAACAAACCCATAAGCGACTCAAATATCTGAGTAACTTCATTTAGTTCTTCAGCACAACGACAAAGAATCACTTTAGATATCTTATCTAAGCAATAAGAGCTGCTATGATATGCTTTCTTCTGCTCAAAAGAAGCCCACATTGTTCAAGAAGCTGTTGCACTTTAAATTTGTCAAGTGAGAGCTATGTATTCAAGCATCCACCTTACCAGAGTCAGCATCTGCTACTTTAACACAGTTACTTTCAGTAAAAGATGCATTTTCCCAGCGTACAGTGACGTTAGCTGCACTTCCCACCTTTGAGTTCACCAGCCAAGAGCTACTTTTACTACAGCTTTGCACAGGTGTAATTTTTGGCTCTCAGCTTCTATGTCACTTCCTGTTATTAATATATGAAGTTTTAAAAGAGAAAATAATAGCTATTTTAAATTGATATTTAAGAAAAAGAGCAGTTTTGAGACACAGCAGCCCAACATTTTCTTTTCTCCCCTAAACTGTACCAGGTAGGATAACAAAACCTTTTACTTACAAATTTGCTTTATCTTTAGATGGTCATGGTTACAATCTTAGCTCCAATATATTACTGTTTTCTTTTGGTGCGGCTCAGCTTTTTCTTATAAGCCTGCCAAACTGAGTCATGGCATGATTCACTTCAAGGGTCATGTCCCTTCCACAGCCCCTCAAGGAAGAGGGGGCAACCCGTCACAAGGTCTTCTGCAACCAAGCGAGAAGACATTTCTTGCCCTACAGACGCCCCCCCCCCCCCGCGCTTTTGGGGGAAACCAAGAAAGGCAGAGCAGACAAGAGAGTGTATAAAAGCTCCAGAAAAAATGAGAAGAAACAGCAGCACCATGTACTGGCTCTGTCTCTAGTGCTGCTTCCATGGATTTCTGGAGGAGGGAGGGGTGGTCTTCGTACAATCCACAAAAGCTTTGCTCGGTGCTTCACTTTTTTTCCCCCTTTTATTTTGGACATTTTGGCACTAGTGATAAAGCAGTTTTTGTAGGAGGAACATCTAGGGGGACTGCTGTTGATCAACAGTGCCGGTGCCTATGAAGGATAACGTCTTATTGTACAGTGCATCAGATGTTTATTTTTATATATACATAAGATTTTTTTCTATGTTTACAAATTAAGTTATTTATATACGCTTGTTTTGAAGTGTTTTTATATGCTATCAAAGCTAAGTTTTATTTTTATCAGTATTGAATTAATGTAACTTTTTTTTAATACAATATTCAATTGATACTAAAAAGCCTATTTATATGACTGTTTTCTTTTGCAAATGTAACATTTTAAGGTACCTGTTAACGTACGGCATTGGTTTGTTTGGAAGGAAGAAATAAAAACCCAGCAGATATCTAAATTGTTAATCTACAATGGGCAAAAAACAACTTCCTGTAAGTTACTGCTGAGCAGTAGATGATCAAACCGGTTGTATTGTACCACCTACTGTTGTTGCATCTCTGCTCTTAATCAAGATTGCTATTTTCATATCCACAATAAATGGTATTTTCTACACAAGAAAACATGCCTCACGTTATTTTGCTCCAGTTAAGATAAATACCCTGCTATGGAACTCTGCTGGAAGGAGAAATAACATATAAAGGCCAGCTTGTGATAAAGGATGTGCATCTCCTACTTCCCTGCTGAGGAACGTGCACGGAATATGAATTTGCGGCACGAGAGTCCAGAAGCCCGTCACCGCGTACAAGCTGGGTTCTGTGACACAGTGTCTTGTCCAAGCAAAGGGGTTTTTTTGTTTTGTTTTGAAACAAGGCACTGGTTGAAGGTTCTTCCTGAGTCCAGTTACACAACTCCTCTGACATGCACATTCAGAAGTAAGTTAATATAATGCCATTTTTCGTCAGGTTTTTTTGAGAGTTACGAGTTTGCAGTAGGAAAGACTGACAGAAGGCAGGCCACACACTTGGACCTAGCTTGCTGTGAGCTCTCTTCTCCCTACTGCTCTCCTCCTTGCAGGGCTGCTTGCACTACAGTGAGAGGCAGTGCACAGGGAACGGGCACAAGGCTTGCAGCATTCACACTGAAACAGGTTGACCAGCCCTGTGGGACCACCAAGTCATGCATGCTCACGAGAGTGGTCCCACTGCTGAGTATCCCTAGGCAGAAAACAGCGCTCTACAATTGTTCCAAAGGCTTAGTTACAACATTGGGTGTCTGGCTTTACAGAGCAACCGAGGCCGAGTACCATGGGATGCCCATGAACTAGAGCACCTGCATTAAGAACATGGAAACAGAGATATTTCTTACCTGCTGATCCCCACTGAAGAACTGCCTTCTGCCCCGTAGGGCACAGCTATGCTCTTGAAGTAGTGAAGTGCTCCTGGGGCTTGCTCACCTTTTCAATAAAAATTTCCAAGCATGTTGTATTAAAGGAGGTCAATTCAGGTATGTTGATTCCATGAAAACATGGTCACAGTATCTATGCAAACAGTTTTAGAATACCTACATAAAGTCAGTTCCAGAGCTAAGAGCACCTTTTTAACCATTACAGGTTACAGCTTCTTCGCCCTTTCACCACCCCCACCCCCCTTATGCAACAAAAAGAAAGTTATATTTCAGTATAAGCCGAGCAGCAGCAGGCCAGACAGGATTGATGACAATCCTTTCTCTGCCCCATGCTTTGTGGCAAGGCACCTTTTTGTACCTTGTCCCAGTACAAAAAGGTTACATACTGACAGCCTCACACATGCCAGGACATTTAATCATGTTTATTATGACAAACAACAACTTCAAATGAGATCTGCAGCAGAATTTCACATCATACTCAGCCTCAGGGAGCAGGCATGGTAAGATACGGTGTACTTGCTATTTCGATTCGTATTGCCATGTCCTCGCTGCAGACACAGCGTGCCCACTTCTAGGGACCCTCTGCTTCAAGCACATCAGAAAACTCCTAAAATGCCATGCAGATGGAACATGCCAAATCTTTCAATGCAGTGCTTAGTAACCAAGTCAAGAAAAATCTCAGTACAGTTCACACACTCTTGTTCCTCTATGGTTTCTCTCTCTGTAGCAGATAAAATTTAACAAAAGCCACAGTGCTACCTAATTAGGTCTGTTTGTGGCTTTTCTTAAATCACTGACTCCAAGTCATTACCTTTTCTCGCCTTCTGCAAGAAAGAGGTAAGTTAATCAGCAAGCTAAAAAGCCCTGGGCTTCACTTTGTCCAGATGTTGTTCTTACATAACACAGTATTTGCTTTCTGGAAAAACCTGCACTAATGGGACACACCTAGACAAACAGAAATAATATCCTCACTGCTACAGGGCAGGGGGTGGGTGGAAATCCCATGAGACAGTCAACGAGCACCTCATCATACTCTGCTAACCACCACCAGACCCTACCACAAACGCCAGTTTAAGGAAATACTTGGGGAGGTGAGCAGGAGGTCACACGCTTGGCGATGATCTGTCCACAAGGGCAGAAAACACCCGCTGCCCTCCACAAAAACAGTTCCTCTCAAAACCAGCTCTCCAGGGGATGTCAGGGGATGTCACAGTGGTTCTTCACTGCTTTTTTCATCTGCTCTGCCAGGCTGGAGTTTTCTTGCTGCAGCACGTCCTGTTTGATAAAACCCAAACTCAGGGCAAGGAGGACTATAAAAAAGTGAATAGCAGCAGGTGCCGTTTATGTTCACATACTATAAAAGTGTCTTAAAAATACTGTCTTCAGTAAAAAATATAAACAGATATTTTCTCCCTTATTTCTAATAAAAAACATGGGAAATTACAAGTTCTGTTTCCAACAAGAGATGGAAAAACACTTAAGCATCTAATCCTTTAAGAATAATGCCATCAGTGTTCTGGTGTATATAGTTAATATGATTTAACTTTTAAAATCAGTCTTAAAAAATTAAAATGAAACCTTCAAAATTGAGCTTACAATAAAAAATAAATACAGGCTCTTCTCCGTGTCATGCAGGTTCACCTTTTCCCTGCCCTGACAGTACTGTCTTTGTTAAAAGACAGCATGAGAAATCACATTAAGGGAAGAGCCACCAGGAAACCACATCTCTGATCACAGAGTAATTCAACTTGTCCACTTGAATTGATTCCTGGGTTTGGTCACAGCCTGTTGCTGCACAAATACAAGTGTCTATGAGTCTAAAAAAATGGCTGCTCTGAGCCACGATCAAGGTGCTTAAAGGACTTCTGACTTGGAGATCCATTTGCTGATGTAAATCCTTCAGCAGAGTCACCACAGCAAAACGTCCATGAACAGAAAGACCAGTGCGGGTTTTGCAGTGCCCTCTCCTCTGCAGTATGCTCCCAGCAGAGAGCTCACAAAGCATTCAGAAACACTAAGAATTCCATTTGCATCTTCACTAGTCATTTTTGTCCACAGAGAGTCCACCTCCACTAACTCTGTGCTGTCACGGTACCCAGAGATTGTCTGGTCAGCTCACAAGCGTTAGTCCTGGGCTCTTCTATATGATGTTCTGATAAAAATACCCTAGACAGCATTTCCAGTTCTTTTAAGAAATCCTGTAACAGACAAATACAAACCAGAGAACCCTTATTAACAAATGACCACAAAGAGGCTTACTTAATTATTCTAGTAAAGAACTTTACAAGGTTAAACATGTTGTTGATAGTTTTCCAGTGCAGAAACTAAACAAGCTACAAAATTGATTGCAAAGATGAATGCCTGTATGTCTACACGTTCACTCTCCCCTCTCATCCCCACACCCTTCTCGGAAAATACCAGTGCCACGGTTTAAATGATTAAACATCACCCATTTGCAAGCGCTCACCAGCCTTGAAATACGGTCCATTTTTAGCAAGAGAGCTGGGCGGTTTCCTACATTTTGACTCCCCTCAGGTGCTAGGAGGCGAAGCGGTTTAAATGCAAGTCTGGTCAGTTAAGACACTTCCCAAAATGTCACTCTCAGCTGGAATACAGCAACACACTCAGGCCAGACCTGAAAGCTGGTAACTGAGCCAGCTGGTTTCCAAACTGCTTTACAATTTTCTTGGAAATGTTTCCACTGCATGGGCAATGCTGGGAGTCACAGAAGTACCGATTTCGGCCAACACCAGTAACAGTAACAGGCTTGTTGGAAGCCAGTGCTGCTGCTGCATTGGGCAGGAACTATAGATGGGGAATGTTATGGGCTTCATCTACATAAAACAGAACTACAAGGATTGACTGTTGTCCTGGTTTGAGTCAGAGCAGAACTCCTTCTGTTCAGTGATTTTACTTCCCAGCTCAGTCTCTTCTAACTAACGGCACTTCCTGAAGTTAACGGTGTATTTCTGCAGACAGTGTCTGCCTCTAGCAGTGACAGCGCTTGGTGTTTCCAGTTACTGCCAGGGACTGGTGTGCAGAAAGGCTCTGGCTGACACTTGCTCCTGTGCAGACCAAGGTCACTGCTAAACCCTGTGTGCCACCATAGGGGTGCAGTGAGTGAGAGGCTGCACCTGCGGGGAGCAGCGGACAGGACAGGAGACCCTGCACTGACCAACAAGGTGTTCCATCCCATAGACGGCATATTCGGTGTAAAGCTGAGGGGTCACAAGGGTCAAGCTCTCTCTTCAATGGCCGGTGTCTGAGGAAGACTCTGTTCTGCCTTTGACCCCAATCCGTGCATTCCTGAATTCAGTTCCAGAATCCAGCTCCTAAATCCTGTTCCCGTCTGCTGCTGAGTCCAGTCTGGGACTTCCCCATCACCTGCCCACAGCATCAGTGGTGACAGTGACGTGGTTGCCATCAGGGCGGCTGGGTTCAGTAAAGGTATTGTATTTATTTGTATATATTTCATTGTATTATTATTTTCATTAAAGCAGATTTCTTTTCCAATCCAGGGAGATGGATTAATAGGGAGCATCTGTCATTGGTCTAGTGGCCAGCCCAGCCTTAACCCATGGCAGATTTATTGGTGCCCCAACAGTCTTAACCCATGACAGCTGTTTATGTAGCTTTACTTTTCATTTCACTTACTGTTCACACAACAATCATTACTTACTGAGGGCCAAGGGAGCTCTTCAAGGCTATGCAAGCAGCTCTCTATTTCACTAGTTTTCATTAGTTCATGTTCTACAAGACTATGAAGCATGAATAGGAACAAATCCCACTGCAGAAGAGAAAAAAATATCAACAACACAAAAAGAAAGGATTTTGTATTTGTTTCTTAATCCCTACAGAATTCATGTTTTTCTTCTTGGATCAAAATATGGAGAAAAAGAGCAAAAAATGAAAGCACAATATTAACCTGAGTGTGGCAACGAAGGACATCAAAGAGCAACATCCAAAATAAGTGAACGAAATTCCTTTAGTTCATGCACTATGACCTACCATAAAGTCTCAAAATTTCTAATTCTCAGTTTCCAAACACACCAAGTATTTAATTCCTGTGTGCTCAAAAACAGCTTGAAAAATTCTTTTCTTACCTTCCAAAATAAGCTGGTTTTAGCTTGCAACTAAATAGGACAATTTTCAGCTTCACATTGGAGGATCTCATAAGATAACACCAATATGCATGCGAAAATGAAAGCTGATAAAACACACACGAATGCAACCAATTACAAGGTCATGTGCATTCAGCCCTCATCATCTCCAGGGCCAAACGGGCCATTCTGCAGATGTTCCTAAATTAAACTGTGCCTTCCTGACAGCCCCCAGACCAGACCCCGCTGGCCTCATTCACACGAGCAATCAGCTGCCACCGTGGGCAGGCAGAACTCCGACATGAGTATATCAGACCAGAGTGGAGAACTGGCAGCTCACAGATCGCAATAAGCTTTACCTCTCGCTGTTTAACTTCTGCAAGATAACCAATGTTCTTCTTGCTGAAGATCAGCTGCACAGGAACAGGTATCCCAAAGTCCTCCTTCCACACAGAAAGCAGAAGTTTTAGAAGGCCGTAAGTGGGATTATTCTTTACACGCAGCCTCTCAGAGCGCTTCTCTGGGGACTTGATCCTGAGACTCAGAGGAACACGATCTGAAACTGTAAGAAAAGGAAGAAAGGTGAACATCTATAGCTGCATTATTTTCCTTTTACAGTTATCATCTTGGTCTAACAGCACATTTTGCATAGCAGGTATCTAAACAATCAATGAAGTAAAACCCTTAGTGAGTGTAAACCAGTGGACCTAAGAGGACTGCAGTTTCGAAACACGCAAAATTACGAGCTTTGAAAATACTCAAACAAGTATTACGAAGGAAGACATTTATACTAGTCAGACAAAGTATACCATTTGCCTGGCATATATTCATAGGTCTTGAAAGACAACTGACTGAATAGAAGTCAGCCTAATGTTTAATAAAAGAGGACCTAGGTGTTACTTCCAGAGGGCAAGAGAATAACACAGTAAAACAACATTTAGATCTATAAACAGATTAAACAGTTGTTCCTTGTTTTGACTATAGGCAGACTGGCATAACTTCATACAAATGAAAGCTGAATAGTGTTTAACTGCAGCTAACACACACGGAGGGAAGATACCAGATCTTCCTTGGCACAGTCTTGTGGTGATACAGTCCCCTCCCACTCGAGACCTCAGGCGATTTCCCTCCCTCCTCTCAATCCCCGCTTCCTCGGCCATGAACTAGTTACTGAGGTAACTCAGGCACGGATTGTGAAGGGCACCACAACACAACACTAAGGCGCCTCTTTGCTGTGCTGGCCCCGCTTTCCAGCCCTGCGCTGCTCTCCCCATCACTTGGGAGATACTCACCACCTCCTAGCCTGGTACCTCTGTGCTCGGGTCACGATAACCTGGTACCTCCGTACTGGGGTCACGATAACCCGGTACCTCCGTACTGGGGTCACGATAACCCGGTACCTCCGTACTGGAGTCACGATAACCTGGTACCTCCGTACTGGGGTCATGATAACCTGGTACCTCCGTACTGGGGTCACGATAACCTGGTACCTCCGTACTGGGGTCACGATAACCTGGTACCTCCGTACTGGGGTCACGATAACCTGGTACCTCCGTACTGGGGTCACGATAACCTGGTACCTCCGTACTGGGGTCACGATAACCTGGTACCTCCGTACTTGAGTTCAGGCCAACAGGGGGGTGACACCAACCATCGGACATCAACAACTTCTGGGCTTCCACGGCTGGCAGAAGTTACCAGAATAGTTTGACGTCTGAGGTGGGCCAGAGTGGGGAAATGCCTGACAAAAGTCAATCATCTCAGCCCCTGTAAATAGTGATCCTGAAGCGAGACCCTCTGAGCTCTCCTGGCTCGCAGCGGGCTGGGTCCAGCACCTCCCCTGAGCCGGGAAGCCTCTCGGCTACGGACTGCGCGAAAGGCCAGGATGAAGCCAGGCTTCTGGAGACACAGTAACGGTCCGTGGAGACGCCGGAGCATTGCGACAGTTTGCTGTGAGCTCGGGAAGGGAATTCTGACTATCGGCTGGTCTCTCGTTCGTCCACCCCTCTGACACGAGTGGGGATGGGTAGATATTTCACTGGATCCAAATAACTCTGTTTGTCTCTGCATGTGTGTGTGTTTTGTGGCTTTGCTTATGCATGTGCACATCTATATACACATATCTAAAGGACAACCTGTAGTAAGTTAGCGTGAACCTTGTCAACACTGAATCTGTAGCTAAGTGGCTACTTTGATTGTAACGTTCTACTGAGACACCTTGTTAATTTTAAATTGTTCAGTGATCAAGTGCTGATAAAAAAAAAAACAACCCTTATATTGCTGCCTAATCACAACCACATGGATATTTTCTCCCGTGACAAGTCTAATGGAATGGGGCAGATTTACACTGCTGCCCCCAAGAATGAAATTTCACAACATTCAGATGTGAAGTGCTTTCTGAAAGAATGAACCATATGTAAAACTTCTTCAGGGTCTAAACCCAGGAAATTAGAAGGTTGCCCAGGGAGAAAATGCCTGCATCCAAATCACTACTCCTGCTGAGAAAAAACACATATTTAGCACATTAGTGCAAGAGAGAAAAATCAAAAACCTGAAAACGTTCACAGCAATCATAATACACTAAAAACAAGTTACTTTCACTCTCTCCAAAAAGAGCCATAAAAATATAATTTAAGGGAAGAGGCCCTTACTTTTAAGGAAAAAAACCTCAGCCACAACTTGTCAGAGGCAGCTATACTGGAAAGCATATCATGTATTTAAATGAAGGTTATCAATAAATAAATAAACCAATTGAGATGTGAATGAGAACAACAGATCTGAAGGACGGTTAGTCACAGTATAATGCTGTTTTGCAGAAAGTGGAAGGATATAAGAGCAACGACCCAAACTGACAGAAAAAATCTGCAGACCCAATGACAGCGAAAAGAATCGAACATCCACGAGCTCTACTTACTGAAGTCTCTGACCCCGAGGATTTAAGAGAACAGTAATAACAGATTTCAGTCTTAATTAATTTATTGTGACTGACTTACCCAGCAAAGAAGCCAACTCAACTGTGCACTTTGCCAGCTGCTGTTCTGATGTGGGACATGTGAACTAGAAAACAAAAAAAAGTTGTATCTTTGTCCCCATACTGCAGACTGGACAAAAAAAGGGCTTCACAAGGAATAAAAATAGCAGAGAAGAGCAGGCAATTTACAGCAAGAAGCACAGAGCTGTAATCAGGACACCATTAAAGACAGGAAGACAAGAAAAGATCATATGTGGAAAGGGGATCCACAAAGGCTAATTATAAGTAACAAGCAGATTTTATACAACAAGGTATAAAAAATGCAGTGCAACTTCATCACATTTGAGCGCAGACAAAAACCACTCAACTGAACTCAACTGTGAGGCAAGGCAAACTAAACACATTTACAAGTATGAAGACAGCTCAAAGTGGTCCAAGGGGGGGTGGGGGGTGTTGCTTTTTTACTACTTCTACCTTTCTGCATCGAAGTGTCTGACTCAATCTTCCTAGCAAGCACTCCAGCCAGTCGTAGTCAATCACTTCATCTTCATCCCGTGGGCCCACAGCAACACAGAGCACATCCTTAGTGAAAAAGACAGCAGTAATTCACCGATCAGTATCCTGCACTTCCACAAACAGATCTTTGGAACTCTGACAGCACAGTTCATAGATAGCCCTCAGGTCCTCACAAATGAAATTCAAAAAATTAAACCTAGTATCCTCCTCATTTCCTAAGACAGATTAAAGCTGAAGTTTTCAGACCTTACCCAGGTCTGATTTTCTTCTACCATAGTTCTCACTAATGTTATGAAGTCCAAGTCAATGAGGCAACCAGTTCATCCCTCTTAAGGCTAACTAGCTCTGAAAGCTCTGATAGCACAGCAAGCAAGTTTGGGGTAGAAGTGCTACAAAAATCCAGAGTCCTCTTATACCGTGAAGGTAGATGCAGTTTCAACACAAAGCTGAGTATGAAGAACACTAATAGGGTTATGATACGACAACGCGTTTAGCCAATTTTATGTGTGGTAGCACTTCCCATCACCAGCAATTTACCACCCAGTATCAGAAACCCAGAAATCAAAACAAAAACCAGCCAACAAAAAAGCTGTATCTCAAGATATTGCACAAAAACTCCTTTAAAAAGCAACAACTTAGAGAGAAAGCCCCTCGTTTCTTCACATACCTTACCCTCCTCTTTTTATTTTAGCTCAAGCAAGAAAGCCATAGAGGTTGTGTACATACAAAAAAAAAAAAAAAAGGCAGAATACCTAACAGTAAAATAAGTCAGGTTTTCACAATTATTCTTTTCCTTATGGGTTGCTCACCCAGGTTATACAATTGCCCAGTTTTTTACAAGAACAGTGACCTTTTAGAAGTCTGAGAGAAAAGATCAAAATGTAATTTGAACCAGCTTGAATAGAAAATTGCTTGGATCTAAGGCTGAAGTTAAGTCCAAACCATCACCTTCTTAAGATATTCTGATTCCCCCCAGTTATAGGTGAATGATGGTGCAGGTGCAGACTGGCAAAAATCTTTCAGACTTGTACAGATTCGATACAATTTAATGCAGAATTTCTGGAGTATAAGACAGGACAGTTGATCACGTTCTACAGAACTAAAAGGACCAACAGGAAATACTTACTCTAAATGGAGACAAGGAGACTTTCCATAGAAAGTCTACAAAAAAGTAGCTATTTTGATACGCTGGCTCTTCAGCATCCAGCTGTACGCAGTACACACCACACTACGGTTTCTATGCTACTCGTATCAAAAAGACCACTGACATGCTACCAGAAATCCTGTATCTCTTTCTCGCCATTTGAAAGAACCGAAAGGCAGCAGGCAAAGAAGTGGCGTCTTAAGCCCTCCATTCATTCCCAGCTCCAAACACTTTAATTTCTTTTGTTTACCTCTCGGAGGAGATAAACCTCCTTTGAGAGCAAATTGTTGCTTTTGCTGCCTTTTGGTTCTTTCTAATGGCAACAATTTTGGCGTCCCTGTTGGTGGGCAGGGAACAATGGAGGCAGCGGTCAAAGAAATGGATCAAACATGGAAACTTTAATGAAAACTTTTGTCATACTTGTGAAAGCAGGAGGGGTGGATTCTGCCTTGTTTTAAGTATTCCTTTTATAGGCGAGGAGTGGAATGTTGTGGTTTAGGATTTCCACTCCAGGGCAAGGAGGGAGGCTGTTACCCCTTGTTTGGGCACAACTCATCACTTAAATTAGGGTAGGACAGAAACAAAAGGAGAATAGTGATCTTAAATACATAAAGACATACACCTTCCCTCCACTCTATCCCTCCACTTACTATAAGCCCTCGCACATGGTCACCACTAGAGGTGGAGTGAGGGGAAGAAAAAAAACAGGAGCAGAAAGGTGCAGTCTTTTTAACATCTTGCATTAAGTTCCAGGTTGATTTTTGGAACAAACTTCCCTCACATACGTAGTCTGTCTGTCTCTCTCCCACAGGAGACAGCTCAGCATGGCCCGTTTTCCAATCCAAGGCGGGGGGTGGTGGCAGGTGGGTGTGCATCTGTTGGGCGGATGGCTCCAGCACTGTGCTTGGCCTGGCTGCAAAACTTAAGAATCACCGAGTTTCCAGGGGATGTTCTGGGTCTCTCTCCGCATTCTAGTCAGGCCTTCATTCTCAGCACTTTGACCTTTTTCGTCCTCCCTCGCCGGTGGTAAATCTCAGTACAGGGGGTGTGTAGGGGACCCAGGTTCTTTTTCTTTCTACCCCCACCAGTAATCGGCAAAGTAAAAAGTCTACTTGCTGCATAGAAGATCTTTTACCGTGCCAGTACAGTGACAAAAAGTTCTTGGAGCTGAGGTGACTGCTTCAGGCCTTTTCTCTTCCATCTTTGTCCTTCTGAACCGAAAGATGCACTCACTAAGAAGCAATGTGTTCAGCTCTTTTTTATAGTGTTATTCAAAGAGGCGTTGACTGACATGCCTTGGGCCAGGGGAGGGTACAAAATTGGAGCTGGGGCTGCATCTCCCAATGCCAGTTACAGGGGCCAGTACCCCCTTCTCCATGCTACCTCCTCTTGTGCCCAAGCAAGGGAGGAACAGTCCCCCTCCTCGTCCTGGAGCCAAACTCCTAAATCACACTACTCTTGACCAGGGAACTCTGATCTGCACACAGAGAGCAAGCGGGGGGATGAAAAAAACATGAGACCTTTCCATCATGCTTCTTCAACACTCCTCACTGCCAGCTCCTTAGAAACAGAACATCCCCCTTCAAAAAACAAAAGCAAACAAAAACCCACACCAACGTAAAAAGTAAGAAGAGAGTAAGGGCAAGCCTGGAAGAGAGCACTATGTACCTTAATCTCGTTGATGATTTGGGAGGGAAATGGAGCACAGTGCTGACAGCCTGGAGGGCAGTCTCTTCTCAACTCCACAGCATCCTCACTGGGCGTGAGAAGTCCTGGGACTTTCAGCATTCTGTTGAGGGTTGCCTTCACTTCTCTTTTGATGAGGGCTACAAAGAACAGCGAACAAAACATCTCTACTTCAGCTTTTCTCTCCAGCAAGGCAGACAACTGTTTACAAACACTACCCTTATTAGGCTATCATCTGGGCCATGGTAAACGAGGGAAGGACAGTTTACCCTTCCAAACTGCTTTCACTCTGAGCTCTCATTATATTTAATGGGCAGAGGTGGAAAGAGAGTGTTAACCCACAGCTCTAAAAGGCAGCCACCCATTACACCAGGTACCACTGGTGGTATTTCAGCGTGTTTAATGAACACAATAGCTAAGTCAGGAAGCAATACCAAAGTAGAAAGCTGAATCAGTGTGATCATACCAGTTAAACCACTGTGCCCAAGAAAGCCATATTTTTTCCTACCAAAATAAGTTTTGACCAGCATCCAAAACACTAAATTCCTGCAGCTGCAAATGGTGCTGTATATTCCTCCCCAGATTTCTTCAGAGATTGTCAGGAGTTGCTAGGCACTATTACAGAATAAAAGGACTATAAGAGTTTCCTCCAACCGAAAAATCCCTGAAGAAGGTTCTCGGAACTAGAAATCATTGTTCTTATTCCTAAAAAAGGAGGGATAGAGCAACTGCATGCTTCCCACTAAAAGAAAAACAAGTAGGACCAAGTACTTTATAATACTGGAATAAATTCTAACCTTTCACCTCAGAAAAAGAGTATGATACACAGGTTAGAAGCCCCAGTTCAGGGTAAGGAGACTAACCTGCAATGTTGGCAGAAAGCCAGCCACAGGCTCTCTCAGTAGCCAGCTCCACTGCAATGTCTTCTGCACTACTTAAAACCTTTATGGGGGGAATAACAAGTGATAGGATATTTACTACCAGCCACAGCACTATAGTCAGTGAGAAGTCAAAGAAGTCTAAAGGGAAAAAGCCTGATTTTGGCATGCAACATTTAAACAAGGCACCACCACCTCTGCACAAACTGCTACTCTGAGCAATGTAACTGACCCATTTTTGAATTCCCAAACCTCATCAACCCCATACAAACCCCATCAACTCTTGGGGAAGTTGATGCTCAGACAAAAGCATTATCCTTGCAAGATGAATGCAATTTATACACCGTTCTAGTCTCAACAGTTAGCTATTGGCTAGAGTATCACTCCAGCCAGAATATCCAAGGCAACCTGGTAGAAGTGACCCTCCTTAAGTATTAGTTCTCACAAGAGGGCATCAATACATTCCATTATCCTAAGCTATTAAGGGATAACTGAAGCAGCAATGGGAAAATGGTAATGGTCCAGAATTAAAGTCCAGGCCTTTAGTAAGTTTCAGTGAAAACACATACTGCCGCAGATGTCTCTTCTGGCAATAACACCCTTACTGCCTCAGGACCTTTCTTTTTGCAAAATCTGCAATAAAAGAAAGAAAACGTGTCACAGGGTTAGTCCAAGTTCTTGAACCACACTCAGAGGTTCATTACCACAGCAACTTTTACACGCCCTCTTACAGTCAAAACCAGTTGGGAGACTGCAGTGAAGTAAGTCAGACCAAAAGAACCATACAAGGAATGACCAATTACAAGCCACCAAGCTGCAATACTCAGTTTTCCAAACAGGGGAAATACAATAGCTGTAGCAGATGTCCATTTGGAGCTGGATGCAGAAGGACACACAGCACCTTTATTCCTTCCTACAAATACGGCATTAACTGGCTGGAGGCGCAGCAGACAGTCACCCTAAGAAGAGCAGAAGTCAGGGTTTGTAATTACCAGAACGTGAGCATGACAGGCCAAGCCGAATGAGGCTTATAGATTCCGCAATAAGAAGAGAAGGGAAGGCACAAGTTTAAATAACTTTTCCTCCTTACTCTCTGCCTTTGATGAGTGCCTGGGCCCCTTCCTCATACAGATGAGCGCACACCTCTTCAAGCAGCTTGTCATGATTAGCATCCTCCTCCTTCAC
Source organism: Bucorvus abyssinicus (assembly GCA_009769605.1). Lineage (NCBI taxonomy): Eukaryota > Metazoa > Chordata > Aves > Bucerotiformes > Bucorvidae > Bucorvus > Bucorvus abyssinicus. The sequence continues at coordinate 16,984,857 of CM020042.1, read as the reverse complement.
TTTATCCTGCAACATGACTTCAGCCCTTTGAACCAACTCTGCTACCAGTGTTGCCCTATAAAAAAAGCAAGACCAATCAGACAGACTGAAATCGATACAAGAAACAGCGCACGCTAACTGTAACCTGCTGTTCTTCCCAGAGGAGAATTTTTTTAGAGCAATTTTCTGCTAAAAAAGAATGAATCACATTTGTTTAGTACTGTACCATCTCCCTGTGAAAAGCAGCACTGAAGATATCAAAACAGTACTAAGATTGAAGAGTCAAAAGCCTTTAGGTTTTAATAGAAACATATATGGTTACAGGTATCTTTCCTGGCAGCAATACCCTTATACTCTCAATGGACAGTGCTCAGAAGTTAAAAGATGTCAACGGCAGCCCACTACAACCAGCACTCCTTGTAGGCTGATACCGTTTAATGTCTTCAACAAGTGGGACAGTGGGATAGTGCAAACTCATGAGTGACATGCTGGAGGACATGGCTGCCATTCATAAGGACTGTGACAAGGTGGAGAAGTGGGGTGACAATGGGATGGCAAGTGTGCACCTGTACAGGGTGGGGTCTACTGGCTAGGGAACAGCTCTGCAGAAAAGGATCTGGCGTTCCCAGTAGACAAGCTAAATGAGTTAGCAGTGTCCAAAGAAGGCCACCCTCACAATGGGCTGATATTAGCAATAGTGCAGGTGGCAAGTCAAGGGAAGGTACTGCTTCCCTCGCCACTGTAAGGCTGCATCTGGAGTAGTGTCCAGCTTTGGGACAAGAAAGCCATTGACTGCAGGAGAAAACAAAACATCATTAACATAGATGCTGGAACATACGACCTACAAGGGGAGCTGGTTTCACTTAGCCTGGAGAAGGTGAAAAGAGAAAGAAGGGCTGTAGAGAAGACAGAGCAAGACTCTTCCAGGAATTGCGCAGCTATAGTTTGACAGATAACATGCTCAAGTGGGAACTAGGGAAATTCTGACACAATATAAGAAACATTTTTCACAAAACCTGGGAAAATCAAGCACTGGAACATTGTACGAAGAGGCTACTGAATCCTCACCCTCAGAGACTTTCACAGCTCAAACCGAAAAGGTGCCAAGCAACCTGATCTAACTTGAAAGCTGGCTCTGCTTTGAGCAGGAGTTTAGATCAGATGACCTCCAGAGGTTCCTTCTAACCTGAGATTTTCCTATTACTAGCAAGAATATTCTGAAAGGGATATAAAGTCTCAAAATGCTGCACTACATTCACATTTCAAGTGTCCCACAGTCAGGTAATCCTCTTTGCAACCCTTCAAATTCCCCTCTGTGAGGGTAATCAGATGTTGCTGGACCCCAGCGTCACAGCCTTATATAGCCTTGGTGTTCTGCTGTACAGCATACTCTGAGAGGAGCTTGCTTTCCCCCAAACACACAATTTTAAAGGATCAACTCTTCGCCTCATGTTGTGGTTTAGGATTTCGGCTTCAGGGCAGAAGGGGGCTTTCCCTCCCCCCATCCCCTTGTTTCTTGGTACAAAAGGTTTTTGCCACCTTTGTTATGGGAAGGGGTCCCGGTCTTACAAAATACAGCCCCGGCTCCCATTTTGTGCCTGCCCCCTGTAGCCAAGTCATGTCAATCAACACCTCTTTGAATAAACATATAAAATGCAGGAAACCACGTGGCTTCAGCTGGCGCTCACTTTTTCAGTTTCAGCAGAAGGACGAAAAGAGAGAACTGGAAGCAGTCAACTCAGCCCAGGACAGTAAAAGATCTTCCACACGGCAGGTAGGTGGTTTTTTTTTTTTTTTTTTTTACTTTGCTGATTACTGGCAGGGGTGGTAAGAAATGCTGCCAGAAGGAAGGGACACGGAGTGGCTGGAGCATGCGGAGCACCCAACTCTGCACAGAAAGCAGCCGCTGGTGAGGGGGAAGAAAAACGGTTCAAGTGCCGAGAATGGAGGCCCCGCTGGAATGTGGGGTACCCAAAACATCCCCTGGAGATCCAGTAGCTCTCACGTTTTTCAGCCAGGGAAAGAGAGCCAAGACGTCCCCTGGAAACCTGGCTTTCCAGCCACCCAGGAGAGACTACCCATTGCAAAGGAAGTTTGTCCTGAAGAGTTCAACTGGGAACTGAAATGCATGTGGTTAAAAGAACTGTGTTCCCCCACTCCAGGTTTATTCCTTCCTCCACCCACCACCCACTCCCCCCACCTCCGGCACGGACTCTGTGTGTGGGATAGTAATTGGGGATGTGGATGGTGTGGGAGGAAGATATATATAAAAATATAGATATATATACACACCTATTTATGTATTTAATACCACTGTTTTCTCTTTTGTTTTCTGTCCTACCCAAATTTAAGTAATAATTTGTGGTTCTCATCGTTTTTGAAGTAAATTCATTTTCGTTCACCCCCTAATTCGAACCTGCTGTTTTTCTTTGCCTGTAGCCATAAGCGGGCTGTTAAAGCCTTCCATTGATTTCCCAGCTTGAACACTTTAGTTCTTCTGTTTAGCTCTGGAGGAGATAAATCTCCCCTGAGGGCAACTGTTGCTTTTGCAACGTTTTTCTTAGTGTGAAGTTGCTTAAGTCACGGAACAGATCACCAGCACTTACTTGATGTGCTTAACACAGTTGGATCCCACCCTCTCTGCCACAAATTCAACTGTTCTCCGCAGGGAGGGAGGCTGGTTGTGGAAGAAGGCCTGTTCCAACTCTGCCTGTTCAAGAGAAAAGTGCTACAATTGATTACAGCACTTCACCCAGATCCTTCTCTCCTCAACACAGAAATGGATAGACCTATCATGTGGAACGGTGCTAAAAGGCACACGCAATTTCCCTACACTAGAACTTTCTTCTGTTGTAGCATTCAGCACCCCTGTAAAATATTTGCTCCCTACCTCCTTTTAACCACTTAATCCAAAGTTCATTATCAGGGTTCATGAAGCTACAAAAATAAAGGGAAGAATGGAAGAGTTCTGACAGCACCTACTAGTAGTGAGTCACCACATTGGGTTTGTTTTTGGAAAGAAAGTATTCTCTTTTTTAATTACAGACTGGTAATCCTGTGTGCGCCTACTCTGTTCTTTCAGTGGAAAGTGTGGCCACAATCTAACCAAATCAGAGTATGGGAAACATACCAACAGTTTATGTTACAGACACACGGAGATACAGGCTAGTTTTTGCAATTGAAAGAATGTTCACTAGTTATCTGGATTTCAACACCCACGTGGCATCCCAGCCACATGACTGTAACAGAAGAATGAGGAGTAAGGATACCTGACTGTTAAACACAGTGTTCCTTGCTGCCTAGGCCCATTCTTTTCTTTCCCTGGCATTAGGATACCTCTGTGCACCCTACCCTCGCACAAGCAATTTCTCCTGCCATGCTTCCCCTTGTGACTCCCTAATTTCATTACCTGCAGTTTCTGCTGTGTGACAGAAGCCTTGGGTGCCAAGGACTCTGCAGCTGTGGGAGTGATTTTCCTTATAAAGCCACCATTTTTTGCTCCACTACCAGCCACAAAAGAGGCAAGTAGTTTCCGCAGCTCACCTGTACAGAAAAACATGAAAAAGCAGTCATTGTCCTCATAAGCAAAGGAACAAATCAAAACTCAAGAGAGACTTCCACATTGTTAGTCCTGTTTCCAGAGCAGATTCTCTCAGCTTCTATGAAAGCTGAAGCATCAGAAAAACAGAGGGGCATCCCACCTATTTGACTAGGCATATCAAGGCAGGCAAGGCTCTGAAGATTAAAGAGGAGGCTTCCAAAAAGCTCCCTAGCACATAGGACTTGTTCAGAAGGATCAGGGAGCAGTCACTTCTATGCATCCCATTTTAACATGGCAAGCGGGAACTGTGAAGTCTGCAAGGACAGCAAGGCAAGCAGTTACACCAATTCCAACAGGGTCAGAAGAAAATACCAGGGGAAAAGCTTGAAGACACGTTAAACCCCCAGAAGCTTTCGTTATGCACATTTCACATACAGTTTTCCTAACAGCTGAGTCCCAAAAAGCTGAGCACCATCCTGCCATCTGGGACTCTATTGTCTACAGAGAGGGATTTCACCAATGGTAGTTGGATCTCAGAAAAGAGATATACCAAACAACAACCTGATAAAGCATCAGGGCACAAAAGCATTCTTCCCCTCTGCCTGGCAGCAGAAATATGCTCAAGGATCAAGGCATTCCTCACAATATGAACACCTCTCCCTATTCCTAAGTGGAAAAGTTGTACACTTACTCTTTATAATGCTTCCTTCCAGTTTGTGAAGGAAGACTTCCCCTGTTCCTCTATATTCAAGCTCTATAGATCAACTCTCCTGACTGTGTGACTCCCTCCCCCAGCTTCACCAGATACTATTCACAGCTGCACGAGCATCTGCAACACAGCTTTTTAGCAAGCTTGACTCACACACATGGACTCACAGTACCAAAGGACAAATATAAATAAAAATAAATATATACTAAAATACTTTGTTTATATAGTAAATACATGTAAAATACTCACCAAGATAGGGACAGCAGGTATAGAGTAACTGCTGATCCACCAAGGGTACAGAGTCCTGGTGAGAAAAGGAAGGAAATGCTGAAAGGACACAGCAGAAAAGAAACAGTCTTCAGCAAGTCCATAAGCGTGGTCACAGGCAGGTTTCAGAACTACCTGTCCATGAAAACAATAAAAATAACCAGATTCCAAATCCACAGCACAGTTATGAACTTTGCAGCCCAAATGTTCAGCCCTGTAACACACAATGAGCTGCTCCACATTTAGCTAGCACAGCTCAACCTTTGCTTCTGATCACTGTCAAAGTCCAGCTGAAACCTGATGGTTAAAGAAGGGAACCAGGATGATTGCCACAGCTGCTATTAATAAAAAAGAAACCTGTAGATAAAGGAGAATAAATGAGGCATATCTGCTGTGCACTACGCCTCCACAGGTGTCTTCATCCAGATGCACTTGAACACCTCCAAGCCAAGTTGCTGATAAAATCTTAAATTCCTGAGGCTGTGGTAGGTCCAGCCTCATCCACAGATTCAGAGGACGTGCTATTGTGCTAACTCACCAAAGCCTGAGCAGATGTCACAGTATTCATCATCAATCCCTCCTGCCTGACATCAGCGGTAAAAAACAACTCTTCAGGGACTGATGGAACCTGAAACAGAAACCCCAGTCATTACAAGCCAAGCAGCAGTCAGTAACTTACACCATTTCTGATAAAGGGGACAGCAAAATCTCACCAACCCGTCACCAAAAAAAGCTCCTAGCACTAAGGATTCTCTCTACCCTAAGGAGAACCTTTTCATAAAATTAAAGTTTTAGTTTGATCACCATAGCATAAGCCACCTTCCTTACCATCCCCGTACAGCATCGTTTACCTTGCCAACAGGTTCCTGCTAAGCAGTTACCTTGCTTCCAAATGAAGGCACAAAAGGATTTTAAAAGTTCAACACACACCATTTCTTTATCAGACAAAAGATTCTCCAATAATTCAACGCTGCCAGCTAACATTCCATCTTTGTGACAAGAGCTTCCAATTCTAACAGGAATCAGGTATTGGTTTGCTTACAAGAATGCACATTGTAAGTACAGAATGTGTTTTAGCAGCAATTAGAATTTCTATTGGAAGAAAAAAGATGTTGCTTCACACATTTCCACTAAAGTAAAATAATTCTCCATTAGAATGCAGAGGATTCTTTAAACCCCACAGTAGTGTAAAAAACCCCAACAAAACAACAAACTAGTGTTTTGCAGTGTTTTAACTCATTTCAGTACTATTTCTATTGAGTTCTGTGCACTGCCTTTTCTTCAGGGAAGAGCTGTGTGCATACAGGAGACTCTACCTGAAAAAGCCAACCCAGAACTGCAAGAATCAGCAGCTTGTTCAGGAAAGTCATCTCCTTATCTTCGGAAAGGACCATTAACCTGCCAAGCAGCAAAAGCACAAGAGAGTGTTAGATTTCAGTAGGTTAATTTTCATTAAGGAAGAAAAATTCCAAACCGTTCACTTTCTAATTGTACTATTTGTCACCACGTACAGACTAAAGAGTGGAAAGCAAGCTCTACTTTTTTGTACACATGCATCTGAATAACCTGTTGTTAAGTTTACACTGGAAAAGCCAGCGTTAAGAACCCTGCAGAATGTGTTTTGAATTTTCCTCATGTGTATAGGAAAGAAAACTAGAGCATTATTTAGGCATAGGAGACCTTATAAGTTTAAGGTTCAAATTCAAGGATTAAAATTCACAACTGCAGGTGTACAATGAGCGAATACGGATTTACAGAATTGTATTCTTAATGAAAAACCACATATTTAAATCAAATATTAATGTCTGATTTTAAGATATGCTCCCTTTGTAGCTTTATTTAAGATAAGCTCATGATTTGCATCAAAGAGGAAGTATTTTTATAAGAATCGAATCTCAAACTAGAGCCAGCATGCATTCTCAAACAGCAGGCACCTCAACTATGCAAGCAAACCTTCACAGAAAAGTTCTTAAATACCCTTTTCCCCAGGCTCTTACCTGTATACCTGCAGCAAGAGACAAAATACTTTCCTGTAGTAATCAAGGAAAGGAGCAATATGATCGACAAGTGAAAGGTACTCCACAATCCAAGGAATAGTGAGGATAGAACGTTGATCCCGAATAGATTGTCTCAGAAGCTTCAATACATCCAGTATAGGCAGGGTCTTATTGGACAACAAAAGTTAAAGGAGCAGCTGGAAGTTACCTTTTGATACTTAAAGAAAAAATGTAGCTATATCTTGACTTTTCTTTCTCGGATTTCGTCTTCTGTACAAATAAGAGGTGACTTGCTAGCTAATGAAAACATTTCTTTGCACATGAGCAGAGGTAAAAACCACACTGACAGCAACCAGAGGTCCCACCGGGATTTTCAAAAGTAAGGCTAGAAGCCTGGCCATGTAAAAACAGAGTCAAGGTCTAACCCCTGCCTCCTTGCATTCAGCATGACACACTGCTATGAGATGAATGTGCAACTAACAAAAACGTTTCTGGTAGCTAAATTTTATGCTACAGAATCAACTCTTCTTGGCTAGGTCAGAGTTCTGGTGTGACAGCCCCAGATTATAGAAATAACAGAACACTGGGTACCTCACCATTAGTGCATTGCTCCCTCTTTTCTAGCTTACACAAACTCTGCTTTTCTTTGTTCCCAACCCCAGAATACGCAGTAGGGGCACAGAACAGTATAACATCATCCCAGGAAAAATGGGCTCACTTTGAAAGGGCATAACTATTCATAATCCCCTCCTTGACTTAGAAAATCTGCCTGTGAAGCAAAAGGCCATGTTAGATTTCTTAGAGTTTGGTTTCTTACTTGGTTTCTTAAGGCTACTGCAGAGTCTTGCAAGTCTCTAGTTGGTTGCTCTCCAGTGCGATATGGCAAGAAAACAAGAAAGCCCAGGAACTTGGCGAGGAGTCGTAGGCTTAATAGGACCACAGTGAAACGCTTCTTTTCATCCTGAAATGAAGAAAAGCAACCTGGAGCAATGCTACCCTCAGCTGGCAAAGCAACTACCTACACTAAACTTCCACTCCCTTCATGTAAAAGGACCATGTGGCTTCATATGCATTTTAAATTGCTTCTGCCTCCACTGCTTCACTTACAGCAAAAAAACATTAATTCAAAGAGTTTTCTGAAACAAGCAGCTGTTCAATCACATCTGCATATTAACAACTTTGGAGTCAATGAGAGGGCAGAGAGCTGATCTCATGTTGCCTCCTTTATAACACCACTGCTCCGCAAGTCTTCATGAACCTTTGGCTGCTACTTTGCTAACAGACTATAAGCTGTGACACGTCTGATAGGTACAGATGAGTGAAGAAACATCTGAACAGGTATGAGCAGGCACAAATACAAATTCATTCTAACTAAAATCTTTCTACATGGAAACATAACAAGGAGCTATTGCAACTGAGTGCAACATCTGGGCTCAGGTTATTTCAATGATCCAACACACAGTACTAACAACCTAAAAAGATGCTCTCACTTTTCAAACTATTGTGCATCACCTGACACAGTTCTGTGAAGCACTCTGAAGCATGCGAGTAAATGGCAAGAGGCTCAGACATCCATAACCAAGTTGCAAAGTTATGACAAAACCAATCAAAGGTCTTGTCCTGCCAATACACTGGTGGAAGCTCTAGGCAACTCGCAATCAAGCCAGTAATTCTTTGGGTACTGGGACTCCTCAGGGAAATTCCCGACAGATGTGTTTGCAAAAAACAAGCTTACCTGTTCATCCATATCTGCTTCCCCATCACTTTGCTCATGCTCCACCAGAGTAAGGCCATTCAGTTCGAGAATCTTCAGGCACAGACTATCCATCAGGTGCTGATTGAACTGGTAACTTCAGCAAAAGATGATGATGAGTCAGACTGGGCTGAAAACAGCAGTAAAACCTCAACTAACACACTGCAAAATTTAAAGCTTCTCTCACGAGCTGTACCAAGCATCACAGAAATCCAATGTAACCGACTGACAAACAAGAAAGCAAGTGACGAGACTAGCTGACCCCTTTCTTTTCCATGATTTTTCTGTACTCTTTCAAAAGGATGCTATTTAGCAAATCCCAGCATAAGGATAATACTATGGATCTGTCAAACAGGAAGCTTTAAACTGAACTTAAGATTCAAATCTCCCATAAACCACAACTCCTCCATGCTGTGGATTGGGAAAAACTCATTAAACAAAACCATGAACCTGGCTTCATCCTGTAACTCCTTAGCTTCATGCACTACCACATGAGAAACACTAGCCTAATGCAGCACACACACACGAACACATTCTATGCTTCAGACAGAACCAGCTGATTAACATGTCCATCGTGCATGCTGGCCAAGAACACTAAGTGTCATGTCATGCAGCTTAAAAACATTTCTGATATGCTCTGCCTAGGTTACACCACGCCTCAGATTTCTGGACAACTCCCTGCTACAAGAGAATCATGCTGGCGTTCCCCACTCGCCCACACATTCACAAAGCAAAGAGCAACCAAGGGCAGCTAACCTTCCTGCGCTGAGGATGAAGTCCCTGAAGAACTGCTGGCACCCTGGGAACGAAGGGGGTGGACAAGGTCCTCTGATGCTCTGTGGCACAACAAATCTCTCCTGCAGCCTCTTCAGACGGCTCAGATTATCAGAACCCAGCATATTAAGGACGTCCTGGTCTGGGGTGTCTCCCCAGCTTGTGCCACCACCAATAGGACCTTTACACATCTTCAGAAGACATGAAGAGTAGTGAGGCGGAAAATTTGTAATAAGGCAAAATATAACTTAATCTCTCACACCACATATTCTCCCTTCCTCACAAGACTTCGTTTTAGGAGTAATCCAAGCACAGATTTTTCAGACAGCCCACATACAGAAGTTCTCTTTTCCTCATGTCAAAACATATACCCACCTTGGCCATAAACATCCTGAGAGACGACATTCTGATTTTATACACCTAACTCAGGCACATCTAGCAGGCTACATCTGGGTGTATGGAGAGAACACCTATCACTCACGTGGTCTTCATGAATCGCTCATTAGGATCTTTAGTCCAGTGTCCAAGGACCATGATACTGCACTCTGCATTCCCAGACCAGGTTTTCCTTGAGTTTCCACAGAGTTAAATAAAGCTTAGAAATGAATGCTTCTCTCCCTCAAACACATCGATACTACTCAAGACTCAAAGAATCACAGAATTACAAAACTGTTTAGGTTGGAAGGGATCATCTAGGTTGGAAGGGATCATCTAATCCAACCCTCTTGGTCAATCAGGAGCAGCTATAGCAGGTTGTCCAGGACCATATCCAATTGGGTTTTGAATGTCTCCCCAGACTGGGACTTCATAACCCCTCTGGGCAACCTATTTCAGTGTTTGACCACCACCACCATAAAAAAGTGTCATCTTCTGTTCAGATGAAATTTGCTGGTTTTTTTTTTTTTCAATTTGCATTCACTGCCTCATGTCCTGTCAGTGAACGCTACTGAGAAGAATCTGGCTCCCTCTTCTTCATTCCCTCCCATCAGGTATTTGTACACAGTGCAAAGATAAACCTGAGCCTTCTCTTCTCTAGGCTAACAGTCTCAGCTCTCTCAGCTTCTCCTCATATGAAAAATGTACTAGTCCCTTAATCATTTATGTGCCCCTGCGCTGAACTTGCTCTAGTAAATCTGTATCTTTCTTGTACTGGTGAGCCCAAAACTTGACATAGTACTCCAGATGTAACGTAACCAATGCCAAGTAAAGGGAAATGACAACTGCATGGCTCCTACATCTAAGTCAGGATAGTTTTAATGAGAGAGATCATACTAAAAAGCAACATTTAACTATGTGTATCAAGTGAACAACTACTAGGTCCATTTATTCCAAACTGAGCATCCTCCCCTCCCCAGAAGAACATCTTGCTACATCTCCCAACCTTTAAATTATTGGGCCTCTATACAAATCCTCAGTCTAGGTTCTTTTCTGCATGAGTATCATAACACACACAAGATTCCATACATTACTTTCTAGTCAGACACACTGCACTCATTAAAGACTCCTAGTTATCAGTTTAAATCTTTGATTACCCTTGTGAATCCCTCCAGTCTTCATTAAGAAGGCACAGGTATAAAGGAGAAATGCAGTACCTAGGGCTAATTAAATCCTGTTGATGCAAAGTCCATCACAACTCTTTCCCATAATCTCTGTGAGCACACACATCAGACAGGACATTGATGCTAATTCAGACCAGATCCTAAAGGAATTTTCAACATTCCAACAGCTCACAACTTCCTGACAATGTGCGCGGGCTAATACTCAAGATGCAGTTTTGCATCTGTTTTGCTATCCAAAAGGAACCCACCAATAAACCAGACATTTAGAGAGAATACAGTTAATATCTATCAGAATCCAATGATTCTCCAACCAGAAGCATTTTTTCTTCCTTTATTCCTTCAGTTACAGTGAAGTCAGATGATGTTTGAAACTGGCCAAAGAAACCCTGTAAACTACAACAGCAATACTACATAAAAAAGAGGCTGTTGCAGTGTTACACAGAAGAACCAGAGACTCTTTGCAGGTACTACACTCCCGTTGCTCATGAACATAACTGGGAACCTTTGTGTTTGATACATGCCAAAATACATCCTTAAAATTTCTAAAAATTATAACTGTTGTAAAATTAGGAGGTCAAATTAAATAACCATGAAGAATGAATTCTTACAGCTCATGATGTGCTCAATGTGTCTTACCTCTGATTTAAACACAGTTAATCAGTAATTTTTCACCAATTTATATTTCTGGAAAAGGAAGGAAATTCCCATCCTAAAAACTTGGCTCTCCCAAAAAACGTTTCAATAGAAAATCTCAAAGAAACTTGCAAGATACAGTTTCTTTTCTCAGGCTGAGGAAGGATCAAATCGGCTTTATGTATATCTTCATTTAAAAACCAATTAATTTACCTGGATAAGCTGTTTCTGAAAGAGCCTGGCAAAATGGCTGTGGTTGCAGGTTGCAGATAAGTGAGCCATCATGGCCCTGTGAAAGAAAACATCACAAAATGCTGACTGGATCTCTGTGGTACAAAAAAAAAAGTGTTCTAACTTCCAAATATACCAAAAGCACAGCATAACTGCTTTTAAGAAAGCTATCCTCAAAGGATGCTGCAAAAAGCAACATCTTTGTAGCCAGGTTTCTCAAGCACTGAGCCCCATCAGCTGACCATTGAATTAAAACTTCTCCCTGAGCACCCGCAGTGCTAACACAGCTCTAGAGACAAAGTCTCTCTTCCATTCCCGCAGTTATGCTGTAACTTAAAGAAGATAAACTCATTCAGCTTCCACTCTCGCCTGAGCAGAGCAATGAGTTGACAGTTCACACACAGGCAGTAAGAACACAGCAACAGGAGCACTTCTGATGCCCAAACAGAAGGAAAACTTCTCCATTTAAATTTCAGCTCTATTTTGCTCCTGTGGTGAAAAGTCACCTTCATACATGTAACGTGAGTAGGCTGGTGGTTAAGACTTAACACAGAAACCCTCAAGGTAACTGCTGTCAAAACCATAATAGTTTCTTTATATATACTCGGTTTGATAAAGCAATAAATTAATAAAACAGTTTGCTTTCCACAGAAAGAGACACAGTTGTCTTGTTTTCAGAGCAAATACACTTGAATTGAAATTACCTGAAATAATTAGAAGAGCTAAGAGCTTCTGAACACGTAACACACTTCTCCACACTTAAGAGGAGTGAGGCATTTGAAACATGAACTGCACTCACAAGTGTGTACAATGACAATGTTCGGACCACAACATAATGCGTGTGAGAGTGGCTCTTTCTGTTATTATGAACAGAGAAAGAGCTACACCAACACTGATCAAATCAGGCCCTTGCCACTTACAGCTTGTTTCTTTAAGATAACAGTTGATACCTTTAAATATAGAAGCAAGTTTACATGGACAGCATCTTCCAAGAAGTGCAGCTCCCTTCAGGTTAGTGCAGAAGACCACTAGGGAGAGCATGGAACTTAGGATGCCAAGTCCAGTATGCAGCACCAGCAATTCAGCTACATTAAAGAGCTAGCTGAAGCTGCCTAAGACTCCTACCTGATTTTGTTGCCCAGAACTCTTTCAAAGTCCCAGCCAGTTTTTTCATGGTTATCTTCCCATTCACGCAGCAGTTCATAAAATATATCCCTGTGAATCAAGATATTTAAGGGTATGAATTTCCACTCTCCAAAATTGGAAGTAACAACTGAATATTCAATCACTCCTAAGTTCCCCAGCAAGAATCTACTGCCGATTAAATAACTCAAGCCTCTAAGCATTCAGATACCTTTGCAAAATTCATTAATGTTAGTGGTACTTCAGCGAGTTTCCATTTTCCATGTCTTTGACAGCAAGTGCTTAAGCTTGTTATGCCCAAGCTCTGACGGAATGACCAAAACACCCATTACCAGACATACTGAAGACTGAGAGGCAGGAAAGAATAAGCCACATGAAATAATACCTATGAGGAGAGAAAAAAGGACCAAGACAACTTGCCATTCTCCCCTCACCCTGTTGCTGCAAGCATGGAGGGAGGTGGCAGGAAGAATAAAGGCATACCAGATTTAAATGTAGAAGCAATCCAGTAGGGTGACACACTGTACTGGCATTTACCAGAAGTCTCAATAACTCCTGAAGAATTAGGCTGCTCTTCTCTAAAGACATTAAGCATTTAGCTCCTGCAGTCAATATGGACAAAGACTTTTTTTTCTTTTTAATTAGAGTGAAAAATCTCAGTATTTTTCTACAGCAGGTAGCATACATGAGACATTCTTAATATCCTTTATTTACAATCATGAAAAGATTATACCCTGTGAGCCATACAGTAACAGTAGAAGAAACTCACCTTTGTTTTTTAAATATGTGAAATGCTCTATCACTGGGAAAGTTAGAGCGATTGTCAGTTTCTGGCTGGAAAGAAACAGACTGTGCAGAGCATGGCAGCAGGAGAGACACCTGTTAAAGTTATAAAGAAGGTCATTAGACTAATACAAGTCTCTAATTTATCCAAGAATCTGAGGCCTAGAAAAAGCGGGGAAAAGACATGATGAGACCAAGTATCACAAGCTGAGTTGTTCAGACACTAGCCATTTCCCAATTGCTAACTGCTAGTAAACACCAATAGTTTTACAAACAGCATTACACTACAGAGGCAGAATTGCTCAAAGTTGTGAGTGGAAGCATCTCGTCTCTCTAAGAAATCTCTGCAAAACAGACTGCAATGAGTATTGATACAGGGTGGAAAGATGATCTGCAAACAGCCAACATGTACCCTCAATATAGGGTTCCAGAGAATGCAGGATAGTGGCTGGCAATTCCTGTATTATCCTTCTTTCTCCTATGTCTTCAAGTAACAGGAGACCTTTATTTACAGCTTTAAGTAAAAAAACTCAGCTATTGACATGCCCTAGTCTCAGAAAGTACTGTCACTGGCAAGAGTAACTTACCATTTTTAAAAGATGGATGAAACACGATACAAAATACATTAAGGAAGGCATTGCTACTACCCAGCTTTAGCACCCTAACCCAGATGATTAGATCAGGAGATCATCTTTCACAAGCTGCACTGTCTCCTCTGAAGCTTCGTTTGGCTAAAAGGAGTCTCTAGCTGTGAAACAAATCCACTTCTTCCAAACTACATTCAGATATTGCACCTAACCAATCATTCTTCTGGGATGAATGTTTATTAGATATCAATGTCAAATGCAAAACTTGACCCTGTCAAAGTCCCTGGTTAAGGTCAGGGCCTGAGCACAAGACTAGCCACCAGCGATTCACAGCTATCACTGGACCTAGCAATTCACTCACCTGCTGACAAGAAAAAAACCGTAGCTTTTAGACACTTGTCAAATACGACATGACAAGATACTAGAAGTAGAAGGAATGAGATTTACCGTCAGAACCATTGCAAATAAAAGAGCAAAACCACAAAGGTCTGAAGCTACATCAGTTGAGGTCTTTTACCTTGGCTGTGCTGCTTTCATAAGCCTGTCTGAGCCTCATGTGCAAGGTGGGAGAAAAAGATGCAATCCGTTCATTTTCAGCCAAAAGCTTCAGCATTCCCTTTTCTAAACGGGAAATAATTCTGCCAAGACAACATGGATAAAACCCAGACAGAGAGACACATAAACAACACATGATCAGACCTAAAAAATGCTTATGCTCATTTTTTATGAGGCTACCAAGTAAAGAGTTCTAAGCCCCAGGCACCCAGCATGAAATTCTACTGGCATCTGTAGAGACATGAGATGAGAGCAATAAAATATGACTTTCCTGTTCTTGCACAATTACACTGAAGTTCAGTAGAAAGATCAGTGCAAGAAAAACTCACAGACATCCAAATCCAGGTCAGGTTCTATGTTTTGAGAGAAAATTAACAACTCTGTGCCTGTAAATGGTAAAGATCTAAAATCCAAGCCTGCTTGCTTAATCTCACACACATCTACAAACACAAGCAGAGGAAAAAAATACTCAACTTACTCATACTGATAATCCAAGACTTGAACAGCAAAATAGACACAATTGTGCACACTGCGGAAAGGTTGTCTCTCTGATGCATCTAAGGGAAAAAAAGCAACATGAAAAAACAGCACTTATCATAATTTATAATCTAAAAAGCCAACAATTAGCTCTCAAGGAAAGCAGGAACTGCTATATCCAAAAATAGTCCTCCAGACCAGTATCCAGTTTCCAGAAGTCTCTGACAGCTGAACAGACAAATCCTCCCATCCCTATCCTTCCTATAGCAAAGGCAACAGAATTGTTTAGTGCTCTATGGGAAAGGAAAGATTACTTCATAACGTTCTGACCAGATCCAGGACAAAAAGTAGGCCAATGGCAACCAGTCATCAGCTGCTGTTCCTTTAGCTAGAGACTTTGTGCTCCTAATCTCAGCCTAAGAATCAGTGAGTGGCAAAACTGGGGCATTTAGAAAGGAGGTGAGCCTCATCTTAAAGCCACTCTTTTGTTTTTTATATCCCTATCGAAGTACTAACTGTATCAAGCTTAAGATTGAATTTGCCAAAAAACAAATGCAACAGTTACACATCTATATGGATGGATCCTGTGCACTCACAACTCAACCTTACATTCAAGAAACACACAGCTGACCAACAGCACTTTTGAGCTGCAAAGGCTAATGGAGGTGAGACTTTACATATCAGTCCTTCTCTCAGTGTTAGCAAGCAGCTACAGCAAATCTCACACAACAGCAGAGAACTAGATTCAAACAATAGCTAGCAACCCCACTCTATCATATTGTGGAAGCACTTCCCATATATGTATGATTTTTGTCAGCATCTCAGATGAGTCCCACAGTGGTAATAAGGCACTTTTATGGAATTTAAGACCAACTGTCCAAGCTAAAGACAACTACTCTATATCATATTATCATTCCAAGGAAGTAACACTCTTTCCACTCAATACTATTGCTCACCTTTACTTCTTTCATTGACTTCAAGGTCACTATCCCCATCTTCTGCAGTAGAAGTGCCTTTAGATGTCAACAGCTGCAGAACAAAAAAGAGCTCCAGAAAAATATTTGGTACCAGGTTTTCTGGAAGAGAGGAAATGAGATGCTAAAGATGGATATTCAATATTGACCTGCTTTAATAAACAAAGGTAAAAGATAGATACCTTTTCTATGGCACAGTCAGCAAAGAACTCCCTCCCCACATGCAGCCACAGTGTAAATCAAAATGGGAATTACAGGAAAGATGTCTTAGGGAAGGGTCTGGTTTCAGATAGGGCCATACAACTTCAGTGTACTGCAGCTCAGAGAACTGCATCAGGTTCTCCTCCTTCCCTAAACTTTTACCTAGTGTCCATTTATTCTAATAACTGCATTGGCTTAGCTTATTTTTCCAGATGTTATTTGTTTGTACAATATAACTGTTCCACAACCTTTATTGCTCATCTACCTCCCCCTCACAACACACGTGAAAGTTCAAAGCTCAAAGAAAGGTCGGTCTCATATTTTCTGGGTATTCACCTGCTATACATGATGAATAGAGCTGCGCCAGGCGCTCCAACTGTTTCTTGCAGGAAACCTTAGTAGGATTTGCACAGGTCACCAGATGGCTTTCAGCAGGAAGGCCAGCACTGCGAGTGTAGCTAAGCTTAGTGGGAGTACCAGGATCAAGAGACATCCCTGCAGGAGTAGACGCTTGGTGCAGCAATTTGCATCTGAAATTCAAGAGCAGCAACGTAACATGTGACTGACGATGACACACAGCAGCCGTGTGGCCGGAAGAGGTCTTTTTGCTTGCATTCTAGCATGGAGGAACTCCTGCAGCTACTACCCATGTCATTTACACCGTCTAAAGCTGTTTTTAGCATAATGGTAATTTAATTCATTTTTCTCATAATAAGAAAGGATCTTGGGGCTAACAATCAAAAGACTCAAAAGAATTACATTCAAATTCCAACTCTGCTAAAATAGTGGGGCACTTTGACCATATTATCTAAATAACCTACCTTATTGCTTCTCACCTAAACTGGTATTTACAAATTAGAACAAATTAGTCCCAAAATGGGAGTAGAAATGTTATTTAATAACATCTCCCTTGCAATGAACATAAGCACCTGACTGACAGGACTGAAGAAAATTATTTATTAAGCACTTTGTAAACCCACAGAGGTAAGACTCCAATAATGTAGCTAGACTCTGCTTTACTTCTGCCTCAGTGTTGTCATCTACCTCAGCATGAATTTCACCTTTCGCCCTTGCTCAAAGTGACCTGCTGCATTAGTTTTGTACCCCACTTCGCCACTACTGAGGACATAACAGCAGCTCCCCGCCCTCAAGCATGATGGGTCAGATGAGATCACCTCATGGGCAAGATCCAGCCCACATACTGCTATTTCATCGACTTTAGTTTATGCAGATTAGTGGGACATTTCAGGTAGAATTCAGACTACAAAAGGTGCTTCAATGAAGTGCAGAGAGGTAGGTTTGAATCCTGAGCAGTTCCGTTACAGGTCCGGTACAAAGAGTAACTCATGAGACTCTACTGGGTCTGTTCCAGCCAGCTCTGGTCCCACCAAAGTGAATCGCAAGGCTTAGCAGGAAAAGAATTCTACCCACATGTCCTGAGGAGTTTCCCCAAGAACAAAACCTACAAAGAACAGCAACAGTTCCGTCCGCAATTATAAACAACAGTTTCTTCTCTGTGCTTCGTTTCTTTTTCCCTAAGGCATCCTCACAGACTAGGTGATATAAGTTTACAGAGTATGAAAGTCACACTGTAACTAAACATCAGAGACAAAATTAGGAGTTAGAATTTAGCTCATCTGCCAGCACACATAATTTTCAACACGTAACTGCAGTAGTAATTTTTAAAACAGAATCTCACGCTACTCAAGTGCCATTTTTTCTAACTGTAAGCTTGCATTAGTCTACCTACCTTGCAAAAATAATTAACACTTTCCCCACATTTGCATCATTAACTCGTTTTCTCCAAACCAGCCAGTGCCTTCCATCACAGGCACAAGCATCAAACACAAACTAATGCACCAGCTCAAACCCACTTGCTTCACCTGTGCAGTCTAAGGAAAGGTGCACAGGAGATAGCCAGGCTTGCAAGCCCATGCAGAGGCAATCTTATGCAAGCAGTGAGGAGTGACTAAACTTCTCAAAATAAAGTGATGGTCATTGTTTCAGAGTCGGCACACCTCTAAAATGAAAAACACGAGCTAGCTGCATTAATATCCTTGTCCGATATCAAAGCCAAACTTAGTTTTAGACAAATTATAGTTTAAGGTCATCAATATCTGTTTTGGATATTCTGTTCATGTCCACTCTGATATTGGTACCACCTTAAGACAAGAGAATTAAGAATCAATACAAGCCTATGACCACCCTGCTTAGGCTGTACCTTTCTTTCTTTAGCATCTCCCTCTCCTCTTGAAGGCTGTTGCCTAGCACAGGTGTAACATTTCCTTCTTGGACAGCAGTAAAGGCCTCAGGGTTTGACCCAGATGAAAACCGAGCAGCTGGAGACTGGCTGACAGGTGTAGAAGTGAAGCACATCTTTGGTTTTGAGAGGGAGCGCTCAGCACTTACAGGAGTTGGGTTGATTCGCCTTGATGGTTTGCTTTTGCTGAAAAAGTGAGAAGTGATTCCACTGAAATCAAGCTAAATAACAACAGAACCAAACAGGCCTCAAGACAGATACACATGCAACTTTTTCAGAAGAACCTAATGCTAAATAAATAAATAAATAAATAAATAAATAAAGCTAAATAATAAATAAAATAAAATAGATATGGAGTCAGGATATTGAATTTCTAAACTGTATGCATAGTTGTTCTCTCTATTCTGGTCATTGAATAAAGTCACAGAGCTACAGGCCGCTAAAAACAACCTGCTATCCCTTGCTGCAAAATTAATTATCAATCATTAAGCCACAGAACAGATAATACAGTGCCACACAACTCTTCCAAAGAGTTCTAATTTGAGAGGGCAGGATATGCCTCATTTCAGTAAGAAACTAATTCACCAGCAGCTTTGAACATGACCACAAGAAAAAACAAAACAAAACACAAACCCAAACAAGCAAGCTGCCATTGTCTAATCAGTATGAGTCCAGGCTCTGATAGGCTCCTTAAGTGTAGGAAAACCCATCCTTCCTGCATAAACTACCTAGATTTGTTCAGGAAGAGGCTCTGTAATGCAATAAGAGACATACTGGAAATGAGACACAGGAACACAAAGCATTACACTTCTCGAAGAAATGCTGGTTGCTATATATTAATTGCTACGGTGTTCTCAAAAGCTCTATAGTGTTGGCTTCCAAACACTCCACGACCTTTTTCCTCATTTTTTCCTAGTTGGACATAGCGCAATTGAGCAAGAGAGACTTACCGTCTATGCTGGAAACATACCTTATCTCCCTTGGCTAGAGCATCATCTAGACCCTGGATCTGCTGTACAGACCCTCAGACTTACCAATTTTCTGCTGCAATTTTGCACGCCCAACTAGAAAGTCCCACTTTCAGAGACTGGTGCCTGATATATGGAGCAAACAGGCTGGCATGAAAGCCTGCAATTGGGTAATGAGGATTTTAAAGAGTAAAATTTCAAAGAGAAAAGGACCGAGGCAACCACAACACAACAGCTGCCCAGAAGCTAAGCCAAAGTCACCAGGGAGACCAGGGCTTGCTGCAGACCAAAGAGAATCCAGGCATCAGCTAGCTATTTTGTCCACGATCACACAGCACAAATGAAGCTGCATGCTAACATCTGTTACCAGAAGCCACAGAAGGTCAATCTGCTAGCATCAGAAAGCTGAAAGAGCCTTCCAAGACTGCTCTTCATTAGTGATTGCTATTGTGTTAAATGAGAAATGTGAAGAGGCAAGATAATGTTGACTTGCTAGAACATGCAAGGACAAATATGTGCTCAGCTTCCTATCAGCTGGTCTAGGCACCAGTAAGCTGTAGGCAGCATCACAAGTGAGATGCTAAAGAGGTATCTTGGATAAGTTCACAGGGTGGAAACCTGACTACCTGTTGAAGCAAGTCCCCTACACGGCAGCTGTAACAAAGCAGTTCTGACCAAGAAGCCCAGAAGCCAGCCCCAGGCATTGTTTATTACAGCATCTTCTGAATCTGGACATGCACAACAGAATGAGTTAGTCAAGGAACAGTAACCTGCGCAGTAATTTGAATGAGACCGCGAGGCAGACTTGCGCTTACTTTGTCCAGCCAGAGGCAGCACCCATGGGTGGAAACTCCTCCAAGTTGTTAAGATTTAGCTGGCTGGGTGGGGAACTGTCAGAAACGAGAGGCAGTTCACTGCGCTTCCTTCTCCCTCCACTCCACGATACACTGTCATTCTTTCCATCTTCCTCTTCAGCAAGGGATCGCCCCAGATCCCGAGTTATCTGCCGGCCAGAGGCACTGACTGAACTGTTGCCTTTCCTTCGGCCTCGTCTCACTGGCAGGGCTTCAGGCGTGGCTGTAAGGAAGCTCCCCAAGCTGGCCTTCTGAGATGACCGCTTCTCACCGTGGTTAAGCACAAGGCTGTACCCAAAGCTCGGGCTGCTGCTGGAGACCATGCTAGGGAAGTCACCACAAGGGCTAGACAGGTTTGACCCAGAAAAGGAAGAGGAGCCACTGGATGCTGCAGCAGGAGAAAAGCTGGTTTCTGAGGAGCAGGTGGTCACCGAAGTCCTTTGGGAAAAGAGCTGTACACGGCTGCTGGTCGTGTGGCCTGCCCTTCTTTCTGATCCTGTCCTTTGGCTCCCGTGGGCCTTGGAATTACGAGTTTTAGCAGGAGTAGAGGGTCCATTAGTCAGGATCTGGCTGGTCTGCTCCCTTAAAAAATTTAGCAAAAAAGGCACAAAGTCTTTCTGAAGCAAACAGAGAGATACCAGCTTGTCATGGATGGGGTTCTCCTACAAGAAGAGAGGACAAAGAGTTAGTATAAAGATTCTACCTGATTCTTTCTTTCCATGTGCCCAGACTCAGTTAAGTAGTAACCATGGTACTGCAATACACTATTAAAAACAACACGACTTGTCAAAGTAGGTCACTGAAATTCAAGTGACCGTAGCGCTGGTCATAGATCTGAAACTTGGCCTCCGCACAAGCTGTTTTAGCAGAAGTTTTCAGATGGAGTCATTGACTTTGGTCTCCGACTGGGAAACGGTGGAACTGTTCCATGGAAACATCAGTAATACTTACTGAAGTACGGCCAGGGAGAACCTGGAGCAACTGTCACCCCTAAGTCCAACATTTCATAGACATTGATACTGAAGCAGCTAATTCCAAAACAAAAATCTAAAAGCTGCAACTTCTCCGACCCTTATTTGTCTATTAATGCCACCTGCTTCCACAGAGGGGTGCTGTAACAACACCTGTTCAAGCACTTTGAGCCCTGCAGTGCCAAATACAAGACCAAAGGTGCTCTTCCTCTACAATTAAATACTTTCCTTGAGCTTGGGTTCCCAGAACTCCCTTGAGTTGGGTTCCCAAGCTCCCTTGAGACCTCACAGAGGTCTAAACAGAGACTGTGCAACTTTACAGTACATGAAGTTAATACTTAAGAAACTTAAACAAACAAAAAAACCCACCAGAGACTCAACACATTTAAAATCTAAGCAGGTGTCGGTGATCTTACAAGGGTAAATCTAGGCAAAAAGGACTTCAGGTACCCTGGGTAAAATTTCTCCTGTTCCTAACACTGCACCAGGTTTCTACACCCTCTCAACGCGATTCAGCAACATGTCCAACAACAACAGAAGGAACTCTCACAGGCAGCAACTTATTCCTTGCTAATACTAAAATCACTGCACACATATTTCTATTCATTTATAGGGACACCTCCACTAGATGAAAAGCCAACAGAGCAAATGCTGTTTCTGAAGGATTTTTTTGTATGAAAGGGGGCAGTGAAAGCATGGCTGTGACTGGACTCCTACAATCCTCCACACCTATGCTGAAATTCCTATTTGAAAGTGTGAGACCAGTTCAGCTTCCTGGAGAAGCCTGAGACTCCAGCACAGCCAAGAAGCCAAGGCTCTCTGCTTCAGCACTCTAACACTCAGTGAAAAAACACAGCTCAGAACACAAACCCCAGAAGGCGTCAAGAAGACCCAACTTCTTACCAGCTCCAGTCCACAACTGCCACGAAAGCTAGAGCGAGATGTAGCCTGCCACTTCCTCAGGTGCACCCGTGGGTTTAGCATAGAGGCACAAAGACAATTCTGGTCTGTGCTATACGCAAGGTCAGGTAGTTTCCCCAACTTTTCAGAGTACAACATGCTTTTACCTATCTTTCTCTGTGCAGATTAAACAGAGGTTTGGTTCCCCCTCTGCTGAGCAACAGCGACCTGCCAGCTGCAAGGCTCCCACTTGCTTTCTCACACGCTGAAGCAACTGAGCTGGTCTGAGCAGCAGAAGGCAGTTAGCAATTCCCTGCAAGGGCAAACTTTTTGGCCTCCGCACCCCTCAAGCACAAAGTGCCAGCTGAGCTGCAAGCCTCTCAAACTGCATAACCTCCACAGGTCTGTATCTACAAGTCAGTTTAGGAAATACCAGACAACCGGACAACATGAAGTGCTGCTCAATTCTTCCCACACAAGCTGAGGATGACAGCAGTACTTGACCAACTCACGTGCGTGACAGCAGTGACTTTTTATTTTAATTAACACCAGGCAACGCGCACTGAGGGGCTCAGGCAGCAAGTTCTTTAAATACAACATTTTTTTCTATGTTATCAGTGAAATATGAGCACTCACAGTCCGTCCATAGTTACAAACACTGTTATTAACACGGGAACCCAAATTCGCCAGCCGTATCCCATTTCAAAACTCAGCCTACTCGAACCCAGCCAGAACTCTTTCCCAGCCCTGACCGATCCTCCTCAAGGCACAGGAGGGATGACCAACCCGTCGGGCGACGCAGCGGCACTTGCACTGGGCCACGCACCAGCCCTCAGGGCCGAGCCCGCCTCCGGAGCGCCAGGCCCGAGGCTCGGGCGCCGGACTGCGCTGCAGGCGGAGCGCGTCGGCTGCCCCCACGGGGCTGGTGACAGCTTCGTCCATCTCGCATCGTCACCTTCCCCGTCAAAGACGCTGCAAGCGTCACCTCAGGGCACCGGCTGCCCTCCCTTCCCTCCGGTGTCCACTGGCACCCAGCAGCCAGGGGGCTCAGGCACCGCCTTCGCGCCTCGTTTCCCGCACAGCCACCACAGGGCCCCTCGCCACCGCCCGCCGGAGGCCCCAGCTGCTCGGCGCAGGCGGCTCAGAGCTCCCGGTAGGCTCAGCCCTGCGGATTCTAACGGGTTTCACACCGCTGCCGCTCCCGGTGACAGCTCCCCGCCGGCGGCCTCGTCTTCCCGCCGCTGCGCTCAGAGCCCGCCCGCGACGGGGGCGGTGCCGCCGGCTCTGAGAAGGAGCTCGGCCCCAGCTCCTGAACGCACAGGGGAACGCAACCCGGGGCCCTGGTTGGACTCACGTGGGCTTCGCCCCTCACAGCGGCGCGGAGCGGCCGCTCCCAGCGCCGCGGCGGACAAACTTTCCCGCTGGGTGGGGGGGAAGGCGGCGCGGCGGCAGGCCCAGCCCCGCCGGAGCCGGGGCGCTGCACAAGGGAGGAAGGGCGAGCGGGCGACCCACCGCGCGTTACCTCAGCTGGGCAGTGGCCGGGGCCGTGCCGGAGCCACCGCACCACGGCGCTGACCGCCACCTCCTCCTGCAGCAACAGCTCCAAAACAGCCGCCATTCCCGGCTGCCGCCGCCGCCGCCGCCGAGCACGCGCACAACCCGCGGCGGGCGCGGGCCGGCGCCAGCTGCGGCCGAGTCCGTGTCCTCCCTCACAGGGGCGGGGCGGCGGCGGGGATTCCCGCCGGGGAGGCGGGCGGGGGCGGGCCCGGCGCGGGCCGGGCCGGGCCGGGCCGGGGGCGGGCCCCCCTCCCCATGTCAACACGCGGGGCACGGGGCGCCTGCGCCAGCTCGTGCGCGTCTTTTCCTCTCATGCGCGGTATTTGCTTCCCTAGCAGCCCTCGGGGCCCGGCCTAGCCGTGGCGGCGCCTGCGGTCTGGGACGGGGGAAGGGGCAGCGGCGCCCCCCGCCGCTCCGCGCCCGCCCTCCCGTCGGCCGGCGCCAGGCGGGGCCCGGCCCGGCCCGGCCCGGCCCCCCGCGGCGGAGGATGGCCGAGGACTCGCCCAAGCGGCGCAAGGCGAATTTCAACGAGGCGGAGACAGAGGTGCTGATCGAGCAGGTGCTGAAGCACGAGCAGCTGCTGTTCGCGGCGGGGCCGGGCCGCGCCTCCCCGGGCCAGAAGCGGAAGGTGTGGGAGCTAATCCGGCACAAGGTGAACCCGGTGGCCGCCTGCCCCCGCGACGTGGAGGACCTGAAGAAGCGCTGGCGGGACCTGAAGCGCCGCGACCGCAGCAAGCTCTGCCGCCTCTCGCAGAGCTGCGGGCCGCCGGGCCCTGCCACCGCCCTCGGCCTCCTGCTGGCCCCCGAGGAGATGCCGCCCGCCACCGCGCCGCCCGCCCGCCGCCACCACCACCATCGCCGCCACCGCGCCTACGGCTCCCTGCTGCCCGCCGAGGCCGTGCCCATCGTGGGCGGCATCGACACGCTGGAGCTGCCCGGCGCCGTCGTGGGAGAGATGGGTGAGTGCGGGACCGACCCCTGCAGCGCTGCCGCGGGCCCTCCCGGCGTGGCCCCCCGCCGCGGGCGCGGAGCCCTGGCAGCCGCTTCCTCGGCCTCCGAGGGAGGAGCGGCGCTGACCCGCTGCCGTGGCAGGCTCCCCGGTCATTGCGTGCACGCAGGGGGCTGCGGGTACCAGCCCCGCTCGAAGTGCCTGGTTTGGATAACTACCTTCTCTCCTTGGAAATGCAAAACGTATGTATACACACACCGAATGAGATTTCGTGCTCCAAGTCCTAACAGTGCATCAAAACAGCATCTAAGAGTAAACCCTCCCATGTAGCAGTTGCCTGTCCATGAGGCACTAGATGCAGCTGCCTATGTAGTACCAAAGCCATGCCAGTGTGCAGTTCTGGGCGGTACAAAGCACTGTGAGTACGTAAATTTGTATGTACCAGAGAGATTGCATGAGTGCACTGAAATTACCAAGGGATTTCTTGCAGTCAGAGTTTTTGGCAATGCTGTTACTGGTTTCCACGTGCACGATAGTGTGTGAAATGAGCTTGCAGTGAGCTTTGTCTCTTGGAACTTAAAACTCATCTTCTATGCTGGGGCCAGTAAGGTATCTGCAATATGCAAATACATGGTTAACTGGTGAAAGCGTCTTTATGGTTTTCTTCCCATCTATCAAGGTAACATATATTCTAAAAGCATCAAAGATAATGCAGTGTGGGTTGTATTCTTAGTTCAAGGACTAATGTTAGTGTTTAGTAGATGAGAACACATTTCACAGATCACCGAGGTAATGAAGTTCCTCACTGCCTCTTTGCTTTTCCTCTCCCCCATCTCCTCTAGGGTTTAATGATGATCCTGGCCCATCTCATCAATCCAGTCTTGAGAAGATGAACCTCAAAGAAGAAATAGTAGTGAAGGTTGTAGAGCCAGAAGAAAGCTCTGAGGACACGGCAGTGGTTCCACCTAGTCAAGAACAACTATCTTTTCTGGGGACATCAGGCCTTGGTTCCTCTGGGAAAGTAAAAGCCAAAACAAAAGGCAAGTCCCAGGCAGACCAAAATGAAATAACTGAGGAGGACCTAGTGCAGATGCAGCAGACCCAGATGCAGGTGATCCAGTCCGGCTTTGACAGTGTCAACAACAATCTTCGTCTGCTGCAGCAAGGCATGCAAGATCTGAGTAACAGCCTCAGCATCATGGCACATACGCTTGTTGCTATCAAAAATGTCTACGTGAAAAACAGTAATGGCCCTACCACATACGCCACTGCCTCTACTCAGACCACAACTGGGTACCTGAGCCCGGGTTCCCCGCAGGTCTCCCCCACGGAGGACAGAGGTAGAGTGCAGGTGGCTGGCAGCAGCAGCAGAAGCAGCAGCTGCAGCTCCAGCTCCATGTCACAAGAACCAGGTCCTTCCGAGTTTCCTAGGCCCCCTCTAAGAACCATTAAGAAAGAACATCCAAATGGCTGCTACTACTTCTGCTTTGCAGATGTGTAAAAACTTGAATATATGTAAAGTGACTGTGGTGTTAGGTGCTGTTGTATGTTCTGCTCTGGCCTGTGACTTCGAAGGAGCAAAGTGGAGTTCCCTCTCATGTTTTTTCCCAGTGGGAAACATTTTCTATAGGTGGCATTAAACACTAATTACCAGTCTCGTGTTTGTTAACTCTGTTGCAGTCGGATAATTTTTTTTTTCTTTATCCTCTTACTCTCTAAACAAACAAACATTTATTTTTAATAAGACTCTTGTCTGTATCATCCTTTGTTTAATGTGACCTTTTGAAAAAGAAAAGGCATGAGAGGGGGGTAAAAAAGTAACATTATAGTTACTGACCGGCAGGAGCCGTCTTCTACCAGTTGCTTAGTTTTTTGATTAAACAAACCTCAAAAGTAGTTGGGTTTTTTTTAAGTACTTGCTTTTTCTAATAATTATAATATCGGAGGTGTTTGCTTGCTTGTTGTTGTGGGTTTGGTTTTTTTTTTTTTTTTATTACATCTGATCTGTGCAAGGCATCACAGGAAGAATTTGACAGACCTGCTTACTCTAAGAATGGTTTAGGACTGAGCTGTTGATGGATGAATGTACTTCTCAGAGTTCATACAGCGTTGTTCCATTTGGCTGTTGTTCATTCCCAGCTTGTCAAATGCACCTTCTTCTCAGAGGCATTTTGTTTTTCTGTGCTAGCAGGGTAGGCTCTTTCTTGTCACATGATTAAAATAGAGAAATACACCAAAAAATAGGAGTTGATGAGTGATGCCTGTTTTTCACATGGAATAATTTTTCCCCATATGGTTTGTAAACAGGCTGTATCTTCACCAGATTTTGCAAGCCTTCCAGAATCAATACCACCACATTTGAAATGCAGAGAGCAAAAAAGTTTCTGCATTGTTTCACATGAAACAGAAGTTGGATTTGTTATTAAACAAGGAGGCAGGGGTTGACTTCACTCCAGACAGAGCAAAGCTTATGAAACTTTCATCTTCACCTACTGGGGAGATGAGTAAAATCTTCCATTCTCTTAACTATATATCCAAGGAAGAAGAAAGACGAGGAGTTGGAGCAAAAAGTAACCGGTTAAGCGTCAGCTCTGAAACAAGCACAAAGGAGTCATTTTATCCTAATGTGAAAAAGAAAAATCTCCTTTTCACATTTAGAAAGGGGGAAACTATTGTCACTGACACTATTCTTAAGATGTGTTTAAGGCTTATGTATTAGAGTTGCTCTGCTTTGCGCAACACAAAAGTAGCAGAGGTGCTGTGTTCATATGTCCAGTGTCCATACTGGAGGGGAAACAAAAACCCTCTTGCCTGCAATTTTATCCAATGACCTGAAAAATTGTGCAGGTCCTCTTCTTAAGCATTTATCACCAGTAATAAAGTTCTACGGATAAGTTTGGCGTACAGCAATGACTAGCTGCCCCTGGTTTTCCAGTCATTTTGCCCAAGTGTTCCTGCTGCAAGAATTTAGTAAATAAAAATTACTTGGATGAATGGCAATCCAATTGTCCCTCTCCTAGCAGCATAAGAACATGTGACCATAGCATATGTCATTTTTCCACTCAGCTTTGACAGAGCACTATACCATAGGAAAATGTACTTCAAGTACTTTCTTTTACTTCTGCCCTTATACTATTATGGTATACCAATCATACGCCTCAAAAAACAACAGCCACTGCCTAATAAAACATGAACACAAGAGTAGTCACCTTGTTAGTGTTTCCCTTCAGTATCATAGATGGAGTAAAATATGCAAATATCAAAAAACTAAACCAAATACATGTACGCCCATTGTTCATTAGGATTAATGCCTTGAGGAGGAGGTTCTAATTTGCAGATTTACCTTAACAAAAACGAGATGGCGTGGGTGACAGGTATCACTACCTTATTTGTAAATGGCTGGCTTTAAAAATGGGAAAGATCTAATCCTTCTACATCTGATTTTTGAGTCTATGTTGTTAAAAGCTTTCAAAATCATCCCATTGGAACCATTATTTCTCCCCCGCAGTATGAATGGTCTCAATCGAGCAGCGTTTTCTGTAACTGAAGGCGGCACCCTTCCGTTGTATTTTGTTCTTGTGAACAAAGAAGCCAATTAACCCTACCGTGACATTCCAGGTGGATCAGCAAACTGGGATCCTTTTGGGCAGCAGTTAGAGGTTTGAGCAGTTTGTCCAGGTTGCAACAGCCAGTTCTTACCTTTCTGACATTCTTTCAATGTTTCAGTTCTTTCTCCAGTTGTTTATTCTTGAATTTCACTTGCTACAGCATTTCTAGGGAGAGCTGACTTCTGTCCACTACATATGTCCACTCCTCATGTTGGAGTACAAATGTAAATGAGAGGCAGCTACAGTGCGAGTGTAGAGAAGAGCAGCAAGATCCTCAGAGCGGAGTGGGCAGATTGGATCTCCTGTATGAATGAAGGTGACAAGCCAGGCAATGCTAAAAGACACTTCAGTGGTCAGACAACTACCAGACCTCAACATCAATCTGCCACTGCGACTTTGTTCCAAGCTTGCTTCTTTCCCACAGTCTGTCAGTTGTACCACTCATGTATACTGGAGACAGATGAAAACCGCTCTTATTTCTGGTATGATCCAGATTTACATAATATTTTAAACAAGGAAAGATACTGAGTTACCTGTTACCAGTACAGAGTGCACAAATTCGTTATTTTCCTCTTCAAATTATTACAGATGGCTTGCTATTTCTTTATGTGTCCTTTCTGTCATCAAACGACGGTTCTGTTGGGAGCACCAAAAGCACACACCATCCAAAAGCAGGCCATTAAATTTCTGGCTGCTCTTAACAGAAGATGAAACATCTCTTTTTTTGAATGTTACTGAGTAAATGAATTCTGAAATTGTTTCCTCCTGTGTGAAGTAATTTGGACTATTTGTATAAATGACAAGAGCTAATGACCTAGTCACGAAGCTTAATGAAAATACTGCCAATGGCTTGAACAGGGGCAGAGCTGGCTTTTCATTTGCCTTACATACAAGTCATGACAGTGATAATGCTGAGAGAGAGATCCAGGGAATTTTCTCTTCTTCTGGACTTCTGCTGTGCAAAGAGCAAGGACATGCAGCCCCTAAAACATAAATACAAATTGTGATGGTAGTATACTCTACTTTTACTCAGTTTTACTAGAAAGACAGAAGATCTTGGAGGAAACTAGAGCTCAACACTGCATTTCCACATAGTGCAAACTGCTCAGATTCACTAACGACTTCTGTTCATTCATTTCTCTGGTATCTGCCACTGAAGTCTATTGTACAGAGGATGACGGGTCTCCTCAAGAGGCTGTAAAAGCTCAGTGACTACATCCAGACAGCTGATCATCCCCAAAATCAATTACAGTGGCCTCTGACTAAATGACAATTTTGAAGGGGGGGAAAAAAAGAAAAAGTAACTGGAATCCACCATATTGCTACTAAAATCAATCTGATCTGGCTGTGGCGATAATTTATTGTTTGGCTGAATACAGACAGTATAGGTAAGAGCAAGAGCAAATAGAAAGGGAGGTTTCTGGGGAGGCTGGCTGAGTTCTTCTGTTCTTATTAATATACAACACATGAACCTACTAAATCAGTAAAACTTCCGTTGATCCAATCATTCCAACTTGCAATATGAACATCCGACTCATGTTGCAGTAGTACAAAATGACACTTGCTCTTTGCTTTCTTGAGGGGAAAAAAAAAAAACCACTGTCAAAGCAATTTCTCCATTTAGAGGGTTACAATAGTAAAAAATACTGAAAAAAATTCAACTGAAGCTTTATAAATAATTAAATCATTACACAACATAATCGAGAATTGAAGTTTTGCATGCTGAATGAATTTTATTTAGAACCAGTTTATAAAAATAAAATACAAAATAATTTGAAAACAAAACTTAAAACATTGTACAAAGCCTTGATATGGTACAAATGAGAAAATAAATAATTACAACTTTATGTACAAATGACCATTACAAGGGTATTAACTCTTTATGTTCTTGGGTGCCTGAGCAAACGTAAAAGAATAGAATGGCTTAGAAGATTTCTAAGGAAGGGAAGAAAACTGCAAATACTGAGCAAGAGAATTTGAAGGACACAACATTTGTCTTTCTCAATGGTAACAAACAATCTTGGAACTTCTTTCCACTTAATTTAATCATGCTGCAGATCTTACTATTGAGTACCTGCTTTCTTATGGGGTGACAACATTGTATTTTTAATTAATACACGACTTCATTCTTTGTGGTATTGCCCAGAGATTTAGATCAGCAGCCATTGGGTGGCAGCTTCAGAAAGTCAGTACTTGCCTGAAGGATTGCTGACGATTTGCTTCATTTACTAGTTTGGATACTCATAGGAAAGCATTTGAAAAGTGACATCTGTTAGCACAGTAAGCACTGTAACTCGTCTCTGGGCTGACTGTAGAAAGACAGTTAAAGTCAGGGAAAAATTTCAGATCCTGCTTTCTAGTCAAGAGAAGTAAAGAGGATGCAGAGAAGGCTGCCAGGCAACCACTCCAGATCTCCAGTCAGAGGAAAAGGATGTGAAATAGCAAGAAAAGTCACACCTCACCTTGTGTCAAACCTTTATGACCTCGCCTGCCATGCAGCATATAGGGGTTTAAAAGGATTTGAAGCCAGGCAGACCAAACTAATTCCATGGTATCTTTTGGAGCAAGCTGGTCTGCTGTTATTATAGGTCCTTTATATGAAAGTTAGGTCAAAGATCAGATGATCTCACAAGGGAACAAACAGCTGTAACTGAAATTAACTCCAGCTGAATCCCAGACAGTTGTGGATGATCAGGACCTCGTATGAGTAGCCCACTTGTGGGATTGTTTTAGAAGAAACCACTCTGTACTCTCAGCTGAAGCTGGCTCCCAGCAGTAATTCTTACAGAAAACAGAGATCAAAAGGCATGGCATGTCATAATAATAATAAAAAATAAGCATTTTCCAATTTAAAATACAGCACCTGCAAATACATTATTTATAGAGTGAGTTTATTCCTTCAGTCACTAAACGGAGGAAAAAAAACCTCCACAAAACAAGACCCTATACTGGTTTTAACAAGAGTTTCACCTGCACAAGAACAGCAAGAACTCCCAAGGATCCAAGCTCTTCGTGTGGAGGAGGAAAACAGACACAAAATACATTAATGACATATGATAACATTCACTTTTGTCACTTTTACTGTTAAGAGGGAATGTGTTACCAACAATGGAGAGTAAAATCAGCCTACGTATTCAAACGTGGATGGCTGGAGTAATTGCCAAGCTAATACATTAGACTTCAAAACAATACACCCCTATGCATTTTTCCTTAAAGAAAAAACAAACAAAACAAGCAAGCCCTCAAAGGTTAATTTAAAAGCCTGATTATTTAAACCTCAGGAAAATGAGTGATAAAACTTTTCAGCATTTGACAGTATCTTAAGATAATTCCAGACTGTTATTACACAATCCAGGGTGACTTTTATATATTTTCTCTTCTATAAATTTTACATGTAGGGAAAAGGAAGACTGGCTTCAAGCAGACAGCTGAGGTATTCCGGTATGAGGTGCGTGTTTATGTGATTTGCATGTATTACCTAAGAAATGTATGACCTATGCCTATGTATTGCATACAGTCAAAAACACTAAACCTCGCTTCCTTTTACCAGTGTTACCAGTTGCTGAAAATTGCAGTAATTGCAACCAGTAACAATGGAGCCAAAAGCAAAACAGCAAACAAACCCCTTCAGTTCACTGCCTACTTGATCAGCTAAAAGTAGTAGAATAAAACTATTAAGCACTGTTCCATAAGGTTCAAAAACAGGAACAAGCACCCAAAACTTTTACCAGCTGAAGAAAGGAATCATGAATAATCGTCGAGGCTTTTATTTATATAGCGACCACTCCTTAGAGCGGAGAATTATGCAGCGAATGTGCCATAGGGAGTAGCGGGGGTAACCTCAGACACCTAAGCAGCCCTTTGCTCACTAGAATTGACAAGACAGGCATGGCTCTCAACACCTCACAGGGTCGTTTCTGCAGTAAAAAAATTAACATCAATCCATTATAGGCGTATAATGAGAAACCAGTTTGTCTTTGAGCTCTCTTTTATTTTCCTATTCCTTCCCAGAAGATTCCTCTTTTATTTAACATATATATATAGATATATAAAAAAAAAAACTTGGAGGCACCTGTCTCTACTTTGCCATTAGACCCTTTGAAGAAATTGGAATAATCTCTTTCTTCTTACCAGAATTTATGCCTCTCAGCATTCCACAAAAACGTCCAATTCATTGTGGAAAAATTCTGTTTACAGGAAAGGGTCTGTACAGTAAGTCTGGCATTGTCTACATTCTCGCTGAAGAGAAAAACAAAGGTATTTTTTCAGAAGCACCACAGTCAACCACTGCATAAATGTTACTGCAATAAGAGGGACTGTGGGGAGTTTTGCCCAAGCAGGACTATAGGATCAGGCCTTGTAATATGGAAAAGCTACAGAATCATTATTAGGGCATAGCAAAATTACAGTAGATTAAGAGGATATCCCAGCAAATCAAAGCAAAACAGGGCTCGGCTCACTCTGGCAAATTAATTGCAGTAAACAGCTGAGACTAGTAAATAGCTGAGACTGTTCCTATCTATATGTATATACACACATATTGATGTATGTATGTATGTTCCTATATAATATACAGTATCTGTATAAGTGTATATATACACTTATATACAAATGCGTATTTATATATATATAAAACCAAAGTTGTGTGTTTTCCCAGCTATAGTGCGTACCATAATACTACAAACTGTAAATGACAGAGCTCTTGCGAGTCTTTTTCAGATGAAGAATATTTCAAGCTATTTTAAAATATCTAGGACCAGATCCTCCGCTTTACATCAAGACTGTTTAGTGAGGTATGCAAGAAAGCTTGATCTCAAACATGCAGACTTCAATGCAAGAATATGTCCAGATTTGCCAAGGCAGGACGTGGCTGGCGGCTGTAACAAATGCCCCACGTCACTCCTCAGGCGTCTGCCTCCTGAATAATTGTATATAACTAGCAGTTAAGAATTCATATTGCTCCTGCCTTTCAGCAGTGTCCTTTTCTATGCTTAACAATCCTGATCAAGTAGTACATAGGTGCCTAGCATCATACAACTTGCCAGTGTTGCCCTACTGTATCACACCTTCAATTACTTTTAATAGGTTTTTACTTAAGTATTAATTGACATTTGCCATTAATAATGAGGTTTATTAATATGAGTATAGTTTTTTGAGGTTGCAACTTAGATTGATTATACCATGCAATATTGCAGCACAAAAAAATCTGTGTGCAATGTTCAGTCTTTTCAAGTTCTCTTTTAGGTTAAAGGCTTCATGCCTCAATTTCTCTAAAAAATGCTCCAAAGTGCTGGCCACAACACAGGAAACACCATAAAGAGGAAATGCGTGTGCAGCATCTGCATCTGCTCCATGTCATGGCTCCATTGCACTGCCCTCCGAAGAAATGGAGACGTGAAGAGGACAAAGCAGCAGCTCCTTGGATTACATTATTTCCCAGCTAAAATCCCCATGTAAGCTGCCGCGTGCTATGTCAAATAACTGTAACCATTCTGTACAATAAGGAAAAATCCTCCCTGTCCCTGAAGATTTGTAGCAGAGAACCCTCCATACACCATTCATTCACGCTGAGCACAAGGGCCACGCATGTGTACGCCGGTGTTTTTCTGCAGTCAGCTGCATGTTCAAATATTGAAGCTTACAGAGTTCTTGATGATTATACAGGCCCTCTAGAAATATGAAGCTAATATTTATGTATGAGTTGATCAGCTGACCGTTACCTAGCTACCTTAACTGATTGCTATGTTAGACTATAGTAAACAGTTCTCTAAGCTTTCAGGGTGAGGGTATCAAGCAATAAAAAACTCTAGAAGAGCGGGTAGTTCAAGATCAGTTCTTCACACTCCCTCTTCCATTCACATCTTCATGTCTTTCTCATTGGATCCTGCTGGATCCACAGCCAGAAGATACTGGGATATGTAGTCCTTTTACCTTTTTCTGCACTGAAAGAAGCATGGGTCATCAATCCCAACTGATACCTCTCTCTCATTTTGGCATAGTTTACTATTTTTATACTGGCAAGTAGTTCAAGTATAAGTGAATTTCTACGGCATTGATTTATTTTACATGGTAATGTTTAACAATGGACAAGTCTGTACTTTGAAGACAGCATTAAAAAAATCTTCAGGTGTTATATTCTTTCTCACCTGTAAAGCAATTACCTGTTTCTGGATCCTGCTACACTGGAGAGAAAATATCAACACCTGAACTTCAGCATTTCAGGCAAGGATGCACGAGGTTGGTACCTAATAAAACTGACCATGTTAATGTAGGAATAAGCTTACAAGACCACAACAAATGCTTTTCAGAAATAAGGCAGAAGGGAGGAAAAATAATCATAGGCTGCCACACCACCTTAACAAATAATTCCAGCAGTGCCCAGGGCAAAAGTATCACAATGGGACCAAATTCTGTTTATGGTATACCATAAGGAAACATGAGAAAAACAGGAAGGAAAGATGTTGTCACATTCATCTGTTAGGTATGCATTGACTGTCACTGCTCCTATATGACGCATACTCATCACAATTATGAAATAAAAATGAGTATCCAAAAGCTCTATTTGTAATAAAAAATAAAATTATTTTTGAGTCTCTGTTATTGTTCCATATGCAAATGCACACGCAAAACTATAAAGAAAAAACGCAAGCTGCAAGACAAAACATTGGCTGGTTGAGAAATCAGCAGTCCTTCAATCTTGTACCAAGGTATAAAGGCTATTAGAATTTGTGCATTCCAGAAATTTGGTAGTGGAGGGAATAAAAGATAATAGAAGATAATGCCAAGAGTATTCAGGAACTAACAGAAAGGGAACTGTAGTAGTTGTGGTTCATAAATTACAAATGAAAAATGAGAAAGAATGAGTTTATATAAGCATATACATATATGTATATATATAAATATTTATATTATATAATTTACCATGAGGACATGCAATTATTAGTATAGCACCTATTATACAATATAATACAACGGAACAGGACTTTCCAGTGGTACAGTTTCTTCAGAAAAAGCAGGTATACCCTACCTATTGCATTCATCTGTAGTGCTTGAAACCTGAATGAAATTAAGGTTCCACACTGTGCTACATTACGTATGGGAAACAATATACATATTCATAGTAAGAAAAAAAAAATAAATTAACATAGTCTGACAAAGCAAGTGAAATTCAGTGCAGCTCCAGGGCAGCTTTAATGCAGCATTAGAATGTGTTAGCTCAGAGACAAAATATTCCCTTTTTAATCCAAAGGTATTCATTTGGCAGAGGTTAAATAAAAAAGCACAGATGCTGGCTGGAGAGGCGTACGACTACAGCAAGCAGATCGGTAACTGACAAGAAACCTATACATCCAGCATCCCCAGAGCAGGAATAACGAGGGCGAGCTGGCTGCATCTTCCTCAGGCTTGCGTCCTCCTGTGTTACTACTCTGACCCCCTACTCCCTTCTGAATAGAGCAAAAGGTGCACTACCGCGACGTTCCCTACGGAGATCCTGTAGGACACAAGGGGTGATTAAGTAACTACCAGAGCTGGAGGAATTGGACACCATGGACTTCACTGACAAGGCAATGAAGCCTGGCTTTCAAAAAACCATTTGGGCAAAAGAATGACAAGAATCCAACATAAAAAATCTCTCAGATTGCT
Organism: Bucorvus abyssinicus; assembly: GCA_009769605.1. Classification (NCBI taxonomy): domain Eukaryota; kingdom Metazoa; phylum Chordata; class Aves; order Bucerotiformes; family Bucorvidae; genus Bucorvus; species Bucorvus abyssinicus. Next base: position 16,948,983 of record CM020042.1, on the reverse strand, counting down.
TTCTGTGTATTTGACGACTAATAGTCTTACCCCGTTCTGTAAGGGCGTGAAGCATATTTCTGTCACCTATAAGCTACCAAGTTCACTAAGTAGGTAATAGCCTCATTTCTGTTTTATCTTTCATGTTTTTATTTAAAAATTGACCAAAACCCCCCAAATTTTGGTTGGTAATCATCTCCGCACGGTAAGATCAGTGGTTTAAGTGATCCATAAATAATGGAAAAACAAAAGCCAGCAATAACAAGGGTTCTTTTTGCAGTTGAGTTAAGGGGGGAAAGGTACTCCTGCTTTCTAACTTATTTTCTAACTTACACTGCAATTCCTTGTAAATCTGCACCATTCTGTGAAGTGCAGACATCTCCTTTCTTTCGCTTCCTAGACAGGAATGCTTTTCCAAATTCTACGGAATGCAGTTTGAAAAGCGCCACTGTGACTCCCGAAGCAGCATATAATACAGAACTGAGAATTAGCTTCTTGGATCCTAACTGGTACTAAACAAATTTTTAAATAATACAGCTATAAAAATGTCTTGGCAAATGTTGATGTTTATTTTTAAAATGTCACCAGCATCAAGAAGGGGCACAGTGTATGATACTTCCTTAGGCGAAAAACCTGCGGCATGGCAGACAGGGGACAAGATGAGCACTGAGGGACTCGGAGATGCGTGCAGCTCAAAACGGAAGAGACTTACACAGTAGAAATAGCATCGTCTTGTAAATGGTGTGCTTTCGTAAAACTGCGAAGATAGTGATCTCCCAAGTGGTGACAGCGTTTTGAGAATAACCATTTCGGGTTTTCTTACCTACTCCTTTAGTATGTAAAGCCTTAAATAATTAGGCCAAATCTTCTACCTAGATAAACTAAAAACATAGAAATAAATACCCTTTTAAAATATTCACCTTAGAGGTATTTTTTACTCTAAATACATTGCACCTCTTGGACTACCTCGTCGTTCTTACCCCAGCCTCTACCTCTCCTCACGGGGATCTGCTTGCTGCCTGCTCTCAGGCAATGCCTAGCCACTTATTTACAGTATGCTTTCTCATGAATGCTTTATGAGGCGTACTTTCTTTAAAAAGCACAGATTCAACACCATTTAATACACTTTTTTAGATTATTTTTTTAAATACACAGTACACAGACACAACATGCATCGGATCTAGGAGGAGGCTTTATACCTGTCAAGGCCCAGTTCCTATCTGCTAAGCTTAGTGGTTGATTTGCTCTTTCCTATGGGAGTCTTAGTGTTTGAGGAATGGTGGAAGGAACTGCCAGATCCTTTCAGACTATTCTTGCTTGGTTTGTTGCAGCAGTGCTCTTGTTGGCAGGATCTCCTAGAAGATGAGGAGCCTGAATGGCTAGGAGGTGATTTACTCCTCCCGAGATGTGGGGATGAACTCTTCTGATCATGATGGGGTCTCCCAGACCAGGACGGAGAAGAACTGGCAGTACGGGGTAAAGAAGAGCTCCTAGGGGAGGCACTGGGACTGCGTCGGGGGATGACGGGGCTTTTGGGTGGTGTTTTTGGACTATGTGGAGATCCTGGACTCTTACACTGGGTAGAACTCCTTGGTCTTTGAGATCCATTCTGTAGGATTTGAGCCAGACGAGAGATAAGATCTGAGTCCGAGCTGCTACTCCCTAGGACTCTGTATCTGCGTAACCTTAAGAAGAAACGAAGAAAGATTATTTCTGTTCCCATCTATTCACTGAAGTTCATATAGAAACACAGTATCACTAGAAATTAGGGATGAGCTGACATTGCAGAACAGACATCTGGAGCTGAACCTTCCTATCAGGTAGAGGTGTTTGCACCTAGGCTTTGGATTCTGCGTTGTTCAGATCAACACAGTATTTATATTTGCATAAACTCACTCATATAAACAGCCTAAGTGTTTACAGCACAACTGGTATTTCCTGGTGGTGCTGGAAGAAGTGCACTGAAAAGCAATGCTAGTGCCTCTGTTTTGGAAGGGTTCATCCATTCTTGCACACCATCAATACTCTCCTATACACAATTTTAAGGCATGACAAGGCACACTGCAACTTCCTTCAGAAGATTTCGCGTACTACCATATCAAAATTCTTCTCATCCTGGTAATGTAGGCACTGAAGAAACTAGAATTCGCTCTGCCCTCCTTTAATTAGTTGTTTTTTACTTAGCCGTGATCTGAACATAGCTAACTGACTCAATGGCTGGAATCTCCAAACCTGAATACTTAAAAATGTCTACAATAAGTTTCATTTTCAAGGGGGCTGGATATGACAGATCCTATTGATTTCTCTGGGTTTGTGAATAATCAACAGTTCTGGAAACGTGACCCCACTTTAAAAAAAACAGAAAGCATAAAGATTTACTTAGAGATTGACAGTTTCAAGTGTTTCAAAATACTGAATACACGTCTACTGATGGATCAGGTTTAATGGTGAAGCAGGCTCATTCCTGTGTAACAGCCTCTTCTCATTCATTCTCCAACAATGGAAGATTTCTCAGAGAACTGAAGCACAGCATTTTTTAAAAATTAGTTACAGGATGGAACTTCTACAGGACTCCATACTGCATAGTAACTGCAGCCTGGCTCAGATCCAGTTTTAACCTGAAAACCTATTTCTGTTTTCTCTGTATTACCTAGCTTCTAACCCAGGTCTAGTAGGCTGTTTTCCCAGTGGTGGCCGAGGAAAGAACTGAGCTGAACTTGAACTGGCGACTTGATCAGTGGTTGCCCAGGACACGGGCCTTGGAATCTTGCTTTTTCTGGACTGAGGGCTGCTTGGAGACAAAGAGCTATCTTCCGTCTGCTTGCTGAAATGAGAGTCCAGTGTCAATCTAGAAAATGAGGATAAGACATCATCCTCGGAAAATGGTACTGGAGCAGCAGCCACTTTTCCCTCCAGTGACTTATCAGAGGCACTTGAGAGGTCACCAAGGAAAGATTTGAGCTGTCTCTTTTCCATAAGTAGTCTGACCAAGTCTGTCTGATGGGCCTTTTTTAGAAGAAGCTTTTCCTTTGCTGAAACAGGAGAGGAGGACTCTGACGTTGAGTCTATCTCTTGTGCTAAAACTGGGATTCGGCTCTGCCTGAATACAAAAGGAGATTTAGCTAAGTCCTTCCTAGATCGATGAGAATTCTCATTTTCGGAAATGCAGTGGAATAACTCTCCATTTCTGGGAGCATTCTTCTCTTTTTTGTCCTCCTGGCGCAAAAATGTACTAAGGGCCACTTGGTGGCATTTCAAGTCTTGGATACGGACTTCTTCCTTATCAGAATGAAAACCATTTTCCTGAACTGGTGCTATTTTGCTTGCCTGTCTATCAACATGTGGGTTGGTAGGACTTGGAGAAAATTCTGATGTTTTAGGTGCTATCGACTTCAGAATCTCATCTTGATTTGGCACCAAACGGACAGGCCTTGGCTTTGATTCTTCAGCAGCTTCAGTATTTGTTAGATGTTCTTCCTCAGCAGATTTTGAGTTTCCTGGCAAAGAATTCTGTTCTTTGCTTAACATTTCAATGGCATCCTCAGAAACTACTGGAAGCCGTTCTTCCTCAGCCTCCTCTACAGGAATATTTTCAAGTTCCTTCTCTTCCTGTTTCCCACTATGTTGTTCAGGTAAGTCCTTTGGGCCACCGTCCAGGACGCTGACACATTCTTTGACAAGTCCTTCCCTGTCAACCACCTCTTGACTGGTATTAAGTACCAAATCTGGTCTGCTGGCACTAGCCTGAAGTGTGCCTTCTGTCACAACCAAACCTGGCAAACTTTCCTTTGGAGAGGAAAGTTCCATGATGTGTTCCATAGACTGAGCATCCTGCTCTCTCTTCTCTAGCTGGTGGCCATAATGAAAGCTCTCCGAAGCAGACTGTGTGGATGCCACTGAAGGTCTGGGTATTGTTATCTGCATTGGAAAATTAGAGAAAGAAAAGATGAGAAACTAAAGACTTACACAGATAACATTCTTTAAAAGGCATTTTTGATTCCATGTCTTCAAGATACATTATACAATGAATCCTATGAATCACAATGTTCAAATAATACCTAACTTCATAATTTACATCTAGAGAATCAGAAAGAAAAATACTTCATCATCCCAAGACAGAAATGGGTAACAGGTAAACACAAACATAATCTCAGTGGAAAATGTTGCAGTTACTAACTAACTCTCCTGGAGATGAGATCCAGCCTAACAGGTAGGCTTTTTATTTTACAGTAGTTTGAATATTCTTAGAGTAAGTTGTATGTAAATGTAAAATTTCTAGCAAATATACAACCATATTTTTAGACAAGTACAGAAAACAGAAAACACACTGAGGTCCAGATTCAGGAATGGACTTAAATTCCAATTTAGGCAGAATTTAGATACCTTGTTAACAAAAGAAATTAATGAAAAACTTTATTTACCTAATTAAATACATCCATACCCCTAATACCTACATTGTTGTCCAGAAATCCTGAGTACCCAAATTTTACCTGTAACCTTTTCTATACAAGCTTACGCCTCATTTTAACTAAGCAACCTGCTTAGGACATCTCCTTACCTAAGGTCATTAAGAGATTCACAAACTAAATATTCACACATCTAAATCCCTTATGGGTCTAATCCAACAGATACACCCAATACTATATATAGCTTTTAGGAGTGCTTTGAGTCAGAGCACCTTTGAAACAGAGTTGGTTATGGTCAGTGCTGCCTCTAGTGCATAGCTTAATTGTTAGAACACATGTCCAGGAAATGGGAAACCTGCATTCTCTCCCCACCTGAGGGACATAAGCCCATTTCTCCCAGCTCCCATCAAGCATGGGCAAAACCAGAATGGAGTTGCTTCTCCACTTCCCCACTGAAGTCAGGCCACTGCACAGACAGAAATGCGAGTCATGAGGTCAGAGGGTGAGAAAGCACACACAAAAGTGAGAGGAGTTTTACCTTTCTGGCCAAGGAATGCCCTCTCATGTGAGGATGAGTCCTAAATTCTGGTTTATACATATTGGATTGAGTTATTTGGTATAAAAAGTTAAAAAAAAAAGGTCAAAGGGCTACCCTTACATATTTTTCTACACAGAGAGTTCACCTCCTCTTTTTCTTCTGTTCTTTAGCCTCATGAATCTGACAGTTTGAGTTTGTAACAGGAAACAGAAAGGAGAAGACTGGAGTCTGGGTTTGGACATAAAGACTTTCTTGATGCACTGATGGTAGAAGAGAAAACAAGTGGTAGCCTGTTTCCAGTGTTGCTGGGATTCTGCTACGTTACAAGACAGATTTCACTTGACCTTGTTGCAGAAGCCATACATGCTGCTGACCTTAATGCAATTTTGCAAGAGCTAGTACAGTGGTACTGCTGGGTGGTAGAAATCAAGGTCATCTGTCAGGACCCTGTGCACTTCAACTTCACAAATACAGAACAACTCTCCAAAACAAGAAATGGGAACTGATAGTGAAGGAGATATACTCAGATTCCCCATGAGAGTATAATAGCTTCATTGAAATTCTGGCTCATTTCTTTTTTTTTTTTTTTGCATTTTCTTCATAGTCCTGTATAACAAAATTTTCATCGTTATGGGTGCACATACAACACCAACATTCAACTGATATTATAAACAGTTCACTAGAACAAAACATGAAACACAAATCACAGGCATAAAGGTGAATTTAATAGAGGACAATTATTTATGTTTTAAAAAGCTATTTCTATACTATAAAATGCATTCTAAACCTCTCTAATTTACCTAATGCAGGTTTTGGACCTTAACCTAAGAAAGTGGAATCATATTTTTGAGAAATCTGGAGAAAAATATTTTCTTAGTTTTCTAAGTAGGATTAGCTCTTAGGCTAAAGAAAGTGGTATTTGTCACCAGGGGTATTAAAAAAAAAAAAAAAAAAACCCAAAACAGCAGAAATGTAAGATAATTGAACTCTTGTTTTCCCAAGTAGACCTAAGATGTCTGTAGCATCTTCCCCAAGTCAAGATTTATTGAAATAAGGAAATAAAGCAAATAACCCAGAACAAAACAAAAAACCCACTGAGACCTGCAGCAAGAGGCTACTTTTTGTCTCCCCAATAACTTGTTTTCAAGTCCCTTCATGTTTGCTGAATTAAAATGGTACCTTAAGAAACAAACTGAAGTTACTTCAGTTTCAGCAGAACAGTCCTCATCTCCCCTTACTCTCAGTCTGAGTTCTTTCCTCTAGAAGAAACACTACTTCCCTTTGGAGTTATTGAAGTCTTTCTTATTTCAAAAGCTTTCTTGCAAGAGAATCCAAGCACATCAGTTCAGCTACAGAAAGAATAGAGGAAGTAGAATTTTTTTAAAAAGCACCTTTCCATGATTAGGTCAATTAGTGCCTAAATTTTGAGTGTTAAACAAAAATAGTTTAGCAAGGACTTTGCACAGAAAGGAAAAGGGATAAAACTGGAGGAAAAAATTAAGAAAAAAGGTCCAGGAAACAGGCAACACATCTCCAGGTATCACACACTGAAGGACTCACTTTCACATGCCAGAAGAACATATTTTGGCCTGTCACACAAAAATCATCAGATCTCTTAGCAGTTCTCAACTATAAGCTACGTAAAAGTGGGTTCAGGAAAAATTAATGCAATATTGTCCTTGGAATAGCAGGTTCAGATTTTGGAGAAACCATTTGGGCATTTACTGACCACTCAGCTCTGTTTCCAGCTTGTTTCAATACTTGCAGATGGTGTCCCCAAAGTAAGGAAATCTGGTAAAATATTTCCTTTTCCAAACTTTTCACTCGATGAGCTAGGCTGGTTGTCAATTCAAATAACCCAGGAATCAAAAAACCAGAGTCATCTTCCACATATCTGAAGAAGCATGGCTTCCTTTAGAATATAATTGTTCTGGTGTCCTCTCTATTTTCAGAGGTAAGACAACATCAGTTATTTGCTTTTAGGAGGATATTTGTTGTCTTGGTACATTTCCAGAAGGGCTGCAATTGCATTTAAATCCTCCTTTGCTCAAATATGTTTACGTGGAAACTCTTTTTTCCTTGTGACCTCTCTCTCATGTGTGAATTTGTTAGGTGAAACCAGCTCTGATCTGAAATTTATTTACATTTTTCAACAGACAGATCTTTTGCCACATCTGAAGAGAGAATTTCCTAATCTTTCAGGCCCATCTTGGCCAACCCAGATGTCATGTTTACACCCAAGAAGCAGAAGAGCAAGCTTGTTGAATAACCTAGAATAGAACAGGCAGAAGCTATCTGTGAAAGAAAGAACACCGAACAAGTGGAAGAAAGAAAAGGATACTGGCTGACTAGGTATCATCAAAGACTCCGTACTACCGTTCGCGGTTTCAGAAACGACTTCTTGAACATATACAACACTTTCTTGATTTGTGTTCCCAACAGACAAAAGTTTCTTTTCTCAAATGTTCAATAAACCTCTTATTAGTCTTCTCAAAGCACAAGAATTAAATTATATCCCCACTGGGATTGATGTTTCACCTCTATGTGCGAGAAGTTTAAATGGGTGAGTGCAGAAGGGTTGCAACAACTTCAGGTGCAGCTTTAAGAGAAAAACAAAAGAGCAATGCCAATTTTAAAAAAATCAGGGAATATGTATGAGAAAACAGAAATTGTAGGGAACAGAACCCTGTTAAATCATAGAATGGTTTGGGTTGGAAGAGACTTTAAAAGACCATCTAGTCCCAACCCCTCCGCCACGGGCAGCGATACAAATGCTTTAATTTGGAAGAACTTGGATGTAATAGTCAATTACTGAAGAAAGGGAAGAAGCTTGTAGATGATCCTCCTAAAGCTCCCTGTAAGATTTCTTTGGGTAAAGCATCAGCTTCTCTACAATGCTGGCCACTACAGATAACTTCATGATTCACATCATGCAAGATTCTAAGTAAAAATACTGGAGGAAGTTTTGAATACCTTAAAACAATTTAGAAAAAAAATCCTCTAGCCTTAATTATCCTTTAAAGAGTCTTCTCACCCTTGTTGGGGAAACCTTGCAAGACAGAACTCAGAATCAAGGAGTCTGAGGAAGGCTGATCCTGAGACATACAAAATACACCAACTTAAATTATCACACAGTCTAATTCAGGGAGACAGAAATCTCATGGTTGTTCAATGCGTATCTAGTTACAGAACAATACATGGTCTAATGTATAAAATAAAAAACCCCAAACATCATAATCATAAATAAGGATTACTTCTTTTCTTTTCTTCTACCACTAATTAAAATCTCATCCTATGAGATTTCTATGGCTAATCATGCCAATTTTGTAGAACACTGCACCTGAGGAACAAAGATTCCAATGTGATGCAGGCAATTTATCTAAGAAGAAAAATGTGGGGAGCAGAATTAAAAATGCTGCCTCTCAGCTCACTCTGATAATCAGTTTTAGAACACTATCTACCTTATCATCCCAATTCCCGTACTTCAACAGAAGTGATACAGCAGGTTAACGGAAATGGCTGAGACAATATCTAGAGAATGAATTTGAGAACAATGAATATTTCTGAAATACTTGAATGAAATTATTACCACCACAGTCTTGAACCTTTTGGTCTTCCCTAAGTAATTTCATAATTCCTTTCTGATTTCTCAAATCAGCTCTTGACCGAGACGAGAAGTTAGACTGCATTTCTTCAAGAAACTTTACAAGATGGTGAGTGGGACATTAAGAAGGAAAAGGAACAAACCAACAACAACAACAACAACATAAATATCTCTTAGACATCCTTTATGACATCTGACAAACTTTTTTCCCTTTAAACCTTTGACAGGCTGCAATAGCAAGTGATATGCTTGGATGAAATCCTCTGTGAATACATAGAGCAAATCATAGAGGAGTGAAATACTGAGTTTTGGTCTGCAAAGTTGCTAAGTCTGACAGATCTAAAGGCGTGATTATGGTTATTGTACGATACCAGCAGGTAATCACCTGGCCTCTCAGCAATAGCTTCTTCCCTCCACTCACATTGTCTGTTACCTCTGCAAGCGTGCCAAGTGCTGTCAGGACTTCAGGCCTCTTAGAAACACGGGGTACAGATCTGTTGTTCAGCTAAACCTGTCATTATTTGTAACTTTGCACATTAATAATCTGAAGATGCTTTACCTCATCAGTTTACTCTTCAGAACTTCTTTCCTACCTTGTAAAGTTTGTGTGTCTATAGGAACAAATATCATATATCTTTTCTCTTCTCCCTGCTTATCTTTCTCATCTATCGTTACCTCTATCGCCTACCAGGAATATGACCAATGCTAGCAAGTCTGCAACTTCAGCAATACCAACTAACCACCCTCAATCTTTCCAGTTCAGCAGCTTCCTCTTACTTCATGACTTTTTCTTCGCTTTTGTCACTTAATTTCTATTACCTTGCACAACTATATGCCACTGCAGAGAAATCTGAACTGCAGTTTGTATGAAAGCGTAAAGGGTAGGTTAGCACACTGTCCTGTAATTTACTGCTAGCATCACTCCCACGGGAATAAACCACTGCTATGCTCACATCTCTGCATTCAACCCACCTAGCCTAGCATCCAGAACAGCCTTCCTACTCTTCAAAATCCTCCCTACTTATTCCTGTCATTCCAGACTTTTCAGAGTCTAATCCATTGTAAGCCTTACATTCCCTTCCTAGATTAAATTCAAAGCAGGGAAAAAGTTAAATATCATTAATTATAGGATTATTAAACTACTTTGGCTATTTCTACAGCTAGACTAATATGCATATAAACAGAAGAAATATATGGCTGTCATTCATGGTGTTATGGAATGGATACTGAATTGCTTTCAACAGTCCCATATATCCAGTACCACGAGCATTGCAGGCTTTGGTAGGAACTGGTGGTCTCTAAGATACTACTGTCCCGTTACCTTGTAAATACTAGTCTGACCATTAGAGGTACGAAAACCTTGGCAGTCCGGGAAAGGCGCTGATAACAAAAAGAAAATGACTGCTTCTTAATGCTACATTGGTATTAAGGAGTTTTTCTTCCGATTTTCGGTAACGCTACCTTCTGTGGTTAAAAATTCACGCACGACAGGCCCTAATGCTAGACTAAGGAAAGGTAACGTACGGATGCTTACTTACATCTGTCTGGAAAGTGAAGCATGTTGCACTCCACAGCTCTTCAGATTTATTCTTTCTGCTATTCTATAATGCTGATTTTTGCATCTATTTATATGGAGGTTGCAAGAAATGGGAAGAGGATGGAATAGAGATGCAGAGCTGTGGATATACAAGACAACTGTATATTCTCTAACTGTGGTGGTACAGTCCCGTCACTCGAAGCCCACTCAAGACCTGAGGCGATTTCCCTCCCTCCTCTCAATCCCCGCTTCCGCGGCCATGAACTAGTTACTGAGGTAACTCAGGCACGGATTGTGAAGGGCACCACAACACAACACTAAGGCGCCTCTTTGCTGTGCTGGCCCCGCTTTCCAGCCCTGCGCTGCTCTCCCCATCACTTGGGAGATACTCACCGCCTCCTAGCCTATATATATAGAACATCCTGTAGAAAGTTAGTGTGAATCTGTAACTAAGTCACTATGTTGATTGTAACATATTCTACTGAATCACCTTGTTAACTTTAAACTGGTTAGTGATTAAGTACAGCCTAAATCAACCCTTTGATCTACCCCTCACCATTAATAAATCTAAGATTCCTGCCTAATCACAACCAGATTGATATTTTCTCCTGTGACACTGATGTGATAGTTATCTTTTGAGGATAAAGAACATATAGATGTTGTGAACAGTCTTTCTTTAGGCTTATTAATCATGGCTTAACTTCAGTATTCTTTAAGTATCTTCCCTTTTCAGTTATTCCTATACCACTTGCCAGGTAAAGGAAGATTTTTTTTGTTCTAGCATAAGCCTCAAACATCCAATAGGGCATATATTGATTGCTCTAAAAGCAGTATTTTTAATTGCTTTTAGAGAGTGACTGTCATTGTTTGGTAACATTACTAAAACAAGTACTCATTTAATCTGAAACTTCTATTAATACGCATAAACCAATTGAAGAATATTCTTGAAATTTACTCATATTGTTGGAGAACTGGTAAGCAGCAATGCTTACAGACTGTTACTTCATAACACTCATAATACTCCTGTCATATACTCCTATTAAAAATGGGCCAGTATTGTACCATTTTTCTTGAGTTCCACAGAGGCAGTCTTATTCTAACAAAGCAAGCATGAATTTGCCTTAATGCACAGTTCAGATACGTTGATTTTTCTGTCTGTATCTGATTCCTCTGAGGCACTAATTCTAGGTTACTGCTGTGCTATAGTTATTCTTCCACTTTGTTATTTACACTATATTTTTAATTTTTTGTAAAGGTAAAGAATCTTTCATACTCAAACCGCAATGCTCTAAAAAAAAAAAAAAAAAAGCTCCAACAACACATTAAAAAACTAAATCAAAACAAAATTAAGTCTTCCTGATTTCTGATGCTCCAGTCAGACAGTGAATCCACTCACTTGGATGTTGTAATGAATTAAATCCAGTCCTATCCATTTCTAAGACTGGCACTATATTAGCACAATGCCTATATTGTGCCTATGTTGTGCTCACACGGGAGAGAATCAGTGAACACTAAAATTTCCACGGATGAATCAAACATACCAGAAGAACTGATGAAACCATGCAAGTATAATTTTAATACAAATTCTAATTGCAGCAGGATTGAAATGACTGTATATATAAAATTTCACTTTCCAACTCGAAATTCAGATTCAAATTTTCTTGGAATATCTCCTCCAAATTGCCAGCATCTGTTTGAAAGCATTATGGGTTTTCTCACGCCCACAATGCACTACCACCAACAGCAGTAATTCACATAAAGAAGTGGTTTCTTTCAGATTGCTATAAGCATGCTTAATATCCATCCTTTAGAGAAGGCGGACCAAGAGGTAGTAGTCTTATCTATACTAAGGGTCTTTCTCTTATAACGGTTTTTTTTAAACACATTCTGTCCTCTCTACACAACATTTTCTAGTCACAAAGTCTGCAGACACAAAGATACAATTAGAATCCAGCTTATCTTTTAAAAACAAAACAGCTAAAAGTTTTAGCACTCTGTTACGCTACACAGTTTGGCCTCTGTGAGCAGGAGTGAAGCGCAGCTCCATGAAGTAGTTAGCATGCAGCTGATTCCATCCAAGCATTCAAGTGATCTACGGTATAATACACGTTACCAGTTAGGCATTTAAGCTCCTTAAAAATACCTACAAGGGCACGATCAGTTTAGTCTGATTCTGTTTTGGTTGCTAGACTGGTATTGCTAAGATTAGACACCGCAGACAATTTGTGAGCTCTCTACATATATCGAGTTCTGCGTTTAAAAGCTGCCTTAAAGCAGTCAGGGCAGCTGCTCTACCTGTGGTTCATGTAGAGCAACAGCGCAGAATTGCCAAATACTAGAAATTGTAATAATAATTTGAAATTGAACCAGTTTTCAAAAATTATATAGTGGTAACTTAGAAATATTAGAGACCTCCACTTAGTGCTTGCCCTAATTTTAGTGGTTTCTCTATTTTAAAAAGTTCTCTCTTTCTTCCATATGACAGATCTATCTAACCAGGAGAGAAAGCTAAGATGCTGATAAATTCACAAACTCCAAATAAATATTTTTTCCCCTGTAATTCTAGTGGGACGAGTATCATGTGCGATTTTAGTGGTAGCAGACAAAAGATTTTAAGAGAGAAATATATCTTAATTAAAAATTATCTTATGGATTGTACTGTAGATAATACCTGCAATTATATATATACACAATATTTATTACGTTAGTTAGATCAACTATACCTTGATTACATGAGAAATAATCATTAGCCCTTGGGCACTGTGCTCTGGATTGTAACCACCTATTTATTTCAAGAAGATTACTGTATGAATTGTCATCATGGAAACAATTGCTGACACCAGGGTTGATCAGCCATCCATGGGAAATCCCACAGACCAAGAAAAATATACTAAATCATGTATGTTTGGGATAAGATTGGCATTTAATAAATTTTTTTTTTAAATTGACCACTTCAAGGACAGAAAAGAATAGATGAACCATCTATGTGGTTATGAATTTTTGAAATCTTCAAAGCACTGTGGATTCCAGAAAACATGAACATTTAAAACAACAACTTTTTACAGGTTTTTTTCCCCCTACACAATCAGTGCATGTGGATGCTAACTTACTGTCCTGACCTTCACTATGACTTTTCTTTGGCTTCTGATAGAGAAACCTGCAGACGGAGAATGGCCAAGAGGGTTCTGTCTCTAAAAACGGAGTGCTCTTTACAGGCTACACACTATTAGAAAAAAAATAAGATGTTCATACTGACCGCTCATCCGCAACTGCTAATTCCTTAGTTTACAACTTGGAAAGTTTCCACTGAAAGAACAGCTAACCTAACAGGCTGTAATTTTTAATTCTTCTTTACACCAAAGGCAGGTGTGAAAAAAACATGCCTGAAGATTTTCTCTCCTTCAGACAAAAGACCCTACTCAGACTTGGAGGAAGCCATGTAGATTTCTATGTATCGAGCAATTGTTTCTTCTGCTTGGATAAAAGCGACAAATACAACTTTTAACTTGTTTGCATTAGAAAGAGAGTGTCTAGGTGAAAATTTTCAAGAAACGCTAATATCAATATAAAACCCAGTTGCTTAAGAGAATGGTAGTAACCCATGAGTTTATGTGCATCTTCCAGACATCCTCTTTTTTCTTCTAAAGATAATGCTTTGTGATACTCCTCATCCTATGTGTTTTTATATGAAAAATTGACATACTCCAGAGAAACTTAGTAATGAAGAAAATAATGACACTGTAGCAGCGATCATAGGTGCTTGAAAGGCAATTGACATAAGAGTAACAACTGCAAGCAGTAAGAAATCTGAATCTCAGCTTGCCTTTGAATCTCATCGTAAGTGTTATCAAACACTTACTTTCACTGATGGTAAGTGAAGGCTCTAACATCACACCAACATAATTTTCAGCTAAAAGTTATTGAAAAATTAACAGTTATTAACAGTTGCCTGTCATGAATGAGATGGTGTAAATTCTGCACGTTTTCCCTACTTAACAAAATCAAATCTACTGTGTGTGATTCCAGTTCCAGTAGCTAGGAGCTGGACTAACCCCTTGAAATTTCTACCTTGATTAAATCCAATGTGGTAAACAGCGTTACCAGCCTCGTAGGTAACACCTAACTTAAACCTAATGCTGACTTGATATAGCATCCATCAGGATAGGGAACAAGGGGGCATAACAATTCCGTAAACCCTGAAATCAGAACCCTTTTTGCTACAGCAAACTTTAACCATGGCAGCAGTGAAAAAAACCAGACTCGCTGAACAGAGAAAAGCTTTTCCCTCTTCTCCTTCAAGGACACATCTATTTGATAATGGACCATGTCTCGAAACTGAAATTCTGAAGGGGATTTTGGATAAATAAATCCATCCCTTCCTGACATTTTTAAGGGATAGGTGCAAAGCCAGACCAGAGGATTAGCTAGCTGAGTCCTAAGGCAATGCTAACGCACATGACAACTTCAAGTTCACAACACTGACAAATTAGAAACAATTTTAAAAGAACACTGTAACAAGAGAGGAGTATGCTTGGGGTTTTGTTTGTTTAGCTGTGGTTCTAAAAGGGATTGTTAAATGTGAAAGCCGATGTGAACATTCATCTCCTGCTATTGCAGACTACTGACACTTGCCAAAATCAGTTCATGAAAAACGGCAAATTTTACAACGTTTACGTGCACTCCTGGCTTGTAAACCTAAAACATCCAAAATAAAATAACAATTACAAGGGATATGCATTCTTTCTTTAAACACTCCTTGAACACGTCAAGAAGTCTTACCTCATTTTTCCATAGGTCCCTGAATTCCAGTGAGATGCTTAAAAATTAAGGTAAATTTTTCAACTCAGATCAGTATATTATTTCTCATCTGGGATATGAATATTATGGTTTGCATTTCCATTGGGTCTTGTGTGGAAAGATTTCAGAGCATTTTGTAACTAATAATATAACTACCTAAATATAAAATAATTTTTTAAATGTTCCCATAAGGTAGAAATTTGAGAAAATTAAGGCGTAAGAGAAAATATTTGTGTAAGTGCCAACTAATTCCAATTGCTTAACCTGAGAGACACAGATTATCCTTTCCCAACACAATGAATAATCCACAAAACCATTAAATTACAATTAGCCGCCTTGTACATGTCTTACTAAGCATGTCAAAAAATGAAAAAAGCCAGAATGGCACAAAACTGGAGTCCACCTTTATGAAGGGCTGACTCTTATTTTATAGCAGCCAGTTTAGACGTATTCTAGACGGCTGCTGTGGCTAGAGGAGGTGTTCATTATCTTTCTGAAGGACTAGAGCTGAGAAACCATAGAGATCAGAATCTGAGGTCACTGGTTTTGCTTGTTTCTCAAGACACAGCCACACATTTAGCACAATGTCTACCTAAACAATCTCTTCATACACAGCCCTGACCCGTAGCTGCTGCACTCCCATGACCTTTTCCACGGACCTCTCACAACAACCTAATGAGCAGAGTTCAGAGAACTTATCTGGCTGGAAAAAAAATCATAGAAAGAAAGAAAGAGTTTATATTTCAAGAGAATTTGCTGTACAATTTAAGGGTATGACAGAGGAAAAGGACACTAACAGCACTCTAGCCCTCCCCTTCAGATTCAAGTACAGTCAAAGAATTCATTCTGGTTTTTGTCAGCTCTAATGCTGCCAGACTCTTTCTTTATGCTGCAAGTTGAATAACTAAGGAGAGTTGAAGCAAAATACTCCAGTTCTCTTCCATAGTATATGTAGGGCAAGAGAGGAATTCTCTTTACCAAACAAATAAAGGCAGACCTACCTCCTATATATACCCTCTCTGCACTAGTAAGCAGAGAGTATACAGACATTTCACGACCTCCTCTATCTGCTGTCAAACCAGAGAAAGATGAGTTACAGCTCCTGAACTCTCACTCACCAACAATCAGGAAAGAAAATCCCTTTGCTTGATTTCAGGAACAAATGTTATCCATTTTTTTTTTAATATGTGAAACTAAATTCCTCAGCACAGATCCCTGACCTCTGCAATTCATTAGTTATGAATTACGAACCACATTGCAAACAGCAGGAAATTCACAAGGATAAATTCAGTACCAAATATTTACAGAGAATATTTACAATAGAATGACATTAAAATTCTTTTTAACATTTAACTGGAGGAAAGCTTTAAGTTATTAACATGCACATCCATCTTTCATGCTGATGGAACTTCCAGCCTGCTAAGTAATTAACATTACTGCACTGTAGAAAAGAGAAGGACTCACAAAAGTATTTCAGTTCTTCAGTGAGCCATAAAGTACACGAGGCCACACTTGTAGTTTCCATACCAAGTGAAAAACGAAGTTAAATTCTCAACAGCATCAGAACTTTCAAAATCACAGCTTGAAAAGGAACACCGCAGTCATGGACTTACCGGGTAAAAAGAAAGCAGAGGCTGAGAATGCTACATATAATCCTCACTCAGCAGCAGCACCTGGGTCAATACCAATTCTTTTTCACATGCCAAAGTATATCACCTTCCAGTCCCTAATAATATTGCAGCTGTCTTTATTTGTTGGGTACCAACGAAGCCAGAGAAGATTCTCCGTGCCAACCTACTTACCCTGAGTATTGTGAGCAGTTTGCTAATTATACCTGCAATACAGTCTGACTAGAAAAATTAAATTGTAGATATACAGGCAAAATAAAAATAGGTCATTTTACACCCTGGGATACAAACTAATCGTGAAACATACTGAAGCTTAACTTTTAATGAGTTCATTTCTCCTAAGTTCTCTTCCCTAGTCAACATATCAGTCATCATGAGGAATGTAGTATTTGGAATCTCATCAAGTTTACAATAATGAACATCTGGGAGCTACCATTTGTCCATTTCCACACATAGAGGGCAGAACTACTTCTTCATATCGAGATAAAAAGCAGCAAGGAATTGCAGGGAAAAAACCACTGCTTTTTTGAGTTAACAGACAAAATGCTGACATGAGTACACTAGCTACTTCGCTTGCCTTGTTATCACTCACCACTGATCTCATGGAAGTTTGAAAGAAGCTAATGTTGACGGATTACTTTTAATATCAATAGTCCTGTGCATGCCTCACTGAAAAAAACCCAATTCTTTCACATAGAAATATTTATTCAGAAAAACAAATTGGAAATAAGACAACACAAAATATAATCCAGATGAAATATTAATGGTAAAATGATGATGATATGTTACAGTCTTAGGCATTAATGCTATGTCATACTGCTTTACCTGTCAATGCAAGCTCATGCTGCTTAGCAAGTCTCAGTATTTTTGTGACTAATACACAAATTATGGTTAACTTTGATTATAGTTCTAAGCCTCACCTTTTTTCATATTGAAACTGGGAATCCAAAATTATTAAAACTCCCCTTTCTCTAGTGACATTTTCCATTAGCTATGACCCCCTGATAATAGTCACCTTCACTTTGCATACTGCAAGCAGTGGAACAATTCCTTATTTGTTCATTCCCAAAGCAGCAATTTGACTATCTCCAGATCCTTTTTTCTCCCATTAAAATAATTCAAGGTAGTTGAAAATTAAAAATGTGTTCCCAATTCAAAATCCACCTGGTACTGATTACAGAAACACATTAAAAAAGAGAGATTTTAATCTTTTTGAAAGAAGAGAGAAAAAAATCTGTCTTCTAGATTTTAAAATCCTTTCAAGAGAAAATCCCTCTGAGGAAGTGAGCTTATCTTCCAGAACATCCAGAGATGCTTAGTGCTCCAGATCACAGCCTGAATAACAGCTCTTTAAATATTCCTCTCTATAATTTTACCTCTTCTGAGTGGGACAATACATCTTCCTCACAGAGTATTCCTGACTCCTTCCTGAACAAGATCCATTCTTATCTTCTAACTTGATCTTTCAGAGTATTCTTTAGATTGTCGTGTATAGCAGTATGACTAGCATATGCCTACTACCAGACTGTGCAGAGCAACTGAAAATGTTAAACTTTGCAGACGACTGCTACAATGCAGTCACTTTTATGAAGACAAGGCTTATTCACCTGCTGAAGTTGAGCTTTTGAGATGCGAATGACAGGGGGGAACTTGTTGCCACAGGGAATGACAGGAAGCTGCCTACGACCAGTTGAGCGGGAGGAAGAGGAGTGGCTCTCAGCTGATTGACTCCTTGGTAAACCAGCCTCTTTCAGAGGGTCCGAGTGGATGGATAGATAGGCTATAGGGCTCATAGTGCGGAGGATGGGACTTGAAATTCTTGGAGTGGAGAAATGCAGCATATGAGATGAGTTGAGCTGTGAGAACAACATGGTGAGGAAGAAAATAAGGTTTAAAAATAAATATTTTGATAATTTTTGTTTGATTCCCACCTATATGCATTTTCTTAGAAGACCATATTCACAACTCCCTTATAGGCTAGAAGTTGATAATTTAAAAGGTATCTGAAGTCTAATCTTCATATTTTCCATCAATTTTTAAAAAAACAGTTTCAAAACCAACAGTGAGCATCCCTTCTCTAGCTGCTCCTACCTTCAGCCAGTCAGTCAGTAACAATCTAGGGCAAACTGAGTAAACTAACACAGTCTGTTCCAAGGACATTGCATATACAAACTAGTTGATGACTGCTCTTTGCAGATGCTTAGCACATCCATGCACCAACACTGTTTTCTGAGTTGACTGTATTTTTAGTGCTGCCACCTTTACAGATGTGACTGTACGACTATGGCTATAGTAGCGCCTATAAAGAACCATAGCTGATGGGATTAATCAGTAAGATGAGTATTAAACAATTTTGATGAAATTTCCCAAATATGGGACTGAACTTGAAGGATACACTGGCCTGGAGAATCCATGAACAATTGCTTCATCTTGAACTACATCATTCAAGCATTTAGAAATGAAAAACAACCGAACAAACAAAAAAACAGAAAAAAAACCCCAAAAAACCAACCAGGAATGGTAAAGTCAGTGTTCCAAACTAATTATTTTAGAGAAAGTACAATTTAAAATTGGTTATTGATGATTCTAATAAACCTATAGCTTTTTGTAAGCTTCATGAAGGTGATTTTCTGTTTCCCACCATGGTATTTGCAATTTTAACCTGTATTCCTTGGAAACAGAGAGCACCTATCAAGCATTTTGGTTTCCAAGGGAAAGGCGTTTCCAGTTGTGCCAATCCTAAAGCACAGCTGTATCTCAACTGGGAAAAAAAAAAAGTATTTCCAGTGTCTCATAAAAGCAGCAACAGAGGATAGAAGGTATATGAAAATTAAAGGACTTAGGACTCAGAAATAGATGGAAGTTTACCAGCAGATTTTTGATAAAACGTAATAGTACCTTAATGTACAAAATGTTCATTTCAGCAATAGTTCTAAATGTGGCAGTTTGAGAAAAAACTGCTTGAAAGGTTCTGTTTTGAACTGACCAATTGGACTATTCCCTTCCATGCTACGTTTACACATCTCATTGGTTGTAAGGTTTTCTCGTGCGTGTCTGTCACTTTAAGAGCCGGGTACCACAGGCTTTTCGGGGGCTTTCGGGTCTTTTTCGCTCTCCGGGACACTTCTAGCTTTTGCACTCGAGGGGCGCCGCGGGTTTGCAGCTTCGCTCCGGGAAGAGGCTTTTCCAGACTTGCGGCTTGGCTCCTGGGACCTTACAGCCTGTCTCTCCTCAGCTCGGACCCTGCCCGCCTGCCTGCTGGCGGCTACGGCTCCCCCGCGCTGCCGGAGTGGAGCGGAGCTGTGTGCCGGGGAAGCTGCCCCGCCACGCCGCCTGGGACTGGAGACGCCGTGCCCGGGGCCGCCTTCCTGCCACCAGCGCCGCCGCCTTTTGCTGCTTTTGCTTCCTTTAATTCGCACGACCAGACTGGTAGGAACAGCGTAGCTCGGGGTTTGCACGTTGGAGCCCGGCGTTCGTAACAGCCGCGGATCCTTTGTTTTCTCCACGAGGGCGCACACGTGGCGGCACCATTTCGGACTCTGCCGCGGTGCCGTCCCCCTCTCTCTCTTACTCGCGTTTAACCCTCGCTGCTCCATCCCGTATAAACCCTCAGATTTTGCATTGGTTTTTCCCTGCATATATTATATTTTGTTCTGGTGTTATTAAAGTTTTGTTTCAGTTTTCCAAACGTTCAGAGGTCTCACAAAATCTTTCTTTTCCTTTTTGTATCTCTGCTTTTTAACCCTTTCTCTCCCGGTCAGGGGGAAAAAGGGGTTTAGAGAGAGGAGAGGACTCGTCCCCATGATTGGCTTAGCTCAGCCAACCGGCGACACTAAATAATAAAAACAGTCACACAGTCAAACCTCTTCTATAACCTTGCAGATACATATATACATATATGGTATTAGGTTGTCAAGCAAGTGTGACCACAGCAAACTCTCGTTTAATTTAAACTGAAGATGAAAATGGAATTAGCTATTACATATTCAATAACTTCAACTCCATTATTATTTCTTTGCTGAAATAATAACATACGTTGCAAAGTTTTGAACATGCAGTGTATGGAGTTCACTGCAATTCATTACAAACACAGTAAATTAATGAGCAAGTCCAGCTTTAGGCTCTTTGTACCACGTCAAGCAAAAGAAAACTAGAGCTGTATGATGCAAAGCACCGCTCCAGTATAAATTCACCCTTAGTCTAGATTAGTTCAAATTCTTTTGACAGATTAACTTCATACCAGCAGATATTACAGCAAATCAGGTACTGCCTGTCCTCCAGCAGCCAAAGTCACCATGAAGCCATTATGAAAGCATAAAGTCGGCATATATACCCTAGCATGCTCTGAATAGTTCCAGAGAAATGTGACCATGTACCCATGACTGAGCCAAATCAAACTGGTATTTGCTGGTAGCACACAGAATCTCTATTGCCACTGGAAAACCACAACTGATAACAGGAAAATTAGTCTCCTACCTGCAGGGGTTTTGTCATAATACATAGCATAATTTGCTGTAATTTCTTATGCCTGAAACTTGCTCATCCCCGAGCCAGGTCTCCTTCCTGAACTGCTATGACTTTCCATTCTTATCAGAATGCTGTTATGTGAGAAACAGGTAAGAAACACACAATTCAGGAGGAACATCTATCTACAAATGCAAGGAGTGCAGCCCAGCAATGTCTTTCCTTCAGGAGAAAATAAAAGTATGCGTGAGTATACGAACTTTTACTTTCTCATAAAGAAACATCCTTATTACTCCTTTCTACTTAAACAGTGAGCAGTAAAGCCCTGAAAGAAATAAAGGATAGAGAAGAATCATCAAAGTAAAAAAGGAAAATGAGAACATAACTCATCGTACTTTCTCCTAAGTGATAGTGAAGCAGGTCACTACAAATCCATATGGGAGGTATATTCAAAAGCATGATGACTATGAATGCTGACATGTCCTAGGGTTTCAAGCCGTTTAGAAATTAGTAAACTGTTTCAGGAATTATATTAAGCCATTATACTACCATAATTTCTTGGATCCAAGCCTGCTCTGAGCAATATCATTAGATCAGCAGAAAAGTAAAATAGGACACTTCATGCATTATTTGCATTGCCAGGAAGGCACTACCTAGATAAAATTACTAAAGAAAAGAACACCTGATCCACAAAAAGGATCACATTCAAAGAACAGTTTCAGATGGATAAATGCTTTGAGGAAGAAGCAAAAGGCCTCTACCACACAGCTCCCTAAGGTTACCAGGACTCTGGAATAGAGAGAAGTACCGTCTGAAGGGGCATATATATACTATCTCCCTGTGAAATGACTAGGACGCTCACCTAGAAGAACAGCTAGGTTCCGGTACCCACCTCGAGGAATACTGAAGTATCTTTCTTGAAGTGCAATACCATCAACAACGGACAGAAAGAACATCTCACCCCCAAATATCCTCCTGGGCTTTGTTAGGCTTTCAAGGGCTACTGAAATAGATGGAAGACTACCACAAATTGCCATCACAGCTGGAATAGACACGCTGCACAGACAAGCTCTGTCCCAGTTTCTAAATCAGCCAAATAATTTCTGTTTCCTTTATTCCCAGTTTATATCTTCAATTCCACACAAATCCCCTTCAAAACAGCAAGTTCCTTCCTGCCATTCATCTTGCGCTCACAGGACTATTTGCCCTTCCAGGATAATATAAACCATATTCATTTCTCCCATTTTTGAGATCATGACAAATATCCCTTACCTGCTTGCCAAGTCAAACTAAAATATAATCTCACCCCCATCGCTACTTCAACTAGTATTTCTACTAAACACCTTTTAATTGATTGGCCTTGTTTACAACTATTCCTGCTCCCATGTTCAGAATCATCTTCCTTTCCAGATGAAGATATTGTCCATTATTTGCAGTGTAGTACCTGACATTTATATCAAATCTACTTTCAGTTTTAAGTAGCCATTTCCTCACAAAGAGCCAAGTTTATTATATAAAGTGGGATAATGCATTTGCATACAAAATTGCAAGCTGTTTCTTAATGGCTTTCAAAATAAAAACACCTAATAATTAGTGTTTTGTACAGTCTATATGTTGCTTTTTCTTGCCTGTTTTACTAAACCTAACATTAAATACAAAAATTGAACCAACTGAGAATTTTAAATTAATGTTTCACCTTTACAAGTTTCTAACCCATCAAAAACTTTCATGAAACTAATATTTCAATTTAAATCTCAAAAGTCTTCTGTTGTTTAACACAGTTCTGTATTTTGAATCATACAAAATGAATCTTCTATAAACTACACAATTCACAAAGTACATCTAAGTATAATCTTGTATGAAAGATACGCTCTTGCATTTTCCATGAGAAAAATTATGTATTTGAATTTTACTGTACAGATGTAGTTAATTTTCACCATAAAGGATATTCTACATTTATAAAAAATGAGTGGTTGGTGACAAGTTTTTTTTTTCTAATGAGCTGGCTGCAACTTCCACAAAAAGTGGTGATAGGTGAAGTATAGCCAGGTTTCCTGGCTCAAAGGAGCTTGAAAGAATTACCCTTTATATCATAGAAGACACAATACCTATTGAGAAAAGGGGAGAAATAAAAACCAGGAGCTGATTCCCAATCACTTATCCATCAATCTCACTTCCTCCTAAGTAAAGCCAAAGAAGTATTTGTTTAGAATCAGTGACAGAGGACAAAAAAAGGAAACGTTCAAAAACTGCAAATGAGAATTCTTTAGAAAAGGTGGGGAAACCCAAGCAGAAGATGCAATGGAAGTAAAGCAATCTGTCTTAGTGACGAGAAAACTCTGGGTGAAAAGCAGTAGTTGCAAAACTATCTTGGAAGTGAGAGGTGGTAACAACTTACAAAAACCGAACAAGTTTTTTGTATAAGAACCATGAGAAAATCCAGAAGAAACAGGAAGGAGGGAATTCCGAAAGAAAACACTACACCAATGCTGGTGAGAGCAAGTAACTCTGTTTCTTTAACTTTCAGCCACTTAGGCTTTTCCTACACATGAAACATTGTAGCACAGTATTTTATATATTCATTGTAATTTTATATTTATGTACTGCAAATACAATAAATATATATTTGCATGTGTATCTCACTGATTAGGAATCACTGCATAAAGAGCTTCTTATACATATATATAAAATTACTTTATTTTTTTACTGAGGCCAGTTCTGTGGATCATAGCCGCAGAACTAATAGCCACTCCCATGGGAGAATGTAAACACTCATGTAACAGAACACGGAAGAACAATCCTCAAGAATCCAGTCCCGTACCTGATGAAACCAGGAATTTCTGCTATGCTATTGTATTTTAGTCACTGCCTTTTCCCTCACTGTCTCCTCATATAATTCTGAATAAAGAGAGGTTAAAAAAACAAAAACAAACAGTGACCATTTCTCTTACCGGAGTGAGTGCTCCTTCTGCTTGAGCTTCCATAGGACTTGTAGGGGTGGCTGCAAGAAGCTGTCCAGCAGCTCCGGACAGAAGTTCCAATTTATCTGTAAGCTGTTCAGAAACAGCAGGATGACACTCCACGGCTAGAAGAAACTCTGTCCCTGAGGTTTGGTTCTTGGCCTGGACACTGTTTCCTGCCCAACCACCCTGTCTGGGTTGTTCTTCTGGAGGGGACTCCTCTAGAACTTGTAATACCTCTGGCTCTTCATCTGAGGGGCTTCCAGTCGGTTTGTGTCCTAAAGCCTCATTTGTCCTAAAGTCCTGCAAGTCTCGTTCCTTATCTATGATCACCCATTCCTTAGAATCAACCTCCTGCCTGCAGGAGCTTAAGTTGACAGCTACAAATCCATTGCTAATAACACCATCAACATGTTCTGGAGAATTAGCTGACTCAGGCTTTGAAGCATCTGGAAGATATTCTTCATCATATTGCCAAACGTGGTCCAGGCGGGCAGTCACAGGAGCAGGAATGGGTGCTTTCTGAGAAGCAGCAGTAACAGCAGTCTCTGCCGCAGCATTCAAGTCTTTCTGCCTCTTCTCCAAACTTAAGAAAAGAAGTTAATATCTGAATTAGTTAAGAATTAATTAAATAATGTAAGCTACAGTTGAGGTTTTTCAATAGAGGAAAACTAGATTTATATTGAAATTTGTTGTCATATTTTAGAACAATCTACAAGGGTTGAAAGATCCACAATTTGAGACAAATAACTCTGATGTCAAGTAAAAATGAGCAGATGGTCTTAGAGATTTGCACATATTGTAAGTGTAATTGTAATATATTATACTGCATTATGAATCTAATTACCAGAAGAGAGAATAGTGAGTGGATACCAGCTCAGTGGTGAGGCTACCACCAGATGTCCACTGTACTTAATTTATGCTACAAATCAGAGACTCAAAGCAGAACAGAAGAAACAGATGTCTTCAGCAGCAGTTAGTAGATGCTTTCAAGAAGAATGTTATTGTTTTGATTGATTCCTTATTTATGCTTTGCATAACTTGCTTCATCAAACAAATTCAGCAAGTACTGTGCTGCAGCTTACATAAGCTTAACTCAACAGCTCCACTCCTTGTTTTCACACAGCAGATGATAGTATCTTAACTACTTAACCTGAAAAGATCTAAGCATAAGGATAAAATAATTTCTTTACCAGGTCTCAAGAAATTTATCAGTGTCCGGCTTTGACTCCAAAATCAGACGCTTCTCCAGTTCAAAGCTGTGAATTGAACGTAACTTTCGCACCAGTGGGACATCTCTGTCTAGCTGGGTAGTCTCTGAACGAACACGAATTGGAGAACCAAGACTTGGTGCATTAAGCATTCCATTCACTGGCCCATGGCTGTTTTCTTCCTCTGTGGCAGCCTGTGCAAAAAGTAAAGTAAAAATTTACCTCACTAGGAGCAGCAAAACAGAGGAAGACAAAGTACTGCATGATGAATAGCATCCACGTCTTTAGCCCTTGACAAGCCAATGGGTATTTGGAATGGTCCTTAAGTTCATACCATAGTTAAGGTAGTTTGGATATGCTCCAGCACACACCTACAACAGAGAAAATACTAGCAATATACTAGTTCTGGGTAGGTCTGAGAAGTCTCAAAACCCAGTAGTACTCTTAAATTTACTCTTTCACACCCATCTCTGAGATTTTCATTAATAATAGCCTGAAACTCAGCACTCGGTAGTATCTTCAATCTGCTTTGCAGTCAGGCGCTCTTATTAAAGAGAAGTTAGCTTCCAAGCTGTCTTTATGATTCTCTGGAACATATAAAATTGTTACACACTAAATCTACTAGATATTTGTGTGACAGAACTATGTTTTAGTCCAATCGCATTTCATCTTGTATACTAACTGGACATGATTTAGAGCTGGGAAATCATGATCATAGAACCATAGAATGCATTGGGTTGGAAGGGACCTTCAAAGGTCATCCAGCTAAATTCCCCTGCAGTGAGCAGGGACATCTTCAATTAGATCAGGTTGCTCAGAGTCCCATATAGCCTGACCTGGAATGTTCCCAGGCATGGGGCTTTTACCACCTCTCAGGGCAACCTGTTCCCTCATTGTCAAATATTTCTTCCTTATATCTAGTCTAAATCTCCCCTCTTTTAGTTTAAAACCATCACCCCTTGTCCTGTCGCAACAAGCCCTGCTAAAAAGACTGTCCCCACCTTTCTTACAGGCCCCCTTTAAGCACTGAAAGATCACAATAAGGCCTGCCTGGAGCCTTCTCTCCTCCAGGCTGATCAATCCCAACTCTCTCAGCTTTTCTTCATAGTTTCAACAGGTATAACTAATATAAACTGCCTTTGTTTAAACTACAACAATCTCTCTTCTACCTCTTTGGTAAAAATCACTCAAATAAGCACATTTGAAAATAGGTACCATGCCTTATTCTTTCCTATAATACATTTTTTCTAGTATACAAGAAGTAACAGCCTCAAAACTAGACAGTTCTCCCAGCTAACCATTTCAGTACCTCTTCATGTTCAAAATATTTTTATATCAAAAAACAGGGCTACATTTGTCCAATTATTAAATATTGGTACCGTGAGCAACCACTTCTCAGAGACCACTTTTCAAGATTAAGCAGCATTCTCTAGTTCTAAAGACTAGTCCACGAACCTCTTTGGATCAGTGCAAAGCTATCATATCTTATGGAGACAAAAACACCACGTGAATTACATGGATACTGCAAATCACACTGCCAATTTGTCAGCTGAAGAGTAACATTAAATTAGTTTTTGTATATGCAGTATCTAACTTCTACACATGCAAGAAGCAGGAAATTTGCTTTAGTTTCATCCAGTGAGCAAGATTCAAAATCATGTCTGAATAACACGAATATGAATAAACTGCAAAGAATCTCAAGTTATCAGTAATCCACTATTCATCACAAAAACCTGATAAAGTGAACAAGTTTGTCTGCTTGTTCCAGTATATAAATTGCTCTAATAAAATGTGTTCTCTCTACCATAAATCTTCTTTTCTTAGACCATTCTGGCTAATCAATACTAGAAAGACTCCATTATTAATTATATCTTATGTGCACTATGAGGACAGAAAACCGTGCAAAGATCGTCTTCACAATGCAGATTTGTAAGTACCTTACAGATCCCTAGTTTTATTTTGTTTCTGTTTGCATCCATCTCTTCCCAAACATCTTTTTCCTGAGGACGTTGATGCCCAGGGGATCCAGGTAGTTTCTCTGGTGAGACTCCAACTGGAATACCATTCTCTCCATCACTGAGCTGTTCGTCAGGAAAGACTTCATCTGTGTTTTCTCTCAGCAAATCTCCTGGGATAGGAGTGGCATTGGCAATTCTACAAAAGTAGTTTAGAAAAAAGAAATCAGAAAAGTAAATATTTTGAGACTTTCATGTGTTTCTTGAAATTATTTTCTACTCTGTTAAAAGAAAGAAAGAAAGAAAAATTTACAAACAAGAGCATGCTTCTGTAGAAAACCAAATCTTGTAATTTATTTAATATAAAAAATCCCACTTCTTGGCTTTCACAGTTTATTTTTCTGTCATTTAGGCACATAAGAAAAGGTGTAAATCAAAAAACCAATCACTAAAAGCTGGGCTTTTTAATATTTTCAAAGCAACTTCTAAGAAAATTTGTTAGAGATTGTGTCCAGGCTCAACTTCGCTCCTGACTCTTCTACCTATGTATTTTTTTTTCTATTTTCTTCTACATATATTTTTCTTAGACTTGATACAAGGATGAAATTTTTTTATAATGAGGGTGGTAAAACACTGGAACAGGTTGCCCTGAGAGGTGGTGGATGCCCCATCCATCAAAACAACCCAGGTCAAGTTGGACAGGGCTCTGGGCAACCTGATCTAGTTGAAGATGCCTCTGATCACTGCAGGGGGGTTGGACTAGATGACCTCTGAAGGTCCCTTCCAACCCAAAACATTCTATGATTCTATTAAAAAAAAAAAAACCAACTTTTGGCAACTTTCATACTATAGTTTCCTTTTCCCTAAAATTTGGCAGAATAATAAAACATACTGTGTGAGGAAGAGAGATCACTCAGCCAACTAAATGCAGTCTTAATCACTATCCTTATCAAAGTGCTATTTTGGTCCAATTATTGATAATCAAAACATAAGCATAAGACTAACAAGACATTCCATTTTAAGTAAAGTTCTGCGGTCCCGTTGCCTTGCCCCAAGTCAAGGGCTAAGGCTTAGCTCAGTATCTGAAACTGAAGCAATGCAATTCCTGAAGAGTGAATGGTCAGAAGGTCAATTAAAAGTCGTTCCTTCACAGTCACTAAAATTGTTAACTGCAGCCAAGACTATCAATAATTTCAGTGTGATGCTCGGCATGATAATGGGACTGAACCATACGCAAAATCCTTATTAACTTCAGTCTGTTCAATTGTGCACACTGTACACCCGTCTAATATTAACACCAGTTAATGCCTTGACTAACATTTAACACTTTTTAAATTACCTTGAAATATTGGGAATTTACTATATTCTACATGAAATTCTGGTGGTTTTGAGCCTCACTACATTGTTAAAACTCCCATGTCACAACCTTCATGGCTCTTGGATAAAAAGTTGGTCTACTCAAGGCCTAGAACAGGCACAAATCTTCCTCCTCACCCATAAACAACTCTTATGTTCTCCAATCCCCTGAGATGAGTACGTGTATTATTAAACATCACATCTTGTCCAACTTACTTAATTACAAGTCTCAAAGACTGTATTAAATATTGTTTTGAACACGACCAAAAGCTGCTTCCAAATTTCCTATAAGATCCATTAATTTCTCAAAGTTAGAAGGAAACTGAGCTATTAGTTTATTCCAAGCTTACAGAAAACAATGGGTTTATTTCAGGCTGCTAATCTCAGGATGCATCATATAGTTTCACAAAATGTGATTTAACAAAGGACGGACTAGCAAATTTACATGCAATTTTCTGTGCTACTATTTTTATTGCTATAAATTTAGGACTGCAGTGCTGATCTCTCAGGATAGTATCAACAAGGACCCTAAAAAGTTTAACACTTCAAACCTCCGCTCCTCTACTTATTCATCATCCTACAGAAAAACACAAATTACGGAGATAATTTCCCGTTGTTACTCTGTCGCTGCTTTTTAGGTGACCACAACGTGCATACCTACCCGATGGCAGCTGGAGTAAGACGAGTGTGTAACTGAGGCGTGGTTGAAGTTGTGGTTGTTGTCAGAGAGCCATCAGTTCCGCTCTTCTCCCAGTCAAAAGGGTCGCTTTCAATAACCCCAAATGTTTTCATGCTGTTGTCAAATACAGACATGAGCAGCTAAAAATGAAGACAGAAGTTAATAAACCTCATTTCTGGCTAAGAGATGACAGGATTAAGAGATCTCCTCCTGTAATACTTTAACATGTGTCTTCTTTAAGATTTTGACTAACAACCATTTTCCAAAATAAGGACACGGCTCTCTACATTAACCATTTCTCATTTTTCAAAGTTGCAAAGTCAAGATATGGAAAATTCTCTTTTACTTAAAAAAAAAAAGCAAACATCTGTGTTTTTATCACTAAAGAGAGGCAAAGATACACCACAGGCGTTCATAAAAAGACAGACAGACACACGCACACACAGAGAGGCAGGACTACATTGCTGCAGAATAGCATCCGAAGGCTCTTCAGCAGAGGAAGATAAAAGAATATACTTGGTAACACCATTGGAAACCAAGGAAATGAGTGAGGATTACGTAGGAAAGGATACGGATTTCCTAATTCATACATTTTTATCATTTAGAACCGTGTATCAGTTACTTTATCCAACACTGACATTCATCCCACAGAAATGTCACACTGGAACCTTTCCACCCTCATTTAATGCTATGAAAAAGCATAAACAAAGAACAACTTGTGTCCATGGCACTGCCAGAAATTGCGTCTGTTTTCCTCTCCCTGTGGAAAAAACTTTGTCTCACTCTAGTCACTGGTGGGAAGGCTGTGTCCGTATCACATCATATCTTACTCCGCAACAATTCTAAAATCAATTGGAGGCTTTTTTCACCTAAAAGCTAAAAGCGTTTTCATTCCTTCTTGCAGTCTAGGATGCTGAAAACTTTTCTCTGGCCTCCTCTACAATCACATACCTGTTGGTAATTTAAAATTGACAGGAGGTTGGACACATTTCTCTGGTATAAAGTGGTTGTATCCATTTTATCCTTACCCTCAAGAACCGCTGTTGTGCCATCTCGGTTCTGAAACCCTACTGAACTGCATAAAGCCATGGCTCACTCTCTGTCCACACGTACTCTCCTTTATTCTCCTAAGCAGTCTCTCTGAAGTAATTTTTAAGTCATTCTCCTTTAAATCTTTTTTACAGTTTCTGCTATAAAGCAAATACAAACTCAAACGCTTAATGATGTCAGGAGGCTGAGGCAACGGGTGTACAAATAACCGAATAAAACAAACATATCTGACACTGCCAAATCAAACAGGGATTCTGGGCCCATGGCATGAACTTCTTAGACCATAAACTCCTGAGAGCAGGGATCCTGACCATGTCCACTCTTGTTCAGGCCTAACCACAAACACGAAAAAGAATGATACATCTCGAAGGGAGGAATAGCATTGCTATAACAAACACTGCCTAACAGAGACCAGGGCTTCAAGGACCACGGAACGTAAAGCACTTTGTCACCGCTCTAAATAAAACCACCCTGCTCTGGTCTAAAGCACATATTGCAAGACCATTTCGTAAGGTTCAGGCTGCAGCTACACCACTGCAGATGTTCCACGATCAAGAGAGGACTGTAAATTACTGGGCTGTCTCTATTGGTGACCTGTCAGCACGTTAATCTCTGAGTGCATGAGCTGTGTTAGATATACATAGACCACAGAACAAGGTTTTGCAAAAACATGCCTGTGTATGTATTTTATCATTCAGGATATATAATGTAAATAAAACATATTTACCAGTCTACAATCAAGTTTTCTATGCCACATCAAAATTTCTCCAGTGAGTGTTTTTTACCATAGAAGAATACATCTGATTCATCTTTATAACTAGGCATACGAAACACTCAAAACTGCAAGTTTTGCTTTAGCTGTATATATCACAGGTGCTGAACTCCAAATTGTGAAAAACTACCAGAATGTGTGTCACGGAGAAAAAAATCTGCTGGGTTTAACTTAAGGAGCACCCGCTAGAGGCTACAATAGTAGAATAGCACCTGATCCTAACAGCATACTGACCGCAAAGCAACTGTCAATTGTTTTTAGAAACTTAACTGCCTTACTCTTCCCAAATGGAAAAACAATGACATCTTTGAACCACAAGGTTTCCATGGCACTTGATGGCCATTAAAATAATGTTGTGATGGCACTATTCATAAGCAATACCAAGACTACACAATGAAATCAAAGGAAACTGAAGATGAAACAGCAGAAAATTTTGAAATCAGAAAGACAAAACAGTAAAGACCTTTACCTGGTAATCAGGCTTCGTAAAGTAATCTAAATTAGAAATGTGATCTAGAAAGATGTTGAATTCTTGAGGAAGATGTTTCAACATAAGTCTGTGCTCGTACCTTTCTTTAATGGAGCCCACTTGCTCCTAGGAGTAAATAACACAACAAACATTAAGTCACCTTCAATCTCTGCTACGATATATTCACCTTGTGTCTTAGAGCCATTTAATACCCTGTTGGCCAGTAAGGTGGGTAAGTACATTACACTGAATGGTACTGAGGAAGGCCATTCTATACAGTAGACAGCAAGAGAAGAGATGCTCTCATTGCCCTTAATACACGTGGAAAATAACGTACAAACTTGAAATTCAATATGAAAAGCCATTTAATTTTTTTGCTGTGTTTGCTGCCTAATATCAAGGACTTCTGAAAAGCATGTTTTAAAGATTTAAATATCCTGTGGCATCATCTGAAGTTCAGTCACTTTTTGGGTGTATATTGGGTCACCGCAGTATATATATCACATATATACCACAACACTAGCAATGAGAACCAACACTAGAAAACACTGGGAAATGTAACATTCAAATTAATGAATGTAAACCTCCCTTGTGCTCTTTGGTTTCACCTCTAGGCTTACCTTATCTTTTATTTTTCTCCAAGGTAGTTGCCCAACCACAAATTCCACCAACATGTAGAACAGGGACCAGAGGTCATCATGCCGACCAATTTCCTGCGAAAAAGAAGTATTATTCTAATGCATCCTATAAATACCTATAGGACAAAAGGGAAGACAGATTCTTTACTGCTCTGGAGACTTACAAAAATTAGTACAATCAATGCTGCAAAACAAGTTCGTCTTAAATCCGTTAACTATTTTAAGTAGAAACATATGAGTAAATTTCCATAGAAGATACAGAGAAACAAAACAGAAGTTCAAGTGTGTTAAAACAACATCTCTAGAGTGGAAGAGCTGTTTATTCAGACTTCTTTAGTGTATGATGTTACATACTAGAAGACATACTAGACATTAAGTATTTTATAAAACTCAGTAACTTCACCTTTTCAATTTATTAACTTCCTGAACACCAAAGGTAACTATTAAAACCACTATTATTTCTAAAACAAGAACTTTTTTACCCTCAACTACTGTATATTATCCTTTCCCAAAATTTACAAGTATTAATTTCTACATAATAAATACACACGTAAGAATACGAAAAAGGAAATCAGTAGCAACTGCATTACTGCCTGCTTTCAGATCCATGAGATGGATGTGATACAGGCTGAGATACTCACTCTGTTTCTATGAGCATTGATTGATGCATATCGTACTGTTCCTCGAAAACCCGCGACAGCTCGGGGCTGTCAAAGAACAGAAAAAGAAAAAGATGCTCATTGTCAGAAGTAAACCATCTGACTACTTAACTCAGCACCTACAAAGTCAGTATGAAGCCACAACAAATACCAAATTGGAGGTTTTGTTTTATCTCAGTTTACCGTGTTTGTAGAAGTTCTCAGTGGAAATCCAAGCAGGTACCACAAAGTGACATACATAATAGTTTTTTTAAACCATCTATTTACGTTAGTTCTTGTTCTCCACAGGCATCAAGTACTGTTTATCTTATCCCTCAAAAAGGCTATGTAGCAGAACTATTCCTCTTTTTTCTCCAATAATGAAATTATTTCTTAATACTTGAACTATTAGAAGTTCAAGTTTTAAAATTGACGGGATATAAATCATAATGATTTCTTCCACTTTACATAAATGAAGTTATTTATATTTTTAACATTAGTGTTAGAAGTTATTATTTTACTATATATAACTTTATTATATAATTTTTTATTTTAACGTTGGTGTTGAAATACACCAATATTAGGTGATATGACCAGACAATCAGCCATTTATTGAAATGGGCTAGCAACAGTTTCACAACTTATTTTTTGAACCAGCAAACCAAGCAATTGTTTGAAAATTCCAAAAGCAGGGAAAGCCATAGGTAAGTCTCAAAGCAAGGGCTGCACTACAGGCACCAATTAAAAATTTCTGAATACCAGCATTTCCTCCCTGACAGGCTAGACATTGTATGATCAAAGACAATTCGTGGTTTATAATCACAAAATATATTTTCCCATCCTTCTTTCCTTAAGATAAGATGTTACAAAAATAATTATATAATTGATAATACCCATAATGACTACATCTTTACAATTTAAAAAAAAAAAAAAAAAATCAAACCATGGTGTTTACTACTTTGCCTAAGACAGTCATCCAATCTATGCTACCCCCTTAATTCTATACAGAGAATGATTTTGCTTTCTTTTACTTATCTTCCCAATCAGTAATTCTTTTTGTCTCCTCTCACAGTGAATGTGAGAAACCTGAATTACCTTCCTCACCTCTGACTTGTACTTAAAGGGGTAGTGGTGATCTCTCTGTGTCCCAGACTCAAGACAATTCTGAAGATTTTAAAAAATTTTGCACAATACATTGAAAAGTCCAGTTTGATATACACACAACGATAGCCACAATAGAAAAATTACTACCCTATCAAAACAAAACCCTTCAGACCCTCCCCACCTATAAATATGTAGGTATAATTTCTTCTTATCCACCAAGAGACGCTACACTGAGAGCTGTCCTTTAAGTACGTCAGGAGCTGCCATAACACTATCAATTACATCCAGCACGATTATGCTGCAACATCTTAAAAAGGATTCAAAGCCCATATAATCAATGTCTGCTAGAGGAGTACGGCGAGAGCTGAACCAGCGTTAGTTATGGTGGAGGATATTTTCTGGGATGTTCTCAATGTGAACAGGTTCTCAGGTGGTAAGTCTTAGGTTTTGCACGTTATCACAGCGTAGTTGCAGAAATTTCACAGTACCATGCAATTATAAAAAGAAAAACTCAAAATGCTTTGGAACTGCTAAATTTCAGGAGAAAATAATTTTTTTCAAAAAAACAACTTAAGTCTCCTTCTTAGTAGTTCTGAAAATTGGCAAACCATACAAGTAAGAATAATATCGCATTGCTGTCAAGACAATCAAAATACTGGCAAATTTCCATAAATATGCAGTTTCATGAGTCGCACTTCTTCAGACGGGCTCTGAAAGCTTGACTTTAAAACACCTAGAAATACAAATTGAATAAATCCCAAGAGCATAATGTTTCAGAAGACGAAATCAAATGCTGTCTTCAGCCTCTGGTGTGAATGGTAAAAAGGAAGAATTATATTCAGTTTTACTAAGTTAAATATTCCTGTTCTTCTGACAGTAATGAGAAATACGAAAACTAAGATGAAATGAAGTTTTTATTCCCAGAGTAACAACTTCAATTTCTACTTGATAACTAGCACAAAAACATTCCAATTGCTTACCAAGAAAATAATTTTTAAAAAAGAGTAAGAAATGGCATATGGAATCTAAATTATTCCATCCAGTCTTACCAAAACTAACAATCTGACCTATTCCAGTTCTGTCCAGGAGGAGAAAAGTCTGTATGCGGAATTTCATTGTGTACCAATTGCTCTTCAATGTTAGAAGTCACTGCTATCCTTAGACATTCATAAGAAATGATCTGCCCTAAGATAATGTCAATTATCTGGGAATCACCTGGCTGGGGAAAAATAGAAGCATGAATTTTGCTTCTATATAAGCTTATCATACCACCTTTCTATAAGCTTAGAATGGAATGAATCTTGACTTCTTTACCCCAGCAAGGATATCTAAATCCTTTTACAATCTTTCGCCTTAAAGCGCAGTTTATATAAATCTGACTTACGAGCACGTGGCACTGTGTTACATTTTAAGAGACAGTGAAATACCTTTTACTAATACAGCTGGTCACTCTTTAATAGTGGTACTACAAATCCACCCAACAGCAATAAACTAATTCTACCGTGTCACTAACAACATGAATGATGGCTCCAGTAGCTCAAATCAAGTTTGCCCAATTCAGAATAGAATTTATAGACTTTAGAGCATTTTCAAAATTTCTGAAACTGTTTCAGAGCTCTTTATGCATCTCACAATGGCTCACATAGTAAAGAGAAATATTAGAGGCAATAATAGCAACTTCCTGAATGATTCATCAGATTTTTTCAATTAAAATCCCTCTCTGCTCTTACTGATCATGATAATTTGAGTTTAGATACCTCCAAATTTTTCCTGAGCTCACCTGCCACCAACTGAAAAAAAATGAAGAGCCTTGCAGAAACATTTACAGTATTGTCTTCCCGATGCCTCATCTAAGAAAGCTGCTACCACAGCAACTGAGCTTCCTTAAAGCAAAGTGGATTTCCTTGTTGAGAAAAAAGCTTAATAGGTCCATTTTTTTCAGTCACTACAGGTGACCTGTTAAAGACAACCAACAGAACCTATAGCATTTTTGGAGCATATAGTTGCAAAGGGCATTTGTACTAAAGAGATGGTGAATCCCGTATTTGCATACATCTGTGAATTCCACTGACACCCTTGATTAAAATCGATCATGTTTATGTTCCTTTCCATGACAAATGCCATAATCAACATTGTCCTGTTTTTTCACTGGAAATTTAGTGGGGGTTTTTTCTTATCAGCCATAAACTGGGAGCAACTGGCACATCCAGGTCCTGTCTCAATTGCAGGGATCCATCAACAGTCCACTCAGCGGTGGATTCCAGTCCTCAGCTCTTTCGTATTTAACAGCTTTATTTAATCTTGCATTCATTTGTATTCATTTATGGCAACTGTTGTTTCATGTTTTTCCTTCAGACTAAGTAAGAAATCTTTTGCAATAGACAACTCTCGAATTGGCACAGGAACAAATGGGAAGTTAGGGAAGAGTTCT
Source organism: Bucorvus abyssinicus (assembly GCA_009769605.1). NCBI lineage: Eukaryota > Metazoa > Chordata > Aves > Bucerotiformes > Bucorvidae > Bucorvus > Bucorvus abyssinicus. Next base: position 16,912,767 of record CM020042.1, on the reverse strand, counting down.
TAGATTCCTGAGTCATGCTTTCTGCAGAGAAAAGAATTCCTACAAAACTCTGCCTTAAATTGCAGGTATTAAATTAGTGGTAATGGCCATACAGATCACACGACTTAGTTCCTTTATCAGAATAAGGGATACAATTCTGAAGAAGGCTAGAGTTCTTCCACAGTTACATTTGACACAAAACATACTTTGCAAAACTGGAACTTGTTTGGATTAGTTTTCACAAAAAAAGTTTTTTCTAACATAATTAAACTCAAGTAGTGACCTGGAAGTCAGAGCTGTCTCAGATTTTACTATTATCACTGAATTCTTCAAATGTAAGTTAAAATAAGTTATTTTGACGATACACGCATATGAAGCGGATCCAATGACTACGAAGAACTTTGCTACACGTAAAGGTACTTTTCAACGCAACATCAGTTTTCTTTGGAGGTGTCCCCACCCTGGAAACACATGACAATGTCTTTAGATAAACCACATGCAGGAAACGAGGAGTCCCTAGAAAAGCAAACTATTTCCTCTAAGCACACAGGTTTGCAGATTCCTGGGAGACACCATGCTTACAAACCTGTCTACAACGGATGCTTCTTTGAAGGGGCTGTGAAGGAGGCAAATCACACTCCTTAGCTCAGTTCAGTATCTCTAGATACATCTCTGGGTTTATTGCTCTGAGTGATGTTGGAAATGTTATGCAGAGCAAAAAGTTAACTTTTTACTGCAGTCACGGGAACTAGTTAATAAAGATGAAAAATAAAACAATAATTATTCTTTACATTTTATCTAACACACACCATGGTTCTTCCTATCAGTCAGGCAATGACTGAGAATTTTTAAGTGTCTTTAGGTTCTGAATTGAGAAACCAGCTTAAGCTGTGAACCCCACCTTCTTGGTGCTGCCTTTAAAGCCAATTCTAAAGCACATAGTGGGGTGGTGGGTAGAGAAGCAGCCACCTACATTGCCTCTATTTCCATTTGTAAAAGGCAGAATCTCCTTTTTTATATTTTCCCTTTAAAAAGTCAATTTCCTAGTTCTTTTACCCAACAGGAATACAGTGGAACTATGCACAGTTGCAATTCTTTGAAATCTTTTTTCATACCAAAGGGCTTCAACAACTCACATTCCTGTCCCCGTTTTGTGGATATTAGGCTTTGCAATCTAATTTAATGCCTAGCATGTGTTAGCACCAGTTTAAAGTAAATGAAAAATTCAGAGGTCATCTGTATAAGGAAAGATCAAGCCGCTGAAATACAACTGCCATTACAATACACTATAAATCTCAATTAGTTGTCACCGGATACACAGCTCTTCAAACCCGCCCTTCTAGCTTTATATAAAAACCACTTCAGACACTAATAACCAAGTACTTGCACTTAGAACCCTTTGTCAACTCATCTCCTACCAGCAGACAGTGTAATATGTTATTTGGAATCAGATCTACCTAAGCAGACATTGTGATTTCTGAAAAGCGATTGCAGCTGTCTGATCTTATGCCACCTCGTTCCAGCAGAAGTTGGGTAACAAGCCAAGTCAACGACTAACAGTACCATGAAATATTGCTATTGTGGGTTCTAACAGCCACGTGGTGACAAATGAAAATGTAACTCCACCTGCCTGTGCTATAAACAGCATCACCGCCTCTAAGCCAGCAATATTCGATACATGAACCAGCTCTCAAGCTATGCAGATTTAAACCTGGAGTCTTTACGTCGCCAACAGGATGCACTAGCTGTAAATGGCACTATGCAGCTGAACTACCTCCAGATTTAAAATTCACTGAGGCATTTACAGGACACCTTTAAGGTTATCACCAAACGTTTCTTGTTCTTTGTTTCAACACCTGCTATCTTTACTTCTGCAGCAGAGAGGGAATGGAGCAGGTAAATAAATATTATTCAGTCTTCCTTTTCCCTCACCACCTCCTCCTGTTTTTCCCTTGCGCTTTACTGATACCTCATATACTCCATGCCTCTCCCTTATTTCATGAAATCTAACTGCAGACCTGGGAAGGAATAAGGGAAAAATCTTTAGAGTTAAGTGGACCACACAGTGATTTGGTAAAGATGAGTTGAAAGAATTTCATACAGAGGAGCCACTGCAAGTTACATAGCCATTTAATGCCTGGCATTACTTCACCGTGTTCAGTGCCTCCTTCACATTAATTTTTGTTTTTGTTAGACAAACAAACTAGAAATTAATAAAAATAATTCTGGTTTTAGGATTGCCTAGTTATAGACATTTCATCCCGGGAACCTCTCATGCCAAACTTTACCATGCACAGGTCTTTGCTTTGTAACCATTAGCATTGAGGTGTCCAGTACGTCATGAATAGCTTTCATGCAAATGTTGAGGAGGAAAAGTAAATTTATGTCACTTTCCCTGCTCCAAAAAATTATACTGCAAGATAACCGTGTGTTCATTCAAAGAGACATCTTATGAAAGGTCTACTCTAAAGTATATCAATGCATAAAAGTCTCAGAGGACTATTATACAGATAGGAACTTATTAACACACGTTTTGCTTCCTCCATCATCTTTCCCAAAATTTGAATCTGACAGTAAGGAGGAGAGGGTAATGGTGTTATTTGTATGGTACAGCAGTAATGAAAAGAACTCTTTACTGAGCCTGAGCAGATTAGCTCCATGGGAGCCCTGGAAGACTCTCGAGTGCTGCTTGGGCCATGCCTGAATAGTTACGTAGCTCTTCCTCCACGTCACAGGGTGCCTCCGTGCTAAGCTTGACAATGCATGCCAAACTTCCTGTGTTTTTCAGAAATGGTTCGGAAAAGGATAAAACAGGATTATCTCAAGGTTCAAATTCTTCCTTGTAACATATCACATAGAGTACCACAGCACCTACAACTGCAGAAACACTTCTTTGTCACTCTTCATCATTTGTAGCCTGGACAACAGCAGCCTAACTACACAGTGCTGCAATTGTTAGTGAGACACTAATTAGTCTCACTAATTAGTGAGGCACTCCAGCAAACTTGACTTGGAGGAGTGACAGTGAAAAGAGGAGGCTAAAAAGAAGTTGTTACTGTAACTGATAAGGAAATAACCTCAGGATTGATGAAAATTTTATCAGAAGAGAGAAGGAATGTGGATAAATTCTAGAGAGGTTTGCATAATTTTTAGTGGGAAAATAATATGATTTAATGACAACTTGAAGGTAAAAATGAAGAGGGGGTCAAAAATTGTATTGCAAGTTTAAGGGACAATACCTGTTAAATATGAAACAGGCAGTATAGGTGAGGAAAATGAGAAGATTTCAAGAGGAAAAATAAATACCATTCTACTTTTTTAGGTGCAAACATGCAATTCTTGACTAATCGCATTGCTGTGTAATGTACTGTTAGGGACTGAGAGAGAACATTACCGAAAAAGACAGCATAAGGTAAATGCCAGCAACAAAACACTTCAACAGGATGAAACAACCACTGAACCGTATGTTTAACAAAATGACATGGACCATTACCCTGCAGCATGTGGCCTTCAACAGCTTTAGTCAGGTTTGGAAGAGAGGTCTTTTTAGCCAATTATTTATCGTCTATTTTAGCCAATTATCTATTACATGTTAACATGGAACACTATGAATTGAAACAGCTTCCTGGAACCTTTTTGTACTACTTAATTATTTCTCATACAATCCACTGCCAATTAATACTGTATTCATCAAACACGCCCTAGTGGTCCTTGGATTTTGCTTTAATCTGTGTCACTCAAAGCAGAGAATGTATCAAGGAACTGCTGAAGACACAATGTACCTTCCAGCTCTAAGTAAAACCCAAACCTGATAAATTTCACAATTTCCTGGAGTTGACCAAAGTACTGTCATTCACTTAAATTTAATAGGCGGTCTCAATTTAATCCAAATTTTAATCTGAATGCAATGTTGAGTCAGTACTCTTGAACAACTTCCAATACATAGGCTCTTATTTATAATCAATGCATGCAGTTGTGGTACTATTCAAGTGTAGTTACTGACACAAATTCTAAATCATCAGTGGCACTGGGGCAAAGAAAACTGTGCCAGTTTTAGTCAGTACTATCTGTGGTCCACTTCTGAGGATTTTTTTTTTTAAGTCATGTTTGCAGATCTGGGTACAACAGCATTTATTTGAAAAGGAGATTGAGAAGCATGTATGAGCAATCTATCTTTAAGAAGTCTATGGGTCCAAATTGCCTTCAAAGACGACAAAAAATGTGCCGTGATGTTTTTTCTTACAACAGTGTAGCTTCGCCATTGCTCCTTAACTTCCTAAAATTATCCCACTTTTTTGTCCATTATAAAAAGCATTTAATAGATAGAGCTTCCACTCTCCCAATACCATAAAAACTATGTTCTCTTCCAAACAAAAATAGAAACAAACTGCAGTTCTTCTGCCAAGATGACAGGAGGTAAGGTAGAATAAGTATTTTCTAGTCCTCCTCAACAATCAAGACAATTAAGAATATTAAAAGAAAGAAACATCATGCAATTCAAATGCATAACCAGTCCCAAATTTTCATGAAGTAAAAAGCAAAATGCAAGAACGAATATACAAGACATATATACCTTCTATCCCTGTATTTAACTGAACTACAATAGACTTTGAAAGCTTTCAAAATGTATTTAATACTCTGCTTTCATATTTACCAACACATCTCCGTGCAGCTCTTTATGCAGAGGTCCTTTTTGGTGGTTGTTTGGGGTGGGGGGTCGTTTTACTTTGGGCTTTTTGTTGGCTTCTTAAGGTATATTTCCAGAACACCATCTGTCATCCTGAAGTGAAACTTGAAGATAAAAACTCATTTGCTGGAAAACCCTCAGAATCAAAGACAGGCAAGCAGCACTGATCTGATTTTGTACGTAAACACCTGAACAGAATAATATGGTTTTGATGTGAACAGGTTCGTAACTGCTTCCCTAGACAATAAAAAAGATCTAAACAATCACATTCGCAATTGCTTTCACTGCATTTTTCTATGGGCCAGACTGTACAGCATCTGGTGCATCTTCTGCTTTAGCAGGAGTCAGAGACAGTTTTGTACTGACAGGTCACCAGAAAGGGCATGAGTAAGTCCTCAGAAAATTGTGGTGGCTACTCTGTCTCCTTTGAATTCTAATACTGTTGTTAAAGTTTAGAGTAAGAGTTTTATGAGTCCTTTAATGAAAAGCGTATCAGAAAAAATCGTGCTACGTTTCCCCGTTGTTCTAAAATGAGGACTTCCCAGCTTGGTAAGGTTTAAGATTTCAGATTTCCAGGTTAAAAAAAAAAAAAAAAAAGGCAAGTTAGATCTAAAACACTGTAAACCTCCGTAATGTATGTTAAAAGAATGTAATTTTGATTATTTACTTATTTCAAATAAATACAGGAAAGTTTAGACACTTGAAATGAAGGTCATGTCAAACAAACCTATGGAAGTGAGAACTCTGTTGGAGCTCTTCATTTTGCTTAAAAAACAACTGAACAATGACCTAAAATCTAGTCACTGGGAAGGCAGGAGAAAGGGGGGGCGAGGTGGGGGTGGAAGTAGTCATAGTGTAACCCTCCCTTTGACCTAAAAAGCCTTATTTATCAACAATACAACAGTTTCACCAACAAAACAGCATCTCCTCAGAATACCTTTAAACCTACTAGTCAGGATACTCTCAAAGAGGAAGCTCCTGTTCCAAACTAAGCACCAAACTGGGCAAAAAGGAGTTTCTCCTTCTTTCGTCTTTGCTGAGTCCAAGTCACGGACTCAGGGGAGTGGCTGTTAATTTGAGTAATTCCTTAGACTGCCAGTCAGTGAGACCTGTGTACTGAGTAGAAAAACAGAGACGTTAACCACCACCTTCTTAGGGATCATTTTTCACCTGTGTCCTTCCCTCGATTTGTCATCTCAGCTTGCATACGTGTTATACTACCTTCTTTGTAAAACAAATACAATTCAGTTATTTGTTACTTGAAGTTCACAGAGATAAAAGACCACAAAACCCAGGCCTGTGATTTTTTAAAGAATTATGACCTCCAATTCATTTTTAAGGGTTAACCTGTTTAAGAGCAAAGACTAGCAGTTTCTTTTCTCTTTTATTTTGCTTTCTTTATATCAAATTTAATAGTACCTGAAAGAACAGCTGTGGCTAAAAATCACTTTAAAACAGGAGTGATGACAACTGCCCAGGAGCTAGCTGTAGTCCTGATGATGTTAAGAATGCAAATGTCCTTTGGATTTTGTCCCTCAAGGTTTTCTATTTCTGTACCACAGCTGACACCTTCATTTTCCATTATCACCATGTAAATAGAGACCCATAAGCTGAAGGCTGTATGAAGTTAGGTTTACATTCAAAAATAATCATTTATTCTTTGTCTCAAGAAGGAGGGGATGCTAGTCATACATACTTCAGCTGTCACTAGGACAATGGGAAACAAAATGGTAGGTAAAATAACCCTTTCACAACACTCTCAAAAAGCCATAAACAGTAGACTGAATCTCATAAATAGACTAGATTTGCATCCTGATAAATGTATTTGCCTGATTAGAGTCTCCCCACAACTAATTTCTAATTACCCTGTTTTGAAGTAATCAATTCTTATCTGCCCCATTAATTCAATTATTGGGTTCTTCTCTCCACCAATTTATTCCCCTGCCTGTTTCCTCCTTCCTTCTTTTAACAGCTTACATCATCCTCAGCAGTTTTGTTCTTCCCACACACACTTCTCTTTCTTCCAACCTTTTCTGCCACCAGACAAGGCTCCTCCCACCAATGACTGTTTCCTTATCAACTTCCATTCTAGAATTTAATTCTACATCTACCCCAAATACCCACATCCTGTACTGTCCCCAACATGTAAAATTTAGTTTCAGAAGCCTATATACACACACACGCACACACACACTAGTGCCCAAGTTTCCATATTCTTCATCCTATTGCCAGCTACACACGTATAGTTATTCAACATTTCCCAAAAGTATATGTAGTCCAAATGTGTTCCAAGCAAACAAAAATGAAATGGATGAAGAGCCAGGGTTCAAATCACTGAAAACAGCAGCATAGCTGCAGAGAAATTTGTTCACGTGCCTTTTATTTATATATGTGTTTCAAAGTTTAGAACAGACTATACTAGAGACCAATATTTTACTTTTTAGAAACTGCATTTGAGTGTTGAGGACAATTTCATTCTGATAAAATAGTACTAGATCTTCAGTACACATGCATTCATGTACAGAAAAAAAAAAACCAAAAAACCCCCCAAAACCCAGGTCAGAACTACCCACAGTAAATAGTGAACTACATGTTAGCAGAGTGAATGCGTTTCCAAAGACCTCCTCTGCAAGAGTTATACCTGCTCCTATTACTCTTCAAGTGAATATACAGTATATAGATAAAGTGACGGAGCAGGTACATTTCACCTGTACTCTAAGGCACGTAATGCTGGTACTACCTACATCTATACTACGATATTTGCACCTGCATTCAAAATCTCGCCTGAAAAGTCAGACTTGAAGTTCTTCAGCTAATAAAACAAGGTTAAGTAAATTGAACAGAAAATAGAGAATAATGTTACATAAGCTCTCAGTTTCAAACAAGAGTGTATTATTCTACACCCTTCCAAGCAACACTGGGATACACATTCGTCATTACTGCGTTACATCCTTCACAATCCTACAAGCTGAAATAAAGGTTTGTTTCTGACTTTTAAGTTCTAACCAGGTAATATTGTCAGCTCATACAACTTAATGAACTGCTACCCTTCACTACTCTTCAACACGTTACACATTTTACAAGTATCGTATCACTGCGATACAAGGGACATAGCCCTCTCTCTTTGAAGTTAGCACCCCACACAGTCATTCGGACAGCTGGAAGACAGGACAACTTTGTTAAAATGAATCAATTTTCAAAATCAGCAGTTAAAAAATACTTTATTTTACAGTAATTCTTCTGAGAGAGGACTATTTGTAGCATGAAACAGATTGCAAAGCTTTTTTTTTTTGCTTTAAGTTTTTATGTTAATCTATTTTGTGTTTGAAGATTTACCAACTGAAGCAGAACAGTGTGGTAATATGATACTACAATAAGAAAACTGCAACTACATCTATTTCATTTTAAGGCTAACACCTGGAAAAAGTGGGAAACTGTCTCTGCTGACTGAATAACCCAAGAGAATCTAAAAACCCTCGGTCCTTAAGATGAACAATAAAGGTCTTTCCTTTTGCCAGTATGTTCAGATGCTGGGGCAGACTAGAAAAGCTTGAACACAAACATTTTCTTGATATAAAATCGTCTCTCAAAATACTCCATCCCATAATTTCCTGAAATTAACTCTTCCTCCTCTTAATAAAGAGGGGTGATATTCTCCCACAAGGAAAAATGCTAAATTTAAAGTTACAGTCCCAATATTGACTATGGAATACCAGAAAAGATTATTCCTTCACTAACACTTGCTGTATTACACTTAAAATCAATTCTATCCCATTTTATATCAACTTCACAGCAGATTGCTACCTAAACAGTTGATGTCTAAAAATAAGACTTAAATTCTGCATTCACTTGTAGGGAAGGTAATAAAGACAGCTACAACTAAGATATTTTGGAAACACACTGCAAATGCATTTTCATTGTTTTCTGAGTTCTGATAATCTTAGGGTGAAAAATCATGCTATTGCAAATCCCGCTGGGGAACAAAACCAGTGAAATAGGGTAAAAACTGCTGCTTCTAAATTCTGTAAACAGACACTCCAAAATGCAATGAAAAATACCATAAGCTCTACAAGTGTTGAACAAACGAATTGCTCACTTGGGACCCCTCTTCCTGTTCTTTATTACTTTCTGAGAAGCTTTTTATATAAAAGCTACATGTTTCAAATCTGTATTTAGAAAGGCAGAGGAGAACCAGGTTCAGGAGCTGGATTCAGGATGGCACGGGTTGGGGTCAAAGGTAGAACACCGAGTCCTACTCGGACACCAGCCATTGAAGAAGAAAGAGAGTTGACCCTTGTGACCCCTCAGCTTTACACCGAAGATGACGTCTATGGGATGGAACACCTTGTTGGTCCGTTCAGGGTCACTGGTCCTGTCCGCTGCTCCCCGCAGGTGCAGCCTCTCACTCACTGCACCCCACCGTGGCACACAGGGTTTAGCAGTGACCTTGGTCTGCACAGGAGCAAGTGTCAGCCAGAGCCTTTCTGCACACCAGTCCCTGGCAGGAACTGGAAACACCAAGCGTTGTCACTGCTAGAGGCAGACACTGTCTGCAGAAATACACCGTTAACTTCAGGAAGTGCCGTTAGTTAGAAGAGACTGAGCTGGAAAGTAAAATCACTGCTAATTCTTCACTGCCAACATATCACATATGGCACCTGTAGTAAAATCTATACTTAAACATTGGCAAGTACTTTCCATATAAGATCCTGCATTCAGCCGCTTGAAACTTCCTACATATTAACTAATTAAGCTGAAATTCTCCATGTTAGATGACTGTTTTATAGCCGCTTGCTTTCAATTCAGCAAATCATTTCAAACTGCTTTTGAATGCAGCTGAAACAAATGTTTGTTTTGTTTATTACCCCCACGGTAGGCTTCCTACAGGAAGCCTGCACCCCCCGTGTGCCTTGGAATCAGACGAGGAGGGATTTGAGAGCACACCATCATGATGTCAAGGAATACTCTACTAGCCAGCCAAAACTGGTTATGCCTGAGCTTTTCAAAAACTATGTTTCACACAAAGTCAATACGACCTTTTTTGAATCAGGCGTTTGAATTCTTCAGATGTTCTATCTGTCATGAGACATAATTCAATCCAGAGCTGCAACAGTCTGAATTTCTTTTCTCACACTCCTTCAGAACGCTTTCAGGTTTCATTGTGGTGCAAAGAAAAGAAACTAAGAGCAAAGAAAACTTCACTAAGTTGCATTGCACTACTCCAGTGGGCACCAAAACTGCAAGGAGAAGAAAAATAAGTCTAACTGGAAACAATACGAGGAGGTGGATGTAGAAAGGAAACCAGAGAGGAGACACAAAAGAAAAAAATTCAGACAGGCTTAACAAAAATGCAGAAGGGTCCGAATGGATGGTTGAACATATTAGTAGCCACCAGCACATACTTCAGTCAAATACTGGAATAAAACCATGGATTCCCAAGTTTTGTAATTCCTCTTTTTATAAGAGATCTGAAATAAGAACACCTTATCACATTGAAGTTGTATGAAACTCTGCTGCATTCCTCTGTCTGGGTACAACACAGTGGAACTATCTAAGATTCTAACATTGGGTAGCTTAATGTTTTCACAAATACCTCATTTCCTCTTTGCTTCTTGACCTAATTTCACAAAATAAAGCAGTCTTCCTCACCATAAGGACCTCTTTTCAACTTCTTGCTGGAACTTCAGTCAAGTGAATACTACCTATATTAACATTTGTACCACAAAACCAATGATAATTCACTCTTGTAATTGCCGTTTAGTTTCAACCCCCTTGCCAGTCTAGGTTGCATTGTGCCAAAGAACTACATAACACCTTTCTTCTCTACCAGTCTTGAAGCTAACTTGATTTTTTTTATCTCCACTTGTGGGAACGCACATGCTATTGCTGGCCAATGATTTCTGGACGAAAATACAGTACTGTCATAAACTTTTCTGCTGTCAACAGTATCTGTGTAAGCCTCTTCCATCTTTCTAAGCTGAATAAACAGATTTAATGGCCATCAAGAATTCCTTAATGTTGGGGGAAATACAAAGCTGCCGAAGGACTCAAATCTGACACTGTAATTTCCAAAACTTCTCTTCTGATTCTTTCAGAACACATTGTGGAAATTCAAGGGCTCAGAGATAATATGTAAAATCTCAATGTGACTGGATTCTTTCTGCAGAAGTCAGGTATATAGAAAATTAGGCTTATCATAAAAATCTAACAATCAACCTTAACTAAGGAACAGGTTCTTACCAATAGAGTACTATGGTTTTTTGAGAACATGCTTTTACATTGTTCCAGGTTATTTGCAGTATCTGCTGAAGAAATCTAATGAAGTTTAGAAGAAGGATAGCCTTAAGGAGAAGCACATAGCACATTTAATGAAAATTAATAAATTTTAGTAGTAAGCAAGGCAAACAGTATGGTTGCTATCTATACAAGAGCCATTTCTGACTATTAAGTACAAATAAAACTACTGACTTTTTTTCCCCTCACTGCCTCTCTACTTCTAAGGATTACACTATCAGAAAATTCTAAACAGATTAAATTGAAGAACTACTTCAGTTACATTGTAGGGCACTGCAATGAAAAACAAAAGGCAAGAGCTGAGTTGTTACAAAAGAAAGAATAGCACAAATACTAAATTTTCTGTTGTTATCACCTATTTTTTTCTGAAAACACTACCATTGGTGTGTATATACACAGAAATTACAGAATCTTGGGAATTGTTTTCTCTTCTAAATTACAGGTCAGTCAGAAAAACATTATAAGCAGCCAAACATACTGAACATGACAAGAACACTGAGAAATAACAAAAAAATTAAAAACTACTTAAAATGTTTAGCTCACCTTTCCAACAGCAGCAGCCACTCTGTTGGTCTCCCCTGCTCTTTGCTTTCATTGCAGTGTCCAGCATTATGGCTGAAGGAATAGAGTACAGCAGAACCTCGCTAATTTACCTTACTAATTCATGTATCTCATAATTTGCACACAAAAATTTGCCAGATTTCCAACTTCTCCGGCAAAATAAAATTGGAATGCCTGTAGAGATGGCTTCTACCACTCAAATAGCAGCACATTAATAAATTTGCTACACATTATTGACTAGTGCACTACTCAATATTACCATCAAAATGTAAACTGAACTAGTTTGATAAATGTTTCTTTAAAACATTACCATGTGCCAAGGCACCAACTCGCTCCTTTTCAAACGCTGAAACTAACAAAAGGACCGCCTGCCAGTGAATTAGGGAGGCTCCACTGTACTTAAAATTGTAGTGTCCTCATTGGTATGCTTTTATCCACAATTTTCAGACTGCATCGCATGGGAATACAGCAACTACACTTAACTATGTCCTGTTATATATTATAATTAGTATCCTATCACTTTTAATTATTCGGACTTTCTCATTTAGAAGATTATATATTCAGTTTAATATTTGACTTTTCAATATATAATACCAAGTGAAATTCAGCTCAGGTGTATTACTCTGGTATTTAATGAAAACCTATTTGTTGCTTGAATTCCAAACCAAAAGATAGATTATCCAAAAATATCATTGACTACACTTTTGCTTCAAGCCAAAAATCAGAAACCCTTCATTCCCAACTCCCAATCTTTTAATATAATCAATAAATCATATGGCATTTCTGATCTGGGATGTTTGTCAAGTTTAGATCAGTTACCAGTTCAACGCAACTCCCATACTTCTCCAGAAAAAAAGACAGCATATTACCACATTCGATTAATAAAATTGACAATTTTGACAAAATCTTACTGGTCTGACATCCCCACATGAGTTGGTAAACTGCCGTGCCAAGCCAAAATCCAGCATATAACACTTCCTACAGGTGCTAGGAAAACGTCCCATTGCGAAGTTAGACTAGGAAGAAAAACAAATACAGATAGATATATACACACACATTGATATGTGCACATATTAATGCAGTAACACAACCATACAAAAGTCTCAGTCTACTTCTCTATCCTTCCTTCCATATTTTCAGATCTACTAAACTCCCACTAAATTTGAAGAAAACTTTGTTAAGAAAATCAGACATACAACTTAGCCAAACAGCTGCCTACATGATCCAAAGAGACTGTCATCTTAATTCATCACTTAGAAAATATTAATTTTTGGCAAGAATTTTCTAATCGTGTCACACCATGTGTTTTGATTTGGACATTTCAAAAAACCACCAGCCATGAGCCTTACAAGTTCATCTAAACAAATGCACTAACATAATTTATGCAGAATACAGAATAAGAGGTGCAAACTGCCTTTTCTTTTCCATGATCAACATTATTTTTAAATGGAACAGAATTTCAGCATTGCCTAATTCATCACGAGGCAAACAGCCGACCAAGGATTTCAAGATTTCAGCTCAGCACAAAGCTTGCTTTTAGTATAATCTATCTAGAAGATTCATAATAAGAGATAAAACGGACTTATATTTTCAAGGCAGGAAAACTGCACGCTAGAAAGCTATTGTGCCTTCTTTGCATGTGTAAGGCACAACCTAGCTCCTAAAAGGAAAGAACTGTTCTTCCCCTTATGAATCTAATAGATTGCCTCACACTGCTGTTGCTCCTGGCTCAACATTTAGTTTTCTGGGTTTTTTTCCCATCCCCTAATAGCACTCTCCATTTCCATCCTATTTGAGCCCATAGACTCCAAGATGCAGCTAGATAACAAGTTGTTCCCGATCCATCCTGCCAGCCTATAAAGGAACACATTTCTCATTCAAAACTTGAATTGCTTTCACCACTAAAATCTTCCGCTCCAGCTAACTCCCTCTCATCTATTTCACTTGACATTCCCTGCCTCTGTGTCCTTTCCCTGCTAAATGAAGTCTTGGGGATAGGTCGGGGAGAATACAAGTTTTGTAAGAAGTTGCAAGGAAGAAGTGATAAAACCAAAAATTCTCTAATGCACAGAAACTTCTCAGATGTTTTACATTAACTTCATTCAACTGACAGGAAATTTAGCTATATATGCCAGATATAACCAGCCATATTTGCATCTATTAGAAAACAGAAGATTTGCTTATTTTTTCTCATTTACAAATTTTGAAAATTCAGAGTTCTAATGATATTTTTAATATAGAGCAATGTTAAAAATAGCTGATGCAATTTCAGGAATAAATTCAAAAAAACCCAGAAAAAAAAAAAATAACAAAAGCATGATGCTATCAGGAAGGCACGACACCTCATGACATTTTTACAACACTCATTTTATTAGAATTGCACAATAGAACAATTTAATAGTTTTCTCTTACGGTCTGACTTTTCTTTCCTTGTTTGTTATAAATACATTAAATACACAAAAATTACTACTGAGGAGCTTATAAATACACCCTACTGTTAGTAGCTATTCTCTTAAGATACTGCCATTAGCCGAACTCATTATATCGTATCCCATTGAAAATACTGTTGATCGCATGATGCTACAGATAAGAGTTGGCAGTCTTAACTACAGAAAATTGCAAGGCTGCCTAAATAACTGGTGACAATGATGACAAAGACAAAAGTTATTGTTCTTGCAATCCAACATTAATTAATAGAAAAAATCTGCCCTATCTGAAGAATAAACATTCAATTTTCTGTCCCTTCTTATTTGTCATTGTAACATGTATCATAAGAACCTATTCCCATTTATGCAGCCACCTAATGACCACGTATTACTTGCCTGTTTTGATTTAATGGGCAGACTTACCGGTTTGATGTCCCTGTGCAGGAATCCCACAGAATGAATACTTTCAATAGATTCCAAAATCTGCTTCCCAAGCCGCAGAGTGGTACTAATGGTGAATGTGCCTCGAGACTGGCTCCGACGCAGGTCTGCCAAGTTCCGACCCTGATCAAATTAGAAGGACATTTTCATAAAAAAATACTAATACCAAGATTCACAGATAGTGCTGTTCATGGTTAACCATGGAATACTCTCATTAGCTATTTTCATATTAAAGGATAACACATATCACCTAAATGTAATGAGTATATGTCCCCAAGTATCTCCAACATTAAATTTAGAATCTGTTTTGGAAAATACGAATCTTACTATCTTCCTACTCCTAAATAACATGGACCAAACTAAGAGCTACTAGAAATACATATATTGTTGTATTTGCATCACACTTGAATAAAGGCCACAGAGAAAATGCTCACAAAAGCTTCTTTACAGTCACTTCTTCAAGGAAAACCATACAATTTATTTAATTACAGAGTATATGTAACTATGTGCACTTAAACTATGTAATTTATGTAATTATAGAGTACATCTTAGATGACTTAACCAAACAGATGAAAAAATATACTACGCAGGAAATCACAGAACTGTTGGTCTGCAAAAATAACTGATGACCAATTGCACGAACTAAAGCACACGTCTTCTTTCAGTTTTCACATTCACCAAGATAAAAAAGGACAATAATGCCGTAACTTTAAGCACTAATCACCTATTTTCTCTTTTCAGAGGAACAAGTCTGTCAGTAAAGTGAATTGTTTTCTTCAAAGGGTATTTTTTCCGCTTTCATCAACAAAATTCACAAAATGCACAGCCTAGTATGTTATATTGTAGACTACCTCCAAGTGAAGACTTCAAAATGAATGTGAATTATCTCGGAAGACATCACGGTTCACTCTTTCAACAGTCAGGTCTTTCTGAGGATGCAAACTTTCTCCTTTCTGAGAGAATTATGGAAAGGCTACCAAAGGATAAAGTCATAAGCATTTGCTCACTACTATGTGTTCATGATCTTTGGGGTTTTTTTTCATTTGTCATGTTCTAAAATTTTACCGGTATTTTCACATATGCTTGGCTAATAAACCAAAACACACAAGCAAACTTTGAGCTCCGTTTGATATACTGACCTGCAACTGCATGACCACATAGTTAAATCTGTCATTCCTTCCACATCCAATGAATCTACAGACATGATCTTTTCCTGAGAGAAAAAGAAGCAAATTAGCCAAAAACAATGGTATATTCTGCGGTTTATTCCTTTAAATATCTAGCAAAGTACCGGAAGAGATAGTTATATTTCATCAGAGAACTTTAATAAACTAAGCTCCCCAGCCCACAGTTCAGCAGCTGTAAAACCAATGTCAGTTCTAGAATATGATCTTTGCTGTTCAGCTACAAAAGACATTCAGCTCAAGTACGCTAAAGCAGAGATAAAAGAATTGTAGCAGTTAAAAAAAAAAAAAAATCAGTTTTGTTTAAGCCAATTTTCTTTAAAGCCTCCTCCTGTCCTAGGAGCAAACTGTGGAGGAGGAGAGGGCTGGTCAAAAATAGAATACTTGTGGTCCTGTTGTCGTAAGTCAAAGCGTAAGATTCCCCAGATAAACAGAGAAAACGGCAAGCCAAAGAATGCGGCAGGACAACAGAAGGGCAATGCAAGCTCGTTGTTATTTCAGTATCCGTGTTCATTGGCTTATAGAGAGAAGCTGGGACTCCTTCTGACCCCACTCTACTACAGAACAGGACACTGTGGGATTTAAGTCCCTCAGGCCATTTACCTTCCTTTCTGACACCGTGGAAGCTACAGCCAAGAGAAAGCTGATGGTCGCCAGCGGCAGCTAAAGCTGTGTAAAATTTGTGTCACCTAAGGTTTCTTTCATTAATTTCTTTACTCTTAGGATTACCAGAATGTCATAAATAGAAAAAAAGTGATAGGAGAAAAACAATTTAAAAATTAAAAAAAACCCCAGTACTGCATTCAACACACCATTAACCGCTAGCTACAGATCTGGGGGGACTTTTTGTTACTGCTGCACTCAGAGCTCCATCAAAACCCTAAAACTCGGCCCTACAGCTTCTGAACATGCTCACTTCGCTTGACAGAAGAGTGGTTGCCTGTTTCTGCTTCCTCAGGAAGCTCTCTGCCACATAAAATTAAAACCGATAGGCCCATTTAAAGAAAATGGTACAAAATTCATCAAAATCATTTATTTCAAAAGAAAACCCTTCAACTTCTGCAAGTATGTAAGTGCTAAGCTCTAAGTATCACTGCTTTTCCTTCACTTTTTCCTCTGCCCATTTGTTTAAGACAGGCAATACTACAGAGTATAATTTTATGAAGAAAAAGGGTTTGCAGCAAATTTGTCAAGATGAAATTTTGTATATTCATTGCTGCAGTTTTCAGATAATGAAGTCTCATCTCAAATATTTATGATTCATTTTAAGGCCACTGTGGGTATCCTGAAGGAACATCTTCATAGAAAATTGTATTAGTCAAATTTCATCTGACAAATTCAGTCTACAGCCAAAACCCAGTTTGGTCAGAGAAACCCCATTTTAACTGGCATAGCACCTCCACTGGTGTGTGAAGTTCCCTGAAAACTAACTTTTATAAAAATTGGAGGAAATGGGAAAGGACAGAAGTAGGTCCTGTGTGCCTCATTCAAATTGCATGATCCTCCTCCATTCCAGGGTGGCTACACACACCTAATACACCCTTGCAGATATCTTCAGTTCCCTTTCCCTCAGCAAGAAAACAGTTATTTTCTCACTCTGGTGAGCCACATGGCTGGGGAGCAGGGGGAGAAGATGATGGTAATAGACTGCAGTGAACAACTATGCCCTTGAAAAGCATCCTAGGGAGGGTATGAAGCCTACATGCCATTCCCCAGGCTGCAGGGTATCACTACAGCTAGCTTTTCAGCCTACACCACATGCGACCCATCACTAAATTACGCTAAAGTTTTGTAAATGAGTGAGGGAGAAGTCTGTAAGGTTGTGTGAGACGGAAACCAACTGAGCGAGTCTCACTCTCAGTGAGTAAGATGTGATAAATCTGTCTTCTCCCATCTGCCTGTAGGAACAGATGGCCTAACCACATGGTTAAAGAAAACAACCATCTGTTGCAGAAGATTTCTCTTTTTTTTTAATAAAACAAAAACCTAGCTTAAAGAGTTAAACAGTATTCTGACAACAGTAATGAAGAGACAGCATAATTGGCAGGGAAAAAAAATAACAATCAAAGATGCAACTGATGACTAAATTGTAACAAATTGCTGTATCAGTGAACATACTCCTCCTTCCTAATTAATAGAGAAGTCATACAACTACTCACATACTTAAAGATGTTTTGCTAGATCCAGGTCTTAAAAGAGCTTCTTTACAGTTTCTCGTAATTCACCGTACTGCATACCTACAAAGTTATGACTCCTTTCCCCCCACACAATGAATGACTGTAGTGTTAAGGTTCAAAACTTCTGAATCCGAAGTAATAAAAAATAGTACATCCTTGCACTTCTACCAACAGCTATTCTCATTTCAGTTTCACAGCTTCTGTGAAATAAGATTCTAATTCAGAAACACTCAAAAGCAGGTTTATAACCTTGAGAACGTGCCTAGCTCTAGCGAAGACTCAAAGAGTCATTTTAAGTTGTTTTGCTGGATTGAGACACATTACATCTGCTGATTTCATTCTTTCCTAAAAGCATGTTTCTTCATAATTTTCCCAGAAATTGTACATGATCATAAATATATTAAAAACCCCAAACAACCAGATCTACACATCAAGGTAATTCTGAATCACGCTGTCAGCTCACCGTCTCTCATTACATACTATTCAGAGATCAAACTTCCCAAATATTAGCAAGAAAAATTATTTTCATGACAACTACATTCCTTCCTCTGATTTATGTCTAGGGTAACTAGAACACCTTGAAAGTAAGAGAACATAAGCCTTTTAAGAAAAGGATAGTAATTATATACATACATATATACATACACATACATGCCAAAAAAGGATAGAAGAACAAGATAAAAGCTCATCTCATGGATGTATGCTGTTAGAAGGTGGTTACAAAATTATCCTAAAAGAACTCCTTACAATTTCACCTGCTCTGAATCTGCATGAAAACAAACTTGTCAAAAATAAGAAAATTTTTGATATGGTAAACGAAGCATTTAATAAAAAAATATTCTTCAAGAAGCAAAGATAAACTTGTTTTCTACTCCCCACTTTTGTCCATTTTCTTGATTTTCTCTCTGCTTCAAAATTACAGCTCTTGCATACTGAACACTTGGTGAGGTAGAAAAATGAATGGAAATGGCTCCTAGGAGCCATGATTTCAATGTAAAACATAAAACTTAACATCCTTTAAGTATGGATAAAATATATGCAAGCAAAAATAAAGTTATGTATCTGTGCAAACTGTGAATCTCAATATATGCAGAAGGTTCACGCGTGACCCGTCTTTAACTGGAGCCACTTTCCTGATCATTCACAAAGTTCTCGGTCTAAAACCAGAGCAGCTACACTGTAATGTGCAACTTGCTCAGCAATGACTACAGGTCACCTCTAGTGTTACTATCATGGAATCACCAACTCTTTTTTTAAACTAAACTGAGCAAGAGAATAATAAAAGATAAAAAGTAAGGAATAATATTTACGTTGCTTCCTCATAAGGAAGGTTGTCAAATGAGCTTTTTCTAAATTTCTCATACAAAATCAGGGTTTCCTTTATATAAAAACTTCAGTTTATTGTCTTCTCAGGAAATAATATTGAGAAATAAATAACTGAAAGATCTTCATTTGGATTCTTTGCCTCAGTGGGTCTGTGGTTCAGGTATTTCATTAGTCTTTTCATCTAGACAGCATTTTCCATGAAGAAGAACCAGAGACTTCGGCAGGAAGACTTGGGTTGTTAAAAGAATTATACTAACAAAGGAAGACTGATAAGAAAATTATAACTTCTGTAAGGCCCTATGGCAACTATTCACAATCAGTTTTTTATTATTTCAGCAAATATTTGTTTTTCAATAATATTTCAAAAGGTAAAAATGTTTTTACTAAGAAAAAAGCATTTTTGTAGCATCTTAACTCAAACTTCACTATACTTAAAGCCACAGAAATTCATGACACTCCACTTACGCAGTCATATGTACGGCAATGTTTTTACAAATACATTGGTATTGTAGTGCTACCAAATTACAAAAATTTGTTTTGGTTCTTACTCTTTTCCTTATTACTTTAACTGCTTCACCTATACCATTTTAAAGACTCTGGTTTTTGTTAAAAATAGAATCAGGCTCATGTGTGCAGAAAAAACCCTTGAAAAATAAACTACAAGCATTTAAAAGCTCAGAAGTTACAGAGCATTTGCTCCTTCAAAACTCACTATCTTTAACATTCATGAACCTGACAAACAGTTTCAAATTTACAATTGATAATACTGAAATTTACTATTAATCTCTGGACTACAAATTTTAAAATTCAAAGAAAGCTAATACGCAGTCCCTGAATCTCCTTGCTCGATTATATAATGCTAGATGTTTTTCTGAAATTCTTTAAAAAGATATAAATAGAGAAACAGTTTGTTAGCACTACAACATGTGACATGCTTGCCCTCTTAAATCTATAGAGGCTGTCAATTCCTGCTGCAATGTGACCTTTACAGCAGATTAGGCAGCACCATATGTCATGCAGATTTTATTTTATTCAAATTTAGAGTTTGGAAAAATTGGGCTGCTGGCAGGGATGGATGTATTAGTCAAAATTTTCCAGATTCAAAATATTTTTTTTAAATAAAAAAGTCACCCTTTAAACTTTCTTATATAATCTGATGTTGTGAAAAGTGGTGAAGAGAAGCCATTGCGGATTTCTCTGTATTGATAGCGTCAGACATTAAAATATTTAAAGGCACATCAAAAGTGACTATTCAAAGCTGTGATTCTGTATGGCCAAGGACCTGAACCCTAAAAGTATTTCAGGACACTATTTCAGGACACTACACGACAGTAACTCTTTTTTTCCTTTTTTTTTTTAAAAGTTGGGGCATTTGTTTGTGTGGATTTTTTTTTTTTTTATCCCATTTCAACATTAGAATTATGCTTGGCAATACTTGCAAAGTCAAAGAAATGCAAATATGCTTATCCTGGATGCTATGTGAAAGACCCACAAATATTCAATTGTAGATAGCACAGGAAAAAAAGAGGCCATCTTAGAAGAGGAAATAAAACAGCTAAAAAACAACAAAGTCTAGAGTAAAAAACGTAAGGAGAAGATACAGATCCAGAATAAACCACAGATGAGCATAGGTTTTGCAGCAACTTAATTTTTTTTTGTTGTCCTTTTTATTTACATGTCGTCCTGTTTCAAAGAAAAGGTTCACGTAGCAAAACTTTCAGAAACTGAGAGCTTCTACTTCACTTTTAAGAACAATTTAGCAATAACCTGCAGGATATGCAGAATACTTACTCAAACTATGACTAAACAGAGATTATAATGATTTTTTTTTTTTATCAAGATACACTGACATTCTACTTCTGGTACATCCAGGGTACAGCCCTACCTTGCAATTTCTTCAACACAGCTACTTCCATTTTCAGCACTTGCTTTGGCTGCTGCGCTGATTCGACCTTCAGTGCAACATTTTCCCGAGTAAGCAAGTCCAGTGCATCGTATATTTCTCCAAAACCTCCACCTCCTATTTTCCTCAACTGTATTAGGAAAAAAAAGAAAGCACAAAAACAGATTTAAAAGAGGGGAGAAGAAAGGAAACACAACATCAACCCTTCTCTGTACTGCCTGCCATACTGCAAACACTGTTGTATTACCACTAGATTTTAAAATAACATAATCATACCCTTCACTGCATAAAAGAGCTTCTGAATAATCTACAAAGGTGTGGTTAACCCCAGTTTGGAAAAGAATCCTAGGAAAACAAGTTAATACACCTGATCTCCATCTGCACTAAACTTCTTGTGTTTAATACAACAGAAGAGTGCACAAGCGTTCCTGTGAGTCTGACCAAAGTCAGCATGCTGAACAGTCTGTCCTCAAATAGTCACATAGTACCCAGAGACCTGCAAACACAAATGCACTGTGACATTTTTAAACTATATCATCTTCTTATTTTTTCAGAAAATAGACTGAATACTAAAGGTATAAAAAGGCATTGCCCTCTACGTCAAGAAATGGATAGAGTATGAAGAGCTGTCCCTGAACAGCCAGGAGCAGGTCAAAAGCTTATGGGTAAAAATTAGAGAGCAAGGCAATAAATGCAACCTTGAGCCTACTACGGGCCACCTGATCAAGAGGAGTCTATTGATGAAGCCTTCTTACTCCAACTACTGGAGACTTCCTGCTCACACGCTCTCGTCCTGATGGCGAACTCGGACCGCCCCGACATCTGCTGGAAAAGTAGCACAGTGAGCTGTAGGCAATCCAGGAGACTCCTGGAATGCATTGAGGAGAACTTCTTAAAGCAGGTAATAGACAGCTCTACCACAGGGATGCAATACTGGACCTGACGATCACCAGTGCATGTGAGCTCATCAGTAATGTCAAGATTGGAGGCAGCCTGGGCTGCAGTGATCACATCCTGGTGGAGTTCACAGTCCTGAGGGATATGGGTCAGGCAGAGTAAAGTCAAGACCCTGAATTCTAGAAAAGCAGACTACCAGCTCTTCAAGTCAAGAGAACATCCTGGGAAAATACCCTCAGGGACAAGGGAGCAGAACAGAGCTGGCAGGTCTTTAAGGATGCTTTCCAGAGCGCAAGAGTTGTCAATCCCCAGGAGTAAGAAATCAGGCAAGGGATAGAGAAGACCAGCATGGCTGAGTCGAGACCTGCTGGTCAAACTAAAGGGCAAGAAGGAACCACACAGGCAGTGGAAGCAGGGACAGGTATCCTGGAAAGAGTATAGGGACACTGCCCGGTTGTGTAGGGATGAGGTCAGGAAGGCCAAGGCGTGACTGGAGCTGAACTTGGCAAGGGATGCAGAGAATAATAAGGGCTTCTACAGGTACGTCAACCAGAAAAGGAAGGTTACAGAGAGCATACCTCCTCTGATGAACATGACTGCCAAGCTGGTTACAACAGAAGAGAAGGCTGAGGTACTCAACAACTTTTTTGCCTCAGTTTTCACTGATAACCTCTCTTCTCACACCTCTTGAGTGGACAGGCCACAAGATGGGGACCAGGGGTGCAAAGTCCCTCCCACTGTAAGAGAAGATCAGGTTTGTGACCACCTGCAGAACCTGAACGTACGTAAGTCTCTGGGACCTGATGAGATGCACCCCAGAGTCCTGTGGGAATCGGCTGATGTAGTTGCCAAGCCACCCTCCATGATATCTGAAAAGTCCTGGCAGTCAGGTGAAGTCCCTGGTGACTGGGAAAAGGGAAACACTGCACTCATTTTTAAAAGGGGTAGAAAGGAGGACCCTGGGAACTACTGATCTGTCAGCCTCCCCTCTGTGCCTGGGAAGACGATGGAACAGATCCTCCTAGAAGCTACACTAAGGCATAGGGAGAACAGGGAGGTGATTTGAGACAGCCAGGATGACTTCACCAAGGGCAAGTCCTGCCTGACCAACCCAGTGGCCTTCTACGATGAATTCAGTAAACAAGGGAAGAGCTACAGATGTCATCTGTTGGACTTCTGTAAGACTTCTGACATCATCCCCCATAGCATCCTTCTCCTAAAATTGGAGAGAGATGGATTTGATGGGTGGATTGTTCAGTGGATAACAAATTGGTTGGATGGTCACATCCAGAGGGTAGTGGTCAATGTCTCAGTGCCCAGATGGAGATCAGCGTCAAGTGGTGTCCCTCAGGAGTCTGTACTGGGACCAGTGTTGTTTCAGTATCTTCATCAATGACATAGTCAGTGGGGTTGAGTGCACCCTCAGCAAGTTTGCAGATGACACTAAGCTGAGTGGTGCAGTTGACATGCCAGAGGAACCGGATGCAATCCAGAGGGACCTGGACAAGCAGGAGAAGTGGGCCCATTAAGTTCAACAAGGCTAAGTGCAAAGTCCTGCACTTGGGTTGGGTCAGTCCTCAGTATCAATACAGGCTGGGGGATGAATGAATTGAGAGCAGCCCTGCAGAGAAGGACTTGGGGGCATTGGTGGATGAAAGGCTGGACATGAGCCAACAACGTGCACTCACAGTCCAGAAAAATCAACCATATTCCAGGCTGCATCAAAAGAAGCATGGCCAGCAGGTCAAGGGAGGTGATTCTGTTGCTCTACTCTGCTCTGGTGACACATCACCTGGAGTACTGCATCCAGGTCTGGAGTCCTCAGCACAAGAAAGACATGGACCTGTTGGAGTGAGTCCAGAGGAGGACCTCAAAAATTATCAGAGGGCTAGAGTACCTCTGCTATGAGGACAGGCTGAGAGAGTTGGTGTTGTTCAGCCTGGAGAAGAGAAGGCTCCAGGGACACCTTATCGTGGCTTTTCTGTACTTCAAGGGGGCCTATAAGAAAGATGGGGACAGTCTTTTTTAGCAAGGCCTGTTGCAACAGGACAAGGGGTGATGGCTTTAAATGAAGAGGGGAGATTTAGACTAGATAGAAGGCTGAAACTTTTTAAACTGAGGGTGGTGAAAGACTGGAACAGGTTGCCCAGAGAGGTGGTAGAAGCCCCATCTCTGAAAACATTCCAGGTCAGGTTGGATGAGGCTCTGGGCAATCTGATCTAGTTGAAGATGTCCCTGCTCACTGCAGGGTGGTTGGACTAGATGATCTTTGAAGGTCCCTTCCAACCCAAAGCATTCTATGATTCTAGAAGTTCATGGACTTTCTGAAAAGATACAACATTTTCTATTATATACAGCAACTTTCACGTAACAGCTAAATCATAAATGATAAGAAATGGCTAAGATTATCTTTGAATATACAACTTAAATGTTACTCACGTGTTGTAATACAAATGTTACCGATGGTTCGCAAATACCACTCTTATTAACAGTCATACTAAAGAAACTTGCACTAGTGAAAGTTTTATCTACATTAGGAAGAGGTAAAAAGAATCCTCCAGCATATTAATTAGTTTCCACTACCTTCAGAGCAAATATCATTAGTTGTGTTTTACATCTGCTTAAATGTTCACAAGGAACAGAGAGTTGTCTGGTTTTCAGTATCAAAAATGCTGATGTTACTTCATGTACTGCTTTCATATGGTGATCTCCCCTGTAGCTACCATTTAAAGCTTATGAAAGAGAAAAGGAAACAGAAAGAACTTACCGTAAGAAACATAAAATACTGTATTTTTACTATATTTTACCTTGAAAGAACTGACACGGTTTTCTAAATGTTGCTAAGGTTATATGACTACACTGTATTAAGTGTCATCTAAGCATTCTGGGGATCTAGTGATCAGCAATACACTGACCTATCTTCAGATTCTGAAAATAAATCTAGCATCAGCTAATCCAGACAATCAGCCATCTGACTGAGAAGGAAAAACAATTTTTAAAATTGCCTAGGCCCCTAAGAATAAGGAAGAACATAAAATAAAATACTCATATTATTTACTTTCATTTTTCAAGTCATATCACATGGAATTTCTATTCTGTATGATTACAACAATACTCAGTATTTCATCATGCACTTTCTGTCCTGAAGATCTTTTACCATCACACATCTGCTATTTCAGAATTCTTAAGATGAGGAAAATACAGTCCAAAATACACAGCATTATCTACATTACTCACTTCTGGCCAGTTAATGGCCACTTTTAGAAAGGACAGACAGCACTTCCCATTTTTCAGACCTAGAGCACTAACCCACCTAAATATCTGCTTCTAGTGCAATACCTGTTGACTGCAGATTCCCATAGTCATTTCCTTCTAACAAGCACACTGTTAGCAAATGCAAGCTCCTCCACAGGCTGTGTTCTTTCTCTGAAGCAGCGTAACACACACACTACCTACGCATTTCAAGCACTTAACAAGTTCAAGTACCAAGTATCATGAATCCTGAATAAGAAGTTCAGACATGCCTTGATTAAGGTACTACTGAGGTAAGAATCCAGGGTTAACTCTGAAATATCATGAGAAATAGAAACCTTTCAAGTCTGATGAAATACTCAGTATAACTTGGTTACATTCAGAGATATTTAACATATGCAGAGTGTTAGTTCTTACAGAAATGAGAGCGATGTAAATATCGGGAAAAATAGCAAGTTTTAACAGGATTTTATTTATATACATACATATATTAAAAAAAAGTATGTGCGTATCTACACATATCTCGAAGATGTAGTTCTCTGACTAATTTGGCCATCTGAAGTCTGCACTTCTCCATTCCATCGCTCGGTCTGGTGATGCCATTATCTTGCCTGAGCTCTGTGCTATTAACAGGGCTCCAACAGTTAAACACAGACATTGATCTGACTGTACTTTTCAGCATAAACAGATAAATTTTCCGCACAGTACAAGCACAATGGAGACAGTGACAATGCATGGTGAAGAAGGTGAGAGGGGAAAGAGAGAGAGGTGACACAGCCGCCCTCACCCCTGTACAAACTTAGAGCAGTTTATTGTGTAACTTCATTTACCAGCTCTGAGTCCAGACTGAGAAAGACTGCCTCTGAAAGGCTTTCCTTCTGCTTGTGTGCTCAAAAAATTTTAAATAACAACCAAAATCCTGAAAACAAAAAACACACCACCACACTAATAAACAGATCGATTTCTATTGTCAGATAAAGTACAGCAGAATCATTAACATACATTCAATAGTGACGTCAGTCAATAATTCCAGGCACAAAAGAACCTCTGTTTGATTGCAGAAAAATATCTTCCCTTTGTCACTGGGGCACACATCACATTCAGCAATGAGCCCACGTTTTCTATGGTCGCCTTTTTGCTGCCAATATCCCTGTAGAAGCTTTTCTCATCCCTTACCAGTTTCAGCTGCCAGCTGAGCTCTGGCTTTCTTGTGTATTCATCCCAACACAGAGAGGCAATGTCTCCGTATTAATCTTGAGCAGCCCATCCCTGTTTCCACCTTCTGTTCTCTTGCATTTTGCTTTTGAGATCAGACAGTTCAAACAATACTGGCCTCCTGCCACATCTGCTCAACATCCTTTACCTTGTCAAGGACCAAGTTGCCCTGCTTTACATCTGCATCACATTCTCCCATTTCGTACATTAGTTTCAAGCTTTTCTTTGCATTCAGCATCTCACATCCCAAACTCATTCTCTCTGTTCTCTCTTCAACTCCTATGTGTTTGTATATTTCAAGTCTAAAGCATCCAATTTCCAACACATTTCACTTACACTGTATATTGAATGATGTTCTCAAACCCACCTAAAAACACTTATCATGACAATGAAGTCTCTCCAAGTCAGGACTGCAATAAATGTTTCAAAGGCAAAAAAGAGAGACCAGAAAAGGCATTGACAGAGGATAAAAGCAAATACTAATAGATACAGAAACCAGTAGAGAGGGAGGGTGTCACTGAGGAAAAAAATATTCTATAATTTCTTTGCTATGCCTACTCTTCAAAGTGAAGGTTAAAATTTAATTGCCCATAGGTTTTTTTAAATGTTCATGTTCACAAATTCCAACTACATTTTCATGATTACAAAGACCAAGGGCCTGAACAGCAAAAATTCTGAAAACTGCATTTCATCTGCAAATCTTTACATAACTTCTAGAATGTGTACTTACTTTTTTTCTTAAACTGGTTACAACAAAATAATCTCATGCAATCATACTACGCAGCTGCCATTCTTCAGCGCGGCAGAAAAGGCAGGATATTGGGAGAGTTCCACAAGGAACAATCAGAAGTCCTACTGATAATTAGGGACATTACTCATTGCCACCAAACCTTGAAAGTCCACTGGTTTATACCAGCTCATCTTTCCATACGCGAAATTTGTAATTTCCCTACTGCTTTAGAAACACTAGCAAAAAACTTCAGTACTTCACAATCTACCAGAGGAGTATTGATTTTGTTAATATGTACGTGTCAAGCACTAAGGAATTTCTAAAATTCGCTTGCTATTTTCTTTCACCGGCAGAGTGTCCTATGAAATCCTGAATTCAGAAAGAATTACATCGCCTTAGATGCAATCAAGAAATCCTTAATGTTTGCTACAGAAATTAAGAAATTGAAGAGTTACCCACAGACGATATTTGGCACTCACCTACCTGTAACATTTGATTTGGAAAACATACAAGTGAAAATGTATAATCACACGACATGAACAACAATCTACTCTCAAAATTTTCCAAAAGACACCGATCCGATCCTTAGTTCATTACACAAGAAAGAAAACAAACCTGAAGAAGAAAGGGTTACTGTGGCACACATCAGACAAGTGAGTAGTTTTGTGGATAGTGATAAATTAGTATACTAATACTAGTTTATGCTATTTGATCTGATTCAGGACTATGCTTTCAGTTTATGTTGCAGTATCGAGATGGAAGGGAAGAAGCCGTTTTACAATTACTTACACTCCAAACACAGCCTTTTAGGTTCTGTTTACACAAAAGAAAATACAAAAGTTTCCTACACAAAGCTAGTACCAGCTTCCTGCATTTTTAAATGAAGGATAGGGCACAAGATAGTTGAAATTATTTTCTCTATAGGAATTTGAAATGAATGATCAACCTGTATTGTCTATGATCAGTCTCGCAGTTTTAAATAAAACACTGAAATACGGGAGTAATATAAAGCAAATATAGTGAAAAAAAAAAGGATTCAGCATCCATTCACAGCTTACTAACACACAGACACACCCAAAATGTTCTATTGTGAAGCGGCTTCCCCCCCCACCGCTTTTTTTTTTTTGTAATCTCAAAAAAATTCCACAAGCAAAAAATTCTAAAGTGATAAGGGAACACAGAAAGAACTATGAGAACTCAGCCTGTTTTTCCCAGGAAAAATAGTTTCAAGTGGACACTATTTCCCTCTAGATGTAAATCAAGGATATGAACACCAAAAGGAATAGAGCTATTTATGGTAAAGTCAATACTGGCACACAATCAAATGGATATGAAGCAGCCAGAAATAAATCCATGCTACAAAATACAACAAACAAAAATAATTTACAACTAGAAGAGCAGCAAGGTCCTATAAAAGGTAACAAATTTTACAATTCGACTGCTTTCAAGAGGATGCTTGCCTGACTTCCAAAACAGGCTGACATAATCACTGGCTGACTGGATTCAATACACTAATAGGACTCTTCCAGTTGTGCTCTGAACAGGCACTAAGCCAGGATTTAAAAGGTCCTTACCAGAAGGGAAAAAAAAAAAAAAAAAAAAAAAATCACCTTACTTCCATATAACTTCTTTTTAAAGTAGGGTAAGAGAAACAAGTCGTTTTAAAGTCATTTCCCCATTTCTAGTAAGCATTAAGCAGAACACATTTCACAAGAATTTTGAAACAGATTTCAAAGCGCAAACTACTTCTTTCCAAAAACGTGTTTTAAAGAAGAAAAAGCGCAGGAAGGCATACTCACCACCTTCCATCTTTCTTTGACCAAGATTCCCACGCTGAGGATGTCAGGCTGCTCCCCTCCTCCGCTCATTGCAGCCTCCTGACTCGGGGGAGTTGCTACGCAAAGTCTACGTTAGCAGAAACCATCCAGATCCCAGGAGTGGCTTCCATCTAACCAGCGGCTGCAGAAACAGAGCAGAACATGGCATCCCAATGACTAACAGAGTAACATGAAATACAGAAAAAGTCGCACCTCCACTACTTTCGTACCCCTTAGTGACTGATGTTGAAATTCTAGCCAAACAACTTCCAGTGCAGAAAGCAATTCAAGTATATTCTTCCTATTTTTTTAACCTGCTCTCTCTCAAACCTACAAGCCCAATCTCAGAATAGTACTAATGAATATAAACATTTTCAGAGTTCTGTTCTGCAGGGAGTTTCAAATTGCTGTAAATCATAATGACACTTAAATTTAACTTTAACTACAACTTTTTAAATCTAATTAATAATTTACTAAATAACTGGTTAAGTAATTAAAAGCAATATATAATAATAAGCTTAAAGTAATATTAACCCCAAAATTACAAAATTGAAAATACTTAGAATTGTAATTTAATTCATTGCACTGCATACCGACCATTCCACATTTTTCAATGTGTTTCACAACAAGTATTACTTGATTAAATTTGTCTAAATTACAATTTGTTGGTATATATCAGGGTACAAATAGCTAAAGGGCAATTCTATCAGTTTAATTTTTTAATTTTCTGGCTTTAGGCAATCATCTCTAAATGAAATTTTCTATAGCAATAGAAAAATTTGTCTTTTGGAGATTAATCCATCCATAATGGTTCCCATCAGCAACTACTACAACCAATTAAAAGCTTATTTCAGTTGTTCGAAGCTGTTCAAGAATTGTGCTTATTTATTAGACTGGTATAGTTATACAAGTGTAACTCTTTGTACAAACTCTCTTATCCAATGATAAGACTCTTCAAAAGTGTATTTGCTTTGGGTTTATTTCTATCACTTCCAAAATAGCATAGACTAAAAGCAAAAGATTCCTTTGTCCCTGAATCAACACAAAAATGCTATGCAAAACTGATACAACCATTCTGATTTAAATTAACAGTATGCCTTTCCATGGGGATAAATGCCAAGTTTACTACTGAGGCAAAGTTTACTACTGCTTTTAAAAAACAACCTGTTGCTTAAACGACCTGGCTTTTAAGATAGATGTTTGTTTGACACAACAACAGCTATGGGGTTTTTCTCATATTCATTTTTCATATTTCATTTATGCTTTTCTTGCTTCAATTGTAAATTCTAACATTTAAACCAACTCCAAAAAAAAACAAACCCCACTGGAGAAAAATTAATCTGGATTAGTTGAAGATCTAAATTTATACCAAATGAGAGTGGATTACTTCCCTGTAAAAGAGTGGTTATTCAGAATCTGTAGCCTGAATTGGTTTAATTCAAACAAATGACGGGAAACCAAATTAAGATTGCGTTTTCCAAGTAACAGCATCCACACTGCAATTTAATCAAGTTGAATAAACCAATTTAAATTCTGCCAGTGCTGGTAAATTCTCCCCTGCAGATAAGGTCAAAATTCTAAAGAGAACTATAGTCATTTATGTGAACACCCTTAACATTACTAACTACTGACAATAATTACTGGTCTTTTTAACTGAATTATTATAACACAGTCAGGAACTAAAGTCAGAGAGAAAATGAAATGGCACTCATAAAAGGAAAAAGGTCTATTTCCAAAATTACATGCTTACAGCATATACAGTGATTTTTACATTTGCTCAAATCTTTCCTTCCCCTTCCACCATCCCCCAGTTACATTGAAGTAGGTGGCAGTCTTGAGTAAGTAATATGTTTACTCCTATACTGGGACTTCAAGGGTTTTTTTTTTTCCCTAACACCTGCTTAAAAAAAAAAAAAGGTAATGGATAAAGTTTTCATCTCACAGGAGCAAAATCTAACATTGGCAAGTATGATTTTTCCTAAAGCTTTCAAACATCTGCAAAATTTATCACCCACCTGTAGGAAAAGTAGATACTTTATTAAAGCAAAGATATGACAACAGTGATTTGGAGTTTTTTGTTAACACCGCTATCAGCCTTGATCTGATACTTGATTTGATATTTTTTCTAAAAAGAATTAAATAAATACTTTTCAAATTACAATTTATAGTCACAGCTCTGACAAATATTTCTGAGAGCTATTAATTCATGGAATCTTAAGCACACTAAGAGAGCATCAGTAATTGGACCAGAATGCGATGGTACAATACATATATCCACAGAACCATCCCATACTTTAAGAATTTCTATAGAAGTACCATATTACTGGAGATAATATCTGCATCGCCAGGGTAACAAAATCTTCATTTATACACAATTCCTCAATCCTATTCCAACGCACTAATTCCTTGCTAAATCTCTTATCATCCTGTATCACTCTCAAGTAATAAAATCAATTCTAGATCATCAGTCACCAGTATTCCAAGCACCAAAACCCCAGGACCCATTAAACTGTCTTGCACAGGAGGCAAAAGTTCTCTGCTGAGCTCCTGAAGGCAAGGAGCTAAACGCCTCCTGAACTCTAATAATCAAATGCAAGCACTATTTTACTTGAAAAATGCAAGCTTTACAAACATGTGAGGTTAATCTGAAAAAATCCTGTTTTCTTCAAGATCCCAAATAAAGTACCAGGAGGATTCAGTCACAAATTTCAAAGCCAGAAAGCTTGGAATTAGCCCGAACGTTTACCTGATCAGGCCACATAACTCCACCCCTTCAGTGAGTTAGCACACACTAATACGTAAGAGTGCAAATGATGGAGTCCCCTGTCTTCACTGGTAACGTGTTCCAGCACATCCCTTCCCTTGCAGCAAGCATGACTTGCTTTGTTTCAAGCCTTTATCTGACTAATTTTACTTTCTTACCACAGGATTTTGTTACAGTTTTGGAAACCAAATTCCATTCCCGGTAATTTCACCTCATTTAGGCATCGAAACATATTTTTTAACTTCCTCTAAATTAATAAATCAAGCTTCAAGCCTTCCTTCCTATCCATCCCACGGGTCTTTTTTGTGGCCCTCCTTCAAAGGTCTTCTCCTTGCTCCACATTCTTCTTGTGGTATGAGCAGCAACACTGAGTTAGACACCAACACTGAATTACACTCAGTCATAGTAATACCTAATACGGAGAAAAGATGGGGTTTTTTATTTCTTTGTGATAACAGTCTTATTTCCCAAATTTAGGTCTGAAGCTGTTTTATACTTTTGCTAAATCACAACTCTTATCAGATGCTTATACACGTCCATGCTTACACTCAGGCACTGCTGCAAGAATATTCTTTAAAGCCTTTATTCCCAATCTCATCTAGACTGAGTTTCCTTGCTCTGATATGTTCTCTAATGACCTTAAGACAGTATAACTGAAAATCTGTTAGTTATTAATGTACTGCAGTGGATAAGTATCTTCATATTCCTTACCTAATCACAGAAAGCACATACTCAAGTAGGTACGCTTTAGGTTACAACAGCCTTCTCCAAAGTCTTATGGGGGAAAAAAAAAAAGGACATTATTGGAGACAACTACATTTAAAGGACTTTTGGACAGACATAATATGCATTCTTGGGAGGTGGTGCTCAGGACAAAATTGAAACTGAAACTTCTCTGAACTTTGAAGGACTTAAATTCAGATTGTTTTGTCCATTCCAAATTCCACAAATGAATAAAAGACTCATAATAGTACATACGGTCCCATTTGCATTACTGAAATACAGCCATACGTTGCTTTCAGCGCAGCAGTTTAACAGCCTACAACGCTGTTAAAACAATTTAAGAAAGCTCCAGGATGTTCTGTATCCCACTGAAGCAGATGAATGGTTAATGACATAGAGTTAAGGTGCAAGCTTTTTCTTACTCGTTCAACAGATGAATCCTTTAGCAGTGCAGTTTCAGAGGTGGCCATACAGTTATTTTCTGCACAATGAACACTTCTTTAGAATTCTCCTTAAAAAGTAACAACCATTTTAATTGCAATATATATAATAAAATTCTATTTTCATTAATTCATCAGTTTTCTTATCAGACTCGTTTTTCAGATCAGAGGAAATGTGTACAAGAACAGAATTATCACAATGAAAGGCAATTAGCCCTTTGTCAAATTTATTACCAGGTGACAGGTCACAGAATAATTAGGACAACACAATGAGTACAGACTTTTTTTCATAACATAAGCCTTTGCCTGGGAACTGATCACAGTTTAATATAAGAACAGGGAAAGGAGGGTTAGTGCTTATATCCAGAATTTAATATTGTACAAACAGCATCCATTATTTAAAACCCTTCTATCCACTTAACTGCTTTTAACTACATATCACCTCCACAAAAGACCTTTAATTTACCACAACCAAGTATACTAAAAGATTATATGTTATTAGAAAACAACAGTGTAAAACTTCCAGGGCAGGGGGAAGGTCAGTTTTGTAAAAGCTGATACTAGGTCAGCAAGCAAAGACAATCGGTTTACGTAATTTGTGCGCATGCATATAATTTCTTTAGACATGGCCCTAAACTGAAGCCAATCTGTGCTTACCATCCTTTGATGATGTTTAAATCCAGCTCTAAGGTTGAGAAAGCAGCACAGTTTTGGCTGAATGGAGGTACTGCAAGTTTCAGGACAAAGCAAGTAAGGACAGATTACTTCTGTTGCACAGAAAGGAAAAATATATGCCCTGTTGTGTCTCCTGTGGAATAATACCAAGCTTTTGCTACTGCGAACGCGCTATGCTTATTAAGAGCTCTATCTGCCTGCCTTCGGAAACTAGTAAATTAAATGGAATCTACTGACATTGCTTTCCACTTCCGCTCAAAAGTAGAAAGTACAGAAGAACTTAAAAGAACAAAGAAATGTTTAGTAAGTCAGCATAAAGAGAAACTCAGGGCAGGGAATTTTCAAAGGTCCTAATTCCACCACATTTATGGTGAGGTCCACTTTTAGACAGGCTAAGAAGCATGTTCAGATTGTAAATTCTAAGGCCAGAAATATTTTGAGTGTGTCTATTTGAACACCCAAACTAGAAAGATACCCTACACTTACAGCCTGACAATTTTCTAAAGACATTCCTTAGAAGCAGGGGTCCTGGAAATGGTCATTCAGCACATCAATGAGAAAACTGAATTTAAGACCTTGACCTAAATTCCCAACTGTACTGGTTGTGAAGTAAATTTCTTTTCAAAAATTTTGTCACATAACCAATGCTATTTTAGTTTTTCCTATTTCAAGCTCTTGGGTGCCGAAATACTCATTACCACTTCTAGATTCCAGGTGTGAAAGGCTCCCAACCGTCTTGTGTGCTATCGCCCAAGAGTCTAGATTTCCTTCTGGCAACTTCTGCTATGTTGTTATAGCAAAAGTGGCAACATTTCTTCAGTTTGAAGATGGAGTTAAAAATGTAACATATAGTTTCAAGATAACAGTCTTTTTTAAAAACAGGTATTTCAAGCTACCACACCGTTTCCTGTTTGCAAAAGAATCCAGCAACAAAATGTTACAAAAAACCAATCAAGTCCAAGTTTGTGGAAGGAGTGTATTATCTTTTACTAAACCAACTGCTACAGGCGCAAAACCCCTCCACGTTTTAGACAGACAAACCCAAGTCCAAAATAGAATGAGCAACTTTAAAATTAAAGTGAACTTGATAGCAATTGCACTGAGCTAAACTTCTTTATGTTTCTTGATTAGACCAACTGAGATAAAAGGTACTCAATACCTTGTCGTAAAGCAAGCACCTGGATATATGCAGGACAGGGGGAGACTCTAGGGTTGTGGATGCTATGAGAAACACAGCAATTTATTACCTACAGAAAATCAAAAGTTTATGGTCAGAGAGAATTAGAATGAGTCATAAAACAAAAACTCTATTTAATCCATGATAGTTTTGCCATGGCATTTTCAGCCAAGTGAGTTAATTTCCTAAGTTGATCTGTCACACAGTTGCAGAAGGACTTATGTCAGAACAAAAGAATGGAAGTTAGCTGTGGCAGACAGGGAACGCCTGCACTACTGTGACGCTTTCAACTCAAACCAGTTGTTGGAACTACAGCCTCAGCTGTAGAGCCTTTAAGATTAATATGGAAACCTAACCCTTTGGAGAGGTTAACTTCATTCCAAATTACACTGTATTATTCTTAATTTTTTTTCCACAACTCAGAGTGAGTTCCAAATCAAAAAGAAGCTTGTGAAACCTTATTAATTACTTCAAAATAAATTTTAAAACCCTAAAAGTGTCATTTCTTAAAAAAAAAAAAAGCAGCTGTATTTCTGTGTCTTTAGATTCACTATAACTGTTGTGGCATTCACAATAAACATAAAGGAAGTAGGAGTGATGTTATTTTGCTATGATAAGAATTTGTCTTACCTGTTGAAAAAGTCTTCTTCAAAGAAACTAGTTCTCTGATCACTTACATGAAGTGAAAAATATTTTTAAACACACAAATGGAAAGTTAGTTCTGCGATTACCTAAATTATACAGCGTTACAATAACTATTTTTCAAGATCCTTGTAAGATTTTCATTACAGAAGAGTTGAGCGATGGTGAAGTGTGGTTTTGAACACTGATACAAAGACAGCTTGAAGTCAAACGATCAAGATATTTTAACTAGTGACATAGTAATAAAATATCAAGGGGAGATTGTACTTTCCAGCAGTAGGACAACAGCGCTAGAGAAGTCAGGCAAAAGGAGAAGATGAAAAACCACAAGAGACCCTGCACTGACCCTCATGCCAAGACCAACTCAGCACTGAAGTCACCATCCCCAGCACCAGCAGGCAGGAGACCGCCACGATACATGGGCCCTTCTCAACTGACAAACGCACGAGAGGTGGGAAATGGCTCGGTGCTTTGCTATGCTGAAGGAAGGTGGCACTAAGGCAGCTAAAATAAACATCGAACAAGCTTTTGCCAGCAGAACAGCACAAGCTATTACTTTATCTTCAGTTCAAGCTGGCTTCAGAGGGGCTCTCTCCAGTTCCATGGAGTATCTCTTGTTCAGAGGACATTCCACCATGATCACAAGTCCCCACACAATTATCCAATGTAGAAGCACAATCTACAAAGAAGATGGGTAGCTCATCAGGACTGCCTGAACAATCTGCTCCTAAAAAACATTTGTGCTGGGAGTTCCATGGTACAGGGGTTAGAGACGCAACATGACTTGGCCAGAACATGCTTTGTAGTCATAGTTGAAGGCAGCTTCAAGCAACAGTGACTGAAACTTGAGCTCCTAATAGGAGGTCCTTCAACGTTTGAAATGGGAGACAGGTATTAAAAAACTGAAATGGAAGTTTGGCAAAGGCATTTAAAGTTGGGACAAATCCAAAAACATCAACTTAATTTGCAGCAGAAAAAAATTAGGTTAGACGGTAGAAAAGTAGATAGCAATGGACAGCTAATCACAAGAGCAGACAGGATGCATTAGATCAAAGATCCACATAGTCCAATCTCCTGTCTCTGTCTGTTGCCAGCAGCAGACATCTAGGGAAGACTACAAAGACACAGAAAGCATATAATCACACTTACCCGGAATATTTTCTGAGGATATAGTGAGCTGGTAGACAAAATACCTTCTGAGCCAAAGATGGTATTGAAGATTTTTCAACTCTGAGTTCATCCGATCTTTTCTGAACCCATGAAAGCTTTTAGCATCCATAACACTCTACTGCAAGTAAATAATAACTTAATTCCATGCAGTGGGAAGAAGCACATCTTTATTTCCAATTTGTCTTCTGCTAGTTCATTTGAGGTTCACTAACCCTTGTACCGGAAGGTTGCCCCCTGTTTACCTCTTAGTCCTAGACAGGGAATACACTGCTACCTTACGCCCCCTCATTTAGCTCTTCACCCATTCAGTCTTTCACTGCTTTTGATCACCATCTGCGTGCTTTTTCCAGTTCTAAAACACCCGCTCTGAGATGCGGAGACCAGCACTGTTATTAGGCGCTGACCTGCTATTTTCAGAGAACCCGCAAGAACCCAGTGCAGAGACGTAAGCTCATCACTGTGTACATTTTAAAATTATTTTGTCCTCCATGGAGTGCTCTATGATAATTTTCATTTATCATTACCTCAGAGTTGCAAGGTCTTTCTCCAGCTCTCCCTGTCTGTCTTCATCTTTACTAATTTTAATACCTTGCATCACCAGACTTTGTAACTTCAGTATTTACCTCTTTTCTAGATCACCTGTGAATACACACTACAGCACAGAGAGCTATACTTTTTAGGCTGATGAGCTATCATTTATCAAGCTCAATATTCACATTTTTAATTCAGGTTCCATTTAAAAAAATAGTATTTTTTGCACAAATTATTCATGTATAGAAATCCCGACTCATGATCTTCCATCTGGATCATTAAAGACTCTGCTTTTAAATTTCAGACGGATTCCTTGGATATCTAAACACAATCCTTACTCAAAAGATCATTATTCAGCATGTGACATAATTCATGGTCACATTTTTAGAAATACTGCCTGACCATATCTCCAATTTCTGCTTTATTTTGGTCTTGCAAACCAAGCAGAGTCTCTAACACAGACCAAGTGGAAAGCCCAGCATAAAATACAAATTGAAAAAGGTCACAAAAAAGCCAACAGGAATGAACAGCAGGTTAAGAGAATTTTAAGTAGAAAAAAGAAAATTATCAAAGAAATGGTACACTACAGCAAGTGCAAAAGCACAACGGGACACAGGAAAATAGATTGAGGGGCAAAAAAACCACATTAAAACTAATAATAAATCTTTCTTCAGAGAATGGAATAGAAAGCTTGCCAGAGAATATGTAGGAGCAATAAACGGTCAGGGTATAAGAGGCGTATTCAAAGAAGGTAAGTCTGCAAGAGAGAATCTCAATGATTTTTTGCATCTGTGTTGGCAGTCGAAAAAAATTAGAAAAATATCCAGACACAAACACTTCTTTTTCAATTACATCAGCAAATTTGCCTTAAATTGAAGCAACTGAAAGAACAGGGAATAAGTAAAACACAATTAGCGTCACCACTGTCAGATGATGTTTAGCTAGGTTTAATAGAAACTTAAGAATTAAATAGCCAATCTATTTATGATGGTACAAAACCTCTCATTTCTACCTCCACTGGCACATAAGAACTGCAGCGTGGCAAATATATTACTGATTTTCAAAAAGGGTTACACAGGACATCCATTAAGCTTCAGGCCTTTAAATCCAATACTTGCACCCAGCAAATGAGTAGAAACTGTAATGATGACTAGAATTATTGACTGATAAATAAAAGTGATAATAGTTGAGAAGATGGCTTTGATAAAAAAGTGCCACTTCCAAATCTCAGAGATTTTAAGAAGAGACAGTCACATGGGCAAGAATGTTACAAATAAAGACCGTGTGGATCCTAAAAATATTTGACAAAGTCTTTTTAAAGAAACTAAACAAACATGGTGTAAGACAAGTCCTTTACACAAAAAAATAACTGGCTAAAAGGCAGAAAACAGAGGACTAAACAACCATTTTGCTCAGTGGCAAGAGGCTGTAAGTAGAGTTCTGCAAGGAGCAGGGTATGAACTGTGTAGTTCAAGCGAAACGGTGAGAACTAAGGTAACAAAAGCGGGCTGACGATAATATGGGACTTGTTTTTTTAAAAAAAGAAATAAAGAAAAGATGAGGGACACTGTGAGAACCTGCTGGGTGACTTTATGATACTGAATAATGAGACAAGAGAAGGGTAGGTGAGGTTCTGCATAGGTAAATGTAACATTATGTACATCAGAAAAATAATCCGACCTTCTCATTAAAAATATGAGAAATTATTAGCAATCAAGGATAAGACCTTGGTATTATGATCTACAGTTACAAAAGATGGCAACTCAAACCTAAACAGCAGCCAAAAAAAAAAAGGAAAAGAAAATGTTAGGAATTCAGACAAAGCAGATGACAACAGGAAGAACAAGCATATATGTCCATGGTTCACCGATACCTTGAGTATTGTATGCAATTCTAGTCCTCCTTACCCAACAGAAAAAAAAAAAATAAAAGGTTCAGAAAATGGAACAAGTTAATGAGATGCAGACCAATTTCCACATGAAGTAATGAATGCCAATTTTTTCATGAGAGGATGGGAAGCAGAGAAGGGTATTTGACAGAGGCCTACAAAATCATTAGGGACACGGAGAGGTTGGCTAGGAATCAACTATTCACAGTCTCATTCAAGAATGGAACTAAAACACATCAAAAGAGGTCAGCAGGAGCCAGGCTCAGAACCAACATGAGAAAGGAGTTCTTCATGAATTAGTAGCTAACCTGGGCAACTTCTCCCCAATAGGTAACTGTGCATGATAAAGGTTTATAATGGTTAAAGAGGACATTGGACAACTACAAGGAAAGAAAACTATTATGAGTTACTAAAAAAACCTATTATTCAGCTCAGAAAGTCCCTTAAGAGAAAAAGGAAAAGGATAGAGGAAATGATCATGTCTATTTTCTCTGTTTTGTACTTTTCCTTCAGCATCCACTTACGACCACTGTTGAACACAGACCTTTAGTCAGCTCCAGAATTTTATACTCATACGTTACGTCTGCGAAGATGGAGAGGGGGCAAAGAAATTCTACTTCCTGTAACACCATAAATTCAAATTATCTGAACTGCTGAGCTGCCACTTGAATTACATTCTTGCGCACAATCTTTTGTCAGTTACTTAAAAGAAGCTCCAACCCTAAAACTATTGATTAACTGTTGTGGGAATGACAACAGAAAGCAAACCATTTCAACTCAATTAAACTTTTTTCTGGCAGTTCTGTAAGGTTGTTATTAAAAAAAAAAATTGCAAATCCTTTTATGCAAGAAACACTCAGGATCTTGAAGTATAATTTGTTCCATTATTTCAACTTCTATTTTCCACTTCCATTTTATGTTGGGTTTAGTCTCCTGTCTCAGTGTCTCTGTAATACTCCTCCCATCAACTGGCCTAGTTCCTATTCCCTCCAGCACCAGGCTTCTCATTCAAAAGCAGATTTTCACATGCATGCTAGAAACTAATACTAATCACTAGTATTTTAAGCTTGAATTCTACCTCTAATAAATGTGCATCAAGCCACTCTGAGAACGGCAATGAAATTATGTTGATTTAATAACATGCAGCTATAGTACAGGCCTGCTACTTTCAGTGACCTTCCATATTCGCTCATCTTTTTTTCATTTATGATTGAAGCAGAATACTGCTTTTTAAATTGATATCATCACAGTCAGCAAGTTTGTGATCCTGTTAACCAGTAAAATTAGAAACATACTCTTCAGCTGAAGCATCAAAATCTATTACAGTATGTATTTTTAAAGATACAGAATAATAACCCTTTAAAAAATGAGTTTCCAAGTATGTTTTACAAAATGTTAACTTTCATAAAAAAGATTAAAGGAAACATGGCTTGGAGCCGTTCCAGTGCAGTGTGAGATTTGAAGCATTTTTAACTATAGCAGAGATCAAACCATTCATAGGCCATTAAGACCAGGACTGTCCATTATGTTTTATTGGTTATGACCATATTTATATTCTTACGTAAATATCAAGTAGTTTCTATAGTTTTTGCTTTTGCTAAAATCCTGTGTGGTAATAATGTGAAGTTTTAAATTATACCTACTGCTATAGAAAAAAGTTAGGCTATTCATAGAATGTGCTATTGAGTAAAAGATTTGCAAACACTAAAACGTACAGTGTTATCAAAACCACTCTAACATCATACAATCACACTCAAATGACACCACAGCTAAGTACTGCTACTTGAATTACAACAGATCTTTTGATTAATTAAAAAAAAAAAAAAAAATCAGGATCGGTTTAGAAAGTACTTTTAAAATTTTTTCCTACTTACGTTGCACTTGCAATTTACACCACATGGCAGAGAAATTCTGACTGGAGTTTTGGCAGCAGACATGAAGTTTTTAAAAACTTTTCTAAAGCTGGAGATGCATGTCACAAAACAGGCTGATATTACTAACAGACCATAGAAGCACAACCCTTTTGCCAATTCTATTGTACCAACAGAATTGTGGAAGAATATCGGCAGCTCCTGCAGACCTCAGAGCAGGCTGCCACAGGTTCCCACCCATCCGTTCTCTGAATAAGCTGAAGTCTGGTCTGCTGAAGTCTAATGTCCCCATTCTGCTTTTCACTTTCCTCTCTCCCCTTTGGTCGTAACCCACTGTCTCACTATTGCTGCAGCCAAGGCTGCCATCAGCCTTCACATGTGTGACCAGTTCTTTATTCCTGAGTAAGAGCTCCAGTAGAGCACTTCCCCAAGTAAATTCACCCAGCACATCAAAATCTTGTCCTTAACACTCCAGACTGCACAACAAACCACACTAAGCAACGTATACTACTAATGCTTTCAGAAAAGTTTTCTTTTAAGCTAGCTTAGTCCCCTGATCTAAATCCCCAAGTGGCAATACAAATACTTCTACCAGGAGAGAGGGTGAATGGGTAGAATTGCTTTCAAGGTGGCAGTGAGAGTTTTAAGTTCCTCCGCGTATACATAAAGCATAGCTCACATTAGCTTAGCTGGATATAACTATTGTCAATAATTTCTTTTTCTCCTTTCCAGCCTAGCTAAAAGCCTTGCTTTATGCAATGTGCTCTAATAAATTTTTTGTCCCAGAGACAAAAGTTATGCTGAAATACTGTTAATTCAATTATTTAGAACCAACTTCACAACAAGAAAAACTTGTGGAATCTGCAAAAGTATTTTAATTCAAAAATACACTGAAAACATACAGGCTTAGTTCTCTGTTAAATCATAATCACATCACAATCGAGCCTTTTTATTTTCTTTCTTTTTTTTAAATGCCTTACCTACTTCTCACCCACCCAATGATTTTTCTCAATAGGTCTAAACACTCCTCAGTCAATAGGGAGTTTTATGCATGCACAGGACTGAACTAGCAGAACTTCAAGCACAGCATGATTCAGTAGGGGTGATCATGGGCAGATGAACCTCCAGAGCTGTAAGGGTCATCAATGATTTCCACACATCGGTCAGGTGGAAACAGCAAATCTGTCTTATCCATAAGTTCATATATTACGTATAGATTTCCCATTACTTTATTCTACAGATGCCAAAGAAGTTATGCCAAGTGCATCCATGCCAACCCTAAAAAGACAATTCCATTAGCTCTGCTGTTATTATGTTACACAACTTCAGTATGACTAAAAACACATACCATAGCTGATCGATCAAAGATATTGATTAGACAAGGGATGGGCTTCAGCAAAGACTTGGAAATGCCTCTAATCCTTACACTGAATAATTCTATAGCATGGATGCAGAAAACCAATGCGTTAATACGTATGTCCTAACCTCAAGGCTATCTTTCTCTTAATAAAGCTGGTGTAGGCATCCAGGGTCAGATTTTTAACAATGAAAATTCCCAAAATGCATTTGAACTCACTGACAGTCAGGTATAGCAATGTTACAGTTTGAAAACAAAGAAAACTTGCATTTAAAAATTGGTTATTACCTCTGGCAGCAGCAAAACATATGACAGTGATTTTTATACAGGTGACAGGACAAAAATTTTAGACTGCTAAAGGTCTGAGCATCAAGAGAAGCAAGGGTATAAACAGCCACAACTGTGATTTTCACATTTGCTTTAGGTTATTTCAAGGAACTTTCAACACTGTACTTAATTAAAAAAAAGTTTAAAAAAATCTCTCATGAAGAAACAACTTCTGTAAAACAACGGGCATATGACTGTCATTCCACCAACAAGTTACAGTGCAAGACTGATGAAAGGGGGACAATAATTCCTATAACTCTGTTCCCACTTGATACTACTCACACCTCTTACCATTCTTTTCACTTTTCTAAATGATTTTGGCTGGATATTCCTCAACACAATTTCATAAGACATCTCTGAATTTTAGCTGAATTCTAATCTTTGCTGTCTTTCCCACAGGAAACACATCAGAGAGGCAAATCCTGATTACTTGCAGGCTTTTTTGTTCAAGTCTTATGACTGGATTAAGACTTTTTGTTTTCCTAACCACATTCAGCACACAGACACCTGGTTTTGGTCTAGCACCACCCGCATACAAGAATGACACAAAGATTTCTACATTGTTTGTTAGAGAAGTGATCACACACTTTTGCTGACACAGAACTTCCTCCAAGAGGACTATGCTTTTACCACAATATTAAATATTTAAAACCCTACAGCATAGGGAAAAAAACCCCAACAGGCTGGAAGTACACTTTTTAATCCATTTGTTGGTCATTATCTGTTGTCAAGTCTGACAAAAGGACATTCTGTCCCTGGAAAGCTAGTTGAAAAGAGATTCGAGTCTCAGGTGCATTTTCAGAAGTTTTACGTAAGTGCTGAGGTGTTGAAGTGCAAAAAGTGTTTTTAATTTGCTTCAGTCCAGTGGCTAGTGAGGAAAGTTCAATAACTACTAATAATTGTTTGGTAACAATTTTAAAGCTGAGAAATCAAGAAAGGATGCAAGAGGTTTACATCTTACTTTTAAGGGAAAAAAAAGCACCCATGGATAAATCAACAGACACACTCTTAAGAAAGGAAAGTAGTTCAATCAACTAACTAGATTACTTTTTTGTGTGTGTGAAACAAAATTGCCCTGCATATAGTGATACATAAGAAACGAAGCAAACCTATCAAAACATACCATGGATTTAAAACAATTCATAGAAATTATTCCCCATCACTGTGTTTAAAGACTATACAACCCAATTCACACAAAGCAAGCCTGAATAAATATAAACTAATCCTCTATTTCTTGCCTTTAATACATCTACAGCTTCCTCCCTTAGGTTCCCTTACTTTATTAATTCTGATTCAGTTCAGATTCATGCTAACTGATGCAGTTAGAGTGTGCAGCATTGCTTTGCACTCCACGGAACAGAAGTCACCTCAGGAAACCCAGGCTCTTGCCTGAGAGCCAGAGTCCTCACAGCAGAAAAGCATCCAAACCTCTCACCAGGAAAAGCCTGAGAAAAAGGAATCAGATGGGAAAAGGGGAGAAGGAGGAAGATGCCAACACCTTCCAGTGCAGTAGAACTCCTCTGTCATCCTTCTCTCCCAGTTCTTGTTACTATTTCCTTATAATTGCTAATGAGGCCACCAAAGCTCAGTAGCTTCTGCTCTGCATCAAGACTCTGAGGTATATCTGCATCA
The DNA here is from genome assembly GCA_009769605.1 of Bucorvus abyssinicus. Taxonomy (NCBI): domain Eukaryota; kingdom Metazoa; phylum Chordata; class Aves; order Bucerotiformes; family Bucorvidae; genus Bucorvus; species Bucorvus abyssinicus. The sequence goes on along the minus strand of CM020042.1, from coordinate 16,868,681 downwards.
AAGCAAAAATTAATGCCGGACATCAGAAATGCAGTATTCTTTATAATACTGCTACACTAACATACTTTCTAATAATGAATACTACATAATATCCTTTTTAATATACATATATATATACACAAAAGACCTGTGATTTTACATCATATACACACATATATGTTTAAATTATTTACATAAATATTATGTGTGCATTACATATACACTATTACATATTTTATGGGAATACAGAACTTTGTAATTGTATCAATGAGTATTCAGGTCTTTAACCATAACTTTAAAGTACGTAAGAAACAAAAGAGTGGTATGGGGGAAAAGATAGAACACAGGAATTAGTAGGACAAGGAGGAAAAAAATGAAACTGATATCTGTAATAAGACGGAAGTTGTTTATAGATGTTAGTGTCATTTTCCAGCTTCAGCTTTGGAGGCAGTTTTATAGGGTTCTCTTGAGGCCAGAGCTGAGATAACAAAACAGGTATTTTGTGAACATGGTTAAGCTACAGGCAGATTAATGGTTTTGCCCTTTATACACAGTCTGAAAGTTCACTGTGACGCACAGTGATTGCTTATGTTTCACTTTACAGTGAACGTTTACAGAAATGCATTGTAAGAGTTTTTATTTCTTGCTCAAAAATAGTACAGATACATTTGGTGTAATTTGCGTGACAAAGAATCTGCTTCTGATGACCAGGGCTCTTAAAAAGCCAGAAGCTGTGGTTCTGAGAAAAGTTCTTTTCCAGTTGAGTTTTCTTCTGGTACAGGTAGCAATTGCATAAAAGATTTTCTGTTCAAGTCCCAGGATATAATGATATGGGCAAATGAGAGGCTACAGGCAGTGGCAGCCTTCTCTTTGTAGCACAATAATCGACTCCCTGCCTGGTGCCTGGGTGGTTCTCAGAAACGCGGGCACTCTGCCTGTCTCACTCTCCAGGTCAGAGTGCCCGGGCCAGCACACACAGCGGGCAGGGTCCGGGCTGGGCCAGCACCCCTGGGCTGGCACCATGCTCCCCGCTGGCCCCCCGGCACGGACAGATGGCGCAGAAAGCCAGGCAGGCATCCTGAGCAATGAAGGATCGGGCACCTAGAAAGGTCAGGGAGGCGTATCACAGCAATGATACAACTTCTATTCCCACAATAAATATTAGTCAGATGCTGCTAGGTTAGACAGCTTGAGAAGAATGCATTTGGGTAACTTTTACTAATACGAATTTTCAAGGAGATTTCCGATTGATCACTGTAGGTTCCAACTGATTCCTGAAACATAGAAAACTCCAGAAGACAATTAATATTTGGAAAGGATAAATAAAATTCCTTTGGTAACTATGGGCAACCAGCTTGCTATGAATTCTAGGCAAAACAGAGGACTTGAGTATTAAAGAAATATAATTACTGCCATTCAACTAAGTTCTCCTTCTTGTCAAACTAACTTTTTAAGAGGACAAGTTTGGCCTATAAAGATAATCATTATTATGGCACTTACACTTCCGTAAGACATCTAGGTTTTAACACACTACACAGTCTGTTTTTAAGAAACTAAAATGACAGAAAATCAGTAGATCACACATTAAAAAATAAGTCCCAAAATGTAACTGTAAGTTAGCTGAACTAATATTTCTCTAATTAGTCCCATAAGAATCAATTCATGACTTCATAGTTAAACATCTTTAACTAGAAAAAAATGAGAATTGGTAGTTAATACTGAGATCAGGAAGCGGTACAGAGCAAACTGTATCAACTGTTTAATGGACTGCAATAAAACTACACGTGTTCCAAGTCCAACATTACAAATCAAGGAGCAAAGAATAAATGGAAACATTCACCTAACACGATCCAGATAATCCGTCACTTCTGATAAATGCATCTGCTGCAGTGTCAAGGCTATGACAACTATGGATGAGTAGGCAAAGAAATACTAAGGGAGATTGTAAAAACAGCCTGTCTGCTCCTTGTAGGATTGCTGCTGGAATACAACAGCCAGTTCAAGAAAGGATTTTTCTTTAAAATTAAAAAAATGCAAAAAACCAAATTATTAAAATACCAGAGAATATGTATTGTGTCAAAATTATGAAGCTCAATTCCTTCAGATTATCCAATAAAAATTGCTTTAGTGAAGAAATTACAAGAGATCTTCATTCTGACATACAAAATTATACAAGTAAAAAGTTGAACCTTTAGATTACTTATAAAAAGGTCTCCAAGATGTTTAACTTCAGTCAGTAAAGGTATTCTACTATTAGAATACTTCATGAATAATTTTAGTGGATTCTTCATTACTGACAACTCTTAAAAGTGAACATAATGATTTTCTAAATTATATGCTCTTATTCAGCTACTGGCTACTGGCTACTTGGCACACGTAACTCAGAAAAGGTCCTAGGGAAGCTGGTGTTATGCACAACGTTAGCCTCGATAACTACAACAGTTTCCTTGCTCTTAAAGCAGTCAGGCTGAGATAAAAGATGAGCTAGTCTTTGAAAATTAACTCTACAATTATATTTTGTTATGAAAATATAATTATGCGAGGCAAATTTAGTATGCTTGAGACTAAGTCCTCAAAAGTACTTTTCAAGAGTCCGGGGATCAGCTGAAAAAATTAAGCATGGCAGAACGTATAAGAAGCAGCATAAGAATCAGTAAGTTCACATATTATAAACATGGGATCAAGAGACTTTCAAAAGTTTTATGAATTTCTTACACATCAGAAGAGCTAACAGTGCAAGCTCAGATTTTAGCTATCTGCCAAACGAATGCAAAACCATTCCTAAGGACACAACAACAAAGTTCCCAAAAACCACTGCAGCGTCTCATTTCATCCTTACTTAAATAATAAAAAGTATTACGTACTGGTGTCACATGTTCTCAAGAAACATTGGCTGTGTGTAAATAAAGACAGTCAATACTAAATCTCTCAGAATTAAAGCTTGGGCTTTAAAAAAAACTTCTGTTGACTTATAAAATGCTGTATTTGTATATTTTGAATGCTTAAACACTTGATACATGCAAATAAAATGTCTCAAACTAGAAGAAGTTTTACTTCAGATTGACTGAGTGCAGATTTAATTTTGTAGATATGGAAATAGTAACACCTGACACCTTAGTGGCAAAAGTGAAATAACCCTAAAATAATAACAGTATTCTACAGGTTCTTGAATTTACTTGTAAGAAATAACTTGTGATGATAAAATTGTATATTTTTTCTTTTTTCTTTTTTTCTTTTTTTTTTTTAAATACACCAACAGTCATTAAATTTGCTTTAAGGATATTCAGTTCTAAGCTGTGGTGAGATACTTTGTCATTCTGAAATTATTATTTAAAGAAAAATTAATTTCTGTTCTGTAAGAGAGCATGGTGGATATGAAATCATATGGCAAACAGGGTTATGAGATTTCTGCTGAGAAACAGGAAACGTACGGTGATACAGATGAAATCTGCGTACCTTTTTTTATTAATAATAGGAACGAGAATAGTAGTAATACAGGTAGTAAATAAGAATATAGTTATTACTACTCTTAAGACCAAGATTCCAGCTTTTACCTCTTTCACAGCAAGGAATAAAAGAGCATTTTATAATATGTCAACACCAAATATGAGCAATATCTACTGTAGGGATACTTGTATGACAGGCCCTCGTCCCTATTCGGACCATAAATCAATTCTGTCCAAGCCTTTACTCCACGAGGGCCCTCACAACAGAACTGATGTATTACCTACCAATTCCAACGAGCCAGGCACAGCACAGTTGCTCCCTGATGGAAGAGGGCGGTCAAGGGAAAATTGGTTCATCAAAGCAAGATTAATGCAGTCTTTAGAGATACGTACAGAAGTTCAGCAACATGACTGAGGTACTCGAGGCTCAAAACTAATGAAATACATAAGATGGACAACAGGGAGAAATGTCCAGCCTGAATTTAGCATCTAACCCAAATTTCCTCCTAATTAACTCGCTTCAGAGAAGGGACTGCAACAGCAGCCCAATGCAGCCTTTCAGATAGCACGTTCCTCTTTCTCTTGCTTTCTCCCCAGGCTGACAATAGGCAGAAAGACTTATCAGCTGAGCACCCAGGCTACAGTAATAGAAAGGATCTGGTTACGACTACTACTTCAAGTGGACATTCAGGGTGAAATTGCGCATTACAACATGACCTAGCAAGAGTTATAAATCTCAGCAAAAAAAACCCAAACCAATACAAACAACTCCCTTCTTACAATCATTCTCTGTCAAGTTAGTGAGTTGAATCAGTGCAGCTCGGAGTCCAATGGGAACTAGAAAAGACACAGGTAGAGGACATCATCTTCCACTTATAAACAGCAGCCAGCTGTTAGACTGCTTCAACAATAATGCATGATTTCACCCACAGGATTAAAAAAATACGTGAAAAACATTATTATATGTATGAATATCTATAAATAAGTGACAACCAGTACCAGACAGTCAATAATGGAGCTTCTTTCCTGCATGCATCTGCCTTACTGTGAGAGGTTCACAGCTTGCTCCTCAGCTTCAGCATCAATTTCTTAGTTCTTGTCTAGTCAAAACAAGAACTGACTGGGTTAGCTCAGTACATTTCTCCCACAAGACCAACAGACGCTTTCTTCACACTGATCTGTCTTATGACTCTTTCATGATTTTTCTCCATCCGGACAAACTGATCAACAGATTTCCTCACTGCAAACACCATCGTGCTCAAAACTGTAAAACTGTAATTTCACCCAAATCATCATGATTATCACAATAATCTCTAGAGCCTGATAAAACAGATAAAACTTTATGCAGAAAAAAAATTGTGATCCAATATCAATTCCCCTCCTTCAGGCCTCAGAGTACAATGTGCCAAGACTCAACTTAGGGAATTATACTTTGATTTCCCATTTCCAGTAGTCTGTAAAATCAAAGTGTCACATATGAAGGCAGAGCACTTGATGAAACTCAAGGAGTAGTATAGTCATTGCTGCTCTAATACAATTTCAATCAGTTAATAATGCCTGTTCAGGATCTATTTAACTCAGGACACCAACAAATCAAAAGAAAGGAAAACCGTTAATTATTTCAATACAGTAAATGACTCAACATAACACTATTTAAAATAAAATAACAATACAAATACATTCTAAAAGGTCATCATTGTAATGCTGAAAAGAAGCATGTTCTATTTATAGATCCCGCTTTTTGTGAAGTACTTCAGCACTGTGAAGCTGAACAGACATACTTAATTTGCTCAGAAGCGGTACTGCTCACCAGGAGTGGCATTACTACAGCAGTAAACCTAACAGCGGCAACAAGACACATCCTGCTGATCCACCACTCCACAAAGCAATCTTCTTACTACACTGCCAAAGAACGTTCTATCAACTAAGTGTTGCTAAAACCCTCACAAAATGTTGATACCCTGAGAGACTGCATGACAGAAGCAACAAAGATTATCTGAGAATTATCTGGGAAGCGATAGAGAGCAGAACAAGCCCCCTTTTTCAGAACGAATAAGCAGTTGCTAACTGGAGACAATTCCCTAGTGCTGAAAAAACACAAGCTCTACAAGGCAAGACCTCTCCTAACTGGATGAGTCCAAGTGGAACAGGTCCATTAACATAGGATACAATTTTTGTCGAACTTCAGTTGTGAGAGAAGTGCATCAAAAATGGAATAAAATTATTTCCATTTAAACAGACTAGGAGGACACCAACCTTAATCATTTCAGTTTCTCCCTATCTTAGCTCCAGAGAGTAACTTGTCTCTGCAACACATAACAAGGCCCTTTGCAATGTCCAGATATAAGAAAAGGCCTCATATTAAAAAGAGTTCACATCTTTTACAAGCTCTCAAAGCAAGTTCAGCGTGTTTTACCCTTACTTTACAGATCAGACAGCTTTGTATTGGAAAAAATTACTTTCCTTGTCAATACCATCAGTGAGCTGCTTAATTTCATCCATAAACACCCAGCCAGCCTTCAACTCTTCAACTACTCAGAAGCTTCTCTTGCACTCAAACACAACACACACACATTCCTCCAAATAGAAGAATTACTGGATGGAGTTCCTCATCAGTGCAAATAACCTAATTCTCAATAACTGCTTAATCTCTTCAGAGAAAAAGCAACAGCATGAAATAGCATTTGAGAGATGCTTTTCATCACGGGATTGTTCTCAACCATGCAGTACAAGAACCACAGAAAAAATGCCTGAACATAAGAATTCAAAAATGTGTTCATTGTTAACAAGATACAGCTTTGTTAAAAACTCTAAATATTTCTTCAGTTTCCCAGTTCACCGTTCTTTTCCTCCCTCCTCTCAAATTCAATCTTTCTCTTCTCCCCAAAAAATTCCTCGAGGTTTTCAAAGACTTGTCTCCATTAACCGAAAAACAAGTTTGAAGAATAAGTTATTGAACGTCGCGACTTGCACAGCATCTCAAAAGCGGGAAAAAGATCGAGACCAGATCGAGAAGTGAAGCATCAGTAAGTCAGATTTTATTGTTTGAATTTTCCACTACTGAGGTTTCAACATTAGTGACCTAAGCTAATACGGGAAATAAAAATTAGACTAAACTGCCAAGAATGCAAGAATGGCACCTCATTCTATAAGAAGCTTAAAAAAAAAAAAAAATCTGAGTTACCAGATTCCCATAAAAGCACACTACTTAACATATAGTGCTGAAGGGAGAGGGAAAAAAAAAAAGCATACAACTCTAAAATTTTAGTCAATTTAATAAAGTTATAAAAGATAAGTAAGAGATTGGATGGTATTTTCAAAGAAGCAATTTTGAAAGAACATATAAGACGCAGTCACTAAAAGCCAGGTTATTTAGTATTTAATGTTTCCAACAAAGAGAGGGAAGTTACTTTTATTCTACCACTGTGTGACACAGAATACAGTAGAACCATTGAAGCACCCTATTAATGCATGGAAAGCAGAAAAATGAAACTGCTCCAGTTAGTCGTACTCTCCCATCCAACTGAAATAATTTTTATTTCCTCTTTTTCATTCCTTAAGTGACACCTTGTATTTAGTCAATTTTGCATGTCTTAATTCCTGCCCACCTCTACTTTAACAACTGGCCCATCGGACTGATCTGCTGGATCCATGGCGCCACACACTGCTGTCACATCAGTCAGATGCAGCTCAGGTTTCTCTGCCGTATGGAGAGAATGAGAGAGGAAGGACAGTGGCCGGGCTGCCGGTCCACGTACAACCACACCAGCCTGTGAGACCACTCCGAATCCTGGTGTCTTGGACTGAAAAGGCAGCTGTTTCTCCTCCCCTCTAGCCAAACACAAAGGCTTTCTGTAGTGTTTTCCCAGCGCAGGAGAAAGAGACAATGCAACACACAGGAATACACAGACACTGTCAATCTCCAGTTGCGGAACATCAATTCACCCCCACTAGATAAACAAGCCTTAGCTAACGCAGAAAACACAGTGGCATATTAATATACCAGAGAGCAACTTCACACGCCAAGCAAATGTTTAACCTTCTGGTCACATCTATCTAGAACTGGTAGAAGCTGGCAGTTTAGAAATCAGTTTAGAACAGGGAAAACTCAACTCATCTCTCTCTTTCATCATACTTAAAAAAAAAAAAAAAATCTTTCTTGATTTAATCAGTCACACTGGAAAAACCTATCTGGAAATTGTGATGTTAGAGGTAACAGAGCCTGCAGCAGTAGTACAGTGACTACACTAATCCGAACATCACAATATTCCACTCCCTCAGTCTGCTCTTCTCACTCTAACCCCATCATTTCCAAAATAGGAAGTTTAAAAAGATGCTGAACTGCAAGACCATGGTACATCAGAAATATATCAGAGAAGAACAAAGTATTTGTCAGATAATTGATTCCACCTTCACCTCTTTTAAACTATGATACCTTGATGCACGATTTTCAAAATAACTTTTGACCAATGAATATACATACTACTGTAGTCAAGCTTTCCTAGACATAATTCTTTTGACAAGGCAAACAAATGTTAATAAGCATACAGATGTATGTTTACATCTAGTTTAACAAGTTAAACTAGAAAGTTTTCATACTTTGTTAAATGTAATTCACACTGTAAAACAAAGGAATCATCATCAATAAATTATTCTGTGCAATTGAACACAGAATAAAAATGCTGGATACATTTGTACCATGAGTTCACATCATAAAGACCCCCCAAAAAATTCCAGAATCAAACATGAGAAGCAAAATACGCTTTAATCTTTTGTTTTCTCAGACACAATAGCTAAAATGAACTAACATACCTACAAGCATAGCACATGTTCAACAGAGGCATGGCATTAACTATGCAGAATACATAAAAATTCTACTTTTTTTTTTTTTTGCAGAACTACAACACGGGAACTAACCGCTCAGTTTAAGACTAATGCAATTTTAAACTAAATAAAGCAAGTTTTATTTTAGAGCTCTCCACCTTCCCGTCAATATAGCTTACTAATTCCAAACATTTAAGTCAAATTCTCCACACACAGGCCGTGGTTCTGCACACGCAGTCTAACGAAGAAAGCCATACAACCAATGTTACCGCTGATTTTCTGTAGTCCTTTCCAGCTTCGCTACAAATACGGTAGAAGGTTCTCAAAAGGATGTTCTATATTCAGGGGTCTTTCCTTTGTGTCCATCTCCCCCTCCTCCCCCTCGATAACACATTAATAATTAATACATAACAATTAATATTATTAGTATTTGCAAATCCATCCCTGTTCACACTAGCAGCTGTTCCTACCCGCTCTAGCTGACACCGGAGGTTAGAAAGCTCGCACCCATCTTTGTCCTCTCACTGCTTTTGCTCTGGAGGGACAACAGGAGTACGAGGGTGCAGTTGCAGCTCCAGGGATCATCCGTAGACTCAGGGACAAGGTATTCACCCGCTTCCCTTTCTTCTTTTACGTTAGAAGTGTGTACAACAACGTTTTTACCGTTTCTCCCCCAGGCAGCTTGTGTGTTTACCGGTATCACCATAGCGAGCGCACCCGCGGCCTAGCCAGGCGTATCTGTATTCACACACTGATGCAACTGCTGCTAATGGCTCCAGCGCTTCCAGCGCCAGACGGCCGACAGACACACTCCCCAGCCGGCCGTGCCCACATACGCAGCCCTCACGCGCATGCCACAGTTAAGCCCTGCAAATATAGATGCAGCTATTTTAAAGCAGGGATGTTTCGCCACCAGAACACGGAAATATCTGTTCCGTTCGCCTTCTTGCAGCAAGTGGGAGGGTCAAAAAAACAAACCTCACGCCTATAAATCTGAATTCTCCGTAGAGGCCGGGGCGGCGATGACTGCCGCCGGAGCCCGGCGGACCTGCTGCCCTCAACTCCACAGAGAGGTTCGCCCCGTCCTGCCGCGCACCCGCCGCCGCCGCAATAAGCCAATCTCGAGGCGGGCCGTGGCACCCCGGAGCTCCCGCGCTCGGCAAACTCCCTCTCCCCCGGGGAAAGCAACGGCGACGCGGCTCCCACGCAGCAACCGCTGCGTCCGGGCCGGCGGCGAGGGCTCAGCCACCGGAGCCCGAGGGCCGCGCCCCGCTGATGTAGCCGGAGCGCCCCGCGAGGACACCTCCGCCCGGTCGCCGGGGGCACGCGCCGGCGGGCGCGCAGGGGTACCGGCGCCAGCCGCCGCGCAGCGCCGCGTCTCCTCACCTGGAACGGGGCCGAGGCGGCGGCGGCGGCTCCTCGGGGCGGCGCGCTGCACGGCGAGTCCCTGTGGAGCCCGGCGGCCCCGGCCGCCGCGGGGGATGGTCTGCGCAGCGCGGGGTGGTGGCTAGAGCGGCGCCCCCCGGCCCAGCCTCCGCCCCATGGCGTGCGGCGCGGTCTCTATGGCGACTGCAGTGCCGGGACGGCGCCGGCCCGCCCGCGGGGAGGGATAACGGCTGCGCGCAGCGCGGAGGGGCGCTTAGGGGGTTACAGAGGGGCCCGCGGCCCTCCCCGAAGGGGTTAACCCCTTCGCGACCGCCGCCATACCTGCGGCAGTCACGGCCAGGGCCCGGCCGCGCTCGCCCGCGCCGCCTCCTTCGCTCTCGCCCTTCCTCAGCCGCGGCGCCACGGAGCCCGCTGTCCTCCAGGGCGCCGCCCGCATCCCTGTTTCCGGAGCGGTGATTGGGCAGCCGCGGAGATTCCTCCTGGGCGATTGGTTGTCAGCGTGATCAATTAGGATACCGGAGGCGGGCGCACCTGGAGACGGTGCCGGGTGCGAGGTTGGCTGAGAGCCGGCGGACGCCGCTACCGGGCACGGCCTCCCCGCGGCCGCCTCAGGGCCGAGGTGCGTGCTGGGCACTCCAGTCCCCCGCCGCCGGGGCGGCGGGACGGCAAGGGCCGGCACGGGCCGTCTGTCGGCGAGGTGCTGAGGGGGTCCCGTGGCGAGGATCCCGTCACGGGGATCGAGGCTGGCCCACGGCGCTCGCCGCCGCCGCCGCAGGGCCTCTCTTGGCTGCAGCGCCCGCTCTTCTCCGGTGGGGGGAGCTGCGTCCTCGCTGCGGTACCGGCCTCCGCCTCATCAGCACGGGCTTGGCGATCTCCGGGCCTCATCGGCGGAACTACCAGCCGCTGGGGGTGGGGGGCGGTCTGGGGCCTGTGTAGGCGCAGGGCGCTGCCCTACCTGTGGCGTGTCGCGGTGGGGATTGAGGAGAAAGCGGAGCTTGGGCAGGGGAGCAGCGTGACCGTGCGGCGGGAGGCCGGCCCCTCGCATAACTTCAGGGACTTCTGTCGCCTGCGGGAGCAAACGCTGCCCTAATGACAGGGCGGAGCTGTCACCCGTGGGCTCTGAGCTGTGGCATTAGGATACGGTTGATGTATCCCGCGACTCCTTATTGCAGGCAAAGCTGTCCGCCCTCGTGAGGCAAGGGAGCGGTCACTCTTGGGTGGGTGCTGTGAAACTAGCCTAAGAGCGAGCCCAGACAGTTGTGACTTGCTCAGTGTCAGCTCAGCCGGCTGCCTCTTCATTCCCCAGTGAACCACTTCAAGCCGTGGGCCACCAGTCACAGTGGTGTGTATAAGCACTGGTGGTAGGCCTATATTCCTCTGTGTATAGAGAATGTGTGCGTGTATAATGGGTCCCAACTAACAACAGAAGCAACTGATAGTACCAAGAAATGTTAATTTTGTGTATGGAAATTAACTAAACTTGTCTGCAATACCTGGCGATACGGAGTTACGAGTTTTGCTTACCTCTGGTAGACATTCACAATTTCTCAGATGGAAAATATTCTACTGGAGCTACGTATTGTTCCAAACCTGTCTTAAAGGCATTGCAAAGGTGCCAATTATTCTAGGATAGGCCTGCTCCTTATACCTACTCTTCTTATGTACTAAACAAATTCTTTTTCCACATTCCCTGTAAAGTAGATGCTACTTTTCCTCCCACATTACAGTTGAGGGTAGATGAATGCCCTAACCACCTCTTATGTTAAGTAATGCCAACAAAACTTGCTGTATGCTAGGTGTAACAGGGAGCTCATGAATATGAATCCATCCATGAAGAGTACTTTATTGTTCCTCAAATAATCGACGTATTGCCTGAGGTGTACAATTCTTCAGGAAACTTTTCAGATTCGATTAAAGAGAATGGAAAGGCCTTAGCAAACTTGTTTATCTCGTTTGTCTGTTTACCTGTTATCATTGCTAACCCAAGGGGCATAGTTTCTCTCATCACTTTGTAACTTCACAAGTTAATTCATTGTTTAATATAACCACACTGTCATGCACAGTATCATGGAAATCAGGAGTAAGTGCCGTCTTAGTGTGCTGTAAGTCAGCATGCGTGCTGCAAGTTTCACAAGACCAAGTGGCCTTTCATCATCAGTTAGTTTTAAAGTTATAGTGATTGCTAAGTTTTCAAATTACCATGGACTCTTCATAAGTAGAAAAAATCTGAATGGTTCCAATAAAAGTCAAGCAGGGAAAAAAATAAACTAAAAGCGAGTCTTCTCAAAAGGAAGATCTTGTTTCCACTGAAGTGCAGGAGGTCTTTACAGAAAAGAGCTAATCTTTTTTAATTCACTGCTCCAGAAATATACCAAGAGGTTCTTCAAGGCTTTCCGTTCTACTATTTTTGGTTCAAAGATGATGGTAACTGTAAGGGCAGTGTTTCTTCTGTCAGTGTAAACTTGCAGAATATCTTGACCACAAAAAACCAAACCCACAAGCCCAACCAGCCAAACAAACAAAATCCCCCAATGCATTAGAACATCTATGTAAACATGGAAGCAAGCTACTCTAGATTTTTTGCAGTAGTACAGGTAGTTAAGCTTAGACGCTTAGTGTTGATTGGGCCTGGAAAATTTACCCTAAGCCCAAAACTGTCCTATGCCCTTTATTCAGGTTTTACATGGTTAGTTCTAACGGGCTGTTAATGTAAGAATGTGCCTCTTCTTGCAGTGTAACTATAACCTCCTTCTTACATTTTTACCAACTGTATTTTGTTGCTGTATCTGGCTTTGGTAATTATCTGGTACTCCATAACATCCTATTAACCACGATTTTGGATGGAGGGGGAGTGAAAGGGGGATTAATTGTAAAAAATGCCTCTGAATAGTATCTACTCTTGCTACTGTTATAGAGGGCCAGGTGGTAACTGATCTACCTGGAAGGGTATTTCCTATGTTCTGATGTAACTATGGTTTTTTGTATGGGAGTTTATTGAGCAGCCTTTGAATCAATGTATTGAATGTATGTGAGTGAAGAGCCACCTCTGAATCTGTGAGGTATGATAATGAGCATCCTAGATCCTCCTATAAAATCAGAAAGCTCTTTCTACCATATTCAAGTGTGGTAGCCCAGCACAGATAAACATTTAACTCTGACGTGGCTGTGAATTAATGTAGCCATTTCAGTTTACTAGTGCTTATGCAGAAAGAGAAGAGGAAAGACGAGAAGCTTCCAACACCAAGCTGTTGCAGAACTCTTGAGTCTGTTGCTACTATGAATATTCCCTGTATTCTCATATTTACTTCTCACTTGTCTGTGCATGTAGACAGTATATCTAAATATTTCTTCTTACAACTATTACATTGCCTTCATTATTCCTGAGAAACACTTACACTGAAAATAACATTACTTATTGTAGTAACATACAAAAAATGTTACTTTTATAAATAAATTATTAAAATCACAGGAAGGGAAAAATTATTATTTGCATCAACAAAGGTTCAGATCTTGCCAAGGGGTGAATTTCACCTTGGGATGGAGAAGAACAAGTGCTGGAAACAATTGTCTGATGGTTTATCTTTTCCGAAGTCAGAATGGTAATATCAGCAAAAACTTTTGTCTGTTACTTAGAAAATAGAGGGAAAATGAAGCTACTTAGCAAAGTTAGTGTAAACCACTGCACATGGACACCTCTGCGTTTGTTCTGAAGGTTTTTAGATATCTCAGGTGGTGCTCTTTCAGGTCCAAAGCCACAGCATAGCAATCTCCACTGTTACCAGGAAAGTGTGTGTTTTCTTTCTGCACCGCTGGGTGGTCGATGGCAGACCCTCATGTACAACCACTCCTGCCGAGTTACAAAATGCTACTCTACTGCTGTGGTCTTGGTGCCCAAGCTTCCCAGCAGGTCTGGAAGAAAGTGCATCATGGTTAGTTATAGACTGCCATAAAACGAAACTAATTTCTGAATAACTCATGTTTTAATATTAACTTTGCGGCTGAAACCATTTCCCAATGAGGCAGAACAAAATATACAGGTAGCATTGACTTCTAATTGCATTAAGATGGGATTTAAGTTATTTCTTACAGTGATGCATTCCTGAGCTTCCACTACCTATGCGAGTGTCCCCTAATCTCTCTAACACAAATAACAGAAAGCTTTTACTTTGCATTGTCGGGAAAAACTACATACAGCAGCACTGCCATCTTCTGCTTGCTTGTTTTCATGCATGCAAATACAAGGTTTATACTGCAAAGCAACGATGGGGAAGGTGCATTTTTCTACCAGTAGGTATCTGAGGCAATAACATTTTCTAATACTCAGGGATAACGTATGTCTGGAGTTCCACAGATGGGGGTTTTCACATATGAACTTTTTCTGGGCATAGAAAAGGAACTCAGACATTTGTCCAAGATTTCTGATACATCACATCCCAGCCAGAGCAATAGCTCCCAAGTCCCAGGCAAATGTGTCCATTTGTGTATGCGCGCTGTCCCCAAGGAATATATGATACCTGTTAAATGTGCTCTGCAGAGTCCCTCTGTACACAGAGGTACACATTTGAACAGATCTAACGTATTGCTTGTGGTCTGCACAAGTCCAGCAAGTCCAAAGCAGGAATGGTCCATATGCATAGGACTAATTCAGTGCAGTTGGGGTGTATGTGATCATATGCAAACATTTGTGTGGTCCACATGCAGTAGGTCCATCAGGCCCCAGATTTATCACATACGCTCTTGGTCTGGTTTCCCAGATGTGCTGTACATCAGCACATAGGCAAGATAGAAAGCTGGAAGCCCTGCTTTGGATACTTTCTTTAAAAATGTGAAGGCACAGTAAATTATATTTTTCTGAACTGAAGTTGCCAGCCAAAAACACACTAAGCCTGTATGGCACCAGGGATCCCTCGCAAGTCAAGGAAGCAGCTCTATATAAGTTTGCCATACGGTACTAGACGATGCATTGTTGGATAGAGCTTTCAGCATTAAGCATTAGTTATGAGTTAGATTGTATCAGAAAAATCGAAAAGGGAGAGAATTTCACTGTGTGACTTTATCCCGCTGGGACGTGTCCTTGGGGTTTTTCAACCTGTGGAGGCACAGAGTGACACTGGCAATTGTGAGCCCCCTCTTCCACACAGTAATGTATGAAATGACTTCCAGCAAGTGAACAAGTCTTAGTTGTTTTTTCTGCTTAGAATATTGTGTTAGATATCCCAGTCTCTGCTTTACTCAAGACTTTGATAGACTGCGTTGTGCTGATAACTCATTTTTAATCTTTCCCTGATAGCAACTCTAATAATCCTGATGCATGCAGAGGGGTGTCTATCTTTATGAAAGCACGAGACCATAAAGGAGGTGAGCAGGTGTATTCCCAGAGTACAGTAACATCAATGTATCATCGGGGTTTTGTTCATCATTATTTGGGAGAGGACAGTTGATGCTTCTGAGAATATTCATATGCATGACCATCCCTGGTGCAGCCAGTCGTGTGCGTGCTGCCCTGTCTGCTGGGCCGATGTATTACGGACCCAACAGACCGCACCTGGTCCAGTACTAACATCACCAGACTTGATCAAGCATTGCTAACTGCAGACTCAGCTTGTTGCCACTGCTGTTGTGAGTTCAACCCAGCCATGTCCATCCCAGAAATGGCGATGTGCTGGGCTCAGAAATGCCAAAAGCCAACATGCTTTTGCTTCTGGTTTGGGATAAACCTTTTAAGAGCCTAGGACAGAGGTTTCGACTAGACTGTTCTTGAACCTGGAAAGCTTCCCAACTGGAATTTGCTGTGAGTCATACAGGATGATCCAATTGCTCTTGGTTACTTGAGATCCTTTCTTGGACACAGTCACAGTCAATACACAGAGGACAGACAATTCCACCCAAAGCAACAAAATCTGGAACGATGGGTAAGGCACGTAACACCAAAAGTGAATTCGGATTGCCTGAAAGAGATTTTCCCTTTCCATAGAAGCACAAAGTGGCATTATTCTCATTCTTCTCTCTCTTGGACCCATATTTATGGTTAAATTAAGAACTAATGAAGACATTAGCAGGTACTGAAGAATAGTTTGTGTTGTTTACTATCCCAGACCTTGGGGGGGTGGGGGTGCGGTGGAAAAAGGCAAAAAAAGTTACTATAAATCCATTTTGTCAGTGAGATCTCAGTTCACGCTCAGCTGCCTGTTTTGCAGGATTTAAGCTGGTGGCATAAGAACCTTGAAATAAATCTCTTAGCTACGATTAGAGATGAAAGAGAGATTAGGACGGGCAGGGGAGTTGAAGTTTTTTCCATCTCCATTGGCGAGTCAGTGTAAAGACAGAAGAACTACACAGACATCAAGAAATCAGCATTTCAGTCTTCCTGAGGATGCCTGATCCAGGTGTTTTCTCCCCTGTACTCAGCACATCATCAGTTTCGAGATCCTGTTCAGTCCTCTGAAGCAGGTTAGTGGTTTCTTTTACACTAAGCCCCAGGTAGGAATGTGTGTTTAGCTAAAATGGCAGATTTTAGTGACATTGGTAAGATAAGATGCGGATTGTTTATGACAAAATTGCAAGCCAAATTTCTTTGGACAATTTGCATCTAATAAGTAAATGTTATAAACAAATGAATAGCTGTGCTATGTCTGTATGTAGTTAGGGGGAAATGATAGCAAAGGAACAGGTGGGAGGCACCTTGGACGCAAAAAGCTAACGTCTGCTGATGGAAGCTGTGTTTGAAGTGAGGTAGACAAAGAAAGCTTGAGAACAGCACCGATAATATGGGAGAGATTTCCACATTTATTTGGCTTCTTCTGTTGAAAGAAATATTTCTCCCTTTCTAGAATAAAATCCAGCTTGCTGTCCCATAGCAGGGTCAAAAATGTCTGTGTGTATGTGCTTCAGAACTCTGAAGTGGCTCGTGTGCGAGGGTGAGGTGTGTTTCTAAGCACTTTGATAAAGGCGTTAGTCCCACTGAACTACGAGGAGTGATTGTGGTTTTACAGTAGCCCACTGCCAAAATAGAACTTGGAGAAGCACAGATACATCCTGCAGAGCAAGACAATGACACTTTTAGCTCATAACTGCTCTTCAGGTCTTTCAGCTGGGAGAACTTTGTTCATAGTGCTCAAAAAATGCTACTACGCAGCAGTATGTGTGTTGCAATACATCTTATGCTAATAAATATATTCAATACGTCATTGAATGGTTAGGGAAAGAATAGCGTTATAGTGTAGCTACAAAATGCATTATGATGGGAAAAGAGTCTTCTCATTATGCTGGGAAGAGAGTCTTCTCATTATCCAAAATAAATGCAGTAAACTGTTAGCATAGGAAAAAATAACCCCAAGAGAAATACCCATGGAGAAACTGGGAACACGGGAACAGAGTAGGTAGGTGGTTCTTCTATCCCAGATTTGATGAACTCAGAGTTTCACAAGAAGCACAGCTGTCCCAAAGATCCTTTGTGCAATCGCAGGAATATCAGTGATAGCCAGGGTCAGTCGATGAGTGGTCACTGCACTCCAACAACCAGTCATTCCGCCCCTTTCCTCTGGCAGTATGGCTCATACCAAACGGCCCATCTTACACCCCCAGAGGACTGTGATGTGCGTATCTGTTAGGTGACTGTGAGTATGCCGTGAAATCGGGTCTTACAACAATTCTAAAATTGCACCAAGGAAGTTGGAAATAACATATGAGAATGACTGGAGGGAAGGACTTACTAGGAGAGTTGCTCTTACCCATACATTTTGCCCTTTTTTAACATTAGGCATCTGAAAATGAGGGCGGAAGCTACACCAGATTGAATACATCCCCACTTAGAGAATTCAGCTGCAAATTCCTTTATGGCTAGAATATGACAGAAAGCCTCAAATTTACATCTTCCAAAATCAACAAAGCCTCTTGAGTAGATGAATTGTAAGTAAAAGCAGAACTGTTTACAACTTTTGTTCAAATGTTAAAGCAAAAGAAGTTTGGCCAGCGTGGTGTTCTCAGCGACACTGTAACTGTATGTGTGCCTAACAACGCAGAGGCGTTTTGCAGATACATACACGTAGTTCACAGAAATTCATATATGCTGGACACGGAGCGTGAACTGTGTATCAGCAGCTAGGAATTTTCACAACAGATTCTCTCTATTGTAAGCTCTGAGTTCTGAGTATCGGGGACAAATAAACCTATTTGGAGCAGCCATCGACAGCTATTTAAGTTCAAGTCATGAACTGCTTAACTGGTGAAGCAATCAAAGACACTGTCTCTGGGCTTATCGGACAGGCTGTCCGCTGAATTCCTACGGAGGCTTAATTCTGTGCCAGCAGAGCATGATCTTTTTAAATGAGGTCTGAAAGACACCGTAGAAGAATGGTGTGCAGAAGGTGGTGTCATTTTATCAATTACTGCTCTCTGGACTTACGTGTACAGATGTGTCTATCAATAATCAGTATTTCATCATGATAATTGATATGATTATCAGAACATGATCACAATCAATATACATCCAGAACTGATAATCAGCCTTGAAAATCATTAAAATTAGGGTCCTGTTTTTAAAGTAAACCAGTAAGGAAAAATACTGTGCATTTTGCGCACTATTCTGTGTATTGTCCAAAAGATATACAGAGATGAATAGTTTGGAGGGGAATTAGTTTCCTCAGTAAATGCAGGAGAAAATAAATGCAACACGAATTAATAAGATCTCACAGACATTAATATCTTTTAATATCCAAATGCATGAAGATCTCTAACCATATCCTAGTATGAATGCAATAACCTATTCCTCGCCTGTACGAGTAGAATTAATTCCTCCCAATGTACACACATGAGGATGCTGAGACACCATTACCTTTTTGAACTGTAGTGGACAACAAAGCTTCATTGCAGTTGCGGATGCTTTAGTGGGTAAGTGTAGCCCTACTTTTGTACAGCTTGTCTGCAGGTGGTTTTCATGCTGGTGTAGCTGATACCAGTTTTATTCAGATGAAGTTAAGTAGCAGAGTCCAGGAGCTTAAAAAAAAATATTATTCAAGAATAATGCTGCTTATACTCCTCTGTTTGCCCAAATTTACAGGATTATATTTTACCATTTATAAGTGCCATTTTATTAGTGGAATTAGATGACCTTACCATCACATGTATAGTTGTATAGCATAAAATCACTCCAGTGAAAATTACTGAATTAGTAGAAGACCACGCTGAGAGCGGGTTTTCTGAGAAGAAAAGAAAGAAGGAAAGAAAGAAGAACTCCATGTATCTTGCTTGTGTTGAGGAAAGGCAATCGCAAAGCATCGGAAGCACTGAAGAAGGGTAAAAGTTCCTGGTTTGATCCTGAGGTACTGCAGCACTGTTCTACACCCGCATCACGTACACCGCAAACACATTGTCTCCAGCTCTAACAGGTTTTAGATCTCGGATGTTAGTAGCTGCTTTCTGCCTGTGATTGTGATATAACTGGGGAGGTGCAAAGGAGAAGTTATTAGTAGCGTTGAAGAGAAGGAAGGTTAAAAGTGCTTGGAAAGATGTCGTCTTTTCTTAGATCCACTACTAGCTGGGGAAAAGAAGACAGACCTTGAAACACAAGTCCTCCTTCAGCTGTGAAACTCCGAGATATCAGAATTGAAACTTGGGGTGGAGGGAGTCTCTCATTATTTTTTATGCCCATCATTGTCATCTTTAGAGAGAGAGAAAAAAAAAAGTCTGTAGATCTCATGGGAAAGTTATTAAAGTACTGTTAATAACACGAGTAGGTGTATCAAAATCAAGCTAATAAAATATAAAAGATGTAAATTACTAAACACATGAGTCGTTTCCTGCCATTTTTCAAATGGTTCCCCTTCAAAAAAATATTGTGGTGTCCCTTGGGCTGCAGAGTCTTCTTCAGCTGGGAGAACTGAAGACGTTCCAATGGGGTGGAAGAAGTCAAGGTTATTGCAGAAAGTGCAATGAGAAATGAAGTTCAGGATTCTGACTAGAATAGGGGGGACTTGGAAAGAAAACCAGTCTACAGGAGGTAGGAGGGTTGGAATAAGGTGTGATTGTCACAGTTCTCAGGACAAAGGGAATGAAGAAGCAGCTTTAGCTGCTGGAGCAGTAACAGTGATTCCCTAAGGATTAAATAGGCCTTACTTAATACATCATACTATTTGAAAAACTGTTTTTTAATAAAAACCATCAGAAAGAAAGGGTGAGCAATCAGGTGGAGAAAGAAACTGAGCATCTTAAACTGCTGATTTTTTTTGTAAGGTGTGAAGATGTTCTGCTTTTTTTGTAGGGTCCTATGTTACTTAACATAAAAATGGGAGTGCTTTTAAGCCAGATCAAGTGGAAAAAAAGCGTTGGAGGATAGTTTGCTTACCAGTAATATAGTCAGGTCATAGCACTTAATAAAATTTTATGGTATTTTTTAGAAAACCACCACAGTCATTGACAGTTTAACTATTTGTTGAATATTTTGTGTCTGTGGATAACCACAGTCAGTTTCCCTGGCAAGTTTTGCCAGAGTGGTCATATCTTAGTAGTATAAGTGTAGGAATAAACCTGCTTTTTGCTAGCAAAATCATGTTTTACTGCACATAATCAATGAAATGACTACAAATGCCCATAGGATACTGTGTTTCTCGTGCTATTTTCATGTTTTTTTCCATATGGAAAAAAGGTTCATGTGATTATGCTGCAGGTATCTGCTTGTTTGTCCTGCTTGTTCAACTTTTGAACGCAAATCTCACCATGACACAGTAATCTAAAAATTACAAATTCCTAGAATCATCAAGAAAATACAAGCAACAAGTAGAAGGGAAAGGCACCGTGAGTCTTCTGGAGGGAAAGACAGCAGACCAGCTTGCTTCTAGACATCAGAAAATCTGCACTGAAAATTGCTCTTGACAAAAATCCATGGGAAACCCGAGTTCTTTGGTTCTACTGTTCATTTGTTTTTAATTGCTCTAGTCGGCCCTTTGAATTTTTTTTTTTTAAGTGATTCACATTGTATGAAATTTAAGCAATAAATTTCACTGGGACATTCCCTTGGCATGAAGTTTCTGTACAGGAAGTTTTCTGTGGTCTCTATAAATACCTAGTCAAACAGACAGTAATCTCTCTCTCTCTTCTTCAGATTTCTGCTGCATGCCTTGGATACATGCTCCTAATCAGCTTAAGAGCTTTTCTTGACCTACGCTTCTTTTCGTAACGCTGATCTGACTATGGCTGTCCTCAAAGTAAAATTCACCAAAACGAAGAGGGACAAATTGGCTCAGATCTTATGGATCCTCAACTGGGTTTCTGTAGTGAGTGGGATCATTCTCTTCAGTCTTGGTCTCTTTCTGAAAATAGAGATCAAGAAGCGCAATGAAGTGATGGCAAAAGGGGACGTTAACTCTGTACCAAACATGCTGATCTCTGTAGGGGTCATAGCATGTATCATCAACTTTCTGGGTGGCAAAATCTGCTATGACTGCTCAGATGCCAACAAGTTCTCCCGATGGAAACTCGTTATGCTCCCATACATCGTATGTACCTTCTGCTTTACTTTCTGCATCCTGGTGGGTGCTCTCATGTGCTATACCATGAGGAACGAGCTAGAAGAGTCTCTCTATCTGGGCCTGAGGGATGCTATTAAGTTCTATAAGGACACGGACATACCTGGGCGGTGTTTCTTAAAGAAAACAGTGGACATGTTACAAATTGGATTCCAATGCTGTGGAAACAATGGCTTTAGAGACTGGTTTGAAATTCAGTGGGTATCTGCTCGTTATCTGAATATGGCTTCCAAGGAAGTTCTGGAGTAAGTATTTACTAGTCATAACAAAAAATTATGGGAGAATAATTCATTCAAGAAGGGAAGGTACATTCTAGTTTCTTCTGGACCTCTGTCTCAATCAAAAAACTGTAGAATGAACACATTACTCTTAAAATATGCTAACTACATGCACAGTCAGAAGTTGCCTTCTGCTAACTTTCTGGGGATGCTAACCAAAGCAAAGATTCATCTTTCCTTTTTAAATATGGTGAATTAGCTACCTCAAAATTCCAATTATAGTGAGATGATCACAGAAAAAAAAAGAGGATTGTACTATTAATACACTGCACAGTCAATCCTAAACACAAAGATCTTTCTCCTTCAAGATATTAGATTTTGCAAACCCAGGTTCCAATCTATATGTTTGTATGTGAGAAACTGCCAACCATGAACACTGCATTATAAAGGGGAAAAACCCTTGCAATTTGTTATTTCGAGGAGTTTTTTATTGGTGCTTCACATGATATAGCAATTGTGAAATTACATGCTCAAAAAGAAGAGTCTGGTAATTCTTACAGACAATAGAAAAGGCAACAATAAAAAAATTTTTTAAAGTAGACAATCCAATATGTAATAATTCTTCTAAAGCTGAAAAAGACCAGGGCAGCTATATATTAGTGGGGAAAACAAACACAAAAAGCTTGACTGGCATTTGTCAGCTGTTCTGGTTTGTGGAACTCAAAAATCAGTGACAGTAAAGCCAGAGAAAGGGAGAGCAACCATCTTATCGTCACAGAATTTGAAACCTGAAACTGCCATCACAGCAGAGCACACGTACAGAGCTGCCAATATACCAGAGGACAGGACCTCGGAGAATAGGAACAAGAGGGCGTCCACATGCATAAGGCAGTTGGCTGTGGAAATAAAGCAAGGTTTAGAGCAAGCGTTCTTGAGAGAGAAGGTGGAAAGCAACAGTGACATAAAGCAGACTGACCCAAGGGGTGTTTTAAGTCCTGGTTCTACACTGAAGAGTGACATGATAACAAAGATGGCCCACAGGAACTTAAGAGTAGTATCTTATTGTGAGGGCAGAAGTAAAATACACTGACTTTTATTTTTGGGAGACATGCATAGAGTAATGTTTTACCCAGGGTTTTAGATAAACGCTGTTTTCTTCTGCTCTGCTATTATTTTGAAAACACGTTGTCAGTTAATTTTTGTCCCATGTAGGCAGAAGATGCCAGTGAAATGTGTGAGGGAAGTAAATACATTGCAGGGTTTCTTTTACTGTATATAAATCTGGTAATTCCACTTTGATTGCTAGAATCCAAGTTGGTGCTGTATAACCCAATCATAGTATGATCTCCAAAAATCTGGTAGAGAAACACCTGATATGAAGTCGTTGGGAGCAAAGTCCAGCTGGTAATGTTCAGAAAGGATAGAGGAGGCACCAAATAATTTTCTTGGTTTCATCTTGAACTGTGTGTCTATTAGTACTTGGTAGATTAAGGGGCAAAGCAGGTCAGGACTGACATACTGTCAGCTCATGTGTAACCTCTGCAAACCTGAACTTTTCACCTTCCTTCATAATGCTGTTCCCTCCCCTCTCTGCTATGTGTCCATTGCTCTATGTCCACAATGTGACAAGAACACGAGAGAAGCAATGGCAACTGTAGGAGGGTGAGGCAGGTTACGGTGGTACAATTCTGTTATTGCTTTGGTTGGGGAAATAGAATCTTTTCATAGTCTCAAAAGCAAACTTTGTCTTACAATACCGTAACAACTTTGAATCGCAACAACAAATAGCAGTGAATGTCTCACTCCCTTACTGAGGTCTTCCCTTCTAACAGCATCAAGATAAGTCTTTATTTTCTTTAATTTGCCACTAGTAGAGGAAACACGATGGCAGAGGGACATAACCCAAGTCTGGAAACTGCTGTTGTTGGCAGTAGAAAGAACATTTCTCTTTATAACGTGTGGGAGGAAGAGAAAGTATGGTTAAACTGAGGCTTGGGATCGAAGGAAAAGCTTAAGACCTAGTTTAAAAGATTGTATTTTAACCGTTATAGATGCTGTACTCTATTTGGGTCACATCACTGAAATACAGAGGGCATTTTGCTGGCCCAGGTAAAAGCTTCCCTTTCACAGTGTGCCAGCCTTCCTCTTCTCCCTCTGTGAGGTTTTCCTCCTCCTGCATTTGAGCCTTCCGTTTTGTACCTCTCTGGCTCCCTTCCTTGCTTCCGTCCCAGTGAGTGGTTTAGCCTATGCCCGTTACACTGCTTGCACACTTAAGTCCGGTTTCATTGGATAATTTGGGTTCTTTTGCATTAGTTTCATTCTGTTGCCATTACCAGGAACATGATGGCCACAAACGGAAGAGCTGGACTTTAAAATGGAGAGGAGTTCATGCCTGACCCACTCATAGGTGGAAACGGCAGATGAACTTCCTGACTTACTTGGAAAGATCTTTGAGGAAGATATTTTTGACAGAATGTTAAACAAAACACCACCACCACTCCCAAAAAGAAGGAAAAAACCCCACAAAAACCAGGAAGGAGGTTGTATTTAGCAGGCCCACAGCAATAAAATGAAGGTAATTATTCTGCCACTAGCACAGCCACAAATACCGAGCTTCCTAGCAGCCTCTGGTTCTTTTGAAGGACACATGCAGTCCCAAAATGCTGGAAGAACACTGGACCGTAGAGTTCCTGCTTATTCTGTTCACCTGATGAGCTTCTTGTGATTACTTCCATCCCTTTAATTTAGATCATCTGTAGTGGAACAGGCAAATATGATTTGTAAACTTTAATAGATAAGTTTTGGAAAATATTAAAAATTCTATTATTAGCAAATGGTGAAATCTGGAGATCTAAGAGAAATTTGTCTTTCATGTATTCTGGCTCCCTAACAAAGGCTAAAGGGCATGAGCTTCATTAAAACAGACCACGGTTCTCACACGTGCGGCTGTCTCAGGAAATAAGCTTTTTGCAATGAGCATAAAACCAGATACACGCTTAGAGGCTACTTCCCCAAAGTGAGAGGGCATCTCTCAGCACCTCATATACTCTCCAATTCCTGGAAAATCTATTTCTCTGAAGAGTGTGCTTGGAAACAGAAGTCCTCACAAGGACACACTAGCTAAGGAGTGGTAATACAAGGGAAATGGATCACGGTCAAGGATTCATTTAACTGTTCCAGAAACTCTTGATTAATCTAAGACTCTGTTCTCTTTCCATCCTGTGATTTTTTTTTTCCCTCTTTATCTTCCTCCTTTTCCCACTTGTTTTTCTCCTGATCTTATAGGGGAGGGAAAGGAATAATTTTCAGCAATAAATATGAACAGTTTCAAAGTTACAAAAAAGCATAATAAAAAGAAGTAGAAACTCCCTCGTGAGTTAGTCTCAAAACGTGCTGAAATAGCCATTGCACATGGGTACAATGATGAAATGCCAGCCCACAATTTCCAGTGGTTCCTATGGTATGCAAAGTTGTTCTTGTATTAGGTTCTCTCTTAAGGGATGCTTGTGTTGAAAATCAATCCAGAACTAGTGAAACATGGATTTCTAGAGCCATAACTTCCATTAGAGTTCCACCAAGATAAACCAGTTCAGAAATTCTCTTTAGTATTTTCAGTGAAAAGATACCTAAAAAGGCAACATCTTCAGGAACACTGAACCCAGATCTTGCACACACAGTACCACGGACCATGTGAGACACTATGCTGATACCACACTTAAGAAATACAGCAAATGAAAATTAGTTTTTCCTGCAGTAAGCAACTTTTCCAGTTGGAAATATATTCCCAGTTTCCTTGTGTAACATTGGACTGGCCTACATCTCAGCAGACTTGCACTACATCCTTTTGTAAAAATCACAGACACTATTGGTGGCTGCTACCAGCTCTGTAATGCCCAAACTTTCTATCATGTTGCAGCCGTCTAAAGAGCAATGTGGATGGAAAGTTCCTGGTGGATGGAGTACCCTTCAGCTGCTGCAACCCAAGCTCCCCGCGGCCCTGTATCCAGTACCAGCTGACAAACAACAGCGCTCACTACAACTACGATTTTCTGACAGAGGAGCTCAATATCTGGATGAAGGGGTGCAGAGAGGCGCTGCTGGATTACTACACCGCTATTATGAGATCCATTGGTATTGCAGCATTGCTTATTTGGTTGTTTGAGGTAAGTCTCATAAAAACGGTCTGGGTCAGATTAATGAGCTTTCCTGCTCTCTAGGACAGGGAACAATTACAGGGTAACATAGGAGAAGCACCTCAGTACCTAACAGAAGTCCACAAGTGTTGCAGGGCTTCCTTTAGTACAGCCAACTTTCTCAAAGTCCCCAGAGCAGGAGCAAATCTCATTGACGATAGGAACTATTAGACATGATCGAAGTAATTCTGTATATTTACAGAGCTGTTTCAACAGACTATGGCATATTCTCTTCCCTGAAGCATTTATGGATCAGATACAGGATGATACATGCAGACACCACTGCAAGGAAATTAGGTGAGAAGGTCTGAGGATTGGTTTAAGTCAGTTTGAAGAAAGAATATATGAAATGCGAGCAGGCTTTTGGCTGAATCCTTCAATTTTATGTATAGTAAAATTAAGCTGAAGTAGGAATATCTCAAAGCCTCCTTTCTACATTGCACAGCTTTACAATACAGTCTACTTGCAAACAGGGCATACCTTTTAGATGTAGCTTAGGCTGTTTATTATGCAATCAAAATAGGCATGTGACAGGCACACGCACCTGCAAAGACGCAGTCCTTCTGCTGTCAACTGTAAAGAAAGTTATCTGGATGTTATCAGCCACAGGTAAAGGACCCCCCAACGGCATAGGCTAAAGTAGAGTTTTCTTCCCTTTTTAGTAAGTTTTAGTTTTCTGATTATTGCTCTATTGCACAAATATTAGCGCTATAATTAAAAAAGTTTGCGACAGTCCTCAAGCTGTGCTACATGGGGTGGTGGTGATGGAAACAACAGGCCTTTGGCAGCACATGAAAAAGCTGTGAGCTGGCTCTCTGTGCTCCCTTAAATACCAACAAGCTGGGCATGCCGATCTCAATTCCAACAGAAAGAACTATGAAAGTGGAGCTTTTTCCTACACTTATACTGGAGCCTCTACTATAGGCCATCTTTCTTAATCGTAATGCATTGGCATGTAGGACATATATGGCTTACAAACAAATGATTAAACTCCTTAGAGGAAATACCAACTTAATCAAGGTCAGTGGAAAAAAATCCACTGAAATTAACAGACTACAATTTAGGGTTGTTTTTTTTTTGCCCCAGAGACTGATGGTTCCATTAATTGATCATCCATTCTACATCAGTTAGTTGTAGTCTCCGATGCTGCAGTGTTCCTGAGTAATTCTAGGTATTTATGTGCTAATAACATGCATGTGGGAATGCTACCTGAAGAATGGAGAGAGAATCCATCAATCTCTCCCTGGTATTTTTCTTTCTAAAAAATGTAATTAATTGGCAGATTGGTTAGATATATTGCTTGGATAAAGGGTTTGCGGCTTTACTCAGTATTAATTATTAGGCCTGTAAATACCTACGTCAGAAAGCTAAGTTAGTGGTAGGGTTGAGGCTGTAATTTAAACTTTGTTTAATGATTGTTTCTTACAGCTCTCTGTGCTTATTGGTGTCCGGTACCTACAAACCGCAATGAAGAATGTCCTTCTGCTAGGAGATTTGGAGGGTGAATCAGATGGCTGGTTATTAGAAAACAGCTTTGTGGAAACTGCCAAATACAACATCAATATCATTAAGACCCTTGGCAAAGCCAACCAGATCTCCACTGTCTCAGGCATGAACGACCCCAACATTGATGTTCAAAACACAAACTGTAGCAAAACCACAACAAAATCTATCCCAGCAGCTAGCTAGACAAGGCTTCAAAGAAATGACATCACAAATGTAGCTTTGACTTATTACAGTCTTACAGTTACCAGACTTTTCACTGGTGAGGAGAGAAAAAGGTAGGAAAACTAATAAGACCATAGAACAAACCACGGACTGGTGACAGCTCCAAAAATACTGATACTTTTTTGGCTGGATGTGTTTTTACTCATTCTTGTGAAATCCGTTTTCAACACTGCACAAAGCAAACTTCTGGAATTTTCTCCACTTTCTCTTCCTTGCTTATATACCTCTGTCATGGTCTGAATATGTCAGAATAATCATCATGCACAAGAAAACATTCCAGATAGTACGGGTTTACATCTACTAACACATTGGTCTGCTACATACCAACAAAGTTTGTCATTACTGTCACTACACTTACAGAAATCCCAGCAGCAGGGAAATCCCAAGAGAAATCATTACACTGGATAAAAAGATGCTTTAAAAGACAGAAACGGTGAAATTAAAACTCTCTTAGTCCAAGTTAGAATAGGGGAAATTTTAGCCCAATTACACACATATTGCACCCCTTCTAAAAGAACTTAGCAGCCAGGTGAAATTGAGTTGAAGGCAAGGAAAGTTAGCATAGTGTATTTCACTTTTTTCCCCCCAAAATAGTCTGAAGTATCTCTTCATTTTTCCCCCTCCATAGTTCAGAAAAAGCCAGCTGCCGTAGCTCCCTGAAAGTCAATTGCCACTGCGAAAGGAGTTCTCTGCTCAAGAAAACTAAGTGAGAGCTCATGCAAAAGTTTAAAAACAAGCAGATACCGCCCATAAAACACACACAGATGATCCTAGAAGTTTAAAAGCTCCTAATTTCAAAAGTACTTACACAGATCCAGGGGCTGGAAGGTAAGGGATTATCTGGAACCAATGAAGGCAAAAACAGCCTGACAGATCTCACCTCACGTTCCTAATATGGTGCTCAGGAACTTTGTCAATGCATGGAGTGAAAGCCTTCTAGATCCAAGACACTTGTATTTACAGGATGCCCTATGACTGTAATTCACCATTAACAGTAAGCAGGAAAAACCATACTGATACAGAAATGAAAACACTAAAATATTTTACATGGTACTGTTGCGAATATTACATTGTTTGAATATAACTTTGGACAGCTTGGGCATTCTTTGTGTATTACCAAGTAAAAGAAATTATATCAACTGGGGATATTCAAAGCAGAACTACTCCTGCTTTTGAAATTGTGCAAAAGCAACAGTAAAAATTCCTTTACCTGGCTAAACAATGCTGTTTTCTGTAACACTAGAATAAGCAAGAATTATAGTGTAAGATTATATTGTAAATAAAGTGTGTGATGTAAAAGTCTGTACTCTATTTCAAGCAGGCTATATGCACGATCATAATTTCCAATGCAATTGCTTCACTGCTTATAATTGTAGACCTATACTGAAGTATGTTAAAAATAAAACCGGACAGATGGTGCCTGTCTGCAATAGTAGCCTGTAGCAGGTGTTTTGCGAAAGGTATGGAAGAGGCGAGACCATTTAGAAAATCGTTCTTTCCCTGACAAAGCCTCCTAAATTCCAGGAAACAGCAATTTGGGGCTTGGTACGACAAAGAGGGTATTTGTATCACTATGTTTTAATAAGTCCCATTGGACTTTTTTTGTATGAATTTGCGTAGTATTTTTTAAACCCATTCATGTTTTTGATATCCAAAACACAACGAGCTTCAGATTTTAGTTTCTCACAATTCAGTTCTGCATCATATGAAAAACTGCTTCTCTGTTGACTCCCTGACAACTTAATCAGGTATCCCCTAATTCACGCTATGAAATGTAGCTGATGCTCCTTCCTTATTTATTCCCTCCATGTCATTCCTGACTTTACAATCCTCTGTTATAATCTCTCTTGGTCCTATCTTTCCCAGTTGAAGAAGTTGCTATTTAACCTTTTCTACTATGGAAGTTGTTTCACATTTTTGCTACTGTTCATCACTATTCTCCATTTATTATTTTTAAATGCATAGAGCTGAAGACATCATGAACTAAATAGGTTTTCTGTCCTTTTCTTTTCCTAAGAAATCCTGTCATTGCTTGCCCTTTTGACTGTTTCTGAACATTAAGGTAACATCTTCACATAACTATCCATAAAAGTACTAAGAAAATCTTTTATATCAGTCTGAGGGTGCTGGTCAACAGCAGGCTCAATATGAGGCAGCAGTGTGTCCTGGCAGCCAAGAGGGCATCAACCAGCATGAACAGCCAGTCAAGAGAGGTGATTATCCCGCTGTGTTTGGTGTTGGTGCAGCCTCACCTCGAGTTCTGTGTGCAAGTTCGGGGCCACACAATTTAAGAAGGATGCGAAGGTCCTTCAATGCGTCCAGAGGAGAGCAACAAAGTTGGTGAAAGGGCTGTAAAGAATGTCCTCTGAGGACCAGCTAAGGACTTTAGGTTTGTCTAACTTGGAGAACAGGAGGCTGAGGGGCAACCTCATTGCTCTCCACAGCTTCCTGAGAAGGGACAGTGGAGAGAAAGGTGCTGAGCTCTTCTCCCTGGTATTCAGTGACAGGACATATGGGAATGGTTCAGAGCTGCCCCAGGGGAGGTTTAGGCTGGACATTAGGAAGCATTTCTTTACCGAGAGGGTGGTCAAACACTGCAACAGCCTTCCTAGAGAGGTGTTCGATGTGCCAAGCCTGTCAGTGTTTAAGAAGCATTTTGACAATGCCCTTCACAACATACTGACTTCTGGTCAGCCTTGAATTGGTCAGGCAGTTGGACTAGATGTCTACTCTATTGCAAGATGTTAGTTTTTGCATAGCTACATTAATTTTCATTTACCAAAACTGAATCTTCTGTTATTATCCAGCCACTAAGTTTCACAACAGCCTCCTGAAAACCTTATGGAATATCTCTGTATCATTGGTAGAATTTGCAATTTTAAAATTTCCTTTTTCAGATAACCTCTGAAAATGCTGAAAAAAACCAGATTTCTGTGGATCTCTGTTGTTAAGCTTCTTCCATTATGAAAATCCACCATTTATTCTTTGATGCTGAACCAGATCTTTTTATCTCATGACAGCTTCTTCTATTCTGTGAGTTAGTTGGAGGACACTATTAAAAGTTTTTTGAAATCTACATTATTACTGACTGGTTCAACATCCTCAACATACTTATTAACTCCTTCAGAGAATTAGATTTGTAAGATGAGACTTCCCTTTACACGAACTATGTTAACTCTTCCCTTTGTATAGCATTTACCTACGTGTCTACTTCTATTCTTCATTTCTATCACTTTGTCTGGTGTGGAATTAAACTTAACTGGCACATAATTCCTTCAACCATTCCTGAGAGCCAAAAATTTTACTTCTGCATCACAGTCTGTTTTGGTGGTGGTGGTGCAGAACACTGAGCACAATAGTGTCCTGAGCCTTACCAGCAGCACTAAAATTAGCCGATACATATCTGAAAAGAATGAAAACAGAAAGTTATTGTACCTTGAGAGATCAAGGAGAAAGACAGTCATGTACTGCAAATTAACATGATTTTTAAAAACTGAAGGTGTTTTTTTCTGTATGCTAAGTGCTACATGGGTCAGTCAATAGTAATCACTTCAACACAATTTTAGTCCTTCCACACTTGGAAAAAGAGTTCTAGATTGCTCAATAACCAAAAGGTGTTAAGATAATCAGAAATAACTTATAGAAGAATAGAACTATTTCTGTAGATTTGTTTCATTAGGAAAAAATGAATCAAAATGACTAAAAATATGCAAATTTAAAAAATAAAATATTTTTAAAAATAAAAAAGTGAGGAATGTTTCAGCGTGGTGAAGATGATTGTAAAACTGAAAATAAGAGCTTTTTTTTTTTAAAAGAAGGAAATCTTATTCTGCATTTTAGGAAACATTTCCTAATGACAAAATGCATCTAACTGCAGAAGCAAACAAAACCTGCCATTTTGCACCATTTAAAAATCTCTCTAGGTCAACTCTTTAGCTTGCAGAATTTTAAGAGCTGTGAGCTTACTCTCGATAACCCTCTAGTCAAGGTCCCTGTACGACAGATTTGTCAAGAATCTGCTCTGAAAAATAGATTTGGAAGGATGAGTGAACTAAAATGATCAGCCAGCCTGAGCGTCTCTGTAAAGACACGGACATTTCATGCAGTAGCTGCTGCAATACGTTAGCACGAAGAGCAGGGGGACAGCTGTCCGGCTACACGTTCTCCCTGGCCCCATGCAGGTCATTTACTTTCATATGAGGAGAACACATTTTTCCATAAAAGACTAGTTAATATTTGGCAAGTTAAGCTTGTCTCTTGGCCAACTGCCAAAAGCTGCAGCAGCGGCTAGCGATGTGACCACTTGTGAATTTAACTGAGCGTAAGTCATTGTCTTGAGTATTACTAGTAATTACTTAGTCATTAGATTGTTCATTTCTATCCTGGATAGGCATCCAGATCCCCATCGACATAGATACATTACAAAAAGATGACATCCCATTTTACAGTAATCAGAATAAAATTTACTTTTTGGAAATAAGTGCTTTCTTCTTTGCTTTATACGTACTAGTTTCCTCAGACAGTGGAAGGACATCCTACATATCTAGCTTGCTTTACAGCACCTGTCACAATAGTTTGGGTTTCCTGGAGCATTTAATATTTCAGCCACTGGATCAAGAAAACAAACTCAGGTAGCAGCACAGTCTCCATCTTTAATTCTCCGTAATTTATAAAGACAAAGATGGTATTAGCAAGCCAAGCCTTTAAGCTGGAGCATCTGCTCAGGCACAGAAATAAATACGACTTGGGGCACACTTGTTATCCTATTGGTTATTAATGCTTAATCCAGTCAGAATTAATAACAACACGTTTTTGCTATGGCAACTTCCAGAGTAAGGAGCTCACCTATGCCTAAAATTATCTTCTTTATGAAGTTCTTCATTTAAAAAAATGGAAACATTTTAATATTCAGTTTCTGGAGAAGGCATTATGACAGTTCCTGCAGAAATTGCAATTACAAAGCTCTTCCTTCAAAGCTTTCTGATAACTGAACAATATTTGCTCTACATTGATGATAAAGAAAAAACAATTAATATGAAATACACAAATACAGCACATTAAAAGTATCATTTATATTTAGAAAGTGAACACAGCCCCATTTCCTTAGAAGCTCGAAAATTCCCTTCTGCAAACTGACTTTAAAATTGCATACACACAGTTCTCTACAATGCAAGATTAACGATATTTCAAATCTTACAAACCAGTTGGTACCCATGTGCTTTTATAGGTTTCCCATCTGTGGGAGCACTACAGGCTCTGTGTGAGATAACCTGTAGTTTAGCAAAGACCCATAAAGGTGTGAAGCTCATGGATCACAGTCGAGTCCTTACTCATGAGGAGACCATCACTTCAGTGGAGATCTTGTCCTGCTCCTGTATGTCAATTAACTGAGGCAGGCTGCCCCAAGGATGTTAATCAAATTGCTCAGTGAAGTTCCATGTAAGTCTGAATTGGGAAAATAAATATTCCTAGATGACCTGCAGTATCATGAGATTGAAATACACTGGTATTGCTGCTTTTACTAAAGGGCAGCATCATTCACAGAAAGAAAAGTGGCATGAAAGAAGATTGGAGGCTTTTTATCATCTAGCGTGGATTATTCCTTAGGCCGCCATGGAATGTTCAGGATAACCTTCAAGCAGAAAACTCTAGTACACTGGGATGACCGCTCTCCAGGCACCAGACGGTATCTCAATACTTGTACCCAGAGAAGTTAATTTTACATTTCAGGCACTATTAAGAGGAAGGAGACATAAGGTTCTGTGATCTGCTGAAAAAGACTAAGGACAGATCTTCACAAATATAGCAAGGACTTGAAAGGATCATCAAATCCACAGTCCCCACTATCTGCTTCACAACATTTCACTGAGGCTCATTCACTCAAGCATGAAACCTAGAAACCTTCTAAAATTAAGTCTGATGGCTTCCAAGTTATTTTAACAACCTGTAATTAAACAGCACGAAGTATACTCCTTTTTTTTTGCCACTGATCTCATGAACAATAGTCACACAGAAATAAAAAGAAAACTTGGGTCCAGTTTTAATGTTTCATGTTTAACTTTACACCTGATCTCCTCTTACGCACCATTACACAAATTAATGTATACAATCCCTTTCAATGTCAGATCACTCTCCTTCAACACACATTTCCTCTATACAGCTTCTCTTTCACGTACACTTTCAACCATACTGAAAGTCAGTTTAGAGAAATGTAGCTAGGATTAGAAATAACTGAGTTTGAGAGACTGGTACAGGAGTGGATTTTCATTATGATTTGTTTTCTGTAAAGCTCGTATTTAGCGTACCTGCAAAACATAGATAAAAATAAATAAAAGATTGTACTGCAACAATGAAACAACTTTCAGTTTTGAAAAATCTTTTAACCTATTGTCACGATCTTCAAAGAATCTAAGTAACAAACTTAAGATGTATAATGAATCTGACAGATGTTGTATAATAAATCTGACTAGTTTACAATTGAGATTATTCAAGGGTATTGTCTAGAAAATAAAGTGGACTTCAACCATAAAGCAAAGCATATGATGGTCAAAATACTTCTCTATATAATTTTGTACATCGCACCTTGAGATTCATACTATGCAAGAAATGGTGCTGGGGCTCTTTTCCTTCCCTGCTCCAAAATGAATGGGCTTCTTGTTCTAATGTTCTTCAGAACATTTTTGCTAGTATACTTGACCTACACCTTTATCTTTTTACCTTATCAGAAATTGGTTCTTAAAAAAACATCTGCTTTACTAAGAATAAGCATAGTAAGCACCACCATCAACACCCAAACTCTGTGAGCTTAACAGGGCCCAAAGCTACGACAAAGCAGCGAGAAAATGCCAACAGCCAACAGCTCGTAACATAAAAAGGGGCAAGAAGTACTGGCTGTTACTGTGTAAAATATTTCTGGCTGTTTGCTTAGCTCTGTAATAAAGCTTTTTTTTTTTAAATATATATCGCACAGTGCATTAGACCAACACCATGAACCTTCCCTTTCTAGAGGTTAAGTATGACAGACATTACAGCCAGATCTTCTTGGAGAAGCTACAAAACCAGAATGACTCAACTAATCAATTTAAGGATATCTAAATATTAAATTCTGTACTTAAGACTTCTTCTACAAATTGAGGTAGACCCTACAGGAATTTGCATCTGTAAAATACTAGGACAAGTTTCAAGTGGAATATTTCTTTAAATGAGAAAAAGTGTTCCACCACTACTAACTGGTACAATGGTGATACAGACTACAGGGATAACTGGTATTGTTTACCAACCATTCACTAACCCTTCCCCTTTTCCACACTGACAGATGCTGCTATAATGCCCTTGTAAAGTGAACGGTGAAGTGCCAAAGCACCTCCAAATAAAAGTTGAATAATATATGAGAAGTTACTTTATTTCCTTTCTTTAAATATACATATACAAGATATTTTATTTCAAGAGCACAAGAACATTATACAAGTTTCAAATTTACATTTTTGCAGTTAACGATACCGGTATGTGCATTACAAAATAACTTCTCTCAGCTTGGATGGAACAGAAATCAGTGGCATAAGCGTTTTGCGATCACTAAATTATGTATTATACTCACAGTGAACAAAACTGCATAGTAATTTATGAAATGAAAGATGACGACACTAATCAAGTGAATGATATGAGAGTCCATTTGCTAAATTAGTATGTGCAAACGTACAGAAAGATGCAACTTTCCTGTCCTGCTTCTTTAGCTACAAAGAGATTTCCGAAGCTTTAAATGGGAGCTCACCTGCTCAGACCAGCTCCTGTCCTTAGATACTACAGTTCAGACAGAAAACAAAATAAAGTGATGTCACTGCATATTTGATAATGGAATCTTTGAATCAGTGAAGTGCAAGGTAACTGAATGTTTCTGATAAATGAATAGGTAAATATCAGACAGAAACAGTAAGTGAATACAGTTTTGATATCAATGAGGCATACATTTGCTAATCTTCACACTTCTTACCAACAAAAATACTGGATTTTGATGACCTTAAATTGCCAGTGCATGCAAGCTTTCATGACAACTGTTCTTCTAAATTCAGTATGCATTTCGAATACATTTTAGAGAAGTCTAACAGAATTAATGTTTGTCTTTTAAAGAGTTTCATATTCAGGTTTAAGATCTGAAAGATTCAAAATAAGGAGAATGATTTTAACTGCAAGAAATAAAATACCTGAAAAATATACCAAAGCCAACTATTTATATCACCAGAGAAGGATTACAGCAAAAGTTATAAAAAAGTATCTGAAATCAGAAAAATATTTGAGTTCATTGGTATTCCATTTTTAGATGAGTTACGGTGCTGTTCAGTGCACTCATTCGTACTCTAAAAACTTTTAAAAAAACTCTAGAACAATGATATTTAAATCTAAATCATTTGTGGTTCTACTGTCTCTCATACAATCATTAGCAAAAGAAAAAGCCAAAAAGAAATCATATAAAAACAAGCTCTTAGACATTAATTTGAAAATATTCCTTTGCAAGCCTTATTAAAATGACACAAAAGAATCCAAATAGCAAAGGGGCGGGGAAATTTAGAGTACTGACAACTTCAAACTTTCACACAGAAATAGGATTTTCTGGGAAAGCATTTTTACCCATCACATTACAAATGCTCTCGTGTATATTGTGGTTGAAATCAAACATTTCAAACTGAAGCACAATCATGTAATTGAGATGGAGTTCATCATGTGCTATTAACTAGTGAAGGGCAAAGAGACAGAGTTAGCTACCTTAGCTTCCCTTTTTTGCTCTAACTGGCACTGAACCACAGAACATGCCCCCCAAAACACACGATTCCATTTATGCAGGCAAGGCTCCAAACAACAGTGACAGAGGATGAAGAGAGTGGAAAATTCCTCAGATATGAGAAAACTAAT
This sequence comes from Bucorvus abyssinicus, assembly GCA_009769605.1. Classification (NCBI taxonomy): domain Eukaryota; kingdom Metazoa; phylum Chordata; class Aves; order Bucerotiformes; family Bucorvidae; genus Bucorvus; species Bucorvus abyssinicus. The sequence continues at coordinate 16,832,478 of CM020042.1, read as the reverse complement.
TTCTGATTATAAAACTTGTTGCTTTGGGGCCTTGATTTTAGCCCAGTGATAGCTTTGAAGGTCTTCTACTTCGCTGAAGTCTCTGGCTGTTGTATAACTTGCAGAGCTACACTACAACTACCTAACAGTATTTTCACATTTGGTTCTTGGGGAAAATCTCAGAAGACAAACTGTAAAAGAGGTAAAACTAACCACAAGCTGGCCAAATGGCGTAGCTCTAGACCTCTTAGGATATAGAACATCAACAGAGGACAAATTCATTAGATAAAGTGCAGTTCTGGCAATGCAAAAAGCACAGACTTTATTTTTTGATGCAACAAGCAAGATGATAATTCCCCCATGCACTTTCTATCCCACACTTACCCTTTAAAGAGTTCATTAATGAAAACTCTTCCTTAAATCCCAGGATATACCTGAATGCAGGCTTTTTCTGTACAACTTACTGTTTGCTGTACCTGTTGCTACAGATTACTAAAGGCCTGGCACCACTTCCACTCCAATATTATGCCACAGATCTTGACTTAGTTAAAAGCTTCACTAAACTTGGGAAAAGAACCTAGGGAGAAAGTAAAGGAGACTTTTCTGTAGCAACAACATTTAGGTATATTCTCAAGGCATGGAAGAGACAGAAAGGTGTTATGTGCCCTGAAGCACAGCATTTGGGAAGCTGTCCTTGTCAAAACATCTGAAACAATGACAACTTCTCAAATAAGTGGAAATATTCTGGACCTGAATGTACAGTAATAATAATATAATGTAGCTTTCCTTTTTGGGACAGAAAAAAAAAAAAGACATGAGATTCTGGTTCAATGTATCAGTAATACAGCCAACCTAGAGAATACATCAATTGTGTCTGAACTACAGAATCCTTTTGAGAGTAGATTATTTACTGCAACTCTCCCTTCCTTTGCCAAAGCACTGCCAAAGGTAAGTTTTCACTAAATTCAAGAGACTCAGAGCAGTTGCCAGTTGAATCCAAAGAAGATCTGATTCGTTTCTTGGCTCCTGGCAATCTCCTCTATGATGCAGTGCTGCTGCCATAGCAGATGGAGTTTCCGGTAACGCTCTCGACATAAGTGCAGGGGATTGCCTCTTCTTCATAGAAGGAAAAAGGAGAATACCCAATATCAGAATAGCAACTGACAAATTGCTCCATTAATAGTCTAGCGTTAATACCCTTAATGACAGACAGAAAACCTTAAATACTTGTATGAACACCAATTCCAACAAGTCTACTGGAAATGAAAAAAATCCTACATTCGACAAGCAATGACTGCCATTTCCAAGATGACATTTCAGAAACGGCCATTGTTGCACATTTCTGATGAAAAGCATACAAAGTATTCTTGAGAAGAGTAAGAAAGTTTAACAGTACCAAAAAGGCATATTTTTCTGTTATGAGTGACCCATTCACAACTGGAAACTGTCATCAGGAATTTGAAGTTGAACCATTTCACCAGGCCAAGACACATATTACAGTGCTGTACATGCTAGCAGGAAGAACATGTTGTCTAATAAGTAGAAGAAAGAAAAGAGATACCAAAATGGAAATGTAGAAAGTAAGTCAGTCAAACATTTACTTACTTCAGACCTGGATCTGTTTCTCCATATTCATCCAAGTAGGGAGCAGGATATAAGCAGCCCCTGGTTTTACCTTCAATGAGGACAACTTTGCATTCCCTGATTCTTAAGAAAAAAATAGCTACATTTAAAATACAAGACAACTCCCAGCAGGTTCTTCACTCTTTGGTGAGCTGTTTTTTAAGTCAAAGCAAAGTTTCTTCATCTCAGACAAAAAGAATCAAGTGCTTTGACAGTGATGTGAATTTTGACCTTCAACTATTTCCCTTTACTCTTTCACACATTAAATTGTGGCTAGCTACTTACTTGAGAAACATACAGACTCCAGCTCCACATTGAAGAGCGTGAGAAGTACAGGCTCCCAACTCCTCCCCATTCACCAGTTCCTGACAGCAAGTATTCTGGGAACACAACATAGCCCCACAGAATAAACACAATACTGGATGTTTTTGTTCATCATCAGAAGAACGTGGGCATCTAGAAGAAGTGTAACAAGAACATTACTGCAGGAATTAAAACTTGAAAAGTTAAATATGGATAATGTTCCTTAAAAACAACAAAAATCCCCCCCCCAAAACCCCATCCCACAAACAAACAAAAACCTAAGACATACGCTATTGTAATCATATTTCACATATCTGCCTCATTTGGCTATGTTTTTACATTGCTTGAACTGTTTCATCTGGAATACACCCACTTCAAGCAGGATGTTCGTCTAGGTGATCTGCTGATGTCCCTTCTAACCTGAATTATCATATGATTCACTCTTCCTGACATAAAACAGTGCCAGCTTTCTGGGCTTATTGTGTCCAGTGCAGAAATAATGTTCAGGCTTATGGCCAAACTAAATGCACACTGCACTGGTGAAAAAATGACCAGCAGATGAAGCTACAATAATTTTATACGCGATCCTATCAAACACAAGTGACTTCATTTAGTAAGCCGTTCTGTTTAGACTTAAAATGAACATGAGCTAGTATTGTCCAGTGTAACCATAACTGCAAAATGATTTCTGTACACAGTTTTAACACTAGTTACAGTAGCTGCAAGAAGTGACAAAACACCTAGGAAGACAACTGAACGTGTCACATCTTACCTAAACTGAGAGGCTTGGTTCAGAAGGCAGCTATAATCTTCCGGAAGCTCTATTAAACTATTTCTTTTCCTAGGATACCTGCGTTAAGTGAAAAAGACCTATTACAAGAACAATAAGCATTGCAGCAAAGAACAAAACGGTTAGCTATAAATTCCTGCTAAGCTTTTGGTCCTTTCTGCAAACTTCTGCTGTCCTAGAAGCCCAAGTGAAAAGCTCCGCATGGAAGCTTCAGCATTCCTATGTTCCAGCAAAGGTGATGAAATTAAATTTCATATATAACCTACATGTGTGAAAGCATTTCATATTTCAGTTAGCTTTTATTTTTTCCTAGAGTAAGCCAAATAACTTGTCTAACAAAGCGGTACATTCTTAATGAAGAGTCACTGCATGAGGAATAATACACAACCATTTAAAGAGAAATGTACTTTTGGTAGCAGGAGGAAGAAAATACAGGTGCTCTAACTTGCCTACAACAAGCACCTCATTCTTCAACAGTTTTAAGTCATAAACAGAAGAAAAAAACCAATAGTAATAAACCCAAACTTACCTTATTGCAATGCTTTTCCCCTTCAAACAACTTAACACCATTGGGTCAGCACACCACCTATTTCAAACACAGATTTGCAAATGACAGTGATTGATAGTAATACACATTTAGGATTACTAACGTAAATTAGTAAGCAATAAGCAAACAGAGCCCAGATAAAACATTGATAGTTCTAGCTAAACTACACAAGGAGAAACAGTTATTCTTTACAGTTTTACTTCAGGAAAAGAATTTCAGTTTGTATACAGGAGAAAAACCTTTGTGAAAAACACCACCACTTAAAATTATCAACATGCACATGAAAACTCTGTGTTAACTGTGAGCTATAAAATGCAAGCATTCTTCAGACACACTGAAGTTCTCAAAGTGGGCTACAATACACAGCTGCCTTTGGAATATATCTGCTGAGAGCCACAGCATAAGAAAATATCATACACTCTACTAGGAAAGTATGTATTGCTTTTATTTAATAACTATCACCCAACGGTTATTTCACAATGCTTTACTGCATGTCGTCTGCTTGCTTAGAATGGCCAAATGTACTGAAACAATGGTAGATACTGGCAAGTTACTAAACAGAGGAACTGTTATGTCTGCGATATCTTTCAAGTTATTTCTACAAAAAGGAGAAGGGAGAGAGAACTGTAGCAGATGGTCAATCCAGTAAGCTTCATTTAACACATTTCTCAACAATCATTAAATTTAGTCTTCTGAAATAAGATTCTTTCAAAAAACATACAGGAACTTGCAAGATGATTTGACAACTGTTACTATTACATTAAATATGTAGCCTCCTACTTGAAACCTCTGCTTTTGACTGGGAGCACTATGATGGATTTGTTAGCCCTGCCCCTAGTGAACATTTTCTACTGTCCACAAGCACCTCTCCTCTGCGTTGTCTTATAAGTTGTTATGCCTTTGAGCAAACATGCAGAAATAGATAAGACAAACTCATTTAATAATTTACTTGTGAAAATGCTAGTCATTTATAAGTAATTATATATACCGCAAATGCAATAAATAATAGTAAAGCTGTATGTAGGGAATTGTTTAGGTCAGCTATATGGACTGTAAGTTGGAGTCAACAGCTCACAGTGTCCCTAAATTGAAGGAATCTAGACAATAAAACAGAACACAGGTTAAAAAAACAAAAACAAAACAAAACAAAAAAGCCAGTGTGATCCTGAACATGCTGCCAAGAACTAGGAATAATAATTAATGCAACCAAGTGCTCAAACAGTCACATAAAATAGATGGAGACATTCTCCAACACAATATAGCAGGATTGTTCTCAGAGTTACAGCAGAGAGGAGGCGGGGGCGGTGTGCGTGTCTTTATTTTACCAATTATTTCTTTACTGCTAGATTGCAACGTACATAATCATTTACCCATTAAGCTAACTTCAACATTCATCAGTCTATTTCGGAAATCCAGAGAAGAAATAACACAAAGTCTCACCCTTGCCAGCTACATAATTTTCTATATTCTCATTTTATAGCTCATGTAATCAGCACTTCTGCTGTAGATAGATTAAAAATAGGCCAATGAACAGTTAGTGGCATATCATCCAAGCAAAGGTTTATGATAACTTCTGCATGAACGATTTCAGATAGATCTGCCATCACTAGTCCCTTAAACTATCATTGTTTAATGTTTGATTTACCATAAAACACAGAATGTTTTGTGCTTTTGAAGTGCATTAAGAGATTCAGTATACCTGTGCCCATCAAACAAATGTTTAGAACTCTAGTACGATTTGAGCTCAATCATTTATTAACAAATTTGATACAGAATTCCCATAAGGCCATCACACCAGAAAAATGTGGCCTGTCCAGTCCCAATTAGTACCTTTGTAGCAGTGGATTTACTGTGTCCCAGTATTCCTGGAAAAGCAGGAACAAATTGGTAGGTAGAGAGAGGTAACTACAAAGTGCCTTGAATTGCCCTTCTTCAGAAACTGCAGAAGAAAAAGAAAATATGAGCAACTGCTAAAAGTGTTTCAGCACTGCTTGAATAATTCACTCAAAGCTAGAAATCTTCTGATGCTTTTTCCATTGAACAGTATCTTACAGCTTCAGCATAACTCCTAGATAGTACAATTGGATGTAATTCCACTGACTTAATTAGAGCTATAATCATTAGCATTAACTGAAGATCTACTTTAGGTTTAAAAAACTGGACATATATTATTAAGTAATTTTTAAGTCATGCATAGGTCAGTGCAATAACAGAATTCCTTGCTTGAATTCCATTTCACTGCATAATTTGTAACAAATGTTAGTGCAGCAGATTTCTGTACTTACAACATCTTAGCTTTTCACTATCCTTTTGGCCTACAATGATATAAAATTTTGCTATGATCAAGTCTGTGCTTACACATTACACGAAGCTGGGCTAATGTAACAGTTTGCTGGGTGGTCATTTTTTGGCTCTGCTACAGAAAATGGCATTGCTGATTCACCAGGAAGACTCCTCCCTACAGACTCAAAGTTCCAGACTAATGGCAAGGACGATAGCATATCCCAAAGTGCAGATTTTGACTCGTATATCCTAACCAAATTCAAACTTAGTTCACAGTTTATATAAATCAATTTAAGATGCTGTATTTTGTCTCAGTTGTTCACGGCAATTTTGGTCTTCCTTTCCAAATAGTTGATGATTCTGTGTTTCACCACATTTTGACAAAAGACAAAATAATTGGTTTGGGGTTTAGTACCTGTAATGCATTAGAAACCTTTAAGGAAGAGGATTAAGTTTTATAATGTGCTTTATTTCTACTTGACTCTGTTTTGCTGAATCCTGACATCTTTAGCCTTTACCAACATTAGCAACTGCATATTTGTTTGGGTTTTTTTAAGTATACTACAGGCTATTTCTTAGGTGATGTAATCTAAGCCCCTGGAATTACCCTTCAAATCATGGAATCTTTGTATCCACAAATACTTCCTATCAATATATCACTGCAAATTCACATATTTGCACATAATCGGGAGTAACTCCCTTCTATGCAAAGAAAGCCAAGACAAGTTTCTTGGATAGGAGACAGCTTCTTGGATAGGAAGCCTCCCCCTTCCTATACAAATTAGTATTTCCTTCTTGTTCCACATTTTATTTTAATGTATTAACCACTGTTAAGATTTTGTGAATATTTAAAAAATCCCATTCTTCCAAGAAAACAGTAAACGAAATCAATATATAGATAATTTGCTTCCTCATATTTACCTTGTAGTAGTTCCTCAGGTGGCGAAACTCCCAGCAAATAATGAAAAAATAAAGCAGCACAACGAAGGTAAGGCATGATGCCTTTTTTAACACAATCCCACACAAGCCAGCCTGGAATATCCTGACTAAAGCAACTGTAATACACAAACGAGAAATAACTGCAGTAGTTCACAGTACAAATCCTTCCAGTACTTTCATATTTTGGCTAGCACTGGTAGAATGTCAGCTGTGTAGAAGCAACACTGAAGTACCCCAAATTGTGTGGAACACAGGCACTGACACCTAACTGCCAACTTCCCCTTTGCCGAAGGAATGAGTACTGAGTTTATGTAGTACACTTACATTAACCCTTCAAATTATCTCAACTTAGATTTTTCAGAATAATAAAGAATAAATAGCCAACACATAGCTGTCCATCTCTACTTAACTCACAATAACCTCATTTAAACTGTGCAATACAGCATCATCATGGAGCAATTGTTTCTTACACCGTTTTTTTTTATTACTGAAAACCAGCAATTTTTTTAAATGGTGGGAATTTTTCATTCAGTTGGTGTTTTGAATGCAATTCGAAAATGAGAAAAAAAGCCCCAACAGAACATAAATACTCTTCAGGAACAACAGACCAACAGACTGAAAAAAGAAATACCTCATACTTCATTAGGGAAGTCACAACAGAAACACTCGTTTAAAATAAAGCTATACTAATCCCATTTTTGACAAAAAACATTGGAGTGATGATACTCAACTCAGTAATCACTCTTACAGTTTGTGCGATATGAGCATTTAGTCTAAATTTCATCGTAAATTTAACTTCCAGTCTCCCTGTTTTCCAAAAATTTTAAACTTAATTAATTTCAGATTTATTTGATCAGGATGTTCGTAACCTGTAAAGCTGTATTATAATACAGACCATTGCAAAATTATTATTATGCAGATTGTGCTGTTAAAGCACAGATAGGTCAGATGCACACACAGAAATTAAAACACTGGAAGTTTTAGACCTGGGTTGCCTAAACTTTGGCATTTAATTCTGTACCTAGGCATCCCAGTACAGTGACCAGATTTTCCAAAAAGCACAGCACCTACAACTCTAAGCCCATGCATCAGAAAAATCACTATTATTTAAATAACAGATTTTAAATATTTAGAAATTTAGACTTCAAACTTTTAGACAAGTGAGTAGCATTGTCAATCCTTGAGAAACATATCTTCACTACTAGCCTTAGTAAAGATAAATCAAAGCAGAATTTGTAGAGAGGGCACCTCAATTTTCTAGTTTATTTCACAAACAGATACTGAAGTATTAAAGAGTCTGTAGCTATACCTATCAGAAAAGTCTGAAAAGATGGGCACTAACACTCAAACAAATAAGCAACTTCTACCCCTTTTATAGGAGACTCATTTCCTTCCTTCTGGCTTCCATTTATAATTGAGAGACCTAAAAAAAAAAACAATCAAGGCAAAGAAAAAATTTCTCTCCAGAATGGATGTAGGTATTTTTTCATCCTCAGACTAAGAAATTACTCTGTTGTCCACAAAAAGTAGCTATTTTAACTAAAAATACTTTTACCAGTTTTGTTTTTTTCAGTGTTCAGGAATATGGGGAGAAAGCACAAGGCATTGTGCTAACTCCCCTCACAATTCCTCCCCCACCCCCGGTTTTCTGTGTGGATCAGGTCTATCCCTGTGGATTGCCGTCTATAATTGAACTGCTACTTACCCACTGGTGTACTGGCAAACCTTTCTACAGAAAGACTGTGCAGACCGTGCCTCCTCGCTGTTGTCAGATGATTGAACAGTAGGAGATTCTGCACACAAAAAGATAAATCCCCCTATAAATGCACTTCGTTTGTGACACACTTTTCTTCTTTTACATATACTGAGCTCTTTTTTTTAAAATCACATTAGAGAAGTATTTCCACTTTATTTTGCTTAATGCATTTCTATTTGCTGATTTTAACTTAACAATATTCTCTGAAGACCGCATGCTATAAAGAAGAATCAGGATTACTGCCTCAGTGGTCACCCTCATGTAAAAACTGCTTCCTTTCCTTCAACTTTTGTAGTTATTATCCTATATAGATGAAGCTACCAGATGTTTTAAAATTATTTTTTATTCCCATCATGGTGAAGAAAAAGGAAACTAGTAGCTAGGAAGCCTGTAGGTTACTGACAGTTTTTAACAGTAGTATGAAATACAGAGAAAAGTGAAATTCTCTCCTGTTAGTTTCTAGGATTCTGTATTTTGGCTCTGGGTATTTACTAGGTTTGAAGGATAAAGGGAAGTTTATTTCCCAAACCGGTATTAACTGTCACTGTACAGCTCAGAGTGCTGCTGCTGGGCAGAGCTTTGCTTCTCCTACAAGGAGTGAAGAGGGGAGTCACCACTTTGGAATGACTGACTTGAGCATGTACTGATATATCAGTAACTACGTTCTCTTAGGCTAAGCACACAGAAGTGATACCATGAAATGCTCTGAAAATTATGTAGTGCTATTTAATTTTTACCAGAAAACAGTTATTACTGCCTAGCACTAAGTAACATTTATTATGAAGACGTTTACACCTGGAAGAAACTAATGGTGTCCATCCATTTTTTTTAAGAAATTGTGTAAAAATGCCAAAATAATCCAACCAAAATGCACCTCTACCTGTTGCTGAAGAGATAATGATTTGTGTAATGTGTGCCAGCGTTGTCAGATGGAAGAGGTAGAGGTGGTTATAGGCTGAACTAATTGATGAAGGCTGCAAGTCTACAGCATCCTCCCAGTATAAAGATGGAAAGGATAACACAACTCCCACCTATAGTGAAAGGGAAGGAGCAAATATTAAAGTAACAAATTTGGTAATAGCTACATGGGTAATAGAAATTATACTTATTGTACATTTATATTTCATTTCTGTAGTCAATTTAAATATGTTCCTTTATCTTGCTAGTTTTAATTCACAAAGTCTAGCAAAAACTCATTGGAAAATATTAACCATTTGGGACCCTCCAAGCATGTAGGAAACTCAGATATAGCCAGGTTAGACATACATCAGGAAAGCTCGTCCAATTCTTAGGAAGCTTAATTCCTGGGTTTTTACATAAGTACACTGAAAAGCAAGATCAAGCATTAATTACAAAGGCAACCAAGGCAAAACTTTATTTTGGTGGGTTTGGGTTTTTTGTTTGTTTGGGTTTTGTTTTGTGTTTAACAGTAGAGGAAACTATAATACAGATTTGTATTAAGAACAGAAAACAAAGGCTAAAAAGAGTAAAGAAGGTAATGAGAGTGAATGTGAAAGAATCAGAAAGTATGAGAGGTCTATAGAGACAAAGGGAAAGTCAGGGACACAAGCTGAGTGGGTGCATTTCTCAGGTTTTTGGTTTTTTTTTTTTTTTTGAGGTTTGATAGCAATGGAGGTGGTAAAAAGATGGTTGAGATTGCAAGCATGAAATATGCGTGAGACAGCAAAGACTTGAAAGCTAGAAGAACAGCAGAACTAAAAGGAAACACATACAGCAGCCATATGTAATAATTGGTTTGTACGCAGTGCTCATGTATAATCATTTGACTCATGCGAGTGAACAGATAACGCAGGAGTATCTACAGGGCAAAGTACTGAAATATCTATGCTCAAAAAAAAAAAGCGTTAATATGAAGAATAAATTGAACCTGCTTACCAAAATGTGGAACATATCTACTTCTAAGAGGGATGGAGTGTCCTCCACTTTAAAGTTTGGTAGCAGAACTACAAAATAAAGATATCAATTATATATTTTATATGTATTTTCATCTTTTGGATTCAACTGCAATATCAGAATCTGATTTTAGAGCCACTATCACTTCTGTGTTTTCATCAAAAAATGCCCAAGTCTCAGAACTAAGGAAGAATCTATTTCATTAACTGCTTACCACTTATTTAATTGATTGTGCCTCTGTTTAGCTATTTCCACATGCCCAACCAACTCAATTTTAATGACTGTCTCTTCAAAATTCTGAGATAAAAATCTGTGATTTATTTTTCCAGCTCTAATGAAGTACACAATGTTAAGGGTGAAGTCCACAAATGTACTTCAGCACTGCAACAGTAATGCCTCACGATCCAGCCCAATACAAAAGCCTGTACCACACCTAAGAATACTATCAAATAGGAGACAAGTGAGTCGGATTCACAAAGACCACCACACTAATCTAATCAGTAAGAAACATGGAGGATAGCTATATGTCTCAAACTAGCTCTCCTTGAGACCAAAAATATCTTAAACTAGGCTGCAAGCAGCCTTTAGAAAAATTAAGTCTCACAGCTGAGAGGAGTACCTGGTTTGTGGCTTTAGTCACCTGTTTAGCACAGAATTTGAGTAATTTTGAACACTGCCAGAAATGAAATTGTTAACCGTCTGTAAATATTCCAGGTCTAAGTATCTCCAGGCCTAGGTAATCTGGGATAGAGGATTTTTAGGGAGCTTCAGTGACACTGGGCTGGGTTAACAGAATTATTGATACTTAAGTTCGAGCAATACTCCATGATTTCAGGCAACATTAGAGAAATTGAAGTTCACCCTGTTGCGTTTGCTTCTATCCTGTATTGATGTACGTGCCATTTTGCAACAGCAACTTCTGCAACATGAAAGGTAGTAAAGAAAAGGAATGCAATACCTCCTAGAAGACGTATCAGATGTTTCTGAATCAAGACCTGTGGTGATGTTGTTCTCTGAGCAGCTGCAAACTGCACTAATGCTTTAAGGCCACTGTGCTACAGTACAAGAGAAAATGGTTGGACAGGAAAAAATTAAAGACAAAATACCAAAATAAAGCTGTAAAAACATATGCAATACTACAAACAGAAAACACATTGATAAGTGAATTTAATATGACATTCCATGTATAAGTAGAAACACTATTCTTCAAAAAAACTCTTTATGTTATCAATCTAAACATTTTGAGAGCTACCCCTCAGCAGAGAATGATCTTGATGTTAGCAGTTTCAACAGGGCTTTTATGTATGTTTTTTTGTTTAAAATGTACTGCCCATCTTACTTGCCCATACCTGTCTATTTTGAAGAGATCCAAATAAAGGCTTGCCCTCCGTTTCCAAGAGGTTTTCTTAAAATTAAACACAGAAAAAAATTAAGTTGCTTGTTCTACTTGAACTATCATGACATTTCTGTTAGAATACACTTAGTCCGAGATTAATTTATTCTTAGTATATGTACTTGTTTTTAAAGCTCAACTTTATTGTGATAAAAGCATTCTCTTGAAAAATCTTAAATGGTACTGTATGTTTCACAGATAAATGGCTGTAACAAGCTTTTTAAAAACATTTCATTTTCAGATCTTGCTAACCAGGCATTTTAAAGGAACATTGTTTCACATGAATGATGATCAGACATTTAATTGTATTTTCAGTTACCCTTATACAAAGCTCAAAAACATCAAGGTATGTTTACAGGGATACTATACAGTTATCTTACACTCAGATTTGCACTACTGCATTTGACTGAAGTTTAACAAAAATATTTTGAAAACAAAATTTCCAAGCTGAAATACAATTCAGCTTTCCTCCCTAAGTGCACTTCCATACATCAGTTTAACAAACAACATGTGGAGTTGCTGAGGAAACGTGGGAAAAATCAGGTTTGTATTTTTAAGTGTCTGGCTTTAAGCAATAAAGGCAATTCACATTCCTTGGGTCAATGATGCTTTGAAGCTCCTCTAGAGACTCTGCTAACACAGGTAGCTAGGTTCCTTGTCCAGGCAGCTTGGCCACACGCCTGTGAAATAGTTTTAATAAGGCACCCTATGACTAGATTCAAAACCAGCACACTAGAAGCTATGTGGGCAGTTTTGCTTTACAATTCATGGAAGCCTCTCTATTTGTGGTCAAAAATGAATCCAAGGAGGTGGTGTGGCCTAAGACAGGTCAGATTGGCACAGTGCTCCCTCTGTTTTTGTAATCTTGGCCTGGTAAAGCATCTGAATTTTATTCTTCTGACATTTGCATTCAATAGCAGATCTATGGTAACCGTTACAGCATTTTATACGCTTGCTGGCAAACTCATCCCTGACAGCCACGAAGATCTTCTTTTAAGCTATCAAATGAAAACAATCTGCACAGCAGTAAGTGCATTAATGTTAACAGAGATGGGTGGCTTCCAGTCCTCTCCTGACCCATTTGTAAACCAAACACTAAAAAGATGCATCAGTTTTCGTGAACTACTCTTACCTTATTAGAATATTCCTAATAATCCTAAAAATCCTTTGAACTTTTGATACTCCAGTTGGGTCAAATTTACTACAGATTTAAGGCAGACTACACGTGTACCTCAAGAGCTTCATCAAGAAAAAATGGCATACTTGGCAAATCGTATTTATGAAGATGCACACTTACATCCTCAATTCCTTCAGCATGCATTTCAGACTTACCTCTTACCTCTTCTCCCTGTCTAGAAGCCACTACAGATCTATCTACAGCTTCATGTTTATTACACAAACTTCTTTTTATATACAGCACAGAAATGAAATGAGACTGACTGCTAAACAGGTACATTATCATTTTTATGGTAATTATTTTGTCTTCAAAAAAGAATCATGCCAGAGGATGTTTGGTGTTTTGGGGTTTCTTTTTCCTACCAGGTATCTGCTTAGCAATTTCAGAATACAAAAGACAATATTTCTTCTACAAATTCCCTGAGAATTTTTTGAGAATAAAGACAAAAATAAAAAATGAGAGCACTGAGTACTATTTCATAGCTGTAGATATTTAGCTGTGTAGGAGATGCCTGCAAGTCCAATAGTCTTTGGCAGCATGAAGATACTCATTGAACATGCTTATTATTGCAATTAGTAACATGGAACATGATCATTTCCTGCTCTCTCAGATTAATCTCAGTAATGCTGGCATTCCATACCCCATTTTATAAACTACCATCTAACAAAAATATCTTATTATTTATATTGGATTATAGATTATCATTCTACTGTTACATATGTAATTACATACAATATACACTGTTACACTATTACATATTACTCTTATTTATGTAGAGCTGTTATTATTATTTATAAAATCAGATTGTATAAAATTATACAATCAAACAACTGTAAGGTTTTCAAGTCACAATAAGGAATAAAACCAAATTATGCTTTACCTATACACTGGATGGTAAAAGCACATGTACTCCAGGTCATCACGGGAATCCGGTAATCAGCTTCATTTGGAGCAACTTTTAGCCCAACTCTATAAATGGTGGTGGCAAAGAGAATAAGCATCTCCTTGATACTGCTTGAGTATTTGGCTCTGTAAAAGCAAGGCAATATAATTTCAGTCTGAATTATTAATAGTGCTTATAACTTAGCAGTAAACTAATCACTAACTTATTTATGAAAGAATTCTTCAATACAATAGCCCTTTGTCTGTACAGAGGAGAAAAAAATTACTGGTTTCCAGTAGTAAACAAGCACCTTGACATAACAGACTCTACAAACTGGGAGATTAAAAGCTGTCAGGCTGGAAGGAGTCTATTTTTGTATATTGTATTACAATTTACATTCAAAAAATGCAAGCACTTAAAGTAAAATACAATGAAAAAAAAATGTGAGCAAGTGTAATTATAAGTGCTCAAGTGAAAGTGTATCCCATCTCATAAGGCACTAAAAATGGAAAGGTAGACATTTAAAATGTGTTTTAAACCACATTTGTTAGCATTTAAGCTCCTTTCAACTCTCATTGGGTTAGTTTATGTAAACACAGTTACACGCAGAAAAGTGCCTAGGCAAAAACACGTACGGTTTTAATGACTTGTGTTTTTAGAAAGTCACACACAGAACTTCGTAACAGAAATATATGACATTCATATTAATTCTCCAAATCTTGTACCACAAAGCCTGGGGTTTAGCAAGGCTCGTACTTAAAACACCACATTGTTTAAGTGCGAACTGCAGATTCTTCCCCATGGAGAGCAGTTATCAAGAAAGCATTTGATTCAACTTTCTGACGACATTTTTACAAATAGCAGATGTTTAAGTACTTTGCATAACTACGATGTCAGTCAGAAGAAGCAGTAGTAGAGTACTTATAGCATGATCTAAAAAGAAGACAGACAGCTGAGTACACTTGATAAGTATTTATCATTCACTCTGTCTTAGTGGGTGAGCACTTCTGCCCACTGGAATAGAAACAGACAACATACCCCTACTCCTCTGAGTAATCTGTATTACATTACTGCATCCAAAACAAAGTGAAATCTATCCCTGAAACAGACTTAGAGCAGGAAAATTAAGGTAGACAGACATTAAATAACTTGCCTAGAGGCACAGGAAGTGGCCCAAATCACTGAAATTGTGGATTATATATTCCAGCCTCCTGGAATCTATTCTTTGTACCAAGAACATTAAGAACTACCAGACTGGATTTGACCAAGAGGTCCATTTACCTCTGTATAGATCTGATAGTCAGCAAATGCTTAAGGAAAAGTGCAAGCCCACGTTCAGACCAAACAAATCATATGCTTTTCCTTCAATACAAATCCTGACGTATGCGTAGGTTATTTTAGCGATAGTTAACATAATGCAGAGAGCACTTCCAGTGACACTTACGAGGACTGAACTCCAAAACTAAGGATGGAATGGAATTCCAAAGCAGAGTTCCCCACTCTCTTTTTGGCGAAAGCTGGAAGATTTTGTTTCTCTCCTTTCAGAAAAAAAAGATGAGATTCACATTTAAAAAACAAAGAAGTTGTTACAGGTTTTACAGCAGTCTAACAGAAGTGAGACTTTTTATTTTAAATTTGTTTGAAAATAATTGTAAACTGACCTCACCAGTCAGACTGTCTTCTAACCTTCTTCCTTAAGAAACATTTTAACCTATTCCCAGAAATAGAAGATTAAAAGTAGCGCTTTGCTGGTGAGAAAAAAAGAACTTTCCAGCATTGTAAGAGTGTAAGGAATAGGCTGATTCTCTGGCCCTTCTGTTTTCTAAACACTCACATATGTTTTTACTTTGGCCCTTTTAATTTTTCTCCTTTTTACTAAATCACAGTCAATACAAAAGTTTAATTAACTCCCAAGTGTTTGCACATAATTTTCTTCTACAGAAGGAAGATGGAAAGAATTTAACAGAAACCAGAAGGTTGGTGAGGGCACTGTGAAATCAAATATCATTTCAGAAAAGGCCATGACTTTATCCTCAGCTTTATTTGACACCACAGATAGATAGCAAAATGTATTCTTTATTTGAAGTCTTCTGTTGGTATTAATTAAAACATGTACTGGCGTATTAGATGTTCCATAAAATAGTGTAAAATTTGAGAAAACAAACCTTTAGCATTTTTCACACTGTAGCCTGATATCCTGACTGTGATAATCTCCAGCCACCTAGCCAGGGACAGAATTTGAGCTACTGCCTCTGCATCCTCGCTGAAATCAGAAATAGAAAGCGGGTTTTACTTTAACACTCAAAGAATCAACTTATCTTTAAAAAAAGAGGACACATTTAGACCAAAATACATTAACTCAGCACAGTTTTGCTGGCTTTGTAAATTTTAAGCAAACAGTACAAAAAGAAATGTTAGGCTAAATTCTAAACATAGGTGCTGTCTCATGCGATATCAGCTCCCAAAAATAGCCACTCCAAAAATGTTTTGAGGGGGTTTTTTTGGTTTTGTGTTTTGGGAGGTTTTTTGGGTGTTTTTTTTTTTGTTAAATAAATAAAAAAATTACTGACAAAAGCAGTATATTTGACTGAATCATCAATAAGGAGATACGCAGTCTTACGTACAGATTAGGAAGGTCAGCCTAAGTTTTCCTTCCAAAAATTAGAAAGGCCAACCAGCCCCGATGTAATTTTTTCTTTTTTTAAGTACAGCCTATGCAATCTGGTAATTCACCTGTTTATTTTTTGAGCCTGCAAAGGAACGATAGGAATCACAGTATTGCACAGAGATTTGCAAAGTGGACAAAGATACTCTCCATTCT
This sequence comes from Bucorvus abyssinicus, assembly GCA_009769605.1. Taxonomy (NCBI): domain Eukaryota; kingdom Metazoa; phylum Chordata; class Aves; order Bucerotiformes; family Bucorvidae; genus Bucorvus; species Bucorvus abyssinicus. Next base: position 16,816,070 of record CM020042.1, on the reverse strand, counting down.
CCAAGTCAAATATCTGTTCAACGTGCAGACGTTGCCGGAAGTTCAGCTGCATGGCTTCAAAGTACCTACAACATTGAAAAGAGAAGAACTAGAAAGTGGAATGGCTCAAATGTGACATGAAAACAAATGTTCAAGTAATTAAAAGTGTTACTATCTAGCAAATACCTATGCAAGCCAACAAACAAGTCCTTTCCTTTGATTTATAACTCTTTCATATGCTTCAATATGCAAATAAAACCTTTAAGCACATAAATGAACTCATGCAAAACGGACAGCACCTTTTCCTTGCTTTTACCATCCTTTTAAATTTTAATAACATTTTCACAGACAAGCAATCCTTAAATTTTCTACTCTTCTCTCACATCTTCAACACCATGAAACATTGTATTTAATATCTCACACATGCGACTCATTAGATTAAGTTTGAAACAGGGGTTGTACCTATTTTTATTTAATTTTAGGAAAAACTAGCAGTAATATGGTATGACTGAGCCTTCTGTCTAGACAATGAAACTGTAACCTTCTTTTAATGGGAAGAAAGGGTAATTGGTATTACAGTATAGCACTTCAGCTATTTAAAACTCAAAAGGAAACTAAGAAATAACCAGGGTTTTGTTATAATTTTTGCCCCGCGGTGGATGCGGTAAGCCTTCAAATATCATTAATGTCTCAGTCGTACTATTAGGAACAAAAAGATCCAACATTCGAATCTTCTTGTCTGGATACAAGCAACTAAATTCAGTACTGATGTTCAGAGTGGGTATGTAGGATCTTAAAGACAGATATGAAATTATCGAACTTCTGCACTAAGGTGATTATATAATACATCTTACGGGAAAAATGAAATTCCATGTATGTAATAAGAGAAAGTGTGCATGTGGCAGCATCTGCAGAAGTTCTAGTCATTACAGAACATTTAGAAGGGATTCTGCTACAATCAACAAAAACATACATTTATTTTCCCACATCCAAACAACTGTGTTTTTGCAAGCAACTCCTCTTCCTCATACATGGCAACTACAAAGCTATTCCACTCATTTGAACTCGTACTGTTTAGAGAGTATTTTGCAGAATTTTTAGGCTGCACAGATACTCTAGAAAGGTGTGGCAGGCATCGTTTGGAGGAATATTAGTAAGTTAGAATGTCTGTTATGTAATAAATAAAAGACTATACTCAAACCTTCTGTGCCATCCCGTATGAGAAGAGCTTGTTGTCCATTTTAATCCCATTTACCCATACAGCAAGTCATCTTTTCTTAAAAAGAGCAAGGGAACTGAGCTCCAATGTTGCACTACTTAGATCTACGCAGATGTAGATGGATCTGCCAAGAGCAGATGTATTATATGCAAGGAACATACTTCTGTATAATTTTGTGTGTGCACCTATTTATACTGTACTGATGTTCTATTGTAACAGAAAGTATATATACACACACACATATGGAAAAGTCAATGATAAGCACTAGAAGTTTAGTCAGATTTTTTCAAAGTAAAATGGCACAAACACAAAAACCAAACCTCAAGAGATTGTTTATATCACACAATATAAAGTAGCTTGCAATTGCATGACCCAACTCCCTTTATACTTCAGTGGGATTATTTCTATTACTATTTCATACTGTTTATCTTGTGTAGACTTGCCAGACCTGTGTGGAGTCAAATACAGAGAGCATTAGCATTGCTCACTGTAATCCTACAAACGTAGCTGCAAACAGGATGATTATATACTGCCATCTAAAGTAACTTTGTCTTCCAGTATTTCAGGTTTCATTCTCCACTTAAATCGGTCTAAATTGTGGGCTCTCTCGAACAATAGATTTCTAGTAATGTTTTTTGACCACTGTATCAATTCTTCCCTCTTACTTTTTATTAAGAGTTTGTTCACCAACAGTGGAGGGGTGGGAAGAAATATTAGTAGATTTAACCATGCATACTCTGATCTAAATGCTGGATTCTCATCTAAAGACTCACTGGAATAAGGCAGCTTCATCCCTTAATTACTGACCTGGTGGCAGACTTTCAAAGAACTGTTGCTATAGAACACTCACCTGGAAGATTCCTACTGGTTCTCCCTGGATTGCTAAACCTACTAGATATGGTTTCTTATTCTTTACCGATTTTACCCCATTGCATAAATTCATAACTCCTTAGAGATTCTTCTTTGGGTCATCAAAGGCATTACAAACTTTTGATGATGATTTTCTTCATCAAGTCAAAACTTCTCTTGTGCCATATTTCATTTTTAGATGAGTACAAATAGTTTTGGCTCCTGAATTAAATATCCACTTCCTGTACGGTGTTGTCAGCATGCAGTTACATGTTTTGGAAAGTAGATTAATAAAAAATCATTAAAAGGCTGCAAAGACACATGCTTACTTCTGCCAGCAGGCTGCATGCATCACATGACCACAGCTTCCTGTGTGGGTCCCACACGGTAAGTCAGGGTGCATGAAGAGAGGATCTAGCGTATCTAGAAAGACACAGCGGAAGGAAATTATTGAAAGATCAATAACATAACTTCCCATCAGTATGAACGGAAATGAACAACAGTATACACAGAACACAAGCCTTCAGACTTCATTTTCCCGCAGCTGGCACAGTCATGTTAAACCCCATTTTGCCTAGCTTTTCTAGACCAATGCTCCAGCAAAGGAATCACAAGACAGAGCCTACTTAAACTACTGAAGGTTTTCCACTAATTATGAAGAAAAAGATGAAAAAATCCAAAAGCAATAGTAAATTGCTTAAAAATAGGGTTCTTCAGTACTGGAATAGCTCTGTGGTTGGATTCATGATCACTGAAGTTTTCAACGTATTTGTTATTGTAATTTTAAATGAAAGAAAATGAAGCTACGGAGAAGAAAGATTAGGCATTTCTCAAACTAATCACATATATTTTCAAACCACTGACATGAACAGCACTGCTGAATACCACAGTCAAGCCTATCTTTTACTGATCTTGCATAATTCTTTACAGCAAAACTATGATGAGAATGTAGTGGTGTCTTCGTGCTGCGTACGCACTCAAAGTGAGATACCATTAAAGACATCTAAATAATACTGAACTGAACTACAGCAGTCCTCCAAACTTCATCCAGTGGACTGTTTATGATTTTAAACAGAGACCTATGAATTTGACAAAATGTAAAAATAAAGAAAAAACCAACAAAAAACCCTATCACCCAAAACCATAATTCTGTTTGAGAGCAGGTGAAGCTGCTGTAAATCAAATGGAGACTGAAATAATAAAGTGAGCCTTAGTATAACACTAATTTGCCACTATCTGCACTTCTGCTGTGAGAACAAGCATTTTAGATCTTTAAAGAAAAAAGCTTCTAACTGGTGAGCTGCAGAGGACCATGCAGTACAGAGTAAGTGTTATAAATAATATCCAGAAGTGACTTTAGGAAGAGGAATTTCATTCTCTTCTTTTTTCTATTATTTCAAGAGCCCAACACATCATTGCAGGAAGTTTACAAGTGTATCTGACTGCAAGAGCATAGGATTTAGTTTGTACTTCAGAGTACCACAGAAGAGAGAAAAAAAAAATGGATGCAATCAGTACATGGCCTAGATAAAAATTCTATAGAGCTGGCTCAAAATCACCGTTATCAGTAGTTCACTGTTAAAAAGAAAAATGGAACAAACAGGATTCTGTAAGAGTCTGCCCTAGGTCTAAGACTGCTATTCAGTATTTGTTAATAACCCAGAGAAAACACAAAACATGTTAAGTGGAACAACTTGGTAAAGGTTGGCCAGCACGACAGAGAATAGGGTAATACCCTGGAGAAATAAGAAACAATGCCAAACTTCCCTTTGCTTTAGAATTCTAATTGGTAACATTTAAGAGTGTACTTCTAAACTACAGCAGATGTAATGAACTGCACAAACACTGAGCTTGAAGTTATTTGGTAGACAATAGCATCATTAAAAAATAGGACATAGGGTTTATTTTGCTCTATGAATTGACCACAAAGCAATACCCTGTTGTAAAATAGAAAAAAAACCATATTTGAAAATACATAGGAATTTAAACGACCAAGTTGTAACATCCTTGCCATGCAAAGGGAACAAACTAGAAAACATCTTAAGGGCACTTACAGACCTCCAGTTATTATCTTTCAACACTACATCCTTATTCTTTACATATTAGTTAGCTTGAATAAGCAGGATTTGAAAAAAAGATTGACTCAGCTTTATAAGATATGGGCAGATGCATAGAAAATGTATATAGATTAATAAATATTTAATAGATAACAGCTATTTAATTTTTTATCTATGTTAAAACAAATATATTTCTGTTTACATGGAAAAAAATACCACTTCTAAGTTTTAGTTGTTATTTAATATTATAGTGTGCTTGAATCAAACTTATAGTTTTATGATGAGATATGTATCAGATGTATAACCACCTTGGGGTGATTTCACCTAAACAACATTAGCCTAGACTGTGTATCAAGTAGGACAGAGCCAAAAATTCTAATGAACCTGAGAATAAATTAGCTTACCTTATCCTTACCCACAAAACCAGTTATCCTGGTCAAAGAATTAGGGTGGTTTACTATGTTCCTTTCTTGACAAATTGATTTTTGACATTTCTTACTGCTTTATTGTCTGTATTTTTTATATTGTCTTATAAACTAATAATAACTTCTATCATCCAACATACCTCTGGGCATCCAGGCTGGATGGAATACTCAAATTTTTAGTACTTTCTCATTTCACTTCTGGTTTTTTGGTGGTTTTTTTAGACAAATTCTTGTTTGCCTCTCTGCCTTCTGGAGCTCAACTATCTTCTATATACGTTAATAAAATAAAGATTATACTGAAGACAAGGGTTCTGATAGTGCTTTCAATATTAGTTTAATAATTGCCAAACTGAAGTTAACTAGGTATTGTTTCAACTTTTCTTATCCTATACTGGACTGTACTTCTCTCTTGTTGAAATTAACAGCCATCAAGCATCTGATCTTGAATTATTATTAATTTTCTTTTTGAGAGAGAGAAAAAGCGAGTACTTAGTTTTCCCTTTTACTTCTATTTATTTTCTTTCTTTCTCTTAAGTAACTGACTCAAAATCTTTCTCATGTTTGATCAATTGTTACTTACAAAAAAATTCTGGTGGTCTTTGTGTTTCCTGCTACTAGTGTTTGTATTATTCTTCTGTATTCTGTTTATTCATCAGATTATATGATACGATCCTTGCTTACACGTCTCTCTTTTATTATGTTGCTGTTTTTATTACCTCCTGGACACAGAAAAAATCCAAATTCAACGAACCAAAAAAACCCCACCCAAATCCTCTTGAGGCTGCCAAATTGGCCTCTGATAATGTTCATGTATTTCACATGTATTTCCTCCATATTGGGAAAGTTTGCTGCTGTACTTGAATAAAAAGGAATTGTTAACATTCTTGGAACTTTTTTCACAGGAACCACTCATACCGAATATCTAAGTTTTATAAAATCTTGTGAGATCAAAGCATTTTCTGATTTCCCAGGAACAAATCAAAATCTTCATACACTTCCCATTTTTAAGTTTTAAAGCACAGATTTTAGAACAATTTTTAGATTTTCGATTTTTTTTATTAAGTAAGGTAAGTTATTTAGCAATCTGATTGAATTCAGAGTCTGGGTACAGAACTGCTTGTAGTCTAAAAGAAGAAAAATTGCATACCCCCTGAGAGTTCAAGAATTCTGCTCCTATTCTGAGTTAAGGCAGTTGATTTCTGGACGCAGGCAGATAATACCATGGCAGCACTTTCCAACTTTACTTCCTGCTCCTCTTGACAAAGAATACAGGTCAGAACTTCCTTCTCAGCAACAGATGGGCCTCGTTTGGGACCCAAAGCAATTTTGGAGTAATCAATTGCCGAAGACATGCTGTAAGACCATAAGTGACAGATATAAAACAATGAGATGAGTTTTTTCTTCCCAGCATCTAAAAATGTCATACACTGCTAACATTTCTGGGTTTATACTAAAGTGCTTTACAAAACCAAATGATAACCAAATAATGAAGAGACACCTCAGTCCTCACTCAAATGCAGTATTCTTTAAAAATAGAAAGTGGAAGCCAGCTAACACTGAATAATCCAATTTAGACAGCAGGAAATTCAGGAAGCTGTATTCCATGTAGACTGGATTAAATATATTTTAATCTTTCTTCCCATTCTTGAAGAAAAACACATTAAAATGAGTGTCACTATCTTAATCCAATGCTTCGTGACACAATAAGCTTCCATATATTTTTAAAATATTCCTTACTCCAGAATTCCACGAAGATTTACAGAACACGATTTATTAAAGATCAAAAGCACACAGAAGTGATCTGCACCTTTTTTCCAGCAGATATTTCTATTTTCCTGGCTAGTTTTGTGCAGCCCAAATTAGACCAAAATTGTGAGTTGTATTAGGTACACTATATTGTTGAAGCACCTCTAAAACAGGAGCAATCATACCTACAAAATTACAACCAATATAAACAATGCAAACATCTTCAGTGTGGAATTGGATTTTAAAAACTAATGAACAGGAATATCAGCAACTTGAGCTACAAGAAGTATATTTTCTTCATTGCAACTTAACCTTAAGGCGTATCAGCTTCCAGATTTTTTCCAAATGAAATACTTATATTTTCATATAAGGTAGACAGTCACCTCCAAAATTACATTGTTGTCAGCCCAGTAGCTTTCTAATGACATTATTTCAAATGCTAAGCAATAAGTAGCCACCAATTGAAGAAATAATTTATTTTCTTATTGTTCATCTTATGCTGCTCCACAAAGTGAGTCCGCTGTTCTTACATTAGTGTACACGTGCTACTTTACATAAAATTCTGCAACAGAAGATGACTTAAAAGTAAATAGAGATGCACGCTTACTGACTGGGATGACACAATCTGTCCTTTGAATGTACTTTCAAAATTTTTATGTAGCATAACAAACTTATGTAGCAGGTGATAAACTCTTCCCACCAGAACTCTGGATGTCTGTTTTTTCGTACCTTTCTTCCTCCATAACAGCATCATCTTTCCCCTGTGCCTCCAGTGTGTTTTCATACAGGAGCTTATGGGTTTCAATGAAATTCTTCTGCAGTGCAGACATCTGGGCCATTATCTTTTGACGGTGCAACCTAGCTGCTTCTGCCTTTCTCTTCCGCTCAGCTTTCTCTTTATCCTGAGTGCTCTGTGTCTTACAAAGAGAATGCAGAAATCACGGGCAATGAGAACATAAAAAAATGAGAAGAATCTTTCTCCAACTATATGTATTCTAACCAGTGACATCAAATTCCTTAACTGACAAATTTTAAAGTTAGCTTCTATCTTAAAAATGTAAAACTAAAATCTTAAATGTTGACTAGGTTCATTAACCTAGTCAGAAAAATACATTTTGAGAGGTCCACAAAAGGCACCAGTACAATCCCTTGCCCAAAGACAGGATCCATAACACTTGATCCATTGTAATTAGGTGCTTGCCTGTTCTTAAAGAATTCTAGTAGGATGAACATCACAAGCCTTCTCCAGTGTTTTGTTATTCTCCTCGTAAGCAAAACCCCTACTGAATATTCAGTATCTCCCTTATGGGAGTTTAAGAAAATTTTATCTCCATCTACCTATGGATGACACAGCACACAGACTGTTCCTACACTTTTGAGGCAGCATTTTATGCATCTGAGAATTGTATTTTCGCTATTCTTCTTCACTGTAGACTGGAAAACTATTCTTCTTCCAGTATTTCCTCATGTTTTCAAAAACCATACACAAAGTATTTATAGGCTTTGGAGATGTGGAATTCAAAAAACACAGATAAACGTAATTAGAACAAATAGAGCCTAATTCCTCTTATTCAACTACTTAAGGCACAAATTCAACATTATACACATTGCTTCCATTTACAACACCATGACTTTTTGAGGAAATGAAACAACAAATTGCTCCACAAGTAATGGAACTGTAGCAGTCTCCTTTCTTACTGACTTTTTATTTTGTTCCCTTACCTTACCAGATATCATATGACATCTTTCTCGAAAAAGTAACACAGCATATGCTATGATACGTTTACAGCTATGCATGCGATGACTGCCAAGAGATTGTCTGGCAGCAAGCTGTTGCCAAACAGAATGCGTAAGAGCAAACTCGCCTGTCTTTGCACACTGTCTAAGGGTAATTGGATTCTTCTTTTCTATTCAACTGCCCATTTAAAAAACAAAAAAAACCCCAATAAAACCTCATGGGACTGCAGTAATCTTTGAAATCTCCATTGCACTGTGTCATTTGATCACGGGATTCAAAAGTTATTTTTAGGAAAGAGGGTAGAGACTCATACACAGACAGAATAATCACCTAAGCCTGATGTCTTTATACAATCAAGGCAGAGCAGATTAACCTCTTGGTAGGTCACTTAAATGACAAGGCATCATTTTAAGTGGATTTGTATTTCTAATTATTGCACAATGACAACGTAATAGAAAAGGTGATCAAATCATAAAGATAAGAAATGGAGAAATGAACACAAATTACTTCTTCACCCCCTCAGTTATTTCAATTAACTTGGAAGTACAACCAAAACCATATTAGCTGCTGACAATTCCATGAAACATGCTTAGCATGAATTTCATTTATTAAAAATACTACTCTTGGAACCTAAATCTTATTTGTAGGCAATATATCAGGAACTAAATTTTTTTTTAATTATCATTTTAGGTAACAATAAATGAGGCACCTTTTTGAAAACAGCCATTCGAAACATTAAATACAATTGAACATTTTTTTTATTATTACCTCATCACCTTTTGTAGCTTCTGAGCCTGATGTAGCTGCTACTGTTGTCAAACTAGATTTTTCTCTCAATCTTTTCACTGTGTCAAACATCTAGGAATAGAGACTTAGATGTTAAAACATAATGCGACTTGGCTCTTATTACATTATAGACAGGATTAAACCTCTTGATATTTAGTTTCATGTTATTTTCAGATTTTCAAATGGATGAAAACAACTGCCATACTTCTAAATAAACACAAACATTTAACTAAGACTCTGTGTGCACCCCTGTGACACTGCTGTCTGTATCCTAAACCTGACAAGCACTGTATGAAGGAAAGTAAAATTCTTCCAAATTTTCCAGTCTCTCCGCATAAATATTGCTAAGCAGCCAAAGCTTAGGGAAGAATGGACTGCTAGCTTATTTCAAGTAGGCGAGATGAGGATCATCCCATGGAAATAGTCACTAAAATCATGCAAAAACGTATACATCTGGAACAGAAAGCTTTCCAGCATATGCCAAATTAGTTAAAATTGAGTCTTCAATTTTTACTTACTACTTTCTCCAGCTGTCTTTAATAAGTATCTTGAAGTTCTGATAATATTAGATATTGTAGATTTACTATACGTATAAATAAAAAGTTAAACATACTTTTTAAACTACATTTTAACTTTTGCCCTTAGAATTTTAGAAGAATAACTTATCAAAAAAATCTTTCAAACCTGCCTCCCTAATGTATCAGCATAGTCCAACTGTAGTAGTTGAGGATAGTTTTGGAACCCTACTACGGATTTTTACCCTCTTTTCCAAGTACACTGTCTTCTATGTTTGCCACCTAAAACACAAAGCCCATAATGGAACAGGACAGCAGTACTCCTGCTAAGCAGAAGCAGCAGCCTCTTACATTAGAGAAGGTGTCACAGCTCTGGAATTTGTTCCCATCTCTTACTGGGTAATGGCAGGGAGTTGGATGGAAAGATTCCAGAGGTCAAACGTACAATGTGGCCATTAATAAGACGCGTATAACTCAAGTCTTTACACAAGCAGCCTCTAAAATGCTTTCCCAATTAATATACTTCTACTCATTACTTGCTGGTTTTTGCAACAGAAATATGAGGAATAAAGTTTATGTATAAAAATGTCATTACTGGAGTGAGTTATCTAACCAAAAATTGATCCAATACTTGAAAGTAGCAATAGCAAATACAATGAGTTCTAAGTGTTAACGCAGCATTCAAGAAACCATCTTGTCTGGGGGAAAAAATGCTCCAACAGATTAAGCTTATCAAGAAATTACTGCAGCTGTAAACACTAGGTTACATGTAGGATTCACAACATCTTTCATAAAAGCTTTCTAAATTACTAAACTCAGATCATACTTATCTTCCCTTCGTGTACCTGCAGTATCCAATTGACTGTGTCCTTCTGTGCCTCTAACTGCGGGACTCTCTTCAATTTTTCCAGAAGCATTAACACGTTCACAGCATTCAGAGCTGAGCTTCCCATTCCTTTACAAAGGAGAGAAAAATAGAAAAGTATGGGTATTCAGGGAAAAAAACCTCAACATTTTATTCTACTTACAACCAGGGACTTGGCTTAAAATACTCTTAATTATGTAACACACATACAGGAACACAACCTGTATAGTTATATTTCTGTTTTAATTTCAACTGTTTATTCCAGTTAAATTATCTCGTATCTTACGTAAGTTTGATAACAGCTCAGTATGCACAAGTTTATTTCTATCACAAAAACTATTATAATCCCAGTCTTTATTTGCTTCCTCACATCTTGGTAACGGTCCATAACATTCTAAGTAATTCTATAACACAATCACCTTTTAAAATTGAGACCATTCTTCTCAATTATATTTCTTTGGCAGCATTTTCCATTTGAAGTTAATTTGCACATTTTTAGATGCAAGAAAAATATATTACAAAAAATTCTACGATTTTACTTTGTAATTCTTGTCTTTGTTTCATCTCTCAAGTGACAATTATGTTTAGCTTGCGAATGGATTTTTTTTTTTTATTTATCCTTACAGTGAAGCAGAAACTCTGGATGAAATGGAGTACTATTTTTAAAACGTAGATAGTAATTTCCACTCACTAATCTTCAATGTAAGATTAGGGACTGCTCTGTAGTGACTTGGAAAAGTGAAAAAAAAGAAAAAAGCACACTTTTTAGCCACTAAGTTTTGCCTCCACTTCCATAGTAAAAGACTTCTGCAGGTAAATCCGTAACTGTACAGCTCAGGAGTACAAAAGATGGAGACAGGTCACTTAAAGCCACTGCCCTATTTCAAGGGACTCTTACTTTCCATTTCAATAATGTTCTTGTGAAGGAAGAACCATTTTCAGTTATCTAACACTAGTATTACTTCTCCATTTCTTTCCCAGGAAGTGAAGCACATTTTCTCCTCAACATATCTGGCAAATGGGAACAAAGGAAACTAGTCCAAACCTGGTTTCTTGATTATTTTAAAATATATATATATATATAAAAAAGCATTATTATTTAGGTTTTAATTCTACAGCAAAAAGTAAATCCTTTCTGACCTCAGTCACTCTATACTTTCCTCAATTTATTTTTGTCCTTACAAAATCAAGTTAGCCCAATTTACTCTGCCCTTTCAAAGAAAGTGAAACATACGTGTTGCTTTGTGATAAAAATCAAAGGTTACTTCTTCTTCTGGGGCCTTCTGTAACTGCTGCTTCTCTTCCAGTAACCCTAAAGAAAGCAGATGAAGCACCTAAAAAAAAAGGAGAATAGTAAATCTCATTCATTGTTAGAGGTCTGGAAATCTAGCATATAAAATAAGGATGTTTAATATAGTTCTGTACTATGTGCTGATTATATCCATACTAAAACACAGAAATGAGAAAGAGATCATACATGGAAAGTGAAATAACAATGCACAAAATAATTTTCCTGCATATTACTTGCATTAAAATTTATGAATTTGCACACACTTTTTATGAGTAACGTATGATCTATGAATATTTAGTTAATTCCATAATCCAAAGATTATCAGTTAAGGCAAGACAATTAAATAATATACAGACTCTAATTAACAAATCTGATTAATTCAACAAGACAGTACATTCACGTCCTAATCCTATCAATATCTTATTAAAAAAACCCAAACTCAACCTTCAACAATGTCAGGAACTTCTTTTTTTAAAGCATAAAGTCACTATGGTAAAATTAAATGTTTAAATAGTTACAAAATCACATTATTTCATGACAGAGGCCCCAAAGACATTTACATATTTGGAGACTTTGCAGCTTACAACATGAAACAAGTCCAATTCCTTTAAGATGATCAAAAGGTTACTCATTTGCACGTGAATTTTCAAGAAAAAGATGAGGTAAGGAGAATTACACGTTGAAACAGCTTCACTGATGAGGCAACACAAGGGGGAAAACAAAATAGAAAACTGTAAAATATTTCCAATTTAATACCACTGTGTTTCACATTATAAATCTGACTGACAAAGAAAATACTTCTCAAAACAGGTTTGGGGACAAAAAGGAAACTCTTATCATTCAAAGTTAAACTTTAATCTTTAGACATTTTGATCTTATCATAAGCAGCTACCATGGTCAACACAGGAACGACCATAGGAAGAAGACCAAAGATAAGTATACCATTTGGATCATAGCTTCAGTCCACAAGTGGGTTTCCAGTTCTACTGCTCTCTGAAGAATGGTCCGCAGGATGTGCATCATAACATCACAGTTCAGAATCCTCACCACATTGCTGAACGCAGGACTGAAGTCTGGAGGAGGAGGTGGTGGCAATGCTATAAAATGGAGATGTGCAAATATATTAACAACCCGGGATCTCATCAGATTGCAGGCAAAAAGTATGGAGCAGAAACACACAAAGTCAGTGAAAGAACAACTGGACCTATAAATTAATCAAGTCATACTCAAACACCATTGTTCACCTAAGTCAGCTTTTATCTTTATGCAAACTAAGCTAAACAATCAAATCACAAGTACTTAGTGCATCTGTAAATGCAAATCTTTGATACTTTGCACTGCCTTATCATTTATGCATCACTAATAAACATATAGCATTTGTGTTTTGCATCAGATAAAAAGTTTTCAAGTAGCTGAACAAGAGTAAGCAGTGGATCTTCCAGAGTGTGGTGTCTCACATTACAGCGTCCCACACCTAATACTGCTGGAGCTCTAAACTCTTTCTGCTACTGGGGCATCCTGATCACTTCTAGCTCTGTACATTTTCTGAGCTAATACTGAAACCGTGGCGTCTCATCCAGAAGGCACTTGACATCTTGGCATCTACTAACAGCAGCTCAACTAACACCACGGCCTTTCCCTGCCTGGGAGCACTGACTTAAGTCTTCTTTCAGTATCTGGATGCCTATTTTCAAAAAACTTCTATGAATGCAGTGCCTCTGAAACCATCATTCTTTTGACAATTTAGACTTAAAAAGTTACTGACAAAGAAAACACAGTCACATAATAGCATATGCACAAAGTACTTGCAACAAAACACATCGCCTCAAGGGAGTACACATCCAGGTAAACAGTTATCTTTGTATTTCGGAACTGTATTGTCTGACTAAATGAATGCGAGTTTCTGACAATTACATCTACATACTTGCATTTTTTAAAAGTTCTACAAAATAAATGTCCTCCACTAACATTTTGCTAAAGTGAACAGGCGAAAAAAAAATTAAGAAGGTACTATTGAATATTTGTCAACTGTATAAAATAATTAGTGGAAACCAAAACTAATCCAAAGATTTCTTTCTTCCCCTCATTTTCCAGCTGTCATAATCCTCTGAGTTTCTTCCAACTGAAGGAAAATAATATTTTTTTCAAGAAGGATGTGACTTCCAATTTAACTGTGTCCCTCCTAAATGACAATGATAATTTATTCTTTTTCGTTCCCCAGTTTTTCAATTGAAAGGAACCCAAAGCAAATAAAATTTACTCAGAATGAATTTTAACCACCTCAGGTATGAAATGCTGTAGTGCCCCTAATTGTACACACACACACACACACACAAAATCAAAATATTCTTTAGAGTAGGAAGTAAAGATTGAGGTATTCAACCGGAAGGGCAATCTGGGAAGAGAAAAATAGTTATGTCTGTTGCAGCTCACAAAAGCAGGTAATAGTTGATTTTATTAAATTGTTCATTGTACTTAATTTGTTCAGCTTACAAAGTCTTCCTCAAATCAACCCAGTTAATGCTTGTGACTTGAATGGATAAAAGTAAACTCAAAAGGGAAGTAATATTTGTTTTACAACAGAAACATGGACTTTCTATGTATTTTCACCTTCTAAAAAAGAAAATTTTTAATTATAGAACTTAAGTCTCAAGCTACTTACAGAATGGATAGGAGCACTAGTTCCTGCAGCAGCCTTCTCTACGTGACAGTATTATGTCTCAACATTGTGCTAGAGAAACTGCTCACCAAAATAAAAAAACCACCAAACCAATAACTTTTTCCTCCTAGTTAGTCCACCATAAAAACTCCACGCTGTTCATTCTGTCAATTGGCACTATGCCATGCTATTTTGTATACTTGGAAATTAAAAATAACAAAACTCCTATCTTTGTGTTAAAATAAGGGAAGAAAAAAAATTAAAGAAATGTCAGGTGCTAATTCATTACAATTACTACAACTCACAACAAATTTAATATGAACTCAACTATCCACAAGTGAGTCACGAGACATCTCTCAAAGCTCATTTTATACGCACAACTACATACACTACTGAATTATTGTTGAGTCATCAGTTTCAAATTTTTACCTTCGTCTCTGTTTTCTTGTTTTCTTCTTTTCTTTTGTGTATGTTCAGCCTACAGAAAAATTAAGTGTTGTTATATCAGCATCTCTACAGAAGTACACAATGAAATAACGAAAAGCCCTAAACTAGAAATGTGACAAGATACATAGTCAATACTTGGTCACGTAACTAGAATCTTGTCTGAAATCTGTTTAACAATATCGCATTTTGAATTTCAATTTGTAGAGATAAATAATTGGAAATGCTTCTTCAATAAGTGTTATAAAAGCCAAGTTTGGGGGTTGCCAGTTCAAAGACAATTCTTAGCATATTTTCTTGGTACCATGAACAGTTAACAGAGTTAATACAGAACCCACCACAGGGAAAACACTAGTGCAAACCATATCATGTCAATTTGGCTTAACTTCATTAGAATTTTAGTTTTGAACTTAGCTGCATATATGCTTTACTGAATCAGTTTCTTCAGATTAAATTAATTCCTCTAATTCAGCAAAATTCTTTAGATACTGGTAAGTAGTATGTACTATTTTTCAACCTTTGAGAGTGAATTTTACACTGCTTACCTTGCTGTGCTGGGTCTTAGTATAGTGATAAAAGAACATATTGAACTCCTTCAAACATTCATCTTTCAGTTCATAAACTCCATGGCCAGACACACCTGGTTTCCTTACAGAAAAATAATTCATGACACACAGATTAATAATGTATGTTCAGCACATCGTTGAGTGTAAACAAACCGGTAACACAATTTATTTTCTAAGGATATGCTAATAACAAGTGGAATAGCAAGGGATGCTTCATTAACTTATAAAGAGCATAGAGTACAGTTATCAGTCTTTAATTTTCAGGACTGCTTACTACTATAAATCCTACCCATGAGCAAAATATTTCCAGTCTATACCACACCATACAGCCTCTGACAGGTAATTTCTTTTTAACTTTATGGCATAGGATTTCACACATCGGATGTTAGTGTATAAAATTCATTACTTTCTCCAACCAAAGTACAAAACAAGGAATACAAACAGCTGCTTTCCAGCCAGTGAGATTTTTTGAACCTTCCATTCAATCGCCAAAGCAAATTTCCTAGGTACACCTTTAGTTGCCCTTGATTAAACATAAACAAGCAATCCACATGAAATTTAAAATAAGGTATACTAAAATAATTAAAATTACAAGACATTCTTGAGACAAAAATAGCAATTGAAACTAGTTCAAATGTCTGCTACAATTGATCGTTCTGTATTTACATATATATATGTTCAAAGAAAGTAAGTCCCATCTGAAAGTTACAGCCAGTTACCAAGTAAATAACATCTAAACCATTGATTAGGTGGTGATTGTCTAAGGTACAACGAGTTGTTAAGGTTCTCAACCATCTCTGAAATAAAATGAACTTTCAAAGATTCTCCCACTAGGACTTGAGATAATTAAACTGAGACTCCTCAAACTGAATTTGAAGAAAGAGGTGGGGCAAAGGGAGAAAAGCAGCAGCTTCAGATATTCCATGTGTTTTTCTTTCCTATGCGTATTTGAAAGCATCTACTATTTCAAGACACCAAAATACAAGCTGAACAGAGACTGTACGCTGCAGCTTGTTTAACCCATATAATCTATTTCACATTCAAGCTACTTATAAAACAATATTAAGAACTTACTTAAATGTAGCCACTTTATCAATAACATTCTCCAAGCCAGTTTCATTGTTCTCCTGGCAAAAAAAATTAGTTTAGAATAAATATGTAAGATTCAAAGATCTTCAGTATTATGCTAAGTGTAATGAAAATAGAAAATTGATCTCAAACTGTATGTCTAATTCATGAATTAATATATTTTGCCCACTGTTACTCAGTAAAGAGATATTCATAATTGACAAGTTACAAGGAAGTACCAAAGACAGATAATACTTTCATTTAAACATACAAAATTCTATTTATATCAGAGCTGATCTCTACAAACAGAGCAGTGCCTTACCCAACCTCAAGTTTTAGTCTCTTAAAACAGGAATGTAGGTCACCCATTAATGGTTACTGATAATATTCCAGGCTATTTAATTTACAATAAAAGTGAAGGTTTTTTGCATCAATTGCCAGCCCTGAAAACTTGCGCAAGCTATAAAATCTAATCCGCATCGCTCTCCTTTGCTTAAATTTTCAACAGTTGGATTAGAACGGCAGGGAAATCTGTGCTTTCGAATAGACCTGTACAATACTTGACTTCCAATGGATCTGCACAGGTTTAAGTGATCAAAATTATACTATCAAATGTATTGATGATAGACAAGGCAGGATGGAATCCAGCTGCATGATCCTAAAGGGCCAAAAGAGAAAATAATTTTAAAACTTCTTTATGAGTCCAGGAGAACTACAGCTGAACATTCAAAAAAAACCTCCACCGCTTCATCAAAAAGCACAATCCCCATATGTGTCTTTTCAGATTTGACCATATTTGAATCCATTAAATTTACCTTTACATCAGTAAGGTCTGTAAGCCCCTTTGCAATGCTATTTTGTAATTCTGAAACCAACATTTGAGCTTTATATCAGAAATAAAATGCCTCCATACAAAGATATGGAAGCTAAAGAAGAAAAAGACATAAAACAAGAGAAAGCAAATAAAGGAAAAAAAGTAAATAAACCAAGACTCACATTTTCAGGCAAGGACTTGGTAATCGCACTGTGAGCCATTGGTTCAATACATAACAGATGGATGATTTCTCTCATGATAACATCTTCTTTTGTCACATTACTTACTCCAGGCACATATCTTTCACCTACCAGAGTGAATCAAAAGGAGAAGAATAGCAGTTATGACATGAACAATGGCAATGACAGTTATAAAGCAACTCTGAATTTTGCACAGGGGTAAAGCTATTGCATAGTATAAGTTTGCATTTGGCAGAGACCTATCCCAAGCGTCTGAGAGGAAAAATGTTTTTCAGCCTAGCTTCCTAACAAAACGGGCTGAGATGGAATTTCTCTTCATACTCTACTTTAATAGTCAATTATGAAGTTATCTAACAGCTTTTTTTCACTATGCTACCCCTATTGCTTCCAGCTGACAAATACCTGTGTTACTGAACCACCTATTTAAAACAGGCACTCTCCAGCATCCTCTCCATACCGCCTACCGAGAAAGGCATCAAGCCTGTTTTGCCAAAGTGTAAAAATCCATTGCTACAACAATAGAGAGAAAAGAAACTTACCCACAACATAGATGAGAATCTGTAACATCTCTTCTATTAACACGTTGTATTGCTTGATCAAATCCTACAAGAATTAAAGAAAGCATTTAAAAAAAAAAAAAAAAAGGCAGGAAAAACTGCCAAATGACATTGAGCTCAGCCTTCAGACGCACTACTTCACTGAGGCACTGTACTGTAAGAGGAAACCTCCATTCTAACAAGCTGGGAAAACGCTGTGCTTGTAGAGGAGATATTCTGCAACTGAAGTGCAAGATTCCATGCAGGAAAAGAAACAACAGCTAAAAATGTATTCCCAAATGAAGGGTCAGATGAAAGGTCAAACCTCAAGAAGTAGCACACTGATCGAAGAAACTTCCAGCAAGAACAAATAATATGTTTTAAGAGACATTGAAATTTTACAGAGAAGTCATTTATGTGGATTTTGGAAGATGCCTTATGAAATAAAGGCCAAAGAGGGCAAAACCTGTTTGCTAATTTTGACTAAGCCTCTACAAATTCCAGCCAAATTGTCTAACCATTAGGTCCTGTGTTGACTTCACTTTTAGTGTGGTCATAAAAATGCAGTTATCAACAGTAGCTAATTTGTCTTATTAAAGTTCCATAAACTCAAAGCAAACAAATCAGCAGAAATACTTGTCACTTACCTGATCTTTGGTGGGCTTGATCTTTTTGAAAGCATCAGCAAGCTCATATCTCTGCAGTACCAGCAGGAGGAACTGGTTTGGATCCATAAGAGATGCACCTATCTATCAAAAAACCCAAACTAATATGAACATCAGTTACTATTACAGTTCTTCATTAATTATGAAAAATGCTCTTTTACGAAGAAAAATGTTTAAAATCATACAATTGTGATTAAAAGAAGTTTCATGAAAACCTTATGAGACAAGCAAGCGATGATTCAGAACATCATACCTGGAGCATGATGATGTCTTTATCATACATCTCTTCTCTGCATTTAACATCTTGATAATAGAATACCTGAGAAATAGAAGAACAAAATTTAAGTAGAGAAGCAATGTGAAGTAATGCACTAGAAAAGGTGCACCAGTCAATGGCTGAGGCTTTTTAAAAATGTACAGCACCTTTATTAAGGGAAAAGTCCCATGTTTCTTTGAAAACAAATGTGTACTTTGATGGAAGTGAAAAATGTTTTTTCACCTATCCAGAGAAAGTCTATAACGTACTTCTTCATACCACCTTTGCAAGACAACATAATTCTAACGGCTGCTACTGATTAAAGTCAAAACCTCCTAACCGAGTTCTCAGTGAGGCAACTCTACAGGTGGCTACTAATATTTACTTTGATTTCACCCAAGGGTCCGGTAAAAGGTAAACAAAGAAAAACTCTGCTGTAAAAAAAAAAAAAAAAGTGAAGCCAAAGCAGGCAAAATACAAGTACTTAAGGGTAGACTCTTCCTTCGACTCTTGAAACAAAAAAGCTCGCAAGTATTGTAAAATGTTTGTTATGTCCAGTTATATGGTACTCAAAAGTTTAGTATGACATTAAAATAGTTTTAACTTTTGTATATAATGATTACCATACGCTAAGAGATTCTCCTGACATTTTAGGTTAAAAACAACAGTACCAACTTATGCAGTGACTCCTTTATCGGATATGAAAGTACTTTACAGCAGACATCAGTAACAGTAACACCATTTCACAGAGTCAGAAACAGTCATAAGGGATGAAAATACTTGTCTAATATGGGCAGGCAACCCATTGATGAAGCTGAAAATAAAACCAAGTCATCTAAACTCGCACCTAGAAACCTTTGTATTTAGTGTAGGAGTCACCCCCATGATCTCTTTCTGCACTGGATGAAACCACCACTGGGAGCATTACTGAGAAACCCTTGCATGTACCCTTAGGTCCAACTCACTACTGAATATTGTAGGGAATACCTGACTTATCAGGGAGAGCCCATTCCTTCTCCACATCTCTGCAGCAACTTGAGCAACCAAGACAAGACATCGCAAAGGATATTCTACTAGCAACTCCACTTGAAATTCTTCCTGGAATTTAAAAAAGAAAAAAAAAAAAGGGGGGGGGGCGGGGCGGAGGGAATCAAGCAAGAGTAAGTCTATCAGTGATTTTAAAAGATGAACAAAGACTCATTGAGAGCTGCAAGATAACTTGTGTGTGTGCCACAAAAGCTACAGGATAAAATCTAGGCTTTTTACTTTACAGAGTACAAATCACAAGAAGTGTTTGGGGAAAAAAAAGATTAAAAAAAAAATCTTACAGGAGAAACAAACTCATGCAATCTTGAGATGGCTCCAGTCTTGCTTAATCGTACATGAAGACCTACAAAACCAATAGGATAAAAATTCCAAAATAAATAAATAAAAATCAGCAAAGTTTCTCCTCCAATCCATTCTAAATGTTAGCTAAATCATCTACAGCTCAGAGAATTACAGAAAAAAAGTAAGTTTATTTAGGAAAGACTTATTACTTTCTTCTTTTTTTAAGATAGAAGATCTGTTACATTATCACAACAGTTCCTACCAGTCTTACAATCCATTATTTTATGAATAAATCTATTCATTTAATGATTTCATTAAAACGACTTAATTTGAGGTGATAAATAGAATTAGCCAAATTTTAATTTCACATTTAAATCGTGTCAGTAATTACTGAATTTCAAGACTATAAGGCTTAACAGATGGTATCCTGGTATCAAATGATGTGGTAAATAAACTACAGCTTAATAATAGTGTATGATTTCATTTGTATTCTAGAGAAAGCGTTGATCACCCACTGCTGTGGTCCTTTGTATTCTGACTGGAAATCTGTCCTGGCATGCTGCAAACACATGTCTTTTAGAAGGAGCATTTTAACAATCCTAAGATATATGTGGCTGGAAAATAAATTTGAGATACAGTAATAATGAACACATGTTTAGGCAAAACAGATAGAAACAGAAACACATAAATTCAAACAGTCCAGAGAAAACTGAAGAACTCATTAAAACATGAAACCTTTCCTTCTTGCCTGACCTTCCTATTTCTCCCCTGTTTAAAAAAATGTCCTCCAACTTCCATGGTAAACCCTTGTTTTTTTAAGAAAAACTTTCCCTTAGTGGGACAACTGGGGAACAGGGTTGCGTGATCATGAGAATGTCAGAAAGTCAGAGAACAACTGATCTGTGAAGCACTTAATCTAGATGCTTTCTAAAGAAACAGGGATGGGTGATAAACACAGTTCAAGTAGCAATCAAAACAGAACACATCACTTACCAGCAAGAGTCCTAGACAGCGGTAAATGTATGCTGACGGGATCTGCAGACACTCTGTAAGGTCTGCTCTCCAGTGTATGGCCACACAAGTGAAATATGGTCTTTTCCCGTGAGCGGCCATTTGTGCTGCACCTCATCACAGCTTTATGACATTCACTGTAGGACCTCAGCAACAGCTCTTCCTAGAATTTAAAACAAATGCAGAGTGTTATATTTAAAAATCATATATATATATATGCAGTAAAATTCCTCACTTGTTTTTTCTGACAGCATAAACAGTTACTAAAAATCCACAGTATAATTACTACTCTGTTTCTTAATACTGAGAAGTAATGGACTGAGAATACACTTCTGTTCAAAAAGGCTGCTCTGTCACATGTTCTGAAACCCATTTGCTTATTTAAGCTGCAGTATTTCAATATTTTGCATAGTTTGCACCCCAAATTGGATGAAGAAGCTCCTGAACTGCTGTACTACTTCCTTTTTCTCCCTACCAGAAAATAAAAAACAAAACCCAAACCGAAAAAACACTTCAAAATATCTTTAAGTTCACAAAGTGAAATTTCCTCCTTTGCCCCAGCACTGATTAGTGCAGTTTCTGCAGACCACTTTTGCAATTAAAAATGAACACCACATGCTTCAAAATTTTAAAACTCGACAGTGATACCATGAACACATTTCCCAAAATCTTGAATTATGAGAAGTATTCTCTCTTCATGATTTCCCTGACACCCTGTGCAGCTTTATCAGCTAGAAGATTGTATTTTTCTGAGATGTCTCCATCACATTAATTCTTTTGGACTCATTTTTGTGGAGATCTGCATTGAACAATAGTGAGGTTTTTTACAAAGTTGCTATTTGAAAAGCACTCACGAATATCCGCAAAAGACACACATGTAAGAAACCAGGACAACTGACATACTTACGTCACAGGCACACCACTCCTGGAACATCAAAAGAATGTTCTTGAGCTGCATCTGTATAGCGATAGCTGCTTCCCAGTCAGGGTCCACCTCAATGTGCTGACCAATCTGTCTTTTTATCTCCTCCATTCCCTGAAATGGAAATGCCACAAAATACTCAAGCCAAATCAGTGATCGCAAGTTTAAAACATGAGATCCCATAAGCAAATGGTAAAATACAGTTTGTTAGGTACATGTAAGCTAAAATTGATGAACGTTACTCCTACAAAGAACACATTACTTTTTCACCCACCCAAGACAGGGATTGAAGAATTTACCATCTTAATTGCATTTTTATATCCACAATATTGCTATGGAGAAAAAGAATAGCAAACAAAAGCGCTGTAATATCTTTATAACAGCATAATAAACACATAATAACAGCATAAAACACATTTAAATGTGTTGTACCTGCATGCAAGTTAGAATCCTCAGAAAAGAAACAAATCCTTCTAAAAACCGCTCCCTCAGACCGTCTGTCCAGAATGTAGGCTTGCTGACTAAGACATACCTGTGCCCAAAGAAAACATTATCATCTTTTGCTCAGAATTCTCTTCTGCTTATGCTTGTATTTAAAGTGTTCTTTGTATTAAAATAATCAACGGCATCATCACATTGCATCGCTCTCCCCATCTCAAACTCCTCTTAAAGTTCACACCCAAGAGATACTTGGTGCGGCTCCATCATTTGAGATTAACAGATTTTTTTAATCCCAAGGTATTTTGAGTGGTTTGTTTTCACATTATTCTGTTTATTAGAGTAATTTCAGAACTGTAAGAGTAGAAAATGCTACGCAGATGAGGATTATACATCTTTCCCAGAATGATAATGAATAGAAGCCAAATTTCCCATACTGTCTTACAGTAAAGATATTTCATTCATTAATGTAATTGTTATACGGAATATCAGTGAAAATCATAAAAAATTGTCTTTCCAGAATATAATTTCAGTATTTGAAAACAAGTTTCCACTGAAAAATAAAACATTCAAGTTTCGTGTGTGTTTTTTGAGGGGTTCGGGTTTGATGGTCAAACTGGTTTTTGAAACACCTCATCCTACTGCCAATTTTCTAAGAATTGCTCTAGCTTCTCAGCTTTACACTTACCTGAGGTCAAATATTACTGCATACACCCGGTTCAGTTTGTCCTGACTGTAACCTTGGAAGTTGAACTTGTCATTTTTGTCTAGGTACTCTGGAAGCACTTCCAGCAGTGTCTCTGTAATGGTGGTGATTACGTTTTGCTCTTCAATAAGATGTCGGGCCTGCAAGAAGAAAATTTAAAATTTTTCTTCCTGTTTTTGTTGAAGAGAACTGTCAAAATAATTTTCCCTTTGAATTGAGTCTTTTAATTAGAAGTTATTTTAAGAGTAAAGAGTCCAAGATACAAAATCTCCCACAGTATTTATTAATGTACAAACACAATTTCTATAAACTTAGCATGTCTCTTCACTGAAAGCTTCAATGTAACAAACACGCTATTTTTTCCCTAGAAGGATCATGTAGAAAAGAATTTTTACATTACTATTTCAGGCAAGAAACACATAACCTTTAAAAACTACAGGTATACCTCCCCCCACCCAGGATTTAACATATTTCACCCACTTCAAAAAGACATTTAACCACCTTTTGCCCCCTCCCTCTGAGTTTTTAAAGTTACATAAGAAGGTAAATGTGAACAGTAAATGAACACAGACAGTTAATGCAGAAAACAATGCTGCTTAAAACTCCTACTTATTTGCATTCCCTGTATCTCCTGTAATGAGTTTTCTTATAAACTCGAGCTCCTGCTTTCATATTGACCTTAACAAATCTCAAAATCACTCATTTTCAACTCGGCAATGCATAAAGACCTCCGCCCAGTACAGCGGTCTGCAAAGGTCATACTGCCAGCCATCCTCATTTTTTTTTTTTAATTTCTAACAGAGACAGGCTGTACATACCAGAGTAGGGACTGTGAACATCTGAACTGAGAGTGCTGTCACAGATAGAACTCTGTCATGATCATCACTGATGTATTCTTTTTGCAATGCCTTGTAATACTAGGAAAAGAAGACATTGGAGAAATTAAATAAATACAAGTGTTAATTAAAAATGTTTATTTTTTTATTTGCAAGAACTACACCTCAATGTCCTCCCTCCTTTCTAATAGAAACAGTTCAAACAACCAAAAAGGCACAATGTCCTCAATGCTCCAAAGCAATTAAGTTTGTGCCCCACTGCCTTAATACTGAAGATAAGCACAAATTTAACTGTTCTGCCAGACTGGAACAAAAATATTTTTTCACCTACAACCAGTCTTCTCCAGGAAGAGAAATTTAAATATCTGAAAAAAAATGATCAATACAGATATTAATTTATTAATTTATTATGAACAGTTACTCAACAGCTGTCTATAAAAGATGTGTACAATGAGTAATACAAGTCTGTTCGCTTTGTTTCAGTCCAGAGAAACCCACGAAGCGTCAGTCACCCTTATCACAATTAAAAAAATCTCAGCCCAAACCAAAAACCACTTGGTCTCATGTTTTGAATATTTCATAACTATTGTATCCAATTTTTTAAAAGAAAGACCAGTTGCAGTTCATCTGCCATTTCCAGAGATACACAGAATAATAATACTGCTTTCAAAAAATGCACATATGCCTGCATGATCATAAGGAACAAATCAATGACGCTGGAATTAATATACTCTAAAAAGGCTGAGCTAGTTGTTGAAGCTCTGCTTGTTGAAAATTCATTATTTATTTTTATTTATTTATATTATTTATATTAAAATAATTTTCAGGTTTGGGGAAAATTTTACAAAGCCAGTAAAAACATACGAAAGCATAAAAAAACAAATACCCCTTTACCTTCACAAATTCCACAGCAAAAAGTTTTTTGTACTCCATTTCCATGAAAAAACTACTGAAGATAAGTTCATGAAGAACCTTCCTTGCCCCTGTGAAGAGCCAATACAACACAAATCACTTTATTGCACTAAGATGCAGCTTTTCTGGAAAAGAACAGATTGTTAAATTATAATTTAAAATCATTAAAAACCTTGAAATAGTTATGAAGTATATGAACAAAGTTACTAATGTATTTTTTTCTATTTTTAACGTTTACTGGTATGTATTTAAAAAACAGGGTAAGAATCAAGTCACTCATAGTCGGGCTACATCTTGTGAAAAGACTCTTCAAAATACATAAGGCAGGAAAAATTTAGGAGGCAAATACATACCCCAAATACCAATTATCTCAGCTAAAAAATAAAGGCTGTATAAAAAACATAATATAAAGAAATTTAACTCCACCTGCATAGCACTTATTTACTTTTACACATTTGTTACATACATGAAAACTTCATTTGCCTCTTCAGCCAGTATCAACACGGATATACGAACCTTTATGAAGTTTTGCATCCCATAGCATCAACTGGCTTATGAAGCATGGCTTTTCAGATCCAGCTTCTTCTTTGAGACTTATTTGACAGAAGATCTGGCGAAAGTCACCTATAGGGATAAAACTATTCATTTGGTACAAGAATGCTTCGATAATTAAATTATGAGCCAACAAAATAAGAATTACAGAACACTGTTCTTTAAAAGTGGTGCTTAAGTATGAATTATTTTTTAACAATGTTTTTTCTCACTGAACATACTCCCACACACTCTCTCCTTACTAATTTCTTCCTATTATTCTTACCTACTTTATTTAATAAATTCAGTGATGCAGAAGGATATTTTAAAATTGAAAGCATTTAGACAGCTTTGCAAAGCAGATCCATAAGAACAGTTCACTATGCAAGCACAGAAATGCACAGGCTAGGCAAGTCTACACTGGTCTTGGGCACTGAAAGTCAGTCTTTTGTAGAATTTCAGAATATTATTTTATATTTTCTCACACCTATCAGTAAATATAGTAATTGCTGAAGCAATTTTGGTTAAGTTTTAGCTTATCTCATCAGCTAAAAAGATAACACTTAAAAACCTATAATTTTGGGGATTTGCTGTGGAACTGACACCAACCTGTCTATTCTCACACAGTCAACAGCTGAATAATTAGTTGTCAGAGTTTTAAATAGAATAATCTCATAAAATTGAAAATAATAAGAAAAATAGCTAGGAAGAAAAATGTCGAATTAAAAAAAAATCAAACTTTCACTAGAAACCTTGAAATAAATCACACAGTCAAAAATTTGTACCAATTAAAAGATCCAAGGGACTCAGACCAGCAAGAAAATACCATCAGTTAAATAAATACAAAGATTAAAAGAACATAAAGCTAAAATTTGTAAAATATTGCAAAGAATTACAAAATGGTACAATTCTGATATATGTTTTTCAAGGGAAAGATTAAAAAGCGTTCCCAAAAAAAGGTAAGAAATGCACTTTATTATCCAAGCTTTCAAAAGAGGCTAAAGCAGACCAACAGATTCACCCTACCAAGAAGGAGGATAAGCAGTGAGTAGAACTTAATCTAGGCATATTTGTGTGGTGAAAAGAAATTTTCTAATGGTTTTATTTTGGCAAAACAAAGGTATGACAAACCCCAGTAACAGAAATCAAAATTAGGTTGATTCGGAAGTCTTCTTTGAAACCATGAGCATCATCAAACACCAGAACAATGTTTGAAAGCTTAAAATACAGCTTTTCACTACTGCACTAGTTTTTAAGTTAAGGCTTTTGTTTGTTCTACTGACACTGTCTAATCACAGCTATCAAAGCTGAAGCAGGAATTAATTCAATCAGAAGATGTATGCTTTCACTGATGGAGATGTTCTGCAGCTTTCCACCAGCACTGGAGAGAGCAGCTTTAAGCAAAGCAGTCTGAAATAGGGCACGTGATGCTGAAACTGAGGATAATGAAACTTCTAGAGAAACAGGCAGAGCTCAAGCAGGGAAAGTCATTTACTCTAGCAGGAAGGAACATAAAAATACTACTGTTCATAACCATACCGATGGATACCAGCACCCATACTACTATATTATTTATATGCTAATGAGGAGGAAAAGTATTTTAATAAAGGAATATCATATCTACTACTGTTGTATCAGCACTAAAGATATTTTTTGAGAGAATTAGTCATTCAAATAGTGACATGGCATTACTGTAACAAAAATCATTTATGCTTACTTGAATAGCTCATGAGTTTATTCAGCCAAGAACCAAGGCGCAAGGCAAACTTCTGGTGAGCCATTACATCAGCATGCAGAACCTCCACATGAAGTGGGCGTTGAGAAACATTTTCAGAATGCCTCTAGGAGTCAGGTATATGTTAGTATATATAAAATAAAAGGAACACGAATTTTCTTATTTGTCTTCACCACCTAATACCTCTCCCAAGCGAAAAAATAAATCCATTTGACACTTTATTTCTGAAGATATCTATCTACACCAAATGTGGGGTAAATTCAATTTCAAAAAGTTGACGGGCAGATTATAAAATCATGAAAGTACTAACTAAAAGACTGTACAGCAGACAAATAAGTTTTCAGTATTAATAATGATGAGGTTGATTTCTTTCTTTTTTAAATGAGAAAAATATTTTAGGAAATTACCTTGATTTCTTCTTTTGCCTCCTGACAAGAGGCATAATGTCCTGCCTTAACAGCTCTACGACCCTGTTTAAAGAAAATATTGAGCATGAGACCAATATAAAACAAAACCAAGATGTTACAGGCCTGATCCTTGCTATGCTTTTAGTACGGAAAAGAAAAACTGGGACCAACATCACTCATGGTGCTTTTAGACATCTAGAAGCAAATAAAAATTAACATAATTATCTTTAGAAAAAAGGTATTTTTTTACTAAATTAACAATGGAACAACAAAAGCAAAGTCTGGGTATCTTAACATTATTAGATAAGGAAAATTCACATACACATGGAAACAGATGAGGGCAATTTCTGCAGAATACTTTAAATACAAACCACATCAACTTTACTCCTATCACAAAGTACACTCTTCCTGAACTGTTTTTCTACAATCTTTTCTACTATTTCTTACTTCGGTATATGAAATAGCAGGGTATATTATAATCATGTCTTTGACAGCTCCTTCAGTAAACCCAAGAACAGGTCCAGCTTAGACCTCAAGTTCTACTCAAAGGAAATCAGAGGTATGGGCTGCCAAAACAAGCGCTCCACACAGCAGAATTTTGCACACGAAGAAAGGAAGTAGCTGCATGTCTTGGAACAGTGATAATGAAAACAACATAACTTAGTCCTGTGCTGTAGCAGGTGCTTTGTGAAACGAAAAGTCTGATCAACTCTGGGTCTACAATTTAGGTTTCAATCAAAAGGAACCTTCATAACGGAAACCTTTAAAAGTTATTCTACAAGCAAGCATGTATATGCATATTTTACAAAATCTGCAACTGCAGGACAAAACTTGTAATTATTTAAGACTGACACGACTAACTAAATAACAACTAAATTTTCACTACCTGAACAAAGAGAAACACAAAAAAACCCCACAGTTTTTACAGATTAAAAAAAGATTCTAATATTATTAAGTTCTGTAGGTAAATATACAAATACACATATAGCTATAGACGAAGTTTCTCTGCGTGCAAACATGTTAAGTTTTGTACTTTTGTGAGGTAAAAAACCATGACTGCAATTAAGATAATTCAAACACTGATGATGCTTTTTTTCTTTTCTGCCCAGTGGAAAAAAAAATTACATTATTAGTGTAAGGTCTTCACATTGGACATTAGTTTGAAAAATAAATTTGTAAAATTGTCAGGTTCACCCACATTCCTTCATTATTCTTCCTGGTTTCATTTGCTTAATTTGAATTTTTAAGATTTTCAAATGAAGTCTGAGCCAGAACAAGCACTAACTCTTGCAAAACGTAAGGTACATTTCTGGTTAAATATAACTGAATATGCATATTGGTGACTTGTATATTTTTCAGACAAATACCATTAAAATAAAATACTAATATCAGCTGAAAAAAGATAAAGAAAATATGCTAAACATGAAAGGAGCAACTTCAGATAAATTAGCTCTCCCCTTTCCCAAGAAACTGGTTTTTCGTCCTGAAGAAAAAAATTAATACAGTTTAAAAACTTTCTTGAAGCAAGTGCTGATTAAAACAGTTACTCTGCAACATGCTTTTCTCTCTCCTCAAGTTCCAACATTCCAGAAACAAAGATTCTATAATCAAGAGACTAGAGTAGCACTTCTTAATGATTAAAAGGTTACTTTCTCCCACATCCAGAATGCACTCACCTCTTTATCTATGGCAGTAGTATGCAACTGGGCTTCACCAAGTTCACAGCCAAGTGCCCTTTGCAGGCTATAGATGACATGATCATAAGAATGATGTTCGTCATTGAAAAGGACACAGTAGTAGCTGTCTAACTTCTCTCTGCTGGGAAAAAGCCAACATATCATCATACAAATAAATATAAAATTGTAAGTAGTGTCCTATCCAATACAAGCAAGAGCTCACTTGATAGCTTGAGAAAATGTCAAATATAAAAAATATAGAAGAAAATCAAGCATGTTCTTCATGTCAAAGACATGCTGCCTTTCTGATCTACACCAGAAAAAAACACGGAAACCATGTACCATGTCCAAAGGAGATTTTAAGTTATTTGATTATTCCATTATTATTTCCTTTCTGTTGTTTTATGATGCCATTTTTCTTTTTAACATGTCACACAAGTCTTTTTGCATTTTCATGAAATCATGGAATGCTTTGACTTAGAAGGGACCTACAAAGGTCATCTAGTCCAACCCCCCTGCAGTGAGCAGGGACATTTTCAACTAGATCAGGCTGTCCAGAGCCTCATTCAAAATGACCTGGAATGCTTCCAGGGATGGGGCATCTATCACCTCTCTGAGCAACCTGTGCCAGTGTTTCACCCCCCACACTGTAAAAAATTTCTCCTTACATCTAGTCTAAATCTCTCCTCTTTTAGTTTAAAACCATTACCCCTTGTCCTGTCACAACAGGCCTTGCTAAAAACACTGTCCCCATCTTTTTCATGGGCCCCCTTGAAGTACTGAAAGGCCACAATAAGGCATCCCTGGAGCCTTCTCCAGGTGGAACAACCCCAATTCTCTCAGCCTGTCCTCATAAGGAGAGGTGTTCCAGCCCTCTGATCATTTTTGTGGCCCTCCTCTGGACCCACTCCAACAGTTCCATGTCTTTCTTGTGCTGAGTACTCCAGAGTTGGACACAGTAGTGCAGGTGGGGTCTCAACAGAGTGAAGCAGAGAGCTGATACCAGCTTGCCAGTCTTGCTCATCAGGGCGAGGCACTTTCTTTAACCCTCCTTTTCTGGCTGATGTACCCATAGAAGCCCTTATTATTTTTTGCATGCCTTGCCAAGTTCAGGTCCAGCTGTGCCTTGGCCTTCCTGACCCCATGCCTACACAACCGGTCAGTGTCCTTTCTCAGACTACTTGATGCTCCTTAACCTTTCCACTTTCTCTCATAGCTCTGCCACCAGGCTGAGCAGATCATCCACCTGGTCACACCTCACATAACCGTTCTCATTACTGCCATCCATTATCAGTGAAAAAGCCTCTGGCACGCTACAGCCTGAGACCTGGATGGCTGCATGTTTTTGTGGAAGCTGTGTCGGGGTTGCCACATCTATTCTGGCGAGTGCAGAGGACATTGCTTTCCATTGGGTAGATACCATAGCTAATTTCCTTCTGAGAGGGCGATGACCATCAACTGAACTCACCTCTTGAGCTGGTAGGGTGACTATATCCTCCCTGCACACCCTGCCACAAAAAATGTTGTGCCACTCTTTGCCCACTCTGTTCGCTAGTGCTCCCCAGGCTGCTTTTTATAGGGATTGGGGTGGTCACAGATGCTCTGGCAATGCCCACGCCACGTCAGTGTCTCCCACAAGAGCTGCCAGCTTCTGGCAGATCTCTCCACTGCCATGGCATTTCCCTGCCCCAGGAACACCCTCTGTACACCAAGATCTGACGCTCTGCTGTGGACCAGGTCAGCTCTGTAGCAGCTCCACTGGGCAACTGATGGAGATGGAGCACAGTCACACACTGCTTTTCCCACTAATGATCAAAAACTTTTCTCTCTCTAAGTCAAAAATGCTATGGTGCTGTTTAGAGGGAGTTTGCACTCGTGTTTGCATGAGTGTAAGAATAACACAGGCAAAATTATTACCAAAGTTTCCAATGTCTTTAAGAGAAAGTTGGAAATAGTCCCTACCCAATTGTGAGCTCCGGAGGCAGTTCCTTCTCTTCTTCCCATATAAGCATATCTACAATGTATTTTATCACAGAGGGAAACACCCTCCTAGAGTGCTCCATAATTTCTTCATTCAACTGACATTTAGAATTCTGTAAAACAGGAGATAATATTAATCCAAAAAAGAAATTTTAAAAGTTAAAAAGGGTTGGCAGAATACCCCATTGCTGTATTTGTTTCATGAAATTAGCCTTTTCAGTATTTTCAAGCAAATTAATCTCACCTAATTTCTTCAAAATTATTTCATCCCAAGGGCTCTCAGTAGCATTCCAGCAGTTTCACCTACCTTTCTTTTATGCACCCAGGTTTTAGCTAGGAATAGACAACAAAAGGCCTCACCAAATATGTTAGGAAACTTCAATTCATGCTTTTTAAACTTAAGTTTAAAAAAACTGGTTAATAGCTTTGGGTACCCTTGAAGATATTAAGAGTTTGAAGTCCAGACCAAAATTCCTCCCCTTCATTGCTTTATCTTCCTTGTGGGTGTTCTGTCAAACACTTATGACAACCCTTGAACAGAATGACCTAAGGAAACCTAACTGTTCTTTTCAGAGATCCCATCCCAGATCTAGAAATCATTCAAAATATCCTGTGAACCAACACACTTCCCATCCACCCAGACCAAGCTCATTAAGTGAATTGTCTACATCATATAACATCATTAATCCTTTCCAGAAGGATTTAAGCACGAGAGAAATTAAGGTTATAAGCAAAGGAAATCATTACCAAATCTGCACTTAAGAATGAAGCAATCAATATTCAGGTACAAGACATATACACACTGCAAAGACATTGTGTGAAAAGAGGGCTTTAACGCAAAGGCCCTGATCACCTTTTCCACATACTGCCCTTCCTTTCAGCACATGCATATATAAATCATATATAATGTTGTTATTAATATTAACGCAACCAAATCCAGTAATTTCACACACAAATATGACACACAGAGGCTGATATTTTCTAGAGTATTTATACAAAGTTTCATATAACTTTAGGATCACCCAAACTGCCTACAAAATCTGAATATGTCATTTGCCAGAGAGAGAAAAGCTGAGAAACAAAGATGCTTTCCAACAATAAAGCTTTTCACATGCAACTTTTAATCCCAAAGTACTAAGGGCACTCACCTGGGCAATACACAACCTGACATATATTAGATATAAAAGAACAGAAAGAGCAATGTGTTTAATATAACTAAGAATCATGTTTTTGAAAAATTCTTACATCAACTATAGCCACATTTATCCACTTACGAAGCAGATTGCTTAAAAAAAATGAAAAAGTAAAACAATGTTGTTGGGAAGAGAAGTAAAAATGTGTTAACACGACCAAAGTGCTTCCAAAGCTCCAAACAAGTTTTCTGACATGATAAGCAGTAGGAGAATAACTTGGAGTCAAACATACAATCTAAAATGCATGCCAATGAAATTACGGGCTTTAAATATCACTGTGCACAGGTACTTAACTTTGGATAAGCTTGTGATAGATACGGTAATTAAATATGTAAATATCTCAATATCTGTGTTAATTTTTTTCCCAGACTGACAAAGCTATCATCATCTTAAAAGTTGGAGCAGAATGAAAAAAACTAGAGTGCTAAGAATAATCTAATTGAACTGAGTCATAAGTGTACTGATTTTTTTTTCCACTATTTAAAAGGGTTTGGCTTTTCAAGGATTAACATATGCTAAGCAAAATTGGCAGAGCTGTGCCAAACTCTGAAATACTGGAAGAAAAATTCATACAAACAGTGAAAACGTAAATGATGCAATGCCACCTCCAGTGCTATCCACGTTAACAGAAGTCACACTAAAGTGAAATTAAAATACATCTAATATAAATTGAAAGGGTAAAAATAAAATTGCCTCAGAACTATGCCCAAAAATGTGTAATGATTTAAGCTTCTGGTAAAGCTTCAAAAAAAAAATTGTGAAAGAACTAACAAAGTATGTTCTGATAGCAAAGTTTAAAAATAAATAACAAGCACTTTATTATTTTTTTAAACAAATGTGCCTAGACAGTATATTTACCTTATTTCAGACACAAATTCTTAAAGTTATCTCATTTTAAGGATACATTCAGGCAAAAAGGTTTTTATATTTCTGCCACAGTGAAGACATTAATCTGGAATCAATAGGAAATGGATGACTTCTAAAAGCCTGGAGTGAGGATTCTAAAATGAAGGATTGTGTTTCTGAGCCACATAATACATACATACCAAGAAGTATCTCCTCACTGTAAAACTATTTTTTTTTAAACTAAGGTTTAATTAGGATTTTTGTAAGGATACTGTATTTTACTAATGCTCACCTCGTATCTCAGAAACACTAAAAACTCTGGTGCTTATCTTTAATGTTGTAGATTGAAACCTGTCCTCTACTAACAGATCATTTTTAAAAGGAGGTTATTTGTAGATCAAACTCTATCTAAACTTAATCTACCTCTTAAAAATAGCATCCAGTTCCGAAGCACACTTTTACCATGTTCTGCATAGCAAGCAAACATACCGCAAACATACCGCTCTTCTTATTTGCTCCTACCTGATCACAGTAAGTTTATAAACCCCTTAGCATGATACATCCTCTGCACTTAGAGTAATTACAGGAATACTGGTCAGGATCATCCAGAAAAGAGTGTTTTTTGTTTGCCAAGCATATGATAAACTTCTAACAACAAGAAAACGTGCTGGAAAAGAAATATGCAAGATGTCTGTTCCAAATGCGCTTTGCAATTCATTTATTTTAATAAGCACTATACACCATGAAAATTCCTAAAGGAAATTCCCTAAAGGGTCCTTGATTCTCTAAACAGAGAACAAACTATGAGGTAATCCAAACATGCACAAGCCTCTTCGTCATAAAAAACCCCTTACGGACTAGTCTTTCAAAGGAAGATGCTCATGCCATGCAAGCCATCAAATAGTTCATACAGAATATATTAATATACTGATGCATTTCATTATTGTAGCGGTTGTACTTCCACCCTTTTACTAGAGAATCTACATATACTGACTCTATAATAACTACATATATTGATGATGAAGAACTATTATATTAAGTACCTTTCTACCTCAAATTCAAATAATTGTTTAATTATATGCTTTCTATCATTCACGACTCTCAGGCAGCACTCATCGTAGGAGTGTGTTCCAGTTTATTTGACAGCGGTTGTAACATAGCTTGGGACTTGACTTGCACAACTCTATGACAAGAACTGATGATCAAACAAATTCACTGCAAACCAACTGAAGACCTTATCAGAGATTGGAAGAGGAATATTACTCAAAGAAGCGTAGGAGGTTCCCCATTTCCTTATCACAGGTATGATTACAGTTCTCAAAGTTTAAAACCAAGAGATACTGTGTTTAGTTGCTGTCATTATTAATATGCTCTCTCCTTTAGCCTTATCTCCGTTGGATACAAATGGCAGTAATTCTGAGCAGCTTATCTTCATCCAAATAGAAATAACATGCTGCATACTCCGAATGCATGCAATTTCCTCTCAAACTTTGTTTGAATATGGTTTTGAAAAAAAAACCCGAAACCCACAAAATTTGGACACCGTGATTTTAACATGAGTGAAACAGTCTGTTGGTAAAATTGATAAAGGTTTTGGTGTTTTTCCTAACATTTGGGGTTTGACTATTTTATTGTTATGAAAAATCTGTTCTAAAAGAAAGGCAGGTAAAAAGCAGAATATGTTGTTACAGATGCAAATACCGGATCTGAGAGATCAAAATTTATACCTTGTGGAGAAACAGGTTCCCCAGTGGGAAATAAACATTTTGTAAATCATTCTGGGGACTCTGGTCAGAGTTGTTGGAACCAAAAATTACCATTATTCTCAAAAGTAAAGTGCTGAAACAACCGTTAGAAGATCTCATACAAAGACCTGCATTTTAAAGCTGGGAGATACAATCGATTTTGTTTAGAACCTCTTTATTAAAGTTAATAATATGCCTAATAGGTCCATGTTTGTCCAGGTGTCTGGGCAGGGTTTTTGTGAGCCATCACAGGTGAAATCCATAATGTATGCTACCTACTGTCTGTAAGACAAACTGGACAAACTGGTCACCTCAGGTGTAAGTAATACCACTTCTCTAGGAGCAATGGAGATGTTTTGCTGGAAACTATTTTCAAGTGGAAGAGTACTTAATTCTCAGCTGAGACTTGAACATTTTGTCTCAAGACCATTGCTAAATTCTCATTGCGATATGATGAAGACCTCCCAGCAATCAGCTAGACATTTGATACGAGCATCTTTTTAACATACATTTTTCATAGTATCCAAAGGTGGCTTTGAACCTGCTAGACACATGAGTTCTCTAGCTTCCCGTATGTCTTTATCAACAGTACCAGGAACCTAGCATTGCAAAAAAATCCTATTTTCCTTCGGAACACAAGGACAAAAATGAACACTTCCCAAAAAGGAACTGTGCTAGTTTCTTATTCTGGAAACACCTCTAGAATGTGCTGGAAAAAGTATTAAACACATATTTAGTAATAGTGTCAGGACTAAAATTAACGATGCTTGTAGCTATTTTTGGGTATTCTAACACTGAGGAAACAATTTGGCTCTTGCAATTACAGGTTTTCATAAGTAGTATGTAGGTATCAGTCACACATGTATCAGATGGCTCAGGGCTCACAGCAGAACAGACTAGACTGAATTAGAAGCAGGTGAACATTACATTGACAAGCTCCAAGTGGTAATCAGATGACCCCTTCCTGGACCTTCAGCTATTTTTATCTCTGAAATCCATTAAGATTCATGGTTTTATGACAGATGAACAAGTAAAGAAAAACTCTGCTTCATTTTTTTGTAAGACCAGTGTTCTTTATTGCTCTTCCATTTCTTTTTTTTTTTTTGCCAGATCATAAAGAACAGTACTTTTGCAACAAAACCAGGAGGAATTAGGGGTCTATTTGCAATGATGAATGCTACGGACTTTTTGTCCTGATTACCTCACAATGTAGGACACTGAAAAAACAGTTTTACCTGAAGCAACTGATTTGCCAACATTTTCTTTGAGAACTACTTAAAAGATGGCATTATTTCTCATTGATATGCTGCTTTATGAAGTACAATAAGCACAAGACATCCTAGTATACAAGGTTAGTTTTAAAACACAGAGAATTACTTTATAGTCACACATGAGGTGTAACTGACAAAAAGATACGTTCAGTAGTGCAGCAATGTGGAAAAGAGAAAATATTAAAATCAAGTACTATATCTGAACATTAATTAACCACTGGAAAACCAGGAAGAAAAGGCAAGTCTATGGCCTATGGAAGAAGGGGCAGGCCACTCAAGACTCTAAGGTTCTTGTAAGGCTGTGCAGGGAGAAGATTAGATAGGCTAAAGCCCAGCTTGAACTTAGTCTGGCCACCGCCATAAGAGACAACAAAAAATGTTTCCATAAGAGCAAAAGGAGAGCTAAGGAGAGTCTCCATCCTATACCGGATGCCAGGGGAAACACAGTGACCAAGGATGAGGAAAAGGCTGAAGTACTGAATGCTGCCTTTGCCTCAGTCTTTAATGGTAGTCCAGCTCACTGAGTGCTCAGCCTCTTGAACCAGAAGGCAGGGATGGAGGGTGGAATCAAGCCCCCATAATCCAAGAGGAAACTGTAAGTGGACTGCTGCACTGCTTAGATGTGCACAAGTCTATGGGGCCAGATGGGATCTACCCAAGAATTCTGAGACAGCTGGCAGAAGTGCTCATCCAGCCACTTTCCATCATTTATCAGCAGTCCTGGCTAACCGGGGAGGTCCCAGCTGACACTCATCTAGAAGAACGGCCAGAAGGAGGACCCACGGAACTACAGACCTGTCAGTGTGACCTCAGTGCCAGGGAAAGTCCTGGAGCAGATCGTCTTGAGTGCCATCACATGACAGGTACAAGACAATCAGGTGATCAGGCCCAGTCAGCATGGGTTTATAAAAGGCAGGTCCTGTTTGACCAACTTGATCTCCTTCTATGACAAAGCAATCCACTTAGTGGATGAGGGAAGAGCTGTGGATGTTGTCTACCTAGACTTTAGTAAGGCCTTTGACACAGTTTCCCACAGCACTCTCCTGGAGAAACTGCCTGCCTATGGCTTAGATGTGCATACTCTTCGCTGGATCAAAAACTGGCTGGATGGCCAGGCCCAGAGAGTGGTGGTGAATAGAGTTAAGTTCAGTTGGCACCTGGTCACAAGTGGCGTTCCCCAGGGCTCAGAGTTGGGGCCTGTTCTCTTCAACATCTTTATTTAGGATCTGGATGAGGGGATCAAGTGCACTCTCAGTAAGTTTTCACCCAAGTTGGGTGGGTGTGTCGATCTGCTTGAAGATCAGCAGGCTCAACAGAGGGATCTGGACAGGCTGGATCGATGGGCTGAGGCCAATAGTATGAAGTTCAATAAGTCCAAGTCCTGGATCCTGCACTTGGGTCACAACAACCTCCTGCAACATTATAGGCTTGGAAAGAGTGGCTGGAAAGCTGCCCAGCAGAAAAGGACCTGGGGGGGTTGGTTGAATATGAGCCAGCAGTGTGCCCAGGCAGCCAAGAGGGCTAACAGCATCCTGAGTTGTATCAGAAATAGTGTGACCAGCAGGAGGAGGGAAGGACTATTCCCCCATACTCTGCACTGGTGAGGCCACACCTTGAATACCATGTCCAGTTTTGGGTGCCTCACTTCAAGAAGAGCATTGAGGTGCTGAATAGTGTCCAGAGAAGGGCAACAAAGCTGGTGAAGGGTCTGGAGAACAAGTCTTGTGAGGAGCAGCTGAGGGAACTGGGGTTGTTTAAACTGGAGAAAAGGAGGCCATGGGGAGACTCTACTGCTCTCCACAACTACCTGGAAGGAGGTTGTAGTGAGGTGGGGTCAGTCTCTTCTCACGTGACAAGTGACAGGACTAAAGGAAACAGCCTCAAGTGGCACCAGGGGAGATTTAGGTTGGGTATCACAAAGAATTTCTTTACAGAGAGGGTTGTGAAGCATTGGAACAGGCTGCCCAAGGAAGTGGTGGAGTCTCCATCTCTGGAAGTGTTTAAAAGACGTGTGGATGTGGTGCTGAGGGACACGGTTTAGGGACCCTGGCACTGCAGGGTGTATAGTTGGACTCAATCTTAAAGGTGTCTTCCAACCAAATGATTCTGTGATTCTGTAAATATTTGTAAATAAAAACACATAGCAAAGAGAACAGCAAGGGACTGCAATTTTAATTCTGAATCAAAGACAGAAACGCACAAAATAGGTAGATGGAACTGTTCTATTGTTTTTGCCTTTTGTTTGGAGATGAAGAACGTCCAATATATATGATTGACCCCAACAAACACCTTGACCAAGGAAATGCTGATTCACCTCGATTGGTCCTGCCACATGAATTATACAATATATATCACTTCATATACAGGAATAAGCACCTTTTTTAAAAGACAGTATTTACAATATTTATTCTTTCAATTGAAGCAATATTCTTACTTCTTTTGCAGAACCTGATGCTCCAGGCTCATGTCTAGTGCACAGTGGTCCAGCTTTCCATGCCTCTGTATCTCCACAGTCACAAAATCCGCCTCCAGTGGAGCTATGCATCTGTAAAAAACACGCATTTCAGTCATGAAATATGCACATAAAAAGCAAGAGAAAAACAGAAATGTTGAAGTCCAACACAAGTATAAATACCAACTTAGCAAAATACAAGAGACTGCATAACCAATGGACTTACCACATTTTTTTCTTTCTGTAGATATAAGGAGACTTATCATGGGGGGGGAAAGTAAACTTTTTGAACAGAAAATAAAGAATGAAATATAGTTGTTGCTGGAAAGAAAGTATGCAAGTCTTAAACAAATTTACCTATAAAGTCAAAATGCCTATGACTGATGAATAAGTGCCTCATAAATGGCAAAATAATAATTTCTGGGTTTATTAGCAAAATTATAGCAGAGGTGCTTAATGCCTTCTTTACAAACTACTTGGTAAAATTCAAAAATAAACTAAAAAGAATAGGTATATATTAAACAAGTATTTAGTAGTACCTCCACTTCTAACCAAAGAAAATAAGATATAATCAGCATCTAAATACATTACTGCAACTTTAACTTTGTGTTACACTTTCAGAAAAGTACAAATTCTGATCCTTCACTTTGGAAAAAAGTTCAGACAAAACTCAGACAAAAATAATTATCCTTAGCTTACTCTAAATCTCCAATCCTAAAATAATTATAAAAACACTAAGTGACCCGATAAAAAGACATTCAAAACTTTGGTATTTACTTGAAATATTTGAAAATAACCTGATCTAATTAGATGTGCTTCAAGCAGGAGGTTGGACTAGGTGACCTCCTTAGGTCCCTTCCAACCTAAACTATTCTAAGAATCTATAAAGAGCATAATCTGTATTCTTTAGGTTACATCTTTAAAATGGCAATGCAGCAAATCTGCTTCCATTTCCATGGCTGATGTTTCGCCTGATGAAGCTACTGAAAAACAGGGAAAGGGTAACAGCTTCTCCAACTTGCTCTGTAATCATTACTGTTTATTTTCCCCAGGTTTCATCTTACTTCTCTGTAAACTGTGTGTCTATGTATATGGAAGTTATATTTGCATTATCCAAGTAGTTTTGTACATCTTTGAATCAATACTTACAACACATTTTCAGGGTAGTATATAAAGACTTATACGAAGGAGCAGAATACTGTGTTTTAGTCCCAGTTAATTTTGAGGCTGCTAGGACCTTCTTCCAAACTGTCTCTCATTGAAACATATCCACTTAAAGGGGATTTATGACCAATTGATAATACAGGACAAATCTCTTCGATGGATATCTTGTCAATGAATAGAAGGAATAGCTGAAAAAACGAAAAATCTAGCGCACATTTTGGTTGTGAAAGATAATTAAGTTGAATATGCAATGTAATGTTTCTGTATATTTTCTTGCCTTTTGCAGCTAAGTTACACCAGCTTTAAAAATGACACTTAATATACTGTTTTCCACATCTGCTTCCAAGGCTTTGAAACTATAGAGTTCTCAGAGCAAGCAAAAAAGGGAGTCTGGGAAGGAAACAGTAGATGACAGTTTAGGCAGTGAGTTAGCTAAGAATTATTTAAAAGATTCTTTTTTAATTAAGGCATTGGAATCTCTCAAAGATAATACAGATTTGGCTCAAAGAGAATCAAAAGGTTATCAGAAGGAGATGATCCAGTTCTAGAACAATCTCCTCAGTAAAAATATTGATGTTTAACATTTAACTTCACCATATGCATTCATAAACACTCACTTACCCTTTGGTTCTTGAATTAGAAAGTTACTGTTCTTAAAAGAGGCTTTAAGTGCTTAGAAACATGAGAGATAGGTAACTAATTAGTAAATCTCAGATTTTTTTTTTTAATATAAATTACTAATGGTTTATATGCAGTTTATTGGATCCTCAAAAAAATCTTCTCTAGAGCTAAAAGTACAACTTCTTAATATAAGATTTATCTACCTTGTACCGGTGGTTCTTGTGAATGCTATTCTGGAAGCAGTCCATACAGAGTACACAAGTGGGATCAACTGCACAGTCTCTGCAA
The DNA here is from genome assembly GCA_009769605.1 of Bucorvus abyssinicus. Lineage (NCBI taxonomy): Eukaryota > Metazoa > Chordata > Aves > Bucerotiformes > Bucorvidae > Bucorvus > Bucorvus abyssinicus. The sequence goes on along the minus strand of CM020042.1, from coordinate 16,775,329 downwards.
CAAAAATAGTAACTGGAAAACTTTCTAAAGCAAACACATTGACTTTTAATGCACAAAAGAAAAAGCTGCTCTGAAAAAAACCCAGAGATTAACAACAGATTTGAATTACAAAAACACTGGCCACTTCATCTCACGGAAAGAAGATGAAACCAAATCTTGTTAGGTTTGAACCAGGACTCAAACCTGTTATATCAGATTCTATCAGAAACACGCTTGATTTCCACTTTCAAAACTTGTTGCTAACATATTTCTGGTTTTGCTAAGAATAAGCAGCTCTTAAAAACCATGAGGACTCTGAAGTAATCTATTATTTAATTTCCAACAACTGTAGCCAGTTTGCTAATGAAACTTTTGTTACCTCGTAGGCAATCTAATTCAACTTTTTTCTATGCTCCACATAGATATGCTTTATATGTACAGGTGTTAAACGACAACATATCAAGTCTTTTGTTTTACACCACTGTTCAACATCTAATTCAAGCCTTCTTTACAACACAACTAAAACAGAATGGTAATTCTGATTACAGAATGAATTTCCTTTCAAATCTTTAGATGACAATCAACATGCAATAATTTAATACTTCACTAACATTCATTTATTACCATAAATCTACTGCAAGGCAAGTTAAAAGAAAGAAAAATTAAGCCAGCAGTGCCTGCTAGAATTGAATGTTCAAATCAAGACATTTAGATTTTAATATTACAGAGTATATATGGTTTTTAGCATTTTAAAAGCTTAAGGCAAATGTATAATTACCTTCAGCTGCAGTAGTTAAGTACAGTATTTTGTATAAAAACTACCACATTTTTGCAAGACAGCAACTCAAAAAAATTAGAAAAAAAGAGACCACCTATGAGAAATAATAGCTTTGTCGTTTTGCCTGCTATCATACAAAAACTCTGCAGAGGTAGGAACAGAATTATTCCTGTTACAGCAGCACTAAACTGCCTTGACCATCCTTTTCCTTCATACAATCCAATGTCGTATTCACTATACACTACCTAGCAAACACATAAGGACTTCTTCAGAGATCGTTCTCCTTTAATACACAACACTAACTTACTTCTAGAAAAAGCTGAAGAGTATGTGATTGATTAAAACCACTGTAATTCATAAATAAAGTTTACAGAGATCTTTCATTTTGACATTTCCTAAACTCTAAGTGCTGGAATTTTTAGCCATAGTAACATTCCCCATCCTTGTTATTTTGGTATTTCTGATGAAGTTTTAAAATAAACTGAAAACTACAAAACACTATGACAATAACATGATATTAATACTAATGAACTGCCAGCACAGTTGCAAGCTTTACATCCACTACAAAGACCTCTGGCTTTATTATTCATACTATTCACATTAATATATTTGTATTAATATGAATTAATAAAATAAACGATATCAAATCAATCTTTAAAATACTCCAGGGTGAGAAGGTGCGAAAATTATCATTGGTCACACAGCTATCGCTTAAGCAAAGGAGTTAAGACGCTCAGAAATGCTGGATTCTGTTTCCGACTTTGAAAGGGTGAGTATTATGCAGTGCACAGATTTTTATGCCTGTTCTTCTCAATTCAGGTACAGACCCCATACTCATACCAATCTTTTTAACCAACGGCTTTCAGTGCCTTTAGCATCCTTTCCATTTCCTTCCCCATTTCTCTCTGAGAGTCCACTTTTCATATGCAATTTTCCTTACTCAAAAGTAGTTTGGACCGTGAAGCAAATGCCACTGTCAGTTAAACAAAGACCTACCATGACACAAGCAACGACTAATTAGCAGCGCAACTAGTTTTATTAAACCACCTTGTTGCATTATGTCACAGGGGAACATTCATAATAACACACCTTCATTCTTACCTGCAGGAGTATGTTGTCTCCCCTCCTTTGAACACCTTCCCACAGAGCTGGGAGGTTCCACTCTGTTGGAGTTTCTCCAGGAATACATCTGGGTCTTCCCCAAACAAATAACATTCCAGGGGATATAATATTGTTGCTTGGACCATTTCTTCTTGCTTCTCCAGCAAGGGGTCCATTTCAGCTGAGTAAATATTTGGCACATGTTTTGCCAAGCACTGTAAAAAGGTGGTTTGGAAGTTGAACCTTTCATCACACCACTGCAAGAAAAATACACCCGTGGATAAACAAAAATGAGTAAATAAATATAGAGAAAATAAGATTAAGCATTTCTACTGTGAATCCAGAATTTTCTTCCGCTTCAGAAGACAGTTCTGTGCCCAATAAAACTCAAGAAACCATGGTTTCCCAAGAATTTCTCTGCTATTTTTCCTTTCGGTACCCACCACAGTAGCCTCTGTTTCCTTGAAGTCTCTACTAAAACACTTTGAAGCAAGAGTCAGCAAGTGCTATGCTACTGTAGAGCGACCCGTGCACCAATTAATTTTCAACTACATGCTTGCCAACAGTACAGGCAATACACAAATCTTGATGTCTGTTCAGCTGCCAACAAAAAGAGCAGCAGCAGCAGGTTTCCCTGTCTTAGCTGTGAAATAAGTCTGGGATTCATTCCAGCTGATAGTCACAAAATGTGCAGCAACTTAACGGTCTTTGAAATTGTTACCCTTCAGTAAAATCTTGTTGAAACTGGTCCTCAGAGTTCAATGGTTACTGACAGAGAAAGAAGATCAGATGACTATGTAAGCTTAATGTCCTTGGGAAACCAAACTAAAATGCAATTTCATATTTATATGACAATTCATAAAAGTACTTGTGTTTTAAATTAAGAAAACTAAGAACCTCAAGTTAAGTCCCCAATTTTACTTGCAACTCCTCTAGTTCTCTGAACAGCTGTCTACAATTGCTCCACTTCTGTCCTTCAAGTCTGAATATTCTTTCTCTCATACTATTCCCATTATTTAGAAGTAACTTATGTTCTTCCCCATTGCAAATCAGATAACAAGTTTACCCATTAAGGCTCCTAAAGACAACCTCCTTTCATACACAACCTTGATTTATGCCCAAAAACTTATTTTTGCAAGGAAAAAAAAAAACAAAAAAACCACATTAACTTCACAAATAGCTCTAAAGGGAATTTCCTCTAGGCCAGCAATCAGAAAATGAGCAAAGCAACCACCAAAGAGCTCAGATTGAGAGAAGGCTCAAAGTAGACTAAGCAACTTTTTTGAAGGATGCAAATGCACAACACCTAATGTGAAAGGCAAAAAGGCCTGATTTCTGACTTAAAATGAAACCTACATCAATCAACAGATTGCCCTCCAAAATTGACAGAGTTAATGGATTAAATAATAGATCTATAAGGCTACAGCTCCTTAGCTTACTACCTAGATTAGAACGGTTCTCTGAAAAAACCAAATTAATCTAGTCACATGGACTCCAAAGTGCTGCAATCCCACTACTCTGAAGGCCAGATCTGCAGACATCATATGGAAATTGCATATTTGTTCTCTGAAAAACTGTACGTCTACCTAATACAAACAAGTACAAAAAACTGTCTACATAAAAAAATCTAAACAGAAATGAGGTATCACATTGAAACAGCCTAGATGAACAATAACATCCATTACTCAAAACTAATTTGTTACAGGAGATTTGTTCCATGTTGTAGTCACTCTAAACACTTGCTTTACAGCTTTAACAAGACACACAACCTTTCTAATATGTTTAGATTAAGCCCGAGGCTTCTACTGATATTTTCACCATCAATCTTCCTTAGCATTACCCTTAGGTAGTCCATTATTTCATTTATCATGGTGATTCACAAACTCAAAAGTTATGGAAGAAAACGCGAGGCAGACACTGATGGAAAAGAGAAGCTGTGGATAATGTGGTCAAGCAGGACAGTAAATCTGCAAATCATTCTAGAATATCCTCGTTTTCTAAGTGCAGGTTGACCAGTCTCATCAGATTTCTTGAATCACAATGCATTTAACCCATCCTTAAATGTCTGAAAATGAAGACTCTTCCACAAAGTGAAGGGAACCACTTATTTAAATTCCAATTCTAACAAAAATTCTAGATCAAGAACAGATTTTACTTGAGCGGTAAGCATCACTGTGATCACCGTATCAGTCATACACTTTATCATACACAAAAACTTTACTATACACATGCACATACATACACATTCTGTATACATATACACACACGCACTGAAATATATAGGTACATTATTTATTTTCACATACTCACAGTGTTAAGGAACAAAAGGAAAAGAAAAGGAACAAAAGGAAAAGAAAACGAACTAGCTGACTGCATTTTTAGTTTCATTAAGCTGCTCAAATTTTTCAACTACCTAGCCAAGAGTGGTTTTTAATAAAATTTATGCTTACCTGGGGCATAAAGACACCAAATTGTAAAAAGCAATGGAAAACTAAATCAAAATTTATCAAATATTCCTGTAACAATGCTTAAAAATGAAAAATACCACACTTAGCTAGGGGTTCTCAGAAAAATATCAAATTGTAAAAGGTTTCTGAAAACAAAATTCCTTGACCACATTTGTCTTTTTTATGTGTGTGATTTCAGATGAGTGGAAGTAAATTACTCCTATCATAATTAAACTCCATAATTCAATGCTCCTTCTTAAACATGTTTCCTCCTGTAACTTTAGGTTTTGTTTTAATTTACCTATACTGCACGATGGCTTTAGCAAGTTCCCCTCCCAATTTGGTTATTGTATTTGTTCAAATAGGTGAGTGTGGGATGTGACCCCTTGGCATGCTCTCCTTCCAAAGCACAACAGAATCCCGGTCTATCTTAGTAAGTTGTATTCCCAAGAGATGGTGTAAGTTTAGCTTCTGCATGTTGCAACAGAGCACATCATAGCTTTAAGAAACACAGGGCTAAGCTTTCCTGAAAATCTGCCAGAAGTGTAGAATGGGTTCTCACACAGTCTAACTCAAAAACATTTCAAGCATTCCAGTGCAAAGCTTTTAATTCTGTTTAAATGTTATCCAGAGAAGGGAAGAGGAAGGAGGGAACAAGAGGGAAGAAGGGAAGAGAGAGAACTCTCTCAAGCAGGTTGGCTGCCTTCTGGTAAACACAGGAAACTATATCCTCAACATACACATCACCCAGGAAATACCCATTATATTCACAAGAGAAACAAGAATATTCTTTTTCTCTGTGTCTTCTAGGAGAAGTAATTTATTCCTTGCATCAAAATCTGTTCAGTATACTATATTCAACGGCACAAAATCACATGCAAAACTACCAAAAATAAAGCACACACCAAAGTTAAGATTGACTGTCCAAGGCCAGCTTGGTCCCCTTGTGCACATATACTGAAATTCTGCTTTGAATACTTTAACATTTTGAGTAGTTCCACCTTTCACTCACTCCTTTACCTGAGTACGTGTCTGTCAAGTGTTCAGTTGCTACAGACATAAAAACCATGCAAATGAATAAATTGTTAGGTTTTTTTTATTGACCATATACTGACCAGTGAAGAGGAAATGAAATACTGTATTGCCATCAACTAAGTTCTAATCATCCTATCTACAGGATGAGTTGGGAGTCTAAAAAGCCTAGGAGCTGTGCAGGAGAGCTGCAGAGATGGGGCTCGCGCTGCAGCTTTTTGCCCAGCTCTGGCACAGGCTGTCCCAAGATGGTTGTGGAGTTGCCATCCTTGGACATATTCAAAAGCCAGGGGTCCTGGGTAACCTGTTCTAGGTTACCCTGCTTGAGCAAGGAGTTTGGACAGGATTACCTCCAAAGGTCCCTGCCAGTCTCAACCACTCTGTGAATCAAATGCCTTCACCAGGAGGAAGCTTTCTCAATCTCTATTAATATTCCAATTTCTGCTACAAGTAAGCCCTACAGAAAAGTCATTTTCCAAATTTGATTCCACTCAAGAATAAATTTGAAGTAGTGTACTGAAAGAGGCAGAGGTCATGAGATAACACAATTAAGACAGAGACATTATCATGTAACTAAAATACCATTATTGGTAGGCTCTCCACAGCTCTCCGAGTGCTCACACCCTACTCACAGGGGCCCACAGTCTCTAACAGGAATGCCCAGAGGAAGCAAGCTGGAATTCACTCCACTCCAACTGACACTATACCACTGTAAAAAGGTGACACTCAGGAACCTGACACTCTGGTGAAGACTGTGCATCAAAGACATCCACTGTGTCCTATTTCTTCTTTTATACTTTTTATCTCTAACCTTCTCCAGCCTCATCTCTTTTCCTTCTTTAATGATGCGTTCCTGTCACATTCTTCTTTTTCAAGATGACAATAATTCTCAAACTGGGTGAAAAATGGGAGAGGAAGGAAACCACGAGGACTTCCAAAGCTATGTTTCTCAAACTTAAGCAGTTTTGTCAAAAGAGTAGAGACAGCAATCATTTTGTCCAAGACATTTGATTTTTTCTGTATAATAAAAGCAGTAATCCATAATCTTTAATGGCCATTCAGAAGAATATGACCACAGAAGCAGTACCTCACAATACAAATTGAGAAACAATCATGAGGAAATAATTTCTTATCTTGCATGGAAACATGTCCTCCACTGTGGGATCAAACTACTAACATTTCTTCCCATGTGTAAGCATACAGAGACCTCCCCAAAAGTCAGTTCCAACCAAACACCACTATTTCTCCCTCTTCTGTTTGTAGGTGAGAGGATGAAGAATTATATTTGCCTACAAATACTGCCATAAAAAGTGCAAAGTATCTGTCATTGATATAGCAAATATATCTGTATCCAATTTTGTCATTCACAAATGCATTCATTTGTAAACACTGCAAATAAGAGGAATGAGAGCTAAGGAAGTATATAAGGAAAAAAAAAGTTAGCAACACACTCTCTCAATTCACTTCTCACCTATAGATCAAGCATGAAGTAAGATTTCTGACAGGATTTCTTTATCATTACAACAGGTTTATTACATACATTTATTTAGTAAACTTTACTTCCATGACAGTTTTTGATTTACATTCTAAGCACAGTTACATTCGAATTATGAAGTCTTTTCAATCTAACAATTTGCATTAGGCAATACTATAAAAAGCAGCTCTACTTTAACTGCACTGATTGACAGATTTATCTTTTAGTGCAAAAGTGACTGCATAAATTTCAAGACTATAATTAATGCGTAACTAATCAGAAGGAATATTAACATTAAATAACAAATTATGAAGGAATAGTCACTGCCAGTAGTACAAACTAAAACCTGTCCCTGATCAAATAACCCAGTTTAAAGGAGTAGTACAAAAGCTCAGTTTGTGCATGATGTAAATCTGTCAAGCATGAGATGGCATGTCTGTCAAAATAGCTGGTAGAAGCTGGATTTTAAAAGTAAACATATTAAATGCAGGCAACATACTGATTTCAAGCAGGTGGCATTCAACGTAAATATCAAATGCAAAAGGCTGCTTTACTTTAATGCACAGAATGGTTGTTACTATGTAAACAGAGATTAGCAGGAGAACAGATCCCAGAAAACTTTTATTCTGAGACTGACTATCCAATTGAGCAACCGGACAAGACATTTTAAAAGGACAAACATACAGAAGTTCTTTGAAAAGTATGTAGAATACTTAAAATTTCTTTAGAAAGCAAACTTCTAAAGATTCTTGAACTAACATTTTCATATGAGGTTGTGCTTTAAAATTTTTAATTCAATTTTTCCTTCTGTTCGTTTTGGTTTAAAATTACCAGTTTTATAATGCACTGAAAATAAGATCCAATTGCAGTACAAAACACCTAGGCTTTTTGTTTTTTGTAATTGCCTTTAGATAAGGCAATCTATTTCAACCTGACAGATATATATTCCCCAAAGTAGAGGGTTCAAAAATAAGCACTAGAAATTAATTAGCATATTTATTCTTCCCTGTCTTAACGCAAACTGGATTTTTTTAGGATCTTAAATTCTATCATGTCAGTAAGAGCACAGTTCAGGAAGTTAACATGGAAGCTTACTATATTGTTTTGTCACATGAGCACTAAGCAGCTGTTCATGATGTGTGTCACAGTTTCCGACAACATATGGCCAATGTTTCAGAGAGAATCTAAGTTCAAAAAAATGACCATTTAGAACTCAATTGTGAGATACCTGATCTCTGACACATCAGTCATATGGCTCCTTTACATAATATAGCTGGGAAACAGCCACGTACCAAATTTTGGTCTGCTCTGGATGTCGGTAACTACACCGAAAGATGCAAGTTTGGTTTCAAAAGTTATTTTCTATTGGTACAACATGGGTAACATTCAAGACTGTCTAACATCATCCTAAAAAAACATCAACTCTGACCTGAAGACATGAAAGAGCTGGTTTTTATCTCTACATTTAAACTTTGGCCCCTGAGTCAAAGCAGGGTGCCAATTCATGTTAAAAGATGCTTTAATGATGCAGGTGCTTGCCAACTGGGAATGAGACTCATAAGAACAGCACAGACTAGTAGAGCTTTGCCTACTGTAGAATCTAGCTTGATTCCAGTAGTCTTCAACAACTACCAGTTTGGCTGAACCAAAGCAAACCAGTGACAATCCAGAGAAGCAAAAGTAACCACCAGCACCATTGGTGACTGTTTCGGCAGCTGGACAACTAAAACTAATGTCATCTTCAGGCTAAACAACACACAGACCCAGGCTGTTTAACTTGTTTGAAACTGCAGATCAGGTGTCAGTTTTAAATCACAGTCATCTCCAAAATCACAAGAGTGAAGCTTCAGTTCATGGGGGTAAGCGATAGAATGCAAACAGGCGCACAAGGAGACATCTGAAATGAAATCATGATCTGTAGTTCTCTTCGCCGCATTGCAGATATCTCTATCATGATGCCTACCAATGGAACACTCTAGCCTAAATATGTTACAAAATCAGCAGGATACTATTAAGTATGTTCAACAGGCAAAACAAAGTAGCCAGAAATTCTAGAAGTAATTCCCAAGTCTTTGAGGCGTGCAATCTAAATACTTTTCATGTTCCAAATTTTTTTGTCAAACCGGCCTTAGGTAGATAGCAACGTACAATTAACACACCAACACTAGTAGAAACCAGAATTCAGTGTCACATATTAAAGCAAAACATGGGGCAAAGTGCATATTTTGAAGGAAAAAAAGGTATTCTCCGTAGAAAAAAAGAGCAAAATCATTACCTCTGCAGCGGAGTTCTTTGTAGTATTCTGTGAGACTTAAAAAAATCAAACTTTTTCTTTAAGTTCTGACTATTCAGTTGACAGATCCTTTTTATTTTGTTTCTAGAGAAACAAAGGAAAGCCTTTGATTCTTTCCTTTTTTGATCTTTAACATCATGCCGAGGTCTCCCACCCTTGAAGAAACAAAACATCTACCAAATTTCTTAGCACCAAACTGCACCTCAAAAACTGCAACTGCAGTGGGTATTTATAAAGAAGTAATTCATTAATTTGGTATAGTTATATTCGGGGGGGGGGGGGGGGGGGGGGGAACGGACGGACCAAAAAACCCACTAGGTTTTTGATTTAATTCCTGCATACTCAAACTTATCTCACAACCACCCGATTTTCCGATTATCATGAATTTTAACATCCAATGTATATGTAGTCTAATACTATGTGAATGAACATGCAATGAAATTCAGGTGAATCTATCTGTATTTAGCACTCTCTCAGCCTCCCTTTTACACACCAAAACCAACCTGTTTGTCCCTAGCTTCTCTACCACTCTGGAATCTAGAAGCCACTTAAACAGTTGCATGCAATCAGGAACAAGCACTTGGAGCTATGTTCTCCTGGAGTCATCTAACTCGCAGCATTGTAACAGTATTACAACAGAATTACAGCAACCATAATTCGTACGCATCATGTGGACTTGAGTAAAGACAGATACCTTTACAATCGCAGTTCATTCCTGCACTAACAAAAGTCACAAAAATTACCAAGAAGAATGAGTAAACATGAAAACAGACAAGTAAGGAAAAACCACGGCACTGCTAATGCCGTAACAAAATGAAAGCGATTCAATAGAGTGCTAAATATATAAGGATACAAGCATGACCTTAGTGATGCTCCTGTTGGAACTTCATGGACTCCAGTTCTTGGACACTGGTGCCTGAATGAGACTTCATTAATCTCAAGAAATAATCTGCATATTAATATCCCTTCCATATTTCTACCTGATTACAACACAGCTACAGAAGCAAGGCTCTTCATACGCATTTTCTCAACTACATAATAGCACTGTATGACAGAAACCAGGATCTGAAATACTTCAGAATGCACAAGCACATGTATCGTGTTTTGTTTTCCAAGATTAAAATTCAAAATCAATTTGTTTTCCTGCCTATAAAGAAAATATCCTAATAATAAAGCTTTTCTCTTCTTGTATGTGACTTACATCTATACTTTTGTATAGGAGTACTGACTGATGGCAAAAGGTTTAACTTCTGAAAAAAAATCCCTTTTCTTCACAAATATTTCTGAGAAGGTACACATACACCAAAATTTGAAGATCTGGTATAAATTAAAATCTTGGAAATATTTTAATATCTCAACCCTGTTCATATATTTCATATAGCGGGCAGCAAAGCAGACAGGAGTCAAACTGAAATTTGTTTAGAATACAGTTGGGCAAACAACCAAAGGGCTGGATCCAGCCTGTAAAGCAGGCTTTTATTGGGGCACTGTCAGGGCCTGCTACCCAACTACTAGACAAGCCAAGAGCAGCCCATCAGTCATTTAATCAAGCTAGCGATGCTGTTGGGAAAGAAAAGAAAACTTAAGTTTGGTAGACAGGTCAGGGCCATTTGGTAGACAGGTCAGGGCCATTGCAGCCAAAGATTTGACCAATTTGCAGCCCAAATTCAGTCCTCTCTTTCAGGGCAGCTCTGCTCAGGAAGCAATACAACCCTATAGAGAAGTAAGAGGGCAGAGACGAGACCTGATTTCAACTAACGCAGTGAAGCACCAACTCCGGTGTTCCCAACTACAGTCATCCAACCCAAAGAGCTGGCATTAAGTGCATAGAAAAAAACACCGAGTTGGGCTGGGTGCAGAAGAGTTAATTACCTAAGTCATCACCATCCATTCTAGAATCACACCGGCTCCTACAGAATCATCCTGCATCATACACCCAGTGCTCGGGTAAGGTTTACTAGTCATGCAGCCACGTGTGGTGCAGCACTGCAACCAACAGCACTCAAAACCAGAGAGGAAAAAGGAGAGCGAGAGTCAGTCTGACTGCACTGATACCCATAGAGATTTGACAAGCTCAGTCAGGTTGAAGCTCGCTCCATTCAGTCAGTTATTTCTGCTCCACAGTCCCTCAACCTCCCAATTCTAGTACCACAGCAGAAGGTCATTGAGACCCACTGTGCACAGTGAAAACACAAGTCAGTCAGGACATGTTAGTTCCACCTACCCAGTACCATCTTTAGCACAGCAGTACACTGGGTGTACTGCTTCCAGATGACAGCTGCCTCTGGCATGAGTACAGACAGGTTTGCAACCTAACTTCACAAATGCTGTCAGACCCAACAAAGTCCACATCCCTAGCTTCCCTTCTCCCTTAATACCCTCACCCCATACTCTCTGACAAAAATCCTGCAGTTTGCTTGAATATATGGCAGACAACACAGCCTGGGTGGCCACCCACCTCTTAAGAATAACAGTAATTCTGGCACAGTGACTCTCAACTGGCTGAAACCACATAAAAATTAAGACAACTTGGTAGACCACCATCGACTTTTAGCAGCTGAGGATGTCTTCAGCATCCTTCCCTGCATTTTTCACAATACCACTATTACCAGTTTTATGCATTGCCTGGGCTAACTCAGCCTCCTATGTCCCCAAATAATGAAAGGTTGACTGCATTGAATTGCTGCCGATTGCAACTACTGCCCTCAGTACCTCTCTGACTCTATACATAGCTCTCAAGCTTCAGAAGTTGTCTGACTCAGGTTGCAGTTTTGACACTATAATGCAATCAAATTACATTTTTACTAGTTTAAAATCAAATTGTTTCCAATATAGAAAAAAATCCACACAACTGTCTGTTACAGCCACAGAAACATACTTCACTTTAGAAATGGCTCTGTAGTCACAGAATGCATCCTTATGATTTGCAGATACCCTTACAGTTCTGAGAGGAAAGGTACAACGAATAACAGTTGCTGGCTTAGCACTGTCACCTGCAAGACAACTTCCATGAGCAAACATCTCCCTATTTATATCTTCCTAACTTTATTAATGGTGTGGAGCATCATATAAAAAGTAGCTACTCTATAGGCTTGCCAGTGTCCAACTTATAAACATCCAGTCAAGTTTCAAAACCACACCAAGTACTCGGGCTGTTACAGAAAAATGTAACATCAAATGTAAGGTTTCCGATACATATTCGGACTCCCTTTCTTAAATTGACAGCCTTTGGGTTTTAAACTCCTCCAGCAAAAGTAAGAGCAGAGTACTCCTCTAGTCATCGCTTCACAAGGTTGTGAAGGAAAGCAGAGAAGGCCCTTACCTACTACTTGACAGATTCAACACCAAGCTGTGTTCAGGAAGGGAATATTAAATCCAAAGGTGATTGAAGTAATTCACATTAAAAAAATGAGAGGATAATTCTGTTTGGCAAATAACTGTCTCCACCTATGTCCTTTCTATACTTCACTATTTGCTCCTTCATGCACACTCTGCAGAACAATAGTCTGTTACTCAGCCTTTTTTGTTCTACAGGAAAGTCACCTTTAATTAAGGAAGGTAAAGTCAGAAAAAGGAATAAAAATGCATGTACATGCTACACAACATTTTAAGGAGGCAGAACAGTCTTTGAAGCTTTCTAAAGTTTTAATCTCGTTTAATTAGGTAGAGGTCAAATGAAGACACGGGACGGGGTGGGAGATGCTCTGGGGAGCCGGCGACAAACCGCTTTTCTCCGGGTCGCCTGAGAGAGGCTCGCCAGGCCCAGAGGGCCGCAGCCAGCCCAGGCCGCGGCGGGGTGCGCGCCTCCGCCCCGTGACGGCGCAGGGGGGCAGCAGGCGGCCCGCTCTCCTCCCTGCGCGCCCCGTGCCCCAGACCCGCGGCCGCGGCACGGTCACGCCTCGGCAGGTGCCGCCACCACCCGCCAGCCACGGCAGACGCACTATGACGCGTCCCGCCCCTCCGCGTTGCCGCACAGCAGCCCCACCACGGAGAAGGCAGCCCGTCGGACGGGGGCACCGGCTTCCCCCCACGGCCGGAAAAGCTCGACCGAGCGGCGGGGCACTAACGCAGGCAGAGCACAGGCTGCCCCCGGGCGGAGGCAGGGGGAACCGCGCCGCCGCGCCGGGCTCCAGGCTCACCATAGCTCGCTCCTGGGGCTGCACGGGAACCCGGCCGCCCACTGCTCCCGCCACTCCCGCTCCAGGCTTTCCGTCGGCTCTGTCCGCCATTTTGAGAGCGAGGGACGCGACCGGCGACGGCGTCACCGCCCGGAAGGAGCCGCCGCCGCCACCACCCAGCGCTACGCCGCACCGCGTCGAGTCGCGTCCACAGCCCGCCCCCCGCGGCCGCCCGCGCTGCACTGCGCATGCTCCGCGGCGCCGAGTCGTTCCGGGCTGAGCGGCGGCCCGCGGCGGTCGGTGCCGTAGCGGCCCGTGAGCCTCGTCGGCGGGGCAGAGGAGGCTGGCGACTGACGGCGGGAGACGTCCGGGCACGGCGGCCTTAGCCCTGCCAGGCCCGCTCAGGAGCGCTCCAGCAGCGCCTCCTGCCTGCCAGGGCAGGCCGAAGGAAAGCGCTTCCCCAGGATCCGTCAGGATGGTCAGCAAGAGAAGCCTGTGTTGATCCTGTGTGCAACCTTTCACGAGTGCTCTTCTGTGGGCACTTAAGCTGCAGGGTGTGGTGTTCATTTAGGGCCCTGCATTAATAGCAGGATGATAGCTTAAGTAATCACATCATCGCACTGGTGCGATTCATCCTACAGCAGACCTGGCATGTGACTCCCATTTGGGCTGAGTGAGGGCAGAATTTTATGAGCCTCACGTAAGTGTAGGAGGCAGCACTAGCTTCGTGCATAACTGTCTCCAAGGTCAAAATTTTCCTCCACACCTCCTTGCTACAGCATATTATAACTGTCCTGGGTACTCAGCGTTTGCTACTCTGGCAGAAGATTAGGATGCCTAGGAATTTGGCTGATAGGCAACAGTCCTGGCCTAAGTGCTGCTGGAAGTATTCCAGAGTGTTGCAACCAGTCCAGTTGGGCAATTCCCTGTGCTTGTACCTTTCTAGGCCTGGGGAAATAGGCAGATAGCCATAGTTTGGGACCTTGCAGGCACACATACCAACCACCTATCAAATGTCTAGTACCTCTGTTTTGAAGAAGACAGCCTCCTCCCATTGTAATTGTACTGCTTCAAGTCTCCAAGCAACTTTTCCAAGTTCCTCAGTTATCAGTATGGATGGGATAAAGTTTGCAGATGACCTTTTCAGGTATATTCAATAGATTCTTCTCATGGTACCTGGCCAAGGGTACTCTCAAAAGTTCTTACATCTTCAGAACATCTGACTGTAGCTCTTCTGCAGTAGTTACCACTCATCTTCATTTTAAGAAACCACTGCAGGCTTATTTACCTTATTGAAAGCTGTCAAAGTTGCTGCATAGATAGTCACTGAGACAGGTTTAGGCATGAGACATAAAAAAGAGACAAAGTGAATTTTGCCAATGAGCCACTTAACAACCAATTCAAAGCTGCATCTTGTTTTGTCTGTGTTGCAGATATGTACTCAATCCTTTGATAGCATGGCTGACCACTAACCACCAGCATCGTTTGCACAACAGCCAAGTTTAGATTGTGATTACTGGAGTCCTCCTCGTGTTTTAGTATCAACAGTAGCAACTGTATAATCCAGCTTCCCAAGGAGTCGAGCAAGAGGAGCAAGGCTGTGTTTCTAAGACAGCCTCAAAAGCACTCAAGCAGCAGGAGGGCTGCCTGCAGTCCCCTCTGCTGTGAGACAAGGTTCTTGCACAGTGGTATCTTTTAGCTGAACTACCAGTATGGCTTCACTTTCCTGCGGGACTTCTAGAAGAAGTTATGCTAATGTAAACCAGCTGCTTTAGTTGAACAAGTATACAGCCTTACTAAACAAAATAATTCAAAAATTAAGGATTTGGAACCCACATACGCTGTGAGACAGCAAGCTAAGTGACAGCAAACCTGTGAAAAATCAATCCAGGCAGAAACGGCACAAACCACCAAACTCTCTGTGGATACTGAAGTAACAGAGGAAATAAGAATGAAACAGGAATTCAGATAAATTTAACAGACAAAATGCTGGAGCTTGGCGGTCCTACCAGAGCTAAAATAAAATGGTAGACTTCCAGGAAGAAATTGAGCAAACCCTAATTTTCAAGATCACTCCCCAAGATTACCGGGATTACTGACTGTCAACTGTTTATTTCAAAGCAGTTATTGGGGTCTTCTTTGGGGGGCTGCAGGAAGCGGACAAGCAAGATGGAAGGCAGCTGAAAAAAACGAAGCAAACATGTGAAGTCCCACAAAAGAGCAGCTAAATTACCAAGAACATCTGAGAAAGGGTGTAATATATTAATAAAGTGTAATTGATCTGAAAAGTGTTTCCTCTTGTCAGTGCTAAAAATTAAAATCTTTGTCCTATGATAAATTATATGAGAAAAGATAATGAAAATTAAGCAATATTGAATTAGAAACTTGTATCTGAAAAGTTGTTTGAGAATACTACATTAAATATCAAAGAAAGATTGGAAGAAAGATTTGGAAGAAAGCAGGCTGAGCCACCCGTCTCTTCGTACATCTGTTTTTTGCCCCGACCGTTCTTGACCGAAGAAACGGCCTCCTCACGGTACATGGTTCTCCCCGAACCACGAGGACTCAAGGACTAAGGCAGACCGCACGTCTCAGATAACGTTTCGGCCTGTTTTGTTTCAGCCGAGGAATTTCCAGGCACCCCTGCAGCTAGGGGGCAGCGGGCGTGTTCCGAACCCAGGGCACGGGGGTTCCTGGAGCCGCCGGCGGCTGCAGGGCCAGGGTGAGGAGGCGGCCAGGGCGCTTCGAGCGGATCCTACACTCTCGCCTCATAAAACCGCCAAAAGACGAGGAGGGCCCACTCCCTCCCGCCGCTGGCATCGGTCCTCCGAGCCAACCGTAGGCGAGCGGCGGGGGCGGCCCGATAAGCCGAGGAGGTGGTTCCCGACGCGGAAGTGCTGAAGCCGGCGGCGGTGCCCGGCGGCGGGCAGGAGGGGTGGCCCCGGGCGGGCACAGCGGCGCGGCGCGGCATGTTGAAGCTGGCTGTAGGGCTGCTGGCGGCGGCCGCCGTGGCGCTGCTGCTGGATTCCTACGCGCCTTCGGGGACGCAGCCGCCGGTGGGTCAGGGCCGCCGCCGGCGGGACCCTCAGCCCGCCCCCGGGGCGGAAGCCGCCAACCTGCTGTGGGTGGTGCAGGTGAGTGGGGCCGGGGAGGGCGGCGCGGCCCGGCGCGAGGGGCGGCGGGCGGCGCCGCGCGCAGGTACGGGCACCCCCCGCTCTCCGGGGCCCCGCGGCGGCGGAGGCGGCTGTGCGAGTCCCCCGGGCTGGGCCGAGAGGCGAGGAACCGCGCTGCCGCCAGGCGAGCGAGGGGCTGCCCGGCTGCGGTGAGAAGCTGTGGCACCTTCTGCCGGTAAACGTCTCCCGTCGCTGTCCCGGAGGCTCCCAGTGAAGCCTAAGGTACAGGTGGTCGGCCAGTTTGCTAGACTGCCCCAAACACAAGGAGTGGGTGGTAGAAGCAGGTAATTAAAACTCACCTAATAGTTACGCTATCGTATGTGTTGCATCAGTGCCCAATGTTATCTATATCCCAGTTTGAAATGCAGGCTCTGCCTGACCCTTTCCCCTCCGAAAACCCAAGTTGTGTGGCTGAGAAAATGGTTGGACAGATCGTTAGCAGCAGAAGGTACTGGGCCAGTATAAGAGTGATCTAAATGAACACAGCTTTGTGTCCAGGCTGAACATAAAATCCAAATTAACCTGGCATACACAGCCTTGGAAATAGGCTGTCACGTCTGGGTGCTTCTGTGGCCTCTCTTCTGACTCTTCCCCCACAGCATTCCTGGAGCACTTGGTCTGTACCGACCACAGGCTGTTTACGTATTGGCAGGTAATCAGTGGCTGACACAGGGTTTGCTGTGCAGTTCCCTCAAACAACGAGGCTGCTTTTACTGTATTGCTTTTATTCTCAAAGCCAAGGACACTTTGCCTAAATGTACTAGCTGCAGGCAGTGCTCTTAGTGCATAAGCCGGCATATTATTAGTCCTTTTGTTCTCTCCGATTGCTACATATTTTCACAGTCAGTTTTTCCAGTAATTTTTCCTTAAGTGACTTAAGGCTTATCTTTACCACAGAACAGATTTCAAGATGAGAGATATGCTTGAATTATTGTAGATAAAGCCCCTGTCTTGAGTTGCTGTCTTGAAGAGAGTTAACTACAGCAGCATACGGCAGCTGCAGAGCTGTGTTGAGAAGCAGCATGCACAGCCCCGTGCTTCTGTTGCCGTATTCTCTCTGCTTGTGTTACTTCAAGTGGAGTTCTCCCAAGGACAGGTCACGGCGTGGCTCATTTGAGACTTGGCTTTACTTTCAGGTGGTTGTGTTCCCTTTCAGATGAGTCCTTTAACAGCTGACTTATCATTGACCTAACTTGGAAATTAATCAAGCATTAAATCCAGCATTGTGCATTATGATCTTGTGGGAAACTGGCTTCAAGGTCCCTGGTGACTCCACAGGTCTAGCCTAGTCACTGGATAGAGCTTAAGATGTCGATTCTGCCCCCAGCAGTTCCTGCCTTGTTTTTCTTCCCATCCACAGGAGCGTCTCTTCATAAACTGAACTAAGTTGCAATCTTTGTACTATAAACTTCTATTAATGGCTCTTTCACCTTTCTTATCACAGAACTTCCGTTCTTATCTAGTGCCTAACTGGCACTCTAGTTCAGTATTTGACAAGCTTACAGCTGATTTTTGTCCTGCGTCTGTCAGCTGGATGCATTCTGCTGTTGTTGTAGGCCTTGTAATTATCCCTTGCTAATGCCCGCCTTTCCTGAGCTACATCTTCTCTAGATGAGAAATGTGGGTGGTGATTTCTCTTCACCCCTAAGTCTCTTCCAATCCATTTTGGTGTTTCTGCCTATGATGCATTGAGAGAGGCCAAGTTTCCACCTCAGTCAGAGGAAAGACCTAAGAAATGCAGCAAGTGAGCTTTTATCTATGTTTTGGGAGTTTAAAGAAAAGCATTGCAAACTGTTCCCCTTGTCCGCTGACTTCCATTTTATTGAGGCATCTTTTGAAGTTAATTTAAAAAAAGGAAAAAGGAGAAACTCCACTCCCAAGTTCTTCATATTTCATGGCTTTTAGTAACAATAGAAAGTTAGTCCCAGCTCTCAGAAGTTCTGGGACACTGTAACTCTTAGAACTTACAAGAAAGGCCTTTTGTAAATCTTAAACTTGTATCATAGTAGGGGAAAGAAGTGCAAGATCTTTGTAGAAAATCAGGCTTCCCAACCACTGTTTGCTAAAAGGTTGGAAATTTACATTCTCTGTAGTTATTGGTGGAACGTGAGTAAGGTTTCTTGAAAGAATTTTTGCTCAAGAATCTGGAGACAGCAGCAATAGAAGTTTTTATTTTCTCTGATTGCCAAGATAGATGAATTGCAAATTCACAGGCTGAGGACAAGCAAAATAAGGTGTTGTATCCCTGCCAATTATTAAATTAGGCTTGATGTGTCAAGGTATTTTATTGTGCTCTTTGATTCACACTAGCTTGAATGTATCAATAAAAATGAGGTTACGGTTATGTCTAAAATCGTTTAGCTTTTTTAGCATCCAATTCTGATCTAGGAAAAAGTATCTTGTACACAAATGGGGAATTTTCCTAAGCAGAATTTTAAAAACCCTGTATTCAGACAATGTTTTCTACATATTCAAACGACTGAATAAGTAGTAGCTAAGGCATTTTGTCTCCAAGGTATCTTATCTGGATTTTTAAAAAAGGAAAAAGCTTTACAAGAGCCAGGTTTATTAAACTCAATATAAAAGTTAATGTTTTTCTTTCTCAGTGATATTATCAGATGACCATGAGCATGTGCTTGCTGGTTTTTGAGTGTCAAATACCATTCATCTAAGCTAAGGAGGATAATTTATTAATTGATTGAATGAAGTGGAATAGAAAGTGGAATTGAAAGATTTATTTTGGACATGCAATATTAAAAAAAAAATCTTACTTTTCTTATTCTCCCCATCCCACCCTGTACAGCTCTTCTGATGTGAGGACTTTTACTTTTTGGTTCAGAATTGAACAGCATCTTTTACAGTTATGTACAAGTGGTATAATCATTTCTTGGGCAACCTTTGGCTTCAAGGTGGCACATGGAATGGAATCTAAACACATTCATTAGGTCCATTAAAATGCATGGGTAGAATGTTAGAAAACCTCCCATGCTGGAAATGTCACACCAGGTACCAAATTAGTTATCAGTATGCTTCAAGTCCTAGGTAACTTTAACCTGTTCTTGCTTTGCAGAACTTTTATTCTGTCTTGCAGCGAGATCACTGTGTTGCACTAGAAAGTCAACAGACCACTTAGAGGATTGAAAACTTCCTGTAGATAGCTAGGTGTTTCCCCATATTATTGCATGCCATTCAATTTAAGGAAATTTTCTTGATGTAAATGTGATTTTAAGGGTTAGAGGTACACTGTCATATGCTTGCTCTGCTTTTATTCTCCTCTAGTCATCCTCTTCTCTGTCTCCTTGTATCTCTTCTACTGATATCAATCACTATGACTGCTCTTATGTTGCATTCTTACGTACTTGGCTTTGCAAGAACAACCTGCGCAGCAATGCCCCTCTGCTTGGACAGTGTTTCATTTTTCTCTTTTGCAGGTGTCAGATATTCATATCAGTAAATTTCAGGATCCCAAACGAGCTCCTGACTTTGAAAAATTCTGTTCTGAAACAATTGATATAATTCAGCCAGCACTTGTTCTAGCAACAGGTAAGCAATTAAAAAGTGTGTATTTCCTGTTGAATGTACTGTCAGAGGAAGAGCAATAAGTGAAATTCTAGGATCTCAAGAGAGAACTTTAAAGCCTTAAGGTGTTTTAAACAATGGAAATGGAATTGCAGCCAAGGAAAGACTGTTAAAAGCAGAAGAGAATAACTTCTCAACTCAAGAGAATAGTTCTTGTTCAGTGTCTTGAGTCTGATGGTGAGTTTAGTGTGTATTAAACATAACAGACATAATTATCCAATATAGCTATTGTTTTCCCAATATTTGTCACTACACCTTAGCCCTTGCTAGGAGTTACCTTCCTTCTTGTCCTCCTGGTAGTGATTCTACTTCATTCTTGGTATTTGAAATTACACAAGTGAGCAATATCTCTGATTAGTCATTAAGAGCCAGTTCCTCTCTCCGAACAATCTCTGCTCATTTTTATGTAATTCACCTGTGAACTAGTGTAAGATTTCATTGCTGGTTTCCATTTGAACATAGCGTTAGAATCTTAATGTTAGACCTGGAGTTTTGTTTCTACAGAGAGTTACTTAAGTGCTGCTTGCTTTCTAAATTAAGAGTTCAGAAATAGTTAACATTCATCTTTTAACTAGCAGTGCAGGGCAGCATTACTGTATGAACAGAAATGGGAATAGCTCGAGCTTTAATTGGAGCTTAAGGAGGATACAGAAGGTGTGAAGTTAAAGCTGCTGTGACTAGAATCTTCAGGTATAAGGAACATGTAACAATTTTTGTTACTTTGGCATGTTGTTAGTCAAAGTGATGCAGTGACGTGGTTGACAGATGTTTGAACAGGCTGCTGCATCTGCATTAGAAGGCATTTACCCTTATAGTAGCCTCCTGTACCAGATGATGGCAATGTCCAGATTGCACACAAGAGGCCTACAGCCACTTGCCCTAGGAGACTTGGATTGCATGCTTGGCTTGTTACAGTATTTGTGTAAGCTATATAGACCTCTAGTTATATCTTACCTTTGTACCCTTTCAGGTGACCTGACAGATGCTAAGACAAGAGATAAACTGGGATCTGAGCAGGTGGAAGCAGAATGGAAAATTTACCATTCGATCCTGAAGAGATCAAGGGTCATGAAAAAAACCAAGTGGATAGACATCAAAGGGAATCATGGTAAGAAGGAAATGAATCATCTCTTTCCTGTGATTACAGAGCTGATATAGGCAAGTTAGAATATAGAGGTAAAGCATTAGTACTTACTAGGGTGTGAGTGGTGGTTATGAGTCAGTAGAAGGGCTTGCCATCCACATGTCTGCTCTACTGAGGGCACACTTCATTTACAGGCACTTACTGGAGTTTTAGTACCAGGAAAGTACGACTCTTCATTTATTGCTTTTGCCTGGCAAGTGGTAGAATGTAGTTTCAGATGTTAGTTTCCACGTCATTAGTTTATATATCCCATATTTTAATGGAAGGGCAAACTGTGACCTTACCCTGCTGAAGAAATGGTTTCAATTTAATTTTCATGGACCTCCCCCGACAGGTTTAAGTTAAAAAGTATCACACATTCAGCAATTAAGGAAAATTTCGTTTCTTTTGAATAGAAAGAACTCATGAAAGTTTGTACACATCATAGCTGTCACTATATTCTAAGTATTCAAACACAAGCTAACAACCTTGTAGGCTATATAGATAAGCCAGCTGTTACAGGAAGGGCAAAATAAGAAAGCCAAGCGCTGGGCAGGGGGAGTGCATCCTTTTTCATATATAGGCCATATATGACATTTTACTCCCATTTCCCTGTCAGGCTTGTGTTACCAGCCTTTATGGAGAGGTGGACCCCAGTTGCAGTACAAACCTTCCCAAGCTGCTGTCTGTTTAACACACGCTGTTCTCCATCGCACTTGCTATTTTATTTTCCTTGGATGAGTGTCATGGTTTGAGCCCACCCAGAGGGCAACAAAGCACCACAAAGCCGCTGGCTCACTCCTACTGCCACCCTGGAGGGATGGGGAGGAAAAAACACAACCGAAGGCTGGAGGGTCGAGGCAAAGGACAGGGAGGGCTCACTCACCAGTTATGGTCTTGGGCAAAAGACAGACCTGACTTGGGGAAAACAAAATCAGTTTAATTTAAACAAAACCACCACCAATTCACCAACTGTATCAGAGTAGAACAATAATAAATACAACCCAATCTTAAACAAATACACCTCCTTCCCACACCCAGCTCTGCTACCTCCTGCCCCTCAGCGGTGCAGGAGGGCAGGAAATGAAGGTTGCCTTCAGTCCCGATCTATTCCATGTTGTTTCTGCTGCTCCTTCTTCCTCGGAGGAAAAACTACTCACAGTCCTCTCCTGTGGCAATGTGGCATCCCTTCCAGGAAAGAGTCCTCCACGAACTTCTCCAACTAGTGTGATTCTCTTCCATGGTACTCATATAGCTATGGCCCTCAGAGTGATTGATCTCTCCAGTGCAGGCTCCCCTCAGAGTCATGGCCTTCTTCAGGATCAGTCCCCAGCTCTAGTGTGGGGTCCTCCACAGGGTGCAGACTGGATTCTTCCCCACTGTTGATCTGTAAGGGCTGCAAGGGCTCAGCCCACCATCTCACCGTGGGCCGAAGGGGAATGGCTGCTCTGGTGTGCCTCCTCACCTCCTTCCTCACTCTCCTGGGTGTCTGCATGGTTGTCTTTCTCCTGTCCCTCTCCTCTCCAAAGCAAAAAATGAGCTCCCAAAACAACAAAAATAACTTGCTCAAGAGGTTTTCCCTTTTAAGTATATTTATCACAGAGGCACTGATTGGCTTGGCCTTGGCCAGAGGCAGGTCTGACTTGGAACTGGGGGAGCTTCTCAAGCTCTTACAGGAGCCATGCTGTAAGCCCCCTTCCCAAAACAAGATACAAACCCAACACAATGAGTTAGGTCTTTCTTACGGAGAATGCAACCAGTCTAAAAAGCTTCTGAAAAGCTTTATGGCCAAAGTGGAGACACATGGTTAGCTTTTACCACTAAATTCCCACAACATCTTTGTCTTTCAACACTTAAATGAGAAAACTATTCCCGCTCTCAGGTCAAGTACATTACATACTGCATCAAGTATGTAATGTCTTCTCTGCACAGCTGGACAGTCTGCTTGTCAATTATGCATTTTTTTAAAAAATAGCTCTTCAGTACCTCCTGAGATACTTTATCTCAACATTAGGAAATAAAATACAGTGGTCAATGATCAATTTGATATGAAAATTTCTTCATTTCCTTTTTGTCTCCCTTACAGATTCATTCAACATTCCACACCTGGATAGCATTCAGAATTATTACAGGTACTTACCGGAATTATTATGTATTATTAGGTACTTACAGGTTATTTACCATACAGATGCCATTATATTCAAAGTCAAACTCATTAAACAATGTTCTATTTTCCGTTACCACATATACGCTTCTTCAGTGACTCTCCTACAGTCCAGGATCTTATTTGCTATTCCCTCTGTCTTTTCCCGTGGTAGTTAGTAGAGCAGAATAGATTGAGAAAATAGAGAATTCTTTGCACAGACTTCTTATCTCCTATCCTTCTGTGTTTTGTAATTGAATATATTGTCAATCTGCCTGTATCTAGAAAATGTTCTGTGCATTATGTGTTCAGTTTCCTCAGAACAGTTGTGTGATATATTTCTATAAAACCAGTGTTCTCAAAAGAATGCTTTTGCTCCTTAGAACAGATGAAAAAAGAAAAAGAAAGCAAAAGAAAACTTAACTTTTTTTAATGTTCTTTCTACATGCCTAAAAGGGCTTTTCATGCCTTATGGGTCTAAATTTTACCTAAGCCCTTTTTTCATATCCAAGTTATTTTAAAAAAATGGAAGTTAGAGAAGCAAGAAGGCAGATGATGATGATGGGTAGACAAATGTTCTCAAGGAACACATTTAAGATTTACACGTGAAGATAGGTGAGGCTCTTTCCCTTGTACATTGTAAAGGTAGCCTCAGTTGTAACTCATGTTTAACCTCTCATTTTCTCTTGCCCTTCACATTTGAACAAAAAATCTTGTCTCATACTTTTGGTGGTGCTTTCAGCTTTGACTGTTTGCAACTGGAGGAGGACTTGGAAATCTGAATTATATTTTAATTCAGGCCCTTAAACCATCCAATATTTGCAATAAGAACACAGATTAAACATCTGATAGTTCAGTTTGCTTCAATTTCCTGTGGCCCAGCAAAAGCAGATATCTCACAGAATTTATGGGAAAACATAAGATCCTACAGCAGCTGCATTTGGAGAAGAACATGGAATTCACATGGGAATTTATCATGAAGGGATGAATGTATGGTTCTAACAAGGCTCTTGGGTGCACTAGTGCAGTGCACATCCCTATATCCTTTGCCACAGTTATGGCTACGTAACAGTCTAGTATCAGTCTGCCGCTCTCGTTTAAGGCTGATATCAGACATCCTAGTGACACACATGGGAAGATGTAGCACCAGTGAACTTGCTGGATCATCCCTGAATTGTTGTTTGGCCTGGACAAGCTTACTGTTTGGAAAGATATTTGGGTCACCTGCCTCTAGTCCACACTGAAGGTGCACTGATAGAAAAAGGGATTGGAAAGGATTAGGGTGAAATTTCAAAGCAATTTAGCCAGCGTAAAAACTTCTGAATGAAATTGAGTCAGGTGAAAATGTCTTTCCGTATATAATTAACAGTCTCTTGCTAAACAAATGCGTTCTTGTAATGGCTTTTGCTTGTCATGGTTTTTGTCTGTCATCATAGCAAAATAAAGAAACCTTACTGAGATTTATCATACTTCAAGACTGAAGAAAAGCGCTAGGAGTCCTCAAAAGCTATTAAAACATCACTAAAGGCAGAACTATCTTTACAGGGACAATTTTATTAATCTAATGCATTAATAAAATACAAAGATTAAGAAGGCTTTTACTAAATGTGCCACGTTCTAGGAAGAGATGAAGAAGGTGGAGTGAAATGGAGTCTCGTGGAAGCCTTTTCTTCTGCTGTGAAGTTAAACAGTCAAAAGAGCCATGTCTTGTCTGCTTACCTTTATGTGGCTCCTGAACAAATAATTCATTCTTTGCTGGACACCTTAGAGCCTTGTAGCTTGCAGGTATAAAAATAGAGGCTAGGGAGGACAGTTATTCAACAACACATTCTGGTGTTCATTATGTATTGAAGTTAAAGAAGGCAGCAATTGTATTGAAATACAAAAACATGGGTTTCTATTTTATGTTCACAACATGAGGAGAGCATAATTCAACTGTTCCACGTACTCTAAGTGGGACTAAAGGTAGAAATCTTAGGATTACGATACTGAGCTTCCATTTTTCCTATTGAAATTCATGATGTTCATAAAGGTAACATTAACTTCAAAAAAAGTTAATTCACCCCATTGTGAAAGGGTCTTTATGGCATTGGAAGTATTGATTTATATCTGAAACTTCTTTCTAATATGTTGGCTTTTATTCTGTTCAGGTCAACTTTTCTAGCAATTTTACTGTTTATTCTGTTTAGTGGAGGAATAGTGATATGAACTGCTTTTTGGATAGCTGTGTTCAAACTATACCCACAATCTATTTATACTATGCAGGTCATTTTTGTCATTGCTGCAAGTTTTCCTAACACCAATATTTCCATTTTATTTTGACAGGAAATACTCTGCCTGGCGTAAGGATGGCTCTTTCCATTACATCCACAACACCTCTTTTGGGAAATACTCATTCATCTGCGTGGATGCCACACTCAGCCCAGGTCCTAAGAGACCCTATAATTTCTTCGGGATTTTAAACATGGTATTTTAAAAGTCCTGTCATCCTATTTTGCCGTCTGTTTTACTTATATAGTGGTTTGTTTTTATAAGGAAGACTTATCGAAAAGATTTGTGTTCATCTAAAAGAGTCTTTATGTTTTTAAGTTATTATGCACGTGGGACACTTATTTAGAAAAATTAATGTGCCAATTAACATAGAGTATCTGTGTTTTCTCAAAAAATAATCCAGTAGGACACTGTCA
Source organism: Bucorvus abyssinicus (assembly GCA_009769605.1). Classification (NCBI taxonomy): domain Eukaryota; kingdom Metazoa; phylum Chordata; class Aves; order Bucerotiformes; family Bucorvidae; genus Bucorvus; species Bucorvus abyssinicus. The sequence continues at coordinate 16,749,402 of CM020042.1, read as the reverse complement.
GTAGTTTCTTAGCATTTAACTAGACCCGAGTGATAATTTCTTTATATGCCATAAAGTTATGAAAAAACCCACAAAAAACAATCCCCCTGACTTTCTCATTTCACCCTTTTTTTGCTTTGTTGGTTGATTTTTTTTCATTAATACTACAGATGAGAGAGTTGCACTTATCAATGGAATAATGTGAAAGATAATGCTATAAAGAGTCATTTATGAAAGTGAGGTTTGATCTTCTGAGACTATATTAATTACATGGTATTGTTTTGAAAGAATAATATTAATTCCAGTGTTTAAATCATGTATCAGCTTAGACAACATTTTGCTTCCCTTTAATTTTTGTTCTCTGTAGTTTGTTGATACGCTGCTCTTCTTGAGAGACTCTTCTGCAGCATTGGCAGAGAGTCACTGTGTTCTGGTAAACAGATGTCATGTTTTGCCCATAATAACAGCCTCAATGAAAAGTCAAATGTTGTCCCACTAATCTTGGCTAAAGTAGGCTCAACAGTTAAGTGTTTGTAAAGCACTTGGTGATACTTAGATGAAAGATGATGTAGGAGTGCCAAGTACTGTTCTCGTTGGTTTTTGTAATCTATAGTGGGTGCAGCAGAGTTGCAGACAAACTCTCAAGGAGCTAAGAAGTGCAGTTGAGTCTCGAGCATGACCTTGGCTGCAGTAAGACAAGCACTTGCTTGCTAAATTACCCAGCAGCAGGAGTCCAGAGAGCATCATTTGCAGATTTTGGCACAAAACTGGAAGTAAAGGTAGATACCTGTAACTTTTAAGAATTAAACCTCTGCCAGGAATTGTAAAAATAAATTAGATTTTTATCGGTGATGTGATTGCATAGCTTAGGTAAAAATATTCTTAAAGCAAATTCATAAAGGCAAAGGAAATATAATTTCTCTAAATAAGCCTGTTACATTAACCCAGAATGGTATACTGAATCTGTACTTTTTTAATATACCTTTATTTCTGTTTCCTTTATCAATGCCCTTCAGGATTTCTTTTCAGGCAGGAGGGAGAAGAATATGTTGGTGGTTCTCTGGGTAATCCTAAAAGATGATCTGCAAAATGATGAAAGAGTGGATTTGTGTTCTTTTCTGGTTTTAGTTTTCCTGCCTTCTCTGTTAGACTTTGAGATCTTATTGGTGTTGAGAATCTCTCTGGACTGCAAGTGGTTGATTTAATACTGGAAGTCAAGCAAGTAAAGAAGAGAAATTTTGCCTGCTGTGTAAAGTGTTACTTTTGCTTAACTTCAACAGCAGTGGCTGATTGAGCATCATAGTTCATCCAGTTAAACAACTGAAGCATATGGTGCACAGTTTCTGTGGCCTGTCGTGCCTATAAAAGGCCATCTAGCAACTCGAGATACTAGGGATGATAACTGTAAGCTGAAGATGTTTGTAAAATCAACTCAAGTGTCTCTTTGGCTATAAGAATAAGCAGTAGAAAAGATAGAAGTATCAAGAAGTACCAAAATACACGGTTTGTTTTTTGTTTCTTTTGTTGTTTCATTGTTGTTTTTTTTTTTTTGCTTTCCTTTTGCTGTTCTTTCCAAATAGCCTGAACATTAAACAGTTTTGGTTGGTTGTCTTTAAAACAGAATCAAATGGAAGAGCTATCTCCGATGGCAGCAGAAAGTCTGCACAGCAATCATACTATCTGGTTTGGCCATTTTCCCACTTCAACAATCATCTCCCCAGCCCCAGGAATACGAAAATTAATGAGGTAAGTTATTTCTTTTTTTACCTATATGTTTTCATTCTGAAGTACCTTTCTTGTCTCTCTTCACGTACTTGTCTGCCACTTAGCAGGTTTTCTGCAGTGGTATTTCCTTCCCACCCAAATAATGACAGTTCTTATGTTCTTTTATTAGTTCTGCCGTAGCCTATTTATGTGGACATCTCCATACAATGGGTGGGCTGATGCCAGCCTTGCACAGTCAACACCACGGCGGCACTCTGGAACTTGAACTGGGAGACTGGATGGATAATAGGAGGTAAGTAAACCCTATGTGAGCAAATTATTATATGGAGCCTCCCTGGTTAACCTGTGACTCCCTTTTATGCTGTCTGGAGAATTTGAAAGAAGTGTTAGAGCTGCCTGGCTGGTTATTTCTATTAATGCTTTGGAAAAATGTCTCTGTGTAAGTTTGGGATTTTTTTCCCCTATACCAACAGAATGCTAATAAATTAAGTAACTTTTTTATTCAGTCTTGATATTTAGAAATTAAAAAGAGGACACCTAAATGTCCATTTAGTATGTGTTTAGTATTCAAAGTAGACAAATTAAAATAAATTTCAGCATTACTTCTTCAAAATCGTCATGCTCTGCACCAGCTGTTAGAATTTTAGAGACAAAAATAATCTGGCTGAGAAATGTTACCTTAGCAGCATATCAAAAAGTGTCCAGTGCTACGTGGAATCTATCGTAGTATATTAGTTTTTATTCTGCAGTAATCCTAAGAAAGATACTGGTATGCATACAGGAAGAGAACACGCTGGGGTCTTTTTCCATAACTAGAGTGCCTACCCAGACACTGTACATTGTATTTGAATTCTTTAACATAATGTTTATCTATCTGATTCATGTGCAAAATTCAACAGATTGGACATTTGGAATTTTGAGTGGTGCTTCAGTGATTTGTAATAAAATGACCCTGATCAGAGGTAACCATCTGTACATTTAATACAGGAAGTTGATTAATATAGGATTAACTACAGAAGAGAATAAATGGAAAATACATTAAACAAGTTCTGTTTAGGCACTTGGGAAGCATGGGAATCAGCTGTGCATGCAGTAGTTTGTATCCACAAAATTTTTTTCCTTTCATTATAGGTACCGGATCCTTGCATTTGATCATGACCTCCTTAGCTTCGCAGATCTTAACTTTGAAGAATGGCCTGTGGTCCTCATCACCAATCCCAAATCCTTCCTTTACAGCAGTTCTGCTCATGAACCACTAGTCAAAATTCTTTATTCCACTCATATCAGGTAACCTTTAGTCTCTTGATTTCACGGTATTTAACTATATTTTAATAGTTCAGGTCTTTCTTGGTTATAATACACATCTATATTTATATGTGATACACAAAACCTTTTTTAAATGTGTGTCCACTGTTCTCAGCACTCATATTTCTCTGTAAGATTGTTCCCGAGAGCTCACTTTGTATCATATCTGTGATAAAAGGAGACTATATAGTAGTAATTCATTTTCATTTTATTTATGCAGTTATTTCCCCTAAAGTCAATTGAACTTTTTTATGTAATCAAAGCTGGTAGAGTTAGATTAACATGTAATCTGTGTTATTAATCTCATGTGTTCTCATTGCCTCTGCTGACTTCAGGATTTTGTCTATGTATTTTTTATTTTGTCTACAGCTTTTTTTCTAAATATTTCCTCTATTCACTTTGGACTTCTTAGCTTTTTTGTGTTTTCAGTTTTATATCCCTTATATATTAAAACATCTTAAGCCTCTGCTAACATTCATATTTGTTTTAAATCTCTCAATTTTTCCATTTCTACGTATTCTTTTTAATTTTTTCATTTGCATTTCAAACTTCTATGCCTTTTCCAACATCTTATACTTGCTGTTAGACCAATATGCATGAAGTATATGGGTATATTGCATGCACAAATTACAATCAAAAGGAGTTTGTCATAATTTTCAGTTAGGAAGCGGTGTCCTACTAAGTCTACCTACTTTCGGTTTCCTGTTTAGAACCTTATGTGAACATTCTTACGGTTATATTAAATGTATGGACTGGTAGAATCGTTCAACGATCATTCACTCATGACTCTATGAGACTCCTTCATCTGACTGAAACATGCTCTGTAATGCCTTTTGTATTACCAGAAATGAAAGAAAACGTATGTGCAATACACTGAGCCTGGAGTAGTATGACTGCTTCTCTGCTTATAAGCACTGCCAACTGATCCTACATTTGTTGGTATCTTAGATCTCTAATACCAGTCTTGCGCTCCACTCCATTTCTCATGAATTCAGTTACAAAGACTGAGGAGGTTATATTCTGATTAGACAAAAAAACCACCCCAAATAAACAAAAAAACCCCCCACACCCAACAACAAAGGACTTCAGAGAGAGAGATTGGCAATTTTTAATCAAGACATCTACAAGTATTTGGTTATGTGTCTGGATGGGTGCAGGAGGAGCCATCCCACTTGTGTTAGCAAACATTTTGACAGCAAGAGTTCTAAGATTATTTCTGCCAAGACCTAAGGATCTCTGCCACTACTTCTTCTGCTCCACAGCCCCATTTTCTGTCCTATTTTGCACAATACCATACAGAACTTCTCCTCTTAACTGTAGGAAAGGGCTACCATGTTACTGCTAGCCTACGGATGTTTCACTGTTCTAGCTCTTTTGAACTCTGAACTACAAGGTAGCATAATCTTTAAGGACTTCTCTTCAGGAAGTAATGACAAATCTGCAAGTCCTGTACAAAACCTGATGATTTTGCTGTTTATTCACTCCTTAGAATTCTGGCCTTCTCTCCTTCTGTCATTGTCGCTGTTAAAGTCTACATAGATGGAGTTCACTTGGGGAATGCCCATCAGGTGTCTGGCCCCCTGTACATACTGAAGTGGAGCCCGCAAAACTACAGTGAAGGCTTCCATCACATAGATGTGACTGTCCAGGTAAGATACCTGTTGGCATTCTCTGTTGAATTTTTATGTTGTCATGTCTGCCCTATCATCCTTCTGCATCACATAACTAGGGACAAAATACATGATAACAGACCGCTTTACATATTTGTCTGATTACAAAAACCAAAGGATTTATTAAATGAAAAAACACTGACTGCTCAGCACCTAAACATTCATAAACATCTGGACAAAAAGGATTCTTATTTTTCATGAGAAATATAATAAGACCTGACAGAAGAGCAAGCAATTGGTCTAAAATAAATTGAGTAACAGGCAACAATTAACTTTTAAGGTTGTCTTGGAAAGAAAAATAATGGGGCTTGATCAAGGAAAATAGGAAGTAGCATCATGTTAGTTCAGCAGGCAAAGGAACTGGATCTGGAAGATTGGGATGCTGTCCTTGATTACCTGTTTGAAGTTCTTTTCATGGTTTCTTACAGGCTGACAGTGAGTACAGTTTGTTTCCCAGAACATCAGACTTAACTGATACTAGATTAAATGGGTGCAAAAGACATTTTTCAGTGAATGCTTCTGTTCTTGGTACTATATTGTATTTTTGTACCTTCAAGTGGTCTTTGAAGAACTTGATCAGACTGTTCTAACATTCTGCACATTGGCACAATCGTAATGGGAAAGTCAGCTTTGTCCTTCTTGTGGAACTGAGCTAGGCATTATTTCTTACAGGGCAAGAGCGATACTGCTTGTCTTTCTAATGGCCTTTCTGTACTGCCAGTGTTTTACCTCCTAGCTTGGTACCGATTTCTGTGATGGTTTACTTGGGAAAGCAGCATTTTATAAGCATGGGGGTTTTGTGGGTTTTTGTAAATGACGATGAAATGACATGCACAAAACTGAGTAACATTTGAGGAGGGTTATGCAGGCCTGCATAGCAATAGTTTGCTTGCAAATACATGCTTGTTATCAGATAACTGAATGGGATTTTTAAAATTAATTTCCCATCCAGTCATAAATTACTGTTACATCTAGTAACTGAATGGTTTTGCAGAAGCGAGGAGGAGTTAGATACCTGGAGGAAACACTAATACTCAATTGCTGTACATTGTTGCTGGGATTGTCCAAATACTGTCTTGAGCTGTAGTCACACTAAACATACTGAATTCTTTACTATAAATAAACCATTTATTATGTACTGGAAGATAAAGTGTCGGTGTTACACATGCAGAAATATCAAACTGTTGAATGAATGTAGCACTGTCATTGTTTATCAATATCTGTTTCTAGCAAATACACCAGAAAAGAAGCACAATAAAGCTTCAAAATATTTTAAGACGGGCTATTATCTAGAATTGAGCTTTCAGGGAACAAGTGGTAGTGGTGACCAGTAGTCACTGTCTTCCACAAGTTGCTGAATCTCCAACAGTATCTCCTTCATACGTAGCACTTTCACATTATGATCTTAGAATCACCAATTTACTTGGCACTACAAATTTGACAGTAAGTCGTCCTTACTGTCAGTAGGTAGAAGTATTTATTACATCCATATGCCAGACATGCATATGTCAACTGGGTCTTTCCAGAAAAGTGGCAATGGTAATTAGCAACTTTAACTCCATGGTTTGTGCACCACTGGTATCCAATTGCTCTCTTATTTTATATCAATCTAGGATGCTTCAGGAAGAATTAGCACACGGGGTCATATATTTGCTATGGAAGAAAACCTCTCTCTGAGATTTGGCTTTTGGCCTTCTCTTATCCTTCTCACTGACCACTATGTTCTAGTAAGTACTCTGAGTAAAACAGCTGCCCTCCCGTGTTGGCTTCCCCAGAGACTGCAGGAGGCATTTTCCTAATTCCTGCTAGACTCGCATGCGCTTAGCTTTTTCCAGATATGATTCTGTTAGAATTTCACAAATATTTCAGGTTTCCTTTCTCAAGTTACATGCTTCAAATGTGAATGTGCAGCAGTGGTTCATGCAAACAGTTGACTTCCTGGATTTAGTCATAACTGTCCATTTTTGAGCACAGGACAGATTTTGTGCAAGCAAGAAATGGAAAAGAAGCTACCGGAGACAGTAGAAAAAGGAAACAGTAAATCAAAGAAAACTTCACTGTAATCTGTTGCAATATGTGTACTGGCAAGAATGCTGGAAAAAGTCTCACATGAGCTGCTGACATTACAGCTAGCTCTAGCAAAGAGGAAGGAACAAATTTCCAAAGACTTCAGTAAGTTCCAGGTCACGTCTAGAAGTGTAACAGCTCAGTACATGCAAAGAAGGCATGTCATGATAGTTTATGTGCACTTAGAAACAACATGGGGAAGTCCCCCTGACTGTAGGTATTATCATAGTTTTGCTCAAAATTATTACATTAGTTTTGTTAATCAGTAACCAGTATTCTCCACAGTGTCTTGATCTGCAGTTCTATTCAGTACAGCACTCACAAAATGTTTCATATAGAAAATGTATTTACACTTTTTCAATGGATGTGTTTTACGAACCCTGTTTTTGAAAGATTCAGGTCTATCACTTTCAGCCATCTATCCAAATTCATGTCAGTAAGATGCATGCCCGATAACTTAGGAACTCTTAAGTTTCTTTTTACTCTTCAGTTTAATGACACCATCAAGCTTTGAATATGTGTTTGTTAGAAATCTTTGTATCATTCTATCAGTGTCCGTAAGGCAGCTACTACTCCGGGGCTGGCTTAGAGTTAAAACTGTCTTTTCAGGCTCGTGTGCTCTTTGGACTGATTGTGCTGATTCAGATTGCCTTGGTCCTTGTTTTCAGACACCTCCAAAAGCCAGCACTCAAAGGTATGTACCCATGTTTATCTGTGGTTTTTAGAGGATCTAATTTTCCCTAAACCTTTAAAAAATATTTATTGGTTTGCTAACAATATATAACTGTTAATCACCATATGCATTTTGCATTTAGTATTGTGGGGTTTGATTGGGTTCTCAGAAGCTGCTGTTTTGCAGAAAACCTTCAATATTAAATAAATTAAAAACTAAAAACTTGATCACATATCTTTTTTAAACAAAAATTCAATTAATTGAAGTCTAAAGGTTTCATTTTAATTTTCTTACTGAGGAATCCAATGCCTAGAGAAAGGAATGTTTTATTTAGTATTAGCCCTGGATGTGTGCTTGGGTCACGGCAGCTGGCACAGAATTCTGCCACTTGAGTGGAGAAACAGATTTCCTTCTACAAAAATAATTTTTGTTAATCTTTGCAAAGAGCATGAACAGGCTTGGGTTGTTCTCAAAATAATATTAAGACCAGATCTGTCATAACTTGGTATTTTGTTTGTGATAAATCTGGTAAATGAAAATTAATACTCTTAAGGTTGTGGTGTTTATCCTTTAAAGAATTGTTTGAACCACACCTTACTAATGAGATTTTTCTGGAAGCCACCTCCCTCTCTGTTCCTGCCAGCCAATGTCCCTTCCTTTACACTCCCAGTCACATAGCATCCTGAGGTAACTACAGCAACTGCTTGCATAGAAGAAGAATAGATTTTCAGTTGCCTTTATGGAACTCGGCAACTAAAATTGAAAAGAGCACTCTGTGATCAGCTAGGTCCCTGCAGACCATGACAAATGTTACAAACTCATCAGAGCTGTTGATTTCCAAAGGTCAAGATTGCCCTCTGGGAGTTAATGCTTTGTGAGAAGGGCAGCCGTGTAATCAGTGAAACTCCAAAAGCTAACATTATAGGAAGGCTCTTGCAATCTATGAATTGTCGGCTTCAGTTAGAAAATGAGTATTGCTTTTTTTTTTATTTTGCCAACATCACACGCTTGTCAGAATGGTGCTATTTTAACACCTATCCTTCATTTCTTCTGAGTTGCTATCGGATCTCACTGTGTAGATTTAATCAAAGAAAATCCCGTTAATGTAATCCATGCCGACCTGCCTTTTTGGGTTTGCACAGCTACTGTTTTGAATCTCTTTTCATTTAATAGAAATTTTCTCTATGTCTTTCTAACTTAGCTAACTTAATTTTCTGGGTATAGTGTGGCCGTTCCGTTTTATTTACATTCAGTAAATGTATGCATTTAGAATGGCAGCTTCACCTGCTCTTTTTAACATCGGTTGTTAGATTTATCAGTGCCTTACTTCCAGTTACCACAGTAATAGTAGAAATGCATTCCCATGCATTTGTTCTGTAGACATACCAAATATTATTTTTGTATTTCTTATGTAATAGAATGAATAAATAATATGCAGATAGGTTTCAGAAAGACCAATATTTTATTTATATGTGTGTGTGTGTGTGTGTGTGTGCATGTTGCAACCTGAATCAAGTGTATTTTTCTTAAATGTTTTTTTCTATTTAGGAAAGCCAGGATTACTTACTCTGACCTCATATTCCCTTCATGTCTTCAGTAAAACAAACACCTTCTATTACTCAATTCTGGTTCTCAATTTATACACCATTCTGGGTAAGTAACTAGAGTACTGGAGGACATAAATTGGTATTTTTAAGTGACACAACAGATCCTGGTAAAAAATGAGATATCTAACATCTTGGAGAACGAGGAAAATTTACCTAAGTCATAAAATCTATGTGGATCTTTAAAAGTTAATGTCCAAAGAGGCTAAAGGTTTGTTTGGAAGAGCCTAGCTTAGAAGCCCTAAAATAAACAAACACTTAGATTATTAAATTACTCTGAAAGCAAAGTGAATATTTTAAAATTTTATTTTACTTTCCCTTATTCTTTCAGTAAGATTTAATTATATGTTGGTGTAAAATGAGTATATGGAATGTACATTTCACATGACGTCATTAAGACATCTTGGCTCTGATGATAATGGTTTTCACTTATTTCTCCTCTGATGTTACTCAAACAGCTACTTTTCTGGCAGTCAGTGTAGTGTGCAGAACGTAGTGCGACCTGCTCATTTAGACTTCTAAGCTGAGCCAAACCGGAATTGTTTATGGCCATGTCTTTCATACATCCTACTGTAACACTGGGAAAAGGCCAGCAGTTGAAAGGATGTACTTCTTCACTTCTCTCGTGAGGAAAATGTTCTGTGTGGTGTTGAAAATTGTCACAGAGATGAAACCAACTTAAGTGTTTTCATTGCATGGCACATCTCGTTGGTGTACCATGGTATTTTCATAGCAGGAACCTTAATCAGATTGCTGTTTGTTTAAGATTAAAACATGAGGCTGTTACTACAGACAAGTAATAGAGAAGTCATTTTCCCCTGTTAACCGCTTTGTGCTCAGGAGTACAAAGGGCCATGTGAAAAAGGACCATGTCTATATCGTGTGTTCTGATGGTGCTGTCTGTCTGGTTTCCTCTCTTTCAGGACCATGGTTCATTGGGGAACTGATAGATGGCCAGGTGGGGGCCTGTTTTTCCTTTGGGGTGTTCGTTGGTGGATCCTTCTTACAGGGCAGTCTGACATTTGTGGTTGGGATTTTACAGGTACGTATTTATAAAAATTAAGGTTGACAAACTGGTAAATTTTTCTGGTTTTTTAAATAGTTTTGTAAAGGCGTCTTGGAAGGATAGAGATTAGTGGCCATGCCTGACTAAAACAGCCCTTTCTTACCTTTCTGCAAATTTAAAGGGCAGGAAGGAAGGAGATGGTGCTTTATTTTCTCAAATTTGTATTTTGCTCTATTTGATGTTGCTTTGGACTCCCTGGATGTCTGGATAAGAGGCCATTTCTATGGATTTAGTTCTAACTTTTTTTTTTTTTTTTTGTCCTTGATCACGCTCAGGTTGCAGTGATGAGGGAGCTGAATGGCCAGGGCAGCTCTTGCAGCCTGAATAACCGTTCAGATCAGGAGGTGTCACTTTCCCAGCAGTCTGACCTGCCTGCCCTCTGGTTTCCCCAGCTGCTGTTAGTCTGAAAGAGAGGGTGTAGCTCCTTGACATTTGAGCCAGACCAAGCTAGTGTTGCCTCCTTCATGGTCCCTCCCTTGTGCTAGTGCTAACACTTGTCTGACACCACAGTGGGCTAGGTCAGATAGCTAAACTGACCCATAGGACCTTCCTTTTTTTTTCCCCCCTGTACTAGTATTTTGCCAAGTCTAGCTCCCTGAAGCAGTTCCAAGAGAGGTCAGGTGAATGTCAGTGCCTCCCACTGCCAGGGAGCAGACAGGAATGCTTGGCCTGGGACTGAGGCACGGGCAGCCACAGCTCTATCTGCAGAGTCTTGGAAGTGCATCTTGAGATTCCACCTCTGCAAACTGTACTCAGCCCTTAGAATGGGACAGTGTTAAAGCTCTTAGCTTTCTATGCCTTCCTGTATTTACCCAGAACACTTGGCTTGCTCATTGTCTTACTTTTTTTTTGTGCTCTTCTTTTCAGATGTTGTTTTTCAACCTGCCGTTAATGGCCTATCTGTGCTGGTGCCTGTTGCTGCGATGCCAGGGTTACAGCTTCTGTTCTCACTTCCGTCACGTCCGACACCTTATGGCTGTGCTTGTTAACCTGGCAATGGCAGTCCTCCTGCTCTGGCAGGTCTATTCCTGCTATTTCCTGCAGCGAACCTATGGGACCTTGGCTTTCTTCCTCTCCCCAATGAGAACGTGGTTGGTGGTACTGACCTCAGCTCTGATTTATAAAACCTGGACACTAAAATCATCTGAGCTCAGAACTTATATAGTAGAAATGAAAAACTGCCAGAGCTCCTGAAGTACAACGTTAAGTATTCAAAGAACTTTGGACTTAAAAACTATCAAGGCACAACCTACAGTTTTATCATTCTGGACTTCAATTCAGCCCAACCATTAGGTGGTAAGATCTGAAGCTGCACCTGCATTTCAACAGAGCTGTATTAAATAGTAAATGTATAATGGTATATAACATATACTTCTATTGTATTATACAATATACTGTATAATACATGCTATGTAAGACAGCTACACACTATACATTAATATAGTAAACTGTATAATAATCTCTATATTAGGGGTTTTGTTATACGCAAGATGGGTATGTCTGGATCACAAATGGAAATGTTTCCTTATTACTGCTGTGAATGGAAAAATATTTTTAATTCATTAAATTCTTGATTTTTATAATGCTGGGGGAAAATAAGCATAGATCTTGATAATGAGCTCCAGGATTTATGCTTAACTTTGCTTTTTTCTTTCAAGATTTACATACAATTTTACAAGACTAACTATGAAACTAGACCAGATGTCTTTATGAATGGTCATTGCAAAGGTGCTTTCATGGCCTTCACAGTAAGGGTCCTACGCTTAGACACTTTTTCAGTTTGTAATGCTATAGACAAGCAGTTTATAGGCTGTAGGTGTGTATATGTGTATTTGTGTTTATGTTTACCTGAGCCATGGCCTGCTGCTCTTGTCCTGGGAGCGCTGGCTAATTAACATGCTCCCTCTCTGGGAGGAAGTAGTTAGCATTTTCCACTGCCTGTGGCTGTCATTTTTCCCACACTTGACCGGTGAAAGGACAGTGAGTGATCAATGTTGCTGGGAGTCCCAGCTGTAGTCAGAGGTCAGCTTTAAAGCAAAGAATGGAAACAATGTCCTCAGGGTCGCAAAGCCCAAAGGAATTGTGTGGTCTGATGCCGAGTGACCTAGGAAAACTCATTTCTTTGTTTTCAGTTTTTCTAAGTCTAAAAATGATAGAACCTTTTATGAAGAGTGCAGTGATCCAGAGCCAAGGGAGCCGAGGTGCCTTTACCTGTAAACTAGGGAGAGAACTGGCCTGCTTCACAAGACTGCTGAGTGGCACATTTAAAATACTTCAGGTAATTTTACAGTAATTTATTTATTGCTCCTCAAGACAAAGGAGGGATAACTTATTTATGGCACCCTAGGAAAAAACCCAACAACGTCTGTAGTAGAACATACAGGAAAATAAATTTAATTGGAAGAAAATATTAACTACAACTAAGACTTTTGTTATTTCTAAAAGGTGACAGTTTCCTTATTCCTTAATTCCTGTTCCTCAATGATTGATGATATAATAGGAAAAAGGAGAGTCACAGCTCTCACTTGCGTAAGTTAAATACACTGTTAAGAAGATACAGAATGTCATTTGTTGCTACCTAAGTTTGTTTTGCAAAGCTGTTAGAAAATCAGTGGCAAGGTGCAAAATTTACTTGAGAAACACTACTGAAAAATTAATAAAAGTGACATTTTGCTATTAAATTACTTCTATGTGATCAGGGAGCCTAAGAAGTGGCAATAAAATACTTCATATCTATACCAAGACCCTGCTTTGAAATAAGACTTTTTTGTTGTTGTTCTGCTGGTAGCAGTTGTTTGCAATGTAATCAAATCCCAATAGAATCAAATGTCTATGGACTTAAAAATTTTTCAGTCTGTCAAATACTTTTTTTTTGGCTGCACGGGATGTGTTTGGTAGATGGATGGAATTCTGTCAAGAATCTGTCAATGCTATTCTGAGTGTGGTGAGCAAAACTGTTCTACTTGTAGATGTGTTATCCCTGGCTCCAGTGACCCATGCCCTGAAACGTGGTTGATGTGTGAATTATACACATGTGGGAATGATGTAATAAATTCTGAGGAAAATGGACTATCCTACTGCCCTGCTATCCCAGTGAAGAGCACACTGTGGAAACAGAACTCTACCCACCCTAAGCAGCACCTCTTAGCTCATGCTCTACAGCCACAGCTGTTGCAGCTTTTTGTTGTCTAACAGACAAGTAAAACTTACCTTGTCTCGCGTTAATTCAGATTTTCTTCTTAAAACAGTTTTTCTAGTATTCTAAAACCGTAACAGGAAGATAGTAACTTTCCTACTTGAGTTGTATGCTCTAACCAGCGTTACCCTCAGTGCTCTGAGGGCTGAGCAAAACTAGGAGGGAGGGAAGTTCCCGGGGAATGCCATTGCCATGCATAATTTCCTATGACTGTCATCAGTGAAGGCCTGTCCAAGCCAGTGCTCCCAATAAAGCAACCTTGGCATTTAGTGCAGTGGAAAATGCAAGGATGAGGGGAGAGAGGCTTTTTCCACGTGCTTTTCCCACTATCTCTATAGCATACTAAAAACAATTAAAAAACCCTAGAACAACAAGGCCTTAAAGAGTTCCCAAAGTTCAAAGAGAAAGAACTCCTTTCTAGCAGAGGTGAGAGAGGGCTGCCTGCAGGGCAGTGAAGGCTTGCTCAGGCTGCCTTGCCTGAGGACACCAAACAGGCTGTTCCAGTTTGAAATGCTCATTGTTGCCCATGCAGCTTTCCACTGTGGTTGTTACGGTTGAAAGGGAGATATAGATCTTGCTCTGGGGGAGTGGGGCATTCGGGTAGCTCCATCCCAGCAGGAAGAACACCAGCAGACGGAGTCCTGCCCTCCCAGTCACCCCCAAAACCAGAAGAAAGTCTAACTGTGCTGGCTCCTATCCAAACTTCTCCCCATCAGAGCCTGGTCCTTGGCCCTTCACTTTCCCTTCCAACACTCCCCTGCCTGGGAGGCAAAGGAAAGCTAGTAGGGGCTGATGGGGTGATGAAGGCTTCTTGCAGAGGAGTAGGGACCGAGGGAAGGTCTCAGAGATACGGAGAAGCCCACACAAGAGGATGGTGGAGCAGAGGAGGATAGACCCCATAGAACTTTACTGCTTTCTCTCACCATTTACCCTCAAAACAGTCTCCTATCAAAATAAATTGCACCTCCCTATTCTTGCATAAACACTGCTTTCCTATTTCATACTTCTAGTTTCCTTTCAACACTGCTGACCTGCTCTTACCACCACTCTACCCAGAGCAGAGTGCTGTAGCAAAACTGAATTTTGCTACCCAAGGTATCTTTCTGATTTCAAAATTCTGTGTTCCTGTGGCTAGAAAGTCTTGACTCATTTGTTTCTTTCTGTGCTTTTCAAAAGAGTTCCCATTTGTGCCTCACAAAGTACTTTCTCAGTTTGGAGCTTATTCCAGCTGCTGTTACCCTTTCTTGGGTAGGATAATGCAATGTGCCTGTGATCTTTTTTTATCCTCGGAGTCTATTTATGGATTGTATAAACATTTCCCACTGTGAAGTGAACCCAGTAAAGAGAAAGGCAGTGTAGCAACAGAGAACAATGTTACAAATAACAGGACTAAGTAATCCTGCATCTGCTTCTTCCGTGATCAATGCATTACAATATAAAGGCTTGAAGCTATTTGAAAGGCATCTGCTTTTGCTCTCTTCAGTTTTGTAACAACAGCTACTATAAACTGCAGTAAGAAACATTTATGTCTGAGCTGGTAAGTTCTTTTCATGGTATTTATGACATTCTCCATGAAATCCTGACACTACACAACCTAGCACTAAAACACTAATAGGTACTTCTATAAAAAAGAACACGTTTTTCATTATCAAGGAGGAAGCCAACGAACAGGAGGACAAGAAACATGATGAACTAAAAAAAAAGTTAAGGAAAAGTGGGGAGAAAATGGAGGGCAAGAAAGCAGAAGGGAAGAAAATGAAATATAGGACAGCCAACAGCAACTCTTCAAGGTGCAAAGGGAGAAGGGATGGAAATGGGAGTGCATAAATACCAAATACAAACAAGCAGAACCATAGAATCACAGAATGGTTTGGGTTGGAAGGGACCTTAAAGATCACCTAGTTCCAACCCCTCTGCCATGGGCAGGGACATCTTCCACCAGATCAGGTTGCTCAAAGCCCCACCCAACCTGGCCTTGAACACTCCCAGGGATGGGGCATCCACAACTTCTCTGGGCAACCTGTTCCAGTGCCTCACCACCCTCACAGTAAAACATTTCTTTCTAATATCTAATCTAAATTTACCCTCTTGCAGTTTAAAACCGTTACCCCTTGTACTACCGTTACACTCCCTGACAGACAGTCCCTTCCCATCTTTCCTGTAGGCCCCCTTGGAGCTGCTATAAGCCTTTTGTCCTCCAGGCTGAACAACCCCAACTCTCAGCCTGTCCTCATAGTAGGTGTTCCAGCCCTCTGATGATCTTCATGGCCCTTGTCTGGACCCTCTTGAGCAGGTCCATGTCTTTCTTATGGTGGGGGCTCCAGAGCTGAATACAGATTGGCTCAAAGGAAAATAAGAAAAAAAAAGTCTCTCTGCCTAATACCGTTTAAGTTTTATTAGCCTTTGCAACAAGAAATGCTTATTTATAAAGACTGTATGGCTGAACTTCTAGCACCTTACTGTGGTCACAGAACTCCTACTCTGAATTCATGCTTGGCCTTGCTTAAGATGTTACCAGCCATCAGTCACCATCTTTGTCAGGTAAAGCTTCATGGGACAAATGCTGGTGCTTCTGTAGCAAGTGACATCCAAAGCAACCAGTTATTTGTCACTCTTTTTTAAATGAGACCTCTCCTGTAGTGCAAAATATATGATTGGTGAAGAGTCACATTACAATAATTAAGACAATAAGACAAGGTGAAAAAAAGGTATATTAATATTTCTTACAACTGTGGGCACTTGGTTTAAAGCATTTTCTCCCTTTGATTTTTATTTATGTTAAGAGGTAACACAAGCCAGGATTCACAAGCAAAGAAATGTTTGTGTGAGAATCTTAAACATGGGGATACCAGGATGGAGTTTACTTTGAATGCCCCCATATTTTATTTTTTCCCTAAAGCCATTTGACTAATGCTGATAGAACTGATATTGCCCTCCATTACAGCAATGCTGCTGCAATCAAACTGTCTTTATTATGGTAAAGAATCAGTATCTCAGCATGATCTCACTTTGGATCACCCCTCACATCATCAGCACCTAATAGGCTTAGAACTTCAGTGGATTACTAAGCAATTGCTGTAAAAATAATAGTGCTGGGAATTCTATAATTGTATCATATTTCCTTTCAGTTGTGAAAAATCACTTTCTAGAGGACTGTCATTCCTGGAAGGTGAAGTAGCTCTTCAGCAAATATTGTTCAAAAGTACAAAATTTGTACTTTGGACAAAGAAATGCAACTCTGGAGACTGAGGCTTTCACCCATAACATACAAAAAGAAAAAAACAGTGGTTAATGTTACTGCTTTCTTATACTCAGACAATGCAAACTCACCACAGTGCCTAGCTGGAGGCTTTTGAAATATACAGGTATTTAATGTGGATACTGCCCTATGACATACTTCCTTTCAAGCAAGTTGTAATAATACAGAACAATCCTCAGTTTTAAGAATAAAGGCATTGCTCTCAAAACAGGCTGTTGAAACTGAAGTAAAATTGATAGATCGAAGGAAGCCAAATATGGGAAATGCATGTTATAGGACATTGAAACTTGTGAGTGGGAAGAGGTTAGCCTTCAAGGTGAAAGAAAATAGGAACATAAGAAAACATCATGGTGACACCATGCCCCAAAAAGCACCTTATATATTTATGTACAGTTAGACAGACACACATGCAAAAAAAAAAAGCTAATTAAATGGAGGACTCTCTGTTCCTAATTAAAACTGATAGTTTCAACTGAGCAGGAATGGCAATCTTAATACTCGTATTTGTAAAAACAGTCTTGCATTGGTAACAATTTTCAGGAACAGAAGCAACACAGCCTCAGGTTAATACGAGCTTTGCTGTGGGGTGTGGAGTGTTAATGGTTGGTCACCTACGTGGAGTGGGCTGTTTTATTTTGCATTTAGATATTGGCTTTAGAAATGAATTGTATGGTTGAGGACGTTTAATCAGAAAGATTAAGTGTGTTAAAGTGCACTAAGGCTGATCTGCTGCCTGGCAGAAGTTGAATGCACAATATGGAGGTGATGGTGATGCTGTTTCAGTCTGAATATTCCTACCAGGCATGTGCATGTGGGACCACATAGGAGGGAGGAAAGAAAAGAAAGGCAAAACCAGACACATCAGCACAGTCATTAGAGCTGCTGTTTGGAAAGGCTGTATTCCCATCAGCTCCCTCCTCATTAAATCCAGCTGAATTGAAGGAATCCAAGTCTAGAGACAGTACCCAGGATCACTGCATTTCCTCTTGCGTCTCATTTTAATAACACACAAATTATCAAGACTTACAAGCCTGCTTTCCTTAACTCTCACAACTGAGTTACAATCTATAAACAGTCAATATGCAAGAATTCATAGAATTTCACTCACCTGTTGCTTTCCGTGTTCATTTGCCAACTATGATCATACTGATATTGCTGCATAAAAAATTTGGCATCTATCCCATTGTGACACTGTTATTAGTGCTCCTTGAGTTAGATATGCTGATGCTGGATTCGCAATCTATCTGAGAGTGAATGAGTCACGAGTTTTGTAGCTGAAAAATGCATACTGGAAGATTTCAGACCATCTAATGCTATACTGCAGGTGTCTTTCTCTTCAAAGTTTATGGCATCTGTCACCGCATGCTTCCTTCTTTCAGGGCCAGTTTCAGCACTAGGAAATGAAAGGGCTGTTTTTTCATATTGCTCACAACCATATTAGGCAATTTTGATATTCATTGTCTGACTTTCCACAGCACAGAAAATTATTTATAAAGCCAAATTTCTTGCTTAGTGTTTCTTTCCTAGTCCTTGGATTTCATTTATTTTGGCCCAGGTAGTAACTCACGCAGATCTAGATAATCCAGTCTCTGGACGATTCAGCTGACTCCGCTGTTTGGAAGCCCTTCTCTTAACGGCAAACAAATTAAAACCAAAACCAAAATCGCCTGTGTCATGAACAGTCTGATTCTCTAATGTCTCAAGTGTTCCCTCTTCTGTTCCTTGCTTTTGAAGACATATACTTAAATCTCAGCAGTTCCATTTAGTTTAGAGTTATGCTAGTCAAACTTGGAAATGGTGACTTTTTTTCAAGTTTCCTCATCGAGATGGTAAAAGATGATTGTTAGACCAAAAATGCTGAGCCAAGATAAGTTACTAAGGAAACAGAAGGTCAATTGTCTGTCATTAGGCAGCATGTTTTGAGATTCTCTGTCTGTCGCTCTGGAGAGGTGTAAAAACAAGACCTAGTGAAATTTGGGATATTATAATAAAAGTAAGACACAGTAGATTTTAGAAAAGCAACTCTAAAAAAGAAAACTTCACGTAATTCTGGAATGCAAAGATTGAGAAGAGTAAACAAGGCTCACCCTACACCTGAGCATATCTGTGATGGAAGACTCAGGTTGCATGCAGATGGAAATGTAAATGCATTAGGCTTCAAGTGCTCTGAAAACAGGGGATATAATGCTATAATACAGAGAAATGGGCAAGAAAGATCAATGGAAATTTGTTTGTTTCTAGTAAAAATGACTGCTTTCCCGTTTCCAGTTCTATTTAGTTTATAAGCATCCCAGAATCTCTGCTTCCAGTACATACAGAACAACTTAATGGTTTATTTAAGGAAATTGAAATTGGTATGAGAAAAGACTTGCTCACTTTTAGAGATGGAATCCAATTATTTTTCCCAAAGCAATGACTTCTACTTAGAAATTGAGACGATCTGTTTTCCAATATTGCCTCCATTCATCATCGACTGGAAAGCAGCTTCAAGAGAAATAATGGAAGAAGTTAGTGCCAAGTAACTTTTAAAACAGAAAAAAAATGGTTTAAGCAAATGTATTAAACAGCTCCCAAAATAGAAGAGATCTTGTTTTGGACCTAAGCATATTTGTTCTTAATGACATGCTAAATAAAGAAGAAAAAAATCAGAAGCTAGTCTATAATAAACTGTTAAGGGCAGTTTTGTGTAATAATTAAAAAAAACGTATTTGTAAACAACTATTTAGCCTTGTACAGGTTAACAATTATATTTGCTACTTTTGTGATTATGCCATAAAAATACCAAACAGAAAGGTAAGGTGTGACCAGCGACCCCACAGATGCTGTGGGTTTCACAAACTTCTGTGAAAGGAAAAGGTTTATAAATACTCTATGTGGTACAATAAGTGAGAGAAGCTGGTGCAAAAGAATAAATATTCGAGTAAACCAAGTATGAAACATGACTGCTATATTTGATCAAATTCCTTCAAAATATGTATGTGTATGAGTAAATAGCAACAACTAGAAGAGATCTAAATCTGTAAGATTTGGCTATTGCTTAATTCTACTGGTTTCTAATCTTGTGGGGCTAAAGACTAAATGGACTAAATCAGACTCTTCTCTGTTACTTGAAAGAGAAGCGTTCTTACAACACATCTTGAATCGCCTGGCTCTCTAGCTTTGTCTTGCTGGAGTCACAAGACCCCCTTTATTTTTATATTTTCTGTGTTACAGATTTTTTGAACATGCTACAGGTTATTTTGTTCCTTTAAAAGAAATTTTTTTTACTTTGTTTAGCAATCTTTAATATGCTTTCCCTTTCCTGTGTGTACTTTTCAATTTATTTTTTGTTAGCAAATCCAATAACATTCACAGCTAGATATCAGGTGGTTTTAAAGTATATGTTCAAGGTTTCCAAAATACCATTTTCTTACATGCAAGTTCTGTGAAATGGGCAGCACTTTAAATCTGTAAGATCAGGATGACTATCATCCGCTGCTAAGGTAGCAGTTTAACAATTTATTCCCCCTCAATAGTAAAACAAAACCCAAAATCTCAGAATTTACATTCAATTATTTTTTAAATTAATCTTCTCACAGAACATTTCAATACCTTGTGAAAAAAAAATGTTTTACTATATCATAAAAATAACATTTTAGATAAAAAACCTGAATTGGCAAAGAAGAAGGTAGTTAACCTCTACTGTTATTGTATTTAATGAGATTATTCTTAGAAAATGATGTAAAAAATCTTACCACCAATGCTTGCTAAGCCTTCTACTATGGTCTCTCTGACCTGTCAATGCAAAAAAGTCCTTCTAGGTTTCTTCAAACAAGATTAACATTTCTTAGAAATGTGCCATGAAACTGCTACAGAAACTACCAAAATCTAAAGGATTCTCTTGCTACACTGGACAGTGCTCTATTTGGGCCACAGTCTTTTCATCAAGAGAGGAGTGAATACTTTCAGATAAATGTGTAGGCCATTTAATTCTCCAAGAAAAACTGGAATATCCCTGACCCTGCCAAAATTTCACGTCTCAGGATTTTTCCCAGGAAAGTTTACTGATCACCTGCAGAATCAAAACTTAATTTAGACAGACCTCATAGGGAATGGATGGATAAAGCATCTACCCACTATGAAATAATAAATGGTGATTATAAAGCTTGAAACAAAATTTCAGACAAGATCCCCAAAAGCATTCAGGACACTAACGAAGGTATTTGAAAGTACGTATTTTTGGAGGTCTGATCTCTTAAAGCACTTACACTCTGTGCTGAAAGAAAGAATACAGACATTAGCAGCATGTAATTAGAAAAGTCTGTCATACTACAGTCACACCATCCTTAGCAGGTACCTACTAAAACAGTGCTACCTAATAAGCTTTCAATTATACTTACATATTCTTAAGAAAATCTGTTAAATTCTGAGGCATGGTAATAAAGTCAGGGAGAAAGAAATTGGACTTCTAGTCAGACCATGGTCTGAGGAGATAGTATCAAAGGCCATAGATTACATGTAAAAGTTCTTACCTTCAATTTACCCTCTTGGATCCACTGACAGAGTTGTAATACACTCGCTTCTTGTTTGTCCATATAGTTCAACACTAAGAATCTTTCCCTGTGAAAGAAAAGAATGAGCCTTGATTTAAGAAATGCTGGTAAGCATATTTTGAAATCTTTATAAAGCTTTTCAGCATTATTGAAACTGAAGGGTTACGAGTCCTAATTACAATGAGAGAGCTAATTACAAAGCTCAGAGCTTTGACAGTTTGCTGAGACAGCTCTCTGTAGTGGGAGCTTGATGGAAACATCAGTCTTAGATAATAATTCTCTTCAAGTATCAGAAAGAAGAGAAATCAGAATCAAGTAGTATCACCAGAATAAGCAAATGTCCATAAAATGTGAATGAATTTGTATTCTTTTTTACTTTTTTTTTTTTTGTGGTAGGGAGACTAATTAATGAACCTGCAACTAGATGGTGAGCATAAATTAACTTTCTGGCTCCCAAAATTTTGCATATCCTGCTGTCACAGCTGTTTATAGCGATCAAGAGAAACTGAAATGATCATCAAAAATGTTAATTACTTGTAGCAATGTACTGACTAAAATTCTCCACTGCCTTCTAATATGCACTGTGTATTCTTATCCAATTTTTAAGAAGTGCCGTTACCTTAGTAACGGGGACATGAAAAGAAAGTCTCCCCGACTTTCTGCAATGCAATGAATGAAAAATCTCCTAAGATTTTGCTCCTAAACTCTGCCTTAACTCCACCTGAATCCTGACAGGAGGCTCTGCAATTCCCAGAGTCATAACAAAAATCAATGTTTTGCCTGTATATATCTGTCACAAATACAGTCCGTAAATATCTAATAAAACCCGAAATACTAAAAAAATGTAATGTCAATAATATCACTGCATCAGCTGCATCCTTACTTTAAAAACATTTGATTTCCTCTCTACCTGAACTACTATACTTGGAGAGAAAGCACTCTGCAAAACATCCCAAAACAGAACCATGGCAACACCTTTCCCCATACTGACGAATCTGGCAGAGACTCCAGGACTAAATCAAGCAACCACAAACACAGCATAACAACAGACAACTATGTTAACGTGTAACAATATTCTTTCCCATTTTTTACGCTGATGCAGACAAATGTAAGAGAAAGGATTTACTGATATTGTGATTATAGTTACCTTTTTTGGTACGGCGACATTCTGCTCTGATTACGTGTGCCTACTGTGGATCTACAGACTACCTTCCAAACATCAGTCACAACATCACAGTTGTACAATCTACCTGGAACCTGGTCACAAGTTCTGGAGGAGAAATGTACCTTGTGATATTCCTTTCTTTCTGTATTTTTTCTATGTCAGGAGGCAGCGGAGGAGGGTAAGGCACATCTTTGTTATACTGAGAAATCTGTCCGCACAGGATGATATGGCTATTGTGATTCATCTGTTTAGGACAGCACAAAGTGAGAAAAATTACATTCCTTGGTCTCAGAAACTAAATTTTCTATCAATGCAATAGATTACATTGCAAAATTTTCATATGGTTATCCTTATTTAGAGCCACATTTCCTAGAAAAGAGTGAGAGAATTGCAGACAGTCCCGTTCAGCCTACAAGAACGTTCAAATACATAAAGGCAGGACAATAGTGGAAAAATAAATGCTATACAGCCTATATGTAATTTTAAAATGCATTAAATACAAGGAATATAAGACACTGACATCCTTTTTGTCAGAAGGAGAGGGCTAATAGGTCAAAGAAGTTTGATGCAGCTGTTGGATACAACTGAGATTTAGAGGTCCCAAAGAGAGCATTGCTACCAAAGCCTCTCTGCCATGAGACAGAGTAGTTTCGCATTAACAATCAAGAGAGATGGTCAAGAGACTTTATGGAGGCCCAGCAGAGGTGTTCTAATGTGAAGCCGGAAAACCAAAGCTGACAGGACACAAGATTACTACACTGAGAGACGAGGCTTTTAGAATATTACCAAGTCTCCTAGCCAAAGAAGCAAGAGATGAGAAGAAGAAATCATGTTTCTATTACTATACTGCCAGGCTAGTCCAAACCACAGACACAATTTCAAATACCTGACTTCTCCTCGAGACCAGGATCAGCACCTGGATTAGATCAATGAAGTGGAAAGCCTGCTCTGCTGTATTGCAGACTGGTCTCCAGTATGAATTAATTCAAAGCTGGGCATGCAGATGTTGGAGAATGACTACAATAAACCCAACAGCTGGTATAATCACCTGACTTATAACTGCATCACTGATGTCTCCACCAACATTGTCAAAGTAAATATCCACACCGCCTGGGCAGAGTTCACGTAGCCGCTCCGACACATCATCCTTCTTGTAATTGATAGCAGCATCAAACCCCATTTCTTGGACCAAAATGGAGCACTTTTCATCTGTGCCAGCAATGCCCACCACTCTAGAGCAGCCCTCCAGACGGCCAATCTGCAGGTGCACAGTAGAAAACAAAAACAAAAACAAAAAAAAACCAAACACCAAACAACAAGAAGTTAGATAATTTATCTGCATAAAGGTACCAACAGGAGGGAGGAGGCCTTAGGGGGTGTTAGAGTTATCACCATCTTACTAAACCCCAGGTGGCAAAGTTCAGTGCACGCTCCCATCTCATGTGACACAATTGCCTTTGTCATTCTTTCCTCACACCTAGAGAAGGGGCAGGAAGAATCGAACTCTGCCATCTTTCCAAACTCACTAGCTGCAGGAGGTTTAGTCTGTGGAGTCACCAATGACTGGCAGTACTGGAGAGCCAAACACAGTATAAAATCACCACCTGCCAAGTACCCTAACATAGCTAATAAGAAGCCAAAAAGATTGGACAATAATTTAAATACATTCTTCATGGATTTGCTTATGCATTGTTTCTTCATAGCTTCTCTTTATCTGTAAGTCTTAAGCTTTCTTAATACCTATTGTGTTTGTACATATATATATGTGTGTGTGTGTATTTGTAGACATGCACATACAAACACACCACAACAGGTTCTGCAAAGCTGAGAATAAGAGAGCTGTAAATCTCAAAACACAAAGGATGTCATGGAACACAACACGAAGAAGGGTTTGCTACTTTTTTTGCTGACTATTTTCTAACACAGGAAAAAATGAAAGTCATCAGTCAACTCAAAGACTGTTCAAATGGCAGACCACTACATATATTTGTATTTATACAATCTACTTTATGCTAGTGAGGAGTAATCACCTTGGGCTGTTTTCTCCTATTCTAGTTTCAGGCCTAAAATCTTTCCCAGTGAGAGCATGAACCAAACCTGTGAAACTGGCCCTTCCCATGAAGATATATCTGCTCACATTTACAATGGTATTATCTGTACATTTACTAACCAGCTTGTTTCAGAAGACAGACTTGGTAACAGAGTATGCTTTTATGTCTTAAGTCTACCTACCTGGCCAGCCAAAGAGCCACAAGCACCGGCTGCTCCGCTCACCACCATTGTCTGATTTGCACCCACAGCCACATGTCCTTTCTCCTTTATACCTAACAGGGCCGTCAGTCCTGTGATGCCCGCTGCACCAAGAAAGTAAGAAAGGCGTCCATTTACAAGCTCTGGAACAAGCTACAGAACAGAAACACATGGTTCATTTCTTTTTAAGGTGAGGTTTTGCTCTTTGCTATTTGATTGTCTGAGGATAGAAAACTAACTCAGGATATTTACCATGCAAAATGCAACTGGTGGGGACAAGCCAGCTATAAACTAGCTCTACCTTAATAACAATTTTATACAAAATGAAACAAAGATTACATTTCTGTAGTTTTAGAAAAAAATTTTTAAACGAAGTCACTCACAAGAACTTAAATTATGGAAATAACAAAAAGCAGTTGGGAGTTTCCAGCAATAGGGAACTATCCCTATGTTAGCATAAAGGATAAAATTAAATACTGTGATGGCAGATCAGTGGCAAAGAGTCCCAAAGGAAGGAGTTTATTGAAAAATATACATTGTTACACAAGGATGGTAACACAACATCCCTAATACACTGTTACCTCTCCACTTCCAACTTAATATTGAACAGCCTTTCTTCTGTGGATGTAAAATCTCAAGGAAAAGTTTCCTCTAACATATGTTAGTGAAATAAATTGAACCAAGTATATCTAAAGCCTTTTATGTCTTATGACTACTTTCACATGGATCAGAAGTCCTACTAGAATAATTAAAGAAGCAGCTTTAGGGAAATTTATTAAAAATCCAATAACTGAAATAATACTGGCATGGCTGGTAACCAACAGAAACATTTACATTTTTCTTTGTTAAGAAAAAAATTAGAAATTGATACAAATTTTGCCACCTGTGAGTTGATCTGCCTTTTGAGAACTGGTTGCTTCAATAACATTGCCTTGTTTTTCACTAAGAAATAGTATCATTAGCCACTATTTAGGAAAAGAAAAAAGGTTCAGAAAAAGAAAATAGTGACAATCTGGGCTTTGCATGTACAGTACCTTTTGTAGCAACCTTCCATCTAGAATTGCCACCGTCTGCCAGGGCCAATTGAAGGAAGTTACAAAGTCTCCTTTAGCAAGGTTATCATGCTTGCTCTCCTCCACAACCCCAATGCCCCCACCGTCAGCAACCTCAGACAGCTGCCAGGGCAGGAGGTAATCTGAGCCGGTATCCTCATTCATTCGGCAGCGCTGAAAGACAAGACTTTAATGAGAGGCTCTGGTTTGTTTACAAGTTCAAATGAAGTTGAGATACGTTTAAAACTTCGAACACAAAGGGCTACTTAAAAATCTCTCCATAAGCCCCAAATATTCAACATCTTTTCTTAGATCCCTCTTTCCCCTCTTCTTTGCTCAGTACGAAAGGAGAACAGACCATTCTGATCTCCTCCAGTAATGTTACCAAAGCAAACATGTTTTATAGATGCTGCCTCAAAGTCATCCATGCAACCAAAGATGGCTGGCTCGGGTCTGACGAGAACCCTATAAACACCATTCCTTAACTAGATGAATCACAGAAATGCAGGATTGAAAAACCCCCCCACAAGTCATTTAGACCATGCCTATGCACTGAAGAACAGTTAAATATATATAGACCATTCCTGAAAGAGATCCGTTTAATGAAAGATCTTGAAATCCGAAGTCTTTTATTTATATCTCCTCCTGTAGCCTGAATTAGTATTTCAGGATTCTTAAACTTTTCCTTAATTCCAAAGGTAAACCTCCTTTACAGAAATTGTTTGTTTTCTACTACCTCCATCTATGCAGGGAATAAATGCTCACAATTCTCTTTATAGTAAACTTTTTACATACTAGCAGACCGGCTCTGTCTGGTTCTCCTCCTACCTTCCCTTTCATTTCAACCTGCAACTCTCCCAAACACATGATTTCTACTGTTTTGCAGAATTAGGTGCAAGTGCTATTTATAGCTTCATTTGCTAATCTTCTCTCTGTTTCCATTGTTTACAAAGCATTGACATACTTTTCTCCTTCCATTACCCACTTAAGGAGAAAATCTGACTTTAATTTGTAATACAGTAATAGCAACATCTAACTTGATTCATTTATGTGTTTTGTCTAGGGTTTTTTGGCTGATCATGTCCCTCTCCTGTGTCATCATGAAATATTCTTCCTCCTCTACTGACATTTCCCTCAACTGAAAAATCCTTCCATGGCAAGAAAAAAAAGTTTCAAACTATATATAAAAAAAAGGCAAAGTTCAGAAAAAGCTGATACAAACAAATCTGTAAGGGTATACCAGGGCTTACAGTTTCTTCCTGGTCCCATAAAGTCATATTTCTATATATATCACAGGCACATTAATGCCTAATTCCCAATATAACTCCATCAGAATAACTAGAATTACTAAGTTGTACGAGAGATACATTTGTCCTGTAATTTTAACTATGGTGTTAAACATCATGACAGGTACAGAGTTGAAGATATTTTAAAAAACAAATTCTGGCTTAGCTCTAAGTCCATCACCTACCATGTAAGGGTCCACAGAGAGATAAAGGGTTCTAACAAGCACTTGTCCCGCTTGGATTGTATCTGCTATTGTACTTTGTTCCAGTCGGAAGTTTTCAGCCACTGGCACTCCATTCTTGCCTAGAATTGTTTTAAAATCAAACAAATAAATGAATCAATATAGAGCTTCCCTTAATCAACTTGGAAAGGCCTTTTCTGAAGGCAGTCCTTTTTAGAGTGAGTTAGGCTATTATCTTTACGCGGGTGTAAAACTACTGACCAACTTTCAGACTTTGTGTCACAGACTACAATTTCAATAGGTGCACAGCCACCATCCAAACTGAAGACCTGCTGATCTGTCAGCTTACGCTTACCTGGGCCGGTACCAGGAACCTGCACTGACTGACAAGTTTCCATGCTGTTTGCTACACATAATTTTTATGAACAATTAGGGTAAATTAAAAAACCAAAAGGGGCTGTTCCCATTCTCAAAAAATGGTTCTATATACCCTATGTGCTGAAAATCCTGTAACATTCAAAACAAAGACATGCATTGGGACTTCTTTCACATAACAAAACCATCGTGCACTGTTTTGCCAGTAGCAAATGACTGTAAGTTTTAACCAAAGAAGTTTTAAACTCTCACCTTTCAGTATCTTTGCTCAGTGAGATTGGGGGAATGCAGACCATTGCCACTGCACATGCATATGCTGCAAGAGCATCCTTCACAGACAGCTACAGACAGACCTCCTTAAATTCAAGCTTGCCAGAAACACCTATAAAACGTATGCCAAGAGCCCCAGAACTGCAGGCTTCATCCTCAGGTTGGTCCCACAGGCAGCAGATCAATCAGACTAACAACTAGAACCACCAGCAATTAAAGGAGAGAGCCAGCTATCCATGTATGTTTTAAGTCAGAGTGACCAGGCAACTACAGCAGGCTACTGCTGTAACATTTGACATGCATTAGGAAAGATTTATTTGCAGGTCACACAACAGTTCTTACCTCACAGGACTATTTTGACATTGAGCAGAACACAAAACTCTCACAAAAACTTAATGCACACATGTGGGTCTGTTACAACAGACAGTTTATAAACTGACTATTTAAAATATTGTGTTGACATCCCTAACAAGGCAAATGAGTAAGCAAGGAAGTAAACAAATCCTCAAGAGTATAAATTGAAAAAACAAACACTCTGACACATGGGAGGAATAAAAGATTCTATATTCACTAAAAGGAAACAAAAATGAACAGTAACAAAATATTTTATTTTAGTCATCTGTTAAAAAAAAAATCAAGTGTCAGAACTAAAAGGCGATGCTTGCTTATCTTTCTTCCCTTTGAGTCCCTACACTTACTGTTTTCTCCTATATTATGTATTAACCCTTTTTTTCTCACCCATGAGTTTAGGAATATGTATACACAGACTAAATAAATACACTTCTAAACTTTTTTTTATTTTTGCATGCAATATTAAGATTTTGACATTTATATATCTTAAGTTAGTGTCTGTTTCTACCCTCACCATTTTGGAGCATTAGGCAACCATAACACCCAAATTGTTCCTTTACTGGAGCGAAATACATACCAGGGCGCGAATTCAGCACTACTCTCTGTATAATCATGACCGCTTTTGCAGCAATTTCACACTGGATTTCTACAAAGAAAAATATTGTTTGAAGGATTGAAACATAAATTTTCACAAAAAAGAATATAAAGCAAAGTACTTAGTAATTTGGAAACCGGAGATGAAATATGGGTTTTACCAACTTCAGCATCCATGCTCAAAAATTCCACAAAACAACCTCAAATGTAAAATAAACAAACTTCCCTGTTTATCTTGTTAAAGCTGTGATTTTATATAATGTCACAGTAGCACCTTCTGGAAAGACTGGAAATTATAATGTACCGTGCTTCTTGTAAGATCATCGCCACCCCCTACCACGTTGTAGGAGACCTATTTGGTCTGCTTTCCTGTGCTGGCTGAGAACACTCCATCTCCACCTAAAAGACACTGCGGCAGCTTTGCATGCATAAGTCAGGTGCAACTCAATAAAAGGCTCACACGTGTGCCAGTAATAGCAGTACGCGGGCATATGATAAAAAGCGATTGTTGTGTAAGATGTTTCATAGGAAACATCAAGTCTTTCTATTAGCAGTGCATTTTCTCCTAAGAAACGGTCTGTCCCAGAGATAAGGAAGTGTTGGGTCACCAGTTGATATGGTTTACTGAAAAATTTCTCCTTGAATTTCAACAGTCTAAAAGAGGACTGTAGATTTGTGTTCTTGCAACCGTGACATGCCGAAGTGATTAACAGCAAATGAACCTGATTTAACAGGAGAAAAATCATGATCTTACATGCTTTCAGAGCTAATTACAAAATAATGTTCTTACTATTTTCAGCAGAGTGCCATAAACCACCAACCTCCATAAGAAGCAAGGACATTTAGGAATGAAGCGTGATAGCTGATGTCTTGTTTGTTTTGCTGACAAGTACAGCAAATCGGAGCGAAGCTAAACAGATGAGCCTTAGAAAGAGTACATCATCACCACTTATCCAACATCTTTGCTCTTTGAACATTGCAAAATACAGAACCTCCTGTCTGTACCATTACAGTGCTTACATTACCACAGTCACAGACCACCTACAAAAGAACTACACGAACTACAGCCTGGAGCGCCGAAAAACAACAAAAAGAGTTATGAGGAGAAAATGGGCATATCCCTGGCCTTTCCCTCTCCTCTAAAACACACAACTGACTCAAACCAAAAGTACTTTGTTGATAAACTACATACAGGTTTAACATTTGATTGTGTTTGCACTTGAAAAGCTACTTATTAGTCAAAAATTATTCAAGAGTTAGTGTCTTTTCAGTATTTCAACACCTAAGGGCGCTACAAGAAAAATTACAAGAAATGGATCTCAAATGTGTCTTTACAGCATCACATTGGTGAAAAATATGACCACACTTTGATGAAGTTACTCGTAACTGTTTAGAAATAAAAAATGAGCATTGAAAATACAGGAGTTAAAGAGAGAGAAATAAAAATCCATTTTTATACCCACACAACTGACACAATCTCTGGTATAAATACAGTCATGTAAAACCCCAACAGGAAGAATGGCCTGGGATAAACTTTGGCAGATCTTGGGTTCAGCATTGTTCTCGGCTATAGACTTCCTGTGTGATCATGGGCACATCACTTTGTACTTTCTTTATAAAATACTTTTCAGAATAAAATTCCAAATTACTCCTGGTTACATCTGCCTAATAAAATTACATTCAAGTGGTACAGTTGTTATCCCTAGAGCAGTTGTCTTAGCATCTGAGAATCTGTGCTAATTCAATGAGCATTTTATAAACGGTCAGATGTGCCCATTGCAATGAGAAAGGACAACCTTACTCTAGTAAAGAACTTGCACATATACAGAACTTGGCTGAAGTTTATAACCACTAATGAAACTGCTCTGTGCAGAAATAATGAGTTAAGAATGCAGTGAATCAACAACAATCTGACAGCTCACATGAAATCTGGGCAAATCATTCCTCTCTATACTACTCACATTCAGTTCCAATCTACCCATGGCGTTAAGGGTTTGATCCACTGTTTATAGACCATACAGAACAGGTAGAATGGCGGTATAGCTCATGCCGTACAGAAAGGCACACTGTCAAAACCACTGACTCAATTTTTGTTATCATGAAACTAAATACCTGTATTATGCAAACACAAAAACCTAATCTGGACAAGAGCTGACAAAAAGCATTTTCATTGTGCCTAACACATACTCAAAATATCTGCTATGATAGTACGGAGGAAAAAAAATGAGTAAAGAAAAAAGCCAAAGATATTAAAGTAAAAGCAATACAGAGCAGCAAAGAAAGAGGAGAGCGGGAAAAGTATTCAGTGTAAGTTTAGATTACTTCTTCGAATGCCTGAACAAAAATGCTGTTGATTTTCCAGGTCATTTTCACAGCTTTTGGTTGAGAAGCCTATGTACTAATTCAGTTTGCAGATCTTCCAGATACTTTGAGTGGGTGGACAGAAAGTGAGGCTGGCAACTGAATTGTCACTCATTCTATGACAGCTGTCACAGTAAAATACAACACCAGAGATGGACATTTACTTCTAACTATGACCGCACTTACTCTACAGTGGAAGTCAGTAACACCATTACACAAGCCAATGTTCACACTAATATCACGACAGAGTAAGAAACAATCAAACTTTCCTCACATTAGAAACAATACGAAAGTGATTAAATAAAACAAGTAGAGGCACCATCCTTCAGCACCATAAACTGAGGAAAGCTCTGGGAAAGGCAGAAAAGATTTTTTAAAGTGAAATAAAAGGGATTTTTCTCATACATATAATCCTTTTTAATATATGCATTATGCCAGCGTGAAGGATGCTTTTCACTTTTTTTTTCTAAAGACCAACAGGAAGCAACATACATTACTATTTTTTAGCTTTTCCAAACAAATAATCTGAGTTGGTCTTACTCTTTAAATCAAATGGAATAAAAATTACTTGCAAGTTTTAGTGTCATCATTCCAAGCCAAGAACACCTGACCACCCTCTGAGTATAACAGGAGCATTAAGCAACACAACACTAGTACCTTCAGGGGAGTCTCAATTATTTATTCTTATTTCTTTCTCCCCTTGCCTTTCTTTTCCCATTTTTGCAGAGACACACAAATGACAACTCCTCTTAAAAATGTTAATTAAATTCCTCAGCACTAAAATCCTCCAGTTTGCTTGTCCTGGGCTTGGTTCCTAGAACTTCTTGTTTCTGAGACTGCACATAAGATACTGTTTTCAGTTACGTACACTTTTGCGGAAACAATTCACCTGCTTCCAAGTTGCTGAAGCCCATGCCAGCTGCATTGCAGTGAAAAAATGGAAGAGCAGGTAGTTTACCCCTCCTGTATCAGGGCCTGGACAGCTTGGAGGAAGAAGGCAGTTATTCAAAATGGAGGACAAGACTGGAAGTCTTTTGAAATTGTGGTGTCAAAATGGCTGGAACAAGGATCCTCAGAGGAATCTCAATGAATGAAGTTTCAAGGAAGAATGACTCTGAATGAGGAACACGCAGGAAGGAAAGATGGGAAGGATTGGCACAAGGAATCAGTGAGAAAGAGAAATGTGGCAAGAACAGCAGCTTAAAGGCCAGTAAAGCAGGGAAGAGAGAAACAGAATGGGGAGAACTGGAGAAACCGGCAACATTGAACAAGACAGAACCAAGCAAACTGATACGGGAATAGCTGGACAAAAAGCAAAACAAATGGCAGCTGTAACTGAGAAAGTGAAGAGAATGATAATGGAGAAGTGTATGTAATGGATTAGGCACCAAAGTCTCCACCACACCCCTAAGGAGCTCTATATTTGAAGAATGTTAATTAATTGCAAACTCAGGTTTTCAAAAAGTAGAAGCGAGAATCAGTACTGACTGTCATGAATGGAGAAAAATGCATGCCATAAAAAGATAAGTGCTTTAGAGAACGGCACTAATAAACTCAGATTTCCTAATGTTTCACATCTCATCACTGAATTCGCTGGTGTGAAGTTCCTCGCACAGTGTTTTGTCAACGTGGATTCTCTGACACACTAAGTGACAAGGGCAGGCTGCAGTCTTTCCCTCAAGAAAGAAACAGGTGAAAAAGGAAGAATGACAATAGCAGTAGGATCTTGATCCAGCCATTTTTTTTTATATTCCAAGAAGCCTAATATCTTTTGAGGTTTTTATCAAATTTGACTGACATACAGAAGAGAAGTGCAGTAAGGATACACATACCTACACAAAATAGGACTGCGCAGACTTCACTTTTTTCAGATCTACATGTCAAAAATGCTGAAAGCTCTCAGGTACCACCTCCTGGGCTTTTTTTTTTTTTTGCTTTTTTAATAAATAGTTGCATTGTAGTGGACTTGCTGAAAATTGTTTACAAATACCAACACACAAGGCCTTATTTTTTCTTGGCAAAATTTCAAGTCAGGAATGAACACAAGAATGCAGATTGCTCCCAGAAAGGCAAGGAGCATCACGTCAGCAGAAGCAGTAGTATGCAGGTGATGGGAGTGATCCCAGAACTGATTAGCCTCTTTCCTAGGTGAGGCCCGTGACGAAGTTAGAAATCACTGCTGTCAGAGATGGAGGACCCAGCAGAGACTGCCTGGCTGATGGTTCAATGCCAGTTTCAGAAGTTAGCAACAGAATGATTTAGGAGACAGAAACCAAGAGGAGTCATAAGAAATGACAACCGTTCACATTTATATGCCCCACAGCAGTGGGTGCTGAGAAGGAATCCCAGAGGAAAGCATTCCTGCATTCACCTGGGGCCACAGTTTGGTCCGGGGGCTCAGTAAAGCCAGGTTCACGCTCCTGTTCTAGAGACCCGGCAATCCCAACAGTCTCTTCCAACCGTCAGACCTGTGCCCCCGCCTACCGTGCAACGACAAGGCCCTCATCTTTAGAGAAACGACTGCCGGCAAGGCGGGCAGGGACCCTGACCCGTCAGGCAGGATTCGGAGGTCGCTGACAACCTCCGCCCCCAGGCGGAAGGAGGCCGCCGGCCCTCCCAGTATTACACCTGGCCCGCTCATCTCGACGGGGACGGCGGGCCCGTCCCCTCAGACCCCCGAGGCTACATGGGGACGGTTAGCGGCCGGGACCCCCGCGCACGCCGCACCGCTGACGTCACCGCGCGCCGGCCGCGAGACGCCCCCGCTCACCTTGAAGCGCGCCTCAAGCACTCGGGCACGTTTGTTAGGGAGCAAAGAGCGGCCGCGCCCCCGCTCCAAGACGGCCCCTCCCCCGTGCGCATGTGCGCAGGCCTTAAACAAGGAAACTGAGCCCCACCGCTTAAAGCGGCGATGCGGTAACCGAGCCGCGCCCGGGGCGTGAAGGGCCGTGGCGGGCAGCGTCTCGGCCCCTCAGCGGCCTCCCATCGGCAGCAGGTGCCCGGTTTTGCACACATGTCCCCCTCCCCGTGTCGCGGGGAGTGGCCGGTGGGTCGGGGTCTCCTGCCGCGGGGCCGGGCTGTCTGTGTGGGCTAGGAGATGGCGGTGTGTGTGCTGGCGCCGCTTACAGCTCGTGAGAGTTGTTCCCCTGAGAGAGAGGGGAGCGTTGAGAGGCGCTTGCTCCTTGCTTGTTGTGGAGGGTCAGCTCCTGCTCATAGAGCGACGTGCGGCTGTACGGTAGCCGTTCTCAAAATGCCCGTGGAGGTGCTGTTGTACACAACATAATGCTGTATTTACTGCAGACACCCCGGTGCGTGCCCGGATACAGAGAAGAGGCACCTTTAGTTAAAGAACGGGCTGTGGGAGGGCGAATGGCTGAAGAGCCAGAGCTTTCTTGCATGGGCCGCAGGCCCTGGGGCCTGGCCTGAGCGCTCCGTGTGCGGGCCCCGCCTCGCGGGGACTCACCGGGCTGGAAAGGCAAACAGCTCCGTGAAGTGGAAATTCCTGCGCAACGTCAAGTGATCACTTCAGACCGGAACAACTCCTCCGGACTAATGGCCCTGATGACTTGGTGCTCTGCCTCTCACATAAAGGCAGGCAAAGCTGTTCTGTGGTGGCTTTGCCCATAGCACTTTACCACAGGCCTAAGTGAGCGATTCGTATTTGTGCCACTGTAACATACAAAACTTTGCATTTCGCGTTAGTTGAAATAACGTCATTGGAACTGGGGTGGTCTGGGGCAAAAAAAATGAGGTTTCTTAATAAGGGGACTTACACCTCCATACTTTTTGCAGCTTGTATCAGTTGATCTAGTGACAGGTCAACTTCTCGCTAATGTAATGCACTGAAAGTAAGTCTTCAGGGTTGAAGTTGTCCCTGTAGTTTCAAATGGGAATATCTTTTATGTAGAAGGCCTGCATTACCATGAACGAATACTGACTTGCCTCATACTAGTGCAAGAAAAGAACAGCCCAATTATTACAGAAATAATTATTTCAGAAACCAATGTCACATGTCATTATATGAGCAAACAGTAAAAGATTATGAAGTTAATGGAGAGCTCCCTATTAATTTAAAAGTAGTGTATCTTAATGACTAGAAGTAATTGAAAGAAAATTGGGGAAAGGTATGTTGTGTATGGGCATATGTGCATAATTTTTTCCCGTATATTATATAATGACAATAAAACCTCAGATATTTTATAGATATTAAAAAAAAAACCACAAAAACCCAAGCCAACAACAAAGCCCCACACATTAAATTGGCTTTCAAAATCTCTGTACAATCCCACTTTCTCTTGCCTAGCACAGGGTGGCTTTGTTTTCTCCATAAACAAGGTTATCCTAAAAGGTGGTTACAACAACCATGTGCAGTTTGCTGTTCTAACCCTTATATTCATGCCACCCCTACTGTCTCTTTTGTTAAGTGATGCTATTGTGAAATAAGCTTAGGTGTGAATTTAAAATGCAGAAGCAATTCGGCACTGACTTGCCTGGTGGATACATGTTCTACTGAAAGCATGTCTTTTTGTAGTTTGGCTTAATCTGCCTCAGACTAAACCAAACCCCACAAAGTCACCCTTCATGTGAAATAAAACTGTCCTTGCAAGCAGACCATCCTGGAATAGTTGTTACATAACAGATATTAGGGGTTGTTACTATGTATAAACAAGGCTCAATCAACCAAGGTGTCATAATTTTAAAGTCAATGAGAGATGGGGCAGAGGTGAAATGGGAAGTCTGTTTATGATGGAAGGTGGTTGTGGTCATTGTTAACAAACTATTGCTGCCTACCCACATAGGGAATGTCGTTCAGTTGAGCCTTACTCCACTGAACAGATACTCCCCCAATTGAAGGTGTTCTCTGACCAACCTCAGGCAAATCTGAGAAAGCAAAAACATTTCTTGGCCACATGGTGGGATTCAAAAGACTTTGTCCCATTTGATCCTTTTAGAAGAAAAAGAAAAAAAGTGGAAAAAAAAAAAGGCCTCATAGGTTCAAAGTCATTAGTTCCCAGAATCATGTGTAAACTTGAGCAGAGTGTAAAACTGAAACAGCTGTCTGGTTCAAAGTGGTTAAAATAATATTGTAATCAATTTTAGTGAAGCCAATAACAATAGTTAAAATAGAGATCAAAAATCAAAGTCTGGAGGCTTTATTTTCTTTAAGATTGATTGATTGAGTGCTGACTCCATCTTCTTGTTCCTGTTTACCTGCCCGTAATATGGAAACCATAAACCTTACATATTCTGCATATTCTGCTTAAACTGTGAGGCTTAAATGTTTTTAAAGTACAAAGTAATCCTGTTTATTTTACTGGGACTCATATTGATGAGAAAATAATTCAGCTTGTACACATATGCATGTTCCTAGGTAACTCACCATCTTGGCAGCTGTGTGCCCTTTGTTATTTTTAATTAATGTCACTATACTAAGTAGTCTTTTTAAATCCGTATAAATGAATAATACAGATGTTGCTTACATAATTGAAGTGCAGCTGTCTTCTGGCCATCAAAATCCTCTGGGGTGTGTATGAACTCTGAGTGACACTGGATTCTTTGGCATGTGTGTGTAGGGAACAAAGTGTCTATGAGGTTTCTCAGGAAACATCCCTCATGGGTTCTGTGGGTAGGAATGATCAATTAGATTACTCAAATCCAACACAATTTGAATCTTTCTTTTTGATATAGTAAGGCTCTTACACGATAGGAAGATGTCATCTGCTGTGGGGAAGCATTTTTCTAAGGGTCCAGAAAGTTAGAGAAACATTTTTGAAACTATTATTCAGAGAATTGATGAAATGTTGCTGAAGGTATCTTGAGAAAAGGTGTGCCTTCTTCACTGATAAAACAGCCTTATGGAACAACTTGGTGAGTGGTATCTTTCCATGTCCTTGGGTAAAAAAACCAGTTCACTTGTCCTACAAATTCTAAAACAGTGTTTCAGGCTGCAGTAAGAAAAAATTATTGCAAAATCATCTCTGTTAGACTTGATGTTTCTGTTTTTCTAAACTGTTTACTAGTCTTCAGTTAAGTTTCTTGCCCTCATTGTTGAGCTAGGAGAACAGACAATGAGAAAGTTTCCTTGTTCACTCGATGCCACGTCACCTACCAGCCTGAAGTGCGTTTGAATGTGATTTGAGCTAATCCACGTATCTTTGCATGAAATGTTTTAAGAGCTTGCAGATGATTCATTTTGCCAACTAAGCCGTGGATGCAATAACTTCAGCAGAGGACAGTTACACATTAGGTCATTACAGCCATTTGCAGTGACTACTTGAATCAGTGTAAGTAATCCCATATATGAACTGAGAAATTTTAGCTTGAGACAGCTGCGGAGGTTGAACTGAGCTATTCAGCTGGCTTTATGTCAGAGTGACATACCATGCTGTAGAGAGCAGTTTAAAGGTGATTTGTGAGCAGCTCAGCTCCCTGTTGGCGGAAAATGTTGGGAAGGGTAGACAGTTGGGCAGAGCAAGTTATGGTCCAACTCAGGTTATGCCATCCACTTCTGAATTGTCTCTGCTTTTGCAGTTTTTATTCATGCAGATCCTGTTTTGCCAAAAGAAACAAACCCGGTAATGTACCCCTGATGGACTGAGCATTAGCTTGAGGCAGGGCTATCTATTGGTGGGAAAGTTTTGTAGGTGGCCACTTAGCTGTCATATGAGACTTACACCTTCTGATACTAATTGCTAGCTCATCACAAAGTGGGCTTGGCCTGTAGGGTAAGTATAAGGATAAGAAGCGATTGCTGCTTGTTATGGTAACTTTTTTTTCTGATGTTTAATGCTTGGGAATGTCCCGACCCATCTTGCTTTGTCATTGTTTCAAAACTTTTGCCTGGACCCTGACTGGCCAAAGGGCATGGGTGGGATCTGGGTTTGCTCTGTCGGTTACAAATTTTGTGATGGCAAGGAAGCTTTGCTCTAGAAACAGTCTTTGTTAGTCAAAACAGTTCTTTTTCATATGTGTTTACACAGAAGACTATCTGTAGGGCACATCTTGAAGAACAGCATTAATTTCAAGGTGAATAACTTTTATTCTTAGTAAAGTAAAATCTGCCAATAACACCTTGATATCTGACTTTTGTAAGAACACAGTATTAAAAGGCTTTTGCATAAATATTGTTGGGCCTGATCCTTAACCATTTGGTATTTTGTAAAACTTTTAAATCCGTGAACAGTAAGCACAATGTTAATCTGTTAGTGATTAATCTGATAGTGATTACTACTGTTTGAGCATCACAAAGTTTTACTCCTAATTTTCCTTCCTTTTCCTTTCCTTTTCATCCTTAAGAGAAGAAAGAAAATACTGAAGTGCTTGCTGCAGAGAATGGTTTTCCTGTTGTCTTTAGTTTGATAGTGATGGTTTCTTTAATCAAAAAGGATTGGGTGATGTTTATATTTTTTAATATGTTGAAGTTACCTTTTGTTATAGCTACTTATTTAATGTTTATAACTGACCCGAGCATATTGTAGATGAAAACTATCCTGTCACTATACAGTATCATTTCAGGATCACATCTTTCACTTTTTAATAATATTTAAAATCAAAGTTGTATTTCAAATGTAACATCTTGAGTGTTTCATTTTCATTCTGTCAAAGATAAAAGACAGACATTGATATTGGGGAAATTCAAAATTCTCTGTAAAGAGAAGTAATTAATCTTTAAGAAAAAGAAAAAAATGTCAATAAGCATTTTCTTCTATAATAATGCAGCTGGAAAATGCTGACTATGAGGCAATGGGTTTCTTTGTATTTGTGCTGATGGTCTTCTAAATTCACAAGCTCAAAATTAAAAGCCCAACCAACCTGAAACACATACAATCACTTGTATTACTTATAAGATTTTTTTGAAACTATTTTACTATCATTTAATCAAGCCTCCTCTTATGTGAGGTAAGGAGAATTGCTTCTTGAATTATAGAATGGCTCAGCTTGGAGGGGATTTTGGGAAGTCACCAGTTCAGTGTCCTGCTCAAAGCAGGGTCAACACTGAATTCAGACCACATCGCTCAGGGCTTTCTTTGTCAGGTAGTCAGGACTTTCTTAGGCAGATATTGGAAACTTCCAAGAAAGGAATTTCCACAGCCTCTTGTGGCAACCTGTTGCATTGATTCACCATCTTCACTAGGTGGTTGGAACAGCCACTGTTTCAATTTAGGACCATTGTTTTTCTCCCACAGTGTACCTCAATAAAGGGCTTGGCTTTGCCTTGTCTTGTAGGTAAAGGTCTAGCCTTGTAGCTACTGGAAGGCTGGTGTGAAGTCTCTTCTACCTGTTCTCCTTTCCACACTAGACCGGCCCAGTTTCCCTCAGCCTCTCCTTGCAGACAGTGTCTGTTCCAGCCCCTGATCATATAGGCTTTCTACTGGTTCAAGTCTATGAACATATTTCTTGTGCTGGGGTGCCCAAAACTAGACACAATATTCCAGATGCAGACTTAACGAATTATGAGTAAAGAGGAATAGTAATTTCCCTTGACCTAGCTGTGCTTTTTCTTTATACAGCCCAGGATGGTGTTAGCCGTCGCTGCTGCCTGGTGTTTTCCCCACTGTCCACCAGGACCCCCAGATGTTATTCAGTGGTGCTGAGCGGCTCCCAGCCTGTGCAATGGCAAAAGGTTAGTCCAGCCAAAGTGCAAGGCTTTGCATTAGTCTGTGTTGTTCATGTGGTTCCTGTCAGTCCATTCTCTAGCTTGTTCAGAGGCAGCCCTTGCCCTGGAGCGCTGAATGTATTTGTGGGAAAAACCCTCCAGATATTTGTTATTGTTTTATGCTGCCATTAATTTTTTTGAATAAAGATATTATGTCCAATGGAAATTTTAGATGAAAAGTTCAATGTGATTATGAGATGGAAGTTTTAGGCTTATTGGAATCTGAAACTTCTATTCCAAAGTGTAATTATTTTCTTACTAGCTATAGTGACTAGGGCCTTCATTTTATACCTAATTTCAGGGTGCACTAATAGCTCCATACTGTCTCCCATAATGCTGGAGCACTGGTTTAACTCATGGGGACTAGAAAGAGGATGAGGCATTGGCTCTGCTCTGACTCTCTGGGGAAAAGACTGCCACCTACTGAGCCTATGTCCTAGTTTTGCCAACCTAAGTATGCAAAGCATAGTCTTTAATCTAAATTCTGACTCAGTGCAATCCGGTTTATTAATGATATGAGTCGATGTTGTTACAGCACAAGCGTGTCTGTACAAGCCAAAGAAACCTAAGATTTTTATATGGTGACAGGAAATCTTCCAATCTCCTTCTTCAATGTAGTAATAAAATCATGA
Organism: Bucorvus abyssinicus; assembly: GCA_009769605.1. Taxonomy (NCBI): domain Eukaryota; kingdom Metazoa; phylum Chordata; class Aves; order Bucerotiformes; family Bucorvidae; genus Bucorvus; species Bucorvus abyssinicus. Next base: position 16,709,152 of record CM020042.1, on the reverse strand, counting down.
CATAACAGGGGAATATAGCTATATTAAATTTTGTTACTGTAAAACTGTTGGAGTGCAGCCTGCATGCAGTCTCAGCATATGCTGAGAAAAGGAGAAATAAATAAATAAACATGAAAATTAAAAAAAAAAACCCACAGCAAAAGCTGCTACTGCAAGGAGGAAAATTACGATGATATCTGTTTCTGAAGGAGGTGTAAGGACTGTGTAACATGAGGAACAGAGAAACAATTGAAGAGTGCATAATGGCAAAATCTTGACAAGGCACTTCATAAAACTCTTTATTGCTGAGTGAGATAAACAGTAGCATACAGCCCTACAAACAGTCCTCATGCCATGGTATCTGTGAAGTGTGCTGCTTCTGTTTCAGCACTATAAATTGGCTGGTGTACCTACAGGCCTGGCCGGTTTTGCTCTTATCCCATTTGGTATGTTTAGGGAGAAGTACCGTCCTTTCTATAGAAGTTGCATATGTATCTGTGTGGCAGTGTGGCTCAGCCTTGTCCTCGTGGTTACTATGCTGTCTTTGGCTCAGTAAAGCAGGATTCCTATCTGCCATAATATACTTTATTTAGGAGGCAACTATCAAAGCCCAACAATGTTAAAATGCCTCCTAGACAAGGGTGGAAATCATGCTTCCCAGTCTGCACAATGTTAGCTTCTGTAGCCAGAAGATGACGTTTCTACCACCGTCTGCTGCTTTTATGTGATTACGTTATTGTGAAACGTGAGATGCTGCTCATCATTTCGCTTCCCAAACTCCAGACTGGTGAAGTACAACATGTGTTTGTTCTGGCTGGAAGGAAGAGCTGCACATTGCTGTTAAACAGGGTTTACAGTCACAGAAGAGTGGCATTGGATTGCTTTTTTTTCTCCCCAATGAAAGTTGAGATAAGCAATTTCAATCTTACCAATATCTGATGTACTTCATGGGAGGCACTGACTGCCTAATATAATAGAAAAGGAAATATTTCCAGACTTTTTAGTCTTTGTTAGGGCAAATTGAACTAACAGGTTGTATGCCTTTGGTCTCAGTTTTAGTCATTTTATGTTCAATTATTTAAGTTTGCTTTATTAGCCAATTTGTGAACATCTGTGAATATTCTTTCTGTCTTGATTTAAATAGTTATTGACCGATTGCTCCTGTCTTTTCAGGAGTTTAGAAGAGCAAATATATTCATGTTAGTGTAGAAGAGATTTATTTGAATGTCCTATCAAGACAGTGTTGCAACAATGATACCTTTGGTTGTAAAAGAAAAAAAACCTTTACCAGTAGTAACTATGGCTACTATTTTGCTCTTCACCTCCATGTGTCTCACTGTTATTACCTGCACCATGACAGGAAAAGATTGGATGTGATAATTAGACTGCTGACCTGGGACTCATCAGAGGAACCTGGTTATGCATCAGGTATGATCTGTAGTCATGGGTAAGTCACTTCTTGGGGCTCCTGTTTCTACACATCTTGAGTTCTCCTGATAAAAAGTTCTGTATAAAGGCCAGGAACTATTGTGAAAGAAATGCAAACCCAAGCAAGCAGTGCAAGAGCTACTTCTACATTTCACTCTCTAAAGCAATACATGGTAGAAGGGAAACTGCCCTGCTGGTCTGAAAAAAAAACCCAAACGCGTGCTGCTCTGTGCACTGAATGATCTAAGCCTGCATGAAAGTAAACGCGTGGCTACGTGCTTGTTGGAGGAAGAACGTTTGGCATTTTCATGTCACTCGGCATGTTCCACTGAATGAGAGTCTAATCTGTGAACGCTGTCTAAATGTTATTTTATATTCTGAAAGTTTCTTTGATTGTGAACAAACGAGTATCAGAGCAGTCTACAGGGGGAGCAAGGACGAAGCAGCTTCTTTATTTCCTGCTTAAGAGGAGCTGCGTGCCTGCCTTTGCCAGCACACTGCGTTTTTTATTCTCAGACCAAGGCAACAGAGGAAGCCATATTCCAGGAGACGAGCTGCACACTTTTAGATACCTCAGCAGTATGTGTTCTTGTGAAAGTAAATTTCAGTTTTCTTCTGAAAGTAAATCTCAGGTGTTTGGTAAAGCAGCCAATACTATTAGGGATAACCTGAGGATTTGTGTTAGATAGAAATCCTTTCTCCCTTCCCTGTTATTCCACTTTTTCTTTAGAAAAAGCTGTGAAAAAGGTGACCAAAGTGGAAAAGAGAAACCCGTGTTTTCCTCTGATACAAGTGGTTTCTTAAAACCCAAAAGCTTTCGGTTTGTTTGTTTTTCTTTAGAGAGAAAGACCACGAAGCCTGATCACTCTGGGGAGGCTGGTACTGAACTCAGGGCATCAAACTGGCGAGTTTTGCCAGGTGTTGAACACGGCCAGTATTTTGCAGGTCTTGGCTTCCAAAGCAGAGCTGCAAACTCTCTTCGCGCCCCTTACTCGTTGGGGATTTCCCCTCCTTCCCTGCAAGCAGCAGCCAAAGCCAAGCGCAGAAGGTCAAGCCAAGATCCGAGGAAAAGGGCAGGGGGGCCAGGCCGGGGCCAGCAGGAGACGCTGGGGATCGGCGGGAAGCTGCTCGTTGAGGCGGGGGGAGGAGGAGGAGGAGGAGGAAGGCGGGAGGAGGAGGAGTTGAGGAGCCCGGGCCCGGGAGCCTCCCCGCTTACTGCACTAGGAAGTGACGCTTTCCCTGAGTCCCGGAGAGAAAGAAACAAAGTTTGGGTGGTTTTTTTTCCTCCCCTCCTTCTTCTTTTTCTCCCCCGTGGCTAATTGCCGCTCCGCGGGCGCACGCCGCGGCAGCCGTGCCTCGCTTCGCAGGTGAGCAAGCATGTTTTCTTCCCTCTCCTGTGTTCTGCGGGTTTATTATTATTCTTTTTTTTTTTTCCGCACGATTTGCTTCCGTTTTCCTGCCTTTTGGAGAGGGGTATCTTTCCTGGGGCTTTTAATTATTTTGGTGGGGGTGCGTGCTTTTTTTGTGGGTGCTGCGTGCAGGCTGAGGAGGAAAAGTACCTGTGGAGGTGACGGAGGTAGCTGGCTCCAGGCCGGGGCCGCGCAGCCCCGCGGGGGGCCAGGCTCGGCTGCTGCTGAACCACTTCCTCCTGCCTCCCCGTGAATCCGTACGAGGGCTCCGGAGGGCTTGTTACTTCGTTGCTGCCTGGCTGCAGCAGCGCGTTAAGGATGCGTCTGCGTCCGGGTGAGCTGCCTGCGGGTGGTGCTTGGGCTGGTTGGTTTAGGGTTAGGTGGTTAGGGTTTTTTTCCTTTGGGAGAGGGAAGGCGGGTAGCAGGGGGGTAGTTTCTCTTCGCCCGTTCCGTGCTGGAGCTGGGGCAGCGCCGCGTGTGCGGCGGCCTTTGGGCGCTGCGGGGGAGCCGCCGCGCCTCGGCCGCCCCTGGCCGCGCAGGGCGTCTCGGCTTGCAGGGCTTGGATTTCTCTGCCGGGATTTACGCAGTGGAGGGGGAGGTGAGGAGGAATTTATTAGGTGATTTCTGAAAATCTCGTGCTCTCAAATGTACAGCTCTTTCTCTGGCAGCAATTGCCAAGAACTGATTCTTTGCAGTTTACCAGTGAAAGCTGACAATACACCCACACGCGTATGGGAGAGTCTTATATAATACTTACGGGTTTTTTTTTAACAGGCGTAATCAGGATTTATTTTTGGCTTGTAAAGTCTTGTGTGGTGCAGCCTGCAGAATTAAGAGAAATGTTCTCTTTGCTCAACAGAGATTTACTTGGCATCCTCCTTAAGACAGCTTCTTCTTTATAATAATTGGATTTAATCCTGACTATATGTTTTGAGTGCAGTGTAAAGGCCATCTGTACTGGGCAAGCAGTAAGCAGTTAAGGGAGGGGGAGAAAAGAAATGTCCTAATGCGGAGACTGATATTAGGTTGTTTAGAGGGCGAGACTGCAGTTCCAAGCAGCAACAGCAGCAGCTTTATGACTGTGTGTAATTACAGAGTGATTGCATAGGGCAGCATTGTTGGAACAAATACGTATGCACAGGCTATTGTGCAATATTTCTGTAATGAGCAAAACCTAGTTTTGCATTGCAAATGTTAAAAAGAGAATGTATTCTGCATCGAACTGTCACATTCCTCTTTGACTTCACCGAAAAATTAGGGGGTGGGGGCAGGAGAAGTGGAGCGAGGCAGATCGTAGAAGTCACAGACCTGAAATACTCAACACAAACATCACCAGTAGTCTCTGAAATCACAGAAGAAATTGAAAGCTTGTTGAATCTGTGGGTTCCTGTTTCTATAGTGATTATGCAGCAGGTGAAAATCAGGCAGGTTTGCTAAGAGTCCTGCAGGTTTTGTGTAATTCTTGCTCTGCACTAGTTTCTTGTGTGGGAAAACCATCTATGTTAAGGTAAAAGCAACTGCAGCTCAGCTGGCTTGCTTGGAAATGAAGAGCACGGGGGAGAGTCTCTTATGTCAGGCCACAAAAAGTTAAAGGTTGAAAAGAGTGCTAGACTAGTCAAGTCTTGAACGCACTATTTCAACTTCAGTTGAAGAGTTGCCTCTTGCTCAGTGATCTTGCAGGCAGCGTTGGCTGAGGGATAGGACAGGACGCTGAGGGATAGGACAGGACACTGAGAGCGTGCCAGTGCCACTGCCACTGTATTAGCAAGTCTTTAACTAGAACTTTGAAAGACCATCAAAATTATGCCAAAGTTCTTGTGTATACAACTTAAGGTACCTAAGGTTTGTTTTTCAGAGAGCTGGTTACCTGTAATTTTTATCAGTTTAGTGTTGGAAGTACTTGGGATTCATGAAATATCACATCCAAAAGATTTTGCATCTGATACTCAGAAACTGGCTCTTCTAAGATGAGAGACAATTTTCTAGACATGTTATCTTTAACCATCATTGCTGACGTCCTAATGCTGTGAAGGCTAGTAAAGTGTTTTGAGCACTGTGATGGAAAGTACTATTAAAAATGGAAAGCTGCTTTAGAACATATTATTTTACTTGAACATACAGATCGTCTTACTACTGGTGGTTTCTTCAGGTTGTCAGCTAAGCGTTTCACATAGAATGTATGAGCTTTGTAAAGGAAGAACATAGTGATGTGCTGAAGAAGTTTACTTGGTTTTTAGCAGGTGAGTATTTAACCACAACACTAGGCTTATCACTTGACAAACTTACTTTCATAGTGATTCTTCTGTAAGTTCATCGGAGCATTTTATTTTAATACAAAATAAGCAAAAGTATGTTTGTTTGCGCGTTACTATGGTGTTCTATTTGTAGATTTTTCTTTGATTTTTTTTCTTCAAGTCTTGACTGGCTTAACCTGTGTTATACTGAACGTTTTAATGTCAGAATTACTTCTAGGGAAAAACAGAAACAGCGGTTAAAGATTCTTTGAATGGTTTGTGGTAGCAATACAATGTAGTCATTCCTTCTGCTAAGTCTTCTGCTCTTCATGGCTTGTGTGTGGGGCGGGTGTGTGTGAAATATTTTACGCCAGGATTCTTTGGGCTTGTACACAAAGGAGTAGGTAACTTTCATGTTTGTGAGTCGTCCTGTGGTACTCAGTGGAATTAGTCATAGATGCACATAATTAGTCATAGATAGACACTTGCGTGCAAGTTAGCAGAAGAGAGGCCTAGCCCTGCTAGCTTTTAACCCATCCAGGTGCTCGAAAGTAGTGGTGGGGTGAATTGATGAAGGCTGAGGCACAGCACAAGCCTTTTGAGAGCCTGCATAATCATTCCAGATGTTAGTTTATGCTTTTGCATTTTCACTCTTATTGTCACCTGTAGCTGCAGAACGGCAGGAGGTATTTCCAAGCCTGCCATCCCTCCCGTGACGCTATTCTGTCAGGCTGCCAGGCAACCCCTTAAGTCCCCCTGGCAGAGGACCTGCAGCCTTTCTTTGGAAAGGTCCACCTTGGTGGTGAGTGGTAGCAGCTCAGGGAGGGGGTTGGTGAGGCGGGGTGCCTGTTCGGGCATGTAACGAGACAAGTGTGACTGCCATGAATCAGAACGGGAGTCTGTCTAGCCCGTGGTCCTGTTTCCAAAGGTGCATGTGTTTTCCACATGCTTAGCGATTCCTGAGGAGTTTCTTCTTGAGAAACTTACCTAGTTTTCCTTCGAGCTCAGCTAAACAGTCAGCAGCTGCTTTTTTAACATACTGATCAAATAATGGAATGAGGATGTTGGAGAGACTTGTAATAGGGAGAAGAGCTGATTTGTTTTACCTTTTTTTTTAAAAAAAATAAAACCCCCCAAAAGAAAAAATTCTTTTTCTTCTTTCTCTGAAGCCTTGGATAAAATCTTAGTATTGGTTGCAGTAAATTACAGTTTATGCTAAAATGAAATGTAGTAAATATGCACATTGTCTCCAGTTCAGTTAGTTATATTCTAAGTGACATAAAGGGAGGAATAAACCACTTCTCTCTGAGTGTTCTTCATATGAAACGGAGGGGGGGTGGTGTGTGAGGGAGGCTGGAGCTCTGGTGGTGAGGTTTTGCAACACATGTCCAAAAAGCTAGCAAATTCTGGTACAGGCAAGCCAAGGCTCATGAGTCATCTCCAAATGGAAGACCTGTCACCAAGTAATTTGTAAATAGGAGGGATGTACTGCTAATTCAAGGAATTGTCATCTTTAGGACCTCCCCTAATGATCGGAAGTGTGGCACAGAGCTATCGGTCAGACGGGAGTCATTTGTGCTTTGAAACGTTCCCTTTAGTGTGATTTGAGCATTCAAACCAAGAAATCCTTGTTGTGTGATATGTAGGACCCTGAAGGAGGTGGCTGCTCAAGTAATATTTAAATTTTTGTAGCTGCATACCAGCAACTTGCATTCCTTGTGGAAGCTCCTTGGCAGCTGCAGCAGCTCCCAGTGCACAAATGACACGTGTTTCCAGGGAGAGGCTGCTTGATAAGCACTGCACAACGTTTTGCATAACTTCTGTTTCGGAACTGTCTCCAACCATAGCCCTTCTCGAGTGCTCTGCTGATCTACTCTAGTGACTGAAAAATACGCAGAATATTATGAGAAAAAGCTATACTCCTCACTCCAAGTTAAAAGGTGAACGCATACATTTTGAATGCAGCCTACATTCTGGTGTTCAGGAGCAAATGCTCAAATGGGGATACAAAGATAAACCTCGGTAGTTAGTTCTTTGCTTTTTTGGTTCTGCTTTTCATCGCATTTGGTACAACTGGCAGCCATCTGATCAGCAGGCCTGAATTAATATAATTTTTTATTCTGTAGTACAGAAGATGTACAGATATTCTTTGACATTTGCATCTTTCAAAAATGAATGTTCTTTTTATGTGCAAGTAAATTACATGAATGCCTCTTGTTGCATTGACAGCTGGTGTTGATCAAGAAGTTAAAAAATGGGAAAAGCTAGATTGCGGGTAGCAAGACGTTCAGTACGTTTGGGTTTTTTTTTAAGGCATCTTGAAAGACCTACAGCAAAACATGGGATAACACTTTCTTTTTTAGTCTTTAGTTTTTGAAAATTAATTGTAAAGTTCTATATAATTTGATTTAAGTATTGGTAAAGATTGAAACAAGTTAAATGCTATTAATGACTGAAGTGGTAACCTAAGAAACAGTTCTGGGTGTTTTTTTTTACTAAATTTGTTATGGATTCATTATGTGTGCAGTGTCAGGATGTAAAGAAATAGGAAATGGAATCAAGTCAGTATTCATGTTTTATTTTTTCGTTGCCGTGTATTATCTTCTCACATGAAAATTGGTCGTCAGTTGCTTGGCTTTCCCCATCACAGCTTACTAATAGGAGTGGTTATAGTGCAATAATATATATTGGCATATCCTTTTGTCATTTATTTTGGGAAGACAAACTGGAAGACAATTCTGGAAGGCAGAGTAATTATACACTCTATTCTGTTATACACCCGTAAGTTTCTCATTGTATAACTTGGTTTACCTGAGAACAAATGTTTCCTTTTCTTGTGATGCTAGAGTACTGTTTGTGAAATTTTGTTTATTTTCTAAAAAACTTTTTAAATTTTTTTTTTTTTTGACTGTTCATACTATTATTTCAAGTTTGAATATCATCCTAAACTTGGGGGTTTATCTTACTTTATTGTTTTAATAGTTGCTTTTGGTATTTCCAGAGCTATACTGACCAAAACATTCATGAATCGTGACTGCAAGGATTGCTCTTGTCTTTTTTTTATCAGGGGCTTTTAACTGAGAAGACTTTGAATTAACTGGTTTGGCTTTGCAGTCTGTTTGTGGCACAGTGGTGTGTGGTTGATTTCCAGCTACCAGATCAGCTGCATCCCTTCAGCATGGGTTATCTGTAGAATCTGTTCTCTGAAGATACTCTGAAGTGTTGTGGGGCAGTAGGCCTGCTGCAATGCTTGTCACCTAGGGTGCATTGTGATGAAGTTTAAAGTTGAAACTAGTTCCAGAAGTTTCAATACTCTCCAAATGGCCTTGTTACAGTATAGTTCGTAGGGTAAAAGTACATTTCTGTTTGGATCCCAGGTTACTTGAGGATGTTGGGTCATTTCAAACTCTACTTAAGGCTGCACCTAAGTAGCATGATTATCTGCTACATCTATGTATGCTTAGGATTCTTCGAGCATCTCCTATTTAACCCCTTCATCTGTCTCAGTAATCTGTCATGAATTGCATTATTGATTAGTTTTATAGCAATGAAAGACAACCATTCTTGCAGTTTCATAATATCCTTAACTGTTTCAGATTCTTGATCCTGAATAGTCACCTTTAGACACATTGAAAAGTAAAGTAGACCAAAGTGCAATACATTAAAAATACTCCTGGGATTTTACTGGATCATTTGCCATTAAACTGTCCTATTTTCAGGCTTTATTTCTTCCTACATAATGTATTGTTTGTTCTTTCAAGTAATTCCTGAAAGGAGAGTTTGCTATGTTTGTGGGAAATTATTGCACTTGGGTGGAGAAGAATTTAGTGAAGTATTTTCCTACTTTGAATTTGGTTTTATACCATTTGGGAACAAAATCCCAGCAATGCCAGATTCCTGGTGCAAGACAGCTGTAAGACATTCTGGTTGCTTTAGGAGATTCCAATGATGACAATTTAGGATGCCAAATACTCATGTATGTCAAACTGGTAGGGGAATCTGACTGCCCCTATAGTTTAGTTTACTTTTGTGACTTAGAAAATTCTAAGTTGAATTATTCTCTTAGAGTCTTTTTTGACAAGCTCTAGATGGTATCCTGTATGAGAAATCCTAAATATTGGGAATATTTATAATGTAACCTTTATTATATTGAATTAAGATTATAAATTTGTTTGGGTTTTTTAAATTAGAAAGCTATTATCTTTTCAAATTTTTCAAAATAGTAGTATTTTTTCAAGTATATATCACGAGCAAATCACGTAGTCTTTCTATACCAGTCTTCATTTTAATGAAGATGATTAAGGGATGTTGAGATGCCTGGGGAGAAGCAAATGACTATGCTATAAATGAAAGCTAGGAATTAAAAAGTATTACTGTACCATTGGGCAGTTTTATTATTAAGAGTTTAAGCTGCCCTCCTTGAATATTTGGCAACTCTTTTGTGCATAAAGAATGTTATTGCAAGTAAATAATCATGCAAAATGTTGCATTTGATTATGGGCTTAATTTTTTCTGATTTAATTTCAGTATTGGAGTGGTCTTTGTTACCATGATTTCCTAAATACATGCAGAAATGCAAAATACGTTTAGGACATTTCTTCTTTGCTATTGAAGTATGAGAACTACTTTGACTCTTTGGGGTTTTTTATTTTAATGCTCTTCTTTCTTTGGCAAAAGTGAAATATTTCAGCTATGGTACTAGCTAGCTTATTGTGATATTACCACTTTATTTCTATAGAAAATAGTACTATAACTTTTAATGTAGAACATTTTGATCTGTAATAAAAATGCTCTTTTATTGCCTAAGTATGAAAAGAATGTGGAACTCCTTATAAACAATTAATTCTTCATTTGAGATGCAAAGAATAAATGTTCGCAGTATTGAGTGATTAAAACCTAGGAAGTTCGGTATACCTAACACTGTGCTTAGATTTTACACTTGTTAACAGCGCATAATGGGCTGCCTTGCAAGAAGCTTCACTGAAGCTCAATACTGATATTTTTTCTTTAAAAAAATGAACAAAGCCTATCCGAGGCTTTTCATTTGCAGTATAAATAATTCTAGTTACCTTACCTGTACAGAGCAAATTAAAATACAGAGAGCTTTGTTAGCAAAAGAAATAAAATGCAAATTTGAATCCTTGATTTGTAAGGTTTTTCTCTACAGCTGGAAGAGCTCTTAAAAATAATAATTACTATTGATATAAATTGCACACTGGGAAATTCAGTTTCCTCGTTTAGGTAATCTCCTGGCATTTTAAAATGAGCTAACCTGCCCGTGCACATGTGTATGCCAAGATGCAGGTTTTTGTTTGTTTGTCTAAGAATGACATAAGCATATATTTGCTAAATTGTACAGCACAGGAGACAAAAGAAACTTGGGCAGACTGGTCATAACGAAGCAAGACATCTCTCCAACACAGAGGCAATGGAGCAAGGTTAGAGACCTTTCATAGGACTTCAGGTTGCACTGCTGCTTTTTAGCAAGTTTATGGGTTTCTCCACAAGGCGCCTCTGTCAGAGGTATCATTAGAGGCGAGTATGAAACCAAAGGCAGTGGCCCAGATACTCGTCAACATCAACAATTGCTTGACCAGTTGTACTTGGATATTTTGTTAAAGGGACAGTGTATTTGATATTTGGAGTTCATGTTAAAGCAGCCGTGGTGGCAAGGTGCTGCTGCTTTTGTGCTGACTGTATCTGGGTGACATTGAATTGGCTTTTACTTTTTTTTTTGTAAACAGAATTGTTTTGGTTTTTTTTCTCCAGTGGTGATAAATCTAAATCAATAATCTGTTCCAAATCCTGACCAGCAATATTCTGTTATTATAATACTGTGAAGTTACTGTTGATGTTTGTGGAAGAATGAGGTTGAGATGAAAGGGCAAAGCATTGTTTTTAAAAGACAACCCCAAACAAACAAACAAAAAAAGTGCTCAGGTAGGAAATGTAGAAGCTTTTAATGGTTCCTTCATGGAAGGTATTGGTATTTAAACTACACTTGGATTTGGATCTCAAATTGTAAAGGCTCACTTCGGTCCGTCTATGACCACAGTAGCATACTTAAGGACTGTGTGACAAACCCAAGAAAACGCAGTGTTTAAACTGGTTCCCACGCTACTCGGCTAAAGAGCAGAGATGACACTGATGTTTGTTTTGCAGCAACTCTCTGGTGTCTAATATGGAAAGTTAGTTTCTTAAGAAACAAAATCTGGTTTTCCATAGTCTCCTGTCAAAAATTTGAGCAGGAAGCTACTGAAGAGGGTTTGTGAGAGTAATTCAAATCTATGTAAGATGGTTTACTCCTGCTCTTCACATCTTGAGCGTTAATAAAAAATACTGCACATGCTCTGTAATTCTCAGGCTACGCGATTAGATGTCTACAGTTTTACTCTGTTTTACAGGTTTTTCCATTTGAGTTTGAATAGCATGTAACAAAGGTGCAGGCTACACTTAGACCTTTAGAGGTTTAAGTCATCTATAGGTGTTCATTTTGTCAAAAGCAAATTTGAGGGTCTGATTTGCTAGTGGAGGTTGCAGTGCTGTGACTGGGTCAGTACCGGCAGTTCTTATTGAGGTCTGTTTCAGGAATATAGCCTAGAAATTGAGGTTAGGGGGAGCTTTCTAACGTATTAGATGGGTTAAAATGTTTAAGAAGTCACATCCATCAAAAAGTCAATGGCTTTGTTTAGCCTTCAAAAATCTGAAGTAAAATTTTGCTCTTAATCTCTTTTATTAGCCTGAAATGCTTTTAGTGTTCTGTCTCCAAGTTAACTGGTGTTAATATTCTGGGGGGGAAAGTGTTTGTATTTATGATTTCATTGAGCCTTTTGTTCAGATGTAGCCACCTCAAGCTTCATATACTGAAACTAAAATGGTCAGTAACAAGGAGCAGATACCTAGAGCTTGGAGGAAATCTTGCTCTTTGCTCTGACCCAGAAGACCATTAGGTCTTCTAGACATGGAATTTTCTGCACCTCATATGAGTCTACACTTACATTTATGAACTGTTAGATGACTATGGGACAGCTAAGACCAAAGACAGACTGACAAACTGACTTGAAAGAGAAGGCAACAGAATGCTGTGAAGGGAGGAAGTGCTTTCTGGTGCCATAGGACATACAGCAAAACTGCTTCCACCCTTTTCTCTTGCAGTCTCACTGATGACAAGTAATTTACATTGTTTGTGTCTTGTTATCATCTTCGTTTTAAGGTGAGGTAGTTACCTTCAACAAAGAGGCTACAGAGCCATACTCAGACCTAGCAAGTAGTGGCACGATGTCAAGAGTGGGAAAGGAGGATTTTCCCCGCCCAGGGGAGCTGATTGATGAGGGCGCCATTAGGGGAAGGTGTGATGCGTGACTCTGAGTTTGCATACCCATATCCACGGCTGGGTTGTCAGCAGGCTTTGTACAGGAGATCACACCCTCACACACCTACTGTGGGAGAGAAGGAGCCGACTTTGTTGATCAGCAATAGTTGTTGGCACCCTCTGTGGACCTCCAGCAGACAGAGGCACTCAGGCCTTAGGTAGAATAGCAACTGTTTTCATTCAAATGCAGGTGCATTTGGCTATATGATGCATCTTGAATGGGCCTTTTTGGCTGGCTTTTTCCTGACTTTTGGTTCTGTGTGAGATACTTAATCCCTCCATGTTTGTTCTAGAAATCTGAGACGTGGAACGGAGGCTTCTGAACTGCACTCTGGAAATGAGGCACCAGTTTCTGTGTGGAGCCATTTCCCTAGCCAGGCTACTTACTCAGTTTTAAATCAGGTTGTCAGTGAGCAAAATTATCATCTCCGTGGTTCTGTGCACTCAGGTGATTTCAGTCTGGCTCATACACAGTTATTTTATACTTTTTTCTTTCTCAGTTGGCTAACTTTGGCAGTCTCATCAAGAAAGTCGAAGATGGAAGAAACCAAAGCAGTGGATCAACCTTCTCCCTTTGAGGGTGGTTCCAGGGCATTTTTCCCAGGTGGTTACACATCTGTCAGCTGCTCTATTATGTTTTTAATTGTGAAGATTAACAGAATGCTTCGATTTTTCTCTGTGCTACGAAGTATTTTAAGACAACAGGTTTTTTTGAGTGACTTGATCTATGAGAGAAAGGTACAGTTTGGAGATGAAGGCATATTCTGTGTTTAGTGACATAACTGAGTTACTGTAAGTGACAGAATTTGCTTGGGAAGGTGCTCTAAATTATGTGTAGCATGCCTGGCTGTTTACAAGTAGCCATCTGCACCATACAGTTCGGGCGTGCGGAGGGAATGTGAAAATCTATTGACATCTTTAGTTACTCAACTGGTTTATTTTTGGGAGCTCATGAATTGGCAGGACATAGTGACCCTGTCTGAAGGGGCAAAGTGTAATGACTTTGAATGTAGGAAGCTTGGTGAATATTTTGTCAAGTTACTTGCTACTATTTCTTTGCAGCAACTATAATGGAGATTTTAACCCTTTGCTTTCCCACTGAACATTTTTGCATAGTATTGGTATCTTTTAATTAAAATCTAATATTACTCTGTCAGCATGAAATTGCTTAATGCATCATACAACAGCTTTGAAGAGTATGAGGTTTTCTTGTTTGAAAAAGGGGGAAAAAAAGATTTGGTGGTAGGCTGCTTGTTTGTAACCCTTTATAATGTTATACCCTTCGTTGGGAATGGCTATAGCTTGGATTCAGAATTGTTCCTGAGCACAAAAGCGCTACAGCATAGAAAAGACAGAGCTGTCTTGCACACAGGTAATACTGGGTTGTGAAAAAATAAGGAGCTGAGAGAAGTTGTATTTACGTACAAAAACAGAGCTGTGCTTTGCATGACACTGTTTTTATGTGGCTAGAGAGACCCAGCAAACAGGATCAAAACCTGACAGTAAGAACTGCAAAGTCTTGCTGAAACTTTGCCCTTTTCTGCGTGTGACTGATTTGCACAAGACTATTACCACTTAGCATAGTGCATAGTTGAAGTATGAACAAGAATGCTTTCCTGCAGTGTGTTCCTTGCAGCAGCTACTACTACTACTAGTCCTCCTTTGGAGAGCTGATACAAGGTTGCATGGAGTAACTGCAGAGTTTGCTCTGGAATAAAGTTGGTTTTCTTTTGGCTTTCAATGTTCTGTACTCTTAAACCATCAGAAATTCTCAACTACATTGTCGGTTTAGTTGAAAGCTACTTCATTGCTGGGAATAAGTTACTTCAAAGCAGTTTACTTAGTGTTACTTGCAGTTGTTTTACTGAAAAATTAAAGCAGTGTTTATTAGTCTTAATCATTCGATATCCCGTTATTCATTCACATGATTTACTTGTAGTCTCACTCAGCTTTGCAGGATTTTTTACAAATTATGAATTTTGAGAACAGATGACTTACTGATCACTTTGCAGGGAAAGAACCACCGATTTGATTTTTTTTTTGTGCGTTATACAAACAAAGTTTTAAAAATGCCAAGCAATGAAGGACTAATGCTTGGCGTGCTGACTGGACTCTTGGAGATCATTTTGCTTTAAAGATGACTTCTCCCCAATCCCCTTTTTTTAAAATAGAAGTTTGTTTTTCTTTTTTAATAAGGAAGTTCTGGAAATTTCATATGTGTCTGGAACAATGTCGACTGTCAGCTTATCTGTTTAACAGTAGTCCCTTACTATTATGAAATACAATTGCTGGAAAAAATGATCTTGGGTCTCACATCTTAATTGAAGGCAGAGATGTTAGGTTTTTTTGAAGATTTTCTTTCTGAAATGTATATTAGATATTAGTTTCAAACAGTATGGGTTCATTTTTCTTTTCAGTACTCTCGGTACCAATTTTAACTTAATTTTAACAAATCTATAACTTATTTATTTGTCTAGCATTTTAGATTAGCTGTTCGTAGTTTTAAGAATAAAAGCTTCCTCCATCATAGTAGCTCTTAAAAATTAAAGTCTTTCCATTCTCCCCTTTGTAGATCACCTTAAATACAGGATTAACAATTACAAATTCCTTGTTTGTTAAACATGAAAAAAAAATTTTTTTTCCATGTACTGTCTTGTTGCATCATAGTTTGTTAATAACTGAGAAGGTTCTCAAACGAATTGAGGTTTTGGTGGTGAAAAAACTCTGAAGCCCTTGATGCATCTCTTACAAGAACATCTTGAAAGCAAAGTAACTCTTTTTATTTCAAAATACATGTGATGTAGCTAGGCTCTTTTTAACCTAATTTATCATTTTAGGGAGCTTGCTTTCCTTCTAATGCGGAAGTTGAAAAAGTAGCTGTCTATATTAATTGCTTGTGGAAATGCCGAACAAGTAGTGTAAACAACGGAAGGGGATGTATGTTAAAAAGAATTGAAAAATCCTCATCCAAGGCTTAAATGTAATGAATGTAGCCTAGGATGCCTTTGTGTGTACTGCTGGACCTGGTGCACGACTCCACACTTGTGCTGCAAATTCTATTGCCCCCCCCCCCCCATCTTTGCAGGGGTGTTTAGTGCCTGGCTGGGCCGGGGGGGACCGAAATTAATGGTGCGGGGGCTGGATGTCATAGCAGCCGCAGGCCATGGCATGCCAGGCTGCCTGCGAGGGCAGGGGGATCTGCCAGCTGCCTAGTTTTGAGGGCAGCCCATGCCTCTTGAGACCAGTGAGCTCAGCTGCAGGGTGGACACGAACCCTTTGGGAGATACTGTTTCTTCAGGCTTATCACTTGGGTTCTTGTTGAGCAGCTGATGCATTTCATTGGGAAATGCAGCATCACGGAAGCAGCTTTTGGACTCCAAGTGGCTTTGCAGCAGCTGTACTATGGCTAAATAAATACACCCTTCTGTAAGAGGAAATAACTTTTCTACCAGTTATACGCACAGATGGATAGTAATCATACTGAGGCCAGTGTTTGCCTCGACAAGAGAAAAAAACTTTTTTAGAAGAGAGCTATAAATGGAAATTTGTGCTTACACTAGCTTCTTGCACCAGCGATTGGAGAATACTACCCCTGCCTAGTAGGAATGAGATAGACATCTTAGGGAGTTTGAAAAACTGCAGGAGGGAGACACAGGCCGTGAGCTACAACAGCAATGTACATGAAAAATTATTGGTCCCCAGATGCCTACAAAAATGTCTGGGAGCAGTTCTTTCACAGCAGTGTGAGTGGACCTGGATAACAGAGGTGTATGTGCTGGGTACTAATATACTGGATGTCATATACTCAGAGAGAGCAGGGGTGGATAGCCAGGGGAAAACCCAGTGTATTGCCACCTCCAAAGTACAGATTTCGTTTTGGATAGAAAAATGAATTTTTTTTTTTAATGCAAATGTGAAAGATATGTGGTAATTACAGATACACTTCCTAAAATATTTTATAATAAGTACAGCAAAGTACAGAGCTAAAATTATAGGCAGACAGCACTTATGAGAGCTGCTGCTTCTTCAGGAAGGAATGAAGATGCTAAAAGAGTGGATCTAGTGTAAGATCATTCCAGAATTTATTTTTTCTTTAATGAATGAGGGAGTTCTTTAATGAATATTTTAATGAAGTATTATTCATCACTTCAAATACTAAGATACTTTCATGAAGCGAGAGTTCTACTGATGGAACTTAGCTGTACAAAGGCAGCTTTGAACTGAAAGCAAACTTGTAGATTTAAACAACACCCTCTGTGTCTTAAAATAAATGGATTATATCTCCTGACAGAAACGGTGCCAGTATCCAGAGGCGGCCTTAAGGCCATGTGCTGGAGTTGCATGCCTTAAAGACTAAAAAGTGCCTTTAAGTTAGTGCATATGTTTGCAATTGTATGTCTGTCTTTTTTTCTTTTTAAAAAAAAAAAAAAAGAGAGATGGTTTTAAGCTTTAGTGTGGGAGGGAAGAGGTGGTCATTGATTGCTTTTAAACCCTGAGGTTTTCCAGAATGCCTGGGAAGGACATGGTTCTGCTTTTGTGGTGCACGTTCGCTGAGGTCTGTGCGGCAGAACAGACTGCAGCAGATCTCTGGCAAGAGCTCACTGTGCTCCACAGGCCAGTTTTCCACAATCCTCAGCATGTTGGTGACCAATATTCTTTCCACATGTCGATTTTGTGCATGAAGCTACTTTAGGGAATTGAAGCCAAAATTCAGGAAGTGGGAAGGTTAATTATTTCCCTTGCCTTTTTGCGTGTGCATACAAGTTGCTTGGAGGGAGAGGAGGAAGAGTGTTAACCTTTTACAAGTATACACCTCGCCTCATTCCTCCCCAGAATGATTGTGGAAATTATTCCTAGGCTGGCTTAGTGAAACAGTTAAGTTGCTCTCAATAGTAGAGACTGTTACAAGTGCACAGATTAGCGAGAAACACACAGAAGAGTTATTTTACTTGCTTAAGGTGTAAAAGGCTTGAAAAGTTGGAGTGTGGTAAGGAATTTCCTTTTTTAGCATTAGAGTTGTAGATTTGCTCATTTTAGAATTCGATTAGGGAGCTGGTGAAGTGACACTGGGAGTTGAGCAACTGACAGGTGGGCTTTTTCCAATGGCTGCTGTTAAAAGCTTGAACCTTTAAATCCCATGTCTACTGAATGTTAGAGGGAGGTATGTGTATGAAGTTTTTCAATTTATTGTTGAGAATTCACACTCTTTCAGACTATAAGCAGTTTTTCCAATGATACTGAGAAATTTGGCACACAATATTCTTTCCAGATCCAAAAAAAAGAAGTGTTAATTCCTCTTCACCATGCAGATATCTGTGCATAAAGTTAGAAGTTATATATAAACAGGTAAAATGTTTGGGAAAACCTTTTCTTTCTTCAAGTAAGGGAGCAGAGAAGTATAACTAAGTTAACAACCTTTTTTTTGGTTGTAGCTTTATGTCCAAATCTGTCCTATCACTTTCAGATAACGTAGAAGTAAAAAAGTTATATTAAAGAAATTACCAATTGTGAGAAGCAACTTTAAAAAAAAAAAAAAAAGGAGGGGGGCACACTAAGGAGTTTCTGCAGTTGCTTATTTGGATGGGTGGTTCATGTCTTTTGAAACAGTTTGTTCTGCCATGATATCTTGTGGAACTAAGTGTATTTAGCTGGAAGGCATCGTGTTCTAGAAAATGGACAAAATTTATTGAGAATGTAGGTGCTAAGGAAGGGCGTCTGAAGGGACCGATATGCTTCTGGTTTCAGAAGAGAGATACTTTCTTCTTCTTGCTTGTTTTTTCATTGTCTCACCTTTTTCTTAAGTGTGATCCTCCTACATGTTGCAACATGGATGGAAACCAACCATTGTACCTGACCTCAGTCTAAACCCGAAAGTGGTAGATTCTTCACCCCTGTGCCTCCGAAACTGCTGCTCAGGGG
Organism: Bucorvus abyssinicus; assembly: GCA_009769605.1. NCBI lineage: Eukaryota > Metazoa > Chordata > Aves > Bucerotiformes > Bucorvidae > Bucorvus > Bucorvus abyssinicus. Next base: position 16,690,811 of record CM020042.1, on the reverse strand, counting down.
AATCCCTGTCTCTTTGCTGATGCTACTGTGAAGCTTTATGCCAACACTGGGGCCACATGTCTTGCAGAAGGTGAGCTGAAGATACCTAGAGGATGGGGAAACCTTGCTTATGCAAAGCTGCGAGTTTAAAAATGGTTACAATAATACCAAATTAGCCTGCTACATGCAGGAACTGGGTACATGTAGAAGCCGTTCTTATATCTGAACTTTTTTCCTGATGGTCTTATGTGCAGGTAGTGATGAGTCTTCTTCTTTTTCAGTTTTGTAACTGATTTGGCAGATTTAGTCTGTAAGGGAAACTTTTGTGCTGAGTGTTCAAGATTTTTATTAAGAAAGAGAGAGAACAAAGCCACAAATATAAGTGGTGGGAGATTTAGGAACAGAATTGACGTAACAACTTAATCTACTGCAATGGGTGAATTTCATCATAGTTATGTGCAAATTAGTACTTGTTCTTTCTAAGTAATACTGTGATTTAGCATTCCTGATGCATAACTCTCAAGGCTACTTTTTTTTTGGTGAGTAGCTGCTACAAATACATAGCTTTTTATGGAAACAGAGAAAACAAGAACATGCAATTTCATCTCTAGTGTTTGCGTTGAAAAAACTCTGGCCCCTATTTTATTTTTTCCATGACACTTCATTATATTTCACAATGAAATGTGTCATGGTTCTGCCCCTCTCTTCCCCCTTAAATGACAGAAATCTGATGTTCGAGTCTGCAGAGCAAAATGGGGGCCAAGGACCATGGTGCTCCCCCACCTCTGGGGCCTCAGAAGGGCCAGTGGTGGCAGCAGCAGAGCCGGTTCCTCTGTCTGGTGAAAGAGTACCTGTTCCTGCAGACCAACTGTTACAATCTCTGCCACGTTCCTGCTAAAAATCAGCATGAGTTTTGCTCTTAACTTGGCTGGAGATCGAATTAAAGAGAAGATTCAGTTAGAGGGTTCAATGGGTAGAAGCTTGTCCCTGCACAAGTGGGCTCTGAACACGTGCAACTTTGGCACATCCATTTCTCATGGGCCTGAAAGCTGTTTCTTATTTGTGGCACCTCAGTTGTTGCAGTTGTGGGAAAAGAACAAAAATTTTTTTCCCTTGGAATGGTTGTCAGGAAGGAGGTTGTGAAGATGGGAGGAATTGCTCTGGGTGTCTTCTGGACACTATTGCAGCCAAGGCTAGTGTGTCTGCTATGCATTTATGCCTATAGGGGAAAACTCTAATAAAAGCAAGAGAAATATTTTTAGATCCAAAATAAACCTGCATTGACGGCTATATGCTTATCTTGAGTTTATTGCTGTACAGGGCATACAGTCTCATGGGCAGGCTGAAACGGGAAGAAATATCTTAGGGAGGCTTCATTTGCCATTTAGCCATCCTTAGGGTGAGATTTCAAACTGAGTAAGAGACTAAAGATGCTTGAAAGGGTAGGGCACTAGCTTTACACTGCGTTGGGTTCCCTGCTCTGTCATAGGCCTCTTCAGGCAAGTCACTTTACAGTCTCTCTCCCTCTGACTTAGTGCCCTTCAATAAAAAGGACCTAATAGTAGTTCCCTCCCTTAAAAAGGCGTTGCCAGAGTAAGTGCATTACAGGGTATATAGTGCTGTTATGAGGCCATGCAACTGTGTGAAATAGGAATTGCTGTAATTCGGTTTCTGTACTACAGTGCAAGAAATGAAACCGTGAACAGTAAGAGAAGTACAGTTGGCTAGTGTCATTGTCTTAGAAAAGCAAAACATGAAACCTCCAACCAGGACAGTTTGTGCAAGTGGAAGAGCCCTTCCCTTTAGCCTGCAGTTCCAGCAGAGGTTGTGGACTGTATGAAGGCATCATAGAATGCTGCATCTGTGGAGTGTTGGTTAGAGATCTCTTGTATGATACTGCCATAATGTTAGAGCTCTTGTACAGATATGGGCAGGTGGACTTTTATGTGCTTTAGAAAGCATTGTGATTTTTTTTTTTTTTTTTTTTAGTAGCAAAATAGCCTTAACATTTATGTTAGGGTGGGGGAAGTTCTACAGTATATTTTAAGAATTAGTGTTCAATACCAGTTTCTGACTTTTAGTGCATCTGTTCAAAATGAAGATGCTTTACCTGACATCTTGCTAATGCAGTTTGTATCTGCACAGCATGAAGAAGTGGACAAAACTGAGATCAAGGAATTCCAGAAGAGTAATCTCTTATTGGCTACCTGTTTGCTCTTTAGTGCAAAACAGGCCACTTTGTCTCTGTTTACCTGTTAAAAATACAGAACATTGCACATGACACATGTTCTGAGGTTGGATGAATGGCTGTTAATATATTGCTTTTATATTGCAAAGTGTTACGTAAGTGTTCAGTATTCCAATGACATCAAGTTTGCTTGTGGACACATTCCTTCTGCTTTACCCAAAGTATGAAAATAATACTGAAATGAAAATAGTAAATTCATCAGAAGCTGTTGGGCATAAGTTGAACTAGTAAATTATTTGAAATAAGAGAGTGCTATCTAGCTAGTGTGGGAAAATCCTTTAGAATCCAGTAGATGGGTTGCAGATTGTAAAGGCTCATTGGTCTCAGAATTTCTTTTTTGGTGTGAGAGGATCAGGCTAATAGAACCCATCAGAGAGTGAAAACTATATTAGGTAAGGGTTTGGGGTTTTTTTGTAATGCTTAGCAATTTCTTTTGGAGATGGTCAAATGTTTGGCACTGATTCTCTTACTGGCTTTTCTAGTAAGTTGCTGTGTGACTTTCCAATTATTTATGGCCTGTTTTTTCATGATTGGGAAGGACTTACTGTTCCTGTTAAAAGCAATTACATAGGTTATATCTTTTGCAAATACAGCTATTCAAGGTGTGATGTGGGATTATTGACCCAAAATATTATGACTTCAATTAGCATGTATTTATATTGTTCCAGTGAAGAATACAAATGCAGGAGGAAATGTAAAAGCATGTTGTACTTCTCATCTGCTTAATGCTCACGGAATTCCATGTGCAGGTGGATTATGTATAAACTTCAGTTTTTCCCGTAATATTGAACTTGATCATTGCGATGTTAATTTTGTGTTTTACTACGAACCGAGTCTTCTGCTCAATTTAACATAGCTTTGTAAGGGTTCTTAATAGAGGGCACTTCTCCTCATGCTGTTATTGAATGACATTTTTCCTTTCTAGTTATAAAGTGCAGGATGGGTGATTTGTTTAGTTTCAGGTAAGCTTGTTGAGCTGAATCTTTAGGAAGCTTCTGACTTTGCTCTGAGTAAGTATGAGGCTGGTGTCGCTTTTGCCCAATTGTGGAAGTGCTTTATAATGTTAGTGAGGCTACAAATAAGCTACTACAGAAATGGGAGAGGCTCGCTTTGTGTTTGATGCCAACCATCTGCTCACTCTTTGCTCCACTGAAAAATCCCTGTGGCTAAAAGGAGGAGATGGGGCAGGTGTCTGGCAGGTAACTGGCATGGAGCTCTGAATCCAGGGGCCTGGAGAGTGCTCTGATTCTGTAATTAAAGGCTAAGAAATCTGAGTGCTCTCTGGGCTTCTGGGTTCTTTAAATCTTGCTGGTTTCCACTGTGTGATGATCGTGCTTGCCCATGTCTTTCAGTATTCCTACTCCCAGTAGTAACTAGTGTGCAAATTCTTATCTTATTGTAATGCCTGACAGCATCAGTCGTGGCTGAGGCATTACTGTACCTTGCAACAGACCAGCTCAATAAAAAGACCCTTTTATATCCAACAGTGACTGCAAGACTTCTTAGAAGACATAATATTAGAAATTTGAAGTGAAGTCCTGTCAATGCTGTTAAAGACTGACTACCTGAGTAGTTTTATAATAGATTAGCTCAGCCAATACTGGCATCTGTGGCTGCAAGTGTGTGGATCAGCACTGCTTCAGCTTAGATAACTGATGAAGAACAAAAAGATATTTCTGGGTTGAGTGAAGCAGAGAGGCATATGACAAAAGAACAACGATGTCATTATTTGTGTGACCTTTTTCCTTCATTTTTTGCCCCCTCCCTCTTCGTTGGTTATCGCTATCCTGTTGCAACATGTCTCAAATTAGACTTCTAAGCTCTTTGAGGAAGACTCCCTATCTAGCCTGTTAGTGGGTACTTTTACTACCTCAGAATACTTTATGAACATCATTGTATTGGGTTTTGGGTATTATTCTTATTTTACGAACTGATGTGAAGTGGCTTGCTTAAGATACGTGTCAGTAGCAGAGCTGAAAATTGATCCCAGATCCTCTGAGGTTCTGCCTGTGCTTTTGGTCCCAGTTATTCTGCAGCCAGACTTGGGCGAGTGATGGTGCCTGTTGGATGATGTCAGAGTGTCTCTGCTGAGAGCTGTGGCCTAGGTATTGAGTGCATTTATATCTCTCGTGAAGAAACCTCTGGAAATGGAAAGCACCACACTCCCTGTGAACTTTCCCCGTTCTCTTATTTGTAGGCGGTTACCTGTTGCAAAGCCTTGAGGGAATCTGTGAAGTGCTCTGCCTATGGTATTCCACGCACCGGATGCCTGCATATGTCTGGTTTTGTGGTGGACTGCTGGAGAGGTCAAGGTGGAAACAACTGAACCTGCAGCCACTTTCCCTGCTGCAGCTGAGTGCGTTCAGATGGGTTTTCTTCTCGGGCCTGAAGCGGTGTGCCCACGCGATTCTGCAGCTGGTGCGTTTGCGGCAGGAGAGATGTTTAGAGCCGAGGACACGCTGCCGTTATGTTAGCGATGGGAATGTGAGGGCAGGGAGAAGCTTTTGGCTGCTCTGTGCCATTCTGAGTTCAGAGCCTGCTGCGATTCCTGCGTGTTGGAGCGCTGGTGGCTCTGTTGCTAGCAACTGCCTTCCCTGACAGCTCCAAACAAAAAAGCTTAAAATAGCTCTCTAAGTGCTCACCATTAGAACTGTTAACCCATTTCCAGTGGGAAACAATAGTATGTGTAACTACAAAGCCTGAAAGCAGCATTTTGTACTCCTGAATTGATGTGCTCTTTCTGCTCTCTAAGGCTGCCCAAGCCTCTGCAGATGGTGGCATTTATCATCATGACAGATTACTATAACTAATGTTCCTAACTTCAGTACAGTTTATAAACATGAACTACTTTAAGAGATGTACCATATACCTTTTTGGTTAACGGGGAAGCCTGCACTGTGTTCAGAGCCCTTTGTGAAGATGGGCTTCCCTGTGTATCCCGTTTACACAGCTGTCTCCCACGGTTCTCTCGAAGAACTGCGTGCTGTTGTGGTGCAAGGCAAAAGATGAGTCTGGTGCAAATCATGAATCTTTTGGTTTCATCAGATGAGGGTAGGGCAAAATTTCAGTTGTTTTGGAAAGACAACTCCAAGTTTTGCTGGAGGATAAATTAAACTGAGGATCTAACTTGTGTTTGAGGATGTATTTGTGTTGTAACTTGTATTCGTATTGTAACCTTCTAAAAAAGAAACAACCTTGTCAGTGACTTAAAAATAAATAAGGGGTTTTATTCTTTTGTTGTTTGTTTAATAATCTGTTAAGTTTAAAATTCCAGCCTTGTTTTTTCGTAGTTTTTTCTTCCTCATCCATACCAATTTTGTTCTGGTGGAGCTCTTTGTGTAAGCCAGATTTTTGCCTGGCTCCTTTGTTGTAAGGACAAGACTAATTGACACTTAATGGGGACTTTTTGTTTGTGCCAACTTTTTGTGGCTTTCTCATCCCTGTAAAACAAAATTATGTGGAAGATTCCATGTGCATTATGAAAAGTGAACCTCCAATACTTGTGTTGAGTTTACAGCTTGAATTGAGGAAGACAACCCAAAATATAGGTTATTTTTTTGAGTGTTCCTTGAAAGTACACAAATCCCCTCTCATGGAACTGTTATCTGAAAACTTCCTTTTAAGGCACATTTATGATTCTTCAGACCCCGTAACTAAAAAAAGCTAAAGTCCTTCTCTATAATGGCCTGTGTACTAGAATGCAGCTGTGTGTTTAGATGCCATGTGGAAAATTGTGATGGGGATAAATAAAATTGTCCACAGGTGTAAATGGTAGGTAAAAACATAATCAGAATGCACGCTTAGGTGAATTTTAAGACTATTTGAACAGAAAAGAAAGCTGCCCAATTAAATAACATCTATGAGAAAACATTTTCACTGCCTCTCCTTTATTACATCTTTTACTGTAATAGACCAAAATATTGTACTTAAGTAGGATTTATATTTCTCCTTGGTTTGATTGGTTCCTGAGGAGTAGTTAGTTTTTTCTTCTTGGATATGTTTTCCCCAAACAATATGGTAATTCTACATTTTGTGTTGTTTTGCATGCTGTAGGTAATTAAGCTATAGTTTGTCACATGTGGTGGTGCAATACCGGCTACCTGATTTTGCCGGCATGTACTCCTTGAGCATGACCATTGTCTCCCCTGCTTCATGTCACAGAGCTAATGGATTTCACTTTTCAGTCTCTGGTTAGTACAGTGGTTTAATACAGCTTTATCAGTTCTCAGCCTCTGAAAACGGGAGAGTGAAAGTGGTAGCAAAGTAACTTTAACCACGCTGTCCTCAGGGCAGAGGCACCCTTGAAGTCAGACATAGCTTCAGTCTTTCCCTGCAGTAGAAAGGGGCCAAGCACGTGAAAATTTGGGTAGCCATAAACATCTTCTATGCGTACTACTTATTTAGGTATGCATTGCTTGCCCCAGGCAGGCACCTTCAGGCAACAGTGGAAGTTGTCAGGCTTCCTGGGTGCTGTGTTTTCCTTTTTGTTGTTGATCTTGTCTGTGGAGCTGCTTTCCTTTCATCTCTTTGTCCCTATTATGGGCAGGCTGTAGAGTTTCTTTTTTTGCCATGCGGTGTTACACCAACAAGTAATCCTTGCCTATTTCATAGGTTTTATTGATTCTAGGACTTTCATCTGATACAGTTCCCTACATTAGTTTCTTACTTGGAGGTGTTGGGCATCATAATTATTATCTACTTAGATTCTTTTGTAGTGGTTCTTTTAAACTGGAGACTGTTCAGTTGGTTGATTTTCGTTGTTCACTTTGGGCTTCAGTTGCTGCTCTTCTGAGGTGCTAGACTCATGGAAAATATACCCTTTGCTTTAGAGACAGTCTTTCTAGGTATCTGTGGAAATTGTTGGGATAAGGTGACCAGGGATATAAAACCATCATCCTCCATTTACATCCTTGGCTTTCTTGGACAGTGTTGTGTTTCTCAGTTGCTTTGAGCTTTCTCCTGTGTTTCTTCAGAAGATAGATTGACATGCTTTGCTGTATAGAATTTACAGACATGATCAATTTTCTGGTGGTTTTTTTTTTTTTTCTTTTTTTTTCTTGATCCTTCCTGGGGCAATGTGTAGGAAAGCTGTGCTGTTATCCTTCTTCTTCAAGGTGTCTTGACGTGATGATGGGAGATTGAAAACAATTTGCAGGAATTTTGATGTAGCTAACTGTCTGGAAGAAAATGTGACTCAGTGAGTGTGAGTGAGAGGCTTTTGAGGGAGAGATTGAAGCTATTTTCATATACAGCAGGGTAAGCATAGGATATGGACAAGCTATGCAATAAACTTTGCAAATCTTCTACCCAACACAAAAACTGTTCCATGTTTTAACTGCTTTCTTGGTTCTTCCTCATGCCTGTTGCAATAGGTGGTGGTGGTTTCATAGGTGGTGGCTTCACAGGGACAAATTTCTGTGAGCTGGAACAAGTTTCTTGTTTGTGATGCTCTGAAAGTCTCCAGCAATTTAAAAAAAACACTAAACCCACCAAAACCAGAAAGAAAAAGTATCCTATTGAACTACCTCTGTCCTTTTATCGCACTGGAGGAATTGAATTTTCTTTGCCCCTTCTGCACATGTGTAAATAGCACAGCCAATTTTTATCTTTTGCATGTAGATTCAAACCCAGGTTTTCCTGCAGGATTGGAGGTGAACTGGTAGCTAGTATCCTATATTCTGTTTTTGATTTTTGACCTGGTTTGTTGTGTGACCTTAGAAGTGAGTTAGTTCCTCTGTTTTTGTTCTTCATTAGTAAAATGTGTGTCATGATTCTTTACCTGTTTCATAAATATGGGATTTGACCATAATAATGAGCAAATTAGAGAAGGAAGGCTAAATTGCTCTGTCTCAGAAGAAACACTGAATAGCTTGATGCATTTGACTTAAATGTAGAAATCATTCTTGGAATTTGTTCATCATCATTAGAAGTGATTGAGCTTCTTACAGGGGAGATCAGTAATTTGAGTTGCTGGCAGCAGGAGGGTTTAGTGAGAAATTATTCTCATCACTCTAATTTGACAGTTTTCCTGTAAGGAGCTGTGACAGCATTGTTGCAGCTGAGACTGTACATTAGCTAGAACACAGGAACATGTTTTATTTTTCACTTGGAAAAAACTAAAAAAGAAGTATTTAAAAGCTTAGACTAAAGTGGTAAAATACTAAGTGGTCATAGACCATCTTCTATTTCCTGCGACTTTGCCAAGGTTTGAGGGGAATTCAGAGTCTTTTCTGAGTCATTTCTCCAGCATTCTGTCAGAAAGAATTGGGTGCAAATCATTTCGAAGGAGGTTAGGAATGTGCAAAATTTAAACTTGTGTATCACACCAAATATAGATGGTGTAGCAAGTGAATTAAGCAAAGCACAGAACAGCACAGCCCTCAACAGGTGAGCTGAAGAGTAAAGTTTGAGGTTACTGCAGTGTGTGAGGTCATGTGAAAATGAACAAATATGTGCCTGCTTAGTGAAGAGAATATTTAAAGTGGAATAATGGTGGGTGGTTATTAAATATACAGGTAAAAAGTTTTAAAGGAAAGTCAAGATATTTTGCATTAAATGGTTGGAACTGAGTGATTTTCATTTGTCCTCTAATCAACTAACCTTTTACCTTTAATTAAAAAAATACATTATAAAGGTTTATAGCAAACTCTTCAGGCTAATGATAACCTGGAACAAGATGCTTGTAATGGATAGGGATGTCTATAAATGATTCTGCAGAACTTACTTTGTGTTGAGTAAAACCTGCCAGTGGGTGCTTAGGTCTGGTACCTGAGGGGTATCATGAGGGGCTCTGAGTGCCTGTGCCCTGCACTCCTCAGATATCTCTGCTTTGAGAGAACTTTATTAAATAATTTGAGAACAGCATCCTGGATGCAGACAGACTCCTCCTTAGTCCTTAAGAAAGTCCTTCAAGAGACTTTGCCTAAATCGAACCCACATGGTGTTTTATATGTGTTTATGATTTTCTTTAATGATCTAGTGCAGATAAGCTGGAGAAGTTTTAGCTAAAAATGCTGACCCTGACTTCTCTTAGTAAGGTGCCACAGGTTACTTTGCTTATGTTTTTTTCATTCCAGAAAATACTGTGTAAGTGCCCATTAGGTATATGTGTATCTAATTTGATACACATCTTCTTTTTAGGTCTAGAAGCGAAAGCCTTGCAACATGAAAAATTAGAAATCTGAAAATATTTACAGTATTAAAGGAGGATAAAAACATAAAAATACAATTTACATTCATCTGAACAAAGTTCAAGAAATGTTCTTGCGTGTCAGAAGTTCCTGGAAGTGAATATAACTGATGATGTTGCACACCAAATCTTAGGGTTATTAAACCAAAATATTCTGATGCTAGGTTCTGCTTTTTCTCTGTGCAGTGTAAAAGCAATGCAAGGTATCGTAACACTTCAGTTTATTTGGAGGCAGGACACAGTATATTCCAGGAATTACAGCATCAGAACTGGCTCTGTGCTTTATTCGAAGGTAAGTGATGGTCAGGGCTATGCTGCTCCAAAGCACGCTTAAGCCTGGAAGCGTGTTGCCATTTTACTGCACTACTGCAGGTGGACTCTTGTGCTGAAATTAAAGTAAACCAAAACAAACAAACAAAAAACCCAACCAAAGCTGGTAACTGGCTAGGATGAGGATAATGTGAGCTCATCCCTCAACCTCAGGGAGGGAAGCCTGCTTAGTCATAGAGCCAGCAGCGCTCAGCCAATGAATCTGCCAAGTGTGAGCTTTGCTAGAGCATAGTCATGCTGCAGCTTGAACACCTACTACCTCAGCTTAAACAGTGGACTCTTTATTAGGGTGAATTACAAGATATTTTTTGGTAGTTTTTCTATATAGAAAGAAATTCTAAAAAGCTAATTTTGTAATGTTTTCTTTTGCTGTCTAATACTGAATGCACCAAATTATCTTTTTTTTTTTCCTTGGTATTCTCTTAGTCGGGATTTGTTTATTTTTGCATGTCATTGGGAGAACTGGGATGTTCAGTAAGTGTGTTTTGTTCAAAGTACCTTAAATCTCTTTCCTCCCCAGTAATGTTATTTTCAGTGTCCTTGTTTTTGTGCTGCTTTAACTTCAGTTGTTCTTCAATCACTGCAGTCTTCTCAAGTGACAAGATAACTTCCCTAAGAGGCATAGAATATTTTTTTTTTTAGGACTCCCTTTATGGAATGCAGAAGTACCATATTCCTTTCCCTCCTTTAGACTATCTCTGAACTTACTTTCTTTTGTAAACTTTGCATCTTGATTATTTTGTTACATCTGTTTCCTGGATAGGTGCAGTTCTAAACTGTTCTGAGTTAGGCTTTGCAATGCTGGTGGTTTCTTATCTAGCAATGGAAAAAACAGAACCAAAGTCCACACAGTGGAGGTTTGGAGAGCTGTGCTAAGGCAATGCTTCCTCACTCATCTGAGAGCCCGCTTTCCAAAAGTCTTCTGGACACGTGTGTGTGTGCGTGTGTGTTAGTTGCAAATCTCAGCCGTCACTGTTAAGAACAGTATCAGCTGTTTGTAGGGTTTGTTTTTACTTTTTTCCTTTTTTTTTCCTTTTCTTTCTTTTTTTTTAAATAAGGGATAAAATCAAGGACACTTGAAGTTGTATGCCAGATTTTGGGCAGTTATCATTGCATTCTTCCTCAAAGTGTAGAAAATCTACAGCAGAGCTTCTAAAGGTTGTCTAGCAGATTTGAGTTTGATCTAGTGATAATGTCTTCTGATATACAGAAAAAACTTGCATTCTCATTATTGGAATTATGTGACTGATGATACAAAAGCATGCAGAAGCATCAGTGGAAGGAAAACTGTTATGAGGTTGTCTAGTTTGGAGAGAAAAATAGCTTGTGATGATTACAGAGAGTAAGATAGTGTCAGAAAACCGCTGTTGGTAGTATTACCTCAGGTACTGTGGTTTAGCTGTTGGCTCTGTTGCATTTGTAGCAGTGCTGCAAAAAGCAAGGACAGAAAATAACACTAATGCTGCTGAGAGGCATACAGCAACCTTTCCACCTCTACGTTTTTGCTACCAGGGATCCAGTCTCCTGCTGTAGGAAGATTTTTCCTCTTCTAATGAAGTTTTGAAATAGGAAAAACTTACTTTATGAAGTCCTTGATTGTGTACTAGTTGCAGTTTAGAGAGAATTTTCCATCTCACGTGTCCATAATTTCTCCTAGAGTTATTTCTATCCTGTTGAGAGAGGACTGGAAAATGAGCTGAGACGTTGTGCCTAGAGGAGGGAGGAACGCCCTGGCTCTGTGATACGGGGTGGCAGAGGTCCATGATCTGTAGCCAGGGCGAAGGGGGAGGGAGCGTGGGGGGAACAGCTATGTAACAGCCTGAGGAAGTGAGTCACTTCACTCTGAAACGCAGCCCCATGGTTCCAGTAGCACTGAAGCCAGGCTTGGCCTCTGAGGTGGAAGTTGCGTAAGTTAATTTAAACTCTTTGTCTTTTTCTCCTCATGAACCTCCCAACCCCACCTCAGTATTGAAATCTGCACTGTAGCCATATCCGTTTAGAGGAAGCTGAGAGTACAGGACTTCAGTGTGCTGTATGCTTTTATTATTTTTCGTTTTACAGAGATAGATAAATGGATGGCAGATTTCATTGGAGACGATGTCTGCGTTAGTCCTACCTGCTCCACTCAAGAGAAACCTGATTTTATAGTACAAATGATGCAGTATAGGTTTTTAACAATTTATTAAAACCTTTCTGAAATATGTTGGCAGTGTGATTTTGAAGTGGAACAGAGTGCATATTGAAAAGAGATAGTAATAGACACCTATGCTTAATAAATTGAGTGTTAGTAGTGATTTAAGAATTAAAATGTAAAACTAAACTTCTTAAAAGGTTCTAGGTGTACTAATAGAAATACATTAGACTGTAATCCTGCAAACTAGGATTTGAAAGCCTAAGTTTGTGGATAGCTTTTTTCTGTGGAAGAGGAGAGTAGAATTGTCCTAGACTGCATATTCCAGAAAGACTTTCTGCTATTATGTTTGTAGCTTTACAGTGACAGATATTTGCTTGTGTCCAGGAGCAGCTGTAACAATCTGCCTGAACCACTTTTCCATGACTGTGACCTGAGCAGGAGCATTTACTTTCAGCTGTTGAAGAAAACATCTGAGAGGGCAACAGGTTGAGCAGGCCCCTTCCTCAGCCCTTAAATGCTTGGTGGGCAGTTCTTAATTGGATAGCAACTGCAACGATTGGGGAAGGTGGGTGGCTGAATGACGGACTGCTGCCTGATCCTTTCCTTCAAAACACTGAATTGAGCATAGAATCATAGGATGGTTAGGGTTGGATGGGACCTTTAATGTCATTTAGTCAAATGCCTCTGCAATGAACAGGGACATCTTCAACTAGATCAGGTTGCTCAGAACACTGTCCATCCTGAACCTGGAATGTTTCCAGGGATGGGGCTTCTACCACCTCTCTGGGCAACCTGTGCCAGTCTTTCACCATCTTCAGTGTAAAAAATTTCTTCCTTCTGTCTAGTCTGTATCTCCCCTCTGTTAGTTTAAAATCATCACCCCTTGTCCTGTTGCAAAAGGCCCTGCTAAAAAGACTGTTCCCACCTTTCTTAGAGGCCTCCTTTAAGTATTGAAAGACTGCAGTAAGGTCTCCCTGGAGCCTTTTCTTCAGGCTGAACAAGCCCAACTCTCTCAGCCTGTCCTCATAGCAGAGGTGTTCCAGCCATCTGCTCATTTTTGAGGCCCTCCTCTGGACTCGCTCCATCATGTCCATGTCTTTCTTGTGCTAAGGACTCCAGAGCTGGATGCAGTACTCCAGATAAGGCTCACCAGAGCAAAGTAGAGGGGGCAAATCATATCCCTCGACCTGCTAGCCACGCTTCTTTTGATGCAGCCCAGGATATAGTTGGCCTTCTGGGCTGTGGGTGCACATTGTGAGCTCATGTCCAGATTTTCATCCACCAATGCCCCCAAGTCCTTCTCTGCAGGGCTGCTCTCAATTCATTTATCCCCCAGTCTGTATTGACACCAGGGTTTGGCCCGACCCAGTTGCGGGACCTTGCATCTTCTTGCGTGTTTGGCTGCAGCCTTTGTGTGCATGTGTTTTAAATGTGTTTGGGAAATGTGGCCTGACGCATTATTTTTCCTTTGGCAAATCATGAGGGTTGTTTTTTTGTTTTGTGTTTTTTGAGTTCAGATTAAAAACAGATTATCCTGGCTACAGGAAGACATACAAGTAATTGGCCAGATGAGAGGGAGTTTGAGGAAAAACCTTCAGGATGAGCTTGAATGATTACTCAGAAGTCTGTGTGCAATTGGGAGTTATCATGCAAATACAGTGTGATATTTATTTTGTAAGTTTTTTTGTTTTACATTCTTTTAGCAGGTCAGATGTATTATTTCTTACATGTATTGTGCTGATCTTCATTTCCGTGGGAAATGGGTCAGACGTGCACATTGCTGCTTATCGCGTGAGGGTTTATATGCCTGTTATGTCTGTTATGATTCATTGCACTTGCTTCTCTATTTCAGGACCTGTAACTAAGTGGACCCTACTGACCTCTGAACCACAAAGGGTAAGAGTGAAAAGAAGTGGGAGAAACACACAGAGAAAAAGGAAGTGGATGCACTTTCATCTGGACTCCTTTCCTGCTTTTTATTACTAAAACTGAATGGAAAGGAGAGACTTCTGTGCCTTTCCTCCCCCAACCTCAGGGATGGGTGGATTGTAAATACGGTGTGTGCAGCTGGGAGAAGAGACTGAACCATGAATCTTCAGGCTCAGCAAAAGTCTTCAAGCAAGAGGACTGGGAAACGAATTGCCTATTTTAATGAGCAGGAAATAGCTGTGTCATCAAAAGAATCACAGCAGCAGCTTAAGGAAGGACAGTACTATGGTCATGGAGGGAATATACCAGTCTCCCAAACTATGGAGATCTCTCACACAGGAGGACTAACAAGTACTCCCAACAATGTTGCTTTGATGAACTCTGTTTACAGTCAAGATAGGGGCGAATCAATGATGATGTCCCAGACAGTAACAGGTGTCAAATGGCAGAATTCACTAATGGGAAACCGGCTGCCAGAGAGAGGTGACAGCCACTGGCAGTCTCCACCTTCGATGTGGAACCACAGTATGGTTTTTGGGGGCAACCCAAAAGGACCCCACTCCAATCCTGGTGCTCCAGGCTTCTATGGCCACGCAGAAGCCCTTAAAAGAAATCAAGAGAAAGGAGTGTTTGTGTCACAGCTGGACTTGTATGGAGATGCTGTCCAGCAGATGATGTCCCAGAAGGCTCAGCTGGAACAGCAAGCCCTGGTTAGACAGCAAACTCAAATGAATTCTTTTCATCAGATGCAGAAACAGCCGCAGCAGAATCAAAGTCTGCCATTACAGCCTTTCCAACTTGCGTTTGGTCACCAAGGCCAAAAGCAGGGTCTTCCTGAATTGTTACATGTCTTTCAAGAGACCCCAGCTTCTTCCAGCCCGGTATTTACTGCTCAACAAAAACAGCAAGCTCTTCCACAGCTACAGCTCTTTGAAAATTTCTATCCTCAACAACAGCAGCAGCAACAGGCTGCCCAACAAGCGTTCAGTCTACAGCAAACTACTTCCATAGCACAGCCTCATGTGGCAGCTGCAGCACCTCAGCATCACATGATGGCACACCAATTTCAGCAAACAGAGAGGAACCAGGAACTATTCAAGGCTCTAACAGAGCAGAACCAACAGACTGTGCTACCTCAGACCCAAATTCCCTTTCCAAGAAGGTCACGGAGACTCTCCAAAGAAGGCGTCCTGCTGACATCTGCAGGAGAAGTGTTGGCTTCCAAGCAGGCAGAAGAACAACCTAGCAATTTATTTCTGCATCACTGGCAAACACATCAGCAAGAGGTCCCATTACAGCAGCCGCCTGAATCACTGGCCCACAACAAAAGTAGCTATTCACACCCCAAGAGAATGGAGCTGGGGCAGAATGATGTCCTAGTCAATAGTGAGCTGTGCCAGATGGAAGCAGATGGGCAAGCCACAGCCCAGAATGGTAGAGATGGGGAGAAACAGGCAGCAGCTGAAGAAAACACTCAGAAGACTAATGACTTTCAGGGTGTCAGAGGTGGTGTAATCCAGAGTACACGACGGAGACGCCGTGTTTCTCAAGAAGCCAATTTGCTAACTTTGGCCCAAAAAGCTGTTGAGCTGGCATCTCTTCAGAATGTAAAGGTAAGGTAGACATCCTAACCCATATAGCATGTTTTAGACTACAAAATAGGGCTGAAATGGAAGGGGTTTATGTACATTTGCAAGATAGGATGGCATCTTGATACAAGAAATGTTGTAGTACAGCAAGGGCAACTACCATAATTCATAGATGCGGGAGAATAGAGATCTCCTAGTGCAGTGAAACCATCGAAGGGCAGTTCTGTTTCCCTAATACTGAATGCTATTTTAGCTCAGGGATTCAGCATATGGAAGTGTTCAGCTTAGGCCTCAAGTTGATCAGGAATTTATAGACAATTATAAGCAGTTCCCTTGGTATCTTTTTACCAATTTAACATGTCCATTTAACGTGTCCTCTTATGTTAAAAGACTGCTGATTACATGCTATTTTTTGAGTTTCAGCGGTTGAAGTTTCTAAATTGTGCTATCTAAAAATCTTATAATGTAATTTACATGTTCAATATTTTCCAAATATTAAAAGCCTGAGGAAGCCTCACTTACGTGAAGAACCTACATGAGGCGGAACAAAGGTCTGTATGATGGCAATATCCTTTTTCTGAGAATGACCTGCAGCAAATGTTTAGAGATTGGTAACCTGAAGACAAAGTCCGCCTGTTAGACCTCCTGTAGGGCTTGATGGGGAAAAAATGCAATGTTGGCTGGTTAGGTAGTTCACTACTCTTATTCTTTTGGTGTCCCGTCAGTCTGAACTGTAGAGTATGTATTCCGTATGGCAAGATGGCAGGATCCAAAGTTAATTAGCCTAGGGGAGGCAAGCAGTGGGATTTTTGGATTTGGGTGGAAGGTTTTTGAGTGTTTTATTTTGAGGTTTCTTTCAGTTGTGGTTTGACTAATCTTTTGTTGAGCCTCTCATGAGAATAAAGATACACCTTTCTTTGGAAGCATTGTTGCCAGAGGCTGATGAACTATGGGTGTTAGGGCACGAGCTGATTTTATGTACAGTTTTCCCATTTGAGTTGCTGCCCAGTCAGACAACAAAGGGAACAGAATTTTATTTCCTCTCTTCTTCTTGTCACCGTGTTTTTCCTAGTCTGTCCGTGGCTGTTTTTTCCAATCCCTTCCTTAGAGGGATGTGCTGTTTGAGTGAAAACTGAACTAATAAACAATGAAGCAAATATCCATAGCCTACTCCATCTCTTGCACAGCAGGCAGCAGTGACTGTTGATGCTGACTCCAATCCTTTTTTGCTCGAACTCCAGTTGAACAAGCACATTAGATAGAAAACTAGTAGTTAGTAGTGTGAGCTATTTGCTCATGCTCTTCCAGCCATTGTATGGTTATATTGCAGCACGGCCTACCATTCACATTGCAGTCCGATCGCCAACACAGTGGCAAAAAAAAAAAAAGCTAATAAAGCATCTAGGAGAAGGCCCTGAGAGGTGAAGCAAGAAACCGGCCTTTTGAAGGCATGTTTGCTTGCAGCTTGATTCATAATGTAAAGACCAAACAGAGAAGTGTTTTGACAGATGCTCTTTTGTTCTTTGCAGTTATGCAAGCAGCTTGTTTGCTTCCACGATGGCACCAGCAGAGGAGCTCTTATGTTTAGATCTCTTCAGGCTTTCAGGATGAGGTTTTGAAAGATGTTAAAATTCTTACATGAGGTCTGCTGGTTTTTACATCTTTAAAGGAGTTGGGTATCATGTGAGGTGGAAAAAGAAAATGTGCTTACTGGAGGAGAGTGATCTGCTTCTGTTATCAGTGTCTTTCTGTTGTAAACACCCTAGAAGCCTTCTCTAGTATAGGTTATGTGAAGAGCATGTAAGAAGGCCATAGGGTTAAATTATTGGTGAAAGAAGGTACGTTCATAATTTGAACCAGTTGTTTGAACATTCCAGTGTAGGTGTGTGTACCTTATGCGAAAATAGTATTTTGGACTACAGCAGTATCTGTCTACATCTAGTGTCACAACTGATGCTTTGCACCAGAGCTGCCCATCATACTGTGCCTGCCTTTTTCAGGTGTTGCAACCTTATTACTGCTTACAGTAAGTAATTTGCTGCAGCAAATTCTAAACTCTTAGTTTTACAGTTTCATTTCTCATGTAACTGTTACATGCAAAAAGGCCATGTAATTTGTTTTCTTCAATACTGCAGAAAACTTTTCTTGGATCTGAAATGGTTATCTTGTGGGTGTCTGGAATCCGTTCATGGAAGGGGTTCAGAGGTTTTCGTTACCTGGCTTCTTTCCCCTGGCCCAGGGCAGGGCACGGCACCAGCTGCCACATATAAAAGAAAAAAAAAGTTTTATTTGTGGAATTGCCGTTCTGGGCTCACTTTCTTCATGGACAAGCTTCAGTTTGCAGAGAGAAGCTGCCTTTAGCGTTAGCAAGACGATGCAGGATGATGGCAGAAAGCACTGTACGGGCAGGTGTTTATAGAAGGCCGGTGTTGTTTCCTCTCTGATCACAGCAGTGACTGTGGAACAGTTCTTCCGGCTATTGCAATTGGGTTTTGTCTGTGAATTCAAAATTTTTTAGAAACTGCTTGAGGGTTAGCCAGGATCAATGCCAAAATGACTGATGGATTTCTGTGGATGTCCTGGAGGACTCTGGATCACTAGTTCATTCCTCAATGTTTATGCAAGAGTCTAAATGGAAGTGCAACAAGTTGCACTTGCTGGAACTATCCAGCAGCCCTCATGCCTTAAATTCTGCAACAGAGATGCTGAGCTAGCTGAAAATCCCCTAGCGGTCCTACAAAAGAAGGTCCTGCCTATTGTTCAATCACTCGTTTCTGCTTACCGCTGACAGCTGAGAAACTATTTAGGGATCTGAAACAAATAGCTTGAGTCCAAAATCAGTTGTGTCCCCTCTTAGTAAACCTGAGGTATGTGTGATCTTTATGAGCAGAAAAGCTCTGGTGTGCACTACAGCATTTTTAAGGATGTCTCAACTCTTTATATTAAGTTCCCAGTGGTGTCTTCTCTATCTCTACTACTGTTCAGGTCTCCTTCTTCCCCTGTTTTCTCAAAGATGTCATCTCTCCCATCATCAAGGAAGAGAATCCTTTGCTGGTTACATACTGGTCTTGAAAACAAAAGGAGCATGATTAATTGATCATACAGCCAAATAAATGTGACATCTTCTGTGTAACTAGCTGCCATAATTTCCTCCTTGTAGTCAGGAAATTAGTTCATGTCTCTCGACCTACAGAGATCTGTGTAGCACACAGGAAGTATCTGAGGTTTGTAGATTGGTCAGAATTTGGTGCTCCTTCACATATTCATATTGCCATTGCTGCTTGTTATTCTCTCAGGTACCCAGAAAGCATGCTAGAGTGCTTGCACTAGTAACAGGTACACTGGGAAGAAAAAAAAGTAATCTTATTGAAAACCAAGATTTTTCTTGGCAGCAGTCCAAAGAATGTAGTATGAATGCACCACTCTAAACAGTGGTGCAAAAGTATCTGCTGTGGAACTCACTGCCAGAAGACTCCAGAGCCATCCCAGGTGTTTCACTAGGCTTCACTAATAAGGTGATAACAGCATAAATCTCCCTGATGAATGGGGGCCCCAGTATAGCAGCATGAAGCCGTATGTGATCTGCTTCTTCAGGTATGGGTGGACCAGTGGAAGTAGGCATGTTTCCAGTAGATGACCTGTTCATATGTTTAAAAGGGCATCCTTGTTAGTCTCTCTCTCCTGAAGTGGTGAAGGGAGGCTACAAAAATTTGCAAGAGCCCCTTACTATCTAGAGGTACTGGGCCCTAGTGACATATCTGTCAGTAAGATGAATGCCCTTCAAAATTGTAACCTCATGTGAAAGTACACGTGCATATCGCCAGCCTCAGAGCTCATTAATTCCTCCTACCGTGCAATCTGGGGCAGCTGATGCCAATTGTGACTTCTCAGTTGTGTGTTTCTTCCATGTGTGGTGAGGGCAGATATCTCCAGCCTCTGAGAAGAAGCAGTCAGACTTCTAAACCACAGCATCACTTAGGGGATAAACCTTTCTGTGCACCCTTAGCCTTGCACTCATAAAAGGTCCTGGAAGGAGGCAGTCCTAAGTGTTCTTGATCTGATTGATTTTATTTGCTCAAGCTTGGCACCTAGCCTTTTCTGAAGGCTTAGTGTTTTAGAGTGGATCTGTTTGCTCTGAAAAGCAACAAAATTTACCAAGACTGTCATTCAGGGAGAGACCAGCGCACTAACTCCAGGTTCTGACTGATTCACCTTGTGACAATGCAGTTGCGCATCCCTCAATATAAATGTAGTATCAAAGTGGGATTTCAGTCTAGCTATCGTGTGTTGACTCTTCATGGGCCAGCTGGAGCATGTTCTTTTGCTCATCAGTGAAACTGGCTTTCCTGATCTACAACCACAGTGAAATGACTAGGGGTGGGTCTGAATCCTTATGACAGAACCTGCTTATGCTGTCTTTTAAATCAGAATTAGATATTCTTAATGGCACACAATAGATTCTTTTGAGGACCTCAGTAAACATCTGCAAAATTTTGGAAGTCCAGGTTGGAGGCCTCTTGTCATACCTGAGAGATAATGTGCCTTAGTTTCCACTTACGAAACACAGCTGTTCAGGTAGATTCCTCAGTAGATTGTGGCTCTGATGGAGAATGGGTTTGCATACCAAATCCTATCCAAAAGCTTCCAAACAGAGCTCTAAGTTAGAGAGAAATTCTGAAACACCAAAGGGAGCATCATCTACGGCTTGTAGATTCCAATTCATTAGAGCTCAAGGCAGCCTTTTACATCCCCGAAGAGAGGTGTTTTTGAAAGTTGTACTTTAACATCTGGTTTCTAAGTGAGCAGGCAACTGCTTTTGAAATGAGAGTGGAATGAACACGTGGATAGTCATTTGAAGGACTAGAAATCACTGATCTAACAGTACCTGAAGCCATTTGGTGTTACAGTATCTGATTTATTATGTAAGTACTACAGAACTTTTAAGGTATCTGTTTTTCTGCCCAGGAGCTGGATACCTCAGAAGAGGAGAAGAGTGTGCTGGTAGCAGCTCCAGGACCTACAGCTGCAAAAAGTGTTGTGGAATTTGCCAGTTCTTCACCAGCTCCCAAAAGAGCCCGGGAAGATAACAGCCTCGTGCCTCTCATCATTCCTGTGTCTGTGCCAGTGAGAAAAATTGACTTTCAGAGCCTTGGAAAGGAAAAGTCTGAGGATGGAAAGCTTCAGAGAGGCCAAACAAATGATCGAGCTCCTTGTGAACGCAAACCTTCTGTGATAGTCACTAGGAGGCGATCTAATCGTAATACTAACATGGAAACCTCTAATCAGGTATGAATAGACTAAGAAACCACAGATGAACCAAATATGTTAAATTTAAGTGTGTCATTTTCATCCATAAGCTTTTCTGTTAAAGTAGTTTGATCTCAAGGCTTGAACTTGTAATGGATGTAGTCCAGGAACTGTGGATTTTTTTCATCATAATATTGCTCTGTGTGTGGATATCACTGGCTTTTCATGACCTACAGCTAATGCTAGTACAGCCAAGCAGTGCCCCACTACTAAACTGAATAAAGCCAGATGATCAATAATAAATTGTCTGAGTAAAGAGTGCTTTCTCCATACCTATACAGATAACAATAAATAGTGAGTCGTGCACATATTTCTGTATATGAATAAAATCCAAAGTGAAGATTTATTCTCAGGAAATTGCAATCTCTTACAAATTTCTGAAGGTCAGTACTTGAGTGTTCCCCTTTGGTGTGGTTGAGTGGGTTTTAGGATTTGGGGTTGTTTTGTCTCTTATATTTAGACGTACAATAGAATATTCAGATACCAGAAAAATGGCAGGCGTTTAAGGAGGTTTCTCTGTGTTTAAATGCTTGACCATCTAAGACAATATTGTTATATTGTCTACTGTTCTCTTATTGCTATATGGAGTCACACCATACCAGGGTTCTGCTATACTTTTATGTCCTCTTTTAAAGCTACCATGAGGTCATTACCTTTCCAACCAAAAGTTGGACCATACATATGTGTAGTTCCTGTAAAATATAATTTCATAAGCACTCAGAGCTAGTGTTGCTGCTTGATAGTTCCTGCGTTCATTCCATTCCCCATGTTGAGAGACCCTCCAAGTGCCCTATCCAGATTTTGAGCCGCTGTGAAAGAATGTTGTCATCTCATTGAAGTTTTTCAAATGACCCAAGGCCTTAAAATAAAATTAAGTATGTAATTTTTTTCTGATAGCATGAAGATGCTGTTCCAAAGGATGAAGTAGAGGGCTTTGCCCGGAAACCAAAGCAGCGGCCAAGACCTGAGCCCCTCTTTATACCACCAAAAGCTGGCACCTTTATTGCACCACCTGTTTATTCTAACATTACTCCGTATCAGAGCCACTTACGGTCACCTGTTCGTCTGGCAGATCATCCTTCGGATAGGAACTTTGAGCTACCTCCTTACACTCCTCCGCCAATTCTTAGTCCAGTGAGAGAAGGATCTGGGCTGTATTTTAATGCTATCCTCTCTTCAAGTGGTCATTCTGTTCCACCTCCAATGACCCCTAAAAGCGCTCACAGAACTCTGCTTAGATCAAGTAAGTTCCACTTCATCCTTCCTTTCTTGGCTAATGTATGATTACGTGAAGTAATAGAAGGAAGACCATGACTTTAGGAGGTGTGGTTATGTAGAACTGGTACTTCTTGGTGATTGTCTGGGGAGTTGGATGGAGGAAATACAATGTTGCTTCCATCTGGACATGCATGTTAACGTGCATTCACAGGTAATCTGCAACACCCCCTACTGACGTTCTTAGGAATGGAAAAGTCAGTTCCTCTGTAATAAGCTGTTGTTCTCTGGAGCTGAGGGGAGGTAAATAGTTACTACTAAGATGTAGATGGTGACTGGAAGGCAGGTTCTTGGTTGTCTTAAACTCCTTTGGCATATAGGTACCTTTTTTGAAAGGTGGATAGCTCTGGTTAGATTTACACGCTGTGTGAAGAATATATCTAAACCTGAAGATGAGCTGTCTGAGCAGTCCATTCTCTTCCTTGCAGATAGTTCAGAAGTTACCCCTCCTGTTCTTACGGTAGTGGGGGAGGCCACTCCAGTCAGCATTGAACCGTAAGTACCCAGTAGGTTCTTAGCCTGGCAGTAAATGTGCTTCCTTTCTTCCTCCTAAACCTTCAAGCTGCTCCACGTACAGTCGAGGTATCTCTTAGAAGTATTAACACTATTCCTACTGGTGTCTCAAAATATAAATTGTCTGTACTAAAAATTACTCCATATGATAAATAATGTTTGTTTGGGCAGTTGCACCTTGTAATTGTGGTGATGTTAACTGCTTTCTGTTACTGCTCATCTGTCTCTGGGCTGAAATACTATTGGTTAGCTAAAGGTCTGTCCTGCTTCTTGGTATACGAACACTTCTTTGTATGCTGTAATTGTGTTTTAGAGTGGGGAAATAATGCTCCTTTAGAGGAAAGCCAAAATGTAGTATGGAAAAATGTAGTTATTTCTCACATGGACTGGTCAGATTGCAGGTTATCCATGTGGGCTATATTAGCTGCAGCACAACTCTGAACACAACTTTGTGTCCTCCTGGGCTAGCTCAGCACTGCAGCCAGTTGCATACAGCATGTATGAGCTAATAAGCCTCATTAGATTTTTTAGCTGGTTGTGTGCTGGGAAAGCTCAGACATGTGGACCAGCAGCACTAGGGAACACAGTCTGGAGATACAAGTTTAGGCTTGGTGCCAGTCCTGCTAAACCCGAGCAGAGTATCAAAAAAAAAAAAAAAAAAGGCAGAGTAGCAAATGTCTCTGCACAGCCCTTGCGAACCCTCTGGGGGTGTTATCAGCTCAAGTTCAGTGCTGCAGAACTATGGCAAGGTAGTTCCATGTCATTATCGTATCTAGGTTAATGAACTATTGCAATATCTGAACATGAAGGTGCACGTCATGGAAACCCACGTGGCATAAAGAGCTCTGCATTGCTGACTCTCTGCAGTCAGGAATCTCTGTTCTAACGCAGCAGCGTATCCCATAACATTGAGATATTTAACTCAAACCCTCCCCAAATAAATACCAGGCTTCTTTTACTCTTTCTTCCAAAATGGCTTACATCTTAAAAATTGTCAGGAGCATTTGCTGTTGATTTGTTTGGGTTTTTTCTTGCCCTTTTTCTCTTCTGCCTCCCTGTTTGAAGCTGAGGTTTCTGCACTTTTGGCAGCAGGCTGTCATGAGCAAATGTTACAATTGTGAATGAACCCAGATTATTGTCACCTTTGCAAATCCCTTCCAGACTGAGCCCATTCATGGAAATAAGCACATTTGTTGTTTAAATCTGTTTCGAAAATGGCTTGATTAATCTTTTTGTTCACAGTAATCCCGGAGAACCTCTTCTTGAACTGATCTTTTTGTTTCCCCCCAGGCCTTGATCTTTGACCTCTCTGTGGTGCAATTGTCTTTGGCTGTTGTGTCTGTCGGTTTAAACTGAAGAAGCTAATGACATAAAGTTAGCTGCAATTTTAATCGTGTGTGAAAATTTTCAAACTTGTTGCTGGAAATTTCAAATCATAGTGTCTTAGTAATGCGAGTTCATTTCCTGTTGCCAAAAGGAAGTTATGTGCGAGGAGTTGTCGTGCTATCTATCACCTTAAGTCTTACTGAACAGATGCTTATGCAGGTAGATAGCTTTAACGTTCAACCAAGATAAATTAACAAACTGGTGTCATTCTGTGTTGTCAGAGTAATCAGTTTGCTGCTCTAAAGCCGGTTCGTGCAGCACTGTTGTGGCCAGTTCTGTAAGACATCTTCTGTGAAGGAAATATAGCAGGAAAGCATTTTTTTTAAAGAAAAAAAAAAAGGTTTAATTTGATTTGTAGTCTGGACTCTGCCAGAAGTTAACTATAACTTATGATTACCTGATATTGCGTTCTTAATTGCTTGTGCTTTGCCAGACCTTCTGCCCAATGCTTTTCAGAAGGTCATTTCATTGCAGAGTCTTTTTGCTAGCTTAGCTTGGATATTTCTTTTTGTCTCTCTTCTGGACCTCTAAATTGCATGCATAGTTGCTATATTACTTAGAAAGTTGTCCTTGCACTTGTTTTACACTGAGTTTCTGTGCCTGCGTATTTTGCCATGAGTAAGAGATGTAGAGCAATGACAAAGGACATCCACGTTCTCATTGCATGCTCTGCTATTGCTGTAGACCTCCAGACCTCCCAGTATGGTAGAGTACTCATTCAGTGGTGGCTCTTACCTCCTTCTGTGCACAAAATTGTGTTTGCTAATGCAGAGTAGAATCTCTGTGGATGGTCACTTGACTTAAAGCAAGTGTAGCGCTCTGTGGATTACATGTTGTGAAAAATCTGTCTGCTAATTCAGAATCTAGAGGGATTCAATCTAGAGATTGCTGCTAAAAGAATGGCATTTCGTTTTGATACAGAATGAGCAATACAGTTTCATTGTTTTATATTTTTGGTTTCAGTTGTTAGAAATAGTTTCTAGAAGATACTAGCTTGTGTCAAGAACATAAAGGACTAAATTTTGACACTGATCCTGCTTTGAATGGACAGTTGGACCAGATAGTATAATTTAGGTTGAAAAGGACTTCTGGAGACTATGATTCTCTAGTGAAGACTGGCAAAACATTAACACAACAGGCTCACCTATCTTATGCATGAGGGGCAAGCTTGCCGTAAGAAAAGTCTCCATAGTGGCCTCTCAGAAAGTGATGATTATTGAAACCTAATAACTGTTCTTTGAGCACTTATTAAGGGTTTCTAATTTAAATAGCATTTCAACGATTGTTGATAAGAGAATGGAAGCTGATAATGGATATAAAACCTCTCACCTTTTGAGTCCACTTACTAATGTAACCTACAACACCTGAAAGCTGTTCATGCCATATGCAAGAGCCTGCTGCATTTCAGTTTCTTCATAATTAGTGCTTCTAGCAGAGATTGAGACTTTCTGGATATTGTAAAGGGGGCTGACTGTTACTTTTCACATTTTCTGCAGGCGAATAAATGTAGGAACTCGTTTTCAAGCAGAAATCCCATCACTCCAAGACAGATCTCTGGCAACAGGTGATGAACATAAAGCAGAGCTGGTCTGGCAGCCGTGGGGTGACCTGGAAACCAACAAAGTCACCCAAGAGAATGGTAAGAATGTGGGAGGCTGGTAAATAGGACTGAATTGTCACAGCTGTTGTAGGGGTAACCTCATATCTGCTGTAGGCAGAATTTAAAATCTCTCAGAGCTGCCAGTCAGGTGACATGTTTGAGTGGTCTTGAAAACAATCTTAGGAGTAAAACTTGTTTATGAGGATCTTGGGGGTGGGGGGAGAGGCTGATAGGATTGGATTTCTAAATTGAGATAAAATGGGACCATTTGTTACTGCTCACGCAAAAAGCATCCTTTTGCTCAGTGAAGCTTCCTTATCTTTGTTAACATTTGAACACCACATGCACGTAACTTCTGTATTCTCAAGGTATGTTCTAGACATAATAGTATTTTGGAAAAGTCAAGTTGTAAACAGAAGTCAGGATGAGGAAGTGGGAGTTGTGGCAGCTAGTAGCAGACTGGTGGAGCTTTATGCTGTTGGTGCACATGAATTGTGGCATGTGTAAATTCTGAAGGGAAGAAGAAGTGGGTAGGCTTGGGAGAAATCTTTCTGATGAGAGAGAGAAAAGGGTATTGTGTAATGAAAATTCACAATATAAGGGGGGAATTCGGGAAATCTCTGAGGTCAAGGGAGATGGGGAGACGTTACAGGAAGGAGGAGATTTGGAGGAAACTTCATGTGCTATATGCGGAGTAATGCTGCATGACCTTGTGGTCTGATTGAGTTTTTGTGTCCAAAAGTGACTAAGATAAATTTGCAAGAACATTCAACTTCTCCGAGAGTTTTACTTTCTGTTATGTCTAATTCTCCTTCAAAAGAGCTAATTAATGATGCAAATCCTGTAGGAAACTCCATTTTAATCTTCTTATCTGAATTTATTTGGTACCTCTGTGGAAATAGTGGAAAACCTGCTAGCTGCTGCCTGTTCAAGCATTTTTCCCGGGGCGGGAACCAACCAGGAGCTGGCGCTGCATTTCTTACATGAAGAAAAGGGAAGCATTCTGGTGAGTCTTCCTACCTTTTCCTTGCCCTCCTTCCTAGCCTGACCTTGATGTGGTCATTGACATTAATGAAGGCCAGGTAACGTGCCATTCTTGAGAGCTGGACCTTGCAAACTCCTTCCTATGCATCTGGCTCCCACTGTGTCCCTTGGATGACCCTGAAGTGGGTTCTGCCTGATGTACGATGATATGGTCACTTAGTATCTTGCATACTTCCAACTTCAACACATTTGGCTTTTTAACCAACAGACTGACAGTCTACCAGGGCGAGTGAGCTGAGACTGATAAATGAATCTTAAATGCTGTCTTCCTGGGTAGATGACCATTTTGGAAGGAAAAATAAGAGGCTGGGGCTGAAGCTGATCCAATGAAGTGCAGTGTCTCGATCCTTTTACTTTTGTTAGATCCATTTAACTTCTCTTTGCATGTCTATAAGATGGCTGTGCTGATAATTTTATATCAGTATTGTAAGCCATGATACACTTCCACAAATGCCCTTTGACACCACTGGGAGGTAATATCAAAGAGCAGAGCAGAGCATAAGGCACAGGGTTGTCATCTTTTTAAAGTGCTATGACTGATTTAACTTGGCATGAATCAGCCCTGTGGTCAGGAGTATCCCACACTTTTGCCTGGCTGCTTGTTTCCTGTCCCCTGTAGTGCACCAGCACTGACACTTGTTAGACTGTATTGACCTGCATTGGAGAAGAGAACAAATGAAACGTAATTTTTGTGTGTATGTGTTAAGATTCTGCTAGATAAGTTCCCAGAAGCAGCCCACCATTGTGAATGCTGTGACTGGCATTAGGGAGGAGCAGAGTCACCCCTGGCAGCAGGAGTTCACCGTGGAGGAAGTTTAAAAGGCTAATGGAAGCATGACTCTATTCTCTCCTTCTTGCACTTCCAGTTTAAATGTAAAGTAAAAAGCAGCTTGAGAGGGTTGTTCTTCTTTTTTTAGTTTGGTTTTTTTGTTGTTGTGTGGAATCTTTCAGTCACGTGAGTGTTCTTATTTTATTTTAAAATACTGCTTAATTAAATGAGATAAGATCACAACGACTTGGGTGCTTAAGGCAGACATTTAGGGCAGCAGTTTTGGATGTAACTTAGACCTTCAGTAAATGAGAGGAAAGAGATGCATGGTCTCTCTCTATGGAATTATCTCTCTCCCAGTAGCGTGGTGGTTGCATTGGAAAGTGTCAATTCACAGAGATGTGAAGAGATGCTGAGATCTTACCACTTGCCTGTGGTACCCAAGACTCAGTGTATAGTCAAGAGTGTGATTTTCAAAGTTGTTCCAAATGTTAAGCTGTTCCAAATGTTAATGCTGTGGTTCTTTTCAGTTAGCTTGCCAGAAAGGAGAGGATTAACAATTGCCTGATCTTTTTTTTTAAATACCTCAAACATTAATTTAATTATTTTATTTTTGTTTATCTTAGGGAGCTTTGACCAAACTGCTATTGAAGAGGCCAGTACGATCGCCCACCCACCCTTTGGCAGATTATCACTACACAGGTTTGTTAACCAGAGTAACTCATAAAAGAATTCTTGTATCCTTTTCTACTCTTTTAGGGAACTCTGTAATATTACAATAAGACTAAAAGACCACTCTTTTCTCTGGCAAGCCATCATTTCACTTAACAGTTATTTTGCCTGTGCAAGTTATGACAGTTGTAATGTGAGAAACACTGCATCTTTCAGAACATGTGCATATGTGTGTTCTGATTTCCTTTATGGGGAATAGGGAATGTGATGCCACACAGAATGCAGAAAGACAGCTAATAAGTACAAGAAAGGCTGTGGTAACCTCAGAGTTACTAATAACTACATTATTATATTATAATAATATAATATATTATTATATATAATGATTGCTGATGCCTGTCAACATTTCAGCAAAATTTAAATGCCATAAACTGCCTTTGCAGTCCTGTACCTAATTAGAAAATAGTCAGCCACGTGACACTAACTTGAGTGATCTAGGGTGACCCTAGCCACCTGAAAGACCCGAGGTAAGGTGGTGGAGAGACATCTGATAGCTGGCACCACAAAGCATAAAAATTACATTTCTTCATTATTACTCACTCCTACTAGAATTGTTGGGAAATACTACTTGAGTAATATCTATGAGGCAGGAGGAGATTCCAAAATGTGTTAATTATTAGAGGCAAGGGTGTGAGGACAGTAGGAATGTCTGAGCTGTAATAAGTCTTTAAATACAGTGTATTACTGCTGAAAGAGAAGATCCTGTTCTCCTGTCCCACCATTTCTGTTGTATAAACTCTAATGACTGGGCCACCACAAAGTGTGTTTATGCACCTTGCTGTTTTGTTGGAAAACATGTTAGTTCATCTAATTGACTGCAACTGAACTAAGTTATCCTGGGGTGATGACTGCGACATCTGCCGCAAAGTGATGAGGGGAGGGCTGAACTGGAGCGGAAGGGGCGGGCTCAACAGCAGTCTGCAGTTTTGCTGGATTAGGTGTGATGGGAGACTGCACTGTTGCATGTGTGTATTGGTCTTATTTAAAGTGAACATGAAGAAATAGTATGTAGAAGAGGAAACATTTGCAATTACAAGAGCTTCCATTACCACTTTTTTCTACAGGATCAGACAAGTGGAAAGTTGCTGAAAAAAAACTTTTCAACAAAGGCATTGCAATCTACAAGAAAGACTTTTTCTTGGTCCAAAAACTTGTAAGTTACTTTTTTTAATGACAGAAATGATACATTCTTACACATTTGAGCATTTAACACAGGGAGTTCAGTCTCGATTTTTCTGAAACCTCAGTATTAAGCATTAAGTCCTGCACTCAAAAGATTTCAGAGAAATTTTATCAAGCACAGCATAAAATCTCACTCAAAAGCTAGAACAATAGTTAGTTTTGCTGTTGTTGTTTACTTAACCCTTGTACTTACTGCGTTACTTCCATTAGTCCTTTATTTCCACACTGCAGTATATCACTCCTACAGGGTGTATTTATGGAGCACTGGTAATGTTCTTCCAGTACAGCTTGAACGGCTGCTTACAAAGCTAAATAGAAACTTCCTACTAATGAAAACGACCAAAGAAGGATATGTGAACCATGTGTCCTTTAGGATCTCTCTTTCTAGTTTTCCATGACAATGATAGTAAAAGATGGTAATTCCCATCTATTTTCATGAGGTATGACACTTCAGAGGGGAGAAACCACTGAAGGAGTTTGAGTCTGAAATCTTTTGAGTACAACACCAGGAGCTGCATATGTATTTAATGAATAAATTCCCAAAAGGCATTTAAGTTGCAAAAGCCCAGAAGCTAAGAAAATATTTCAAAACTTCCAGAAAAATCACTGATACAGAATATGCAGAGTCACAGGTCTGTACTGATAATTGTCTTCTACCATCTGTGTATGAAATGCATGTGGCCAAAATGGGAAAGGGCTGCAAACCTTCCTTTCCATTTTTGGATCGGTATTCTGGTCTGGTCTTCTCTTGAAGTGCTGCTGGAAAATAAAGCTCCCCCGTAAAACTGAAAGGCTGCTCTCAAGCCTGACAGCTCAATTGTAACGTTTTGGAGGCTAAGCGGTACGTTAAGCCAAGTGCCAGGTTCTGTCATCTTTACATTGACCAGCTTTTCTTTGGAAAGTCGGTGCTGTAACAGTCACTGTGGTCAGTAGCAGTGATGGCAGGGGATGGGCTGTGGGTTGGGGCACAGAGGTGAGCATGACATAGAAAAGGCAACTGTAATGGCAATTGTGGTGGAATGGAGACTACTGAGGAAAGAAAAATATGAAGTGTATTTATTGCACCTCTAGTAATTATTTGTAAACCTACTTAAAATCATGTAATCCATTGGACTTTTATGCCTTTTAAATACCAGATAAAAACCAAAACAGTGGCTCAGTGTGTGGAATTCTACTACACATACAAGAAGCAGGTGAAAATTGGTCGGAATGGGACCTTAATCTTTGGGGACATTGATGTTGCTAATGAGAAATCTATGAAAGATGAAGCTGAAGTTGACATCAAGGTAATATCTTAAATTTGTCTCACCTCCTTTGGGCTGTGGCGTGAAGTCTGATTTTGTGTGTTGTCTCATTTGATGGCAAAATCAAAAGCAGAAATAATCTGGCCAGTGTGGACGAGTCCAGACTCACAAACTTGTGTCCTGTGTCACATAATGACATTTACTTACAGACACCAAAATTAACAGTTCCTTTATCTTCTGGTGAAGAGCTCCCATAGGTTTGCACGTGTTCTTCCTCCCAGAAGGGACATTTACAGTGAAGAACAGGAATATGGGGAGGAGGACGAGGAGGAGGAGGAGGAAGAAGAGGAGGAAGAAGAGGAGGAAGAGGAAGGCTTGGATAACAGAAAGAAGAGCACAGTTTCCCTCAAAGATGAACAAACACTACAAGATGGTGTAATAGTAAGTGCTGCATTGGGCATGGTGTGCTTTCTACGCCACCTTCACTCTGGGACTAGTTTAGAAAATACCAGGGGGACAGTTCCAGATGTAAGAATTTTCCACCTCTAACTTCCCAGAGGAAGAGGCTGGGCTGAGGTAGCTTGGAGTATTACTAGCAACCCAATTCTGTGTTGTGGTGGGAGAAAGGGGATGAGCGAGGGGAGGGGGAAAAAAAACGCAATATAATTCTTTGTGGTTGGTGCACACATGGGACCATGATGTGAAATGTCCTGAAAGACTTTCTCATTAAATAAAACCTTGATCTGGAATAAATGAAGCAGGGAAGCTCAGCCATTGATTTCCTTCAGTGGTGGGTGTAAGTTTCAGTTTGCCTTGACTGCTCCCCTCTCTCCAAAGGCCAGTGATGCCAATACGAGGAGTCAAGAGGCAACTGTCACAGGCAGAACTGGAAGGAAGCCAAGGGAGACAACAGTCAAGCTTCGAAAGCCTATTACTGCTCCAGTGCAGAGGAGGAGGCGGAAACAAAAGATAAAATCAGAAGCTACCAGCAAAACTCAGAACACAGAAAACACATTTCCATGTAAAAAATGTGGCAGGTAAGAGCAACTCCGCTTCCAGCAAATAGTCACAGAATTGCAGTAGGGCATCTCCTGCGGGAGCCTGTTCTCAAATGAGCTTTCAGTCTATTTAGGCCAGAGACACTGGCAATAATTTTAACGTCTTATTACCCCACTAATACTCAGAGATAAGGGATTTTAGATACAGCTACTTGGATATTTACCTGTTGTTGACTTTTTTTCCCTCTAATGGAATGAGACACCACCTGCATTTCAACTGTGTGCAGTATCTGGTGTTAAGCTGCACTTTCAAACAGCTGCTGTATTTTCCCCTCTATGATGCCTACATCTTTTTAATGAGTCATTTCTACATATTTGCTAGATCACATATTAAGACTTACCTATGAACAGTGGTGTAGAAATACCAGACACTACCATTGTTATAGCAGCAGATATTAGGCCAGTGGGTACACAGTTCACCTGGCTAAACTTGCACCATCTTTTGTGTCTGTAAAATGTACTTGTCTTCCCTCATGCAGTTCCAGTAGTTTTGCTAGGTTTGTTGCCAACAGATTCATAAATGTCAAGAAAATTCAGTTTGCTACATAAATTACTCTTAAAGCAATAGAGAGTCTTGTAATAGTAGTGGTTATTCCTTTATTTAAAAAAGGCACCAAGCTGGGGGACGGCAAGAAAATGCATCTCATCTAGTTACATCACCCGGGCCGTTGTCAATCCCTGCTATGGCAGGGGCTCAGCTGGCCCTGCCAAGGTACCCTGTCCCCTTGCCTTCAGGGAGCACGTGGCATTGGCAAGGGCAATGCTGTGAACAGTCAGGCAGTTAGGATTTGGTCCTGGCCGCTGGCAAAGGAGAAGCAGGCGAGGATTCTTAATGGTGTCTAAGCTTTTATTGTGGCATTTTGTGCAAAATCCAAATAATTAGTGTTGAAAGATGGAGGGATAGATCACAAAAGTATAAAGTCAGGAGGAAAAAGCTCAAGCGTTTCTAGCTGTGTGGACAAGGCTCAGAAATGGCATTTGGTTGTTATTCTCCTCCACGTTTACTGTATTCTTGCAACATAGCAGGAATGCCTAAAAGTCAGGGCCCTGTTGTGGTAAGTAGCATGTGCCCGTTTCAGATACCAGTGCTGCCCCTCTGAACGCAGAAAATTTAAAGGCTGAATGAGAGATAAGAGGAAGTGGCCATGTTAAGAAATAAAGCGAGTGGTTTGAGGGTGCTCGGGATCTCCTGCTGGCAGCCCACCTAGTGCTGGCGCACACCAAGTCAGAAGTGGTGTTTGCTGCAGGTGCTCTGTTGCAATGCCAGCGTGAGTTCCTGTGCTGAAGCTCACGAACTTGAGGCTGGAGCAGCAGAAGCTCTTCTGGAGAATTAATGAAGGAGGCTGTAGGAGAGACCAGTGCTAATGTACGTGTATGCTTCCTCAGGGTGTTCTACAAGGTGAAGAGCCGCAGTGCTCACATGAAAAGCCACGCAGAGCAGGAAAAGAAGGCAGCTGCTCTGAAGCAGCAAGAGAAAGAGGCGGCAGCGGCGGCAGCAGCAGCAGCAGCCCATAGCCAGGCCCAGCGGGAAGAGAGCAGCGAGAGTGGGAGCAGCAGCAGTGGAAGCAGCATTGCAAGCTCGGATGAAGATGGGGAAATATAGCAGCAAACCAGAAGTGAAGGGAGTAGCGAGGCTGGACCCAACCTCCCTCTTGGCAGTCTCGCTTTTTTTGCTTGCACTTTTTTGACCTGAACCATCAGGTCTCAGTTTCAGTGCTGCCATTTCCTCATGCCACATGTTCCAGTTCACCTTGCCAGTACTGACCAAGCCGGAATGGTGGATGAAAAGATCTGTTTCAACTTGGCTTTTTTTTTTTTAATAAGATTTCTATTCTATTTATAACTATACCTGAGGTACATAATAGAACAATGTTACCTGCAGTGGAAGTAAGTTCTCTCTCAGGTCAGTCAGACCCTTCTTTTTGTGCTTGTCAGGAATCATGTTAACAGGACTCTTGGGTGTAAAGGTTTCCAGACCAGAGCAAGAAAATGATGATCTGCTCTGAGTCGAGTGTATCCGGTTACTGTGACACTGGCAATTTCTCGATGTTTCCTTTCTCAGCAAGTTCTCTTTCCTGTTACGCTTTCCTGCCTTTCTTTCTGACCATTTATTCAGGCAGCCAACAGGTTTTGTGGAAAGATGGTGTGCACTTTTGGCTTCTGCTTCATAGAAAGGAGAAGTGGGATGAGCAAGCCACTCTTCTTCTTTTGAGAGGAAGTTTTATTTTTCATCAGGAAGCCTGAGGTGGTTTCTTCTATGCCATTAAGAATGCAGCAATGGATATAAAAATATCCTTTGGGATTAGAGTAGCTACAGCCATGCGGGTTGTCTCATCTTGGAAAACAAAATAGCCTGCCTTTGATTAATGAAAAGTCGCCTGGGCTTCAGAAGTGCAATTTGAAATGAAAACTGCTGGTTTTGACATTGCATAAATGGGAGCAAGTTTGTTTAGTGAAAATGAACCAAGAGCTTCTCGTGTGTGGAATGTGTGCGCCTCAGAGATGGGAGAAATGGACTCTCATCTCCAGCAGTGATCCCTCTGTGAATGGCTTTTACTCTCAACACATCTATTTCTTTCTTGTGGCAGCTCTCATTTATTCCTTGAAGTTGCCACTTTCAAGAGCTTGTATGGTGGGGCTCTAGTTTCCCTAGTAATTCTGGTCAGACAGTATGTATATGCAGGAGAAGCTTGTTGCTTACTTCCACACCAGTGGCTGGACAGCACTGCTTGCTGGGTTGTCTTTGCTGAAAGGCTGACTCTTCAGAACTTCCGATAGTTCCTTCAGAACTGACGCATGCTAATAGCCCAAAAAAGTGTGGCCACCAAAAGCCTATTGGTGAAAGAGTTAAGAAGTGGTCCAGGTGACAGAGATGTTAGATTTGCACAGGATTGTTCTGTACGTCTTTATAGCCCACATTTATCATTATTTCATAAAGATGCAAAGAATTGGATCACTTCCTTGTGCTTCACACAGTCAGTCCCAGCCCGTACCGTGGCTGCCAGCACCCTCCCTCCAGCCAGTGCTTAGAAGCGGCGCTGATCCCCCAGCTTACTGGGTGCCGGCACCTTGTCGGATCTTGTCAACACTGCCACAGTGGTGCAGTACCAAAGGCTCTGATCACTCCGGCTTTCCCAAGCAGGGATCCAAGGGGAGGTTGCTGTAATATGTGAACTAGTGTTTCTGGCTGGCTGATTTTTTTTAAAATCTTGACCCTTCAAGCTGCTAGATAGAGCCACTTTCTATAGTCAACTTGGAGTTTAACTCCAGCATGCCATCTGGCAATCTGTTCCTGCCCTGTAGTTTTATGCAACCATAACCACTTCACACTCTTAAGTCAGGGAGACTGTGTGTTGTACCATGGTTGCTTTGACACATACATGCCTTTGGACAGAACATTCTTCTTAATGGCAGAAACCGTTACTACTCTTACAAAACAAGGAGGAGGATCATTAAGTACTGCACTATTTTCAGTGTCAACACTTTTGCCTTTAAGTGTTCAATTTTCTACCAAGGTTGTATTTTTCATTCCTAAAGAAGTAGGGTTCCTTTCAGCATTTGGATGACTGTTCCATGTCCCTGCATGCACGGATCTTGTTGACTGTGGAAGCAGATGGCATGTCATGAACTGTTAAAATAATTCAGAGACGGCAAAGAACTAAAAACTAATAATCTTTAAAAAGAAGCTTAAGCAAATCAATCTTCCTATTAAGAGTTTCAATGTTGATTGTTATCTTTTTCCTTTTGTGAACTGGAGAAAACACCTACCATTATCACAGGGCCCTTAGAGAGAACAGAAGCTGTAGCACACTGTGCCAGGACGGACAGCAGGTGAAGCAGCTGGACCACTTGTAGTACTGGGATGACTTGCAGTAAAAAGCAACGATGCAATTAAACTCCACCTTCTGAACTATGTTTCTGGGAAGCTGCCAATAAGTTTCCAGATCTTGAGAACTGCAGGACAGCAGTTCAGAAACAAGCAGGGCTTGTGAGTGTATCTAAAATGGATCCAAAGCAATGTAGGTACTGTTACATTGATGCAGTGAACGTATTTGCGTGGAGTACCAGTATCACAGCAGCAGAATGGTGCACAGTTACTTAACAGAGACTGGGACAGCCTGTAGACACGTAACAAAGAAATGGAGATGGAGGTGGAACTGCCACACGATGAGAAACATGGCAAAAATGCAGGTTTTTTTTTTGTTTTAGATTGGAGAGATCATCTGATTAAACTTGAGAACTAAAACAAGGTTAAGCAAACTGTCTTAGGAAAATACTTGTACTGTCCCTGCTAAAACAGTGCAAAATCAATCAGCAGGTAATCGCCTGGGGAAAAACAGAGACCGTTCATCTTGGGACAAAGTAAAGCTCGCTCTAGCTCCAGGTCTTGTTTCTGACAGTGATCAGGAGCAGATGCTTAGGGAAAAGCGAGGGACAGTATGGGCTAGTGGCTATAGTTCTACCTAGAAAATAGGATGCTGAACTAGAAGAACTTAGATGTGTTCTCCAGTAAGGCCTATCTGCAGAGAAGTTTGTGCTGAAATGTGCTGTTCCCCTTAAGGGCAGAAAATCAGGACATTGTGCTTTTCCTCTTCTGCTCTGTGTATCACCTCCATCCACCTGTTAAAAGCACCCTGGTGCTGTTAGTGTCTGGAAGTACACTTGGGTGGTAATGAGCATACGTTTAGTCAGGGCCCGAGAGAGTTTTCAGGCTTGAAGTAGTTTTAGATGCGGCATAGCAAATCATGGTGAGAAATAACTGATGAGATGAGATGAAGTACAAAGATTTAGGGAGCAAATCAAGAGATTGCTTTAAGTACCAATTTAATTTTCTTTCAGATATGATGCTTGAACGCAGGCATTTTTGTAGTCTTCCGAAGACCAGATCTTTCACTGATTCTCCCTATTTTAGGAAACTGATAAAATTTTTCCTCTCGGCAAGGATAAGCTACTGAGGTGCTGATAAGAAAAAATCAGAGATTTTCTTTAATTGCACAGAAATGGTATGTATATTATACACCAACTCCAGTACTGGTGGTTTCTCTCCCACCTTGCTGCAGTAGAAGAGAACAGGAAGACATGATACAGTGAAGTCTGTCCCTGGAAGAAAATCAGAAAAGGGCTTTTTATGAGGATAACCTGTGGGTTAGCATGGCTGACCAAAACCAGGAAAACGTTCCAAGTTAGTGGCATCAAATGGAAATGTTTCTGAGCACGTTTTCATCTTGCTAGTAGCCACAGGAAGACCTCTCTTCTGTCATGGTAGTAAGTAAAAAATGCTCCTCTGAGTGTCTTGTTTTAAAAAAAACCCAAAAAACAACGTATAACAACAACCACCCCCCCACCCCCACCCCAAAAAAAAAAAACAACAAACCTAAAAACCCAAAACCCCAAACCTGCTGCCCACTTGCACAGTCGGAGTTTGGAACTGATCCTACATCTGAATTAGATAGTGCCTCTAGAAAAAGTTGGCAGAGAATTGTTTTTTAAAAACAAACCAGTCAACCCCAAATTGCTGTGGACAAAGCATTTGAACTGAGTTTGCCTAATCTGGAATGAATTCTGTTACTTTTCTTAGCAGTGAAAAAAATTGCTTGAATGGCTCTTTAGTGCAGCACAGTGTTAATTTAAGGCTGTGTTCCAATTATGTTTAAAAAAAAAAATCTTGTCTATATCCTGTTGATTTTTCTGTTTGTAAAACCCCGTGCTCACTTGCTCATTATTTTCCATCCAGCCTATTTACTGATCTCCGTGTAGTATAACAGTTTGCTGTTAATTCAGAGGGAAGGCAGTGTGTGCGCTCAGTCACTGAGTTTGAACGAGACGTCTCTTTACTTTAGCTGTCTTTTCTATGGGAACAAATACAAGATCCATAGACTGCCGTTCTGTAAATGTGTACTAATAGATCTGCCCTTTGGCAGTGCGAGATCAGGCTTCAGCTGGTCAGACACCCAGCAGTCAGGTGGCTGTACCTCAAAACCGTCACCTCTGAGTCGTGGTGCCAGCACTGGGTGCTGCACCGACAGATCGTGTTTCGCCCTGATCACTCTGCCTGTGTTGTCTGCCCTTTACAGACAGGGTCAGTCTTTTGGGTTTGTTTTGTAAGCCTGTGTGTGTCTATAATTACTAGATAGATGCATGCACTTGTGATGCATATCTGATAGAGCTACCGGTGTCTTGCAGTCTAGCTGCAAGAACAACTACTCTGCATTTTAATTTATTTGATGTTTTTCCATTTACTGATACAGGTGACAGTATCTGAGAGAACTCAGCTCTGTAAGTTGAAGGCCTACAGCATTTCAGTCGGCTGTGCAGGACCTTGGCATTTTGCTAGCTAGGACCAGACTGGAATACAGCTGTTCAAAGGCAGGGCAAAGATAGAAATTCTAAATCTTAAAGGTAACTCATATATTAATCCCATACTAGATATGTAACGTGAACTCCAAATTAGCTAAAAATACCCTATTATTTATCAAACTGAGGCTTTTGGTATTTTTTATCATTGCCACAAGCTTAGATTAAAATCAACCCTCAAAACCCCTGTTTCTGAAACCACAGAGTGAGCTTTCTCACTCTCAGGAATTACACACCTCTTAATTCTCTTTCAGGCAGCAGACTAGAAAGTTCCTAGATGTACACATCCTATTGGAAAGCAGATGGGAGTTGGGAGGACTGTAGCCATAGGAGTCTTGTCTGCTTTCGCGGAATGGCACTTTTAGTCCCATGGTTACCTCTGCCAGAAAGCTTACTGTCAACCTCCTTTCCCCACACAGACTGTCTCCCTGGCTTATCTTCTGAAGTATGTCTGAAAGTTTATAAAGCTTTAAACAGACAGAGAAGCAGTGTCTGCAAGTCATGTTTGGTTTTTGTGGGGGTGAGTTTCTGTGTGTCACTTGGGTTCAGCTGCTTTACTCACCTTCGGTCTCTCCTGTGTCAAACGTTAGGAAGACACAAACTTTGCATCCCCAGCTGTCTAAGGATTTTTCTTTCCAAGGCTAGGATTCCACTGACAGCTGAGCCTGAAAAAAACCCTTAACTTTTCCAGATTAGAAGACAACATATATTTTTATAGAAATGTAATTGTATATTTTAAAAAAGTTTCCTGCAGCTTCTCCATGTTTTCCCCCTTGTAGTTCAGATTTGATATAAAGGTTTTTGTGCCCATTCTTTTTATGTTCTGTTTTTAAATTTGTAGTCAGAGCTTTGGTGTACTGTACAGGAGCAGTCGGCCTTTGTAATTACTGTATAAATGCTTTATAATAAAGTATATTATTTTAATAAGTGAGCAGACACTTCCTTCTGTGTGTTTGCTGCCTAGGGCACCTTTTAAAAGACTGTTACGTGTTTAAAATGTACATATATAAATATATTTACCTGTTGCTGTACAGTTGTGATAGACTGGACTGAATTTATTTTTTGTGTGCTTTTTTATAAAATATTAATACACTAAAGGAAATCTTGCTGATGTGATTGTAATGTACTATGTAACTTATTTACTTAATATCCTCTATACATGTAAAAAACCTTTTATTAAATGAGGTTTAAAAAAGAGTTTCGTAGCTGAGTTTTTTTCATGGTTTTTTGATGGTATGAGGGAGCTGGGGGGGGTTGACATGATAGTGACTATGATGCATTCATGCAAAGAAAGTGGTTATCCATCCTTCTAGCCAGTCTGATCTCTCATCACCCCACCTCTGTGTTTTCCATAGCAATCCTTGAGGCTGCTTCTCAATGTAAACTTGTCCTGGTTTAAGTCAGAGCAGAACTCCTTCTGTTCAGTGATTTTACTTTCCAGCTCAGTCTCTTCTAACTGCACCTCCTGAAGTTAACGGTGTATTTCTGCAGACAGTGTCTGCCTCTAGCAGTGACAGCGCTTGGTGTTTCCAGTTCCTGCCAGGGACTGGTGTGCAGAAAGGCTCTGGCTGACACTTGCTCCTGTGCAGACCAAGGTCACTGCTAAATCCTGTGTGCCACGGTGGGGTGCAGTGAGTGAGAGGCTGCACCTGCGGGGAGCAGCGGACAGGACCGGTGACCCCGAACTGACCAACAAGGTGTTCCATCCCATAGACGGCATATTTGGTGTAAAGCTGAGGGGTCACAAGGGTCAACTCTCTTTCTTTCTTCTTCAATGGCTGGTGTCTGAGGAGGACTCTTGTGTTCTACCTTTGACCCCAATCCGTGCATTCCTGAATCCAGTTCCAGAATCCAGCTCCTGAATCTGGTTCCCATCTGCTGCTGAGTCCAGTCTGGGCCCTGCCCAGCACCTGCCCACAGCATCAGTGGTGACAGTGACGTGTTTGCCATCAGTGGGGTCGGGTTCAGTCTTGGTTTTGTATTTATTTGTATATACTCCATTTTATTGTTATTATTTTCATTAAAGCAGTTTTAGTTTTCTTGTCCAGTCCGGAAGTCTCTCTCCTTATTCCCTTTCTCTTCCCCTTTGGGGGGGGAGAGGAGTTAACAGAGAGCAGCTGCCATTTGTCTAGTGGCCAGCCCAGCCCAAACCTGTGACAAAACCTTTCCCTGAAGACACTGGCCTGCTGTGTCTTATATCCAAGAAAATAACCGGCAGCTGCAGCTCTAGTTTCTTTACAGATGTGTTGATGATGTGTGTCCCATTCCAAAAGTCAAGGACCTTCCTGGAATGCCATTAATAACCTTGACAGTGTGTTAGAAATCCATGGGAAATCGTTCTAGGTCTGCTGTGCTGTACATAGGGTCAGCTGGATTCTGACACTACCTGAAACGACTGCAAAGACTGGGGCGAGAGCAAAGGCAGCGTGTAGTAACTTAGTATGTGAGGGGCCTGTATCAAATCTGAATTCCTGGATGGCTGCGGCTGGGACAGGAGGTAGAAACTAAAGTAAAACTAGAGCTGCTGGGAAAAGAGTTAACAGTTCCTGCTGCTTAGTAGTTGAATCTGCTGGTTGTAAAAACAGCTACTCCAGTTGTAAATCATATTGCATCGTATTTTTCAATGACAGCGTTTAAAAGTTTTAGTAAATACTGTCTTAATGGCTTATCTGTTACCTGAATCTAAGGGGTTTTTTTAACCTCTTTTGTTATACAGCGCTAATCTCGTTTCCTCTGGCACTAGCTGGATCTCTTGCTGTGGATCTTAAATACTAATATGCTTCCATCCATCCTCAGAACGAAGGCTCCTTCTGGTTTGGTAGGTAAGTGGTTTGAGTTAACTGGGCTACACCGGTGTTTCTCACACCTACCAGCATGCAATATTTAAAAGCTGCACATTTCACTACAGATGGTAGAGACATGTATCAGTGTCTGACTGGCCGCCTGCTAGG
Source organism: Bucorvus abyssinicus (assembly GCA_009769605.1). Taxonomy (NCBI): domain Eukaryota; kingdom Metazoa; phylum Chordata; class Aves; order Bucerotiformes; family Bucorvidae; genus Bucorvus; species Bucorvus abyssinicus. Next base: position 16,649,998 of record CM020042.1, on the reverse strand, counting down.
TTTCCGTTACAATCTCTGGCAGCTGACAAATTTTCATTTCAATAACCTTGGCACAGCTGGCAGGAGAAAGACTCAGCCCAGGTCATTAAAATGCTCTTTTTTTGCAGCTCTGTATAGAAGCCCTTGCTTTCATTTACTCCTGTGGATGTGGCTATTGATCTGCAGAAGTGTCTGGAGAAGTAAGTGGTATTTTGCTTGGTGGCCAAAAGAGACGGGGAACACCAAAGCCTTCACTTCAGATAGCAAACCAAGACTTTGTGTAAGGTTTTAAATAATGTATTTATTTGCCTCCCTGACAAAGCCACTGGCGAAAGTGCTAAAGGTTGACTTCTTTGTACTAAAACTGTGAAGCCATGCAAACAAACTTCAGATGATCAAAAAAGTTAAAAGTTTTGGGCATTCTGGTTTTCATCTTTTTTTAAGTTGGTGGATCCAAGCCCAACCTTCTGCAAGTTATTTCAACTACTCAAAGAGACCTTATAAAGCACTGTAGTGGTTAGTAAGCTTTGAGTTCGTGGTACTGTGAGGAACCCTGCAGTAATTCCCTATAATGGTTTTTAAACTGCACCGTCACTGCAGGATGGTATTCCTGAAACTGTCGAGGCTGACTGGTGTGGGCTATGGGGTGGAAAGCTGCTTCTTTACATCTGAGCTTTGAAATTACCTTTCCTTGACACTGTCTGTTGAAGGCTGAAGTTTCTATTACAGAAGTTTATAAATCAGTTAACCTTCTCGTGTGGGTTTAACTTCAAAGAAGTGAATTAGTAATTTTGTACTGAAGAAAGACTAGCCATTTATTTAACTTATTTGGATTTTTTTTTCCCCATATAGCAGTGGTAGATTCTTCTCTCAGGACTTAAGAACAAAGTCTGACAATCAATGTCTTAAAAGATCGAAAAATATTTATGTATCAGATGACAACAATCACAATATAACAGCATTTTTAAAGCTTAAGTTATTTTCTATTCTAAAATATAGAGGCAATAAGGAATGGCATTTATATACTATAAATACATTGCTCCCTGAGCAGCTAGGAAAGTTTAATGAGAAAGAAATTTAATTTCTGAACCCTGTCCACAAGCTTGAACTATTCCATTACACAACAGCCAAAGATGTTTGTATAAAATAACGTTATATTATTTTAGAATAAGTTTCACAGAATAACATTTATAAACATAAGTTTAAATAACTTAAACACAGCAAATTCAACAGCTTGGTCATGCTACAAAATTACTGTATAGAAAAGATAGCCAAAGGGGATGTTAAAAGTGCTCTCTTGCTTGAAGATCTTTCTAGACATGTCTACTTCTAGTGTAACCTGAGTCATCTGCTGGTTCTCAGGTCTCTTCTCTCATTTTTCCAGCAGTTCTCACTATAATCACTGCATACATCAGCTCTTTGAACAGAGGTCAGTGTGCTAACAAGCGAGTAAAAAAACCTAGCTCTTTCCTATCACTAATTTCATTTTAGGGTATTTCTCTAAGGAATAAAGTGGATGCTAATCCTCCATAACTTCACTGGGAAAAGCAGAATTCCACATGGCTTGCAATTTTTACATGGATGCTCTTTTCATCCATGAATAGTAATGTGCTTACTACTTTATTGGTGTGGCGTGACAGGGAAGAGCACAGAGTAAGCCCGAAGGACAAGCCTGTCACCGCTGAACGCAGGTGCTCCCTAGGGGCGTGCAGGCTGGGCTTCCCTGTTAGCTTGTACCTGACATGGGGGAGCACCATCAGCATGCAAATTGGCTGCTTTAATCCTGCCACCTATGTATGTCTTCCACCACATCCAGTGCATGATTTTAAAGTGCAAATTTTAAAATTTAGGAAAACTTTACTTATTTGGGAGGAGGAAAGGTTCAGGGAGGGTTGATTTGTTCTTGAGAGTAATCATGACTCCTCAGGCAAAGCAACACTAAGTTGAACCTTCCACTCAGCTGTGAGATGAGGCATCTCCTGACAAATGAGAGCCACAGTTTATGCTTTTCCTACTGTACGTTTCCTTGAGATTGACATACATTTTTTTATCAGAAGGGTTTAAAATTATATGCTAATTCATCACAGCACGAAGGGTGAAAGGCAAGAGAGGTCTGCTAAGTGTCCCTTACTGCTGTTATAATTGTGCTGACTGGATGCTCCATTCCTTCGATAATGATTTTTTTTTCTTTTCTGGTACTATTTATAATGCAGCCCCCAAAAAAGAGCTAGAGAATTTTTGCTGTTAAATCTGTGAAGAGAACTGATGACAGTGGGCCACGCACTACATGCAGCTCTACCAACTGCAATAGCTGATGGACTGATTCCCTTAGGTATAGCCTGTATTGGTCACTTACAAGAGCCAGGAACTGCTCTTACGGCTCACCTCTTGTCAATGGAGCTGTGTTTCATTCCACTCACCACCGCCTAGTCAGAACACTAGGTTTCTATTCTGCTCACAGAATGTCCCAGAATAGCTAAAGTGCTTGCTGTATCTAACACAACTTCCAGAAATGTACAGACTTAGATGAAATTTAGATATTAAAAAATCAACCAGCAGGATTACTTGGCATTGAACTCAGTGCTCATCGCTGACTCTCTCCTGTCACAGTTCATCTGAGGAGCTAACCTAGCCATACGTACCATACCAGTAGGTGTTGTGCTAGACTTTGCCAAAAGTATTTGGCTGCGAGTGATCTGAACGGCTTAGTTTTTTAAAAGAAGCCAACATGAAATGGCTGTTGACTACGTACCCTCTCTCCCACCATGCTTCTTGGTCAATGGTGCCTTTACTAATGATAAAGCTAGGAGAATAATTCTAAAGTAAATAACGTATGAATATAAAATTGTCTGTAAGGTAAATCCAGTGACTTAGTTAACTAAGAAACTGCTTTCTGGTCAAGAGAACAGCTGCCTGGAAATAGTTTGTGCTAGGTGAAGAATGTCCAGAGTTTTTGCCATTGCTCTTGACCTTATTTTAAGTAACGGATCTAAATCAAACTCAAGCCTTATCAGCAATTGCTAATTTAAGTTGGAATGCTTATGAATTCCTCTAACAATCATAGAGTAACTAGCAATACATTGAAACTAAACTGTGATTGTCTTGTAATCTTCTACTTCATACTATTCCCTTAGATATTGATTAGAGAGTATCTTCTCCTACAGTTATACCTGGCGCTTGAGATCAATAACACTGTTGCCTAGGCCAACTCTACCTTTTTATCTCTGACTGTGACTTCCAAGATTTCAACTCCTGCCACACCTTCACTAACAAAATAATTAAGAGTGGCATTCTGCCTCCATCCCTTCTATGCCTGGTCTGGAACCAGCAGGTGCACCTGTTGCTATTTCAATGTAAACAAAGATGGTACCATGAGTTAGAAGAAAAGCTTTTAAAAAAACAAAAATGAGCTGCAGAAAAATACTTAGGTGACTTATCTATTCCCTACAAAAGACAAGACAACACTACTGGTACTCAACAGTGCAATCAGGTATGCCTTCATCACTGTGTAATGCTTTTCACTAAAAATAGTTACCTGTTGCATACGGGGGCTTTATTAAAACTGGTTACCCTGCAATACAGCACATTTAACATGTCTTCAATACTTTTTTTTCCAACTTTCCATCTCACCTCACCTTCCCCACTAACTACATACACTTTCTCTCACTGCTTACATCTTTGCTTTCATAAAAAATTAGTATCCCCAAACCCCAACATTTCTGTCCTCAAGCCCAAGTCTTTCGTTCACCGTTTGTTTCTGTATTAGGATCAGTCTACTTAGTCACAGGAAGATTCTGGAGCTGAGAAGGATTATGTCCACCAGTGACCCAAACCAAAACTAGGAACCAGCTGTAGGCTAACAGACCGCATACTCCAATCATCTAAAATAATTAATTTCTTAGTAAGAGACTACAGAAAAGGCTAGCAGATATTTTAGTTTCACTGAAACCCTGCAAAGAATTCCCATTGCCTCTTTAAAATAAATAAATATATAAGTTATATATAGCCTTCTAAGCAATGCAGTTGAGTTCCAATGCGAGAAGCCAAATTCAAAACTTAAGGCCAGTAACAAGTGATCATCAGACAAATACCTTTTCTGTGCATAGGTCCACAACTACTCGGCCTGTTTGGCATAACAGTTAAGGGGATGAAGAGGCAAACTCACAGATTTAAAATATTAGAGGGATTCCCATGACAAAATTAAACACAACAAAGCCTGTAACGTGTCTCTAAACCACAAGGTTGTTCTTTTGGACTCAATGTTTCCAAGGGCCAGCTGCACCTAACAAGCTAAAACGGTTCTGTTATAACCCAAGAGTGAACAAGCACCACTAATCAGGGATTAAACCAGCTATGTATTAGTTTAGGTAAAGATCTCTTGCTAGCCAGATAAACTCAGCTCCACTCGTCTCTACAGAAGGTGTCATAAGCTTGACAAAATTCATGTGCCCAAATTTTGGTAACTAACTCTTTGGATGAGAGACTGTGGAGATAAGCTGGTCTTTTAAAAATTGTCCAAAGATTTTCTTCAAAACAAATATTTTATATAAAAGTTCAATGTGCCAAGCTATCTAGAGTTACTTAAATAATTTAATACCCAACAAGAAAGTGTCATCAGTTTGTTCCTTCTTCATCTTCTTCTTGTTTAATAACTAGGATACCTAAGAGAAAAAAAGAGAGAAAAAAAATCTGCAAAGATTTACAAATAGATTATGCAGAAAAACATACAGTTAATGCTGATATACCTGACAGCTAATCTGGACTGGCAGAAAGAGGTGAGTTGTATTTCCTGCCACTGCTCCTAACTGACATGAACTGCTGCATACCTTATCGCCTCTTAACTAGAAAAGCCTTCAACTAATGAGATCTTCTGTTGAATGTATTTCCAAACTTCTCGTTAACAGGGCATTAAAGAAGGTACTAAAGCAGGACTTGCAAAGATCAGCCTAGCTTGGTCACTGGGGGATGTCGGTTCAACTTGGACATCATGAAATAAAGCTGCATTGCACAGTTGTGTCCGGGTCTATACCCACCCTTGGGTGTTTTAAAAAAAAAAACCAAAACTTTTTAACCAACACATTGAGCAAAGGCACTACTGATTGTAGTGGTCTGCAGGGTTCACACCACCTCACAGTGATGTGTTCATGAATTTAAAATAAGCTGAAATGCTACTAGCCCCTCAAAAAGTTATCAAGTTATAAATTTTTCCCCAGAGTAGCAAAACTCAACAGTACAGGTAAGCTCACATCACGCTGAAACAGCGCAATCAAATACATGTCTAAATAACTAGTACAAGACCGGCGAGGCATGAAGGTATATACCCATTCACCTGCACTGTCACCGGGGTAATGGGAACTGGGTAATACTGATACTTTGCTCAGCTTGAGGTAGAGACTTGAACTGTGGTGAGGCTCTGTGGTCAGGGCCCTTTGCTTACTGTAAGATTGGGGTGCTGTGTTTCTTTTTTCACACGTAGGAAATGGCAAAAAAAAAATCACCAGAGCCTGTTTTCTATTGTGCTTCAGGCACTGAACTGCTGAGCAGGGTTCCTGGCACAGGAACTAACAGAAAGGAGACACCAACCTGCTGAAAGAGACCTCCAGTGCTTATTTTTGTCCAGAATATCTTCAACTATTCAATAATTTTGATGTCCCTAGATTAGTTATCTCACACATAGTACATAAGCACAACAGGATCCTGGGACTGTGTAACAGCAAGAACCATGTGGCCAGCTTCAGTATTTCTAATCTCTTTTGCATAAAATTCTAGTTTTTGTGGTTTTTCATTCTTAAATATCATCCTCTTTCTGTGTTGCATAGGAAATGTACCTGTCTAATTCAAAGCTGTCCCCTGCTCCAGGCGGCAGGAATGCTTAAAGGAACTACAGGTCTAACCTCATACTAAGAAGGTTTCTCTTTGCCCATAGAGGTATTTGCCCTATTCCGTTTTTTTGTTTCACTCTCAAAATGTTTCCTACTACAGCAGCAAATGCACTACTGCAGGCCATCTTTCATAGCAGTACACTTCTCTCACCAGGCTTCCACCTCCTAATAGTTCTTACTTTGTTACTTTTTTTAGTTGTTCTGGCTTCGATTTCCCATCTGTTGCTCCCTGTAATGAAGCTGTCCTCTTGTCACCATCCCTACACTCAGAATCACAGAATCATCTGGTTGGAAGAGACCTTTAAGATCATTGAGTTCAGCTGTACACCCCGCACTGCCAGGGTCCCTAAACCATGTCCCTCAGCGCCACATCCACACGGCTTTTAAACACTTCCCGGCATGGGGACTCCTCCACCTCCCTGGGCAGACTGTCCCAGTGCTTCACAACCCTTTTGGTGAAGAAATTTTTCCTAGTATTCAACCTAAACCTCCCCTGGGGCAACTTGAGGCCATTTCCTCTAGTCCTGTCACTTCTCACATGAGAGAAGAGTCCAACCCCCACCTCACTACAACCTCCTTTCAGGTAGTTGTAGAGAGCAATAAGGTCTCCCCTGAGCCTCCTCTTCTCCAGGAACCTTCCCTGCCGCTACTCTGACTTTTTATACTGTTACCAGCTCCTCTTCATCGCTTTAGTAAACAGGGCGTAATAGTGACCAGCTAACGTCTCCATTACTGAAATTAACATATTTAAGAATAGATTTAAAAATTATCTCACTTCTAGTCACTAATCAGGACATGCTTTAATATCTTTTCAGATCAGTGACTTAACAAGTAAAGGACAGCCCACAAACTGAGGTTTACTGCAGCAACAAGAGGGGAATTGTAGGAAACTAATGGAAGATTGGCAAGCAGCACTGAAAACACGCTCAAGTGACTTGCAACCAGGGTGTCAAAAAACATATGTATCATAATAATTGTTGTTCAGCCTTGTGTGTTGGACAAGCAGAACATCTGTGTTTATGTAACAAAGGTCTGTGATGGACTCAGAGGCACCTTATCAAGCACGCTTGAGAATCCTGACCTGCCATGGGAAAGATCAAAGCATAGTGGAAAACCACACCTGCGAGAATCCCCGATATACAGGAGAAAGCAGCATGTCTGAAAGCTTTTTTGCTCTCTAGGACTGAGCTCTGCAGTGCCTGCGTCCTTGCTTGTGTGCCTCCACCTGGGTGGAGGCTGCTGTGGAGACCCCACAGTTCGTGAGGTAACGAGAACAAATTTACTCTGCGTTTCAACCACAGTTTTGTGGTTGTTCCTGCCTGTGTTGGGATATTCTGGTATTTAGGAAGCTTTCATGAAGTTTTGAAAACTTGCTCTTGCATCAGAAGCAAAATGGAGCATAACCCCGTCTACCCCCATTCCCCCATGCCACTCTCTTTTGTTGGAAAAACTGTAAATCAAATTTGCTGGGAAAACTGTAATTCAGCTTGGCAGATGAAAGCCTTGTTAACTTATTTAATGCTTAATCTTTCAGTTCCCTGTTAGTTAGATGCTAAAACTATTATGACTGGATAATTTCAAGAGTAAGGCCCAAACGTAGGCTGCAAGACCACTTGGATTTAACATTTGAAAATCCATCAAACACTCTCAGAAGATCCTGTAGCCAGGATCTGAATAACTACTTCCGAATAACTCCAAAGAGGGGAGGGGAAAATATTAATTACATGGGCACACAGATGAATTTCTGAGGTTATGATTCATTTCCCTGGGGTTGTCTTTATAATAAGCTGTTAACTCACACCAACTGCCTCACGCCCCAAACTCACCATCCAGCTTTTTCAGCGTGGGTACCCGTTTGGTGGCTTCTTCAATCCAACTGTTCTTCTGATCAGAAGCATATTTCTCTTGTAGTGGATTGCCTACAAACACCAGATCCTCTAGTAATGGCAGCTCTGCCAGTCTCACAAACTCTGCTGCAACCAGAAAGGTGAAAACACCAACCAGACTGTGCAACATGGAAAGTACATCTGCACCACACATTCCTTTCAAACACAGGGCAAACATAAATAGAATGGGATACAACAGGATAGGGATTTCTTGGGCTTGAACTGGTATCAGATTAAAGAACAGGTACGCGTTTTAAAAGAAGTCCGAGAAAGATGAGTCAAAGAACATACTCCATCGGGCCGAGAAGTTAAATTCAATATTCTAACTACTTTACTCTCTTGCATGTGTGGATATTTAGGGATTCTATGCAAGTCAGCAGGCTTATCAGTGAGACTTAAAGCCCTGCAACATACAGAACTATTTTTCACTTGTTGACTTATCTCATGCATTCACCACACTGCAGGTTACAGAATAGAGAGGCGTGGCTTACCCCAGTCTTTCACCAAATTATTTGACATATAAAGAACCTTCAGCTTCTTCATTACACGGATACCCTTCAGTTTCTCAATGAAGTTGTATGAGATCCACAGCTCCTCTAAAGTATCTGCAACTGCCTCCTGGAAATGACAGGACTACTCAGGTAAGCAGAAGTATATCTTTCTTATTCTTCAGATTTTCTCTTCATGCCCCTATGGGTCACCTCATGTGAGAAAATACTAAAGTATATTGGTCCTCATTTCCTTTTAAGCAGGTTCCTAATTATGCATGACAAATACTCATGGGAATTAAGAGCAAAGGATCTGAAATACATTTAGGAGAACAGAAATCACAATATTAGAATAAGACAAGGAATAGCTGGCTGGAGTAATTGTTCCTAAGATGTAGCAGCAGAGCAGATAAATTTGCCTGCTTGTGTACTGCAAGTATACATGAAGTGAATGCAATCCAAAAACTACTTTAGAATGTGTTTCATACCATATGAGGGAATGATTCATTTCATGTGGACATGTTTGCCCCTGTTGGCCAGAAGTTGCTCTCACAATTCTCAAAAGAGTTTTTTAAACCAGCCATTACAGATCGGCTCCGCATTTCACACTTAAGAGATATGGCATCCCCAAAGGTAGAAATAGCTTTGAAGAGAAACATTCTGCAGGAGAAACATACAACATCTCTTGAGGAAGAAAAAAAATTCTATATTCCTTAAAAAAAGTTGATTGAAGAAAAGTTCTTACTTAATTCAAATGTAACAAAATTGATCCTCAATAAATTTTCCCCTACCTGGTAGAATGAGTCCTGCCACCATCTTCTCCCTTAAAACCACACCGCTCCAGGTGCCAGTTAACATAAAAAGGACACTCTCATGAAGTATGTGCTCATAGGACTGCCAATATTTGTAGTGAAGAAGCATAGCCTAAGTATCTTTAGGTAGAAAATTCCTCATGCAAAAAGTCTGTAGGAATTATTTTCATGTAAAGCCAGTGGAATTTAAAGGGCTTTACAGACAGCAGTTTTCAAATAAAAGTTCTGCTCATCTTTGTCAAAGGCAACAAAATCTCTCCTTCTAAAATCCTTTTATGTAGTGTATTAGCCCTGAAGAATCTTCAAACATGAGGAGAGTTTAAACGAAAAAAAAAAAGAGAAAGACTATCTGAAAATTCAGAAGCAACATGTAAGAGAGTGAGCAGATCATAGTAAAAGGAGAAAATAAATGGTTAGGCAATAACGTAAATTCAGAAAAGGCTTTTATGAACATAGGGGAATTATCCCACATTCTAGACAGCACTCCATTTTGTTAGTGAAGAACTGATACTAAGAAGCACATACCAATCCATTCAAGTTCTTTATGTTATTTCTTCCCAAAGATAGAATCCTCAAATTTTCTGTAATAGATAAAAGAAAGTTTCTTGTTAATAATTTTTTTTTTATATAAAAAGATGCTGTAAGTCAGGTGAAGTGCCGTATTCTACTTACAAACAAATTGCACTCTGAACCGACTGTCTTAAGAAAGAATGATGAAACAGAAGCAAATCCTCCTGACCTCCACAGATCTTCAGGAATGGATGCAGTGTACAGTTCAGAAACATGCTCATGAATACAAAGCTGCTCATGTGTAGGTTACCTAGCTGAAATTCAGTCCAGATAAATACTGGATAAAAATTACTATTTCACCTTGCACCTGAACTCTACCTGCTAACTTGCTAGTTTTGATCTTACATAGTTCATACCCCTTCTTCTCCAAGCAGAAGTTGTTCTGATCTTATTTTAAGGCAGCAGATTTGATACCTATAATAAAGGCAGCACATAAAGCTGCCTTACAGAAGTCTGATGAGAGACATTTCAACATAGCCTAGCACCCAGACAAAACTCCTTTCCAGGTGAGCTGTTCTTTCTAGGGCTTACCGTAATACTAGTGTAACACAAAGCTACGGCAAAATACCAGTCTTTTTGTATAACTCATTTTCATTTTTCACACAAGCTTTCCTGCAAATTGAGTTGCAGCATGTAGTTGTGTTAACTTTGGATCTATACCTTTCATGAACGTTTCAACACTTCTTAACTGCATTAAGGATGAAATACTTAATGATCTTGTTTTGCTCTCGTATGCATACCAATTGAAAATACATGGTACAATAACTAATGGCAAGACCAATGAAAGTTCCAGCAACATATACTCCATAGACAGCACATGTAGTGGCTAGAGATTGCTATGGATGAAGATTCAAGGCTGATCTAGATAGATAGTTGTATGTTCTGTTTCAAGAAAGGCAGGGATGAAACCACACCTGATAAAACCACACCTGGCAAATATTCTAAACCAGGAAGATTAGTTTTCATTAAAAAGTTGAGGTACCATGAGAATTCTTTATAAATACAACAGCTGAATACATGACCATGCTCAAAAAATGAAGAATAATCAGGAAGTCTAAAGCCTACTACAGCTAGTATTCTCCAGCGCCGGGAGGTGGCCTTTTGGTCTAGCCAGCTATTCTCTCTGTAACTCATATTTATGAATTATAAATTTGCACTAGCTTTTGAAATTTGTAAGATGGGAAAGGATATTTACAAATACAAAAATGATAGATTGCTTAAAAAGCCATGCCTTAAAATTGTTTCTAACTGCTGTTACTTGTTTTTATTGGTCTTGGTCTGAGATACTCTGTTTAAAAGGAAGAAAGATCTCCCTCCTGGAACATTTACACTCTCTAAAACACAAAACTAACAACTTGTTGCTGTCATCTAAAACGTCTTCCTCACATGTATGGATACAGGAGTGTGATCCTTTACACAGAATTATGTACTCGACATAACTACAATATCAGGTATATACATTAATAGTAATCATTTTCATCTGAAAAGAATACAGATGCTTAAAAACATTTCTCAGCTTTCTCTCTGCAATAAGCAAAAGCAAGTATGTAATAATTAGGGCTTGTTTTTCATTGCTCTAAGCACTGCTTTCTCTTTCACAGAAGTTAACAGAGATGGTGAGTTTCTTATATTCTGTATCTTTTAAGAGTCAGATTATGTAGATCTAGTTTGTTTGGATTTAGGATCAAATATTTGGTAGAGAATGGATGTTTTAGTTCTACATTTTATTAATATAAATATTTAAGATGCTTTAAAGGCATTTAATGTTTTATCGCACTACAAAATTTCATTGGTTTCACTTTTATATATAATTGCCTAATTTTTTTTTGCTCATGATAGAGTTATTCAATATATTATGAAATATTACAGTACAGTTATCTCAAAAGACTAATGGAATATTTTTCCCAATTAGTATTTTCAAATTTTTTTAAGTCTGAGCAAGTTATGAAAACAAATAAGTTCATCAAGCTCCTTGTCAGCCCCATTGGTTTGTAGTTGCAGAGGTTGGGATTCCAAGTTTCCTGTCTGTCCGCCTGGCAATTTGATGGGGACAGAAAAGCCCAGAAGCTCCAGCCCCAAACCTGCAGCTCTTTGCCAGCCTCATGCCACTGAGTCAAAGTCTTCAGGGCAGATCATTAAGACTTCTGTCCCAAAGTCAGTAACCCAATGAATTTAAAGGTTTCATAGACAGCTGCCCAAGAAATAAAAGTTCAGTTCCACTTCTAGCCAGATGGCACACCCCTTTCAGGTATGAACAAAACCAAGTATACCCAATCCTCTGCAAAGTGGAACGTTGTTTTTCCATCCAGTTCTACCACATTCCAGTCTCACACCAACTAATACCACAATTACGGAGTTGTTGAACTGCAGACTATCTCCCTCATGAGTGTGGAAATTGGTCATTAAATCACTCTAGAACTGATTAGGTGTTGAATATCACATCTAGGCCCACTGGAGGGTACAAAGGTGCTTTCTGGATTTTGTTGTTTGTTTGATTTTTTTTATTAAACTTGCACAGTAAGACAACTGTCAAGGCTAGTGCAGGAATACATGCTTTAATACACCACTACTGCTAAACATGCATTCTTCAGTAAGACTGATAATTTTAAAGGTCACTTGTAATTTTCTAAGAGGAAAGAATTAAAAAGGATAAGGATAGTTATAAAGCTGGACACATGAAACAAATTATGGTATACGTCCTATCCAAGCAACTAGAAAACAAATATAATTGATCACTGGCTTGTGACTTACTTAGGCTGTTCAAGTTGGCGATTTTTTCAATGCAGTTTGTAGACAGCGATAGTTTCCTTTAAAAGCAAGAATAATCAATTCACAGTATACAAGGCATCACTATATCAAAAGAGTTCCATGTATTCACATTCCACATATAACACCACTGCATGAGAAATAATTGTCTATTTTTCTCACATTAGATGGTGAACTAACTGGATTTGTAAACAGACTCAAAATATCCTCAAACCATCAAGACCTTTGCAACTTTATTTAGCTTCTGGGAAAGTACCATGAGTTACTTACATGCCATGCCAGATTATCTTTTTATGCCTAGCCTTATCAAATACATGGACATTTACTTCTGAAATGGCTCTCATCTCTTTCTGAAAGTTCTGCTTAAGTCTCCTTTTTCTTTTTTGCCTCAATTTCAGAATGGATCATACATGCGACAGTTAGCTGATAAACTCCAAACATGGATCTGTAATTATATACTGATAAACAGTATATAATTTTCCTGGGGACAAATATCAATACAGAACCTACCCTAACATCTTCTCAGTTAAGTGACAGGGATCTTTGAATTAAAAAGAGAAACTGTGTGTGCAAAGAGAAGCTCAGCTGACAAAAAACAATAGAAAGCTGCTGCTTTTAAGGCCAGCAGACAGCAGAAAAACTGAAAATTGATATAAAGAGAAGAGAATAGTTGGTTTCCAATTTGTTTTTAACCGAACTTACTCGCAGTTAACAAGCATAGCGAGAGATTCATCCATCCTCTCTACAGGAGGAATCTGACCATACAGTTTCACCTCCTTTGCCTCTGAAGCCTTCTGGCCATTTTTTTCTTCCTAAAGAAAAGAGAAGGTGAAGAAAAGGCTCACTGCTACATGGAATTACTAAAAATTACTATACTAAAAAATTGCTATGAAAGTAATTACCATAGAAGTAATTCCAATATACCACTGAAAGATACTACTGAAGAGAAAAAGCATTTTGTATACTGTTTATCAAGATTCCTGCTGGCGTAGCACAAGGAGGGGAAGGCTAGCTTATTTTCAAGATATCAAAAGAACTTATACATTACATATGCTTTTTTAAAACTTACGTTACACTTGAGCAATTTAATTAAGTGTTCCTCTGCCGTTAAGAAATGGAGAATAGATAGAGGTTTAAAATTCTGAATGAAGGTACTTCCATGGAGACCAACATACAAGAGCTTCAGCTAGGGCCAGTCTGTAGCAAAAGCAGATTCTTAAAAGCTCCTTCCCACCTCACCCAAAAACCTCAGAAGTCAGGTCTAGCTCACAACGGAAACTGAACACGGGCATTTTGGGGGAGAACTTCAACAGATTCACAAATTTAAGAATCTAAAAAAGAAAATTTCTAATTAGCCATTAAAAAAGAGTGGGGGAAGATTTCACACATTAGAGAACACAGTAAATTTCCTATTTGCAACCTAGGTTGATAATTTTCTAGATTAAATACTTCATAAAGTTCAGAGTTTTAGAAGAATGGTCGCAACTTCAGCATTTGGTTTTATTAAAAAACACAGTCCATTAAATCTTTTAAAATTGTGATGCGATGGTAATTATTGACTAAACACTTGTAACAAGTATCTGTTTAGGTAGTACCACCAGTTTTGACAGCTGCCTCGCTGGCAGCACAAAGGGAGCATTCTGTCAATTCACTCAGTGTTCAGTGGAAGGACTGGAGGTCCATTAACAAAAGAGGAATCTACTCAGCACTTTCAAAACAAGGACTCTTGTTTTCTCCCCCATTTTTATGCAGCTACTGAAAAGTGAGATAGTGGAGGTCTGGCCTGGTTTATATGGCTACTTTGTAATGAAATTATTTGCATCCCAGAAGTCTTTAAGAAACCCACAGCCCAAGATCAGGTTTTGATAACATTATTTTCTCTTTCACATACCCAAAATACTTCAGGCAACTTAATTTAATAAAGAATTAGCATGGTGCCTTGTACATTTACTTATATTCCAGTTTCTGTCCAAATTCAGTGTGATAATGTTTTTACTCATAATTAGTGATTTAGCAAATAAGCATGTCAGATGTTTTGCTAGAATATGCTGAACGTGTTCAGACCAAATCACTATACAAATGCGAAACTTCCATTTTCCTTTCTAAGAACAACACTGTATCTATTTGCATTTTTAGCCAGTTTTTAATCTATCAGTTTATACCAACAAATAAAAATACCTTTTTTCTTAAAAACATGAAAGGGACAGAGCATCCAACACAGACTGTGGCCAGCAGTGAGCACTTGCAGGAAGAAAATTCATCCTGATTGCTGCATTTCTGGAAGAACGGTCAGCTGAGCAACCACAATAAGCCACAGAGAAACCATAGGTAGAACAGACACTTTTTAAAGAACAGGTCACATGTTTGCTAAGTTAAAGTTGCTTTGATTTAACTGAAGTCACCCTGACTGTAGGACATAGGTAAGCCCTTATGCCAAACAGAACAAAAACACCCAGAATGCAACACACCACCAGATCCAATTTTACAAGTCACATGGACCCACACTAGGAGTAGTAAAAGGAAGATTTGGATCCACCACCAAAAACATGTACAGAAAAGCAAATTCAGCACTTCATGCACAACGTTAACAGAAACTCACTGACACAAGTGTATTATCTCTAAGAAACATGTGACAGAGGAGCAAATGGAAAATAAATCTTTAATAGGAAACATGGAGTTGAGGTTTCGGAGGGCAGAAGAATGAGGGAGAAAAAGCAAACTTTTTAATACTCGTTTCACACTCTAGTAATGCAAGTCTACGAGTTGATGCATTCTAGTTCTTACTAGGAGAGCAGGAGTGAAATTGGTGGGATATACCAACATAACTGAAAAAAACCCAAAATACTGAAGGTACTAAACAATGTAAAATTAAAAAAGGAGGTAGTCCTCAATTACAGAGTAGTACCTTGAGCTGATGTTACAGATCTGGCTTTCAACTGTACCTGCCCACACTGCCTCACATCCAGGGTGCAGGTATACTGAATGGCACACCTGTGCCCTAATCTAAAATTCGCTGAGACTGGGGAAAGATTCTCACGGGTTTTACTGGACTCTGAACCTGACCCCAAAGCATCCTACATCATCATTTGAAATTACATCTGCATCCTTGCCCAGAAACAGCTCTCTAGAAAGCCCCAAGGCCAGGTCAGTCACTACACCAAATGACCGTACTTTAAGAAGAAAAACGAGAAAGAAACTCATTCTGAGTTAAGCTTTGCACAATATCAGGGACAACATGTTAAAAGACAACAGTAGAAGTTTCGCTGACTTCAGTACAGTGAGAATTTTGTATTTGTTTATTCTGTGGGAAGGACTACACTCAGGTAAAATGAACAGAGCACAATTAAAACATAAGACATTCCCAACTTTAAATCTCTTTGTAGCCTCAGGCCTTCTATTAATGCATATTCAGCAGAACAAGGCAGGAGAGCAAAACTGACTCATCTTTACCAGCCATTATCAAATTAACAAGAACACAAAGAAAGCCCAACAGAATGTATTATACAATAACAATAACATTTTTACTTTGTGAAACTTCTTATAGCAGATGTTTCAAGCAAACACATTTCTTACAATAAGTTTGAAAAACAAATGTATCTGAATATAGTCAAAACCCATGCCACAGAGCACTGCAAAGCAGCTAGATAGATATTTTTCCAGTACTTACCCATTTGGCTAGAGCTTCTTTGATAGTTGTTGCTTTTGCCTAAAAATGAAAAAAACAAATTTAAATGAATACTCACTGCAAATTTTTAGTTGGCTTGTTCACTGCAAACCTATCTCCTCCCCCTTCTCTCTCCCTATCCTGCTTGTCTACTTCCTTCTACCACTTTCCTGTATTATCTTCCTCCAGCTGAGACTAAGAAGCTGGAACCCTTCAGTGTCCTGGAATTTTATTTTCTGGGGTACTTGGTAGCATTTTTAGAAGCAATCAGTTGGCTTCACGCAAGGATATTATCTTCCTGATCTTACTCTGTTCCACATGGAGCATGGGTTTGGGAGACTGCTTCTAGCTTTGATGGTGAAATTCAATTCCAAGACAGAAGAAGTTACTGCACTGAAAAATGTGGTCTAACGCTCTTAAAATGCCACACTTTCTGTTATTGTGTATTAGCAATTTCTGGTCTGAAAGCAACTCTGTAAGTGGATAGAATGATTCAGCCTCTTAAGATTCACTGAGGGACATCTTGCCAAAAGTCAAGAGCAATCTGGATTGTTTATATTTTTTTTCTCCACTCGTTTTATGTCAAGTCACATGTGATGAGAAAACATGTATTATTCAGTTACGACAAATCTGAGAGCTGCTGTACAAGGCTTTTTAAGGATTGACCCACTGACCAACTTTCTGTTGTCACTAACTCCAACTTTCCTGCCTCACATCAGTCTTATCACAACCATATGATGATATCCGAACCAGTAGTATATACAGAAACTCTGATATATCCTAAATATTAAACATATTCCAAGATGTCTTTCACAGTAAAAAGGTCCCAGAGATCAATCTTTCACAAAAGCTGGTCAACAGCCTCCTTTCAACAAAAGGAAGAGGACTCTGGTTTGGGCCTCTCTATTGCTCTTCAGTGTAATGTGGATAGGAGCAGCCTTTCAGGTAATCAGGTATCTAAAAAAAGACTGTAAAAGTTAGAACGAACAAACTAACTTCCACCCAAAATCTTACAGGCAATCACGTCAGTCACAGAGCTGTACTGTTGGGTACTTTACTCTAGACCCCTGGAAACTCTGGAACCAAGACAACAGTTGATGCTGCTGCATATAAAAGAACAGCTACAGTCCCTGAACACCCAGTAACAGTCGAAGACCCAGCAATATCCAGGAACCTGTGCATGCATCTCAAATATCAATATATCCCCTCATTTAGACATCTATCATGGAGCATCCTCACATGTTCTGTCTGCTTCTGCCCACTGACAGGCATCTATACCATACTATGTGATAGCTAGCTCTAGGTCTCATGGTAGATGACCTGGCAAACTTGTGCCATGGCAGTAACTCCTTGGTGTCTGCTACAGATAAACACCTGCATGGCCTCCTCCTGTTCAGAAGATGACATCCCTAGTTCTCACTCCAACAGCCTCATGAAAGCTCATTAACAGCTACCAGTTTGCCAGCAAAAACAGTTGGCTTCCAGTAAATAATTTTTTTTGGACAGGAACTTAATTTCATTTATCGTAGTTATGGCAGTCAATCATTACAGCAGTCAGGTACGTGATCTCACTCACATATGTTGAAGACAGAAAAGGATTTATACAACCAGTGCCTGTTTCTCTTTCAAACTCATGCCTAAAACCACATTGGATTGTAAACGTAGTGACCCATGTGAGCACAAGGGGCAGCTTCTTCCCTGACCCCTGCTGACTTGTCTCTCCTATTGTAATATCCAATTTGGTGGAAACATGAAAATCAGCATAGTGGGTTATCCGGAGGACATGTATAAAGGATATCATTTTCTTTGAAGTGCACTTGAAATTTCTGTAGATAAATCATAGTATCTTCTGCCAAGGGAGGCTATTTAAGGGAAACATCCCTCTGAGAAGCCTATTTTCAGGGTTCCTCTACCTGCATATTAAACAATTTCCTACAGGTATTTAGACTAAAGAAAGTCATATTACTTAAAATATTCAAAGTGCCAAGCGATCAACAGCTGAAACTGTCACCCTGAAGAGTCACCATCAACACAGCAGGAACAAGAAACATAATACCTTAAGAGAAAAAAAACCCATTCCTGTACATATAAAAGTTGTAACAAAAGAAGTATTTTTTCCTCCCACAACATGGCTGTTGGACAGAGTATTTACAAAATTCAGACCCCCAAGAAAAACAGTGACACTTTGCCTTCATTTGCAAACATTTATTTGTATGTTAAATAGACCAAATCAGAATTGCACAGCAACAGACACCAGGCCAATCGCTGTAGTAATTGTAGGTACCGCTGCCTAAAAAACACACACGAACTCAGGTTTGTATAGAATGGCATCCCAGATCCTCCACTACTTTATCTATCCCTGAAATCCCCTTTTCCCAGTCACAGTAACAGGCCACAACTCCACCGCCTTAGCCAAGGTCCCGCGCACTGGGCTGCCTTCTGCCCAGCTTCTGCCGTGCCCGGACTGCCCGGCACTAGAGTCCAGCTTGGAGGAGCCCAGGCCGCGAAGGGCTCGACTCCGCGCTGCCGCTCACGCAGCACCGCGGCGGCGGCACCGCCACAGCCGGCCCTCGGGGACTCCTCAGAGGACTGCCCTGAGGGACTGGCGATCACACACACCCCGACCCCTTCCAACTCGCCGCGCCAAGGGAGAGGCACCAGCCTTTCCCGCCCCCGCCCGACGCAGGCCCCGGTCGCCGTGTTCCCCCCAACCCCGCAGCCGCCGACGCCGCCAGGTCCCAGAGACGCCGCAGCTCAGCTTCTCCCCAAGCCCCCGGCCTCCCCAGCAGCGGGTCAGCCGGCCGCCACCCCCGCGGACCCAGCGCCCTCCCCGCCAGGCGTCCGCGCCGGCACTGAGGGGACCCACCATTTCCGTTGCTACCGTTAACGCTCCGGTTGCTATGGCAGAGCCACCTCCCGCGCATGCGCAGCGCCACCGGCACCTCGGGGTAGGGGGGGCGAGCACGAAGGCGACCACACCTGGGGATCATAGAGATGAGCTGCCACAAAGAAAGTCCCATCCCGGAAATCGCGTAGGGGGGCGCTCCGCGGCGCATTGTGGGACGTGGAGGAGGTGGGCGGCGGTGGTCCTCCGGCGAGGCGCTCCCTGGCGGGCCGGCGGATCTTCGCCCCCCACGCCGAGCATCTCCCGCCCTCGTTACCGCTCTAATCGTAACGGTAGAAAAACAACCCCTTTTATTGAAACCAACCCGCGACAAAAATTACAACAATTTGCAGATTACAAGCCGCGCCAGCGCCAAACGCTCGCGCGTTTCACCGCCGCTGTGATCCCATACGGTGCCTCTGGTAACTCGGGGTCCGCCTGCCGCTGCTCACAGCTTCCCAGCCCACTCCAAGCTGGCCCCAGCGCCCCTGCGAACTCGTCCCGCTGCCGCAGGGGCTGCCCAGGATGCTGCCAGCCAGCAGCTGATGGCCGGGGCTTTGTGAGCCCCCAGCGCGGCCTGTACGGCTGTCTCAGGGTGTGCTGGAGCCCCGGGGTTAGCTAGGCCTCAGGCCCAAGGCCCCCCGGATCGAGCTAGCGCAGCCAACCCAGCCACCCGAGGAAGGGTCTCGATGAAACACTACGGGAGTTTTGCCAGGTAAGGAATGCAAAACAATATAAATGACATGGCTTTAACTAAGGCTGTAATCAGGCACTCGGTTGAATGTACACTTCCGAGAACAGCTACATTATCCGTGGAGTGTCTGCAACATATCTTTGGTCTCCAAGTAGCATTGTAACTACTAGTGCAAAAGTTAGCTGGTTTTCTACAGACCCTTCTGTGAATTATTTTGTCCAGGAATACCCTGACCTGTTCACAAAAGGATCTTCACAGTAAAGTTATATTATTTTTATTTTTCCTCCTTTGTTTAAAATGTATCATTCCACTTTCCAAACAAGTGAAGTATTCAGAAACAAAAATATAACATCAAATTCTGGCACAGGTTTGCTTTTTAACAAAGGAAGCATTCTACTTCTCTTTCAAATTGCATATATCTGACAACATCTAACACTGAATTATTTTAAAGGCTTGTGCTTTAGAAATGAAGTCTGAGGACTTTTAAGCTACCCGGTTTTTGTTTTATTTACAACTTAGCATTTACTTCCTGAACCTCCAGCTTACAACCTTGCATGGCAATGGATATGTTGAGGTAGGACTGCTCTTTGGAGACACAGGTATCAGTACTGGGTATCAGTACTGGGAGGGTAACAGAACAGGCTTAGGGGAGGCACTGCTCTACCACAATTACACAGCCCCAACTATTGAAGATGCACGTGATGAGGCAGGCTGCACAAATAGAAACCCTCCAGCAACCCTTTCTGCTGCAGCTGCAACTTGGAATGAGTTTGGAAAAAGGCACGGTGACACCAACATGCACATCACATGTGGGCCTGGACTTCTGGGGCTGCTGGTTTTAGAGAGGTTCAAGCACCAGATACAACTCTGCAAAGGCTTCTTCAGCCAGCGAGGGAGTTTGGAGAGACTAGGTGTGAAGACGTTTTGTGTGGAGTGAGCAGGACGGAGATTCGCTTGTAAGGAGTGGATGGATAAATTGTTCAATTGGCAGTGATAGCATGTGGACATCATATGACTTCAATCATGTAAGAAGGAGTAATAAGAATTGCAGAAAGCTAATGAGACCTGAGCAGCAGCATAATGACAGTTAACTGGAGAGAAAAAGCAAAATTCAGTACCATAAATAAAGGTTTTGTATCTTCCTGGGCAGCTCTCAAACTGGTCTGACAAAATGAACTTGGAAGGAGAAACTGTATTGACAGCAGCCCTTGTTCAACAGGCCTTCAGCGCTGGTACCATTCCAGCAAGACCCTCTCGAGAGATCATCTCATTTGGGAAGAAGTTGTTTCTTTCTACCTGAATGGTGGTGAAAAATAAGGCACTAGCCAAAAATGAGTTAGGATGAAAAAAAAAAAAAGCAATCTCAGGCTGTCATGGAAAAGATATCTTAGGTTTGGGTTTGTTTGGTTTTGGTTGGTGGTTTTTTGTTTTTTTTTTTTTGAGGAGGTGGGGAGGCTGTTGATTTGGGGGTGTTTTGGTTTTTTTCTCTTTAAGTAATTTGATTAAGTTAATCATCACTGTAAGGTGACAGCTTTTTACAGTCAGTCTTAATCTTCTACTGGCTAGATTTTGTGTCTCTCAACTCCACTTCCTCTCTAAAAACAGCTGTCAGCATCTGCTGACATCATTACTAAAGAGGTCCACAAGTAATTAATCCCTAACTTAATGGCAGGTGTTATTAGTTTAAAACAAGCAATGAAGAGAGCAGTAAGACTTGCACATAGCATAACGGCATTTAACCATGCTTTAATCTATCCAACAAAACTTTAATACCCTGCATGTCGAATGCCAATCCAAAACATTATAGGAAGAGATGGTTACATCCCTAATACAAGACAGTGTTAGTGCTGCCAATCTCCTGGGATGACAGGAAAAGTACTGTTCATTTTCCCACTCTACAGGTAGTTTTTGTTGGAAAGGAACAGACTGTGTCACGAGAAGACCACTACCTAAGGTCAAGGCACATGAGCCTCATTACAAATAGATATCCCCAGGTTCATATAAATAGAAAACGTTTCCAAAGCGTATATGGCTGTAAATCTGAGAGTTCTGGGCTAAGGTAACTTAAGACCCAAACCAGAATCATTCATCCTTTTGATGTCAAAGTTTATCACCCATGGGTTGCCATTATTCCTCAGGTGTGATCCAGTCTGCCATTGCTGAGGGTGCAGACTAGCCGTTAAATTCTTTGAGTCATAAATGCTGCAGTCAGAAAGTACCTACTACTACTCTCTTCAGATACTTGTTTCTCGATATCATGACCAAATCAGGCTGTCAAACTTATACTACAATGCACCCTACTTACCATTGTTTCACTTCTCCTCTGTGTACCTAGTTAAAATAACTTAGGCTAGTCCAAATAAATCCCTTTGTTTTTGGATTTATACTTGTAGCTAAGTAGTCATTTGGTTATTTCAAATTTCAAAGCTTTTCTCAGTCAGTCTCTCCAGTTCACGTCATTTTGGTCGCTTAAGCTCAGTCTTTTGCAGTTCTGCAACAGCTTGCAGGTGCTTAAATGTTCATCCCAAATGCAAGTGCAGAAACTCCTGAATCTTTCTCCAGGAGTGTTCCTGTGCGTGGGCATGTGCTTTGCTCTCTCCACCCCCCAGAACAGGCACCCCCAGAACACGATCCGTAGCTACCTGACAAAATGGAGTAGAAGGAGGATCAATTCGGTGACCTGCTCCTGGATAACTCAAGAGTTCAAAGTTTTCTTTTCCATGCTGGCGTAGACGCCCAATTGCCAGCTCAGCATATAAGGAGCTCTTCCATATACGATCATCTTCCCCCACCACTAAGAGAAAGTGACCTTTGGCTTTTTCAATGGGGATCGTGCAAGGAGAATTAGCAGGAGTCGTTGGGTCATCCAGAGCTTCGAAAATGTCAAATATACCAGCGTCAGAAACACTGACCTTATTCATATCAAAACGCAGCCCAGGCAGAGTCATCTCACCATAATGGAGGTCTGCAACTGTGTTTGAACTACAGCCAGAGATACACACAGCAGCCACGACTTCTGGCAGGAAGGTGATCATGGAGAGTGCTAATTCTGCCCCCTTCCCAGTCCCAATCACTCCAATTCCTGGTCCCTTCACCTTCAGATAAGATAGGGGGTGGGAAAGAAAGGAAGAAAGGCATAAGGAAGTATGCATTGTAATAGGATTAGCCATTAAATGCCTTTGGAGTTGTGTTACTAAAAAAAAAGTTTATGTTAATTATTGATGTGACTGTTGGAAAGCTGCAGCCTGGACCCAGGCTCCTCCCTCTGTTTAGTGTCTGATTTTTCAGAGACAATAAGAGCTGTCAAACCCCACAAAAAACCACAGATAGGCAAAAGAAGTACCGTCACTTGGACCTCACCTAGTCCCTACTGCATAGTTTGATGCAAGTACTTTCTCTTTTTCCCAAAACAGGTAGCAGGAAATTCAAGCACAGTCTAGTGCTACCACCTATCTAGGACCTACACTTTTTCCATCACTGGGCCTAAACCTGCCCAGCAGAAACTGATCGGGGGGGGAAAAAAAAAAAATCACCACCACCACTTGGGCATAACTTCTGAATCCTCCCTTGTCCTGAGAGGTCTCACATTACACTCACCTTTGGGTGACGCTGTAGGAATCTAGCTGCCTCCTCAAAGTACTCAAGTTTGAATTCTTTTATGACTTTAGGCAGATCTTCAAAGTCAAAATATGGCAGAGAAAGAGCAGCAAAACCACGTGTAGCCAGGAGACTGGATCTAAATTCAATCAAACCGCCTTCATCACCGTACATGTCAATCACTCCTGGAAAGGGGCCATTCCCTATATTAAAAAGAAGAGGTACGGGGGACAAGTTATGAAACAAAACATTAAAAACTACATATTGAAGAGTGAACAACAAAATATAGAAGGCTTAAGACATTTTCTTTTCCATTTGCACAGCCGAGATTAGAGAACCAGTGCTATATCCCGAATAGGTCTATTTTGAATAGGACCTTACCTTCCTGTAAAAATATGTGAACAGTTAAAATTTTTTAAAAAACCTGTTATAAATGTATTTTTCAATGGGCTTAACCTCCCACCCTTAGAACAATCATACTGTAAGTTGGCTATTTTCCCACTTCTTTGTGGGATGCCTTAATTAGCAAAGTGCAAGCTCATTACTAATGAGGCAAGAGCCCTGAGCCCTGAAAGTAAATTCTACAAAACTTATGCAAACTCTGGAATAAGGTGCACAGCAAAGAGACACCCATTGCTAGATGAAATCAACCGGACTTACTAGCTCTATCTCCACATCAGCACTGTAACACTTGGCAGCAGAACTGCTCCTGCAGATGTGAAGAGACTGAGGGTAAAACGGATAGCTAGAGAGGTGCAGCTATGTGTGTATGACTGATATACAGAAAAACATGCCTAAACATGTGTAGACTCCATCCCACAAAACTACAGAAATAACCAGAACCACAATTTTAAACAATGCATGCTTTTGCAGCCAAGGTTCTGTTGTGATGTTACTGTATGCCATGCCAGCAGATCTTGGGTTAAAAGGCTAAGGATGCTACCTCCTGGAGCTGTAAAGAGCCCAGGCAGGCTTTTTCTAATTTTTTTTTCTTTCTGGCCACCAGATGTCACCACTGATGTACTCGGATCCAGCTCACTACAGCTATCTCAGCAGAAAAAGCATCCGCTTGTGCAGATTAACTCTCTGACATGACCTATATGCAATACAGACCTCTGGCATTTCAAGGTGCTTAAGAAAAGGACAGTTTGGATAAGACATGCTAGATGTGGATACCTATCTTAAAGCCTTAAGTCAGAAAAGGACTGAAACATGCTTTTGGGTTCTTTTTCAGTTCTGAAATTTTTCACAGAACTTCAATATTCTACTTGAGAGAAAATATGTCTGGATAAATTTATCATAATGCCATGATCAACCATAACCTTTAGTTAACAACAGTCAGCCTAGATGGCTAGAAAAAAAAAGTATTCATTTATCACCCCTACCTGGAAAGCCATCTAGCAAGAATGTGATCAGAACACAGTCAAGCACAAATGTTTCTCTCTCACGAAGACAAACTTTAACTGACACAAGGATCCCGGACTGCCTTCCTTAGTGCCTACACATGCCCAAGTATACAGTTTCTGCATAGCTCACTAAAAAGCAGGATAAAATGGCTAGACAACTTTACTACTGCTTAAAAAGAAACAGTTCCTCCCCAACTCTCAAGCCTGAATTGAGAACCCTTTCATATTGAAATTGCAGCGTAAGCCAACTTGTGTCATCTCACTTTTACCGAGAAAGGTTCACGTTTAAGATTCCTATCTTAATAATAGTGACACTTTTCTGTCCCTGGAGCAAAGAAAGGTATGGTAGAATGTTGTAACTGTATCCTCCATCAGGGTTGCCAGTATCATTTCTGGCAATGATTCCAGACTTTTACACACTATTACAATGCCAGACTTTATAAAGGGAAAAATGCAGCTCCATCTTGCAGAGCTCTGGATTCCCAGTGAACCCAGCAGAAATCCAGCTCATCCTCTAAGGCAGGATATATCAAAACAACCATGCTTCAGTGATGGAAAACCCAGAATGCTGACTAAATACTTGACCCACAATTCAAAGTTCAATCTCTGTTGTTTTTTTCTTCAGTGGACTTTGTATCCATATCTAAATGGATGAAAAGATTATTGGTTTGGAAATCATTCACTGAAAATTCTTAAATCGCTAATTACTGTGGTGGTACTTACAGGATTTGCTGAACCAAGTTGTTACAAAATTAAGAGGTAATATGGAGGATGGTTCTAGTAGCACAATACTCAGGGAAATACAAGAAATTTAAATCATGCCTCAAGATACAAAAACCGTAATCAGTGTAAGGTTTCATTTTCCAACACTAGCAGTCCATCAGAATATCACACCTCATAAAGTACAACCATCCCTCAAGCAGAACAGGTAGAACTTGCTCAGAAATCTGTTTTGCCTTTTCTAACCACAGAACAAAGTAACTTGATTATTAACTTAGCTTTGGCTCTGGTGTAACAGAGGTGGAATACCTATATTTTCCAGAATATCTTCCACTGCTCTGCTTACTGGCGTGTGTTACACAGTGAAGAAAAATGCCTTTTCGATTTGAACCTGCTCAGGGTAAAATCCTTGGGAGATTTAGTGCAGGCTCACACGATGAAGCCTATCAGCTTTTCTCAAAGCTACAGATTCTGATAGTCCAGAGCAAACATCAAACCAACTGAAAAATAGTAGGCTGAGAGAGGCGATATGGTAAAGTCTACAGCCTCTGTTCTCATTTAGCTTCTGCCTGTCTGACAAGAGCCACCTGCCAGTGACTGCCCTGCCGGGAAGGCCCAGGCAGGATGCCCAGGACAAGCCTTTGGGAGTGTCTCCATAAGATTTCAAGGGAAAAAAACCTGGACACCTGTCTGCGGGGTGGTGTTCAGAGCTATTATGGAATGTGTACGTTTTTTTTCCAAAGAGACATCCTCTGCTCTGGGCAGAGAAGCCGGGGGGTCCTGCCAGCCCCAGGTCGAAGGTCTCCGGCTGGGGAACTCACCCGGCGGCAGGAAGAGGGAGCCCCTTACGCCTCCCTCCTTCAGCCGGATCCTTCGCACGCCGGGGGCCGTGAACCACCTCTCCACCTCGGCCTTGGCCACCACCGGCCCGGGGATGGCGCCGGGCATGCTGTGGCCCTGGTGGACCAACATCTCCACCTTCATCGGGGTGCCGGTGCTGCGGGGAACGAGCCGCTGGTACGGCCTCTCCATGCCGGCAGGGGCGAGGCTCCAGAAGAGCCCCATGGGCTCCACGCCGGTGTAGTCCCCGCCGTGCGAGGCGTCCGTTCCCAGGTGCAGCTCACCGCGGCGGTCCGCCCGGTAGTGCGCGCACGACTGGAAGAGGCAGCCGCGCTCGTCGGCCACCACCGCCCGCAGGGTCACCGGCTGCCCCGGGCCCAGCCCCGCCACCCGCGTCTCCACCCGCTCGTCCGCCAGGCCGGCGGCGGGGGAGACGGCCACGCTCACAGCCCGCCGCCCCGGCAGTGGGAGCGGCGGCGGGGCACGGCACAGGGCCCGTCGGGCCGCGGCCGAGGCGGCGGCGCCGACCACTCTCCACATGACGGCGGCAGGTGGGTGAAAGCCGCTGCGCCAACGGCAATAACGGCAACGCGGACACCGCCCCCTCCAGGCAGCCTCAATCGATAGCAGAGCCCCTTTCCCCCCGCCCGAGCGGTGCGTTCCCATAGCGACAGCGCAGGGCCGGGGCGGGAAAGGCCGCCTCCCCCGGGCCCGTTTCCGCCTCCGCCCCGCCTCCCGCTTGGCGCCCGCGCAGCCTTCCCCGAAACCATCAGGCCATCGGTTGAGAGAGATTAACGTCTCTTTTTAATCCATATAAAACTACAGAGAATGCCAATCGCGTGAACGCACAGCATAGAATTCACATCAAACAGGAACAGCAACTCGGACTGTGTTTGTAAGGCACCGACGTGTTAAAAACGTATTTTCATACAACAGTGCAAGCTCTCCAGCACCCCGCGAGCCATATCCAGCTCTTTTCCTTTCAAGGCCGTGCCCCTCGCTGCGCCCCACCCCTCAGAGAGACCCAGAACTGAAGCCTGGAGGCCTGCAGGCCTAGCAGGAGAGACCTGTTCGCAGCAGCGCACCGCCACAGCCGCACCACGCACCACGGCAGCTCAGCGTCTGCAGGGCACTCGGTGGCCCGGCAAACGAAAGTGCCTCCAGGAGCTGCCGTGCCGGCTTCGCAGCTGTGCTATTTTCAGCTGCACTTTCAAGCAGGCAGCTGTGGAGGCATTAAGGGAATGGAGAGGCTTGGAGAAACTGCCCTGCAACAGTGCCATGGGCCTACACAGGGTTATCCAGCCCCCTGAGGCGATGCCCACGAGCAGTTCCAAGTGTGACTACCAAAGGGTCCTATTCTGTTCTTTCTTCATGTTTACGGACTTTCCAAACCTGCACAAATGTTTCATTTCTATCACACATGCCCAGAATGTCACGTCAGGCTGTTGTTGTCTACAAATGGGAGAAGTGTTATCTGAGGACGCAGGCACAGGATTGCTGCCTTTGGTAGTTGAAATATTAGATGTGTTAGTATGTGAAATGTTAGAAGTGTTAGGCAGATGCATTTTGGTGATGTGGGAGAAGAGAAAGGAGCAACAGAGGAGAAGGTGTGGGAATTCACAAAAGGCCAAGATGCTTGACAAGTTAAGAGCTTCTTTTGACTACTGAAAATGGTGCTTATAGAAGGAGAAGGGGAGCTGGCTTTGGAAGGTGAGGGAATTCTGCACAAAAGGCCAAGATGTTTGCAAGCAGGAGATTCCTATGTTATCTCTAGGAGTGGAGAATCCATGAGCTGGCATAAACAACGGCTGTAGGAGGGAGTCCTGTGAAGATAAGACAGCCATGTTTTGGCTAAGCGAAAAAAGCAAGCACATGAAAGTCCTAGTGCGTGAGCGAAGACCTTTTCCTAATTAACTGCAAAATTAATATTAAAATTCATGCCCCTCAATATACTAATGAGCCAAAAACGTGACAGAAGGAAGTGCACAGGGATAACAAAGATTACTGGAGGCAGAAAGAGAGATCAGCTGCTTCCAGAAAAATGAAAGCACGAAGCTGGCTCTGGTAAGGGCAATGGCATACAACATGTTTCCTCTGAGAAAGCCAAGGCAAATCTTCATCTCAGTTCTCATCTTAGATGAGTTACTTCGCACTTAAATTCACATTCAAAGCGGACCTAGTCTTACCAGCATCATTTTTCCACAGCTTGTAATCCCATACTACACACAACAGTAGGCCAAGACCTCTAACCTAGGTTAGAGGAAGGTGTTAAAAGGAAGCAGCTCTCATGCTCTCACCCACTATCATCTTCCAAGAAACCCAATTGCTTATTCTCTGATGTTTGTTGTTCTTATTCAGAGCCATTTAACAAAACAAACTTGAAACACCGAGATCTTAGTCTGTAAAGTAACCTCACATCACAACTTAGATGTGAGGTGTTTGTGGAAGAAAGATTGGATCTGCTGCCAAGCGTCTATCTGTGCCTCGCAGTGTGCCTTGGGCTCCCCTCCCCACACCACAGGCTTGCCAACTAGTAGGTGCATTGAGGCTGCACACATTGGGAAATAGGGGGGTTCAATGTAGTGCCCTGCTCCAGGATAACAAACTATCTTAGGCTTTTCCTTCCCATGAGCTTGCAAACGTTTGCTCCCCTCAACTGCAAAGAATTCACTTTTCCAGTTGCTATCATCCTTGCCAACAATGAACAGGAAGCGACACTCGGCCTTCTCCAAAGGGATGAAGCTTTGGCGGTCAGGTCCTTCAAGTGGGTTGTTCAGTGCATCGACAATATTGGCCATCCCAGACTTGCTGACCTTGATGCGTTTTGCATTGACACCAAGGGGTGGAATGGTGACATCCTTGTAGTGGAGCACTGCACCCACATTTGCCACTGAGCTGTTGATAAGGGCGGTGGCTGTGATGCCCTTTAGGAAGGAGGCCATTGAGACGCACAGGTCACCCCCCTTCGAGAATCCAAGCAACCCAATCCCTGGACCTTTAACCTGGAGGAAAGAGAAGAGATGCCACAAGCAATAAACCACAGCACACCACTTCTTTAAAATGCTGCCATGTTCACAGCAGTGTCTGTCCTCAGTCTGGACCACAGGTAAAGGCACCTACAGTCCTTTGTGCAGGGCCCAGGTCTGAGGGACCCTGGGGCACTGTTCTCTGCTTGATTTATGATCATAAGTGCTGCTGAGCCCTGCAGCATCACCCTAACAAAGCTACAAGGCTCAGGGCTGAAGCATATGCAGAGGGTACAGCTGTGCTTACAAAAATGATGCAGATGTGCAGCCCCTGATTCACTTTGCTTATAACGTAGTTCAGGGAAGGGGCAGGGGAGGCGTACTCTACAAAAGCTTTCTTTCAGTGCAGTCATAGCAATGACTATGATAGTGTCATCAGTTATGATAATGTATTTATTATATTCAACCAATGAAGAAGCTAACACAGGGTAGCAGACTCCATATTAGCTGCTCTCCTGTTTCTCTAGTATGCTTCGTGTCTCACTCACAGTAAAAAGGAAGTATTCTGAGGTAGCTTATTAAAATGGACCTCGAAAAATAACCTATTAAACCCACTTTTCTAAGTGAATTGTACAGTCCTCTGGAGTCAATCCAGGACAGGTTACCTTCATTTTCTTTTACAAAGGCAAATTAACTGGAATAGGAAAGCTAAATGATCTTTCACAGTGCTGAAACCTCTAAGGATATTGGAAGAAGGTTAGCTAATATCACAACCACTCCAATATCCAAAGACCTTCAGCAGTAAAAAGGCTCTGAGCATCAAAATTTAATACCTTTTGTACCTTATGACCAGTGTAATAGGCTTAAAGCCCAGTGACTTGGAAGCATGAAAAGGGGGAAATTAGAAAATATGGCTGAAACTTTGCAACACATTAAAAAAATGGTGAGGATATCAGTGGAGGTGTTAATGGGAGACTACGGAATGTCTCTCAGGGGAAAAAAAGGCGGTGGGGATGCAATTTTGAGTATTTTGGCCAGAGAGGTGGTGTGAGCAGTTAGGGTTAGGGTGACTGAAAAGCAACCAAGACCTTTAACAACTACTCATCTTTCTGAGGTTGAGGAAGGTACTTAGAGTTCTCCAGAGAAACCAAGTGTTGCCTTGGGCAATTCTAGTTATTGTCACGCACAGCTACTTGGAAGGAGATGTAGAATTGAGCAGAGTTCTCTTCCAAGAGGAGTCGACTTAAAAGGATTCCCAAGCTCACAGCTAGCTACTGAAACCCACACTCACCAGATACCAACATTTGGAGTGATTTATACAATACACAACTACAAATGTGTACTGGTGGACTTCCTTGAGACCTCGATCACAGAATGTTATCACATACTCCACAGCTGAAAAGGGCACTTAGTCCTGAAGGACATTCTACAGAGCGTACACCTAAAAGCCCTGCTGGAAGCCCAGTAAGACTCCAGGCAACCAGTACCCTAGTTACGAACTGGGTTGAATG
The DNA here is from genome assembly GCA_009769605.1 of Bucorvus abyssinicus. Classification (NCBI taxonomy): domain Eukaryota; kingdom Metazoa; phylum Chordata; class Aves; order Bucerotiformes; family Bucorvidae; genus Bucorvus; species Bucorvus abyssinicus. The sequence goes on along the minus strand of CM020042.1, from coordinate 16,619,333 downwards.
GAGCAGAAATTACCAGTATGTGACCTGTTTGTCACCTGGCCAGTTCAAAAGGAATAAATGGAATAATCTGCCAGAGAAACATTGTAATGGGAGTTAAAGATGTAAAACAAATTAATTACAGCCAACCTGAACGGAGATGCTATTTTAAGTATAGCAGCTCTGCGCCATCTGCAGTCTGACAAGACCTGACTAATGAGAGCTCCCTCTAGTGAGTGTCCATGAACCAACCAACCTGGGTGTGTTGTAACATATAGTTTACAGCTTCTTCAAAATATTCCAGGTGGAATTCCTTCATCTCTTTGGGGAGATCTTCATAGTTGTAGTAAGCTAGAGCCAGCACAGCAAAGCCATAGTTGGCCAGCAGGCATGCCCTGTATTCAGGGAGTCCTCCTCCAGTTCCATACAAGTCAATAATTCCTGGAAAGGGGCCATTTCCTGCAAAAGACCATGTAACAGGACACGTTAACCCACAATTTTAAATTTGTATTCCAAATTCATAGGCATGGGAATGTGTCTTTCAAAAAAAAGAAAAAAAAAAGCCAAAAACATAGAGCAGCAGAATGGTACTAACGGTCCTAAATTATTGTGCCAGTTTTCAGCAAATGAGAACTTTGCTTCAAGATTAAATACAAGAGCACAACACAGCAGGCCTGCTAACGCTTTTGATAACATCAGTGGCTGCAAGGGAAGGGAACTCTTGGCAGTCATAACTAGTGCTCTGTATCATGTAAATTCACTGCAAAGGTATCAAACTCTGCTTCACAGTAGCCAGGAGGCTTCTTCCGAGTACACTGCTCAGAAGACAGATCCAAAGAAATCTCATGTTCTGATGGTTCCAGCTTCCCCGCTTCAGTGTAAATGTACTCTAGCCATTTACTGTGGGATTAAGAGAGGCAAGTATTTGCAACCAGCCTTGCTAACCTGGTGAGGGAAGCTTTACATTAGATTCATCAGGGGTCAGGAACTGAAGTCCAGAGCTGAGAGGGATTGCTGCAATCTGGCAACAAAGAATGGAAAGGAGGCCAAGAGGGAGACTCCCTTTCCCGCTCAGAAAGCAGGGTGAAGCTTCCCTCAGGCGTCTGCAGACTAACATACAGAACCTGGGCAACAAACAAGAACTGGAAATTCACCTCAAGCTACAGGGCTACAGTGCAGTTGGAGTCCAGGACACTGTCTGGGGCAGCACGTATGACTGTGGCACTATCATGGAGGAGTTACCAGGAACAGACAGGGAAGAAAGAGGAGAGGGGAAGGCATGTGCTATGTAGAGGAGCAACTGGAGTACATGGGGTTCCAGAGACATGCTTGGTGAAAGCCTCTGGGTCATAGGGGAAAGGACAAGTGTGGCTGCTACAGACCACCCAGCCAAGTGAAAGCAAGAGATGAGGCTACAGACAAGTAGCAGAAGTCTGTACAGCTGCTGGGAGGACAACACAGCATTTGTCAGGCAATGTGAAAACCTCACAGACTCTCTCGATTATTTTCTGACAAAACTACTGTAGGGTCAAAACTGTCTAATGCTTTACTTGATCTTCTGCTGACAAATGGGGAAGAACTGGGGACCAATGTGGCAGCAAATCGCAGCTTAGCCTGCAGCAACTAAGACATTACCAAGTTAAGGCTCTGGAGGGGAAGGGAAGGGGCAGGCTTAGGACTCCAGAATTTTTGAGAGCAACCTTCAATTTACTCAAAGAATTACGACCTGAATTGCCTGGAAAACAGCCAAGTAAAGGACAGGTAACTTGAAGACTGACTGATACCACCTGTCACAGCCTTTGGAAACAAAAAGGGTACTGTGATCAATGCCTTCATGTCCAATACGAGTCAATAGAACAAACTCACATGTATTTTAGCCCATGTAGCTGTGCTACATGAGGAGTACGGCCGGAAGATCAAAGTTAGTCATGCTCATCAGCCCACTCCTCAAAGAGTGTCCCGTGCCAGATGGTGAGGTCCAGATCCCCCTTGTCCTCTGCGTGCTACTGGGGCTCAGGGTCCGGAGGGGGCCTGGCTCCGGGCCTGGGAGCACAGAGCTGAGAGAGAGCAGAGGCAGCTCCCGTGGGCACGGCCGGTACTCACCTGGGGGCAGGAAGAGCGTCGCCCGGATCCTCCCCTCTCGTACCGGCACTCTCCGCACCCCGTCCCGCAGGAACACCCGCTCGTGCTGCGCCTGGGCCAGGAGCTGCCCCGGGGGGTCCCCGTGGCCCTCCAACGCCTCCAGCTGCACAAGGAAGGGGCTCTGCACGTCCCGCTTCACCAGCCGCCAGAAGGGCTTCTGGGGCTGCAAAGCCCAGAGCAGCCCCATGGGCTCCAGGCCAGAGAAGCTGCCTCCCGGCAGCGCCGGGCAGCGGGTGAGGTCCAGCACCCCGTCGTCCCCCGCCTGGTAGCGGGCGCAGGCCTGGAAGAGCTCACCCGTCTCATCCCGCAAGGAGGACCGCAGCGTGACCCGCTGCCGCGGGCCGAGGCCCTGCACGGTGATGGCCAGCGGCTCATCGAAGAGGCTGCGGGCAGCGGGCGAGAGGCGGATGGTGGGTGCCATGGAGGAGAGGCTGCGGGCGGAGGCCGTCCTGAGGCTGCGGCACCGTGGGGGTGCCAGCGTGGGGCCCGGCCAGGGCAGCAGCTTCTGCCAGCCATGGGACCTTGCCCGGCACAGGGAGCGGCAGGCGGCTTCCCACATGGCTCCTGGGTCGCGTCAGGCTCTGCGAGCAGGTTGCCGAGCAACCCACCGCGGGAGCGCGGGCGGGCGGTCCGAGAGCGCCGCTGGCACGCCCCAGCGGGGCGGAGCGGGACGGCAGGCGTCACCGCTTGCTTGCTCCGTCCCTTGCTTTTCCTCGCCTTTTGGGCTGTGGGCGGGTTGTTTGACAAAGGCTTTGTGGTGCGAGGGTGCCCCCAGCTCCGGGGAGCCCCTCGACGTCCAGTGTAGTTCCCCAGGGCCGGGCGGTGGCGGGAGGCGAGGGGCAGGGCATGCAGAGTTGCTGACGAGGCACCGAGCAGAACCGCCGTCGGCACTCACTGTCAGGACACGGGGAGCGAGGGGCCTTGTGTGCGGTCAGCCGCTCAGAGACGAGGCAGCCCAGGGGCTCCTGCCCGCCAGCAGCGACCCAGAGCAGGGCCGTGCAGCTCGGCCGAGGGTCGGGAGCGAGGTCCAGCCCCAGCAGAGGTGGGGAGAAGCCAAACCAGTGCCAGCCTAGCATTATCTCCTCATGTCTAACATCATGTCTTCTCCACCCCCTCTTCCTCAGTGTTGGTTGCCCCAAGCCCTGGGCATGGTGGGTTGTGTCTCCACCAGGTGCTGCCCAGCCTTGGCACCTGCATGGCCAGGTGAATTGGGAAGGATGGTCAGGACTGCAGGAGGGATGAGGGAGGAGCGCTTCCACAGGCTCTTCGGGCAGGAGAAACCTGGGTTTTCCAGTATTGGATTGTACAGGGGTTTAAAAAGGAGTCCATTCAGTCTGTCTTACCTAGAGCTGTATCATTTGCTCCAAAGGGAAGTGTAAAGGGAGAGCTGCTTCCTCAGGCTTCCTGAATCCTCCTGAGAGATGCAGGCAGAAGTGCTTCTGACTCGGGGCACCCCGTATCTGACTTAGTGGTGTGAAACGAGTGGAAACATCTGGGGGATTCCTCAGCATTGTCCTATTTTGAAATATTAAGTGGTCAGATGTATTGGGCTGAGTCTCAACAGTCTTTCATTCCCCATGCAGACTGCCCCATCTCCTAAACAGATGAGGTGCTTTGTCATTTAGCATTTGGATGTGTTGTCTGGTGCCCAGCCCTCAATGTGTGGCAACTTGTCCTGTTGTTGAGAACAACACTCCCTGGCTTGCAGTGCTGGATTTGATCACCAGCTTGATCATATGCTGGAGCAAATGCTAAGGGAAAGGGCCCTGGAGGCTTAAGCAATGCTCCTTCTCCTCCACACTTGGTGTCCCAAGAGCAGTGGAAAAGTGAAGATAAGGGGGCTATGAATCAGCCTTCTCTGGTCTCCTCTCCCCACCTGGGCAGCCCATGCTCCCAAGCGCCTGCAAGTTACACCCTGGAGTGAGAGGGTGGTTGAGATGCAAAGATCCCTGGTTCTAACCAGAGCACAGCAAATGACTTCATGGCTTTTAAATCTCAGTCTCTTTATTACAATTCTCACCCTACTAATGAAGCTGAAAAGGTTCCACGTCATGTGGGAGAAGATCACAATGGCTATAAATTCAGCAGGATGGCTTTTTGCATGACATCTGAGGGCTAGAACTATCCATGAGCCAGAGCAACCGAAAAACAGACAAGGCAAACCCAGTTCTTAGTGCTGAGTTATGGATATGCGAGGTTCAGGAAGATACTGTAGTTGTACCAAACACTGTGAACAACGTTTGACCCGATAAATGTAAAAGAATTTACCAGATCTGGCTGTTTGATGTTGTGTGCTGCTTACACATTATTTTTTGCACGTTAGTTGTCATTTAAGTATTTGTTGAAAAAAGCCTGGATCTGTAGCTAAACATGAACCTGAGCTTTAGAATAAGCCCTGAGCTCCCCACCCATGACTGCCTGCTTGTGAAAAATGGTATAGTTTCCTATGGGATACAAAGGGAAATAGGGAGGGTCAATGCAGTGCCCTGTTGCCAGGTATGACAGAATCTGAAAATTTTTCTTCCCTTGAGCCTGCAAATACTTGCAGGCTTCAGTAGCATGATACTCAGATTTAATAACGTGATCATCTTGTCCAGCAATGAATAGTAACTGTGCCTCAGCTTTCTCTAGTGGGATCAGGCTTTGCTTGCCAGGGGCTTGAAAAGGGTCACTAAGGGAGCCAGAACAGTCAATAATATTGGAATCAATGACCTTGACCTGTTCATTGAAGGTCAAAGGGAGCATGGTTTTATCCTTGTAACAGAGAGGAATAGCTGTAATGGCCACAGGGCCATTGAGGGAAGCAACGGCTGATGTTCTTCAGGATGGCAGCCATGGCGAGGGACAAATCAGCTCCTCTGGAGTAACCAAGAAGGCCAACCCCTGGCCCCTTCACCTGGTAGGCAGGAGGAAATCCCCATCAGTACTGAGGTGCAAAACAAAAGAGCTAGTTCCTGAAGAGGGATATTGTATAATGCTGAAAGTTTGCAAAACACCATGAAGGAGGTGATGGCAATAATTAGTTTTTCTTCTGGATGAGTGCCAAGCACCTCCTATGCGCAAATTTCTTCCACTCTCATGAAACATGTTTTCCCTGGTGCTAAGATGACAGCCAGGAGAGAGCAAGCACAATGACACCATGTGAGCGGAGGCTGCAGGAGAAAAGTAAGACTATTCAGAGCTAGTGTGGAGAAGGTTTTGGGAATGGGGAGCTATAGGGATGGCCTCTGTGAGAAGAGACCAGGGGCTGTCCCTGTGTCGGACAAAGACAATTTCAGCCAGCTCCAAAACAGATCTGACACTGCTCAAAGTTGTCAAGGGGGCTGGGGGGTGTTTTTTATTTCTCACTGTGTTACTCTGTTATTAACAGGCAGTAAATGAAACTTACCTTCCCTAAGTCAAGTCTAGTTTGCCTGTGATGATAATTAGTGAGGTATCTCCCTATCCTTATCTTGACCCATGAGATTTTTCATTTTAGTTTCTCTACCTGTCTGGCTGAAGAAGGGGAGTGAGAAAGCAGCTTGGTGTGAATCTGACAGCCAGCCAAGGTCAACCCACCACAGCTAAATACTGGCTTTTTACTTTGTATTTTTTTAGACTAAGGGGCATGTTTTTCATATGGGGGCATGTAGTGACAATTCATGAAGGCTGCTTCTCTCCTCCACAACCTCCCCACCTTATGATGTCTCAGACATCATCTCTGTCAATCCAGATGACAGTATCTGAATAGTACCCATCCTCTGCCCTTCCAGTGCATATTCATTTGACCCTTCCTCTTTCCTAGAGTCCAGGCACCCAAACTCCTGGCAGATGGAGCCAGGTGAGCATTTCAGCAGCTTCCTCCAGAGATAACTCAGGCAAACTGATAGGCACTTTGGAGGAGAAGCACTCCCAGGGAAACCCAGGGGCACATGGATGGTGCTCCTATCTGTGGGTGCTGCAGCATATAGTTCACTGCCTCTTCAAAATATTCCAGGTGGAGTTCAATTGGCTTCTGGGGCAGATCCTCATATTGATAATAAGCCAGGGCCAATGTGGCAAACCTGTGATTGGCCAGCAGGCTGGCTCTGTGCTCAAAAAGACTTCCTGTGTATCCATGTATATCAATGATCCCTGGAAAGATGTGTTCTCCTGAAGCAGACAAGACAAAGAGCAGAATTGCCTGAAATGAGTCCTTTCAATGTTACTCTGGTTTAGAATGCATCAAACCAGGTCCACAGCAGGAACTGTAGAGGAGTGTCTTCTGGGGAAATGACATGACCAGTCATTTAGCTACGAGCTGCTAAATGACTGCAAATTAACTGGCAAGACAGTGAGACGCAGAAAGGCAGATATCACCTACATAAGATTCAAATCTATCTTAATGCTAATAACTGGTGGCTATTTCAGCATGTTTTAGGGTTCACTGGCAGATCTGATCTGTGCGGGGTCTTTCCTCAGTTCTCTCAGTTTCCTTCCCACTCCCAGATCAGCCCTTGACCATCGTTTGGCGCATTCTAGTTCCTAGCAGATGTCTGAGGCAGCCCTTGTAATGTGCCTTGGAAGGGGGAAGAGGAGCCACAGGGAAAGGTAAGTGGAAACCTCTAAAAAGTTCAGTTCAGATCCCTGGGATTTGCTTAAAGTTTCACTCTACTGTTATGCACCTTAAAGGAGCCTTGAAGCAGTTTAGGAATAGTCTGTGCATGCCCAGATCACCATTTGTGCTGCCAAAATGAGAGAAAGGTTGAATATCCATCAGTTAGCAGACATAAGATAGCCAGAATACTCGTGTGAGATGTGCTGCCCTCTGTAAGTGAAGGATCTCCAATCCTTCTCCTCTGCAGGAAAATCTTTGATAGGTGCATTGATAACCATGTTGTTCATCCCTACAGCGCACGTTCTCAGCACGGTAAAAGAAGGAGTATCAGACTTTGAGGTAGAACATAAGGTTAAACTAATGACCATTGATCTAGAAGTAGACCCTGCAGAAGCCAGACCATGATACAAACGTGCTACATACAAAAAGTGCAAAAAGAATCCAGTTACAGAAAAGAAGCATAAGGACATGCAATCTCACCGTTCTCCTCAGGTCTAAGACGACAAAACTGACTGATATTAAAACAGCATGGTTTTCAAAAACTTCAGTAACAAACTGTAAGAGTTTGTATTTGGGTTTGAGAACCATGGAACAGCAATCGGTATAATCCCAGCATCATCTGGATTGGAAAGTGTAGAGATGACAGTGCAGGCAGTACGACCAGAAATGGAATGTCAGGAGTGGGACACCTCAGCACAGGACAACTCAAGCGTGGTGAAGTTGTAGTGGTGAAGAACTGTAGTGGTGAAAACTCTGAGCAAAACTGTGTAAAAGAGATGCCGACTACGGCTGGAGCTACACCGAAGACTGGGTGTGGGGTAGGGGGTAAGGGTGAGGCAGGCGAAGGAGCCCTGGCGTTGGTGCTGAGTGGGATGCTGAGCATATGAAATCAGCTGTCCCAGCTGGTTTCCTGTTCAGGAACACCAATTCTGTCTTGAAAATTACTTTTTGCATTTGGCCAGCCATAGCCCAGCACTGGGCACAAGGTACCGGGACTGGGTATGGGGAGCTCTGTGTGCTGCCTGGAGCCTGCGGCACAGTCCCCATGTCTGGTCCTGCTCCTGCTCTCCCCTCCAGCCAAGGTAGTGGGAGGGCTGGTGGCTGCCCTGGCACAGTGAGGCCCTGGCCAATGGTGGAAAAAGAAGATGGCAGCAGCTGGTACTCACCAGGGGGCAGGAAGAGCGTCGCCCGGATCCTCCCCTCTCGTACCGGCACTCTCCGCACCCCGTCCCGCAGGAACACCCGCTCGTGCTGTGCCTGGGCCAGGAGCTGCCCCGGGGGGTCCCCGTGGCCCTCCAACGCCTCCAGCTGCACAAGGAAGGGGCTCTGCACGTCCCGCTTCACCAGCCGCCAGAAGGGCTTCTGGGGCTGCAAAGCCCAGAGCAGCCCCATGGGCTCCAGGCCAGAGAAGCTGCCTCCCGGCAGCGCCGGGCAGCGGGTGAGGTCCAGCACCCCGTCATCCCCCGCCTGGTAGCGGGCGCAGGCCTGGAAGAGCTCACCCGTCTCATCCCGCAAGGAGGACCGCAGCGTGACCCGCTGCCGCGAGCCGAGGCCCTGCACGGTGATGGCCAGCGGCTCATCGAAGAGGCTGCGGGCAGCGGGCGAGAGGCGGATGGTGGGTGCCATGGAGGAGAGGCTGCGGGCGGAGGCCGTCCTGAGGCTGTGGCACCGTGGGGGTGCCAGCGTGGGGCCCGGCCAGGGCAGCAGCTTCTGCCAGCCATGGGACCTTGCCCGGCAGGCGGCTTCCCACATGGCTCCTGGGTTGCTGCCTTCTCTGTCTCTGCTTTCAAGCCGATGCTGCTTCTACAAATACAGCTTCCCACACACGTGAACCTGAGCTTTAGAATAAGCCCTGAGCTCCCACCCCAAATTGCCCTGCTGTGAAAAATGGGACTGCCTGCTCCCCTCCCCTCCCTGCCCCATCTGGCTGTTGCGAAGCCAGTAGTTCTTGTATGCTTCAAGAAGATGCTGTACTAGTGCTCCTAGGGGCTGATTATGAAAGCAAATAAAGCCCTGCTCTCTTAGAGCTCTCCTGACCTCCACAGCTCCTCCTGGAAAAATGGGTAGATATGCTCTGAGTAGCTATGTTTGTGTTTCTGCACTGCTTGGAAGTGTGTGAGGGAACCCTCAGCATGGCCCTGGTCTGTAATACCAGGTAGTCAGGGGCACCCGGCAGACTCTTGAATGATTTTCCTTGCGCATGAAGATTGGTTTTTCTCTCCCTGTTGAAAGTGTCATGTGCTTTCTTATCTGGGATTTTAATGTGCAGTCTAGCATCCATTCTCCCTCATATAGCAACTTCACCTCATGTTGTCCACAGAAAAATACTCTGCTCCTAACAAAAGCTCAGCTAATTACTTCAAGGAATTCTGATCACATTTTCTCCCCATAATTCCAAAGCAAAAAGGATACTGCATTCTTCTGAAAGAAGATTGGACTGACTGTAAATCAAGCAGAAGAGCTTCTAGGATGACCAAGGCATCTTGGTTAAAAAGAAGCAGCCCACAGTCACAGCACATACTTCTGAAATGGAGTCAAACCCAAGGCACAAGAAGAGAAACACCTCATCCAGGAAGAAAAGCTGGTTTGCAGCAGCCTGTGAGCTCTCAACCGGAGACGCTAGCATCCCAGTTATAACATCCCATATTGTGTCTTTCCTACAGCTCCTTGAGGTTTGACACTTCTCCACTTATGGTGAGGCATTCAGGGTAAACCTGGTGAAATCCCTAAATTGAAATATGCATTTCTGAGAGGGTGTTTTAAATTATGAGCTGAAGATACTAAGATACAGAGAGGTAAACTCTTTTTTTTTTTTTTTTAAATAGGTATGAATATCCAGTTCTGGACAGGTCATACAGTAGTGGCGCGTGATGAGCTGGAAGATGCCAAGGCAGTCCTATCAGTGCCCACGGCAGGGCGGGCTCAGCAGAGCCAGTTCCCTGGCACGGCAGGAGCATTTCCAAAGGCAACAGCTCTGCCCAGGATCCCAGCGTCCCATGGCTGCATAGGCTGTACCTGCCAAATGGCAAGTGCAAATGCAGGGCCGGTTCTTGGGAGCTGTATGCTGTCAGGCCTGCTGGTTGTTATCCTTGCAGGAACAGACCTGGGGAAGGTGCAGCTGGAGCCCCGTACCCGAGCTTCTCTCCCAAACTTGGCAAAGTTGCAGGCTTCCTTTGGAAAGGGTTGCCCCTTTCCCTGAATTCATACATGTGGGGAACTGGCAACAACAGTTTGGATGTTTGAAAAAACGTACTGGAAATCACCTTTGTGTGGTGAATAGGATGAACCCAGACACTTACTAGGAGATTTAAGTACTAGCACTTAGCATTAGGAGTACTAAGGGTATACCCAGGTTTCTGACAGACTGACTGTTTGATCAAGGGCTGATTCTGATGTATCAGCCATCCCTTCCTTTCTGGCAGCCATCCTCAGGCCATTGATCAGATTGCTGTGTGGGGTTATCGTGAGGAGTGACGTCTGTGCAGGAAAACTGCACAGAGGAAGTGCCCTGTGGCAGATAATGTACGCTCACTTAGAGGAGCAGAGCTGTCTCGCCCATAGACAGACTGTAATATAAGGGTATTCTTGCACTTTCTCCATTTCCTCCCAGTGGAGGATTATCGACAGTAAGGCCTGAGAATAGTTTTAGCTAGCCTTTGGATGAGAAGTTTCCAGCTGGAATGCCAGGTGAATTTGCAAGGTGCATTCCTGCTATGGGCACGAGAGCTTCATAGTTCCACTTGCCTTCTGCAAACCTCTTCACCACCAGGAGGCCATTTTAGGAGCCCATTTTGGACTAAACTGCTTTAGGTCACCTGGAGATGCCATTTCTAGAACAGGGAAACAGAAAACAAAGGGCAGCTGTGGGAATGATGAAAGTTTCCTCCATTTTCCTGTATCCCACGGAGGTCTTCCATGTGTAAGTAGCATAGAGAAGATCACAATGCCAGTTGTTTGAATAGGTTTTCCTCTCCAGTGGCAGCTGCCCAGTGATAAAGGGTGACATCAGAAGGTTTAATGAGGGCTCTCACAAGCATACACGTTATCAGTAGGCTCAAGGCTATTGTAGCTTGTGCATCTGCAACGGTAGAGCAACGTAGGCTGGTCACCAACCCTCCCTCCTTCTCCTTGATGGGAGAAGCCACTGCTTGGAGGCTGCTGATCTGTGTGTGGGTATGGGAAATTTTAACTGCTGTGAAACACTTTGAAATCAAGCAATTTTCTGTTTTCTCTTTATCAGCACCATTGCACTATGAAATCATCAGTACCCAAAAAGAGCACTTTTGCATCCAATATTATAAAAAGCCATAGACTATATATGCTCCAAATAAAGACTTGAATTTAAGACATCTTAGAAATCAAGGGAACTGGGAGAACTTAATTTGACCCACATCATTGTACTTGATTGTGTACATACTAGAAAGTGAGAGACCATGAAAGCAGTGTCTGTGCTGTTAACTTAATGCAAATGGCTTTCTTTTCTAAATTTTGCAAAAGATGACGTGAGCTACATAGTTTCCTATTCTAGCCATTGTCTGTAAAATAAGAATAATCACATTTTTTTACCTTGCCTTGGGTTGCAAATTGAAAAGTATTGATGCTTAAGAAATACAGAGATCTTCAGTGCTGGAGGACATTAGAGAAGGATGAAGTACTGCTATTGCAAGTGCATTTGTAGCATTATTATGCATTCCCTATTCCATTATTATTATTATGAATTCAAACATGCTTGGAAAATGCATTCCTATTTTTATATAGGGAACAAAGCATGAAGCAGATAAATTGCTTTCTTATTCTGAAACAGAATTTGTCGCTTGGTCTGAAATCTTCCAGCAGGTTTAGGCATCTCACCAATTTTCTCAGTGGAAGTCAGCATAGTGATCCTGAAGGAAAGACGACTGTACATTGAGTAGTTAGTGCCCCACCACAGAGTTAACCAGAGCATGCCCAGGCCTGTGCTGTGCCGCAGGAGGAGCTCAGCCAGCTGTTCCTTACACAGGAGCCCACAGGCAGCTCCCACCCTGTACCTGCAATTATGTCACCTGCCTGGCCTTGCCTTTATTGAACAGTGCAGCAAGATGTTCTCATGTGAGGTTTCTGTTTGATGGTAGACGTGATAGATAGAGCTGTTTCCTTGTATAAAAATCTTACAATACCTTGAAAGACCAAAATGTGAGCTCTGCTATGGACCCTATCTGCACGTGGGTTGGAGACCTGTCAAATGCTGCACTGCTCCGTGTTCCCGGCATCTAAAGGGATGCAAGATGAACTATGCTATTCTCTTTGTAGAGTGTTAGCTGCAATAAATAGCATTTTTAATGGTACTTTACAGAATGCGAGTGCCTTTCTTACTGGGATCATAATGGACCAGCACCTCCTGGTGCAAAACATTTGGTGCAGTCAGCAGGTCTCAGTGAGAAAAGCCTTTCTGGAGAAGGAACAAAGATGAAAAGGGATCTGTGCTTGGCTGGCCCTGCACAAATCCATGAGCGGTATTTGCAAGGCAGTTTCCCCAGCAGATTTAGAAACTGAGAAGGAATTATCTGAATTCCCCACCCCAACTGAAGTATTATACTTAGAAAACAGGGACCAGGGAAAGGAAAAGCTAAGGAGAATATGTGTCATTTTTGGTTGTTATTAACATGCTTGAGACAGGCATGGGGGTGCTTACAGCCAATCCAGAAAGAGCTGCGTGAGCTGCTGGTATGCTCTGCACCACGGCCCCCAAGCAGCAAGGCGCAGTGCAGGCACCTGCCATACAGCTGCCTGTGGTGCAAGCATCTGTGGTGTGGCCACCTGTGCTGCAAGTGCCCATGGGGCAGGTAGCCATGGGGCAGGCGCCTGTGGTTGCACGGAGGGCACACAGAGCAGCCCAGGAAGGGCACCACGAAGGCGCAAGTTGTTTGCAAGGGGGATGAATGGTGAGGCAAAGACCACTGATCCTCTGGTGAGGACAAGGTGGCAAAGGGGTCAGAAGACAAGTGTGGCAACAGCATTTCTGTCCAGCCACTAGTGATTTACAAAGCAAAGGGGGCCCCAGGGGCACCTCAGCACCCTCTCATGGTGTGTGATTTTACACAGCCCAACTTTCAAGAATTAGCAAAAGTATACGGACAAAAAAGGGGGTTGGAAAGGCTGGCACATTGGCTGTTGCAAGTATGGGACTTTGGAGCAGGTGGTGTGAACTTAAATCCTAAACAATTGGAGTGCATGGGTGCCATCTCACAAAACCCTAACGACCCAGCAGCTCAGAGGAGCACAGGGTAATGCAAGAGGCTTTAAAGACAGAACATCCCTCACCTGCTGACTATGACAATAAAACAGTGTTGTGGAAAAGTATATCTGAGGCTTGTCAGTATTTACAGGAAATGGCCATGCGGCCAGGCAAGTATTCATGTAACTTGTTAGGTGCCCATACGAAACTTTTTGCATGCACTACGAAACCCCCCATATTAAGAGGTTGCCCCATTTGCCTTGAAAGAAGCAGTAATTTCCTTGCTAGGGACTGCTGTGAGAAAACCACTGGGGGAGGTTATTCTATCACCATGACAGCTCACAATTACCAGACTGAAAAAGAGACAGAGCTGAAGCATTTCAAATGCAGCAGCTCACGTTCACATGAGAACACCCTGCTGCACTGTTCGATAAGGGCAGGGCCATACAGGTGGCATAACCGCTGGCACTCAGTGGAAGCTGTTTGTGTGCTCCATTTCTACGAGAGTTGGCCGAGTTTTTCCCCCCAGGATCTTTGCAGCACAGCACAGGCCAGAAGGCCACACGGATGTGCAGCGCAACACAGCACAGGCACACAGAACAGTGACAATCACCAAATCTGCCTGTGAGTAATGACAGTCCTTCCTGCAGTAGGGCAGGCTGCTTTAAAACACGGTGTAAACTCACAGATGATTTACAGGCTTCAAGAAAGTTCACTAGCTTCCTGAAGCTATCTAGGGTGTAGTAATACGGCTGGTGAAAGGAAAAAATAAAAAATTAAGCACTTCCCTTCTCCAGTCACTCAGCTGTGCAGGATCACTCCTGGAGCAGACACCTGTTTTAATCAGAACATTTGATTTCTGAACCCATGCCAAAGCCACATCTGCCCCCAGATGTGATCCAGACTGCTGATTCACACTGAGCAGACGTGTAAGGCAAGAACAAGACAGAACACTTCCTAAACAAATCTATGTTTATTTTGATAAAAAAATTAAAGAGTTACACTTGTACCAGAGGCTTCTTCGTAGTCAGAATGCCCTTCTCAAACAGGAGCGTGGCTAGAGAAATCTTGTCCTCCAAGGTTTCACACGGAAGGGTATCCACACGGACGTGGTTTGGATAGGAAGACAGGAGAAATTCGATACTCTCTGTATGCTCAGGATCTATCTCAAGGAACTTGGGTTCTTCCTTGTGATACACTCTTGAGTTTTCTGTTGTGTAATACAGCATCACACCTGCTTCTTCATTACACAGTCTAACGATGCCATGCTGGAGGAGACGTACTTCTGTGTCTTCGGTTATCAGTATATCGACATCGCAGGGGCCTCCATCTTGCCACCGGGCAGGGAAGCCATACACGCTCCGTGCCTTTTCACTTTCCATAAGCACTGGAGGGAGACAGTCATGAAGAAATGACTTGGCTCTCTGATCCACGGCAGCATCAATGGGGGCGTAGTCCACGAGTTTCTTTATCAGCCGCTGCACCTTCTCCATGAAGGCTGTTCGACGAGCGTCGACTGCATCCGAGTTGGCGACCCCCATGTAACCCAGGTAGTCCATGGGAAGCCCTTGCCGGTACTCCATGTCCTCCTCCAGGGCCATCTGCAGGGCAGCTGGGAGGAGTTTCTCCAGGAGGTCCCCCCAGGAGTTCTTCTGGTAAGAAGACACAGTGATGTGGAGTGAATGTGCATCAGGGAGACAGTCACCCTGGTGGATAAAGCCGCGGGGGAAGTACAGCAGGTCCCCAGCCTCCAGCACCGTCTCCAGTACCGGCTCGCCGAGCTCAGCCTGAGTGAAGTTTGTGCTGGAGAACTGGGGCAGCACCTCGGCGTCCGTCCGGGGGCTGTAGACACGCCAGTGCTTCTTCCCCTCCAGCTGCAGCACGAAGGCTTCGATGTCATCGTAGTGGGGGGCAAAGCCCTGCGTCCCTGGTGGCGTGAGGTAGGTGTTGGCCCCCGCCATGCTGCCAAAGTGCTCCTGCAGGATGGAGAGGAAGTGCCAGACGGTGGGGGAGAAGGTCTGGGGGCTGAGGAGCCGCAGGGAGCAGCCATTCTGGTAGAAGTCCCAGACGACGGCAGGCAGGGCGCAGCCGCACGGGTTGTGTGTCTCTCGCACCCCCTGGGAGTAGCTGGTCACGTCCAGGTGGGTCCCGAAGTGCACCTCGCCGCTTCGCAGGGCGGTGTCAAAGTCGGCCGTGGAGAAGAGCCCAGCGTAGTAGCCGGGGTCGCCCCGCCGCACCAGCAGCGGCGCCCGCTCCCAGTGCCGCCCCAGGAACTCCTCGGGGGTCACCGGGGCCACAAGCCATCGGAACAGCTCGGCTGCCCGCCGCCGGCTGTCCTCCAGCCGCCCCAGCCGCCGCAGCAACCCCACCACGCCGCCGCCGCCGCCGCCCTGTGTCGCCGGGCGCGGGCCGCCCTGGCTCTCCGCAGGGCCGCCGTGCCTCTTCCCTTCAGGGCTGCCGGCCGGCGCCTTGGCCCGCTCCACGCGGCTGGGGGGCGCGGCGGCGCGCACTGGCGGTGCCGGCGGCGGGCCCGGCGGCGAGCCCGACGGCGGCGCGCCGCCGCTTCCCGCCCCGCTGCGCCTCGGCCGCGCCTTGGCCCGCTTGCCCCCCGCGGGCAGCGGCAGCCCGCGGCGGCGCCGCTCCAGCCGCGCGGCCCCCGCCGCCCGGCGGTACACCGAGAGGGCCGAGAGCCGCCCCGGCCGCCGCCGCTGCTCTTCCACGCCGCCCGCCGCCATGGCCGCGCCGCCCCGCCCCGCCCCGCCCGGCCGCTTCCGCCGGGGCTTTGCGTGTGGGTGCGCTGGGGAGCGTCCGGGACACGGGGGTTGAGGGGAGGCGGGCCCGGCGCGGAGAGGCCGCGCGTCTGCTCGCGGGGCGGATTTCAAGTGTGCGCTTGCGATGCTGTATCAAACGGAATGTCTTAGTTTTGTCATCGTGTCCGCTCAAAATACGCCAGGCTTATTTCCTTCCCCTCGATCCCGGAAAGGAAACGTGAGGCATTTCCACTAGCAACTAATGGCGATAGATCTGTGCCTGCTTGGAAAGCTTCATTCTGCAAGTACGCTCTAAGCACGTGCAGAAAATTTTTTTTTTTCCAAAGGTGTCCCACGAGGATATGATATTCCTTTGGACAGCGTGCAAATTACTCTGCAGTCTAGTGCGGTGAGATGAGGTAAGGCCTATTTCACCAAGTTCTGTTGCACAAGGAATAGAAATGCAGGCGGGATGAGCCCGTTCCGGTGTGCCATCCCTTCTCCCCTTCCTTGTGCTTCTGATGGAGATGCTGGGTGAAAGGCTGCCCTCTCGAAGGATCCCCAAACCCAAAAGGCTCCCGTGCCGTGTGGTGCCTTCCCCCTGCCCCCAACCCACTAACTGCCGACTAACCTGGGCAGACCTTTGTTTTCTCTCTCCATCTCGTAGGCCTGAAGCGTCCCAGAAGGACAGTGGCAGTGGCACTGCAGGTACCCTGGCAGCCCAAGGGCTGCTCTGTGCTTCCAGAGGCTGCGGCTTCGGCACAGGAGGCTTTGCTGGAGCGTGGAGGACAGGCCAGCAAGACTCAGCTTGTCGCAAAGGTGAAAAACTGCAGGGGGTTGTATTGTCAGATGGTGTCGATGCTTTTCTGACCAAGAACAAGCTTCAGTATGAGACATTCACTCTGCAGAACTTCTGTCAGAAGAATCTCCGATGGTCTCTGATCATTCATGGAAGTGGACTTGGCATGGGAATTTCATTTCCAGAGGCTGCTCTGAGTCTAAAGCATTTAACTGGAGCAATTACCCAAGCATGCCCAGGAGCCCTCTGGTTCTCGAGGTTGTCATTAGCCTCTCCCGGGTTTAAACAGCAGCTTCGCACTGTACGTTAATCAAGCCGCTACCATTCACGAGGCGCGTGCAGATGCGGGGCGTGGGCCTAGGATAGAAGGCTGAAAAGCCATTTTTTACGTCTTTTAACTTCACCATTGCCAGGGTTTCAACCCAGTCCTACATTTCAAATTTACCACAATTCGGGAGCAGAAATCATTAGTTAGGCCCAGTGAGAACGAGTTCAGCTGTTACATCTTAATTCTAGAACAGCCACAGACATCTTCAAGGCTTTTTGAATTGCCTGAAAAGCAACACGAATCAGCCTCAGCTCCCGTCGCGGTGCTGTAAGCAGCCAAGCCCCATTTCGTACGCAGGCAATAAGGACTATTCTCATTCTGGAGGTGGTTTTGTGACAGCTCTGCCGGCACGGCCGTTGCAGCCAAAGCCAAAGCTGTAGAAAAAGCAGCAGCAGCAGCAGCAAACCGCCCTGTTTGTACCAGGATGGTTAGAGCTAAAGGAGACAGATTTTAGCGTGCGTAGGCAGCACTTTAGCCTCCGACTTAACGTCTCGAATGATTCGGGCTTTGCCAGCAGGTGGCAGAGGCCGATCAGCGCTCCGCACCCCTGCGGGGGAAACACGCGTGGAGGGCAGCGAGAGGGCATCTTCCTGGCAAGGCGACTGGGGTGGATGAGGTTTGGAACGAGGAGGGTGCCACAGCCTGTGCGTGCATGAGTGGGCTGGAAGAGAAGGGAAGGGTGAACTCTCTGTTTCAATCCACTCTTTGTTCTCCCAAGGTTAAGCCCTGCTTACCAGAATAATCTTATCAGCTGAAACCGTTTCAACGGAACCGGGGCCTTAACAAAACCGCGATGCAGGCGCTTTGAAATATCATAGAAGTTAGGCCATCATGTGCTTTAATTATAGGTAAGCATGGCCAAATAGGCTCGGGAGGGGGAAGACCCTGGGCGCCTGGGTTGTTATTTGTGTAAGTGTTTAATTTACTGGAGTACAGCTGATCCTCCTCAGAAGAAGCTGGGCAGTGCACACAGAGCCTGACCTGAGTTACACCAGAGTATCTGTAATGACCGCAGCAAAGCTGTTCTGGATGTTTACCAGTACGGTGGGTTCAAAGTCCCATTTGAGGGCTCTGATCTTCATACGGATGTCACTTTCTACTGCAGAGAGATGGATGATTGACATTGGATTTCTTTTTTGATGTATAACAAAGTCTCGGAGTGCAAGACGCAGTGGAAAATAATGGTGGTGAAATCTCTGTACCACTAAAATATTTCTTTTGACAAATTAGCCTTTCTAATAGTAAACGCTTTCAAGAATAAAGTTGCTATTTTTCTGCACAACACAGGAAAGGGTTTTGACCTAAGGCAAAAAGAGGGAGTTTCAGTATCACTTACAGAGTACTCAGATGGTTGTCTAGGAATAGCCACAAGGTCTACATGCTGTTTCCATTCATTGTCCAATATTTCAAGGGAATTTGTTGTAAAGAAAGAACAGTGTCACATACAGCTCTTTAAATAAACAAAAGAAAAGTAGCACAGATCTCTGAATAATTAGGTGGTCCCCAGCTGCTGCTCACATAGAGTAGCAACTGGAGGCTCAATTAAATTTCTTAATTAGAATTTAGCACAAAGTTACCCAGATTTTATGAGCATATAAGGTGCATTTCAGAGAGTCACACGTGTTTTATTTAAGAGTGCATTGAAAATGTGGTGAGTACAATTTATTAAAGAGCCACAAGTGACTTCAGAAGAAATAAGTAAACGGCACCTCAAAGAGATGTAGGGTTCATTTGATATTGTAACCTTATGCTGTTCCCTGTTCAAATAATGGAAATCTTGATTTTAAAGAGCAGTTTGGGTAAGGCCTGATCCTGCAAACCTATGAGCAGTCTTCACTACTGAGTGGAAAGGGCAAAATCCTTTGCAATTCTTTGCACATTGGATACTCAGTTGTTCACCACCATGCAAACTGCCCAGGACTTTCTTTGTGTTCCCGGCAAACCATTAATATAAACCAGTTGCTTTTAGAAAGTTAAACTCAGTTTAATCCTTTTTCTCATTATTACTTTGCTGGCAACTTGCCTTTTGCGCTGTCAGTTTTGTTCTCGTGCCAATAGCAATACCCAGTAAGGAGAAAGAACATTTCAAGCCTTCACTAGCAGGTTCCCTTAGCTGACAATCTTTCTCATGCAGCCTCATACAGTATGTCATCACTAGAAGGACACTGGGCTGGATTGTGAAGCCCACTCCTCGTTGTGAAAGCTATGAAGTTCACTGCCAGATAACAAGACTGAAAGCTAATTCAGGAACTGTTTCTCAAGAGCTATCCTCTGCCCCCCTCCCCCCCGCCCCCCGCCACCAATGTGAATGCACTCACTCACTGAAGCATCTCTTGGCAGAGATTTTGGCCTTTCTCCAGCAGTTTCTCCCTTCTCAGGGATTTTCTTATTCAGTGACTGGTTATGGTCTTTAATCCTAGTTATCTTGTACACAGAGTTCCACTGAGAAAAGAAGCCTTCACTGCCATGGAAGAGTCCAATTAAAACAAATGTATGAAAATAATAATTACAAGGTCCAGTCCTCCCTATGAAATTATCTTTTTGGAGGGATTTGGAAGCACAGACGTTTTCTCTAGTCCCGTGTGACGCTAAAATACATACTCTGTAAGTTATGGCTGAATTTACATAACATGTTTGAGTAGGACCCTCAATTGAGCTTACTCATCCCCTTGATGGGGCATGCTACTTTGAAAGCATTTTGAAAAAATTTTACAAGGGTTTTTGTGCTCTTAATAGATGCCATCTAGCATTTGGTAGCATTGAGCAGATACCATCTGCAGTGACTCCGTAGACAGTGACTAAACAGAAAGCTACAGACTCCAAGACTCCGGTCTTGTTGCTTTTCAGCAGCAGGAGATAAGTAAATGGCCATGAAGGGAATATCCCCATCCTAAAAGGAAAGCAAAGAGAACCTGAGTGAAGTCTTTGCCTCGTAGGATTAATCAGAACTAGACAATCGAGATAGAAGGTAGAGTCAAGCTGTCCCTGCATGCGTGGTGTATCTTGTGCTAGAGAATATTCTGTTGATACGCACAGACCATGGCTCTTGACAAGCTGTTTGGGTGATGCTTTTCCATGGGAAGATTTTAAAGGATTCTTGCTATTCACATCCTTTCTGTATTAATGTTGCTCATTAAATGTTTCTGTATTAACAGAAACATTAATGTTTCTGTATTAATTTGCTCATTGAATATATTTATGCGCACTATTTCAAAACAGACATATAGCCATGCTCACTTACAGCAGCACCATTTGAGATTTGCTGCTTCTGCAAGTTCCTTCTTTTCAGAAGCCTTGCAAAAGGCTTTACCTTTCATTTCCTTAAAAGCTGCCTATACTGGAGGTTTTCTGAAGTACTCTGAAATTGCTTGCTCACCTCTGACGCAGCGCTACCATGGTGGAAATATCGTGCAGACAGGTTTAGCAACCATATCATTCAGATCTGCTCACAGCATGATAGGAGAAAGCCTGCACTTTGGTACTTGCTTATTTGCTTACCGAAGTAGATTTGCGTTGCTGCTAGACAATATGGCACCTTCTAGAAGTATTTTTGAGTATTTTCAGTGCTCATCCACACAGACAAGCTCCCACTGTTGTGCCTGTATTATAAAAAAGATGGAATTCCTCTTGGGTGAGCACAGTTATGGCAGCATAAAAATGCTTATGCTGTAGTATTTATACTGGTATGGCTTGTTCCTAGAAGGGATAATATTACAGTGTGATTAGAGGAGGGAGATTTAATCACTGACATTGTTTTAGATAGCCAATAGGGGAGAATGATGGTAAGCCTCTGGGTATCTGCAATGAGGATATGGAGTTTGCATTATCATGAGCGTGTGTGTAATATACTCTTAGGTCCTTAGGGGACAGAGTACTGTCCTGATGTCCCACTGAGACCAGGAAGGATCTCGGCTAGAAAGCCACTGCTGAAAGGAGTAAGTGGGCATGACAGCAACAGCCCAGTCCATTAATGCTGCATATTACCCACAGAGCCCTGTTCTCAGTCTTAAAGAAAAGGTGGAAAGGGGGAAATTGTGTTGGGTCTCTTGGGAATGCTGTGAAGTCTCTCCCAATTCTTTCTTATCTGTAAGGATTAAAGGACCTTGAAGCATTGCTTCTAGTATCAGGCCTTGGAGAATTAATTTCCCCCCTAAGGAAACTCTCTGGGGGAAGACTGACTACACAGAACGTGACTTGGACCCGCAGCACAGCACTGCGAATGTACAGTTTGCTCTGTTAAGACGCTCAGTTTGTCCAGCTCAGTGACCTCTAGGGTCATCTTCCTTTCCTTTCCCACAACAGCCCCCTTTCCCTTCAGTCACCAATGACTATATGGGGAGGTCAAGTTAGGGAGAGATACAAACAGTGGAGCAGAGAAGCGGTAATGGCCACAAATCAATTTAACTATCTGATAAATATTTGTTAAAGCTATATATAGCTGAAACATACATTAGAGCTTTATTTATAATCGCATGTCTTGGCCTTTTCCTTGCCAGCCCTCAAATACTTTTCATAGGACAGTAAAGCATCTTTATAATATGGGAATTGTGCCTTAGAAAGTAAAGTTTAGGGCATCATGTTTTATAAAATTTTAGTCAGAAATTCAGAGACTGTGAATAAGATGGATGACAAGTTACACCCAAGCTACCAATGCAATATTTCAAGACCTATGGCAGGTGAGGAATGTTTTCATAAAATCAGAAGAAAACTCAAGACTGGTAGAAATGTCTTGTCTCTCCAGTCATTTTGGAAAACATTTGGCTCAAACATAGCTGTGTCAAATTGCTGGCGGAGAGCAGCGGTCTAAAAGTAATGGAGAAGCAACTGTGAGGGAAGGCAGCTCTCCTCTTTGGTTTTGCTTTCCAAGCAGAGGGATATGCAAAAAGATGTAAGGAAAAAAAAGGTACCTTCTTTGTTTAATTTGTGAACAAGGGATGATTTGGGGTTCAGAGCGTCAGTCTGAAACTCTGAGTCAGTGCCACGCCCATACTCCTGCCTGAGCACCTCCTGTTGTGAACTTGGTTGATACTTCTGCCTGAGCACCTCCTGTTGTGGACTTGGTAAATGATTTTTGCACGCAATGTTCTGAAATTACCACTGATTTCAGTTGCTTTATTTTTTGGATGTTTGCCAGCTAACATTAAGGCCTATGTTCTTTGTTGCTCTGTTTCTTTGCTTGATTCAGACGCACAGAGGAATAAGGGGGATGGTGCATGCAGGGAGAAGATAATGATGCAGAGAAACCTCATGTAATCTTTGCATTTCAATTTCCTGAGGGTTTTTATTTTTTTTCTTTTTGTAGCTGAATGCTCTGGGAACTGTTCTGGCTTGCATTTTGGATGAAGTAGCTGCTTGAAAGTCTGGTGAGAGGAGGCAGCTGTTGGAAATATGCATTCTGGATAATGCGTTCAGGCCAAGCCCCGTACTCTCGGACACACGGGTGCTGCATGCAGAGGATTCCCCTGGGTACCTTCTCTTTGAAGCCAGCGTCCATGCTGAATTCAGCACCTGGTACTGCCTCCGCTCTGAAAATGGAGGCACGCTTGTGTTTCTTGGGCCAAAGGAAAACATTTTGGATCCCAAGAAGCCCAAATCATGGACGTTAATGTGTGGCGAAGAGGAGCCTGCTCACATTTTCCCTGCAAACCCAGCCTCTAGCTGATGGAGGATGTTACATGCGCCATCTCTGGAGAGCTGGCATTAGCCACACGTTTCACTGCAGCCCCTGGGGAAGGCATCAGTTCTCACAAGGAGTTTACTGGGCGGGGGAACCGAGGTGGCACCGGGCCCTGCGGCTGGGCCTGTGGAAGCCATCCTCCTCGGCCTCCTCCTCGTGTCACCACTGCCACCAGCCCGTGGCAGGGCGGCTGCCTCTCCTGTGAAGGGCTCTCCAGCAGCTGCCGGGGGGTCTCCCTGCTTGGGGAAAAGTCCCCACAGCAGCAGCGTGGGTGACAGCTTTTGGTCAGGCGCCTGCCGCTGAGCTCCCCGCACTCCAGAGCTTTGGAGAAGGGAACCCCCAAGGCAGGGCCGCTCTGTCTGCCCAGAAGCTGTCTCGCTGCTGAGAAGGGATGAGACCCACTGCAGAGCCAAATCGGAGACAGGCGGCGAAGCGCTCCGTGGAAGGCACGTCCCCACTTAGCGCCTCAGTGGGACGCCGGCCAGAGGGCCTCCGGAAGCCGGGCGGGTGGCGGGTTTATGCCCTGAACTCTCCGGGAAGACCAGCTGCCGCGGCCCACGTAGCGGCCACCCGCCTGCCAATGCGCAACCCAACTCTCCGCCGCGCCAACGCAGCCTAACCCCGAGTGGGGGGCGGACCCATCGCCGCAGCTGGCACCTCTAGCATCCTATCCTAGCACTATGCTCCGACCGCTTCAGCCAATCAGGAGCGGCAGCAAAAGAGTGGGGGCGCCAAAGCCCCGGCGTGAATAAAACACCCGGGACCCGTGGGCGGAGAAGGGCGGAGTCGGGACTTTGACGAGCAGCTCCTCGCACCAATCAAAAAGCCGGACGACGGGGCGGGTAGCCAATGGGCCGCCGGAATGGGCGTGGCAGGTCGTGGGGGCGGGAGCAGTTGCCGGAGGGACGGGGGACGGGGGGAGCGGCGGCGGCGGCAGCGCTGCTCAGTGGCGACGGGCGGCTGAGGAGGCGCCGGAGGAAGGAGGCTGCGGGCAGCAGGTGAGGGCGACAGGGCCGCGGTGCGGGGTAGGGCCTTCGCCGCGGCAGGCGGGGGCTGGAGCCGTGGGCGGGTATGGTGGGGGCGTGCGAGCCCCGCGGGGTGCGGGGGGATCCGTGCGCGGGGTGGGGTGGGGGCGCCGGAGGCGGGGGGAGCCTGAGGGGGCCGGCGGCGGGGCGGGGGAGGGGTGGTGGTGCCACGGGAAAGTGTATGTGGGTGTCGGGGGAGAGGCAGGGGCGCCCTCCGGTCCCCGCCCCGGGGGGCAGTGGGGTGGGCCCCGACGCGATCCCTGGGGTGGGGTGGGGTGGGGCGGGGCGGGGGCCCGGCGCAGGTAGAGCCCGCGGGGGCGAAGGCCCTGCGGGGAGCACCGAGCCGCCGGCCCCGGGGAGCGACCCCTGGGGCGCTGCCGCTTCCTGATCTCCCTCCTCTGGGGCTGCCTGTGCCTGCGGTCTCTCTTAGGCCTTGAATCCCGGCCAGGTTTCCGTCAGAGGGTCCCTCTGGCACGGCCGCTCCCGGGCCGGCTGTCGCCGTGCGCGGCGCTTTGTATCGCCTCCCGCCCCTGCGTGCGGCCGCGGGAGCGAGCGGGGGGCGCCGGGGCTCCGGGAAGTTGGGGCTTCCCCGAAATCCTCTGCCTCATCTCAGCCGTGGCTGGGGCGCTGTGAAGTTTGGGAGGCGTCGGGACGAGGCTTTGGGGCGGGGGCGCTGGCGACCCAGTCTCGTAGCGGGAGTTACAGGGGAAAGGGCCCCCGTGAGCAGCGAAACCCGTCCCTTTTCACCCGGTTCGTGGCTTCGCCCGTCCCTTTCTGCGTGTGCAACAGCCCCACAGGCTGCACAAAGGAACAGGCGGCCGGGTCCAGCGCGTCCTGAAACACGCAGGAGGGATTGATGAGCAACAGCGTGCGAGGCGAAGGGCTGCTGTGTGCCCGGGTGAGCGCTGGCCGCGAGAAAGCATCGCTTCGCTCGGTTTTGGGTAGATAATGAAGGGTTAAAGCGCAGCTTCTGTTTGGAATGCGCTTAACTGCTTTTATTGCACTTACGGAGATGGAACAGTCTTCAAGAATGAAATGATGCATCCCTCAGAGGAGAGTTAATGTCTTGCAGCAGCTCCGATCTACAACTCCTTCCGTCCAGTAGATTTATGTAATCTACTCATTAATGGTTTATGAAATTTTAAAGGAACTTTTGGCTTGATTTATGTGTGCTACTGTGATTTCAAAGTTGTTGTCAATGTTTCTTAATTCAGCTGTCCAGAGTAGGAGATACCTGTAACTGGTAACAATATCTGATTGTACCGTATAATGGGTTTGGTTTTGTTTTGCCTTGTTGTTTTGTATTTTTGATCTTCCTGCTTCTCCAGATAGCCTCCTGAGTGACGAGAGTGGGTAAAATGGAAGGCACAGTCATTCTGTTAGGCTACATTCTTACTCTAGGTATGGCTTGTAGCAAAAAGTGTAAATATTTAAATGGATTTCTGACTCATCAGTTTTATTTGACTTATTGATCTATGGTTACTGCTAAAATGATCTTTATGATTATGCAGAAGTTAATAGTTACCATAGAGAAACAATATTGTTTTTCTACTCATCAGTGTGCGTTTTCCATTTCTTCATCTCTTGGCAATTCTCTGTGGAAGTGCTGCTTTTTCTCCCTGAGCAAAAACCTTACGGAAGAAATAATAATCTGAGCAAAGTCCAAAAAAATGAATTTGTTCATCCTTGCATGTGATTCTTAAACTCTTTTGATAGTCTGAGTTATCCTACAGTAAACTTTTTTAATCGGTAGTTGAATAAGGCCTCAGTGAAAATTCTTGATTTACAAAACTCTAAGCATAACACATCAAAGAAATTTTTCCTAAATTATACATATGAAATACAATTCAAATCAGCTATTTAAATCCTTATTAGCAGAAAATTTATTTTTCAGCCTGGGAACTGCTTTCCTGCGTTTATTACTTCTCTTATATGTGTGGAAACTGAAGGTGCATGTAAACTTGACAGAGTAGACAAGTTTATATATCTTCTCACCCTGACATTGTGAATCCTGCTGATTTTGTATTAGTAGCTGACAGCATTATGCATTTAAGAAGGAAAAAAACCAAACCAACAAGCCACACTGGGCTTTTAAAACTGGCAAGACTTGTAAGCGTTACATTTTGTAGTTTGATATAGCTGCTTGGTGTTGGAATGATCTGTAAGTACTTTTCTTTCCTACCATGATGAGTGTGGTGGAATAAAAACTTTCTGAAATGACAGTGAAAATCCTTGCAAAGGTGCTTCCCTCCCCAGGAGAACATTGTTGTAGATGCTTTACGGCGTGTTCCCTAGAGCTTTTTACAGCATCATACAGGAGTCTGGAATTCTACCTGTAGCTGTTTTTATTCCCGTAGTAACATTGGTGAGGCTGCATAAGATTGGAAAAGAATTAAATTGCCCTAATGCTGTAGAAATGAAATCTTCTGCACTCTAGAAAAGATGTTTTACAGAATCTCTCAGGTAAAAGATTCTCTTGGCAGCCTAAGCTGGTGTAATTGCTGACTTTGGGGTCCTATCCTACTTATTGCACTTATCTGACACTCTGCTGACCTTGTTCTTTTTTTGGGGGAGGGCTCAAAGGTTATTTATGTTCTTAATTATTTTGCCACTTATGAAGCAAGCTTGTTTTAAACTCAAGTGAAATCATGGCCTTAGTCTTACTTTTGGAGTTTATGTTGATCAGTGAACATGCATTAAAATTACAGATTACTTTTTCAATCCAGGGATCTCAATTTTAATAAGCGACATTAGAGTGTATTGCTTTTCTTTCTCTACAGAATACCAAGCATAAACTCCATCAAGCTAAGACGTCCTCTACAGTCATGTTATTGCATTACCACCAGAGCAGCTTTGACTTCTGTGGTGATGCTCACCAAAAGGAGCTATTTTCCCCTCTTAGTCCTTGTTTGCTGATCCAGCTGAAAACGGTGATACAGAAAAATGTTGAGCTTCAGTTGGATCAGCTGCCTGAACTGTCTTGACTTCATGGCTATGCAAATGTTATGCTCCCATAGGAGGAGGAAGAGACTGTGACCACTCTTATCTGAAGCAGCTCTATTTTAGGTTTGCCTAAGTTTATCAAGAGACCTGACAGCTTAAACTGGGGCTGCGGTGGTCCTGCCTCCTTCTTGACTGTGCATCTTCGCCTGCTAGCAAGGAAGCCTTTGTGACTGTGAGTTAAGCGAAGTCAAGGAGTTAATCAGGCTGGTAATGAATTGCTCTTGTTTTGTTGGATTTTGGCTGGATCGTGGTTCTGAACTGTCTGACCATCCAGGTCAGGGGGTGGGAATGAGACTTGTTGAAGCGAATGATATAGGGAGTGGGAAATAGGGCCGTGGTAGCTCTGACTTAAATTTTCTTGAGCTTTTCTGGAGCCTTACCTTTCCGTCAGCATGACTAGGGTTAACAAAGACCTATACCAAACTATTTTAAGCTGGCTTGGCTGATAAAACCTCAAATAAATTGGAGAGTATTCTTCCATTTTTATCAGCTGGCACGTTGGATGTGGGTGGTAACAGCGGAGGATGATGAGAAGCTAGGGATGGGCTAAATGCAGTAACCTCAGGCTGACACAGCTGTGTCTGGAAGAGGATTTTTTTCTCATCTTAGTTGTGGGATCCATCAAATACCCATTTTGAACTAATGTTCTTTATAGTTAAAGCAGATGTTGCATCAGAAACAAGAAAACTTTCATAACAAGCAAGATCAGGAAGACTATTATTCCACTGTGCAGGGGCCAGTGCTTTTTTGTTTGTTTTTCTTTTTATTATTATTTTTATTGACTGAGACTCGCTAGCATTAATAGTCTCCCATCAGTCTAGAAGTATAAATGGCATCCTGTCATGTGTAACTGCAGTTACACATTCATCCAGAATCCTTGAAAGTATGTTAGAGGAGATACCTCTGTGAAAACTTCAATTGCTTTATTCAGCATTTGTCCTGACAGAGTAATTCTTTGTAGAGTCCTGGTATTCTCTAGTTATAAGATGTGATGACTTAAAGACGTTTTTGGATAGTAATTTATGTATCTTCTGCTTCCGTGGATTTGTGTCTCAAAGTGTATCAGGACAAATGATTTGTGTGTGAGAAATTGGCTGAAAGAGGAATGTGGATGTCAAAATGTAAAGATGCTCTTGAGGAAAATGTGAAGTCATTCATTTCAGAGTTAGGGGGTCAGAAACAAGCTCTTGGCTTCTTTGAGTGCTGAATCTGTAGGATTTTTGAGATTTTGCTGGTGGGTTGTACTTGCTCATTGACCTGAGCTTCTTCATAGGGCGCAGATCTAGGAGCTACAAGTACTAAGGCTATTAAGAAAAAACATATCCTGGTGCACTTTGCCAGAACCACTCTTCCTGTATGCTAACTGTTCTTAATCTGGATGTGACCATTTTTAATCAGTTTATTTTTGTAGGGGAAAAAAAAAACCCAAACCCTACGGGTCTCTCTTTCCTTCTACTTTCAATGTTTTTAAAACCTGTTTAATGCAGTTCATGCCTGTGTTGAGGCTTTGCTGTCATCAGTGAACTGACTTTAGACTGTTAAAGAAGCTGGTTTCCATTATCCACCAGGACTGTAGATAGCTTTTCCAAGGCTATGCAGTTTGCTGCTGGGCACCACTGAGCATATAAGTGCCAAACTCTCCTAGTTACTCAGTTTGCCTGGCAAGTGAATGCTTAGTGGTTGTTATGGTTGGGTCTTTAGTTAGCTGATATCTTTGTGTGTTGACTTAAGATTTTGAGTGAGGATAGTCTGCTTTCAAAGGCATTAATTCATCAACTGCTGAAGTAAAAATCTGTGGAGACTTCGTTCCCCGTACAGAGGAATGACACAAATAGAAACTTGGTTCACAATTGATACAGGGCAGGTCTAACTTTTGATTAGTAATTAATGGTAAAAGTGTTGGATTTCTATTTTTACTTTGTATGCACAGTATGAGGGGAAAAGCAAGTATGTTCTTTCCATCTAAATGCGTTTAACGTGTAATCTTCTAATTTTGTTCCTGGATTTTTTTTTTTTAAATGAACTGTTCTGGTGCTACTAAGTTAATGTGAAGCAAGTAGCCAAATGCTGTAGTCCCATGAATCTTAATTGTTGGCTTGGCTTTCTGCTCTCATATTTGTTTCTTACTCCAAGTACTAACCTAAATTCTGTGGCAAATAATTAGTAGGTCTTTTTCTCATAAAAAGACAGTTGATACTCATTTGATGTGTTCAGGTCACTGTAACTGCAGTGCTACAGACCTGCATAGAGTGCTCTGGGGGTTGTGGCTGGCTCATGTCTCGGCAGTGGACTAGACTAATTTTGCAGCCTTTTCCCTTACTTTACCAATATCACTTTGCAAAGTGGTTTTTTTTAAGCTGGCTATTGTGTTGTCAAAGTCTTCTTAATGTGATCGTTCTGTTGTTTCTGTTTTACAAGAATGAGATCTGATGCTGTTTTGAAAAAGCCTAGAAAGAATTTACCCATCGTTAAGGTGGTACTAATCAAGGTTTAGTGCATTGTGCTGGGCTGGGGTTTCTGTGTGGGTTTTTCCTTGTAGCCCTGTTTAAGACAGAGTGTGTTTATGTCGAGTCATCGCCTTTCAGGTTGAAACGTCTGTCATCTGTGCTTCAAATTCTCTAACCCAGCCTGAAAATACCGTGTATGAGAATTAGAGTTTCTGATTTAAGGTCTTACATAAACCAGGTTTTATAGGATTCGGTGGTTGCGGTGTTGATTTTGCTTTTCATATTTTAGCGGGTACTTACTGATACAGTAGCTTTTTGGGGTTTCTTTCCTCCCCTTCCCCCCGCAGTAAATTATCAGTAGTCTAGTTAATAGTTAGAATTAATTGTGTATTCTCTTGTATTAACAAGCCTTGAACGTTATCAGAGTTTAATTGAATATTAAGTGCTCAATTTTGCTTGTGTCTGTAAATTGTGGTATTTCTGCAGAGTTTACAGCATCTATGTGAAAAGCATCTCTTATGTGCTCTTTCTTCAGCTGTATTTGCATGGGGTGTCTTTGACAGTGTCATGACATTTGTATACATATTTACACGTTAAGATTATGTGCTTTTTTTAAATGACATGTATTTGTTTTTTGGAGGCAATTTGTTGGTTTAAAGTGCCTCTCAACTATGCCACGCATGGCTTTTCCTATGTAAAGAACGTAGCCTGTAAAAAGCCAGTCAGTCTTTGAGCAACTGGGCAGCCCTGCGTGTATCTCATAGCTTGGTAGCAGAAAGCCAGCCTTGTGCAAGGCAATGAAGGACTGCAACTCAGTCAGCCTCTATCTTTTTGCCAGCATATTATTGACAGCTTCTATAAAATAGTTGTTTTTATAACAGTCTTTTCATAGTTAATTTTTTTATATCTATATATATATATAGATATAAAGTCTAAGTTATGTCTTGGATTTACTATTTGCCAGCTGCATCCAGAAGAGAGTCACTGAATGCTTTGTTGAATTCACTGGGTGTATTTTGGATAGATGCATCAAGCTAATATTGAATATGGATTGTTTATAATTTCATATAAATGTCTGTAATAGAATTATGTGGCTTTTTTTTTTTTTTTTTTTTCCCTTCAGGTTTTAGTTTGTCTGGGCAAAGGGTGACCTGCTAGCTTAGATGACCTAGAGACACCTTCACCAGTCTGTAATGAATGGGGTGGTAACTAAGTTAAGTCATTCCTGAGTTGCCCTCAGGAATAGCACAGTGGTACATCAAGATAATTTTTAGGTTTTCTCTTTGCCTTTCACAAAACTGAATACTTTGTGTCTTGGATTTTCATAAGGCTTGGATTTTCAAAATTGGTGAATGTTATCCTCCAAATAAGGCCACTGTTATTTTTTCCACAATACTCCAATACAAATTTTCTTTATTATTCAAAGGCATTAAAGGAAAGCTTGTAAGATTGGCTCGGCAGAAATTTGAACAGCCAAAATAGCTAAGTATTTTTTTACTGTCTAGTGAGGTAGGGTACACACCCCTTCAAAGAGGTGTATGCATAGTACTATCTGAAAGTTTTCCTGATTCTTAAAAGTACAGACTTTGTGCTTCAAAAATTACCTTTATTGACGTATATGACATAATACAGTTTTGTGTTCACTACCTCAAATTTCAGATGTGGTCCTGTACTTCAATTTTATTTTAAGTTGAAATCAATTATTCTCTGAGTAATTAACTCTTGCTTTGCACATCATTTACTTTGCGTGCAAGAGTTTGTTTTCAAGGGAGTCATATCCACAGTGTTTATTACCTTGCCCATGCATGGACCAGGGCTGTAAGTGGGACTACAAAAAATCAACATGGTTTGTCTGTCTACAGTATTTGTTGACATTAAGCTAAGGGCCCAATTCTGCAAATCTTACAGAGAAAACAATATTCATCATTCAAGTGGAAAAAAAAACAACCCTCTAATGCACTAATTTTACAACTGTTAAATTGCTATTCTAGTACCGTAGATTTAATTCTTCTTTTCTTCTGAAGTGGTTAGTGCTGAGGTAGAAGTACAGGTACACCAAATACAATGATGTCCTGTGAACTGTGGAAATGTTATTCTTGTTTTGAAAATCCTAAGGATATAAAAAAGTTGATCAAAATAATTATTTTTGAGGAAATCCAGCATGAAAATCTGAGTCTGTCTTAATTTCCTTATTCCTCAATTTCCTATACTAATTTTTTAATAATGTATTGCAGTGCTTTATAATGAATGAGTGTGGTCACTTGGTTGGAAAAAAAAAAAAACAGTTTTCCACAAAATGCCTGTTGGATGTTGTTTCTCACCCCCAAGAATTTGGTTAATTTGATAGTTTATTACTCTCATCTCCCGTATTTGATGAAAGGGAAAAAATTAGGAATTCAGAGGTAAGGAACTTTTTGGAAACGTGACGTATCTTGAAATTGTCTGAGATGCTGGATTGTGACTTATCTCCAGTCTTGCCTGAGGATGACTGAGCTGCTTGCACTTCTGAATTGCAGTTTAGCATCAGTTCCCTGTTTCCACTTCAGCAAGTGCTAGCACTGCAGTTTAGCATCAGTTCCCTGTTTCCACTTCAGCAAGTGCTAGCACTGGAGCTTTGGGTAGGGGAGAAAGAGCAGAGAGGCTGTGCTGTTACTGAAAGGAGGTGACATGGATCAGGTGCATATGGCTAGTGAAACTGAGATACTGCATTTTGGAAGTGGTCCTGCTTGCCTGCCTCCCTCACCCTCAGAAAGGTCCCACCTGAGGTGAAGATTATGCGTGCAGGAGCTCTTTCCCTGGAGTTTCTTCTAGGTGAGTAAATCATCTCTGCATAGGAGAGATGCCACGAGTATTGTGGCACAGGTAATGATGGCTCTGTGCCTCTTCAGTGGAGAGGCATCTGTAGCTCTGGTTATGTGAGCAAACTGCTGATTGTCTTGCCATAGGACGTAGATTTGAGATGAGAACGTGTCTCAAATCCATCAGTGCCAGTAGCTCTCCTGACTGGTACCACATTGTCTTGCTGTCTGCTTCTAGTAGATGGCAAGATGTTTTCTGAACCAACTGTATTCTGCTCATTGCCTTAGTCCTTGCTCCCCATATAGCGTATCACAATCCAGTGACCAGACTTAGTGCTGTTGCCTCACGTAATGCCTCTAGAAGTAGGGGTTTCTGCAGGTAAGGACTGTGCAGCTGTCTAACCCCAAGTGAATAGTAGTGATTGAATGGATGTCTTGCTTTTTACAGCATTGGGTCACGTGAGAAATGGAACCAGTTGGTGTGGGCAAAATGTAGGCAAACGCTGAAGAGATTGAGGTGATTGTGAAGATACAGTTTATCTTTCTGATGATAATGTTACTTTAGGAAAACAAAAAGTAGTCCCAAAATCTTCCTTCCTTCAGATTTTCCATAAAGAATGGAAAACTTCATTTCTTTTATGGAGCTAGGCTATGGGGTTGGGTTTTTGTTTCCCTTCACACATTGTCTCTGGCTCTAGTTACATCTGAAAATTGGTACAAACATGCTTACTCCAGTCTGAATGTGGCTTTTACGTAAATGGTTGCTTGTTGTTCAGTGTGCTGCCTCAGTGTTTGGTCTAGGTCAATTCTGCATAAGCTTGCTTTCTGCCTTCAAAGACTGTCTTTGAACTTTCTAATACATACCGCAGGTATAAAAACTGGTTAGTTGCTACTCTGTTTCCCTTTATCTTCATGAAATAGCTAATGATTTGTTGACTCATCTGTTTGAGATGGCATTGCATCTGGTCTAGTTCTGTGCAGAGATGCTAGATCAATCTACTGTCAATTGCTGTCCCAGTTTCTTCAGTGTCAGTCTTGCATCACGTCACCCCCAAATCCCGAGGACTGCTGTTCTATGGTAGCTGTAAAATGGCTATAGCCATAGTATTTTGAAATTCAGGTGAGGATTAATTCCATCTTCTTCTTGCTTTCAGATATACTTTGTGGCATTTGTGGGTATCACCAGCAGTTTGAGGCTGAAAATCATATTTTTACGCTTCACTTTGCTTGGTTTAGCATGTGTTGCAGCATTTATAGGACAGGTATGGCTGACAGGCTTAAAGCTGCCGGCCTGGTTCTTGGACCATTCCGTTTTCAGAACTGGGGACTTGTGCCAGTGCGAAATAGGCTGGGAATTGCTTCTCTCAACAGCTATTCACCAGGAGCTGCGAATAGCCCTTCCACGGTAAGGTCTAAGCAAAGTAGTTTGTTGAATTCTGGTAATTCTTAGCTCTTGCTTCTTTTAGGCATGTCAGAATGATTGAAGACAATTATTAGTTTGGGGAAGTAGCAAGTATGGTCTTTAGTGTTTTCCTCAGAGGCTCCACATTAGGTGTTTCATCTTTTAAAAACAGATGGTATTTGCCATGTTAGGTGTCATTAATGAGTACTTAGCTTCAATAGGCTGTTTAAAAAAAAAAAAAGAAAAAAATAATGTTCCCCTAGTATGTAGTTGCGTTTGGGGATTTCGTTATCTGCTGTTTTAAGTTTGGAACTGGGTTACAGAAGTTCTTGGGGTTTAATGCTAATTCTTTCCTTTCATGCAATTTAGAAGTTTTTATTTTCCTGAAGATAGGAATTCATGTCCCCATAACCCCCTCACAAGTCTTTAGTCCCAGTAACCTTTGTAAAGGACTTAACCAAGAGAACTGTCCTAATATATATTATTTTCTTACAGTTATAATTTCGTAATGGAGTTGGGATCATTGAAGTTCAGACGCATGGAAAATGTGTGAGGTGGTTACTATTTAGATTGTACTCTCAGTTTTGTCCAGAGCAAAATTAGGGATACTCTTCACATCCATTTAAGGTTTTTACGACTCATCTTTTCAGGAATAGAAATATCACTTATGGCTTCTCTGAAAGGCAATGAGAATAGTTCACCGTGCTTAAATTTCTCCTCTATTTTGTTCAAAGTCTGTATCATTGTGTTGTGGACTTTAAACAGATAGCAGAATGTTTCTTTAACTGTGACTAATGGAACATCTGAATATCAGAAATTCAGATTAACAGAAAGGGGGAGAGGCAGGACAGCAGCAGACTGTATAATTTTGTGTTCAGTCTGAAATAAATCCAGAGTGTAGGGCTCATTCAAAACAGAATTCTTGTGGTAAACAGAATGTAGAGGATGTTGAAGAAAACTTCAAATTCTGTGCTGATTTTGTAAACTAAAATGTTCTGCGGTGCGGCACAGGTTTGTTGAAGGGGAAGCTGGTTGATGAATCCTCTTTTTTTATTTTTTTATCCCCCCCCCCCTTCTTGTTTTCCTTAACCTTCTTCCATAGAAACTTCAAGGTGAAGGTGCAGGTTCTTTTAGCGAGAGACAAACTTGTGAGATCTGACTTAATTTTTATTCTGTTCTGCAGATCTATTTGCTAATAGATTATTCAAGGTTAAATCCAGAAGACTTAAATTTTGCAATATTAACGTTTAGGTTCTTGGCACGCCAGACCCAGGGTTGTGAATCATGTTTTGGATCTCCTGTATGGAGCGTGGTAGAAAGTTAGAAATGAGAGAATCTCATTGAATGGAAAGGATATTTACTGCTCAGCGTAACAAATAAAACAGAGACAAGACTTGAGTCTTCTTACTTTCTAAAGTTAAGGTGCCGCACTCTAAGCTGCAAGATTCTTATACCCCTTGGGATTTATAGTTGTAAGCCTCTTTTGAAGTTTAAAACATTTCTGTGGTTCATGGGTCATTCCTTCTAGAATACCACTGAAGGAGGTGGTAGGTGTGCCTTTAAGCAGTGTTATGACATTCAGGAAAACAGCTGAAGGTGTGAGCTGTAAGCTCAAAACTGTATTTTCCAAGCAAGCCCTGTTTGCTAACAAACATTTTTGATCCTGGCAATGACACTACTGAGGATGGCCTAAGGATGGCCCTGGGTGTCTCATGAATTCTTAACCTGACTGTTTGCTCCCACTGGAAGAACTGGTCTCATTGCCCATCATGTGCTCCAGCATTTTTTGTGTTTGACTCTTTCATAAACTACAGCCAGCAAATAACACCAGCAAAAAGTGAGTATTTTCAGCTGCTGTGATGAGCTGAACGGTCTCTGAGTTATCTGGCAAATGATGGTATAAGGGAGAAAGAGAGCTAGGGGGAGCAACAGGCAGTTTGAGTGGTACAACCACCTCCTGCAGCTTGGTCTTAAATGTGAAGGGATAATAGTTTGTATCAGTTTAGGTTCTCCAGTGCAGGGAATAAAGAAGATAATTTGCAGCTAGTTAAACCTAGCTTGGGTTTCCATGTGGAAGTGGAGTGCTGGTGGTTTTTTGAGATGGTAGGAGAGCAAAAAGGTTGGTTGCTTTTTGGGGGTAAGTTGCACAAAGTGGTAAAGAAAAAAGGAGTTGCCCTTGAAAAAGTACAGTGTTCCAGCTTTTTATGAGGGGCCAGTGTTTTATGTCATCGTTTTGACGATGTTCCTCCTTCAAAAAAAAAAATAGTAAAAGAAGCACTGGACTAAAGAGGTGAGCCAAGGGCAAGCATGGCTTTCAAGCCCTGTTGTCAGGGCACCCTTCTGGAGGAGAGGAGAGGATGGTGGAAGTTCTGGTGACTGACTTGGGATTTGCAGGGTGCTTTTTTTTCCTGCTCTTTAGCATACAGATGTAACACTATTTGGTATATGTGGGTTTTTTGCTTTCAACAAGGGCTACTTGGTCAAATGGTGGGTAGGTTGGTGTTAGGTGGGTAGTGGTGGGGAAGTACTGGCTTGAAGGAGATCTGTTGGGTGCCTGAGCCATGGCTGGAGGGAACAAGTGCTGGGACTGGATGTGAACAGGTACGTTGAAGAAGTTTACTTAGTCAGAAACTTGAGTAATAGCAAACTTGAGGCTGTGAGAGGAAGGAGATTATTGCTTGTGGGTCCTTAATGTCTGTTTTCATCTCACCCCATTGCTGACTGCTGCTCTTTCTGCCTCTCAAGGGAATGAAGAGGAACCTCTTGTCTGTGTAGTCTGCCTAGGAAACTTTATTTCAGGAGCCACCTTCTACAGTAGAGAGCTCTGAGCATTGATTTTTTGAGACAGATGCTCTAATGGAAATAAGTATTTATATGTTAGTTTCTGAAACGTCTGCATTTGCTTTCAGAAAGGCTACATCAAACACACCAGGATTTGTATTTCTGTGCTTGAAACTGAGGCACCAGGGAGGGCAGGTGCAACTGCTTGCCCTAACTGTACAGTCCAATTGAGAAAAGTCCATGTTTCTCTTGTTGAAGATGTGGAACCATGGTTCACTCTATTTAACCTGTTTCAGGCTCTGGCTGTGACATGGTCACATTGTTACTGTGCTCTGTGTTACTGAAGCATCAAGTCAGTACCTTTATTGTTAACTACTGCTTACCTTTCTAGCCAAAGGGTGTAGTAGTACCAGGTGCCCACATCTGGACTCATAAAGTTGTAGCTGATTATTGGGCTGTCAGTCTCTAAACAAGTCTCCAAGAGTATAAAATTTCAGGGGGAAAAGAAAATGTTAACTTTAAATAACCTGTGCAAGGAAACCTAAAGTATAGCTGAGCTCAATTAAGTTTGGAAATTTATCCCATGGACCAGTTATTAGTGAGGTAAATGCCTGCTACTTATGGAAGAGCTAAAGAATTTTAGCCATGAAAGAAATGCTGTATGATTATAGACTCAGTAAAATTTATTTGGGTGGGAGGAAGTGTTTAATTTCAGTCTGCTCCAGCCAACTTTTCTGTGATACTGTGGTACTAAATGCCAAGTAATCACTGTTTTTAAAAGTTATTTTGAAGTCAACTTGCATGTTACATATAACTTAGGAGAAGAAACTGAATATTAAGTACACTTTGATCCATTTTCCTGGTAAACATGGCTGCTGTGTTTATTCAACTACACCTTAACTTTATCCGTAAGATTTCTATGGAATTTTCTGACTCTGCAGTCTCTCTTTAAAGAGTGGTGATTGAGCATTGCTGTGTGCAAGTCTGACTTTAAATAGTCAGTAAACAGCAGAGTTTAAAACATGTGGCTTCCCAGTTTAGTTCTGTGATGAGAATAGCTGATCTAGAAAAATCTTAATGGGTTTATGTATGCTTTGATTTCATTAGAATGAATCTGGTTTTGCCCAAAACTTCCCAACATAACTGTTGTAGGTTCAATTTTATTGTGGATGAAGAACTGCATGTGCCATTATAAAGACCAGATGCTTTTGCCATTTAAACACTGATTAATATTCTTACTCTTTGCTTTAAAAGCCTCTAAATTTGTTAGTATTAGTAATTCACTGATAGGATGTTCTTTGGGCCTGAGCTGTAATAGGAATGATCAATTTTGAGAAATTAAGAGTGTGTACTTTTCTCCCTACCCACTTTGTTCTGGTGTGTGACACCGAAGGGAACAGCTTATTTGCTGTGGCACAGCTGTGATTTGGCTCTTCTTGCTGAATGGAGTTGTCAGGTCTCCTGGGTGTTAATGTCACAAAGGTGATCTAATAAGCTGGATGTGTGTGTTGGATAAATCTTATTTTTGCGCCTAAAGCAATGAGAGGTTATTTGTATGATGGTATCTTCAGAAAAGGGTGTTCTGGTATTTCTAGAGAAGCTTTACCAGTTGTCCTTTATAGTTGTTTATATAAATCTCTACGTATGACAGACATTCAGATTTTTTTAAAGCCAGAGGCTTTATCTATTCCAAGCAAACCACAATCAGGTGTCTTGTCCCTGTTTTGCTGGAGACTAAGATCAAAATTCTTTACGAATTTGGCAAGCAACTCTTGCATTTTTTTGTGAACCTGTTTTTTTTTGTTTTTTAATTGCTCGACGCCCTCATCTTTGTGAAATAGCTTGTACATGGGCCCAGGGGTTCTGCTGATAGGTGTCAGAATGGGCTACCTGAAAGTGGTGTGAGACTTGTGCTTAGGCATGAAGCTAGTCCTGCAGATACACTTTAAGATATAGTTGCAGGGAAGTGTGAGCCCGAGGAAAACTATAAATAAGGTATGCCTTTGAGCCCTGTTTAATACAAGGGAGGTGTAGGGTAATGAAAGTGATTGATAATCCAAGTTATTTGCTGAAATCCTCCCTCCTGAAATGATTGCTTTTGTAACTAATTTCATTTTCTTAAATTATAGTGAGAATGAATTGCCTTCGGTGAGTTGCCTTCAGTCCAGCTAGGTGTATCCAACTTGTTTAATTCTGGTAGCGGTTATTCCAGATTCTAACTTCACAGCTGTTCTGCTGCGACTTCTCTCAGAGCAGGCTCTCTGCTATGACTGAAGAGTTTAACAGAAATTGAACTAGGGAAAAGGTTGAGAGTCTTCGCAGTGAGAATGCCTGTTAGTGGAGACATTGTGTGTGGCTTTTGGAGAGGAGTCTTCGTTTGATTCTGAAATTGTCTGGGTGAAGTCTCCCTTTTTAAAGTTGATATTTTAAGTTTTTTCTCTTCTACTTATTTCATAAAGCTTGATAATGAATAAAATTTATTTTCTTCCTGCCAAGTCGTGTTCCCCATTATTCTTCAAGTGGGAAAGCTTAAAAGCTTAAAACTTCTAGTAAACTTGAAAGGGCAGCTCTTATTTTGGAAAGGCACATTTTCATACTGAGTAGATGAAATGACATTTCCTGCTTCTTTCTTAGTAAGGCATGCTTGCTCAGGACTGGCAAAGCTTAAGGGGAAGCTTTTATCTGGATATGGTTTCCAGCTTTCATCTCTTTACATCAGCACCATTCCTCTCAGTCACACAAGTGCTTTCAGGAGGACTTGCTGCCTGACGCTGCTGCAGGTCAAAGATCGGGTGCTGTTTTCAGAGTGACTGCTAACCTACAGGCTGTAGAGGCCTGTGACTAAATTGTGCAATTGAAGATCTTCCTGCAAAAGCACAGGAGGACTTGGTGCGTGGATGTTTTCCAATGAAGTGGTTTGTGTTATTAGCCCAGAGATAATGGTGTCTGCACCGAAGAAGTACTGTCAATGCGAGCGGAGGAATGTGTTGCTTTGAAACTCTTGCTATTCAAGGTATGTTCTGCCTTGTGGCTCTTAGGTCCCATGCTAGGGTAAGTAAGCAACGGACCTGGAGAGGCAGGTCTAAGACAAGCTTTTTCTTCCTCCCACGGTCTGATTTTAAGTTTGATCTTTTTTTATTTTTCAGGGGTTAAAATACACATTAGTTCCTGAACACAAAAGGGTGTGTTCAAAAGATACTTCAAGGAGGAAAAAAAAAACCAAAACAAGAAACCAAGAAATTAAGTAATAGGTTGTAATTAAGAGGTTTTAAGTACACAATGAGGACTGTCTGTTTAAATAGAGGTGACTTGCAAAGCTTGTGTGGGTTTTTTGTTTGTTTGTTTTTCCCTTTATGGATGCTGGAGCCACAAGGTCTGCCATGACTCTTTTAAAATAATTCTGGATACTAAAGTGAGGGAAGGATCTCGCAGTTACGATAAGTCACAAGTCTGTAATTTCATTTTGCAATTAGTTCAGTCACACCAACTGAAGCTTTTCAGGCTCATGAGTTTAGTAGTGTTCATGATTAATGTAACAATTAGGATTTGTGTTAAAATACATAGTCTTAGGCACCCAGAAATCCCTTGTGACTGGCTTGAAGAGTGAAAATATATCTTCTGAAGCAGACAACATGATTAAGTGCTATGTAAGCTGGAAAATAACTGAAAATGGGTAGTGTCTTTCAACTAACAAGACATAAACTGTGAACCCTTGTCTATAGAAGTCCTTTCTCTAAAGGCAATTTCAGCCTGGTTGCTAAGAGAATCTTGGGTGGTTGGTAGCAGTAGACGTGGAAGAATGGCCATTTCTAGTTTCTCTTCGGAGTCTCAACTCTGCTGGGACTGTGGCAGTGTTAACCACAAGTGCCAATCGACAATGCTCAAAGGGTATGTGCTAATTTTTTTTTTCTGGCTATAGGAGGCTGAATGCAAGCTGATACTCTCAAAAGAAGAATATTAACAGCACTGAGAAAGAGTTAGCCTATTAACAACTGATAACATCAACCTTTAAGAGAAGAGCTTGCTTTTTGGATGAGTAAGATGATTTTAGAGGTCATTGTTTGTCTTAATACTGCTACCAAACACATGAAGTCTCCATCTCTAGAAAAGCTTTGTATTAGTCTCCTGTACTATTCTTAGTACAGCTTTGAGTCACAAAATAGGTCTTCAAATAATAGCCATAGTGAAAAGAATATATATGTCTGGTGCTTGGGTAGTGTACTGATGCTGAAGCAGTTTGGTATTTGGTATCCTTTCATCTAGCACTGTTGGCCAAAAAAATTCTGCAAAAGGGTAAATTTATCAGTGGAATTTGAGTATCAAACATGCAGACTTCAGTAGAGGATATCCTTGCTTTAGGAGTAACTTCTTGTGGAGCCACATTGTTCTTCACAGAAAGATAATCCATAAAAGTAGCTGAGACATACTTTACTGTATGAAATTGGTTGTATTTATTCATTATATTTTCTGTTGTGCTTTTAAACTTGAAGACAATTTAGGTGTCAAGAACAGAAAAAGCTGAATTTCTCACAGGTTTCCTTTGCTTTAAGCTGGGCATTCTTGAAAATGTGTATTCAAATGAAGAAGGACTAAGATAAGGCCTAGTAATTGTTAATAAAACAATAGTACCGAGTACCAGTTACATACAAGTGTTCACTTCAGTCTGCATTAAAGCAATCTTTTCTGCTTTTCTTCCTTAATTGTCTTAATGAAGATGTCAGTTACTCTGAAACTCTCAGTTTAATGGTTCAAGTCTTTCAAAGGTTTGCTCTAATAACTGGGGGAGAATGTTGCCAAAGTCCAAAAGAATTGTGAAATGCAGTCTATAGTAATCAGTGTAATGTGTTCTAAATTTAGTCTGTGAAGTTTACTTAGAAGAAAAACTACTGGTATTAGGAAAAACTATTGATGTTAGTACAGTCACAAACTAGGCAAGAGAAGACAGACTTAATTTAGCATTTATTGTTTGACTCCCAGTAGTTTATATAGGTCTACTGAAACAATTCATAACATTGGCAAAATTGCAATTTACCTCTTCTCATTGCTTTGAGTTACAATGCCTTAGTTATAGCTAACCATGAAGTTCCAAGCAGAACAGATTTTGTCAACACTGTAAATTGTAAAAACCCAGATTTTTTTTTTTTTTTTTAGTACTCATACCAGCGATGTTGTTGGTGCAGATAGAGTAAATGCACAAACTTGCAGGTTTTACACTTTCCTCTGTACTACCTGAAAGATCAACTATATGTTGCTGTGAGCTCACTCTTGATACATTGACCTATTAGTGGCTGCCATTCTTCAAAGCCTGCTGGTTATATCACAGATAGCCTGCTGTTAGCTTAGTGTCCAAATCCAGCCTTTAAGACAATTTTTTGTTTTGTTTCTGACCCTTTGTAATGCCTAAGTATAGTCAATACTTGCTTTGGTTTTGGAATTTTTCTCTGGATCGCTGAGTAATAGATGCGCAGATGCAAAGTCAACTCGGATCCTTCAAGGTCTATCGGCTAGTGCCTAGTAACTCTGCATCCAGCCCAGCAGTGTTGTCAGGTCCCTTCTGGACTGAGGAAGCAGTACAGCTGCTACTCAAGCCGCACATAGAACTGCATTTTCCACCAACAGCTGGTTCTGTACTGAGCAGACCTCTGTGCCGCAGTACCACTGTGGTCCTCTGTAGCTGCTGCACAGTGCTGGCTCTGTCTAGGAGATGCTGCCTTTTGTAGAGCTGCTCTGGCTGTGCCTTTTCACTGGGCTTCCCAGTCTGCTTTTGCTTTTTTGCAGGGGTGAGGGGAAGTGAAAGGGTCTGCTTAGAGGAGAGCCGTGCTGGGGCCCTGCAGGCCCTGCATTTCTGAGGATGGTTCCAGTGCTGGGGGAGTTGGTGTGAGGCTGGAGCTGCACTTGGGCAAGCTCCCCCAAGAAAGATGGAGATTGTGAGGTAGCTCTCTAGCTCCATGGCTTTTTGACCAGTGGACTGGGGCTGACTCTACTAGGGTGGGACCCAGGCTTTGTTGCAGGGACAGTATTTCCACTGTAGCTCAACCTGCCTATATCCTGGATAATGAGAGCCCGTCTCTGTGTATTGATTCAGTCTGCAAACAGTGGGCTGTGCTAAAGTGCATCCCAAGTTTAGAGTTGTCCACTCTTAGAGAGTGCAGCTGCTCTAACCTTTTCCCCCTGTCTCTGGAGAAAAAGACCCCAATCCAAACTTTGCCTTGTGGTATCTCCTCTTTTGTGGGATCTGGAGTACTGTTCTGTCAAAAATGTGTATAACTGACCCCCTCCCTTACAGTTAGTGATTCAGGTTAGGGTACAGGTGTTGAGCTGGCTGCATGTTTGCCCTTTGCCTGTCCCAAGCACACCCCAAGAGTTGGCCTTTATGAAATTCCCTGTCAAGATAGTAAGGTACAGAGTTCCCTCGTTGTCTGCGGTAAGGACTCTGATACCCTATCGAGTATGTGGGCTTATCCGGGAGGTCCAGATGTGTTTGGGCAAATGTCATTAATGAACTTGGCCAGTAATTGTACTGAAATTTTTGTCTCGAGAACACGTCTTAAGAAGTGCTTAGAGAAACAAAAAGCATTAGACAATGTGTGTTAGCTTATATAAAGGCTTACCACGCTGAATGGTGAGCTCATTCAGCCTAGAGGCATTAGGAGCTGGGCACCTCGTGTCTTGGCCTGGGTCTCCCTTTGCCCTTGCCACCCCAGCAGCTCCCTTTTTTTTTTAAGGGAGAAAGGTGGCAGACATCCACTCCTGTCTCCCTGTTTAACTTCTCGGTGTTCAGGTAAGGCTTATGTTGAGTCTCTGTTTTCCTCATTTTGTTTTCTTTCCTAGGGGCACCATTTTGAACTAAACCAATGTAG
Source organism: Bucorvus abyssinicus (assembly GCA_009769605.1). Classification (NCBI taxonomy): domain Eukaryota; kingdom Metazoa; phylum Chordata; class Aves; order Bucerotiformes; family Bucorvidae; genus Bucorvus; species Bucorvus abyssinicus. The sequence continues at coordinate 16,576,555 of CM020042.1, read as the reverse complement.
TCTATTGGAAATCTTTTACTAGGTCAACCTATTTTATAGTTAGAAATTAGGCACAATACAGTTTTCTTTTGTTGACGGACTGTGGTAAAAGCTTACACAAAGTAGACCCGAAGCAGCAAAGCCATGTTTTGTTTGAACTATAGCTTATGCTGTAAATCATTCTCTCCATATTTTTTTTTAAACTTCAAATGTTGGATTCTCCTCATATGCCTTGGCAAATTATTCCAGTGGCTAAAAGTAAGCTACAAAGACTAGTCTGGTATAAAATGACAGCTACTTGATCTAGCAGGAAAAAAGCAAAAGATGAAGTTTGAAGTCTGTGTCATTTAGGTTATGATCTAGTTGTTGCTTAATTTTCTGTTACATATTTCAGAATTCAATTACCCTGAGTGTAAGAACTCAATTTTCATGTATGTGTGGGAGTGGGATGAGGACCTGGTATTACAAAGCTTCTCTTAAATTGTGGGCACCTGAACTGTAGGCAACACTTCAGTGATAAGTATGAAGGAGACATGGGGAGCGGACTGCTGATGGCGCTTCCCCTGCCTACACGTTCTGAGGTAATTTCTTTTGTCTCTTGCAGCATCAAGTATTCACCTAGCTGTCACCTTCTTACTGGCGTAACTAGAATCCAAGACAGTCCCTATAACAGAAATTTATATTTTTGTGTAGACGCGATCTTATGTTTGACTTGTCATAATCCATATTGAAACAAATTCACTGTGAGAAGGAATCTGTGACTATAACTAGTCCTTTGTTGTTACCTCTGGTTTCCGATATTGGCAGATTTTACTGTTAAATATTCTTATTCCCAGGCATAAATATAAGCACTATTAAGCCTAACGCTAATCTCTGCTGGACACAAATAGTAGCACCTTCTTTTCCTTTCCCTGGTGGGCTCCTATTTACCCGTTAATCCAATTAATTGATCACAAAGTTAACCATTTAACCCACTTGAATTACAGATTATGCAGCTACATTTTATGGGCCTTTATCTGTGTGCAATTGTGATAATAGAGGTTAGCTTGTGATTATGGTGATTCTTGTGAAGCCAGGAGCTTAGGAGAAAAATAGTGACAGTGCACTTCATTTTTTATTTTTAAAATATTTGTATTGTGGATGTCTGGAGACTTCTGAGTAGAGAGAAAAGAAAGATTTTATTACTGTATGATCTGATTAATTCTCAAATTAGTAATGTAAGAAACCATGCATTACAAATGAGCTTAGAAGCTCTTCTGTTATTTGCTGAATAGCTAGTATGGCTGTGCAAGAGCTCCCAAAGATGTGAAGCAAACACTGGAATCTGTAGAGTGTTCCTTCTAAAAATGTTCTATTTTCTGAATGTGATATGACTTACTGTAGAAAAAGCAGGATGTAAAACCAAATATTTCTACATTATGGCTTAACTGTCCTTTCTACCAGATATGAACTGATTTATATGTACTCCGAATAGCGCATAGGATATGCTTCAAATTAGTCTTATTTTGTTTAGATGCTTTTTCTCTTAAAGTGGCTCTAGGAAGATGGAGTTTAGTATGGCATTATGCTCATTTTTCCAAAGAAGCTGAAAAACCTATTGTACTTCACTGATTTGTTTTTTTTTTGGTTTTTTTAGCTCAAAATGCTGTCCAAACTTTTGGAAATAAAGCCAGAAACAACAAACCAGAGTCTTTAAAATAATACTTAGTTCCATACATCTGAAAGCAGTTAATGAAAAATGTTGTTAGAAACCTCAGATGGCACCCTTCAATTTAAAGAAATAGTAAAATGAGTCATTCTTAAAAAAAAAGAAAAGATCTATAGTGGTATTTGACCAGTAATAGGAAAAGGGATTGACTCTGGGTGTAAAATGCTGACCTTTATTGCATTTGCATTAGGCAGAATTATTAACGTTGTATTGTAGAGGCTGTGGCACATTTTTGGCAAGCTGGTACATTCCTCCCTTTCTCTGTTGCTTCCTCCCACTCAAGAGCTTTTGTCTTTCTCCATCTGCTTTTTGAAGAGAGAAATGCAGTATGCATAAAGACCTCGGAAACTGTAACTTGAGTTTGGATTTGATATAAAGCTAAATTGTTTCCATAACTTCAGACTACAGAAATACACAAAATTAGAAAGCTCTGTTTTCTTACTTAAAGCCAAATACAGTTAAACTGTAGAATCAGACAGTAGGAAATTAACTGCCCAGACTTCTGTAACTAATACCTGGCAGAGCCAAGAAACATCTACTGTGTAAGTTAATTGTGCCTGCTCCATGTGTGCTCGTGTGTCATCTTCTCTCCACTGAGAGAAGACTGTTATGAAAGATGACAGTGAGTTAAATATAAGAAAAAAACCCCAACATTTGTCATATCTACACAAGAAGTGTATGATCGTATGATGCAAGCAACTGTCATGCTCTATTTTTAGCAAATATGAACTTTGTCCTAGTATCTATTGGATGAGTTTGTGTGGAAGAACAGCAGAACCTAGCATTGGTTTGTTAGAATGGTAAGAACTTAAGTTTTCATTGTCAAACCTATTAGATGCCCCACCTTTCGTTGCTGAAAATAGTTACGCTCCTTGAGCTGGTACTTTGGAGGTTTCTTTTAAGCTTGTCATATGCAAAACCCCGTTAGCAAGGTTCAAAGGTGGCTCCACGTACTGCGTGCACAGAAGATCTTTTATGAACAGGGTTGGAATGCTACACGTGTGGTTGTTTCTAAAACAAACAGATAGTAACTCTTGCCCTCTCCCTCTGTTTACATATAGACACAGATTAATTAAAAACTTGATTAAACTTCAGACTGTTCTTTATTTATTTAATTTATTGAAAAAAGTATGTAAAAAATAAAGTTCTCATTTAAATGGATATTAAAGTAGTTTAGTCCTATGTTTAAACAAGTAAGTATGTTTTGTTTTTTGGGTTTTTTTTCATAGAGCCAGTAGTATTTTACTTCAAAGCTATTTCCCTATGATGTTTTACATCTAAGGCTGAGGAATTATGTCCCTGTGATGAGATGGGGGGGAAAAAAAAGCTGACTTTTCATAGCTCAGGATATCTGAAAATGGGGCATAAAGAGTAATACTAATTTTTCTTTTTATGTCCTATTCAAATTTTATGCAGTACTAACACAGAAAGTAGGTCTAATCCTTGTTAGGAGAAAACAGAAAATGTTCTGTGTGAAACATGGAGGAGTGGTGTGTTTTCTGCATGTTGCAGTTTCTCAAGTTTTATAAGGTGCAGTGGTCTTAAGGGAGGGTAGAAAAATGTTCTGTGACAGTATCCTGTAGGTCTTGGGTCTGTGTGTATGCAGCAGCATTTAATCTTAGAAACAATTTCAAACTGAGTAAACTACGTGCTTGTTTTTAGAAAAGATGTATTAAAAAAATCTATTTCTATAGATTATATATCTCTTTGGAGCGAGGTTCTGTCTGTCACTGGAAATTCTCATCTGTAATGCCTTTACAGTTATAACTATTATCCTTTGTTACAAAATTTCTGAAAAAGCAGAATAGCTAGTAATTTGATAATGGAAGACATCTGGCTACTTCCAGACAAAGCAAAGCTTTTCAAGTCATAGCAGATACTTAACAAAAAAAAAAAGGGGAGGGACGGAATTATCTAAATATATTCTCTAGGAGATTGTCATGAGAGTTCAGAGATGCTCAAGAAGGTAAGGTTCAGCTTTACTGGTGAAATGTTGCATCTTGATGGTGCTCGTTCTCAACGCTGTTGGTGACATCAAAGGTTTTCAAATATTCAGCTATTACACAAACCTTTCAGCCATGGTAATTTTAAATCCTTAGTGATATGCTGGCATTATGGCTGTTCTAGCTCCTCCGTCATCTTAGTGTACGCTGGCGAACCACTGTTGCCATTTTCTGCCCTTTGCATATTCAGAAAGGGAAACTAGACCACTTGAAATACTTTCATCTGTACAGTCACCGGGTTTTCCTCAAGAACACACTAAACAGCATGTTCGTTTTAGTAAAGCTGAGTGAGGGAAATGTTGCTTGGGCAAGTAATACTTTTGTCCATGTGGGTAAACCAGTTTTTCTTGTTCAGTGGTAACCAGCATATACAAAATCTGTGTATTTGCTTTGTAGTTTCTTTGTTTCATTTGTAATCTAGTATTTTAGAGGGATTGTTTCAAGTTTCCTGGGCTGCTTATATTGATCTTGACAATTCAAACTGTAAAACTGTGAAAACAGAAATGTACTTCAGGAAAGCTAGCAGAAAATTCCATTATTCAGCACCTGAAGACCTTTTATTTTGGTTTTTTCCTCTATTAATGTCTGCTGCTGGTGTTTTCTCATTAGTTGTGCACAGAAGTCACAGTGCACTTATGTGCAATTTATGCAGATGACCTGGTGGAGACTTGAATTGTAATATTTAGTAGCGTTGTCCTAGTCATATTGATACTTCTGAAAACAGAATGTCTTTAAGCAAGTTGTTTGAAAAATTTGGCCTAGCAGAGCTCACTATTGCTGCTCCCAGTTAATGCTCATGAAAGCTGTGATGAGCTTGTTGCTGGCTTTCATATTGAAGACCAACAGTGATATTTCTAGCCCTGGAGAAAAACTCATTATTCAGGATAATTTTGTCCCCCTGTATCCAGCCGCACCTCAAATACTGTGTCCCGTTTTGGGGCCCCTCACTACAAGAAGGACATTGAGGTGCTGGAGCGTGTCCAAAGAAGGCAACGAAGCTGGTGAAGGGACTGGAGAGCAAGTCTTGAGAACAGCTGAGGGAACTGAGGTTGTTTAGTCTGGAGAAAAGGAGGTTCAGGGGAGACCTTATTGCTCTCTGGAACTACCTGAAAGGAGCGAGGTGGGTGTCAGTCTTCCAAGCAACAAATGATACGTCCGTAGGAAATGGCCTCAAGTTGCATCAAGGGAGGTTTAGATTGGACATTAGGAAAAATTTCTTCACCAAAGGGTTGTGAAGCATTGGAACAGGTTTGCCCAGGAGGTGGTGGAGTCCCCATCCCTGGAAGAATTAAAAGACGTGTAGATGTGGCACTTCAGGACATGGTTTAGTGGTGAACTTGGCAGTGCTGGGTTGACAGTTGGACTTAATGATCTTAAAGATCTTCCAACCTAACATTTCTATGATTCTATGATATGTCTCCTCTCCATATGTATAGCAAAACCTAGAAGATAGACTAAGAATAATAAAACTATTGCGAGGACCTCAGCTATTGAGTCAGATTTTGGAGTTTGGGCATACTGTGATTAAAGCAGGTAGCAGGAAAGCCACTCCCCATACTAAAGGTACTTAGGTTTTTTTTTTTCTTGATTTTTCTTTTTTTCTTCCAGACTCATGCAGCATAAACAGAAATGTACCATGTACATCAAACAATGTTATGGTTGATGGTGTTAGTAGTGGCTATTACATAGGGTGGGATGTGGTAACAAACACAAAAATTTTCTTTGGGAAGAGAGGTAATACTATGCAATGGTCCACAGCATGGAAATGATCATTTATGCTAGTTAATCTAGGTTCTTAGTTTTGTAAACTAAACTCCATTTCTTTAGAAGTCAAAGTAGTAAAGGACCAGGTGGAGTTATCTGACGAACTATGTCTGACCTGTGGATCACCAGTGAGAACTTTCTGCTTTGCTGTGCTGAAGCTTTTTCTGAATGCATGTTTTGCTAAGAAGCCAAATGCTGCAACTGGAATAGATCTGTGTATCTGCTAATTTCTGAATGCTACATGTTTCTGGACAAAAATAATTATTTTAAAAACTTTTAACAAAAATGCTTCTTGTCAGTCGATCACACTTTTTCCTTGGATATGTGCAGAAAACTTGTAGAGATACAAAGCAGTCTCTGCTTTCCATGATCAGATGCCACTTCATGCATAAATGCTGAGTGGTGTGACCCATAATGGTGTTTCAAGTCAGACTTTCAAATACTTGGTCAGAATTACGTTGATACAGACACAGCTTTGGGTGTGCCAGCATTTAGGGAGGCTTGAGGTGTCATGGGTCTCACATTAATACCCAGATTTTCACTTACTGTGAAGTAACTGAGAAGTAATACAATTTTTTTTTTTTTTTTTAATGCATGGAAGTTAATTTTTGTAGAACCTTATTTTTCTTCTTTACACATTTGTTTTGGTACCTGTTCCATGGCGTATTGAATCTAATGGGTTAAAAAGAATGAGGATTTTTACAGGTGTGATGCATTTTCACCAGTAAAAATACTTAGGCAGATCTTTGTATTCACTACCACACTTAAACAGACACAAAAACCCCTCACTGAATTGCTTCCGCAGGTACCACTCCCAATGTTTCTTCATCAACCATTCTACTTCTGTTGGTTTGGTTCTGGAAATTAGTAGAATTAGATGAAACAGCTGTGAGCTGGCTGTTACAGTTTTAGTGTGATTTGGGGTCAAATAGAAATAGCAGTACGTATCTTGGAAAGAGGGAGGACTGCGCTGAACTGATTATACATGTAATGTACTGGAGTTATACCTAGAGCATGAGCCAAATGGGTGCGTTTTGGAATAGCTTAATTAGTTAGATCACAAAAGGAGCAGATTGATTCGGGCTGTTAGGATTTTCTTACTCTTTTTTTTGGTGCTGTTTGATGACAGTGTTCAGACTCCGTGCGCCGTAACAGTTGCCTTAGTCACACAGTGCCAGAGCAGCTGGGATGCTTCAGCTGAGAGGATTGTCTGAAGAACAGCAACAGATGGCAGATGTATACCTATGCGAGGAGAGGAGTGGTAGGAAAGGAACATTCAAGTTATATTAATTAGTGAAAGCCAGGTACATGCTTGTGTGTAGGCTGATTACTTGTGAGCTTGAGGGAGGGAAGATGCTGGTGTGGAGTCCTAGAGCCATTTTTTGTTACCCGGAGAATTAGTTTCTGATACGTGACACCTTTTATCAGCCTCTGTCAGATGCTTTCTGAAAATCCGGATATGTTTTTCATCTTTAAAACTCAGGTAAATGTAGTTGACAGGAATTCTGATGCACAGCTAAAGTATCTCAACTTTTACAAAACTATCTTTTGTTTGTCCCAGTATGAGGCTCACAATAATTTATATTTTGAGACAGGCTAAAGTTTGGGAATACATTGTTTTTTATAAGTGTGAAGATGATCTCATTTTCATCTGTCTTGACAGATGTCAAGCTATTCAGAGCAGCATAGAATAGCTGATATTGAGCTTTCACTGCTGTTTGTTTGGATGCTGTTTAACCCAGCTTATCACCCTAAAGTACGGTTTGTAACTAATTCTCATACTGCTCCTAGCACCCTGTACATGTGAGTGCAGTGTTTCGTTTTGTGGCATAAAAGCTGGCTTCACTATATGTATATTAGTAGCTCAGTCATTCCTATGTACAGTCAGAGCTCTTAATGCATACTATCCAGACCTAGGGAGTTGTTTAAATTACTTGTTCTAACGCTTCACCTCTGACAATATGTATGACAGTGCCATGCCTTAGAAATGCAGGGTAGGCTTTAAGGTATGGGTGATGCATAAGATGAAAGAGCTGATGTTCTAAAGCACCAGAATACATAACCACAGGGATGCATCGTTTCGGTTTCCTGAAAGCAACAATTCACTTTCATCATGGTTATAAAACAGGGAAGTTGTGCTGCTGTTGAGGAGACAGCTGTCTTGCTACCTAGACGTTCATTCCAGTGCATGTCACATCTGTCAGTCAGGCTCTCTATTTTTGACTGCAGGAGCAATCTTTGCCATTCATTAGCATGATACTTGTGTTGTAAGGCTAAGCAGGGAGAGAGGCAGTTCGGAGCTTATTCTAACCAGTTGGTGAAGGTTTCCTTTATTTATTTGTATTGTATTAAAATGGTTAAGTTAGAATATGCCCAATGAGTTTTCAAGAATTGCCTTTCCTCATTGTGTTTGTACTTTTTGAATCTCAACTTAACTGTACCTCTGCTGTGTGGCAGGAATGACAGTAATGGAATGTAGAAAAGATAGGACTGGGAGTGGCTTTGGACCTCTTTTCAGGTGAGTGTTCGGGACATGAAGGACAAGAAGGGCTTGTGCAAATATATCCTTAGCCAAAGGAAGACTAGAGAAATAATGGAAAAAGCTGAGGTATTTGATGTCCTTTTGCCTTGGTTTTTATTGGAAAAATTTTCTTTCTGGAGTCTTAGGCCTTGGTACTAGTGGGAAAGTCTGGAGCAATGAAGACTCAATAGAGAAGGACCAAGTAAGGGAACATTTAAACAGATTTGCTATAAGGAAGTCCATGGGACATGACAGATTCCCTCAACACTCGTAGGTACCTGATGTCATTGCAAAGCCACTATCGGTTATTTTGAAAGACTGACAGTAGAAGATAATTTCTGAGGACTGGAAGAAAGCAAATGTTACACTGCCCCCAAAAAAGGCAAGTCTGGTGATTTACAGACTGATCAGCCTTGCCTTTATCCCTGGGAAGATGATGGAGCAAATTCTCCTCTGAATCCATTGCAAAACATATGAAGGACAACAAGGTGATTAGCAATAGTCATCATGGATTTATGAAGGGGAAATTGAGTTGACCAACTTGAGCCTCTGTGGTAAAATGACTAGGTTAGTGGATGAGGAAGAACAGTTGATACTGTTTGTCTTTTAATAGTGCTTTTGACATTTTCTCCCTTAACATCCTCATTGACAGTGTAGCTGATGACGCACAGGTTAGATAAGCAGACAGTGAGGTGGATTGCAAACGGCTGAAACGCTGGCCTCAAAGGGTTGTGAGTGGTGGCACAAAGTCCAACTGGAGGCCAGTTATTAGTGGGTACCCTAAAAGTTGATAGTAGCTTAATATCTACATTAATGACCTGAATGATGGAACAGAGTTCACCCTCAGCAAGTTTGCAGATGATGTAAAAATGAGAGGAGTGGATGACGTAACAGACTGTTGTGCTGCCGTTCAGAGGGACCTTGACAGGCTGAAGAAGTGGGCTGACAGGAATCTCGTGTTCAAAAAGGTTCAACAAGCAGATCTGCTAGAAGGTTGCCTGCACTCCGGCACAGTCATCCCCGTTCTTCACTGTTTGTGCCATTGCTGGCTGTTGGCAGACTGCTTGTTCTTGGGCTTGGACAGCATACTGCCATTTAAGTGTGATGATTAGACTAAAATGTGCGAAAACTGTTTTGGGGAGAGCTATCAAAGTCCTAGAGAAGAATGCAATAACAAAAAGAAAACATTTATTTTGAGGGTACTTGAAGTGCGAGGAGGTGATTTTCACAGCTCTGGACCATTTATTTAAATGTTACTTGATGTCAGAGTTCACTGAAGCAAGGAATGTGAAAGTGGTTTAATCACAGATTATGTGATTATTTACCCTTTGAAAACTTGCAGGGTCACTGCTGTCTAGCCTGCCTGCTGACCCAAGTCTGTTAGGCTTGGTACAGTTCTGCTGCTGAAGTTGCATGCAGTTTGAAAGTTACTTCTGTGTGAAAATGCAACAGCTGCCTTTGAGTATTCAGAATGGGTGTTGCCACTTTACATTATTGTTTGCTTAAGCACATCTTTCAAGATTTCCGATGTTCATACAGTCTTGGTTTGCCGTTCTCATCTGTAGAAATGTTTTAGCTGGAGTTAATGGTTGCACAAAAAGTGGATTGTGAAGAGACGGAGTCTTTTGAGTATGAAGGCTGAGAGGAGTGCTAGGAAAAGATTGCTTAAGCTGTCTGAATGTATGGGTAACCAAACTAGCTTTAACAGAACTACTAGCGTGTATGTGAAGCATCTTGTATGTAGCCATATAAAGCATTTGATACAAGAAATTGGAGTCCAGAAAAAGGACTTGAAGATAACCTGGACTGATCGTCACACCCAAACTTACACAGTAAGTACGGGTTGTGTGAACTCTGGAATGTTTTCATAAACCTTAGAAAGCAAAATTCTAATGTGAATACAGTTGCTTGGAGGAGTGAAAAGCAACAGTTTTGTAGTATCAGTGCTGCATTCAATCTTAGAAGTAGGTAATGGTTCACAGGCTTTGGGAGAAAAACTTGGAATAGCTATATGCTGCAAATGATGCTATAAAGCCCAATTTATCAATTGCTTTAGTTAGGGGTTTGTGCTGGTCTGTTGTGGTACGTCTTTGTTGTGTCTGAGCCTGGGACATCCTTCCATGGCTTTGTTCTTTCAGGAATGGTGGTGTGTGACTGAAAAAACCATCACAAGCTTCTAAATTATAGGTAGTCTCCAAAATGGAGATGCTCACAACATAGTTAAGCTAAATTAAAAAAAATTATAGCTTATTATTTATGCAAAGAAAAAAATTAACTTGATGCCACTAATACTTGACACAGATGTTCTTCTATGCACACAACGTCTTCATGGGCCTCTGTGGTTATCTTTTCACTTATGTTGGCTTGGCAGATTTGGCCTAGCTAAGAGTGGATTTGATTAGTGTTATCAGTGATAGATGTCCACATTTATTCATGTAGATAATGCAGTTGCACAAGTGTCACGAGTTTGTATGAGAAGGCAGGAGGCAGGTTGGTTGTCTTGGAGGTTTAACAAAATAAACAATCTCTCATAGTGTACTGAATCTAGAAATATTGTTACATATGTCCTATGGATTCCAAGGTACTGTTTTATAAACACTTTTAAAGGGCATTCTCAAGCTTATTTATAAATCAAACTTCTGAAGACCTAGGTTTGCTGCAGCATTTTCTGTTGAGAAATGTGCCTATGCATCATCATATTGCAATCAGTTTGGCCATTGCTTAGATAATCCTTGTTGGAAGGAATATGTCAATGGAAAGGTTCCTGTTTTAATCCTGATAATGCAAGCTGGAATGTGAGCTGTCTGCTGGATTGTTATTTGAAGTGGATGCCAGAAATCCTCATGATAAAATCAGTGGTAATCATTATGCCAATTTAAGGACACCCAGCTCCACCCTAGAAGTTCATAGGAAACAAAATTTGGAAAATTTGATCCAAGATGAGAATGTATATTGGCCCTGGAATACATCTGTCTTACCCCAAATGTGGGTACCCAAATTCTAGAAGCCTGTGTTAGTTTTATTTCTTGTCTATGAAATTGATCTTAGTACTTTTAGATGGTTTTGGCAGGGAATTGGTAAGAACAATATTTATACTGTTGCAGCTGTGTGGTTCTTCCTCATGTATATACTTGATTCCAGATGTCTAGGTCCAAGTGAGTTTAACGGAGTTGTTTTTGTTTTTAAAGGGATGATATAGTCAGTCAGCTTCCTGATAACCTGCAGAAGAGTGACTGCTGTGTAGTTTGCTGAAGATTCTGAAGTGGCAATACAGTTAAGAAGTCTTTTAACAGAGGTGGTTTCTCATTTAAAATACTGGTAATTATGGCACGGTGATGCTCTATGAACCATAGCATTACAAGCAGGTAAGCAGTCCAGGAAGTTTTGAAAATTCAGCCAAGGTGTTTCGATAAAATTTGCTCAATCTGAAATTGGACCTCAAGAGCTAACTTTTGCACTTAGATCTTGCTCAGTGCAATTTAAGTTGAACCCTAAAAACACAGTGAAAAGAAAACAGATTTGTAACTGCTCTTTGAAGAAGTATTTTTTTGCTGCAAGTTTGTACGCAGCCCAAGTAGCAGCCCATAATATAGCTGCATTTTCTAAAAATTTGTTTGTGAATCTTTTCCACCTACTTACCTCTTTTATCGCTATTGAGAATAGCGTTTGTAAATTTAGCAATACTTTTAGTTCCTGAAAAATAGAGATCTCAATCCTGCCTTGTTTTGTAGGAAAGGGTATGTATATGTTATAAGGAACGTAACTGGAATCTGTAAATCTTGACCTCTGTTTTGTTCAGTCTGGATTATGTGTTGCTTTGTCATTGTGCAAAAAGCACAGTATGTAAGTGCGCTTCACTGTTTGAACTAGGATTTAATATACACAAGCTCGCGTTTGACTCTGACTTGGCTCCGTGTTTTGCTGTGTGTCTCTGCTGTTGGTAAAATGACATTCTGTACCTCAAAAATTCTTAGTGGCTATTTTAATCTGACGGTAAAAACTGAGGTAATGCATTTTATCTAATTTATTAAGAGCTTTAACTGGAAAAAATACTAACTGTTTGAGATCTCATCTGCCTTTTTTTTTTTCTTCCCCATCTCAGATCAAAATGGAAGTATCTAGAAATGCAAACTGATTGCTGACACTTGATAACTGAAGTGAATGAGAGCAAGCTTGTCCAACTGTCTCCAGTAAACATTTTTAAGGGTTTCTAGAATTAAACCAAATCTCACTGAATGAAGCTTTTATATAGTTGTCAGTAGATGTTTTACTAAAAAAAATAGAAATGTTCTCCATTTGCATAAACTTCAAGAAAAATACAGAGATCAGTGCTTTCTCTTTTGGAGAAATGGTAAATAAATATAAAGGTCTAATAATAAAAACAATACATTTGAAGTAGTCAGTCAAGCAGTCTGGGCCAATCTTTTTGTTAATTAGGTACTTGAGAAGATAAGACTTTGGCCAGTAAAGCAGTAATTTTACTTAGGAGGGAAATTGGCAAAATATTACCAGTTCATTTAGAAGCCCTGCAGTTTATTATTGACCTCAACAACGTGTTCTGTAAGGACTTGTTGACAGTGCTAAAACAGGGAAAATGAGCCTGATGAAAGTATGTGTTGACCTTATTCCTTACGTCTTGGACATCTCCTTGCAGGTTAGGGGATGTAGTCCTAAAAAAAAATGAAACATGGGAGAAGCCCAAAAGGAGTAAACATCCCATCTTTCCTAAACAGATGAATACAGGTTCCTTAGTGAACAGACCTGGACTATATTCTGATAAATTCCAAATCTCTATGTTGGAAGAAATAGCAAATTAATATTTTGTTCTCTAAGCCAATTCCAAGAAACACGTAACTTCAAAACTAAATGGATGTAACAAATCAAAGCTTTCACACAAGGCCACCACATACAGAGCTTCACAAGTATATTGTTCCCTGCAGCTGCAAAGTGGACATGTTCACCAGGATTTCTGCAGTGGTCAAGACTTACTTAGAAAGTCTCAGTGTTCTTAGACAGTAATTTTTTTGGAAGCTGAAATAAGTAACTAGCAAACTGGATTTATTATCTTAACATCCAAATTTGCACACTTGTTACTGCTTTCCTGACAGGATGTTTTGGAGGACAGTGTGTCTCTCCCATGAGGTCAAGGCAGGATAGGGAGTAGATATTCATCCTTAAGAACTGGAGCCATTTTAAACAATGATGCACCTTTGATATGTGATTGTCTGCGGAGAAGAGGGATATCAGCTACAACACTTCCTCATATTGTTGTGTACTCAGAAACACGTCACTATGAAAGTCTCAAATCTTTACAAAGTCCATGTTGTAAACTGGACTGTGTGCAAAGCTGTAGTTTATGAAAGCACAGTTTCTTGAAGACCTTTGCACAAATCAGTTTAAAATTCTACCCTTGCTTTGTAGGTATAGTTTAGCAGGTTGTTTTACTCCATGTGACACAGCTGTTTTAAACATAGCGCAATAAAGGTTGAGGGTTTTTTTTTTTGGTGTTTTTGTTTGGTTTTTTCCTTCCTAGCCCCCTCCCCATATAATGACTTTTTAAATTTACATAGTTCACATCTACGTAGACTGACCAGTAAACAACTTTATTGTAGAATTAGAGGGCTGGGTTGGTAGGGATTTTTTTTTTTTAAAGCTGTGTTTTCTGCTGGAATTCTCCTTGTGAACTTTCTTCTGTGGAGCAACTCCTTTCTGTCCTCATGGGCTGTGAGTTGGTGTTAGGTGAGTGCTGCTTCTCGATTACTTGGATTACAGCTGCTCATTATGTAGGTTTTCCAAGTTGAAGAAGTGTCACTAGTTTAATTTCAGTGCATGGATGTAACATGTCAAGAACTACCTGACACAAAGAATGCAGGAGGTATCATGCTAGCTAATGAAGGTTGGGCTTATTTGCTTACTAGCCTGCACACTAAATTCTGCACCTTCAGTTTAATGTGTTTTCCCAGGTGTAGCACGCTGCTTATGGGGGTGCTGGTCTAGAAATCTGTCCTGAAAGTTGTTCTCCAAAAAACAATCCCATTTTGTTGATAACATGTAACACACTTTCAGATGAGCACAAAAGAGCTGTCTTTGTAAATGAAAATGAAATTATGAAGGGTGTGTGTGTGGTGCTGTGGTGGTGGGTTTTTTCCCCAAGATCTGAATATTAATCTGATCTGTGATTACAACTAAAAGAGCTGCCAGAAGATCTAATGCAATAGTTTTGATAAGTGGTTAGCTCTTTTGGGAGGAGGGTTGGGAATGGATATCAATTTTCATAAGAGGTTTGATTTTTGATGGTTTTTTGCTGTTTTTTTTTTTTTTTAAAAAGCTGCTGTATTCAGGCAGTAAACTCCTCTGACCATAATGTCCTTTTAAACCAAATCATTGTTGATACAAAGCTGCAGCCTTGCTTCAAGGTAGAAGTTTTAAAAACTGATACTTGCTAGGAGTTTAGGATTTCATTAAGAAGTGGCTGACTTGCAAAAAGCCACATGCCAACTTAAGCTAAATATGTAGAATTGTAATAGAAAAATGATACAGTAATTAATAGCACCTAGCAATTTCATCAGGTATTATTTTGTAATTCCAAGTAAACTAGATGCAATTTTGGTGCACTCATGGCAGCTGTAAAGCAAATCTTTTCCCTTTAAAGGGAAAAAAAATGATAAAAGGATAGAAGAGGAAATCATGAGAGACAGGGTGGTAGGTGGTTTGGGTTCTATCTCATGTTTGCAGCACGGTGTTTGTTGACTACTGTCATGAAAAGTTTGTATTAGTACCTTCAGGGAGATGGTGAAGAGAGGATTATAGCTGTGACTTTCCTGCTGGGAGTCCTTGATTTTGGTTTCTACAGGAATGAAGAGGACAATTGTCCACTGCCGAGCCTTCTTGAATATGAATGCGATGTTGCCTTTCACTTACTGGAACTTGTTGGTTGGTTGGTTGGTTGGGGTTTTTTTAGGTAGGAAATGCTTTCCTTCCTCTGCTGTTTTGAATGGAACGGAGAATGGACATGAAAAGGCATGAATTCTCCTTGAGGCCAGAGTTTGCAGAGAGGCACTTTGGTCTGTGTCTCTTCTTCACAGGGGTTCTGGGGATTGGAATCTGTTAGGGCAACGGGGCAGTCTACCTGGGAAGCTGTGACTGAAGGGCACAGCTGAGCAGCGCTGGGTTCTCTGAAGACCTTTGTCCTTGTACAAAGTGCATACGGTACTAGTCCAACCTCTTCTTTCACCTGTAAACCCAAGCATAGTAGTGATTTGGATCAATAATTTAGGAAGCATTTTTGTCGCGTGGATGAAGGAAGTGAGATAAGACTGTGTAAGAACTCAGTGTTATTCTGCAGTGAAACTTTACAAGTTAAGCAAGCTGGAAGTCTGGCCCTAACTCACATTTTGCTATTAGTATTAGGGCTTGATTTTGTCCTTTGGTTACTGAAGTCTGGTGGAAAGTTGTTTTCTTTCATTTTTTCCCCTCACGTTTGCTAATAGGATATTTCTCTGTGAGTGAATGTATTCAAAACATAACACTCTGATACATGCTTAAATAGTCGGGGGTGGATATTTCCTGAAACTTAATGATGGTTTAGAGTTACTCATCATTGGCCAGGAAATACCAACTCCAGTTTAGACTGAGTTCAGTTATCTAAAATATTTCAGTGTCTATCTGAATGTGGTACTTAGAGACATATTCATAATAGCATCTTGTTTTGGTGTTTAATTACAGAATAAGTAGTGGTATGTAGGTTCTACGTGCTATAATATGTCATCTTGGAGTCACAGCCTCTGCTGCCCCTGGTTTTGGAAGTGGTGGTGTTGCCTAAAACTCAGCTTAAATTCTGTAATAGTAAGAATCGCTTTTGGATTCTCAAATGAATGAATACTTGCTACTTCCCCACCCCCCTGTAACCACAATTGCTGTCTATGTAAATTTTACGTATATTTCAGTTTGGGAAATTGCAGCTTTTCAGGTTGATCGGGTTCCCTTCCACTTTCCAAAAGGGAGTGATGATTTTGTGAATCCTCAGGAAGCATTTTTTCCCCCAAGAGTCTTAAAATTGTTTATTCCCCGATGTTGTTTACATCAACCTTATGTTCTTCAGCTTACAGATTGACTTGGTGCAGGTATGTACTTTTTCCATGTCACTGACAGAAAGTTAAAGCACTGGTATTAGAGAAAAATAGTGTTCTATTCTCTCCCCTTCCCACCTCCACACCCTTTATAACAATTGAAGGAGGGCTTGTCTTAGTTACTATGCTCTTTCCTACCACAGCAGAAAGCATTTTAGACTTGTGTTGGATTTTCACGGAAGCTTGTTCAACTTTTTTTCAAGGTGAATTACTAGCCTTTTGATACGGTTAAGCAGATGCCGTGATAAACTTTAGGTGACTATTTAGGAGATCTTGGGAGATAAAACCACTAAGGCAGGGTCATGTTTCCTTTTTAATCCCATTTGCCCTGCTTAGCCCAGTTTAGATAAAGATGAGCCTCCTCCTTTTAGGAAAGGGTACAGATGTGATAAAGCCTTTTGTATCAGCCAGGAAACTGAACTGGTCAAATAAACTAGATGTGGAGGTGCAGTAGGTGGTGCATAATGATCTTAATAGCTTTGGTTATGTGAAAACAAACAACCCTCAAATTGCTGATAATCTCCTACATAAGTGTATCTTGTTACAGTCTAGCTTTGCATTTTTTACAGTTTTTTCAGTGTTGAGAACTCTCTCCAGTTCCTGAAATTCCATATGTAATTTACCACCTCATGTAATGCTGTTTGAAACTTCCCCATTTTTTTTTTTGTATGTGGATAGAAATTCACAATGATGTTACTCTTCTTTGGTTAGGAAGTCAGAATTTGGAACCTGTGAAACCCTTTTCCTAGTTTAAGAAAAAAGAAAGCATGTTTTGGAAAAAATTCATTGTTCAATGTTAAGATTGGACTCTGAACCTTTATCTTAAATAAGATTGAGGAATTGAATTTAAAGCATCTTACAAAAGATTAGATTTGATACAGTTATGAGGCGAAATCACTTTTCCAGTTATAGCTATACTGTTCTGCTGATTTGGGGCTGCTGAATACCTTCATGCGAGAAGTAATCCAGAGAAGTGCTCCTATCAAATAATTGCATATGCAATTGAAAATGGCTGGGATATTTTTCAGAAAATATCTGGAAAGGGAGATATGTATATTATAGTGAACTCTTACTTCATGCAACAGGGTGTTTAGTAAGGGCGGTGCATCTTAGTGGATGGCAGCAGTATGTTACTTTCTGTGGTAACAGAGCTGCCGGCTGGGAATCCTCACGCTTCTGCTCTCTTTGGTGGAGTCATACAGGGCTCTACTCCTGTGCTTTTAATCCAGTGTACCAGCATTAGCTTGTACTTGAAGTGACAGAATAAGTAAGTTTATTTTAAAAAAATGGAGAAAAATTAATAGACTGGCGTATACCAATATCAAATAGCTCTTGTAGTTATAACCAAATACCATTTTTTGCTTTCTGACAGTAAAAAAAAAAAGTATTTGTAAGTATTTGCAGACCCCTTTTCCAGAGATACTTCGTCCAGATGTTTGTTCCAGTCTTTACCATCAAGGTAAACTATGAGGACTGATTATTTGTGGGGGAGTAAAAATCACCAGTGACTTCTGTAATTCAAGGCTGAAGTGAGAAATTCTGTCGTCTTGACTGTCTCAATCTCTCTTTTGCCTTTTGACTTGTTTTCTTCTCAGGCCAGGCAAACTTTTTCCAGCTATAATCTTGTAAAAATGTATATTGGGACTTAACTGTGTAATT
Source organism: Bucorvus abyssinicus (assembly GCA_009769605.1). Taxonomy (NCBI): domain Eukaryota; kingdom Metazoa; phylum Chordata; class Aves; order Bucerotiformes; family Bucorvidae; genus Bucorvus; species Bucorvus abyssinicus. The sequence continues at coordinate 16,558,792 of CM020042.1, read as the reverse complement.
GTAGGCCTATGTGCTTTCATTAATTATTACACTCCTTTGGAACAGACTGAAGCTTCCTGCTGTCTAGGCTTGTAACTGTCTTACTAGTACACTTAGAGATGCTTTCTTCTGCACAGGTATTTTTATAGGTGCATGGTGAAGACTAAAGTAGCTCTATCAGTCATTCAGTAAACTTGGACACCACAGATGAAAATAGGGTTCACAAATAACACTTGATTCAATTTATAGAACTAAACATACTCTGTGGTTTACATACATGAGACTCAATTTAAAATTTTTCACTCTGGATGTTACCCTGCTCCCTGTCAGTTTTTTTTGCAAGTTTTTTTAATAAGTGAGCGCAGCTAGAGCAGGCTAAGCCTGGCACGTGCCTCGAAGATGCAAAGGGAAATGATGTATCTCCTGTAGAGTGCAAGGAACTTGTGGTGGCCTGTCCCACTGATGCAATTGCTTTGTGGAAAAGGCGTGGTGTCACTGAAGGTCTTGCGTAAGTTGTTGTACCCAAGGACTGTTACTGCCTGCTAAAACCCACCAGTTTCCATTCTCTATCGTGGAAGGATGGACTTTACAAGCACATTAACTGCAGAACAAAAAAGACGGGGTCCGCAGGTTATATTTCTGATTTTATGTAGACAATACCAGTGCTGCTTCTGGTGGCATGTGATAAATGACAGTCCCAGTAAGCCATGCTACTTCTATAGGAGGGTGTAGGTACTGTGTCCAATAGAGAAGTCCTGATGTGTTACGATTGCAGTAATCTCTTGCAAAATGTTTGCTTGAGAGTCGAGTGTCTCAGAACTGATGCAGGTGCTACCAAAACCGGACAGCTGAAGGTGGCTTCAGTTTGTATGTGCACTGCAGTGACTACCGATTCGAGTTACGTATGTCGGATGTAGCCTTTACTTTGACCCATGGGCATGTCCAGTTTGTTTAGGTTTCCCAGAAGCATTTCAGTGTACCTGACCCAGAATGAAGGCTGTCCAGGCCCTTCCTGTTGCATGTCATGTCTGTGTACCTAACGCAAGGGGATGTGGGTGGCGAAGAGAATTTGCAGGGAGTGACTCTGGGCTGTCTGTCCAACAAAACCTGTGTCACAGCTGCATTCTCGCCTTAACGCTTGCTCTCTTGTAGAGGTTTACCTTTTCATGCTCTGAATTTTGGAGAACTGTATGATCTGGATTTATTTGTTTGTAGTGTAACTGTGGGATAGTAATCAGTGGACTTCTTAAAACAACAGACACTTTTTCCAAATGGTGAGTTATGTATTATGGAAACCAACATCTTTAATCTATAGGTAAGAGCGAGCATTTCGTAGGAGGCTTTTCTTTTCAAGTCCTTGGTGTACTGGTTTCAGATTATTAAAGGAGATAATTGTTAACACTTGTGATTGAATTAGGTATGACAGTGTACTCTGTCAGTTCTGCTTTCTTTGACCACTTGAGTAATGTGTTTATTCCCTGAACTAAGCTTGTAAACTTCCCCTTCACTTCTTAAAAAGTGAACACAACTATTTTGACCTTAAGATGATGTCAGTTTTAAAATTTGAGAGATTCTATGGATTGTGAGGCATTCTCAGGAAGTTTATTCCTTTTTTAAACATGCGTCCTAATGTAGCTGAAAACATTGCGTAGAAGAGCTTTTCAAGTTCTCTGAACTCATGTCTACAAAAACCTTTAAATATAGTAAGATCTTTAGATAGTATTTACAATTGTAGTTATAGTGGGAATCTTTAACCACTTAGATTCAGAAAATTAGTTACTGGTGTGTTGAAACAGATTTCAAAGTTTAAAACTATTAAATAAACAATGGGTTTTTTACATTGTATTTAGTAGATGAATTTGAATGTTTCTCTAGTTTGAAGACCTGATCCTTCCTTGGATTTGCGTTTAAATGTTGTACTCAATAAGCTGACCCATAATGCTATTAATATTCAGATTTCTACTGTGATGCCTGTCAATAATTAGCCACCTTAAAAGCTAGATAAGGTGCCACTTAACAATAGCTGTGTTAATGATGAAGTAATTTCCTTTTACTCATGTTTTAGTCCTTATTTCCTCAATTTATTTCTCCTTAGACCTAGGACATAATGCATAGTCAGTAATACTGATACTCATTGCCCACCTCCATAATCTGTGGGTAACTGTATCATCAAAAGCACATTGATTTCTTCCCCATTCCAAAAATAACTATATGAAGGAAAATTAGAGCTAGAGGAGTCGGTTCTGATATTGCACTGGAGTGAGTATGGATTAACTTTACATAATGTGCATCAACCTGGGATGCTTTAGGTTGTACAGAGGTGTTCAGTTGTCTCTCTTACAGATGTATTGCAATTCCCTTGGTCCCTTTCGGAGCCTCCCTTCAGAGGGAAGGGGAGCTCTGCTGAGAGCTTCTCATGTTGTAGCTATTTTAATTTTACGAACATAATTGATTTTATGTGTAACGTAATATTATTATCCAGCAGGAAATACAGCCTCCGATGAACCTCAAGATTACCCAATATTTTAGGAATACTTTCTAACCTTCTTTCCCATCAGGGAAATCGGTATGACAGATATCGCTCTTCTGCACAATCCCTGCCCATCTACCCCTTTAGGAAAAATATTTACAAGCTTGCTTTAGATGTCCTGACCCCTTGCCAATTGTAAGGGGTTTTGTTTTGTTTTTTTAAATCAAATCAGATTTTAGTTGTTTCATAAGTCTGGGGTGGCTTCCAGAAGAAGACCTTAACAGTAAAAAATTAACAAAAATCATTCTTACTAGAAAAGTCACTTAACTACAGAGAAAATTTTGAAAAATAAAAATATTCTTAGTAGAAAACATTCCCCCTCTTCCCCCCGTCCCCCAAAAAAAACCCCAACCCAACCACTGGAGTAAAAGGAACTAAACTGCAAAAAATGGAACAGACTGGAACTAGATGAGAAATTATAGAAGTTCGTTTTAATAAAACATACGCAGTCTGAGAGCGTTGTCCTGTTTGTAACCTATATTATGATTTTCACTGCAGAAGCAGAATAGGAATGAGGTGGAGCAACTGCAAGTCGTACAGCCCCTCTCTGAGACAGGAAACATTGAAATGCCTCTTGCTGCTGACTGGGCTTTGTAGTACGAAACTCGGACCTCTCAGGAGGCTGCTGATGCCCCTTAGCCTAGCCTAGCACTGCATCAAACACACTTGTGTTTTGTCTTCATCCTCATGTCTTGTTTGACAGGGCAGTCTGCCACCAGTTAGTGTATTTTTTCACACAAGTTTTACTTGTTTTATCTAGAAAAGATAAATTCGGTAGCAGAATTGGATGCATCAGTGTGTAATATATGGGGGAATTTGTAGCCCAAATCCCTGATTTTTTCCACAGTGTTCTCTCAGTTGCTCCATTTTCATGAGAGCTCAGAGTGTGCAGGCTGTATGCCTGCCCTAAAGTAGGCCACTTCCTGAAGCTCCTCTTTTTCCTTCATTTTATTGCTGAAATCTTACTCAGTGTGTAGTTAGTATTTAGGTCTTCTAACCTCCTTCTCTACCTACAGAATTAGGTATTTATAGCAAACCCACCTAAATTTATTATTCCAGTGGTGAGAAACTGATTCTGTGCACATTGTAATTCCTCCTGCGCCTACGTCAGTGACCAACTGTTGAGTTTTGGCATGTGTTGCATTCCTGGGTGTGGTTGTAGGACAATCCAAGATAGCCTTGGTTGGCTTGGTTACAGAAGCCTGTTGCAGTTTAGAGGTTCTCATTAGAGGCTATGAAAAGCATTTCATTCCAGACCATGAAGTTATTTTGTTACCTTCATCTTTAGTTCTTTTTTTAAGATTTGACAGAGAGAGAAGTTACGTGAATAATAAGGAAGGCCTGGGGTAGTTCACAGACTCAATAAATTTTTAAAATACTGTGAGTCATGGGAATAAAAACTTCCATAGTTGTGGTTGCTTTTTAGTTTTGGGGTTTAGAATCCTGGGCACGCTCAATTTCTTCCTATTCTTTCCGCTACAGATTCAGGATTAAAGAGGTTTCATCTTGTAACACTAGTAAGTCTACTTCCAGCCAGCATGACTATAATGTTTAATCTTGAGAAGCTTCTAAAATGCAAGTTGACTGACCAAGACAGGACTCAGCTGTGGGTTAAGGTTGAACACAGAAGGATTAAGTATGGGAAAGAAAATGAGGACAGATCATGGGAAAGAAAACCCACATGAGATGTCAGACATGATGCACGGACTGCAGCCCCTTCTTGTGACAGGGAACTCCCAACAGGCAATGTGAGTATGAGTGCATTGGAAACTGTGGTCACTTAATAGTGCTGGCATCGCTCAAACCCAAGACTCAAGACTTGGAAGGCTAGGAAGGTTCTGTCGGTTTGTGTAGTCAGATACTGTGTACTTCATAGAAATGTTTCTATATAACCCTTTTATAAACAGTGCTGGAGGTCAACTTCTATGGTCATATTTCACAATAGAGAGGTGGAAAGGGAGAACCTGAGTTTTGCAAACGTGGCCTCTTTTTTAATAGAGTATTTTCATAGACAGTGAGGGAATAAAAATATAAAACTTTTAAGAACTCTGAACTTGTTCAAAAACTTCATCTCTCCTTAACAGGAAAGATGGAGTGACTAAACCAGGCTGCCCTTTCCAATTCTTACATCACTACTTTTGCAGCTTGATAAATTTCATTGAAGAAGCCTTGTTTATGTAAACTATTGAGAGCAAATAACTGAAGAACATGTTATTGCCTAGATGATTAATCTTTTTGGGTTGTATTTGTGAGTTTATCAACTTTGCCTAACCACTGGAAAAAAATCAGTTTGGTGTAACTCTTAAATACGCTTGGTGTAAAGTTTGAGGAAAGGTGTTTTGTGGCAGCACTCTGAGGCAGTAATTCAAATGCCTGTAGACACTTGCATAATTTTGCTGTCATGAGGCTAAATTGACCAGAGAAACATATGTAATAGTTACTTGGCTTTTTCTCCTAATTTATGAGTTCTGCTCCTTCTGAGTAGGAACCCAGCTTCTGAAGTCTTGCTGCTCGGAAAACCGTGTGATAAAACGCTGTATTTAGAAGGGAAGGCTTTATGTTAGTGCTTTGAGCATCCTTATCTACAGTGGTAAGCTAGGCTGCTACAGACATCCAAAGAAACCTCTTATAGAGAGAGGAGGGTTCTGTAGTTCTTGTCTGAGAACCTTTCCTTTTCCAGAAAGTAATACTACTGCCTTTAATAGTGGTAGCTGGCTGTTTCGTGATGTGTGCAGCTCCAGAAAGCTGCAGGTAAGGTGCTGCTGTGTAGATGATCTCAGGAGATGAGGTTTGAGCTGGGAAGATACAGATCAAACCCTGAGCAGAGTAGAAGCATGGCACTGTAATATAGCTAAGTGGCACCTGATGGACAGTCAGCCTTTGAGGTGAAATCTGTCCTTTAAGAAGCGTGAGGTATTTTCACCCAGCAAGTGCTAGAAAATGCACGTAGGGAGACCTTCCCCATTCTGATGTAAACAACCTTCTGTTTGTTAGCGCTTTGTTTATGAATGTTTGCAAGACGGTAGTTGCCAGCAATTAACCGGGGTGAAGATTGCTAAAGCTGCTGAAAACAACAGTTCAGTTTGAGTGGGCTTTCTAAGTTCTGCAGCCTGCGCTAGTGTTTTCTGACCAAGTGAAACATGAAGCTTTGGTAATCTCAAAGGAACATAAGATGATGCTTGTTCCCCCAGGGGTTGCGGTCAAGACCCACTCTTGTGGAACTTGCAGCAGAAGGGGTTATGCCAAGTTCTTAGTAGATCTGATGTTCCTAGAGTGGAGTAAGCTGTCTTTCTATCTCAGTTCAGTACCTGTGTCAGCAACTCGCTATTTGCATCCCCTGCTTATAAGTTTCATTCCTGTGAATGCGGTAAATAAAGTGCAGTTTAATGTACATAGGAATTGTAGGATAATTGAGGAATATGTAAGTGATTCCCTGTGAAGGAAGGTGGTGTCTTCCACATTATTTTAATGACATTCTAAATAGTGGTATCCATATTATAAATGTCCTATACTCTGCCTATTGTTTAAGGTACAACTGCACATTCTGTAAGGAAGATACTATTGATTTTTTTAATGGTGTCTGGACTTAGAAAGGAAGGCAGAGGGAACTGTTAAAAATGGTGATCTATGAATGGAGTAGTTATGCTGCAGTAACCTGCCAGAATAATTGAGTTTATTCAAGGTGCTGCTCGAATCAGTGGGCCCTGTGACTAATCACTGGTGAAGATAACAGAGTTATCTCTTTAATGGTTGTGTGAATCTGGCAGCACAATATCCAGTATCATTTGCCCCAAGTCCCTACCACGTCTGCCCTGCTGCTGGGTGCCAGCTGATACATTGCAGACTTTCTTAGACTGCTTTCTTCTTCATCCCGTATCCTGCTTCCAAGCTCAGTTGCCACCCCAGGAAGCAGCCGTCTTTTGTGGAAGTAAGGTGACGTTGCCATCTTGATAAGGAGAAGGCGGCACATCATTTCATCTTCCAGCCTGGGCAGCAGCAGCATGATTTCTTCCTTGTCCAGGCTATAGAGCTCATAGTGCTTCTGTATCAAACTCACTCATACCGGGAGCGAAATTAGTTGCTTGCCACTGCGATGGCCCATTGGTGGTAGAATCTGAATATGTTATTCAGAGGAAACTCCTATGAGTGATGACCTGGTTCCTTTGATCTGCTGCTTGCTGTGTGGTGTGTCTGGTTTTGAGGAGTGACTGGCAGCATTGTGCTGTGCTGCAGACATGGAAAGGCTGCTGATGGATACAGGATTTCAGGGTCCACAGGTGATATTTCTGTCTGTGCTGAGCTTGAAGCTTCATCGATTGCTCTGATTAACATGAGGTCCAGTGAGAATTGAAGACAGTTTTCCTGGTTGTTTCCCGTTTGACTTTTCTTGTTCCTTTGCCAAGCAGTTTAACTTGGAAGATGGCAGCTAATGTACAATTCAGGAGGCTACGCAGCCGTGGGGTTTTGCAGCATGGGTTATTTCTGGGCAGCGCACTTTTCGGCACTCCCTGCCACCAAACGCTGTGTGTTGCAGTAGGTCGTTGTAGCTGCTTTACTGTAGAGAACAACAGCTGATTTAGAAAGGTGAGAGGCATCTGTGGATTTTGCAGTTCCAGCCTACCTGGGGACATCCAGTCAGTGTGGTGTGCTGCTGAGGAGTGTTGGCATCAGTGGAGCTGCTGAACTGCCGCTGTTGTTGACAGCCCTGCCTGTACTCCGGTACCAACTCAGGGGCAGCCTGACTCTCTCTGGGAGAACATGACCTGTTGTGTGTCTGTGGGATGAGTTTAACCATCTGAAAGTGATGGAAGTGTGCATGATAAATGGGATCCTGTTTTGTGTAAGATCATGGCAGGAGTGAGAGGGGTAATTTCCATACCAGTAACATAACTAACGTGAGAACAGCTTTCTGTATTCTCTGTACTTGCCTCTATCATTCAGGGTAATATTAATAGTGGACTTTCTCCCTGGATTTGAATAACAGTGACAAGAAAGCCAAGAGCTCAATTTGTTCAAATACTGAACATTTTTGTCTTTTTATCCCCATGTCTCAGCTGGCAGCTTATTTTAAATAAAGTTAATAGACCCTCAATTGCCATACAATATGCGGTATTTCTGCAGCTCTTACCTGTCCCTAGCTGACAAAATCTGCTTTACTGATGACTTGAGGTATTTCTAACTTAATTCAGCAGATACTGCTTGTAATTATCCTTTCATGTGAAGCTTTTGCTGAAATAGAAGGCACATTTTCCTGCTCTTCTAACGTTTTCCTTAAATTGACCATTTATTTGCAGATCAAGGATAAAATAAAAACAGTAGTGTAGAATCTTTCAGATGGGAGAACCGTGGGTAATGGCGAAACAGGAGTTTTGTGAATGTGAATATTTATGGGATTTTGGTATTTGTGGAAGAATAATAGTCTTAGCTCCTTGTGTAGATAAACTGGGACCCTGGAAGGCAACACTAGCATTTTGAGATGTATGATTAATCAACTGATGGTTAAACTTTGTCTCACGAATAAGCGTTCTGTGTCTTACTGCACTAAGAGTATGGGATACTTTTGATCTTAATTTCTAGATTCTACAGAGTTTCAGTGGAGGTTGTTTATTATTATGTGAAGGTTATTTTAAACTGTTGGTATTAGAATGCACATTGCGGTCTTAAAATCCATTTTGAGATGTGAGTACAACTTGTAAGGAAAACATAAATGCAAAAGCTTGTTCTGGCTTTTAATGCATGTTTGTTTGTAGTAGTTGTCTGTAGTGTAGCAGAAAGTCTGTGCTGATCTTGAAAGAGATAATAAAACTGTATGCTAACTGCTGGAATTAATGAGGAAGAGAAAGCTAACAGGAAAAAAGTTGAATTAACATCCCAATATTTTATGACCAGGAAGGTGGTACAGTAAGGCTGAATCCATTACATTCCAATCTAAAGACTTGGCTTGTGTGATAAATTACTGTAGGTTTAATTTTGACTAGAAGCTGAAATGCTGATGTGAGTGCTTGCAGTGCAGTTACTAAAGCAGTTTTACTAGTTTGGAACAGTCTGTCCCAGGTAATGAAATGTTGGGGTTTTTTGTTTTTTCTCCCTCTGTACTGGAGGATGTTTTATTGGACTAACTGGTTTAAATATTGTCTATAGTCTGGAATTAAGATCTCATTGTGGTGCTGGAAAGACCAAGTATTTTGACTAAATTGTTAGAGAATTGAACATATTACTTCCATTTCTTGATTGATGTTTTCTTTAAAAAAATCTTCATTATCCTGGAGGAATATTGTACTTATTTGATACTAAGCAAAAAGGGTGGAAACTGTTTGGATGTCTACTGAGTTATATATTTAGAGAAATACATTTTCATCGTTAGGTATACTTAAAGTAGGTTTGTATAACTGAACTGTTTTTTCTCTCCACCGAGTCTAATGGTTATAAATAACCAGTTTGGATGTGGATCCCTGATTATAGACATTTCAAGCTATATGTATAATTCTCATTGCGCATGGAATTGTGGATTCATAATATTATTGCTGATCAGCAATAATGTGTAACTAATTTTAGTGATCATAGTGAAACCCAGTAACTTCTGTGAAAGGAAATGTTTGGGAGATTAGTATCAGTATTTCAAAAAATAGCACTTGTGAGGTTTCATGGCAGTAGCAGTTAATTCTTATCTACTGCCTCCATAAAGACAAATGTTACTATCCATATAAGCAAAAGGCTTTAAATGCCAAGTGATAGGGAGTAGGGAGGGAAGTATGCATCTGTTTATAAGAGCCGATCTGAAAAACTTAACTTGGAGTTCTTCCAAAAAACCCAAACCTTAAATGCAGCCTGATTGATTATCTTTTCCTCTCTTCATTTTTTTGGACCAGAAAAATACCCCTCCAAATCCTCCCCAGTTCCATTAAGATTCTCCATCCCCCCAACCCCATTACCCCCAAGTGATAATACGCAAACATTGAAATTAGTAAGATAAAACATTTTGGCACAGGTCTGAGAAGCTTCAGGTTTGTTACCATGAACAAAGAAAATCCAGCCTTGACTGGGGTTGTGGCAAGTTGATTTAATGGTGTAACCATTTCAGATTGTGAAGTTGTTCTTTAAAAAACACATGAAATAATCTAAAAATCCATTGGCATTTGAGGTACAGGGAGGAAAGGACATAAGTTTGCAGGCAAAACCTTTTTTAGCCCATATTGGACTTGACTTTATCATCTCTGGTTTTTTTTTTCAGCCTGTAGGTTCATATTTTTTTGTATATCCATGGACTCAAGGTTCAAGAGAGAGGGATTTTGAGAGAGAGATTTTTAAGAAAAGTACTATTGCAGAACCTGAGGAAAAAAACCGTAAGTCACCATTGAACATATTCTTGCTACTATTTTATGAACATTATGTTCTGGTAACTGATTCTATTACACTAGGGGTTGGGGAAATTTTTTCCACAAATCACATAGATCAGGATTTTATGAAGTAAAATACTTAAAGATATCTCTTTACTTATGTTGCTATATGTAACTTTCAAAATCAGGAAATGAGTCACTGAAGTCGTGCTTGGATCTTCTTAAGGTTTTGCAGTAAGCAGACGTGGGAAACGTTAGGCACAAAATGAGGTTTTATGTGCTGTGTAATCATAGGGAATACTAGTTGTGTATATACAAAATTGTGCCAGAAAGCTGGAACTCTGTTAGAGTACCCTGTTTAGACACCTCTTGTAGGAACTATGGTGATAGATTTCATCTTGTGAGTTCCTCTGTGGGTGATAAAATGTGTGCTTGTACTATACTCTAGAGAGGATGAAGAATTATTTTAAAAGGTGTTTAACTGATGGGATAATTTGGAAAACATCACATCCTATGTGATAGAATGCATATAGAAGAATTTATAGTTTGTATCTTACTTTGTTAAGTTAGCTTCTGATTTGATTACATTTGCGTCAAGCAAATAGATTTGAGAAATAATCCTATTAGTTCTCAATAATGTTTTGCAAAGAGCTACTATGAGAAGACTTATGGAACCACTCAAGACTTGCACTGACAGGTGTACAAATGTTAACATTAATTCCTAATAAAATAAATAAGAATATTTATGTGAAGAAAAAATTACATTCTTACAAGTTAAACGCAGTTGCTATGCTGGACACCAGAGCAAGTTCTCTGAGATTCTTTTTTATGTGAAAGTGAACTTTTTCATGTTGCTAGGCTTATTGAGACATGATCAAATGATTTTTCCAGAATCCTTGACAGCCAGAAAAAGTTCCTGTATCTCTTCTCTAGGCTCATTTTTATTATCAAAACCTGCCATTGCCTTCACAATTCCACTTTCAGTGGTAAATTAATATTGAAAATGCCTTTTGTGACACTCGCCAGCCTTCTCTTGCATTGGCTGCAGTCAAAAGTGCGAATAAGCTGAAGAAAATGCAGAAATCAAAGGAACTTAATTATTTCTAACTGTTGGAGGATGGGAGCAAGTAAAGTGGCTTGAACTGCCACGTAACAGCTGCCAAGAGGTGACTGACTGAAGTACTTGGGCCCACTGGAGTAATGGTCTAACAAATCTTCTGTCATCTTGTGGGTGTATGAGCAAATTTTTCCTTGCACTACTTCAGGGCAGTTTAACTTTCCTTTTCTAACTGAATTTGACTAGTGCACATATGGCTTGTTGCCACACTAATTCAAGTTTTCTGAGCTGACTGGAATATACAAATCCATGTGGTGGTTTTCATTTATGTCTTGAGCTATAGAAACTTCTGTGGGTTTGGGAAAGGGAGATTGTGTAGTGAGTCAGCTCTGTTAGCTCCAGCTACACCAGGCCAGCAACTTGCTGTGCTGATGTGACAGCTCTAACACAGGTGTTTGCCAGTTGAATTGGTGATGGAGGACCAGTTTGTGAGCTATGCTGGTGTGCAACAGGGGCTTCACAGCACAGTAATTCTCTCTAATACAATCAGTTGGATCCCAAGGAAGAATAGAAGGTTAAGGCAGATGTGAAATAAGCCTTCCAGTTGGTCCTAGTGAACTGGGTGATTTCCTGAATGGGAGGCTGCATCTCCATTAGTGTTTCTAATAGCCGTTGAAAGTTTTGATCAAATAATTAAACCATTCATTTTGTGTTGTGGTGTTGTTGTTTTTTTAAATCCTTTTCTATTTTCAGTTTGTAAACCCCAGGGCAAGGAATTGTGCAAGTTAATTTTGTATCACGAGAGAAGTACCCATATTTTGCCACTGGACTGCTAGAGAATTCTGTTGTTTCTTTGTGTCGTGGTTTGAACCCAGATGGCAACTAAGCAACATGCAGCCACTCACTCACTCCTCTCTACCTCCAGGAGGGGGAAGAAAAAAAGTAAAAGTAAAGCCAAATGGAGATAAGAAGATAAGAAGAGTTTACTGAACAATACAGAGAGAGTAATATGTAATAACCATAGTAATAACAATAATAAAGTGAGGTACAATGCACAGCTTACCACTGACACTGTCGTAAGACAGAGCCGTGTCATGCTGCTGTTTGAAACTGCGTGCCTTCTGCAGCACACTCTGTGTGTGTGTGTATGTATACACTGAGCATGACATCAGCATGGTATCAAATATCCCATTGGCTGGTTCCATCTGGCTATCCTGTCTGTGGAAAGTAACCCTATCCTAGCCAAACCCAGGACATAATCCACTCCTTATTCTGTACCATCTATGTCATGCCCAGATCTACTGTTTTACCTGTCCTTTGTGTGTGTGTGTGTATACACACACACACATATATACACCACACATATGCACAGGTATCATTCCCTTAACCTATGGACTATCTGTCTAATGTGTCCATTGAGCTCATTTAATCCATGACTTCCAGGCTCCATCTGTATAAGTCTTGGGGCAGGAGAAAAGGTGTTGGATTATTGCATGCCTCATCCAGAGCTCAAGGCTGGTCTATCTGGTGCGGCCCATGCTCGTGGTCTGCAGGTTGAAGGTGTTGACCTTGAGGAAGTTGCTGGGTGCCAGTTCTAGTTCCATCACCGCTGCCCCTTGCTCCGTTTCAAAATCCATCCCTCATTGATTTGAGTGATTCTTACCATAAAACCATTGACAGGACACACTACAGCTGCAGAGGTGATGACGTACAGTAGCAGGGTTATTTAGTAGTAATATCACGCAAATTAATTCACTGGCTGTTCTCACCCAAAAGTGAATCCGCTTGAGGTACACATCAGACTTCCCCATCCTCCTGCATTACCCACCAAGTGCACCTCAGGCCTTGAGCAAAAGCAGTCCTGTGGATGGATTTGCCTTTGCCTGAAGCATGACTAACCCAGGCTGCCTTCTCTAATATATTCTTCGTGTACACTATGGGGACTTTATCCCCTTCTTCATTGTGTGGGAGTTTTGATTGGGCAGGGCCATGTCCATTGGCAGATCCTCCAGTGTTAACTAACTAGGTGGCTTTTGCTAAGTGTGTGTTCCTCTGTTTGAAGGTCCCATTCCCCATGGTCTCAGTCTACTCTTTCGCAGTCCATTGCACCATTTGACTTTTCCAGAGGCTGATGCATAATAGGGGATGTGATATACCACTCAATGCCATGCTTTTGGTGCAGCTGTCTGTGGTTGTGTTGGAACTGCGTCCCATTGTCTGACATTCTTTCTTTCTGGGGTGCCATGTCACCACAAGATTTGCTTTTTGAGCCCCAAAATATTGTTACGGGCAGTGGCATGGGGCCCAGCAAATGTTTCCAGCCATCAAGTAGTGGCTTCCACCATAGTAAGCACATGGCATTTACCCTGGTGTGTTCATGGAAGTGTGATATAGTTAATTTGCCAGGCCTCATACTTATTCAACCAACAGCCTCCATACCACACAGGTTTTAACCATTTGGCTTGTTTAATCACAGCACATGTTTCACATTCATGGATGACTTGTCTTACAGTGTCCATGGTCACGAGCCCATCTGTGTGTGGCACCTCTACCTTGATGGCCTGAGGTATCATGGTCCCACTGAGCCAGAAATAATTCACCCTTATGATGCCATTCCAGGTCTACTTGAGACACTTTAACCTTAGTGGCCTAGTCCACCTGCTGGTTGTTTTGGTGTCCCTCAGTGGCCCAACTCTTGGACACCTGGGCATCCACATGACACACTTTCACAAACAGGTTCTGTGCTTGAGCAGCAATATCTTGCTGTAATTCAGCAGCCCAGATGGGTTTGCCTCTTTGCTACTCTGCTTCCATTGCTGTAACCACCCCTGCAGGGCATTTACCACCTTCCGTGAGTCAGTACAGAGATAGAGCACTGGCCACCTTTCTTGCTCAGCAGTATCTAAAGCCAGTTGGATGGCTTTCACCTCTGCAAACTGACTTGATTCACCTTTTTCTACAGCAGCCTCAGTGGCTTGTAGGACTTGTAGGACTCCACACAGCAGCCTTCCACTGTCAGTGTTTTCCCACTATGCGACAGGACCCACCAGTGAATAGGGCATATTGCTTCTCGTTGTCTGGTAGTTTGTTACATGGTAGGGCCTTGTGAGCATGTATAACTCCTATTCTGGTGACATTCTGAAATCTTTGCCCTCTGGCCAGTCCATGATCAATTCCAAGATTCCTGCATGACCAGGACTCCCTATTTGAGGCCGTTGTGTGATCAGTGCAACCCACTTACTCCAGGTGGTATCAGTTGCACGATGTGCAGAGGAGACCCTCCCTGTGAACATCCAACCCAGCACCATCAGCTAGGGTGCTAAGAGGAGCTGTGCTTCAGTACCAACCACTTCTGAGGCAGCTGGAGCTCCTTCATATGCTGCCAATATCTCTTTTTCAGCTGGAGTACATCAGGCCTTGGATTCTCTGTATCCCTGACTTCAAAACCCCAAGGGCTGGCCCCTGGGGCTTTCTAAGAGACTCCCCGTAGGGCCATTCTTCCCAGACGTGTGTAGAGCACATTTTTAACATCTTGTGCTGCCCAGACTGGCCCAAGGGCTTCTGCATGGACTATCTCTCCCTGATTTGTTCAAATGCTTGTTGCTGCTCAGGACTCCATCTGAAATCATTTTTCTCCTGGGTCACTTGATAGAGAGAGCTTGCAGTCAGACTGTAGTCTGGGATACGAGTCCTTCAGAAACCCACGATGCCTAAGAAAGCCTGGGTTTCCTTTTTGCTAGTTGGTGGAGACGTAGCTGCTATCTTGTTGATCACATCCATTGGGATCTAACGATGCCCGTCGTGACATTTCATTCCTAAAAACTGGTTTTCCTGTGCAGGTCCCTTGACCTTATTTCGTTTTATGGCAAAACCGGCCGTCAGCAGGATTTGACCTATTTCTTCCCTTTCTCAAAAACTTCTGCTGCTGTGTTGCCCCGTATGATGATGTCATCAAGGTATTGCAGGTGTTCCAGAGATTCACCCTGTTCCAGTACAGTCTGAATCAGTCCATGGCACACGGTGAGACTGTGTTTCCTCCCCTGGGGCAATCGATTCCAGGTGTCCTGGACGGCTCTCCGGGTGAAAGCACACTGTGGCCTGTACTCTGCTGCCAAAGGAATAGAGAAAAACGCATTAGCTGTATCACTTGTGGTGTGCCGCTTGGCTGCCTTTGACTGCAGTTCGTACTGGAGTTCTAACACGTCCAGCACAGCAGCACTCAGTGGCGGTCTGATTTCATTCAGGCCACAATCATCTGCTGTCAGTCTCCCGCTTTCCATGAGATTTTTGCAGTGGCCAAACAGGACTGTTAAAGGGTGAGTGTGTCTAGCTGATCACTCCTTGACTCCCCAGGTTTTGGATCAGCTTATGGATGGGGATCAGGGAGTCTCGGTGAGTGCAGTATTGCCACTGGTGCACCGTTGTGGTAGTGATGGGCACCTTTTGTTCCTCAGCCTCAGAGACCGCACAACAGAAGGGTCCTCTGAGAGACTGGGCAAGGTGGACAACTGATCCATTTCCTCCATCTCCAAGGCAGCTACACCAAAGGCCTACTGGTACCCTTTTGGATCCTTAGACTACCTCAGGAGAGGGTATTTCATGCCAAGGATGCACGGAGCCTCTGGGCCAGTCACAATGGGGTGCTTTTGCCAGTCATTCCCAGTTAAGCCCCCTTCAGGTTTCAGTACAGTGAGCTGTTGGGATCCCCCTGTCACTCCAGAAATACAGATGGGTTCTGCCCCTTTATAACTTGATGGCATTAGTGTACACTATGCGCCAGTGTCCACTAGAGCCTTATACCCCTGTGGGTCTGATGTGCCAGGCCATTGGATCCACACAGTCCAGTAAAGCCCATTGTGCCTTTCCTCCACCTGACTGGAGGCAGGGCCCCTCTAGTCCTGATCAGAGTCACTCAATTCTTGTGAAAATGCTTTAGAAGTCTCTTCTGGAGAGTTGGTAATAAAATCAGCCCAACTAGTCTGTCTAGAGAGTTTACCACTTGAAACTGCGGCAGCATTTTTCTTGGAAGAATCCCCTTTTACGATTGCTTTCCCTCACAACTCATGTAGTCGGGCCTCTAGGTTCAAGGTAGGTTTTCCATCCCACTTCCTTATGTACTCTCCATGGTCATGGAGGTAAACCACGGTGTACTTGTGGTGTGCACCTTCCATATTCTCTCTTTGAGCAGGGGAGTGCCTACTCCTAACAGCTGAGATATGGGCCCATACAGGTGGGGAGCAGGACATATCTTCTTTGAACTACTGGAACTCCCCAGACAGTTCCTCCACAGCCAAGACATAGGCCCGTATGGAGGAAGAGAGACTTCCTTCGTATTGCCGCATTTAGCCAACCAGTTCGTCCACCCTGTGTCCCTAGCCCTTGCCCCAGGTCATTACTGCCAATGAGATGGCATATGATGGTTTTGTACTTCGTAGAAACTTCCACCACATGGACGGTGTGCATTGGACTTCATCTGGGTCTGTAAGTAGCTGCTTGTCATTCAGATTGTTATAAATCTCCTCCAGCGCAGCCAGCTCAGGTGCTGTATAGCTCTCTTCATGGTGGTCCACGCCTGGGTGACATGTAACATCTGCCTTGAAGGGGTACCTTTCCTTCATGCCTGACAGAAGTCGCCTCCACAGGCTGAGAGCCTGCATCTGTTTCCCAGTTGCCTTGTCAATGCTCCCTTCCCTAGACAGGGATCCCAGATGCTTGGCTTCCCTACCCTCTAATTCCAAACTACTGGCCCCATTATCCCCATCGGAGAGCCAGGTAACAATGAGCTCACCTGAATGGCGGCTGAAATCCTTTTGCATATCTTGCAGCTCACTCAGGGGTAGGGATTGGGTGATTGTTTCTGGTTTTATCTCTTCCTCCTGTTCTTGTGATGACCCTGGTTCATCACCATCCCTCACTAAGCAAACTGATTTTTTTGTATTTCTTTTTCTGTATAAGGGTGACTGTTTCGGGCACAGGTTGGTTCTCCAGTTAAGCTGCAGCGCCTGCCTCCAGGCTCTGAGTAGCCACAGTGCTTGTCACAAGGATTGGAATAGCTGCAGTGCTGCTGGTCAGTTTTGAGGCCCAGAGACCTTCCCTTTCACTTGAGGGCACATAATATATTGAACAGGGCTTGGTAGGCAGGGGCTAAGCCCTGGACTTGCCAGGAATGATTTTTCCAAATATTTTACTAGTTTGTCAGGTTCTTGCACTTGTTCACGGGTAAAATTCCGTAACATTGGAGGGGACACTGTCCTAGGCACTTGCCTGTATTCTCTCACACACTCTGCCACTTGTAGCTCTCCAATGGGCAGATCTCGGGGTGCTATTCATGAAAAAATTTTGTGTAACCCTAAACAAGACCTGAGTAAAATCAGGAGACAACAATAGAGCGTGCTGGCCTGGGCATCCCAAGGATATTAAAAATTCTTAAACCTGAGAAAGTCGCCTCCCCGACTTGTCTGTAGATTGGGTGAAGTTATTAATTAACGACAATGCTGCGTACAAATACCAAATTATCCTTGTAACCAGTGGTATAATTGTATCTTAGGTCAACAATATCAAATACAGCAACATGATAGTCCTGATGTGTCTCCCAGAAATGATAAACATCACCACGGAGAATTCTTGGTGTACGTAAGGATTTACGTAACAGCACCACACAAGTAGAAAGGTAGTCCGTGGTCACAGTGTTGGTCCAAAGTAATATGCAGAGTGTATATATCAAGACTGTTTTAACACGCCTGGGTGAGAGCTGTCATTATCTCAACCCTTCCTATGGCGCCACCTTGGGCACCCATAAGGACTGTCATTGTTGAACCTAGCTGGCAACTAAATACCATGCAGCTACTCACTCCTTCCTGCCCCTCAGGGGTGGAAAGAGGGGGGGAAAGGAGAAAAAAGTAAAAGTAAAACCATGTGGGTTCAGATAAGAAGAATTTATTTGAACAACACAAAGAGAGAGAGATTAAACAATAGTAATAACAATAATAAAGTAATATACGATGCACTGCTTACCACTGCCACCGTCACCATGCAGAGCCATGCCACGCTGCTGTTGGAAGCTGTGTGCCCTCTGCAGCACCCCCAGTACATATATATATTTCAGAGCATGATGTCATTGTGGTATCAGATACCATTGGGGGTTCAGTCCTGCTATCCTGGCTGTGAAAATTAACCCTACCTAGCCAAACTCAGGACACTGCAATTTCTACAACGTACGAATTGGTAAATCATAATTTCCTGTTCATTTTCTAACACTTGAGATACTATAGCTTTAGTAGCTCTCCTCACTAGCAAATTGCTTTTCTGAGGTGAAGGCCTTTGATATATCCAGTCTGTCCTTGAACAGAAGCTGTAGATGTAGTCCTAATTATCCTTGTTACCTTCCTGCACCTTTTCTTCATTTCAGAAAGGATATATTAACAAGAACTACGTGGTATTGAAGCTAAGCACAGCCTGGTCTTGGGCTGCCGCACCTTATGGATCTTACTCTGCTCCTTTCATAATAATTCTTACTAATGTTTGTGTATTTGACAGTTACATTTTTAGAGGACTAAATGTGATTTATGATCGTCCTAGGCAATGGTAACAGCTGGATTTGTATTCATCAGTATTTATTCTCTTACCGTTCTTCCATGTGCTTTTCTCTGCTGTTTTTATTACAAAATTATTTCTTCTTGTGAAATTCTTGTATCTCTGAAATGAGTTTAGTTTAATCTACTCCAGAACATTATGCGTTAGCTGTAAACAGTCACGTAACTATTTGCTTTTACGAGCATATGAATGAAGTAAAATCACTCTTTCCAGTGGAGAGCCCTGTGTAACCCCCATTCTGCATCTAAGCATGCCATTATTCTTGTGGATTTACCTAGTGTGATTTACCTAGTTTCTCTATGCTGAATCCTACTTGCTGGCAGACTTGGCAGCTTGCTATCCATTCCCACTGAAGACTTCTTATAAAGCTGATGGAATTTTATAGTTTGTTGTTCCAAATGCTTCCGGAACGTGGGCCACGTGGACTGGACTTTTAAGGCTGCTATGTGCTGATGAGGAGCTCTGTTGTGGATCAGTTGTCCAAATGCTGTGGACTTTTGGTGTTGAGCATGACCATTGTATATGAAATGCTGCATAAAGCTTCAGTATGAATACATTTTGTTTTTAGTTCTGCTAAAATGGATCCTGAGTCTTTTAGAAGTGTTGGTTCCTGAAACTTGTGCTCTGGATCTGTAGCTTGTCTGCTGTTTCTGCTCTCACTTAAGATCTAGAACCAAAAATAGCATGTGCTCGTAGTTTCTGAACTCACAGTAAGTAATGATTAGGTCAGTAGCACAAAGGTATGATTGATTGTTTGATTGATTCATTTATATTTGACCTTTTCTACTCCTAAGCAGCAGATGTTTGCCATACTGCATGCAATTCCTTGTCTACTTTGTCTATTCAAACACTGATTATTTGATTGAGACACTCAAAAGTATTGTATTTTTAAAGATGCCGTTTAAACCTGGGATGTTCATGTTTGAAAACTGTTCAGTTGTCTGAGATTTAGCTGCCCTAAATATAAATGATTCGTAGTGGAAGTGGTGTGACTTCATTAGTTAAAATCCTTCACATGAGTGCAGATGAGCTGCAAAGCAGAATGCTTGAACTGCTTTCCATAAGGCACAGCTAGTGTTCCTTAGAAAACTTGTCTTTATTTTCAGTCATTGTAGGTAGTATAATTCAGCTTGCTTTGTTCACATAGAGTGTTTAGGAGACCTGCTTTTCACTAGTGACTGACAGTCATTGGAGGGATTTTTAGAGCGGGCCTAAAAAAAAGGAGATTACTGTCTTATCTCTGCACTTAAACATTTTAGCATATTGTATAGGACCATAGTCAGACTTTGCAGTTGCTGTGGAATCTGATGAATTGGGGACATGTGCTGAGATAGTTTGATGGAGAAAATGAGACTTTTCTTTTATTTCCTGAGCATCACAGGTTGGGAGAGCCAGTGATTTATCTTATGACTGCTAGAAAGAGCATTGCCTATCTTTAGAATAATTCTGCCTTGCAATGATCAAACTCTCTTTTTCTGACAGTTTAGGAATCTGAGTGTGGTTGCTGTGCTGGTACTTCTGTTTTGAATACTGTATTAATTGCTGCCGTCTGGGGATATTTATGGTTGAAGAGTCTGGCATATTTTACAGAATTGTAAGCTTAGGACAGAGTTCTGGTAACTGAGTTTTAGCCACACAATTGCTAACAGTTCAGTTTCACTTCCTGATATTTCATAAGCTGTCTGCAATTCTTGTTTAACTCTGTTTTTTATAGTAAGATGTTGACATCCCGCCACCCCCCCACCCCCCCCCCCCCCCCCCCCACCCCCACCCCCCCCCCCCCCCCCCCCCCCCCCCCCCCCCCCCCCCCCCCCCCCCCCCCCCCCCCCCCCCCCCCCCCCCTTTTTCCACCCTATCTGTGGTGCAAATAGAATTGTCAAGTGCTCTGGAAACACTGGGGAGTGCTCACATGTTACCTTAGCTCAGGTATGAGACAGCAAGAATCTGATGGGTTTGAGAGGATGGGGTACCTGACATCTTATGATGACAGTGCATCAGTTTCTGAGAATGCTGTCAGAGAAATTTATGTTTTGTTACAGCTCTGACCTCTTTTATCTTATATAAGGGGTTTAAGGTGCCATTTCTGCTGTATTTTCGAGGTTTGATCTAAATATTACTTTCACTGCTGGAAGGTGAGTTTTCTACAGCTGATATGCTTGTTGCAGTAGTTTTTTATTATGTATCCAACACTATTTTTCTGCAACACGGAAAATCCCCTTAATTTGAACTCTATGTAATAATAATAAAACAACAACAACAATAACAGAAGTTACTTACTGGGTTGACAGATGAACTCATGCTTCACCTTTATGTGATTTTGATGTCTTAAAATGCTTACTTGATTTGGATCTTAATTGGGTAATGAAAGGGTAAATGGGTGGAAAGCCATGTGGTGAATAATGTGGTTAGTCATAGAGTATTGCGTAAGCAGGACTGTGAATGTTCTAGTGAGCATGCTCATATGGTTACATGCTTCTTTTGCTTCAGTGTGACAGTGCTGGATTTAATTAGATTTTATGGGATCTAAACTTACAAAAGGCTCAAAGTTCTGCATTCAAAATCTGACACATGGGGTGACCTTTCTTCCTTAGAAGATAAGGGTACGCTGTGTCTTGTGCTGGTGAATAATTGCAGAGAAGCTGTTGCAGGGCAATTGCAGCAAGTTTTGGCTAACCTTTCCAGGAGACTTGGAGAGATAGGGCATTACATGTTTTTGTACTGTGTAAGTGGGCGAGGAGGGGAGACCGTTGTTTAGCAGCAACGCTTAATAAGGATTTTTCAGGCAAGTAAAACTCTGTTCTGGCAGCTTCATAGTAGACAGGGACAGACCACATACCTTGGCAGCAGTCAACTTGCTTTCCTAGCTTGCTTCTTTCTTATAAATGAAACGTTCTTAGCTTGTCTTCTCAAATTTAGAGAGTCAAACTGTGCCTTAGAAAGCAAAATAGACCTCAATGTTTTGAACCCTTCTTTATATTGCACTTTTACTGCAGGTAAGCCTGTCAAAACCAAATCCGTCCCAAGAAAATGTCTTGAAACAAGCGTATTTCCTTGCTGATGTCCTAGTGTCCCAGTTACAGCCAAGATTTGCAATAATGTGGAAGTGTCAGCGGTGAATTGAGTTTTATAGGAGGAAGCAACGTGAAATACCCTTCTGCAATATGGAAGTGTGGGCAGTTTGCATTCTTGGTGTGGATCCTTATGGCTTTTGTAATAAGATTCAAGTGTTGATAATGCTAAAAAGATAGTTGTTAGACATGAGTCTTTGGACAGGTCTGACTAGGTTGACTTGCAGAAGATAGACATGGAGTTTCTGAGGACACAGATCTCCATAGCCGTGAGGAATGTTTCTGGAGTGTTTTCCTAGTAAGTAGGTTAGGCAAACACATTTTTTTCTGTGAGATTAAGATAAATGCATGCCTCTTAGGTCTGAAGTATCAGGTAACTTGGCAAGAAAATACATCCTTATTCAGAAAGCTTTTATGTCAAGAAAATGCATGGTATTTCTTAGGCAAAAGACCTCTTAGAGATGGATAAACTTGTTACTCTGGGTTTCACAGATTGATTGACTTGGTCCTTTTTTTATTAGCTACATTAGGTGCATTTCACTGGGGAAAGAGACTTTTAAATTGCTTAGTCCAACTGTAAGATGTTAATTGAGTTATTTTTATGGGGAAGCTTGTAAATTTAGAATGATGCCTGTAACACATTGTTCTTGAACCTAGATTTTCCTGCGTTTGAAATGCCTACTTCTAGAAATTTTATTGATGTCTCAGTTTGGTCTGCTCCTGATGGTTCAGGCTTGCAGGAGGACTCGTACTGTAAAGCAGGAGGATGACACTGGGGGTGTGTGTTCCCTCCCCCACCCTGGCTACTCTAATTTGTTGCAGGCTGCAGAGTGTTGCCCTTATTTGACCCATGTCTGTCTTTTTCTAAATTCATAAATAGAAAACAGTATTCAATTCTGAGGGGAAACAAAGTAATCCCAAACCATCTGAATGGGTTTAAAAAACTGGCTGACTGAAGACTTAAAATCAGTTATCCTTTGCCATTGCAAACGAAAAAGATAACCGCATGTTTGAACGCAGCTCAGGTAACCTTTATGAAGGCTGGAGTTCAGAATAAAGATAAAATAGGTTTGTGCTGTGTTTTTTGTCTCAGTGTTGAAAGTGGTTGCTTAGTGTGAAATTTTTAGTACCCTAGCCTAAAACCTTACCTCTTAAATTCAGAACGCAATTCAGGTACCAATAGCGTCTTTTGCCCTGCAGATTCTGTAGTTTGGATCACCTTGTAGCAGCAACCGCTATGCAAGAAATGTTTATGCAAAATGTATGTGAACTTCTTATCTGAAGGTATGGGTACACACATAAACTCCTGCAAGGCAAGCGAAGCTCCGGATTTGCATCACTGGCAGCTCCCACCTGATCTAACTTCAGTTCATGCGGAAGCTTACCCATCTCTCACTGAAGGGTTAAATCGCTGGTTTGTGCTCACTGAAGAGTCAAAGTGAATGCATTCGTGCAGCACAGCTGCTAATGAGACGTGAATTAACATGTTAGTTATCTTGCAGGAATTTGTTCTGCAGTCATAAACCTCGTGATGCACAAGGCAGTGAAGCCAAGAGTGTTTCAACATGCGCTTCTATCTGTGTCAACATTTTTTCTGCCTCTGTGCTGCCCCTCAGTTGTCAGTGAACTGATACGGGATACAATGATGCCTTTGGAGGTGGTTAGAAGAATAATGGTGCCACTGGTCTCCTTAACTATGTTTTCAAAATATCAAAAAATGTATCAATTAGCATAGAAATAAATGGCAGCATAAATGTATTAACTCACTCTGTGAATAACTTGTGTCTGTTCAATGTCCTTTGTAGATGCTTGTATGGGCTTTGTCAACTGGTGTAATGTTTAGTCTAATGTTGTAATCTCTTGGATTGCAAAAGTGGTGGACGTTTTCTTGTTTGGCTTTGGATGGTTTTTGGTTTGTTGTTTTTTTTTTTTTTTTCCCTTTCCCAAGGCATGATCATTCAGCGTCCCGCTGTCTGCAGTTACTTGCCTGGTAGAGGTAACCTTGAAAGGTTTCTCTCTTCTCCAGAAGGCCTCTGTGCCTTTGTTACTGATTGTCTCTAATATAACGCTACATTTTGTGATTTCTTGTCCTTTCTCTGGGCCCAAGCTGGGTTTGGGGTTGTAAAAGTGAAAAGAAATTGTGACTTTGGTGGTGTGGTTTGTTTCTTCTTTGTTTTTTCTTTTTTCTTTAAATACTTTAAAGTACAGGAAAAAATCAGTTGCTTAATATGGAAAAATCAGGGACAAATAACTTTCAGCCTACATAATCCCAAGACACTTTTTACAGTATCAGTGATGCTGTCAGTTTAGTGGGAAATACCCTACTAGCTTCTTGCAGCCCAGGTTGGTGTCTCCTTGTGTCGGCAGGCACCTAGCTTGTATGGAAATGTCAAGTGCGCTGCAAAAAATTCAAGTAGAAAATGCTCGCTTGGTTTTTCTCCTGAGCTTCTGCATAGGGATTTTGGGCCCCAGACAAAAATAGTAGAAATTTCAGTACTTAATTGCAGCAATTCATGTGCTTCTCTCCTGAATCCTCAAACATGCAGCCCGTGTGGATTGTTTTGCTTAAAGGTTTCCCATTAGATGGCAGTTCTACTTATATGGGCTGACATGCCGTTAAAGCAAATTCGATGTTTATAGGGCAAACTATTTTGCAGCCTACTTGCAACAGTCTGATGTCTCAGAAAATCAGAGTGTGGCAGTTGGGATATCTTGCTGGTTGCCTGACCAGAAACTAATTTAGTATTTGTCAGCATTTCTATTAAATAGAATAAGCTATTTTTAAACCACTTGTCGCCAACATGACCTCAAAATTAAACATGTAGGAAAATGGGTTTGGTTTTCAGTGAAAAGGAAATACTTCTGGGCAAAATGCCACTTCAGCTTCTCATAGGAAGTGTAGTTGAGGAACGCTTATTCTCGTCCTCCCTGTGGATTGAGATAACCTGGTCAGAATAAATCTCTGATGAGGTACCAGTCTTGGGGCGAAAGCAGTGCCTCCTGGGAGAAGCCTGCGGAAATGCTCACATAAGCAAATGTTATGATAAGGCAGTTAGACTGTGATTTCACCAGTGGTACAGCGGCTGTGCGCTGTTCTCAGTGCTTGTGTTTGTGTTCCTCTCACTGAAGCTTTTGAGATTCAAAGTTACCTGAAACGTTTCTGTGGGTTGTTTTATCTGTTTGTAAGTTGAAATGTCTACAAGGCATTTTTTAATGGATCATACTCAGAATACTGGCAGATGAACCTTACTGCATTTATTAGTATCAGTTTAAGGTTCTGTTGCCCTTTTGGTAGAATGGGTTATCTGTGTCCGTTTGTCAGTCACCAGAGTGCAAGGTTGGGCAGCTGGGCTTTAAGCTATGGCTGACAAGACTCCTGAGCTTAGCGCCGAAGTGGCAGGAGCAGGGGTGTGCTCATCGTGCTGTGGTACTGCCAGTCTTCAGGGTCAAGAGCAGGTGTCTGTCCTTGTGAGCTGGGTGTGTGGAGATTTGCTGCAGTACATGTCACCTGCCTGAGGTGATTGAATGCCTTCCCTTGAAATTCTGATTTCTTTAGACTGAGTAATGCATAGGTTCCTCTGTCTGCAGTTTGTGAAGAAAATACTTAATACTGCTCTGATGACTGTCTAAGCCTTTATGGAGAATAGAAGCCTTGCCACCACCTCTTAAAACTGCAGAATTGCCTTTGCACATTCAAAGATTTTTAAATGGCTTTTAGCTTGTACGATAAAGAAACTGTTTGTAGAGGAGCTGCTTCAGCTCGTTTAGTGGTAAGAAATGTGCATGCTTTTTATTTGCACACATGTTCTAATCTCTAAATCCTACCAAGTAAATTCAAGATAATATTTTATGTTACTAATTAAGTCAGGCATTTTGCAGCTACGGAGGAATGAAGCTAACGCTGCTTTCTAACTAGATAATTGAGATTGAGAATTCCCAAGCAACTTCCTAACCCTGTTCTTACACTGTTGGGCTCATGGCTATTCTAGGTACTTGCTCCCTTCCAGGGACAGTTGGTCTAGCCTTTGCCATACATCTCAACCCTTCACTGAATTTGCAAGAGAGATTTAGATTGCTTGGAGTGCCACACCTTACTGCTTTCAAATGCTCATCATGCAGCTTTGAGTGCAAGTGTTTGCTGGAGTTTGGTCTGATTGTTTGCTAATGCAGAAGTACTTCAGGAATTATCCCTTGTGGTGAAAGAATGCCCCACAATGCTACAAGACCGGGCAGCATTGTATTTGTCACTGAACTCGGGCAGTGCTTATTTGCACTTCTAACAAGTATTAACATCACCACACTTACATTTCCCAGTTCTAGTGATATAGAGGTGTTTTCCTTATCCATGGGTATGTCTTAAAATTATTACTTATTTTGCAGTATTGCTTTTGGTAGATTACAGAAAGATGGAAGGTTCTAGAGAAATGAGACAATGCCGTGCCCATAGGATACAGTGGGAACTGACTTGCCTAATGACTTACAGCTTGAGGAGGACGGTAACAGTTGCTGAAGGAGTGTTTGGGGAGTCATGGACAAAACTCACACCTTTCTGGTACTTGGCATGGCTAAAGTGCCTCATGAGATATAAAACAATGTGTTAATTTGGCTGATCAGACTTACTAGTGGTGGACAGTAATTTGCTGTAATGCTTTTAAGTTCTGACTTTTGTTCAGCTTGGAAACTGTTGCGTTTTGAATTTGAACATCTTAAATGTCAGATACCACAAACATGAATATTTTAGTTTTTTTCATCTATGTCAAATAGTTATAGCAACTGAAAGACACTAGTTCTTTTCAGGGTTTAAAATAGTGTCCAAACTGCTTTTGAAGCTGCTTTCATTCAAGGGCCACCAATAGACACCCATAAATATCTATATTCTGTAGTTTAGTTAATCTGATGGGGAATAAGCATATATAATCTCATAAGGTTTTGTTGCCTTGCATTCTGCAGCATCTTTTTTTTCTATCAAAATGAGGTGTCATGATGATAACAATGCTTCTTTCAGGAAAGAAGAGCAATATCTCAAGAAGCCTTCCAGTATATTTTCAGTATTTCCCACATTGTATCCCATATGATTTTACTTCTGTAGCTGAATGTTGAGTCTTTTATTAGCAGTAGTACTTCCTCTGATAGCTTCTTGGCTGATTGTAGTTTGAATCTAGTAAAGGTGAGCATGTCTGAAGTATGGATTAGCTTGTAAGAGAATACTGTATAAAAAGTATCTAACTTTAGGCTTTGGAAGTTTAATTAAGAACTGTCTTCCCCCTTTGAAGAGGTAAGACTGTGTAATTGTTTAGTGATTTACGTGGGACATGGAAGTCAATTCAGTGCATTTCTCATTTAAACATAAGGACTTTTACCAGTAGACTGGGCTGTACCCCTCAGTAAAAGCATGAACCTATCACTCAAAGAATAGCACAGGCACCTAATTTTAAGAGCAGTCTTAGCTCTGTGAGTCCTTGCCTTGCATGGGTGCCTTGGAATCTTGAGCAACTAAGCAGGACACCAGTAGCACTAGATAGGTGTTTAAATTTGACGAGGCAGGATTTTATGCGCATCACTCTTCAGAGCTTCTCTGACAGCTTTTTTGGGTAACCTGATGCTAAGAGTAATAGTTATTCCTGGGTCTAATGCTTCACTTGCTGCAGTAAGATATTAAACAAGTAATGTGGATTTGTATTTTCCACCCTGAGGTGAATATCTGTCTTTCTCTGAATTTAAGTCCAAAATATTTTCCTTTCACCAGTACCTCCATTCATATGTGCAGAAGCTCAGATTTTTCACAGGAACATTTGTCATGATAGTGGTTGACTCTACGTGATTGAATGTGTGTTTGGTGCCTATTGGCAGTATTCTTTTTTCTTCTTCTAGGACTTGAAAATCTGAGAAATGAACAAATTACGGCAAAGCTTTAGGAGAAAGAAAGATGTCTATGTCCCGGAGGCCAGTAGACCTCATCAGTGGCAGACTGATGAAGAAGGCGTTCGTACTGGCAAGTGTAGCTTTCCTGTTAAGGTAAGAGTTCTGCCTTTCTTTTATACCCATGAGGTACTCTTGCCGTGAATTATTATTTGGGGTTTTTTTGGCAAGCATAAGGCAGCAGCATGCTTCATTACACACTGACCTATTTTACAGTCAGCTCTCATTGCCAAGGATGTGGCTTTTTTTTTTAAAAGCCAGATGACTCATGTAATAAATGCCTTGGAAAATCACTGTCTGAGATATCCTACATTAATATCTAGTTGAAATAAATCATGTAGCTAGGCAGAGAAGTAATAGATTTGTCTTGATGTTTCTGGAAGAGCAGAAGTGATAGACCTCTTGGATTGCATGGAAAGGTACTCGGTTCTCACTGTTAAAAGTGGAGTTACGGTTACAGTTTGAATTGTAAGGTAAGTGGTCCGTGTTTAGAAAGGAATCCTTTTTTTCTTTTCGTAATTTAAAATGTTGCAAGTTACACCTGGGTTTCCTTCCTGTGATTGAGGTTATAAACACTTGCTAACTTCTGAGAGTGTCTTCTGTGCTATGATCTTGCATATGTGTATATTACAGACTGTTAATGCATGCGAAACTGAAATTTTTTTTGAATTCTGATAACTCATTCCAGATTATCAGAGTATTATAAATAGTTATTTTCTTTTGTGTCACCTTCCCTCCTTCTTTATTTAAGGAACAATATTATTTAAATATTTTAGAATAATATTAATAGCTAAGAAATACAATGAAAAAATATGAAATTTAAGGTATCTTGTTGCATATGCTCCCTTTGTAGTCAAAAGCTTTCTTCCTCAAGGCACACTAATACTAAGTCTACAACAGACTGTAAGCAGATGACACTTAGGGAAACCTAACGGATGAAATATCTATGCATAAGGAAGACAGTCTGTGGTTCTGACACCTAAGGACCTTTTATTAGTTTTTGTCTGTTTTATACTAAAAGTAATTCTGTCTGATAGTTAAACAGGGATGTTGCTACGTGGAACTCTTGAACAGACAGTTACACATTTTGTAAAGCTGTGGGTGTGTGCAGATATACAATGAATTTGAGGTAACTTTCACGCTAGGTCCATGCCCTACTTTACCCTGCTATAGTTGCTTATGGGTGCTTTTACATATACTTAAGTGTATATAATGTTTCTAGTTTGTTGTGGTTGTTTGCTTATTTGTCTTGTGTTAGTTTTCTGCTAGAAGGAAGGGACTGTAATCCAGTTCTAAACAAAGGTGGTGTTTTGCCAGAGCTTTGAAAGCGAGTAACTGCTCTGTGGAAGCTCAGGCTTAGATTAAGGTTTAACACAGTCTAGGAGACAACAGAGCTGTTAGCTTGAGGATCGTTATTTTTTAATAAATTAGCCATTACATGGGTTGAAAAGCAAAACGTTCAATTTCTAGATATTTTGTTTTACTGAAACTTTTTCAGTCCTTTACTGAACACAAAGGGTGTGAACCACTTCTTGCTGTTTAAAGACTGACCTTTTTTTAACTCTCAGTCAGGACTTGCACTTACAATGACAAATGCTTCCTGTATTTAAATGAAGCATTCATCTATTCCGGTACATGTACCCAAAGTCAAAAAAGGTTTTGCGCTGTTCTGTGCTGAAGAGCTGTAGAAATGGATGAGTCTTTGCATCCCGTCATCATAATGGAACTTATTTACCCCTATTTGCCCACTTCCTATTGGAATTCACTGAATTAATTTAATTCATTCTTTGGAAAAAATACTCCGAATTAAACGCGTCTTTCACACATTTCTTGATTTGGTCAGAATGACAAACTGTTAATATTTAAAGCTTTTGCAGTTAGCTGAAAACTTAAAATCAGAACAATTTGACATTAAGAGACGCTTTAGCTTATTTGATTAGAATTTATCATCCAAAACACTGTGCCTTGAGATGGGCACTAGTGGAAATTTTTACTAGGCTTGGGATGCAAAGTGGGTGTTAACCTGGTGTTTAATAGATAGAGGCAGGAAGTATTCTATTGTGAGTGAATGAGATAAACCAGATTTAGAGTCATCAGTTTAGTGGGTGGTACTATATTTTGCTCACAAAAAGAATAGAGCTTTGTGCTATTGAAGGAGAGTATCCTGTCAGAAATTCATACGTTCCAGGAAAAGTATTCTGTCTCCTCTGCCCTTAATATCTGATGGGGTCACTTTTCTCCCTGATGCTCCTCAATGGAGCACAATAAACTGAGATATTTTGGGGAAAATGGTTAATGAATAGGAATGTATTCAAATCTTAAACATGGTGAAAATAGCTTAATTTTCTTAATGTTCCTAAATGAGAATTCCAGAGTGGTCCATCGTCTGTAATATAGCTGCTCAACCACAGTTTAATATGCTTCGGGGTGGAGGTGGGGTGGGTTAGTCTGCCCTTATTTTTCATGGTCTGCCTTGCCCACTCTAAAAATCACCAACCGAGCCCAAAAGCGTAGCTGAATGGCGAGACTGAAGTCTGGCTTTTGCAGGGATGCGAAGATTTTACCTGTATAGCTGGTGAAGACCAGCTATTGTTAACAAATATCTGTACAGCTGGCTTTAAGGTTTTCTGTGTGAAAGTAAAATATGTGAAACTGTAGTAGCACCCATGTTGAGGGCTTTGTTTCTTCTAACGCTTGCTGTTTTATTTAGGTAAGACTCTTAACATCCTTTTTTGGAGGAGGAGACTAGTGCAAATGCAGAGTAGGGAATGTTTGCTCTTCCTTTCTCATCTAAAAGAGAAAGATCATTAAAGTTTGATCGGTGGAAGATAATGTCATTCTCTTGCAGTAGTGTAAAGATGGTGTGTTTTTTAACTTCTTGCCTTTGGGCATTTATATTTTGCCCAGAGCTCAGGTGTTTGTAGAGCTATAGCACAGATTTATCCTTTTTTAGATATTACAGAACGTGTGGAAGCATTTTGAATGTCATGTTGCGAATAGGATTTTGCCCTGCCTCCAGGCTTCATTCTGTTAGTGTTGGATGGGGACTCCAGTAGCTGCTCATTTGTTGTGCTCTGAGGATGCTGTACTGCAAACACGTTTAATGTTAGTGAAAGGTTTGCTACGTTGGCACAGTTCTTGAAGCAATTCCTGTGCTACATCCACAGCTGATTTTTATTGTTAATTAAAGCCTGTAATTGTGCTGTTGGATTTTGAGCAAATTGGATGCATATGGATCATTTTCGTTTCAGTAGAGAAGATGCGCTGTGGAAAGTATTGGCAAAATTCCTATTACAATTCTTGCTTTAAAATTCAGGGAAGTGGATTTAATGCACAGTCGGTTCTCTCCAGTGCTGTGCTCATAAATTCGGAGGTGGTGATAATCCTGGGGACATACTGTTACTTTTAGGCAATAACACATTTTTGTTGTTGTTTAGGTCTCTGTTTTTCCACTAGTTGGAGTGGCTGTGTAGTACGGAACAAGCTTTTGAGCGTATTTTCTCAGTCACCTTAGGGTGTGTAGGATGTATTTATAGATAGCTCTTCACTGTGCTGGAAATCTAATGATGCTTGAGGTAGTAATCTGACACATTCAGAACACGTCCTTGGAATGGCTACTTGACTGTCTTGCAGCGCTTCTGCGTAAACTGCTTTGAACCCGCTAAATTTGCATTGAAAGAAGAGCCAGGATGCTGGAGCTTATGACTGAATGCTTTTTTTGCACTCCACTGCCTCAGCAAAGAGACAGGTGCCTATCTGTCAGCAAAGGCATGAAAAAGATGTTAACCTTGTGTTTAGACAAGTGGGACTTCCAGGTTTTTGCTGTATAATTGGGAAAATAATGGTATTGCTTTCTTAATTTTTGTGGTGTGGAGGCATGATACATTGCAGCTTTTATAGATGTTCTCAGTGTTGCCCCATTATTAAATGTGGCACTGTTACAGCTGCTGGCAAATCTGTGCAGAGTGTATTTTCAGGGACGAATTCTTTTTCACTGTCCTAATAAACTAAAGTATCTACCATGCTTCAGTAATGAATCTTCCCTCTGAGAGAAAAACTGTGACTGATGTATATGGTGTATAAGGGACTTAGATGGAGACATTGTACTATAAACTACTCAGAAGGAGATTATTTCAACAGACATTACAGCCACACTTATCAGGGCTTTAATTATTTTTACACAATCTTTATACTTGTAATTGCAAAAGTGAAGTTCATTGACGTACACAGTTTCAAACTTGCTTTCTTGCTCCAGACGCTACCTCACTGAGAACATGCAGCTGTTCTATGTTTTAATGGACTAAAATATTTGACACTAGGCTTCTTTTGTCTGAAATGCCTGTTCGAATGTCCCTCTGGGTAAGTAGTTTTTATTCATACAAATGTACTTTAGAGTAACTGGCCTCTGAAATTTATACCAGAAAAATTAGGTTCATTTCCCTCTACTTACAGAACTAAACAAACCAAACATTTGCAAGTTTTGGTGGTTCTATCCAGCCGGATGTATTGAAGTGAACAGTAACAGCTGACTCCTACCTGTCATTCTAGAAGATGCAACAGTGGCATATATCGTGGATTAATTTAATTTGGTTTTATTGTGTCACTGCATGGTTTTGGTGGTCAGTCTCTTTTGACCTTAGTGCGTGTAAGGCTACTGTTGCCTGTAGCCTGCAAGTTTACTTGCATTTTAAATTTCATTTATTCCAATGGAAGACTAAATATATTGGTGAAAAAAGTCCACGTGGAAGAGGAACGAACCACATATGTCTTTGAATTTTGAAGTCCAGGATTTGCTGCTGAATGCCTGGTATCATGTGAGGTAGCCTTTCTGCAGATCTTGATTTCTGTGTCATGGTTGACAAATAAACTTGTATGGGTACAGTTGTACATTCATGCATAGAAGAATTGACTTTTCAGAGTAAATACTCTTCGACTGTTTCCTATCTAGCTCTTGCTGGGTGGGAGGTGTTTGGGGGGACAGCATGTCACTCTGTATTCAAGCAGAGATAGGAGAAAAGGAAACAACTTGCGTTGAGCCCTGTAGACTCTCTTCATTATTGCTTAATGCCAAAATTTATAAATCTCGTATTAAAAAATAACTTCTTATTCAGTTTATAAAATACAGCTTGCATGCCATTCTGTTTCTCCAGAGCAGAAAGACTGGTATTTAGCACAAATAACTGTGGCTTTTATGTCTTAAATGCACTTCCAGTTTGAAATAATAGTAGCTGTGAAACAGTTTACTGGCATGTTGATGCTGAAGTGCCTTTAAGTCAGGCACGTGGTGTTTTTGACTTGTGAAGCTTGAGATGCTTGAATAGTCTTTGGAAACTATGTTAAGTATTTTTAAGATGTTAATGTGACAAATCTGCTGATTTCTGAAATGTTGCACAGCCTTACTCATTAAACACTGCAAATCCCTGCCTCTTAAGGCGTGATCTGATGACAGCAGTGAACAATAACTGTTCCTATTGAATGCTAGCCCCAGCTGCAAGCAAAGGTACATTTTTAAAATCCTTCAGCATTTTAAGATTACAGGGAAAAAAGCTGAAGACAGGTAATTATAAAACAAGGTGATCATAACAGAAGGCGTGCGACTTGCCTCCAATATATTCCTATGCATTTTGTCAGGATTAAATGGAACGTAATGCAATCCCTACTCTTTAAACTTCTCACACTTGTGTCCAACCCTTAGTTTGTTTGAACAGCCGTGCAAACAAGAAGTTTCAAATGAAGCTTCTTACTCAATTTTAAAACCCTCCTGTCTTTGGCCAAGGTAAAGTTCTTAAATTGTTTGGTAAACTTACAATTGTTTTAAAATATGACTATTAATGTTTGGAACCATAAAAATGGTTTGGATGCCCTTGCAGAAAGATTTCTTTTAAATGTAGTTTAGGTGTTGGAATAAAAAGTTTTCATTGGGTTATACTTTTTAATTCTGGGTGTTCGGGTTTTTATATTAAGGTATTTCCAGCATCATAAATGGAAACTGAGGTTTTTGCAAGATTTGAAGAAAAGGTGCAATGTGCACCTGTGCAGTGTGTTTATAAAACTTGTGCTGCCAACACTTGATTTTCTTTTATTTTGCTTTTTTTAAAAGAAAATTTTAAAATTGTTTACTAATGCTGAATTCCTGGAAAAGTAGGAATTGCACATCAGAGCTAACAATTGAAAACCTAAGTATAACATTACATATGTGAAGCTGTAAAGGGGCTAGGAGAAATAGTGGGTTTAAGCTTCATCAAGGGAATTTTAGGATAGGCATTAACAACAAGTGTGACCAGCAGGAGCAGGGAAGCGATTGTCCCCCTATACTCAGCACTGATGAGGCCCACACCTTGAGTACTGTGTCTAGTTTTGGGCCCCTCACTTCAAGAAGGATGCTGAGGTGCTGGAGCAGGTTCAGAGAAGGGCAACAAAACTGGCGAACGGTCTGGAGAGTAGTTCTTATGAAGAGTGACTGAGGGAACTGGGAATGCTTAGTCTGGAGAAGAGGAGGCTGAGGGGAGACCCTATTGCTCTCTACAACTACCTGAAAGGAGGTTGTGGAGAGGTGGGGTCGGTCTCTTCTCCCGTGTTACGAATGACAGGACAAGAGGAAACGGCCTTAAGTTGCGTCAGGGGAAATTTAGGTTGGATATCAGGAAAAATTTCTTTACACAGAGGGTCATTAAGCATTGGAACAAGCTGCCCAGGGAGGTGGTGGAGTCCCCATCC
Source organism: Bucorvus abyssinicus (assembly GCA_009769605.1). Classification (NCBI taxonomy): domain Eukaryota; kingdom Metazoa; phylum Chordata; class Aves; order Bucerotiformes; family Bucorvidae; genus Bucorvus; species Bucorvus abyssinicus. The sequence goes on along the minus strand of CM020042.1, from coordinate 16,524,592 downwards.
CTGGAAGTGTTTAAAAGCTGTGTGGATGTGGTGCTGAGGGACATGGTTTAGGGACTCTGGCAGTGCGGGGTGAACGGTTGGGCTGGATTATCTTAAAGGTCTCTTCCAACCAGATGATTCTGTGAACAACTCAGCAAAGCAGCCTCCCTTTCTAACAGTGAGGCATGTAAGCTATGTAGTAGAAGTCTACCCTATTGATCTCCAGTTACAGAAATGTCGTAATACTCCAAGGCTGACTTCTCTCATGCAGATGTTGAAGTAGATCCTGCCTTGAGGCAGGTGCTGTCCTACATAACCTCCTGAGGTTCCTTCTCTGCCTTGTTTTTAGGGATTTGTGAGAATATGAAGAATATAGATTTGTGTATCCTGTATTGAGCTTTGCTAACTCATCTTCAATAATTCTAACTGGAAATGTTTTTTAGTCCCTCACAGTGTTGTTTCTGTTCACACTGTAAATACGGTATGAGAACGAGTAAGTGAAAGGTGTGGAGAACTACAGCTAGCGATACTGTTTTTCGAGTTAGATTCTTTTGACCCGCACTACTCAGAGACATTTACCAGTCATAGGCTGTTATAACTCCTGTTTTGGAGGGTTTAACAGGTTGATAAGGTAATTTCCTTCCTGGGACCTAGAGAAGTGGAAGAAGTTGGACCCTAGGAACGTGTAGCATCGTAGCTAACCTGTAGCTTTGACTAAGCGGAATTAAACTTAGTTGTTTGTTGGTACTTAATCATGGAGTTTCTGTTGTCTGTGTTTCTACAGCTCTGTCTAAGCAAACGTGTTTCAAACTGATAAATTAAATAGCAGGCGCATGGGTGCGAGAGAGAAGTATTGAACGTAGGAGTGTAAATCTTAACACAAGTCAGTGGAAAAGTAGTTCAGCTTTAAGATGTATCCAGGCTTTCTGGATTTAAGTTTGTCTAGTTGCAAGACAGCATTTCACTGTGAAACTGTGGAGCTCAGACTTTAATTCTTGAGCAATACCAACTGCAGAAGCATATCTGCACATGCAGATACCAAGTAGCCGATCTTGCTGTTACAAATAATCCCCTGGTTGTAAAGAGAATAGTATTTGTACAGAGGAGGAAAGAGGAATGTCATTGCCTCTAGGAAAATACCGAGGGAATGGTGGTGTGCTTCTCTCTAAGGCAGCTAGTTCCCTGGCACAGGACACCTTGGCCAAGATTTACAGTAAGCTCATTTCATGCAGAGTCTACTTTCGGATGTAATCTGAAGAACCTAATCTGTTACTGCAACTAAACAGTGCGTGTGAACATCTGCTGATACAGAAGTAACTTCAGTGATTTGTGTGGCTGCGTCTGTTGGAAGAGAGACTATAAATAGCACATTACCAGGCTTGAACAAATAAAACTGGCTTGAGTGAGTGTCCAGGTTGAAGGAGTTCTGGTGAGGATCTTCTTTCTTTTTGCCAGCTATTATTGTTAAAGTTTTAAAATTTTGAAAACTGGGTCAGCCAAGTATTTGTGAAGAAAAGAAAGAAGACCAAGGCAGTATTTCTTGTACTAGGACCCGGATGGTAGATCTGTTTTGTTTCTAACCAGATACATAAGCCCTTGATGTTTTTCTTAGAAGCAATTTAAATAGCGTATATTTGGGGGAAGGCAGCAGGACAGCTTCACCAAAAACACTTGATATGGTAACTTAAGTTGTTCATTCTTAGATGAAGTTGGAAAAAGTTTAAAAAGTTGAAGAAGAATGAATTTTCTCAAGCACTTTTGAAGTTCTCTAAGGGCATTTTAGTATGTGCCAGTTTAACTTGTTCCTGTGTTGATTGCTTTCTGTTGGCTTGAGATTGATACTGAGCATCACCATCCTTGAAAAAGAACATAAAGCCCAGAGAAGAGGAGGAAACCTTTTTTATTATTATTATTACTTGCTGTACCATCATCTCATCAATTTTTTTTCTCCTGAAAATGTTAATATAAGTAAAATTGTTAGTGTCAAGGGGTTTTCTAACAGCCCCTGAAAGTATTTTGTTTGGATGAGAGTTTTTATTTAATGTTACTCTGTGGGTGGACTCTACCCACAAGGATTTTAGCTTTCTCTAAAAGCATTGGTGCTTTTAAAACCGGTTAATTTCTGGTATAACAGTTAAATCTATCACAGAACATCTTAGGGCTGAGAATTGCTGATGTCATGACTATCACTCATTAGTTGCTATGGAAAATTAAGTAGGAATGCATTCGATATTTAATACTGCATTCCTACTATGTGCACCTTTCATGATGGAAAAGTACTTGCTTTCTCCAGGAATGTAGCTGCAATGATCCTTGTGATGAGAGCTCTTTACAAATAAGTCTCGGGTACCCTCTTCCTTACTGTTCTGCAAAGTCATCAGCCACCACCGTGTGGCTTATACAGTTCACATCGGGTTTTGTGCACCCAGTAATTAACGTGTCCCAGTCCTGAGTGTGTTTTGTGGTAATGTGCCATGATGGATTTGCATGAGATTTTACTTATATAGGACAAGTCGTTGCCCTGGCACTTCACAGTATGTTTCTTCTCCTTAGTTTGAAAGGGAAGTTCCTTACAGAGATCCCGAAATGTATATAGAAGTGTGGGATTTGTGTATCTGCTTTTTAAAGTTGTTTCCATGCCACTCTTTCCTGTGGTGAGACAGCAGAGGTTTGGTGGTGGTTTATTTTTGTTAAGTCCTGAATTCTGGTGTTTAACTTCTATTTCAGGCTGTAAGGAGCACACTGTGTCTTAATCTAACTAGCAGCTGTATTTTCTTTCTCTATTAAATTTTGAAATGTCATTCATAAAATGCTCTTGCACTAATAAGTTGAGTTAATATTTCAAATTTAAGGTTAGGTAGTGATATAATTACAATTTAACACTGCTGATGAAAATGCAAGGATACTAGGAAAGGTCTTAGTCTGTAGAAGAGGAGAGAAGTTTCTTGAAGAAATATTTACCTCTTTGATTACTACCCATGAAAAGTCAGTTAACTAGTGTAGCACTGGTTAAATACAGGAGCCATGTTGGGGAAAAGTTTTTAGAAATAAGCCTGAAGACTTGGAAGGGACCTGCTGCTTAAGGGGCACTTGGCTAAAAAAGGAAGAGGACCACAGCGTTGTGATTATACAGTTGAAAGTTGTTTTTACAAAAAAGAAACTTAAAATATATTGGTATCTATAAGGAATTAACACACCACCACCTTACCCCAGGGAAGGGGGGAAAACAAAACAAAACAAAAAACCAGGAAGAATTTTGAAACTGCTTGTAAAATGTACAAGGCCACTGATACTTACAGCGATGAGCTTCTGGCTTCTGCAAAAAACGGTGCAATAGGAAGAACAAGGGTTTTTTTTATGAAGGGCTTAAAGTGTAAGTGCAAACAAAGCACCTTTTGTACTCTAGATCCTGAAGAAGTATTATATGGCAGTGTAATTTCTTTTATAATTCACAATTGATGATGCTCAGTGAGGTCTGTGGATTGTACCCATTTGGTGTGGGTAGATACACTTGATATGTGCAATAATGTCCCCATTCACTGGAGTGGAAGCAGTCTTGAGAACTGCTGCTAAACTTGCTGTCTCCAGCGCAGCAGAGGAATGACTGATTGCTGAAAGCTGGAGCATGAAGGCTGAGTAGTGGTTTGGCAACACGGGAGAAAATGGGTGTCTGTTTTGGAGTATGACATGAGGCAATATTTACGCTGCTCTGTTTCTCCCTTTTCCAAGCAAAAGGCAGGTTGCCAAATAGAGGGACAGAATGGTTTGCATCTTCAGTTGGAAGTGTTTTGCCTGGTAAATGAGATGTGCAGATAGCTCAGAAATCTGAAAGTTGTCTTCTATTGTATGATGCTTAATGGTCATGGAAACTAGATGGCTCATTCCATGTGTGTATCTTTTTTTCTGTCCTCTGTAAACCTCAGCCTTGCTCCTGTCTATATCCCTCCCTTTTAAAAGAAAAGTTGACAAACTTTCTTAAGTACTAAACCCAAAACTTTCCCGTGACAAATACACACAACCACAGCATTTCTGCATCTCTGAACTTCCAGTGGAGTCATGGCAGAACCGAAGATCCATCTGCAGTAGCTGTTGATATAAATATGTACTTCCAGACACATAGTAAAAGTATCTTTAGTTGTCACTGTTTGTGTATTTTTAGGATTAAATTTTTCTAGTTAGTGTGTGTTCTGGAGAAGTGAAGATCTTGCGCAAGTGATCAGGAAACTCAGCTGAGGGAATGCAGTTGCTGTTTTGACAGCTCCAGCATTCAATTATAAGGCTTCATCCTCACTGAGCTCATTTTGGAAAAGCTCTAGTGTCAGATCTCTTTTATTTACCTTGTAGGTTCTATGCAATTTATTTTCAATCTGTTCTCCAGCTGCGAGTGCTGGTTTAAATTAAATTCTTGCAGAATTGTTCCATCCAGATTTGCTCTGTTTTAAAAATGCCACATAGTGAGATTTAATGTTAAAGCCCTTTGGCATTTAAGATCCCCCAAATCTTTTGGTAGTTTAATGATATTTAGGGTGATACGTAGGGTCTGCTCTTTTGAAGCACCTTGTCGTGCATGAAAAAACCCTCAACTTTCAAATTTCTATTAAGTCTTTAAAACAGTCTGGTTTGGTCCATGTAGTTGAATCTATTATGTTATTCTGACAGAACGCTTCAATATGGTACTAAGAGTGAAATCTTTTTCACCCATCTAGTTAAGTATGGCATCCTAGTTAATGAAACAAAGCTGGGAGAATTCAGGTAACTCATGACAGAATGATCTGTGATGGAGTGGGACTTGTTAATAGATTTTAAACGTAGTTTTACAGCTCTATTAAGTGACACAAATACTGATTCTGATATTTTAGAACCAATTCTTCACTCTCTACCTAGTCTAGGATAGAAATGCTGAATTGCATAAATTCTTATAATGCCACATAAATTGGAGTAAGTTTCTTTGACCTATACCTCTTATTATAAACTTCAGAAAGCTTTATTTAGTATTTTCTGTGGATTTTCTTCAAAGAGTTAAGTACTTTGAGCAAGGATATGAATGTTTGAGAGAACATTTCTTTTCCCTGTCAAAAAGAACTAAATTGGAAAAGACGGGGAGAAATTGGAAACTTGGAGCTTTTTTTTCCCCCCACAGAATGCAAAATTAAACTATCCATAGTACCCTGAACACTACACTCATGTATTTCTTGAAGTGCGTTCTCTATAGGCTAATATTATTCTGGGTTATTAGTTCAAAAGCTTGGCATCTTGCAGTTTCTGTTCGTTGTTTTGATGGTTTTCTTAAGTAGTGCTTGATGAGATGAATATGCAGAAAGCTGATAATTTTTAAAACTTTTTGTGTGACTGTTTAATGTTTCAGTGTCTGCATAAGAGCCTGGTTGGGAATGAAGATAAGCAGTTTTGGTTTACAATTCTAAAAAGGGGAGGGACAGGAAGAAAAAAGAAGGATGTTTTCTGTTTGCAACATTGAAATTCTTGTATTTGGACATGAACAGATAGATTTGGTTATCTTACTATGTAGTATAATTCATTTTTGATACTAAATATATTTATCATTATTAAAAAATAATTTATTCACAGTCATCTCCATATTGACTTAAGGTTTTCATGCTATGCTAGTAAAAAAAAAAAGAGTTACTAAAGCTCATGCTGAATAAGCAGGAAATAGAGATCTACTTTTCAGTTTAATTTTTTTCCCTGAGTAGGGAAGTCTGTCTTTCCCTCAAAACGTCTACATGTGTTATGCTTTTCTACTGATGCTGGTGCCCCATATAAATATGGAGTCAAACGTCCAAATACAAGCCTCAGAAGACGGCTATAGCAAAGTGCTGTTAATGTCTATCATCTCAGTTGAACTGGGATGAATTCAGAGATTGGATTTTTAAACCCGAGGAGTGTAAGGAGCTACTGTTAAGCTTTTCTCCCCCTATTCTCTTTCTTGCAGTACTTGGGACATGTCGAAGTGGATGAATCCAGAGGAATGCATATCTGTGAAGATGCTGTGAAGAGACTGAAATCTGTATGTATATTTGCTTAATAGGAAAAAGTTGAGTTTGGGTCTGTGAGCGTTACTGGAAAAGGTCCGTTTGGCAGCAGTGCCTCAGCTAAAGACTGAACTTTTGACCCATGTTAGGAGAACAGTTGGCTGGTTTGAGAGCACTGCTGCAGTTAGGGGGACGTGCTAATCTGATGATGAGAGGGAGAGAGTTACAACTGGTCTTTCTACTTGGAGAAACTATTTGCAAAACAAATGTGTAAAAATCCTCTGTGACCTTTGGACTAAGTTGGTACCCACATGGGACTTCAACCATTGTTTTTTAACAGTTCTTTCTCCCTCTCTCTTTTCCTCTCCCTCTATCTCCCCCTCTGTTGCCTGCCACTTTAATAGTGACTTAATTCACTGTTACTATACAAAATATTACTTGATTTAGGCTGCTTTTTTCTAATGCATGTAGTCATGCATGAAATAATCTGGCTTGCATCTGCTCCAAGTGGCCCGAAGGCTGCCTAATTCTGATATGTCATGAAGTGGACTGCTCTTAGTTTGGCTTCTGTGAACGTTTGCTCCTGTAAATGGCACTCGTTCAAAGCTCTTTGTATTTCTGTGGCCCATTCGAAGAGGTCTTGTCATCTCTTTCCTGCGGTAGTAATATCACAAAATCCTGTCGAAATAGCAAACTCAGAAAGGCAGTGATCAATCTGTCAAGGAACTGAGGCTAAAACAGCATTGAAGAGAACAGAAGGAGAAAGGACATTAAAATTGAAGTTTGAATGGAGATAGAGGGTTGCAATCCTTCCTGTCACTTCTCTTAGGTGTCTTAGCTATATACATTCTTCAGTGATGCCTTTAGTGGAAGAAACTGTTGTATCCTTGCCAGCTCAACAAAACTACTGAAAGTTCATCTACTGAACGTTTGCTAACTTAAGATACCTGCTACTGGACATCACTTTTCTTCCTCACCAAATGTGAGAGCTGAAATGGCTTCCAACTAAACCTGTTCTTCCCTTTTCCTAGAACATAACAGAGGATTATAGGTTATATTTTCTTCATTCTGTTGTTCTGTAAAGTTTCTGAATTGGTTTAATGCTCTGATTAAAATCAAGTCTTTTCATTCTTTTCTCTCTCCGCTAATTATAGCAACCTGTTAAAGCCCCATCCCATCTGTTCCCATTCAGTCCAGTGGTGATTGGTGATTGATTTTTTTTATTAAAAAGGGCCACACAAAATATAAATGAGTTTCTTTATTCTATGAATTTAGTTTACATAGCTGAAAGTGCAAGTACTGACCCCAGAACGAATTACATCCATTTTTGTCCCGTTCTGGTTTTTGTTCTATCAGAATACTTTCTGTTAGCACACCGAATAACACTGCAGTATCTACTTTATGCAGCTTCTCTCATTCTCTTCCCTGGGGAGCAATGCTGTGAAGTAGTTGTTCTCTAGTTTTTTTTTATAAACTTTAAGCCCACAAGACAGTTAAGTGTAGCTAAGCTTATAAATAATGAGACATAGTAAAAGCATAGCACCCAGTTTGTTCTGGAATCTGGATGATTCCAGGATTGTGATTCTTGATCACCTAAACTATTGATTTAGTTGTCAGAATTGCGTATCTTTTTCAGTGCATTCTATGGAAGTAAATAATTTAATTTTCCTATTCTGTGCTTTGTCATTAGTCCAAATTGTACATGGCATCGATTTACCCATTCTCATAAACTCAATGTTTTCTTCAGATAATTTTGATTTCTTCTGCTTATGGAAGCTTTTATGTCTATATATATATTGGACACAAGCACACATCTCTTATGATTGCTATTTGCATTGTCTCCTTTGTCAGTGTTGGAAGTTGAGAAGCAGAGGTGAAATTCTCATTGGGCCCCCAGAGGAAGATTCAGATTACGGAAACTTGGTGCGCTTTAGTTGCTAGACTCCATCAGATCTTTTGAAGCTGCTCACGGCAATTCAGTCCCTGACGCCCACCCCCAGCACATACATTTTAGACTGAGGATGTTTCTTTAGGAGTCTACTGAAAGTTCTTTTCTGTACAATGTGCTCTCTTAATTAGCAAAAGTCAAACTACTGGATGATATTTCAGCATGCAAGGAATGTGATAAGAAAACAGTTTGTTCTTTTGGTAGTCTCTTGCTTTCACAGTACTTGGTTATTTTGATGGGCTTTCTCTTGGTCTTGAAAGTCTTACAAATTTGAGCTGCAATGCTCAGACTGAAAGATTAGCTTAAGGGACTTCACTTTTCATATGGTTCAACTACATGGAAATATATCTGGCCTATTCTAATCTTTATTTTTCTCTCTGTAGGTTTTATAAATCCAGTCAATAAAATTTAGAATTCTTGAAATACCTGTATCTTGTAGCTTCTAAAATTAGCTTCTGTTTGTCTTTACTTATTTTAATAGATATACCTTTTTTTCTCTTAATTCTTGCTCTCCAACATTTGGCAATTCATTTGGGGAACTGAAGTCTGTTCTTTTAGGGTTGACTAATGGATTATAAAAATTTCTATGGGATTTGCCAAGAAGAATATAGAACAGTGATAATCTTGGTTTTAGGATTAGCTTAATTTCTGCTTTGATTTTGAAAGAAAAGATGCAAACAAACCTTCCTGTCTATTGTGGAAATAACCTTTAAGAGTTTTTTTTATTACCCGCTCATTTAGTGTGGCGTAATTGTTTTTGAGCATTGCATCTTGCAGAACTTGAAACCACATGATAGTGAGCATTTTATTTAGGCACTCTTTAATTGACAGCTGAGCTAAAGAAGCCGCTTTTAGCTACAGAATCCCTCATGCATAGTGTATTCTGTTGTAGTTTTATAGCTTTGAAATTACACACCAACAATAACTATAATGTGCAGTTTATAGTGTTGTTTTTTGTAATGTTGTTTAGAATGAAGACAAACTTGAGTTATGTCCCTATTTTCTGTCTGATAAAATGTCACTGCAGTTCACTGATAGATCAGAAACTCAGGTATTCAGGTATTAGTCTATTATTAACACGGGTTTGTATTACCAATGGAGCTTGCATTTTTCCCTAGTAGGATATTAACAATGTAGCTTAGATTTTTTCCCGTTAGTAGGGGTATGTTACTAACTGTGTATACATTTAATATCTGGTATTTGGACACTAAGCTCTAAATGGTTTCTTCAGAACCATTTCACTGAATTTAAAATATTCAGCACAAACTGGAAAAATAACTTTGTAAAGGCCGTGTAAGTTGTATTTGATTCAGGTATGGGAACATCATATAAAGACAAAAGTATACTCTCTCGTGTCACGTTTTGATTTTTGAATCAGCTTTAGCACGTAGTATTGATTTCTAACTTGCCACTTCTTGTTTTAAATGATGCATTTGTTTTAATGTATGTTCTTGTTTTAGCAGGTAAAGAGACATAATTTAATATTTTAAAACATGCATTAGTATCTCTAAACTACATTAACTCTGTGTTGTTTAAAACCCATTTTGCATGATGCCATTTCCATTAACCTTATCTAGTTTATTTAAAAAATAATCTGTTTAACAAGCAATTTGCTGAGAGCAAAATTAACCGTCACCTAAAAATGAGGTGCTTTTGGTGAATCTCTTTAGCTTTTGCCATCTTTAAAAAGCTGTTATTTAGTGTAATGCAATAGTCATTGCTTAACTTGGCAGCAGCATCCAACCCCTTCTCATTATGTACGCAACGCTGTGATTAATCCATTAGTTCCCCTCCTAGTGTTCAGCATATCCTGTCCAAATACATAACCATTCCTGCCTCTAAAAATCTTTAAGCTTTTGAGCTGACTGAACTTAGAAATGTTCTTTTTACTCTGTCTGAGCTGACGTAAATAAGGTACAGATACCCAGTAAAAAGCTCTGTGGAAGGGCAGAGAGGTGCACAGCAAGCGAAGCCAGGAAATGCAAAGTCAAGATTGACACTCCCTTCTTAACTTTGTGTTTCCTGAGTTTCGTTGGCTTGCATCAGAACCTTAGCTTTGTTTTAAATATAACCTTGTTCATCAATCAGTTCTCGAGACACTGCCTCAGTAATGTATTTGTAATAATTTGTAATAGTATTTGAATATAGTATTGTTATCGGTGATCAACCAGTTGGAATTGCACGGTGTTAATTTGGGGTCGGGGCTGTCACAAAGTCGCCCTCTGACTCCTTGGCAATTCTTCCCTCAAAGGCGGAGCAGCGTGTGGCTGTGCTCGCAGAGCACCAGGCCTGGCAAGGTGTTCTCTCGGCAGATCAGTTCAGATCTTGCAGTTTTCTTTTCACGGTCTGCTAACAAAATAAAGCCAGTAAACCAAACTGCATGCAAGTATGCTTAAAATTGTGAATTGGGCTTCATTGGGCAGAGCTGTAGAATAAGTATCTAGGTTTTTTATAGCGTATGAAGCCTTGGAAGGCTTTAGAGAGTGGAAGAGGGAGGGATCTCATTTGTGGTTTGGTTGTACCACAAGGTAAGGTGAAATTCCTTATTGTTCAGAGAAGACTGCGTAAGATGTGAAGTGTATGAGTATCATGTAAACCAAACCAACAAATAAACAGAATAAAATGAAGCTGTGTTTAACCCTGCTTTATCTCAGCCGTACATGCTGCTGCAGCTTGCAAAATGCTTGGGGAAAGAGTGATCAATACAGAGCAAACTTGACTGTAATTCTGGAGTTAGAACTTTGCATTTCACAAGAGCCCATACAGTATTTTACTTGTTTAACCACAATGTCTGCTGCCAAGTTTGGTTTATAACCTAACTAAAAGGGACTAAACAAGGGAGAGTGAAAGTAAAGTAACCACTTTGCATGAAATTGGGGCTGAGGTTCTCTTTTTTCCACCAATTTCAGGGCAGTAGTTTGTTAGAATTGTGTGTGTGCCCTTTGATCTGCATTTTCATGGGATTATTTTCACATTTGCCTGTCGCACCTTCTCATGGATAACTCTAAAACCCCCTTCCTTTCCCTCCAAACCCTATTCTTGTGTGTGCTTGTTGGTTTGAAACCCTGGGACATTTTAGCTACCTACAGTAATAGCGCTCGACTTGTCCCCCCTGTTCCTCCAGGAAAGGAAGTTCTTCAAAGGCTTCTTTGGAAAAGTAAGTTTAATGCCTCGTTTGTGCTTGCACTATAAGGAGTTACATCCCTGGTATAGCACTGCCATAAAACCAGGGTGTTGAGAGTCCCCTAATCCATTTTAGAATATTTTCTTCTAAATCAGACTTTTGGAAATATGTTGATCAGAAAAGAATACAGTTAAAAAAGCAACGTGAAACAGAAACTTAAATCTGTATGGACTGTATTAGAAATCCAGTGTTCTGAAGTGATTCGATCTTCCTCCAAGAAAAAGTGACTTTTCCTTTTAAACTCTCAAACTTTTGCCAGCCTACATCACCCGGGCAAACATCTACAGAGCAGTTGTGGTCTGTGCTGTGTAAGTGCTTCATGATTGGCTGCCTGGCACCTTGAGCTGACCCTCAAAAGTTAGTGTTGGGAGGAAGCAGCGTGCTTACACATACCTTCTCTTAAACCTTTCTTTTTTTTGCACAGTCCTAATTCCAAGGTCTGTGAAGATGAGACCAGGCCTTTACCCTCTATGGTTTTTGTGATTGCAACTTAACCGTATAACTGAAAAATCTACTGTTTCTGTCATTGCGCTTGTTTTCCTGAGGGCGGTGTCTTAGATGTGAAGGGAAGCAACTCTTTGTCCTTCCTAAGAATGAGCTGTACTGATGGATGGGTGGTTTTATTCCTGCTGTCTACATCTCCGCAAGGCAGTGCCTGTAGACCTCTGAAAGCGCTCGCTCTCTTCTACCTCTCATCTGTTCCCTACCTCTGCATTTAAAATTTCTGTAGAACATTTTAATTTAGTTTTCATATAGAGTTAATGTAACATACAGCTTCTGAAGTATCTTGTTATAAAATGAAACTTGGCTTAAATAGAAACTGACAGATTTGTGATTCCATCCACACAAAAGTCCTTTGGAGCAGATTGTTCTCTGGTTACAGACTTGTTTTGGGTTTGCTTGGGGAGTAAGAAATTTTTTTTTTCAGCTGCTCCTTTTTCACGTTTCACTCAGATAGTGATGCATATCACACTGGCACAGCTGCTTCCCCAATTCAGGTTTCTTCCTATGATTGGGAAAGCACACATCTGAAGGGTAGTGATGGTGAAGGAAGAGGCGCCTTTTGTTGTTGTTGGGTTTTTGGGGCCAAAATACCGTAGGTGGGTGATCTGTCAGATTAATCAGATCATTTCTATGTGCAAATGAAATTTAAGAACTGGAATCGACAATGACTGGAGTCAAAACATACCGTTTACTTTACAAGCGGAAATGCTAAATACTACCAACAATTTGTTTAAAACAAACAGAACCACTACCTCAACCAGATCAGATATGTTCGTTTTCTTTCTGCTTGTTGGTATTAGCTTATGTTAGGGTAGGTAAGAAAGCGAAGATGTCAAAGGGCAGATATTTGCATAGCACTAAATTTAAAAAGCCAGACAGATTTATATCTATTAAATATGCCAGCCTCCCCAGTACACTTCAGTTGCTTTTTTATAAAGTCTGGTACTTTACCACAGCCTTGCAGGTTTGCTTTGTCTTTTATTATAATATCTTGCCAAAGGGGGACCTACTTCTACTTAAGCCTGTGAAGTTTCATTAATTAGCACTGAAACCACTTAGATCCATGGTATTTAGATAGCCCCAAAGCATCAGTGTGGCAGTGCCTTTATTACAGATTTGGCCTATAATGGTAGCCCAAATCTAAGAGAAACCTGCAAAAGAAGGGACATCTGTTCTTTTATTAATAATTGAGAAGTACTAATAACTCTAATATCTTTTGGCTGTCTCATCTATAATTTCTCTGCAGATGCCTTGCATTGGGATTAATGTAGTCCAAACTGCAGAGCTGCTTAGAACATGCTAGCAGCTTTCAAAAAGTCAGTCTAGACAGGTTTGCTGCTTTCCCTGACCATATTTTTCTCCCCCTAAAAGGTAAACCTGATGGATTTCTGTCCGAAAATGTTCAAGTGCTTAGTATTGAAAAGAATTTCATGTCAACTTTAAATAAAAATGCCTTCAGGTTGATAGCTTTAGGTTTGGCTTCTGCAGTTTTATTTTGTGTAGCATATGCAGTGTAACCAAATCAACTGCCTTTTTAGGCAGCTCTTCATGTTTTGGAACTGAAGCTTTTCTGTTTTAATGAACAGTACTACAGATTTGGTGATCTTTTCATGTTTTGCTTCCCCTGAGTGCATGTATTTAACACACAATGTTTTATATGAAATCTGGAATGAAAAATTTTCTTCATATATTTTGGACTCCAGATACATCTGACAGCTATTTGTAAGTCCCAAGACTGAAGGAAATAAGCAAAAAGACTAGAAACAATTAAGAAGTATTTAAAAAATGCATTATTGGGCAACTCTGTGCTCTGACATGCTTAAAACTTGGTTTTCCACTTTACAATATAGCTGCTACTTATCTCTATGTTTCTATCACTTCTAACCGCACATTGTCATGACGTGCACTGTTGGTTAGGAAACATGCATTTCAGATGTTTCTGATGTGGTCCCCTTCGGTTTGGGGTTCTTTTGGTGTTGTGGATGCCCGTCTCTAGGGCATTGCCAGCTTGTCAGAGAGGTTCTCCTCATGCCCAACCTGCAGCAGTCCTGCTTTGTCTTTGGGCCTCATCGCCTGTTTGGACGGGTGCCTTGCCCGCCCTCTTGGAGACCTGAGGACTCCAAAATCAGTCCAGATAACAAATCTCATATTGGAGCAGATCACTGACCTCCTAAGAAGTACTGAGCAGCGAGGTTTCTATCGAGGCTGACTCAGCACTGACAAATTATCCTCCTGGGAGCTGGTGCCAAATGTGGCTCTCCTCCAGCAGTGCTGTCATCCAAGAGCTCTTGAATATGAAGACAAGCTACTGCTATGGATGTCTAGATAAGTGCCTTGGTAGCAACATTTAAGACCTCACTGTTCCAGTGGGTATTGGCCATTTGCTTTAAATACTTCTGTTTGGAGTTACCTATACCTTTCAGTGTTTTTAGCATTCACTTCCCATGCAGTATCTTGCATCTGGTCTGATCTTTGTCCAGTGTGTGTCAGGAGTGGAAATGCTCATATCTACTTCGTAATTACAACATACTTGGCAATGTCCCACCCATAACAGAGTAGTACTTTGATTTTTACATCCAGTATAAACTGATTCGGAGAAGTATGTTCCTTTATACATCACTTCTAGGCACAGATAAGCTGAGGATTCAGTAGATGGGAAAATCGTATGTTTCCCGACAGTAGCAGCTGTGGGTTTGGGATATAGACTCTAAGGACTTACCCCTTCTAAGTGCTGCATCCACCATAAATCCAGAAGAAGGAGTTGGGAGATAAAAGTGTGTTTTGTTTTTCTTTTAGTGTAACAACCCATGTTTGATTATCTTTCATGAGGAACCTTATGTTTCCAGGGGAGAGCAGGACTTAAACAGCCCTTTAGCCTTTTCATTTTATTCTGAGAAACACGAAGTTCCATGTCTTAGCGATTTCTGAATCCTCATTTGGTAAAACAGCAGGTGAGGAGTAGCTCTGCTGAAGATCAGTACTGCTTTATGAAGTACCCAGCTCAGTTAAACTTTACTTCAATACAAATTTAAGGAACTGTTCACTGTTTCTGCAGAAACAAGGTTTATATTGTTTGCTGGAGAAGATCTGTATTTCTGTTTCTAATTATAATCTAAACCACTCAGTTATCTGCAGGCATTGTCTTTTTTTGATTGTTTGTATTGTCTTGAAATTTTTATTTCAAGCATATTAATGGCCTATGAGAAACTGGTACTCCTTTCTAAAACAGTTCAAGGAGACAGACCTCTACAAACAATTTGGTTTGGGGATTAATAGGGACTTTCCAGTTATGGAAGCTAGCTTAGCATTGAATATATAGACTGTATTTTGTGGGTATTGATACTTACTGCCTTTTAAGACCAAAAATTAGAATTGACTTTCAAATGCTGCAAAATTTTTTAACACATATGATGATATATTTAAGTACATCTTTGTGTATTACACTCTTTCCATTAGGCATTCCAGAATCTGACCGTTCTACTTTAAACCTTCTCTGGGATGTCCAGCAGGCTGGATGGGCATTTAGAAACTTGCTTCTGCAAGCACTTCTCCATAGCTTGCTTTCATGCTGTGCTTATTTTCTCTCTTTTTCTCTTCTAATCACTCTTCCATACAAGTCACTGCCATTCTCTGTTCTCACCAAGCTTTTTGAAAATGCTCGGGGTGTCATTGCTGCTTCTGAAATTGGGACAGATAGTTCCTCCCCAAAAACAAACAGAAGTTCTGCCAGGCCCATTTTCTTCACACTTGCTGCTTTCTCTGAGACAGAAACAAATGGGATATAACAGAAGACTTTTCACTCTGAGATATTTCATCCTTACAGTGTTAAGAATCTGTGTTGCATACTTGGAACGTGTTGTAGCTTATGCCAGAATGTGTCCTTGCTCCATTACTTGCTCTATGAATATAAATTATTTATATCTGCAATAAACTATTAAAGGAAATTAAATATTTAATTGCAATTCTTGCATGAAGCCACTAGCTGATACCCCCTCATCTTTTTTTGTTGTTGCTGTCTTCACTCCCTGCAGTGGTCTGTGGTGGGTGCCATTAGCAGCCACAAACTCTGTAAACCCAGTGCTTCAAAAAACATGGGGAGAAAGTTTTATTAGCTGACTTAAAGTAACATGTTTTTAAAAAAAAAATTCTTTTTCTAGTAGTAGTTCTCTGTAACAACCACTAATATTATGTCGACATCTTGTACCTATTTTCTGTTCAGTGAATTAGTTTCAGAAGAATATTGTGTTAAGCGTTTTCTGTAATTTTGCCCTAGAAAGTAAACACTCCAGAAAGAATCTGTAGTTTAAATGGCTCCTGGAGCCTTCCTGTGTTTCCTACTTTTACTTACTCTCAGCTTGCGGCAGCTGAAAGTTCCCACAGTCAGACCTTGGATAAAAGCCAGCCTGCTCCTCCGCTGCATCAGCGTGCCACACACCATTGCATTGTCAAGATACAGACCAAATGGTTAACAAATCACAGTCTTCTACCCCTCTTCCAAGATATGACATTTAGCTCTTAATAAATCAGCGAAACATGTTTGGATGATTGATCTTAGTGTTAAGCTCATAACACAGTAACTGATGATTTTGGGTGCTTTTAACACTGGGTTAAGGTGATGCCCTGATTCTGCCATGTGACTCTTGGGGCAGAGGGTAGGGCTGGTGGAAATATCAGGTAAGAATTTTCCTACGATTAAACTTGTGCTAAAGAAGCTACCTGTGGTGTAACTCCTTATGAATTAGTGTCTTCTGACTCTAGTGGAATTCTTCACCCACTGGGTCAGTCCTAAATCTCTACTGTCAGTGGATGTACACCTTCTTTTTGCCTACACCTGTCTGGTGCCCTCTCCCCATCCCCACGACATGCTGTTTCTGAAATTCGGGCTTTGGCTTGGTTCTCTGAATGTTTTGCAACTTGGATTGAGTATCTGGCTTCGGGCACCCTACTGACCGTGGACTTCATCTACACTTAATGTTATGGCTCTTGGAAAGGGGAAGCGGGTGGCAGTCTGATGCTGTTGGCATAAAAGTTTTTTTTTTTTTCTTTTCTTTTCCTTTCTGTTTTTGAAAGTCTGGGAAGAAAGCCGTTAAAGCAGTCCTGTGGGTTTCGGCGGATGGACTCAGAGTTGTAGACGAAAAAACAAAGGTTAGATTTCCCTGAAAAAAAGTTCTAAATCTCTGTATAATAACGTATGTGCTATAACTTTAAATGGACACCAATCTTTACGTTAATGCAAATGCTGGCATTTGAAAGGAAGACTGAAGTGTGTAACTAGTTTTAATACCTGCTACTGTCTTTCCCCAGTTAATTCCTCGCTACTCTCAAGACGCATTTTGTAAAATGTGGCATAAGCTTGGAATTGTTGCATTTACTGGAAGAACCAGTAATAGATGAGCAAAGTCATGTTAATCAATGTAATTTTCAGTGCATCCAAATCCTAGAATGAGTCTGAATGAACAAGAGCTACCTTCCAAAACTTCAGTGAAGACAGTAAATGAAACAGGAGACTGCGCCTTCAGTCTCCAGCTAAATAGTAATTGAGTATCAAATTTGATAATTTCTAATTCTAATACCTAAGCTGTTGGTTTGAAGATGATGACTAATGTATTTGTAGCATCCTTCTGGTTTGTTTTACAATTTTTTAATTGTGAGATAGCACAGTATGTACCACCTAGGTGCCTGTGCAAATGGTCCTTGGTATTATTTAGATGTAGGCAATTAGAAATAGGAGCTTTAGGCTTACCTCTATAAGCATACTAGTATCTTAAAGGAAGGCATGGCTATCGGAGCAATTTTTACTCTCATTAGTCTGAAATTTATTTGTTTTATATTCATGTCATTTAACCCTTACTTTGTCAACCTAAGAGATGATTTCTGCAAGCCTGCACTGGGAAGCAGGTGGAGGTAATTCATATTCCTCTGCAGTACGACTGCCTGTCAGGTACCTGCTCTGTGGCTAGACTTCTCCAGGGCTGCCCTTATGGTATGGGTCATCAGCAATAAAGTTACTGTCTCTTACAAATTCAGTTTCTAATACAAACATACTGATGTAGGTGAATTCAGTCTGCTGATTACCTGATTTAAAAATAATAATACATGTATTATTTTAGAAATGTTACTGCATGTGTCTAATGTTTTAAAATTGAATTTTATTAAGTTGTGCAGATCCTGGAGGTAATTGAAAGTGTAGGACTTAAAAAGAGACTATGCTATTGCCTCCTGGTGGTTGAATACATTAGAGCAGGTGCCAAGTACTAACCACCAACCAAAGGAAACCATTTGGGGAAAAAAAAAGGAGAAGAAAAATTTTTAGTGAAGATGGCATAGTTCTTAACTATACTATCTCTGTTTCAGGAACACTTCTCCCATCAACCTATGGGAACAAATCAGGAGTATTTAATGCTACCAGTGCTGCTGGTGCTTTTCATTGCATCCCTGCTTAGCTAATTGGCAGATCAGCTTTTGGTTTTTGTGTAGCAGCTGCTAGATTTCTTCACACTTGCAGACCTCTCCCATAGGTTTCAGCGTTGTGTTTTAAACACAATGAAGATTTCCTTGATTGCAAGACTGCCAGAGCTGCTGTAAAAATAAAATAGAACAATATGTGAGCTCCATAGTCTAGAGGAGAGATCTTAGGAATTCTTAAGTGGTGCCTTGGCACACTTCTACCAAAGGTGGCCTGGAAAGGTTGGCTGGAAAATGTCATCTGGTTTTTTTGTTTCATACTGGGAATAGATTCTGAATGGTGAATTCATTGGCAGATATTTATAGCCGCATGAATTATCCTCTTTTTAGTGTAACTCATCTTCTTGCAGTTAACACTGAAAACTACTTGTTGAAGTGTTTCTCCGTATTTCCTCACACTTCTTTTATTGGGGGGGTGGTGTGGATTTTTTCCCTCTAGGATCTTATAGTGGATCAGACAATAGAGAAGGTTTCTTTCTGCGCACCAGACAGGAACTTTGACCGGGCATTCTCATACATCTGTCGAGATGGCACAACGAGGCGCTGGATATGCCACTGCTTTATGGCTGTAAAGGACACGGTAAGTTTACTATGGTGTGTGTGCAATTTGTCCAGCTTCTAGCTGGAAGTTATGCTTGGAAAAATTAACTACCTAGAATACTGCAATATGGTTTGACTTCAGCTAAAATATTACTTAGTCCTTGAAAATTATTTTAGTTCTAATTCTTTGTATCTGAATTATTTGCCATCCCTCTGTGGTGTCGTCTTGTGGAGAGACACGGTGCCCAGCATGTGTGAGGAATGCAGTCAGCCTCAGATATCTCTAGCAGAAGGGAACTACTCTAAAAATAAACAGCAGATATTCTCATATGAAAATGTATATAGCCAAAAACTGAAACAGCAATGACAGTTTTTCCAGGATAAAATCATAGTGAGTAAATACAGACTGGTTATAAATGCAGCCTCTTGTAGCTTGGATGGAAAGTCATTTGAATGTGAAGGGATGGAGCTAAACTGAATTAAATTAGCATCCTGTTTGCTAATAAACAGTAGAGATTTTTCCACTAGAAGGTTTGGAAGTACGTTACTTCTATCAGTCTCTTGCTGTGTAGACTTAAGTTATTTAACTCCCTGATCTGGCCTTTTCCTCTTTCTGCTTTTTGTTGAATCCCGCCTGTATTACACAAAGTGCTCAAAACCTCATGCGAATTTATTGTGTGAACTCCACGTAGCTGCATGTTCGGAGCAATTGTACTTGCCAATTTGTCATTTTTCTTTAAAGAGAAACAATGAAGTTAGAAATTCCTAGTTAAACTTACATTAGAGCTGGAGCTTTTCTGTTTTCCTCTTTGAATAACAGGTCAGTTCACTTACTGATTATAACAGATGAGTTGAGATACTGATAGTAATAGCACCTTTGACTCAACTGTAGCCGCCGTATCAGCTGGATTGCTGGACTTCCTCCGACCTGAATTTCCTTTCCTTTTTGCAGTTATTGGACAGTGGATCCTTTTGACTTCCCTGGTTAGTAATGGAGGTGCTTTTCAGAAGGCATTCTTAATACTAACTCATGCATTTGGTCAGGGCCACTAAGAGGTGTAAGTAGTCACCATTGTAGTTTTCACACTTGCACACAAGGGTAGTGTCTCCCTGAGCCCTCTGCAAACTTTCTCCATCTGACAATAGCATTTATTTGTCCTTCAGGACTTAGACCAGCTGAAGATGTCTTCACAGGAGTTTCTTTGTGCACAAATGTATCCAGAGGCGAGGGTTCACTGCAGGCACATTATGGCACTAGCATCTTATTAGCAGTTGAACTAAACTAATTATCTGACAATCTCTTTCATTTCTGGGTGGCCTTCTTGAACACTGCCTGTGCATTAGTATTTGGGAGTCTTTCTATACCAGGTTTAATTTTAGAGCTGTACAAAAGGTGGCCATTTACAACCGTTGTCTTTAATGCCTTAATTAGATTCCTCATGTAAAGGCAGGTTATCGCTTCACAATGCTGAAAGCACATGTATGTTTCTGTTCCAGTTACTGTATGATGCAATGTTGTCTCGTACAGGGGGAAAGGTTGAGTCATGCCGTGGGCTGTGCATTTGCAGCATGCCTGGAGCGAAAGCAGAAGCGTGAGAAGGAGTGTGGAGTGACTGCCACCTTTGATGCCAGCAGAACCACATTCACTAGAGAGGGGTCATTCAGGGTCACTACAGCTACTGAACAAGCAGAGAGAGAGGAAATTATGAGACAGATGCCGGATGCTAAAGGTACGGGGTGCGATTTAAACAATCATCCATAGTGAGCAAAACCAGCACTGAGGTGAATTGGAGCCTGTGCAGGGTTTGAGGCTTAACACCCTTGCAGCATTCCCTCTCGTGAACCGTTTTATGCACAAATCGTATTCTCAGGTGCTTGTCACTTCATAAGGTGAAAAATGCTCCCAGATTCACTTTTGTAGTGTGTTTTCCTCTAGAAGACATACAAGTGGCTTTATATGTGAAAGCTGCTTCTGCTTTGTTTTGTCAGCCTGCTCTATGGCAGACAACACCGTAGCTATCATACTAAAAGGCCTTATTAGAAAAATGTTATAAAAATATAACAAGTTTGCCAGACATGAGAGAACCCTTTCTGTAGTCTAAAGCTTATGCTAAATGAACAGCAAATTATACGCATTTTTCTTAGCAAATAATGTATTTTTAGTTTGATTTTTAAGGCCGGTTACAAAGTGTATATATGGTTATATCACACGAGGGAAGAACAGATCAATCAGAGTGTGCTTTATAAAAAGATCAAACCAAAACAACAATCCCTTCCCCATAAAAAACATAATGGTTGCACAATGTTAATTACATTCAAAACTAGTAACTAACTGATTTAAAGGGAGTCAGCTTTAACTATTTAGACATTTAAAATGCCACTTAAAGTGTTCTGAAATTCAAGTGAAAGTAGAACTTCTTACTCAGGTTTTATTATGTAGTGGAGTTCTACAGCTAATAAAAAAAATAAGAATTATAAATATTGTTCATAGCCCTCTTTACAGTGGAGTTGAAGTTTTGTTTCAGAGGGTTCCACAAGTTTTATGCTGCCACTCAACTGCAAAACTTTAATCTTCATTTTCATCATCCATCTGCTTGTTCCCATATGTTAGTTTTAGAATGTGCTAAATGAAGCTTAAACACAAGGCCTTTGTTACTTGAGGGCATAAGTCAAAGTCTTGACTCAGTGAAGGTGTGTGAAATCCTTTCCAAGAAAGACTGATTAGAAAAGTTTCACTTGAACAAGCAGCTGCAACTCATGGGTGCTGAAGCTTGCAAGACAACGTAATTAGTTCCTCCTACCATTCCAACTCCTCAGAAACCTCTAGTGTGACTCCTCTCTTTACCAGACTTCTAGTTATTCTGTTGATGTGACAACAACAAAAGTCATTGTTTTTCCTAAAAACTTTGGAAAGCGGTATAGGTAAAACAAGAGTTCACACCGGGATAGTGGTATTTCCCCGTCTCCTGCCGTGTGGATGAGCTGTGTTTATTGCCCCCAAAGCAAATTCACTTAGGCATGAGTGAGAGAGAGTTTTCCTAGAGTTGGAAAAATCCCCATTGTTATTCTAATCATAAGTGTCATGATTTAAACTAAGCTTAATCCTCCATTTCTACAGTTGACAGAAGCATTGTGGTGCTATGCAAAACCCTGCAAAATAAAGCAGCTGACTTTAAGATGGAGGAGCTTTCAGTGCAACTAACTAGTGATTGGGTGGTAACATTACAGCTAAATTCAGTTAAAGTGGGGCCACAGGAGCTCACTGTAAACATGCCTGGTGTTAGCACGGCCTGTCAGCTGGGAGGCTGGGTCTACCTTGCCAGCACATTCCATCTATCTGTAATGTATGTCCTGGAGGAGCTGGGGAGCTGCAGCCTGAGCACTGAATGCAGCCCAACCTGTGAAGTGCTGCTGCTACCTTTGGCCTGCTGAAGCTTGTGCAGGGTGCTTGGCTACTGCTGCAGATTCTGCAGGGCTAGGAGGGTGGCTTTGGAAAGAAAGTCCTTGAGCTGGTTTGTGTTCCCTGCTGCTGCTGAGCTATGCCACCCTAAGTCACTTAATAGAGTTTGTCATATTATTTTGGCTGTAGTTCTGTGTAAGGCAAAGTAAAGGTCTGAAACATGCAAAACACTTTTCAGTTGTAATCATAAATGAATTGCAAGTATTTCTATAGATGGGGTCTCAGGAACAGCTAGGAAGAACACATATGTAAGGCCATAATTTCTGTGAAATGGCTAGCTCTGTAGCAAAGCTAGCTTTGCTGTGGATACAGGATGTATGTAAAGTGACATGGGGAAGACAATGAAGGTACAGAGAAGTTATTTTTCTGCTGTGGTATGAGAAACTCCTTTGGAAGAGTACTAGTTATGCACATTTCTGCAATTTCTCTTTTCAAAACAAATGGGAATAGGGGCAGGCAGTTGAACGCTACTTTGCTTTACTTTTCTAACCTCACCTATTTCCTCCAGCAGTTGAAACAGAAGTGAAAACAGCAGCACCAAGTGCTGCACCAAACAATACTGCCCCCTCTTCTGGCTCACCAACCTCTCCTACTGCTGAAGTTGCTGCCTCTCTGGATAAAGAAATGAGCAATCCCCACGCTATCCCACGGAGGCATGCCCCTATAGAACAGCTTGCCAGGCAAGGGTCTTTCAGGGGCTTCCCTGCCCTTAGCCAAAAGATGTCTCCTTTTAAACGCCAGCTGTCTTTGCGAATAAATGAGCTGCCTTCGACAGTGCAAAGGAAGACCGATTTCCCCATGAAAAACTCAGGTAAAACCAAATGGTTCCAGTGAAACATTACCTTAAATTGTCTCTTACTCCTTTATTCTCTGTGGCTTCAAATAACTCCTTACTTTCTAGTAAATCCTTCTTCCTGCCTCGTGTGGATCATTTCTCATGAACAGACATCACCATGTCAGAAAAATTCTGCTTTGGGAATAGGCAAGAATTTAAAGTACAATATTCACATGCAGGAGACAAACAGTTCTATCTGAAATACTGGATCACAGCTTAAAGTGCTCCAGGAATGGGTGTTGGTGAATTTGTAGGTGCTGGCTTTTCCCTCTGAGTCCCTGAACCAGTTCTTCCACTTAATGCCAGGGCATCTTAAGAGAGAAATCCCTTCAAGGCCCACTTGTAATGGGCTCATGTGATGCTTTTCTGCAGCCCGTCCTTCTGCCTGTCTGAATTCTTTTTGAGAGCAATGAAATGGCTTTTCACCTTGCATTAAAAGAACTTCACTGTTCAGATGGCACAGCTGGCTGTATCAGTGATGCGTGGTACAGTTCTCACATGATGGTAGCGGGGTTTCTAGAGTCATCCCAACATGAACACCTGGGGTGCTCGGTACCTCGCGTAATGTCCTAGCATCCCCTTAGCTAGGTTATCCAGCTGTACGCTCACTTGGCAACAGAGCTGGTTCTAGGGTTCTAAGTTTTAAAGTAAAAATTACTGTGGCAAAAGCAAAACCAACAAAAATACCTAATCTGACTTCTCTATAATCCTTATTTGGTGACCTGTGCTTTAAGACCAGCACTGAGTTTATCAGTTTCACAGTCGTAGTGCACTGCTCACTAGTGATACTCACAGAGCACACTGCAATCTGAGTTTCTCATCATTCCCAACATTTCTGATGCATGTTCCTATGTATGCCGCTGCTGGTGCTGCTTACTGTCACACCACATGCACTGTACTGGAATATCCCTCAAAGAACCAATTCTTGGGGCATGCCTCCCCCTAAATTTTAGATATGGTGCATGTTGTGTCCAGACATCTTATGGGTTTTATACTATTTGTGCTTAATTATGCATGCTTATGTCAGTTCTGTGCAATGGAGGACTGATGGTCAGATTGAAAAGCAATGCAGTTAGTAATAAGGAGAACATCTGGTAAGTTGGCAATTTTACTCCAGATGTCACTTTATCCACATTACTCTGCTACTTGGTTTAAAACTGATTGTCCGTTTTATTTGAGAATTCAGCTTCTGCTTTTCATAATTCTACTGTAGGAGCTAGGGATTTCAGCTACTGCTGAACTGGAGGAATCAACATTCGAACTCTAGACTTAACTTGCCACTGTGTATTGCTGTCAGCACGTTTAAACTTCATCTGGTTACTGCGGGAGCATGTTGTTGGAACACTTAAATCTCTCATAAGTATTTTCATTTTACAGAGTGCCAAATCTTAGTGCCAAATCCTTGATAGGTTTAGCACTTTAATACTGAAAGATTTAGATCTCTACTGAAGCTATAGAAAACTCTTTTATTTTCTGAAAGGAACATCCTCTTGCATTAACAGAGAGAGGCAGTAATAACTGACTTTAAATGCAGAACGCTGATCTCCTTACCCTCTTGACTTAGTCACAAAATACACTAATGTGGTGTTCTATTTCAGGTCAGGTCTTCAGCCCTAATTTAACAAAAAAGCTGTCACTCAAATCAGTAGCAAGAACATCTAGGACATAAGGGAACTCTTTCAATTTCATGTTGGTATTTGTAAATTGTTTCTGTATCCTTTAAACTTCCAATTTAATGAATTTTGTTTACATTTTAGTCCCTGAGGTAGAAGGGGAAACCGACAGCATTAGTGCCCTGTGCTCTCAGATCACCAGTGCTTTCAGCACACCATCAGAAGATCCTTTCTCTTCGGCCCCCATGACAAAACCAGTGACAGTAGTCGCACCACAGTCTCCTGCCTTTCAAGGTTAGCAATTTCTCTTGAGTGTCCTGGTCGTGATGGATGAGGCTTGAATGCACATAAAGTTGCTTTCCAGTAATATATGGTCTTAATTTCTCGTGCAAGTCCTGTTACTAGTATTTTGGGGGGATGCATCCTGCTTTATTCATCTTGTCTGTTTAGTTTTTCTGTGTTTCTGTTTTTAACAAAGAGTTTACGCACCTACCACACGATAGTTACCTGTAAAAGGGACTGGCTTTGAGATAATGGCTGTATTAGCATTCTGCCTCCTGAACTGCAAAAACCTTAACCAACTGTGTGTCACAGGAACCAAATCCCGCAGGGGAAGAGATTTTGTGCCACCACATGATTACCGTTTTTCACACAAACTCTTAAATAAGTTGTGGAGACATGCCAACTATAGAACTCATAGCAGCCTCTAATCTTTGATTCACTGATACGCTTTTATACAAGTTGTGTGAAAAAAAGACCTCTCCTTGTTAAATGTAGTTATTGTTACTTTGCATTTAAAATCTGTTCTTCTTCTGAATCTAAAATTATCATACAGTAACTTCTGGTAAGCCATATCTCTTCTCTATAAAAACAACAAATTTAACTTCACTTGGTCATCAGAACTCAAGGTCTCATCAAATACGTAAAAATCCATCATCCCACAATTCTGTTACCAAATGTTGGCTTGGTGAAATGGAATTTACTAGCTTTATCGACTGTCAGTCCAGTCTGGCTAATTTACACAAACTGCTGTCATGTGGAAGTGTCTCAAACTGTTGTATGTTGATAGGTACGCGGCCCACTAATATTCCAGTCATGTGCATGCCTTGCATGGATTAATTGCATTGATGTTATCTGCTCCCATTTTAGTTAATGGCACTGCCTCTGCCTTCTGTGTGCTTGCTGCTAAACCATCCCAAGCTGCTGTAGTGTCCACAGCTATGCCAGTTCGTGAAACCAATCCTTGGGCTCATGCTCCTGCTGCTAATACTGGAGCTGCAGCCATGGTCACTGGTAAGACTGGAAGTAGATCCGGTGCATTACTATGAGAACTTGGATCAGAAGGATAGTTGAGCCCTTGAGACAGTTGTCAGTGCCACTTAATGGCAAGTGGAAGGAACAGTAACAAGAGACGGAATTGGTAGCCTTTTGCACAAGTGGATGGAGGGAAGTGATGAACTTGCTGTTTCTGGGTCTATAAGCTGGACTGATTCTTATTTTGGAAGCATTTTTGAAAATCCAGTGCTTAAAAAGGAAGTAATGAAATAGTGTTTGTTTGGGGATGAAGGGGGGAGAATCTTTGTGTCCCCAAAATAATTTTTGTGCGTTCTTTCCACCAGTGTATGTAAGGAGAGAGTAAGTTAGTGGCTTAAAGGCTTTAGAGGTTCATTTCTTCCATTTACTAAGTTTGGTCTGTCCCTCCAGTCCTTGTTTGTAGTTATATACAACATAAGGTGGTAGTTTAAATGGCTGTCGTCCATGTGGTGGTGTACTAGAAGGCTACAATCAAACTAACATAATTTCCTGGTGTAAGCTCAACTCAAAAAGAGAAACTTTGCTAGTGAAATAGTAGGTTCTACTTGGCCTTATAAGAGTACCAGACACATTTTCAGTAAGTCCTCCCCCGTAAGAGAGAGCACCTGAGCTCTGCTTCCAACAGACCCCACACATCTGATCTTCAGATGGTGTTTAATTGGATCAGGCTGACTGAGGACTGCTGAGCAGTAAGGGTTTTCCACTTCTCCGAAACACCAAGTAACACATGAATTGCAGAGCCATCTCTACCATTCCAGGTTGCTTTTTTCATCACATTGCAAACCTGGCAAGGCCCTATGAGAGGGAAAGAGAATGTGAAACTGCAGGGATAAGGAAAGCCAGAATTCATCTGGTGGAAGATAGTTTTGAAACTGTGGGAGAAATGGAAATGATAGTGATTTTTTTCTTTTTTTTTTTTTATAATCATTGAAGATACATGAGTTAAAATCAGAGCTGGTTTTATAGAAGAAAAGTCTAAAACACTAAGTGTTGAACAAAAGAGTTTGAGAGGTGAACAGCCTCAGTTATATATGAAATGAGTAAGGAAAGAGTGAATGGAGATGGAGGAAGAATATAAAGGAGTCATAGTAAGTACAGTTTACTTAGCATGTAGTAATTTGATTAGACATATTGCCTTAAATGTTCACATGTGTCATAGTGAGTAGTCACGCTCCACTTCAGTGGGACAGAAAAATGACTGTTGTCTTGAACCCCCAGTACCATCATGTTACTGTCCTTTAGAGGGTAAGGCCTTAATTTAGGAAATAGAGTAAACGAGTCTTAAAAGCAGTTTCTTACAGCTTTGTGTTCTAACTCAACCAGTCCTGAGCTGTACGTTCAGAAACAGATACTCCTCATGGGAGGGTTATGGGCTCATTGCCACCAAGTTATGAGTGCAGGCAGCAGTTCTCCTGCATGCCCTATATTCTCAGGTGTCTGCTAGGAAGAAAGAAAAATATATCTGCATTTTAGTGAAGAAACTCTTCTCTACCCCTTCTTGACCAATGTCTCTCAAAAACAGAACAGTACAGTGGGTACATAAAGATGCTTCCAGTGTTGGTAGCAGTCTTTGAACTGTGGAGGAAGGAGGCCTGTCTGTCCTCCTGTACATCCTCCAGGCCTTCTACCTGATAAAAGGGTGAAGAGTGGAAATATTAGTGACTTTCCCATGCTTTCCTTCCCAGGCACTGAATGGAGCAGCACCTCCTCGGGTGCGGCCTCACCAAGTCTCTTCCAAGGAAATCACAGACGTACTCCCTCAGAGGCAGACCGCTGGTTGGAAGAGGTCTCAAAGACTGTCAGAGCCCAACAGCAGCCAACCCCAGCCCCACAGCCACTACTACAGCCTCCTCCAGCAGCCTCCCAGTCAGCACCAGCCTTCCCAGTCAGCACCTTCGTTGCTCCTCAGCCTGTGCCAGTGGGTGTGGTACCACCCATGCAGCCAGGATTTATTCCAGCTCAGCCCTATGCTGTAGCAAATGGGATGACCTATCCTGCCCCAAGCGTACCTGTGGTTGGAATCACACCTTCCCAGATGGTAGCCAATGTCTTTGGTACTGCAAGCCACACTCCAGCAGCCCACCCGCATCAGTCACCCAGTCTTGTCAAACAGCAGACACTCCCTCAGTATGAAAGCAACAGTACTACAACCAGCCCTTTCTACAAGCCGCCTGCGCAGCACAACGGCTCTGCAGCTTTCAACGGAGTCGACGGTGGCAAATGGGCTGCAGAGGACAAGCATTCGCAGCCTCCTGCCCCTGCTCCACAGGTAGACCCATTTGAAGCACAGTGGGCAGCACTAGAGAGCAAGGCAAAGCAGCGCACTAATCCCTCTCCAACTAACCCCTTCTCAAGTGATTTACAGAAGACATTTGAGATTGAACTTTAAGCAGTCCTGTGGGGGTGAATAAATTGTTCGTTAGGTTAGAGGGATAAAGGGAGCAGAGGGGACTGTTTCTGATCAGTTTGCTTTGATAATCCCAAAGGTCCCTTCAAATAAAAATGGGTTAGAAAGAGGGAGCAATTATGGGGAGGATATAAACATACAGCAAATTTAATGTGCAGTTCTTAAAGGAGTCCTGGAGCCACCCCAGCCTGCAGTCCCTCCTCACTTGGAAAGCTGGAAGTCAAACAGAACGAAGAATGGCACCCAGTCCCAAAGCCTGTTCTGCAGAAACATCAGTTATCTCACAGAAAGGAAGGCAGATCTTTGTACCTGTGTCCTTCTGATGCCCTGCAAGTCCTGGACGTTCCCTCTCAGGGAAAAGTGGGGTGGGGTTGAAGGGGTGGTAATGGGTGGGAGATTGTCACCTGCTTGGCAGAAACTGGGTTTGTGGGAAAAGTTGAGCTTCCATTTTGACTAACAAAGTGAATATTATATGTAAAGAGTAAAGTAAAGCCAAAATCTTTATTTTTATGCATTTAGAATATTTTAAATAGTTGGATATTAAAACCTGTATGAGTTGTAAGTAATCTTGCCAAAGGTTAAAAAAAAGGGGGTTGGATGTAAGAAATTGTACATAAGATTGATTTATCTCTGATTCTTATTGTAAGTAATATTGGGGGGGGGGGTGGAAAAAGGGGCTCTAGCTTGTTCTTGTATCTGTTCATTGTAAGTAGCATATTGCAACAACAATCACAACCAATAAGTCATTATATCGTAGTTTTAAATAAAGAAAATTAAAGAACAGTATTGTCATGGTTTGAAAACCATGGGGAAAATTTACTGGTTTTTATGGGAATCAAGCTACATATTATATATAGTATGGGGTTTTTTTTTCCTTTCATGTATTGCTGCAGTTTCTTTGTCTTAATCTATTGGTTCTAACACTACTGTGACAACTTACTGTAATCATATCTACATCCTGGGGCTACCTGGGAAACCCATTTTATGTTTGTCTGTCAGTAGATCTTAGAAGTTTTTAACTTTGTTTTTTGTTTTGTTGTTTGGTTTTTTTTTTCTCCACTGATTTGTGAAACCTTGTGGTTAAGGCTGCAGCTGGTCCAGGTTCTGCCTCTGGTGACTTGTGAAAACCATCTCATTTTAACTTTACTTTTAAACTTTGGCCTTACAAGCAAATGTAAGTTATATATATTTGTACTGATGATTTATAATCTGCTTTAACAGAAATAAATGTTGGTGGTAGAAGCACTGCCTGTGAAAGCTTTATTTCCCACCCCCATTCAGCTCACAGCATTTGCCCTTCTGGGTATCTTCTCTGTTACTGGGTGAATGTAGGTGAGCCCTGCTTGCCAACCGGGAAGCTTAATAAAGGTATCTTAAGACCGCTTCTTTTGTACACCTAGTTAGATTACCTTGAACTTTAAGACTGAACCTGCAGATATCCTTGTGACCCGTAACTAGTTAAAGCTCTAAAAGGAAGGGCTTTACTGAACACATCAGATTCTGGGTTTGCATCACTTTCTTTTCTAACACTGAATATTTACATAGGGACAAATATGAAGACACTAACATTCAAAAAGGGAAAAAAGGAAAACTCTTGTTTTTCTTTCCCCTACTACTCAAAGGAGTGAAGATCCTAAGAGCAGTATGAGAAGACAGTGTATTTTTGCTCCTTTTATGTTCTTCCAGTGAGCTGGTATCTCCCCTGTTGGTATGACTGGTTCTTACTGCATCCTTACGTGCACCACATCACTTCAGACACAAGGAAGAGTCAGACTTCATCACCTGGAGAGGAAGATCTGCTCCCTTTGACCTTTGCATTTGAGCTTGCCAGCACTTTCCATTTCCAGGCAAGTACAGTCTGACAGTGACATGGTCTAGAAAACAGGGACTTTTTTTCTTCACAGATTCTTGCCTGTTTTCATTATGATATGAATAGTAATGACCAACTCCCCCAATTTGAATTGGTGCCAATGCTTTTTCAGCTTTTGAAAAGCAAGCAAATATTTGTAGACATTTATACTAGGAAAGAATGCAGGTACAGCTTATTCTGTTAGGTCCAGATCTTCCATAGTAGTGCCCCAAGATCAGCTGAAAATAGCTCAGTATAGCTACACCCTTCCCCTGCCCTGGAGATAACAGTGAAGGAGATACGCTGGTCCTGCAATCCATTGTTTAAGGAAGACAATGACCATCTTGATTCTCAAATAAAAAAGTAAACATTCAGTTAGCGGTACTACAGAGAAGGAAAAGCTCAGCAGATCTCGTAGAAGCCTTACTGCCATGGTTATGCAGCTGAAAGGAGGTCAGAATAAACACTCCCTTAACTCAAGCACCTTCAGTGGTAAAGTCCTGCCCATCAGAATACAGGTGGCTATTAGAGCCCTTGTGACGCTGGAGAAAGTGCTCCCCGGCCACATCTTGTGTAACCACACAGCTTAAATGAAAGCTGGCTGCAGTGACTAGTTTAATATTCTAAAAATAGAGCCTCTGACATAGTAGAAAGGGATATTACAGAACAGCCCGTTTATTCTGGGACAAAAGGGTCTGATACAGCCACAGTCTATGTCTAGCCGTGCTCCCGAGCAGGTCCACAGACCTTGACTACCCTCTGCCTGTCACATGTGAACTGAGAGGGCATCGCTAAGAAGGGACTGTACAGTCTGTGATTAGTGCCTGGTCTCAAGAGGCAAAGTCATACTATAGACTAAAATATCCTATACGCACACAAAAAAAAAAGTGCTGGTCTGAGATGTTAAATGCAAAATTATGTACAAACATGGTTCTCATTGATCTTAAATAGCCAATGACATCATCAACTTCACTGTAATGCCTACCGTGAATTACAGCAGAGGAGGTGTCCCCTAATCAAATTAAAGGGTCTTAACTGCAAAAGACGTTTGGGGTGGTTTTTTTTTTTTTTTTTTTTTTAGTGTTTGGGGGTGTGTGTTGGTTTTTTTTTTTGGTCATTTTGAGCAAGCAGAATCTATCAGTCCACAGAAAGACCAAACCCCAAATAGCTGTGTGACAGTCACCTCTCAGTCGTTTATTGGTGTGCGTCTAGACTGTTCAGTTTCTTCATGTCTTAAAGCAGTGTGTCCAACTCTGAAGCCATACTGTGCTGAAGACCGTGCAGTCATTGGGTCAGTAACTCTTAGGGGTGAGGTTTTTTGTTTGGTTGGTTGGTTGGTTTTTTTTGGGGGCAGGGTGGGGGTGACAGCTGAGCTGATTTCGCAGGTCTTGGCTGTCAAGCCTGCAGATTTATACCAATGTTTTACCGATGCTCTGTACCAAGTCTGGACTGAAGGAGAGTGGTGTGAGCAGAGTCCTGCATTAGCTGCTGTCCTTAAAAGTCTGAAAGTACCAGGAGGGGAGGGGAGGCAAAGGCCAACCCTACACATACACAGCAACACCACACACCAGTCTACTAGTTTGTAGCTATATCACTGCAAATAATAAATGGGTGATGATTAGCCCAAAGCAGCAGGAATCAGCCCAGGCCACATGCAACATGCAGAGCCAGGCTTTGCTGGACTTAACTGAGACTAAGAGCATTGTGTGGTTTATTCTGGCACATTAACTGCCCCTGCACGTATTTATTTCTACGTGTATGTTATTCACCACCCAAGCTGAAACTCAGCACACCACTACCACCGAGCCCAGCTTTGCAATAGATTCAACAGGAGAGTTCTGGCTCCTCGGGGCGGGGGAAATTATCTGCTGAGCCTTCCTAAAGCAAGTGCTATTTAAACTGTGGCATCTCAGAACAGATAACAGCGTTGGTGCATTCGTCTAAATCACCCCTAACGTTCACGAAGGGCTAAAAGTTGTCTTTTATTTTGTCTTGAGCTTTCTGTGAGGCATCGCTTCTGCATTTCACTCCAAAGCTGATTACAGTTAAGGAGAAACCTAACTGACCCAATCGGAAATTTGCCTAAGGAGTACTGGAATAAACCAGCTACGGTGCCGTGACATAGAGCTGCATCCCTAGAGCTAGCGGACGCACAAAACCCGAACGCTAATTTCATATGCATCAAGCTGCTTCTCATGGCCAGAGTCCGTCCTTTGCATTGAGAGGGAAAGTGCTCCCCAGGATCACAAATGTTCCTTGGTCATTTGTGCTTTGGTTAAGACAGTTCAGGCCTGTCTTCAAACACTTCAGAGATGGTTTTTAAGAGCACTTCTCTGTCTTGCTTCTATGAAGAGCTGGTCTCTCCCTCTTTCATGGTGGTTGTCTGCTTTCTCTAAAGTCACAGCGTCCTTACTTTCCCAATATCATCTTGACCGGTGAATGACAGCAACTACCCTTAAGTGAAGAGATGGATTAGCTACAGCAAGGCATATGGATCTGGGGAGAAAAGGAGTTTGCAATAAACTTGAGGGTGGTGGGTCTCCCACCTTTGAACAGTTACACCGACTGCACCCGGTTCAATTCACCCTCTCGAGCTTTCCAGCAGGGCAGAGCTCCTGCAGCGGTTTAATGCAATAAAAGGACAGAGTTCAGACTTCTGGTCTTGTTATCGGTCACCAGTGCTTTCACGTGCCACGGAGGCATCTGTCACCCGCGGTGCTGAGAAGGGTTGGCCCGCGGTTGGTAGCGAGAGCAGCTGGCACAGCAGAAGCTGGAGTAGTATTCGTTACCACAAAGCTGGGCTTGCAGGATGAGGTCACAGTTGGCCAGGTGCGGCTGGTCCACGCACTCTGTGCTCAGGTCCACAACGGGATGCGCAGTAGCTGCAGCCAAGCAAAAGGTGAAGCAGCTGTAAATACATCACCAGGGCTCATCCTCAGGATTTGTTTCCCTCCCAACAGACACGGCATGTTCCTGCTTTCTCCACCCTGCCAGCTCTAAGTAAGTGGATTGTTTTAAATTTAGTCCAGCATCATGGATGAGAGATCTCTGGTGAGATGATAGATACAGCAGAATGCAGTTTCTGGGCCTCATCTGCAGAGAGACCACTCTACAACCTGTGTAAAGCCAGCTGGATGGTGTCCAGAGTCCAAACATGAGTCTTGCAGCCAACTATGGCATTTTGGCCGCAGGAAGTTCATTAGGCTTCCAGCAGCTGGGGGTGGCGTGTGGGGCAGGTGGTGCGTTTCCACCGTGCTGCTTTTCTGCCCAGGGAAAGCAGGGCTCCCGGCGTAGCACAGCCCAGAGGCTCCTGCTGCTCCCCAAAGCCCGAGGTCGGTGGTGGATGGGCACATGCCGTGGGCAGACTTATAATAGCCGGCAGTGCGCTGGGAGAAGTACTCACTGCTCGGCTGGCTCCTCAGCACCTTCACCTCCGTGCTGGCACTGACGGAATCGCTGCTGCTGTAGGCGCTGCACGTGTAGGACCCCTCGTCGGTCTCTTGAACGTTGCTTATGATCAGGCTCCCATCTTGGGACAGGTGGATGTGGTGGCCGTCTGCCCGCATGGGGACTCCGTTCCTACATCAAAAAACATTTTGTAGCACTATTCACCCCCACGGGGGCTCAAGGAGCTCTGAGCTCTTTGGGAACTGACGGTCTGTGAACGGGGTGAACTTTTACAAATTCAGCAGGAAGGAAGAAGAAATCTTTTGCCACAGCCTGTCTCAATTGGGTAGTAACATGAGCCTGAGTGAGTCTGCATCCGTCAGGCCACCGTCTGTGTGGGAGGTAGCTGGAGCTCTGTGCTCTGTATAAAGACATGGCACTTTCCACTATGACACATTTTTGAGGTTTGAGGAACTAAGGGAAAACCCAGGGTGCCTTTCCCTCTCTCCAGGTTGTGGTCTGGCAGTGCTTGTTTGGCTGGCATCAATAGCAGAGCGTGTTGCTTGAGGAACATATGGGGTAGTGAGCACCCTCCCTTACAAGTTTGTTTTTAAAAAATGTTTAAAATATCAGCAAGATGGTGTTTGTTCCATTCCTCCTGGAATACTCTGCACCCAGCAGGAAAACTGCCTGAAAATTACGGATTATCAAGGAAACAAAAATTTTTTCACTGAAAAGGGTTTCTTTCAGGCTCGCATAATTTTGTTAAATACCGAACTTATGTAAGGAAGACAAGCTCTCTCTGTGAGATGACCCACTTCAGTCCTGCGTCTTGGAGTAGAGGTATTTAAACAATTACCAATCCATCTCTCCGGATCCTCTGCAAGGAGGCTCCAAAGCATAACTTGCTATTTTCAAATAGGGAAACTCCACCACCCAAAACCTTGCACAAATTCCGTTTCCCTCTAAACCGCCAAGAGGAGAGGACACAGCTTTTCCTTTGCCTATATTAATAACTTTAAAATCTCCTTTGCTCCCACTTAACAGTAGAGGGAGAGAACTATTGCAGCAGGAAGCTGGGAGGAGAGTCGCTGTTCCTGTAGGCACTACATCGTTGGCTAGCAATAGCCAGAGAGAATTTTATAAGGCCCAGGTAAAGGTCTTCTTCCTCCGATTACTCAGGTTTTGCTATTGTAACGTCACTAGCTTTCCAGAACGGAGCCCTTTTGAACTCCACGAAACCTTAGCTTACCATCTGCTTTCCTCCTCATTTGGCTGGAACAATGCATCCTGCATTGTTGTTTGGAGGGTAAGTGATGAGATTTGGGAAGAGAAGGAAGGGGAAGCCCTGTCCCATTTTTGCTCACCTTGACCACCTTATATTCGCATTGTTGCCAGTCACTGTACAGCGAAGCTGAGCCGTCCCTCCCTCGGGTACCGTGATGCTTGGCAGAAGACCGGTGATCCTCAGCTCTCCTAGACCAAAAGGGAAATCATTATTAAATTAAATAATTCAATCGTACTGCCCCTGTAATAGGAGCATTCCCTTATGAGAAGAGTCCAACATAAGCTATGAAGGCCTTGAAACAGCATGGTAGGAGCTATGATGCTGTTGGTATGGGGAACGTGGATTTCCTAAGGGCTTTGGCCCAAGCAAGGACACTTAGCAGAGGCCTCAAAGAGCTTTTTCCTCCAGCTGGACACAAGCGCATCACATGTAGAGAAGAACCATCTCCTTAGTTCCTCTTGCTCCTACACCCGTTCCACACCAGCGTCCCAGAAACAAAGCCCTGAGAGTCACTCTTACTGTGCTATTAGTCCGCCCTCCCAGTTGCCTGGAGCACCGTGAGCTACTGGATGCCCTTCCCTTGCCCCCAGGCTGCCTGTTAAACATGAGGTGCGAAGCCAGGAGGCACGGCTAGATGAGAAACCCTCACTGACCAGCCCTCCCTGCCTCCCGCTTGTGTGCACACAGGGATGTGCGCAGACATGCCAGGCGAGCCTTTGCCCAGCCGGTACCTAGAGGTCGGAACAGGACCTGGCGCTGGTCCTGGTCACGTCCATTTGAGGCAATGCAGGTAAACAAGCCGACATCTTCAGAGCTGACCCGGCTGATCACCAGGGCCCCGTCTGACTGCTGCCTGTATCTGGGGAACAAAACCAGAAAGCGCCTCAGCCTGTGCTTGGGTCAGGAGAGGGCTCCAGCCACCAGGGCTGAAGCTGAGCCTTGTGCACAGCTTTGTAGCAACACTGAGCAAAGGTTTAGCGGCCGCTCAGGTAATGCAACCCCTGGTCCTCAAATCCCAGCGCTAGTATTGTAGACTCTGGAAAAGTTCACTGCTGGAGCAGGTTTCTGGGAGCAGAGGGTGGGCGAGCTGCAGAGGAGCAGCACCCGAAGCTGTGGAAGTTCGCTGCAGTCACCCGGTGAGCCTCTGCCCTGGCTCACGGACCAGCGGGTTTTTGGCAAATTTGCTTGCTGTGTGCTCGCTTTCTGCTCATCTTGTAGATGAACAAATTTCAGCTTTGGCTCACTTGTAGACCCTGCACCACAGCTGTTCGCTTGCGGGTTCAATGTTCGACTTTGATCTGGAAGTGAGGCGAGGGCAGCCGAGCAGTACGGTCTGGCCCCAACGGAGGAAGCTGGCCAGCATGAAGCAGGACGGGCCCTAGCGTCATGGCCAGCAGCTCCGTTCGCTCAGGAAGGAGACCGGGAAGGCAAGGCAAGGAGAAGGCTCTCCTCCACGTGAACCTGCCTGTTGGTCTGGTGGAGCCTCCTGGGAGCTCACCTGGGAGAGGAGAGGGGCTGCCCGTCTTTCTGCCACTCAATGGTGAGAGCCGGCGATGCTTCCACCCTGCAGGGCAGCCTGACTCTCTCCCCAACGCCGGCCTCCAAAACTGAGGGCTCGCTCTTATCCATCTTCAATCTGCAAAGTCCACAAGCACAGCAAAAGATGCAGAAACTTCCTCGTTCAGCGTTTGACCTTCAGCACAAGGCTTTTTCCATCCCAAACCTTATTTTTTGCCTCCAACAGGAAAAGGCAGTCTCCGCGCTCCCGTTGGAGCCCTGATACTTGCCGTTACCAACGTTCACTCACGACATTCAGCAACGGGCAGCCTCTCTCAAATCCTGCTCCAGTTCAGCACAGCCTGGTGCTGCACTCCTGCCAGCCAGCTTAACCCTTGAGAGACAGCAACCCTGTTTCTCACAGCGCCCCTCTGGGGAACAGCCTAGGAAGTGTTGACAACGAGCGTGAGCACATGACAAATGGTACGGGGTCCTGAACGGGGCACTCATCAAGCTTCCTCCAAGGTGCTTATCTGGCACATAAAAATGTGTGAAGAGCCCACTGCGATCACCTGGCTGCAGGCAGGGCCCAGGAGCTGGCCACCCGCTACACCAGCAGAAAGGTTGAGGTCAGGCTCTGACACCACCATCTCCTGATGCTCTTTGCTTTCTTACAACTACAGCGAAGCACCGTTTTAGAAGGGAAATAAACCATAATGTTCCCAGAGTCAAATAAAACATTATCTTCCCCAGCTCCTTTCTCTGACCTGAATTCTTGGTCTCAAAAAACAAAGAGACTTAATTCAATGCTCTTAATTCAATGAATTAATCCTTTCTGCTTTCAGGCAGAAGCAGCTGAGGAGGTTGCTGGGGAGTTCAGCAAATTGACTGGGTTTTAGGTTGTAAACTTGAAAGAAGAGAGGGATCAGATCACAGTCTCAATTAATCTGGAGCCCCAACACGCTGCATTTAAGGCAAAAATAATTTCTACCCTATTATTTGTGTGGGACCTAGAAGCACCAAAAGAGCCATGCAAGAAGCTACAAATATGCCACCCATTATGCGAGGAGGTAGTTTGGAGTCAAGCTGGTTTGTTTGCAAAATATTTAAAATAAATGGGTGGGGGTTAAATACCTGGAGCTTTTTTTTTTTTTTAATAGCCATAGATCTATTTTGTGCTAGTTAAGCAGTTCCTGTTTGCTTTGCTTTTTACCAGAACACATTTCTCTTTCTGCTCACACTAACTTGAACAGCTAAGGATACTGCCCCTGATATTTCTACTTTCGTTTGAACTTAACTCCTTTGCTGTCAGCCTCCCTGCACATCTTTGCTCAGAAGACGTCTCTTTCACGAGACCCTCGGGGAGGACGGAAGACAGTTTGCGACCGGGATCTTCTCCCATTGCTGTTGTCAGCAGTTCAGTACCGCTGGCGTCCCAACTGTGCCCCAGAACAAGCTGACCCAGGACCTTTCCAATCTACAGCTTTTCTACGTGAAGAGATGCCATATGATCCATCAGCTGGGCGTAGTGGACAAACTGTTGCTGTATGTGAACTTACCTGTATGTGAGTTGCTGATGCACAGAGGAACCGGCTGCCTGTACAACCTTCCTGCCTCTGGATAGTTCCCGATGCTGCTGATTTTCCCTGTGAAAGACTCGACCTCTCTCGCCCTCTGCCAGAACAGCGCTCTGGTACTCTATTCAAAATAAAATGCCATATGCGAATAAAAGGACAGTTCTTACTGTGACCTCTTGCACAGGGCTTCTGTGAGCTTGGGAGAGCTTGCTGAATTGGAGCCAGAGAGCCCTTCAGCCATCTGTTTTCTGGCTGACTAGTGCAGTAAGCCTGCACTGTCTGCTGATGAGAGTCACAGACCTGCAGGCAAGCAATTTTAGCTTTCTTTCTCTCCTCTGTCAGTGAGCATGTTGCAGCATCCCTTTGGCCACAGTGTCTTCTGCCCCATGTGCCACTGCTGTGACAAAGCATGCTTCAGAGATTGAAGGCTACAGGGTGCCTTGTGGGCCCACCTTTTGCCACTAGTCTTTAATTTTTTGGTTTTTTTTCTTAAATAAGGCACATTTTTTGGAACAGGGAATCATTTGTTACCTGTTGGGGCAAAACACAAAGCATAAATGCACCAGCACAGACAGCTATGGCAGACTGGTCACATTGCAGGGTGAGATGGGGAGCCCAGGAAACTGCAGAAAACCCCTCTTCTGGAGCCTCCTCTCTGGGATCAGGAGGCAGCTGACAGCTCTCAGGGAGCAAGACATGCTTGCTGTGCTGGAAACAGGGCAGGGTACAGGCAAGCCACCCGGTTATGGGGTGGCACTGTAAAGGAAGAAGTACTTTAGGGCTAAGGCTTTATCATGACACCACCACAACAGAAGCCCTGCTGCCTCCAACACTTCCTCTTGGCACCCCTACAGCAAAGGAGACCAACTGCTTTGACTAGCTCTTGGGACACCAGGGCCACCGAGGGAAGGCAATGCTGCTAGCCCAGTGTGGCAGCGGAGGAAGTTTGCTCCTGCAACTGGCTTTATGGCTCCTGTTGTCAACAACAGGTAACGAGGAGCCCTGAGGTACCTCTTTGGTCTTACATGGAAGATAAGTCACCTATGATCTGTAACTGAATCTGTCGGCTCGCCGTCCTCCCGTCAGAAACCAGGCATGTGTAGGTCCCAGCGTCCTCCGGCTTGACGTGGCTGATCACTAAGGAGCTGTCAGACTGGTAGGTGTGCCTGCAACAGGAGCAAGGATTACCTGCCTCTGCCTGGCCCCAGACAGCAACTGGCCAAGGCAGAGTGACCTTTCGTGCTGATGCTACATAAATGATCACCACGCTGTGCCCTCCCCAGCTTAGAGAGAAAACCCAAACCCCCGTTGACCACAGAGGGCTCACAGGCAGGGAAAATAACTGCAGCAGAAAGGAGGTCAGGGACAGAGAGGAAACTGAGATGGGAAAACAGGGAACTGCTTTCAGCAGCCCTCTCCCAGGAGGAGGCGAACTGCCCTTTCAGGCAGGAGCTTGAGCCCCAGCAGTCACCTGCAGACAGGAAAGCACAGCCCAGCTTTTCTTAACTCCGATGTTCGTAACGCAGAGTGACGGACTGGCTCCAAACTGTTGCTGGAAACAGCTTCTCAGGAAAAACAGGCTTTGAAAGTAGTTTTTAAGAAAACTATGTCTTAGATGGGAGTGCCAGAGACTTCTAGCCAGAGGAAATTCCGGCCACAGTTACTTGGCTACAAGCTTCACCCTGGACTGCATAGTGCTGCCCCAAGATGAATCCAACAGAGACAACATTTTTCTGTACCACTAGGCACATGTGAGCTTCCACCAGTGCCTGGTTACGGGACAGCAACTGTCCTGCCGCGGAACACTAGCCAACACCTCAGCACTATTGCAGACTGTGTCTGTTCCTGCCACGCACAGACCAGGTGGACAGCTCATGCTCTTAGGTCAGTACATGGGCTTGTTTATTTATTCATCCTTTTTTTAAAAGAGTGTTCACAGTAAGATTACAAAGAAAGCAGGCAAGCATATTTGGCACTCTGCCCAGCAAGGAGCCCATCTGCTCTACGACGAAGGGAGCTGAGCTCACCTGTCAGAGGAGATGGGCTGGCTGTCCTTCATCCACTCCACTCTGGAGAAGGGAGACGTGCCTGTCTTGCAGACCAGCTGGACGTTTTGTCCCACAGCTGCTGTCACAAGAGAGGGCTTGGCTTCCTCCAGGATGGCTCTGAAAGAGAAAGCAATTCCACTGGCACCTCTGCTCTGCTCTCCTCTGGGTCCTCTAACGTGACTCTGGAAGGGTCACAACCACAGGTCAAAGCAGGACTGGCTACCCATTCGGCTCTGAGCAGATGCACCAGGCAACACGTGGGCAGCCCTGTTCTGCACAGCAATGGCTGCTCTGGACAG
This sequence comes from Bucorvus abyssinicus, assembly GCA_009769605.1. Classification (NCBI taxonomy): domain Eukaryota; kingdom Metazoa; phylum Chordata; class Aves; order Bucerotiformes; family Bucorvidae; genus Bucorvus; species Bucorvus abyssinicus. The sequence goes on along the minus strand of CM020042.1, from coordinate 16,484,408 downwards.
ACCGAATGCTACAATACCTCCAGGAAGACAGGAGAGTCCTCCAACCCCTGTCTTCTGAAGGAACTAGGTTTAGCTCAGCAGGCAGACACAGATCCAGTGCAGACACATTTAGATTTAGCTCTACGCACTCCTGATTTTCTGGGTGACACTGTTTAACTCTGACCCAAACTCTGCATCTCAAAAGCCTTCCCTAGAACAATCCACTGCTGCTCCATGCAGTGCTGAGATAAAGGTTCTGAAGTCAGTCAGCTAAAGATGTTGCTCAGAACAAGAAAAACACCTATAGATTCTCATTTCGAGTGTAAGAATGCCTCCCAAAGACCCCAGGATCCTGCAGTCTGTTCTCACACATTGTACTTCCCACGCTGTCAGAGCGCAGGGAGAGTAGAGTGCAAGCGAAGAGACAGCAGGTAACTCCAGGGCTTGAGTAACTTGGTTTACCAAAGGGCCACACGTATAGCCAATGCACGGAATGGTGTTCCCAGTCAGCTGGTCCCCGCTGAGGCAACACCTTCACCCCAGAGGAAGCTGCACTGATGCTTCACAACTTGCTGGCAAGACAGGAATAAAAATAAAAGAAATCATCACCTGTGCAGAGCCCGCACGGGGAACGAGTCTGCAGACACCTGCTGCCCAAACCCCTCCGTCACGGAAACGTCTGCTCCAAAAGCGTTACGCCACTGCTTGGCCCCATGGCCACTGCTTCTCTGCCTCTCCGAGGGCCCATGCACGGTTGTTTCCCACACGTGCATCTTGCTCAGGCTGTCCAAGCTGCTTTGCTGGGTGCCCCAGTGCTGGCTCTCCAGCACACCAGTCCTTGACAAAGACTCTGGCAGCGGCTCACTTCTCCAGCTGTCCTGTCTGTGGCTGCCTTGCGCGGGGCGTGGAGCCCCATAGGCTCTTCCTTCTTGGCTGTGACTTGCAGACTCTCTTGGGGGTGGCTGCTGCTGACTGCGAGCATCCCCGGTATGAGAGCGGGAGCCAGGGTGCTGGCGTTGCAGGGCTCCTGTGACAGAGGAGGGCTGGTGCTCCACAGGACTGACCCCCACAGAGCTGCGGCATGCTCTCAGGCACTCCTCCTCCAAGGCAAAGCTGTTTTTATTGCCGTCACAGCCACCGTACCAAAACCGGTTGCACTTGCCAACAACAGGCACAAAGTACCAGCGAGTAGTCCAGTTCGTGCAGGGTCCATGGGCGCTGGGCAGCAGGCATATGACAGGATACGCTACCAAAAAGGGAACAACAGAGGGATACGTGAGGTCCGGGTGCTTCAAGCCACCTACCTAGACGATCTGGTAGGCCTTGTGGGCAGAGGGCAGGTGGAAAAGTAGGCACCTGAGCTTTGCACCCAGCTATGCTTTGAAATTGGGCAGCTGCTCACATGTTTATTCTTGCCCCAGTTTTGCCACTGGTGGAAGGAGAACCAACCTCAGAGACATTTCTGAATCTAGATACTAGACTGATTCTTTATGCCCTTTCTCAGCTGCAAGGTCAACTCCAGGGCTTCCTCTCCTGCAAGGGGCATGTGGCAGCCATTTGCACATTTCCAGCCCACAAAGCAAGGGGATTAGACCCAGTCGTGAAGCCTCATGCGTTACAGAATACCCCTCCACATACTGATAAAAATAGGAGCACAGCCCAAGGTGTCTACAAACTGAGCCCCGTGCTCTGAGTCACAGCTATCACAGCCACATGCTGGAGGCAGAGCTCTGACTGAGGGGCCCTTTGCCAAGCTGTGGTTGAGCAGAGAGGATCTAGAGAGCTTTTCCCTTCCCCAAGGCTGACCCAGAGGGCTGTCCACCGAGCAATCTCGCTGTGCTGCGGCAAAAGGCCAAGGCAATGCAGCAGCAATGTGCCTGCAGAGGATGCAGCTGGGAACTAAAGGGGCAGAGATGCTCTCGCCCAGCAGCTCTAGTGCCCTCACGGTACAGCAGGCACTGCTTTGAACTGCTGGCTGAAAGCATCCGAGCAGCCCTGAGCAACACCTCCGTCCTGAGCTGTAGCTCTCATTCCATCCCTGCCCACGGGCTGTCTGAAGGCTGAGCACAGCCCTGATTCCGGAGAGAGGCCAACTAATGTGGAGCACCCAGGGCTGCATCAGGGTGCCTTCTCAGGGCCAAGCAGCTTCCCAGCAGTCCTACAGACTGGCAGAGATCACACAAACACAGTTCTGTCCAACTATCAGAAAAGGACAAGGATTTCTGTGGTACATGATAATCTGTCTACTTTTCCACGCTTCCTCCAAGCTTCCACTGCCTGAGCCACCAGGCAGAATTTCTTTTCAGGGAGAAAATTTACTACATTTTACAGAGAGCTGAGCCCCTGCACGGGAAGCTTCCATACGTTACTGGAATGTGTCGGACTCTTCCTACGTTTCTAAACCAAGAAGCCAAAGAATGACTTACGGTAGTTGGGCCTATTGAGACATCCTTCCCCTTGAGGACCTGAAGCTGAAGCGACATGGTCAAAACAGCAGCCGTACGTGGAACTGCGGCACTCGCCCGAGGGGTGCTGCTGGGACAAGGCTTGGCTTGCCTTAGAGACAGGAATTGAAAGCCCAAAGTTATCACGCATATATGAGGACAGTAGCACGTGCAAGGCACCGCGTCCCAGCTGTCAGTTGCAGAAGGCCAGCTGTTAGAGGAACCACTGTTCATTTGCCTTCTAGAGGCTTTCATGCTGGAAGGGGTGTGAAACTTGGCCGCCAGCTGTGGAGCCAGGGCTGCTCTCCTCTGCAAGGCAGACCTAACCAGCCCAGCAGCAGGTTTGTTTTTTTTCAGCTGGCCCCACCAAGCACCCCAAGCTATGAAAGGAATTACATCCCTCAATATTTTGCCCTCAATTAATCTGCACAGCTGGCAAACAAAGGCAATTAATAGTGACCGTGTTTTCCCCATTTTTTTCTCCTAGAAATTGGATGGCAAGTTTCTGACTGACAGAAATTTATATTACTCAGGATTATTCAATCAGTTCTATACAGGATGGTCCTCTTTTTCTCAGACACCTCTAAAACTGCTTAGAGAGGATGCCCCAGACTGAACAGGAGCAAAGTGGGCCGAAGAGCTTGATGCCATGCCTGGAGTATTGCTTCTCCAGTATTACTGGCAGAGATGAAGCACAACAGTGGCCCACAATGTGAGTCACTGGGGTCAAATCTGAATCTTTGTACCTGACGGCCTCCTAAAACACAAAGGGGTTTGTACTCACTGTTGGAGTGGCCACAGTGGGATGGTTCCGGTTCACTTGAACATCATGGTAATATTGTGGGCATCCCATGGTGTTTGGTCCCTGGGCAGCTGATACTCCATCAGGACAGCATCCATACCTACAGGCAGAAGGGCTGCAGCAATACCTGACCTGCCCGGCTCGACAGGCACAGGCTCTAAATTTCAGTAAGCCCCCAGGAAAGGCAATGCCTCCCTGCTCAGGCCTATCTGCTTCCAGTACCTGTTTTGGTGACAGGTGCTGAAGGGACAACCTCTCCCCAAAGGGCCTGAAGCTGGAGTGTGCCCATCGGGACAGCAGCCATGTGGGCTCCGATGACAGTCCTGAGAGCCAGACCCTGCAGTGGGGTCCTGGGAGAAGCTGAGCTGATTGGAACCTGATGAGCGTGACTGAGATTCCCAGCGAACAGGCAACAAGTTGATGCCATGCTCCTTGGTGGATGGGATGTGGTGATTCCCAGAGGTACTATGGATCATGGAGCTCCCGGGGAGCATCCTATCATCACTGGAATCTGAGGAGACAACTCCTTAAACATGCAAGTGAGCATCAAAGTTTCATCGGTTTTCCTCATCTCTGCTCTTTTACCTGCCCAAGGCTATAGGGCAGGCTTTTCTGCATCAGGCTTTCACCTGAATGTGTGTCTTCTGGCCCACCCTTCTGGGTTTGGTTGTCCTGAAGTTCTTTGTCCACTGTCCTGACCGTTTTTTCTGCTGCCCCATAAGAAAGCACCTGCCACATTACTGTGCTCCCCTCATATCATCCTTTCTTCCTCCTATAATTTGCTTTGAGCAGCATCAGTGAGCTGAGAGAACTTAACCAACACTTCAGTCATGCTGCCAGAACCCGGGATCTATATACCATAGAGAGGCATAGACAGATTCCAATACTGCTCACTATTGATGCAAAAGAATCCACACTTTGTCTCTGGCCCCATGAATTTCTAGAAGCCCATGAAAAGAATGAGAGAAATGAAGAAAAGGAGGAAACTCCCCCCTACCACACCCTATTCCAAGTCCACCATCATCAAAAAACCTAGCACAATTCTTCCAAACCTGTGGCAGGGCTGTTTGGGTTGTAACGTGTCAGCAAGGACTGGCGAGTAACATCATACCCCATGGTGTCCTGCATACTGGGGACCTCTGCAGAAACATGCACAAAACAAGTGCCATTAGTTCAGCCCTACGTTCTAATAATTGCAAATACATCCAGCAATCAACAGGAAACTAAAGTTAATTAAAACGTTTCTCTTCTCCTGGAAGAGCTGCTGAGCAGCAATTGGATTCAACTGGGTTGTCAGGACAGTGACCTGCGATGGGCAGGCAGACAAAACTCAGCATTTCAGCTCTGGCATGAAGACTAGACAGAGATAGCAAGCAAAACCTTCTCATCAGTTGTGCCTCCTTTATAGTTGGTCCACAGAGGGATGAGAGCTGGCTATAGTTTTTTTGGCTACTGAGCCTGCCCAGGTTGCCATCCTTCTTGTCTGGGAGTCCTGGGGTCAGTCTGCAGCACGCATTGGGACAGAACCATCACAGAATACTGGAGTTATTCTGTATATCAGAGTGGACACACACCACTGCTGTTCCCAAGACTGTTACATACGTCTGAAACAGCAGAGGTAGTGGGAATCTGGAGATGCCATGGTTACGTGCACAAAAAGTAAGTGCACAGGATGGAGACATGCAGGCAAGAACTGGGAACATAAACTGGTGCAGAGCTGGTAATTTCTACTCCTAAACAAAAGCTGGTGTGCAGCAATACCACTCACGCTGTGGCAGGTAGCAGGGCTGCGTGTTGCAGCTACCCAGGGTGGCTGGTTTCTGTGTCTGGATGGCTTTGCACGTCTCAGGACTGTAGAATTTGGAGTCACCGTCAGCACAGATGACTTGGCGTGTCCGGATGCCTGAATTGCAGCTCTTCGAACACTTGGGCACAGAGACAAGGCAAGTGAGCAAGCAGCAGAAACCCCACAGATCGTAAGTGTGGAACAGCTGCATGATTAGCTGCAGGCTGGGCACAGCTTCCTCCACCAAGACAAAGCAAACAATATTTCCGCTGGACTCACCTGAACAATTAAAAAACCACACTTTAAACCATTTTACCACATGTTGCACCTGGCCCTGAAGCATTATGCTCTGAGCCATGCTCAGCCTGTAACATCCACATGAGGTGCTCTTATCCACAGTGGCGTGGCAAGGAGTTGGAATGAATTGTTTCAGCCTGGCCTGAAGCATCTCAATACTACGGGGATCCACCACAAAGGATCAGTGACAGGGTCAGTTTTGAACAACAGTTTACAATGGGAGAGCAAACTGGTGGGTTTCTGGAGTTTCCATCACTGGAAGCTGTGGATGATGAGGAAGCAATGAGCAGCAGCTCAGGGGAGGGGACAGGACGAGGTGGCTCTGTAACCCACCTGGTCATGGCAAGCTCTACAAACATTAGGAGAGTATTTCTCGCTCTCACTCAGATGCTGGAAGCAGCCCTTCCGATTTCAGAAAGCCAGGGGCCAGGGAAGATCGGATTAAGGTATGCAACTTCTTTAGCTGTTATTAAAACTTGCCCCATATCTCAGGAAGAACCAGGTGTAACATGTTCTAATTCAGAACAAGCTGGTCTGGCTAGCACAGAAGGAAAGAAGCGTGTTTGGAAGTCACCTCATGCATCGGATCTACCCCTACCTCCACCCCCCCGGCACTTTTCCCAGGTTGAACACAGTCTGTCTCCCTCCACAAAGACAAGAGTAATCCAGCTGAAGCACCGTTTATCTGAACAATTACAAAAATGTACTTCAAACCGCATCGCCAACACAAGGACCAGTCCGGAAGCCTGGAGCTCTGAGCCGTACGCAGCCAGAGAGCTGATGTGCTATTCGCAGTGGTGGAGTGAAGAACTGGGAACAAGCAGCAAGGGTGGATTGTTTCAGCTTATTGGCTGCATTTTGCCACTATCGCTGGAACTATAATCCCCCCGCCCCAGAAGGATTTATTTTTGTAGCGGCTGCATACAAAGCAGGCAGCAGATTAACTGGAGCATTACCAGTGCCAGTTACAAGGCAACTGTGAGCCAAGAGACTGGTGATGCAGCAGTGCCTGCTCCCCGCCTCAGCCAGCGCGCAGACTGCAGGGATCAAAGCTTGTTTGCAAGGTGCACAGCAATATAGTGTGTTATTCCCGAACCAGGAAGGCGCAGTGCTCACCAGGCCCCAGTCTCCAACGTGCCAGCCGATTTCCTGGATGCAGTTCTCCTTAAGGCAGGGCTGGGTGGCTGATGGCTTTGGCTCCATTAGGCAAGCGAAGTCCTGAGCCTGAGCGCCCTGTTGCGTTCTGCAGGTCACGGTTCGGGTCTGGACCCCTTCCCCACAGCTGGCTGAGCACTGCAGAAAGGAGCCCAACAATTACAAAGAAGCAACTGGTTTCCGCTTGCGTTTCAAGGTTGTGCTCCCTAACATCAGGCCAGAGCACCGTTCTAAGATGGCCTAAAATGATCAATAATCATTAAAATAATCTTCTGGGATGGGAGTTCGCAGAGTAGTTGGTTATGCTGTAGAAGAGACAAAAAGGTATGGTGGATAGGGTCTGGGAGATCTGGAGTTCACGGGATGATTTTGCCCTAGTCGTACGATTTCTCTTGATGTCCACCTATCAAAGAAGACATGGAGAATGATTCTGGAAAAATATCAATACTGCAGAATACACTGAGAACAATAAATGGCAGGAAATACCTGGAAACTCATGTTATCTACTCCTGATTAAAATCAGCTCGAGGTAAAGAATTCAAGGGAAGAGAAAAAGATTAGGTTCTTTTATAGCTCATGTCTTCCGCCTGAAGACCTTGTTCTCCATTTTTATGGTGTGGAGCTGTGACACTTCTGTACTAGTAACCAGTCACAGTTTCAACGCTCTCTTAAATTCACAGTAATGTGTCCTGAAATACAGCCTGTTTCTTCATGAATTGCCAAGGTCTCTTACAGAGAGCATTAACTTGGGGACAGTCTGAATTGCTTTAGATGAGCTCCCAGCTGAGTTTCAGCACCCATCTACCAGAGTGACCTTTTATCTCGGAGAGTGCACAAACCATGGTCGCTTTTGAGAGCTCCAGAATGAATCACTTAGGAATCTGTAAGAACACAACACTTGGTGCCGTCCCCAGAAAGTGCTCTTACTCCACAAGTCTGAACTCATCTCAGTATTGACACCTTACATGTCACGAGAGAAAATAAAAGGAAAGGAAAAAAGGACTTTAGAGTCTAGATTATCATGCCTCAGAGTTGCATTTTTTGCTGCTGCACTGCTCAGAGAAAGTACCAGCACAAGATTGTAAGTCAAATGTTGCAAGCATGCATATACTACTTTTAAGAGGGGAAAATCCACTTGTGCTTTAGGGACTGAGCAGACACCACCTTCGCTTTCTAAGCTCTTAGCATGTAAGTTGCCTTCCACACGCCTGGCTGGCAGTACTGAGCAACACAGCTCGACCGGTTTTCTCTCCTGGAGATAGGACCGCACGCAGGCATCAAAAGCGCACCAGGCAGCTGTGTCCGGAGGAGTCCTGCACTGACATGCAGCCAGCTCTTCCGAGTTTCACAAGCACCTTGCTTACCAGCTGTGGTGACCGTAGTACTGCTGGCCAGGGCTAGGAACACGCAGGACGCTGCATGTATGGAACTAAACAGCTCAGGTGGGAGCCACGAGCGCCTCTGTTCCAGAGGAGGGAGTGTTACTGCACATCATCAGCTGACGGACGGCAGCTCTCGTGCCCGCTCTCCGCTTTCACCAGGCCAGGCTCAGAAACAGCCGGTGCCAGGTCTGGTGGATCCCATAAAAATACAGGGGTAGGGAAGTGACTGGCAGAGCAGGGACAGGAGAACATGAAGTGAGAGGAGCAGAGGTGCAGAGGCACGGACAGTTCTGCGGAACAGGGATGTGTTTATAGGAGGGCACAGCTGGAGGACTTCAGGGACAAGCCCTACGTCCCTGCACACAACATACCCAGCGACACACACCTTTCACAGTCCCAGAAAAGGAGCCTGGCTCTTTCTCCCTGAGCTTTGGCAGATCCTGCTTCTGTCGGGTTACCTCCCCGCCAGACTCACCTGTGACCAGGGCCCCGCGCTCCAGGTCGCACACTGTCGCACGTTGCAGGGCTGGCGGCTGCGGGGCTGCTGCGCGAAGGCCATGCACTCAGCATCATCCACCACCCCCTGGGAGCTCTGGCCGTCAAACGCCACGCAGTAGACAGAGCGGGTCTGGGTGCCTCCGCCACAGGTGGCTGAGCAGGGTCCCCACTCCCCCGTTTTCCACCTGCGGGTCACAGAATCGAGCGAACAAACGTAAGCCCAGCTAAACCACCCAGAGGCACAGGGCAGGTCGGCGCTGACTGCCTGTTGCAATCAGACAGGGAAATTGTCCCTTTGCAGACCAGTGCCAGAGGCGAGTTCCCATTTGACCAAGCGCTACCCGGCTTAATTGGCAACGCGGAGCGGGAGTCCCGCTCCAGAGACAAATCCCCACGGCAAAACACTTGTTTCTCTGGAAGCGCAGAGCTCTCCCAGAGATTTCTCTCCAGGGCTTTTGGTCTCCTGATGTCTACAAAAACGTCACGCCTGGAATGCAACATCAAAGCAAAAGAAAGAAAAAGCAAAGAAAATAATCCAGATTAGCTAAAGGAAAACCAAGCCCCACCAGCCTAACCACCGCAGCCCAGCCGTTATCAGAAACGGTAAAACCAAGCCAAGACCTCACTCTGCCTGCAAACCATGCCAGACGCTCTCAGAAGCGCCTGTGAACTCCTCACTGGCAGCCAGTAGAAAGCTGGTTTACTACTCCCATTGGCCAAATTCTCTAACAGCAGCACACACACAAAAAAGCCCCAAAACCTTTAAATAGATTTTGCCCTGTGTTTGGCTGCTGAGCCTGTCACAGCCTTGCTCACAGAGCGGGGAACATCCACACAACGATCTTGCTCTTTGGATGCTCAGATCCCTGTCCCTGTCCACTCCTGTGTCTCAGAGCTCCCCGGGTAGCTGGGAGCACAGCTTACTTGGCCGAGCTTCAGAGACATTCCCACTCCAGCACGCTGCACAGTCAGAAGGCACTGCTGGTGGATGAGGAGTATCATGGTGATCTGGTCATCAGCTTCTGTCTCCTCTTGCAGTCAGGTGAGCCCCAGCTGGGTAGTGAAGGCAGTTCATGTTTTCTCCCTTAGCCTTCTAGCTGCTTCCCTGGTCTGCCCTCACCACCCCTAAAATGAGTTTCAGCCAGCCAGGTCACATTCGCACCCTACCAGAAACTCCACAGCAGACTCAGCCATGTTCATCTCCTTAAGATACCTTTCTTTAAAGATGCAAATATCATCCCAAAACCAAATGGCCTTTGCTATAAAGTAAGATATTCCCACTGGAAAGGGAACAACTACGGCAAGCAGAAGTTACTTAGAGTGAAGTGGTTGCAGGGCTCAAAACAAATTCATTGATCATCATTTTTCAGAACCTCCAGTGGGGATACCTCTCCCCTCCAACTGTATCCTGCCTCCTGTAAAGCAAATGTACAGTTTTAGAAAGGCTGTGTCAACTGGATGGGTTCACCTATAGCTTCCTTCAGCTGTGAGCCAAGACATCTTCTCTGACACTTGTGTCATTTCCTTTGTAAGACAAGGTCAACCATAAGGCTGGGACCCTCATCAGAGGGCAAAGGATTGCAAGTCCTAGGCCACTAGCAGCTTGCTGGGGGATCTGTTTAACTTCTCATACCTCAGTGCGCACTGGAAGTATTGTATCTGTCACATCCTTGTACTCATCACAGTTTATAGGCACTTTTCTGGCTGCTGTACAGTCCATGCCCAAGAAAGAGCTTTTAAGAAACTCTGAGGCTTTTGCTATGGGACACTGGCATCCTGGCCAGTGTTTCAGTTGCCCAATCCATCATGCTCTCGTTTCCTTTCTGTTCTTCTTTTTTTTTTTATCTTGAGAAATCAAACAAAAATCTTCCAGAACATCTTTTCACCTCTTTACCCTGATGCCAGAGAATAAACAACAGTTATCAGGATAAGCAGCCAAAAGCTATGAAGAAACTCAGTCCCGTAAGAATCAAGTTACTAGGAGCACGCACGACCACCAAGGCAAAGCTGCCAGCCAGCACCCTCCACCATCATTTTCACTGGCAAGAACCAAAAGCCAAGCACCACCCATTGCTACCACCAGTGCCAAAGAGAAAAGCCCCCACAGATCACAGTGGGCAACTAGGTGGAGAGCAGAAGAGAGTAGCTGAATTCCTGTGCTTTCTGTAAGCTCCTTCTCCATGTTACCTCTTCATCTGAGAGCTCCGTGCTCCGCTGGGACTCCAGGCTTGCGGCAGATAGATGTAAGAAGTCCTTTATACATGAAATGAAAGGTTTAAAGTACTTAAAACAAGTAGCTACAGGCAACCGTGTATTCAGAAACGCTCCCAGGTTTCCAAGTGCCCTCTCATCCAAACAGCACTCCCAGAGGCTTTCACTGCACCCACCAGCTACACAGTGAAGGCTCTGCTTACAGCTCTGGTTGTCCATGCAAGAGCCAAGCAAAGCCAACTGTCAGGCTATGCCACAAGGGACAAGGTGGAAATGGCTGGGGAAAGGGGTTTGAAAATGGCAGAGAATGAAAAGATTCCCGGATTCATTCCTCTCTAAGAGCAAGGACAATGGGAATGCAGAAATTACATAAAACGACACCAGCTCTGACCACCTACTCTGGTTTTGCAGGCTCCAGTTGAAGGGAACAAAACCCAGAGAATCTGCTTCCTGTCTCCTACCTAGGCCAGGAGACTGCCTCCCACAAACAGGCTCTGTAAAGCATTGTCTATAAACGGAACATAGGATGCATTAAGTCCTTTCTTTGCGCACACAGAAATGGTCATCACAGTGCTATCATCACCATCCTTTGCCTTGAGCTTTCTCTAAGTAGTAAACACTTCCTTGGGGAGAACCATGCTGGAAGGCAGGAGAAGTGAAAGGGTCATTCTTTCTCTTGGTTCCAAAACGTTCTTCCTGACCTCAGGAAGAAGTCAGAGTCCAGAAGGAGAAAGGAAATCTTACCGTTTTGTCTGGGGACAAGTCTGATGGCCACATGTCCGGTTATTGTCTGGTTGTGGTTTACTCCTGCACATATAGTCTGGATAAATTTCATTGTCTATGGTACAAAACACCAACCGGGACTGGAAACCTAAAGGAGATGCAAGAGAGTATCCTGATCAACACAAGCCACCCAGGACTAGGTTTGCAATGCACCGGTGTTAGCAAGACGAGTTTCTAAAGTAGTGCAGAACCCACATGTGTCCCAGCCAACCTGGGCAAGTGTCAGGTGCAGCTCTTGCTCTGTCACTACACGTACAAATGATGCGGCCCCACAGTACAGGAGTCTGCTGGAAGGACAAGAGAGACGGAATAGCTCTGTGTAGCTATGGGATGTTATCCTGTTATTTTATGGACTGACACTCACAAGGGAAGCACCACATTCATATAGTGTTGTATGCTGTGCATCAAGGAATCCTGCATAGTGAGTGCGGTCTGCAGCAGCAGAGCTGGGGGCCTTCGGTGAGACTCAGGTCAGTCTTGTGAAGGCTGGATGCAGGAGAAAAACTTGCGACTTTTCATGCTTCCTACAGGACAAGAGTGCCCAGGCAAAGACAACATCAGCACCTACAACCACAATATAGCAGAAGCTATTGAAATGGCCATCGGCAAGGAAGACCAGGAGAGGCTGGTAGGAACTCTATACACTTGTCAGCTGGAGAGCTTTTTGTTTGATTGAGGGGAGTTGTTTCTTTTTTAATTTTTCTTTTTTCTTTTTTTTTTTAGCTTAAAATCCTTAGCTTTACTCATGGAAGAATCTGTTAACTAAATATGATGTAACACCCCAGGAGACATGACAGCCCCCCTGGAAAGGTAATCTTGCAGGCTGTGGTAGAGGAATGATGTAATTCAGTTATGCAGGCCAGTTCAGGTTGGAGAGAATCTCTCAAGAGGTTGAAAAGACCTGAAAAGGACATAAAGAACTGAAGCAACCCAAAAGACAGGCTATCTATGAAGATTCTTATCAGATCCCCATAACAAGTCTGAGGACTAGGACGTGGAAAATAAGACAGGACAAGGCATGGGGCAGAGTCCTGTTCTGACTCCATGCAGGACCCTCCCTTGACAAAACCTTAGCTGCCTGCTGCAGACACTTGTGCCGTCTTCCAGCAGGAGACTGCTGGGAAGAAGCTGTCGAGGGCAGCGCACAGACACACTGTCTTCAGCGTGCAGATACAAACCCCACACCAGCCAGAGAGCGGGTCCTGTCCCCTCACCTCCTCCACACTCGGAGCTGCACTCACTCCAGGAACCGTAGCTCCAGCTGTAGCCCGAGGCCTGTCCTTGCACGGGCAGGTAGTACTCATACTGCACCCCCGGGTTCGGCTCCTGGCTGATGAGCTGTGAAAGCATGGGAGAAAGGGAGGGAAGTAACAGCAGCGGCACTTTGACCCTTCACAGCATTTCCCCACCATGTCTGAGGGTCGACTGGACCCGTGCCCATCCTCTTCAAAGAGCACTTATTCTCCATGCTGTATTTTCTCCTTGCCTTCTCCGATACTCTAGAGAGCATTATTTTGCAGAGAAGGGTGCATTCATCCCTCTCAGCGTCAGAAGATCCATCTGCTGCTGTTACAGTACGTACCATTTCCTGGCCTACAGCACACTCTGACAAGGAGTGCCCTAGAGCCTGTCCCTGCCCCAACGCCATTTGGTGCTGACCTCCCCCTCCCTTAAAGTCAGAGCCCAAGGGAACAGGCAAGAAGACAACTTAGAGCCTTGCCTGGCTCCTTTCTGGGAAACAGCACCAGAGCAGAAAACAGTGTGATTTGTGCAAGGACCACCTTGGTCTAGGTTGGGGGCTTACAGCCTTGTAAGATTCCTGGTGTCCCCGTCATTTCTCCAGTCTTTTCCATGTGGTCCCCACCAACGCACTCCCACTGCACGAAGCGAGGGCTGCTATGCAAAGCAAGAGAGCAAGCGTGTTAGCGGTGGGCAGGCAATTACCTCAATGATGAGGGGTTCTGTGGTGGGACCCCGGGCATGGAGGAGCTCTGGCGCCATATCACCCTCCAAGCCACGGTCATAGTGCATAACCGTGCTAGCTACGTGCAGCACCCGGCTGAAGTCGATTGTCCACTGCCCATTCAGGTAATACTCCCCTCGCACATTCTTGACAGCTGGACAAATCCACACGCCGGAGAAGAAAAGGCAGTAAATTAACAAACGTATAACCTGACACTTGGGTCCAGACACCACAAGACAGAGCCTGCTCTAGGCTTTCAGGGTATTGGCAATCCACAGAGCTCTCAGCTCCACCATTTGAACCCCAGCTTCTTTACATCAGTACTGCAACCCTTGAAGCGTGGCAAGCATCGTCTTCCAGCAATGCGGTCCCCCCATAAGGCTCTCTTGCCAGAAGCTGCTCCGCATTCAGACAGTGGTTCTTGCCAGCTTTGCTGCAGTCCAAGCACTTTTGTTACACAGCCAAATGCCTCCAGCGTATTCCAGCCCTGTCTCTGCATTCCCCACTATCAGTCACCGAGGCATAGCCTTTGTCCCACTTGCCATTAAGGAGAGGGATTCACACCCCACTGCCTCTACACCACTATCCCATTCATCAGACATTTTATTCTGGAAACAAGACTTCAGTGCTGCATCCAGTTTCCTACAAAGGAAAACATCACCAGTCTTTGTCCAAAGCATGGACATTCTCCACTAGAATTTCCTCAGCCCTGTCCAGAAAGCTAGGTGAGGACATTTCTCCCTCCTTTTTGCCCTCTGCAGCATGACTAGAGCTTGAGGTTGTACAGAGAAATACCCAAAAGCTATCTATGGGGAAAAGAAGCCCATTGCAAACTTCTAGATGGCAGGAGTAGTTAGGGTTTACATTCATCAAGCAAACAGTAGAACTCATAGTCGAATTTTGACATATCAGCTCGACTACTTGTAAGTTCCAGGCAGGAAGTCTGAATAAAGTTAGGTTATTTTTATTCCCCCACCCAGCAGCAAGCTCACCACAGGAGAGACAATGAGGTAAACATGAAGCCCAGAGTTGAACATCACTAACACTTCAAGGATACTCAGTGTCGAGAATTTTTCCCTCTGCCATACCAAGCCCTCAAAGGCAAACACCCCAAAGCCCAGTATACCTGAAAACCAAATTCTAAAGCAATTAACTTCACATTAATTAATTTTAAATTTTTAATTTGTTTAAAAATATTAAATCACAGAATTACAGACTCATTTTGACTGGAAGAGACCTTTAAGATCGAGTCCAACTGTTCACCCTGCACTGCCAGGGTGCCTAAACCATGTCCCTCAGCACCACATCCACACGGCTTTTAAACACTTCCAGGGATGGGGACTCCACCACCTCCCTGGGCAGCCTGTTCCAATGCCTGACAACCCTTCCTGTAAAGAAATTATTCCTAATATCCAACCTAAATCTCCCCTGGCACAACTTGAGACCATTTTGTCTTATCCTAGAGCTTGCTACTTGGGAGAAGAGACTGACCCCACTTCTCTACCACCTCCTTTCAGGTAGCTGTAGAGAGTGATGAGGTCCCCCTGAGCCTCCTTTTCTCCAGGCTAAACAACCCCAGTTCCCTCAGCTGCTCCTCATAAGACTTGTTCTCCAGACCCTTCACCAGCTGCATTGCCTTTCTCTGGACACACCCCCACACCTCAATGACCTTCTTGTAGTGAGAATGATTTATTAATTAACTAAAACCAATTATTTTTCAAATCCAAACAGACTGAAACACAGGTTCTGACATCAGTCTTACCCAGGAAGTTCCTGCTGGGCATAACCTCCTCAATTCGGATGCTGGTGGCTCCCACAGGGATGATGAAGATTTGATTGTAACCTGAAGGAAAAAGAAGGGGATTATTTGATATCTGTCTGAGGATGCCACACAGTAACTTTTTTGTGCCAGAGATGCTCACAGTTTCATTGGTGTCTGAACAAATGGATGAGATTTATGACAGCGGCTCGAAGCATTTCAGCTGCAACATTATCTGCATTCTGAATAGCTTCACCCTACACTATCCACATGTAAAAAAATTGTTTTACACATGGTCAGTCCATGTGTTAAAAAGTTCCAATACACCTGAGAAAAGTAAGCACAGAGTTCAGTGAAAGTCCAGATTTAAAAAAAATTTTTGGAATTTCAGCAAGCATCATATTGGAGCGCAACACAGAAAGATTTGACCACAAGTGTAGTTGTTATCTTGGAATTCTTCAGAATTGGCCAAATGCAGAAGATGCAGCCCCATTTCTAGCCTTGTATTAATCCTGGTGGGGCTATCAAGATGATGGACAGTCTTATGAAGGAGGCATTTTCTGATGCTAAGGCAGCTAAAGAGACCCATGCCATACCGAAATTCCAAGTGAACATGCAAGCCTGCCTACAATGACCATGCGAGCAGATGTTCCCAGCAGCCCTTGTAGCAGTTTGACCTTACATTTAATTATCTCCTCCTCACCTGCCCCAACTACCTAGATCATCTATACCTTTGGGGAGGCTGGGCACATTAAAAGTGCCCTTCACACCATAGCAGGTGCTGCCATCTCCTCCGCACTGCAGGCACTTGTCCTCCTTCTTGGCAGATTCCAGCACGTTATCACAGCCAACAGCCTGTCAGAGCACAGGAGCAGTGATATGAATAAACTGTAATGGCAGAGGAAAGAAAGCAAAAACGGCCAAATGCGGGACTGATCTAATGAGAAAGCCTGAATCTAGGGAGTCTGGGAAGTCAGGACAGGGCAGGGAAGGAGCTGTCAGACAAAGGACAGAGTGGGCATCTTCTATTTCACATTCAGAGACAGATAGAAAAATGCTGTCCACACGCTCCTCAGAACCTTGGAAACGGAATGATCCTCCTTTTCTGATGCTACTATGAAAGGCTGAGTAGAACAAAGGGAAGCAACAGACAAACTTACAGAGCCAGTGGTAGACGAAGGAAGCAACAAGATGACTAACCTGACAAACTCCCTCTACACAGATGTCCCGCTTGCCAGGTTCACAGGTAGTCCCATCTACCACCGCTTCCTTGTGCCGGTAGTAGAAGTTTTCTCCCTTGGGAATACAGTTTAACTCACACTTATTAGGCGCTGGTAGGAGAGAAAAAACAAACATTACATAGTATGGCAAATAGCTTAATAATGCGTCAGGAGCCTGGTGTTAGATCACAGGAGCAGAAATAAAGGTGTGGACTGGTATTAAGTGGCAGATATTGAACAAATTTCTGGGTCACAAACTGCTGGGGGCTAAAGCCTCTCTGCATGCAACGATTTCCTCGAGCACCTTGGCTGGCCAGTGGTGGAGGGGGGACGTTCGGCCGCCTGGATATTTGGTTATTCCTTAGTAGGACTGTTCTAATGTTTCCTTGGAGTACAAGGCTTTCCAGAATGAGACAAGTGCTGGTACAGATCCATGAGGGAGCTGTTAACAGCCAACAAACAAAACTTCAAATCCATCTTAAAACCCCTTGTACCTTGTTAAACAACTGTGAGTGGTAACACATCAAAACTCAGAGTGAGGACCTCTGGTTCCTACAGCCGCCTTCTGAGCTGGTTCCTCAAGAAAGCGTGGGTCGGTCAAAAGGGATGTCGTACTTTCTGAAGAACTGATTAACTGTATGCATTAGTTTCTCCTGTACCCTGCTAATATTCTTTTGCCAATATTGAAAAACACAGCGGAGTTTCTGCTTCTCTAATACTTCAGGACCCAGCTGCAACCAGTTCCAGCTTTCCTGAGCAATGTTTCTGAAAGAATGGCTCTTACAACACACGGCTGTGTATTGCTGCACTGGGAGCTGTCTCTTGGCCATGCATCCAGCGTCTTTGTGAGAACAATGCTTTGCTGCTGCATGCATCCCTGCCCCCTCCATTCCAACTACGGAAGTGCCCTATGAGGATACTACAGTCAAAAACGTTACAGTCACGTCAAAACATGCTGTTGATAATCAAGGGTGAAATGTAACCCTACAGGTTTATCATTACCTCCATAATAGGGAAGCCATTTGTATTTCTTTCCTTGGAATTCCACCCCATCGAACTCTGCACATTGCTCTGCCCGGAAGTCCCGGGAGCCTTCTGGGCAGCTCTGTTTGGAGGAGAGAATATTCGTGTTGGGCCATTATAAAAAAGAAGGGAAATTAAGTGTACAACAAAAACCCCCAGGTTTTATTTGTTATTGATCCCATATAAAATCAGGGGCACGAAGTCAATATGCTTTTGAAGGGGTACTGTTGATGAACTGCATTCACCAGTGATGCCAGAGAAAGAGAAACTAATAATGGCATATTACTTCTGAACAAGAACTACATTTGCTGGGGAAAAGGAACAAAAGACAAGCAAAAAGAACCCAACAGAGCACATACAGAACACTGTACCTGAACGTTGCACGACCGATAGCTTCGAGTGGGTCCAACACAACTGGAAGCACCTTCTGTCCTGAAGGACAGAAAACCAACATGAAGCTCTCTGAAGAATACACACGCGAAACACGCCTATGGAAAGTGTTCAATGCCCTCGTTCCAGTCAAGTTACTCCAGCTGAGAATTATGGAGAGGAACAGTTATGGAGGAAATGGATCTGAAAAGCCAACCAACTTCTAATACCTCAGCATTCCTAAAATGGAGAGACAGGCCTCCAGGGATTCTGGCAAGTGTATACCAAAATGGGCAGCCTTCAAAAGAGACCTGTGTGGGAGGAAGCAGTGCTCCAAACCTCTGGAGTCTTCTATTAAAAAAACCCTTCTCATTTCTCTAAACATAAAGAAGCTGGTGTTTTCAGGATATTATTGACAGCCTGGTGCTTTTTTCCCTTTTCTTTGTTTCAATCCACAACAGGGTCTCTAAGGTCCGTCATTCCCAACAGGTCCCCGCCATCATCCTCACTGCATCTAACCCAGCTGTAAATGAGAAGGCACAGCATTAACGCTGCTTAAGCTAACGCTTCCCTGTTGCTCCTGCGGCAATTCATCTTCTAGGAATCATAAGCCTGAGAAAATCTTGGCACAGTCACTGGCTCTTGGGAGAGAAACCTGCCGCTCTGGACCGTTCTCCCTCTCCCCGAGGCTTGCCACGCTAGACCTGATTGAACACCTACTGCCATACCAATCACCTGATTGCACAGCCTCAAATCTCAGAGAAACCTCCGTGCTCTAGCGAGCAAGCCAAAGCAAGGGTGTGCTGGAGAGAGCACATTCGAAACAGCAGGGACAAGACCGAAGCTGAGAAACATCTCAAAGGGGACTCAGGTACCTTATTCCCCTGGAATCAAACACTAGGTCGTTTTTGTTCTGGATGGATATTAGAACGTAAGTGCAGGAGCTCAGTGACAGAAAAACAACGAGGTCATCCCTCACCTTCGGGAATAGCAGTGCCGCTGCCGAACGCTGACTCCACCACCACAGCTCCGACTGCACTTGCCCCATTCAGCCCAGCTCCCCCAGACATCAGCCTGCCGTTTCAGCCGGTGTCCCTGTAAATGAAACCCCCACAAACACATCAAATGGACACGGCACCACAGGAGAAAAACGGTGACAGTGAAGCGCAGATCCACGTGTTCTCTTGCAAAGGGACTGCCTTGCTGGGCTGTGCTCCTAGCACGAAAAGCGGCAGCAACGTCGAGGCTCTAATACCTGGGAGAATTAGCTTCCTGAAGCCGGAGAGCACACCCGGTTTTATAATCTCCCTTAATCTGTTGCTGTTTGTCTATTCATAGAATCTCAGCACTGTTGAAAAACCATCTGGAAGAGGATACCACCTCCCTCTAAGCAAGGCAGCGAAGGCAAATCATCACTGCAGGGACGAGGAGCACTGTCACTTCACACCAGATCGATGGAGCCACTTAATCTCAAACCCTTGGCTGCAGGCCAGGTACTTAAGAGAAATAAAGGAAGCAGCGAGGAAACCTCCGGGACACACTTCTTACTGTAACAAATGCCATACGTGGACCTTTCTTCCCCCGTACCTAGC
This sequence comes from Bucorvus abyssinicus, assembly GCA_009769605.1. Classification (NCBI taxonomy): domain Eukaryota; kingdom Metazoa; phylum Chordata; class Aves; order Bucerotiformes; family Bucorvidae; genus Bucorvus; species Bucorvus abyssinicus. The sequence continues at coordinate 16,465,145 of CM020042.1, read as the reverse complement.
AGTGTTCAATGATGAGGTCACGGTCTGAGCCATCATTAGCTGCAGCCTTAAATAATTTTGCTTTTAGAAAGTCTGAATGGGTGCTGACATTAAGAGAAATAAGCAAGATAATACAGACACAGAGTTGCAAGTGCAATGGAACCAACCAAAATACATTGTCCTGAAGTACATGAAGCCCTTGAAATATCTTCAGGAAGAAAAAGGCCTGCTATAGCTGATGGGATCCACATACAGCAGGACATGGGGGGTTAGCGGGAAGAAAAGCCATATCTGGAGACAAAAGAAGAATTGCAGGAGGTAACAAGATTGATTCTGCCTGGGAAAAGAAGGTAAACGCAGAGTTACACGGGGAGAGTCGCTGTAAAAACAGGGTTTGCTGTGCAGCTGCACCTCTAGGACAGTTTTTGTGTATATTATACAAGTGAGAAGGTAACACACACCATTTGGGCACTTAGTCATTGGGGCAGGCAGAGAAACAAAAGGAAAAAAATTATTGAGACATGAACTACTTCCACACACAGAGTATCCCATCAAATCTACGTAACCCCTGGGTCTGGGTCCCGAGCCATCCTCCAGCTCCACAGAGCCCTCCTGGAATTGAACACAGCACCCCACACTCCCAACCTCTAGGTCTCCCTGTTCCCATTCCTTCCTGTGTCCCCCCGGACCCCCGTGTAAGCTACTCCCCGATGACCACCCAGCTCGTAAACGCTGCTGTAAGGGTTTTCTGCTGGAGTGGAGGAACGTCCTAGAAGTGGAGAATTTCACCATAGCAGGGATATGAACCCGACTCAGGAGCAGTTTCCACCCGCTCGGGTCACTTTCTAAGGCCGACAGAGAAGGCACAAGCTCCTCGCTTTAAGTGCACGATTTTCACTTCCGTTAACTGACAACTACTTTTACGTACGTCATCCAGGGCTCTGCTAGAAATAGGAGCTAACCCAATAAATTACCCAGTGAGTCCAGCTCAGGCGAGATGCATGGGTTAATTCTCCCTTGTCATTTAAACAGTTTTTGTAATTTTCTACACATACTCCCTGCCTGACCATATGTCCCCGAGTTACGGTCTTGTTCCTCTCTTTCGCCCTCTTTTAAGGAGCAATGCCTTGCTGCTGACAGAGCAACAGCCAGAGATATTAGCTGATCGTATTTATGCACTTACTGCCAAATTACCCACAACTGCCTAACTGCAGAGTCGCCCCAACTTCTTCTTGTCTATTACCTACACTGTTCTAACGTGAAACACTTTCTTTCTCGCCCATGCTATTCGGTTTCCTTCACACAAGTTTTGTGCAATTCTTTCTACTACCCCTGCAAGCAAAATCCTTCAGGACCATTTTCTCATTCAGACTAGCTCTGTTTGCCTTCACCCAGCTCAGTCAATGGCACTACCCAGGTTACAGCCACTTCTACATACCTTCTGTCTGCCAAGTCAACATCTCCCTGACCCCTCATCAAACCCTTCTCCCATTCTTCCATCCGGATAGTGAGCTCAGTGTTTGCCTTCTGCATTCTCATTTGCCTTTCTGGGAGTAATCCTATCAATAGAGATTTAGCTTTCAGTAAGGCATCCTATTTTCCCAAGTTTTTCTTTCCTCTCCCTGTAATCCCTCCTCCCTTACTCTCAAAAGAATGAAACATGCTACCACTCTTTCCTCTGCAGTCTTATTCCTCAGCTGGCTCATTTAGGAGCAGTATTAGCTCACCCTGGAAACAAAGGACCTTTCAGTCAGTGTAAGGGAAAAGAAAACATGTAGCTTAAAATCCAAAGGAAGAGCATTTGAAAGTCAGATTACTGGAAGGCAATTAGGACAGAAAGTCCTTCCCTGACACACACACACACACACACACCAACCTGATAAATATTCCAGTATCCCTCCCACGGAAGTAGCATTCTTTATTCCATCTACAGAGAGTAAAATCTGCAGGGACACTTAGTTGTAAGGCTTATGCACCTGCAGAGTACAGGGAGAATCATTTTCTCAGTATAACTCCATTTACGTACACCCCAAAAGAAGCACCAGCCTTAAGAACTCTCCCAAAACTGTACAGTGTTAGAGAAACATTTTAATTCAGAAATCTGTGCACAGTCCTCATTACTTCAATAACTGCATGCATGTCTGTGCAGGCTAATAGTTATAACAAATAAGAAATCTATTATTACACAATCTGAAAACAAGATGGGTTTAGGTGCTGTCAGCTCCTTTCTGTTCAAAAAGCCTCTTTCTGCTCTCTTCAGACTCTGGAATGCTTTTATCTGTTGTCAGCCAGGACAACTAAATCCGAGGCCCTCCTGGACCCCAGAACTAAAAATCTACAAACTTCATCACTGTTATCAATCCATCCCTCCCTCACTTCAGTCTGACATGCATACAGGAAAGCAGTTCCTTTATCTGCATTAAGTACCTATTCTAATGTTTCCGGAAATGCAAGAAAAAGCATACGACCATCTTACTTGAGTTCTGAAAGCCCCAGAAAGGACAGCCTGTTAATGCCCAGCTGCTCTGCCTAGTTTTACTGCCTGTCAGGACAATGCATACCTTTGGGGGATGCTGATGACGCACAAGACCTGGGCACCACATTCCCCCAGTGCTGCTTGGTAAACAGGCTGCTGTGGTACAAAAGTTTAGAAGGCCAGTGATTTCATGTTCATGAACCCCGCTTTGCTCTCATCAGTTCCTAGACAGATGCAGTGCGGATGTAGATGCGACATCTGCTGTTATCAAGCCAACTGTATCTGATACAACCAGCAAGTAAAACAGCTATGCTTCTGCATCGCTGGAGTTCCAGACCTCATCTTTAGAGACAACTCCAGTACCTATCAGACACAAACAAAAGAATTCCAGAAAAGGGTCCTAAATAGCATAATTTATATCATATAATAGTTATAGGAAAACACGCACTGGAAGAGGATTTATGAATGGGACTTGACGCAGAAAGACAGAAGATGTTGGCAGTGTGTAGGAACACTTTAAAAAGGGCCCTTGAAGGACTTCTCAGTTCAGTCTGATGAGATGGATAGGAAACTATGCATGGGAGGAGGATTATGCTTCCCAGATGGATGCATTGCAGGCACGCAGTGATCCACAAAGTTCCTATCACCAAATGTGGATGGATTCAACCGCAGATTCAACATGAATAATTTCCTAGTGCCTTGTTGCAACTCAAATGCCACTCAAATACCAGCAAGATATCAAAGCGAGCAATGAAGGTCTGCAGTCACGGGTCCAGATACCTAAATCCCAGTGAAGTTCTTCCCCCTAGCGTTTCCCTTACTCCTTGGGCACCTTTGAGGGCCTAGAGATTGTCATCTGAGTTGCTCTGTGACTCCTTGTGCTGCCTTTCCAGACGGACAAGGAGCAACACCAACGGTCACCATTCGTAGCACACAGTTACTGACATCCACGCTATGCACGAGAGGTTTTGGACAAGGCTAGTGCTTGCTTTTAGCCCAGCAGGTGACACAGCTTTGGTCCTCTGAGCCGCAGCTGACCTTTTTGGACACTGAACCGTTGTTGTTGTGACTTCTTGAGATGCGTCACGCAGGTACGAGGCTCCGTTCAGATCTGATACAAGTCTCAGTGCCAACAGTGAGAACACAGGGGGAAACCCTTGACGTTGAAAGTTGAATCCCAAGCCCTGTACAATTGCTACCCACCGAACACAGATACTGCTGTGAGTGACAAAATGAGTGATATCATGTTACTGGTATTTTATGCAGTGTTTCCATGGCTGAAAACTACCGTCAAAATCAGACTCTCTTTAACCTCTCTTAGCATTTCTGAATTAACACTACACCCTTTTATTTGATAAATAGCTATTTCCTGGGTTTAGAGTTTCTGAAATAAGGTTAATGTCTATTTTGACACACCCCTGAACTGTAAACTCTTTGACGAAACATGTATGAAAGAATGGTGAAAATGAAATGCTTTACAAAAGGAAGTTATCACCACAGTCATTTATTTCACAATGGTTTAATTGCCAAAGTCTTGGCAAATAAGAAGCCTCCAGTGGAAAATTTACTCTGTTCGAGCAATAATTACAACGAAATGGCTGTATTTGAGTAACAATTGCTTCCCTTATTAAGGGAAGGGGAGAAAAAAAGAAAACTGTCAAGATGCCCCAAGGGCTGGCTGCTCCCTGTGGGCTGGGGGCCAGTAGCAAGGGGCTATCTCACGGTGGCAAGGCAAGCCAGGGAGCAGCACAGACCAGGGCACAGCCCCAGCACTGGGAATTTGGCACCTGCAGCCAAAGCCAGGCTGGGACATGGGACTGCAGGTGGGCCTGGCTCATCAGAGCCTTGCTGCGGCTTTGCTGGGGCAGCTGACAGCCCGGGGCGGGGGGGCTGCAGGGGGGTCCTGGGCTTGTGCAAGGTGGCGGGAGCCCAGATAGGGCCAGTAACTCCTAATTATGCCCTCAGGACCCTGACAAAAACAACCCACATGGAGCGTATCCTTAGAGCATGTGCTTTTCAGGAAATGAACCATTTCCTTCTCCTTCCTATATCCAGAAGCCCTACCCAGTACTACAATGCTGACCACCTATAATGTTTTCATACCGTTAAGCCCCGCAAAACGTTTGTCATTCAACACTCACACTTAATTAAAAGGGAGCTGAAAACATCCAGTACATCTCACACGATTATAATGTAGATACATGCTACTATTCCAATAGATGCATTTTCAAGATAAATCCATCTGCAACTGGCTACGCTACTAGCCAAAAACGCATCAAAAAGTAAGCGAATTAATCAGAACCACATCGGCAAAGCAGTTTTTATAATTCTATCTTAACCATTGATCTTGGCTCAGACACAGCAGGCTTGCAAAGAGCTTTGAAGGTGAAGAATGCCAAGTACCATTTTTATGAATAATGAATAACTAATCAAAGAATTGCACTTGAGCAAAACTAGAAAAACAAGAATGAAAGTGAACAAGGTGGTGACAGCAGGAAGCAAAATACAAAATGATAGAGCAGAAGAGAGTATCTTATTAAGACAAACTGCTTCATGAAGAGGAGAAAAAAAACCAAGGCGCTGTTTTAATGGCTTGTGGTTGAAACTCACTGTGTATCTCTCCTTTCATCACCTCTACCACCCTAGCCATGGCTTGTTAGCATATCACCCCTAACAGATCCACTAAAATCCATCAGTTCCCTACATCATCACCTCCTCCAAACACTTCAGGTTCTCCCTACATCATTTAACCCACTCCCTCACTGCTCCCAAGTCTTTTCCACATTCCCTGTGTTCACCTCCCCAGCACTCCTCACTCTTCTACCTCTTTATGGGCTGTTCCACCACATCCCCGTCTCCTTCCGACATCCCCTGCTTTCCTGTCAGCTGGGCGGGATGCGGTACCTGCCTCACTCCCTGCAGACCCGGTCCCGTGTTGCCCCCTGGGACTGTGCTGGCTTGCTGGCTAGTGGGCAGAGCAGATAACAGTTACTTTTCAGAAATGGAAAGCCTTCCAGAAACTCTGGGTGGCTTGTAGCTGACTAGGGTATAAAAAGAGCCCTCTAAAAAGATCCAGTCATTGCAGAGAAGTCAAATTAATTCTTGGAATCCTTGTGAAAGAAACTGGGGACATTCAGAAAGCTCCACAAAGAGGAATATTGTGAGAAAACTTTGTGACCCCAAACTTATTTGGAAAAGTGAACAAAAGACACAGTATGAAGTCACCAGAAGTTGTTTATCCAAGAGGCCTAACAGGAACTCAAGGTTGACACGGATAATCTGTTACACACTAGCAGACAACTCTCAGCTAAAACCACTTTGGCATCTGGTTATTGGAAAGTGGAAAATCTGACACCAGTTTACAAAAGAATCCCAAGAGAACCCAAGGAATTGTACGTGCCCGCATAGTGTAAACCTGACATCTACTGATAAAGGAATAGAAATTATAACAAAGAACAGAATTAGCAGGCACCTGCATAAACACAGTGCATTGGGGAAAAACTCAGGAAGGCTTTTTTAAAGACAAATCCTTCGGAGACTATTGCAGTTCTTTCATTCACAAACCTGATTCACAAACCTGTCCACAAGGGTAACCTGTCAGATACACTCAGATTTCCAAAAAGCACTCAACAAAATCCTTCACCTAAAGCTTTGAAGGCAGCTAAGCAGCCAGAGGGGAAGTCCTTGCAGGGATGATGAGCAGCTGGCCCAAAAATCAAGAACAAAGGTAGGAGTGAAATCTCCATCCACTGCAAGCACTGACATTAGCAGTAGAATTCTGTAAGGAACCGGAACTGCTCAACAGATTTATAAGCTATGACAAAGCCACAGAAGTAACAGAGGCAGCTGATAAGGGTAATTCAAGGATGATAGAGAACCAGAGACAGAAAACAAAGAACTATGGAAGGGCTTTATAGTATAAATGACTTGTCACTAAAATTATTTCATGTTGGTAGCTTAAGAGATGCACTGAAGAAAACACAAATCCTATACTAACCAACAAAATTATTACATATGAGCTAATCTTTACCACTCAGGAGCAGGATCTTGGTGTTATGATAGAAACTCTGTGATGCTGGAAGTCTACAAGGTTCCAAGGAGATGTTGACCAAATTCAGGAAAGAGAAACAGAGTCGTCTCCAGCTGAAAGGGTTCATAAACTACAAATGACTGGAAACTGGAAGCATATTGGGGGCAATGGTACTTACTTACCAATCTTCTTATAGTTTTTTTCTAGATGTGTTTGGACATAGCTGGAGATAGGATATAGGGCAAAATGAACTCATCCTACCTAGTACCATTATTTTTGTGCACTTTTTCTACCTTTCCTTCAGTAGGAACATTAATAAAGTATCCTTCTATCTCCTCACAAAAGTTTTCACTGCTTCTGAATGACTTTAACTTTGAGGTCCTTCTGCACCTTCTGCCTTTTCTGTCAGATCTGGTTAAGGGGTTTAGAAGTTTAGACAATAGCTTAACAGTGTATAAGAATTTCATTTCTTTAGAAGAAATTAAACCACGCATTTTATCCTGGTAATGCAGACCCATGGGGGCAATACTGTTCAGATGTGAGGTATTTGAACATGATTTTCAGCCAAGCCTCAGACCAGCCTTCAATTTAAGCACACCTGCAGTAGAATCTAGGAGCAAATACAAGTATTGGACATGATCTAACAATCATCTAATGCCTACAGATCATAAAAGATTAAATAAAACCCCTCCCTTGATGAGCAGCTTTTCCTTGAAATAGTCCCATGATATGAGCAGATCAGACATTTCCAATCTGGAAATAAGGAATTCCAGATGCAAAAATTAGCCAACATGAAATAATAGTGGTAAAAAAGAAATCAAGGCAGAGAGAAACCTGATGAATGTCATGTTTACTAAGTATAAATCAACGCCAAAGCATTCCATACACACACACAATCATTCCAAACACACACACGCAACAACGACAGAAGAGCTCCTGACATGGAAAATCTTCAGAATTTATTTTCTCTAAATCACCAGAAGCACTGTGCTATCAGCAGTAGCACTAATGGACAGGGCTGAGGCAGTTTTACATCATTTCATCCTTCTCTGAAAACACGGGAGGAATCATGACAAAACCCACTGGAACCTGGCGTTTTCCATTATTGCCACTATTCATGACCTGCCTAGAAACAATGACAGGATAGCCTGAAATTGCACTAGACTCTTCCTTCCCCGTTCTGCTTTAACAGCTAGGGTATAAGATTGGTTTTTTTTTGTATAATCCCTAAACACAACTCCTCCTGACCATCCAGTATAGCGCATTCCTAGTACATTTTTAGTACTAACACGGTGCAAACAATGAAGGAGGTACAAGTAATGGGTGATGACCTTTTCCAGATCCTTCAAAGTCTGGTGAAAAGGGGCAGACGTAGCAGGTGCTGTATGGTAAGACCCGTTCCATATTCTAGCAGGAAAGCAGGGGAAAATCTAGTGGGTCCTACCAAGGATGGAGCGCTGGGAAGGAAATTCTCTGCAGCCGGTGACTTCGACAAGCAGAAGTCCCTCTCTTGTTTCTTAATGCAGCCTGCCATGTCTGGCAGACTCTGAGTGGTGAGATGATGTAGGCAATAGCCTCAGCTGCTCTTAAAGCCTCTGCCCTGTCAACATTTCTGCCCTTATTCTGCTTGTTGCTTTCCCTAGCCTAACAATCAATAAAGCAAAACCAAGTTCAGCTACTCCACTGCAAAAGCAGAGGAGATGACAAAACAGCAGGCACCAACCTACACCCTTTGATCACAGACAAATGAACCCCTGTAGACTCACATTCTCCATCCTTGTGTCGGTTCTCACATTTCTAGCTATACTCCCATAGCACTATCAGTCTGCATGTCAGCAAGTTCATGCATTCCTGCTTCTGGGACAAACGGTGACCAAGAAGCAATCATTTTCATTGGTGGACAGGATGGATCTAAGAGGAAAGCAGTTCATTCTGGAATAAAAGCCACACATGCTAGTCTGTGCCTTTTCTGCTGTTTTCAGTTCTCCCACCACCTCCTCTCTTCTTCCTGGGGGTAACCATTCACTGTATAGCTGGAGGCGATCCACCTTTCTAACTATGTGCTGCTATACTGGCAGCTCGTTTGATACCAAGATGGAAACGATTGCTGCTGTCTCAGCAGCAAAGCTGCTCTGCATCTAACATTTAGCACAGTTAAAGTGGCAGAGTCTCGATTTCTTAGAGATGTGCTACTATACATTAAGGAAAGCATTTCTCCTTCCGCGTGGGGAAATGCACCATGTCACCTGACAAGCTGTTATACCTCTGCCACCGGAAATTACAGAAGAACAGCACAGGGAAGGGACCTTTCCAATGCTATGTGACATGAATTAAACGTAGTTTTCAATAAGTCTACCATCTGAGGTGAAGCCCTGAAGGAGTGGAGAATGGTGGAGAACAGCAAGCAATTCTCCAACTTACTTTCCCACCATGCAGTAGTCCCTGCCTGGGTTTTCAGCCTCACCCTCTCCTTCCATTCCTTTGTCCCACCACTTAAGTACAAAATTTGCATTTATAGCAGCAGTGCTACCATCCCTCCTCTGCAGCAGTGAAACAGGCATGCAGGCACTGCTTTTCCAGAGCTCTCCCACCTGCGGAGGTTCAGGCAGCTCCACTACTCTCTTGGTGCATAGCCTGACCTAGCACAGACTTGAGTTGCCATCACCACAACCAGCCCTGCCAGCTTCCGCTCTCACAAGCTGACTGTCCTCTACAGTTCCGCCTGCTTGCATTAGCATCTGGTAAGGAATGGCCCGTACGAAACTAACACCAATTCTCTCTTCCCCCCCAGAAGAACGAAAAGGAGACACAGCAGAGTGCTTCAGTGCTGCTGGATCTTCCTGCCTCCTCGTGCCTTGGTCAGATCCAGCACGTCAGGGAAACAGAACTTAAGTGGTGGCCAAGCAAGGTTTTATCTCTTCATTCAGCAGGGCTTTAAGAGGAGTTACTGACAGAGTCCAACGCCACACAGAAACGCCAGCCTTCACAGCTGCAGGGTGTTTCAGTCATTTCCCTTCCAAAAAACCTCCAGGTTGGAGATAGCTGCAGGTGAACAGGTGAACTAAACATACTATATTCCATTTCTGGTTCTTTTAACATACAGCACCAACTTCTATTACATATGAGACAGCAAGAACTCGTTTAGGCTTATTTCCATCGATACGATAGGAAATCTATGACACCTAAGAAACTCTGCTTGATTTCTGGCCTCTCATCCCGGATCTTCAAAGAAGGCCCAGAAAGCATTTTCAAATGGTGAATCTGGGAATAGAAATTCACAATCATGCTAGAGATTAAAAGTTATGGACTCATTAATTTTAATGGCATATTTATAATTCCTCACTACTCCCACAAAACACTTCCTCCAGGTGATAATTACCTCGGTTTTGTCCCCGCTCTGTTCCTTTACACCGAACAAACATATCCCATCTTCCTTTCCTAACACTTCCACACTACCTCAGATGCCCAAATCATTAATATGATTGAAGTTAAACTCAGAGAAACTGTTCTCAAGCTGCATTTTCTTCAGAAGGATACTTCTCTCTCAGGAAGGAAGAGGAATCCCAGTTCCTAATAGCTGTGTTCTTTTTCTGACAGTATCATACGGATTACCTCCCCTAGTAAAGCTAAACCGTATGGCTTAGACCCCTAAGACCAGAGGAAAGAGAAAAACCAGCTAACCAAAGCTTCATTCTTTTTACTTCAACTCTGTAGCTTTGAAGCAGGAGACAGCAATGACTGCTTTGCTAACATCCCTAGAGCCAAAGGCACTACCAGAATTTTGTTATTTAATTGCCGCGTTAGACTTTTTATAACGTGTACCGCAGCAGGCCTGATGACTTGAACCCACCGGCTCTTTCGGGAACACTTTCTACGAAATACTTGAGTTACAGACGTTGACAGGCCTCAACAATAGTATCTTTCATTTCTCATAACAGCGTTCAGAAGAGCTTTTACTTACTGAAAATGCAGAAGGCGGCATCATTGCTAGCGTGAGCAGAAGGAACCAGCTCCTCATCTCTGCCTGTGGGAACAGAAAGATTATTGATCAGAATTGCTTGCTGCTTTGCTGCTTGTGTGGCAGAAAAGCGAAGATAGCATACAGTAGAAATGGAGGTGGAACTAAAATCAAGGTGAGAGAAGAAAAACAGTTTTATCACTACACTCCCTGGAGAGATGGAGGCAACTGCAAAGCCAGAATGCAATTAGTGAGTGCAAATATTTCCCTGAACTTTCCTCTGCTATTACGAGAACACCATCCCCAGGCACAGGGAATACGCATGCTGCTGCATGTCTGCCCTCCCACCCCTTTACATATACGCATGATAAAATACTTGAAAATTGCAATGACTTCAACCAACCCAAAGTAAGAAATTCCACAGTTAACATTTCTGTATCCTATAGTCATCCTGTGTGACTTGGTGAAGCCTCACGTCCTGTGTGATCTTTGCTGTTTAAAACGCTACAGTTCATCACGGCCAGCTATAGCTAGATCCAAGCAGCAGCAGTCATATCCCCGCTGCAGAGCTGGAAAGATCAGGCCACACAGGCTGGTATGGAAGCATACAACAGCATGAGATGATTCCTAAAAACTAGGAACTCATGACTATTTTCTCGTGACCTCAGGACCGGTTGACTGAGCCCAGAAAGAAGAGATGGACTAGACTATATAGAATATAGTTTTATCTAGTATAAACTTCTTTCTGACTTGGGAAAGGAAAGGGAAAGGAAAGATGGAGAAATCTTCCTTTCACCATGCAGAGAAACATCAAGGAAGAAATGTTTATCTCATCAGTTACTGTAACAACATCTGGTTTAATATTAACACTTCATATATAGCTCCTTTAGCCTCGCCTATTAAATCCAGATAAAATATAGACTTTATATCACCATTAACAATTATAATATTGCTATAAAATCATTGTTGCATGAGAATATCAAACCAGAAACAAAAATACCCAAACTGAAACCTGCTTGACCTGGCATTTCCGTATTTCAGGCTACTTTATGATGGGCAACCATTTTTCTTACAGTGCTAGGCTTCATTGAATCACAGCTCATTACAACTCTACATCCATATATACCCTGGATTTTGACACTCCCAACATTCACAGTGCTGGGGTTAAAAAACTTGTTCTTTAATGTTTTTTCTTCTGGTTATAAAAACTACTAAGTGCTGACAATCCAGTTGCACCTAATTCTGGGTTCAAAATGGTGAGGAACAGAGGCAAGACTATGTACACTCTGTCACCCACACATGCTGCTACTTTTCCCATTCAAGTCAAGGAAGAAACAACTGCAGGTGCCCTTCACAAGAGGCTCTACGCTGTAGGGGCCGACAGTCAAAGCATAGGTTAGATCTGCGTTACGACCCTATCCAACTGCTGAACACTTTCAGAGGAGAAGGACGGCCAAGGGACACCCTTTTGCTACGGTACTGGTACGGTCCCTGGTCACTCAAAGCCCACTTGAGGCCTGAGGCCATTTCTCTGATCCTCCCCAACCCTTCGTAGGCCATGAACCAACCTAACATAACTCAGGCGCGGATTGTGATGGGCACAAAACCACAACACTAAGGCGCCTCTTTGCTGTGCTGGCCCCGCTTTCCAGCCCTGCTCTGCTCTCCCTGTCACTTGGGAGATACTCACCACCTCCTAGCCTGGTACCTCCGTACTCGGGTCACGATGACCTGGTACCTCCGTACTGGGGTCACAATGACCTGGTACCTCCGTACTGGGGTCACGATGACCTGGTACCTCCGTACTGGGGTCACGATGACCTGGTACCTCCGTACTGGGGTCACGATGACCTGGTACCTCCGTACTTGAGTTCAGGCCAACAGGGGGGTGACACCAACCATCAGACATCAACAACTTCTGGGCTTCCACGGCTGGCAGAAGTTACCAGAATAGTTTGACGTCCGAGGTGGGCCAGAGTGGGGAAATGCCTGACAAAAGTCAATCATCTCAGCCCCTGTAAATAGTGATCCTGAAGCGAGACCCTCTGAGCTCTCCCGGCTCGCAGCGGGCTGGGTCCAGCATCTCCCCTGAGCCGGGAAGCCTCTCGGCTACGGACTGCGCGAAAGGCCAGGATGAAGCCAGGCTTCTGGAGACGCAGTAACGGTCCGTGGAGACGCCGGAGCATTGCGAGAGTTTGCTGTGAGCTCGGGAAGGGAATTCTGACTATCGGCTGGTCTCTCGTTCGTCCACCCCTCTAACACGAGTGGGGATGGGTAGATATTTCACTGGATCCAAATAACTCTGTTTGTCTCTGCATGTGTGTGTGTTTTGTGGCTTTGCCTATGCATGTGCACATATATATACGCATATCTAAAGGACAACCTGCAGTAAGTTAGCGTGAACCTTGTCAACACTGAATCTGTAGCTAAGTGGCTATTTTGATTGTAACATTCTACTGAGACACCTTGTTAATTTTAAATCAGTTAGTGATTAAGCGCTGCTAAAAGCCAACCCTTTGCTCTAACCCACACCATCAATAAATCTTAGACTGCCGCCTAATCACAACTGCATTGATATTTTCTCCTGCAACAGCCATGAGTTCCATGCATGTGAATAGCACAGCTTTCCAGAAGCCGTTTATAACACACATCACTAGCGAAGGGCACTGTGAGAACAGCACCGTCCTTGAACGGCGTTGGTGTCAAACCGAGGAAAATCGCTGAGGTTGATCAGTGCCTCCTCCTACTGCCGAGGGAAAAAATACCTCTTCCCCAGCAGTCCTCTCTCACATCTTCTGTTCCAGGCCTCTCTCAGGTTCTTGGAGATGGCTGTGTAAATCACAGCCCTCGCTCCAGCAGCCTCCCTCTGCTGCTGATGGGATGCCCACTCAGCTCCTCCTGGCATCTGAGCCAAGCGGCAGACAGGGAGCTGGGCCCCGACCACGCGAGGCTCCTGGAGAAGAGGCGGAGGAAGCAGCTCACCAAGGGCTAGCAGTGCTCCCACTCTCCAAGTAGTTAGTATCTTGGAGGTTTTTAGCCAGATAGGATAAAAAGATTCTCTGAGAAGACAGCTAGAGGTAGCACCTGACGTCTGGGACAATCCCCTGCATCAAAGCAGAAAGAGGTTTCAGCTCTGGTGCTTGCTTGTATTTTTGTGCCATTGCACTTGCATGGGAATTGCTGTCATATGTCCCAAACTCAGTATTGAAAAGTTTAGACCATCAGCCCTATTAAAGTCGTCAGCAGATTCCAGGAAGGGTAGTCAGACGGAAGAACAGTGTCTGATTCTCTGAGCTTCAGCAAACTTGTTATCCTAGGAGCCTCCTCAGATGTGGTACTCAGCATTGATCCCTTTGCCTTACTTTCAGCCACAAACACCACAGATGGGACTGGGGGATCTGAAACCTTCGGGAAAAGGTCAAGTTCTGTTTCCAGATAGGATGGCTCTTTCACTCCTTGTAGGACCTGGGGCAGAGCAGCATATGTTTATCCTGCTTGCCTGCCATCCTTCTCACTGAGGGGTGGGTATGCAGGGGGGGGAATGAAAAGCACAGTGTTCTGCAGTGCTTCCACTTGTAACAGCAGCAACTGCTGCTCCCTGTGCCTGCTTGCCCTCCTTCGATTCTCTTCAGTCCTCCCCAGCTCCCTTTTACCACTGCGTGCTAGAACAGCGTCTCCACTCCCCTCCACCCAGAAACAGCAGCAGGGCCTGAGGGGAAATGGTGACTTTATGCTCAAGATACGGAACAGCTCACACGGAGGAATTCCTGCCACCGTGCTAAAATACGAAGTTATCTCACTGAGAGCGCTTACGTGAACCAGTTCGCAATAAGTAAGGAACAGAACCTTCAACCAGAACTAGAGGTATGCCGAGCTGAAACCTCTGTTCCGTACACCAGAAGAGATTCCAATTGCCTAGCCAACCACATCTGGCATTCACTGCTCAGGTTAGATGAATGGAAGTGTTGAAGTGGTGACTGATTCCAGCCATCTGTAAGCTTGGTCAGAATGAGGCAGTCCAGACCTGAACTGTGAAGGTGTTGTCTCTAAGAGATGCAGACCCGAGCTCCTTTGAACACTAGAGAAGTTCAAACTTGAATACGACTTTAGCAGCTCAGGACCCTTACTTCTAGTCCAAAACAGTAGGGATCAAATCACTTTTTGTGGAAATTGCAGAAGCTTCTGAAAGGATGTTCTAGTGCCCTTCCTGAACTGCCTCCACAGCACCTACTTCTCCCTGGCACTGTGGACAGGAGGGTCAGAGGGCTGCAAAGGAGATGGCTGGAATTTCATAACTCTGGACAGAACATAGCTCCAGTGGAAACTGGAAACTGGGATAAGCACCCTTATTTCAGGGCTTAACACAGAACCCACACAGGAAAGAAGGTTTTGCTCTAACAAATCGAAGGTCTAGGAAAGACAGATGGGCAGTCTTGGAGATTTCTCTATAGTGGAGCCAGCAGTGAACTGCTGTAAGAATATTTTATGTAGTTACAAACTCTTATCCAGGGCCAGGCAGGCTGAGCAAGATCAGTTAAATTTTCATTAAGACCAGGAGCATGTTTCAGAACGGAGGATGGTTCTGTTTTAATGACTCCTATATTTATGCGTGCAAATCTTGCCTTCCAACGCACAAACAAAGTTCAAGATTGCTTACTTAAACTTGGCCCCCTTTCCAAATAACCTCTCAATATCCATGTTCCTAGGGAAACAAGACATACATTGCCTGTATATATATTTAAAGTTAACTTTGAATCAGCTGTCTCGTTTGAGGGTTTCAAAAGCGTAAAGTTAACTTTTGTTTGAGGGGCCGGGATGAAGAGACATATTGGACTTTGAACCCATTTAGATGACGACCTTTTTATTTTCAACAGGAGGGAACCCGGACTTGAAAGAGATGTTACCAATAATTCAGCCTTGCTTAAACAAGAGCTTAGGTTGTTTAGACACTACAGGATCAGACAACAAAGTCAGAATAAAACAGGTTTCATGAGTTCCACTGCTCACAGATTTATTGGTCTGTGTTTTTCTATTTTCTTTTTGAAAATATTTGGACAGCCAGGGCTATGTGGTTCTTTTCCGTTTAGCACATAAGACTGACCAGTATTCTTTTGCCTGTGAACCACGTTTCTAAATCATCCTTTGGCCAAAGACATGTACCGCATACGTGCGTCAGGGACTGTTCTGGGAGTGGTTCATAGGCAGAACATAAAAAGACCCCTTCTGGGTTTCCACTTCTGTATTGCCAGACAAGCTTTAGCTGGGCATGCGGGTAGGTTACAAAGCCACCCAGCAATACCAGCTTCAGCAGGATCTTACGGCTCATTTCGTCTCCCAGCTGGCGATTTGAATTACCCCATGAGGATCTATTATTCCCATCTGAGGTGGCCCTGACACAGAAGCTGCCTTTGCATGGCTTGTGAGCCACAGGTTGGCCACCCTGGCAATAAGTATTTGCCCGTTGCAATAGTGATAGAAATTGCTTATCATAAAGTTTATCACATCCAGCGCTAAAGCAGAAGATGACACCGTGATTCTGCTACTCACGCCTTTCAGAATGGCCTTCCCTCTCCTCCACTCCCAACTCCACCCCCCTTTGACACATCATATCTCACTCAGGTGCTATGTTTTTAGAAGTTTGTTTGAAGGAGGTGGGAAGTCAGAAAGGATGACGGTATGTTGCCCAATTACCCACTGGCATAAACTTTTTTAGCCATTGACTCAGCACAAAATCTGTCAGCTTTTAGACTCATTACATTTTCTGAAGACATTATGATTTTTGCTTTGCTCACAATACAGCCAGCATACCTTGGTTCCAGCTTTTTTTTTTTTTTTTTTTTTTGCCTTGTCTACTGAGAAGCACCTTTTAAGTTTTAGGTGGAAGAGCTAAAAGGGAAAATATACGCATACAGCAAAATAATGAGATGAAGGTGGGGAGAGAAAGGGGGTCCATGGAGCAGGGATGGAGGGTAGGAAAAAACCACCTTTCACTTAGGTTGGGAGTTGAGTTGGGACAGCATGAGGACCACAGCACACTGCCCAGTGGAACCAAGAAACCAATCACCCCTTCAGGCAGAGGATATCAGATTCAAGGTATTCCTTAATACGCCCATTTTCTTCCTTAACTAGAGCAAACCATCTTTTGTTTGACATTCTTCCAATGAAAATCCTGGGCCTGATGTCCTTTGGGCTAGGGTGGATAAGCCAATTAACGTGCACGTGCCTGTTAAAGTGGGAGGATACTGAATTTCCTTTGCCTTGACCATGTGATGAGCCACATAGAGCTGTCTATACACAAAGCAAAGGGTAAATGTTTATAAACGTGTTTAAATACAAGACTGGTTGAAAGGGCTTCGTGGGAAAGGAGAGCGAGTCTTGTCCGAGTAAAAGTTTTACAGAGATATCTTTACCATTGGTATCCAGATTTACTAATTTGCTCTGAATACGTGCTAGGAGTTGAAGAACTCTCATCGAGAAAGCAATCCTGCTGAGATATACTTTCAGATACATTATGTCTATTACGAAAGATAAATTTTCAGCTAGAATAACTTTAAAATTCACCTTGTTAAATGAAAAAAGTTACAAAAAACTTACTAACGAGCACGGCAGCAGAGCACCAGCTGGCTGGAGAAATGAGTCGTGGTGAGATATGAGCATCTTCTAGACTGCTCCTTCCACAAGCTTTCATCTCAGCCCTCAGCCTCATTCACAACAGGCACGTAGATCTGCACCGGGCATCACTTAATGTGCCTGACTCAGATGGACAATGTTTTTACAGAGGACTTCTCAGCAATGCCACGTGGAAGCTAGAGCAGCCTCTGTAACACAGTTTTAATCTGAATACCGAAATCACACTAAAACGAGGCTGAAAAATCATCAGATCCAAGAGCAAGACCAGACTGTGAAGCATGCAGGAGTTCCGGTAAGGTCTCACGCCGTACCCTCTCGGGGGGTGGGAAAGAGGCATCCCCGCTTCTTTCCCACGCTCCAAAATCCACAACGAAGTATTTAAGGTTTAAGTCAGTGAAGGAGCATCTTCCAAGCAAATGCGGTGGCCTCGCCAGCCCTTTATAGGACTCAATACCTTATTTCATGAGGACAACTTTCTGTCTACCTATTAATATCAGCTGAGATTCAATTTTCTACAACTAGCCTTCCACTATTAGGTTTGCAGCTAGAGATTTATTATTAGGAGTAAAGATAGGATTCTGCCTTCTATTTTGGTCGTCTCACTGTGCTTAGCTGTTAATTAAGTCTGGGAGCACACAGGGATAATGACAAGTGCACACAGACTAATTTAGTTAATATTGCAACAAGAAGCCATGCGCCGCCTATGGAAAGTACATGACAAGAATATAATATCCCAAACACTAGCATCATTGACGGGGAATGGCTAGCAACCTTGTACACGTACTGCTGTCCTGTCACAGCTCAGGCTTCACTTATACGCGTTACTTAATCCGATCTGAAATATCACCAAACACCAAGCACTGCTGTTGTTCACAAACACGTTAGTGAGCTGAGACTAATCTCTGCCAGATCACATTTTGGAGAATTCTTTAGGAAAATAAAGGATTTCAATGTTGGAAAATTAGCTCCAATTTTACTTAACTTCATTCTATCCTAAATATAAATAGAGCAATCTTCTGTGCTGTACAATGAGTTAAAAAAAACTAAAAATGAGCTTTACCTCAAAAGGAAACTTTAAAACAATGCAAATTGTTTTCTGCCTCTCTTTGCAAGATCTACATCTCTGTTTGCTGAGAGGATGTTAGCACTGCATCTATCAGTATGCTTGTGGTATGCATAGGGAGCACCTGTGTTACCTTTAAATACATTTGCTTGTAAGGGCAAGATGACTAACATGAGGAGAACGAAAAGAAACTAGAAGAAAGAAAATACCCAGAACTTTTGGCTAACAAACTTAGGAGGCAGACTGAGTGTTAGTGGAATTAGGGCTGCAGTCTCTAAGGATACCGGTCCCAGCATCTTTCATCTGTCACTAAAAATGAACTTCATAAAAATGATCTTAGGAGGGTGTGATCACACTGCAGTGCCTGGAGAGATCTCAAAGGAAGCACATGCTCGACTGTGTGATCACAACAAGATGACAACAGCATGAGCTAAAAATAAATTGGTGCTTTGTTCTGAAGCTGGTTTTTCCCACAGATGCCCAAACCAAAGCCTCCAATTACTGCTTTGAGGGCTAGGCAGAGAAATAAACAATCCGTGAAGGTACTTGTTTTCTATACATCACGTCTGCGTGTCAAGAAGGCGAACCTGTTACTGTGTGAGAAAGCATAAACAAGTGGTTTGTACATAGACTACGCATACGAGTAGGTACCCACTCAAATCCTTTCATATATTGAAGTACCTTCTCAAACATCTAGTAACCAGAATCACTCACTGTCCAAGACAAGACTGGACCACAACAAACCACATTTCAGATCAGGAGTGTTAGAAGATGAGACAGTGAAGCTGTACCCATCAGAGTATCACTTCCAGTGCAGTACGTTCTTTTGACAAGTCCATCACACCACGGGCGTAACTGCAAATGACTGTACTGGATCAGAGCTGTCACCCACCGCCGTCTAGGCTCAGTAGCTGTGCTAGGTACACCGAGGGGGTTATCATCAGTTTTGTATAATCCTTCCCACAGACCTAAGAGCAAAGTAACTTATTTCCTCACTGAACATCAGTAGACCACGAGGAGAAATGTCAGCCATCACTCAGCTCTCTAACGATAAGCCTGTAACACGAATTGTGAGGACTGTTGTAATTACATCCTGTGTATTCTAGGTGCTGTCCTTATACAAAAGAGCAACTCATATCCTCTCATTAAAAAAGCTGTTTGCTTGCTGTGTATTGATGAGTCACGAGGTAGATACATGAACTAAAACAATGGTTAACATTTTATTAATATTTAAAGGGCCCCTCTGAACAAAGAGAAAGCCTCTGGCAGCCTAAGCCTCGCCTGTCCTGGGGCACAGAACACCGTTTTGCCTTGCTTAGAACGCATTCAGAAGAAGAGGCCCTCTATCAAGATTAGAGAGCTTTTTCCCCAGGTTCCCTATTTTAACAGAACATCCATGTTACTTTAAATAAAACTTGCTCTTGTAACTCAAACCAAAGTACTACCCAGAAAACCAGTTGCAACATCGCAAGTCCTTTCTCTAAACCACTTCAGCAAGTCAGGACACAGCCATTGACAGAGACTCCAACTGAATCTTGGTGCCTGATTTGTGAGGCAAGGAATCCCTGAAACAACTAGACTAGATGAGCTCTGCCAGGTTCTCTTTTACCAAACAGTTAAGAGGATGGATCTGAGAGAACGCCCATCCCAAATACACAATCTGCATCAGAAGTTACCACACTTACTCAACAGCAACATTTGAGATCATTCATTCTCTAACTTCTCTATAGCATAATGATTGCTACCTTCCATTACAGTTAAAGCAATTCAGTTTTATACTTAATATTCTTTTTAATATATATACATAGAGAGACCAGCAAACAAAACCCCACATTCTTGCTGGAAAATCTCCTCAATAATTCACTGCACACCTTTTCTCAAATGCTGCCTCTGGAGTGGACTGTTTACTAGTGAACAGACTTGGAATATGCAAACGGTACAAAGAAACTATCCCAACCCCAGCATTTCTGTGAAGCCAGCACGCATTTACACTCATGAAGCAAAAAATCTTAACAACAAACACCTCTGAGGTGACAGGATGCTCCACAGTGTGTGAGAACCAGAGAATATGCTTGAAAAAGGACTCTCAAGTATCTCACACTGGACAGGAAAATATGCTTAAAACAGAACTTCCAGAGACAACAGATTTGCCCTGTTTGAGTTTTTTGTTTTGTTTCTTTTTTTTCCCATTTTATTAATCATTCCATTTACTAACACGAATAAATATTAGTTTAAGCTAGTGCCATGCCACAGATACACGGCCCCACCTACCTTTGTTGCACATCACAAACGCCTCCCTTCACTCCCTGTAAGAGCAGGACATTTGTCCTGAAAGTCCAGAACGAAGCTGTCCAACACACAGGTGGCTGTGCAGCACACTGGCTCCTCGGTGTGCTGCACCTCGGAAAGAAGGGTTTTTCACGGCTGCTCTATCTACAGAGACAGGGAAATGCTCTGGCGTTACAGAGGGTGGTACATCTCTGAAAAGCCAGGAGAAAAACATTTCCGTAGCAAGCCAGCTTACAGAGAAGCTGCTGAAGGGCCCTTATAAGTACAACGGAGAAGGGATAAAACAAACTCCAAGTGTTATGAAGACACTTGCAAAAGTAATAAGCGAATGTGTTTACAAACCCTCCTTAGGGTCTCTGCAGACAGACCTGAAGAAACAAACCATCTCCCTAAGCTCCTCTACTAACAGCGGTATTCCTAGTCCTAGGAACTCCATTCAAAACTAACATTACCTTCATCAAAGCTCTGAAACTCAGGTTTTAAGTGAAACGCTCCCCTACCTCCACCTGACCACCCACAAGAAACGCCAAGGCATCGGGCAAATCTACCGCCCTTCAGCACTGCTACCAGCCCATTACCACCCCTGTCCCAGGGCAGGTCCCTGGAACTGCCTTCCTGCCTGCCTCACACATCAGACCTCCTCGGGGACGAGAGAGCCGGTCCTACACACCTCTGCTTTCACAAACAGCTCTGTTGACTCCGACAGCATCCTTCGGCTGGGGAGAGCCTCCCACACAGATCCTGTCTCACGCAGCTGAAGGCAATGCAAGACTGGTCAGGAGACGCTCTCTCCCCTCAGCACCTGCTAGCGCGTGAACAGAAGCAGCTGAGCACTCCAGGGGTGACAATTAGGGGTACAAGAGTCTTAGCACCCGGGTAGGCTTTTATTTCTGCCAGCAAAAACTGTGTTTCTCCAGTCAATGTTCCTGCTACATTTGCCCTGCTCTCTGCGTTCTTTCTAGCAGAGCACATATGTCTGACCTCAGCAGGCTTGTCCAGCATCCTATGGAACTGGAACCTTCTCCTTCCACTCACCTGCTCCCCCCATCCACAACACCAGGAACAGCAGTTTTGATGACATTAAGTTTCAGTGTAACTAAATGTGAGTGAAAGGGATTACTGTTCACCGAATACACAGAATGTCTTCTTCCCTCCCTTCTAGGAAATAAAATTTTGCAGTCATAAAGACTCTGGTCTCTCCTACCCCCTGTACTCTTTTAACTGAAAGAAAAAAATGGTGGGAAATAAAAAAGTTTAAAAAGCACAAACAGCACTGAAAAGACTAATAGGAAAGAGACATCCAGGTAGAGGGATGAGGAGACAGCCCAGAACACAAAGTGAACTCTTACCTTCTGCACGTACCCGCGAAAGGCGAGTGCAAGAGTTGGAGACACCTACACCACTCTGCAGCCAAGCTCCAAAACCCACCTCCCTATCGTTCTGGTTCAAACAGTGGCTCTTAAGCACTCCTCTCCAGCTTCTGTTTGGTTACTAATCCTTACTGCACAGGAAAAGGAGAGTTGCATTTCATTTAACTCCTTCGGTCTCTAAGTTTCTTCACAAGAGTTTTCGCTTTTGCTTAGGAAAGCCAGTCGTGAGCGTGCACACATGCGTGCACACTTTGGAGTAGTTTCTGGCTCCTGTACTCAGTGTGTAAGCACACACATTAGCTCTAAACTGTGCCTGAAGTGATTGCAGGGGTGGAGCCCTTTGTAACTAGTTTTATTTTAGCTGTAGGCAGCATATCAAAAGAGAGACAGTTATCCACAGATCCCTTCGGTATTCAGTGAGTTCCTACTTTAAAAAAAAAAAAAAAAATTAACATTTACTTTAAAACTAAAGCCTGAATCACAGTTCACAGATATGCTTTTGACCAAAGTAAATTTGAACTCAAATACAATTCACAGCTACATCTGGCTCTAGGCAGAGTTAAGCAGATCCCTAAGGTCTGAAAAGAACAGTGCTTTGGATACAGATCTGAATTTAACCAAAGACAATGGCAGCTCAGATTTCTCTGTTTTTTCCCCTAACAAATGCCATGCAATTCAGAAAGCCTCAGAAAAAATCCCATGAAGGAACAATTTAGCCATAGAAAAACTGTTAAGGGAAAAGGAATCTAGTTGGATGCATTACAAGGAAAATCTTGGGCTGTTAATCATCTGGATACTAGAGAAATCATTGCATAACAACGTATGTGTTGTCCTGGTTTTATTTTGAAAACAGATAATTCCCCCCTCTCCCCCCCTTTTGTTCTCTGCTTAATATAAAACAAATAAATACTGAAGTTCAGAGGCCACTGATCTATAAAAACGGATTCTGGTCCAGCAATTATAACAGTGACCAGCATTTCAACCCTACTTCATACATTGACTGAGGTCTCCAAGATTACGAGAACAGCTTTAAAGTCTTAAGTTTGGGTTGGTCTTTTTGATTGCCTGCCAGTTTGAGAGTCCTTTTTCATCAGTAGTTCATTTGAAACCATGATAAAAGAACCTTGCTTTCAAAAGCAAAGATGAAGCTTCTAGCTTCAGGTAACTGCACATGCTGGATCTTCCAAGGAAGACATCACGATGTGCAAGGGGAGCTCCAGAACTGGTATTGCTACTCACTTCCTGACCACGCCACTGCTTTAGATGATAAAAAGAGACAACATCTTTGCCAACTATTGACAAGCCTAGACACACAGAGCTACAAACAGAAAAGAAAGTTTCTAGCAGCCTCATAAATGCACCAGGTGTCAGAGAAGCAATTTTATGCTGGGGCTACAGCTCTTTTCACCCCTGCTGCTCAATCCCTGCCTGGAAACCAGTTGCAAAAGGTACACCGTACTCAAACCCTACTGCTACACATCCCACAGGGGACAGAGCTCAAATAAAAGCCACATCTTTTCCGCATGCAAAAGCAACCCTGTGCTTTCCTGTCCAAGCTAACCCTGCCGCAATAAACAAGGATAAACCCGAACAGGAAAACCAACGCAAGGTGGCAACACCCCCACCAAGGAGCAGGGGAACCCCAAGAGGTTAAAAGATACAACACACTCCAGAAGACTGCCCAGTGGTGGTGCTGACACACAGCTACCTATGCTCCCTTGCCAGGAGAAACAACACTTGGACATCGTTAGTGCCTAATTCAGAATACAGAAATTATTGTCCTGCCCCTTTAGATTCAAATTTTCCTTTAAGAAAATAAATTCATGCCTCAGGCCAAGTTGCGGGCCCTCCTCTTCCGTCAGAAAGAATTTCCATCAGCACATGCTTTTCCTTTTTCCACCTGTACTCTCATCTGGCCATTAGCTACTGCCGTCCTGCCAGCTGTCCCAGTTATATCCTAAGCTTCGTGATATTTGACCAAACCAACACCTGAACCCTTGGCCATGTATGAATAAACCACACTTTCAGACCAGTTTACAGCTTTAGCCTGTATCATCGGCAAGAAAAGGCTCGAAATCCAAATCCCAGAGGTTCAAAAGCAATACCCCCACGACTCCAGACGTATTTATAAATACCTGACTCTTAAAATCTCTTCTCACAGCAGTGGGACCTCAGTGAACGAAGCTTAGTAACGTTCTTGCGGTTCTTGTGTTCTTGTTGGTAGTTAAAACTACAAAGGAGTTCAGAGACGGGGAAAATGTGACTGCTCATGTTGGAATCTCGCCAGGATACATCCGAAAAACAGCTGTGCCTACTGCTGTAAAGCAGATACTGCGTAAACACATCTGGATTCATTTTTAACCCCATAAAGTCTTACTAGATAACCTCCTGAGGTGCTGAAATAAAAAAAAAAAGAAGTGACCAGGTATTACCACAACTAAACAACATGGAACATTGATGAAACTTCTTTTATTAACAAAAGGAAAGAAAAATCTGCTCATACTTCCTGGTTCCAGCAGAGACATCACACAACCAGGAGCTGTTAGTGTGGGATTTGAACCCAAGGCCAGTCCTTACCAGGAAAAAGATAATGCAGTAAACCTTTGCCCCGTAGTTCCACAGAGTTTTGCATGTGTACCTTTTCTCTGGGAGAAAGGACATGATCCCTGTGTTGAAATTGTTTTCAACACCTACCTTTTAGTGGACGTGAGATAATCCAATGATTCGAGACCACGCGTATAAAAAACAGAGGAGCTGCGTGTAGCGGAACATACATCGATTTCAAACCATCTGGGAGGTTCAGCTCTCCTAAACAAACTGAACGCAGATCCTTCACTTTCTTGGTGAACGCTCGAGCCACTGAGACCAACTTCTCTGCTGGAGGAAACAGCTTCAACGTGCTGTGACTAATTCCACGCAAACTTTGTTGTGAAAGGCGCTCCAATACACTGCACATCAGGATACAAGTGAAAGCACTAATCTAGTGCTAAGACTATTCTTGGACACACAAAAATTTGCATATAAAAACCAGAGGAACTACATGTAATGGAACATACATTGATTTTAAACCAGCCCAACTACTCCCAGGTGTAGCCTACGTAAGCAAAACAAGGACACAACTGAGCCTATTGGAAGGTAAGGGGTGTTATATAATTATTTCGAGCGTTGGATAACACATCCAGTTTTTCAAATCTTAGGATATTCACATGAAAACAGTCTCGCAGCTTTCCTTAAAATGAGAC
The DNA here is from genome assembly GCA_009769605.1 of Bucorvus abyssinicus. Taxonomy (NCBI): domain Eukaryota; kingdom Metazoa; phylum Chordata; class Aves; order Bucerotiformes; family Bucorvidae; genus Bucorvus; species Bucorvus abyssinicus. Next base: position 16,440,108 of record CM020042.1, on the reverse strand, counting down.
ACTTGGAATCCTACTAATTATTAAGAAACTGATCATGAGGACGCTGCAATCCCATGTTCTTTTTCTGTATCATGGATTTAAATATTGCGTAGGGTGAACTTGGCAGCCACACAGAGAATCTCATTTAGAGAGATTAACCTGGGAACACAGAGAGATCTGGAGGGTCTCCATTAGACCGTTCCTTGCTGCACAGGATTTAAACAGGAATAATTATATTTAGCAAGCATACATACACACTCAAAAATTAACATACACATGCCTTAAACGAGGCAATGCCTTATCCAGAACAGACGCTCCCTCAGCTGTTTGTTTTCCTTTTATTGTTGGTTTTACATTTTAATGATATATAAAAAGTAGAAGAAATCACAAGTGGTAAGCAGATTTGAGCTAGAGAATTAATTTCAAGAGAAAACATTTTTAGTTCTTACACAAACAAATACAGTAATTAATGTTGGTTCTTGTGCTCCCCAAGCTGTCACTGGTGAGCAAGGAGCAAAGGATCAAGGCTGGTCATTTATGTTCTCAGATGTAATCTGAATGCCAGGGACAGTCTCTGATCTCCCAAACGTTTTCCAGAGATTCCAGTCTGTTCCACTCAAAATAGCAAAAAATGGAAGTCTAGATCACACAAATTTAACAAAACTTGTTGTCACAGCTCCCACTTACAGCGATTCCCAGAAAAAGCTGTTGCCCATGGATGTCCCAGTGCTTTGCGTGCCACGCACAAAGCACCCCCAAATTCCATTTCCGAAGGGTTTGGATCATGGTCTAGCTTGATACGGCAGAGGAGAGAGCAGAGGAGGAACGCTAACTAGAAAATTCTAGGCTGGATCTCAGTATTTTTATAATTCATGTCAAAACTACAATTATTTTCACCAGTGCTGAACTGAGTACTCAGAGGAGGTCTCACTGAACGGTTCTGCCTGTGCCGGCATCCCTACGGGGAAATCAAAGCAGCCAGGTTTCCCCTTTCCCCCTGGGCTGCTTCCTGCTCTCAGCACAGTGAGTCCTCTCCACCCCTGCACCATGTGCCTGGGCTCCTGGTGCCACACAGACACTGAACCCCTCAGTGATGCAAACAGCTTCTCTGCTTCTCCCAGACATCAGCCCTCACTGGGAAGGGGGAGATTGCCGGGCAGAGGTAACACCACAGCGAAGTTTCAGAGGGGAGAAGGCAGCTGGCTACGTCATGGAAGCCAACATGGAAGAAAGATCCCCCTGGAACTATTCCAGCTATTCTCCATTTAAACATGCAGGCGTTTTCTCTCGGCACTCTTTCCACAGTCCCCCCAGAGATCTCCCGCTATTGACTGCAGAGTCAAAAGTCACCTGCTCTCAGCTGGGCTTGGCACTGGCTACCCCAAACGCTGCTTAGAGACAGGAGAAAAGAGGAAAGTTGAGAGCAAAACCTGTGACAAGCAATTCTCATGCCCACGCCCCACATACATTTATTCCTCCTAATGCCCAGTCTGTTTACATGCATTACTTCTGCTTAAGAAAAGTAAATCCGGTGCCAAAACACAGCCCTCTGGTTAAAAAACTGTTACATTCAGCAGCGGTTTAACTCTAGCATACTAAACACAGAGCCATTAACACCGATCTCTATTGAAATGGAAATCACGACAGAAACCCTTCCAGTTCTTATACTTCACTTCGGAAGAAGGAAGAAGAATTGGAAGAAGACAACACCAACTGTAGTAGCAAAAGGTCCTCTGGACCAACACGCCCTGGATAGCAAGTACTTGGGAGCATGAGGCACAATGTAAGCTTTTGCCGACGTCTTCCAGCATCGGGCAGCAAGGAAGCTGACAGCCTGCTAAGGACAGCACCGCAACCTCGCTGGGCAACAGAGAAAAGTTCGCAACAAAACAGAGCAACAGGGGCTGTCCAGACGATGATCCTTCTCTCCATCCCGGCAGACTCTCGTGGCACAGCGCTTTTCGGTGGCTCAAGGCAGAAACAGTTCTTTTCCCGGGCTCTGTCCTTGTGCAACCCCCACGGGGCATGAGAAGGTGCCCAGATCCTGGCGGCTGTTGCTGTACTCCTATGGCTCAGACCTCTGACAAGAGATTCTGGAATGAGATTTCCCCTCCAGCATAATGAGGTATTTTGTCATTAACAAAGGAGCCTTCTGGGGCAGAATTCCAGCTGTGCCTGAGATCTTGCCTCCGCAAAGAGATGGTTTTTTTCCAGCACACAGGTTTATTCTGAGGAGGAAGCAAAGGGTTGCTTTAAAATACCGATCCAGGGATTTTTGTTTGCAGTGGTTGAAGTTTTCTGTTTACTCTTAGATCAGGTTAAGAAATGTCTTGTTTCTTTTTCCTGCCACTTCACAGCTGCCGGTTGAGCTTCTGGGCTTGCCGCTCCTTTGCCTCAAAAGCAAATTTGGTGTCCTGCAGCTGGGCAATGGCCTCCTTGGCCTCCTTCAGGTCCTGACAGATGTGCTCATACTTCTCTGTCAGCTCCCTGTTCTCCCGGCGCAGTTCCTGCACCACCTGGTTCACCTCCTCCGTCTGCTTGGTGCAGTGGATCTTCAGCTGCTCTACCTCAGAGAGCATGATCTCCATGTTCTTGACCAGCGACTCTAGTTTCTCTCTGGACATGGCGTCAGGGTCAGTTCTATTCAGTCTGCCTAACCCAAACCCGAAAGGGACAAAGAAAGCCACCCTGTGTAACATGCACCGCCAGGAAGCCTGGCATCCAGTCTTGTGGTCTCTTTTTATACTCCCTCCTGCTCATCCTCCTCCCTTCCCTTTCCTTCCCCAAAGTGCCTTTAATCTTCTTTACTTGGTTAATCTACTTATTTTTATTGCGCTGTCGAAATCTGCTGAAGGGCTGACAACCCTGCAGTAACATATGTGCTGTGCAGCAAAAGCCAGAGCAATAATGAGACTCTATGCAGCCTGCCCATAGAAAAACAGCTTTCATCCGAAGAATTCTCTTGGGAACCCCTTGCAGTGCCCATTAAAGTACAAAAAAACCCTCTTCAAGCCAGACACCTACTCCAGTCTTGCACACCCAGTAGCAAGAGCACAGCCTGACTTTCATCCTACGTCTACTGAGGTAAGCAAGCTTGCAAAAATATACGCCAAGTATAGACAAAGAAGAGAATTAGCCTCAGTTTCTCTTTTTCTTCTCTTATGTTTGGGCAGGATGAAAAGAACAAAACATAAATTTCCCTTTTTTTCAGAAGAAGATCTAGCCAACAACTAACTCCACAAGAGCCTGTAGCCCACCTTCTGTTGAAGGAGTTCACAGTGGTTATCACAGTCAGTGGCAACCACAGTCACTGGGCTATGTATCCCCTGAAGGTGGCTTGTGTTCTGTGTGGGAGGTGCAGGGTAGAGACTTTAAACCCTGGTCCCATTCCCCTCCTGAAGTCCCTACAGCTCTATCAGTAACACTGGCTGCAGAGTTACACAAAAACTCCTTCCTGGACACTCATGCCACCCACGACAGAGTTTCTAACTGTTGCTGAACACTACCATGAACCTGTGAGAATCAGGACTGAGACATGCCAGCCCAAGGATTCACTGATTACTCAGGTCACACCAGGCAGCAGGATGATCCCAGCAGCCACAACGGATTGAGAGAGTCTGGCCGACTTTCTGAAGTTTGACCCAGACTTTCCTACGTATCCAGTTAATTAATGCACTTGTCTAGACATTAAGAATCATTAATTATGGAGGGCTCTGATATAAAAATATCACCCTTGAGAAATTAATTTGGCTGAAAAGAAGGTGGTGTTGCTCGTGGCTCTCCAGGGAAGAACCCATGCAATTAGCACTGACTGGTCAGAGGGCACAGACCACAGCAGGGACAAGAACACAGGCTTGCCCTTGGACAACTTGCAGAGAAGGATAGGAAAGAGTGCCTCTCTCCTTCCTCCCCACATCAGGAACATTTCCTCCAGGCTGAGCCTGCACTTCTTCAAAAGCCCTCTGCCCGTTCTGCACATCCCCAGAAATGCACGGTCTCATTTGCCATCTATCACGTACAGACGTGGATCTGTCCTCACTGTGTTCACCTCGCAGAATTATGTTCTGGTGCACAGTATTGCATAATGGCCTTTATTCTTGCACGCTGTTTTGCAGTTCCAGTTCCCTTAAAAAAGACCCCTAGGTAAGATCCTATAGTCCCATTACATGCATTCAATAGCGGGTTGGGAGAGAATACGTGTGTTCACACACATAGCTCCCACAACTACATTTGTCCTTCATTTTCCTCTGCGAAATGTTGCTTTTTTTTCATCTATGGAGAGTTTCGGATGCTTCATCCCACAACTCATTCGCCCTTTTTCTCTGCTAGGCTCAGAGAAATGAAGATCTTTCTTCCAGGGAGTTTTACATCTCCTCCAGCGCTGGATGAAAACGCTGCTGGACACTGGCCAAGCTCTGACAGTGTTCAAAGGGCTGGGACTTCTCGCAGCTGGAGGTTCAAGAGCCACTCACAAAGCCAGCCGTCCTACTGCCTCCCACACAAGCGCACCACCGGACCCCTCTCACGCTGGCAGATGGAGGGCTTTGCACCACACTTTCAAACCAGCAGAAAGAGCGACATCCTTCAGATGAAAAGAGAACGGGAGAATCTAAACATAGTTAGAATATGTCCTAAAGTCCTTGAAGAAACATTTGCGCTGGCTGTCAGCCCAGAGCCCACGTGATGCGCATGGCACTGGAACAGGCTGGAACAGGCTGCAGCGTTACAAAACAGCAGGTCTTCATTAGCGAGGAATCTTCCCTGTCTCCACAACTGTACAACACTGCACCCAAACATTTTACATCAAGCAGAATTACAAAGCTGCATAAAGGGAGCGCCACAGAGGTTATTTACTTGGACGGACGTTAATAATTGATACATCGCCTCTCACTATCTTACTCTCAAAATTATTTAAGTTGCCTTGGATACAGACAGAATCTTGGCAACAGAAACTGGGTAAGATACACTACTGCAATAATAATGTAAAATGAAAACAAGGAGTAGCATGAGAGGAGTTTCTAACAAAGAAAGGTAAGATTCCAAAGAATCGTTGGGATTCGTTATTAGGCTTGGTTTGAATCAACATATTCTTTGGAGTAAGAAGCAGGAGCTAAAAACATGCTCATGAGAACTGCAGTGAGAGAATGATGTAAACCCCACTAGAGCTGGAGAAGTACAGCAGTGAGACGCTAACGTGAACTACAGCTCCTGACCTTTAGCCAGTCCTGGGCTCTGCCCTTGCAGACGAACGGGAGGTAGAGGCAAACACCAGCAAGAGCGAATTCATCTGGGAAAAATGCAGAACAGCATACCTGAGAAAAACAACTCAAACCACAAGAATTCCGTGCACAAGGACACACAGCAAACAGCAGCGTTAGGAGGGAATGGGAAAGAGCATGCTGGACAGAAATCCGTGACACAACATAGCAGGGGGAAAAATAAAGCACCGCTAAGGCTGGGTTACATAGAGACACTATGGGGGGATGGAGTGCCTTCAGATTCTCCCTCCTCCACCCCACGGGAGGGGAAACGTAACGTTTCATTCCGGACACCTTGTTATAAAGGGGCCCAAAAAAGGCTTGAGACTTAGACAAGTGTCCAGAGAAGATCCCGATTTAAATAAATGCAGATTCCATGAACCAGGTTTGGGAAGAAGGATTGGAAACTGCACGGCAAGATATTTCTAGAACTGTTTTGCAGCCATGCCCAGGTCCTCTGCACGTTCTGGAGAAGACAGCTCACCCAGAAGAATGCTTCTGTAATTACTAAGGGCCCAACTGTGCAATCGTCATTTTGAAAACCCCAGTGATTTCTACACACTCAGACAGATGGGGCCTGTCTGGCCATCTCATAGCCATATGAAATCAGGACAACTTGGTGTCGAGCCGCTCACTACGGTACAGGCTACACTGAGAGACACCATTGCTGAAGCTATCAGCCCTCTCTTGCACGTCCTTCCTCTATTCCACCTTTCCTTCATGCACATGGATTTGCGTTGTACGAAAGCAGGAAAGGCAGAGCTCGTTGAGAACGACACAGGGGCGCGACCGCTGGAACACCCACTCCGGCGTCTGTGGATGGCTGGAAAACTGCAGAAAGTGGCACAGGTGGAAGTGAAACTTCTGGTGCTTCCCCATAACAGCTGGGAGCTACCACATTGGACTGCAACACCACACGCAGCCTTCAGCTGAGTTTTAGCTCTAGAAGAAAATGACAGTACGAGGCTGCCAAGCTGAGGATGGTTCACGGGAGACGTACTCGCGCCTTCACACATCTCCCACACCCAGAGGCACAGACAAGGCAGAAATGCTATGCTGTCATGTGCATACCTCTGAGAGTCTGAGGAGGAAACACGAAAATCATACCCTTGAAGCATCCGTCTGAAAGCAGAGCACAGGCAGTCCAGTTTCTAGCTTGTTTCAAAGGCGACCAGGGAACCTTTGTGGAAGAAACCCGTAAGCTACCTCACTCTCTCTCTGGGGTTTTCTCAGCAACACGGGGGGGACAATTCCCTAGCCTAGATTTTTAAATGGGAAGGGAAAACTGCAAACCCCAGCAAAAAGGGCTTTTAAATGACTGCTCAGGCTGACAAAGCAAACCACTTGGTGTGAATCCTGTGGAATAAGAAGTAAAGCTACAAACCACACGCCTCGCTTCTCGGGCACAGACTTACCCTGCTGTATCTATTTCCAGTTTTACCAGCCGCAGACACGAATGTCTAATGCAACACTCACCGAACTGTAGTGGGAGACAGCACCTGACTGCCTCATAGCAGCTAGTTTACGGTTGTCATCCCCAGCTAGCATTAGCCGCTATTTTAACAATTAATTATTTTTTCAATACGTATAGTGAGTCACTGACTCCAGTGATAGTCTTAAAGCTCTCCGCACTGTTTTCTCTGGCAGCCTTTTCACTTATCCCCGCTTTATCCCCAGCGGCATGTCTAGCAGCCAGTACAGCATGTGCAAGCTCTCTGCTTCACCATCTAGGAAGTCCACTTGGGTAAATGCATTACACAAACAAACTCATTACAAGATTAAGCATAAAGAGCTCTCATCTCTATAATTATAGTAAAACCATTTAGAAAAGAAGCGCTAAGGACCAAGCAGCACCTGGAGGCACTGACCGTTCCTGTAACAGAGAGTGGGAGACGCTTGCACGCAGCTGCTCAATTTTTTGCTAATAAAAGCCAAACACCACTGCTACATGTGTCAAAATACTCATCACTGTGTAAGACATTGACATAATGATGAGCTCATCCTACAGAGCTTAGAGACTATTGATAAAATCTGCTTTTTTATTAAAAAATGAGATTTAATTTTAGCTACTGTTGTAAGCATTAATCATCTCTCATACAATTTAGCAGAGCTTTAGTTGAGCCAGACGTAAAACTACATGATTTACAGGTTTTGATCTAAAATACTGCACCAAAAGAACACCCACCCATGACCCAAATCCTTGAAACAAATTAGAACAATATGCCTCAATACTGTAAGTGTCTACAGAGGTATTAATGTATACAGAGGTACGTTTTTCCATTCTGCCTCCATCTACTCACCAGCCAGATCAAAACACTTAGGAATTAATTTAGCATAATATAGCTCAGTAAAGAAAAATTGATACCTTTAAGAGAGTTATCCCCAAACTGGATTGATTTCTCATTAAGAAATCAAATGGGTAGCATAAATACCAAACAGTGACAGGTTGCTTATAAAAAACCACCTAAGAGGAGGAAGAAACAGCTCCCTCATGTCATAGAATTATTTAATATTTGTGGTGAAAAAAATTGTGAAGTGGGACAAAGCGTTGAATCCTTCAGATTAAATAGACCAGTGAAAACTCCAAATTACTATTTTTAAATGTTAAGCTTCTTTCGAAACAAAAGCTGGTTTGAAACAAGAACTTTGTTTTGTCCATAGTGTCAAACTGGAAAGTTTCCAAAGCCCCTCCCAACAGTAACACAAAGAACTCTGCTGGGAAGACATCCTCCATCCCAGCCAACCAATCTTCTCATAAGGACACTAGACAGGACATCTCCTGGGGATTACCTGGGATCATCTCCACACCAGGCTCCTTGGCCTGTGCCCCATCTGGTGGGGGTTCACTGCTCCCTCCCCACAGCTCCCGAAGCCAACGCTGTGAAAAAGAACGGAAAAAGAGAAAGGATACACCTTCCCTATCCCTTAGTGCAGACGGTGGCCAGGCAGCATCTCCAAAGCCTACAAGGGCAGATGAAATGTATGGGAGTCAAATGACGGTGCAGGTAACTTGGTGAGCAAAGAACCCCAAGAAATACTTAGACTTGATGAAAAGATTTAGTGGTAGCACCAGGCGTCAAACAAAACTCATCAAAGGGGTAGTTAGTTACTCAAAACTGCTGAAACTGCTATGGCATTTCAGACAGGAGAGCGGTGCAGAATTTTTGCCGGAACCGGCCAGCTTCGCTCTAATAGCAGGAACTCACCCACAGACAGGGGGACAGGAATAATAGCCAACGGTCTGTCTAACACATCTGCCCATGTCACATCGAACTAAGGGCTGCTGGAAAGGAGGGAAAGAACAAAAAACAATTACCCATGACCAAAACTTTATAAAGGGGCAAACAAATACATGTTTTTGTTCAATTTGCAGACACATAGCTAATCTTGGAAAGATTCTTTCATTTACTCTGTCACATGGTTTGTCCTAAAGACTGAGCATCCATCTAGCCAGAACACGCAGGCTTCAGCAAAACAAACAACTAAAAAGCCCCAAACAGTTGCTATTATTCAGTACGTATTGAAATACTCGTTCAAACAACAGACACGTACTGTTTATTCGCAGGACATAAGGTTAAGTAATCCAGTGCTGTAACCAGACCACGCCAAATAAATTGGCAATCGCACAGATGTCAGTAATTACTGAGAAATCTCATCTGGTGAGAAGGAAGGTCTCTTTTGGTTCTAGATACACATGAACAAATGTTCACATCAGTTTTGGTTCAGGATGCCAAATTCTATTACAATGATTATGTGGACATGCCGTTTCAAATTCTCCCTGCCTAGCTAAACTGTTCTCCAGAAAACAGCTGAAGGATCTGTCAGTTTTCTGCAGATTTCTCTTGACTACCTACTGTACATTTAAGAATAGGTCACCCTGCATTATCCAAATCCTCCAAGGAATTTTTAATTGCATTAACTTTTCAGGGAGCACGGACTTTACAGCGACATATAAATGTGTCCCAATATTGTTTGGGAAGCCTCGGAGACTCTAATGAATGAAAGCGCTGAGGATGAAAGGACTTCCTCAAAAAGGATGCCTTTAAACTACGGCAGACCCATGCTAGTAGCAAGCTCTTGCCCAGAACTACTTAGAAACAGTTTCATTTAACCATGACAAGAAGCTGTCAGTGGCCAAAACTCTGGTATAAGGCGACTGCCCTCCTACTAGCTTGTCATAAGGGTTGTCTCTCAGCAAATCTCAGTCAGGCACTATCAAAGCAGACAAAAAGCACTAAACTGTCTGGGGGCAACAAGCAGCATCTTCTCAGTCCTGTATCCCAGGTTCCTTGTCACATAACCAGCCTTGACCATCTCTAAGCAGATTAAGTACACAACAGCTTCATCTCCACGGGAAGTAGGATTAAAAGGTTTATCACTACTATGACAACAGCCAGGTTCTGCTGTTCTTAAAATAGTTTTGAAACCTTAGCGGTGACTGAAATTCATACGTACCTCCCCAGCAGGATTCATCGTGTACTGAATACAGCCCTTCGACAGGAAACCGTAACAGTCGACTTTTTTTAAGTGTATATTTTTATAGTGCTCTTTAATCCCTTGTTACGAGCACTAAGAATAGAAAGTACAGAAAGGCGCAGTGCTGCCATGTGGCTGCGATTACAGCTTTGGAAGCGATCGTTGCTGGGAGCTGGCAGCAGACACCAGGACAGGCACTGCTCTCTCACTTCTGCTCCAAGGCAGCCTTAGTTTCTTGCCCTCAGACAGCGATCGACCCCCTTGCTGAGACAGAGCACAGTGGGGACTAACCAGCGCTCCAGCTGCTCCGTGCTGCCAGACACCAGCCTCTTCTGGTCTTGGAAATCTCCCCCGTGACAACCACAGGTATTCTGTTGCGTCCAAGTCTGAATTAATTCCTTCCTCGCTGGTAACAACTGGAAGTAGAATTTGCCACACAGTTCATTACCAAACAGCGCAAGTTTGTGCCCAGGGCTAAGTCTGCCAATAACTAAACGGTAGCAGGACATTGTTCATTTGAGTACGCTATTGTATCAGGGATTAGGATTTTATTGTTGAGGATGGCTAAATAAACCCGGTTCAACTGAAGATGCAGCTACATTCGACGAACATCCAGCCGTGCTCTGAGGCATTCTCCAAGTACGTTCACACTGACTTGTGCAAAAAAACCCAGGAGCAAGTACAATGCTTAATTCTAGCAGCAGTACCACGCGGATCAAAGCGGGCGACCCTTGTCTAAAACTACTGAAATCAGAAAATTAATATGAGCACAGAAATCCGTTCATTACTCCAGTCAGTTTAGATTAAAAGCGTATTTCAAAACACAGAAAAAGCAAATCTGTTCCAATTACATTTGCACTACGCACCAGCGTCTCTTGAAGCCAAGATGACATCGCCTTCCTGCAGCAAATCGGACTTTAGGGAGAAGCGAACCCAATTCAGGTTGTCAAACTCAGGAAGCGATTGATTGTTTCCTCATCCGAACTCCAGTTCCGTCAGCTCCCCTCAATGAAGGCTGGTTCTTTTCTCCAGAGTTCATAAATTCCTGACGTTTACAGACCAGAATTTGGCCTTAAACACACCTTTAACTGGGATTTCTCGGCAATTTGAAAACACCTAGCAGTGGCTGCTGCAGGCCAGGGGGAATTCTGACTGATCAGCTGAGGCTGTCAATAAAAGAAATGTGTTTACCTAACCGCCCAAAATTACATTAAAAATGGAATGAAGTAAGAAAACAAACAGGTAATTTTATTAGCATATTAGAATTATATTCCAAGTTCAGTGTTTAACCTCAGTAAGTTAAAAAACTGATAAGATGGAAGATAAATCGGGTCCCAAATCTCACTTTTATAGGAGGTTCTAGCTCCTAGCTCTAAAAACTATTTCTATTTACACCTCAGAACCAGATCAGAATTAAGAAATCTACATATTCTGGCACAGTTCCGTGGCCCTGCACTGGACTTGCTCCAGTAAGTCCCATCTTCCTTGTATTGGGGAGCCCAGAACTGGAAGCAGCACTCCATATGTGGCCTTACCAGTGCTGAGTAGAGAGGATCACCTCCCTTGGCTGGTGCCTCCTACGGATGCAACCCAGGATGCTGCTGACCTTCCCTGCCGTAAGGGTGCACCGCCGGCTCATGGTCAGCTTACTGTCCACCAGAACCCCAAGGGCCTTCTCTGCAGAGCTGCTTTCCAGTTGGTCAGACCTCGGCATGCACTGGTGCCTGGGTTTACTGCTCCCCAGCCGCAGGGTTTTGCATTTCTCCTTGTTAAACTTCTACGACATTCCTTTCCTCCCAGTTCTCCAGCCTGCTGAGGTTCCTCTGAATGTCTGCATAGTCATCTGGTCTATCAGCTACTCTTTCAATTCTTGTCTCATCTGCAGACTCACTGAGGGTGCACTCCATTCCATCATCCAGATCATTAATGAAGAAGTTGAACGGTATTGAACCCAGTGTTGAGCCCTGGGGTATACCACGAGTGACTTGCCTCCAACTGGATTTCATGCTGCCGATCACAACCCTCTGGTCCCAAGAATTGCATCAGTTTTCAGTCCATCTCACTACCCGCTTCTCTAACCCATTCTTTGTCTTCTTGTCTATGATGATATGGGAGATGGTGTGAAAAGTTTTACAAAAGTCAAAGTAAACAACATCAAACGCTCTCCCCTCATCCAGCAAGCCAGTCACCTCACTGTTGAAGGCAATGAGGTTGGTCAAGCATGATTTCTCCTTTGTAAATCTAACTACTCCAAATCACCCTCTTGTCCTTCATGTATTGGGAAGTGCTTTTCAGGATGATTTTCTGCTCCAGCTTTCCAAGGGATGAGCTGAGGCTGACCAGCCTGTAGCTCCCCAATTCTTCTTTCATGCCCTTCTTGAGGAGAGGATTGAAATTAGCTCTCTTCCAGTCTTCAGCAACCTCTCCCAACTGTCATGATCATTCAGAGTCAATTGAGAGTGGCCTCACAATGACATCAAGCCAGCTCCTTCAGCACTCATTGGTGCAACCTGTCAGGCCTCATAGACTCAAGCACATCCAGTTTGTTCACAAGTTCTCCTGGGGGTGGAGGGGGACAGGGCACACCTTTTTTTCCCCTAGTCTTCCTTTTGCTGTTATGTAATTGCAGAATCCTTTCTCCTGGCCCTTCATATGCCTTGCCAGATTCAGCTCCAGAGGGACCTTGGCTCTTCTAATGAAAGCAACTCTATGTTCCTTTTGGGTCATCTGCCCTTGCTTCCACCTGTTCTACATGCCCCGTTTGGGTTCAGTTAGAAGTTCCTTGCTCATCCACGCCGGCCTCCTACCACCCGTGCTTGACTTTCTACTTGTCAGGAGGGACCTTCCTTTAGGTCTTCCATGCAGAGACAAGGCAATCTCCCAAAGAAACATCATCAATAGCAGTCAGTCAACGAGACAAATCTGTACTTTGCAGCGAATACTTTTCCAAAACAACAACAACAAACTCCTGATAGGAAAAAGCAAATGTCTTCTTTCTAAGCATCCTATGCATTCTTCCTGGGTAACACTGATCTTCATTGTGCCAGCTGGTGTTTCAGGATAATCTCGTATCATTTCTTCATGCCTTAATTATACCTTATGGGTGCTTTTGCAACAGGCTTTGCCTGACTCTTTAAATGAACACAAAAAGTAGCTTTTAGAAGAAAGTCCTACAGAAATCAGTTTGAAGCTTTTCTGCTGGGAATTGAAACAGCTACTTAGGTGTCTTAAGACAGGAATCTTACTCATTAGACGTTGAATAAAAATAGCCACAGTGTTTAGGCCTCCCACAGCTTTAAGTGATTGCTTTAAAATAATATAGTAAAGGAAAGGTAAGTCAGGATCCATGCAACTTTTATTTTAATAATTAGACAAATACAGGAAAATTTGCAATAATCTATCAAAAACGTATCTTATCAAGAACCAGAAAGGTGTTTAAAAAACATTCACATTCAATTCAGATTATGTACAAACCAGTGTTTGTAAAAAAAACAGCAAATGCTTTGCGTGTAAAAGAATTCCATTCTAGTCCATGTTTCAGCGTTTCAATGACCAATTACCACCGAGATGCAATCACAGTGCAGACATGTTCCACAGTCTATTAAACTCGTTTCAACAGCATCATTGCCAAAAGTAATTTTTTTTTTTAATAAAGCATTTTGAGAAATTTTGTCATACAGTACTGTCCACCCAAGATATACTTATGCATATACAATTCTTGACTGCACTAATGACAGAACAGTTGTCACCTACGGGCCTGGACTACGTACATATCTACATCGCTATAAGTACAGATATATATCCAAGAAGCACCAGTCTCCTATGCCTGAAATAGTCAGGGTCTGCTTTGTACACTGAGATCAGTCATTTTTACTGGAGCACAGTCCTTGATTATTTGGCTCAAAGAAGTCATAATCTGCCCAGTCAGAACTATTCTGAATGTGCTGTAGTATCACGTGCGTACCTTCAAGATTCGCATCACACAGATGACATTTCAATTGGAGTGCCACCATAATAGCCATACATAGATACAACAGCATCATACGCATCTGCTGTAAGACCAGTTTTCCAGGATCTCTTTGTTTTTGCTCTGGATTAAATCCCCCAACAGGAAGAAAAAAAAAAGAAGTGAAAGTTGCTGGGTTTAGGCAAATCTGTGACTTGATATTACGTTTTCTCATTTATTTACTCGAAGCTCAGCCAAAGGACACTAATCCTTGATGTAAGCTGAAAAGGGAGAAAAAGCTATCAATACCCAGTTTCAAAGTATGAATCCTGGAAGAGTCACACAACAGTTACCAGTCAGCGTGCTTGAGCACAAGAGATGAATCTAGATACTAGGGTTACACAATAGTTCTTCCAGAGCTACAGTCTAATGTGCTGTCATTAACATGCTAATTTAACAATAACGAAAACTCACAAAAATGCAGGCTACATATTGAAGTCTTTCAGTTATATCAAGCTAACCGAGCCCAAATGGTTCACATTCTCAAATTAGATCGGTGTTTTTAAGACCAAGGAGAGAAAAATGACACAACCTTCACCCTCACGTACTAACAGCCTAAATGCAAACAGAAGCAATTCTCAACTGAACCTTATGGACCCAAGTACTGAGATGATCTTTAGTTGCAAGATCTCATTTGGTTTTTGAAGGTGTACATAAGACTTGGTAATAAGAGTGTATGTTTATATATATTGGCCTGGGTTTGAAAAGCAAATTCCCTTCTGGATTTGAGTTTCAAATACAGAAACTTGAACAGTTTTTGTGAATATAAATTTTACAGGTTTCACCACTGTTACTCCACCCTAGCTCAGAAGCTAAAAATTCAGGATAGCAGAAGCAGCTCTGGAGAATGGAAGACTGGCAATTTAGTGTTTGAAGATTCTGAGCTCGTCTTTGGGTTGTACATCTAACACCCATTCAAGTATGTGGAAAGGCTTTTGTGCATTTCTATAGATTCTAAAGCAACTCTTAATGGAGCTAGTGCTCCTATGGTGCATATTTAAGCCAAAACCCAAAAAGTAAAGATGACTGCTGCAGCTAAGTAACAACTCTTAACTGAGAGTTGTCTCATATGCAAACAGATGCTAGTGACGCCAAGTCTTAGCAAACTTGTTCTATACAATGAAACAATAGCTAGGATGCCCAATAAAACACACAAGGGAATTTTCTTAGATACAATGCTCAGGAACAGGACAACTTACAATAGTATAAAAACAACCCAAAGTCTTGTAAAAAAACTCAACCCAAAACCAAACCAAAAAACCAACCAACCTGTTTTAAGTCAGGCTTCATTGTAGCAAAATGTGGAACAGTAATTTAAGCTAGAAAACACAAGCAAGCTTGACTTGAAAAGTCAGTGTAAGCAATTTTGATATGTTTAGTTTATTAATGCTATCCACAATGAATCGGCACACAAATGAGATGAATAAAAGTACTTTAGAGAAGACAAGACGATATATTTTACAAAAATGTAAATGCTAACATTACAGTTAGCAAGTCATACTGGAAAGAGAGACAGACGTTTCCACGGACAATCAATGTAAGCCTTTCCTTGGTTTTAAAGCAGATTTATACATCAGTCTTTCTTCCCTTATTTGGGCAATGGTTGGTGAGCATCTGTCACATCTCAACCCTTTAAATCTATAGGCACCAAAACAAAGCCCCAGGAAAAAGGTAAAAGGAGCTTGTGTCAGGTTTTTGATAGTTGATCTGCTTGGCAAGGACCCCAGTATCAAGATGCAAGTAAAACGGAATGCCCATCAACAGTATCCACTCTCTATGCTGAAAAAACACGACTTGCACATAGTTAAGAGCCTACGGCAAAAATAACTTCATCTTGCACAAGTCTCATTTCCAAGTAATTATTCATAAACGAGTTCTCTCAAATAAAAAGAGTATAGCAGTTTTACTGTTTGAATTGATTTTTTCTTGTAAGAAGTTCAAAATCTCGTATCTTCTTTTCAGTGATTTTGAGTCATTTTTCATTTCTTCAGTCTTCACTTCCTCATGGGAGAGGTAATTAAAGTGAAGAGGGCCACACGTTTTGCTCATTGGTAACATTAAGTAATGTCTCACCTAAGTTAAGTATCCTCACCAATAAAAAAAAAAAAAATCCCTGCCCAACCTGAGGTGTTAGACGGTTGAGTGACCAATAGTTCAGGTCAACAGCCTGTAAACCACATTTTTGAAGAGGAAAAATTTCAGTGATGCATCAGAAGTGCTAATAACTGCACTCTGGCCGCTAGATCTGGCGAGCTAAATTCCATCTGGGATTGCTGCAAATGCTCTACTTCAAAAGAAGGAACATATACCAACAATGTAGTCCATGCTGTTAGTGGCTATTTTCAAACACAAGGTTTGAAAAGGTGTTCTTGCAAAATGATTCGCAAGAGCACAAAGAGTAAGTCCTGAAATTGCTTTTTAATGCAGGTAATTAACCTTTTAGAACCTAAAATCCAAATTAGGACCTTGTGATCCCCTAATGTCAAATAATTCAGTCCAAGTCTATGTAGCTACATGAACTGGGGCAGGGGTATGGAAGGTGCACTCCATGCTTGAGGATACAAAGTATTGAAACGGAGAAGGGCTCTAATTCCAGTGTGGAAAAAACAAAAAGCTTTTAAATTTACTAAACCAAGCACACTCAGGCACAGAGGCTATGAAGTGGTGGAGCACTCTTAGAGTGACAGTACTTTCTCCCTTTGTTGAATTGCTACAAAGTCCTTTCTTGTTACACAAAGCAGAGTCAGGGCTTCACTGTCAAAAAATCATTGCTGAAGAATTCTGAATTGGGTTCTTCAAGCGGTTACAGGGACAAGATCCATGTGATTTGTCAGCTAGCTTCCTCTGTTAACATCAAGGAAGTCCTGAGCACCCTTAATGCTGCAAAGATCATCAACCTGTGGTAAGAGATCACACCGCTGGTGGAAGCATTTAGCAATTTTCACACAGGTGGTCCTTACCAGAGATATGTATATCAGATTACCTCTGACATAATAGCACCTGGTTTAGACCAGCCATCAGGAAAAAGCCACTTTCACAAAGTAAAATTCATATGGTGCCCAGTGCAGCAGCTGTCTCAGGAAAAAAAACCAAACAAAAACACCATCGGAGGGAGTTGTAATGATTCAGGTTTGGAATCTTGAGTATTAAACTTCAGTCCCACTTGAGAACTGAGGGAAAAACATTTTTCCTCCTTCCCGATTTGCTACAAATATCCATAGAATTCCAGCATCAAGTGTGCTAGATATAAAATTGATGGAACGCTAGCTGGTCCATAAAGGGTTGCACCAAGTTATCTGTAGCAAAGTAAAAAACTAGCCCAAAGGTTATGGAGATTGGAAGAGCTGGTAAGGCCTTCTTAAAGATGGCAAGAAGCAGAAGTGTAAGGCACAGACCCTGAGGGGAAGAAAAAAGAAAAACAAAAATCACAGGGAGAAATTAGGGAACTCCGACAAGCAAAAGATTATATATACATATAAACACTAATCCCACAGAAATACAAGATACAGTTCATGCCTTCCTAAAGGCTTAAGTGACAGATATAAAGTCAATGAAGATGGCCAAATGTAAAGATGTAAAGCCAAATGAAGATCACAGCTAAGGCCCCATCAGTTTTCAGTCTGGCCACCAAAGAGACAAATTTCAAAGAAAAAATACGTAGCAGTTATGACTTTGTCCTTCATTCACAATAGAAACTATCCCTATTCTAATATTACATTATACTCACAATTAATATGGCTACAAAACACGCTAAAGTTGTATTCCAGTCCCCACTTGCTGTTGCAGACGCTTTGCCAACAAGGACGCTGTAGAAAATGAAGTCTCCTAAACCTAGCTTTACTCCTCCTGCAAAAGTGAATATATAGCAGCATTAGGTATCAGACAGTCTACTAATATCACATATTAGTAATTGTCAAGAGAAGAATACAGATTTACATTAAGCATCAACAAGTCTTGCTAATAAGAACATTTTATTTTCAAAACTAGTACCACTCTTGAATCAAGTGATAAACTCATGTGAAACAAGGTGGCTTAGGAACATTACTCCACTCAATTAACTCATCCTGTAATCAGAAGTCTTCTATATTCCTGGTCTCTCGAACATATGTTCTAGTTTCAGATGGGACAGAGTTAATTTTCTTCCTAGTATCAGGTACAGTGCTGTGTTTTGAATTTAGTATTACAATAATGTTGATAACATGCTGATGTTTTGAGCTGTTGCAGAGTATTGCTTATCCCAAGTTAAGGAGTTTTCAGTGTTCCATGCACTGCCAGTGAGCAGGTGCACAAGAAGCTGGGAGGGAGCATGGCCAGGACAGCTGACCTGCACTAGCCAAAGGGGTATTCCATACCATATGATGTCATATCCAGTATACAAACTGGGAGCAGTTGGCCCGGAGGGGCCCATCGCTGCTGGAGCATTGGTCAGCAGGGGTTGAGCAATTGCACTGTGCAAGGTTTATTTCTCCCAATTTTTGTTAATCTTCCTCCTTGTTGTTGTTGTTGTAGTTATTATTTTATTTCAATTATTAAACTGTTCTTTTCTCAACAGGTGACTTTCTCTTTTTTTTTTTCTTTCTGATTCTTCTCCCCATCCCACCAGGCCAGGGGAGAAGAACGAGTGAGTGGCTGCGTGGTGCTTAGTTGCCGGCTGGGCCTAAACCATGACAACATAAGATCCAATACACACAAACTCAGATATTTGCAATTATATTTGTTGGGGCGGTGTCCACTTCTGGTTGCCATGTCATGTTCAACAGAATATTGAAGTACAATTCCTTTAAGCTGGCCAAGGGAGGGTGAAAACAAGTAAGTGTCTTGCAGATGATGTTTTACTTGCCAGTTAGAAACCTAAACCCAGCAAAATATTCCACTGCCCTCCCAAGTTTCCTACAGACTTCTTATTAAGCTAGTTCTAAAAAGCACTTGTGTGTAACTGCAGAGCATATTACAGTGGCAAAACCCCAACATATTTAGTCCAAGATGCAAAGTTTAGGAAAGCTCATGAATTATTGTCTTTTTTCTTTTAAATAGTAATTACACCTTAGTAACCACTCTGGGAACACAATACTCGATTATTTCTGAAAACAAAATAACAAAGATTTCCTGAACACCACTTCACTTTCTGTACTTCTAGTCCAAAATACTAAGTCAGAGCAGCCAACATCAGGCCACCAGCTGTTTTCTTTTGGCCTATCGTTTACTTTGCCACCTGATTGCAGACCAGCCCAAAACTCACTCTACAGTTCTCAGAGGAACTCAGAGAATCAAAACCTGCATGCCTGATTGATCACTGGAGAAGAAAAGGAAAGGAAGAAAGAAAAAAAGAAAAAAAAAAGTAGAGAAAAGAAAAAGGAGGCACCCCTACTATCTTTCAGCAGAACTCCATTATATGGTCTACAACAGTGCATTCATGAAAAATAAATTTTAAAAAGCACTAAATACCCTTTGACTGCTGAAACAAAACTTGGATGCTTCTTTTGGTATTGCAGTTGCTTTCAGAGCAAAAAGCAAAGGCAACTGCTAGATAACTCCTTCCACACAAGCGAACTCTCCACATTTCTAATAAGCTGTTCCAAACTTCCAGTAAGCTAATGCTGGCTGACAAGTCTGACTGGATCACTGCACATCTGTCATTATTACTTGCTATAGGAATACAGGAAGGAGAAAATTATTAGTCTGGCCAGACAACGGTTTTAGTTAACCAGTTAACTAACTAAAATAGCCCAATTCCCAAAATTTTTGCACCTTCCTGTTATTTTTCTAAGCTCTAGAAATTAAAATGGATTTGCAACATACTCTGAATTTGGAATTTTTGGGAAAAAGTAAACTCTAAAATTGTTCTTAAAGTAGGAGCACCTGAGAATCAGGGGAGTTTATTAAGACAGGCAGAGCCTCATTTATTTCGGGCTTTGTGAATCTAATAGCAGCTTAAACTCAACTGGAAATAACGAGTGTGTTAAAACAGACTGTATTAAAACAGTATTGATGTCATATGCTCTCCAAAGATACTGTACCTCAGCAAGATGCTGGAGAAAAATAAGCAAGCCCATGGCATTTTGCATTCATTTCAGTCTCCAGTTAGGTTTTAAACATTGCTTTCTACAGAGTGGATTACAGTAATTCAATCTTGAGGCAAAAAAGGTTAATGCCTGCCTTTACAGAACCTAAAATCCAGAAGAGGTGATACACAACAGAACACCGCGTGAGGAAGGCAGAAGCTAATGCAACAGACTGTAGAACGGTCTGAAAGCAGCTTGTGCTGTTAAAAGTTTTGAGTCTGCATATCAAACTGAAGATCAGTTTGGCCAATATAACTCACCCCTGCATCAAAACCAAAAGCTACCAAAAAGCTACTCCATCTATTTCTCTGAGATATGTCAGTATTGTTTATGAGCAACAGCAGCTCTTCAGCTTGCCACTGGTTCACAGCATACCACATCTGTGCAGTCAGGATGACTAAGACTAACTAGCTTCAGATTTACTAAGTCTTTCAGACCCCGTACTCCATACTCACGTTCTTCGGGGTCTTCACTTGTTTGAGAGTTACTGGGTAGAGCCTGGACAGCAGCACGCGATTCAGGCGTTGATTCAATGGGTCCTATTCTATTGTCCCTTTGTTGCTGCCATTCCTGACTAAAGCCACCATCATCTGCTTCAGCATCTTCATTCTGAGTCTGGTTTGCCGGAGCTCAAAGGAAGAAAGGAATTTAACATCTTCAAAAATGCGCTTTCTAAAACATGTAAATCTCTCCATACGTAAGATCACAGAAGAATGAAAGAAAAAAGAAGCATTCCATAATATTTAGCAACATCTAACATTGGCACACACCAATACAAAACACTCTCACTTAGGATTTTAATACTTATTTAAACAATCAGGAGTCAATGTGCACTCCGTAGTCACAACAGCTACATGTTGCTCTCAAGTCCTAGCATTCAGGAGTACTTCAACATAACAGAGTGAGAAGTCTGTGGTGACCTAATTTAAAGATCACAGTTTAAGGAAGAAACTCCCATCTAATATTTCATTAGTTTCTTTATTCAACGCTGAGAGCTTAATTTTCCAGTAAATTAGAAAAATTTACTGAAAATTACATATATTTACAATCCTTCAAGCATGTTAAATTCAGAAACTCTGTTCTGCTTTAATAATACATGTAAACAAAGAAATACCATGTTTTTAAACACTAGCTGCATAGCCAAGAGGGCTAGACACATTTCTGTTTAATACATGTATAGATGAGTTAGCATTATACTCCATCATCCCAATCTGACAAGCAATTGAGCTCAGTTAATAGTTGTCTACTGAGAGTGATTTCACCATCAACATCCTGGATCCCAGAAAAATGAATGCAAGAACATTAACTGCACAATAAGTAAGCAATTTTTGAAGTCTTGACAGATTCATCATTCCTAATAAGGCCTCCAGGCTTTCACTTCTCTACAACAACCAGGACACTTAAAAAGCTGAAAAACAAGTATGCCTAAACACGTATTGCAAAAAAATGACAACTATAAAGACTTTTCAAAGAAAAGACTCACCTTGTTTATCATAAGTGGAGTTTTTGGAAGTTTTCCGTTGGGCTTCTGGATCTTCCTCAGCCATGTTCACTAGCCAGATCATTGTTGCTATTAAAAAAACAAAGCCCAAAAACCAGCATAGCTTATCATATCTTCAGACGTATGCAATCTGAGACAGCACTGGCAGCAATCAACTCTTTTTCTGATACAACCATCTTTTGCCACAGGTAATTTTACTCTCATTAAAGTACTGTAGGATCTGGAACACAGCCAGTGCCAGCCACAACACGCATTTACAGGATTTGGTGAATAAAAGTTTTATTCTTACTAGATGTTGAAAAAAATGGCAACAGCTGTTGCCAGAGAAGTTACATCTATCTGTGAGGCCCCCTCTGAAAATCTGAATCAACAATTCTACTTTTTCTATTAATTTATTCTTTTATCTGCAAGTAAAAAGGGCTATATTAAGACTGGTTCTGAGGTACCTCAATTCAGAAGCAGTACCTGTATCAAATTTTTCTCTGCCCCCACCATCACAAAGAATTCTCCAGTCTGGGGGTAGTGAAATGTTGTCACACTTAAATGGTGTATTTTAAGTCAAGTTTGTGGTTTCTCAGCATTAACCTCTCCTCTCACAAGACAGAACAACAGGCAGCTATGAATAGTATCAGTAAAACAAGCAAGAGTTAGAAACAGATAAAAACACCCCTCTCCTTTCTGCACCGTAAACTTGTCCCTGAAGCAGCCAGTCAGTCTATAGCATGCTTCCAGTTTCCAAATACCGGCCTCTCTCGAGCATCAGTAGCGTAACGACTCATGATTAACGTATTTCACTGTTTATCCATATGATTATGACTAGCAACATGGAACTTCAGAAACAGTGGAATTATGTACTAATCGACACACAGGTCGTTAACAGCAATTTGCCTTCAAAAGGTTATTTTTCACATCTGTAGGGAGAAACAATATATCAAAAAAGACAAGCCCTGGAGAAAACATTTCTGTAAACGAATCTCCTCCTGGCAATTTCTCCCTTTCCTTCCAGTAACACACATTATTTAAGCACTGAAAACAAATATTGCCTGAAAACGAGTACTCCCTTTGTACAGTCTTAATTCACGGCCTAACGACACACTTCTTTGGCCAAAACAAGGTGTATTACCATTTTTCCTGTTTGCATTTTCTAACAAAACATGCTGGATTTTATCTTGAAAGATCTCAGCCAGAAGATGTTCCATATTTTGAGTCAACAGTGAAAGGAAAACTGAGACCCAAGTGAACAGACTAAAAACTCCAGCTGACAAGCATCGTGTTAAAACACAGAAAAATAAGAAAAACCAATTCAGCTGAGTGGGTGATTGTAAATTTAAAATATTTCACAAAATGTACTTACAGGAGTAAATAAGTGCTGGGAAGAGAGTTTCATTTCTCTCTTGAGCTGTTTCAACTAGCATACGAAGAGGACCTTTAGGACACAGGACAGCAACCAAATCTGAAAGTAAACGTGGACAGATCTTGCATCACTGCAGACATAAGAAGGTCTTTCTATAACCCTTGCAGAGCTAGTAATAAAATAAAATGCTACCCTGATCACAGACTTCTGAGAGAGCCATTGGCCACAAGTCAGTTCCTTTTTAATATTCTCAGTTACACAACCTATATTACATATTACTGTATTATGTATACAAAACTAAAAAATGTGATGAAATACCCAAGCTCACTTTCTATTATCAAAGCTTGTCTTAACCCGAGTTTAATGCTAAAACAAATTTTAAGACATCAGGTAAGTGAGGCTTACATAACCTCTATGAAGTAGGCATGACTGCCAATTTATCCCCACTTAAAGAGGAAAAAACAGTGAATGTACATGTGAAGAGGAAAAAAAATGAGGTTTATTAAGCATTGCGGAAAAATGCTGTGTTTGCATAGATTTGAGAGCAGCTCAAGCATATGCAGTATAAGAAAAGAACAGCGGCTTTTTGTTGCTTCCTTCAATTCTTGTTCATGGGACAGTATATGAAACTGGGTGAACAAGTAAAAATTAACTCAAAAAGTGATCATTTACAAAATAGGATGACTGTACAAGTTACTCAAACAAATCAAAGCACAGCATTAAGAAAAACTGATCTATAAGATACTCCACTTGCTTTCTGACCTGAATGTTGATGGTTTGTTAATTAAATTTAGAACTCCACAAACAACCTCAGCTACTTTTCCCTTGTCTTGCAGATTTGGACAGAAAGCTGTAACATTTACCTGTTAACCCTGCAGTTGTCCACTCACTGTATGTCTTTAAGTCATTTGAAACAAAATCTGACACTGAAAAGAATAACTGACTTGTTAGGAGCTTAGCTGCACAGAGCAAGCCTTCTGCAACTGAGCTAACTGCCCTTACACCATTGCTGGTCCTGCTCAAGTGAAGAACTCTTAGTGTGAGGTCACAGGCTTTGAAACTTTCCTTCCCTTTACTCAAACCAACCATGTCATGGTTTTGGAATAGGATGTGAAGAGTAATTTCATTTTGCAGTCACTGAATGAAGGCTGAACGCTTGGAATACTCAGATTTGTTCCAGTCATATGAAGGGTGGAAGCAGGGAGGGGAGATGGGAAAGTTTTCTTAACGTGCTTTATGATCGATGAGCATACACAAGGATGTTTTTCATCCCTCTGAAGGAAGAGGACACCTATGGAGTACACTGATCTACCAGAGCTAATCAAATCTTACTAACTCCTGCACTTCCACAACCAGACGGATGCTCAGTCTTTATCATTATCAGTGACTTTCAGAGTACACATTTATCACACTTACATGCTTCCAAAAAAATTCAAGTTATGAGCGTATCTGCATGGATACACTGAGCTGTAATGTTTTAACTATGTCTACGTAACTGGATTTTAGTCTTGCCTGGGAAGTAAATCAGTATTTGGAATATAGAGTGATCTTCTTACCAAAAGTGCCCTCTAACGCTTTATGAAAAAACTACATCTAGGTATATCTCAGTCATCATTCTGAAAAAGCACAATATGTAATAATTAAAATGAATTTTCTTTTTATTAAAAAAAATCCAAACAAACCCCAACCAGGAGACAGATCTCACAACTATATCCTTTCAATGTAAAATGACTTTGAGCAATGAAAATTGTGTTTAATCCTTCCTTGCTTCCTTGTCAGTATATTGTTAGGCATGGATCAGGGTGTTGGTTTTAAGTCCGTAAATTTGAGCAATTTGCAAGTTGGGCAGATCTATACCTGTATGGGATAGTACCCAAACAAGAAGCTTCTAAACTCTGAACATATGACAGTTTCCAAGGATTCTTGGGGAAAACGAGAAGCCGAAAGCTCTCCATCTCCATAGAAGAGATCAAAGTGGCAACATAGGTCTCTTATCTCCTCCTCTTGAATTACTTCAATTCTCTTCCCCAAAGAATCTAGAAAGTCCCAAAAGCATGAAGGAAGATGGCATCACACAGTCACACAAAGCCCTTAGCTGCATGGGACCAATCTCTGTTCAGACCACGATCTTATTTCTCAAGTCTGTAATCACCTTATCCACTTCTTTGGATGTCACTCCCCTCCACCTTTTTCTTTTTTTAAGATCTAGTCAGACAAATGGAAAAGTTGGGGAACAGAAGAAATTCCCACCGTAATACCTGTTACTATGTCTTGCCCCAGACCTTACCATACACTGAAATGACAGCCAGGATAAGCCACGCAGTCCATTCAGGAAGGTACTTAATGAACACCAAGGCCATGAGAGCACTTATCATAATGAGATATGCCTGCTGGAGCCGAAGTGGACCCTTCCAATGAATACAAATCATTCCCACAACACCGAAGTTCCAGATCATGAGTGCCACTGTAATGTAGTCCATGGCAACATTATACGTCTTAAAGACCTCTCTAAAAAAAAAAAATACAGAAAAGAATATGGACTGAGTTAGCTTAAAACAATGGAAACAAGTTACAGATGCAAGCTTCACAATACATTTTTTTAAAAATTTTCATATTCAATGTAGTGGCACAACAAAGGGCATAATTTTACCAGCGTTTGTTTCACACCAACTCTTCTACTTTTCTGAAATTATTCATTAAAATTCTCTTTCCTTCTCAATCAAAGCAGAAATTGACAGGAAATGACATTACTGCAAAACCTGTAAGTCTGATTATGCTCATGAATTTTAAAAAGCAGAAGAATAAGAACTTGTGAGGTTAAAATGATCTTTAAAGGCATGCAAACAAATCTCTCTCTACTTACCTGCTGCCTGTGGAACGGAAGCACTTTACTAACCTCAAAGTAAGATATACATGGTTATTCTACTGTATTTTTCACTACAAACACTAAAGTTAAAAGCTCTCTTTTTGGATGAACCATATCACCCTGTCACACCAACTACTATAAACTAATTAAGACCCTCAGTAAGTAAAACTAAAATAGAAAAATACGTTGTCACCAAGTCACAAGTGATTTCCACTGTCCCAGGGAAGAAACGGTTGTGATGGCTTTTCGCAGATGCTGCTGCTACCAACTCATCAAGCCACTAAGAACATTATAATCTGCATGACACTTTTCTCCAGGAAATTTGTCTTCTGTAGCTGTTATGCCTTTGAGATGTGCAATATTAACAGGATGGCCCTTACTGCCATCACGTATAATCGGTCTACAAAAGCCCTCCTCACTCACTGGACCTCTGCAAAAGGAAGCCAGCACTGCTGTGAGGCAGCAGGGACAGGTGAAGGAAAGTAGAATGTCAGGAAAGTCTTCGGTCCCTCTACTCACACATGCTCGTGGAAGAGAGCCAGCTCAAACCCAAAGGAAGCAAGCCTAGCAACTTGTCTCCATCCAGCCTGCACTGCACTCACGCAGCACATTGTCTTCTATTTCAAAAGTCATTAGTAAGGTTAGAGAAAATACTGACCAAAAAAGGCATCACAGATCACTTTTGGCAAAAATCAGTGACTGAAGACAAAATTTTCTCCCCCCAGAGACCAAATTAAACAAGCTTCTTCAAAGAGAATTGTACCTGTCATTAGGTGGTACAAAAATATTCACAGTATAATAATTTCATGGCGTAACTCTAGTTACAAACCCTGATCCAGTTTGCTTGTTTTCGAGAATATCGCGTACTATGTACAGCTTTCTTGATGTCTGGATAAAGGCATGCTTCCAAATTTGAAGAGAAAAACATTGAATACGTTTTGGTGAGAGAGTAGATTCTTTTCAGCTGATTCTTTTCTGCCACCCCCATGCAAACAGCCTTTGCATATACAGCCCACCACCAAAGCCATGAGTGTGAACAATTGCCCTTGAGCCATATGGCTATGAAAAATGAAGTTATCAGAAAATATGCTAGCAGAGTAAGCTACCCTGTGGAAGAGAGCTTATGCTGGTGACGCATATGACGGGCAGCTTCTGTATAATATCAGACGCACTATAAACACCTAAATAACTCTTTCATGTGTATTCTATGAACCTATATAAAACTAAAAATTTTATTGCAATAGCGTGCTCATTATCATTCCTCTTAAGATTCAAGGGTTAGTTCTAAAATAGCAAAGTGATACATGAAAAATAGCATATTAATGCTTTAGTTCACTTACCCCAGGTAGATGAATGAAAAAAAGAAAAGCAGCAAAAGAGAAGAAATTATAAGCCAGCCATGGATCACCTGGAAAAAAAAAGATGCCAATACAGATGTTGGTTTGTTGTTTTTTGGGGTTTTTTAAAGTTTTTTTTTATTTTGAAGTTAATATCTACTTAAAAATTCTTTTAAGGTTATTTTCAGTTTTGATTGAAGCAAGAAAAATATACTCAGATATCGCTCTCTCTGGTTGTTACTCTATTCATATTTAGTCTATATGCATTATTGTATTTCAATTTACACTTAGGAATTTTAAGTGCTTTGTGGTCTTTCAATAAAGCTTCTATACAATAAAAACTACTGTTAAAGACGTGCAGTAGAATGCATCTTATGTTACAGGTTTTTAAATCTTTTGCAAAAGTTAATTTAAAAGTAAAGCCCAAAGGCACACAGGCTAAAGAAATCACATTTACATGAGGCAAACAGAATTTCTAGCAAATTAAGAATCTAGCTATTACAGTTAGTAATTTACATTTAGTCTAATGCTATTTTCTGATAAGCATTTTAAAAATTTTCATCTATTTTTTAAAACATTCATTTTCCTCCTTCACACTGTCTGTGTCTCAAAACAGGCTCAAATCTAATCTTTAGCCTAATAAAACCTAACCAACTGGCCTTCCATACTTTCTACTGCATTCTTGCTACTGTAAAAGATTGAAGAATTTCCCACATGTAATAAGCACGGTGCCTGTAAAGATACTCCAGGAAAGCTGCCAAAGTATCTCAGTCCATCGAACCGTCACCACTCATAGCAAGCGGGGGGAAAATAAACCATATTAAAGCTGAAGACAGGTAGGTATCTAGAACACAATCCAACTTTCAAACAACTTACAGAGCTACCTATATATCTAAGCAGTGACCTAGTTGAGAAAACTAATTGAAACCATTTTAAGAAAAAGGCAAAGAAAGCTGTCACTTCTTTTAGTAATAGTATAGAAATAATATAAATAGTAATAAATACAAAATAGTGAAAAAATGAAAATATATAAATAGTAAAGTAATAAGCTCTTAAACTTTCTTACCACTTAAGAAAATAACATGAATACTAATATTTCCTTCTAGTAAAGAGTAAAATGCTAACAAAATCAAACACCAAGGCCACAGTCCAGCAAATATTTATCCACCCTCTGCATAACTACTGTCAACAGTACTAAAGGAGGTAGTTTAAAGTGTTGACATAAGTTGGAATTTTACACACAGATGTTTTTTCTCTCAGTATGTATCTCATTTGCTATAGCATTTTCCAGATCACCAGCCTCTTTTCATACAAGTGATTTTTCCAAAGTATTTCTTCTAAGTTTTGGCCAGCGTTTCCTAGCAGGATATCATGACAGGTTTGTTGCCTTCTAATTAAAGAATTTTCACTTTTCAGTTGACAACAGCTTCAACACTAATTGATTACTGGTACAGAGTCGTCTTTGCCTGCTACAACTTGAATAAAAACTAAGGATTGCAGAATGCAGAGAATCAAAATGAGCTACAGCAGCCAGATTTTGGTTAGGCAAACTAAAACAATGAAGAATGAAGAGAATAATAAAATACGTTAAGAAGAAAAGCTAGCCAAATGCAATCACCTTTCAAGATGCTGTTTCTGGTTAGATTTAGGAGCTAGAAACAGGACCATGCTTAACTTATCACATACAGGAGAGACATAGGAGACTAACAGCAGTAGAGCTGAAATACTATTGCCTTTCTTCTAAGGAGTTTTCAGATATAAATCTTGAGAAGGTAAGCAAATGATCACTGCCAGCTGGAGGGTTAACGTTCTTTCATTATAAATTCCATTCCCCATAATCTAGACTACAGCCTACATATAGAACTGTGTGTAAAACAGAATTCAATGGACAGGTCACTGCATTTTACAATATTCTGGTCTAGCAGCATAGAAATACTCTGTCAGCAATTCTAAAAATGAGTTTATTCTTTCTTTTAATTAGCATAAATTATAACTACAGGAAATTTCTGTTGTCTAATCATTCTAATTTTTTAGA
Organism: Bucorvus abyssinicus; assembly: GCA_009769605.1. Taxonomy (NCBI): domain Eukaryota; kingdom Metazoa; phylum Chordata; class Aves; order Bucerotiformes; family Bucorvidae; genus Bucorvus; species Bucorvus abyssinicus. Next base: position 16,411,234 of record CM020042.1, on the reverse strand, counting down.
GCTACAATTACTTTCCTAAGGAGCACGTGCAGTGCCTTGTACAGTCAAGAGGGAAGCCAAAAATGTGAAGCCTAGTAAAACCTAGTTGATGCCTTCAGCATCTGAGGAGAACTGATTGGCTGCCAAGGAATCCAGCTGAAGTACATTAGTTATTGACTTCACTAGAATAAAAAGACTTGTCAGTTTAAGAAGAAAACTTTGTTAATTCAGATTTAACACCACACAGTGATAAAAGAGAAGGCCGATACTTTAAACAAAACTATTCCAAGTTGTATGCAGACTCAGGAAAAAATAATTTCCCTAGTTGCTGCATGGATACTTTGTAAGGGGGTTTCACACACAGCCATGACGATCAAAACCACTTTTCCCTCTTGAAAACAAAATAAAGTGGAGCAAAGTTTTGTGTCAGCGCATGGATCCCAATGCCTCTTTTACAACTATGAAACAGACTGAAGGTTCTGGCTGCACACTGGAAAGTTTTAGTAGGCCAAGCTTTGTCAAATGGGTCATTACAACAACCAGGAATTTTCACAAACTCCTCCTCCCAGGCAGGTGATACTGCAATTATTTATGCTAAGACTGGACTTGCCTAGATTACACCATTATATGATTGAAGTCTTTCACACAAGAGCCTCAGAGTCTCTGTTTGCTTCGAGGATAACGCCTGATGTGTACAGCCGTGCAGACGTCACACTCTCGGGAGACTCCGATACTTGATGCAGGGTGGGGAAGCCCCTGAAGTCCTAAATAGATTCCAATTGTAGGACCAGGTCTGTACTTTGCACAGGACACGGTACATTTCGAGGCAATAGGAAGCAATGCCACCCTAATTCTAACTGACAAAGCAGCCGGCAGTGTTAGCACTGGGCCTGCACCTCCCTGACGTGTCAAACGAACAGAAACCACAAACCTGAAACAGTTACTTGAATCACCAGTTTTGCTACTTTTGCGCACTCATCCTTGATAATCCTTCATTTCATTCTGTTCTCGATAATCTGTACTAATAAATACAACTAGCACAATTACTCAAAATTCTATTTACACTCACCTTGTAGCACCTGTATTTGTAAAGCACAACCAGGAGTATGGTCATGACAATGATAACGCTGATCATGATAGCTGCGTTGAGAACTGAATTCAGGGCTCTCTGTCCTACTGTCTCTGTTTCTTCTGTGAAAGGAGTGTAGATGCTACAACAACAAAGAGTCAACTGAAATGCCACTGAATGCACAGACCGTTTCTGATATGTGAGGCCAACATCAAATGAAATTGCAGTAATCTTTCAATTCAGAGCTGTAAAAGCAACAGCTGTTTTCTACTTAGGCAAAATTTGAAAGTATTGTATTAGGCAAACTTTAATTAAAAAAAAGAATATTTTCTTTGGAAGACTTGCCTTTCCTACATTCTTAGATTACTTCTATTTTGTACTTTGTAAACCAAATGGAAAATGTTGTTTGATACAATGACTCACTGCTATGAATCATTAGACTGTTTCCGGAGCTGGACCTTTATAAGCACACCATCTAGTGGATTTACAATGAAAGGACCCCAGGGATTTCAACAAAACAATGTATGCGCTCAGCTCTCTTTTTCTTAGAGAAATACAACCGCCTGGGTGAAAAATCCACTTTGTTATGGGGAAGAGGGCAAAGGGAGAAAATGCTCACCATAAATAAAATCTCAAGAAAAATAATTATTTGATCAACAACTTTGATAGTGAAAAAGAACTTAGTGTTTTATTGAAACATTTTATGACATGCTTATATTATAAAAACATTTCAAAGACAAACACACTTTGAATCGCTTTGTCTAAATGTTTTCACAGTGTAACATTTAGACTGATTTGCTATGGGTTCTGACAGGCTCATTGTTCTTCCTTTGTTTCCTTTCTCTCAAATCAGCTTTCACTGAAATGGCTTTGGTTTTGCCCACAATATTTTGCCTCTCTCCTCCCCGCCCCCCAAAAAAAAACTCTATACAGGAAACCTGCCAGGAAAGTTTCTTTAAGTGCAACACAAGTGAACCTCATAAAGAAAGTCAAATCCAAAAGGAAGATAGCTTTATCAAACAGCACAGGCAAAACAGAACATGGCATGTATGTTACTTGATTTAAACAAGCAGTTTTCTTCCTTTTCCAAATTCTTTGTATTCTAGCAGAGTACAATTGAAAGGGCTTTGGCTCAGGGTTGAATTTATTTTGTAAATACCACGAAGCACAATGAAATATTGAAATGAGGACTAGGATTTGAATCAAGCAGTAACAACCAAGAAACAATCCCAACTGGTCACCAGACAGATAACAAATGTCAATAGTACCATGAATATAGAGTCTGGTGTCTGGAAGGAATAAAACAAAATTATCTTCGGGCCGGTGGAGGGGAAAAGGGAGGCAAGCGGGAGTTCACTGTTTGAATTAGACTCCTGAAGAAATGCGAGATTAAAGAAAATTATCTGAGTGAGTCCATTGAAAAGACAGGGTAAGAAAAATTGATACATACAGCTGTCCATCCTTGCGTGTATAAAAGCTGACAGACTTGATGGTTGCAACAACGACCACCATGCAAAGTGTGACAGGTACAAACAACATAATCACATGTTTCGCCCCATATTTCAGTGTCAGCTCCTCATCTTCTTCTTCATCCTGTTCCACCACTTGCTGAATGTTGTTTTGTGGCTGCCCATTGGTCTCAGACTCAGGATTGTCATTTCTTCTGCGCTCACTATTATCATGGCGACGTCTTTCGCTGTTGTCATTCTGCAATACATAAAATACAGTTTCCTCCGCAACTATCCACAACCACATGCTTGTACACTAAGCTAAAGATGATCGAGGGGAAAACGCGTAAGGCAATGTTTACTGTCAAGAACATTTGCCACAGCAAAGACTTAAACAGTAGTAATTAACTGCATCACATAGTTAGCAAAAGAGTGGGAGCACAGGGTTATGTCAGAAGCAGTTATATTAAAAACAGCAGCAGCTGAGAGTAGGCTGGTGGCATCTAACAGCTTTTCCTTTAAAGAGAATTTAAAAAGCTGAATAAAACAGCTTTTTCCCTTGGTCCAAACTGCAGTTGATACAAGGGTGTGTGACAGTAGATTACTCATAGCTTACTCAAGAATTACTCAAGAATTAACTAGATCTGTTCCTAGAAATAATGCCAAATAGACATTTATGTCCCTAACTCCATGAAAATCCCAAGAAAGTTTCTACTTTCCCTACCATGTTACTCCCATTACAGTACTCTAACTGGAATATGTATTAAAGTGGATTTTCATGAGGTACTGCATTCCCACATTTTTAGCAAGAATGACACAGAAATGGTGATCAAACTTAGGTAACTCTCAGACTTTATACTGAGATGTGATCCCAAAGTTCTAGCATGATAAGCTAAGTGTGCAGGTTCTTTCTCTCCTTTCCCAAGGATACTACTGCCATATCCTTTCACTGAAAGAAATGAAGAAATTCCACCACTCTTGTCAACAAATAAGAAAAAGCCTCCTAACCTTCCTGATATTGCTACATGAAACATCAAGGGTGTAATTCAAACACAAGAACAGTTAAACTTTCAATGGAATTAAAATTAACCACAAGCAAACTCAGAAACTGTTTACACCATCTATGAGTAAATGATCAGTCCTGCGCTCTTCCTGGTGTCACAAACCTTTTGTTCCCTCTCCAAGAAGCCCCATCAGCAGGGAGCATTCAGCCTTTTGTAAGTTGTGTGCACACACAGAGAACACAAGAGAAGAGCGTGCCCTGTTTCACCTGTTCTGGACTACAAAGAAACAAAACCATTTTATGTTCACCAGTCATTCTAAACAAGCCCTGAAATGCAAGTTTATACAGACCACTCTTTTTTTTATTGTATTACCATGTCCAAAGTCAATGCTGTACTGTTCCCATTCCCTCCACTCAAGAGGTTTCAAAAGAGCTGTAACACAAAGATTTTTGATACCTTACAAAATCAATCTCATTTCTTCAAAATTACTTCAATTACAAACAGTTCACTTTGAGTAAGTGCACTAAGGTGGCTTTAGATTAAAACTTACAATGAACTGAAGGAAGATACCTTTCGCAATTCCTTTAAAGTATCATCCAGCTTTAGGAAAATTGCCCTAGATGTGAGATAGGGCCTAGAAAATAACCTAATTAATTTCTGCTTAAGTACTCTTATGCAGGTAATTTTATCCTTAAACATGCAACATTAAAATCTCATTACCTGTTCTTAATAGCATTTCCAAACAGAACTGCTAACTTGTATCTCATTAACTCACTGCAGTTTTTTGATAAATCAATAGTACTTTCGGAAATTCTTTATAGAGAATTTTCCTAGCCCCACCCTCAGAAAAGATGTTAAGTATAGACTCCGGAACTCATAGTGGGGTTTTCAAAAGCACTTAAGTGATTAAAGAGTACAAGTCTCTGGACTTTGAACTGCAAACACTGATACTGCCAAAACTTTAGTTGAAGCTTTACAACTTGCCCAGCTCATGAAAAATTTGTTTTTACAAAACATTACAAAGCAACAGTACACATCAAATGCTTTGCCTATTTACTAGTTTTTGTGGTATCCTCACGATCAAGCTCAGAAGAGTTTTAGGAACTGTCCTCTAGGAAAATTCGCCGGATTTTTCAAAAAGGAAACTGAATATAAGGTGAGGGGAAAAAAAATCTAAAATTGTCTTAGTTAAACAATTAAAACTACCAGGCAACCAGATTTTTAGAATTAAGGTTTTAAATTCAATTTGAATTTAGCATGATTAACTTAAAGTATGTCCTGAAAAAAATCTTGGATTCAAAATTATTTCTTACTAAATTAAAGATTCATTATAAACCAGTTGGCATTCTGCATAAAGTCCTCACATACAACTACTGAAAGTCAGACAGAAAAAGGAATATGGAAGAATGCAAACAAAGAGATCATGTTTAATTATTCTGAAATGCTGGCTGCAACTGAACCTCCTTCTGTACAGATTATCACTCAAACGTAACATTTTTCACTTGGATAATAAAATACTTCATTTCTCTCAGTCTACGAGACAACAATAAACTTACCTGTCTCAGTAGACTGCCTAAGATGATCATAACACCTACACCATAACACTACACTGGAGATGACCAGAGGCTTAGGACACTTCACAGGTAAAACAGACCTAGTATTTAGGTTTCTGCACACTTGCAGAACACATTGCTCTTTGTCTGCTGTAATAGCAGTCCTGCAAGCAGCACTTATCTCTAGCTTAGGCACAGAAATACAGAAAGTAAAATAAAAACCTAGCGCTTTGCAAAGCCATCACAAAAACAGCCAAAGGAAAAGCCTGATTAACTAGCACACCACTACAAAAAACCTGCAAAATCAAACATAAAGAGAAAAATTGAATAAATTAGATCAATACATGCCATTTTAGTCCCTTCACTAGTTAGCAACAAAGACACAATCACTAAATGCCTTTACATACTAAAATACAGTGCATGAAAACCAGATCTGCATCAAAAGAGTTACTCTCTCATTCGCTGTTAAACCTAGAAAAAAGTTGTCCTTTCAGGCTACTAAAGTGTAGCTAAACGTGACATGCGTGTGCCCCACTGCTTAAAAGAACAAAGTGCACTCATATCCTACCTGATCAGTATTAAACAGAGCAGAGGCCATGGACTCTTGCTGAAGTGGAAGCAAAGGAACAGACTCTTCACTTTCCTCAGACATAGTTAAAAGTGAAAATTCTGAAGCTAAAAAGTCAGTAACACCTGTTGTAACACCGTAAGCAAACGTAAGTTACGAACTACGCGCTTTCAGATGAATAAACAATATTAAAAGCAAATGATAGTGTTTTTTTTCCTATCAGGAAAGTAGTTAATAGCAAACCCAGAGCAATGCCCCTGAACCAAGAGATAAAAAGCCAGCATATTTGATATAAAGTTTTTATTTACTAAATCCAGATTTATACACCAGGATTACCCGCCTTGCCTGACAGTGCACAGAGACTTCATTAGTCCTCACAGACACCATCTACGTTTGAAGATCATTATACAGTGACAGATATTGAAGGCTGGGCTGAACTCTTGGTGTGTGACTGGAAGAAGAGATGGCAAATTATACTGCTTAGTGGTTTCACATGATGACTGTTAGCCACAGAAGATGGATATACTTCAGTAGAAAAGGATTTTTGAACATATGTACAGGAACAAAGCAGATGTGTGTGTAGGGGAGAAAAATCACTACAACTAAGTCTTGAAACTACACCTAGGGTTACACTTAAACGTGGAAATAAAAAGCACAAGTAATAGTTATTCACCAGCACACTCTGTTAGCGAGAAGTAAATAGAACCATCCATGCACCATTGCTGGGAAAAAGCATCACCAAGTTATCTGTAAGGATGGTGAGCCCACAGCGTATTGCTGAGCTCTGCCTTTTTAATCTGCCAGAAGTGTTCAATAAAAGTTAATCTCTCACCTGTCCAAGATGAAAAGAAACCTTTTTCATTCCCTCTGAAGTAAAAGCATAAATGATGCAGAAGGAAAGTTTCTACTTTTCTATTTTTATTAACAGTTTCTGTAATCAGTAAGGTATTAAGTCAGACTGACTTCTTTATTTAAAAACGTACTTTCAAATGTTTTGTATTTTACTGATATAGCAAGATGGTGATCTGAGATAAAAGACCAGGATTTTTCAAAATTCTGCTTAAAATGCTGGATTGTATAGAAGAAATAGAGGAAGGGTCAAAATATTCTCTCGAATTACTGCCATAAACATGACTACAAATGGCCCAGCCTCACAAGAGCATTTCTGTGTCACAAGGAAACCTGACATTCAAGAGCTATAGCAGGAACAAAGAACTGAGTGACAAACCCAAGAGCCTAAGCACCACACCCAAGCAGATCATCTAAACTTGTACATGCAGTACAGTGAGTGCAGTTTTAGCTATAATTAATGCACTCAGGTCTTTCAAAGCAATCATGTAAAACTTTATGGTTTGAATTCCCCCTTCCCCTCAAACTCAAGAACTCTCAGAGCACCTTGACAATTATTCACAAGTAAGACAAGTCAGTGCTGCTCTCCCTGTGTAAGAGCAGTCCTTCAGCAACAGCAACAACAAACCCCAGGCTTCAAGCTCTATCTAAACTAAAAATAACTCTGTGGCTGAGAAACCTGTGAGTGAAGCAGACCACAGCCAGGCTAGATCATGACAGCTCACTAAATCTTCTAAAGGTCAGTGTTTGACACCGGAGTGTCCCACCCCATTTTCTTATTTTTCTTGAGGTCTTGGTCACTCCAACACCACTTTAAACTGGGGGAAGTCTTATCTGTATATAAAAATGAGTTTAGAACATCAGATATTTTACAGAATATTTCTTTCAGCACTGCTTATCACCACAACAGTCCAGACAAAGAAAATTACTCCCAACAAACAAATCTCTAGAGTTCTGAACTGAATTTTCATCCACTCTCGTTATCCATCCTGATTTAACTGCTACCAGATAGTAAAATTGTTACATACGGTATTGCTGAGGTGGTTATCGGGGAAGTTTTCTGTCAGCTGCCCATGCTGAAACTGGGGTAAATGTGCAGACAGTTCTGTCATTGGAGCTGTCCTCTGGAAATCACTTACGTCTACACAAAATGGAGCCTTCTTCTTGAGATGCTGAAAGGAAAAAGATGTGTAAAAAGCCTCTGTCCTTACATATCCAGATTCTCCATCCCCTTCCTACCCCAATTTTTAGAGTTCATGCAGACCAAAGACAACCATTTTCTATCTACGCCACAATACCAAACTGCATCACATCTGCGAAGAAATCACAATAGGGATTTTCCAGCATAAAAATAAGAGCATCTAGGTGTTATCAAATTAGTTCATCAGCTACGGAAGTAAGCCAGCAACAAACTAATCGTTCAGAACAGTTCTCCATTCCTTCTTGTGCAATGTATTAGGAGCACTGCATGCTTGCTCAAAGCCCAACTTGTATACTTGTATCTCAGCAGAGTACAGTTGCTCCAAGTTGTTCAGCTTTGGATTCCTGATAAGCTCAGGGGGAATCTTCAAGCAAGGATGACCGAGTTGCACCTGATAATTTAAAATCTAGATCTACATTTAATATTGTTACGCTCTAAAAGTGACTCAGAGCTACACAAAACAGTATTTTACCTGAGCCTCAAGAACTAAGGTGGATCCACTTCCCCTAGTGGTAGGTTTTATATGTCAGCCAAACGTACATAAATGTGCCATATACATGTAACAGCTTTATATACTGCATTAAAAAAAAAAAAAGTTCCATAAAAACAGTCACAAGCTAACATTTTCCTACACAAACAAGAGTAAACCATGTGCTCCATACCAACAGAATAAAGCAAAATAGAAGAAAGGGGAAAAAGGGTGATGTAACTACACAAGTTTCAGAAAAACACACAATTTTAAGAAACAATAGGTTGGCCTAGACAAGTCACTGGCTTGGTTACACAATGCATAGGGAAGGGAATAAACCACTGACTCAAGGGTGGAGTGCCAGTCCTCACTTCCACTCCAAGTGGCTCCTGCTCCTACCTTGTGCCAATGCCAGCACTCATCAGTCCTCTAAAATGGAAGAAAACAAACCCAGGAGAAGAAAAACAAGAATATTTTACTGCGATTTTAGTATACTCAACTAACGTACGGACAGATCTCAAAAAACTCATACAAGGGAGGACATCACAAGTCCAGCCTCTCACTTTCGGCAGCAGCAAGCCACAAGAGCTGCAAGACAGCGTCTTACTCACCATGGGAGTTAAGCCTGTTTTCATACATACCAAGACGCAGAAGCTGTTTCTCTACTTACAAGTAAATATGTATCTTACAAGACTAGTGCACAGTGCTCACTAACTTGAGCAGGGATGTAGCTTACACTAAAGAGCCATTTGGAAGCAACACCAATTTAACAAGTCTAGTGGGAGCACACAAACTGTTTGGAAAAAGACAATGCAGTATTCACTAGAACGGCTCTCTTCTACATTCGTAATTAAAAATAAAGTGCATCTAATTTAAAATATAATGAAATGTAAGATTAGATGAAAATAAATGGGCATTACGTTGCTTTTACTTTTAAAGTTTTTGCTCTAATTCTTTGGTTGGGCTACAGAATATAAACATCACTGTTTTAAGGCTGCTATTGGTAAAAATTCTCAGTGACAGGGTGAGCACACAGGAAAAAGTTGAGTATCTTTATCCAAACATGGAGTATCAGAATGGGATTTTCCACATTGCAGCATGTCAAAATTCTAAGTAAATTACAGGAGAAAAAAAAAACCCTCCCCAAAACACCAACCCACAAAATCTTATTTGAAAACTGTTAAAGCGAATCACCACAAACTCACCAATCAAAAAAAACCAGCTATGAGGATCAGAGAGAAACTGAAAACAGGGAGGAGGAACTCACAGAAGAGTTGAGCCAAAGCTTGAATGACAGTGTCTAAGAAGCCTCAAAACTTGTGGTGTGTTAGAACAATCCCTTTTGAAAACTCAAAAGCTCAGAAAACGGATTCAGGACATCTTCCTAAACAACTTCATTTTTTTAAATAAATGAATGTTCCCACGTTTGAATGAACTGTGCATAAACAGACACAAATTCTGCTTTTCTTCCCCAAAAAAGGGACTCACTGAAATATTTTTTTCTAATGAGACCCTTAACATTAAAATAGCTTGTCTACAAAAGTTCTTCCTTTGGCTTTCCTTAGCAAGAACAACAGGAGTTAGGATTGTGATTTTCATGCATTTACGTTTAGCCGCCTGAGTGGAGGTAACGCAGAAGTAATCTCTCTGCTTTCCCTACCTCGAAGAGAAGGGACAGCAAGTATCGATGAGCCACAGCGACCGCGGTGCGGCCCAGTTAGCCCGTGCTTTCTCTCCCAAATAAGCAAGCAGCAGCAGCCACTGCCTGCCTTAGGGAACACCGAACGCCCCGCGGAGCCCGCCCTCAGCCTTGCACTGGGCTGGAGCAGCCTCATCACAGCCAGGGCTCCGCTCTCCCCCGGCCGCAGACGAGACGGAAGGGGGTTCCAAGGCCGCGAGGGCGGGGAGATCCCCGCAGCGGTGGGGGCGGCCGTGAGGGTCGTGCCCCCGCCCCATCCCACTCGGTCTCACCAGTCCCCCCACCCTCCGTGCGGCGTGACCGACCGCAACCCCACTCGTGCCTACCCCGCCCACCCCAGCCCCGCTCCGCCCGGCCAGGGACCCCGCCCCGGCCCCGGGCGCAAGGCTCGCACAAACACCGGACCCGGCCACCCCCAAAGCCGCCGGCCCAACCGGCTCCTCGCGGTCCCAGCGCAGCACGGCCTGCGGGGCGCCCCCGGCCCGGCTATGGGTGGCGCAGCGCGCCCGCCCCGCGCCCCACACACTACTCGGCCCGTCCCGCCCCTCCGGTCGACGGACACCCGCGATCCACGCTCGGCAACGGCGTACCCGGGGCTGCCGCGGCCCGCCGCTGACAGACTGACCTGCACGGCGCCCCCCCCCGCGGGCTCCGCCACCGGCTCCTCGCCGCCCCGCAGCCTAGCCCGGCCCGCCCCGGCCCCGCTCGCTTCCGGCCCGCGCCCCGCCCTCCGCCTCGACCTCACTTCCGACGGGGGCGAGTGGCAGCCGGGGAAAAGCGGCTCGGCTGGCGCGGGGGAGCCGCCAGGCCCCCAGCCCTCGGGGCAGCAGAGCTGACCTCCTCCGCGGCGGCTGAGGGCCTCTCCGTTGAGCGAGGTACGTCCGTCAGGCACAGGGAGCGGCGGGCAGGGAGGAGCGTTTCTGAAGGAAGCAGCTGAACGCGGCCAGTAAGCAAAAGCATGAAATCGAGACAAGCGGATGGTCACCGAAAGAAAAGTCACAGGCTGTGAGAAAGTGAGCACTCCGAAACTTCAGCCAAGAGCAGACTTGCAAGGGAAATCTAGCTTGTCCTGCTTAACCTGGTAAGAGATGTTGCGAAGTAGAGAGAAGTAAGAAAACGCACTTCGTGGTTGTTTTACATTGAAGTAATACATAAGCTAGTAACCCTATTTTAAAAATGGTGCCACAAAGAAGCATTATGAAAATAACTTGCAGGGATCTTTGCATTTAAAAATAAAAACAATATTAAACTTAATCCGAAGTCAATTTAGCATCTTTTCAAGAAGCCTCTAGTAGAGTTGTGACTCATTTGTGGAAGAAACAAAGGCAATTTCAAGCTTGGAACTTACCTTGTTATCCATGGTGCTTGAAGAGTAATCCACAATTCCTTTTTAGAAGTGCATAACCTAATTGGGTCACTAACAGGCTATAGGAAATACTACAACACATGTAATCATTCTAAATACAAAAGTAAAATCTGAGGGACCATGTAATTCTGCATGTTTAAAATAGGTGTTGTATTTCACTATTCAACTACACTAAGGAAGACCTACAGGAAAATGAAGCAGCACAGAAGTATTGCACATAAAAGGTAGGATTTATGTAAGCATTTTGACACAAAATACCGAGTTTCAGTAGGTTGTATGCATATGAAGTGCATTGAAAAGAACCCATTTTGGGAGTGGAAGCGATGCCTAACCATTAACCAGATAAAACTGTTATTTTAAGAGAGGGAAAAAAAACCAACCCCAAACCAAACATGGACATACAGCTGTACCAGACTACTCTGTTTATATTACTGATAGGAGTTTGATCCATGATGATGTGCCTGTTAACACCACGGAACGCTGCTGCGTACCTGTGTGTCAGTCGGCCTATATGACATCCAGTGTTCCTACAGAGGATATAGGAACATGAAAAAGTCTGACCCTATCGTAATATAAAAGCTAACAGCTCCCAGTTTTAAGTGTATCCACTTTCAAAACTGCTATTCCTGCAAACAGCTCTGTAGCAGCACCATTTAGTGAAAGCATGAGGTCTAATGCTTCCCTCTCAGTTGTAGGAAAGCATTAGTAGTAAGAAAGAGGAATTCAGTAAGAAACTAAACTTACTGTTTGGGGCCTTCCCACTGCCCACAGCTACAGCCACAACCATCTAGCTAAATCGTTACTTTTAGTGCAGGCTCCTGGTTAAAGAGAAGGTAGGAAGGAAACACCTAAAATCAGAAAGACCAAATCAGTATGTGAACAGGTTAAATATTCCATGGACAAAAGAAGTCCCTTCCCAAATTAAGAGCTACATAAAAATATATCATTCTTGGTAATGGATCTTAGTTGTTCATGGTTTCCCATTTCTCTTCAGTGCATGCTGATGAAGGCAGTGATTCTTTGTATTCTGTACTCACATATTCCAAATAACACCACGTGGCAGTTACACAGAATGATTATGAGGAAACTAAGGATATATGTTAGGTTAAGGGCTAAAGCTTCATTCTGCCACAAGGTCCAGATCAGCGACTGGCATATCCAGTGCTGTTGTATGAATATCGCTATTTTTTCCCCTCTTTGCACTGTGTGTAACTTGTGAAGTATCTTTCCATCACAGAATGGATCACACTTTGCACTGTACCCCGTGGCAACATATATGCTTTCCTTATGGATCTCATTCTCTTCATCTGTGCATTCACTAACATAATACACATAGCATGTCTTAAATTGCACATTCAGACAGTAAAGTCTTGTAATGTTGGCAAAAAAGCCTTTTTCTACCCCAAATTTACCAATTGCATCTTGAAAGAATTGTTACTGCATGTTGAAAGAAAAACAATAAAGGAAAGTTACTTTTTGTGTTGAGAATCTCTCAGCAGCATGTAATTTGTGTTCTACCCCCAGCATCACAGACACCAAATATATTATCACCGAGAAGTAATAACGCTAATTTGAGTAAGAGTTACACACTACAAGTGACTTTATAAAGCAACACTGTGCATTCTGAAAGAGGAAGATTCGATGACGTACTTGCATAAGCCAGGTCAGAGATGCTACAGTGAACACTCCCTCCCTTCCACTACTGAAGAAAACCTCAACTTCCACAAAATTAAATTTTCTTAATATGCCACAACTGCTTCTAAATACTCATTTACCTGGATATTAACACTCCAGCTTAAATTTTAGATGTCTTCCTCACCCAGACACCTTCAGTCTCCTTAGGAAGAGTACAAGATTATGTCCAATGCATAAATAATAAAATAGATGAATATACAGCTTTAATTTAGGGCAGAAAAAAATAAGCTGAAGTTTCACAAGTTGAGCTTTCACTGAAGAATCTCAACAAGGATGTTAGGCAATCTGTCACACAGTGGCATTACAACACATTTGTCACATTTGGCTTGTTTAACTACTTCTAAAGACAGAGAATGCTGTATTAGCAGGACAAAAAGCACTCATGAAGTTCACTCTCCCTCTTCTCTGCATTTCCTACAAACAGCAAGTTTTGAATTTATTTAGAATTCAGAGAATTTTTGGGAAATGCTCATGCAAAACTATGGAGAGAATAGGGAAGTAATTTCTTAGGGTAACAGCAAGTTTCAGGAAAAAAAGGAAGGTTGTGGCATGTAAGTATGTAAAACAAAACACTCTCACACAAACTCAAGCACAACATAAAAGTAACATTTAAGCATTACACTTCAAGTTAAAAAACCAACATTTCGTGGTGTGTAGTATTACAGGGATGAGAAAGAACAGATTTGGATCACGTCTGCATTTGCAGGCTTCTAGTCACCTGATATAGTGCAGGAGGTAGTTTTTAAAAAACCCACCCTTATTTGGGAACACTTGTTGATTCAGAATGCAGTGTTAAATATAATTGCATGTTGCACAAGACTCCGAAAGAATGTCAGCCCTTAAATCAAATATATACATTTTTAATATCTGAAATATTTACATGGTGGAACCTTTACACGATCCCATTTGTTAAGAACAGTGTTTTCAAGTGTCCTCTCCAGATACAAAGAACTAGTAACTCAAGGTCACAGTTATGTTTTCTGAACAGGTCAACCTGTATCCTTCAGTTAAATACAATATAGAGATACTGGAACACCTTAATTTGTTTGCTATTAAGAATTGTTTAAAAATTAAAAATGTTGAGACAGTTTGCTCCCTGGAACACAGTCCTCCTGCAATCGAAACAGCTCACAGCATATTATCAATTTGTCTTCTTACCCAGGTATGAGATAAAAAATGCAGTTTACAGTACATCTCATCATTTATACCATATCAACCTATTTATAAAAACCATACAAACAAGGCAGGAAAATATCACTCTCTGTGTGTGGACAACAGACTGCTTACAGTAGAAAACAAAAGTCAAGGCTAATTTAACAGTATGGATAAAAACAAAACTTCAGCTTTGTTTGAAAACTTACGGTTTAGTTTTTGTCAACTGCTATGGTCAGTTACATCCAAATAGGTTGTTGGTGGTTTTTTTCTAAATACTAAGAAAATGTTTTAAAAAATAGTTTCTTTTAAAAAAATCCATCTGATTATTTTGGAGACAGAAGGGATAATAGGGAAGAGCTAAAATGAAATTGAGCAGAAGGTATCCTAAGTTTAAAAAAAAAAAAATCATTAAATAGCACTTATTGAATTGAGGTCCTGGTCTTGTTTTAACTGAGCAAAGAATAAAAAACTTCCTGCAATTTGCACTTTCTAGGAGAGAAGCAGAGGATCTGCAAGAGATTAAGTGCCCAGCTTCATTAGTAATTCTAAATGGGCACCAAAGTACCCGGACTACTGCTGGTTCACATCAGAATGAAACATCTGAGGGAACTCCTCTTCCAGAGTCAGATAAGGGGACAAAATGAACACACAAAGCTGTTCTGTGAAAGCAGCTTAAGCCACTTATTTTTAAATTGTGTTCTGATCATTCTTTAAATAAAAAAAGGGAGTGTGGGGAAAAAAAACCCAGTGATAAATTTGCAGTAAAACAATTTGTCTTCATCTGTAACCGATACAGTTCCACATTAAGTGCAAATGTTTTGCAAAACAGGGGCTTTCTTTTTCTTAATATTTACAAGAATCAGACTAACATAACAAAATTACTAGAGAGCATGTACAGTAGCTGCAGCTTATAAAACATACCGGTAATTGTACCTTGTGAATTATAAAGAGAACCAATGCAGGATTCAGATAACTAACTGAGAAGGGTAAAGGGGGGCCTCAGAGCAGAGGACAAAAAAATTCACATTTTCTACATAAAAAAATACAGGTCTCAAGTCTCTGAGAACAGAGAAATTTGAAGTCTTTGAATGATGGAAAAAAAAAAAAAGCCCAAAATTGAAATGAAACCCTAGAAGCAAGGAGAGTGCTTTATTTCACTAGACCAATCTTCTTCGCTTCTGTCTCGTATATCAACAACCTCCACATTTTGACTATGAAAACTTCAGCCTCTTCATCTAGTACCTGTAGGAAATACATATTGTATAGATTACTTTTTAGGTTAGGCATTCCAGTTATAAAGACTAATTCTAGACACATCAGAACTACAAAGCAGAGGTAGTGTAATCCAAGTTAAGCCTTTGAGGGAGGCACTGGATAGATCTTCAGTGCATTTGTCTGTCCTGCATTTATCACCTGACTTGACTAGGCTCTAATGATGTATTTGTAAAATGCACTAAGAGATAAAAGTATCAGTATTCTAGTCTCCAGAAGTGGCTTGAGAAGAGGCAAAGGAATGGCAGGCCTGGGAAGAATGCAAGAACAGGACACAGACGTGGTATTTTCCCTTAATTCTCTCCAAGTCTGCTCATTTTCAGCTTGAAACTGTCTTGGATATTTATTAAGTAATCTCTCGATGGATTTCTCTTCCTTGAACTCATAATCCAGGCTTTTCTTGAATCCATGCAAACTTAGAGCATGCACAGCATCTCTCAGGAAGTTCCCCAGGTCACCTACTGGTCCCACCAAGAACCTACTAACTTGTACTATGAATCTGGCTCCTACCAACTTCGCCTCCAAGTTTCCTTATTGGAAGAGAGTGAACAGTTAGTTTTTATTCACCTTTCAGAGTATGAAAACGCGGTGAAACAGTAGCATTATTTCACAAAGTTTCTCTCTTCCAACACCAGGCAAAAAAGAACTTTTACTCTTCTAGAGAAAAAACACCTTTTGCTCATTAATTAGGAACAGACTCACTAAACCACTGATTTTAATAATCTATATACAAGAATGAGAAGGAATAAATTCATATTTCTGACACAGTTCTGTTATCGTCGATTCTTACCTCTACTGTTAGGGACAGAATCTTTGTTCCATATTTCTGAACACTGAGAAATTCTAAACAGGGATCAGTCATTTCTACCTAGATGCTGTAACTGCAAAATCATGCCTAGGCTAGCATGTTTAACCCAAAACTGCTTTCATATCTAATGCGTGGTTTCTATGCATGTTCTATGAGCACCAAATATTTCTCCTATGGACTCCTACTATCTTGCAGAATTGACTATTAGCTTCAGTATAATGTAGAAGGTCTATCAGTTATACGATTTCTGCTTACCATGGCGACATCATCCAGTATGCTCTGTGGTGAACTGTGAGCCATAACCTGAAAGGAACAAATGTTTTTAGACTGAACACTCAAGAGTGAACCATATAAACATCTTTGGACAAAAAGCAGTCACTTCTCAAGGATTTTGAATCATTTGTACATGCAAAAAGTATTAGCAATTAATTAATTCCCAGTATTAGCCAGCACAAAAATTAGTATTAAACTACATCAGATCCCATCACAGTGAGAGCTAGTTTATGGCTAGATGCTGAGGAACAAGTTCCAGGAAGCTCCAGAGATTCAACAGGTCCTGTATTTGCTGGCTATTCTTGCATCTCCAATTAAGCTCTCCTAATTTAAGGACTAAGCTCCTCCTTCCTTCAACAGTGAACTCCTAATGGAAGACAAAGGCAAAATTCATCCTGTATCACTCTTCGTAACTGAATTTTCCGTGTGCCTGTTCAGTTTTTTGTTTGGTTTAGTTTGGGTTTTGGTTTGGTTTTTTGCTTTTTTGGGGTTTTTGTTTGTTTGTTTGTTTTTTTTAACAGAAACAAAGAAGTTGTCTTTTAATACCAGAAAATGTTTGGAGGTTTTTTTGGGGTTTGTGGGGGGGTTTTGGTTTTTGTTTGTTGTTTTATATATACATTATATATTATATATATATATATTATATAAAATTTAAGCTTGGCAAATATTCAACTTTGCTTTTTAACTTCTACTAACCACCTGTGCCACAAAACTATCACTTGCTTTGCCTCTCATACCGTAGCCCTGAAAGATAAATTGAGACAAGCCATTATGAATGTGAGTACCATGAAAGCTGAAAAAAGTTTTTGAAATTCCTGATTGATAAAAAGCCACAGAGTTGTCATGACAGATTGTTACTAGAATTTACTTTGTAATTTGATGGAAGAAGCTACTCAGTTTTTAAACTACTCACGCAACAGCTAAAAGGTATAGCAGAATGACTTCTAATGCTAACTCTAAAACCTCAGTGTTGCTTACTGTTAAAGCAACAGCAGTTAAAAAGCTTTTGAAGAAGTTAATTTAGTTAACAAAAAAATGCATGTAAAATCAAGCTACTGGATCTTTTCCCCCGAATTCACAGATATCTGGTTTTTAAGTTAAAAATGTTAATGGCCAATGAGGTATTAACTCTGAAATCAAATGATAAAACTATCAGTTAAAACAGCTGCTCTTGACAACTCCTTCTTTCTTTATCCAGTTCCATATGTTTATCTGAGAGCATCTACCATGTACATAACGTGCATAAGCATTGAAGGAGGTAAAACATTAAGATACATCCTGATTCCAAGTACGCCAAGGGTCTCTGTTGACCAATATCACAGATTATACGGAAGCTAAGAACAGACTGCTTTCCAATACAGACACTGAAGTGATTGCTGCAGCTTAAACAAGAATCAAAACCCAGACTTCAAAGGAAGCAGAAGATACTAACCTTAGAACAAACAAAGTCAACTAGCGTCGCTTCTTCTTCACCAATATATTCTATTATTTTCTTGTTGATCCATGGTCTAATTCGACGTTCCATCAGTGTCTGGAGAAAGGACAAAAAAAAACAAACCACCATAACTTCGATGAACTTTACTGTCTTGAAACCACACTGCGTGATAGGAAGCCACAAGACCCAAACAACTGTTTAGAAGAAGCAACATTTTGCTATCAACGAGGTAACCCTTACAAATCTGGCATCTGCAAGTATTTCTCGTAGCCATTCAAACACATTTTTACAGGATGTTTTTCTCCCCTTCCATAAAACTGCTAGACAATTTGTAGCAACAATTCAGGAGAGACCAAACAAAAATAAGCAGGCATACTTCAGAATAAGTATTATATACGGACAAGAAATACAGTACTCAAGTTTTATTCCATTTGATGACAATGCTGCAATCCTCTGGTGTCCCAAGAACTTTGTTTTCCCATTCAATTCCAAGGTTTGTCTGGAAAAATAATAGGTTTTTTGTGAATGGTTAAAATAAATCAACTTACTGAATCCACAATTGACCAGTCAAGAGGATAAGCAAAGAGCTCTGGTTTTGCTGTGGGAATCTTCTCAATGAGACTCTTAATATGTTTGCGTTTTTCTTCTGTATTGACACTGCCTTTGATATTGCTTTTATCTTCTTCTCCATAATCCAAGGGGACAAGTTTCCTTTTCCGGGGCACATCATCACTGTCTTCATCATCAAATTTATTGAAAACACTATCCACAGCAAGCTTCTTCCTTTTTACAGCATTGGGCTGATTAGGACTATTGCAGGCACCTACAAACAAAAAGACAGAGTAACATATTCATAAACTGCAACTGATGCTAGTTTGCTTTTCAGGTATTTCTTGAGGAATATTGGTTTGTAGGTTGTGAAAATGTCTGTGAATGCCCAGCATCAGCTTTTTCATCTCTCAAATTCTTATAAAAATGGCAAAGAGGTAAAGATCTCAAATGAAGTTCATTCAAGATTTTTGAAAAATAGAGCCTTCTTTCCCTGCCCTGAAACCAATGAGCGCTCTCACTGAGGGAGGACTACGGCATGAATTCAAACCCTAGCAGAGGGAGAGCACAGAAGTGAAGGGCTGCAACGAATTGAGCTGTAGGAAAAGCATTAATCAGTTAGCCTAATATCATACAGTCTCTCTTTGTTCAAGATCTAACACAGTGTCAGCTCAAACTGCAGCCCCAATATAATTTAATCAAAATAATAAATGTACAAACGTCCTGCAATACAAATATCCTTAGTTCTGCTGCTCAGAACAATTCTTATTTTAAAAACACCAGGAAGTTGCTAAAGTACTAAAGAACTCCACCCTCATGTTCCATTCGCAATTGTCATCAATTCTTTGCGCTACTCTAAGAGGAAGAAAAAAATAATCTAATTTTCAGTTTTCTTCTTTTGAAAGGGTCTTTGTGAATAACTGTAAGAACTCTCTAAGGCTTAAATCTAACGTATACTTGCATCAACGGAAAGTTAGCAATGAGTTTTAAAAGAGATATTTAGGTATCTATTAAGGTGGAAATAACTAATCCCATCTCAGAGCATTCCTAGAAAAATGAAGCCTTGAGGATGCCAAAACTTCCCTCTCTTTTTTCCCCCTCCAGATTTTGGGAGAAGAGAGATCTATAAAACATATCTTCTGGATAGAAGAAATCAAGCACAGCATCTGGATAACAACAGCTTGATATAACTACATTAAACCACAATATATTCAGAAAACTGTGTGGCTACTCAGCTTGGCTTTTTTTTTTTTTTCATTCTGATCCCATATGGAACATTAAAATAAAATGTAAACTTGCCCAATTTGAGGCTAAGTCCTATTTTGGGCCGATGCTCCTCCGGCTGCTGTTGATCCGGTGAATTTTCATGAGGTATAATAATGCCACAGGGAGATTCATCACCAGGTGTGTTAGGCGTTGCATTTCCACTAGCAGAAGAAACAGATGGGGCAGAACTGATGGGTCGCAAGGTTGGTTTAAGGCAGGGCTTTTGTTCAGGCTCCTCCTCCTCTTCCTCTGGCTCTTCTCTTTTTTCCTCTTTTTCCGCCTTTTCTTCCTCTTCCTCCTCAGACTCTGGCTCTTGTTTTATTTGTGGCTGCCTGCGCCGCTCAGCCTCCTGTTCCATCTACAATGACACAGATAGCAAAAAAGAAGCTTTCTCAAAAATAGCACTGTTTGAAAAGAATCTAAAGACCCCATTTCCTAAAGAAGTCTCTGTTAGTCAAGAACAAATACACACAACTACTACCATTACAATGAGAAATACTGATTAATCCAAATTTTTTTTTTAAACTCCATCTAAATGTAGATTTGTGAAGTTATTTTGTTTCCAGTGTTCTTACAGCTTGTCTGGACTTTTTTTTTTTTAAAAAAAAAGTGAACTGAGAAAATACTGTCAGATCTTTTACACAATTTTACTCAATACCCCCAAAATACAAAGGGCCCTTCTTTTTTTATCCTGTCAGACCAACAACTACTTACCCTCTGGAGTTCTGCATCTGGATCTGGGTGTCCTTCTGCCAGAAGGCGCTGCCTAATTTCTTCTAATTCTTCCTTTTCCCTTTTCCTATCCCGTTCATCTGCTTCCATCTCTTTCTCCCTGTCTCGTAGCCTCTTCTGAAGAGCACTACCCCTACAAAAGATACGGATTCGGTACTTCAAAGAACATTCCAGTAAGAACCTTATACCACGATACAATACCTGATATAGATGCATCTTCCACTAAATAAAAATAAGATTCATAAGAGCATCTGGTGTCCTCTGTTTTTGTAACAGAAGAATCTCAGATACCAGCTCTCAACCTTACTATACAGAATTTATCCCATCACATTAAACAGATGTAGAGAATGGGACTATCTTCTTAAAAAAAGAATTATTTTATAGGTTTTTACCTGACAAGAACCAGTACTGCTAAATTCGTTTGATGCCAATTTTAGTTAGTGCCATGCTGAAGGATTTTCCCCATCCTTTACAGAGTTAACAAGCTTGTTCTTCATACAATTTACAGCCTCCTTGTAGTGAAATTTTTTAGAGGCATGCTTGATCCCTTCTCCCTGACCCTACCACCTTATTTTGGCATTACACTGACCTCTGCTCCACATTCCCCACAAGTTAAGTCATAGGAAGGAGAAACTACTCCCAAGCATTAATGAGTAGCAGTAAGGCGTTTCCCTTTTCCCTCTGGCACTTATCAAATGACAATGAAGTCAGTCAGATAATTATACAACCCTTACATCGCCACACCATCAGTCAAATAGAAACTCCATAAGCCTCTGCCAACAAACCCCACAATTGTGTTAAAATGAAGATTTTATTGCTAGGAACCAGTACAAAGACATACCTGTAGTATTTTGGATCATCTCTGTCATCATCATAATCTTCTAAGAATTCTTTTAACCGTTTGGCTTCTTTTGCCTGCAAGAAATTGAAACATTAAGTAATGTAAAAAATTATTTCTGGTTTTCTTTCAAAGAGTTTAGACTTTGTTTTGCTACAAATCTGACACAAATACAGGTAGCAGGTGTAATAGTGCATGATGATCAAACCACAGTATTTTGCAGCCGCCCACTTCTGATTCTTTCACCTTCGCAAGACCAAGCCACTCTCAATAGTACTCCCACTTACATCTTCTGTTTCAACTCTTTTTCTTTTTATAAAAACATACCTTTTTTTTTGTTTTGGTGGGGCTTTTTTTGTTTGTGGGTTTTTTTTTTTGGTTGGGTTTGGGGTTTTGTTTTTTTACACAAAATGACAGCGCTATCATTATCCATAAAGATAGCAGCAGAATGTTCCATTCTAAATGGGACCCAAAGAACAAGGGGGGAAAATTACAAGTAAAACTAGAAGCCTTACCATTTCCCTTCTTCTTTCTTCTTCCCTTTCAGCCTCTTTTTCATATTCTCGACTTTTCTTCCGTTCTCTGATTTCCCAGTTTTTAAGACGCTACAACAGAAGAAAAAACACACACTCCAATCTCAAGAACGTTAAGAGCAGTGGTACTACTTAGAAGTTAGTTTGGATTATTGTTTAAAACCAAATGCATTAAAATTAAGCAAGCTAGTTATTTGTAATCTAAAATGTTGGAATACGAAGCCCAAAGTTGTTCTGACAGTGACTTACATATTCTGCCCCAATTCCTGTATTCAAAGGATTAAAAAGGTATTTAGGAAAAGGAAGTGTAGAAGAAATGACATATTTTATAGCAGAAGACTTATTATCACTCCTCAGAAACAATTTTTTCCATAAGGAACCTTAAAAACCCCAACCTACCTCTTGATATGCAGCTTCTTTTTCACGCAGTTTCCTCTCTAGTTTTCGGCGTTCATAGGCATCTTCTTCATCTTCTTCGCGGTCTCTTTTCTTATCCTTCTCCCGTTCTCGTTCCCGCTCGCGTTCTCTTTCCCGTTCCCGTTCCCTTTCCCGCTCTCGTTCTCTTTCCCGCTCTCGTTCCCGTTCTCTTTCCCTGTCTCTGCTTTTCTCTCTGAAGGAAGGAAAAAGTCCAAATTACAGTATTCCTCTCCACTCAATCAACTGATTTAACATAAAACGCATAATGCGCTACTTATAGCATTTTGCAAGTTATTCTTCTGCAATTGTACAAGATGATTAGCCGATATAGCAATGGGTATAAATCAAAACTTCCAACATATTCAAAAATCCATTTGCCTAAAAGTAGTTGTTTGAGCGCTAACCATTAAATAGAGCAATATCTACAGAAACTAAGTGTGACCTTATGGCAATTCTTATCAGACTGCGTTAGCAGTTCTCCATAAAGGAGTGACAGCTAAAAACCCCACAAATGAAGGGTATGCTTAATAAATCCTTCATGTTTACATGGCTTACAGACAACTTGAACCATACTGACAAGATGATTTAAAGTGAAACAGCTGTTTTTTCTACAGCAAAGAGAGAAAAAGAAGCATCTAGAGCCTGACTTGCTTAGTCACAGTTTAAGACTGGAAGAGGAATCCCCTTGCTTTTATTAAAACAAACCCAAAAAACCCAAACCAACCAAAAAACTCCTATATAACAATGGAAACGGTAAAACCTACTTAAGATAAAAAGATACCGCAGACATAGCGAACCTCAAGTAGGAATAAGGCTTTCCATGAAAAAAATCAGAGATATTTGAGATCAAACCAGCATGCTTAAGTCATGGTTGGGTGGTTGCTTACTACATATTGCAGTCCTTATATTCCTGTGCTGTGGAGGGACTCTAGTATTCTTCCAATTGTTCTAAATAAAACATTTTCTAAAATTCTGAGTTCCTGTTTTCACTCTGATCTTCCAAAAGGACCATCCTCCCTTCAACGACAGCTGATCTGCTGAACTATACTCACTTAGTAAACAGCACTAGAAAAAATGGAAATAAATAACAACTCAAGTGCACTTACCTTGATCTGCTCCGATCCTTGTTGCGATCTGAACTCCTTTCACGATCTCTGTCACGGTCTCTGTCTCGTTCGCGGTCTCTGTCTCGGTCCTTAGTTCGGTCACGATCCCTATCTCGCTCTCGTTCACGCTCCCGTTCCTTCTCCTTCTCTCGTTCACGCTCCCTCTCTCTTTCACGCTCCCTTCTTTCTCGTTCACGCTCCCGTTCCCTTTCTCTTTCTCTGCGTTCTTTTTCAATTTCCTGTCTTTCTTTCTCCTTTTTGCCTTTTTCCTCCTCCAGTTTCTAAAAACCAACAAGAGAACTTTCATAGTTAATTCTGTAGTTATAGGAACTGCATATTCCCGGCGCAACACACAAGGCTGGTAATGGAAATACCAAAACCGCCACTGATTATAAAATATTAAGTAGGGTTTGGTGGGTATTTTTTGGAACTCGTAAGTATGAAATCAAAATGCAGCAATCACAAGACTAAGTTTCGTGCAAAAGCATAGATCTACACAGACCAGCAATCTCCAACCTTAGCAGAGTAGGGCTGGCCTCATATTATAAGCTGACTAAACTGTACATACACAGTGCACTGCCAGTCATGATTCAGATAAGCCACAAATTCCATTGGCCCTATAAGCCACTTGGGTACAAGCAAAGTGAACTTCTGGCTGATCAAATTAAATCCGTTCAACTAGGAAAATACATTTCAGTGGAATGCTTACTGGGACAACAAGGTGTTTCCCAAAAACTCTTGGCAGACCAAAACCGTCCTGTATGAAAACTTCAGTAAAGCAATTTATCCACTTACACATAGTGCATGTGGTTAAACAGTGAAGACAGCTGCAACCTTTCCCCTTTTCCCTCCCTAAAAAAGTTCTAACAGTTCATTGGTAAGAACTGGACTCTGCAGAATGGAATCCTTAACTTCCACCACTGCAAGATGGAGTTTTAAAAGGTTGGAAATCGCTCTTTTGAAACACAGAAACTAAAGGGTTACCTGCTACAGTTTTACTAAAAATTGTACAAAATTGCCACTTTTTTTTTCAATTAGAAACAGTTCCTATGACCAGAATTCCTATAAGACAATAGAAAATACATCAACAGAATGATAGATAAATCCATCCTTGGAAGCAATTGTTATGTGTTAACTTACAGATGCTGTGCTAGGACATGGACCGCCAACACTGGATTAACCTTGCCTATAAGCTATGTTTCTGGGAGGAAGAGCAAGTACACGGTTCACAAATATACCAAATAACAACCAAATATACCAAATTTCAACCTGCTGGATGCCAGAATACCACTTTTTTGAACAAATATTGAGAAGAATAAACACGTTTATCCCCTTTAGCTCCACATTTACCATCACTGAAATGAAATTAAAAACTGGAACAATGAAACAGCATTTTCTCTGGTTTGGTTTTTTTTTTTTTCTTTTAAACAAAGCATTTAAGACAACTTTAAAAAGCAATCTTACCTGGGAAATGTTCTTCTACCACAGGCACAGGGACCAGAGAGCCAACAAAGGATTACAGAAATAAAGCTAAATCACTAGTGATTAATGTATCCAGTGAAACTACACTGCATTGATACCATAATACAGGCAAACCAATGTTGGATACATTGAAATCACAAAAGGAAAAAGGAACTAAAAATGGTAGGAATTGGTAGAAAACTGCTATGAAAGAACCCAAAACTTAGAATCTACAATATGCACTGGGCTGAAAACCAATTTCTAAAGGACTGTATTTTACAGGAGCTTTACAGTGCTAAACCTCAGTACAGTCAGATGTTAAACTAGGTTGTCAACTTTTGTAAGTCCAACTTACCTCAAATTTCATATACTTTTAAAGAAAAGTTTACATACTGAAGTGGTTGATACTTACAGGTTATCTTAGATGTTCCAATAGAAATTTCTTTGGTTGAACTCCTGCTTTTTTTGCCACTCTCAAAAACTTTTCATGGTGAGAATTCTGAAGAGAGTGCGTTTCTTTTTCTTTCTTTTTAAAACATATTCACACAAGTGCAAATATACAAGCACAAGTCTTGGTGTATTAAAATCCATTCTGTAAGACTGCTTTCTTAAAATCCAATTGAAAAAATAAATTGGTCTCTTTTATAATCTTAAAACTGACCTATCAACTCCTGTCAGCCTAAGCAAGAGGATCTGAAAGGGTAATGGGATGGGAACAGTATCAGATAAATTGAAGTAATGAACAGAAATAAACAGGTAGAAGAAATATAAATCTTACCTTGAGCTCTCTTCAGACTCGTCCGTGCTGTAAATGGACGCCCCCTGCAATGCTGATACCCTGACAGTCTGTGGTTATTGTTTTATAAACTCATACCAAAAACATGCAAAGGTTCACTGTGCTCACTAGCCAGCTGCTAAAGATTCAACAGCCCCTTTTAAACATATCCAAATATACACAATGACTACTTTCAGTTAATTTTAAATACATTAACACAGATTATACAGATTAAAGGCAGTTAAATGCCCAACAGCTTCTGAAACAATGAAGCACTCTTTGTTTGTTTGTTTTGTTGGTTGTTTTTTTAAAAAACTTATTACTTGTTCGCATCTTAGAACCAGTGATGACTTGGGGCTCGGAATTGAACACAACTCTACTGAAGTTTCACCACTGACCAGTTTCACGTTCAATTGCTGAGCTTCTCCAGATGATTTCTTCTAGAATTTTTCCCCAGGTTTTTATCTCCAACAACTTAAGTCAAGAAAAAGACTGAATATGTGTACATACAACAACGCAGAATCAATCGTATTTACATTGATATAGTTGTGTGAAGACACGGTACCATCCCCAGTGACTGCATGTGGTAAACCTGAATAACATGGGCATACCTTGCTGTACCTTCAACATTTTCTGTAACGTTGATTTGGGGGTATTTTGAAATAAAAGTGTGTGCTCAAAAGAAGAGCTTGCTGATACTCCCTAGGCCAAGGACCATTCCAGTCTTGTTGGGGAAAAAATAATACCAACTTTAAGCTAAACATTAAAATAAGAACATTACATGCATAGCTGTGCTTTACTATCCACAAGTATCTTTTTCCAAAGCAGAAACATTCACAGATGCACTAGCATTAGTGGAAACTTCTGTAAGTGGTAACCCTGTGGTGGGACTTGATGTGCACAAAACGTTTCCAAGCCAGTTACCCCTTTGCATATTTTTCTGAGGGGGCATCCATAAGTATAAAAAAAACAGAAGCTCATACTTACATCCTATTCCATGTTACTTTCCAAGCTGTGAGTTTCATCTTGCATTAGTCACCATATGATCTCTATCATAATGGTGGGGGTCAATGAATAGATTAGCTTTATGGGAATTTACAGTTCTTCCATGCATCTAAAGTTTGGTAAGTCTGGTAACCACTGACCTACTTTTAATCTTCCCCCACTCTTAACTTAGAACTATTAAAATAAAAGACTTAAATTTAATTCAAGTTTCAACTCTTCATAAAATCTTGGATTATGTTACAAATCTACCTACAGAAACACACTCAAGTGTATGTCTCATACTGCAGCCCCGTTTAGCCTTCAGTTATAAATATCTTGACTTAATGTATGTGTAGAAACTTAAGTTGCCTTTATTCATGATAAAGTGAGAAGACTGCACAATACTCAGTAGCAATCAAAGTCTTAGCATAAAGATGTCAAGGGCCACTTTAACGTGGTAGTTGTCTTTTTTTTTTGACTTGTAAAGAACTATATGTATATTAAACCTAATATAAACATCATTTTAAGTGATATTGTAATGTACTGCTAAATTTTATAATAGTGGTTTTTTGGATTTTGAAAAAGCCTAATTTGTATCAAGTGCAAAAACAAGAATACTACCTTGTGTGTGTCTCTGAATTTACTGATCTCTCTTGATATCAGGTCTCTTTTGTCTTCCTCCATTTCTATAGCATTTATATCCTCCTAAAAAACAAGGGGGACAGGAGGAAAAGCATTAAGAGCCATTTGTACAGACATAGGAGAACAAGAGAAAAGCTGAAGGTTAGAAGTTTTCAACCAGTCTGGCAAGAGATAAACAAAGTCCTTCTGCAGTACCAAACCTGACAGTCTGATGTTAATGAGTGAAAAAAAATAAAAAAAAATCAGATGGACAAGAGTCACAAATCTGGCAACTAGCAGTAAACATAGTCATTGTCAAAGCCTACAATGTAAACGAACCTTGGTGATGAGTGGATAAGGTATCAGTGGGGCCACTGGAAATCTGCGGAAAATCTGCGGAAAAATCCACGGAGATTTTTTTTTTTAAAAATAGATTGCACACTACTCTGAAAAACAGTTTTTCGTATGTTTGTACTATAAAGCAATATTGTATTGCTGTGATCTCATTTCTTTGATTCAACAAAATTACAGAAGAACCTCGCTAATTCTCCCTTCTCTGAACTACTTAAAATACATAATGAAGTCTCACATTAGTAAGACTTCGCTGAATTACAAGTGTACTACAGGATGTTAGTACGCTATGGTAACATCACAAACAAGACTAAGCTACACTTGCCAATATAAACAATCAGTATATTTGTGGTGGGTATATCTTGATTTTATTTACTCGCTAATTCGCAAAATTTGGTAGATTGCACCTACTAACTAATAGTTAGTGCGAATTAGCGAGGTTCCCCCGTGCTTGAAGTTGAAAACCAGATTCCACTCACTCTCAGTTCCCCGCACACATTTTCAACTCCCCCACATCAGTCATGCCTTCATCCAGAACTAATAGACTCTGCTGCTAACACCAGCGGAAGTCTTCTTCACACCAAGCTCTTCATGGGACAACAGCCCCAAAGCTAGCAAGTTTCCCCATGCCCCCACAAGCCCTCCAACCATACACCTGCATCCATCTTCCCTTTCCCCCCCACCCTCCACAGTCCTTCTCTCCCCTCTCCCTTAGGGATAAGGTATCAACAAGCTAGCACCATCTCTTCACTCCCACCTCTATCCACACAGGCCAAAATGGCAACTTCCAAGTTTCCTTTCCTCCTTCTCAGTATGGGAGGGTTGACGGGGTGTAATTTCAACCCACAAATGCCATGTATTTTAAAAGAGCTTATTTGTCTACTTGACTAGCTCAGATTGGTCAAATTCTACATCATAGAGAGCTAACAGAATACCCCTCTGTCCCAGGGACATACTCTGCAGCCAGCTCTTCCAAGAGTGCAATGTTCTTTTACAGCATTTAACTACCTGGCATCATTCATGGCCATATATATACACGTGTATATATGTACCCACAGGACAATATACATTGTAACAATGCTTGTAACAAAAAAAAAAAAAAGAAAAAGAAAAAGTACAGCTAAGAGCATTAGACAGCGACTCATTTGTAAATTCTCATCCAAGACAGCATCTTCTCCCAAAGGGAGGGAGAGGAAAGAAAAACAAATTCTCAGCTCAGCACTCTTACACCTCAGGTCAGCCATGGCCAACAATATTGTGGGGAAGACAGACTCACTCCCCGAGGGAAACGTTGCTTCTTGCACCACATTTAAACTCCATAAGCATTTGAAACAGCATTATTGCCTTGGAATAGGTACTTTGCAGAAGACTTAAACGGGTGAAAATTTTGGTCAAACAATTTTCCAATCTCTTTCATATTAGGTGCAGAATGGAGGGCATGAAAGCCTGTTTTCCCATGGTTAGAAACTAGGCTGAAAAAGCCAACTCTGAGTTTGCTCATTCTTATTTCCCCTTCTCCAGTTTGTTTTAAGCCATAAAAAAGTCATCCATAGAACAGGTCTAAACTGGAACATTCACTCCCCATTAACAGGGGGTTTGTGGCATTACACAATATATGAAAAACAGCTGATCAAATCCAGCTAAATTGAGACATGCGGGTAAAAGTGATTTTGTAAGGCAGGAAGATTACAATATGCCTTTCACGCCTGAAGGATCCCTCCAAGGTCTGTGAGATACACATATATACAGCTAATGAAGCGCTTCCACATCTGGGGAGAG
Source organism: Bucorvus abyssinicus (assembly GCA_009769605.1). Classification (NCBI taxonomy): domain Eukaryota; kingdom Metazoa; phylum Chordata; class Aves; order Bucerotiformes; family Bucorvidae; genus Bucorvus; species Bucorvus abyssinicus. The sequence goes on along the minus strand of CM020042.1, from coordinate 16,381,979 downwards.
AGCTACAACCAGCTGGATCAAAGCACACTACAAGAATGTACGCTTTAAGCATAGAGAAGAATTTTTGTCAAAAACTACCAGAGCAAATTCCTGCCATTACAAGAGTGCCCTGGCATCTTTCAGTGGAAATGGACAGAACGCAGGAACTCTTTACAGTTGTTTTTTAAGTTTTTGTCTGAAAAACCCTACACGCACACACAGATTAAACTGCACTAAATTCGGTATTTCCACCTTCAGAGGGTTAAAAGGTCAGTTCAATCCTGCCCAAATTCAAATCTGTTGTTCCAAGAAGTCTAGGTGCTTAGATGCCTAAACCATCCTGAAGGAATGGTGTCTGTAACTGACTAGCTTTCAGCTTAAAAAAAAGGAAACTGCTGCTGACATCAATGCTTGTTGATTTGTTTTCTCATCAGAAGTTTAGGTTTAAAGTATTTGCACAAGGTTTGGCCATTATATAAAGGTGAGTTGAAGAAAAATCTGTTTTGTCCAAAATCAAAACACATACGTCCTCCTTCTTTTCCTTTTTCTTCTTCCTGGGGTGAGAGTCAGATTCCTGGGAGGGGGCATTGAGCTCGCTGGAATATTCTCGTATTAAGACTTCAATGGCCCCTTTAATTATCTGATCTCTTCTCTTCGTTTCCTCATCCAGTGCTTCATCATCATCATTTGTCGTCTCTGGTCTGGAGTTCTAAGGAAAAATGGCAAAGTAACAGGAATCAACAAATTGAGAATAGTATTAGTTTTATTGCAGAAGTTCACCTTTGATCATCACATTTTCATGTCCCTACAGCATGTACTAAAAAAAAACCCCAAAAACACAACCCCAAATAAAAACCCCACAAAAACCAAACCACCTACAAGTTGTTATCAATTGTGTCATTTTAGACAGATCTTTTCATACTAGCAATACCATAGGGACCACATAGTTTTACATGAGGAATGGCTGCAGAGAGCAAATGTAGGGTTGCATAATAAAACATAAACGGTGGCTAAGATGGTAGAGAGGAAAAGGGAAAGCACACGCACGCTCACAGAAAGGCAATCATTATAGTCCAGCTCCTGGTCAAAAGTTTCTGCCTTGTATCCGCCAGAACTTTGAGTCATTTCAACAGCAGTTCCTCAAAGCCGTCTAAAGTGCCATACAATACAATGCCTACCTGTAACTTTCAAGCTGCAACTTATAATAGGACAACTATATTAAAGAAATACTGTTAGGGAAAACATTCCTTGCACAGCAAACATTTTCTTATTATTGTTCATCAATAACTGCATAGTTTCTCATCTTTTTGTCCCTTTCCACCTTGTAGGGAGGAAAGGGAACACACACAAAGAACTGCATTTCACTAACATTACATAAAAGGGTAGAACAATGATCTGCATACAGAGCAAGGTAGCCCACCTTTTGATCCCCTGAATCTTTTAGAAAAATGGAATCTCACCTGAGAATCCAGCTGGGTATCCCGTCAAGCAATAGGTGGTGGGTGGAGTGAGGGGGAAGGAAGGGTCTGATGGAGAAGCAGCTAAGAATGAGGGGGAAGGGAGAATTCAGTTGGAGCTGAAGAGGCTGCCAGGCCAAGAAGGAGCAGGCTGAAAAGAGCTAGAAGGCAGTGACAGGGAGTGGAATTGAAGAGGTCCAGGGAGAAGCAGCGATCAGGGAGAGGAGCTAATTAGATAAAGGTTTGCTTGGTGTGTCTCTATAAGAAATTGTGTTGTAGTGTACACATTTAATCTTTTTTATTAAGAAATCAAAGAAAAAAGTTGAAACTTTTGGATCTGAGTGGCACCAGCACACCAATGATGGTATGAAAGAATTGCAAGCAGTATGATTACATTACGCTTCATCAATATCCCTCAACAATACACAATCTTTCTTTGCACCACCACAAACAAACAAGAAAAACCAAAAGACAAAACCAAAAATCATCCACACATTTGGAGCTAATCTCACTCTACAGTTCAACAGAATCAGCACATAGCCTTTACGTCACCAAAGCCACAAACAGCACCCTCTGCTTTATTACAATCAATCCCCCAGTTCTGATTGTAATCTACAGGAGCTCACAGAAAACAAAATTCGCGAGAGAGATGTACAAGAACTTCATTGATACTTTAAGCTTGTTTATAATACCAGCTGTGAAGCAAGTATTACAGGTGATGCCAGCAGGAAACAAGGAAATAAGAAATGGAAAGGGCAGTCAAATCAAACCCTTACGTAGGTTAACAGCTAGTAACTTAGTCCATTCAAAACCCATGAATTTAGCACTCTGCTTTCCAGAGTCATTGCATTTAATACCATATGCTGGGTATACAGTCAAAAACGTGTCAAGCACTTCAAGACATCATTATGTCTCTAGTTCTGGTTAAATAAAATTAAAGTATTTGTGCTGATACTATATTTTAAATACCTTTAAGAATAATTCCAAACTGGAAATTTAAAAATTTGCCTGCTACAGTGTGATTAGTATTTTTAGTTTTCTGAACAGGAGCCTGTTCTCACTTTCATTTTACAGAAAATAATTGTTTTAAGTATTATCTTGAAGGAACGTGCAGAACTTTGAAATAGTTAGAGACCAAGCCCAACAACTTGGTTGTGATGTAAGATATATTATTTTAGCAAAGAAATAGGTAAAATTCATTTTCACACAAATTAGTCAGTTAAGTATCTTTGTATCTCACAAGAATTCAACATATCAAATATCTGCAATTATTCCAGAACAGATCCTTAGCTCTAGAAAGGAATGGTAAAAAACCAATTTCCCCATCTACTAAATGTCTATAAGCTGCTCACTGCCTGATAACTGCATCATCTACTGAATGATCTACTTCTTTCCTTTTCATTAATTTGTTCTAGAAGATCATCAGTGGAGGGGAAAGAAACTCCAATTTTCCTCAGACAGATGATTAACAGACTCTCACAGCATAACAATTACTTCTAGAGTTTATATACTTTAAAGAGTTTCAAAAAAAAAAAAAGCAGCAACAGAATCATCAGCTATATCACATATTACTACATTTTAGAATGAATTACAGAATTAATTCTAGAGATTCAGTTGTAGGTTACAGATAATTATGAATGCTGGTGAATTAAGAACTTACACATCACTGGCTTTCAACATGTCTTCAGAATCATTAATGTGATTCTGGCAAAATCCTAGAATGGATTCAGGGCAGAGACAAGAATAGAAACTAAGAGACACACTCACTGTCTGATCTAGCAAGTATGTTACATTGCCCTCTTGCCAAAATAACGCAGGTCACGCATTATATACATACCCCATTAGAAGCCTTTTTCTTTGCTTTCCATTCATCTAGCTGAGCCTTTGTCTTTGCATCAACTTTGACTAGCAGCTTCTTCTCCCCAATCTGGAGATCATGGAGTAGTCTCAGTGCCCGTAGTGTGGATTCTGGTTCTTTATACTCACAAAACCCAAAGGCTGAAATGGATGATTGAAATGAGAAGTGTTGAAGTTCTTCAAGTAATTTACTTTGTGTAAAAAAAGTGTTTTGAATCAATAAACTTGCAACACAAGCACTTGTTTTTCTAAAAACCAGGAGTACACATCATAAAAAGTCAGAAAGATCATTCACTGCATTACTCTCTGATATAACTAACAGCCGAGTGAATACGGTGAAAGCAGTACATGCATTGTAAATGCCCCATCCCTGGAAACATTCAAGGCAAGGTTAGACAGGGCTCTGAGCAACCTGATCTAGTTGAAGATGTTCCTGCTCACGGCAGGGGGGTTGGATTAGATGCCTTTTAAAGGTCCCTTATAGCCCAAACAGTTCTATGATTCTGTTTGTAAATCTTTTGACAAATCTGTCTTAAATAAGGAATAAGATCTATATGAAGACATTACTTGGGTGGATTTGCAATTGTCTGAAGACCAAGGACATCAATCAACAGTTCATTGTTAACCTAGAGGGAGGACTATTTCAAACTACGTTCCTCATAACAGTTACAGAAAGTTGTAAATGAGAAAAACGCCTCATTAGAGCAAAATAAACAAAGCATGATATGTAAGAAGGCTGCAGAAGCTGAATTACGTCTTAAAAAAAGGAAAAAAGGCAACCTAGGGAAGATATACAAACACTAACAGCAACAAATAGTAACCAAAATTGTTTCCTGTATCCACTGGAGAAAGGTCACAAGAAAAAATGTCAGTTCAATTTGATGAAAGGGCAGGAAGATAAACTTTACATCTACTTAACAGAGAATGATAATAGTCTCTTCTATTACTATGTATTAACATGTTGCAAATATGCTCCTTTGGAGTCTAAGCACAAACCAGTAAACCCTTCTCAGAGATGGTCTATAAACTCCTGATTCAGTCTCAGAACAGAAAGGTGAGCAAAGTTAGGCCCTCCAGGACATTTTCCCATTTAACCTTTCCCAATTTTTTTTTTCCCCATTCTGTCTTGATTGCAAGGACAGAAAATACTAGCCCTTTATTAGGAAGTATTTAGCAGTTAAGTATCATATACGTAAAATATCTTAAAGTATTCTTAAAAGTATTAAGAATAGCAATGTGCCAGATGTTTGAAAACCTGCCCAGTAATAAAAAAAAGAGCCTGACTAGAGATTTTGAAAAGTATGAACAATTACCTTGAAGTTTACCAGATGCTCCTTGTACTCTCTTCCAACTCAAAACCAAGCCACATTTCTGCATTAATGATAGATATTATTAATTAAATATTATTGTCTGTGTTCAAATCATTACAAAAACATAACCACTTTTTGCAATAGATTACATGTAAAAGAGCAAACACTACTAAAACTAACATATGTCTATGTTCACTGACTACTACAGCTTAAAAAAGCTGTACTTTTCACTTACTGACTTTAACTCAAGGGTAATGAACTGCTATTCCAGTGTGGGGGAATAACTGTTTTCAGTTTCAAACCACGTGGATCCACTTCAATCCACTTCATTCATCAGCCAGGGGTGAAATTTAAGAAGCACTCCACTGTACTTACTGCTAGAAGCTGCCGTATGAGCATGTCTGAAGCCTTCTCAGAAATGTTGCCTACAAAAACGGTGGTAGTGGGACCGCTGTTTTCGTCATTTTCTTTGTTCTTTAAGCCAGGATGGTCTTTTCTGACTCCCAAATGTTTTCCAACCATAGACACTGTTGTCGGAACTAATACCTAGAAACAGGAGGAGAAGGTGTAAAATACAGTGTTGCATTTGTTTGTTTGTTTTTTAATTTAAATCTGTAAGACAAAAGGTTTGGGGGTGCATACGTATTTCAAAATTAAATTTTCATATAAACCTTAATTAAGCTTATGGAGTGAAACATCAATAAATTGTTCAGGCTTTAATGCTTTATACAATACAAAAAAAGACTGCCATTTTCCGGCAAAGACAGACAGAAAAAAAATAGGTGCATCTGAACACAGCCACTGGAAGGTCTCAAGGTGAGCATACAGTAACATAAGGTATTATTTCTTCTACACGTAACATTTGAGGCACTGGAAGTTGAAGTACCTTACCTAACCATGTAAAAAGCAAGCTTCAAATAGAAAAGCAACTCTGACTCAAAAGGCTTCAATGGACACGTGACAGGTCTTAAAGCTTTCAGAGTGAATAAACACTCCTGTTTTATTTAATCAATACACAACCCAAAGCCTCTTTGGGTTAAGAAGCAAATATCTGTAAAATAAACCGTACAGAGAAAGGCACAATTATTTGTTCTGGTTTGCTGCACCTCTCTCCTTCCACCTAAGATTAAATGGTACATAGGCACAGAGTGCATCTTCTCAAAACACCCTTCTAGAAGTGTCACTTAATAAAAATTATTTTAATCATAAAACTGAATATGCATTTTTGTTCCAGTATCTTTGTCTTAAATACCCTGGTTATCACGAACACATCCTCCTATAACAGGTAACACAAGCTATCAAAAAATGCAGTATTTTGGGGAGATGTCACTTATGCCAAATTGTAGAAATGCTAATTCACCCTGAAGGCAAAAAGTAACTTCTATATTTTAAAGAGCACTTTTTTTCTACCCCATAAATCATAAACCTTCCTTCCAACTAGAAATTAGTAAGACAAAACCCATTCTCTCATATGCTCTCCCATAGGTGCATATTACATGAAACTATTCCTTTTCCTGCAACATGGGGAGAGATTGTTTGAAAATCTGTCAAAGCACATCTTTCTGTCCAGCTCAGCAGTGCTGCATGATGGCCTTATAAACCTGTAAAAGATGATGCCTCCAGAGCACTGTTAGGCCAAGAAACTCAAAAACAAGAGACCTGGAGTCTAACTGATCTCATGGCTTGGCTTCGCAGACGAAGATTTGGGAAGGGCTTTGCCCATGCTTATTGCAAGCGTGCTGATGGCTGAAAAGGCCAATGCGGGATAGGCAAGACCGGCTGCAAAGAGCACACCGGAGGGTCTCCTTGGGTGGTATTGCCGTTTTGTCCCTTGCCTGTCGCTACAGGGCTTTGCAAACGTGAGTACACCCTTCAAGCCTGCGCGGTGGATTTTTTAGGTGAGGCGCAGCGTGCGCGAGACTGGCCCCACCCTTTACACCTGAGGTTCTTCTGCCAGGGCCTAGCGAGCTTGGACAGTGACAGCGAAGTCCTCAGGTTGTAGGTTTGGTTAGAGTATCCTTCTCTTAGATGGATGGCCTTACAGGGCTAAACGAGCTCCATCTGCCCGGGTTTGGAGTTAGAGTTGTCCTTCTCCTAGGATGGTTGCCCGAAGGCTAGTGAGCCCATCCTGCCCTTGGACACACTTTGTCTGACCCTTCAGTTGAGACCTGTCAGGCTTGGGAGACCCTACCGGAGGCATATGCCACCACCAGCATAGCTCTCAACTTCACAAGGGCACGCAAGCTCTTTCCCCACGGCAAGGGGGTGCCCGTGAAAGAGTTAACTGATCTAACTGTACCGCATAGTAAGACCATGCAAGAACACTAATTGTTTCACCTTTGCAGCTCCAGGTTAGGTCAGAAATTAGCATGATATTTGTTTTTTAAGTGAAGCATTTATTTTCATAGTACAAATTCTGATGGGATAGAGCAAAACAAAAATAATATAATGTAATAATAAATATAATAAAAATAATAATAATGTAATACTCACAGTTGGAGCAGGAGCCATAATGCCCATGGGTACAGGAATCATAGGGGTCCCTGAGAAAGACAAAATATTAGTCTGCCCTGTTGAGATTACTGATGAATACAAATTAACTGATCACAGACACGATTTCCAAACCAGATAGCAATTTTGGTCAGCTAAGAATTTCACAGTACTGATAACAGTAACTCCTGAAGCATTCAAGTATAACTTGTAACTCCTTAAGCAGTCAAGCATAGCTCGAGTACACGAATATACTGTGTGCATCCAGGTCACTTTTATCATATTATCATTTTAAATTTGTTCATCACAAACAAATCTATTTTCAAAGCACATTCAAACTATAGTATTGTCCTACAAATGATAATCTCATTCCTGACTTGCTCAAATCTCAGAGCACAATTGATTCTGCATACAGCTTAGGGATGATGCCCTATAAAGAATGCCACCATGCTTCATGCTTCTATTTATGGAATAGCTTAATAAAGGCAGAGCAGAAAACCTCAATCCAGAAGCTCCCTACCTGCTGAATACTTGACTTGGCAATCCCAAAAACTAATTTAAAACAATATTTAATCAGGTGAAACAAAGCAATATCCTTTTTACCACTATCAATTTCACTGGCAGCTTTAAATATTATCCTGTAAGCCAATATCCAATCATAACAAAGGTTGTTTATCTTTCTGTGCCAGCTGCTAGAGGAGGTTAAAGACATTAAGTGAATGGATTTCAAAACTACTTGCTGGCCGGTAAAGACATTGAGACTCAAAAACGACAAAGTCAATCTCATGTTCTTCAGAGAAATACACCGTAGGGATACTGGATCTCTTTCTTCATCCTACAAAAAATTTTCTTCATCTTTCACTCTCAATCCTTCCCTTTTCAATCTTCCCTTCTCCATCTCTGGATCTATTACTGCTGTATTCATAAAATCCTAACCAAACTTCTGCAATCCACTGTTCCTGGACTTGTTCCCCCACCCTCTCCAGTGCTTAGTCCTGAAACAACACTTCCCTTCATCCACCCTCTCCAGCTTTCTCCTCATCCACTCTGGTTTTGCTTTGATTCCATCATTTGTTTCCTCCATCACTCAATCCTTTTCCTCAATCCCTTCATATTAAAATTGTACTACCTCCTCTCTCCCCAAACCATTCAGAGCATCAAAAGCTGTATTGGTCTCAGTTTTAATGCACCACTGCATTTTGCAGACTAGAAGAGCTTCTCCAAGACAAGACTCAGTGCAGCCCTATAACTATTATAATTATAATGATGCTGAACTTGATTTTAAAGTTACAATTCAGTAAACATACTTGTGTTATCACTGTTCTCTGAAACTATTAGCCCAATGCTCAGCAGAAGCCAAAAAAAAAAAAAAATCCACTAAAAAGTTGGGCATCATCAGCAAACATACTGATGATCAAGACCACAGGCATAATTTAGCTGCTATGCAAAAACCAGGTGCACCAGTCAAGGTTTGACTACTACCTACAGGCTTGGTCTCTGCAACCAAAGAACAGCACTCAGCCTTAGAGAAGAGCAACTACATGAATTAAGTGTTAAAGCAACTGTTTTATTAGGAAAGACTCTACACTCTGAGACTCTTCAAACATGTAGGTTTGCAAGGCATGGAACACAACTGAGGTGTACAAAACGAAAAAATGCAATTCACCCAACTCCCACATCACAACTGGGGAAGGAGGGGGACACTAAGTAGGCAACGAGTTTAAAGACAGACATAAGAAAGTAGCACTTTACACAGTGGTTAATGAGCTTCTCAAATTCTGTGCAAGAGGTGACAGACGAGCTGGACAGTATCAGCAGGTTCAAAAAAAATATCAAAATGTTCATGAATTACAGGTCTAGATAAAGATAAAAGAAAAACGAATCATACTATAACATCCCCAACACTATAGTTTTATGGAGGGAACAGATTCAGAAAGCAAATAGCTGTATGTGCCCACCTCAAATACCATCTTGTGTTACCACTGCCCAGACATACATCAGGCTGTATGGACTGCTCCTCTGACCCACTACAACATTTCTTACATACGAACTGTTATTTTTCACATCTTAACAGCATCCAATTATCTTCAGTCAAGAGTTACCAGAATCAGCTCCTTATCATATCTTCCACACTTGGAGATGAAAATGCTAGAACTTCTTAACTGCCGTATTTTTAAGCAAAGCAAAACACTTCTCCTAACTTCATTCTTACACAAGCAAACTACTCTAGCTGAAACTTTAAAAAAAAAAATACAGTATGAGTAAGATAACTAGAACATGAAATTTTGGCCAAAGAGCTAACTGAAGTTAATATAAGCCACTAAAATTGTGATCCTATGCATGGAATAACTTCAGAGTAGACTTTGATAAAGTCACTTTGGCATTTTCAACTCTATCGCTACACTTGAGCTAAGAAATGAGAGATCCATATCTTCTACATGTTGTAATAACTTATCTGCACAGGTAAGCAAATTGTGTTTTTAGTGTGCAGAGAAAAATGTAATCCTCACCTAATATCAGGCTCCTCCACTCTACATACTGTTTGGATTACTAATACTGAAACAAGACTACTTCATACAAAACATCAAACATAGTAAAAGAACAAAAATATCTTTGTCACACATGTTAAGAAGCAACTATTCAGAGCAGAAACTTATACCAGGCATTTTAAAATACTCTTCAGAAAGTTATTTTTTAAAGTATCTGGTGTTTTTCCACACTAGTATATATAAACTGGAGCTAATAAAGATAAGAGGCATGGTTTTAAAATTTAAACTGAATTTTTTGATGGCAGAATGCTATCTAATCGAGAACTCTGCCTTTAGCCGAAAATAGATAACATCTCATGGATCTCAGGAATTAAAGTTTAGAAAAATCAATGCAAGTAAGGATTAGCCTGATGAATAGATGTGCACAAGCCATTTCTGAGTTCAGCCATCTGGTTTTTCAACGCCTTTATTGTCTACAAAACACTTGTGCACATCACAGTTAAACTCCTGTCTGTAACATGGTCTTATTTTCTGCAGCCCTTGTGATGAATTTTGAAGGGGTAATTCTCTGATGTATTCTGCTCTCCCACTCACTCTGTGGTCTCCGGTCACTGTTATCTATACTGGCAATGTCCAGAAAGAAGGTTGTTCCTGACCAAGGAATTACAGTCATAATGCTAAAAACAGAGGCTGATGAACAAAGAAAAAAAAGGTGGGATTAGTTTTGTGAAGATTAGAAGGAGTGAGGAACATAACAGTAAGTTTGCAAGATGTGCAGAGGTACGTAACAAGCAGAATAAAAGAAAGTAGGATTTTTTTTTTTTTACAAGCAGAAAAAAAACAATGCAAGAAGTTGCACCTTCTCTGAAAGTTAGTCCTATATTTTCACACCACACATACTTAGTGTATCCAAGTGCTTCCAAAAGCTATTACAATGGCTTATTGAAAGGAATTTAAAATCATAGCCTACCGTCAAAACAGTGGCTCTTAGAATAGCTAATGTTAACAAAAGTTACCACCTATCTTCAGTCTTGAAATAAAGGTCCAAGACAAAGTCTGGTATTGTCTCTAATTATTTGATTGCTGGTTGTAAGCAGCTTTTGGTAGACCAAGGAGCTTGCTTGCATGACAAGATCTGTGGGTAGACTAGAAACTCAATTGCAACATACACAAATTAGAGTTATTGAAATACATTTAAGAGCCAGTAACTTTTGTAAATAATACAATTCAGAATGAGAAAAGGAAATGTATTTCTACAATACTTCCATATACTAACATAACTTACCAGGAGGTACAGGTGGAGGAAAGCCAGGAAACTGTGGAGGTGGGATCCCAGGAGGAAGTGTTGGGATTCCCATAGGAGGGCGATTCAAATGAGGTGGGAAAGACATTGTTCCAGTCACAATCTGTCAAAGAGACAGAGAAGGAAACTTGTGCTAGTCAGTCCCCAAACACAAATTACAAAAGAAGCATAAATTATAAAATCATTATAGACACTTAGACCTTTATACGGACATTCAACTACTAACTGAAACTATTTTTACCTCTTTTTCCCCAGCTATTAGAGTTACAAATGTAGTAGAAGTCTTTTTTCACAATGAAAAACAGCACTTCTAGGAAAGTGTTTCAGAATGAAGTGGAAAAAAAAAAAAAATCTATTCCTGACTCCTCATACCAATGGTGTACAAGGAGTGTAAATTAAACAGCATTTGACAGTTTGTTCAGTTTCTTTAAAATAAAGCTCTCTGCAGTATCTGCAAACAGAGGTAATCTTGTAATACATTTTCAATAAGTTAAGTACTTCTCCTGTACAAGAAATGATCACACACAATACAACCGTGCACGAGAACATCCTGATGTTTAACATCAATGAGAATTGTATTCAAGACAACATTGGGGACATCCTCGAATTCCAGCACAGAGACAGTTAAAAGCTTGGAAAAGGGTTCTCTGATCTATTTTTAACTTCCCAGTTCACACACCTTCTAGAGCTCAACTTGGACGATAGCCCACAAGCTTAGAGTCAATACACTACCATGGAGAGTAAAGTTTGTTTTAACATCATTTGCTATTCACATGATTGTTATTATTACTTGCATATTCCTGAGCCTGTAACAGACACCAACCAATAATTAAAAAAACTCAAGATCACTCTTAACACATCTAGCAAGGCATGTATTTCTGCTTCCAATATTATCCCAGCAACCTTACACGGTCAAGTCTTGAAAAAAGGTTGGCCCTCAGTTCAAAAATCCCCCAACTGGTCCCCAATATTACTGCATATAGGTACATTCACACTGCAATGAGGAAGCACTACAGTAACTTCAAACACATTGGATTGTGTGGGTACAAATCACAAAGACAAAACATCGCAAGTGAAAGGATTCCTGTTAGGTGTCCGCGCTAATGTTTGCATTTCTCCATGGGCTGTACACACTACTTCACAACCTACAGTACTGTGTCTTCCCTGCAATTGTTTTCCAAACAGGCAAGCACAAGTCAAAACCGAAACAGGCAACCTTGAGAAAAAAGGTTATGATAAGCAAAACGCTAATATACATACAACAGACTTGTAGATTGTAAGATGCTTCCCCCAGCTTCCTGACACTGAACACATAAGAAACAGGAAACGAGCTTTGCTGGAGGCAGATGTGCCTTTCATACACGTACAAGACCAAGCAATTAATGACAATCTTAAATACTAGAAGAGCTAATATCAGTACTCTACTGTAACAGCAGACACATTTGACAAAGCTAAAAAATTCTAAGAGGAAAATCACGTAGAAAAACTTTCTTCCCACCAAGTTTGGAAACAACTGTGAAAGACAAATGTTTCTAAGTGGACTGGAAAAGATGAAAGCGAAACCCAAATGTATTTGGCAATGCCTTTGAACATCAGGACTTATTTATTCCAGTTCCATAAGAACACATATATGACCCTATAGCATAATTCACTCAGACACATTTACAACTACATCCATTACAAGAGGTTTGTGATGATGGCATTCCTTAATTGGCCCCAAAGTACATTCAGTAACATCTCACCAGGAGAAAAGATAAGGTCTAAGATGGTAGAAGAAACACAAGAGCAAATGCATGCATTCCTCCAACAGTTCAATAAAGATTAGTTTATGTAATAATAATAACTATAAAACCCTTTTTTCCCTTAGAATCCAGACGCCTCAGAACATACTTCCTTTCTGCCATTCTTGACTTTTTAGAAATGAATGGGCAAAGAAAAGCAGCAAAGGTGTACTGCCAAAATATTTTATTTGGAAGACATTGCTTATTGCCTCTTCAGGCTATATGCACATCAGCCAACATTCCTCTAGAATCTGATACTTGGATGGTATGAAGGAGGAAGGAAGCGATCGTCCCTCGTACTCTGTACTGGTGTGGCCACACGTTCAATACTGTGTCCAGTTTTGGGCCCCTCACTATAAGAAGGACATTGAGGTGCTGGAGCATGTCCAGAGAAGGACAATGAAGCTAGTGAAGGGTCTAGAGAACAAGTTTTATGAGAAGTGGTTGAGGGAACTGGGGTTGTTTAGCCTGGAGAAAAGAAGGCTGAGGGGAGACCTTATTGCACTCTGCAACTACCTGAAAGGAAGTTGTAGCAAGGTGGGGGGTCAGTCTCTTCTCCCAAGTAACAAGCGATAGGACAAGAGGAAATGGTCTCAAGTTGTGCCAGGGGAGATTTAGGTTGGATATTAGAAATAATTTATTTGTAGAGAGGGTTGTCAAGCATTGGAACAGGCTGCCCAGGGAGGTGGTAGAGTCCCCATCCCTGGAAGTGTTTAAAAGCCGTGTAGATGTGGCACTGAGGGACATGGTTTGGGGACCCTGGCAGTGCAGAGTGTACGGTTGGACTTGGTCTTAAAGGACTCTTCCAACCAGATTATTCTGTGATAGGGAACAGAACTCCCTTATCCACCTCAGTATCACTATTTGAAACTTTATCACAAGAAAAAAAAAAACAGCCAACGGTCCGAGGAAAGGCAGAAACTTAACTTTCAGTCAGGCTCTCAGTTCTTATCTATATGGCAAGCTGATGAACAGCTAGACAAAATTCAAAGCTGTTTTGGGGCACGATGGTAGAGCAATAAGCTATTGGGTCTGAGATGGTTCTAAACAGGCTACAATAGTGTTACACCATCTGAGGTCCACAAGACATTAAGGGGCTGCTCTGTAAAACAGAAAAGAACAATTGGGGAAGTAATTTTCCAGGCTGCCTGTAGGTGCAGTCCTTTCACTTGCTCTGATAAGCATTTTATCTGAGACACCATTTTGGAGAAGCTAAAAAAAAAAAACCAAAACCAAACCTAAGAGGTGAAACAGTTCTTTGAATTAAAAAATGCTGAACGTACCATACTCAATGGATGTAACATATGCACACAGGAAAATTTGGGGATTTTTTAAATTAAAATTTAAAAAGCAAAGACTTAGCAGTCAACAAAGTAATTGTTACTACATAAAAGGAACAAGACAGTAAGAACAATCAAATATGGCATTTCAATCTTCTAGTCAGGTGATGTGAAACACACCATTGTATCTGTAGGGCTTCAACAATCCGTTTTATCTGAAGCACCCTGTTCTTTTTTTTCCATATTTATACAGTTATTTTCAGAGCAGCTAGGAAGTTGTCCCGCTTACCAACTTAATTCTTGCACAGACCAATCCGAGCACCTCTGCTGTCTGTGACACAGGAGATCAACACTGGAATTAAAGAAAGCCTTGGTCTCTTTCTTGCTACAGTATGTAACTACCAATGTGAAACCAGCAGAGAGAACAGTTTTAATTCTCTTTCTGTCACAAAAACTGTGAGGAACAACACATACCAAGATTGAAACTGCTCACTGGAGAAGTGAGAGATCTGGACAAGATAGAAAGATGCATCCAGTTCCTTGCAGTAGCTAGAATTATTCTACAATTAAGGGAGCTGTGCAGCACAATTTTCTGTCAGCAGCTAGAGAACATGCAAAAAATGTACATACTCTTCCAACAGTCATAGGGACTCTCTGATATCAAATTTATAAGCAAGTACAAAGGGTTAGGTATGTAAAGTTAAGAGATGCTAAGCTAGGACTAGGTAGAATACACTTGTAGAAATCTCAGGAACAGTATCTTGAACTTCTCTGCAGACTGTCTTACTACCCTGCCAGTATAGTTCAGTGATCAGTGTCTGATGTATTAACTGTGGTCTCACTGTTGTATATGGCAATCTTCAAATTTCCCCAAGATAATCAAATCTGTAAGTCAGGAACTAAACAGTCCTGAGATATTTGTAAAGCTTCAGCTGACTTAGGAAAGTATTACCTCAAGTGAAATTGGATGTGATCAGCATTCTTGATAGCTGCATTTTAACTAGCAGCTCTTTAAGCGAGATGTTAATTTGTGTGAATATTATAGTGGTCACAAAGATACAGGGGTAAGAAAATCTGTAAGCATCTGGATCGATGCTGTTCAAAATACTGAAATAATGACATCTTCAGCCCCCCAAAAGATGGATTTGTGTCAGGCCTCTGACTCAAAGTGTAGTCAATTTAGGTTACGGCCCTGCCAGCAAGCAGGGCAGTACAACAGGAAAAGGCCTGTTAAACGAAACAGATGGAGGTGAGGCCCTAACGTCCACACTACATGTTTTGGGGACACACACGCTCCACTGGAACAAATGCCCATTTGCAGGTAAGAGTGCATTTTTCAACATATTTTCATCTATAAGGAATCCAGTTCATCCACTGGACTAGTACAAACCAATGTGAAAAAAAGGGTTTCCCAAGTGAGGATGACTGCAAGACATTCTTCACAAGCACAATCCTGATCCAAGTTAACACAATAATGTAGGTGCACACTTTATTATCCTTAGGGAATTTTTGTAAGCTGCAGATTAATTATGTCATGGATAGCAAAATACCTAAGCTTACTCTAAGGAGACCCACTCAAATCCAGCCCAAGCTATTAACTAAAGCAAGCACTACATTAACGCAGCTATAATATTCCAGGTTCAACTTTGGCCTAGAAGGAGTTCAGTTGCTTTCATACACTGCTATCCTGAGTCAGTAAGTCCTGGCAGAACCAAACACCATGCAGAGCCAGCTGTACCAATCTCCTGAAGCCTGGAGAGAGTACAGGGATACCCACATGGCTCTACAGTCTGTCAAAATCCACTGAGACTTGTTAACACTGACTTGGTGCTGTTCCTGCTGGGATGGAGCTCTGTCCATTAGAAGCACGCTAGCTCTGATGCACAACTAAACAAGTGCACAGGGCTAGCCTGGGGGCATGCTGGAATCAAGGGTCTGAGACCACACTGAACTCAGAATTACTAGGAAAACAGGGTCACCATCATTCAGACATGCTGCCTCATGCTTCTTTATTATCTCCAATTCCCACAAGTCCCCATAAGTGAGGACTGACTATATGAGAAGATTGTACTGGTTTGGCTGCACTGTTAACATACTCTTTTATAAATCATAGTATTCTTTAAACTTTTTTTTTATTTATTCCATTTTTTTTAGTAAAGGGTTGGAGAAATATGTCATAAACAGAACGCGAGTTTAATAAAAATCACTCGTAACTAATGTATTTTAAACTGACAATTATATCACCTACTTAGGGCAGCATCCTAATTCCAGCAGTGCCACAGGATTAATCTCCTTAGTACCTCTGTGTTTACATATCATAACCTTTATTTAAAAACCTGCAAAACATTTAATCATTTCCAAACCAGTTAAGTTCCCCATGAAGCAAACAGTTAGAATACTTACCATTGAGCTGCTGTTATACTAAACAAAGTTAAAATTAACTGTCAAAATCCTCAAGTCTTAATGTAAAACCAAACAATGCGTTTTAAGAATACACACATGTAGCATCACAGAAACAGTGACAGCTAGTTCCTCAAATAAGGGAGCAGGAAGCACAAAACCTGTTTCGAATTTTTTTTTTTCTTTAAATGAACTACAATCCAACTTTATTGGAATCTTAACATTTATTATAAAGTGCCTGACAAAATCCACATCTACGGTAAGTGTGTAACACTGTGCTATTTAGTAACACCCTGTGTAAAGAGATGTTACATCAAGAAATTTGAACTGTATATCCAAGTCATTACGTTTCACTGAAATGTCTCTACAGAAAAGCTTTCACACAAAAATGTTTTTTATGCTTTCAAAGAATTAGAGTAATTCCTACTGAGAATCATACAGTGTTTTGGCAATAGATTCTGATGTCAATACTTAGGCAGCAACAGAGAGTGAATAATAATTTCCTCTAATTTATGACAAAGTTATTTCATACACTGTGTCATACATGGTGTGCAGATGGGTTCAGCTGAGCAACTAAAGCATTTTCAGAAGCAACTGGAGAAAACATATGCAGTAAACTAGCCTATCAGCACTATCACAGGCTGTTACATCAGTCTACATCATGTATGGATTAAGGCATTCCATTATAAAAATAAACTACCTCATAGCTTGTCACCATTGGAAATGTTGTTTACATTATTACTTTTCACAAATTTAAAAAAAAAAAAAAAAATCACAAAACTAAAAACAGCTTCCTAAAAGAAAAATGTTTTATTTCAAGCCAACTGATTCTCTCAGTGAAAATGTCCACTTTCTCATAGAGCCCTACAGTTTTTTCCAAAATTGCTGCAAAGCTAGGCAAGGCATCAATGTCAAACATGACAGACACAGGAAGAGATGAAAAAGATTATAGATTTTCTAAGTATATTTATTTCTGAACAAACACTAGTATTTGCTCAAGCCTGTTTTCAGAGGTTATCTACAAAGTGTTCACCAACTGCCATGGAATAAGTTACATCCCAAATTATTATTAAGTAACCCAAAGAGCAACACACTTATCCAAACCAAAGCCTCAGTCCAAAAGCCCTTTAACTAAGGCTCTGTTAAGCATGTCACCAGAACTTTAAGATTTTTGATTTAGTTCCTAATTCTGTGACTCTGCACCCATATAAAGTCCTGGTCAGTCAAATACATGACTCTTCATTCTAACTTTGCTATTAACTCTTTCCAAAACACAAACATGGCTGTGGCATTACAACAGGTGTGTAATGGGCACCTGAGAGACATAAGCAGAGAAACACGAAGCACTATGTACAATGCCACTCCTTTACAGGGAAAATAAGAAACTATCTTGTTCTTCCTTTGAATTCGTTCTGGACCATCTTCTGTAAGTGCTGATGCAATACCTGAAACAACGCTTTCCTGACCCACAAAAAATTACTAAAAATCCGCGTGCATGTATTTTAATCTGAATACTCCGAGAACTACACGACTCTAAGATTTCACTTCCTGTAAGCCCATGTAAGACCTACTAAAAAAAGTGAGTTGCATTCGGGATGTTCCCTGTATTAAAACAACAAAAAAAGCCAATAAACTTTTCCTTCAGGCAGACAAAGGTCTTTTTCTACACTGGAAAAAGACATAACAATAAAAACATGCCAATACACACATCACAGCTGATACTGACACGGATGAATCACTGATTCTTTAACGCACAAGCTGCTAACACGTGCTTTAAGATCACTACCCTAATACACAGCAAGGACATTAACTCCGCAACCGCGATACTGTCGAAAAACATTTCCTCCCATGACCCGTTTCCTCGACATAGAAAATGAAAATCCCACCCACAGCCAGAGGTGGCCCGGCCCAGGCTGGGCAGCAATTTCAGATACCGGCAAAGCTCCGCCACGGGCTCGTCCGTCCCCACTCAAGAGGCGCAGGGCCTCGTTCTGAGCATGAGGCGGGCTCCTCTCGCCTTCCCCGGAACGGCTCGCCGCCTCGCCCGCTGGGGCCGGCTCCCCGCCGCGGCTCCGGGAGGCGGAAGGGACTCCCACGCCTCCTGGGCGGGAGAGGAAGCGAAAGGCTCCCGCCGCCCGCCTCTGCTCTCCCGCGAGCACCTCCCCGAGGCCGCTCGCCCGTTCTACCCCGCCACTAGGCCCATGCCGCCTCCTCGCGGGCCGTGGCAAGCGCCGGCGGCCTCTCGCCGGCCGCGGCCCAACTTCGGCCGCGCCTCCTCTCAGCAGGCGGCTGAAGCGCCGTCGCCGCCGCCGCCGCCTTTCCTCCCCCTCTCACCCCCTCGCTTCTCACCCCTTCGATGCAGAATAGGAGCTGCGTCCGGAGCGCCGCTGCGGTTCCTACAAGCCGCGCGGGTCGGGGATGCTGCGGGGAGACGCCGTTCGGCCACCTGAGGCCCGGCTGGGAAGCCCCGGGGCGTCGCTAGGCCGCGAACACACCGCGCCGAGCAGCCGCGCTGCGCGGGGTCATGTGACCCGCCCCTTCCGTCGGTGGCCCGACCTGCACCGCGCCGCGTGACCATAGAGGCAGCCGTGCCAGAGCGCCTTCCCGCTCCGCACCCAAACATAATGGGCCCAACCATAGAGCGGCAGCAGCTAGAAAGGCGGGGAGAGAGAAATAAGGCGTCAGCGCTGGCGCCATCTTTGCTGCGGGCAGGTGATGCGGTGCCTTTGACCCAGCCCGGAGCTTCGCCATCTTGAGGTCAAGTACCGTCGCTCGGCGGTCCTGGCGGCTGCAGTGCGGGTGGTTGAAGGCCCTGGAGAGCCTCCCACTCTGGGCTAGCACCGGGTTTATTCCTGGCTGCTGGCGTGCGCCCCTCGCCTGCCCGCGCCCCCTCGGTTAGTCTGGGGAGCCATTTCCCGCCGCCGCGGTCCGGGGCCAGATTTAGCTGCGACCCAGCTGTGACAGTGGTAGGTGCAGGCTATACCCACAGGTACAGCTGCATGGGAAGTACGGCTGTTGCTTTTAGCAGGCTATTAATAAGGACAGAACCTATGTTTTACCTGTGTTTAGCAAATTTGAACGACCTAGAAGGTTAAAACAAAAAGCAGTCATATGGTCAGTAGATAAAAAGATGGAGAATTATAGAACTGTTTGGGTTGGAAGGGACCTTGAAAGGTCATCTAGCCCAACCCCTCTACAGTGAGCACTAGATCAGGTTGCTCAGAGCCCCGTCCAGCTTGACCTTGAATGTTTCCAGGGATAGGGCTTCTTACACCTCTCTGGGCAACCAGTTCCAGTGTTTCACCACCCTCAGTGTAAAAAATTTCTTCCTTCTATCTCGTCTAAATCCACCTTCTTTTAGTTTAAAACCGTCACCCCTTGTCCTGTTGCAACAGGCCCTGCTGAAAAGGTTGTCCCCATCTTTCTTTGAGGCTCCCTTTAAGTACTGGAAGGCTGCAATAAGGTCTCCTTGGAGCGTTCTCCAGGCTGAACAACCCCAACTCTCTCAAACTGTCCTCATAGCAGAGGTGTTCCATCCATCTGATCATTTTTGTGGCCCTCATCTGGACCCTCTCCAACAGGTCTGTGTCTTTCCTGTGCTGAGAGCTCCAGAGCTGGATGCAGTACTCCAGGTGAGGTCTCACCAGAGCAGAGTAGAGAGGGCGAATCATATCCCTCAACCTGCTGGCCACAATTCTTTTGATGCAGCACAGGATATGGTTGGCTTTGATGGAAGGCTGTATCTCTGCTGAAAAAAATAAGGCTTTACAGAGCAAAAAGACCAACCAGTATCTTAGGCAGACATGCTCAGCAAAAAGATGTCACTGTACTATAAAGCTGTTGGGCCTAGCTGTGTCTACAATTGGTAGTTTCCCTGACCTACTTCCAGCAATTTAGACTACATTAAAAGACAATTTAAAATTTACAGTTCCCCTTAACACACATGTAAGTGCTGTAGTTACCACAATGATGGCAAGCAACTGCCAGTGGAAAGAGGAAGTGAGAGTGAATGGAAGGAAGGTGGTCTTACACAAGATGATGAGGTGGACCACAAAATGAGTATATGTGCACAATGCTCTTGAAAACATTTTGGATCAGCTGGGGGGGGGGGGGGGGGGGGGGGGCGGAAATCACCTTACTCTCTCTATATTACCTTTTCCACTGTTTAAGGAAAAGTGCTCAAAAGACAGGAGTCTAATGATAAACAATCCTCCCCACCTGTAATGGCAAGAAAAACACTCAAAGCAGACAGACACTCTTGACTACTAACTGTTAGTATTTCAAATAATTTATAAACATACCTAGGTAGGTAAAAATGGTACTCACTTTGCGGCTTGCGGGAAAAACAAGGAAAAGAGAAAGGGCATAAAAAGAATCTTCTAAGTTTCCTGTTTCTGTGCTGTTGTCTCAGACTGAAGCTGTTACCTGCTTGAAAAAGAAATGCGAAATCCGAACTCACCTCACTTGTACTGCTGTAACAAGATTTTATTTACAGGAAACGTAGCAAAGGCTTTCATAATTGAGACATTCATCTGTTTTGTTTAGCCAAAGAAACAGACCATTTTGTATTTACTCTCCTTGTACAAATCATGAACTTTAGCCTCCGATATCCTTCCTAATCAAGGAAGAATAGCACCAGAAGCATCCTGTAAAAATAGCTACTTCCACATCTCTACTCATTCTGCTACTGAATTTTAGAATTACCTAGCCCTAAACCTACCCATGTTACCTTTTTACCCTTCCATTGTGAAATGAGATCCCCCTCTCCAGATACTGATCACAGTTCTGCAGACTCCAGAGTTTCATGCACAAACCAATCAAGAAGAGCGCAGTAGATGGCTTTTAAGATTAAGGCCAAAATGAAAAGAGGTGCCTTTTATGTCTGAAGATTTTTTTGCATTTCTGGCGTGAGCAATCATTCCAAACATGCTAGGCACCATCTCAGGGTACAGGGAGCAGATTGATTTTAGACTATGCAACATTTTAAATGTTTTATGGGTGGGACAGAGTTCTGTCCACAGCTCCAAAGTTGGTGGGTAAAAAGGATGTACTGCAATGGTGAAGGAATAGAGTCTTCATAAAACTATGACTAATCTCTGGGGTCCTGAATCCTTACTGCCTATCTGCTCTATCCAGTGCAGGTTTCTCTTCCTTCAGTATAGGCTATGTTACTCCCACGGAAATCAGTAGAACTTGTTTTCAAGGGGCAGCTGGAATTGATTTTTGACATACAACAAACCCAAATGTATGGTTATAAGCAGGGCATTTAAAAGATAAATTAAATCTACACTTGCTATTCCAGGAGGAGCAGTGCTGCACTTGTGAGAAAGAGAAGTAGGAAACAGTGGGCAATGAAACTTGAGGTTTTGTGCAGAAAGTAATAACTAGCGCAACTTTGTATATTTTGTAATATTTTAAATAAAAGTAGCCTTCAAGTGTACTTCTTTAACTTCACAAAATGAATTAATTACATTTTGTCTTCTCTTCCTCATACCCTTTAATCACTCCCTCTATCACATTACCAGTCTAAATACAGCTACTTAGAGGATGATCCCTTAGATGCCAAACTCTGATTTATTTGATTCCTTGGCTCCCCATGGATAGCACTGTGAGATTTAAAACTCTCTACTTTGTATATATTAAATATATACACTATCCAGGACTTTTTCACTCTGAAAACATTTGGTTCAGCAGAAGTTTATTCCTATAGATGTCAGTCTATTTAGTTAATCTTTTTGATTCATCTTTTCTGCAAAATATATTATCATAGTAGTATGAAAGAGGACAGGGAAGGCAGTTACAGTGCCAATCTTCAGCTGTTCATCGCCACTAAACTGCGTAGCAGAGAAATAGATAAACCACATATATGCCTAGTTTCACAATACATATACTAGGATCTAGTTGAACAGAAGTACTTCAGCAGTACACTTTAATTCTGACAGGACCTCGGTCACTCCTGGTGTTAGGAACTTCAGTGATGCCTCATTTCCATGCTAGCTGGACCTGCTGACTCAGTTGTGTGAAATCATGATACTTCACGTCATAAAAGGTAAACTTGCAACCACTGCTGTTCTACATGGATATCCAGTTATGCAGTTTGGCTGCCTCTCAAAACTTTATATACAACCAAACCAGGGGACCAAACAATGGGGCACTTTATAGCTGCCTGTCTATGGTTATCAACGTGCAAAGACCACTGAAGTGAAACAGCACATCTCCTTCCTCCAGTGAGGTAACCATTCGATCCAAGCAAACAGCCCAAACCTCTGGTTACTTTACAAGTTGCTTGTGCACTGGCTGTGCTACTACAGAAATATTTTTGCATATTATCTAAATCACATGCTTTTGTATACCTCTACAGCCAATAAACAGGTACATGTATAGCCTTTTCTTGCAGCACCCTGGTCCTTCCAGCCAGTACCGTGAGCCAAAAGCCCTCTGGAGCCATTGCTGGTCGAGATCACTTCCTAACCGTGGGGCGTCTTTGACCCCCTCTGTCTGCATCCACCACCCGTTCCCACAGCTCCAGTTTCTCACCGCAAATCTGCCGTTTTTTTGGCGGACGTGCCTCACTTTCAGTGTTTTTCAGCTAAATAAATGGCGGCAGTTCACCCATTGGCTGTAGCTACTGTCACGAAACAGGAAAAATGGCAGTAATCATCTGGTGGCACTCCTAGTCGAGACTTGGTTTAAACGCGCCCGTGGCACAAGCCAGCCGGGCGCCTGGCTCTCGCCCAGGCGATGCCGCGACCCACTTATTTGCCGGACCCGGAGGCCTGGGAGTGGCCGCCTTGGTCGCTTTCCGGGTGGTGGAAGGAAAAGGCTTCGCTTCCAATTTCATCCCTCAAACACCAGCTATTTACACCCCTCCTGCGCAGGGTGGCCCGCAGCTCCGCCCGCCCTCAGAGGAGCCCGGCAAAGCCTGCCGGAGCCACGGAGAGCCTGCCAGCCGCGGGGCGGGGGACAAAAATAACGCGAAGGGAAAAGAAAACCTCAGTGAGCAGCGGAAGTGCCGGGGGCGCCGCGACTCTCCTCGGCCGCCCTCGGGGGCGGGAGCGCCGCCTCACGGCGCGGCCGCCGGGGCAGCGCCCCCTCGTAACGCCCCTCGGGCTCCCCGCTGCCACCTGTGCCCCGCTAACCAACTCGCTGCCCCCCAGCAACCGCACGCCGGGCCTCGCCGCCCCCTCTCGCCCCGGGGATTACACCTCCCAGCAGGCCCCGTGGCGACGTGCAGTCCTCGGGCCGCTCTCCGAGAGGCAGTGCCGGGCCCCGGACTACAGCTCCCGCCGTGCCAGCGCCGCCCCGCCTCCTGCCCGCCTCCTTCTCGTCTCCGCGGTGAGAAAATAACCCTGAAGTTCCCCGCGATCAGCTGATTCTGGCTGACAACGAGAGGAGCGGGCGGAGGGCGGAGGGGCGCGGGTCCTGCCCTGCCCTGCCCTGCCCAGCCCTCCCGGGCGCCTCGCCTGCATGGTCGGATCGCCGCCCCGGCCCCTGGGGGAGGAGAACCGGGACAACCCCCCAGGCGCAGAGCGGGAGGGCGGCGGGGAGGGAGGAGGAAGCTGTGGCCAGGACCTGACTCCTTAGTCACCCGGTGCCGGCAGGGGGAAGGGGAAGAAAGGGGGCTGCCGGCTTATAAACAATAGCCCGGCTCGCGGCGCCCGGGGCCGCGCCGCCTTTGTTTCCCGGCCCCGCTGCTGCCCCTCGGTGGGTGGAAGCCAGGGGCTTCCCCCTTCCCCCCCCCCCAGCTGCTGCTTAGAATAAGACGGTGCTGAGCTGGGCGCAGCCTCAGGTAAGGAGCGCGGCGCGGGAGCGAGGCACCGGCGTTACGTAACGAGGGCCGGCCCGCGGGGGCCGCCCGCCGCCCCTGCCCGGCCCAGCAGCGGGCGAGCCACAAGTGCCGGCCGCCGCGGGGCAGCGCTCCCGGGGGGATGCCCGGCCGTCGCTCCCGCCCTCCCTCCTCGCTAGGTCCATGGAGGCAGCCGGGGAGAGGGGGGCGCTGAGGGTGAGCGCGGAGCGAGAGCGGCTCTGGGAGGGAGGAGGTGCGCGGCGAGGCGGCCGCGGGCCGGTGTGCGGAGGCAAGGCCGGAGCCCCGCGCAGCCGGGAGGCAGCAGGTCGAGACAAAGGCAGCCGCTTAGCGGACGCTGGCTCCGGGGGCCTGCTTTGGCAGCTTGGGACGGAGAGGGAGAAAATCCGTCGTCTGTCAGCCGGGCCGCGGTAGCGATCGTTATCCAGCGTTGCTAGAAGGAGTGCACAAAGAGAGCGGATTTTTTGTTTATCTGTCAAAGCACATCAGGAATTTCCCAGCAAATAAGTACCGTGAACTCTGAAGGAGGAGCTTAGCTGGGGAGTGAAAGCAGAGAATTTTCTAGTATTGACACAGTGCTCTGTGTACGTGTGTACATGTATGTGCACTTCTAATGCCTCTTTTGCCTCTGTGTCCCCAGCTGTCTCCCTCCGATCTCTGCTTCAGGGAAATACTTGCCCTGTCTGCTGAAGTACACCAGACCGTTTTGTTTCCTCATCACTGAAAATGTTACACAGCTAAGCAGAGAAAGAATGTATGCTAGTGTTTGGGTGTAACAATACGTGAAACCAGCCACATTGTTTAGGCTTATTTTGGAAAAAGAAAACTTCATCTGTGCTTAACAAGACTTTTCCCGGGAGGCAGGTCAGTGGATGAAACATACAGAAACATCTGTTAATTATTTAAACTTAAGTACAGACAGCATTCCTGTTGTGTTTCTTTCTCCTGCGAAAATACTAAATTTGCAACTGTCTTTTACGCATATCATTGTTCAAAACAGAAACAGGAGGGAAAAACGTCGCTTTAAAGAAACCTGAAGATGAGTGCCCACACACAAACTGCAGAGAAAGGCCAGAACACAACACTCCTGTGCCAGGAAAGCTACGTTTGCAGTGGGACAGATGAAGCAATCTTTGAGTGCGATGAGTGCAGGAGCCTACAGTGCCAGCGTTGTGAAGAAGAGCTGCATCAGCCAGAAAGGTTACGGCACCATGAACGGACCCGTATAAGACCAGGCCATGTCCCGCACTGTGACTACTGCAAAGGTGCCAATGGGAACATAATGCATGCCAGCATGACGGGCTCAAGGCAGATAGCGGCAGTGAGGTGCCAGGTGTGTAAAATCAACCTCTGCGTGGAGTGTCAGAAGAGAACGCATTCTGGGGGCAGCAAAAGGAAGCACCCTGTCACCATGTACCATGCTGGCAAAGCCCAAGAACGGGAAGAAGAGGAGGGGATGGATGAGGAGACAAAGAGAAGGAGGATGACAGAGAAAGTTGTGAGTTTCCTCTTGGTGGATGAAACTGAGGAGATTCAGGTAAGAACTGCTATGGTTTATTTGAATGGGCAAGGTCTTTTAGTTCTTATCTTAGTCTAACAGGCTGCTGCAATGCATGATTAATACTTGAAGTGTAACTGGAAGCAACTGTATCAAAACGAGGATAACCAATTAAGTGGCACTAAGTGAATATCACGGGCCCAAAACACACAGTGCCTTGGAGTGGCCTTGCTCATGAGTTCCTCAAAAGGTCAAGCTCATTAAAACCTTATGTGTGGCAAGAGCCTTCTCTAAGAGGCTTGGTAAACGAAGCTGCTGAAAGAATTGACTCTGTGCGAGACACACACAACTAAGATAAGAGCTCTTTGTGCAGGATGCTGATCATTCCTGAACAAAATTGAACTGAGAGTGTTGCAGTAGATATCCTGCAAATGGGGGTGCTGGCAGCCGATCTCCTACCGTATGACTAGGACTGGGCACTGTACCAAGCAGTGCTGGTGCAAGGCTACAGCCCCTTGCTGCCCTCCTTTAGCATCAGTAAATCCATCTGATTTTTAGGAGTAGGATAAAGTAGAAATAAGGGTCCAAAGCATGCCACCCAAGTCCTACAGACACCATGGTTAAGCTGTATTGCTTGTCACAAATATTATTCCATGTTATTCTTTTGCTTAAAGAGGGGGAAATTTTCCATCAATTTGGGGTAGGCCTGCTGGTAATAATGGTAGAAATACTAGTTGACTAGGAACAGCCTCTCAGGAGGCATTATTTTAGAGAGTCTAGCATTCAGCTTATGCAGTTAATGAACTCTTCTGTTGGCCCTTACGTTTTGTGAGCATAAGCACTTCACAATGTAAAAATACTTTACAAATGTGAAAACAGCAATGTGTGCAAGTCACGGAGCAGGTTAGTTACACAAATAAAAATTCAGCTTTGTCTTCTGACTTCCAGTTTGCATCCTTCATGTTAAACCTCATTCAGGAGACACTGAAAGAAAATGAGGCTCAATATCTGGTTGCTCTAATTTAACATATTCATGATACCAGTGGTAAAAAGAATTGTGGTGATATTCTGATTGTTGGTAGATTAGTTATTTGTATTCATCGTTGTAACAGTCAATGCATCTGCCACGCTTCGCAAGAAAATATGACTTAAGTATCTTGTATCTGTTCTATACTATAGAAGAGCATATATATATATACTGTAACTATACTACAGTATAGAATAGATGCAAGATATTTGGGTCACATTTTGGTCGGTTCACGTGTATTGACTGACAAATCCTCATGGCTTTTGTGGGGGAAAGGATGACAGTCCTCACAATGCACTGACGTAGAAAACACGCTATGCAGGACACCAGTGACTGTAAAGCGAGTGACTGAGCTTCAGGTGTAGTAGCAGCCATAAGTTTGTATTCCTTCCCTAAGCGCACACACATTTCCTTGTAATGCATGGCAGATGCAGCTGTTAGTTTAAGGTGCAGACTTTTCAATAATCTTCATCTAGCCACTAGAGCAAGCTCTGAAAAGCCTTAGAACCTGGCTGTCCTGGAAAGCTGCTCACAAGCTGTGGCTGTGTGTGGTTGTATCGGTTTAAGTTATCTTTATACTCACGAATCTGTAAGCCTTATTGAGGTAGACTTTTGGCTGCCTCTTGCAAGCAAGTGTATTGCTATTTAAATGTCATGGGCAATAAAGCCAACTTCCTTACTGGGACAGCAATGGATCTTTATCAGATCACAGTAATTTGATCAGAACAGGGTGGAAAAAGCTCTCCAAAAATGATCTTGCTTCACTATCAAGATGTTGAATCAGAGCTCTTCCATCTGGAGTGATCTTGTCTTCTTCATAGCTAAATACTTAGGTGACATCTCACAGTGTCAAAGCAGTTTGAGAGTTTTCAATTAAAATGGCAGTTGGCACTTAAAGAGTGCTTGCTGTTGTAGTGATGTTTCTGCTAGTGAACATGAGGACCTTTGGAGAGGGCTGTCAGATGACTAGCTAGCTATGACGACATCTTCAGTAGCGTTTTCTGCTCTCCATAATACTGAACAGCCAGTTTAGCTATAGAAAAGTGATCCTCAGCCCTTTCTTTTGTGCTTGTCATTAACAAGGTTATCACTGATTATTTGGGGAGAAATCCTTAGGATGTTCTTTATTTAAACCAACTTTTTTGTCCAAAAATGCTGAAATAGTAATAACTTGAAATGTGGAGATTCAGGATTTGAGGGTGTGTGGCTCTTTAAACTTGAGCAGACAGGGGAAGGATTTGTCAGAATTATGGAGTCCAGCTATCTTTAACTGTCTGTTTTCTGACCTTTGGAGTTTGAAGATTGTTGCATTAGTTGGGAAGTAAGAGAGGAAACTGCTATCAGTGGTAGATGCTGCCATAGCAATGTTAAATGCTAGTCCTATAAACTTAAGCAGAACTAGTTATGCTCCTGAGCGAACATGATGGATTGAGATACTCGCTCATGTGTATGTGTTTACAAACCTCTGTCTTGAAAGTGGTTCAATGATATGGGAACACAGGGCAAAGAGATTTATTTTTCAGTTTCCTTTGGAATGTGGAGTTGTTAAGCTCAAGTGGTTATATTTCATCTCATTGTTCCTGTTGGCTTCTTGGAGGTGGTAGGTCTGAAAATGAAGAACATTTATGTGTGTAAGCCATGAACAAGCTAGTTCCAGATCCAGAAGCAGTGTAGATAAATTCATAAGGAGCTGCACCTGTGCAAATTAGTTTGAGAGGTGGACATACTTGGCTTGGGCGCAGCAGTACACTGATACAGTTATGATAATTCTGAGATCTGCATTATTGTCTTTGTGCCATGTTGCACAGATGTGCTGGCCTGCTCAAAGCTAGTTCGGAGCTTTTTGCCCATTGCAGACAGAAACATAAGCTCAGAAAGCTGAAGACTTCTTGTGCTTGTTTCAAATCCACGCAGTTGGGAAAGGTCCCATTTTAAACCACCACTTGTGAAGCAGTTGTTCCTAGAGAACTGATGGTAGCTTAAGTTCATGTCTGTGAAATGCAAGCTTCTCTATGATGTTCATCATAACAGCGCTATATTTGAGCAAATGTTAAGAAAATGTCGTTAAAGATTAAATCCAAGTTTGCCCTGCAAGTCTGTGGAAGAACCAGAGAGAGTTGTTCCTCGTGGAGTCCAACCCCAGCTGTCTCACAGACCACAGAGTCATGTTTTGCAACTCTTGCGAGTTAGGCCCGAGCCATCTTGACCTACAGCACAAATTTTCCTTTACTTCTTCTAGGACTTATCACCCCTTGTAAGGCCTTACTGACTACTTCTATCAGAAAACAAATCTTGTCCGTGTTTTACAAATCAGCAGCATCTGCAGTTTAGATCCCATTCTAGGTCCTTTTTCTCAGACTGTATTACGCAGTTTGGCTTTACACAGTATTAAACTTTTGGCCTTATCTGTTGCATATCTAAAGCTGAGACTTCAATCAAATAGTTCTTGGTAACTGCAGCATCTGTTTGTTAATTGGCTCTGGCATAGTCTATCCTTGCTCATCTCTACTCAGAATGATGTTGTGGGGATTACTTCCTCAGTCAATCGCTTTGGTCTTGTCACTGCTCTTGTTACACCTTCCACATCTCCTCTTTGCCATGTTAAGACTCAAATTGCGTGCCTTCCTTTTTTATGTGTATAAATCCCCCAACTGAATCTCCTGATCTGCTCTGTCAAGATGTCAGCTTTCCTTTCTTATCTCTAACATGCTGAATTTTCAAGAAAGCATCATTGTGCTGTCACTAGTGCTGCCACTTGCACACAGGAGGCACTTCCCTTAGTAACTTACAGAATCAATTAATTGATCTTTTTTAAAACTCCCCTATACTTGTGGATCTAATAAGAAAAGCAGCAAAATACAGCAATAAAAACACGACTCAGGTTAGAATAGTTGTTTTGAGTCCTGATGCTGTCTCACTGTGTCTTGAACTTTTCCACTTGTTTGTCTCTTTTGGAACAGTATCCTTTTTTGCTTTGTCTTTATACAACGCTTTTGCAGTAGAGCTCTTTAGCGTAAAGCAGAGGGTGAAGTACCAGTTGTACAGTGAACTCTATTTACTACTGCTTCTGAGGTAGGGAGAAGAAATGCTTAAAAATGCATAACAACAATTTGATATCTTTATCTTGGGGAACAGATGTTGAGAGTTTTTACCACATGATCAGAACTTGGTTGTAGAGTCACTAGTGGCTTCTATGATAACTCAGCACATATACTTTATAGAAGTAAAGACAGTCTTTTGCTAACCCCAGAGGGCAGGAGACATGCTTGATGGCAATTAGTCTGCCTTAAAGAGTTCACTGACCGTTGACCAGAAACTAGCTGTGTCACAAGGAATTACCCAATCTCTGGGTTGCAAAGGAAAATGAAAGGTGCTTGACTTTGTAGCCAGTCTTACTAAGGAGACAGGAAGAAAAGAAAGTTTTTCCTCTAGCTAGTCACAGAAATAATATACCCAGCAATATAATTTTATGTGAGAGAAAGGAGCATACATTTATTACTGGGTCTCCCCTGAGATACCCACTAAGAGCTCCCTTTCTTCAGTTAGCAGAGTCTTTTTGTTTTACTGGTAGATACCTCAATTTCCTAAATCCAGCCCTCTTTCTCGAGTTCTTTTCATCCCTGCTAGGAGGGTTAGATACCTAAAGGATTAAGCTCTTTCCCTCAGCAAATACTGAGTGGGATCTATGTAATGCTTTGCAGTCAGTTTAGAAGACGCAGGATGACCTGTAGCCCTTATTTAAATACAGACCATTTTATAAAATCATTAAATAACCAGTCTCTAACGGTGTAACAGTCCATGAGTCCTCCTCTGTCCCCTCTTGTTAAAAAGTTAGGCGTACAAAGTGGTAACTCTTCAGGGATGCTAACTGCTTTGCTTTTCTCACTTTCACTGCAAACCTGATGAAAGTACTGTGTCTTTTCCTTACTGCCTGCTGATCTAAGCATGGCCAAAGTCTAAGGATGTGGAAATGGAGGCACTAGGAATGCTTTTTTCTAGTCAAGCATTCTTTGTCAGTCAATGCAAGTTAACGCGTCTTCTCGCCTAAGAGAAGATCACTATCTCTTAAGCCTTATTGCCTGCCTCTGTAGTGGAAAAGTGTCTAGCAAATAGTACTGGTTTCTGTGACACTCTTGCTTGTTTTTCTGAATGTGGTTTGTTGTGACTTTTTGGGGCGGGTGCTGGGGGTGTTTGGTTGGGGTTTTTTTGTGCTTTAGGGTAACACAGTCAGCTCTAAGTTTCTGGGAATTTTAGTCCATGTCCCGTAAACTGAAGAGTCACAGTTAATATATTTGCCATGGATTTGAAGGAGGAAGAAGAAATGTAGAAGGATCCAAGTTTTTTAGGTCAGTGCGATCTGTCGGATCAGGATATGTCATTTTGTCCCTCATCACTGTTGCTGTACTATGGATGAGTTTTCCTCCTCTTTGTGCTTCAGAGAGCTTTTCTTGCCAAAGTATTTTTGGGAGCTTGTTGTTATATGCTCTAGGAATTTTTCCCTTACTACTTTGTTATTTTTCAGTATTCATCCCATCCCAGTCTGTTATTGGTTTTTCAGTTCTCTACCCTACGCTAAAGTGCACTGTATTTCTGTTATTGGAATAAAAACTACTTAGCAATTGCTGGTTAGAAGTGTTCTTTCTTCCACCAGACATACCAGTACTTTGAAGGGTATTTTTAGAAGAATGGAGAGGAGCCATCCATTCAACGAATGCACAGCTCTCTTAACAGGCTCAGGCTGACTCTTACCTAATTTGAACATAGCCACTTAGAAATAGTGCTTTTCCTTGGAACTGTTCTTGCACTTTCTTCAAGATGCATTTCTCCTGGGCTGTAATTAAAGTCAAATCTCTTGCCTGCTTCCC
Organism: Bucorvus abyssinicus; assembly: GCA_009769605.1. Lineage (NCBI taxonomy): Eukaryota > Metazoa > Chordata > Aves > Bucerotiformes > Bucorvidae > Bucorvus > Bucorvus abyssinicus. Next base: position 16,350,439 of record CM020042.1, on the reverse strand, counting down.
GTCTCTTTTGTCCATATGCAGAAATGAGTGCAGATGTGGAAGCAAGAAACAGCATGTCACAGGTGAGAGAAGCTGGTAGCAAGCCACTCTGGAATTACCCACTGGTTCACCTGAGGAGTTCCTGAACTTAGTTCAGTTCCTGAACTAAATAGGGTTGGTGGGGAAAAGGGGGTGTTCTAGTGCTTCTTCTGCTGTACCTCTCTTTGCACTTATCCAGTGAATCCTTTTGGGCTCCTGGGTGCTGCCAGCAGGAGCAGGACGTGAGTTGCATTCTAGGAAAAAAAAAAGGAACTGGTAGCTTACTGTCCTCCAGCCCTTCTGTCCTTTCCATGTTCTCCACTTTCTCACTTCTGCAGATGTCACCAGGAGGCAGATGTTGCTGCAGTATACCTTTTTTACCTGGGTTGTTAATGCCTTGCCGCAGGATCGCATACAGGCAGAAGTTTCACAGTCCTTTGGCCTGCCTTGCAACTGGGAAAATAACCAGAGTAACTGCTTTCTAGGAAGAGTGGAACTGTAATACAAGTTTGTAAATGCCCCTCTTAACAAGGACAGTGATATGAAGTAGCATCCACACAGGTAATCTAGTTATCCTTAGTATTGAGGAAGACTGATAGTTACAGCGTGAACTGGGTCACTGACTTGCTGTCTTCTGGGCAAGTCTCCTCATTTGAATATGGTCTCTGCTGCTACAGCTGTGACATTGGGGTGGTAATTGGTAGCTCTGTGGCCAAATTAACATCCATGGGGAGCCTGTAGGATGCTTAGGACGCATAATAATGATTTCTGCTTCATTATTTACTGTTCTCTTTAAGAGTTAGGTGAGTGTTATTTCTGCAGCAGTTGCATTTACCTTGAAGTCTTTGTTAGTTTTGAGTTCTTGCAAAAGTAGTTTTTCAGCTAGCGAACAGGTTAGTGGGCTGTCTAACCTTAATTCTGCTTCCAGCAGTTTCATATAACTCAGCTGTAATCTACAAGGGTAATTCCTGGGTTAGGGAGAAGTCCAATAAAATTGGATTACCTCCCATCCTCTTATGTTTTTTCCACCACTGTCTTAAAACCTTTGAAATATGGTCTCTCTCTTTGGGTAGGGTTGTTAAGCAGGATTTGCCTTTTATCTCTTGTTTCTTTCAGAAAAGAGTTCTGTAATAGATAGACATGGGCTTCAGACATGGGCAGCCTCCACCCTTCATTGCAGGGACCTGTGGGTCCTGTTGAGACTCATTCTGATATGCTCTGTACAAACCCATGAAAATACTGTCTCTGAATTCCTTTGACAGAGCTGTGGGATGGAACAGGATAACTTTGGTCTGAAGAAGATATTCAGTTCAGGGACGCTATTTTCATGGATGCGTACGGAGCCTAACAGAACAAATCCCAACAGAATCTGTAGGTGGTACTGCAGTGAAGGAAAATAAGCAGGTACAAAAAGCTTCAGGTTGTAAAACACCCCTAATACAAATGCTTTCTTTTGGTTGAGCCAGACCTGCACCCAGCACAGGGAATAAGATCAAAACTAGCTGAAGCTGAGGAGGAGTGTTGGAATCTAACCTTAAATCCTCAGGGTGTGTCTGTCTCCTTTATTTTGCCCTTCCTGCATCTGGTGTCAGGTCACTCAGTTTGGGCTTGGGGCTCTGTAAGACTCTGATCCTGAAAATGCTGATGTCCACTGTCAGCTTGGCTGAAGTCTAGGAGATTACTGAAGACAATAATGATAAATATATTTAAATGTTTGCTGGGTCAATGACTAATAGCTTACTCCTGAATACCGGGTTGTAACTACTGGTATGACATATGCAATTTTATAAACCAATCCATTGGCACAGCCTTTTTGAGAAAACTCTCCCAAGGTACCATAAAATGTTTACATAGTGACGAGTAACTCTTTGAGCAGAAGAATTAATGAAGTCTGATTTCCAGAATGTCTGCCTGCCATTATCCAGTGCTTATCCACATCTTCTGTCTTTTGGGTAAGAAGCAGTATGTGTGCTATTGTGCACCAGCCAGCATGCTTTCTGGCAAGTATGGGCATGACTGCTCAGCTTACTACTGTGTCTTGGTGGCTGTGTGGAGTGGACAAGAGACAACCTTTTTCCTTGGAGATATTATTAGAGACTTTCTTTTCTACTCTGCTATTTATTTTCATCAAACTTTTAGGAAATGTATGTTTTAGAGGCACTTATCTCTATCAAAGATGTCTATGTAATTGGATTAAGGATTTTAAATTCTATGTGGAAGAATAGAATAATGGCATAAATGACATTTTCCATGGGAAGTCATGCAGAAGAAAAGGTATAGGAGACAAACTAAGGTAGGAAACTAGACCTGCTTGGACTTACAAGTCAGTCTTCATTCTTCTTGAGCACCTGCTTATAATCAAAATCTTCTCTCTTGTTTGGAGGCCTCTACAAGCTGGGAGGGAGTAATGACCTCCTGAGATCCCTTTCAGCCTGAATTAGTCTATAGTCTTAGCAGGAACAGGGTTTGAATTATGATAGCCTAGGGCCCCTCTCACAGCTCTACTCATGTCATGGGTTTCATAGCAGCGAGTTTCTCTTCCTCACAAGGAGCTACCCAATCCTTTTTCTCACTTGGTAGCAAGAAACATTTGGGAATATCAACAAAAGCTTCTCCTGGGACAAAAGCTGAGCATTTCCAGCTGCTTTTTAATAGCCTATTGCACTTGAGTTGCTGGGGTAAGCTGCACTTCTTTGCATTCATGCACTGCCTTTCCTGGAGTGATTGTGAGGACCTCTGCGGAGAAGTGAATTTTGGTGGCAGCACAGTACTGTGGTGCAGGTTACTCTTCTCAGATTTGACTTAAAGGTTGTAGTTAAAGGAAGAAATCTGCTTTATAGATTTCTCTCTTTGTTTTCAATGTACACTAAAATTCTGATGTAATGACTTAACAGTAGGACCTGTGGCTTTAGGCATGCACCCATAAGACTTCTGTGTGAATCTACCTCTGATTAGGACCTCCTTTTTTTAGAGTTAAAACACAACTGTCAAAATTTAGAAGCTGTGTTAAAAGAACTGGTCTTTGTGGAGGTGGGCAGCTCTGACAGATCTGTTCTGCTTCCAGGTTTAATGATTGATATGATACTCTGTCCTTAAGATCAATTACGTAAATTTGTCTCAGGCTTGTGTTTTAGAAGTTCAGGGCTGCTTAAAAGGTTGCAGATCTTTTCTTAGCTTGTTTGCCATCTCTCCCTCTGATTTCAGGTGTTAGCTTGAATTCTTGTAAGCATTACCTTTTTAAAATGATTTCTGAATTGTGAGCAGAATTGCTTGTACTGCCAATGTTTAGTGCTTTTTTGATTTTTTTCATATGGTTGTTTTGACTGCCTGTACTTGAAGTCTGATTTGTTTCAAATGTTTGCAGTTTTATGCTGGTATATATATGGATGTGCTGTTACAAGTCTTGTAGCTTATTTTTTTCCATTAATCGAAAAGTGTGTTAAATTTATATCCTCTTTATTGATTTAGTGGTTGTGTATCAGAAGATATTGTCGTATGCTGGTTGTCAGACAAGTCTAATGACTCAGATATAATTATTTGTATGATGGTATCTTTCTTGATTGCAGAAAATGTGTTTTAGTTATTAAAAATACTCTGTTAAAATCAGGTCAAGCAAAGAGCAAGATTTCAGAACACAACAATAAAAATACCAATATAAGTCAGAATGACAGTGTAAGACTAGCAAATGAAGGTGCTCTGATGAATGCCAAGCACTCTTTATTTTTGTTTTGGGCTATTGTGTCGTCGTGGCACAGCTCTGGCTTTGTGCACCACTTCCATGAATACTGGCAAGCCTTAAAGGGTTTATAAAGAGTTTTAAAAGGAGAAAGCTGTGGTAAAAATGCCCAATTCTCTTAATGTGTTTGTTTTGCCTGGAGTCAGATTTAAAGTTGTATGAGGATAGGTCATTGGAAACTCTGTTCTATTTTATGGATTTTGTTCCTAATCTTTTAACATGTTATTGTTGTCATAACATTGTTTCCAAGAAATTCATAGGCAGGAATGTTATTTTAACAGTTCTTGTTTCTTGTCTCTTCCTAAACAGTTCTACTTTTATTATGGCTCAGATGTAGGAAACTTATGTCAGGTATAATAGATTTCCAGGTGTGGGTGACAAGGGGGCTTCAGATCTAAACGTGTGTTCCATGGCAGCATGGTGTGAGTTTTTGTGTTTCTAACAGAAATGTCATTAAAACTATAAAAGAAGGCTAACCAGGATTCTAACCTATGGTGGACTAAAAACTATTCTTTCTAGAAGAGAATCTTCTTCTAAAAGCTATAACAAAAGTGTAAATGAGTCTCTGATACTAGAAATGACAAAATAGAGAAGGGGCTAGAGAGATATGCCTCTTATCTTAGGTTAGACATACAAAGTTTTCATTCTTAATTGACGTTGCTGTGGGATTTAAGGAAGGTTTCATATGTACCCTCTGCTGTTCATGTCAGAGATGTGGAGATCTTGGGCAACATGGCTGTGAACACAGCCATGGAAACATGAGTCCTTTGCACATGTGGCAGAAGGTGGTACCATGCAAATCTCTTTAGAGATCAAAAGCAAAATAGTGGGACTTGAGCCCAAAGGAAATTAGTACTTTGATACTTATTACACCTACTATGACTTTAAACATCTTAAGGGAACTTGCTCAAGGGAAGTAAATTTGACTATTGATATGGGATTGTTGTGGATGGTTCTTTGAGAGTATCATCCCTATGCTCAGCAGTGGTTAAACCATACAAGTGCACAAGAGCAAGGAACACCCAATGACATATAAGCATATTCAACAGAAGGAAGGTTTGGGTTTTTTTTTTTATGTTGTATCAGTTTGTTTTTTGGTTTTGTTTCCTCCCTCCCACCACATGGAGTTTATTGTAACAGGATGTTGCAGAATCAAAAACTATGTCTAGATTCACAGAGGGATTAGACAAACTCCTAGAGGACAGGTCTACTGGTTCTCTACCAAACATGAGCGTCTAGATGCAACCACTGCTGGGGAAGTCCTTTGACATCTGACTACTGAAAGCTGGTAAAGCATGCTAGGAAGCATGTACTCTTTTCATGTCTAAATTATTTATCGCCTATTACTGAGTCCTGTGAGACACAATGTCAGACTAGCTGGACATAGGTGGGTTCTTGTGCTTGGACTTGCTTGCCCAAATCATTCCTGAGTTCTGTCCTGCGAGGAAGTCTGGAAGAGCCTAGAGCCTTAGAAGGGAGCAACAGGTCAGTGCTTTGGGTGTCTGATTTGATATTCAGTATAACTTTTCTGATGGAGTGATCTGGGTTATTGATGTGGAACCAACTTTTCCTCTGTCTGGCTCAGCAATGCAGTTCTTCCCGCAATAAGTTCCCCTCATATCAGCGGTTGTTCAGGTACATCAAATGCGAAAGAAGGCTGGTAGTGTGGACATTTGCATTAGCTCAGTTTGGTACAATTTCAGCTGCAGCGGAGTTTTGTATGAGTTGATTCCTGTTTCTTATTGGTCAGAATGTGTTGCAGAGCCCCCCTTATCCCTGTGGTCCTTATTGTCCTTTGTGTCTTCTGACATTACTGACTCAACACCTTCCACAAACTCTCCCAAACTGATACCAGAATAATAACCAGTGCTGCCTAAAAGACCTTAGTCCTATCAATACTTAAGCAGCTGTTTGAAGACTGATACTTCTTCGTGCTGTCAGGGAGTGCATAACTACTGACTGGCAAAAAGAGGGTCTGCCACCCTTATGGTAAGAAGTTTGGGAGGTGGGAGTTAAAAACAAAACAATCCAGCAAAGAAATGATCATATTCCTTTTTGCTTACATACATATATGTTATTATATTATCAAATCTGTGAATGTTTTTAGGAGCTATCCCATGATTTTATCCACAGAGACACTAAGAGAAACTGCATCTGTCATCTAAAGGACTGTCCTGATGAGAAGCTAATAATCACAGCTACCAAAAATGCAGATCTTTTATTATGCATGTGTAACTTGAGTGTATCCTGATGGTCTTTCACAAACACCAGAAAAGATTCTGTTAAGAGCATTTTAATTTCTCTATTTCCTTCTATTCCACACTGTGATGCTGCCTTGACTGCTTTGAGTCTATGAGAAGCTACTGCAGCCCCACAGTCCACAGTTTTTTCTTTCTGAACATTGTTCCCAACCACAATCTAGCACACTGGTTATTTTTTGGTACACTGGCTGTTTTTTATTTAACTTCAAAGCCTAGATGCTGCTGATAGATTTGACTGGAGCAGATGGGGCTGGCCAAGCCTTAAACTGAATTTGCTGATCTAAGAATAAACTTGTTCAAAGCACCATTTATTATCTCATGTCCTCTGAGGTTCATGTGTCATGAGACCTTCCAACTGTACTCATAGAGGGGAGATAGCCAAGGAGCTTCAGAAGTCAGGAGGCAGGTGAGAGGGGATGGAAGCCATTCTCCTTTCAGCTGACAGGGATTCCTTGAGGAGGAAATCATGACGGAAGTGAATTTCATCCTTCTCAAAAAGTGCCTCTGACATACTTTTCCCTGTTACATAACACATAGGTAAATACCTGTTAGAAGAAGAAAAAGCAAGTGATAAGCAACCATAGCCAGGAGCTTGAAACGTTTGGAAGCCAAGGCTAAATTCTGCAACAAAAATAAGACAGGCTCTCATACAGGCCCCTAACCTGTTTCATTGCTTCTTTATCTGTTGTTTCCTGTTACTCTAGTATCTAAAGAGAAAATACCCTATCCTCTAACCTAAATAGCATGATGCTTGTCACTTCATCTATATGAAACCAAGGAGAAGTTACCTGCTGAAGGCTGTCTACTGTCTTCTGGTTTTGTATATGGTTTTTGGAGATTTAAGTGAAAGCACAAAACAATAAATTATTAAATGGATCATTGAGGCAGTTGTGGCACTTATGTAGAAGCCAATTTGACTTGCTTCCACCACCTGAATCCAGTGCACAGCTTTGCTTTCTTCTCTGTTCCACCTATCAGCTGAAGGATCTATCAGCTGGAGAGCAGTGGGAGCAGGACAGGCTGTGTCCGAGAGCCCCTGGCTGTGGATAGATGCAGCACAGGGGAGCTTTTTCTCTCTGAACAGGTTCTTAGCCTCTGTGGATGAGGTAAGTTAAGGTAACAAAAGCACTCCCCTATTTGGCACCTGAATTTGGATGCTTGCCAGTAGACCAATGCTACCAAAGTGTCTGCCATGTTCCAAGTAGCTGTTCTGACAGGCTTGGAAGTAGGGTTGTGCTCACTTCTCTGAAAGGACTGCCTCAGGGAATGGGGTGACCATAAGAGGTTTCACTAGACAGGTAATCACAGTGAGGCATCACTTCCAATACAGCTATGTGATGAAACAGTCTAAATCCCATTGATGTGTACATGTTACAAAGCTGCTTTCTAATATTTTGCTTTAGACTTCTTGGTGCTTCAGAAACTTATGATGAAATCTGAACAGGAAATAATCAGTCTCATTAATCTTATGAATCCTGAAACGAGCTGTGTTTTCAGTGTTGTCTACTCCAATTGCATAGTTATCTTTTTCTCTTTTTTTTGGAAGGTAAGGAATGAAGAAGACTTTATTAACAAACTGGACTGCAGTCCTGACCAGCACCTAAAGGTAGTGTCCATCTTTGGGAACACAGGGGATGGCAAGTCTCACACCCTTAACCACACTTTCTTCTATGGCCGGGAAGTCTTCAAAACGTCTCCAGCCCAAGAGTCTTGCACGGTTGGAGTCTGGGCAGCCTATGATCCTGTCCGCAAAGTGGTGGTAATTGATACAGAGGGCCTCCTGGGGGCCACTGTGAACCTGAGCCAGAGAACACGGCTGCTGCTGAAGGTCCTGGCCATCTCTGACCTTGTCATCTACCGTACTCGTGCTGACAGGCTCCACAATGATCTCTTCAAATTCCTTGGTGATGCCTCGGAGGCTTATTTAAAACATTTCACCAAGGAGCTAAAAGCTACCACAGCCCGCTGTGGCCTAGATGTTCCTCTGTCAACTTTGGGTCCAGGTGTCATCATCTTTCACGAGACTGTGTACACCAAGCTACTGGGCTCTGGTGAGTAGGCAGTAAGAAACTGAATTTAAATGCGCTAAACTCTATCTATAAATTATCAGGTTGTACTCAATATTCTGCGTTCTTTGCTACCATGTAAAAGATGTGGTTTGGGTTTTGATCTCACTTGTACCAGCCTGGGAGCCAGGCTATGGAAATAGCAGAGCATTCCCTGATGGCAATCTGACTACCCCAGATCAGCTAGAATAAACCTCTTAGCCAGCTGGACATCAGCACTGACTAGTCATGGTGAGAATTCTGCCAACTGTAGGAGAGGTCATCATACAAGATCATCAGTATGGGTGATATGGCAGACAAAAACTGAGGCACCATGTGATTTTGGAAGGGATATGGAGTATCCTGTTGGAAAAAAAACCAACCCCAAACCCAACACAAAAACTAAGATGAGCAGGAATAATAGAACTGATGAACTTCAATACTTACAGAACCCTCACTATACTTCTTTACATTCTGTGGACTAACGTTGTGCTGGGGCTGGCACAGAGCTGATGGTTTGACACCACTTTTCTCAGTGCAAGCATCTGATATGGCCATAGCAACAGTCCTGGTGCACTATTATTCCCATCGCTTTCAGTGTTCTTCAACAATACTTTTAACTTGCCTCATGTCATACTGGATTATTCATATTTAAATTGTGTATTTTATTTATATGTCTGAGTGAAATGTATATATTTGTATGTCTGACTGTCCTATGGAGTCATGGTATGTTTTGGTTTTGACTATACAGGCATCTAAATTTCTTCTTCTGGCCTCATTTTCTCCATGCTTCAAAATGAATGATGAAACCTATCTTCATTCTGTCCGTTTCTGATACTTTGATGAGCAAGGGCCCTAACGAATTGGCCTGCAGCAGGTGAGGGTCAGTCTAGCAGTCTGTGAACCCCTGGGAGTCTTCTGCTGTGTAATACTGCAGCAGCTTTCTGCTGGCCTGCATTTTCATTTCAGCTTTTCCAACCAGTGAGGTACCGAGCTAGTAGAAGAACTTGGCATTCTTTCCAGTTATTATTAGACTCCTTAATTACTTCTAACTTAGCTGCCAAGGCAGTTCCTTTTCTCACATACCCGTTTGCTGATTAGCAATGTGGAGATTCATTTAGCTGTTGAGATTTGCTGTTTCAGCAGGTTGGATTTAGTGATCCATAATGATAGTTGCACCTGTGTGCATAGTAGTGTAGTAAAGAAAGTATTTTTTTATGATCAATTCTGATCATGGTAGGAATAGGAAAGAAACCTCTTAGCATGTGTGTTTGCACCAAGCTGTAACCATCTGTCACCATGGACAATTGAGATAAGTGTATTTATGTACTTGTAGGGCAGGGAAGAAGGGGCCTGCCTTATTCTGAAACATACATCAGGTACTTGGAAGCAGGCAGGAGAATGTGGTCAGCTCTGGAGTCTGACCTGATGGCCAGTTCTGAAGTGCTTCACTGCATACAAAGGGTCGTGATAGAGGCTCCATCTTCCTTGCTACCGGGTTGGCGTGGAGAATAAGCAGCCCATGTAAGGTTCGTGACCTCAGCTTATCAGTTGCTAGGACTAGCTATACCAAGTTATGGTCTAGTGAGAAGAGCTGACAAGTGTGTTGACATGGAGTTTCCTTATGACATATTGCTTCTTATTCTGGATATCTGTGTTTTCAAACCTAAATGTTTCTGGTTTTACCTGTGGAACTTGGTCTTAGAATTTAAGGCTGTATATCAAAAACCAGGCTGCTTTTGGAAACAGTTTTTCTCTTTTCCTTCTTTTAAAATATAATGACAACTGCATTCCAGATGTATTAGAAGGTTTAATTAGGAAAACTAGCACTGTGTTGCTTATGAAAGCGTTGTGCAATTTAAGTATTATTTTAAACAATCAGTTGTTTATATATTGCTGATACTCTTATAGATCATCCTTCTGAGGTTCCTGAGAAGCTCATTCAAGATCGGTTTCGGAAGCTAAGCTGTTTTCCTGAGGCTTTCAGCTCAATCCACTACAAGGGAACAAGAACATACAACCCTCCAACAGATTTCTCTGGACTTAGGCGAGCTGTGGAGCAGCAGCTGGAGAACAATACCACTCGGTCACCTAGGCAGCCTGGCGTTATCTACAAAGCACTAAAAGTAAGTGGAGAAGAGTTTGTCACAATCTTTATTTGTATTGCTGTTGCTAGTAATGGTCAGTTGCGGCTAATAAAGGTAGAGCACGTGATGCAGACTTGTAGATGTCTTGAGATAAAGCAAGAGTTCCATGAAGATGATGATTTTTGTGTAACAGCCAGGTAGACTGGGTAGGTTTTTTTACTTTAAAACAAACACACACCTTAGCAAAGACCCTGAAAGGTCAAGAAAGGTTGAAGAGTAAATCAGAGCAAAATCAAAAAACTGAGCCAGGAAGAAACCGACTGGGGAAGAAAAAAATAGCTGGTGTGAGTGACAAGCACTTAATGACAGTGATTAAAAAAGACGAGGCCCAGAAGGAGTTATTGGTGAAATTCCTAAGGCTGACCTCAGCACAAGGAGACAGAATGCAAGAGACTTGAGGAGGGTTAATGGTTGGCAAAACCTAGCACTGAGTGTAGCATAACCCGAGGGCTAGGAGGCAAAAGAAGGAAGGAGATGTGTTGATAAATAGGAAACAAGATGGGATCAAATCAAATGATGTATCATTTCAGAGGTGCACCATCAGATCAGAAGGCTGATGAGAAGGAATTGAAGAGAGTAGCTGGTGATTTTTCTAGAAGGTTCACCTTGCTAGGATTTTCAGGTCTTCAAGTTTGCAGTCTGTCCTACAGGTTTCCACACATTGCTACCACTACCTGATTAGCATCATATCTTCATTGGCCTGAAGAGCACAGTTGTCATCGGGCAGGGGTGGGCAGAGCTGGGCATATCTGCAGAAGGTAGTGCTAGCAGTCTTTTCTGATGTTAGTCACAGCTGTTGGAACAGATAATTCTGTATTTGAGGTAGCTGAAGCACAGGGGGAAGTATCAGGGTGGCATGTACACAATTCCTTGCAGACAGGTAGCAAAGGGAAGACAGCTGCAGTAGTTAATTCCAGTTTAATTTCTCAGACTTTATTGCAATACTCAAGTAATCCAGTTTCAGATAGAGCTGCTAGTATACTCAAATTCAAGTCTGGTAAAGTGGTTGCTGTGTTCAGATCATTACTAACTCAAATTAACTTTTCTTCACTTCTGAGGACACAAGGCTTGCTAGAGATCTATGTCCACCTCCTCTAACTTTTGAATCCATTGGCCAGTATCAGTCAAGCTTGAAAGAGGTCTTACAGCTAATTTCTTTGAAATTCTGTTAAATCAGGTATCTATGTAGAGATCTTATGTGAGAGAAGCTCAGAGAAGAAGCTGTGGTGAGAAATAACATGCACGTCTGCATGTATGTGCAGTCAACCCTTAGACAGCAGCAATGCTCCCCACCACACTCCCTGAGAGTGGAGACCGAGTAAGAGAGAGAAAGGCAGCCTCTATAGTAACCTCAGCTGTAGAAAAAGTTTTCTGATAGACCTTATGTCTTCAAAGATCTCCATCGAGAAAAATCCTAACCATCCACTTTATTCCAGCGCTTACTTTTTTCTTTTTATTTTAAAATAACATCCCAGAAGAACTGAAAAAGTTAAATGTGCCAGGGCTGAGGACTGACTTAATCTGAGAACCCATGCTCTGAGGAAAGGGAACAAATCTGTTTGTCTCAGTCTTGCAGTTTCATCAGAGAAGAGCAATCGTTCAAGGGGCCAGAGGGGAAATCTGGGCAGCACTTTCTGAGCCGAGGGGCAGAGAATGTGTTCTCATATACTGTGAGATATGACTCTCTGAGTTTCCTTCTGGAGGTTTCCAGAATGCAAAGCCCATTTAGAATCATAGAATTGTTTTGGTTGGAAGAGAACTTTAAGATCATTGAGTCCTACCATTAACCCAGCATTGCCAGGGTCCCTAAACCTTGTACCTCAGCACTACATCTACACATCCTTTAAATACCTCCAGGGATGTCAACTGAAGCACTTCCCTGGGCAACCTGTTCCAAAGCTTTACAACCCTTTTGGTGAAGGAATTTTTCCTAATATCCAATGTAAATCTCTCCCGGCGCAACTTGAGGCCATTTCTTCTCATCGTATTGCTTGTTATTTGGGAGAACAGACCAACCTGCACATCGCTATAACTTCCTTTTAGGTAGCTGTAGAGAGTGCTAAGGTCTCCCCTCAGCCTCCTTTTCTCCAGGCTAAACAACCCCGGTTCCCTCAGCCACTTCTCATAAGACTTGTGCTCTAGACCATTCACCAACTTCGTGGCTTTTCTCTGGACACACTCCTGCACCTTCTTGGAGTGAGGGCCCAAAACTGGACACAGTATTCAAGGTGTGGTCTCATCAGTGCCAAGTACAGGGGGACAATCACTCCCCTCCTCCTGCTGGCCACACTATTGCTGATACAAGCCAGGATGCTGTTGGCCTTCTTGGCCATCTGGGCCCACTGCGGTCTCATATTCAGCTGGCTGTTGACCAATGTCCCCAGGTCCTTTTCTGCTGGGCAGCTTTCCAGCCACTCTTTCCCAAGCCTGTAGCATTGCAGGGGGTTGTTGTGACCCAAGTGTAGGACCTGGCACTTGGCCTTGCTGAACCTCATACCATTGGCCTTGGCCCATTGATCCAGCCTGTCCAGATCCCTCTGTAGAGCCTCCCTACCCGCAAGCAGATCAACACTCCTGCCTAACTTGGTGTCATCTGCAAACTTACTGAGGGTGCACTCGATCCCCTTCATCCAGATAATTGATAAAGATATTAAACAGAACAGGCCCCAGCACTAAGCCCTGGGGGACACCACTTGTGACCAGCTGCCAACTGGATTGCACTCCATTCACCACTGGGCCATTTAATGCCATTCACATGGGCCTGGCCATCCAGACAGTAAACATAAGCCCGTGCAAGCCAAGAGCAGCCAGTTTCTTCAGGAGAGTGCTGTGGGAAACAGTGTCAAAGGCCTTACCGAAGTCCAGGTAGACAACATCTATAGCCTTTCCCTCATCCACTAAGCAAGTCACCTTGTCATAGAAGGAGATCAGGTTGGTCAAGCAGGACCTGCCTTTCACACACCCATGCTGACTGGGCCTGGTCATGTGGTTGTCCTGTACATGCTGCATGATGACACTCAAGATGATCTGCTCTATAACCTTCCCTAGCACCGAGGTCAGACTGACAGGCCTTTTAGCAAGCACCCTACTATTTTGGGCACGTGTTGTATGCACAGAGGTGGATGGATCTTCTACCACCCGTTTCTACTATGAATTTCAAAGTATGGATAGGAGGAGAGGAGAGGAGTAAGTATCTTTACAAGCATTCAGGTTGCTTCCATACAAGTGCAAGATTGTCTTCTTGCTTGGTTTCTAATCCTTGTCTTGGTTTCCAGGTTAGTAAGACATTATTTGTTAGCTGTGTACTCTCTCTCTGACTCTCTCCAGAAGAGGATTCCATGCTTTTGCTTGCAAAAGCTTTCATAAAATATCTGCATTGCTCTCAGTCCCGTACCAGTTCATCCTTTTTTGTTTGACAGGCTCTAAGTGACCGGTTCAGTGGGGAGATCCCCGATGACCAGATGGCTCATAGCTCTTTCTTTCCAGATGAGTATTTCACATGCTCCTCTGTGTGCCTCAGCTGTGGGTAAGTTGATGAAAAATGCACCCTCGTCCTTTTAGAAGGCAGTGCTGCCCTGGACTGCAGCCACAGTCTGTAAAGTGAGGTACTATAGCAGCGTGATGTTTTGGCTGATGATGCTCCTGGAAACATTTTCTCACAAAGGCGATATAGGGCTATGTTCCTGTTCTTTTAAGCTCGTTAGAGAATTTCTAGCAGCTCCTTGCAAAGGCTGCAGTGTTAACTCCGTCCTGGTTAACTTCCAAAGTTGGTTAGTGCTTCCTGAAATTCTTTGAAATTTAAATTGGTTACAGTGATCACTTCCTGCACTGAACCGTTGTATGGTGCTGCTTTGTACTGTGAAACAGTTGCTACATCTCCTTCCGAAGAGCCTGCCTTTCAGTGATTAATTATGTCATTGCTGTACGTACAGTTGTGAAAATGGCTTGGGGTTACAATGTCTATACATTGTGTATATATATAGTCAAATGCAAGACAGTAACGTAAATGAACTCTTGGTGACATCTGTCCTGTATCTAACAACATCATCTCACGGTTTACTTTCGCATACTCAGGTGTGGCTGTAAGAAGAGCATGAACCATGCAAAGGAAGGGGTCCCTCATGAATCCAAAAGTCGATGCAGATATTCCCACCAGTATGATAACAGAGTCTACACTTGCAAGGTGAGTAGCCACACAAGGACACGGTCTGAAGAACAGAGAAGGAAAGGATGGCCCAATAAATAAATATCACAGGCATGTGCCTGTTTTCTTGCATTTTTTTCAAATGGATTGATGTGCCCTTGGCCTTGACAAGAAAAATCAATCCCGATTGAACTTGTATTTTTGGTTGGAGAGTTCATCACCTCTGCATGCTATGTGTCATTTGCTAGCTAAATTGTGCACCCAGCTCAACCTGGGTGATGTTGACCTTCTACATATTGATGTTGTTACTCTTCTTCTTTGTTTATGCCCATTGCTTGGTATTAGCCAATTTTTCTGAAGGATGCGAACAGGGGACAGAAAAATTTTCAGCTACCATCATGGTTTTTATTGTTGTAGAAATCAGAATCACAGAATGGTAGGGGTTGGAATGGACTTTTGGAGATCTAGTCCAACCCCCCTGCTAAAGCGGTTCATCTAGGGCAGGTTGCACAGCACTACTGTGTCCAGGAGGGTTTTGAATATCTCCAGAGAAGGAGAATCCACAAACTCTCCAGGCAGCCTGTTCCAGGGCTCTGTCACCCTCAAAGTAAGGATTTTCCTCATGTTCAGATGGAACTTCCTGCGTGCCAGTTTGTGTCTGTTGCCCTTTGTCACTGGTCACCACTGAAAATAGCCTGGCCCCATCCTCTTGACACCCACCCTTTAGATATTTATAAGGACTGATAAGATCCCCTCTCAGTCATCTTTCCTCCAGGCTAAACAGACCCAGGTCCCTTGGCCTTTCCTCATCAGAGAGATGCTCCAGTCCCCTCATCTTCATAACCCTCCACTGAAATCTCTCCAGTAGTTGCTTGTCTCTCTTGAACTGGGGAGCCCAGAACTGGACACAATAGTCCAATTGTGGCCTCACTGTGGTGGAGTAGAGGGGGTGGAGAATCCCCCTTGACCTGCTGGCCACGCTCTTCTTAATGCACCCCAGGTTACCATTGGCCTTCATGGCCACAAGAGCACAGTGCTGGCTGATAGTTCACTTGCTGTCCATGAGGACTTCCAGGTCCTTCTCCATGGAGCTGCTTTCCAGCAGGTCAACCTGTACTGGTGCATAGGGTTATTCTTCCTCAGGTGCAGGACCCTACACTTGCCTTTGTTCAACTTTGTTAGGTTCCTCTCCACCCAACTCTCCAGCCTGTCCAGGTCTTGTTGAATGGCAGCACAGCCTTCTGGTATATCAGCCACTCCTCCCAGTTTTGTGTTATCAGCAAACCTGCTGACTGTACACTCTGTCCCTTCATCCAGGTCACTGATGAATATGTTGAACAAGACTGGACCCAGTATTGACCCCTAGAGAACACCACTAGCTACAGGCCTCCAACTGGACTCTGTGCTGCTGATCACAACCCTCTGAGCTCTGTCATTCAGTCAGTTCTCAACCCACCTCCCTGTCCACTTATCTAACCCACGCTTCCTCAGCTTCCCTATGATGGCAGTGTCAAAAGCCTTGCTGAAGTTGAGGTAGACAACATCCACTGCTCTCAGCAGACCTGAGACCAGCTACCCAGCCAGTCCTGCCATCATACGAGGCTATCAGATTGGTCAGGTGTTCCATCACCTTTCCAGGGATGGAGGTGAGGCTGACTGGCCTATAGTTTCCTGGGTCCTCCTTCTTGCCCTTTTTTAAGACTGGAATGACACTGGCTTTCTTCCAGTCCTCAGGCACCTCTCCTGTTCTTCTTGATCGTTCAAAGATGATGGAGAGTGGCTTAGCAATAACATCTGCCAGCTCCCTCAGCACTCATGGGTGTATCCCACCTCATTCAGTAGCAGGCCCACGTTTTCCCTAGTCTTCCTTTTCCTGCTGATGTACTTGAAGAAGCCCTTCTTGTTGTCTTTGACATCCTTTGCCAGATTTAATTACAAGAGGGCCTTGGCCTTCCTCTTTGCAGCCCTGCATACTCTGACAGTGTTCCTATATTCCTCCCAAGTGGCCAGTCCCTTTTTCCATATTCTGTAAACTTCCTTATTCCAGTTGAGTTTTCCAGAAGCTCCTTGCTCATCTGTGCAGGTCTCCTGCCTCCTTTGCTTGATTTCTTACTCATAGGGGTGCACTAATCTTGAGCTTGGAAGAAGTGGTGCTTGAATATTAACCTGCTCTCTAGGGCTCCCTACCTTCTAGAGCCCTAACCCATGGGATTCCTCCAAGTAAGTCTTTGAAGAGGCCAGAGTTATCTCTCCTGAAGTCCAGGGTTCTAATCCTACTTATTGCCCTGCTTCTTCCACACAGGATCCTGAACTCCACCATCTCATGGCCACTGCAGCCAAGGCTGCCCCCAGCCTTCACATCCCCAACCAGACCTTCTTTGTTTGTCAGTACAAGGTCCAGCAGCTCAGCTCTCCTCGTTGGCTCCTCCACCACCTGTGTCAAAAAGTTACCATCAGTGCTCTGCAGGAACCTCCTGGACTGTGTGTGTCTGGCTGTGTAGACTTCCAGCAAATGTCAGGGTGGTTGAAGTCCTCCATGAGAACCAGGGTCGGTGATTGTGAGGCTACTTTCAGCTACCTGTAGAAGGCCTCACTGACTTCCTCAGTTGGCCTGTAGTAAACACGCACAAGAGTGTCTCCCATATCAGCCTGCCCCATAATTCTTACCCATAAGGTCTTGACTTGTTTTTCATCCTCCTCTCAAGGCAGCACTCGATACATTCCAGTTCCTCTCTCACACAAAGAGCAACTCCACCACCTCACCTTGCTGGCCTGCCCTTCCTAAAAAGTACGGAGCTGACCATGACAGCATTCCAGTCACCATGTCTCTGTAACTGCAATGAGATCGTGGCTCTGCGACCGCACCCAGGTCTCCAGTTCTTCCTGTTCGTTCCCCATGCTGCATGTGCTGCTGTACAGGCATTTCAGAGAGGAATTCAAGCATGGAGGTTTCCCTGGAGGGGTGCAAGAGGATCCACCATAGCCATACACACCCTTGAGGTGGTTGGCCTTCTGGTTCTTATTTGGAAGGACATGTGTTGCTGCTCTGTTTCGCCTGGCTTATTCCCCAGCTGGATGCGATGGCATGAGCATTGCCATTTTGGACCACGCCACCCAAGTCCTTCAGAAATATTTCTCTGATGTCATTATTGAGAGTGGGTTTTGTTTTGATTTGTTTTTAAATCAGTTCTGATGAGGTCTCCTTTGCTGTGGCAACCACTGTATGCAAGTTATATGCTTTATGTGGTTAAATAGCTGCAAGTCCTGGAGTGTGGGATTCCCAAGAGTGCAGTCTTAATTGAGCTTTTGTGTTGTAGGCCTGTTACGAACGAGGGATGGAGGTCAGTGTGGTGCCAAAAACCTCTGCTTCCACTGACTCCCCTTGGCTGGGTCTTGCCAAGTATGCCTGGTCAGGGTGAGTACTGCAGCTGAGATCTCTGCTCTCTGTTGCCTCTACACTGCCTGGTGCAGTGGACTACCAGTATCTCACTGAGGTAACCCATCTTCTTCTGCAGGTATGTGATTGAGTGCCCCAACTGTGGGGTGGTATACCGCAGCCGACAGTACTGGTTTGGCAATCAAGATCCTGTGAATACTGTTGTGAGGACAGAAATTGAGCATGTCTGGCCAGGGGTAAGTTTGCTTCCTGGATAGTCTTTGGTATCTGTGCCGCCACATGGTTCTTCTGTACACTGATGGAGAAAATGGATTGGCTTTCATTACAGCTGGTCCCTGTCTCTGCTCTTCAGAAGAACTTTTGCAAGGGCCTTGAGTCATCTTTTGGCTACCTTGAAATGGGTACATTGCCAGGTTATGAACGCTTTGTGTGAATGATACACCATTAAAACCTATCCCTGTGTTGCAGAGCAGGGCTGGTGAGTTTTCTCTCCTGCTCGCTGTCCAGTATAACAGGAGCAGTGGGGCACAGAGCCATCTGCATCTAAGAAAAAATGAGGTGTCCCTGGTTTTTATTCTCAAATGAATATCCGTTTCATTCCAGACTGATGGATTTCTGAAAGACAACAACAATGCAGCCCAGCGTTTGTTGGACGGGATGAATTTCATGGCGCAATCAGTATCTGAGCTTAGCCTGGGACCCACAAAAGCTGTGACCTCCTGGTTGACAGACCAGATTGCCCCAGCTTACTGGAGACCCAACTCTCAGATCCTGGTAAACAGCAACTCCTGTAGAGAAAAGCTTTGCATAGCTAAAAACCCTTTTCCTCACCCTGCAAGTTATATAGTATTTTCCTTCTTATTTTATTGCAGCAAGCCTTTCTCCTACAATTTTGAGAAAACTGAAATGCTTTCAGCTCTTCCCGTTCTTGACTTAGCCAGAGAAAGTACGAACAGAGACTCTGTTCAGCCCTGCTAAAGAGACTGTTTCTGCTTTTTGTGAGCTCCTCTCTCAGCATATCACAGAAAATCTTGGCTTGCATGAACTTGCTCTTCAAAGCAAAGAATCAACATCTTAAATGTGGCCACTGCAGTTGATGGTATTATTTTTATAGGTGCAGAGATTAAACTCTGGTTTCATACCAGATGCAAAAACTTGGCCCCAACAGTTCAACTAGGGAAGGATTCCTTGTGTCTTGCGGGAAATGGATACTTCTTCAGTGGATACTGCCTTCATACCCCCCCCAAAGATCAAATGCCCACCATTCTGCCCTGCATGATGTGGCCGTAATTATTTGTGATTGTGAATGAAGGGATCACAGCAATCCATTGGCTTAGCCACTGTACATCTGTCTGAATCACTTCTCTAGGGTAAAGTTGTGGGGCTGGTAGCACCCAAGTCTTGGGTGTAACTATTTTTCACAATTTCAGTCTGAGTCTTGTCATCCTGGGATTTTGCTCTCTATTGTACTACCAAGGAAGATCAAACTAAGAGTTTTTCTTTCTGTGTTGTTCTGATTAGAGTTGTAATAAGTGCAACACGCCTTTTAAAGATAACGACACTAAACATCACTGCCGGGCCTGTGGAGAGGGTTTCTGTGATGGCTGTTCTTCCAAGACTCGTCCAGTGCCTGAGCGAGGCTGGGGACCAGCACCAGTGCGCGTGTGTGACAACTGCTATGAGAACAGGGGCATTCCATTAGGTAATTTTGAGTTGATTGTTACAGAATTATCCCTGGGCACTCTGAAGCCTTTGTCCCTGTCTTCCCAATGGGTGTAGACAGTGTTGTTCAAACTGGGCTTTGATACAGAGTTTTTAGTAGGGAAGCTCAAGAGCTCAATGTCTTTTGGCAGGAAGGCGACCCCTGCAATGAGCTACCAGGTATCTGATCCCCTGACAAAATTATTTTCTAATTGGATCTTTACTTTGTTTTTCCGGCACCTGCTGATGGTGCGGAGCTAGCATCAGAGCAGGGGTGCTGCTGTTTCAGCAGACTATGGATTTTGTCCATTACTGCTGAAATGGAAGTGAAAACTCGGCAATCCGAGATCGGGCGATGTGGGAGATAAAGGCTGAGGAGGAGCTTCAAGCTGCCTTTTGGGTTTGCCGCTGTTTTTTTGCTAATGTAAATAACTGAAACTTGGCAGAAATTGTGCCTGGCTTAGGTGCTGAGCCCTTTACTCTTGTGTCATGCAGATGTGGCTGAGCTGCCTTCAGATGAGGAAGGAGGGACACTTATTGCCAGGAAGGTGGGGGAAGCTGTGCAGAACACTCTTGGAGCAGTGGTGACAGCCATGGACATTCCCTTAGGTGAGCTCTGTTCTATTCTGATGGATTTTTTTTTTTTTTTTTGGTCTAGAGGTATTTTTGTTTTTACAGAGCAAAACTTCTGATTAAACTTCAAGAATCTGTGTGACAAACTGGCACCTCCACTATGATACCACTGTTGGTTGAGAGTTCTACAGCCTCCTGCACCTGTCTTGCTTGATGTTTTCAGCACATTGTTTTGCAGTTCATACTTCTCTTTTCTCCCTGTTGTACAAATCTGCATGCACCAAGCTGAGAGTAATTCCTGCTCCCCTGGTGCATCACAGCAGTGACCTGCCTGCTGGTTCCCTAAAGACTGGCCAATTAGGAAGGTTTTTATCAGATTTGGTTTTCTTCCAAAGATGCTGAGTGCCTTTTAAGTGTGTTCTGGATACTGCTGGCACTCAGTACTTCTGCAAGGGAGGGCTGAGAATCTGAAGCTGTCCAGGCTGGTAATGATGGGAAAGTAAACAGTAATGTGATCTTTAATGGTGAAATTAGTTTGCTGCTCCTTCATGTGCTGGGTAGCAGTTCAAGGATGTCAGCAAGCACTTTGCGTTTGAATCTGCTGTTGTTGGACCTGACTTCCTACTCATTGCACAATCTGTCATTCCACTGCTCTGCCTGCAGCATGTCCTGCCATCACCCTTGTGGGTGTTTGTTGCCCAACTCAATGAAAAGCAGAATAAATCCCTTTCTCAGGTCAGACAGTACATGCGTTTCTGAATGTTTGGTTTGGTGACTGAGATTTTTTTGGCCACAGCTGAAACTGAACGTAGGGAAAAGCAAGCGTTTCAACCTCTGGAAGAGTCTGAGTAAGGGAAGATGCCACCATTTAAGGATAAACAATCTATCCGTTTGAAGAGAGGCAGAATGTGGGACGATGGCAGAATGGCCTAAGTGGCTACCCGTTGCACTGAAGTATTCTGTCAGCAGGTCTTCTTCCCCTTAGTGGCAGTGCTATGACTTGCAGTATGCGAGTACTTGCACTGGAGGAGTGCGTTCTTGACATGCTCATGTTCACAGATTATTTTCTTCTCCCTCTTTCTTATCTCCTCACCTCACTTCCTCCATAGGTCTGGTAAAAGATGCTGCCCGACCTGCATACTGGGTACCAGACCATGAAATCCTGCACTGCCACAACTGCCGGAAGGAATTCAGTATCAAACTCTCCAAGCACCACTGTCGGGCCTGTGGCCAGGGATTCTGTGATGAATGCTCACACGACCGCAGAGCGGTTCCCTCTCGTGGATGGGATCACCCAGTCCGAGTTTGCTTTAACTGCAATAAAAAGCCTGGTGACCTTTAACCCCAGGTCTTCTCCAGATCTTTGCAATTCCTTATGTTCTCAGGGTTACAAATGAAAATGTCTGGTGTCCCTATCACCTCTTAACCTGTGGCAGCCAGAATGCATGTTTCTAGTTTCTGGTCTCCTCTCGTGTTAGATCCATCTTGGAATGAGTTCACCTTCAGCCTCTAGGTTTTAATTTCAAATCAACCGGGAAAGGGATGGAGCTCCCTTGTAAATGAGCAAACCAAAATCCAGTGTATTTTATTCCAATTAAAAAAAAAAAATATATATCTCTATATATATCTATGTATAATTTAGTATATTAAGAATACGGTTGGCTAATGAAGCTTTGAGTATTCCTAGTTCAAATAATGAATGGGGTCGTTCCTCACTATATTGGATCAGACTTACGGCCTTCTGATTCTTCTTTTGGAATGTCTTGCTGATCACGATGTCCTGTGAGGAAGGTTTGGACTCTGTGTTGCCAAGAAATCTCCAGTGTTGATGTATGAATTACACCTGGTAATTCAACCTGACACTACATCTGGAGGTGCTGTACTTCTGGCCATGGAAGATTAAACCCAGATTCATTAGCAAGTTTGTTTGAACTGTGTTACGAGCGGTGGTCTTGCAGTGCAAGAGGTATCAAGTTGAGATAGAGACAGTAGAGCTCTGAAAGGTAGAGCAACTCATGTTTGTGTGCAAATGTGACAGCAAGTCACAAGGCAAAGCATTCTAATTTTGCCATTTCAACTTCAGTACCAGATCAAAAGGTAGCAGGGTCTCGCTCTCCCTGACAACGTTCTCATGTACTCAGGTTTTCTTCAAGTTTCTTTGCCAGCTTGTTGCAGTTAAAAGTTTTGTCCAGAGCAGAACAAGAGAACAAGTTGTGTAGGCAATTCTGAAATATGAAGTTTGAGTTTGGTTGTGATGACTTTCCCCCCACTTTTTAAGTGATCTCGGAGTCTCTGGAGCCTCTGTGTTCTCAGACGTGGTTGCATAGAAACTGCACAGATTTGACCTTATCTTTTTTCTCATAATATGAACTTACAATTCCACCTGGAAATGGGAATCTTTCTTCTTTGCTCCTAGCAAGCGGCACTCACTGGACTTAATCCTTTTATTAAAGGACTGCAATGAAATCACTGATTTTATTCTCAAAAGCACCACTTAACTGAACTAATACTGTCTTGTACTGTGGATTTGTGGTTCCAGTTATAAGAAGTAAGAGACCGTTGTGGATTAAACTGCCTAAAATTCTCCCTTCTTGACTTACATAGACAAGAATACTTCTACCACATGAGAGTTGCCTCCTCTTGGAGTGGCTGGAGTTTGATGCAATGTCCTGGAACTGTGGTATTTTCCCCCCAGCTTATTAAATGTGCTCTTGTGTAGATGAGTGCCCAACACCCTGTTTTAGGACTGTATTATTAAATTAACTGCTATAAAAGACTTTATCTGCTGAACAGGCGTACTGACTTTTTCCTTCTAACAAGTGGTTCTCGCTTTGTCTCTGAAAGAACGTACTCACAAGGTGATTGCCCCTTCGCAACTACATCCAGCCTACACATGGAAGTAGACTTAGAAGACGTTCCAGGACACCTTCGGTACTGGCCAAGTTTACTGGGGACTGGCTAATGGTTTTGTGAGCAAAGTCTGCCATAAACTGACAGGTGCCCAAGGGAGGGCATGAGTAGGCAGAAATCCTCTCTTAAAAGACATTCTGCACATCCAGCATAATTCTGTGCTTCAAAGTATTTTTATTTTTTTAATGGGTGAGCAATGTGTTCTTGGTTTGTAGGCTGTGCCCTGTGTGCTGTTTATGCATGTAGCTTTACTACCATGTTAATGCACAAAGAGAAAGCAGCCATGACATTCCTTGTATAAAATATTTGGCATATGTTTCAACAACTTGTCTGATTTTTTTTTTCTTTGTCACAGCCAGAATTACTACTCAGTCAAAGAAAAAATATTGTCTAAACATTTTTAGTATATTTGCAATCTTAGTAACTTAGCAACACGTGAATATGCGGAGTCCTTTCTTGATTGATTATCCTGGAGCTGAACCTTTTATGCTATTGTTCAACAAAGCAAAAATCTTACAGGGTGCTTAAACTGCAGCAGGCTTGGTGTTACTCTTTCTGGACAGTGTTGAGAGAATTATTTGGGTTCTTGTTTTCCAAAGTGAAAAAAAAAGTCTGTAAGGTTTAAGTTCACTGCTCTTTTCTGTACACAAGAGCTTTTTTTTTTTTCTGATAGTATTGGGTGCTGTGAGTATGCAGGGTATAGAATATGGCTATTAAATGGATTAGTTATTTAAAGGGGGTAGATGCATATTTTATCAAAGCCCAAAGCTATTTGGTATTAACACTTTAGGATTCAATAAACAAAAGGGCTCTAAACGATGTCTTAGGACAAAGCTACAGGAAACTGAAAGGAAGGAAATGGTGGGGGAAAAAAACATCACTAAAGCAAGTAACATGGGAGCATCTTGTGCTTGGGGTAGGACCGTCAGCCTGAAGACAAGGGTTGATTCTAGCAGTAGAAACGTGTGAGATTTATTTGTAGGATTATTTAGGAGAGATGCTTTCACGTGCAGAGGTATTTGGTAGCATCTAACCAGAGTGAGTCTTTGCAAAACCTGTCAGCAGTAAACAGCAACCTTACTGGAGCTCTGCAAAAGTCAAGACAGTGAGTGTTTCATAATGGCAGTATGGGACAGGTCTGACACTCTACGCAACTGCTGAGCAAAAAAGTCTTCGTTTATTTACAAGGGTAGGGATAGGAGGGGGCTGTTTTCCAGGAAATTGCTAGAAGATCACTATGTGTGTTTTACTGAAGACAGATTAATTACTTATCATGAAATTGCAATTGGTCAAGGTGATATGTGTCCTTTGGATCAACTGATGTTCTCTGTAATGTTAATATTTCAGTAGTTAAAATCAGCACACTGTCTCAGTAAGATAATGTATTCAATTGGTCTGAGAGGTGGCACAATAAAAGCATGTTCTGAGTTACAGAACAAAGTTGGCTGTTTGATGTAAATCTCTTGCCAGAAAAATGATGTCAGATTGATTATTGGCAGATCAAGCAGCCTCTGCACCTCTTCTGATTAGGAAATGCTGTGAAAAACATTGAGTAAAATGTGAATGAACTGATGTGCAAAGATGTGCACCACTGAAAAACTTAACTCCTCACCCAAAGCACCACAAAAAGAGCCTAGATTTGTAGAGGAAAAAATGTCTGGTGTGATTGCTCTATTCTGATGGATTTATTTCCGTTGTGGGTACCTGTGCCAATCCAGCATAAAGATTCATCTTCAAATAGGTGATGTGGGTTTTCCTCCCCTTCTGTGAAGCAGGTACATGTGAGCTTCATATAGATGTCCACACTTTTAGTTAGACTCTGTACCCAAAACCTTAGGCCAAACTTGGCTTAAATGTGTGTCAGGTGCAGGTTGCACCCGAGTCTTGCAGCTCGGGGATTGGATGGCAGAATAGCAGGGCTCTAACACGTAGCTATTGTCAGGGTAGCAGCAGGCTGTAACATGTAGCTACTTGCAGGGGAAAAACTGCTTTGTCTTTCACTTCCCCCCACCCCCCCAATGTTTTTCATGCTCATTCATTCTCCGGCCCAGTTCCTGCACTTGCTGAAGTTGGCCAGGGTATCCTGCATGTTCCTGTCTGTATCACTTATGAATTGGACCTTTGGTTGCATTCTGGAAAACACGACAACCCTTGCTGGCTTTTGATGTCAACTAGAGTTCATTTGTCGAAATAAACACCATCGTTATGTTAGATCTGCCTTGCATTTATGCTAGGTATCTGCCGTGGCTGTGCTGAGACATTCACAAATGCCCCTGTTGCTTTGGTAGCCTGGGCTTTAACATTGCAGGTCTCTGGTTTCCCACCTGGTTAGACAGACTTCGCTCTTCAACTTTTTGTTTCCAACATAACCAGCCTAATGTGATGTAAGTACTACCATCACACGCTTATTTTGCAGCCTCTCATTTTCATGCTTCATTGTCAACTGATGTTGTCAGTCACTATAGCTCCACATATTGTGGCATTATCCTTGCATTTGATTTATTGCTGATGGCTGTAATACAGTTTGGCAGCAACAGTAAAATCTTTGCCTGCCAGTAATTTGAGAACAGAGTGTGATTTGGACAAGTAATAGAACTGTCTGGGTCTTGTTGTCCATGTCTCATCCCCACCCCCTGTTCAGCTAAGTACTTTTTCTTGGTAAAGCAATGTTGACATATATGTCCTGTCAGTCACAGCACATAGCATGTCATGAAATGTTTTCATTTGTAGTGCAGGCATGTTACCAATGAAATCATGGCAATGCCAAAATAAATAAAAACTTACTATGAGAGCTTTCAAAATCAACAGTATAATGTGACAAAGATAAAGCTAGACTGAAATGGCAGCTAGTCAGTTATCTTAAGCCAAAATTAAAGTGGATTCAGCTTTTAAACTTCATTTTTATTTACTCAAGTAAAAAATAAAGCAATACAGATACAGGTTTTATATATATATACATAATCCTTATGTAGGAAATGTCTCAGTTGCAGCATTACAGAAATTCTAATGTCAAGAATGGCTGGAGATTTTGAAACAGTGACATTTTGAAAAGCTGGTTAAATCTTTCTGGTTCTGCTTAAAAGGTAGTTTTACAGCAGCACTGGAGAGAAGCAGTAGTGTATCTATGACAATGTACAGATAATGACTTGTCAGGAAGGCATCAGTGCTTCACAGCTACCATGATGTTAAACTTCTTTCCTGTCTGTTATTCTATTAAAGAAGAAAAGGCAGGTGATCTTGAGGTTATTTTCAGACATTACCTAAAACCATTTATCAGCTTTGTGCCTTGGCTTCCATTTTTGAAACATGAAACTAATTCATTAAGTGCTTTAAACACTTTGGTCAAGCATCCTTCAAACCCCAGCCTGTCTCCACAGGACCCCCCTGTCTAGAAAGTACTTTGGGTTGGTATTGACTGCTTGATTCACAGTACAGGTAGTATATGCAAGCAGCCACCAGCAACTGAAGGTTTGGGGACTAAAGCTGAATTGTCCACTGCCCAATTATAACTTTCCTGAAAGCAGCTACTGTGAGTGGACATCTCGAGACTATATGCACATCTGCATTTGAGTTTTCACTTCCTTGCAATGAATGCTTAATCTTCTAGTATTGTTAGAATAGCTGCCTATTAAGCTCAAAATTGTTAAAATGCCAGAGTGAAATTGTGACTAGGAAAGTAATTTTTAAAAATCTCTTGGTTTCAGTATTCATCAGGATAATAGAGGAGGAATGACCATAAAGCCATGTACTGCAATAAATCAGGGCCACCAGAAAGGCATAAGCCCCACCACCACCACAGAAGACCCAAAGGCAAATCCCCTCCCTGCTTCAGACACTTCAAGTTAAAATTGTCTAAGTTTCTACATGTTATGTCTAAGAACCTTATGTGACCTAAAGAGTTTTATGTGGAAGGAGCCTTTTTAATTAGGGTTGAGAGATTACCAATAGAAGCAGGTTATATGGAACAGAGCAAGGGTGAGATTCTGTAGCTTCTGAAACAGTTGTTTTGATGGGAGGGACTGGCAGTTTGGTCAGTGGGGAGAGCCTGCTGGTCTACTCTTAGCCTTGCTCCACTGTGCAAAAGGAACCAAGTGAATTGTGTTGAGAAGCTGAGGCAAAGAGATACGGTATTTTGATATTGTAGCATCGTGGAAGAGTGCTGCTCTTCCTTACTTTTTAAATGCCTTAGGTCCTAGCTATTGCTGCATACCAAAATTGTTGATTTAATATACTTCAGCTACTGCCTGCAGGCTGCTTGCTGTTTGTCACTGAAGCCAAATTGCCTCTCTTCTTGCCCTGCTTCCCCTCGCCTTTCATACTGCTCTTGCACGCTTAATTAGAAGCCGTGGCTGCAAAAACACTGGTTGGGTGAATGGGTTTGCAGGGACATGTGTGTACATTTGGCTCCTGGAAACAACAGAAAGTAAACAAGTATTTTTTGGTTTATGAGTTGTGCCTAAAAGGGAACAAAGAAAAGAAACTATCTTCAGTTACGTAAGATGCCTTTCTGCCAAAATTCCTGGTTTGTGTTTCCCACGGTAACTGGGCACAATTGTTGCATGGTCTTATTCTTACAGATTACTGGAGTTAAGAGCACTGAAAAGAGTTTAAATGCCAATTTAAATTTTGGAATTAATTCTGATTTAAGGGAGTTCATGATTCTTGTGGTTTGCTACCTGCAAGTGTTTGAACCACAAGTTTATTAGCAAGAATATCAATATAAAGTATGTTCCAATGCAAGTGAGTTGATTATCAGATGTAACATTAGGAGTTTGCAGTGGGATGGGGTTAGCTACCTATTTCCTGAACAGATGCTTAGTTGCAGTATGCATTATTAACTTATTCAATGCAAATGGTTTTGAAAGTTGTGCTGCATACATTAATCCCTGTGCATGCAACACAAAATGTCCTGAATGAACATAACTAATCAAGACAAATTGCAGGGTATATTCTCAAATTGGAAAGAAAAGCAAACCAGGAATCAGGTCTCAGATATCCAAAGATATAGAGGGAATGGGAAGAGCCTACAAGGACTGACTGCCCATCTGAGGAGAACAGAGGACCCCTGCTCTTATAAACAAGGTTTATAGAAAGAAGGGCAGCACAGAGTACACTGTGAGCAGCATCCACTCTGCTTTGTGTGAGAAAAAAGGCTCTGCAGAGGAATGCTAAAGCCAGATGTATTGGGGGAGCCACAGTTGTAGAGAATTCACAGCTCAATCTGCCTACAGGGAAACAGGAGTTTGCTGTTAATGGGATACAAGAAAGATTTGGGGATTTTGAATGTATACACAGACAGGGAAGAAACCAATTTGAATATTTGCTGGGATTCATCTTTCATCCTGACTACCCTTGCAACAGCTATTACATACAGAACATATTCACACTGTGAGGTTAGTACACTGCTCCCAGGAAGAGTTCTCCTGCTCTTCTATATAGATTAACAGGTAGAAGAAGTACAAAGAAAGGAAAGGAGATCACCACACGTCACACTGGAGTGTTGTGACCAATAAGGGCTGCTCAGAAGAGACGGGTGGTTTCCTAGAGCACCACATTGCTTACGCCTGAAGGTTGTGAGAGGCCAGAAGAAATTAGAGTGGAGCCCTGCAGGACAGAGAGGATTCTGAGCAGGGCCCACCCTTCCTAGCACCTGTATTTGAATAATTCCCTCTTATCCAAAGTCATCTGAAAAATGGAAGGGGAAAGGAATGCATTGGAAAATCAAAACAACCCACAAGATCTGCTCAGGTTTGCACTGGGCTTGTGAAGAGAATCTTCCTGTATTGGAGTTGCAATGCAGGGCACTTGTGATTCTGCCTTTTGGAGGAAACCAAGCCAGAAACGCACGCTCATAAAGTGCACTTGTTGAGCTCAGGCCACTACTAGCAGGGCTGCGAAGGGATGAATTAGCTGCAACACCAAGTCCTCGATGAGCTCTTAAGAGAGCTCACGCCACAACCTTGAGTGCCTCATTCCTGTTAAGTGCTGTGCTTAAGCTGCAGCTCACACTCTCCTTCTCTGAGAAATACTCTGTGACTGAACAGTTTTGCCAACCCACTTGTTCAACTGTGAATACTCCTGCACAGTTACAGCCTAAGGGCTTTCCCTACACACGCACCTCCCTTGGGCTGTAGCAGTGCTACGACAGCTCTTCAATATACTCACAGTTATCCCACCCATCTCCTGCCTCTGCCTATATACAGACAGCAGATAACTGTGCTGGAAATGTGCTTCTGCTACTTGATGCCTTCCTTGTCCCTTTGAGCAGGCCCGTTGGCCTTAAACCCCAGAAGTGTTTCTAGGACAGTGGTATAGGCACAGGACAACACACAGCAGTCACAAAGGGCCTTGGAAAACAAGTTAATTATGCCTGCTTAAAAGGTATGGTAGAATGAAAGGGATAAGCAGCAAAGAAATGGGTATTAACTCTGTTTCTTTTTAGTCTTGGAATGCAATTCAGTGAAGTAGCAAAGCTTTGATGGGGACTTGCAAACACGTTTCTTCCCAGGATGCTCAGCACTGTGGCACCCCTCTGCAATGCAGGCACAGATGGTATCCCAGGTGTCAGTGCTGCACTGGGTACCCCAGCTGTAGGCCATACCTACAGTCACCAGCAGCACTTATCTCTGAGTGTATGTGCAGCCTGTACCCCATTTCCAAAGGCACTTGGAAAGGAGACACCCAGCCCAGCTCTCTGACATGACCATCTCCCTGAGCCAGCTGGACACAGCCTCCACCTCAACATGCTGTGCAGCAAAGGTGTGATTATAAACCATTTGCATGCTCACCTGCTGACCTGGCACGATCCCCTGGGAAGCAGCATCCCTGATGTCACAATTGTACATTGGAATGCTCTACGTGGATCCCAGGATGGAAGGGCAATTCCTGCATCGCTTTTCTAAGAATTTTGGAAAACTTGAGAATAGCATGTCTTTCTTGTGAAGCTCATCAGTAGCCCCACCTAGTTCATGAGGGCCTTTACCCTCCATAGGCTCCTGATCTTGTCAGTGCTTCCTACCTATGTTAGCTGCAGGATGGTCCTGCCCAACCCAGAGTGTTTACCAGGAAGAGGCTGGAGGTAATGTGGCTCCATGGGATGACAGTTGTTCTCAAACACAGATACAGCGTCATCCAATTACTGTGAGCTGGTGCTACAGCTTCAGAGCTGAGGGCCCAGTTGTACCTCTGTGCAAAAGCCCTGACTCTGCACAGATGATTTCATGTCCCAAAGATGTGGTCTGTCTGGACTGGGCTTGACTCCTGCTACAGCTGCACGAGCAAGCCTGCCATTCCAGACTGCTGACCAGACTCCAGGTTAGGGGTGGGGACTCGGTTAGGAAACACTATGATAAGTTAACAGGTACATTCATCCTGGCTACTGGTCCAGGAAAGGGGTTTTGTTTTACACATGCTGCCTTTCAAAGGGAATGGTGGCAGGGCAATGGCATGCTACCAACATCTGAAAAGGACAGAGTTTAGCACGGCCCAGCTCAAAGGACTGACAGTGTGAGTGGGGAAACAGCTGTTCCTTGGACTGCTTCCATCCACAGATGTAGTAGAGACAGCTGATGCCAGGACCCAGGCCAAAGCTACTTCAAACAGAGCCCAAGAACACCTATAGTGTCAGCTTCTCAACACCAGGTACTTTACTCTGCTAATCCACTCTGTTGCACCAGCCTACTTGCTAATGTAGACGTAACCACACTAGGATTAAGTTAGAGTAGCCTTAATTCAGCTAGCATGAGACAGGCCTTGCTGAAAGTTTCCAGTTTTACAAAGCTTATAGCTAGATTTCAGAGGCTGAATATTGCCTAAAAAGTTAATCAGCATTCAGCTTTTATTTACAAGATGTCTGAGATGTATGCAGCAAGATTTGCTGAACCAGCTGAAGGAGGTTCAGAATTCCATGGGTAAAGCAGATACAACAGCAGCAGCACATAGTGACTCAACACCATGGTGACTGGTGCCAAAATTTTGAAGTTGTGGATAGGCTGGCAGCTTTGTAGACCAGGTGTGAGGAGAATATCATGTCAGTTATAGGAGAAGTGATAGAGATCCTGTTTGACAGCCATGAGTAAGCCAGGAACTCCTCGGCTACCCCCAAGTCTTGAAGAATACACCACACTAGGAATGGCATCTTTGGAGGATGGGTAAGGAGAAGGGATGGTTCTAAGCAGATGGGCATCTTGGAGACTCCAAATCCTAGTGTAGCAATCCTGACCAACTAGAAAGGAAAGTACACCAGAATTCAACATTACACAAAAATTACTTTACATGGCTCTGCATGATTATCATCACAGAAGCAGGAGGTCCATGGGGAAAAAAACCCTGAACATTTCTACACACACTAGAGGCAAAGCGCTTATCAATGCTTTACAAAACAGAAATTCTACACTGAATACTGCAAAAGTGGGAAAAATGTACATTTTGTATTAGGCAATAAAAGGTATAATAAATCAGTATTTAGAATGCTTTGCTCATTATCAAGCTCCTAAGCCAAAAAGGGGTAGAAAAACTCAGTCAAATTAGTACGATTTCTTCTCATTATTCCATCACTTATGACAAATTCCAGGAGAGGAGGTCACTACGTTTACAGTGACATTGTGAAACTTGGCTGTACTATAAGGATTTAGGGGGGTTGCTTCATTTGTTGTTACCTTTCCTCCCCCCCACCCCAAATAAAGTAATAATTAAAAAAAATGATCTCAGACTGTAGCCAAGTGTATTGAAAATGAACCTGAGTGCTATAGACAGTTTACAAGGACTTATGCTTATACACCAATGCTACAGTCCATCACCACACTTACCCACTTAAGCATCAAAGAAACATATACATGGTCTTTAGCCTCTATATAAAGTTTTCACCAAGTCTCCTGTTTACATGTTGTTTTCCTGAATTTCAAAACCAAGTGTTTTCTGCTCTACTCTTGAGATACACTGTGGACCGAATAAAGGGACTTTTGCAGGACACAGCACGTAAAGCTGTTAAGCACTACACAGGAGTGATTACAGAGGGCATATATAACATTATGTCTTAATTTTCATAGTATATTATAGTATGTCTAATGCTAAATTTCTTCTGAATTTTGAAGAATTAACAGCTTTACAGCTTGCAACAGCTGTAGCTACGAACCGCTCCTTAGGCATAAGAAAAATCACTGCCATGAACTCTACAAGTAGAGGGGGAAAGAAGTCAACCTACCTGCTGTAAGAAGTCCCTCCTCCTCGTTGACATGCAAAGGGAGAATAGCATATTCATTGTGATGACCTTTGTAATGTTTCACACACTTTGCTGTTCTTAGGTCCCATAGTTTTATCTGCAAGTTAAAGTAATTGCTTGAAAGAGGATATACTAACAAAGCAGAGAACACGTGATGGTTGATAAATAAGTGGACCTGGAAGAGGATCCACCTATGGAACAACCACCCAGTTCCACACTACACCACAAACAACAGGCATCCACCCTTGGAACTGGGATAAGCATACTAAAAGGAACAGAATGTCCTAAATGCAACAAACCCATTACCTTTCCAGCCATATCTGCTGCCATAAGATAATGTTCAGCCTCAAGAAGGCGAATAGATGTAACTGCTGAGTCATGGAAGAGACGAATTCCTTTCCAGCTCTGGCCCCTTCGGTTGCGTTGACGCACATCAATGCTGAAAATCTCACCTGAACGGCAGCCATTGTACAGCACTGGGGTCTGGAAGAATCCAAGAGAAAGAAGAGAAAGAGTAGAGAGTGTACTATGTAACATCTGAAAGGATCTTACAAGTTATACACACAGAATCTATGTCAAGCTTTTGAGCGCTTACATTATTTTATTAACACGGGCCTTAAGAATCAGGATTTTTTCTTACACACTGCAACATTTTTCAGCCAATTCATTAATTCTGTTCAAACCTCAACTATTTACTTCAGCTGTTAATAGTTCAGCTAGGTAAGTAGGAGCTTAGTCTAATGTGACAGCAAAACAAGAACTGGAATTCTCATATTCCAATCGCACCCTTCTTGCTAAATCTTTGTGAATAAGTTCATGAGTATTTTATAGGAGTTTTCTCTTTGATGAAGACAATACACTTAAGCATTAAAAAAATGAGGTAATTTGCCAAAACCAAAACAATTTTACAACACATTATTACTGTGCTCTTTATACTTCTTTAATTTCTTTTTAACCTCTGTACAATTAACAAAAATTACCCATTGCCACAGAGTTTGAAATCAGTTAATCTTTTTTGTCGCTATTCAATTGCGTGCGAGCATCAGAGCACATCAGCTCTGCTGTGGAACAGCTATTCAACAGTGTCTGCAATTACAGCCTTATGGACAGCATGATGAGTCCCATCACAAACAGAACAAAAAGCTCACCAATGAGGCAGCACTCTGAGAAAATGAAGGGTGTATGGTTCTTCTCACCTGTGTGGCAAACTGTTGTGCCAATACATCACTACTGGTTCCAAATGTCTGCCGATGCCCTGTGACTACATTGGTCACAAGAACTCGTCGTGTCAGGCCTAAGGAAGACAGATTACATTTGTTTACCTGTAATTTGGGTAGCAGCTGGGAGATTAATGCAAGAAGTCTTTCCCACCAGGACAGAAGGGATTGCTAGCCTTGCAGATCACCTGTGCTGAAGCAGCTGTCTGCTTGGGGATTCAGGCACCAAGCACAGGACCAGGCAGTGGATATCTTGAAGCTGCACAGCATTCCAGGTCGATCTCCTAGGAGAGATAAACAACACATAAAGCATCCATAAAATGTCAGGGCAGGATGATAACTCAGAAAGCTTCTCTGGATTTCCATACTTTCTTCAACATTTCAATTTGAAGCAGAGAAGACGTTACCCCCAGGTAGTGTCCCTGTGCTACTCAAGAGACAGGAAACAAAAGTGGGGCTTCATGACTGTAAGCTAAAGACTTATAGTCTATGTAGATAGATGATTGTGAGAGATTGTGAAATTTATTCAGTGGTCAGAGGGCTGACCATTGCAGAAAAGAGAAAAATAACACTTGCCTTACAGCACTAAGACATTTTTTAAAGATTAGTGGGCTAGAGACAAAAAACATTTACTTTAGAAGCTACAGATTATCTAAAAGCTAACCTGTAAGTTCTTGCCCTGCCTATTGAAAAAGCAAAAAGATTTGAGTAAGTAAAAATAGCCTAGATTTGACCCTTACTCACATAGCTTCTGCACAAAGTCTACTAATTGACATAAATATTAAGCCTTCAGTTTTCACTTCCTTCATGGCACAGCCACAATGGTCATATATATGTCAGGCAGCACAGGTGACAAATCTAAAGCATAGTTTTAGACAGGTTAAGTTCTACTTTGCTCCCAGCATCTACTTAGCAAGGTTCCCTCCAACCAAGAATTTAGGAGAATGAAGTAAGACAAGAAGCCTGAAAATACCTAAAACAGTCAGTAGGAAATACTAGACAGGAGAGCTTTGGTGGAACTTAGATCATCTTATTATGGTGAAGGGCTTAAAATGTTCTACAGAGCAAGTGGGCATGTTGGCCTAGTAGCCATCCATCTTTAGCATGAGCTTGAAGAGTCACTAACTATGCAATTTTCTTTAACAACTGCATAAATAGCATGACATTAAAAATTTAAAATAGGTCCATTATCTATCACAGATTTCCTCTGTATAAACTTAACTGATCATGTCTGAATGGAAACCAGGTTAGAGGATTGTACTGTGTGACCTGAAGAAGCATGGTCCTGATATCTAACAAGAAAGTCTAACGAGTAAAGTCCTACCCCCAAGAACACTGAACAATTATATAAAGATACAGCTACAGCCATCACACGTAAGACACAGGATTCTCCAAATCAATCATGCTTACACACAACGGAGCATGAGCTTGTACAAGTAGCTATGGGCTGAGACATTTACCAGCTTTCCACCTTTGATTAATCCACTGAGCATACCTGGGTGGCTACAATGAGAAGAGATTCTGCAATGATTCTAGATAGTCTATAACGAAATTTGAATACTTCTTGTGTGCAGCTTCTGAGAGTTACAGGCCAAGCTACTCATGAAAAATGTTTACAAGTGAGGGGTTCTCTCGCCACAGTCAAGTATTACACCATCAGCAGCTAAAGATAAACTGGTGCTTTGAATACTGCTTGTTAATTAATTCTTAAGGTAAGTTCTTTCATCTGTTCACTTCTTAAACTGTTTCAGACTTTCTAAGTTTTACAAAAATACAAGAGTCTCAACAATTCTTGAAGGAAAGTGCAGAAATAATCTTTTCTTTGTGCTCATACCATAACTGCTATCGAAAATTGGAGGAAAAAAAAAAAACCCCAAAACAACAAAAGCACCCTACCTGGGTTAGTGCTGCTGAACAATGATGCTGGAAGCAGACTGGCACAGCCTGGTGTTTCTGCAATTCCCATGAGACACAGCTTGCTGAAGTGAGTTAAAGAAAACAAAGATTTCTCTCTAGAATGGAACATGCTGCCTAACATTTATAGCTGTGAAAAGCAGGATGCTCTGAGACAGCCATAGCTCACATACTTTCTGTTCGAGACCTTTGATGTGTCTTACAGTTTATGATTAAGTCGTGACTTTTCAGTTCTTTCATAGGAAAGAGCTAGAGAACTCAAATTCTTGCTTGTGTGTTTACACTACCAGAAAGACAAGGTAATAGGAATCTAAGGCATTTTTCTAGTGACAGGGAAAAAAAATGCATGGCCTACATGATTCATTCTTCTCATCTTTACATGCTGATGACACTGCATTAATATCGATCTGTCTTTCGTGACATAGTTGGAAAAAGGGAAGCACACATTGGAGAGGCAAGTAAGACTCAGTTTAGATTACATTAAAATACTTCCTAAAGACTATACCAGGTATAAATAGGATTTGAAAGCTGCATTTCGGATTCAAGGGGGTAAATCTATGACTAGAGGAAAACACAAAATAACCAATCAATCCCCAACTAACCAGCTGTGAGCAAGCCTGATGAGCTCCTGCCACCTTCTGGATCAGTCCTGAATTGCTTGGCTTTTCCCATGAGCCGTTACATACATTTCTATGTAATTTCCTCTCTTCTGGCACTTTAATAGCACGTGTTGTCTGCCACATGTCCCAGGTTAAAATCCCCTTTTCTTCCTCTCTTCTGGACTCTGCACTGTCCATTACTGCTTCCTCTACTATACCATAAGCCTTCCTCCTCTTCTGAGGCAGATCTGCAAACTTGCTCTGAAAGTTGCACAGCAGGATGCAGGAATTGCTCCTGCTTTCCTGTTGCTCCAACCAATATGGGGATGATTTAAAACAGAAACCAACCAACCCACTTGCAAAGAGAAAGTTAGTTGCCTTAACCCTCCTGTTCTTTTGTCCCATCAGATAATTCTGGATTTAGCATCTATGCTATTAATGAAGTGGGAGGAAACATGGTCTTTTACCTACTATTACACTGGAACAATCCTGCATATATCTGTAACAGAACCATACATCTTGTCTCACTAGCTTCGACATCTTTCAATTTTTCCACTTTCTCTGTTTTCTAAAAAACTTAATTTCTGGGGCAACTACATGAGAGGTCTTCCTGTAAGTTAGTTGTTCTAAGCAGCATGATGCAGACTTGTGAAAGCTGAACTAAAATTTTGCCTTTTTTTTTTTTCCAAAAGGATATAAAACATGAGAATCTCGATGAGTCAATGATGCCCAGCACACAGAATTCACCTGCAGACACAAGACAACATACTATTTTTGTGATCGCTTATTCAATTCATGAAAGGGTATTTCCATGCAAAGATACCATAAAACTATGTGCTGGACACACTTCCTTAGCCCACTAAATAGCCCAGAAATAGGCCACGAGCATTTTAGCCTCATACTCCTCTTAAATATAGGAGACAGAGCAGCATTGAGAAATCTGTCCAGACACGGACTGAAGCACCAAGCACCTGCTATTATTTAAGAAATCACCCTTAATATAATCTGAGCATGAAGAGATTATGAAAGGCTGTTTTAAATATGCTTCATGTTCAAGGATAAACACATTTTCCCAAAATTATTTTTAAGAAAGAAGCATGCAAAGCTTAGTAGTTTCTGGTCCTCAACATCAGTTTTGTCAGCTACAGCAAAGTACAAGTCTGAAATAAGCACTGTCCTTGGAAAGCTGGTACATCTGCATAGTTTTCTGTTCCCCTCGTAGCATTGCACTGCTGAGAACTAACACTGGTACTGAGGACTTTCAGACAAGTTTACTGTGAATCTGCATTTATCCAAGCTTCACACTGCTAGATTCTTCCATTCTCACCTCCTAAACCCGTCCCCAACCCTCATACATTTCCACCTGTGCCTCCCCAGAACAGAATTCTGAATGCAACAGCCAAAGGAAGCAGGAACAGTACTTTGCGGTTTGTGAAGTAGAGGTTGTCATACATCTCCACTGTGAGAGACTCCTTCCCCAAACCACTGAGGTTGATGATACCGTATTTACATCCTCCATGCTCTACATCGTTCACAGTGAATATCCGTTCACAAGCAACATCTGCCTGTAAAATAAAAACTTACTGGTCACACTTACTGGAAACTTACAGAAAAAAACAGCTTGACGAAGCTGCATTGAGTCTAAAATGAAACAACACACGAATTCTGATCCCTTTCACACCAGTCTCTTTCCATAGATTTCTAAAAACAGTGGCCAACTCCTTTTCATATACATGCACAGCAAAACCATGAGTAGGAAAAGGATTTAGTCCTTGAGTAACAAGAAATACTCTTTCCAATTATATGAGTCCCAGAAACTTACTGTGGTCAGTAAGCATAGACTGGAACAGGTAGTAAAAAAAAAAAAATTTAACCCTTATCAAAAGCAAATGTGGAGTTCTCCTGCTGTTGGATCACAGCAAAAAGGCTGGTGCTACATTTCAACTTTTCTTTTAGGACACTAAATTACTGACTCCCTTTTGGCTTCAGCTACCTATGCAGTGCTGCGTTTACGAGGTCAGGAGCTGGTCCTGGAGAGCTTCCTACAGACTATGAAAGATACTTGCTCCAGAGACCTCTCCTGCACATGCAGTACCATCAAAACCAGTAGGAACTGCTTTGAGGTCATGAGATGTAACATGATTTCTGATGTTTACATACATTCTCTGGACCACAAACTTTGCCACTCCCAAAATTCTTCTCTTCCATTTTCTTCTTCTCTTAATCCTCTCCACTACTCCTCCCAGCCCTACACCAATTATCCACTCAACTGCTGTTTATTTCCAAGAGAATATGTTGGTCAGCTTGAAAAAAAAAAAAAAAAAAAAATCACTTTCATATCCAACCTTTCTATAATTTTCCTTTCTAGGAAAGGAACAGCCTTCTCCTACTTGTTCAAAGTTACCGAGCACAGATTTTGAGAATGGACAGAACAGGAATCACACATCTTTGAAAGAAAAATTTGTTCAATGGGATTTGATTGAGATCCTGAATTTTCACTGAAAATGGGTTCTCTATATCCTAAAGACTTAACAGTTCTCAAAACATACCACAATTATTTTAAAATTGTTGGTTCCAGCAACTGAGGAATCTGGACTGTGAATTTCTATCTTTCTCCTCTGCATGCAGTTCACTTTTAGTTCATGGACCAGCCTGTAAAAGCACAATGGGGTGGGGGAAGGGATGGGAGAAAGAGAAAATTCAGGTAAGCCTAGGTTCAATGCCAATGAAAAGAATTCTGGATACGATACCCAGAACTGCTTGTCAGTCACAGAAGATAAAATGCCTGAACAACTAGCATGCTGTAATTTCACATATATAACCCATGAACACGTGCATCTTCCACACCCATGGAATTTCATCCTGCTATTTTGAACCCCAGAACATCTTCAGTAGCAGAAACAACATAGCAATTCATTAATTTACCTTCTGCACTGTTACTGAATCTGAGCTATATTAGCTATTCTAACGGAGAGGTGGGGGAACAGGCAACATTAGTTGAAGACCATTCATCCAAAGAAAAGCTGCACTGTATTCATAAAGCACAGTGTGTCAAAACAGACGATAGAGAAAAAAGTTAAGATAAACTCTGTTTTTCTGAAATTGGGAAACCTTTTCTTCATTTGAATTTTTCTCACTTTAGTAATCAGAGTGTAAAAGAATGTAATTTTTAAAAAAAAATATTATAAAGAAATAGGTTCCTTTTGTCCTAAGTGGAACAGTAAGAAATGCAAAAAACCTGGCAGGAACAGTTGCACTAACAGCAGAACTCAGTATTGCAAGCAGAAGACAAATCAAATCCTTGTACCTGCAATAACTCGTGGAGCTGAGCAAACCCAGCTGCCTTTTCTGTAGTAGCATAGATGTGTTCAGTCCAGCCCTTGGTGTTTTCTGGAAGAGAATAACGTGAAAGTGTAGTCAATTACTTGCTGGTTTACAGTTCAAACACAGATGTGGGTCTTAGGTGTTTGAGATACTTAGGTAACT
Source organism: Bucorvus abyssinicus (assembly GCA_009769605.1). Lineage (NCBI taxonomy): Eukaryota > Metazoa > Chordata > Aves > Bucerotiformes > Bucorvidae > Bucorvus > Bucorvus abyssinicus. Next base: position 16,311,071 of record CM020042.1, on the reverse strand, counting down.
TATTCCTCTAGCCTACATACATTAAAATTTTCGGTACATCTATAAAACACATTCCAGCACCATCTCCCTGGTCTACTACAGTAAGTAGACAAGAATATACTCCTGTGAGATGTGGAGTGCTTCTACAAATATGAAAATTGGAGGAAAAACAAAACAAAAACAGCTATTGATTTTACTTGACATAATTGGCAGAACCATCTTGAGGTGTGAAGTCACCTTCTGGTTTCACTGTAACACCTTAAATTCTTATTATATAGCAAGATTTTCTCTCACAACAAGACTGCTATGAACTATGCAGTCTTACCACTGCACTACTTTTCCATTCATCATTTTTTAAAATTTCACACAAACACTTTCTGGGGAGACGAAAGGATAGAGTATTTTGCAGAGTTACTGCAGAGTAGGAAATCTTTTGATAATGCTCAGACAAAGCAAGTACTTAAGAGTCAAAATGTTCTTATCTGGGAGCCTAATTCAGATGCCTGATTCAACAGCCACATTTTGAGAGGAGGTGTATATCCACAGTTTCCACTAAGAGCAAGGTGGCCAGCAGCTTTTTGGTTCTATGAAACCTAAACTGCCCATGGAAACAGCTAAATCAACAAGAAAAAAACAAAACAAAACAAAAAGCAAAAAGCAAAAACCAAACCAACAGCAGCACTTTCACAGTGAAGACCAAAGAGCTGAATAGCTGGTTGAAGTTAGAACTTCATTACCTAAGGAGAAAAATACTGCTTGCTTTTTCCAAATGACAGCCTACTTAAGCTGAGCTGTAATTTGTGAAGTTACAAGATACAGCTTTCATGTAATTAAAAAACCATCCTTGTTGGGTATTTTACCCAGATTACAAATATGCAGCAACAGCATTAACTCTGCTGTAACACTTTATGATGAAAAGCATACAGATTTTCCAGGCATAAATAAAAGACCCACCTTGATTTTACCTTGCCAAAAAAATTCTTTATGAAAAAGCTATTCCCACAAAATATCATTAGTATTGTTTCTTCAGGGTCCAGGAGTATGATCAATACATGGAAAACTTAGTATCAACACCACACTTTGCCAGTTCAAGGCAGGGATTTGAAGCCAGAATGTCCTAACTCATATGTAACTGTTGGACAATCTGCAATTCTGAGCACAGTTCCTGTTTCTTTACAGGTTTTTTTGTTTGTAATGACCTGCTTTCATTCCTGCAAGGAACAGCCAAACAAAAGGCTTCAAGGACCATAAATTCTCAGCAAAAAGAAATTTTTATTTCTTCAGACAGTTTAAGGAACTGTACCACAGTCAGAATTGAAAGGCTTTGGCTTATAATCTGTCCTGGGCCAGAGCACAATAAAGCCTAATTGCAATCTTTTTCAGAATGTACCTTCTTTTGTTTTTCTTCCTCTTCTAAGAGTCTCAGTCTTTTGCATTCCATTGCCTTGTACTGAATGCTCTCCTTGGTGAGTGGGTTGTAGTTATTATGTCCAGGCAGTAGGCGAAAATAGCGGTTCTTTTCTGCGTCATAGTAAAATCCCGGCAGTTCTTTGTGGGGGAATAAAAAAAAAGTGGCAAAACACAGGCAAAATCAGATTAATAACTCAGTTTGTTTATTGCTCTTTGACATCTCATATCTTCATGGGAATGTCAGAGTCAGGAGGCTCTAAGCTCTTGCTCCAAGCAGGTCCCAAGCATGATACACAGACTAGGAACGGGTGACAGCCACTTAAAGGAAAACAAAGATTATTTATCGTTTTGAAATGCAGTGCCATTACACAGGTACAGAAGGGATGTCACCACTGACCAAGATGAAATTCAGACAGATCAGAGAAGCAGAGAGGAAAGGTTTTGCTGCAGAACAAAAATGACTTTTCATAAATCAATCATGAAGGGACACTCTTGGTTAAAAGACTAGGTAGGGCAGTCCCAAACGAACAAAAAGAATTGACCACAAGGTATCACTCAAACCAAAATAAAGAGATTCACTTCCCAAAACAAGCCACTTCAACACATCCGAGAGATTTAGATACAATCAAGAGTATTGGACAATACACAGAGGCTCCTCCCACAGATAAACTGGTATGGGAGAAACATTCAATTTTAGTGCTTCACTGCCTGGGTAAATTCAGGGAGACAGACAGGTAAAATACTTTGACAGATTCATAATGGTACATTGTCTCAAGACAAAGGACTGTATTGAGAAGAGGTGAGCGCTAACACTTAATTTCAAGAGTTTTTATTTAAACCTTTGTCAAATTGCATTTGAAGTGACCTCTTTTTGCTGCTGCTTACAATTCAGCTCCTGCCAGCATCCGTTTAAGTTTCAGCTTAGCAACAAGTGACCAAGATTTATTCTGGTCAACAAAAATATCATGTTAGTGAGTGAATCAGTAAGGTTCATAAAAGCACAGTGAATTACAATACAGCATCTACTTACGCAGCAACACGTTTTGCAGGATACATCTCCTAACATACAACCTCTTAGGAACAAAAGGGTGATATACAAAAAGGGTCTCTTTAAACTCTGTCCGTTAAGAGGTTTTAGATTCAGTATTGTTTCAGGACTCTCCTGTAGCGGAGAACTATACGCTCCCACAGGCTTGGCTTTTGCTAGGGCTGTTTGATCAGTCAGGAGAACAGAGTGAAAATGGGACATCTTCCTCAGTATCACTGCTACTGTATTAACTTTGGTTTCACCAGTCAACTCACTGATAATGAATGTTTAGGTGGAGTTTATTTCTTACAGACTACAAAATATACTGATGGCATAAAGAGAGATAATTTACCCCCACCCCCAAAACTGGTGGATCATTGTGTCTTTTAGAAGACTGAATAACTGAAAGACTGGATGCAATTTACAATTATTTTCTATGCTTTCTTACTTTCTGTCTTACTTTATTTTTCTATTGAAAGATGGATTTTATAAGATCTTCAGCACATATGAGAAAAGAAATAAAGTTAATTTTCCCCCCAAAGCAAGGGAGGAGACACAGAATTCTATTTTTTCAGTTTATATCAGCTTGACTAAGCACAAGTCTTCAAACACGAGAAGCACTTATGGGCCTGAAAGTGCCTCTGGCCCTCCTCTCTAGATCCACAGTTACCACATCTTTTTATAGCTTCTCATGTTACTTTTCTCTACAAACTTTACTGCTTACATCCTTCCTGTAACACCATACTATTAACACAGCAACTACTACTTTTTTCAAACAGTCAGTATGTAGCCACTGATTTTTGTCCCGTAAACATGGTCTCTTACCCGGTACTACAGAGTTCTCTGTTAAATGGGATGAAGAAGGATCTCCACTGCTGCTGGGGCCTGCATTCACTGGGGTCTGTGGTTCCTCTGGTTCCAGCCTAAAAAAATACCATTGCCTTCAAGACAGGCTCACTATTGTCCTACACATCTTTCCCACAAAGAATCTAGAAAGCAGCTTGTTACTGACATTAATGGAGTACAATTTTGCAGGGCTGTGATAAGCACACTGCATATCACTATACACTTAATTATGAAAATGAAACAGTATAAATAGCTTAAAAACTTCTCAAGAACATTAGAGATACCAACATCTTAAAAGACTTAATTACTTTCTAAAACATTAGAGGTGGCTGCTGATTCTGCAAGTGCCTTTAAGTTTTTTCAGTGAAAAATTAATTCTGGGCATTTTACCATATCCCCTGAGGTTCAGAAACATGGAAAATAAACAAAAATTTAATGAAAACACCAAGAAAGAAAAATCTCTGCTTTTGTAATAAGCATTGCAGGGTAACTGCAGCTTTCTTCTTTTTGAAATAATTTAACTGGGCATATTCAGTACTGATGAGCAAAATTCCACTGGGATGTTTTCTGAATCACCTGTACAATTCTCTATTTTTAAGACAGGTCTGATTACAAGTCATCTTAAAAGCATTAGACCAAGATGTTTGGCAAGAGTCATTATTTATAGAAAACAAAATGACAAAGAAATTCTAGTTCTACTATCGGCTCTATTGCTCTTTGATTATACAACTTTGAAAATAGTTAAAGGACATAACGGATCTACAAGAGAAAACACACCTAACATCAAACTCAAGCTCTTGAATTTAAAACTTTTTAATAAAATCCTTCTAATTCTATATTCACTGACTTAGAGCCCATTTGCATTTCTAACTTTTCTTACACAAATACAACTAATAGGACAGCTTGTATACATGTGTATGTGCTGCTTCATCTAAAAATATATTTAAAAAAATATTTAGAGCATTAAAGCAAAGGATTGGCCTCTTTTATTCCTGCAAGAGGCACTAAGGAAAGAAAAAGAGCCATAAAAATAGTTCAAACACAGGCAAGTAGAAGTTCTATAGTTTAAAATGTACTTGGCTGAAAAGAATCAGTTTCCAAAGCAGTGGATTATTCCAGAAACCTTGTTTCAGTTTTCAGATCTGCTAGATGTGGCATTATTACCACATTATTGACAGTTTTTACATTAGAAGACACTGAGGCGTAAAATAAATGGGCAGGCAGGTGGAACAAAGTACTTACAAACATTTTTATTCCCTGAACTCTCTTTACATATTGATGAAGAGTTTATGGATGATCAGGCATTCCTGAAAGAACCAGCTCATGGAACCACATCTCAGTTTAAAACCAATATACAGTTGTGAACATATGATAAACTTCCAGAAAGCAATGCAATTCCACTCCCACTATGGATGACAGCTATACTAGAAGTACTGCCTAGTAGATCTTTAGATGGCAACCATCCCAGTTCTAGATAGCCACCATTCTGCAAATTTAACTAGGCATAACATCTGATCCAGACTAAGCACAAGCTGCATATACTTGCCTTTCAGTATGGTTATTGTGATTGGGTCTTTTGTACTGATGGGAACAGTAGCTGTCCTTGTGATTGCTCCATCCATGCTTTTTTTTGCCCCTCCAGTAATTTTTCTTCATTTCTACCTATAAAGCAAACATATGGACATACTTCAATGCTACTTACTTGGAATGGTCCAACATACAAGATAGTCTCTTAACACAGGCTCTTTTCAACCAGTTCCAAATAGCTTTGCAGTGGCCTAGAGATCAAAACCAAGGAGGCACATAAAAAAATTTTTTTTTAAGGATAAACACTTTCAAGTCCAAACAGCATCAGATCTTAAAGAAAAGAAAGGTAGAACATCGGAGGCCAAAATAAACACTGACCACCTCCTTCATGCAGCACTAACAAACACCCTCTCCTCAAGTTCTCACGGCCGCAGAGCACAGAACTCCTACAGCCGAGCTGAAGCCGGGTGTCAGCAACCCCCAGCTCCCTCCCAGCGGAGGGGCTCTTTCCACTCAGGGACAAATAGAAGCGACCAACGGCGGCCTGCCCGCCCGCGCTGCGGGCCTGCCTGCCTGCCGCCCCGGGCCCGGGCCCCGCGCTGCTCCCGCGGGTACACGATGGGATGAGCGGGCGGCCGGCGGCAGCTTGCCCGAGGGGGCCTCCCCTCCGCACGGCAGCCAGGCGGGACCGGCGGGCCGGCACGCCCGGCCAACGGCTTTGTAAGAGACCAGGCCCACTGACCGCCCGTACTGCGGGCGCTTCCTTACGCCTGTCGACTTCCCTGCCGAGCCGGGACCAGTTCCACGGCTGAAGTTAAAAGCGCCCTGGGCAGAGACACCACCACAACCAAGCCCGCCCCGCCGCTTCCCCACGGCCCGCCGTTCCTCACCCCCACCGTCCCCAGCACCCGACCTCGCCACTTCCACTCTGCCGCCGAGGCTCCGCCCACGCCCCGATGGGCGCGTCTGACTGGCCCTCACCCGCTCCTCCCGCTTGACGGACAGCTCACTCAGCAAACAGCAGAAGGCTAAGTCTGTGCGCGCGCCCCGGGCGGGCCCTGCAAATAAACCCTAAGAGGGGGAGCGTGGGGGCTGTGGGGATGGGGCTTTTGGCAAAACGGGGTCGTTTACCGTGGTCAGGAGGCAGCGCAGGGCAGAGAGGTGGCAGCCTTCAGGTGGCTGAGGGGCGGCAGTGCGTGGGGCGGCCTGGGGGCAGCTGCCGCTCAGCGCTCGGGGGCGTTTCGGTGTGAGGGGCGACATCGGCCCCGCGCAGCGGGAGGGAAAGCGCTGGCGCGAGGGGGCGAAGTGGCGCGAGGGGGCGAAGTGGCGCGAGGGGGCGAAGTGGCGCGAGGGGGCGAAGTGGCGCGAGGGGGCGAAGTGGCGCGAGGGGGCGAAGTGGCGCGAGGGGGCGAAGTGGCGCGAGGGGGCGAAGTGGCGCGAGGGGGCGAAGTGGCGCGAGGGGGCGAAGTGGCGCGAGGGGGCGAAGTGGCGCGAGGGGGCGAAGTGGCGCGGGCCCGCTGCTGCTGCTGCTGCTGCTGGCCTTGTGCGGCGTCGGGAGCTGCGAAGGGGCTGCGGGGGCGGGAGTCCTGGCGGCGGCGGCGAGAAGAGTGGGTGGGCAGGGTTCATAGCTGGGCTGAGTTGGGATTGCAGGCGGTGGATGTGCGGGGCATGGTGGGGGCAGGAGGCAGAGGTGTGTTTCTGAGGGGTGGGGTCTCTCAAAGGGTACCACCGCGCCTTCTCTAGGCCCAGAGTGGGTTCAAGGCCATCCTTTGGCTTTGGGGAGCTAGGAGCTGTTACAACGGCTTTGAATTTCTCAAGAATTTAGACAAGAGAGTGGTGGCTCTAAAGTGACCCCCCCAGCTGAGGCCTCTTGATGCGTAAGTGTTTTTTGAGCCTTCAGCTGCTGGGCAGGTGGATAGGTGACGCTGAGGCACTGGTACTGGGGCAGCTCTGGGAAGCGCGTGGAACAAGGTGGGAGAGAAAAACTGGGGCTGCAGCAGTCAGTGGCAGAAGAGGTCAGCACTCCTCAGCCAGCTCAGCTATGGTAAAAATGTTTGTTGATCTAATGGATGATTAAGGTTAGCGCAAAACATGAGCTATACTTCACAAGAAAAAAAAAAAGGAAAAACAGAGTTTTAGCCTTTTTCCTTCCAAAAAGTTAGGGTGGTGTGTTTTTTTTTTTTTTTTTTTGTTACTTCAATAATTTTAAATAGGAAGATGTCAGTGCTGGGAAAGTAAGCAATGGATTTTCACTCGTTCCTTGGAATGTTTAGATCTTGTACAAGTTTGCTATGGGTACTTGGCAGGAGAGTAATTTTTGGGTGATAGTTTTTTGTTGTCTCTCACTCACATTGGACTGTGTTTTAAGTTCAAAATGCATAGAGTTAAAATTAGCCCAGGAAAGTATGCTTCTAAGTATGTGAATGGCTGGAAATTTCACCTGCAGCTTTTATAGTTGGTGAGCTCTATTTTGTTGTCTTTACAGGTTAGACAACCAGCATGGTCTAATTCTAAGGCATTTAGTGTTGATTAGGACTGTTTCTCATTGTGGTTTAGTGGTAGTGATCTTTAGCTTCCACAAGATAATTTTGGATTTTGATACAGTAACAGGACAAGAGCAAAAGTGCCTATAGAAAGCTGCATCAACAGCTCTTTCTGTGAACTATTAAGTTGTTAATACCGTCACTGTTGTAGACTGGATCAAAATGATGGTTTATATGGTGTTGGTATTTGATGGTCTGTTTGGTAATTTGATGCTGATGCACATATGGACAGGGTTCTAGGGAATGTTGTTTTTCCTGTTTGTGGTAGTAATTGCTTATGGGTAGTAATTCAAAATGTTTAGTGTTTTACAGGCAATGTTGTACTCTGCTCCTTTTTTTGGCTTTGTTTAATCTTTTTAATTTCTGATGCCAGTGAGCAATGCTTCAGTTTCTGTGACCAATATGCTGCTTGTAAGCTGTGGGTTTGACTCCACTGAAATAGAATTACCGTTGGGGAAGAGCGTTAAATGATTTGTTTTCTTACTTGTATGGCATGTACTTACTGTGGGAATTTATAGACAAGAATAGACTGGATCACTGGTTTTCTGGGTGTATGTGTTTAAATAAAATATAAAAACATATGTATAAAATACACACACCACTCCTACATTCCATAGCAACTGTTTGTCTAACATCTTAAGCCTTTTGGTTTATTCCAGTTATTATAGCTCTCACTGAAATTATTATCTCTCTCTCTCATGTGTTACCTGAACGCTTATTGCTGCAATTTAAAACCATTACTGCTATTTCTTCTGCCTTCAGTGGATATAGAAAACAATTTATTATCTTGCTCTCTGCAGCCGTATTTCATATTTGCAAATTGGTAATGCTGTCCCACTTGAGTCTTTAGATTAAATAGTGGCTAAAGAACGCCAATTCACTTGGATATTTCAAATGACAATTTTTAGCTTTGATAATTCTTGCTTCCTTTTTGGACGCTTTCCATAGGGAACACACCTTTCCTTGAAGTGTGTTCCCAAAAACTGGACATACCGCAACTCAGCTGAGGCCTTCCTAGTGCTGAGAGCGTTTTGCAGGCTGTACTTACATCGGAGAGATATGTATGTTTTACAGCTGCACAACGGTGTAAACTTTCATGACGCTTATGATCAAAAGGGATGGGGGAGTTTCAGTTTGAGAACTGCCGTGGGATCAGTTGTTTTCAGTCTGGGTTTGTGGAACTGGCTGTGTGTGGGCTGGTCAAAGATGAACGCTGCTCTTAGGCTGGTTCGTGGACTGGTTAAGGCCATCCTGACCTGCAGAATGTACTCTGCCATCAAGTAGTCATCTGTTTCCTCTGGCTGTTTTTCTACTTATTTGAGTTCAGGGATTAGTTATATACCCATGTAGTCAATTAAATACATATGTTCAGGCCATATTTACTTATTTTAAACTTAACCGATAAACTATAATTGTGAATCGCATTAAAACAAAGACCAAACTTTGTTAATAGAATTTATGGTTCGGTTGTAGGTTTAGGATTATTGCAGTTCAGTGAGTTGCCTTTCAGCTGAACTGCAGTACCTGTGTTCCTTCTTGGCAACCATATCTGAAAACTAAAATTAGTTTGCTTAAACTCTTCTTGTGCTGAGGCTTAAGCTTTGGTTTTTTATCTCATGTTTGTTGGGGGCTAAAACTGTGTTCTGCCAGTTAAAGCTTTGCTTACGTAAGGCAACTCATTAAGCTTTGGAAAATGGGAGATGTACCTCCCATGGGCCCCTGAATTGTCCTGCACTTGTGCAGGGTAATCAAAATCAGGATTTTGTCAAACAGTAAAATTTATCCTTGTTCTAATGCCACTGAAATCGAAGCAATTGCTTTAAGAGCCTATGTAACTACTGCAGTCGTCCTGCAGTAATAATGTCAAAGCTTTTAGGTGGTTTGGAATGTGAATGTTGCTGTTTGACGTTTTACCTTAGTTCTCAGAATATTCTTCTGTCCCACAGCCTAGCTCTGCTGTTGATGCTGAAAATCACTTTCGGGTTCTCCTGCATCAGGTCAGGGAGGAAGAACAAATTGCTGTAGCATTTAAGGATTTAAGGTAATGAATTATCCCAGTTTATATAATGATCAATAACTTGTTGCGTTTATTCTGTATGTGTGTGTTTTACTTTTTCACTTTTTGTTTGTTTGGTTTAAATCTCGAGCTCCCAAAGCAGTCCGATAGCCTGGGAGGTGCAGCTCCCTTCGGGGTCTGCTGGCTGCTGTAAATACGTGAGCAGATCGGATCCGCCCCAGGAGAGGGCAGTAGTGCACTTGCACAAAACTGCTGTCTCTCGGCTATGTAGAGTATTTCTTTTGGATCTCTTTTGCACCAAGTATCGAATTCCTATAAAAATCAATTTAAAACGCAGAATTACACCAACGAATCCTTTTGCAACACTACTTAAAGGGTATTTATTTGTGTTTATAGCTCTGAGGTCCAGAGGCACTCACGTTACGTATCTTAATAACCAGACTTTACTCCAAGTAAGAAGGTGAAGCTTCTTTCTCCTGATATATCAGCTTTGTCTTCCCTGCAGGTCAGGGGTCATGAAAAAAACCTGAAAAGTTGGCAAATGAAACTGAACTTTCACAGTTTATATCATTGCATCAGCTAAGAGGTTTTTTTTTTTAAAATCCAGTACTTCTGTCTGTTAATATGGCAAGGAGTACTTGTATGCTAATAAGTGACTCCTGGAAATTTTGTGGTAGGTGCTGTATATGTCAGCTCTTAGTACTTTATATATTTTTTTTTTTTTTTAAAGTTAATCAGTTGATATAAATTCAAGTTGTGCTCTGAGACTACATCTACAGTCTTTTACTTTCAAGTATTCTTAGCAGTGAGAAATACTCTGGTCAAACCTTGCTTTCTTTTCACTGCTGTTGTTTTTAATGGAGGTGTTCAGACACAATTTACTGATTATTCTGCCGATTAATGAATTAATTTTATTTTTCCTGTGGGATCAAAAGGAATAAAAAATCTGAACAATCTATATGTAAAACCAGAATTAAGTCCCATTTTAAAATTATTCAGGTGCTTAGGAAGGATTCACTAAAAAACAGTAATGAAGATGTTTAGGTTATACTTTTGCTGTTGCTGGTATAAGGACTTTATTATATAGAAGCCTGACTGCAGAACATGCAGGCATAAGTGGGTGCCAACAATTCACATGGTTTGTATATTGGTAGAGATGGAGTTGTGGTATTACGGGCCTCATTAGACAGGCTGGAAGATTCCAGGAGATGGTCTCTAGTAAAAACGCATCTCTTAGACCTTCTACTTGTCATTGTCCACTCTCTGCCATGGAGGCACAGATGACTGGGTTGTGTTTGCTACCTCAGTGACTGCCTGTCACTTCCTGTGACTCCAGAAGCCCAGTGCAGAGCTGTGTGCTGCTGCTGCCACTTGGATCTGACCAGAGAAAACAAAACAAACAACTAAAATCCCCCCAACCCAGTAACCACAAAACAAAAAACCCAAACCTGAATCCTATTAGACCTTAAGGGAACAGTTGCAGGGAGACTCCTGATCCATGTAGCGCAACTTAGTGAGTGCAGAATGGCAGGTCTGATGGCTGCTCTTGCCAATTTGTTAGAGAAATGCAAGTGTTCATCGCACACGAGTGTTACCTGCTGTAGCTGCTATGGGTATTAGAACCGTGGAATTCAAGGTGTGTTATTACTAGGCTGCTGTACTTGTGTGTAAAACTTGTTATTACAGGACAGGCATGGTCTTAGATACACAGAAAACATATACCGGTACTTGCTATTATCTACGGATTTGGTCTGTTGTGCGTGGTCGAAGTCAAATGACTGAAGTGAAGTCTGCTGAGTTACTTTCTAGAGTGAAAAAGCAGTCCAAGATTGGGAATTCAGAAGATAAGGCTCTCTATTGTGACAGTAACTCACTTCCATGGTGCATATGTTGATTTATACTTGAAATCTCTCTCCCTGGAAAGACAAACTGAAATCCAGACTCCAGTGCTGTATTTTCTGCAGGCTACTGTGTATATCTTAAAGTCGTTACCGTTGTCTTTGATTCTGAAGGGAGATTAAAAATCCTTTAGTTTTTGCTGTAAAAAGAAGGGTTTACTTTGCTCTTTTGGTTCAGACTTGCTGCTCCTATGATGTAGTGCAGGCTTCTGTGCACCAGCTAGTGTTTATAAGTCTCTGTTCCAGAACTGGCTGCACTTTGATGCTACGTTTGTCTTTCAGAATAGCATGCTGTCTTTCAGATGGCAAAGTGCTAGATATCTGTGAAGGCCTTTTGAGCATTTTGATGTTTTAGCTAAATATTTTAAATATAATTTATGTGCAGTATGAACAATTACCTAACACTTTTTAAAACGTCTTTTGTTGTTTTTTGACTTCTGTCATTATTACTTGTGAGCCTAATCTAAGAAGTATTAAATAATGTAACAAAATTCACCTCTCCTGCTGGTGATGTAGGTATCTGTAAATTGCATATGTATATACAAATAGATGAACATATCTCAGCCTACAAAACCAGGACTTCATTACCACGTATTTCTGTGTGTGGGTGGAGAGAATACTAATGTGAAGCATAAGATTTGGAAATTATTTTGACCACAGAGGTGTCTGTGCTCTGCCAGTGTTTCCTGTGGTGCTGTAGGTCTGACATCTGTCAGTTCAAACCAAAACCTGGCCCTTCTGTTAATAATTTTAATGCTTTTATGAAACTTCTTTTTTTTTTTTTGGTAAAAGGTCATGTCTACAGATGGTAAAATGATCTGTCAAGCAGGTGGGGATGGTAACAAGGCTTTACACTGCCAGAACACAGAACTGGAGCTGGACCTCGCATTCCTTGCAGAGCCGTTGTAGAGTAGAATATCCTGATGGTGTGGTCTTTGAAGAAACCTGTGTTGAATAATGCTGCCTCTTCCTAGGGGGAAAACTTAGGATCTGCACTAGAAGGTTAAGTTCATGGTATAAAAATGCTGTCTTTAGAGTAGTGGCATCTGGCAGCTTTTTCATTTTTCCTCCAGACTCATTTGTTCAGCTTATGGGTCTCTAATACACAAAGTGCTTGTGGTTACAAGATTGATTTCTAGCCTCGTATTTAAAAATTGCCAGCCAAAAGAACTGGTCAGCATCTCCAAGGACGTATTTTCTTTTGAGGTCAAGATCTTGTGTGCTGCTTCATATTCTCCCTTGTCTGCTGTGGATGTAAGATTGTACTTTTATATAGAGAGAAGTGAACTGTTTCGTTTTTACACATCACTATCAGATGTCAGGGCTCTGACAGTTGATTTCCCATGGAAGAAGAATTGGTGACATAGACCATAGAAACCACCTTTTTAGTAGACTTTAATATTAAATACACAAAGCTTTAAAACAGAAGTAGAGACCTATGATAATGCAGGAAAAAATCCTTCTCCAGAAATGTCAGTCTGAAATTCAGTGTTTCACTTTCAGAAAGCAACACTTTATGTTTGAAATTTACAGCAACTTAACTAGAGACATGGTGTCACAGGGCTACTAACACCTAATTTCTCAAAGTCTATATCCTGTTCACATCCAAAGAAAAGTAATTGGTGAGGCTCGTGTGCAGGAAGCATTATAATCATGCGAGTGGAGTTCTCACAAATGCACAGTAAATGAACACTGTGCTGTCTTGAAGCATGAGCTTCCTCAATTATCTTGTATACATTGTGTGCTGTAGATTTACCCTTTGTAAAAGTACTGTTTGAATGATGCATGAGTGACTTAGTCTCCCCCACCCCCACCAACGCACCATTCTCTTTGAAGATGTGTGGTGGAATTGCGTGGTGGTAGGGGTTTTTTTGTTTGTTTTGTGGTGTTTGGTTTTTTTTTTTTTCAAAGAGAATGAAGGTTTTATGAGAGAATAATTCTTCCTTCTCAGTCCTTTCTCGGGAGAACATGGCAGGAGGAGGAGAAGGAGGAAGCTCAGCCCAGTGTATGCAGACTAGTGTGGGAGGCTTCCTGTTATTGAGGTGTAAAGTATCGAGAGTAAGTTCCTTTTGAGGTCTTTCAGGAGCACATCCTGGAGGAAGAAGGGTGGGAGGAGGGAAGGTTACCATGGGAAGCAGTCTCCATATATCAGTATGTTCTGTAGAGGGTATGGTGTGGGTTCTTTGATTTGTTAGTTTGGTGACTGGGGGAAGGGTTTGAAGGGAAGTTAAATATACCAATCTACAGATACCTAGTCTCATAATGATATTGTATATCATCTGCTCATTTCTTGGTTAATATTTATATGCTTTTTCATATCCAAGATACTTCCAAATGCATCATCGTGCCCTCAGTCCTAAATTTTATTCTTTGACTACTGTCTACTGTGCCTTTGGTCATGCTAATTGTGTGTATATACTCATATTTATGATTGCCTTCAATCCACTGGAATATCTATTTCACATCTCATAGACAGCTCCATAGATGCTGTGCTTCATGGAGCTATTCTAGGACCAGGTTTTCAGATTGCTTCTCTCCTGAGCACTGAATAGAAGGCAGGAAGAGTGAACTTTGGTCCGTCATAATTACCAGTGTAGACATCAACCTGTAGATTTCAGTATACTTGCCTAGTGCAGAAGTCTGCCCATGGGCATAGCACTGCACGATCTGTCCTGTATATACAAATAAAATTAACTTTCTGCACAGTTTAGGATCTGTTATTTCTGTGTACCTATGGAAAAAAATGAAATAAAAAGGTATTTTAGACAAAGACATACAACACTTACATGGAAACAACGAACTGTTTCTGGAAAGAAATATTACATAAACCACTAAATTAAAACAAAATTTCAGATGGGGTAGTCTTATTCTTAGCAGGATTTTGTAAGAAGGTCTTCAAAAGTCTGAAGACCACTGAAACTGCTTGTGTGCTTTGTGGAAATGAAGTTGTAATTGTTTCACATATAAGATGTAATATGTCAGTTTGCAGTTAAAAAAAAAACAAACAAAAAAACCCCAAACAACAAACCACCCCAACGAACAAAACTTTAGCTCTCGGCTTCATTGGGTGGAAATCAAAAGAGGTAGGCAGGATGTAGAAGATGGTTTATGGGCTTGGCTGAGCTATCATTTCCCTGAGCAAAGCACTTTCTAATTGGGAGCTGAAAAGCTCTGCAGGTCCTAAGGGAAGAAGAATAGCTAAAGTACCTAGCAGTAGGATAATACAAATTCTGTACTGTAACCTTATGGGACATCAGGAAGGATGACAGGATGAGGACAGATCAGGAAGGACTCCGTATGAAATGGTTAAGAGCTTCCAGAGGCTTTAAGAGGCTACCAAGCCATGGGGTTTAAAATGTATTAATTACCCAGCAAGAAGTAATTGTGTGTGGTGTGTCGTTTTTGGGTTTGTTTTTTGTGTTTTTCTTTTTCCCTACCCTGGTAACAATTGAGTGAAAGTTCACTCATAGCATTTACTTGTTTTCTTTATAAAACGCGCCAGCTTTCCTAAAGCCAACTGGTAGTGTTATTATGTCAGCTGGTGGAGCATCCTCACCTTGAATACTGAACACGTTTTATCACCTCCGTTCAGAATGCCAAGTGGGAAAGAAAAGGAAAATAGAGATGATCACCAAGCATGTGTGAGGTCAAGGTCTAGGAGAACTTCTGTGAGAGAAGTAACGTAGAGGTTGAGCATTGTACGGTGATAAGTCAGTGAACTAAAATTGCTCCCACAGGTTCTGGATAAAATTAAAATAGCAGATGAATGACTTTATACAGTGTAGCTCTGCATGTATCTGTGTCCAACAGAGAAATACATCTGACTTGAGGAGATTTGTCCTCTAAAAATTTCTTCTATGAGGAAGGCAAGTATTTAGTAACCTTTCTCACAGACAGTTGCATCCATTCATGTAGTCATCAGTCCCAGCCCTGTGAAGTGAGGGATGATTTTGCCGGAAATTTTAAGAAAACTGTTTTGACAAGTTTCTCAAAAAACCCAAAACAAACAACTAGCAATGGAGGTGAAAGAAATAGGGAAGAATATTTTGAGGGTCATCTGTATTTTGTTTTCAAATTCTTTCTGACCTGCATAGAATTAAATCCTGTTATAGGGCAGACTCACCAAGGTGATGAAGAATCTGTTTGTTGGTAGTTGTACATGGGAATGCTTATTGTACATGAGTATACCAGGACAGGAGGCTAAAAAAGCCTCTGAAAGAGGACTTCAGAGGTAAAATAAACATTATAATCAGGTGTAGACCTGTCACTTATTCCACTTTTTTTGCTTGGAGACAGCATATGTAATGTATGAACTTGGAAATCCATAGGTACAGGCAGAGTAATGTAAACAGTGACTGTCCTGAAGGATAATGCCAATATCATTGAAGACAATCTGAGGGCCCTAGAAACTGTACTAAATAATCAAAACCACAGTTACCTAGCCAGGAAAAACAAAACAGAACACCCCCAAAAAACTCACAAACAAACAAAAAACCAAAACCAACCAACCAAAATGAACCCCACAACCCGCAAAACCTGTGTGTGTTTATGGATCTTTCAATTTGAAATAGCAGGGATTGATTAAATCAGTAGGTGGTGGGTTGTAAAGTAGACATTTGTCTCCGAAAACCAGTTTTAGGTTCCAGAAATAAAATGAAAATTTTAGATTTATTAAAATTTTGTGCCTTGCCTTTACAGTATAGAACATAATGGTACTTAAACCTGCAGCTGCATCTAGGCTAGTATGTTGTTTGTACCTGTTACCAGTAGCCGGGAAGACAGTGATGTTCTGAATGTAAACTGGTATCTTCTGTCTGAAATATCTAGTGGCCCAGGGTCTTATCCAAAAAGATTTGAAAATTTTTCATCCAGGAAGTCTTAAAGTCATTTATGTATTTTTACTGCAAGAAACTTTTTATTTTTTAGTGTGTGCACAGTTTTTTGTAGGCACAGCACCTGAAAAGGAATTCCGTAACTTAATTGTTAACTATGTGAACAAATACCTCCTGTGTCAATTTTGAACCCTTCTTTTAGAAATCTTGACACACAGAATCCTTGTTTTAGGTCAGATTGCAAATGCTATGCCCCTTCAAGATATTATAGACTTCTATATAACCCATCTCTTCCAGCCTGAGGAGTCACGTTTTTTTAAAAAAACACTTTTGTTTGACTGTACAGAAGTTGTTGTATAGCTTTGACCATCCTTGTCACCCTTCTTTGTGCCTTTTCCAGCTCTAACAAACTGTACAGAGTATTGAGGAGTTAGGCACACTATAGATTCTTATGTAGTGGCACAGTGCCTAGAGTGTGCAGTCCTTGACTTGTGGCTTAATAGTGAGCTGTTCTCAAATAATTTCTGGTAATACACCAAGATTTTGTTCTTGACTGATACTAAGTACTTAGGAGGCTGAAGTTGTACATGCAGTGCTGGTATTGTTTTAATGTATGTGACTTTGTCACACATTTTACCTGCTATTTAATGTTGTATGTGTCAGTTTCCCTCTCTACACCCACACGCCCCCCCGCCCCCCCCCCCCCCCCCCCCCAGTCTTCTGAAGATTTCCAAGTCAAAAAGTGGAAAAGAAGGCTCCTCCTGGGTTCAGTTATATGGAAGAATAAAGTTCATTTCCCAAGTTTCTCTGCAAGTCAATTGGAAACTGTCACTGAGACCTTCTACCACCTTAAAATGCCCTTTTGGTAGGTGGACTGAGGGGAGCTTGCTTCAGGGGAGAGCTTGGAAAAAATCCATTACTTCCAGGTTCCTAATTCCAGTGCTGATGAAATTACATTCCTAGCGCATTCAAAGTTATGTGACTGATACTAAATGGTTACACGCTTTCTGAAGTAGTGCAAAATGCTTTGATGGAAAGAAAGTTCATTGGAAAGAGGTTACTAAGTGGTCCTGATTTCTTTCTGACGGTTGCTGGTAGGGACAAGCAGTGCTACAGGAACTGGAGAAGATGTTATTCAAAGTTTTGTACGCAGCACATCCACAGAGAATGTGCATGTCCCTAAGAGGATAAGAGCTTGGTACTTGCAGTTAAAAGTAATTTTTTCAGGCCTAGCTAATGCTGCAGAACCTGGAGGTTTGTTGTGCTGCTGGCCTGCGGTGAGCTGCAGTACGCAAGGTGTGGTGCAGCAGAAGCGTGTAGCTTTCTGATTGCTTGCTGTATGCGTGCCATGAATACGTTCTGTTAGTTGTGTTATAGTAGATATAATGTAAGGATGTAAGCAGTGCCATAAAGATACTGTTTTATCCAAACTGTACTAGTCTGAACACGTTAGATGTATCCTACCCATTAGGAGGAGTGAACTCATAAATGTTCCAATTTGAAGTCACCTCTGTAGTGTTCCTTAAAACATTATTAACTGGCTGTGCTGGCTTGTGAAACCAACTGTTTCCTTTTCCATTTTCTAAGGTCAGAGATGTGACCAGCATTTATGTTATGTTTGCATGACAGCTTTGGGACGATGGCAACAGTGGAGGGGTAGCTGAGTCAGCATCAGCCTCTGCCTCCATGAGTAGCACTGCTATACCTGCATGGAACAGTGCCTGACACCATAAATCCTGTTTGATGGCCCCACAGCTCCTTTCTTGTGCCGAGTTACGTGCAGCTTTCTTCACCTGTAAAGCTTACAGTAAACATGACACTTGGCTACTGTAGTTTGTTGTGGTAACTTGGCCCAGCTTGCTCAGCTGGCCAACCAAACAAGCTGCAGACAGCTCCAGATTTGCTGTGCGTCATGGTGTAGCTAGTGGCAAGACTGGCCATGGAGTAGGAAGACACACCCTGACAGATCTGATGCAAAGCCTATTTAATTATCTAGAATTATTTTTACGGAATGTGGATTAGGTGCTAAATCTTGGAATGGCATTTAAAGGTTTCTAATCCAAGAGCACTCAAATCTGAAAGATGCAAAGTGTGCCAAAACAAACCCATTGACTTAAAGCATCAAAATAATAAGCATGTTACAATTTTTGGTAATTTATAAGCATTCTGGGTCAGACTTGTGATGTGACTACCTAAATTAATCTGATGGATGAGTCAGATGCTGCCTTGTTGTTTTTGGGCGTAGTAACTTGACTGTGTCCTTTAATAGTCCTGATGTTAATGGACAAATTACACGACTTCATTTATTTGCCTTTTCCACTGCTTTTTATTTCAACCTGCCTCACCACCTGCTTTTCTGTAGGACACTCTTTGCATGCACATCCCTTTTCATGGTCAGTGGTCTGGGTTGGTCACTGCCACTCCCTTTTTGTCAGGCTGGATGACATGTAGGATGTCATCCTACCCATCTGTGGCTGGCTGTGGTGTGCAGGGTTGGGAGGGTTGAGTGGAAAAGCAGGAATTTGCTCTGTATCAGTGTGACAGCGAAAGTGCCCTGTCCAGCTTCCAAAATGCGTGAGTAGTGCCAGGTGCATTAATGCCAAGGCCAGTGACAAACTGTTTCGTCATGGTATCTGTTTCACAGGGCTGTGCTTCAAGCTATGTCCACTTCAGTAGAGATTGGGCTAAGTGGAAGGACTTGAGATGTTTAGACTGCTGAAGAATTCTTTTGGTTTTGTTGTCCACCCTACCCCGCCTGGCCTGGAGACAATTGGTTGGGCTGAATGTTTCGTTTACCCTTTGTTCTTGGAGGAAGAATTTTTTAGTAGTCTGGAAAAAAAAAAAAGCATTAACTGTTGATTTAAAAAAAAAAAAATTAAAAACTTTTTTTTTTTAAGGAAAGATCTGTCCATAACAAGTTTGAAATGACTTTAATGGCTGGAAACAGTCCTGTGGTATAAAGACTCTGAAAACAAGGAATCTCTGATCTTGAAATCGTAAGTTTGTGTTTGTCAGGGGTTTCCACTGCCTGATATTGTTGGGTTTGACTTTTTTGAGTGTTACAAATTGAGTGATGCTTTCTCATATTTATGAAAGTAATTTATGAAAGTTTAAATACTGTAACTGGCTTCTTTGTGATAGAAGACTTCAACTAAACAGATGTCTTGTATGCTTCTTTGGCTCTATAGGCTGTGACTAACTAGTCCCATGTTATTTGAGAGACATGCATAGTAAATCCTGAGTAACCCTGACTACAGGTTGTTAATCTTTAAAGATCATGGTGTGGTGAAAAAATATTAAACTTCACAGAGATGTCATGTATGTTTTTTAGCCTTCTCTTGCCTGATTTTTCCTGACTAAAAATTTTAGCATGAAAACTCTACTTTCTGTGTAGTCCTCTGATCCTTCTGGTTTTGTTCTTCACCTGAAGCAGCAGCATCATCCCTATAAAATCAGAGTTGGCTGCTGTATGAATAAGGAAAGTGTTACAAACAGAATTATGATTTCTAATGAACAGACCAAGAGCAGATAAAACACTTCAAAAATTGCCTTTCAAGGAGTATATCTATAGTAGTAAAGCAAAGTGAAAAGAAAAACTAGCAATACGGTGTATATAGCACTGTTTGTTTTTTTTTTTTTTAAAGTTGTTTTCAGGTGTAGTTTTGAGATTGTCCCAAGGCTTCCAGCCTGACTTCAAAGGTTAAATGATACTCTGTGTTCATGCTTGCATCTGCATGCCCAAATTCCACTCTGTCTCTGTGTGTGTGTGTGTGTGTGTGTGTGTGTGTGTGTGTGTACATACAACGAATGGCCAAAGTACAAGTCTCAGGGTATAACCACTTTATCCTAGTGCTAGTACATGTATTCAGTGTTCTGGGGAAAAGAAGAATGAAACACAATTGCCCATCACAGCTATATACAGATACAATACCATATATATGATATATTAAAAATAAAAGTAGCGTTAAGGTTGCAAAGTCAGGCCCTTCCCCCCCCCCAAATTTAGGAGATTCCAGAACAAAGGTTTTCTTCAGAGTTTTAGTTCCGCTCCTTTATGTGGATTGCATGTTAATACGGAGAGCAGAAGGGTGCTGGTCTTCCCTCGCTGTTGCCTGTTGCGACAGCAACCTCTGTATGAGGAACAAATAGTGCAGAAATACAGGTGGAATCCTTGGCAATTTAGTTGCTACATCTTAACAGGTTTTTGATGGTATTTTTTTCATGGCTTAGGCAGTTGTGGGTGTTTTTCCACAGAAAATTTTTAAAGCCACATGCCTGACACCAAATTCGCTGAGTCGTCTGACTTTCAAAGCTGTGAAGGCATCCAGTCACTCAACCTTATTACTGTTAAATTTAAGACACCTTGTTAGCACTCACTGTTGGAAATGCTTAAATTGTTCAAAGGCTGAAACTTTAAAAGTTACTTCATCCCGTTTCGCCTCTCCATCCCTCTTAGAAACAAGAAACCCCGATAAAACAAAAAGCCACCCCAACAAACAACCAAACCGCCTGCCCCAAACCCCCCCAGCCTTCGCTGGGGGAGGCCTTTGGGCTAGAAAGTCGCGCGGTGCGGAGCACCTGCGGCCGTAGCTGCTGGCCGCGCCGGTTGCGCCGGGCGGGATGCCCGCACCCGTGTGCGTGGCAGGGTGATGTCCAGCCGCGGGGAGCGTTCCTCTGCGCGGCTGCGCCCGGTAACGCGCACGTACCGCTTTCTGTTTGCGAACGCGGGGTAGTTGCTCTGCCCGTACCTGCTGCAGGTGAAAGGGAGCTTTGGTGCGCGGGCTGCGGCTTTTCGTGTACTGAGGTGTTCGCCTTTAGGGCTGCCGTGGCGCGGAGCAGGGCGGTCCTGCGCAGGCGCCGCCACCATCCGCCAGGAGGCGCCCCAGCGCCGTGCCCCGCCGCCCGCTCCAGGCGGCCCGGGCGGGGGGCGCCGAGGCGGGCGGGCGTGGGGGGAGCGCGCCGCGGGGCGTGTCCGCCCCCTCGGCCGACTCGCGCCCGTCGGTGGTCACCAGGCGTAACGCGGGAGTTTGACTACTAACGCAGCCGCTCGTGTGGCGTGTTGGGGGTACCGGCGCCACTGAGCGATTGCGGTGCAGTAGGACGGGGTAATTACGCGCGTGCTGCTGTTGGCAGGTTTCTTCCAGAGTAGCTCTTTTTGTTAAGACCATGCTTTCATAAAGAAATACCGTACGTAGGCCAAATTTTGCAGTGATGGATGTAGAGTGCTGCTAGTGGTTTTCAGGACTCTTAACCCTGACTTTAGAGAATACCAGCTTCTCTGCTGGTTTGGCTTTATGAAAACAGTAAATGAAAATCTGCACAGAAGATTTCAACAGCAGCACGTGTATGTGTTAAAACTGCTGTATGAACTTAGGTGATGTTCTCCGTCAGTTTACACCACTAGAAATGCAGAAAGAATCTGACAGGCAATATAAACTGGAATTGAGTGTGACAGTGTTGGACAGCCCTTCTTCCCGTTGAAGCCAGCATCGGCAGAACCAAGCCTTTAGGTTAGAATTGCATATTACAAATGGGAACAGAATCTGATTTTTGCGTTTGCTTGTTTTTAACATCTGTAGCCCAAACAGTCAGCCTTAAGGAGACTAAAGCTAGGCCCCTGAACCCAATAACTCCCAGAGTTACCTAATAGGAAACGCTAGACACAGGGACCCCTACGGAATTGAGGCTGTGTGAATCTAGGCTTATGCAGCTGTATTGCAGCACTCAAGAATACTCCAGTCTCCTTCTTGCAGGTGTCCTATAGTGGCACTTAGTAACTCTGCATTAGCTATGCAATCTCGCTCTGATTCTAGATCCTTTCTTTACCATATCCAAGTCTCAGCAGCCATTGCTTCTTAAATTATTTTCCAGTCCTGTCTGGTACCTCTGTTGCTTCTCTTCCCAGTCTTGTTTCCACAAGGTACTTAATAGTATATCTTTTCTTTAGCAAATGAATGGTAGCAATGATGATGCATAGACAAATGTTTTAGTGTCTCGCTGAACTGGGATCTTCTTTGCTTGATATGATTTTTGAAAACAACATAGGGATTCCATAAGCAGATGTATTACAATATTTGTGTAAGCATATGGCCTGGAAACAAAGCTTTGCTGAATTAGAGTATATATTCAAGGCAGGGGTGGGTTGGGTGGAATTAAATTTGCAGGAGCTGCAAAATGAATGACTATTGTCCCAGCATTCTTGATGCTACGCTAACAAGTAGGCCAGACTTGGATGTCCCCAGCACTCCAGTTTGGAACAGCGCCCAGCTTTGGAATATAACATGCTTACGTTTGTATCTGGAATACAAGTGGGATTCTCATGTTCAATAATCAGGAGGGAGTGTGAGTGAGGGAAACAGCTGCGTGTCTCTGGCACTAGGCTTTGCATACTGACCCTTGTTGTGTAACCTCCGTGCTCTAGAAGTTTGAATCCATTTCAGGAGGTGGGCATTTGTTTAGCAGAGGAAAGTGTTAGCTAGTGAATTATTTCAAGTATATAAATAGTGTGAGGGAATCCATCGCTTGTCTGATAGGAAAGTGGTCTTAACCAATAAGCACCTCTAACCCACAGCAAATGGAAGTACATTTCAGACTGTTCTGTGCTATACTTCCCCTTCCCCCTAAGTGGTTTGGCCAATGCCTATGTCTACAAAAATGATGAGAGCGGGTGGTCATGGCTGCTGGGAGCAATTATTACTGTGTGGGGAGAGAAAAGGTTTTAATAAAACAACTTGGAGAAGAACTAGCTGATGGCTAGGAAAGAGTAAGAAGCTGTTGCAGGGCCAAAGGGGAGTGGAAAAGAATGCAGGTTAGTTACGCTTGCAGATACCATTTCTGGGGACTTGTAAACTGGGTAGGGATCAATTGCAAGGCTTTATTTTGCAGCCATTGGCTGCACAGGGTTCCTGAAAGCTGGATTCCCACTGCTTGAGTTTTGTAGTGAGATGCTGATGCTTGCAGGAGCCAGGCAGGGAGAATCTCCCCTAAGAAAATAATTGGGTAAGCTATGCTACTTTTGTGCAAGCTGGAGCACTGCAGCAGCAGCTGCAATATTCTTTATAGACTTTTTTATTTTTTCTGTCAAAGTTGTTCTAATGCTTTTAAATCATATTTCATAAGGGCTTTAGCCATGGACACCAGATGGGAGGGAGCATTCTGCTATGTGTGAGATAGAAAAACCTTTTGGGTTTGTCAAGTGAGTTCATGACTTCAGAATTCAACACATGTAAGACACCATCCTTTGTAGGTGGCTGATCTTACACCTAATTTTATAGAGTTCTGCTCAGTTTAAAAACTGTAGTGCTTGATCACTCCTGAGCACAACAGGTGCCAAAACGTTCTAAATGCTATGAGGCTTCCTTGTGTGTTTTCGGTGGGGAATTTTTCTGATGTTGAAGATGCCTGTGCCTTCTTTTTTTGAATGTACAGACTGACATGCTTCTAGCTGGCTGTTGGCCTTTAAAACAAATGATCAAAAAAGCCCATCGCAAGCAGGCGCTTGAAGGAATAGCGAGGTAGGGAACTTGTATTTTCTGCATATGACAGAGTTGGCATGATGGAGAACGTAAGCTTTATGTGACGATGTTTTATTTAGACTCGTATTCTGCTCTCAGCTCTCAGGTAGCAATGCTTTCTGCCCTGCCAGCATGAGATCTGAAGACGGGTTAAATATGTGGTATATACGAGAGCTGCTTGTAGCAATGTGGAGGAAAGAGTGTGTGGTTTGTGGGCATACCTATTAGGAAGCTTGAGCCTCTGTAGCCTACTTGAACTTACTTGTAACAGCTGTTAACTGTGGATTTTGGAATGATGCCTGTTTAAACCTACTCTTGTGAATATTGGGGTAAACAGAAGCAGTAGTACTGCTAAAGTTGGTAGACTCGTATTGGTAATACACGTGAAAGATGAGCGTCTGGCCCTATGTGTATGCTTGGTAAATCCTGCACTAGGCAGTCTTTCTTGGAATGGCACGAGGACTTGACAGGACAGTCCTAGAAATAGCCTAATAAGCAGCATCAATGGTAGCAAGAATATGGGCCTTGCATCAAGCAGTATCCCATCAGCCTTTTTCTTTGCTTGAAATTTCATAATAAACTTTGACAAGTTGTTCTTAGCTGCTTTCTGTTGAGGCAGCATGGAGTAACAGTGTCAGCAAAGGCCTGACAACTCAAGCAAAAGCCTGAGCTTTTGTAGACTTGACACAAGGGCTTAGATGTGCAAGAAGAATGGCTGGTGCAAGTGTTGTATGGCAGATCTTCCTGATGGAGAGGTGGCTTCTGCATTATGAGGAGGTGTTCCGACAGGAAAGCTGCTCCACCCTTGTTTAAAAACCAAACAAACAACAAACCAAACAAAAAAGCCCCCAGAAATAATTCACTGCCCTTGGCAACGCTGTTTCTCTGTAAGGGATTTTACCAATGTGGCTGTCTCCGTTAAAATTATCGGCAAAATTATTCTGAAAGAAGAAATTCTGGCCTGAGAGCCTGTTTGGGTTGGGGAAATTTGTATCGGCTTAGGTCTAGAGGCACAAGTTGTTGGGGAGGTTTGGGGGCAAGTACCTCAGGCTGGCTCCACTATGACACTGACTGCAGTAACTTACTCTAATAGATTCCCAGGATCAGTGTTGTGTTATGCCAGTGCTGCATGTGTCTACTGACATAGGCAGTCATCAGCTGCAACAAGCAAGTTAGGCTTGACCTAAACTAGTATTTTAGGCAGATCAGTCTGTACCTTTCTGTTGTTTTCCTCCTCTACCGAAGTAAAGTTGGATGGGAAACGGAAAAACAATTTAGGGACACTTTTAAAGCTGTTTCTACTTAGCAGGATTTAAAGCATAGCTAAACAAAAGGAGTCTTATTTCCCCCTTACTTGCATTTCCCTCTGGTGTTTGGCCAATCAATGCAATAAAATGAGCTAGTGCCTTCTTATCCCCTCACTAATTCCAGACTGCTGGTTATGTGGATGTTTTGCTTTCCACTTCAGCCATCCCATCAGGTTTTATCTTTCTCACTCTGAACTTTTACAAAGTGGAAGACACTTTCAGTTACAGAATGTTTTGAAAATCATGGAACAAAACAGAAGTAGAGAAAAAAATTAAAATCTGCAATATTGTAATTCTTTAGTATTTGTATGGAATGGGTGAAACCGTTGAAGGTGTCATTAAAATAATAAAAAACATTGAAGATAAAAATATTTTGCAAATAATATTAAACTAAAAAAGATTAGCAGATGAGACATTTTCTGGCTAAATCTTATTTTCTGTGTAGTTTTTTAAAAAAAGGACTTATTTTGTTGTAAGCTGTTTAATTCCTGTATGTGCTACAAAAGTAGCCTACTTATGATAGTGTTTGTTTCCTTTGGCCTTATAAAGACCAAAATGCACTTTTTAAACAAGAAAGTTTGAATACTGAAAGAAAACAAGTCATTATTCTCAAGCTGTGTCTGGACAGCTCACTTCTGCCTACTCTATTAAAAAAAATTCTCCATGGTGGAGACAGCAGATAGTCACATTCCTTTCTTTGAGGTGGTCTCATCAGTAATGTAGGAAAGTTGAAGCTCTTCAAATCAAGAGCAAAATTCAAAGTTAACACTCTCTTTGGACGAGTGTGGCAGTTGACGTTTTTCTCAGTTGTTACGTTTCACAGGTAGAGTGCTACTCCTTATGCTCAGTTCAAATGTTAAACCTGTCTTAGAATCATAATCATCTGTGTGCTCAGTGCTTCTTTGAGATAAGATTGATTAGCAAGGTATTACATTCTGTTTTTTACTCATGGGCAACAGGAGGTCATGTTGCAGCACTCTTAGGCCACGTTTGAAATCTGTGTTTAAAGGAGGTTAAAACCATAGGCAGGCAGAATGCCCAAACCCCATCCACAGTGGTGATGAGGAACTTTTTTGGAGGGTCAAATCTGTCCATGTAATTATACCCTAATCTACACAGTCTGCTCCCTGCAAGATTCAAGGTACCTTAGAAACTCCTTTCCAGCCCCACACTAGGAATAGGTGGAGACAGGAGACATAGCATTATCTCAGATGAATCAGGGTATCACCTCTGTATTCCATTGATGGATGTAAATGTAGAAATACTTTTCCTTACCTTTAATGCAGTGAAAAGGAGTTGTAAGGGTTTATCTTTTTTTTTTTTTCCCTTTTTCTTTTTTCCCCAGCTAGTTACTCACTTTAAGAAATAAGGCAGGCAGACCTGTGACTCTGAATGTGTAAATCTTGTGCTTTGTGATGGGAACTGTTTTGTCTCATCTAAGTTGTAACAATGACTCCCCTCTCAGAGAGGACAACCAGAGTTACTGTATGTGTGTTCTTCAGAGTGTGTCTCTATCTGTATTATTAGATTCCTTTTCCTACTATTACTGCAGTACTGCAGTGGCTACCATAAAGATTTGTATTCTCCTCTTGGGGCAGTTTGTTCATAATGTTATTTTCTATAGTTGGGGAAGTTTAAGAACAATCCATGATAACACGAAGAAATTTCTAGCAACCACACTAAATAGATTTTCAACAGTTTGTTAAATTGGGGACAGACTTGAACCAGAATTGGTAACCTTAAACTTTTGAAAACTTCAGATCAAGGCCTCAATGTACTTTTTAATGGTAGAGACTCCTCTTTAGTGTTAAAACATATTTATTTTATTGGAACATCCCATTAAAAAATAAAGGGGCTTGAGTCCAGACCTCAGCATAGATGTAACTCGGGTGTAATGTGACAGAAAACTGAATAGTAACTACAAAATTAAAACTTTGGAAAGTCAGAAACAGGCCTGAAATCAAGGTAGCCTTAAGTAATAAAGAAGTTGTTGCTGTAGCTATAGAGGTGAAATTTTTCTTAAAAATGAAAAAAAAAGAAAAATAAAAATTGAGTTCACCTTTTAAGAATGCGATTCCCAAAGTTGCAAAGAATGAATTGCTGGTGCCAAATTTTAGTCTGTTTAGCTCCATAGTTATCTTTGTTCTGCTGACTGCATAAAATTTTTGGTGATGTGTCTGCAGAGAGCTGGTGTTGAGTCTGTAACATTGACGCTCCTGATATCTTTCCCTCCTCTTTCAGCTAACCAGCTATTGGTAAAGATCAAAGAAAGTGAGGAGGAGGGCTGACAAGAAACAGTGTATGAGAGATGCCTGCACAGCTTTAAATAAATAAAAAGGGGTTAAGATATCTGTGCATGTGGGGCCCTGTTTTGCTGTAACAAGCTACATTACAGCACGAAGAGCATGCTGTCATATTTAGACCTATATGAACCTGGTCCTTTGAATACTAATGTATTTGAGGAAAATAAAGTTGTACATCACTGGAAATATCTGGTAATATTAAAGCTGAAAAAACCATGTGGCTTCTGGTAGACTAACAACTGTTTGTCTTTTTTGTTTCCCTCCACAACAAAATTAGATTTGTGACTTTCAAAGTCAATGTCTACTTCGTTTCACTTTCCAATTCACAAGAGTTGAGGAATATATAGGCAAGAACCTAACTTCCCCTCCAGAAAAGAGCTCTGGATTAAAACTTAACAAGATAAAAAGGAAAGCCGGAGACAATAAATACAGGGTAAAAACTCTTTCACAGTGAAAGATCGTCAACCAAAATAAGGCTTTACAGGGTGAGCAGGAATATTTTTTGACACTTCACGGAAAGTATCAATACACTTGCATTATGTAAATAGTAAACACGTTTGAAATAGAGGTGGATCAGGAAGGAAGCAGTATGATCTATGAGGCAGGACACTTCCCATTCCAGTGAAAAGAAATGACACTGTTTTTCTTCTATTTGAGTAGAGATCAGCTGTAGTTCTCTGTTGGGGGCTGGAGGTGAGGCAGCAGATTCTGCCATCTAAAGCCCTGCTGACTCTAACCCCAGAGAGGCAGCATGCTTAGGCCTTGTGTTAATGCTGTAGATTTTCCTCTGATAATTTTATGTCAAAACTTACCTTCCTCTTTTAAATTTAAGTGTTGGCCGTTCAAACAGTTGGCAACCTTTAATTAAAATTATGCCCACATAGGTTTTTTTATGCCAAATACTTCTGAAGTATTTATATTTTTTTGCAGCTTCCTTGTTATGTTTCAAGTAGGTCTGAATAAAACTATCAGTAGCTAAGTAGGAATGTAAAAATCCCGAAGTTGGTACTTAGTGTATACGTAACTGAGCTTGTTTCAGATGTGTTGGTCTTGTAGAGTGTAAAACAACAGTAACACTATTGATTAGTGACTTACAGTACCCTAAAAACAGAAGAAAAATTAATCTAAAGATTTAGTTCAAAAATGATCAGTTGATGATGGACTGGTGTGTATGTGAAAATGGAGGTAACTATGGTGTGGCATAGAAGTTTTATTAACATAGTTTTTTGATGGTCCCCTTACTTGCAAATAGTGAATATACGAGGAAGTTATGTAGTTCATTACGAGTGAAATGCCACTCAGTGCTCTGTGCCTTTTTTCCAGCTAAAATGGTAATCTAACTGTTGTGGAATTCTACTTGAAACCCATTACAGGAAAACTATGTGGGCACATGAGCAAAGCCTGATGTTTTTGTTACCAGGGTGGGACTTGCTACTGCTCTGATATGGTACCTCTGTCCTTGGAGATTCCTCTGAGTGAGGCAGTGCTGTTGAGTTGTTGTCCTGGCCAGTAACGTGGGGTCTGACTGGGAAAAGGGCTATCAACAAACCAAGGTCATCTGCAGTTGTTCTCACTCTTTGTTGCTGTTGCTAGTAGCTGATAAAAGCCCAGTGTCTGAATAACAGGAGCAGCAAGGGAAGCACGTGTGCGGCTTAATCCCATTTTTGCAATATGCTCCCTGCCAAGCTGTGCCAAGAGCTCTTCACCTGCAGAGCAGGAATGGGCCTATGTATCCAGCCAAACAGGACCAGAGGGACTCACTAAATTCCCAAAAATTACCTCAAACAGGTTTTTTGTAATTCCCTAAAAATGTCAGCAGTTTGCATTATAGTATCTCAGGGCTTTCTGGAGCATGGCTTAATTTTGGCGTCTTCTCTCAGAAGCACAAGTCTGCCTCCAGTTTTGCGGTGTGATAACAGTCCCAGGCTATTTCTTCTTTCACGTGAAGCAAAACCATGTTATCCCACAAGTGAATATTGCCCATCCTAGGGCAATCCTAGGGTAAATGCTAAAATTTGGCTGATGTTTGCCATTAAGTGAGTGTCATGTCAGTAAGAAAAGTCAAACCAGAAATCCTCATAATAGTGAGATGTGATATAGGTCACTAGTTCAGGGTCACCAGTTCAGGTGTGTGCTAAGCCATTCATTTCTTTGCAGTGTGTACGTCAACTGTGTGTTTATGAAAACTTGGCAGTTTGTGGTTAGCTTTTCCTGTGAACAGTGAGAGAGCACTGAACAGAAGGGTCTGAAGTCACACTCAATGTCACCTGGGCTACCGCTGTATTAAATAATATAATGCAATATGATAATGGAAACATTCTTAAAGATTGCTTCCCAGAACTGTTTTGGGATAGATCTCAGCATCTTGGCAACTCTCCAGCGGACAGAAAGCTTATTTCTCCTAAGCAGTGCCTGTAACCAAATGGCTTAGATTGCTTTGATGGACGAGACGGTTCCCTCCGGGGATGTATGCTTGGCGCAGTACCTAGGTTGACCTAGTAGCTGGAGTAGGCAGTATTTTGGAAGGAGGGACCCTAGACGAATCTGAGAAAGTTTAACTTTTTGCAAAATTCTGATGAATCTTTAATGAATGGGAAGCTGCTGCATTGCTCTCTTCTCCCCTTTTCACTGTGGGTAATCATTTCTCTATCTTTCTGTTCACCATGCTTCTTCCTATTCTCTTCTGCATCAGTATTAGGAAACTTTATTTTGTCAAACAGTTGAGAGATTTTGGTTGCCTTTGCCTTCTAAAGGTCAGCCCACTAGCTCAGGAAGATTGTCAGTTCTACTTCTATTAACACCTGAATGTCTCACAAACGTCATTACTTCCATTCTTTTATTCATGAAGTTGTGAATCAAGCTGGTTCTGTGGTCTCCTCTCTTTTACTGTCTTTACAGCAGCGTATTTTAATGGTCTTTACCTGAGTGTCTTATGGTTATATAAATGCAAGGAATGGAGAAGCAGGCTTGGTTTTGGTGGTGGTGGTTGTGTTTTTTAAAGGGATAGAGGATGCCTGAAGAGAGGCAAGACCTTTAAGAGAGCAGTATTAGATAACGAAGTTTACGTTAATATCAGTCAAGAAGAAAACTTCTTGGTTTGATTCAGCTCTTGTTGACGCCCAGTTTGTGTATGTGTGATTTAGTGAACTTCAGTGGTTTTACTTCTGGGAGATCAGGATTGGCACCTTTTAAAGCACTTAGGTCATGCTCCCTAATTCATCTGCAAGCTCCTTTAATTAGTTGCAGGTAAGCTCAGACTTCCTGGAGTTTGCTGCCTCCCCAGAAATGGACTCTGCCTGCACCCTGCCGCGCTGCCAGGGTCCAGACGCCCGCTCGCCTCCCACCGCAGGACTACAAGTCCGGTGAAACGCGCGTCAGGGCTTTTCCCCCCGCGTCTCCGTGTGCCGAAAGCTGGGGTGGGCCGGCTGCCGACGCGCCAGAAGTTGCTCTGTGGGAGAGCCGGGCAGGGGAGGGCCGGGCGGGCGGTCCGGCCGCCGCGCGTTATGTAAGGGCGCAGGGGCTGCGGGCCGGGATGACTGACAGGGAGAGGGAAATTCCTGGAGGAGGGGGAGCGGGAGCCGCGCTGCCCCGGAGCCGCTGCCAGCGCCGGCGGAGACCTGGCGGCGAGAGCGGCACTGGAGGAAGGGAAGCAGCCCGGGAAGGACGCTACCGGGGAGCGTGAGGAGCAAGCGGGACGGAGCGGGCTTGTTTCTCCGGTGGGGCACGCCGCCCGGGGAGCGGGGGGCAGCGACAGCGGTGCGAAGGGACGAGGAGCGAGCCCAGCTTTCCCTCTCTCAGAACGGTGCGTTAGAGATGGAGCTGGGGGAAAGTCTCCCGCAGCCCGCCCTCGTCCCCTCGGCGCGGCGGTGGCCCCGCCGGCGGCGCTGCCCCTTTAAGACCTGCTCGCCGCCAGTTCCACGGAGAGGGAGTGACCTCTGGGCTTTGACAGCTCCCCTAATAACTAGCAGAGCGCCGGCTCCGCCCGCGGCGCGGGATTGGTCGGCGGGCCGGTATGCCGCACTCTCATTGGCTGGCCGCTTCCCCTGAGCGAACCTTTAGAACTCCGAGACACAATATTCTGTTACATTGTAGCAAAATGGCGACTGTCATTCACAACCCCCTGAAAGCGTAAGTAGGAATCAAAAATGTACATATTCCGCGTGGTTTAAATATGAAAAAAGGCGCCTTTCCGGCGCCGGCTGCCAGCCTGAGCCGGGTGCCGGCAGCCTCCCGGCGGGTCCCTCCTCCCGCCCTCCTTTCTGCCCCAGCGACTCGCTCGTTTTTTGTGCAACACATCCCCGCGGCTCGCGCCGAAATTAACGAGGAAAAAATTGTTCGGCTCGCGCGCCGGTTAATTGGCGCCCGGGCACGGAGGAGGGGGGCGGCGGCGGCGGCGGGGCAGGGAGGCGGCGGCGGGCTGCCCGCGGCTCCCGGAGCGCAGCGCGGGGACGGCCGCGGCGTCCCGCGAGGGTGCGCGCACTTGACAGCGACCTGTCCCCGCTGTCCGGGCGGGTTCGCCCCGCCGCCGAGCCGGGCTTCGGCGGGGGAAGGACCAGCCCGGGGCGGCGGGGGTGGGGAGGGCTCGGTCCGGCCGCAGCGTGGAGTTGCCTCCGCAAATCTTTGTGGACTTGGGATGTCTGGACGAGGGGGAGTGAAGCGGCCCCCTCGCTTCTTGGCTGAGTGGCGGGGGGGTGGCATTGGCGGTCGGAAAGCGCGTTAGCAGGGGCACTGCCGGCGCTTGCGGGAGAGGGGAGCCAAGAGGCGAGGGAGGAAAGCAGACTTGCGTGAAATGAATGACTCGGGACTGCCGGTCGTTGATTTGGGGCAGGAAGTCCGGAGGTCTGTTTTGCATACGACAGGCTTTCGCTTTTCAAAGTGGCAAAGAGAGTTGATTGTGCTTCCATCGTGAGAGTGGGCACCAGCAGCCAAGGGCTGCTCGGACGGGATCTGACGCGCTGCTGGAGTGGAACACACGGGGAGGGGGCGAGAGGGTGCGCGGGAGGGGGCAGGTGCTTCTGCTGCGGAGGTATTCCGGGGTTCCCGATCAGGAAATAAGGCCAATTTAAGGGGGGACCGCGGGAGCCGGTTGTCGTCTTCTGGATCGCGTCCTTTATTTTCCTTGCGGTCTGCAGCGCACGCCGTTAATCCCCGAAGGCATTAGGGAGAGTGGGATTTGGCACCGTATGTGAGCAGAGGAGCTGTCTTAACCTTTTTAAAACGACTTCTCTGCTAACGGGGGCAGCGCTCTTGCTATTAAAGCAGGGAAGCAGAGTACCTGGCGGTGACGCTTCGTTTGCACTTTCTGGCTGCGCTGAGTGGGTGTTTTTATACCTTTGAGTTTTCAGAGATGAAATTAGGGCTGCCAGGTTTGTCTCTTTTTATTTTTTTTTCCCCCGACTCAAGTCTCTCCAGCTGGAGTTGGAAAAATACTTGAAGGTTTTTCCAGGGATTCCTGCCGCTGTGTCTCTGCCACTCGGAGGGAAAGGAAAGCCTCGAGCTGGGAAGAGGTGCATGTTGACATGTTTATCAGCTCTCCTGCTTCGTCCTGGAAGAAAACCTTTGCTTTCATTTACCCGTCCTCTCGGTAGCACCTTATAAAGATCCGCGGGGGCAGGGGAGCGTAGCTGTCAGGGGGTTAATCAAACAAGTCCGAGAATCCTCATGGGGGGGCGGTGTGGGGCTGAACAAGGCTCTGCAAACCGCGCGGAAGAGACGGCGTGACCCCCCGTTGGAGGGCAGGTTTAATACTTGTGCGGGCGAGAGCAACTTCTCCCCTTGGCTCCCCGGCCGCCGGGCGCTGCTCTGGCGCGGGCAGGGCACCCCGCGCACCCCGGGACCGGGGAGCGCACTGCCGGGGGCCGCACGGCACGACTCCTCACCTGCGCTGGGACAAGTCACCTACGTCTGTGCCATTCGCGAGTGTTGCTGGTAGCGAGGAAGCCCGGGCTCGGTGGTCTCTGGGGACGGCGGGTGAGAGGCGAGGAGCGCCCGGGGAGCGGCCGCGGCGCGAGGAGCGGGGTGCCGCGGTGGGAGCGCGCCGGGCGGCCGCACCACCCGCCCCCCACCGCTCCGCCGCCGGAGGACGGGTCCCCGTCGCCTCGCCTCGCACTTCGTGGCACTGTGGGGCTTCCGACAGTAGCGGCGGATCCTGCCGAAGGGTGCTTGTGCCGAAATGAAGTGGGGGCCCGAGCCCGCTGCTGCTAAAGTCGGGGAGGGCAGGATTAGGCTTTATAATTAGCTCCCTTTTCCTCCTCTCGCCCCTGAGGGGTGTGAGAGGAGGAAACAATAGACATCAAGTGCTGGGTTCGCTTTTCTCTGTGCGCCTTTAAAGAACTAATGCTATGTGGGGGAAACAGAATTGGTACTGGCTGTCTGACACCATCTGCATTTTTTTATTAACAACTTGTTTAATAAAACATTTTATAATTTTCACTTATTCTTTAAAGTTGCTGATCAGGAAACAATACACATGTAAATAAATTATGCATGGGATAAATTAGGACAAAAGCAGTAGGACACTTAATCGGGAAAGGGATGCAGTGCACAGTGTTTTATCCTCATGTGTCCTTCCTGACAATGAAAGGGAGCTGAATGACATTTGCATTTCCTCTGTCTGCGTTTTGATTGTATCTCAAAACCCACAAACGCCCCCTACAGAAACTGGCCACACAAAGGTTTTCCTCTGAGATGGGGGACAATGTAGAGACTGAGAAATCCTAGCTCAGGTATCAAGCAGCTCCCTGTATGTACTTGTGCATTAAAGTGTGTCCAATATTCAGTTTATCTCTGGTACTTGGACACATATGTGGCCTTGTTCATGCTAGACTAGTCTCTCGGGATAATGTATTCCAGTGTACCTAAGCATCTGTGGGAATACATTACATGCAATAGCTTAGTGTGTGGAGTCCCTTATTAATAATTGTCACCTCCTTACACTCAGCTTGCCTCTTTCTCCATCCAGTGCTCTCTTCTCACTTTCTGGTTCTCCTTTGGAGCTTTCATCCCTTTGCTCTTCTCCCCTTCACTTCCTCTGGTGATCCAATCAACCTGACATGACTGTCTATTATTTCTGCCATTTAGTACCTTGTCATTTACCAACATGGTGCTACAGGCAAAAATATCAGGGATCTGAGTTTAACAGATCCTCAAGGGAAAGGCGGCAGGTGTCTGGATAAACACATTCTTCTTCATCTGTAGAAAAGGCAGTATTCAGATAGCTTTGATGGTGGTGCATTTAGAAGTGCTGGATTTGTTGGGTTGGTTTTTTTTTCCATTAGTCTATGTACCCACCTCCATACCTTTTTTTCTGTCTTCTTCTCCTTTGGATATCTTAATATGGACACATTTGAGCAGTGCAATAGAAGAAACAAATGCAGTTAAAAAGTATTCTGAATTAATTCAAATGTCAGAAATCTCCACGGACTTTGTAAACATTAATTAATTAAACCTCTCAACACCCCTGTGAAGAAAGGATTATTGCCTTTGTTTTATGGATGGCTAAACTAGGACAAAGTGGTTAAGAAACTTTTTAATTCAAAGATCAACTCTAAAATGCAGCCGTTCAACTCCCAGCCTGAGCATCTAGTCTCATTTCCTCCAACTCTGACTTATTAGCAATGTGCATAGAATGCATTTAATGGAATTAAGACCTTGTAATTTACAAAGTCTTACCTAGAAGCAGAGCTGGGTTCCCCTCACCCCTTCTCTGCCTTTACTGCCACAGCTGACTTTTATTTCAGGTTGCCAATTAAACGTGCTCACTGGAACCCATGTTAGGCTATTGCCTTTTTGGCATGTGAGAACCCCTCATGCCATATAGCTCCCTGCCTGGATGCTCACCAGAGGAGCTGTTGCCTTCCAGTAGTTTGGCCTTGGAATAGCAGTGCTGTGCTCTCACTTTCTTTTGCTCAAAACAGCCTCCTGGAGAAAAGAGGCTAACTCAGCCTCAGTTGCTAGGCTAGTCGCTTGCATGCTGACTGTATTGTCAGATAACTTTGACGTGCTTGGGGACGCTTATTCCCTGCCAGGTGTTTGGGGACTAGATCATCTTAGACTTCTGTGCACAGCGCCAGAGCTGACCTTATAAACCCTACCAGGCCTGTTCTGTCTTTCCATTCCTGCTGCAAACACACAGCACTGGTCAGTTTTCCGAATGCTGTACCTTCTCAGATGAAATTGCCTTGACAGCCAGCTCTGACCCCTGGGCTGCCAAATGGCCATCCTTGTGATGATGAATTCCGTGGCATGAGACACCTGTGAAGAAATGGTCTGTGCTCGCATCACTGTTTCATGTCAGCAACAGACCAGCGTGAGTCTTGAGGTCTTGTATGGCAAGAGTATTTCATTAGTGATAACTCTGGCTTGAATTCAAGCTGGGGACTCTTAACTGGAAGGTCCTGTATCCCATTATGCGTCTCTGAAACAGCCCTATGTCCCGATTAAGTGCTGATGAAGACCGATTTTTTTTTTTTTTTTTTGGATCTTGTTGCATAAGCATCTGGTTGCTGATTTTCAATATTAAAGTGAAAGTATAATGTGCAGTGCTGCTTTGAGCAGGTGGAAGCAATAAGTAGATGGACAGTTAGGTTGCCAGTTGAGTGTTTACAAGTGATGTGAAGGTGATTTTAATGTGGCTTTGCAGAAGGGAATTTTCTTCTGCTTGACAGAACAGGGTTGTTGGGCACATTAAGTCATGCACCAAAATCTCTGCAGCATTTCCAGTGTGGCTTTGATGTCACTTAAAAACGTTAATGATCCCTAGTGTGACACATTTCAAAGCAAAACTGTTGACCACTTCTCTATCTCAGCACCAACTTTCAGACAAAATGAGGGATGAATATTATTTTATTTACACAAGGAAACATAAGCATAAAACCAAAGTGACTGGGGAGAGAAGCCAAGTTAAGAAGATCTGAGGATACACTGGTTTGAATATGAGAGAGTCTGATAAATGGTATGTTACTAGTACAGTGTTATGTCTGGTTCCATGAGTTGCTTGTGCATGATTAGTTGTTGCAGTGCTTCTGTAATTTTGTTTTGTTGGTGTTCCAGCCTTTCACAGTCGGTACAGTTGTGTGGATGGATGGAGGTTGTATCACAAAATTGTTGCCAGAAAAAAAGTTTTTAAAACATATTATTTGTGGTGTGTGAACACAGATTCAAACTATCTGGGTCATGCTACAGTGGCCCAAAGGTATGGGTTTTTTTGGAGAGTGTAGTAGTTTCAAGGTAAGCACATGTCCAATGGGCTGGGTGCATAAAACCTATTAGATAGGATTCACAGTGTCTGAGTGGAAATAGTTTACCTAGACCATGCAGAAGTCCAAAAATGGGACAAAGCAAAATGGGGCACTGTCTTCAGTCTCAGTCATGATGAAGGTAATATGGCTTATCCTTTGTATAGCCTAATGAAAATTGATTTCTTCCTCTGCTTTCCTAAAACTGGAAGTGTGTTTGGAGGTTGCTCTCAAGAGCAGACTTTGTCCATCTTGTATATCTGTCTTCTGCAATTTATGACAGTTGGCTGTACCTCTGCTGTCCTGAAATGAGGCATTCCAACACCTCCATTGGCTGCGAGTAAACCATCTTTTAGGATTATTGTTTGCTGAGTCTGGTGTTTTCTCACTCTGGTTCGTCTTTCATGTCAGAGCTCAATTTCTTTGCTTGGTAGATCAATTTTACAATCTTGGTATTTATTCTGGGCTCATCACTGTGTTGTCTGTATGTGATGTTGCCTTGAGGAAGAACCATCGCTGTATTGTTTATCCCTGAGGACTTGCAGGAGTGGAATGAATCTGTTTCAGAAGTTGACGTTTTTCTCCCTCGGACAGACAGACCTCAGATCTGAGGATTCCCTGTCAGGGGTGACATACTCCCACGTGCAGAGAAGCAGCACCAAGGCAACATTGCTTAAGGCCTGTTCCCAGGGCTTCATTAGGACTGTACTGCTTTTCTGGCTTTGCCTGGCAGTTTTGCCCAGGATGCAGAGACTGAGGTATGTTAATCGCTTCCTTAGTGCAGGTCCCAGTTTTAGCACCACTTTGTTTATTTTAAGGAATGTTATCAACACAATCTAAAACAAAGCACACTTTTTAAATCCTTTTTTTTTCTTAAGAAATTTTTTCTGATAGAAGTGCTTTTTTGTCTTTAAAAACTTCTCTACAATTTATGGAACAAACCCACTGGACTAGTGTGTGAGAAGCAGAAAGTGGTTTTCCTTTTTTCTTGTTTCAAGAGAAAGAACAGAACTGCTCAGTGTATTTTCACTGTCTAAACTGAGTGACATGTAACACAAATATCATAAGTGAGTGCTTGAATACTGAATGTTTAAAATTCTTATTTATCTTTAATAGCCTAAAATATTATGAGTATGATACTTATTTTAAGTTGTTATATATGATTTATTTCCCAGTAAGCATATTTTAACCACAGATTCCCAGCAGATGTCTCAGAGAAGAACAATGCGGTGTCTCAACAGCTGCTGGCAAATATCCTTCTCACAACCCCATCCCCTCCAGTATGGGAATAACAGGAGTATGTCAGCATGTGTCTCAGTT
This sequence comes from Bucorvus abyssinicus, assembly GCA_009769605.1. Classification (NCBI taxonomy): domain Eukaryota; kingdom Metazoa; phylum Chordata; class Aves; order Bucerotiformes; family Bucorvidae; genus Bucorvus; species Bucorvus abyssinicus. The sequence continues at coordinate 16,273,312 of CM020042.1, read as the reverse complement.
TTCAGGTTACCTGCCTGAGCTGGCTGCAGAGAGTTGCAATTCCAGCCACATGGAAGGTTTTACTGGCACCCCAGCACTGTCTGAGGGGAGGCTTTACAGGGAGTCAGTGGAGCAGCACGAGCAGGGCAGGGACGGGTACTGATGAGTGTGCATTAGGTGGCTGTGATCAGCAGCCTGTGCTTGCCAAATCCTGACTCATTAATTTCGCGTTCTGCTGAGCTGTAGCTGGGAGAGAGTCCCCTGCTCAGGTGTTGATGGGGACACATCAATGCTCTTCTGGTGAGCAAGGCTGGAAGTGATACTTAATATTGCAGTCCCTTGTGACAGGACTGATCCAGCCTAACTGAGGGTCACCGTGAGTTGTATCAGTCCTTGACATCTGATAATGCTGTCCTTGCTTTATGATAATAATATAAAATGCCAACTGTAACATGCATATGAAGTCTCAGTATGCAAAAGAAAGGAACGCCACATGACTTACAGTTTCTCCCCCTTGTTTCTTCTCAGATTCTCCCTTGTGATCCAAGATACGAGGCTTCGGTTAAGCCGTTGTGCTAAATTATCTGTAAACACATGGCTTAATGCTTCCTGCCTTTTAGGTCTCAAAAATCTGAATAGGTGGGACCATGCAAAGAAAATCAAGTGCAGTGCAGTGAAATAAGGCCATGCCCCGAGTTGGTTAATTCCAGTCTGCCCTACTGCATCAGCTGGCAGGGCTGATTTGATCTGATCCGATGTGGGCATACTACGTCTGCCAAAATGCAAAGAACAGTGCTTATGCTGCTCTTATGCTTTGAGTTGGTTTCATGCTAGCCACAGGAAAATAGATTATGCCTGTTGGAACAAAATTTTTCTCTTGAAACAGTGCTTTTCATGTTGTGGAAGAGTAAGAGAATAGCAGTTCAGTTTGTGTCATGTCGCTGTGAAATTTTTGGACTGGTTCTAGGAACTGTGCAGGTTCTAGAGTTCCTGTGGATTCACAGCCTAACGTGATTAGTCATAGAGTTGGGAGGAAAATTGAGATGGCTGGAGTTATATCCCAGATAGTTCACTATCCAGAAAACAGTGCTATAAGGAAACATGTAATGGAGACACAAAGTTAGTGTTATTTCTTCAAGGGAAAAGTAATGCTCATATTTCCATTTCCTTCAAGAACATTTCTGAAGAAAGTCACAACATTTGTGACTGTTAAGTATTTTGGTCTCAATATTGTTTTCTGAGAAACTATTTTAATCAATTATGAGGATAAACGTATTTTGTGTTTATGATTACTTTAAAACCTGTGCAATCTGAATTAAGAATAATGGAAACTGGTTAAGAAAGCTGTTTTACTGCTAAACTCCTTTGGTCTTGACCATGAATAAAAACTGCATCATGTTTGAAGTTGCTATCCTTATGAGTGTTCAGATAAATTACTCACCAATGTCCAGTATCAAAAATTATAACATGAACCCACTTGTATCTACAAGCCTACCCTGATTGCTTTTGCTTTTTTTTTTTTTTTTTGGTTTTAAACCATTAAAGGGTGTTTTGAAGACTGTAGGGTTTTGTGTTTTTTATGGATTCTTTATCCTTAAAGTTTTCAGTTCGTTAGAATATACTTGTTGATATGAAATATGGAATAAATCAGGAGCACAATTCTAATTCTGAGATTAATACCTTTTATAGTTGAGGTAATCAGTTTAGGAGGCATGCGAGATATGATGGCTGAGGGGTGGTGATGGGAAGACTCCACAGTGCTGAGTTTCTACATAGGTGTGGAGAAACCATCTCAGTTCCAGCACTGAGATACTTCTTCTACTGCTTCATCATATATGACCGACCCTTTAATTTTTAGGAGGTGCTTCTCCAAAAAAAGGATGTGCCCCTCTGTTAATTTTAGTGTTAATTTTAGTGTTGTTAGTCCTCAGTGATCAAATGGCATGTGGATAAGAGCCCCAAGTAGCATGGGCCCCCAAAGATTTCTCACTTCTTTCTCTTCTTCTGTGCTGATACAAATGAATGGGAACTTGGTCAGGTCAGTTGTGGATGGCAAACAGGCATTCCTGAGGTCAAAATCTAACCAAAAAATGTTGATGGAGAAAATTTGTGGAAAACCCTTTTCAATCTCCTGTCGCCAGATCTGATTTGTTTTTGTCAATAGTCTCAGCTGTTTTATCTTCTAGCTTTCCCCTGCCTCCCAATCTCTTTCCCCCATTGACCTCTATAAGCGCACTCCTAGCTGTTGATTTATCAGGGCAGGCTAGCTCAGCAGTGTGTGGAGATTGCTTTTAATTAACTCTCTTCGTTTTTTCCAACCTTCAGGGAGCTGCAACCCTTTAATGATTTTAATATTTTATCTGGATTTATATCCACCTTATGTGTTGTTTGTTGCTCTGCTTCCTCACATGTTCTTCCTGAGTCATTTCCCAAAATGAAATGTTTGTTTCAGGCCCCTTGTACAGGATGAGGAGGGGAGTTTTTAATGCTTCTGGAGTGGGAGGATGGACTCTCTATGATCTGCCCTGGTGTTTTGGAGGAGAATGGGGAGTATGAGGTGATGCATTTTGGTGCAAGACTTGCTTCAGCCTTCTGCCTCTGTGCTCAGGGTGAGACAGCTTTGTTTCATGATTGCAGCATGGCGGATCAGAGCCTACTGAATTAAATCTGACCCCTGACTTGTATGGCATAGATAAGTCATGAGGTTATTTTTGTAGGTAGGTGTGACTCTCATGCTAGTCAGGGTTAGAGGAGGCACTAATATAATTACCTGTTGCTAAAATGTAGTTAACTTCCTGTGCATAAATACAGGTCTAAAGGAGAATCTCTCTTTACCTGCAGAAGACTACCTTTGCCTACTGTGAGTAGCTCTACCAAGCAAGATTTCTTCAGACTGAGCAGAAGGCAGCTAGAAAAAATTTCTCCCACTAGGAATTTTCTCTTTATTTCTACAGTGAGGATTTCAGGAGGTTCCAGAAGGAAAGCATTACGAAAAATATATGTTATCTGTAATGTAAAGTATGTGGCACTTTCATGCCAGAGCAGGGAAATGCTTTGTAATCATGCTTAAAGCAAGAATCATGTTCCCTTTTGTCAGATTATTTTCTCCATTCTTCTGATGGGAGGAATGGCATGTGCTAATTGACTTGGTGATGGTCACACTAGTCACACCATCAACCACTGACAGAATTGAGGTTTAGAAGCCATGTTGCTTTGCTTTTGGTGTTGAGTGTTAGACAGTATGTGAGTGATGTGCAGAAAGTGAATGGGAATTCTTGCTTGGTAGCATTTCCATGGGTGAGCTGAAATAAGGGTTACAGAGGAAGGGTGGGAAAGTAACTTAAGACTGTCTGCTAAGTCATTGACTGTGAGTTAAGTGAGTCTGCCTGGTTCTGATGGAAGAAGTTCACCGATAAGTACTGTTAAACCATCCTTAATGGCAGTGGTTTGTGCCTACAGCTAATAAAGGTACTCTTGGGGTGCAAAGATTTTCCCACAGAAATTAACCACGTGGCAAGTAGTTTTGCATTTGAAAATATACAGCTGCACACCAGACACTCTGTTCAGTACAATTCATGCACTGAATTCAAAATCATTGGTGTGGGAACAATTTGACTCAGTTTATTTTACAAGACTACTTGTAAGTATGTGTAAGTGTATTTACAGCTTCTTTGTTAAAATGGCCGAAGAAATGAGGAAGTTCCTGGGACTAGATGTCCTCCCTTACTGTGGAAAGTGACTCTTGAGACACGAACTGAAAGGAGCAGAGTCATGGATGCTTCTTATCAATATGTTGGCAGCACATCACTGCGTAAGATCATCTGTGTCACTGGTCTGTGGGTTGTGTTTGTGTCTTTCCTATCTTCCTCTGCAGTCTGCTTTACTTTAAAAAAATAGTTGTTTGGGTATATCTTTTTCCGTGTTGTTGCTGTGATTCCACAGTAACTAGCTCCTGGCATTCTCCTGTGACCAGACCACAGATGTATCTTGTTCAGATATTCATTCTGCTGAGTAGATCTGAAAGTAAATTCCCTCCCTCCCTATTAGTAACTTTCTAGTTTTGTTTCCACAACTAACTTACCCATAAAGTCCTAGGGTTAGGCGAGGCTGTCTCTCCTGATACATCTTCTGAATTCCTCTATGCTAAACTCACCCTGTGCAAAGTTGAAACCAGGCTGGTCCTCAAAGGACAGTCTATTTCCCAAGCTGCTGTTTCCAGCTACCTTCTTCTCCATGCACCCCTTGGAGGGGAAGAGGAGGAACAGATGAGGGGTGAGCACGCTGCCTTTGGGAAAGGCTCTGACCTGAAAACGAATTGCAATTCCAGCCGAATGGTTCCTTCGCTTGGTTACAAAATTGCACGCCTGGGCTCTGAGCTCTTTGCATTAATTCCATCTCTGCTAAACTTTCCCAGTCAATTAACCATGTCCATCTCCTGGCCTAGCAGCCACATGTGCCTTTTCTGCCGCAGCAGGGTTTTGGAACAGTAACTCCCTGCAGCCTTTGCTGCAGCTTCCCTCAAGCACGGTTATCAATCAGGACCTGTCAGGTTTTTCCCTCCAACACATCTGTTTTCAGGGCTGTAGGACTTTGACCTTTTGCTTTTGTCTTTATAAGTACTATTTTTTCCAAAAGGGGCCAGCTCAAATGTTGAGTGTTAGGTCTTTACAGTGATACAAAAGCTGCATGAAAATTTCAGTCTTAGTATGAGGAGATTCTGCTAAACCTGAATATTTCTTTCTGTTTCTGTCATTTTGCCCCCCTTGGGTTTTAATTTTGCTTGTCAAAAGGGCCTCAGTAGTTCTCGTGTGGTATTCCAGGCAGCACCCATAGTACAGAGGTCTCCTCTGAGTACCTGGCCAACAGGACTGGATGAAAGAGTAATGAGCTCTTGGAGGCTGAAGTGTCTGGGAGATGCTCACCCATGGGGTTTGATACAGGCTACCTTTGAAGGGAATTCTGCATATGCCTCTGGAAGAAAGATATGGATGGTGGCACTAGTGGTCTTTTGACAAAGCACTTAAGGAGCCATGACAGGGGCTTTAACATGATTTTCTTGCATGTTGTACTGCCATCAAAAGTCAGATTGGGCTAGAGTGCTCATTAAAGCAAGAGGCTATGCTTTATATCTTATCTTGAGTGTGTGGGTGAGCCTGGTCCTGTTTCTAGTGGGTAGGTACCTCTATCATAAAGGATGCCATTCCAGTTGGCACTAATTGGCTCCTGTGTGGGTACTTTCAGATAAGAAGACAAAGACCAAATTGGCCATAGAGGCTCAGTTAATAGAAGTGTATGTTTAAAAGAGAGTTCCTGGGTCATATGTCCAGTCCCCTGGTACCACGTCAGATAATCTCTTTCATAAACTGAAAAGTCCTTGTCTTAAATCCCCACTTGGACTGTTTGTTCCCACTACTCCTCTTGGGAGGGTTCCAGAACCCACTGCTCTGATGGCTGGAAATAGCATTTTAATCCCTAGCCTAGCCCTACTTGTGACCAGTTTATACCCACTTGTTCTGGTGCCAGCATGTCGTTGTTAGTTTAAATACTATTGCTCCCTCCATGTCTTCCTCTCCACTGTCATGCATTTGTATGACACTATTATAAGCCCTCTTAGTCTTTGTTTTGATATACTAAACTGTCTGTGCTGTCTTTTCCTTTCCTTTGATCACTGGAGTATTTATTGTCTTTGCCTTCTCTACTCCAGCTTGGATTACTCGCATTCAACTTTCTTGAGTGTGAGTAGTCGGAATTGTACTCTGTTCCATGTAAGGTTTTGGCCTCTACAACAACTTTGGTTTATACCTCTTCTGGGAACACCTTACTTTTGCATTTGTTTGTGGTTGTATTGTGCTGGTGGTTCATAGTTGTCCTGTGGTAGGCTGATGCTGTTATGTTTCTTGTCCTGTCCTTTCAGCCGTTGTTGTTGAGATGATCATCTCCAGGGTATTAAGTGAAATTTATGCTGAATTCACTCCAGCTAGTTCTTCTTGCCTGATGTTCTTAATTTCCTTGATGTCCCTCCAACTTGTGTGAGTAGCTAACTTTTATCAGCACACATCCTTTTTTATGCCAAGGTCATTAACAGAAATACTGAATAAGATCAGTCCCCAGACCAAACCTTTATAGAACTCTAGAATTAACCTCCTGGCAGCCAATTACTATCTCCATTAGGACTTTACTTGTGTCCGACCCTCTTTCAGTGGTTTTCCAGTCATATCATTCTTGTACTAATCCTCATCTTCTTCATTTTCAGTAATTTCTCATGTAGTACTGTATGAAACATTTTCTGAAAGTCCAAATAGCTAAGAAGAAGTTCCCTATAATATCAGGATCTTATGAAAGCAAGGTGTCAGGTTACTCTGGCACAAGGTAGTAATCTTGCATCTTAGTTGTTTCCTTATTCAAGAGTGTCCTTGATAATTTTGCACTTAAAAAACTGCATGTGAGTAAGCTCTGGCTCAGTTAGCCTTACTGCAATAGTTCGCAAGGTTTGTGCTCTCAAACAATTAACAAAGAGTATTTTATTTTGCTTGCTAATGCAGTAGTAACCATGATTTGCAGTATCTCTTTAAAGAATTTGCTCATAGATATATGGTTTCACGGTGCAGTTCTTGCACAGAGATTATTCAGAATTTATGCCTTGACTGCACAAATGTCTTTGTACCTTCCACCTCAGTCATCCCACTGAAGCACAGCATTCCTTTAGTTCTTGGCCTGTACCTACATTATGTTTAATCTATGTACCATTCTAACTGCAAAACAGCTGAACTTTCTTTGATTGCTTTTATTTTGATGTCTGAAGTATATTACTATATTTTAATAGCTTTTGCAAGTTCTAACTCTTGACTTTGGCAATTCTCCCTGTACTTCCTGACCTTTAAGATCCGATTTTTTCTTCTGTTACTACTGTTTTCTGTACCTGAAGGGTGTCTGTTTAATTCTGATGTCCTCTTCCAAGGTAATGATTCAGCCTATAACTTCTCCGGTCTTTACATATGAGTTTCAAACAATGCTTGCATTTTTCTGTTGAAGAAATTCTCCAGATTTTGCTGTATTTCACTTCTCCCATGCTTAAGGAGCAGGTTTGAAGCTCTTTGTGGTAGTAATGGGAATTGTACAATTTTGTACCTATTCTTGGACTGCAGAAGACTTAGGCCATGTTGATCTACGGCAAACAGGGGCAATTCTGCTTAATGTTGTTTTACTTAATTACATCATGCCTAAATGTGACTTTTAAAAGTTCATCAATGTAAAACAACAAACAGTGTTTGTTCATCAATGTAAAACAATGTTGCATCTTTCACCAGAGTTGCAACCATTAAGTCCATATGAGCAACATAATGTTGATTTTTTTTTCTGAAATGACCTTGTTCCATTTTTCTCTGATGTTATTGGTCTTATTCAGAGAAAACTGTATGTATGCGTAGTATATGTATATTTGTGTGCGTGTATAATATAGGAAAGAAAGAACGTATTTGTAGATGGTGTTTAGGAAAACATGGTATTGTTCGTTAATCCAAGTCTTGGCATTTTAAACATTTCCATATAGTTCTTACTGATTTATAGCAGTATATGATTCAATTATTTCCTACTGGTCAGTTTCAAAAACTCAAATAAAGAAGAAAAAATGATACATACATAAATTTATTTTTTCTTGCTAGAAGGCTCTGGGAACTTTTAAAATACTACAGCACTCTTTGGATCAATGTATATCTCAGGAATCCCTTGCATAAGTGACCTAAAATCGTGTGATCAAACCTCTTCTCTCCTCCCCATCCCTAGAGAGGTATTTGTAATTAGATAAAATGAGGGCAGAATATGTATAAGTATCTGTTATACTGGGATTCCTGCCCAGAGAGGAAACTAATGGCCTGAGCTGGCTGTAATCTTTTGCACCCTGTGTACTATTGACAAGGCTACGACTTGAGATGTTGGGAATCGAGGAGAGATTTTTGCTGCTGTCTTAGGGTAACCTTTCTAAATTGACTCTTTTCCAAAGCAAGTAGAATTACACAGCCTATATTTTACTCATCATTCATTGTCGGGGCTGTTTTGCTTGTAAGAAAGGGCCTGATTCTTCAGTCTTATGCCTAATGCAGTGGAAATGAGTGTAAATTACTGCTGCTCTGATTTGGAAGTGTTTCACATTCACTTTGCCCATATGTAAATGACCACATGAAGTGCAAGACAGTGGAGAACTGGGAATGGAGTTCTTGTTGGTTATTTTTGTTCCATTTCATCTAGCAATTACTGCATGTCTCTGGTTCTTCAGAGGAAGAGATGGTGAGGTTCTGTGGGCAAATTCAGCTCTCTAACCAAACTAAGAAGCCCCTTTGAAGTCTGTCTATGTGACAGGTTGTCTAATGCTGTGACACTACACAATGCAAGCTTTGATATGTACTGTTGCTGTTTTCTTCTTTCTCCCAGTGTGAATGGTGGGTGTCAGCTCACCCCTCACAAAATTCTGGTTTTTTGGTCCTCTGCTAGATTTGTGGGTTTTGTCTTGTGACTTGACAACAGTGAAACACAAACCCTGGCATTTATGAAGCTGTCAGTCTTCTTCAGATATCCCAGTTGTTGGTAAATCCACTGATGAAAAGCTCCCCTTGGAGCAGGCTGGCAGTCTGTGTGGTAGTCTTCCTCTCTTGCTTTGCTTCAATGTCCTTGGGGTAAATGTCAGTGAAAGTAAGCGAAGTGTTTTGATAAAAGGAGGGACAAGTTCCTGTAAAAAGCATGCCCTCCTGCACATTCCCAAGGAATGTATCTATCCAGTATTTCCATTGCTCTGTCTGGCGTAGCTAAATCAGGAAGTACGAGAGACAAAACCATGCTGAAATGTGATTTTTTTTTTTTTTTTTTTTTTAAATTGTGTCCTGTTTGGCATCTTTTTGAGCTGAGAAAGTTTGGCTTGCTCTCCTTCTTCACTCACAGTAATTTGCAGAGTTGGAGATTTGGGATGAATCTCTTTTTTCTGTGCTTACAAGGCAGCAGGGGCTTCTATGGCTGGGCTGGAATGTGTTGTTTCAATGCACTGAATGTGAAAAAAAAAACTTCAGCTTCGTACAGACTGTGTTTTTTGTTTGTACCCAGTCAGTGTGATTTCACTGAAGTCGGAAGAGTTATGCCAGTGTGAGAGACAAACCAAGTCTATGTTATTTCAAGGCAATGGTAGTACCAGAGACAATTCCTTAAATTTTCAGATACTCAACAGTGTCCGATGCTTACATTTTAGCAGCAAATGTTGACATCAGCAGCTACCTATGAGATCCTTAGCAAAAGTCTATAGCTTAACGTGCAGAACAGAGAGCAGATGACTTCTTAGCAACAGGGATAGGTCAGAACAAAATCCTGGATCTTGTCACTTCTTGTGAGCTTCGAAGGTTGGACCTGGATCTGAAGTTAAATGCCTTTAATGGACAGGATCCAAACACCCACATGCTTTGGCAGAGCTTGGATCCAAATTTTGTCTACCTAAAGAATCAAGGTTCTGTTTTCATGTAGATTCTACTAGTGAGATGCAAGGGAAGGGATAAGACAGAAAATATGACACATTGGCAAAATTGTTTTTCAATACTACGTTTTCCAAAGTTTTTTCCATGAGTCGTCAGCAGCTCTTAAAAATCACAGGGAGGGCGTACAGTTGTCAATGAGCCACAACGTTTAAATGCTTTTAAATATTTGAGCTGGGTTTATTCCTTCATCTTTCTTTCTCACAAACACATCTGGTAGAACTCCAGTAATGAAAACACTTGCTTGGGGAGGGGAATAAAATAATTTTCAGCAAATGATGATAGTGACATTTTGATCACATCATAACAACACTGTTAGCAATGGTTAAGGTTTGGCATTGAACGTATACGCATTTGTTCTTTTATACAATATTGGTATTACACAGTAAAAATAGCACAATTGCAAAACTCAGTTGTTACCTTTGTGCCAACTTTGTTCAGCCAGCAGTTGCTGTTTGAACTTTTAAAGCAGTATTTCATCCGTATGTTAATACCAACTGTACGATTAATTCTCTCTGCTTTCAAATGATCCTTTTGTGCCCTACAACCCTGCACGGTAGCTCCTTCCCAGTTTGAGATACCTCCACACCACTTCTGTCAGATAACAAGTGCTCATCTTGAATGTTTCTATACCTCAAGACGGTAAATAGCCGCCACCGCCTTTAAATTTTCCAGTACATTCCTTCATGGAAATTTGTTATAAGCACTTCACTGAGCCATTTAGGATGGTGGTATTCAGAAATTTTCATGTTTCTAGTGAGAGATTTGGAGCTCCTCTGTGATGTCTTGAATGTCGTATATTCTCTGATTATTTGATGTCTGTGAAGGATGCTTACTGTGTAATTTCTCAGATTAGTTTAATAGCAGGGCTTTGATTTTTAAAAAGAAACAAACAAAACAAAGAGGGCAAAAAGAAGGCCAAGAGCATCCATAAACAAACATTACAGGTAGTGTTACCTAGTGACAGGTGGGCAGCTGGCATGGAAGTCTCCACTGGATCACACTTAAAATAGTTTTGGTTTAACAAAGTAAAAAAAACCCCAGCAAACAGGAAGGGGGAAGAACACTGCCCAGGTGAAATGGTGCTTCCTTGGGCAGTTACTAGCTGGCAAGAGGCTGACAGACAGACAGACCTGCTGCTGCATCCTCCCAGAAGCTTAGAACTCAGCCAGAGAAGGCACAAGTAGATTTTATTTTAAATCATTTTGAATTCTTCCTTGTTCCAACTGTTACCGTTAAACCACACCTTATTTTAGGAAGGTTGTTGTTGTTTTCTGTATTTACTTTTTAACAGTTTCTCAGGTGAGGAACTTAAAATGGTCGAGGAAGAATCAATATGCAAGAGTTTGTGTGTGGATCGTGATCCCAGAGAGGGGAATCAGTGGGCTTTCACGGTGGGGAGGGCATTGGGGGGGATACACTTGGAGATGTCAGAAAGGAGCTAGAAGTGCTGTTGATCCCTGAGAAGTATGGCTTACCTAGGAGTTGTGTGGAGTGGCTTTGTTTTCTGGCTGGCCTGCTCAGAGTTTCACTCAATGTTTCCCTTTACGTATTTATAATCATATAACGTATGTCAGTGACCTTGATTGTCATGACTGATATTAGACCCAATCCTTATTTGCTACAGGCCAGTGCTATTCCAGCTATGGGGAAGGAAGAAGTAGGAAGAGCTGGAATGGAGAATTGCGGGAGGACAAGACCTGCAGCTCCTTTTCCTACCCGGAGGGTAGGAGAGGTGGGAATGGCACCTGCAGCTGGGGAGCAGAGCTTTCCTCCAGTGGCAGCTGCTCCCACTCAGCTGCCACTGAGGCACTCAGCCGGGATTCCAAATGCCTTTGATAATGTTCTTCTCTAGAAGCTTTTAAAGAAACTAAGCTGCTTTGGGAAGTCCTCCGGAGGCATAGTTTGTTAAAACCCTGGAAACACAGGCTAGGAACAACAGGTCAGGTCACCCAGCTTATAATGCCAAGTATATTCCAGGTGGGAAAAACACAGTGTTGCTGTTGAAGAAGGACCTCATGAAAGGGAATGATTTAGCTCATTAAAATGGCTGATTAGATAAATGTCAGTTAAGGCATGTGGGGAGAATGATCCCAAATTAATGTATGCAGCAGCAGGGACAGAACTTGTTACTGACACTGAAGAGAAAAGTTTTGGAGTTACAGTAGATCTACCAAAATATGAGCTTTGTGCTCAGTAATGGGGAAGGATAACAACAAGATAATAATAATAGAAAGAGAGACAGAAAGGAAGAGATGCAAGGTGGATGTTAGGAATTACTATGAAAGGAAAGAAAACAAATATTGTTATGGTGATACTATATAAACTCTAGGTTTGCTGCATGTTGAATACTGTGAGCAGTTTAGTCTTCTTGTCTTGAAAAAGATACAATAAGCTCCAAGATGTACTGAGAAGGAAACAAGGATGGTCAAAAGGAACAACTTCCATATGAGGAATTACTTTACTTAATTTGGATTTTCCAGCCTGTAGAAAGATTTCTGACTCTGTCTCTTTGAGAGAGGTTCATGAGATCAAGAGCATCATGAAAGGGGCAAATAGGGAACGGATGTTCATTCTCTCTCTTGAAGCCAGAAATTGGGACATGAAATTAGATTATCAAGAGGCTGTTTCGAAATAAACAAAATGGGATACTTTTTCACTAAATATTAAATAAAGCTTTGGAACTCTTTAGAGTGAGAGGTATGGGCTATTAAAGTTTACCTGAGTTCAAAAAGCTTCAACTTCACAGAAGGAAAATCCTTCAATGGCTATTGAATGCCAAGATATCTGAATCACAGTTTGCCAGAGGTTGGGAGGATAAACTAGTATATTTCCTGCAGAATATCACTATATCCTGTCCATATTTTGTGTACCTCCTTAGGGATTCCTTACTGGCTGAAGTCTGAGACAGAGTCCTGGGTTAGATGGACCTTTGGTCTGACCTGGTATGGGCGTTTTTATGTTTCAAGGGCTCTGGCAGTGACATAGTTGTTAGCAGTGTTGCAAGAAAGATCTTGAGAAGTTTCAAAATAAGAGGCCCAGAAATGCAAGATGGAATTATGATTACTGGCTGAATAACCAGAGCTTTATTTTGTTCTTTGCAATGTTTGCTCCTTCATGTCAACCCTAGGGGGAAATCTGTGTGCCAGTTCACCCAGGTCTTGCAACAACCTGAGACAACCTGTTTATTAAACATACGCTTTGGCTGCTCTACAGAGGAAATGGCATGATCCAGACTGGTAATGCAGAGACTTGCATTTAGTTTCTGCCTACACCGTTGACTTTCTGTATATCTCTAGCCAAGTCCTGTACCTTATTGTCCCTCTGTTTCCCTGTGCAAAGACTAGGTAGAATCCTGTAGGTATCTCCTTGAAGAGGAGTTCGAGATTACTTGTTGTAAAGTGCTAAATAAGTGCTAAAAGTTGTGAGTGAGTGCAAAGTCTTTGATGCTGATTTGTTTCATGGTCATTGCTATTAAGAAAATTGATGTCTTCAATGTCTGGTCATAGGTCTCTCGTTCAGACTGGATAAGAAGTAAAACCTATATTCAGATTCATTGTAGAGGGAAAAAATCTGAGTTAGTTGTTTCTGTGCTTACTGGTTATTCATTGGTTTGGAGTGTGTGTCCCTGAACTGGCAGAGCTCTCTGGGAACTCTGCAGTGGTCTGATCTGGCTAGAGGAAGTGTTATTTTTTTGTCCTTTCTGTCCTATTGCACAGTTTCTTTTTGGTTTTGTGCTTTCACTAGGTCACTGTTTATGGGATGAATTTTCTAGTCATGTCTCAGATTCACAATCATAGGTGACCTTTGCTCTTCCACGTGGCTGTCTTTCTGCTCCTGTGGCCATTTGCAGACATTATTATTTATAATGAAAGGCAGCTGATGGCACTTGCACATAAGGTGGTTGTCCTCTCATGCTGTGCAGTAGCATAGCTGAATCCTGATAAGAAGACAAAGAGGTGCTCTTGTTCAAAATTAAATGTATCAGAGCTCCCAGAACTTGCCTTAGCATTTGCTGCTGACCTAGATGGTATCAAATTATAGGAGGACATGGAAAAAAAATCTTGATGTCCAGCTGTTTTGTCTCAGGTACCTGCGACTTGCTTAAATCAAGTTTCATCAGGGAAGTATGTAGCCGTGGACATAACAAATTCTGTTCCTAACCTTCTCTCCACACGTAAAAATGGAATGGATTATTTAAGCCTTTCCCTTCCTTGGACCAACTAAACTCTGTCAGGAGAGGTGACTTGAATCTGCTTAATTTCTGAATTTCTGGGAAGTGGTTTGGTTCCTGGCTCTTGTTGCTATTACACAGATTGCTGTGGTCCTTATGCTGCTCTGGTATAGTTGGGGTATAACGGGTATTTCAGCTCTGCTTTCTCTCCTTCCCCACTCACAGGCCCATTTTCCAAGAGAGGAATTTGCTCTAATTCTCATTTGCTGCATTGCCACGCGGGGGCTCCTCCGCAGGACACCTGTCTTTACACAGGAGTGGCTGCTGCCACAGATCGGTGACACGATTGACAGCTGCGTGTTAGGCACTTGATCAGGCAGCTGGCACTTGATCCAGAATACTGTACACATTGGGTAAATGACATTAAAAAATCCATCTTTTCCAGTGCACTGGCTGGGTACTGACACAACTTTCTACAGTCAGGAGGAAGGTCTGATGTGCTCCTTTTATGTACCAGCCTTTGAGTTCTTAGACATCATGTTTTTGAGAAATCTTTGGAGGTGAAACACAAACTTTGGCAGCACGACCAAGAAGAACTACATGATTGCCTTTACTACTGGGATTTAAGTGCTGGGATTGCATCAGTCCTCTGCCTCAAAGCTGTTATGGGTCAGGAAGTGTGGGAGAGGACCCAGGTGGTTGTGCAATCCTCCTATAAGTTTCATTACCAAACTTCCAGACACTTTTCAAATGAAATAGCTGGGACTGTGAGTTTCCTGTGGAGAACCTTGCTGTAGCAAAATAAATTAACAGCCCCTGTTAATGTATTTGCTTGGTGCTTGTATGTGGAGTAGTCAGTCCTATTGGATATGGGAGTTGTGGCGATGTGAATGCCAGTCTCCATTGCAAATGTGAAGGCAATTGCTTCTTGATATTATTGCATGTTTCCAACACTTGCTGATGAGTTCCCAGAGCCACTGTAAGTGGCTGCTAGGAAGTGGTGTGTGGATTGTGAGGAGAGGCTTGCAGTAAAAGAAGAAACAACATCCACCACATCCATAAGGCTGTCTGCAGGCATGACCTGTAAATCTGTACAGAGTCACGTGGCACGGAGCATGGAGTGCTGATTGGGGTTAATTGGCAGTCCCTAAATGGCATTCTTTTACCCAGTAACCTCTGCCTATCTCAAGGTAATGCTCAAGAGAATTCGGCCACTGCTCAGCACCTAAGATTGCAATAGTAAGCCGTCCAGATTTAATACAATGCCTACCTCCATTCATTTTTTTCATTCATGCCATTTTACCCTGGAATTTGTTTCCACTTACACTCTAAGCCACTTGTGTGCCAGTTACAGCTACGTTTTGACTTGGAAAAAAAAAAAAGAGTTATTTGAATGACATCTCTCTCTTGGTTTTATGTAGTTTCCCCCTTCACCCATGTAAATTCTGCATGAAGGCTGCCGTCCCTTCTTGCTCTTTGCCTAAGTGTAGAGATGTACATAAACACTTAGCAAACAGTCATTCTATGCTGTGCAACTGGTAACTCTGTGCAAAGGGCATTCACTGCAGCCTATGCTGCCAGTGGTGATGCTCAGATGGTGGTCTTGTCTCAGGCTTACCCTCTTAACTTTATTTCCAATTGCCTGTGTACATTGCATTCTTCACTATCTGCCCAGTGACGAAAGGCATCCAGTTTTGAAGTAGAATAACTGATTTTTTTTTTAAAAAAAAAAAAAAAAAAACACCCAAGAAAACACCCAGTCTATTCTAAGATATGCCACCTTTTGAGCCAAGTACTGAGGGGTGTATTGAACTCTGAAGTGCCCATGAAAATGGACCAAAACATGTTAAACTAAAACCGAAAAATAATTCAGTATTAATATTTTATTAATTAGTATTTATGGGAGCATTGTACTAGTTTCATTTCCTACCTTTCTCTGTGTGTAATCTCAGTTCTAGTTATAGTTAAAGATTTTCTTTACCTTTCAGGTGTCTGAAAACTATCTTCTGGCAGTTTTAAGGTAGTTGGAAACACTGTGAACGTGTTAACTTTAAGAATCCCCTCCTGCAGTTTAACCCTTCTTTCTAAGGGGCCCAGGGATACTCTCCTTACCAGTCTTCCAAGGTCAATCCCGGTTTTTGCTCACCTGATATTATTTTTAGTGGAAGAAAATAGAAATATTTCTCGATGTAACAATATTCTATTTCTTTAATTTCTAGAAAAGCCAAAGCAAGATGGGGGAGGCCAAGCAAGACCCCAACAAAGTGAATGATGAGTTTCCACTGTTGAAACTGAGCAAGAGATCAGGATAGAGAGGAGGATTGGAAAGAAAATGTGCGTGTGTGTGGGTGTGTGCATACATGTGTGTGCTGCTTTGCTTTGGGAACAAGTCAGAGGAAAGGACTGCAGGTGTGAAGGCATCTGATCCTTTAAAAGGTGTGCAGCATTTTGATTTGAAGAAACCGGTATTCCCATGGGACAGGGGAATGTATGCAGGTTTTTTTCCTCACTAAACTCTTGCTTTCCCTGTAATTTTAATAGGGTCCCTTCCAAGATGTAAGTTCAAGTGTCAGTGCTTTCCCCATATACTAATGAAGGGGAAGGTAGTGGTGGTGGAGGCAACCTTTCAAGTACTGTGGAGAGTGTGAAAGCAGATAAAAAGGCTGGCTACAAGGTGTGGTGACACAAGAAGACTAAGAGAGGCCCATTGCCTGGATTCTAAGGCAGAACTGGTTTACTGGAGGAGGGCTGGTAGGGAAGGCTCTGCATGGGGAAGTGACTGACAAAAGGACGTTGGGAAATGAATAGTAAGCATGATAGAGACATGGTAATGTAGGAAAAGAGGTTTTGTAGGCCAGAAAGGAAATGAAGACACAAAAAGACAAACTGTAATACAAATTAAAGACATTTCCTTTAAATCTTTTAAAAATTACTATTAACTAGAAATCAGTATTGTAAGTAGCTACCACTAGGCTGTTGTTTCATTGCACCAGTTGAGCAGTTTCTGACCCAAAGAACTTAGAGCTGGCAGTTATCACTGGTCCTGGTCCCTGCTAAGTTACAAGACGGCCATACATTAGCAAATCAAGGTCATGACAGCAATTACCTGTCCACAGTGTTCCTTGGAGAGGATAGCTTGTGAGGCCTGCTGTGATAACCTTGGCCGTAATGTTGGGGATTTGAGGTAAAAAGACTCGGATCTGGAAGAACAACAGCAAGATCTCCTTTCCAGGCCCCATGCAAAAAAGTGGCAAGGGAGAGTTTGGGCAGGGTTGCAGTGGGAAGGGCACTCCTGGCAAAGGGGAATAAAACACAGCTTCAGCAGTGGGTGCCAAAGCTGGTGATAATTGTATTCCTGTTCCTGAGGGGAGGTGTGAGGTGTGCGTTTGGGTTTTTAGAGACTTAAATGGGTACCACAGCTCAGGGGATCTGATCACTTTTCCTCCCACTGGTAATGGAAGGAAATCCCTTTTTCTCCTACTCCTCCCACTGAAGAGTGGAGGCAGGAAATGCAGCGGCAGCCTTGATGGAAAGGGCAAGAGACAGTGTCAGGGATTCCTCTGCACCAGTGCACTGCAACATGGGAAAAAATTGCACAGCTGTCACCCACAGCTTGTGGGTTACTGTTCAGTGCCATTCCCACCCCCACTTCCTTTTCTTGGGAATCTGTAGGGACTAAGAAATGTATTTATTTAAAAAATTACTTATTTCACTCATGGGTCCAGAATGGATTCTGTTCCCACTGACTTTGGCAAGGAGATCCCTAGGGGAAGCCTGTGAGAGTAACTCCCTGTGGGCCTGCCTGCATGTGAGCAGCTGAACTGATCTGATCATCTCTTCTCCCTCACTGGTCTTCTCGGACAGGCTTTCTTCTAGAGTTCCTGCAGCCTTTGCCTGACGTGAAAGCATTTAGTCATAAATGGCCAACAACAGCTCTCAATGTACAGCATCTCCAAATATAACAAAGGCAGTTTCCTATCCTTACCATCCATCTGCACTAGAGTAATTTGAGTAGTTTCCTATTTTGTGCATTTTAGTTTCTGAATTGATCAGTATAAATAAGGACTTGGTAAAGGAGCTTCAGCTTCTGTTGTTTTCCTGATGTGGTGGTTTGTTCACCAAGAAAGCTTGTAAAATACTTTGGTTTGAAGCCTGTTACATTTTGACCCGGTGTTAACAACAGCACAAAGTATGCCAAGAGGGGTGAGACAGGCCTCGGGCTCTGTTGGTATATACGCAAAAATATTGGCTTAAGAATAAACTCCTTCAAGTTGTCCTAAATGACTATTTCACCAATGCATTCTCATTTTTGCGGCAGTGAGTAGCACATACAAGGCAAACATATTCTTTCCTTTCACACCATAGATATGAGACAAAGGGATACTAAAGCCCAGTCCATGACTCACAAGTGCATAAAAGCGGAGTGTAGGCATCACGCTGTTCATCTTCAGGGGGGAAGAATAAAAGCAGTTCAATGTCAGGAAAGGTTTTCTAGAAGGCTGTCATTTGCAATCAGTGCTGCAGTGGTCCTAAGAACATCCTCTTCCAGTTGTGGTTTGGAGTGGTCCTCCTCTATTGTGTACAAAAAAATATACGAGAAGATGCTACGTATTTTCTTGTAGAAATTTGGTGGATGACTTTATTGCCCTGCTTTGTTCTGGCCCCTGTCCGGGACAGAGCTTCCAAACTGGCCCTGAATATTGTGCTGAAGGCCAGGGCAGTTCTGCAGCCGGAGACCTCTATATCCTGTGCGATGGACCTCAAAAACTCCTTCCTCTGCTGCTGCTATCTTAACACACCTCCTTAAGAAAGGAGTCACAACCTGCCCTATATTGGCTTCCGTTCATTACAGACTGGGTGGTAAGGAAACACACCTCCTTACAGTCACTGTGTAAATACCACTGGGAGTTTCACTATATGCACTGGAACTACGGGTGAGAGAGTAGTTTCATGAAAGCAGCTCTATTTTCAGGAACCGTGCTGAGGAATTCTGTGCAGCCAGTGAAGAGAATTACCAGGCTTTATACCGAATCCAGTGCATGCTGGACAGGATTTTGCATCTTTAATCACTGCTGTGTGACTGTGCATGTAGTACAGAAATAGTCAAAAAGTGTGTAATTATGATACTTCTCATAGTCCACTTTTCATGCCTTGAATTAAGGTGCTCAGAGTAGCAGTTTACATCTTTAAGGCACCACAACAGTTCTAATACTGGAAATACCTGTGATGGGGCCAAGTGATGTTATTCCCAGTTTTAAAATTGGAGAATTGAAAGAGAGAGAGGAGAGAGAAGGAGGGAGAGCAGTAAAATCACAGGCCTGGGACTTTAGAAAGGTTTAAGTCACATTTAAGAGTTGCTGGCCCCTATGCTTGTATTAAGCATGACAAAACATGCCTCCTTCTGGATATTATTTATATAATCTTCTATGTATATGTGTATTACAATTCCTCATGACTGTCAGTCGTCTTGGAGACAAAGCTTGTTAAGAGCCATACTGGGGTTTCCTGATACAGATTCACCTGGTTGCATCATTTCATCAGACCCTCTCCGTGACCCTTGTCACAGGTGGCTACTCTCCCCTTATGTGCAACCTAGGAAATACAAGAGCTTACCATAGTCTGAGAGGTGACGTTATTGACATTCCATCTCTTCAGTTTCTTTTACATAACAAGGTTAAACATGAAAAAAAAATTAAAATACTTTTTCTTAATGTTCTGAGAAATCACAGTCTAATGTCATTAGGTTGGAGAGATGAAGCTCTTCTCTTGTGAGGAGCGGCTAAGGGAACTGGGCAAGTTCAGGAAGGAGAGAGACAGCTTTGCAGGAACCTAACAGCAGCCTTCCAATACTTACAGAGGGGTCATCAGGGAGGTGGACACAGGCTCTTTGCAGCACTGCATGGTGGGAGGGTGAGAGACAATGAGTGTAAGTTGAAACAGGAGATTCAGAACGGATGTAAGAAAAAGCTTTTTCACCCTGAGGACAGTCAATCAGTGGGAGAGGCTGCCCAGAGAGGTTGTGCAACATCTGTCCTTGGAGTTTTTCAAAACGAACTGGACAAAGCTCTCATAAACCTGGTCTGACCTCACAGCTGACCCTGATTTCAGCAGGAGGTTGGACTTGGAGACCTTTGGAGGTCTCTTCCAACGTGAATTATTGTTGGATTATTTTGCCTCATGTGCTGCAAATCAGTGTTCATATTGCATTTCCAGAAGGCTATGTGTGCTACGGAAAGGAAATGGAATGGAACAAACATGACAGCAGGGATGGTAGGGTAAAATGTTCCCCATTTCTGAAAAAGTTTCTGGGTCTCTTCTGTTGTAATGGAGGAACGCTCTTAAATAGCACAAGAACTTGATGAAAAGGCTTGGTGATGGTCTTGTGCCCTGGAACTAGCAGAGTGAAGAGTTCCTTTCAGCTTTCCACAGCTATAAAGTAATCTCTTTCTATGTGGTACACATAATTCCTGCTAACATTAAAGGGATATAGCTCATTCTATTCCTCTTCTCTCTCCTTCCCACCAGAAGCATTGCCTTGGGGTGACTCTCTTTTACAGTTCATGGATGTGAGAAGAGGTGAAGAAAAGTCCTCGCAGCTCCTTTCTCTGGGTGGAGCACAACAGTCTTTACTTACAGCCCATGTTACCTGCAGTGACCATTGTTTCTGGTGTATGACATACACATTTTCAAGAAATAATTTCTTTCCTCAATTGTATTTTTGATTAGGGTAAATGAAAACTGTCTAGACCACAAGTGTTTGGTTTGGGGAATTTATAATACACTCTTGAGAGAGATTTAATGGAAAAAATAATGGAGTTTTTGCAAATTTTACATTTTGGGAACAGAATAATATTAATCACTTAATACCCTTTCCTTAGAAAGAAGAACACATGCAGTATGTTTAACTTTGTTAGATTACCTTTACTCAAAACCGTAGACTGCATTTTTGTTCATTTATTGGCACTATACTGTGTCAACAGAGCTTCTTTAAGTGAGTGCTGGAAGCAGTAGGTTTTGCGTGGGATAGGACAGCGTATTTTTCATTTTTGATCATGTATTCTGAAGTGCCAAGACTTGCATTTGAAGAAGTTGGCCTTGGAAAAACTGCACTGTATGGAGAAATAAAAAGTCATAATCTAAGAAAAACATAGTGCCAGAAGAAAGGGTACAGCTCCAGAGTAGTAATAGTTGAGATGGATACGCTGTAGGTAGCAATGCAATGATGGTTTCTGTCTGAAGCTCCTAATTTGAAACCCACCTGGTGTCGCTTTTAGAACTTGTTGCCTAACTGTCCCCATTTTCTCTGAAAGCAAGGCTTTTAAAGTGAAACAGAACCTCTGACCCTCTCACCTGACACCTGGTAAAGGTAGATAGCATGAGACTCTCCACTTATCACTAAACACCTGAAGCTGTAAGAAGACACCTCTCCTTTGCTAGGTTGAAGCTCCAAAAAGCTTACCAACCTGTCTCTCTTTTTCCTTGGACTCCATTAGGACCGGCAAATTGAGGCTGAGATGTAAGTATATAAAAGAAGAGCCTCCTTCCTCTTCTGTCTAGTCAAGTTGGGCAGGAAAATCCTTTTGACAATTCAGATTATGTGTTTCCTGAAAATGTTAATGAACTCTGCAAGCTGCCTGGAGAAACTAGGCTGAGAAGCATGCCTAGCAGTTAGATTTCAGGCGTAATGAGTCAGAACACCCAACTTGTGTTCCTGCATCCTTAGTGTCCTTGGACAGGTTGTTTCACTACACAGCAACTCGGTTTCATTTCCTATAGGAGAACAATAAACCTCACATGCACTAAAGGAGTGTTTAAGGATTAGTTGATGCATAATTGTAAAAAGCCTTAGAAGGGCCTATTGAGAGACAAACTGTAATTATTGTGTGCATCATGATTACCAGAGATTGCTTCTGTGTGTGTAGAGGTACAGGTATGCACACAATTGATTCAGGTACACAGTCTGCTGGGGGCACCTGATCAGGGTCAGATTCAAAAAGGAGTTCTTAGATTTGGAAGGTGGAGGAGAAGTCTTCTGCTAATGTTAAATTACTTGCTTCAATGGGAGTTGACGTTTACTGAGGTATTAAATTTAGTCAAGGAGGAAGTGATGAAGGAGGGAAATAAACACTCCTTATATTTTGGTGGTTGCAGGTTCTTTCCTTTATCTACAGCATGCTTACAGGCAAGATCTTACAAGACTCCCCTCATCCTGCCTTAAAAAGATCAAGGCATCCTTCATTTAAAGGAACGAGAAGGTATTTTATGTTCCACAACCCTTTTAAGCCTGTGGCTTCTCTCCAAGGGAGGTAATTCTAATGGTGTTTCGAGTGATGTGCCTGCTTGTCCACGAGAAACTAGATTGGAACACCTTTCCCCCTGAGTTCACAAACACCATGTGCCCCATAGATGTAAGAGTAGATCACTGTCACGAAGAGCTGTGAGGAAAAGTCAAAGATGAATTTTGGTGACTGCAGTCTTACAATAGGTGTTTAATAGAGAAGTGTGGACTTTGCTTCAGTTCAATGGTTTTACTGATCTTGGATGGGAAGACAAAATAACAAAGAAATGAAAGGTGTGGTTGAAGGTGGAGTCTTTTAGAAGGGCAGCTTCTTCCTTCTCTGGATTTCCCATGTATTTTTAGTTTTCTTGGTTCTGAGACCTTGAGAAGAAATGAAAACCCTCAAAGAAATACTGCTTTATTTTTTAACTAAAATTTTTAGATATTCACATGTCTATAATCGGAGAATGTTTAAGACCCATATAAATGCAGGGCTGGCCCTTCTAATTGAAGAAGTTACCTGAACGCTCTTTGAGTTGTTGCTCAAGAGCAGAAAGCTGTGTGCTCAGCTTATGAGGTGAGTAGAGGGAACAGGGCAATTATTTGAAAACTAGAGAAGACTGGGGAATTTTTTTGCTGACTGTTTTGGAGTGAAGTATACCAGTTCATCAAAACCAATCCACAAACAGAACACAGTTTATTTTTGATTAATTTCCTAAATCAAAGAATTGAAGTTATTTTTCAGAAAAGTTTTAGGAAGTGTAGGAGCAGTCTATTTTGATATTTTCTGATTTCTTTCTTTTAAAGTGGAAATTACTTAATAATTCAGAAGGCCCCAAAGGTTTAAATCAAAGTGAAGCACTGTAATTGACTTAAAGACATTTTTAAAATGTATTGTCAGTTTATGCACTCTTCTGAGATTTTAAATTTTTGTACTGTTGTGGGAGAGGGCAACAA
Source organism: Bucorvus abyssinicus (assembly GCA_009769605.1). Classification (NCBI taxonomy): domain Eukaryota; kingdom Metazoa; phylum Chordata; class Aves; order Bucerotiformes; family Bucorvidae; genus Bucorvus; species Bucorvus abyssinicus. The sequence goes on along the minus strand of CM020042.1, from coordinate 16,250,415 downwards.
ATCTCCTCCAGATCACCAAAGGTGGGAAAATACTTTTGCAGGTTTAGTAAATGAGAGATGTGAATCTAATAAGCTTTAGTCATAGTTCTCTGAATGTCTGCACTGGGTTGAACAAATCAGAGGCTAACTGGGACTACTACTGCTTAGGTCCACTGTGTAGGGTTGCCGTATGGCTGATCTGAAAATTGTTACACAGGCAGATGCTTTTCTTCTCTTTAGGGAGGTTTTTTTTTTTTTTTTTTTTTTAATGGTGCCTTTTGGAATGCCTGTCTTTACATTTTGGGTTTTGAGCCTTTAGGGTACAAGGCCAAGCTATTCTCTGCAAATCCAAGAGTTAGTTGGAAACATTTTTATACCTGTGGAAGCTATGCTTGTGTAAATCATATAGCTCTGGAGTTGAACTCTGCGGAAGAACACCACACTGCACAAAATTGGAAATCAAACCATGGGAGCTGGTAAGAGCCGCTTTACACTTTTTGTCATAGTACAAGTGAGTTGAGAACTAGTGGCATCTTCTGAGAATCGAGATAGGAACTTGAACATTCCTGATTCTTGTTTATGGACTGACTACACAGCAGGCATGTGAAAATGAATTCTTCCTTACAAAGTTCCCTGATGTTGCAAAAAGAGTATGATTTGTGCAGATTTTATTGACTGGCCCGTTTTCTCGCGTGATGACAGTGTATCTCAAACTGGAACAAAGTAAGACTCCCCCTTGTTTGCCAGAATGTATTTAACTTTCCATAACTTATTCACCTGGTTTGGAAGCTAGCTTGTTTGTTTTTTCAGGAAAGGTGCCTGCTTTTGCCCCACTTTATGATGGGTAAACAAAAAGGCAAGGAAGAGGAGTGGCTGATACAAGGTCACCCACCGAATTACCTGCTTAGCCGAGTTTAGCACTACAGACCAGTCTGACTCACGGTCGGGTGAGTGAGGACCAGCAGTACTCATCTTCTTCTTCCCTTTCCCCATTCCTCACATATCATTCAGTCCCCTCCATAGCCAGTGATGTCTTGTTTAGATTCTGATGTTTTGTCCAAAAGGCTCCAGAATGGGGGCATTAATTCATGGAGTGTTTTCCTGCCATTTGTGGCAGGCCTACTTCCAAACCCAAGTGAGTGAACGAACACAAACTAGACTAAAGCCTGTACAAGGGACGGAGAGTCAGTAGTAGGGAGACCACGACTGGCCAGAGAATGACTGTCTTTGGCTCAGTCATTCATGAACCAATGAATCGGTTACATCTTCATCACAGGGTCTGGACTCAATGATGCTTTTCAGTAGTCAGGGAAGCAAAGCCTTTAGATGTGCTTGGCAGGACAGAGGAGGGACCTGTGGACACTGAAGACAGCCTTTTCCCTTTTTTACAAGTCTATCTAAATGCAAATGATTAATATCCTTTCCCTGCTGACAAGGTTCTCTTAAAAAAACATATATACTCCATTGTCTTCAACTTAGTTTACGGAGTGGCTGTTACAGATTCTGTTCACTGCGGAGGCTGAGGTGGGGAACTGCAGTTGATGTAGACTGAATAATGCCCCTAGGAGGTATTGTTGGAGGGGCAAGCTGGATCTCCTCACTTGGTGCTTTCGCAGTGTGCTGTTGGAATGGCACCTGCCTGGCTGCTGCTCTCCTAGCCTGATCCCTGCTCCTTCAGCTGGGTCGCCATTTCAGCTGGTGTTTTCTGTTGGGCAGATCAAACAGTATCCTGTTTTATCTGCTGTGCTTTATCTCCTGTCATGAAAATCAATTCTGCCATCCCTGCCTGAGAATAGACTATTCCCTTGTGAAAAGCCTCATGTCTTTCTCCCCCAGACTCTTACTTTAACTTGTTTATGGTTCGACTAGGTAGTTTGTTATATTACGACATGCGGTTTATACAGCTGGGCCTCTGAGAGGGAAAGAACTGCCCTCAAACCTGCAGCTTACAAATCTTTTTATCCACCTCTTCTTCCATCTCTCCCTCCTGCCCCCACCTCCACCCCCCAAAAAAAAAAAAAAATCAACTAATCAACTGTTGCATCTATTAAAACACTAGTCTGTGGGATATTACATGCAAGAGCAAATCCTACAGAAACTTCTTGCACCTGCAGGGGAGATGTTCCATATATGGTACGGAGGCTGGCAGAGTCTGGATTCAGAATAAAATTTAAATGATTTTGGTCGTTTTGCCACATCCTGTTTCTCTCATTTATGCATGCACTATTTTGATAACCAGCAAATAGTCTTCAGTTTGCTGGAGCTGAAGATAGCCTTGAACCCTAGCACTGGTACCCTGCTCCTTTAGAAGTGCTCGGGTTCTCTCCCCTGCAGGGATTGGGGCCAGCCTGGAAAAGTGGGGTGAGCCTCAAGCTTCTTTACTGCCATTTCTTCAGGTTTAGCATGATTTCATAACTGCCTTTGAAGTGCTTCAGAGTAACCCAAACACGATGAGCTGCAGTTTCATTCTCTGGTTAGTCGAATGACCAGTATCATGTCTCTCTTTGTTTCTGAAGTTGTAATCCTTTGTTTTGTGTGAGATATGAAGTAGCAGGAGAAAAGCAGTTGGTATGCTTCAATTTCCTGACTCTGCCCGAGGGCCTTCCCTTGTTAACTCTGTTTCTAGCATTAGGGCTTTTCTGGCACATGAACCGTTCTGTAGATCCCCTGGCTGATTTTGGCACTTCTTGTGTTTACATTCTCATTTATTCCCCTCAGAACATGGCTATTTTAATACCAGAGAGAAAAGTTGATCTTAAGAACGCTGTCAGTGGCCACAGGAGAAATCCCTGTGTGAATACCTTGACAAACATGGCAGCTACGCCACTTCCAGCACTCTTCCTGCTGCTCTTCCTGAGTACTGTGTCTTGCTGTGTAACAGCCCGTGGTGGTTCAGGGCAATCCTTCAACCTTTGGCCATGTTTGAATGGCCATGTTGTCTCCTTCACCTCTTTTGCAAACTCCAGTGGTAGTTGGATTTAGAATTCAAAAAGTCAAGCCACATATGTAGGATTGGATAGGTCCACCTACATCTTCCAAATTCATAATGAAGGAGGGATGTGCCAAGAGTACACATCAAGGTCCGTTACTTTTAAGTACTTTTATGGATCTGACTTCCAAAATTGTTTGGTCTAAGTATATTTTGTACTGAAAAAGTGCATGCAGTCTGCTTTGGAAAAGCAACGGTGCTATCTGCTATTGGAAAGAGTGATGCAGTTTTACCTTTAGTCAGTAAACCCATGCAGAGTTCAAATGGGAGGGGAAATCTTCATGAAAACTTGTGGTTTTCTAGCCCAGTAGCTGTTTGAGTGAAGTGATGAGTGGAACTTAGAGTTTACCTTGATCTGATAAAACATGTTAATAGCTTAAGTGCTCTGTATAGAGCTTTGCCTTGGAATAGTTTTTTCCTAATGAAGAAAAGAGGTGGAAGATTACAAATCCAGTTGGGAAACTGGTGGCTTAATGGTGCTCCCCTGCTGGAAAATCCCAGTCTGGGCACCACGTGCCATGCAGTTGATGTGCACGATTGGGAGCTTAAGTGTGCTGTTGGATCCAGCCTTTGTGGATATAGGCCCTGTCTTGAAACTGAGATCTAGTTAAAATTAATATTTGGTTACTCTCAAATTTGAGGAATAACCAGGCTGGTATTTTGTGCAGTTCATCTCACTGTTTGAAAAGAAAGTTCTTTCTGACATTTGACATTTTCTGGGGCTTTCACATAATGTCTGTTAAGCTGAATCAGACTTTGGTCTATGCAGGCTGTTATGTTTCTTGAGACAGATGAAAAAGGTGTATAATTTAACTAGATACTTACAGAAGATTTTCAGAGGACAAAAGTGATAACCAGCTCCTTCTGCAGGCTTAAAACTTCTTCATGTTTCTTTTCCATGGTCTGTCCAACCTAATACACTGCAGCCGTCTAAAATTGCACACAAAAATACTTGGCTGTCCACTGCCTGATAGCACAGAATGCCGCAGCTCCCGCGTGGCAGCTGGGAGCCCTGCACCAGGCACACTAACCATTATCATCAGTTATTTGCTATTTGTGGATAAGTAACATCCAGAGTAAGGACGAAGTCAGTGAGACTGCTCAAGTGAGCAAGGCTAGTATTTTGGGGTGCCTCACTCTCATCAGCCATCCTGGAACTACATGGCTAAGCGAGGCTAGTAACATTTGGTTGTGTGTGGGGAGAGTTGTGTTCTTTCCATTAAACAAAATGTGACCTCTACAGGTTCTCTTTTTCTGGTGTAAAGATGATGTCTACACCAACCAGGAGACCTCTGTACTAGTGCTGCTGATTCCAAATAAAGTAATGGTGACAGGACCCTTCCCGGGAACTGACTCTGCCAAATTCATAGTGCAGCAATGCTAGAGAATGAACTCATTGGACCAGATCCTCACAAGTGTTGTAAATTTTGGTCACCTTACAGGCTTTGCTGGAAGTATGCCAGTGTACACCAGGCAACAAATGGGATCGTTCTCCTTCTTTATTCCCTACCACCACCATGTATATTTTATTTTACTTCAAGTATTTATATGCAACTGATGCTCTTCCTTGGAGGAAATCCTTTGCTTGTCTATTTTTCCCTCAGTGGTGATGCTGACCTTCTGTGAGCACTTCTGCAGGGTAGAGATGTGGTTTGTTACCTGGTTTCAGCACGTGTTGCACATCCCTTCTCCTTCCTTCTCCTCCAGTTTGTGGAGCAGATGGTACTAATTCCCATGGCGGCTCTTGATGCAGCTGAGGTCTCTTCCCTGATGCCTCTACTGTATGATGGAAACTCCCTGTGGTCTTTTTGGAGAAGAGAATGCACAGTTGATTATTGTCTTTTGTTTATGACTTTTAAGATCCTGTTAGGATTATATTTCTTTTTGCTGTCCTCTTCCAACTCCCCTTACAACCTGCCCAAAGATCTTTGGTCTGCAACTCCCTGCAACTTGGGGAATATTGCTTTTCATTATGGTTGTTAGTTCTATTACTCTGCATTCCTACAGATACCTACCCACCACATGTTTACCTTTGTAAACATTCTCCCATTTTGCTTGTATTTACTTTTTTTTCCCAAGCAGAAATGCTGACTCTTCGCATTTAACAAAGGTCATTCTCTTGTTTTCTGTTTCAATTTAGAGGCTGAAGCACCACTAATTGCTATTTTTAATTAGCCTCTTCTTTAGTGCCCCTTTCCTCATCCTTCGGGCCTCGCCCTGTCTTGTATTATACCAGTACAACAGAATGATTGCTAAAAGACATCTTCCTCTCCACTGGGCCACAAATGTATCCTGCCCACACCTCTCAGACTCCCTGTGATGTTTTTTGCTCAACTTATCTGATTCTAGCATCACGTCCGTGTTTTCGATACACTGCATTGTTTTCTCCAGATCTTTCTGATTCTTTTTGGCCGTATTCTTTCCTCTTTAAAATTAAGGTAGTGGTTTTGTATTGAATAAATCGGGATGGAACTTCACCTCGTGTTTGCTCTATTTCTTGTGCCACATCCTCTTCTAATTCAGCTTGCTGTGTTGCTCCAGCACTCTCCTGCCGTAGGTCTCTGTGCATTTTCAGGTATCATATAATCATGTCTCCATGACCTTGTGCGTTGTGCTCAGCTTTCCTCCAAACCACTCGCAAAATCCACTGCTTTCAGGCTAGCCTTCCTTTGCTGTTCTCCACCCTTGCCTTTTATGCCAGATATGAAGCCAAATCCTGACACTACTGAAGTAATTTGAAATGTTGCCATTTGCTTCACTGAGATGAAGGCTGAGTTCACTGTCTACTGATTTAAATATTATGAATCGGGGGGAAGTGGGGAATGAAGTGACACAAGAAAAAGAATCATTAAGTTCATTACACCCACTGAACAGATCCTGTGAGATCTCACAGTAGTGGTATGTGTCCTGTGCTGCTGTTTTTTGTCACCCTTGCCGTGCTATGCTTAATTTAGATTGTAAATTCCTCTCATCAGACTCTTTCTGTTTCATTTCTTCTTAATGTGCCATGCCCACCTATGGCATTGTGTAAATGTTATAACTACTTAAGAAAATTCAGTCTTCTGAAAATTTTACCCAGTTTAAGCAATTTTAAAAATAAAATAAATAGATCACTCTTCATAGTACCAAACAGGAAACCTCTGAGCAGCGGTCAGGACCTCAGTGGAAAGTCTGGCTTCATTGTGAGACGGGACATGCAATGACCACAGTAAGGGACAGGACAGAAGCCTGCGGAGGAACATTTTGTTCCTCAATTTTGTATCTGTGCCAGATGGAGAGGTATAAATCCTCAAAATTCTTTGTATAGGCAGATGTAGTTTTCTTTTGAAAATTTCATGGCTTGGCTTCGTGGACGAAGATTTGGGAAGGGCTTTAAACGTGAGTACACCCTTCAAGCCTGCGCGGTGGATTTTTTAGGTGAGGCGCAGCGTACGCGAGACTGGCCCCACCCTTTACACCTGAGGTTCATCTGCCAGGGCCTAGCGAGCTTGGACGGTGACAGCGAAGTCCTCAGGTCGTAGGTTTGGTTAGAGTATCCTTCTCTTAGATGGATGGCCTTACAGGGCTAAACGAGCTCCATCTGCCCGGGTTTGGAGTTAGAGTTGTCCTTCTCCTAGGATGGTTGCCCGAAGGCTAGTGAGCCCATCCTGCCCGTGGACACACTTTGTCTGACCCTTCAGTTGAGAACTGTCAGGCTTGGGAGACCCTACCGGAGGCATATGCCACCACCAGCATAGCTCTCAACTTCACAAGGGCACGCAAGCTCTTTCCCCATGGCAAGGGGGTGCCCGTGAAAGAGTCTTTTGAAAATACGCACACAGAAATAACCACAGTAGGTTCTTCAGCAAGTACTCCCCCTGGTTCTGCGTTATGAGGGAGGACAAGCGGTGATTCTGTGTTTTTTCTTACAGTACTATGTATGGTGTCCTATATCCCATCAGCCTCTCAGGTGAATCCTTAAAGGCTTGTGCTGTCCCAGTGACATAATGTTTTAGAGTAGCTGTTGTTTCATAGAGTATTGGGTTTGGTCCAGGCAGTTCTAATGATGTGCTGAGTGATGGTTATGTCCAAAATGAAACAAGCAAGAAGTGCTCTGTACAGCTGGAGCTCAGGCTGGGAGGGGCGTGCTGGGGGGACCAAAGCAGGCTTTTTCTGGGGAGCTGTGTGGCTCCGCCATTCACCCCCTTGTTCATTAGTAAGTGGCCTTCGTGAGACACAGAGTGATGTATTTCAGTTACATCAAACTCTGATACTGCCTGATAGCAGTGGCACAATAGATTTGACTTTATTTTGCAGATATCACAAGCTAGTTTTATTCTTACTGAAGTCACTGGCTAAACAAAGATAACGTACCTCTCTGATATGTGTGAGGTTACTTTTCCCCCCTCCTTTTTCTTTCTCTGCTAAAGGTTCACTTAAAACACCAAAGACCTGATTCTCCTCTTGCTCCTGGATTTCACTGGTTTAATTCCTACAACTTGCACAGTTCTCTTAATTTAGAGAGGTGATAAAGGAAAAACAGAGTCTCTTTCATGTCGTGTGACAAGCCAGTGGTGCATGGTGCACTGGGAGAGAGCTGCTCTGAGCATCAGCTCGCAGGGAAGGTCTGTCTGTCTTGTTGCATCTGTTTCTTTGATATTTGAACAGGACTCTTTTGAGACAGTCTCTGTCACTCCTTAATTAGCCTGTCACTCCAGGGAGCAAAAAAAGCCTCAACAAAAAAACCTGGGACAGGAGTCTAATCTGGCTTTCCTGGATGACAGGGCACAGCACAAGGCTGGCCAAAGAAATGTATTTAATCAAATTGCTTCACATTTACATATTAACCCTTGAGTGAGTGTCCTGCAATTCTTAAAGAATCTGCTTTGTAAATGACTAATTTCCCATCTTTTGCTAAAGCAAATGAAGGAGCATATCTGAGAGAGTCCAATCACTCATCTATTTCTGCAATTATTCCTCCTATCTTGTATTTTCTGTGCTAGAAATTTTCCTCTATCCCACCCCCACACAAGTCTCTCAGAGTAGAACCCCTCTGTCAATTCTTAGACCGTTCTTAGTGTCCTGTAGTCTAAGAAGTGATGGCAGGAAGTGGTTTCCGGCATAGGTGGTCTTCTAAGGATGCTAGTGAAAGCATTGGGAATACATGCGTCCTCACATGGTGGACTCATGTATACCTGAGGAACAGCTGCGCTCAGTGTCCTTAGGATCTCCACTGGAACAAAAGGTATCACAGGCGTAAGTAAAAATTTTAAACTAGTCTGGGTTATCCTGCCATGTGCGAGACGAGTTTTAGCAAGAGCCAGTCACAAGCTCCAGAACATGTTTGAGCGAAGGATAAGAATGGCCGTTGTGGGACTTACAGCAAATGCAAAATACAGGCGTGGTTATTGTTTCAGTCATTCCTGAACAGTCAGGAATCCATTCATTTATCTCTTATAAACAGGTGTCTCTTTTTTCACAGGGTACGAGAATTCATGTTCTCAAGTACATAACTCTGTTACAGTACTTTCATCTAGTATTTTTGGTTAATACAACAGCTCTGATACCATGCAAAACAAGAGCTAAAGTCTTAAGATGTACCTTGATTTTCTTCCCAGGGTCAGCTGCCACTTTAATTCCTCTAAAACCTTGTTTTTCCTGCTAGAAAAGATACCTAACAGTTACACTGTGTGAAATCTCTTCTTCTTTTTTTTTTGTTTTGTTGCTATAACATGCTATTTTCAACAATAAGCAAAATTTAACTAGAGAGTTCATCTTTAGCATAACTCTGACTTCACTGGAGTTACAGCAGAAACACATTTTGTCTCTAGAAACCAAATAATGGATCAGCAATTTATAATTAGAATCTCTTGTACCCTGTGGTCCTGTAAATGTTTTCCACAGCAGAGGCAAGGTCTTCATTAGGATAAATGAGATAACACACTTTACTTCAGGCTTGTAGTAGCCATGTAGGCATTTTTCTCCCCCCTTTTAAATAGATTTAACTGAAGTTAGTTCTTGTTGCTGGATTTCCACATCTATTGATGTAAATCTCCTTCCTGATGAGCCTGTCCAATATTACCATCAGGAATGGAAACTTTCCCTCAGCCTGTCCTGCCCGTCTCCACCAATACTAGGTCCTGAATATGTGAGATAACTGGACTCTTCTTATTCTTTCAGTTAGGAAGTAAATTAGTTAAGTGGTTGATTTAAAGTAAATCAATATATTACTTATCTAAAGCAAAATAGAGCCATATAGAAAGACATTGAGTTAAACACATAAATGTTTTAACCAATGCAGTTAGTCTAGAAATAGACATCTTTTGATGAGTGATGTTACCATTACAAACTGCTTGTGTCTTCCTTGCTTCCAGAAATTACTGCTGCCCCAGCTTCCTAGCAGAGCAGTTTGAGTGCAACTGCTTTCAATTTAGGTGAAATCACTTGGCTTAGTTCTGAGCACCGATTTAATAACCCAGTTTGTTTTGCTTGGTGCATATTAGGAACATCCTTCAACAAAACTAGGGGAGTAACCTCTGATATGGAGGTGCTGTAACCATTCCAGCTGGAGCTAGATAAGGACTTCTGAGCACAGCAGCAATTGGTACAATTTCCTCAGGTAGTGTGCTCTTCAGGGAAGTTCTTGGCACATGTGGTCCTGAAGAAGTAGGTTCATTGTGGTACAGGTACTCACGGTATCTTCTGTCCTATTGACTGCATTTAAACTCCCAAGTCACTATGTGAGGATGCAAATTTCACGGAATTCTGTCAAAGTATTTCTCTGTTTTCCCCTCTGGCCTCCTTTATTTCAAAATGTGGCTGAAAACCACAAATTTTATTAGTCTTCACTGCAGATCTTAATGCCGCAGAACTGGGGCTATTTGTACTTCACAAGGATGGTATTACTTGCCAGTAACTCTTTTTGTTGTCTTTCTGGTCATCTATGAACCTCTTAGAGAAAACATAATGGTCAAGCTATAGATTGACCTGCCCTGATTGATGGTACTCTAGCATCTAACAGGTGAAGTAAAACTCCATGTTCGCTCCTCACTTGTCTCGTTGGTATAAAGAACAAAAAATACATTCAGAAACAGTTGTACGGATTGTCATTATTGGGCTCTGCATCAGGAGAACCCTTAGTGAGAACAGAACAAACAAGCTCAGATTTAATAAGAAGCAACTTGAGCCTTTACTAGAATTGAACCATCTTGGATGACAAATTTCTGAAAAGTAAAAATTTTCCTCCTCTATTGCTTTCACATCCAGCTTGAAAAAAGGAGTAGAAAAGCCAAAATGGAGTGGAAGTGCTGATGCGGGATAGTGAGCCTGCTGGGAAGGCAGACTTCTCTACTGTCCCAGAGGAGGGCTGTGCTCAAGTGGAATCTTAACTCAGTTGTGCCAGACCAGGCAGTTTGTGTCCAAATTGCAATCGAACCGATTTGCTAGTGCAATTCCAAGGTGGCTGGCTAGAGAGCTGTAATAAAACTTCCCAAAGCAGTGAACTAGTCCTGAAACAATTAGCCGGCTTTGCGTGCCTGCCTCAACTGCAGGTGTTTGAGGAGGCTGTTTATTTAGTTCACAGAGATGTCTATAGACTAAAATTTATTTACAGATTTTCTGTGTAGGGCTTATTCAAGCCTGAGTATATGTACATTATGAAATATTTATAAGGATGGTTACAACATGGAAACATGTTGTCTGTTTCTGGCTGTACAAGTTTTGGAGGAAGAAGATGGAAAAGTACTCTGAATTGGAGGAATTAAAGGGACTACTAGCATGAAACTCAAATTCAGTAGGAGACTCAGACATAAGATTTGCCTTATGTGTGTTTTTAAAAATGATTTTCCATTTTTCATATACTTTTTTCTCATCTGTTCTCTACGAAAGGTGTGAAAAATGGCAAGATCCAAATATAAACAAGAAGTAGTCAAAACTGCAGTGTAAACAAACAGAGGCGCATTAGCTTTTCTTTTCTTTTACTGGTGTCTTCCTTACAGTGAACTTCGGTATGACTTGTGTTAAGAGGAGGTGAAAAACCTTCTGATAGGAAGGTGTCTTTGAACTTGGTCCTGTTCCTTTTACTGAGAGCTTTGTTACAAGAAAGCCCCAGCCTTCCTGCCTCACTGCAGAGAGGCCTGGCACTGCTGTGAGCTTTTTCTTGTGTATGGAACAGAAGGTGAGTGTTTTTTCCCAGGAGAGTTCATAGTCTAGCGTGAGTATTATAAAATCACCACACCACTCCTCTTTCTTCTCCCCCTAGGAATAAGTTTCCTTCTTGTTTTCACGAGGTCAAATTCACTGCTGAGTTTTAGTGGAGCATGGTCTGCCCCTGGTGTGCGTTTTACTCATGATAAATTCTATAGGATCTCCCGCAATCATGGTGTGTCAGGACCTCCACCTGAGAGCTGATTTGGACATCTGCACAGTGTTTCATTAACATCAGGATTGGACTTTGATTCAGTAGTGACTCACTGAGGGCAGAGCACTGCTTCATGGGGTACCAGCTATGCACGCCGTACTGCCTGGTGTTTCAAACTAGCTCTTAGAATCACAGCTATCCTTTGAAATATGTACCCAAGTAGTTCATAAGTAAGGAGGGCAAATACTGGGGACCAGTAAGCATACTGGTGAGAAATCTTTTATAATTGCAGAGCATCCCAGGAGATTCTGATTTATTTCTGGAGCCAGCGGGGCTTTAGCAGTTACGGGCTTGTTCTGAGACTCCTCTCCTACCAGTGTCATGCTTGACATCACCGGTGGTACTTGGTGGTTTGTATTGGATGCAGTGTGAGATGATCTAGAAGAAGCTGAGGTTCTGTCTGTTTGTTTTCATGTATCACAGAAAATTGTTGAGGCAACTGAGAGCATTGGAGAGGAATATTTGTTTATTTATAAACACACTGTTTACATATCATAGCTTGATGAAAGACTGAACTCATTACACTTGAACTGAACATGTGACTCTTGTTATCTGCATCACGCTGGATGGCTGTAGGCCAAAGCAATGTATGTACATACTCTGAGATGCAGGTGTGCAGCTGAAGCAGTTGTTCTCTTTCAGCTTGTCTTTGCTTCTCTGCTAAATATTAATGTCCCCTTGGTGTGCCAGCTAAGCTCCTCCTCTTAGCTATGTCTTTAAAAAATAATTTAGATTAGCATAAACAAATAATTTAAACAGCAGGTCTCTTTACTTGAGTTTATCTCAACTGGTGGAGGTTAGAGAATGTTCGCACAAGCCCCTCAACTTGTGGCAAGGGTAGTAACTTCTGACTGAGGACTTGGGGATTAAGTGGGAAGTAGCAGACTCTGCATGTACCATGGTGGCACTTAGAGGACCTGTGACAAAGGCATTTCCCTTCCTGCTTCTTTATCTAAGTCCTGTTTTGCCTAAGTAATCTCCACTGGCAGCAACATTAATTGAAATGGAGTACAATGTTCATAAACATTTCTTCCTGAATCACCATTGTGATTTAGTATAATGAGTTTCTATAGTATGCAAAGGAGGTGAGAGGAGGTAAAAAGTCAAAGGAGATGCATTCCTGCATCTAAGCAGAGTGAAGCTCCATCATATTCTGCTATGGTGCATCCAGCATGAATAATATCACGAGGGCTATGTCTGCTTCTTATGAACTGTTCTTTTTGAAAGAGAGACTTTTTTTGTTGGTATGTTGACAAATGCACAAGAGTTACTGCACTTCCTGTTGACAGGGTGGCTTATGAGTAGCACACAGACTCTCCACTTGGAAAGAATTCCTGTGCTGTCTCTCGGGTGGTGCTGTCTCACTAAATACTGCCTCTTTCTTCTTTGCAGGCTTTTCTTCTTTGAAGGCTTTTCTATTGATGTGCCTTCACAATATCATGTAGGGAACAGGGAACCACATTTGGGCTTGAGTCAAGGGTAATCTCTTATTGAGAAATCTAGCCATGTTTTTTATTATCTTTGTGCTTGAAAGTGCATTAATGACTTGCTTGTATACTAAGCAGAGAAACTGGACAGAGTGGATAGAAGGATATATGGTTGGTAGCCCAGGATGAGAGAAGAAAGCGGGGGAGTAACAACGCTGCAAGGAGAAATAGCAGGAGAGTTGAACTTTGCAGCCTCATGGAAAGCCCAAGGTGGCAGGCACAGTAAGATTGATTAGTCTGTTCCTGGGAAAACTGTCTCGTCCTCTTCAGGGTGTCTGTATGATCACTCTTAATTTGCGGTGTGGATGGAAGAAACTTTGAAGGTGCTAACAGAATAAAATGAGACTGAAATAGCAAGTTCATGACTTCTAAAGGTGAGGGTGAAGATCCTTCAGATATGTTGAAACAGCAGAGTCAACTCATAACTTCTTTGTTTCCGTTCTGTTTCAAAATATGAAAAAAATTACTGGATCAGTGAAGGATGTATAGGATTTGCTGACTGATGGTCTCCTTCATAATTGGTTTAAGCCAGTGCTGCAGTCTTGTCCTCCAGCTGTCCCTGACTATATGTCCCAACCCCAACACTACCTTTTCTTGCGCCAGCAATGGATTAGTTCAGGCCAGAGAACCAATTGCACTTAATTTTTTTTTTTTTTGCATCATTGTTTTACATTTAGTGGTTATGTGAGAGCTTGTGTTGGCATAAGGAGGAGAGCAGTGTGAGGATGGGAACAGTGGCAAGAGAAGGGTAGAGGAAATTTATTTTAAGGTCGGTGCTAGCTGTTGCTGGCTTAAAGTGATTGTGGAGCTATGGCATAAAGCGGCTGTGTAATAGGCAGGGAAGGAGATAAAGCATGTCTGGTTGATTAAAATAGTGCAGGTGTTAAAGCTAATGTAGCAGATCCTGTGCTTGGTGGTGGTTCACGTCCTCCCTGTGCCTTTAGCTCCTCTATCAGCAAAAGCACAGATAACTCTCTCAAGGGGCTCCTGTGGGCTTTAATTCAGTAACGCCCTCAGAAGGGGAGGTTGAGAGAGATAGGCTGTGTTTGTAGATTGTAACCAGGTGCCTGTGCTGACCAAGAAAGTTTGCAGCGTTTGCAGTCGGCTGGGAGTGTGCAAGTGTCTTTGGCCTGGTGCAGGTCTTCCTTCAGAAACGGAGATCCCAGCTTTGTAACTCTGGGTTTGTGCTGCACATTCTGGCTGCAGCCTTCAGTGATGAAAAATAGGGCTAAGGCAGTGTGTATTCAGAGGGACAATGCTTGCAGGGAAGGAAGAGCCACCTTGTCCTCGGTGATGTTTGCTGATTGCAAATTTGTCCCTATTTGACACTATGGAGTGTCAGCTTTCACTGAGACTCTCCCCTTAAGTAAATTATACCAGATAGCACCTGCATGATAGGGGAGATGGTACAAAGCAATTGCTTGAGCAGCCTCTCAGATGGGAGAACAAGAGCAGGATGCTGTTTGAAAGTATTGAGTAGTGAAATTTGCTACTGCTTGATTCCTTTCGGTATATACTCGTAGGCCCTCTCTAGTCTCCAAACTCTCCAGAAGGGGATGAATAAGACACAACAACAGCAGGGAAATTTTTTTGATGATGCTGAGGGGTATGAAGAGGTAGTGTTTAATTTTATTTTGAATGGGGACTATTGTAACATCAATGGAAGTGCACAGAGGTCTGGAGAAAGAACCAACCTGCTTCACGCTTGCTTTCTTGTAGCCCTGCTAAGCAGACATCTTACTGATTACTCTTGGTTTTACCCACTAGAAGTTCACATATTCAATACTTTTGTTTAAATCTGTTTCTGTTACAAAGGGCAAAAAAAGGAGAGACCATTAGGTCCCCTAGAACATGCTAGGTTTAGAGCAAAAGCCTACAACCTGTCCTGGTTTTACAAGAAGATCAATTCTCCAGTTTGCTTCCCTGTATTTCCAATGCTACTGATCAGTTATATGTCTCAAGTCATGTGTCATTTCATTATTTTAACGTATTCTCAGGTCAAAAACTGATCTTGAACATAATGTTGGCTGTCATAGAATCATTTAGGTTGGAAAAGACTTTGAAGATCATCGAGTCCAACCATAAACCTAACTGTCGAGTCCACCAATAAATTATATCCCTAAGTGCAATGTCTATATGTCTTTTAAATACTTCCAGAGATGGTGACTCAACCACTTCCCTGGGCAGCTTGTTCCAATGCTTGATAACCCTTTCAGTGAAGAAATTTTTCCAAATATCCAACCTAAACCTCCCCTGGCACAACTTGAGGCTATTTTCTTTTGTCCTATTGCTTGTTGCTTGGGAAAAGAGACTGACACCATAAACTAGCTTCTTAATGGAAGATTCATTTTGTCTCCTTTTATCTTGGTCAAGTAGATGGGTCATAACACTATTGTAAGCATGGAATTGTGTTACTTTGCAAAAATGTCCTACTCACTAGCATAACTTGAGAGAGCTCTGGCTTTGTGTCTGTATCTTTTTTGTTCTGGAGATGTTCCTGTTTTCCAGCACTACGCATGTGTGAGTGGAAGGGATGTCAAATACCATAGTATTTGGTGTACTTTTAATTCTAGCTGTTCTTTGACTCTACGTTTTAGCACTTTTTCTTTAATGTTCTGATTCTTATAAGAACATAACTCAAGTCATAGTTCTGTCTCAGAACAGCTTGATATCACTATTTTAAAAAAGTTCCTGAGATGGCCTTACCTCAGAAAAAATTATTTTAGTATTTTCCCATACGGGTTGTTAACCTGCTCGTCAGCCAAACCTGCCTGGGCCCCCAGTTAGTAGGTACAATGAGCAGTTGGGTAATGCTTTCAGTCCTGGAGGTTTTCCACATAACAAAGCCTGTGGTGCTTCTGGGTCAGCTTCCTCACTGGTTGTCCTCTGATGTGAGTCAAAAAAGGATATAGGGACAGAGTGATTCTGCTAAAAAAAATGGAAAGCATGAGGATAAATCTACCAGACATTGCTTTGACCAAAGCCAGAACAGGGGCAAAAGGAAGGGAAACTACTACTTTTTCTAGGAAATCAAAAGACATTAATCAAAAGGCAGTTCTGTGTATCCACCTGGCAGGAACACACGAGTTTATTTTTGTCCTGGGAGGCTGTTTTTGGGTCTTTGAAATGTAACCCTTGTTATGGCAAGTTTGAGGAGTTTGCTGAGTATCAGGCTGCTGAGGAATTTGCTTTGTTACATTTTTGTCTGCTTCCTTCTGCTCCTTCCCAAGGAAGACATCTTTTCGAGCCCCTGCCCCCTCCCAAAATACCATAATAACCCACCAACTTTGCCAGAAAATGCTTAACACATTAGCGGGTTTAAGTGTCATAGCTGTAATCACTCAGAAGGCCACAGAGCTGCATAGATTTCATTCCAGTATCCTTTCCAGCTGGTGGCTTTTTGACAGCACTCGATGGGCAGAGTTACAAACTCATGAAGCCCGTGGTACAGATGAAATATGAGTTGCACAGAGAGGATAGTCACATATGTGTGGATGTGGCAGAGGGAGGAGGGTTATGAGATCAGCTGGGTGTCTGTAGTGAGAGAAGTGTGAATTGGCGAGGGTGTTTTCCATTACATAGTGTCCAAATAAAAATGGTTATTATTGAGGTTATCTGTTCTAGAGTAAAAAAAAAAAAGGGTCAGCACTGCCCTAACCAGCATTCTCTGTAAATAAGTTGTATTTATGCCCTGTTGTTTTGGCTGCCTTGGATGATTCCTGTCTCCTCTAACTTCTGTAATTGCCTCTGTGCCAGATGCTGCTCACGGCTTCAGAACCACGACATCAGGAACCATTCTTCCCGAGTCAATGGAGTTGTGCTGATTCCTTTTTAACCTGGTGCAACTGAGGCACTTCTTGGTCACTGTCTGTATTAACACCTGTTAGCAGGAGCAGAGAGGCCCCTGTGCCACCGAATAGAGCCAGACAGCTGCTTATCTCTCTTGCAGATGTTCCAGTCTTTTTGTTTGTGCGTTGTGAGGAGGCATGATGGAGCACAGGAATGTGTCATATCCTTTCCAGTCCCCTCCCTGCTGGTTTTATGGCAGCCAAGAATGAGAGAGGACTAGGGACCCATTAGCGAAGAGAGCGGGGGAATGCTTAGTAATCTCCTATTTTCTTGAGCAGGGGATCTGACTTTTTGGCTGTGGCTGCAGGCGGGGCTGTGAGTGGGGATATATGCCGAGAGAACGCGTACCTCTGCTTTCCCAAAATCATGATACTGCAGGCTTTTGCAAAAAGGTGCACAAAAGCTTCTTTCAGACCGCCTGCAGGGTTCAGTCAGAGCCCTGCTCTCTCCTTCCCCTCGCAGGACCTGGCAGAAGGCTGGCTCAGGAGCTGCGACATGATTGCAAAGGCAGAGTGCTGTCAGTCGCACAGCTGATGGGCAGTACCTCGCGTCTTCAGAGCCAGTGGCCCAGTCCCAAGTTATTTCCAGCCTGAGAGCTCCTCCCTTGAACAGGGCAAATTGAACTTTTGCCTCCATGCAAACCAGTCTCTTCCAGTTCCCTCTTTGAGCTCCGCAGCAACCTGGATTCCTTCTCTCACGAAGGTGAGGTACCACTGATCATTGCCTGCACTCGGCACTGTGTTTTCTGCAGAGTTCAGCGCTCTCCCCAGCCTGAAACAGTCATTTCTGGGCCTACACAAACCCTGAGCTCCCCACAGAGGTTCAACGCTACGAACTGGGTGTTCGGAGGTACCCTGATTCATGTAAAGTTGGAGCTCCGGGATTCACTTTCCAGCTTTAAATGCTGGGTGAGGGCTGAATCCCATTAGGGAACAGCACTTTTAGTGCTGGCCTGCAGCATAGCCGGTCACTACTGGGCCGTAAATACCTTTAATAACTCTTCGTGTTGGCATTTCCTAGCTGCAGAGCTCAACCAGCTTGTGGCTCAGAGGAAGCAGGTCTGACTACGCTGCAGGCTGGCAAGCTTCATAGGAACACGCAGGCGTGAGCGCAGCTATACACAAGTGACACGGCAAGATCCCACAAGGGCTAGTCTTTGTTTTGTTAGGTTTTTTTTAATCTTTGCTCGTCACTTGGAGTCACAGCGTTGGACGTTCTTTCTGGAGGAAACAGCTCAATCAATCTACAGGGAGGAGCAGAGTCCACCTAGAATGAGCAAAGGAAGAGGTGCTTATGTTAGTCTGCTTTTTTGCATGCTCCTACATGGTCCACTCCGTGGACAAAACCATACAGTGGGTTACACCAAGTCACCAAGTTGTCACAGTTACTTACTCTAACAACAACAACAGAAAAAAAAAAAAAAAAAAAGGAGGAGGAACATTCAGATTTTGCAGAATTTTTTGGCTACTCCACTCTTATTACTTTGTTTTTAAGAGACAGTATGTTGCATTAGATACTTTGCTCTTGTCCCAAACAGAAGCAGCAAAACCCCACAACTCCAAGTCTTTCTTCCAGTATTTCTCCAACAGTGCATAACACTACAAATGCAAGTGGCACGTTTTCAGTGGGTGTAGAGTTGTGCCTCAGTGCTTCCTGTATTTCAGTACCTGCTATCTGATTGGAATGAGAGTGCAGGTATTGAGTGCCTGTGTGCCCTGCCTCTTGGTTACACTTGATTATGCATTCACTGAATCACCAGCCCCTTACTTTTCTTTGTTGAGAGCTGGAGTACATCGCCATCCACCTTTCTTTTCTCCCAGTGCTTATGCACGTGGTGCAGTCATGCACTGGGCTGAGCTCATGCTCGCACCAAATCCACCATGCTCTTGAAGGAGGATGTTACAGTGTTGGAACCAACTGCAGCATAAAGAAGCCAAGAAATGCAAGAAAAAAGGGAATTGTGTTTAAAACATCACATCAAATAAAAGAAAAACCCAAATAAATGTGAAGAAAACATGAAATTTCCTCTTTGATGTTCTGTGCTGGGAAGGTTTCAATCTCTTTTTAAAGCTCTTTCTCCACCCCCTTGCTTCTTATGGGATTGTATCCAATATTCCAATGTTCATGTAATGCCTTGACTTTGCTATCATTCTTCTTGGGATAATTATAGGTTAGTATAATGTACCTATTGTTCTGTTCCACAAAGCAGCACTGTCATACGGATGGCAGGGGTGTGGGGGGGATTTCTGTGTGTTCTCCTGCATCCACACTGTATCTTTAATTAGTGTTCTTCCTTGTCTTTCCTTTTTTATTTTAATTTTTTTCTTTCCCGTGGTGAGTGCTGAGCACTTCTCCTTCTCCGACTGTTGGTCGCTTTCTCCCATTACACTGCTGCCCTGTTTTTAGGTGTTGGCTGAGTTCATTCCCATCATAGCAGGTTTGCCTTTCAGATAAAAATAACATGAAACCAAGTAACGAGCTATTGGTATTTACAGAGAAAGCAGATAGATGATTCTTTCCCAGACTTTATTAGTTGAGTTTCTTACATTATCTTGCATGGTTTCTCCTCAATTCAGGAAGAAGAGACCTACCCTGTGCCCAGGGGCTCAGCTCTGCATTTGGGCCCTGCTGCATAAGACACCACATGAACATGTACTAACACAGTCCCTAAGTGCTCACACGTTTTTCCGTAACAGCATTTGTCTTTGCCCTCCAGGTGCTGGTGTGGGAGACTGCTGTTGAGTGTTGTAAAGTGTGTTTGGTGCTGGGACTTTGCTTGTGTTAGCTAGACAAGTATATTACTGGGTGCTTGAGAAATACTAAGGAAAGGCTGAAAAGCCCTGTTGAATCGCCGTTGTTGTACGCAAGGGATAGATGTTGGTTCATAACTGCTGGAGAAGCTGTGTAATCAGTTGCTCCCTTTCTATTGTTGCCACCTCCAAGGTAAATAAGATTCAGGGCTGCTGCTGTATTTTAGGCAGTAAGGCTGTATAAGCAAATAGGTTCATCTTGATTAGCTGCTGTTTATTTTGCTATAAACTACATTTTGCCTTTGAGTCAAACAAGTGGTCTGGAGAGATGGTTCCTGACTAGCCCATCAAAGGAAAACAGTAGTGGGGTGGTTTTCTTCTTTTCAGGACTTCACTCAACTTCCTCCTCTTTGAATGTGAGTTTACCAAAATGATGAAATGGGAAACCTCCAAACTATTGCATTTTTAAAAACCTGTTGTTATAAAGGAGGGAATTACAGATTTTGGAAGAATCTGGATTAAAACCTCTCTGCTAGCAATGAGCGTGGCTCAAGTCAATGCAGCTTCCCTGCTATAAAAGTGGACAAAATTGTGTTCAGATCTCAGAACTTTGTCTCTTCTTCTGCAGTCCCTGGGCTGCTTCTTGCTCCTGATGCACCAAGCCAAAACATGCAGTTTTCACTTAAATGTGTCTTTTCAAATGCCTTCCATGAATCTTGAAAAGATAGGAAGGTTCATCCAATTATGTCATTGCTAGGTTGTTCTGCCACAGGAAGTGACTTCTAGTGTAAAGCCTTTAAAATCATCGATGTCTCTCTACATCTTTGCAGATTTGCAATTCTGAAAAAGTATAGCATCCATCTGTGGTTCTGTGGAGTGAAGGAAAAGAGACTTGGTGGATGGAAGGGGACTTCTTCTGGTGCCCTGAGAATGTGATCTTTTTAAAACAAAAATTAACTTCTTTCATAACGATAATTTGTAGCATTTTGTCTCCAAAACAAAAGAACCAACACAGATGCACAATTTGGCAAGCTGCAGATATTAAACAGCCAACCTATTTCTCCCTGGTGTAATTCCATGGACTTCAAGGGAATTACACCAGTGGCAGTGAATCTGGCCTGAAATGCTTTTGACTAAAACTTGTTATTTTATGTCTGGTGTCCTGAGTAATGCTGAATGAGATTTGATGTTTTAGAAATGGATGAAATCTCATGTGTTTGGTGCAGCATGCTGAGAAGCACACCCACGTGTGAGCAGACACACGTCCGGGCATGCGCACGCATATTGATTGCTTTCCGGGGATGATCCCAGAACCGAGACGCACTTGCCAGGTGTGTTTGCAAGCCAGCTCTGGCTGTGTTGTGTGTGTTGGAGAAGCACAGGTACGCTCCTCGCTATTGCTGCTTGCCCTGTGCTTATTGTGTTTCTCCATTGTACCTCAGTGGAAACCACAGATCCATCCCAGTCAAATCCTGTAAATGATTGCCCCTGTTGGACCAGACCCAGAAAAATTCCTCTGGCTGGCTTAAGCGTATTTACATACCACAGGTCATTACAAGTTGGCGCTCACCTTTGTATTCATTCCCACGTGTCAAAGCAGAGATATCAGTTCATTTTTCTTTTTTCTCCAATATTTATTCTATTTTCTAGGTTACTTTTTTCGAAGAAATAAGCCAGAGGAGTGATCCCCATGGGTCCTGACATCTGCTGCAGTCATTCTTACTGACTCAAAGGAGACCTAGGGAAAAAGAGGGAACAGTCTGGCTGCAGTCTCTTATTCTTTCTCTTTCGTGGGCCCCCACCCTGCACCCTCCTGGGCCTGCAACCCACTAACTAGCTCCTCCTGACTCCAGCTGTCATTTTTCCTTTTTATCTACTCCTCTCTCAAAGAATCAAATGTCATCTCTTGTTGTTCCCTTAGCTGGGGTCAGACACTCCTTTATGTGCTTTATGCTGATCAAGGATTTTTAACTGGGAATGAGAGTGCTAATCAACTGCATGGTTGGGAAGGGGAGAGATTAAATCTGAGAATTGCCAGTGATTGCCCCACATGAAGAACAGCAGCTAGCAAAACACGTGCTATCATTATGCTCTTATGGTTATTTTATTCCCTTAGTGATGGTAAAATGCTATCTGTAGCAGAAAGGTAGGACAAAGTCCATCCTTGTTTAGCCCTGAGGTATTCAGTGGATTTTCAGTGGGGTAGGATTGGGAAAATTTAGATTTGTAGTGAGGGGTGACTCGCGTTTTCAGACTTCAAGAAAGGGAGGATGCAAGTTGAAGATATGTTTGTGTTCCAAGTTGATGACACATTTTTGTTCAAGAAAGGGCAGCCACTTTTATTTGCAGTCTTGATGCTATAGCTGTGGGGAAGTCATTGGAGGGTGTAGTGGGATGTGACTTCTGCTGTGTCATGACACTGCCACTTCATCAGCCAGTTTAGGGGCACACTGGCTGAATAAAAGTGGGGACAGGAAGGGTTCCTGGTGCAGCTTCAGTCTCTGCCCATGGTTTATTCCAGACAGAATCAAGCTTCAGGGACTGCAGGAGATTGCAAACTGTAAGTTTCGTAGTCAAACCTAGGAAGGCAAAACAGTTAACAAACAGGCTAAATAATGAGAGTTACCTTTGGATTGATTAATTACTTTAATTTTAGTAGCCTGAACTGTCTCCTTCAATACACTCTTTTTAAAATCTTGTCAGTCCTTCTAAAAAGTCTTCTGTTGTTACAGAGCTATAGGAAGGATAGTACAAAGTGTCCTGATTCTCCTTCTGCACTGATGGAAGTCAAAAGTACACTGAAGTATGCAGGAACTGAGTCAGCCCTCTTCCAGAAAAGCATTTTCTTCACAAGAGAGAAACAAACTGTATTTAGAGTTTGTTTAATTAAGGGAGACCTGGCTGGTGGAAAAAGAGGTTTCACTGAATTCAAATTGCCAACTTTTGCTAAAATGTACGTTAGGGACTAACACGCCAGTATTATTCTGTGTTTATTCTCTAGGCATTTGACAGTGATTTTGTTAATGCTTTCAAAATCTGTACTTCCTTGGCAGCTCCAGCTCCTAGAAGCCAGGGACTGCAAGAAAACTTCAATTTTATAGCTGAAATTTCTGGCTCTGCTGGCTGTAGAAATATCTACATCTAAAATAATCTACCAGTTCAGAAACAGGACCCAACTCATGATTTTTTGAGCAGTTTGATTTGGAAATACTGTAAGTACCAGATTCAGGTGGTACCTGGAATACCAAAAGGAAAGATGGGAATATCAGGATTAAAAAAAGAATTCTTTGTCATAAGTCTGGGGTTAAGCTTCTTGAACTTGGACTTCATCCCCTTCTTGCCTATTTTTTGAGTTAAAATAGGACGTGTGCCTGAATCTCAAGTTTAAGATGTAACCTATTTGTAAAGTTTCAGTCAACTACTACATTGTGAAACTCCCCACCAACCTGGGGGGATGCGGAGCTGTTCCTGACCTGACTCTTCCTGCTTCCCTCTACCATGATGTTTCATCTGTAGCATTTGGAATGGGCCTTTTACACAGCTTTGAGGTCTGATCATCTCTTGTATGCATTGTGATATGAAAAGAAGTATGGGTAGGAGGAGTCCATAGTCCTAGAGATGCTTGTCAACTGTCTTCTTGGTCTCCTCCTTTGTTTTTCTCTTCAGCATGGGATATGGATCACCTCCTGGGACCATTTAAGCCCATTCATCCCATGAACTCCTTGGGATTGTGCATGCCCTAGAACACTGGTGATGCCCTTTTTCTGGGGCAGATTATAGTACTTGAGAATTGTGGTCTTTTTTGCTGTAGAGATTAAGGTTTTTAAGAATACTGCACCCCATTTTTTGTGGACCTCTGTGTGCCAGACACCTTGTACATGATTTTCTGGAGTTGCTGGAGACTGGGCTCCATCTTTCAGTTTGTAATTTCCAGTCCTTTGTTGTTCAAAGACACACAGTCCCTGCTGTGTGCTGTTCCATTTACTGCTCCCTTTTCACTCTTTCCTTGCCATCTTTTCTTCCTTATTAGAACTTGGCATTCCCAGAGGTCCTGCTGCTTGGTTCAGTGGGAGCCGTGGTTTACAGTTTCCCCACTGGACCGATTTGGATTGACACCTGTCTTTTCAACCCAGCAGTCTTTGAACTAATCTCGCAGTATGTAGGCAAATCCTGACACCGAAGCTGTGGCCTCATTCTTCTTCCATCTTCTTCCATTTTACCTTAGTGAAGTGAGTGTAAAAGACTAGGAGAAATGAGCATGGGGTGCTCAGTCAATGCCAGCTTTAATGGCAACCAAGTGTACAATCGCGTGAGGAAATGATGTTTCTGAAATTCAGATTCAGGCCTTAAATCCAGACTGAAGTTAAAAAGTAATTTGTTGTAATTTACCTGTTGCTGCAACATTAATGTTTTAGAAAATCAAGTTGTACTTTTCTGCTTCTACCTTTTTTTTTTTCTGTGCTGTTGCTGTACTCAAATGTATTAACAGTTGCAATCACATGGAACGATATTACTACAGTAGTCGGTTTGGTCCTTCAGGACATAACATTAACATGTTCGTCAAGTGACTATAGAACATACAACCCTGAAGGAAGCAGGTCATTGAAGAAACAAAGTATTATATTTTTGCTGACATTTTTGGAACACTGATAACTCTTTAGAAAGCAGGTTTTGCTAGAACTTGGACCTCTTCCTTCTGCAGAACCTTGTGTTCTGGAATGCTTCTCCTGTATTTTATCAAGATTTTCTCTTTTATGTAGGTAGAATTAGCAGAAAACAGACAAGCAAACAAACCTAAGTGAAAGCATGCAGCGTAAAGATTCTGAATATTGTCAGATTTTGGATATTAAAAACAATCTCAAAACCATGTCAGCCTATCCTGCTATCACCTCAAATCCTCTAGGAATCTGCCACAGATGCTTGCCATATGCTGCAGCAGTTTTCAAATGTTTCTCCACTTTTGGATACACCAGGCAAAACCAGGAAACCTCATCAACTGCTGGACAAACTTATGAAGGGTAAAATGAAGTAGGAGTTGCTTAGTGGGAACAGACAGAATTTCATCTAAGATGATGCTAACTGAAGACAAAGATGCCAGCTGTTTATCTGCTGGCTTCATACAGAAGGTTCATTTTCCTTTATCATGCTCTCTACTTGTACTTCCCCTCCTTCTTTCAGTCTTTTGGCTTACTAGACCAAAAGAAGGAGGATAAGAGAGAGAGAGAGAAACATGAACATACGTTCATAGAAATTCATAGAAATATATAATTTTCTTACAATTGAACTTCTTTCTGGCAAGAAGCCACATGGAAAGCAAGAGGAGATCCCCCAGCTCTGCATTGCCCCTACAACAAGAATGACCAAATAAACAATAATGTCAAATAAACAACAGGCATTCAGAAACCAAACATGAGTTCCTATAGCTCCTCCAAAGTAAAATATCCGAAGTCATTCATGGCAGCCTTATAAACAAGAATCAATGTGGCAGTGATTCATTTGTAAGTATATGCAACCTGTTGTGCATAGGCAACATTATAGATCAGTGATAGTCAAACCTGAACAGTTCAGTTCTTGAATGGACTGAGAGGAAGCAACATAATCACCAGGGTGTGGTAACCTGATGCTGTGCTGTCCTGTCTTTGACGCTTTGTCATCATTGTTGCGTATTGGTGGTAAGCTGCCTTAGTGCGGTGTCAGATCATCACACCATGATTAGCTTGTAGAACTCTGCAATTGTGTTTTCTTCGTGACTGCTGGTGAAAAGAGTTGCTTCCCATCTCTCCATCTTTCTGTCTCTCTGTTTGACTACATCAAAGAGTAACGAACAATCTCTAGTGCTTTGAAATATTGGCTAAGCCTTGTTGTTTGTTGAGCAAAGAGAAGCTCTAATTAAGCCTACAGATTTGTCCAGAACCCACATGTGATGTTCTAAGAAAGTCAAGTTGAGCATTGTTGAGCTATGGAATACATTAGATTATTTTCTGACTTTCACAAAAAAGTCCTGTGTTCCACTGAGTGACATGGTGCTATCTCCTAGTCTTTCTCTTTATGCTGAGAAAGATTCAGTGAGTAACTGTTTAGTGGACAAAAACTCCAAAGAAAGTTTATCTGAAAAGCTTTTCTCTCGTAACTCTCTCCAAAGATGATGAGATTTTTGTAGTATTCAGTGCACATGGCTTGTGGTTCTCTTTGGAGAGAAGAGGAGACAATGTAAGTTTGGAGAGAAAGGAGGTAGTGTTTCTGTTGTGCTTGTGATAGAGATGACAATGTTGCTGTCAAGTAGGAGCAGTTTCTCAGCTAACCACGATGGAGAACCCCCAGTTGAGGAGAGAGGAGACATTTACCAGCCTGCTTTGTGCTCAGTAGCAACGACACCAAGATGATTCATCTGTGTGTGGTGGTCTTCAGAAGACCTCCATACCCTCCTTAGGTCATGACCTTTTTGCAGTTCCTCCCATTTTCTTCTCAACTCCTGCCTGTGGAGGGACTCTTCCCCCTTCCATTGCCTTGGAGCTGTTTTGCTTCTCCTGATGAATGTCAAGTGCTTTGGGGCTGCAGCCCTGATGGGTGGGGGCTAAGACTTGGATCTACCCCTGAGACGGAGTGGAGCCAGCAAAGACGGATTATTTTAAATTGTGTGGTGACAAGCCTTTTTTTTTTTTCCCCTCCCCGTTTGTTTCCAGAGGATAGCTGGGGATGTTTGTTGTGCCAAATGCTCAGAATGTTGTTTTCTTCCTCTTCCTCCCCATTCAAAACAGAAAGAGAAAACTTATGCAGTGAATTGTGTTAACTGGGGAACATAAATCCAAACTGTAGTGCAGCATTGTGGGCCTAGGCATCTATTGAAGTTTAATAAAGGAAGAGCAGTTTTCCCTTGCCCTCCTCTCTTATGCTCTCCCCACATCAAACTCTTTCTTGTGGTACAGTCCTGTTCAGATGGGAGCATGGGAATGCCAGGGAGAACGGGTGCATTGGTCCAAAGTTCTCACGGGTCTGAACGGAATATGTGACTCCTTTAAAATATTGCAGGCAAAGCGAGGTATGGACATCCTCCCACGCCAAAGTTAGCTGTGTAGCCAGTATACGAAAAGGAGAGAGATTCCTCTGGTTACCTGTCTGATGTGGCTGCAAGTCCATTTGAGGCAAATCTATGCTGCAGCAAAGATTTGATGGACTGTACGTCCTGACCGTAAGTTTTTGGACTGATAACAGGGTCCCATGTAGGATCACAGAATCATTTTGGTTGGAAGAGACCTTTAAGATCATAGAGTCCAACTGTACACCCCGCACTGCCAGGGTCCCTAAACCATGTCCCTCAGAACCACACCTACACGTCCTTTAAATACTTTCAGGGATGGGGACTCCTCCACCTCCCTGGACAATGTTATATGACTTTTTACTCCTGATGTCAGGTCTGATACGCAGAACTTCATGGTGAAGTATTTCCTTATGATTACTGAATGGCTGAGGAGATGTCTCATTAAGTCCAGAATAGAAAATGAGAATCCTTCTCCCTGTCCCAGCCATGGTACTTGGAATAAATCCGTGCCCATCAGCTCGTACAGGATTTAATGAAGTCCCTTATACAAAAAGCCAACCTGGGAGGGCCTTGATCAGAGCATAAATGGGAGTATAAGTACAGTGAGTGTAATAATGTATACTTTAGCAAGAGTGGACGAGTTCATCTGAAATGGTTCGGGAATGAATGCCAAAAGCAAAAGCTTCCCTTTGGCACTGATGTTTCAAGAAGAAAAATAGTTCAAGAAAGGTAGATTGGAAGAGTAACAGGAAGAGAGCTGAGAAGGCCCTGTGACTCCCCAAATCTATTAAACCCAATACAGACTGCCTCTGAGATCTGCTGCTATAAAATAATAAGACTTATTCTCAGGTGAAAATGCTTGTTATGATGGTGCAAGACCAAGCGTTCATTCTTCGGTTCCAGTTAATGTAGCATTACTACAGGAAGTATTTTAGCCTGCTGGTAATATTTTACTGCTTTTGCCTGCAAGCTCATGAATGTTTGTGTAGCATTAAGCATTAAAACTCCTATTTTTATCAACTTCACCAGCCTTGCTGATGCAGCACTGGAAGTCTGGGAAAAACCGCTTGCTTTTGCTTTGAGAGATGGGATGAAAGGTTACTGGGGGTGGACGGTGATTGCATGAGCAATGCAGGTCAGGTTACTGGTGGATTCCTCTTGCAAGATAAGTGAGAGCCTTCTGAAAGGTAATTATTGGAAAGCATAAAGTCCTGAGATAACCTGTCCAAGAAGAAATACTGACAGGAACAGAGGCCATGTGTTAAAGGCTAGCCATTACTCCAGGGCAATGGGCTAACCTCTCTTGCTCGCTTTTTCTGTAACCTCTCCTTGCTCTGACAGTTGAGTCCCTTAGTTCTTTCCCTTCAGTTACTTGTCAATCTTATGCTGGTCCTGTTTACAGACCACTGTGATGCTTGTTTCCATTCTGCACTGATTGGGTTACAGACGAGTGGAGACTCAGTATGCGGTTTAGTTCCATGTCCGAATTCTTGTTTAGTCATTTGCTTTGCTTGTCACTGTCATGGACACTGCAGTGTTCAGGTAGCTTTTATAGCACGTCTGGAAAAAGAAAGGCTGCTTTTATATTTCTTTAACTGTTTTTTAGTATAGAGGAGCTTCAACTAGCTTTCAGGGATGGCATGGAGTCAGCTTTGCCTCTGAATGAAGAAAATGCCTGGATTCCAGTTGGGGAAGAAAGTCTTGAAGAGTGAGAAAACAAATTTCAGAAGAAAAGATGCAGCAAAACTGGGAAATAAGTGCCTTCTCTTTCTCTATGGCTTTGTTACGCAAACTCTGTGTCTCATCTGTAATGCAGAAAAAATATCTATCCGGTTCCTGTTTCCATTGGTTGATTGATAAATGACTCTTTTGTGATCCCTAGATTACACTTTTGTGACCTGCAACTTTAACTACTGCAGTGTATTACATCCCAGAAAGAAAATGGAAGTAATGTGTTAGCTCTGGCTAGTTCCAGCTGGGAAAACATGATAAACTGACCTGAACAGGCTTGCCCACGTGTACCTACTTCTAAGACCTCCTTTGAAAAGTGCGCTGAAGCGTGTGCTGTCTGTTCAGGTATCTGCCTAACTTTGACTTGAAGGGAACATGCACACTCAGTGAGGTGCTTTGCTGAACTGGGACCCGATGCTTAGTCACGGGCAGGGTTTCACCATGAGTCTTCGAAGAACTCAGTGAACACACAGGTCCAAAGATGGATCTGAGATCTGCCCCACCATGACTGGGATAGGCATTAAACAACTGGAATCTTTAAGAATAGTGAAACTTGCCAAAAGAGTAAGTTGTTTGAGCAGAAGATCTCTGTTGTGTAGTGATAATCACAACACCACACTTCTGCTAGTTTTCCTAATTGATAAGTGAATTACAAGGGTTTTTTTATTTGCTTTAAGTGTTCTACAGTAATAACCACCTTGGTCTGATACTTGAATTAAGCTGGTGCCGAGAATAGGAGGCAAGCCACAAGAAAAACGTGCAAGGAAAGTTGGTATATAGGGGAACAACCATCAGATATTTGAGTTTCTGCAAGTTAGTTGTGGTGAGTGTTTTTTCTTGACTTTATTAAAGAGTTCCTCTTATACGCTGCATAAGTATCTATAGAAACAAAGGCACAGGTGTTTGAAACATCGCTTCTCAAAGTGATGTATTTGAAATGATGGTTTTCTTTGCTCCCATGGGATGTGCTCCAGGTGCAGAAGATCCTGTGCCTAGACCTTTGAGATAGTTCAAGTGTGCTCTCAATACAGGGCATTCTTTATGCTGAAGGAACTGTGAGATGATGCGTTGGAGGACACAGTGCATCTGTTTCACCTCCTCGCTTTTATTGTTCCTTTTTGAGGAAGAATAATAATACTTCAGCAGAGGAATGCCTGTAATAGGCCCTTCTTCCATTTGCAGGTAGAACTGGGGGAAAGAGGTGGGAAAAGGAAATTTAATTCACTGTCCTCTGGGAATTCCCCTAAGTAGCATGAATTAAGTATGTTCGGCGTCTGCTGAGGTCAGTAGATGTATATAAGTAACAGAATAATTGTTCCTGTGTATTTGAGAGAATAACTCAAAGAAACATAACCTTAATTGTCTAGGCTTAAGATGACTTTGTAGAGAACAGAAAACATGATTTCTAGTTGTAAGTATTTTGGGGTTAATAATTATTGACTAGGTAGAGTAAATTTTTGTGTTTTCTTACATGTGTATTTGTCATACTTACCATGACTGAGGAACTGAAAGTGCTACCCATTCAAGATTACTAACTTTATCTTTAAAGTATTTGCTATAACTGATTTTTTTCCAAGGCAAAGTAAACCCTAATAATTATGCGGTTTTATTCTAGATCTACATAAATCTCTGCTTTGCTACTTGTATGATCATTTTCACCTAAGCAAAATGGATTATTTCCTGTAGTGGGGTTTCCTTCGCAGCAGGAAATGCAAGGTTCCTACAAAAGAGGCAAGTCATCAGAAAAGCTTGAGCTCACTAACTCTTTGTAGTCAAAGGTCAGGAAGTACCTAAAATATTAATTTGATTACAGTTCTGTGTGGCGGGGAAGCTTGCCTGCCATTCAGGAACACTTCTACTCTTCTACTTTCCTGTTTATTTCGAGCTCTTCTAAATTCTGCCATGTGGATTGAATGGCAGTGTATATTTGTCTACCAAATAGCTGCCCAAGGTACAGGGGAAATCCCAGCCTGGGAGCTTCCAAGAGGGCTAACAGAGGTCATTCAGACCAGGACTGTGCTGTAAAGCTCAGACAGTTGTGACTGACATGGCTAAAAGCATGCAAAACCCTTGTGCTCTTTCCTGGCATCTCACTGCCTGTTGAGATCTGATGGAGATGCATGGCTTCATGAAAGATGAGATACATAGACACAGGTGGAAAGGAATGTTCTTGTCAGCTTAGCTGATGTCATTTGGACCAATGATACAACTGCGGTGGTAGGGAAAAATTCCTTCCGTTTGCATATGCTGTGTCTCCCAAGAGGGCTGTGCTGACTGAGTGACCTAGCTGTCACCACTGATGGCGTGGACAGGCTTTTTCCCATTGCCAATAAACAAGTGTGCTACTTGAAGACTAACCCAAGCTGGTTGTACTACTGGAGACTACCTCTGGTGGCAGAATGGATTTTGTGAGCTTGCCCTCAGCTCCTCCAGGCAATGTCAGCTGCGTTAACTCAAACAAATCAAATGGCCTTGCCTGAAGTAGATCAGGGAGCACTCATGCAAGTATTGCTGCTGGCGGCAGGTGTGGGAGCAGTAAGCTGTAGGAGACAAGCAGTGAAAAGCAGCAGGGTAGGAGGGAACGGGTGATATTTTTAGCCAGCACAGCTAGAGCTAGCAGAGGATGTCGTTTATGATCTGAGCATCTTTTAGTATAGACAGTGCCTAAAGTAATGCACATGATTTATTAGTGAGGTACCTGCAGGGTGTTACCCATGTTCTGTGGGGGAACTGTTGAAGCTACAAAGGAAGTTGCGGCAGAGTCATTTGTAGAACTCTGCTTTGCTGGCTTCCCACTGCCAGCTCGGGTGATAGATTATGTTTTTCTCTAATCTACCTTTCTTCTGGATGTAGGAATGCAAAAGATAGGTCCACTGTGGGAAATCAGGACTGAGAGAGTTGAATGGACAGACTTTGACTACATCTGGCCCCTAAGGCTATGATTGCATTAAGCCAAACAGACTTCTGGTGACCCCAAGCCCCAGCAGCTTGAGATGCTTCTTCAAAAACGTATATTAAAAATTCTCTTGGATGTTGTCATGTCCAATCTAATATTGTTGCTGAAGTTTTCATTAGTTCAGCCCTTTAGTAATTGGAGAGAATTTTTGACCTTTCGAGGGAGGTTAGGACCAAGCTGAATTCTGACTGCTGTCTTCAGATACAAAAGAGGTCTAGGTTATTACCTTTCACACCTGTTGTTCATTTAATTGGATGCTGCTGCATCTCTTTAAAACAGAAACCCTGGCCTGAGAAAGGGTAGACGTTTTGAGATGTCCCCAAGGAATCTGCCTCTGAGATTAACCTAATTGGTCACTGTGCTGAGTCTAACAGAGGTTGTATGCAACGTCTGACTCTGGAAACACCTTAGATAGCCTGTTGCGTGCCATGGAAGCTGCTGCTGTTACCTCTCCATGGAAATGGCAGAAAAGTAAGAGAAGTGGACGGATTACCAGAAGCACCATAGAACAATTGTTCCCAGTCCAGTACATTTGAAGGGTGCCGAGAAATTAATCTTCTGAAATACTTCATGTAAGCACACATTGTCTTGTACCATACACAGATACCTGTTGTATCTAGCCAACAACTCTGCATGTTAACTGCTGAGCAAGGAGGGGATAGTGATCTCATTTTTTAGCTTTGAGAGCTGAGAATGTTGCTGCAGGCCTTGCGTGAGGCCATGCACCACATCAGGAAGAGGAATACCTCCAGCTCTGGTCCTTCTTCCTGCACAAAGACGGCAGCAGCTCTTGACCCTGAAAGCCAGAGCTGGCCTGCAGGCTGCTGTCAGTGAAATACCCTGATGTGCCACACTGTTCTTGGCAGTAATAACTTTTGCTACTGTTTCTTTTTCCTTTTTTTTTTTTTAAATGGAAATGCCGGCAGAGCTCTCATATTTCCACAATACTTGTGAGCACGGGGCTATTCAGATCAGTTTTCCCCAAATTGTAAGCTATGCCTACCTTTTGTCATTTTTCTTCAGAGACAGATTTTTTGCATGCGATGATACCTGTGGTATCACACTGGATTAAATTACAGTCTGTTTCCGGAGTAGCGAATATAGCTCACTCTGTGAGGCTGGGTTCTCTGTTATGATTCAGCATCAAACCATGATTCAAGCAGAGAGAAGTCTGTTGATTCTGGCCACAAATAGCTGGTAGGGATTTCCAACCCACCAGGGGAAGTCTACTGATAAATACCTGGCAGAAGGGGATTCCTTTGCACTTCTACACACAGGGGATGTGCTAAGGCTGGGTGCTCAGAGGAGAGTACTGGAAAACCTCACATTGCTCCTTCACTGATCTGGGATTCAGATATAGCTCAGGGCATCTCCTTGACTGCTGTAATGCCTGGGCTGTGCCAGTGCTGACTCAGGAGCTTGTCATCAGCTCTCTGATGGCTCCTAGTCGCTTGCACCACATACAGCCTATGCCCCTGACACAGTACTTTTGAACAAGTGCTTGAAAGCTTGTCTATTTTGACCTGGCTATATGAGTTCTTCCAATGCAAGGCATTAACTCTCCTTTCAAGTCTTTCCTTTCATTTACCCTTTGATCATTGCTGCTCCAGCAACACTGTCTTTGCTTGTGGCTGTATACTGCTTTGTGGTCTGATTTGTATACTCTGTGTTCTACTGAAACACTTCCACTAGCCGTTTTTTTTCTTTGACTCCCATACTGGGGCAAGTTTTACAGGCCTCTTTTTGCCCATCAGGTGAAATTATTCAATATGTATAGAAATGGAATAGATGTTTCAATGACTCTGGCTCTTGGAGAGTCTAGGATAGACATGTGTTTGTGGGTCTTTACAGAGCTGCCAAGTTTATGTTAAAAAACTGAAAGCCCAGAAAGTTTGAGTCATTCTGTAGCCCATCTGGAAATCCTGTTTTGCCTTTGCTCGCGTTCACACCCCTTACATCATTAGATGTCATGCAGGAGCAGACGCGACTGACCGTTATGAGGAAACTCAATCTGCGTACTCCTGCACTTTCTGCCTTGCCCTCAGAGGTTGTGGTAGGGTTTTGAGCAATCTGTTACACTTCACCTAACATCAGGAAAGCCATTCTGTATTTCTGTTGAGCTTTCTACCTCTGTGCAGTTGCAAAGGGTGCATGATTATAGCATTTAGGAGCTGCCTGTAGACTAGAAGTTCCAGAGACTACAGCCAAAGGAGGGGCCCAGCCAGTCCTTTGTTGCTTAATAGTGATCTGGTACTCTTGAATATGTCATATTTTCTTTTGCTTGGATCTTCTGATGAATGTTATGTTAGCTCTTGCAATGTAATATGAGGATGAGCAGAGCAGAACACATTACCTCTTCCGGGAAGATGCTCTGGCGCTGTGGGTCTGCTGTCCAAAGGCGCTGCGGGAGTGTGGTGATACTGCTCTCTGTTAAGCACAGGTTTCCAGTTGCATCTGCTTTTCTGGGTCTAGAAAGGAGAAGCATCTGTTCGAGCGCCT
This sequence comes from Bucorvus abyssinicus, assembly GCA_009769605.1. NCBI lineage: Eukaryota > Metazoa > Chordata > Aves > Bucerotiformes > Bucorvidae > Bucorvus > Bucorvus abyssinicus. The sequence goes on along the minus strand of CM020042.1, from coordinate 16,216,738 downwards.
TGAACCTAGCTCACTGTGCCTTTTATGAAAACGAGTGCTGTTTCAGAGTGTGTGAGGAAAAGGCATGAGGAAAGGCTGGGGACTACTGATCTCCTTGACTTGCTTTGTGATAGAGTAGGTGCCACACTTCTGCAACTAGCTCTGTCTTCGTTGCTTATCTAGTCTAAGGTAGAGACTCATAGTAAGCCAGCCCAGATGTGAAAAACACACATGAACATGGCCAGACCACTGCTTGAAAAGAGAATTATGCTGACTGGAGAGAGAGAGAGGATGGAAGGCCCTTTTGATGATTGTGTCTATTAGATTGTCCACATCAGCCTGTCTGTATTTGAATCTGAAACAATGTTAGCTCATAGTTTGTAACGCCTCCCACTTGCAGCCAGCCTCACTACTATCTCTTCTGACCTCAGTCTCTGCCACCATGCTACCCTTGCTGTAAGTGCTGAGAGATTTGGGAGAATGCTGTCTGCGTGAGGGGAGAAAGATACATAACACTGCATGTCATCAATGTATTGGCTGGCATTGCTGCTGGTACATTTCACCATATTCCCTGGAGCTTTTGCACAGATATTAACTAGAAGTGGTGGAAGAATCGAGCCCTGCTGCATTCTTCATGTCAAGGCTCATGGAGAGGAGGAGCAGCCGCCTGTCAGGGGCCTCCTGGGATCTGCTGAAAAGAAGTGAGTGTAGCCAGCTCTGGGCAGTTCTCTCAGCACTTGCCAAGGTACGCGGCTGATCAAGCTGTACCTCTTGCTCTGCAGTGTTGCAGACAGCTGATAGCTCTGGTAGTGAGTGCGTCATTTCTCAGTCTCTGTCCATCTTTGTGAGGAGGCCAGAGACCCCACTGGTGCTTCATTTCCAGACTCGGTCATGAACATTTCCAAAAGGAGAGTGCAGAGTATTTTCTGAAGCTGCATTGCTTCCCTTGTTTCCCACCACTCCACAGATCTTGCCCAGTTGGAAAATGGCTATCAATGCTGCTGAAGAACAACTTCTGATTTAAAATGTCTTTTCAGCTGTCCTCAGTGTTCCTCACAGTATCAAATGATCTAAAAGATAAGACTAGAGGCTAAAAGTATAGTAAATGAAAGCTCTACTGTCTAGAGGAGAGTGAGTCCCAGATTTTTGATCATGGCTGGGAACCACTGCAGACTTCAGAAGGAAAAGTCTGTTGCTTTCTGTTCTGTGATTAGTCATCTCTTTCTGTGCTATCAGCTTCTTACTCGCCTAGGCATGTAGTGAGTGTGGTTTTAGAGGGAAATGACCAGAAAGGGGCTGGCCTCAGGAAATCGAGACAACCTGGATTCACACTCGAAGGGTCAGGTGAAAATTTAAGGGCTGCGCTTAAGGAGAACTGGTTCTTTGTTATACAACGTGATAGGCACTGCAGGAGGGGTGCACTAGAGTTTGCCCATTTTGTAGCTTTTGTAAAACATGTAGTGCACTACAATAGCTGGGACTTTGCAGGATGGGCTGGAAAGTAGAGGTGGAGAGCTGCTTCACTGCTTTCAGGGCCCATCAGCATCCCTTGTCAGCAGAGAATTGAACATCCTGCAGCAGCTGGAGTGAAGCCAGGCTCTTGGTCCTTGTTGCTAACGTATGGGTTTATAAGCCAGGGCAGTTTTTGCTGGTTTTTTTTTTCATTTAAGGCATGCCTAGACGGAAGAGTCATGGTACTATGTACCGTACAGGACAGTAGTAAGTTGGAGTCTGTTCAGAAATCTTATGGTCTAGTTAGAGCAGGCAGGCAAAGTTTGAGAGAAGGGAAGGGCTGTTCTTCGCTGTCTTTGTTATTAGCTGACCTGATTCCACGATAAAAAAGCTCAGTTTCTTAACACTAAAAAGAACAATGACCTCCTGAAAGGCACGAGGTCTGGTCCTCCATCCTGGTGCGTGCTCTCATGCCTGTGACACCCCCCAAGGCTGCATACAATTGCACGAGCCTCACACCGCTGTTGCGGGCCCCACGGGGCTGCTGGTGCTTTCAGAGTGCTCACCTCCCCGTTCGTGCTGCTCTGGTGTTTAGTTTCAGTCCTACCCTTTTTCACCAAAAAAGAGCCCCTAACTCCTACTAGACGTATACCCCTCCTATGCAGACTTTCAGAGGATTGTAATAGCACAGGTTGCTCTTCTCCAAGCCAGGGAGCTTTTATTAGTCAGCCAGAACATTTCAGTGTCCTCAGGCTGGAATGGAAATGCAAAGCCACGCATATGCCAGCAGTATCACTGGCCTGTCTGTCCCAAGCATCTGGTCGTTCACCCGTGGCCCTGCACTGAGGGGCTGTGTGCTTTTTGCAGTGTGCCAACAACTTTATTCTATATGCCCAGTTGTGCTGCTTTCAGTATGATTTGCCTTCCTTGGCCAGCAGTTGTTCATACCTGGTCCTTGATTTTTTTTTTTCCCCCAGCGTCTTTGAAATCTATGCATAAGCAGATGATTTTGTGTCATTAATATCAATCTAGACAAGTCTGTGTGACCTTTCACTCCTGTGTCAAAAGGGAAGAATCGCCCTTGCAGTTAGTCACAACACAGCACTGACTCATACATACTCTTCCTAAAAATAATGCAGAAATTCCCCATAGCTTTTACAGATATTTTTCAGGAGATGAAGTGTAAGTCTTCCATAACAGTGCAGCTTGGGAAAACTATGAAGCCTGTAACAGCAGATAATGAATCTTTCTGACATATGATACACTTTTTACTATCAATGTTGTCCATTTATTTTTTTCTCTTTGTGTTATCTCACTTGCTCAAACTTAGCCTATCTGTTTGAGTTTCATTTGAGCTCATGTGCTCTCCAGTCTTATGCCTGTCCTTGTCTGTTCTCCAGCTCCATTGTAAACCTCCTTGAAGGGGGCTGGGATTTGTCCCACCTCCATGACTTCAATGCGATGAGCACTAGAGGACCATATTTTCCCTTTTTACCTAATAATAATACTAATAATTCTTTCTGGTTTTCCTGCAGAAGATAAAATAGGCTGTGTTAAGATACATAGCATGGGAAACAAAGAAAAAAACAAAGAAAAAACCTCAAAGTTTAGAGTTCCTTAAAAAATACTAACTGAAATTTGGAACGACTCAGAGTCGTTCCACTGAGGACTAATGGTGAAACAAAACAACCAACCACCCAAAAGTAATTGCAGGGAAGCTGTTTTCCACTGAGATATGACTGTCATAGTGAAATATTGTTTCCTTACTTTCCTATATTTGATTATTTGTAACTTTTTAAAAATTCCATTTATAATTAAAGTCAGGGCAAGTCCTTAATGTCCCAGTATGCAAATACCTTTCCAGTGAATACTTAAGGGCTCAGGTTTTGATCATGCTTGCTATAGTGGAGCCAAGGCAAGCTTTCTTAAAGTATGGAGGTGACTAAGTGCTTCTCCTAAATTATTTTTTTTCTTTAAGGTGAAAGAAGCATATTTAAAAATCTTTAAGTGTAATGAAACAGCTAGACTACAAGATTGTGTCAAGAGCAAATTTGACCCATTAACTTGGTAGCTTCTCTGTCATTAGGATCTCAAAAAATCTTTCTCTGTCTTGGAAAAATCTAAAATTTAATCTTAGACCCTACTTGGCAATGTCATTTAAAGCCAAATATTTAACATTCTAAGATTTATAGTTATTTTTAGTCTCAGAAGAAGGTGGAAACTGAGGTCATCTCCAGGCAGATCTTATATATGGGTTGCTGGGACATACTGTTTTTTTGTTAATACAGATGCTTTGTGGTGTGCATATTCTAATAACTGGAGTAATTTTAGCATAAAAAACTCCTATGTATTGGTGGCAGTTTGTTGTCACACAGCTGTGCTCTTCTTTCCGGTAAACTCCTTAAGAGTTAGTGAGCATCCCTGGGTTAATATTGCGGGAATCTGACATAGCTGTGTGGAAGCTCAGATGTTTGTGGAAAGAGCTGTTAATCTTTGATCAACTGGAGTCTCCTTGCTACTGACTTTGATTACACAAGTGTACAACTCTAATTACAGCTTTTAATAAGCTTTCATTTCTTCCTAGTCACATTCTTTATAGTAGTGCAGCTTATCTTTTCCTTTCTCCTCTGCTCCCCTTCCCTCCCTGCCTGGCTTTTTATGGAAAAAAGGGATTTGAGGTCATTGCAGAGGATTCAGTGTCTGGAGGGATCCTGCTGTACACACTCTGCCCATGGATCTGCCTTTGTACATTCCAGAGAGCTCTCCTTCAGCTGCCCTGCAAAGATCCCAGCACCAGCTGCTGCCCAGGAGCTTGTGGTCAGCAGGGGTGCGAGGACAGGGCTGTGAGGCACCACAATCACACAGACGTTCACTGCTGCAGGGAACTGCTGAACAACCCTTAAAAAGTCTCTGTAGCCAAAGGATGTACTAACTCCTGTCTGCAATTGCTGCTCGTGGAGGATTGTCTTCTTCTCTCCCTTGGGGACACTCTGAAATGTGGCAGCTGAAATAGAGTGGCAGAGGGCAGCAGGAAGCCGGCGGGTTCCATCATCCAGGCACGGTACTCGTTCCACATCCGGGGTTCAGCATGTTGGATGCGTGCTGCTTGTTAGAGAAATGTCCTGGTGGAAGCTTTGTGAGAGTCTTACAGATTTGTAAGTAATTGAGCTATGGCTTAAAACGAGCATAACAAAATGTTTTTTTCACGTGAATCATATTTCAGCTGTGGAATTCATCACCCCACAACGTTTTAGGTATGAAAAATATAAGTGGGTTGAAGAGTTGGTTAGATAAATTCACAGAAGAAAGATTCATCAAGGTCTATTAAACATAATATCCCCACCACTGGCTAACCTGAGACTCGGGGAAGTTAAATTCCAATCATCAGAATTGAGAAGTGGGAACTAGAGGTGCCTCCCTCTGTATTTGCTTTGCTCTTGTGTTCTTGCTTGAGCCTCTGCTCTTGGCCACTGTCAGCAAGAGGATATTTGTCCAGTACAGCCCAGGGGAAAAGAGTACGGCTCCCATCAAAGTAATAAGGTGCAACCAAGGAGTGACTCAAAAGATGTGAGTCAGAAAAAAGCCACATGGCAAAACAGAGCAATTTGCACCAGTTTGACATTCAGAGGTGTACAAAAGGACTAAGCTTTAAAAAGCCAATTGTGCCTACAGAAGAGGGTAGCGGGGAAAACAACTAATAGAACAGGAAAGGGAGCCTCTTTTATCTCTGCGTGTGCATCCCTTTAGCTCCCTTGCACACTAATGAACATCAGAGTAAGAGCGAGTTATGCTATGTATCACTTTACTCCTATTTTCTAATGAACTTACCCCTAATGGGTAGCTTTCCTAGCTGTTTGTGTCACGACTGAATTTCACCTTGACAACAGATGAAGAATGAGGTTCAGTAATGTGGCCCACCTATTTGCAATGCTCCAGCACGACAACTCCTTTGTGTCCTCAGGGTAGCTTTACTTTGATGCTTTCCCCTGTTTAGAAAAATTTGGAGGGAGGATTTTGGTAATCTCCAGCAGGCAGAGTTTTTAAACCTTTCTCAAGGGAAGACAAAGATTCTACAGAACTTTTGAACAAATAGTTATTTATGAAGTAAGTGACATTGTCTTTAGAACTGTTACTCCCACTGAGCTCCAGAGGAAAGCAGCATTTGCCTTGCTGGTTATTACCGGTCGCTGTTGTAGCCTGCTGCTGTTGGTGCCTCAGGCTTGACTCTAGAAAACTCTGAAGGGTTATGAAAAATATCTAGTCTGACTACTACAGATATGGTCCTGGTTATTAAGGGATGTATTTTCATGCCTCAGAAACACACCTGAAGACTATGTCCCTTGCTCTTATGGGCTCTCTGACACCAGAAATGCTGCAGTGAGGTTCTTCTAAACTTGACTGGCTTTCTGGTTGCTCAGAATAGACTGCAGGAGTTGCTGTAACATAGAATTGAAATGACTGCTTTGCTGAATTGGCTGGACAAACTACGGGGGAAGAGGAACAATGGAATGAGATCACTGTGATGTATATGTTGCCTGACCCAAGATCTTGGGCCAGTGTGGTTGCATCATTTGCTCATTCAGTAGCTATACCACTACTGAAAAGCTCTGTGTCCAGTTTGTGAGAGCCTGATCTTTTGGTGGCACTTCCTGCATGATCTGCTTCAGCAGTGTCTCATGTCAGCAAGCTTCGTATATGTTCAGGGAGAGTATTTCTGCTTGTCCATTTTTAAACCAGCCTTGTTGCCTTTTTCCTAGTCTTGTTTGTGAGGGCAGTGCAATCTTTCTTACTCTCTGCTCTGTCTCTTTTGGCAGACTCGGGGACCAGTTCTACAAAGAAGCCATTGAGCACTGTCGCAGCTACAACTCTCGTCTGTGTGCCGAGCGAAGTGTCCGTCTTCCCTTCCTGGATTCACAAACTGGGGTAGCTCAGAACAACTGCTACATCTGGATGGAGAAGAGGCACAGGGGACCAGGTTGGTAGCGTTGTGTCTGCGTATGCATGTGCACATATGGAGGGCTGGCCACTGAGCCCTCATGGGGTTTAATTAATGGGAGCTCAAACCTGCTACAGGCCACATGGAAGAGAAGCTGCCTAAACCTCTGTGCCTGCAGGGGATTTCCTTTGGTAACTGCAGAGAGCTCATCCTAATTATTCTCACTCTACCCGAAGAAGTGCCTGACATGGTAGTTTCTAAGGCCGTGTCATTGTAGCTCTCTTAAAGCTATTGATCCCGGTCTGTAGCAGAAGACAAAATGCTCTGCTCTAAGCAGGACTGGAATTACCTTCAGGGTGGAGAGATGGAGGTGGGAGTTTCTCAGATGAACGCAGAAAATAAGGAATTATATTGGAAGGGTATAAGGCCGAGGTAAAATAAAGGAGAGTCCAGTTATCGCAATGAACGTTGTTCTGATGATTAGAAATTAACTATAAGTCCTGGTTCTGCTTTGGACAAGTTACTTGGATATCAGTTCTGGAGTCACTATTTCCTTAGGTGCAGAAAGAGGTTGGTATGTGTCCTTAAAGAAATTTGGCTAATGCCTGTTCCAAAGCTCAGTGAAGCTCAAGGGAAAAGAGCACTGTTATTTTTGTAGACTTGGGTAAGTCTTTCCTTTGCTGGAGTAAATCCATCTGAAATCCTGATTTGAAAGGCAAAGGACAGTCACCACTTCAGACTGGAGATGTTGCTCAGACAGAAGTCCTCCTGGATCCTGGGGGAATTTTGCTGGAGTATGTCTCAGTATCTGACCCACCATTAGCTCAGGGAACAGATTTTTTGACAGCACGAAACTGGGTTTCTTTCTTTGTTGTTGGTTTTTTTCAGTGCAGACCAGAGAATCCAGGCAGGGAAGAAGCTATGGTGCACGGACACCAGAAGCATGACATGAACACGTGTGCATATACACATGCCAGTTCCTGTAAACCATACTGAAAAACCCCCCAAACTCCAGATGTGAAATTATGGGAAAGCGCAGCCTGCTCTCACCTCCTCCACTGGCCAGTTTGCAGAAGGTGAAGTGGGAGGAACAAATAGGGTATTTCTCTCCCCTCCTGGGGCTAAGAAAGCAATTGCTGCTTCTGAAGCATGCTTAGCTGAAACTTTCCCTCTCCTTTTCCTAGGATATACTGAGGGAAGGATCTTTGCACTGCTCCTATTCCTAAAATATCCAAATATTTAGTGTTGTCTTGCAGTACTGTCAGAAAACTCTTTCTATAGTAAAATGCAGCCACTTCTCATGCAGGAGGCAACAGGTGTTTTACCAGTGTTAAAAATACCCCGAGAATGTTTCAGCTGCCAAAATTACTGGGGTAATCTGGGACTGCTGAATGTGGTTTACAAGCTGGGAGTTGTCTGAGGTTCTGGGCTAACCCTTCTTTTGTAGGTTGCTTCATGACCACAGTTGGGTTTTTGTTTCAGCTGAAAATTCCCCATTACTAAGAGATTATGCTTTAGCAATACCAGGGTTTTTTTTTTTTTTTTTTTTGGTAATACCCAAGGAATTTCTGTTCTTGTAGCATCTGGTTTATGAGTAAGGTGCTGCTATTTTCATCCTTTTGAACACAGTCATAAGCAGGTATACATCCACTATATCCACAAACAATGTTTTGGCAAAAGCATCTGCCCGCAAGATAGACATAGATAGTCTTGTGTGGGTCTCATGGTGTCTTTGCTTAGAGAAGAAATCATCATAGCAGTGTTACGGCATCACACCAGAAACCAAGAGGTGTTAACGCTTTGCCACAAGCTCTCTGGACTACCTTGAGCAAATTCCCTGTGTAAGTCTTTCTTTCCTCTCTTCTAATAGAGAACTGTTCAGCAGCTTACCCTGCAAAAGGGGAACAGTGGCATTTCTTCTTTAGGTGTGCAGTGGAGACTAATGGTGGAACATTCTTCAGAGAGAGTCTTAGGTGAAACAAGCTTCCTATATCTGCATCAGCCATCAAATCTGATGCCTTTGTTATTTTGAATTAGAATAATTAGTGAGAAATGAAGCAGCCCTCCTGCCCCATATTTGCTTTCCTCCTTCTTTATTTTTATTATCTCGTTCAGTAGTCTCTTGGGTGCCTTTGCATCATCTATCATGGTGGGTCAAAGCATCCTTCTACATCCCTCTACAGTTATAGCATGCCTGTTTTTAGGCTGTACACAATGTGCTTATGCCCATACTGAAGGGCTCTGGAAATTCTCTGCCAACCACCCTGGTATCTGTCTTCTGTGCTGTGTTCACTGCCATTTGCTATTCCTAACCTGAAAAACTGTATAAAGACAAATGACACGACCTCTCTTCACTTACAGAGGGCTTGAAAAACAAAGAGAAGAGTCAGGATCTCATCATATTAACCTGGTTTCTTGCTGTCCTCTTTGTTAAAGGAGTTGGTTTCTTGCTGTCCTCTTTGTTAAAGGAGTGAGAAAACTGCATCTCACGATAAACAGTTCAGGGTTAATTTCACACAATACTGCACATAACTCCCTTATTTTCCCCTCCTCCCCTGGCCTTTCACACCAGCTTTGAGTTATGACTCTCCTACATTAATGAGATAAACAACATAATTCACTGCAGGTTCTGCTATTTCCTCTATAAGCAAATGGTTGGAATCTTCTCTGGTTGCCCTATAAGGCACCAGAGGGAGAGACAACCACGCCAGGACTGAAGACAGTAAGACCTGTCTATGCATTATTTCCATATGGACCGCAAGATTGACTGTGGAGAGGCTAGATTCAAAGCATTCAGAACTGACCCTTTCCTTGTTGCCCCTCCTTTGTGTAAACAACCAAAGATCCACACTTCATGGGAGCCAGCACAGTGACAGTGGGGGTCAGGGTGGAGAACTGAAGGTAGTATTTGATAGGTTTGGATCAAGCGAAGGTCTGATATATGTTTTAAGTTCATAGGATGGCTGTTTATCAATGAGCAAGGGTATTGTGAATAGGAACAGAGAGCTTACCTCAAGGGGTGCAGAGATGGAGGTGGGAGCATCCATCTCATATTGCACTGTCTGCCACCTGGAGCAGGCTGTAGGTACTCTAGGGAAGAGGCTTTCCCACGTCTGTCTTTTCAAGGATACCTGCTTTGTTTCGTGTTCGGCTTTCACTGTCTTGGCTGAATCTAGAACTGCTATTTCATATAAGACCACTCAGTAATTGAATGCACATTAACAAATACTCCCTCAAAACTGCACTAGATCCTTGCTCCTCTCAGTCTGGGACAAAAGCTCAAAGCTGTGGTGTGTGTTTCATTCAAGTGACTCCTCTGTGGAGGCCTGTGCAACAGAGGGTGATTCTCTGTCCTGTTGCTTTGGTCTAGCAACTGCTATTTTAATGCTGTGAGCAAGTTCTTGCACAGGACCTGCTGTGAAAGGTGAGGCTTCTTGACTCCACTTCTTTAATGACTCGCATCAGAGCCAGGCACAATCCACCTCATCATAATAGCAATTGTTTGCAGTGGTTAATGTTTGCAAAGTGCCACGAAGAAGTGTGACCAAACTCTGTAGAAGTGCTAGTTATTCACATTTTTATACCCCAACCAGTCCCAAGCATCCTGCACTGAAATGTGTCCTTCTTGGGGTGGGCGTAATGCCCAGCAAGCTGTGCAGCAATGAAAGAAGAGTGTGAAAACTCCCAGTTCAGTAGCATTCCATGCCCTAGAACTGCCAGGATCTCTGCAAATGCTCCATCACTTGCCCATGTCCAGGCAGTATGCTGTAGATGCTCTGTTTATGTATCAAGGCCTTAGAAGTAGATGGAAAGTGCTGGGGTCTGAACTGGCATTCCCAGGAGCTTAGGCTTCATCTGCAAAATTTGATTAGCCCATTCCCTTGAGGTTCCTGTGCCACCCCCCCCCCCCCCCCCCAAGTAACAGGACAGATACTGTTTTTTTCATTATCCTCATTTGGTTCAGTGAGTCAGGTTTGTTCCCAAGCTGGTACACTCTCCTGGCTGCTTCAGAAGGGATGAGAGAACTCTTGGGCCATCCTGGTGCCCTTGAGCTGTTCTGCTTTACTGGCATCCCCTTGATGTTGTCCAGCTGTTCATTGTTGGTACAGTTTCAGATATGGTAACACCACTCCTCTCCTCTCTCTTATGTGCTCTTACCTGTTTTCTAAGGGCAATGAGTCTGCAATTGCAGTCACGCTCTGTAGTCCCTTCAAGACTAACAGCAACAGCAGAAGGGTGAAAGAACCAAAGCAGAATTGGTGGTCAGAGAGGGCAGGGGAGAGAATGAAATTCTCCTAAATTTTCTGTGTTTTGCTGGGTATTTCTGTGTGGCATGAGTATCTGAGGCAGTTGAGGATACTTTGAAGCATTTGGCAGCGTGCTTCTGTGTCCCTAATAGTGATGCATTCACGAAGCCCTGCTGTGTTCTGAATACAAGAGAGCTAAGCTTGAACGTTGGCTAAGGGGCATCTCAGGAGAGCCAGGACAGCTCAGAAGCCAGCGATGCCAAATGTGATTCAATGGAGCATGCAGTAACATAAACATTACTGCTGTATCTCTTCTCTCATTCAGGATGTTGGCATGAGGAGGTAATAACCAGAATGAAGACTCTGTCTTCAACAAAAGTCCAGAATTTATGCAAAAACGCAGAGTCCAAATAGCCAGACCTGATGGATCTTGGTTTGGTCCCACTTGGAAGACACAAATTTCCTGAGCTGCTGTGTGCATCAGGGCCTTATGATTTCCATGGCAGAACTCCATCCCTTCTCTCCCAAGGGGCTTTCTCTGCCTGTGGAGGAGGCATTGCCCCTGTGACCCAGGAGACTCTGAAATTCTATTTACCCCGAAGAAATCACATGTTATTTATGTGCAGCTCTGGTTTCAGTGAGCAGAGTGAAATGTCTAAGTGAGACCTAGATTCTCTGCAGGCCTGATCCAAGAGATGCTGAGGAGCCTCAGGAGCACTGGATGCCTTTGAGTTCGTAGTTCTGCCTCATGACCTGCAGGAGTGAACCTTCCAACAAGGAAGGGCAAGAACAAAGATGCTAGAGACAGTGCTTGTGTTTTACAAACTGAAATGTGATTATTTTTTCGCCTTTAATCTTCAGGCCTGGCCCCAGGTCAGCTGTACACGTACCCAGCACGTTGCTGGCGCAAAAAGAGGCGTTTGCATCCCCCTGAGGATTCCAGGCTGAAGCTGCTGGAAATTAAACCTGGTAAGTATTTGTTTGCCTCTCTCTCTCTCTCTCCTGTGCTGCAGAGCAGCTGGCATATGTGCAGACCTGGCATTTAGACCTTGGACTTTATATTTGTCCCTCTCCAGCCATTTCTCTTTGCATCTGTTGCATCGTACTTGATTTGGTGTAACAATTACCACCAAACCCTCTGCATGCAACTCATCCCTTACAGAAACGTGTACAACTTGTATTGAATGCACTGGAAGCTGAATTTACCTTCCATAGGGGTGAAGCCTGGCATCTATGAGCAAGTTCATAAGGATGTAGAGGATTGATGTATTACTAATTATTTCCTCAGTGTTTTATTTATACAAAATCTCACTCTGGCATCTGCTGCCTAATCACTGTGAAAAAGATGGCTGTGTGTGTGGAACAGTACGCTGAGATTTTTCATTGTGTGGTTGGGGACCAGGCGTGTGACCAGATTATAAACAGCAAATAATAAAAAGTAGTGAGCATATGCCACATTTATGTATGTGGGTATGCCTATATGTGTACATTAGTCCATTCTTCCTTCAGTCCTGTTGTCTTTGGTACTCTTTCCCCATGATTGAACTATGTGAAGTGATGAGTCTGGATGCTGAATGAGTGACTGTAAAGCAGATGTGGAGGAGCTACAGCTATGTCAGGTAGAGTGTAGAGTTGAGAGTTCTTTCCTACAGTTAGTAATAAAGGCCTGCTGTCTTTGGGGTCAGCTATTATGAGAAAGAGGGAACTCACGTACTCACAGCTGTATGTGGTTTTTAAGAGGTGAGACACTGCCAGTATAAAAAGTACGGGAGAAAACCCCAAAATGTAAATGAAGAATATTTTAAAAACCTGTTTGACAGAAGAAGGTGTCTGGGAACAGAGCTATGCTCATCTATACTGCTGACTTTGCTTCTACGCAGTATTTGGTGAAGAGAGAGGAAGGGGTGATAGAGACGAGTTCTAAACCCAGTAAAATCAGAGGCAAAATTCATGTTGATTTTGGTAGAAACAATTTTTGATGGCTCCCTACCTTGACTAAAGGAGATACCTGCAGGCAGTTGGACAGGAGGAAGACATGCCTGTAACCACTCAGCTGGGGTTCAAACCAAGGGCAAAATCTCAGCCAGCAGATAGAACCAGACCTCCCAGCAGAACCACTCAGAAAGAATTGGTGAAATCAGCCAGGCATGCTGATGGAAATGGGACTGGACTGTAGGAAGAGGATCATGTTGGCCCATAGAAGTGTCTACCTTGGACTTTGTGATGATGCCCACACAGCTGTGTCTTGGTAATTTAGTAAGGTAAAGCAGTACTGTAGAGTTTGACTCTTCTTTGTTTGCTTTATGCTTCTTCGCTGTACTCACTGAATGCCAAATTAGTGCATCCTCCATGCCACAGGGCATGAAAGGCAATTACCACAAAGTTATCAGATAAAGAGACCTCAGCATGTCTGTCTCTGTGTTGTTTTCCCTGCTATAAACATCCCTTCTGCATCTCAGGAGTGCTACTTTAGTTGCATTGCCGGTGGCAGCCAAATAAGGCAAGTTATATTGCTCTGCCATTTAAATCTATTTTCCAACCAATTTCTATCTAGTGATTAACTTTCCTTATCAGTTACACCACAAAATAATTTCACTCCATCTGTGCATATCCAGAATAGACTTGCTAGCCAAAAATGAGGTTTTTCCTTTCTCTGATTTGAAAGTTTAAAACCTATGGAAAACATTGGATCTCCAGTTAAAGGTAGCTTTTGACAATTCGAGAAAAAGATGGTGTAGTTTATTTTCAACATCAGAAATACCGTACATTTTGGAGGAGGGCACTGTGGTAAAACCTAACGTTGAACCTAGGAAGCTATCTTACGCTGACCTCTTATTCCTCAGTTAAACATTAGATGACTGTTTGGGGCAATGATGTGGCAAATTAAGATCCCTTAAAAAGCACAGAAATGACAACTGTAGGACATCTAAAATAACTTTGGAAGAACTCTAATCTAAATGTTCCATAGTTTCACTCTACCTAGGGCTTGGACATCCTAGTCATGTCTTAGAGCTGTTCTCAGCAGTTAGAGGGTGCTTGTCCTTGGTTTATATGTAAGTAGCTGATTTTTATAGAGGAGACTGTTGAATTGGTTATATGCTGCATAACATACACAAGCAATGCAATTCTACAACATCAAATTAGGGCTAAACCTTCGTTTTATTATGCTTAACATTTGTTACCTGTTTAGAAATACTTCTTGTAAAACTGCCACTGTAACAAACACTGAAGAGGATCTTAGCTCTAAAAGGTGCCAATCCAGCACTCAGTGCGTGTAAATACTTGCTTGGACTGCATCTGGGCTTTTGGAGTGGCTCATTATAGTGATGAGTTGTATCCAGAAGCTCGCGACTTCTACATAATTCAGGAGATACATAGACCTAGGTTTTTTGTTTTGGTAAGTCATAGCTAGTCATCAACTGGTCAGTAGGTAGAGTCAAACTATTGTCTTGTTAGCAGTTCAATGATATAATAACTAATTCAATTTCAAGTGAAAATGTTTGAAGAATAGTTATGTCCAAAGTTGTAAAGATCAGAACACTGGAACAGCAGTTGTTGATGCAATCTTTAGATATCTATTTTCCTCTGCTGCTGTACTCAGAGTTACATGCAAGTATAGCCCTAATAAAGTTTGATCAGGGGTCTAGCAATGTTCCTGTTAATACTATTTTATAAGTATCCTCCATCCCATCTAGTAGCTTATCCAATAGATATATGATAGAAATAAAGTATTGCCAAAACTTACTTGTGATAATGGCTTCAGTGACAATACAGTCAATACAGACCTTTAGGAATCACACAAAGTATTCCTGACATTTGCTTTCACATGGGCTGGTCTTCATCTTTCAGAGAGCTCCGGTGCATAGGAGGTGTGTGAATCTGGGAATGGGTGAGGGAGTGGGTTGGGTTGGGCTGGGTAGCCTGTCCTTTCAGAGGAATGGGAGAAGAAGGAGAATTTCCAACTCTCCTAACCACCACCTTGAACTGCAGGTGCTGTGAAGGCAAGCAGGAGGATTCTGGCCCTCAGTAATGTCAGAGTAGCTGGAAAGATGAGGGTTAGAAATGGAAGAGAGATCCCTAATTACATCCAAGGCCCCTTGAAATCTCGATTGCTCCTTGTCCTATATACTTAGTGGTTTTGAGGTGTTGGCTGGTATCATGATTCTGTGTGGGGTCAGGTATCAGTATTGTGGAAGAGGCGTTACCTACAGTAAGCTCTTCTGACAGTTAGGTATTACCCAAGCTTTGCAGTTATGCAGATGAGAACAGATAGGATGTGTATGGCCAAAAACTCTGGTAGAATTTAAATTGGTAGCGTCCCAGTTCAGTTTTACAAGATGGCTAAATACAGACACATACATGCACACAGAGCTTTTAGTTCACGTGTAAAGAATATGACTGGAAAGCTTTTGTCTCAGTTCACTGCTGTCCTTTGGTTTTGGCCTCAAAGCCAACAGTGAGGTCTCTCATCTGGCAGCCTTCCCACCCAGTTGGAGGGTGTGGAGTAGAGTTTGTGTGTGCTGCTGCTGTGGTGAGAATGAGCCGTTCTGTGCTAGTGTCTGTCCTGTTACTTATCTCTGGGCGCTCTAGTGTTCAGCTGAACTACAGAAATGGCTTTTTTTTTTCCTTACCGGCTGTTGAGGAGGTAAAAGTAAACAAAAGTAGTTTTCATTTGCTCTTACGAACCATGGTAGAATTGTTTGAGGTTGAGTACTGATAACAGATTCTTAGATGCCACTTAAACAATGCCTGATCTGTTTTTAATCTGACATATGGGGTATACCTATGCGAGTGTGCTTATGGATGGATGAACGAAATGCTTTCAGATAAGCTATTATCTCTTTTGACCATCTCAATTTACCTTTTAGAGACCATGTCTGATTGTACAAGGTAGTGGCTTTCTCCTGGGAAGGGATGAGTGCCCTCAACTCTTGTGGAGGATGCTCAGCATGTCTTTGGAGGTCTGTGCTCTTTAAGATGGGGCACTTTGCCAAGATAGATTTAAGATGAAGTTAAAAAGCAGAGGGCATTATTCGCATTAGTATCACTTACATGATAGCATCTAGAGACTCAAGCAGCATGTTAGACCATCATCCTGGGGGCATTGTGAAGGCTTCTTATACTCTGCTATAGTCATAACTATGTATACTATAGATACATACTATATATACACACGTATATACTATATATACATATATATACATACTCTCTATATATACACACTATACAAACATATACTGTAGCAGATCTTATAGTCCAAATATACAAAATGAAGTAGATTGATTCCAAAATGGAGAAGTGAGCAACAAAGATAATAAGCTACTTCTATGAAGATTTAACCAGAAGTTTGTGGTAAAGCTGGAAGAAGAACCCAAGAACACAGAAAGAGCTCAGTTCTCCTGAGTTCATTATTCTTTTTTTCTTGCCCTAATTGCTTGGTCCAGTGTCACTCAAAGATACTACAGCTTAAAAATAACTCAAACACTAATTTAATGAGAATTTCCTTTTTTAATTTTTCTCCGATAGGCCGATTCGTATCGGCTAGTTTCCCTTTCGATTTCAGCAGTTTCTATGCAATCACACGTTGATTCCTGTTCAGCACTACAAGACAGCGGGGTTGTTTCGCCATGAGCACTGTAAGGAAAGGCACATCTTTTCTAAACAAAAAGTTTTGCTACTATTTAGCATATATGGAAACTTCTCTATGATTAAAAGTTAGGTTCCTGTTGTATTATAAAACCTGCCCGTGGCTCCTCTTTAAGATCCATTAAGACTGTCTTAGGCTCAAAACTGGCAGAATGATTCTGGTGCCAAATAAGAGTACGCCTGCAAAATGCAGATTAATTGGATACGATATTCCTGAAGGGGGCTATAGGATCAAGGTATCAATTGTTCAGACTTCTGACAGGTTTCTGCAGGTGTGAATTTACCAAAGACACTTTTGTATAGAGCTTATTTTAGTTTTTCTAATTGTTCATGGCTTTTATAAACATTTGCTGTCGTGAAATCTACGTTTGGGGCAGATACAACCTGACAGCCAGCAGACAGAAACGACTTCTTTTCTCTGATGAGTTGATCTGAATTCCTCGGTAAGATGGAGTTTAATGACCCGTTATCAACTTCTGTGACTTTTACTGTCTGCCCTCCCAAATCTTGAAATTAAAATGTTTTTTAAAATCTGCTTTTTATTCAAGTACTTCCGCATTCTGAAGTACTTTGGCTTTTAAAATAACTTTCCTCATCTTTTATAACGTATTCTCCAGTATTTTAAAATATCACTGATTTTGGGGATTTTTTTCCCCTTTATCTTTTTGCTTTGGTTTTCGCATGCCCGATTCCACATGCCAGGGCTTCCGCTGCGGCAGGGTTGGGAGTGGGCTCTGCCGGTGTCTGCTGCTGCTCTCGGGCGTCTGCAGCAGCCGGCGGTGCCGAGGGCCAGCAGAGGGAGCAGCGAATAGTGTGTTTTTTGGCAAGGACGGGCCTGACTCTGGTGCACGGAAACCGAAGTAAGTCAGGAGTTACCCCTGCAGAAATGGAGGGAGCTCTGCAGGCATAAAACCAGGGTAGGCAAGGGATTGAGTCCACTCCATGAGTCAACTTTTTAACGGATTTTCTTCTGTAGCAGAAATAGCCTGATTTTAAATTATTTCTTAGAAGCAGCGCTTGGTTTTGGTAGGTGGTGCCAAAGCAACAGTCCTGCCGTGTATGTAGGTCAAGCGTTGGGCAAGTATGAGGTCAGATGTCAAATAACTCAACATCACAGGGTGGGGAGGATGATGAGCTTCGTCTTTGAAGCAGCGGCATGACCCACGTCAAAGAATTTCACTGAGCAATTCCCCATGGATGCTGTAGTTCCTGGTTGCGCTACAGCAGATCTCCTTTTCACCCAATCCCATCAGGCTTTATTTTTGGCACCTCGTGAAGAAGAAAACAAAAAATGCTTAACTTTTTGTCCCAGGGAGGGTGGATAATCTTCAGTGCTCTTTTGATGTGTTACAGTGGACATCTGCGCGCTGGCCGTGCTGAATCCTGAGGTTGGTCTATCCTTTACCTGCATATGTCACATTTCTCTTGCACTTTGGAGTAAAATTAAGCTTTGTATTGTGTGAATCCAGATCTGGGAGCAGGGCTGCTGGAAGGTGTGGGCTTTGGTTTTTATTTTTGTTTGTTTTTTTGTTGTTTTTGTAAGGCTAGATAGGAAATTTCAACCTGCAAGAAAAATGAAACATTCATCATGGCTGAAAGAATCCCAAAGCACCCCAGCTGTTTTTTTCCTGTAATTTCTTTAGCAAATTGGGAACCTCTCATGCGAATGGGGGGAAAATTAATTTTTTACCAGCTGTAGCTTTTATTTATACAAAAATAAGTACTGATTTCTGTCAGGCCTGCTCTTATGGCTTCTTACCCAGCAAAGTACCTAAGTATTGACCTAAACGTAAGTAGGTGTTTATTCGTCAGCTAAGCCTGCAGCGTACAGATGGATCCATCAATGCTACTGAATCAAAACAGTAGGCTCCAATTCTCCCCTAATCTTGCCTTCAGATTGTTCACAGCAGGACACGGCACCATAGGCAAGAGCTGCTGCTCCTCTATGGTACTTACACATACAGCTATGACTCGGGGTAGAAAAAGTGACGTTCTGTCACCAAGAGAAAACTCAATCAGTGTGGGACCTCATTGTGAATCAGCTTCTTCCTTTTACCACATATTTAATCAGTGTCTGTTCCATCTCATCCACCACCTTTAAATTCTTCCTACAATGGGGACTTTTGCTGGTCAAAATCTTTGGCCAGATATTTTGCTTTCTGCATGAGTTCACTGACCCTGAATCATGATGTAGAAGTCCTGCAGTGAAATATCTTTGTCCCATTGCCAGTCTGCAGTAGAGGTGCCAATCTCTGCTTTTAATGTCCTGCCCCACTATCACGTACTTGCATCACCTGTACCCTGTACGGGACTACAAAGCACCAGGAACAGTGGAATATATTGGTTTTTCCTCAGCTTCTCAGTGGGTAAAATGGAGGTGCTAAAACATTGATCTCATTTGTCTCTCAGAGAAGTGCCTAATAGATAGTTAATAAATCTCTCTAGAGAGTTGGGGAGAGGTAGAGGAGACCTTTTTATTTAAAGGAATGTATGACTAAAGCATCCCACTTGTCAAACCTTCAAAGTGCCAGTATTAAACGTTTTGGCCATCAGCATATGCAGCCTTGCAAAACTGGTATGAAAGTGCACCAGCTCTGGTGCAAAACCTCGGCTTATGTGTGCCAGGATGGTAATGAAAAACAAGTTATTTGTTACACACCCGTATATACAAATAAAGAGACTCACCATAGGTAAATTTCTGAGCCAATTTTCACAAGGCTGGCTGTGCAGTGTAAGTGTTAGAAAAATATCTCAGGTTTTGCACAGTGTACCTCTTCTTGCTTCATTTTGGCCTCTGATGAGTTGGCCTTCTGTATGTTGTGGCTGCTGGGGCTGTGAAAAATTCTTCTCCAAATCATGCACTGTTCTCGCTGGCTATTGTGACATGTGATGAGCTACAAATTCTTAGACTAATTCAGCTCAGTAGGTTCAGGGATGTGAGTGATTATATGTTTTCCCTCAAATGGGATTTCATGATTTTGCAGGTACGGATATAAAGCACACTCATTTCTAGAAAAGCAAATAATATTCTATAAATAGTCCTGTCAAGAAAACAAAAACATTTTTTCTGCTGCTTAACTCCACAGTCGTGCCGCTAGAATGTACAGGATTAACTTTGTGTAAATAGATTCTCTTTCATTTGTGGGATCTGGAACAGGTCACTACAAGTATTTTGTATGCCCAGTTTTACCAGGAGAACTGTGTTGGTTAGGTAAGATTGCGTGGATGAATCACCTGGGATTACTCCTGGTTCTTGTGTGGCTAAGCTAGTTTGCATAATTAGGAGAAAGCTGTGTGAAGAAGCCACCGGGCTTTGGAACCTCTCCGGGTTTTGATCAAAAGCCCATTGAAGCCAGACCCCTCTGGCTCTAGTCATCAGTTTAAGGCGGAATTAGCAACTGAACAATATAAGGCGATTTTGGAAACTGTTAAATCTCTCTTTCTGAGCTCTCTGGGACTCGGCCCTGAGAATGGGAACGTAGACTGCATATGTAGTAACCCACAGACACAGGGATGTTGTAATTTCAGAAGCGATGAAGCCACTTAGAGGTGATTTTTCCACCCGTATGTAGTCTCAGCTGTATTTAGTATATTTGTGAAAATAAACTTAGAATGACTTTGGAGCCAGGCCACTTCGGAAAATGTTTTGTTCGCTACAGTAAGCCATTAAATTGAAGGAATGAGTTGTGCTAATGAATTCCTCAGAGCGTCTACAGCGTGACTGCAGGTCATCTCTTGGGGCTTGATCTGCAAGGAAAGCTTGGAGGGCTCAGGGAGCTGAGATGGCATTGGCTTGAAATCCCTGGGCTGCTTGAGAGGGAGCTTACACGTGGTGCTGCCGCCCTTTCTGTGTTACCCAGCCCATTGTTTTGCTCTTTTGCTTTTCTTGGCTACTGTGTGTTTGACCTACATCTGGCTGCTAGGATGCGTCTTTGGGAAGAGGTTTTTTTAGCATGTGCCTCTTAAGCTGCCAAGGCCTGACGGTGCATGCTGAGTCTCTAAGAGACATGTTATTCCTACTGCGGACTTAAAATGCTGTGGGAGGTATCCCCTTACTATGAAGTTAACATTGGTGTTTGTATTTCTGAAATAAACAAATTTAACCTTAAAAAGAGTGGAGTGCAGGTGAGCTGAGGATGGGATTCTCTTCTTAGGGACAAAGTGGCTTTGGAAGAGTGTTTCGGTGCTCCCCAGGGTGTGGGGGTCCTAGGAGTGGGTTGCCCAAGTGGTTCCCTCAAGGCTTGTCAGGAGGAAAGGCTGTGGGAACCCCTGGGGAGGCACCAGGGGATAGTACCTGGGTAAGTGCTTGAAGACGGCAGATTAATTTCCCTCAAGGCACAAATCATCAGCTCTCCAGCAAAGGGGAGGGGTGGCTGGAAGACGTCTGCCCTGTAGGAGTCTCGCAGCTAGAGCTGAACCTGAACAGCTTTACTGGCAAACCTCCTGGCACTTTTCCTAGTGTAGCCTGTGCCGATGTCTGAAAAACAGCAAGCCACATCGGCAAAAGGATTTTTGTGGAGCACAAGAATAGTTTAGATGCAAGTACTGGACATAAGATCCTAGGAAATGGGTATCTGTTATCTAATTCACTGCCTCTATTTCGTATGTTCATGTAAGTAATCCTGGGAGTTCTCTCGTAATCACATGAAAAAGGGTTTATAGGATCAAGTCCCCAGGGCTTATTCTTGTAAGATGCCAAGCTGTCTAACCCCAGACGAGGAAAGCACCTGAGCTTGGGCTTTAAGAACATGAGTGATCTTTTTGTAATTAATGGGACTTGTCACATGCTTAGAATGAAATCCACACGTAAAGTACAAGGTTGGACCAGACTTGCAGGTTTGGTACTCAGCATCCTGCAAGGTAGAGTCCAATAAAGGCACTGGGCTACCAGACCAACTGTATAGTAGAACCCGTGCACTATTTTATAGAAGAAAATTTTAACCGGAAAAAGCAAAGAGAGTATGAAATATCATTACATTCAAAATATGATTTAAAAACCCACTTTTATTCAATTTTATTGTTCTCCTGACACATAGCAAATGAAATTGTTTTGTAGTATGAAATATTATAAAATCTACAGCAAGTGATATTTTTCTTGTGCGTAAGACAAAGGCATGAGCAATAAGTGTTAATATAAAGTCCGGTTTGAAATCTTACAAGCCAAGCTTTACAGATTTACTGAGAGTAGAGTGGAGGGTGTGATGGCTTCCCCTCCCACATCACTGCACATCCTACCGCCTTCCTTGGTGGAAGCCTTCAGTCTGTCATCCCCATTCGCTGGAGTAAACATTTTACAGCCTTATAATCATCTTGTACCGGAGAGATATTAAGTATGTTTTTACTAGATTACAATTCATTTCAATATTCCTTGCATTTCGCGTTGGATTGCCTACTGGTTTATTACAGGTGTTTTATGCTTCAGGATTTTGATACAACTGGTGTTTGCCATGGCGTCCATTCCCAATCACGAACTCCTTGGGTGAAGGAGAGTCAGTGCAATGTACGTTTGGAGGGGAATGAAGAATGGAATAGATGGATGTGGCTTTTCTGTGCAGTGGGTTCCAGACCAGAGATCTCTCTTAGAATGCACTTAGAGCATGGTTCCCCTTAAACAAACAAGGGAATTTAGGGCAGGGCCTTAGCTGTTGTAGATAGCTAGAGTTCTGTTAAAGACTGTGGTGAGCACCAATTTCCACCAGCTAAAGCTGTGGTCCTTGTTGTAGGAGAAAGGATGAAAACCTAACTCCTCTTGATGGAAACGATACACTTCTGAATGCATGTGACTGCCCTTGGGAGGGATGGGGTTCATGTCTTAGGAACAGATATGGTCATGATTACTATCCTGTGCATGTCCTACAGAGCTGCAGTGAAAACCCTTTTGTTGTTGGCCTGGAATAAGCAGCATTGCATGATGGGAATAAAAGACAAATTTTCAAAGCTGGCTCAGACAGAGTGCTAAAACTACAATCAAACACTTTAAGCAAGTGACTAATTTGTGGTTTTGAGAGATGGCGAATGCTTTTATTTTGTGATTTCCATGGTGCAACTTCTGGAATGACACAGTTACAGGTATGTGCTACTCTAACAAACTGAGGTTCATAGTCGTAGGAATTTCTGGAGCGATGCTGTGTTTTTAAATGATGCTGTGGGTACATCTGCCATGTAATGCTCATTGCCTAAGTGAGGGAGCAGCACGGCAGGAGAACTGGAAACACAGGCTGTATCTATGAGCAATGCTAGAGACCAGGACAGTATCAGCAAACAAAGACACAATTAACTAAATAGGAAGGAGTCAGGATTAAGTGCTTTGTGCCTCTGAAACTGCTATACCAGGGTTGGCACTATAAATATTCTTACGTTATATTCTTTCAGGGAGCTTTCTGTTAATATCTGAATGGGCAAAATAAAAAAAATTAACCTCTCTCTGCTAAAGATGATGCCCCAAGTACATCTGAACTCTCAGCAAGTGCTACAGATGGAACCAGAGTGCATCCAACTTTTTTGTTTTGCCTTTCAATCCTGAATCTTAATTAGTTCCCTACTGCTTTAGTACATGCACAACATTTTAATAGTCATAAAGATGTACTCCAATCCATGTTGCCATTTCCACAATTCACTCTTTCATACCAGTGGCAATTCTCCCCACCCCCCACATTTAGGAGTAGCGTAAAGAAAACGAAATAGCCAGGCGTGTAGCTGTAGATTGATGAGGTTGTCACGCCATTCTCTTCACCGTTTTCTTCCAACCTGCACCGTGCTCTAATAGATGGCTGATTGCTGGGGGAGGGAGAGACTTAGCAAATCCCACAGCCAGATGTTCAGGGATGGACAGAGCGACCTTCTCAAGGAACCCAGAGGACTACAACTGTGTCCTTCTGAGGGAGAAGGACACTCAGGTGCCTCTGGCTGCCCGTGTTTATCTCTCTTTTCAAAAGGAGCACAACTGGGCTCAGCATGGCTGCGAGGATGGATGTTTCTCGGTGCGTTGTGGGAAATGACCAGCCATCCGTCTCTTCACGGTGGAGACTGCCTGCAGCCATCAATCTTGTAGCCCCGCACAGCAGCTCCTTTGGCTTAGTTTGACTCAACGTTAGATGAACAAAGGGAAATGAAAGCTGAGAAGAGGGAAAGGAGAGAAGAGCAACTATTCTCCATTTCATTTTGTTTTCTTCTTGCACGGCTATCTCTCCCTTTTCACCACGATCATCTATTTTCACTGTGTTTTGTAAGGTGCGGAAATGGACCCACTATGTGTATTTTCGTGATCTAGGAGTTTACAGTGTTTCTCAGTTAGCAGAGAGGAGAGAGATATTGAAAAGGCGTAGTTCAAGGCCCAGATCTTGCTTTTTTTTTTGACTTTTCTGTGTCAGTTTGCTGAACAAGCCTGCCATTGTTTAGCTGCAGTAGGCAAGGAGAAGGAATATAATAGCTTTCCTCCATCTCGCCGTTTCCCCCCTTTTTCTTCCTGATTCCTTCCTCAGTGCCGCTTTAGTGTT
Source organism: Bucorvus abyssinicus (assembly GCA_009769605.1). Classification (NCBI taxonomy): domain Eukaryota; kingdom Metazoa; phylum Chordata; class Aves; order Bucerotiformes; family Bucorvidae; genus Bucorvus; species Bucorvus abyssinicus. The sequence continues at coordinate 16,192,982 of CM020042.1, read as the reverse complement.
TTCAGGTGTGTACTTCACCTCTCCATTCCTGTTCCGTTAAAGAGGGAATCAACAGAGCCGCATGATGGGGCTTTCTGGAGAAAGGTGTGTACTGATGTCCAGAGCCCTGACGGTGGCTCCTGTCAGCAAACACGAGCTCTCTTGGGTCAAGGCTTTGCACAAGCTGCCTGATCTCATCCAGCACCCATGGTTCCTACTGTGAAACTGGAGGTTATACCAGTATCTTCATGGCAGTTGATATGGATCCCATCAGAATGGAAAACATTCAGACACGTCTGCTTGTACACTTACCCCTGAATTCACCGATTTCAGCACTAAACTTAGGTGGGCCAGTTCTTGGCCTGAAATACTCAGATTTTATATACTTTGAGCAAGGCTAGAAGGAAGAGAGCTGTGTGAATTCACTATCTGTTGGACACCCACAGCTAGGGTCTGCTTTTTTCCGCAGTGAGCTGTAATGTGGTTTCTTATTCCGTTTTTCCCTGAAAGTCTTGCCTCTGGGTATCATAGCAGAACGTGTTTGGCTCATTTCGTAGAAGGCTCATTTAGAGATAGCATTGTTCCCCTTAGCACTGTCCCACTGTGGTGTGTCACTGCTGTATTTAAAAACGATGTGTGATTGCATTTCCTTTTTGATTTTCCTGGTTGACCTCAATGATGTAAGCATCAGGACTGAAAGAGCTGGGCTCCCCTGCAGAACTGTGGTAGGAGACTTCTCTCTCCCACCTTTTGCCGTAGGCAAAGAACTGAGATTTCCCAGGTATACGCGAAGCTTATTAGGAGACTCAAAGCCCAGCTAAGCACGGAGATGGAGCAAGGGAGCTCTGTTAAAGCAGATATTGGACGTAGAGATGTCTGAGGAATCTTTACCCACTTTCAACCCAAATGTGCCATCTGGAGTGAATAGGCTTGTGCCAAGATGGGGAAAATTTATACTATAATGGGTTTAAAGAGCTGCTTTGCGATTCGTGCTGAGGTTCTTTCTTTTTACCATAAACCTAAAGCATAAACCCTCAAAGAAAACATTTGTTTAGCAAAAACCAGTTTCTCCTTCCCCACACCTAGCGTGAGCAGGCTTTACAAGTGGGCACAACACTTTGCTGGGTGGGGATATTCAGGGAATTCTTTCATGTTTTCTTTATGGAATAGGTAGAATCCTTCTCCAACCTGTGCATTTAATTGTGTCCCTTTTGAATGAATGGCCGTATTTTCTGCCGCTACCGATCTGCCTCCCTGCAGATTTTGAAGCAGACAAATCTTGTTCATGTTGTCGTGAGTCAGCCTACCCCAGATGGCACAGCTGTGTCTCGGGATGCCCTCTGGCTGGCCTGTTGGCATGCATTCCTGTGGCTTTGAAGGTCACCTTGTTTACACCTTGCCTTTTTCCCCCTCCCTATTTAGAGTCTTGCTGAGCCTGCAGGCTGGGCTTCACCATCTGCATTTTCTCTGGTGCCATTAATCTTCCTGTTTACCATTCTGCTATTAATTCTATAGCTCACCTTTTTGTCTAAACACTTTATAGGCCTCTTGGAATTTCTTGCCTTTTTGTGGCAAGAGATCTGAGCATCTCAGTAGATGACTTGCTTTGTTCTTTCCCGTTTCTGAAAGGATACCTACTAGCATCTCGTGACATTTTTTCTATCGCAGGTTATTCTTGTAATAACATTTTTCAATTATATAGCTTCATCTCTCAGATGCATCTTACTGTATGAGTAAATATTTTCCTAATTCTTTGGAATTTGTGAATTGGCCACTGAAATCTGGTATCTGTGGAAATAGTCTCGTTTTTTCAGTGTTTTGCTTGGCTGGGAAAAAAAAAAAGGGGGTTTAAACCTGGCTTTGTGAGAACCTATAAAAACATCTTGCATTTTTGGTGCATTTTATTTGTATGTCTGAATGCTTATGAATATTAAACAAACCCTGCCAAGCTCCAGAGGACAGATGAAGACTATCTCCACTTGACGGATTATGGAAAAGCAGAGGGTACCTTTGTATAGAGTTTGGCCCAAAAATGTTTGTCATACATGGAGAGACAGCAGCGATGCCAAGGGCAGCATCTAGGGTGGTTGTTCCCTATCCCATCCTAAAATCATTGCCACTTTGCTTTGGTCTTTCGGTTGTTCAGTGGCTTATGCAGGCTTGGTATTTACTGAGCCAGGAATGCTGAGCCAGGGATGCTGAACCAGCTCTGCTTGTCGTGGCTGACTCCTTCAGACACTGTGCCATGCGAATGTGGCCACCCTGCTTCCCAGGCCTGCCTGGCTTGCAGAGCACCACCTTCCCACAAGTGAGAGCTTTGCAGACAGAGATGCAGGATCTAGACTGGGACTGCTGATATCTGGCAGCACTTTGGGTGCTAAAAAGCCCTGCTGCATCCTTGTTGATGCCTTCAGAGCTGACTGGGTGTCTCTGCCTGCTCCCCAGTGCTTTGGGTTTTAGAAGGACCGCATTAACGGAGTTGCCACATCATGTGGGCATGTGGAGCCAGCCAGAGCTAAGCACTGCACTCGAGCAAACAACCCCCCTTCAGTCGGGAGCATGAGAAAGCTCAGAGCAGGCTCCCAAGAATCATTGCAGGACTCAGATTGGCTTTGGCAGGTTTATCAGCTCTGGCTTAATGCCGGCTCTGCTAGGCCCAGACTGAATTAATTGGGATGCTAGTGCACTGCAGTTGAGAGATAACTGCATTACAGAGATTTATCTGTTACTAAAGGTATCCCCTCCACTGTCCTCGATAAGGAAGAGGAGAAGCTATGCAGAATCTCACAGAATTTGAAGCAAGGTTACAGCATGGCTGGTTTTACGCATGGTTTATGTATGAGTTTGCACTCAGTACGAGTGGTTTTGTTCAGTGCTGTCACATATGGACATAGTGCAGCTGATTGCAGTGGAGGTCCCTCCCTGATGCCATTTGCAGGGTGTGCAGTGTCGGGGTGACTGGCCCAGCCGTGTGATGTGGAGGTGACTGGTGTTTGCTGGTAGCTGTCTGGTTACTGGACAATAATCAGATTCTGGTTCTTCTGATGGGTCAAAAGGCCCATCCATCTGAGTGAGAGTATCTATGACGACTTGCAGATAGGTAGGCCAAGTTATTCTCTTACTCCAAACAGGCTGGAAGCCCTGTTAGGGTGATGCAGACTCCAAAGGAATAGACTTTGTACTCAGGAATCTTCTCTAAATTGTAGCAGTTACCCAGCCTCTTACATTAATATTGCCTACAGTGCTGCTGCAGAAGTTCTGGTGCAGAGTGAGTCCATCCAGAACGCAAATGCAAGAGTGACGAGAACACAAATGAGTGCTAGAATAACATTATTGAATGAAGATATTCCTTTATGATTTGAGCCCTGAGGGTAGTTACCCGATTCAGCATTTAGCCTGATGCTGTAATTTGGCAGTCTTTGAGAAGCAGATACGGTATATTATATATGACAATGATTTATATCTGGGCTGAGAAATAAATCTGTAAAGAACTTCCAAGAGACAACTGACAAGAGGGCTGCGTTTTTTTATTGAGAGATTTTATAGAGGCATTCTAGTCTGCCGAAGAAATACAGCTGCTTGTAAAGTCCACATTTTGATGATGGGTTACACTAAGCAATACTTAACCTTATGTTTGAGGGCCTCTGCTGTTTTCTCTAGCCTTCTTTCTCCTTTCTGTTGTGTTGTAGCCTTGTGGGACATATTTTAGCTAGGGGCTGATAGACACTTTCCATCATGGTCTCAAAATTCAGAGTTGTCCTATGATTTTTCAGCAGTTTACACCCAGGCTGAGGAGTCACATTGTACAGACCCCCCCCATCATAGCTTCCTCTGTCTTCCAGCTCTTCACTTTCTCCCCCTGCTCCCTGCTTCCCCCCCCACCCTCACCATGAGACTAGCACCTTTGCAGGAAGAGGTGCTAGGGAAACATTGGGATTTTCTAGTCTCCCAGTGCTCCCTAGAGCAAGCCTCAGTAATGCCTAGAAGGTGCAACAAGTGTTCACTAAGATTTATTTCAGAGCTTTATAAGGATCCCATAGCTCGAACCTGAAGAAGAGTTTTCACTTTACAGCAGACAGTCCTCCAAACTATTCTTAAAACAAAATGGTTTGTTTCTGAGGAAACAAATACTCTCTTGTTTTCAAGTAGTCTTGCTTCTAAAACGGGTTTATCATTCTCTAACTGGATTCTTGTTCTTACCATGGCCCTGTTTACATTGAGAGTGCAATAATATACATGAGGTTTGAGGGTGGAATTGGTGGGAGAGACAAAGAGTTACTGGAGTAGCCTTACAATCTCCAGTACAGCCAGGACTTTATTGCATCTGACTTGGATTAAAAATAAAGTAAATTTTATGTTTACTAGTCTCTAGGGGCATATGTTTGGCTTTATGGACTCATTGCAAGAGTCTGTGGTATCAGTAGACTTGTCTCGGGGGAGGCCCAGGGCTGCGCTGGCAGGAGGTCCTGTGGACCAGGGTTGGAGAGGATTGTAAGTGTAGAACTGGCACTGACAAGTTTGCTAGAGAGGGGTGCTGAATTCAGTAGTGTTGACAGAACAGACTGGGATAGCAGGGACCATGGATGGTCAGGATTAAAGCATAACAGCAATAACATGAGCATCTGCCCCTGAGATAGCAGGAGACAGTGCAGTGAAAGAAGGGCTTTGAAGATCCAGATGTGCAGGAGGATTGAAGATCCGTTTCTGTGCTGTGCTGGCAGTGACACGCTTACGAAAAAAGCTTGCGGAGCTCTGCCTTTAGTATACCTGGTTCTGGTCACTGCTGTGACTGCATCAATTCCAAGGACGCGAACAAATCACTGTACTGGCCATGAACATAACAAGCAAGCAAGCAAGCAAACAAGCTAAGGAGAGTCTGGTTGTGCACACACAGAAAAGCTACAAAATCCAGCTATTCACATAAGGCATTGTCTCCTCTTCCTTTCTTAAGGGATTCCACCCCCCTGCCCCCACCCTTTGCACTCTAACGCTATATTTGTGCCTTGGAGATCTGGAGATGAGCGAATGATGGATGGATGGATGCTGCTTGTCTGGGTTTTTCACCACCATTTCCCCTGGGGCACTCTGTCTGCTGGCAGAGAGCACCATCCCAAAAGATGGTATCTTTGCAAACTCGACAGCTAACAGACAGCTTCTCTCTCTGCATATTTCCCCAAAGAAGAGCAGGCTTAATCTGGTTTTTATATGGCATATTTCATTATAATCTTTTTGACTTCCCATGTTCCCAATACGCCATCATAAATAAAACGCTGGGGGTGGGAACAGCAGAGATGCTGAGGCTTCACACTCTTGTGACACTGATAGATTCTCATTTTAAACTGTCATGGGATTTAATTGCTTGCTGAGCCACTGCACTGCACTTTCAGACACATCCTGCCACATCCTCTTAATGAGCTTAGTGGCTGCATTCACTCAGCAGTAGTTCTGTTTGCTGTGAATTAGGTGGCTTTTTTAGACCACCTATATGATTTTAAAGAGGTAGTGGTTATTAAGGTGATATCCTTGGATTTATCCATCTTAAACAGCACTTCATGGACTCTTAATATATAGTTTTCTCTGGCACCTTTTATGTTCAAAGAAAACCAGCACCAAGAAACAAAAACGCGAGAATCTATGTGCAAAGTCAGTGTTTGTCTAAGAGGGTTTTTGGAAGCCGGATTGCTTTGGTTTGCATAGTAGCTGTCTCTGGCGTGATAGATCATGCTGGAACTCACCCAATAAGTATCTCTGTTCCCAATTAGAACTGGAAATGGAGCTGCTTACGAGTGCACAGAGATGATGGCTTGGGTGGCAGCTGCTACTGTGGAGATGGAAATGATCCATTGTAAAACAAATACATTGCACTGTATAGAAAAAGGGATGGTTGTTTTTAATTTAAGAGACACTGAAAAGTTGCTTAGCTCCCAGTGCGTTGTAAACCAAATGTGGCATATTTAAGGACAGGAATTTGCAGCTATTTTGGTGAATCAAAACTTGTAAGAGCCCACCATTTTGTAGGATTTGTGAAAATGTGCTTCTTTTGGAGGCAGCAGTTCAATAGAACACAGATACAGGAATGATGCTGGCATGGGTGCTTGTTCAGATTCTACCACCACGGTCTAAGGACCTTGATAAATAGAGAGGTTGCTGCAATGAGCTGGTAAGCAGAAATAACCATGTTAATTTAATCACTATGAAAGGGACTCTGCCAAGTTAAGAAACATAAATTTTAATTATATGCACACGCTCACATATTTGAACTATAATATATGCACAATATTTAGCTGCGACACCAATAATCCCGAGGTTTATTAAAACAGGAAGAACTGTTATATAATGTTTTATTTTTTACTGACGATTTTTGTTGGTTTGACACCTCCATTTTGTAAGGTTCTGACTATTTCTTGTATCTCTGTCATGATTTAGACCCATCTAACAACCAAGCACCACGCAGCCGCTCTCTCAGTCTGGGAAGGAGAAAATACAACGAAAAGGTTTAAGGGTCGGGACAAAGGACAGGGAGGGCTCATTCACCGATCGTGGTCACGGGCAAAAGACAAACTCGACTCAAGGAAACAAAACCAATTTAATTTAAACAACAAAACCACTACCAAATCACCAACCAAATCACAGTAGGACAGTGAGAAAACTAGCAGGATCTTACATACATCTTCCCCCCACCTCTCTCTTCTTTCCCAGGCCCACCTTTGCTACCTCTTCCCCACCCTCTGGCACAGCGGGGGCAGAGGATGGGGGTTGTGGTCAGTCCTAGTCCGCTCCGTGTTGCTTCTGCTGCTCTTTCCTCTTCCAGGGAAACACTTCTCATAGTCCTACCCTGTGGCAACGTGGAGTCCCTCCCACGGGAGACAGTTCTCCACGAATTCCTCCAACTAACGTGGGTGTCTCCCCTGGTTCAGTGGTTCACCCTGCTGTCCCATGGGCAGTGGGTCTCCCAGCGATGAGCTGCCCCAGCATGGGTCTCCCTCAGAGTCATGCCCTTTATCAGGAACCTTTCTCCACCGGCAACCTCTGAGGACTGCAAGGTCCCAGCTCCGGCATGGGCTTCTCCATGGGCTGCTCGTGGCCTGCCAGCTCACCACAGGTTGCTCCAGAGTGTCTTCCTGCCTTCTTCCTCACTAAACTGGGTGTCTGCATGGGTTGTCTCTCTCTCTGCCCTATCCCGCTCCAAACCAAAAGAGCCCCCAAAACAAAGGCCCTTGCCAAGCAGGTTTCCCTTCTTAAATACATTTATTGGAGAGGCGCTGATTTGCTCAGCCTTGTCCAGAGACGGAGCTGACCTAGAGCTGGTGCAGCTTTCACGAGGCGTCTTAGAGGGTCCGAGCCAGCAGCCCCTCCCCTGCTACCAAAACCCCCAGTTACAAACCCAACACCATCTCTTACACTAACCAGGTGCTATTGAATTTGCAATACTAATCAGAAGGAAATCTATCTACAAACATACTTAAAATTTTTATATAAAAGAGCAAGCTTTTAGTTATAGTGCCTTTACTAGTAGTTATTACTTGTAATAAAGATTATGTTCTCTGAAATTGCAATGTCTGAGGAAGAGCTTGTGACACAAACTAGGAGCTACAATAGGAAGAATTTAGAACAATTAGTGGGTAGCAAATGTTATTACCTATATTTAAAAAGAATTTGGATGTGATTCATGGGTTTAAAGACCCATGAATTCTGCATGAAGATTTGAGAAATTGATTGAGATGGTAATTAGGTATAAGCAGTAAAACACCTGGGAAATGATGGTACAGGTGGTTCTAGCTGACTACATTTTGTTTTTCCTACCAAGGAAAAGCACATCTCACTACTTTGTTAAAATTCTTTACATGGTATGTAAAGGACTAATAGCTAATGGGGTTGACAATTTACTTAGACTTTCTGAAGACCTTTGATATGTAACAGGTCTCCAAAGAGAAACAAAGCATTGTCCTGGATCAAAACTTTCAGAATGAAAGACGAAACAAAGAACAAAATGAAGCAAAGAGCTTTCATTATAGAAAAAGGCTAACGGCTGGTGCCTCAAGGTTTGCTGTTTGGTCCAGGGTTGTGTACTATAGTAATGAACAGCTGGAGAGAGGGAGTACCTTGTAAACTCCAAAGATTTGTACATGGTGCAAAGTTATTGAGAGCCATTGTGTCCAGGGAGGTCTGTACGTGCCTCCTTGGGGAGATCTGAATGTGCTTGGTGAATGGGTGGCAGGACGGACGTTGTAATTTGTTAGCTGTGTTTGAATGTATTGTGGGAAGTTCGCGTCCCTGTTACAAGGTTCCTAATTCTGCTTAGTATGCAGCTTGGACACTGCAGGACGCTGCCTGAGGAGTAATATGATGAATATGGTAATGCATTTGTTTAAATGGGGGATGTGGTTTCATTTGAAAATATTAGGTGCAGTATTAGTCCATTTTGGGAAGATTATTGAGGAATAAGAGGAAATTCAGAGAGGTCTGACAGGACGAAGCCATATGGAAAACTTTCCACAGCAGAGTAATAGAAAAGATCGTGACTGTTTATCCTTGAAATGAGAGAAATAAAAAGAAATGACAAAAAAGTTTGGTCAGGAACTTCTATTTTCTCCATCTCATAGCAAGAACAGGGAGGCAGGCAATAAATGAGGTGAAACACTTCTTTCAAACCACGGTTTAACTGTTGAACTCACTCAGGTGGGAAAACATTGAGAGCACAAGTGTATCAAACTTCAGGAAGGGCTGGGCTGTTCTGGGTATTGCCAGAAAAGCCAGATTTAGGATAACGGGAAGTAATACCGCATTTACCCCTCAGGGCTGACCTGTTAGAGGTCAGGAGGACAGGCAGTATTAGGGTAGATTATTCTCTTTGCATTTCTCTCCTGACATTCATTCATACCTTCTTTTGCAGCATCCAATGTGACTGCATAGTGTAGCACAACAAATGTCAAAGCAAAGAGGCAGGTGTGGGGTCATGGCTTAAATTCTCAAGCCTAGAAGAGTCTCTCTGGCCTTGTTTGAAGGTTCTGACCCCGGCCGGTACCTTCATAAGCAGCACAGTAGGTGGAACGGACCCCACCTTTCTTCCAAACAGTAGTTCCTGTGGTCTGGGGGAAGCCTTGGTCTTTCACATGAAAATTGCACTTCAGGTGTTGAGCTGCATTTTCAGTTTTATTTAGGGTACAGGCATAAGAGAAAAATATACTTTTCTAGCTTTTGTGGGAGAATCCTGGAGAGTTAAATAGGAAAGAGAAAATCACGGATTTGGTGAAATGAATTTAATGATCCTTAGTAGTGTGTAACTATTTCTCTAGGTTAACTGAACTATCTTCTAGATTTTTGAAGACTTATCTCTGAGGATTCAAAAAGTGGTTTGGAAACATCATTTCCTGTCTTCATTACTGTATCCTTTACAGACTAATCATCTTCCAGGAAGGGTTCAATTCATTACAAAGACTGAATTCATTACTAAGATGTTATCTTTGGACCTCTGAAGGTTTTTAGACTGTACACTTCACATTCCAGATAAGAGAGTGTCTGCCATTTCCCACTTTCTAGAGCTACCTAGGAGTGAAAGTGGGCTCCTAGAAGCTACCAGCGGAGTAGAAAAAGGAGCCTGATAGCAATCAGCTTAGTGGGCAGATGGGAGGCAGCTGCCCTTGAGTTTCTTTTTGCTAGATTTCCTGCTCACTCACTTGACTTCTCGATGACTCAATTTCCCCATCAGTAAGCTGGGCATAAAAGTATTACCTCACCCCGTCTTGTCAGTGGGATGTTAAATTTAATAATTAAAAAATGCTCTGAGAGTTTTGGATGAAACATCTCCTGAAGTGTTGCTGGTGGGAAGTAGCTGTGCCACACAAAACAAACATGAGCGTTAAAGACAGCTGCCAGTCTTTGACCTTAAAGCCTCTGGCTCAATGTTCAATAACTTTGGAATAGTTTTACTTTCATATGCATTCTACCTACCCCTCACCTCTTCCTTGCTCATTCTATTTTCTAATGCATTCTTTTGCTGAGCGTATCGGAATCCAGAGACAGGCATTGCTTGTCACAGCGAAGACATGTTTGTTTCTGATGCCCTTGAGCTTGCTTGAAGCTTCTTCTCTTGCTGAATGTGTGATGACCCCTTGGGTTTTGCAGTCCCACAAGGTTCTAAATACAGAGCAAATGCCCTTTTTCACCTAAGCACAGGACTTTGAAACCAAGCCAAGCCCACAGCCAGAGATGATTATGGAGGTTCCTTAGTGACTTTAGATTCAAGTGTTGGGATTTGCACATAAATCGAGTCTAAAATCCCTTCTTTCTATTGAAATGTCTGGATTTAGCATCCAGAGGGATGTATTACGAGTTCATATAGGGAAATTCAATCTTGACTTCTCTGTCTTTTTTCTAGCTCAAGTAAGGGAGAAGTTGGGGAAGGTGGCATAAGGGGCTGGGTGTGCAGAGCTTAACACACTGAAAAGGAGAGGCCTGATTGAATAGACCTCCTTGTGACGAGAAGGGTAATCAGTTCACAGTTGACCCCATCCCATTGTGTGGGTTGTCCTGGGAGTTTCCTTTGAAAATCCCAGTGGTTTGGGTTTCTGCGTGGTTTGTACTCAGCCTTTCCCTCCATGAATAGAATAGCTTTTGCTGGAATTTTTGCTGGCTTTTCTGTGGTTATTGGCTAAGCAATGCTCTCTTACTTCAGAAGACTTGAGCAAGCACGTTGTGGAAGCACTGATCAGGGACACTGAATCATTTGCTGGCTTAGAGTTTTTCATATATAGAACAAACATATTCCTGGGACGCAATTGCCCCCAAGAAACAGATTATACTTCACTGTCCCAGGTGGAAGTGTTCATTCGTTATTTGGATTGCTGAAGTGATTTGGGGCTTTATAAACACATGGATTTCCACCCTGCAGAGTTTACAGCTCATGGTGATAGAAAGGCAGGGAGTTTCAGGCAGACTGGGGAACACAACACAGTCCTAAAAGATGAGAAGTGGACAGAGCCGTGAAATAAGGACACCAGATGCTGATTTGTGAGCATCGGTTCTGCACATTATTACTTTATAAATCTATTGGCCTAGAGGAAGGAATTCATTTGAGAAGGGAAGGGAGTATTTGAGAAATCCATACCTGGCATTGTCAGGTAAAGAGACATTCAGGATGTCTACCTGCCATAATGTTGCTCTGAATGAACCCCTGCATGAGTGGGATAGTGGCCAGAATCTGCAAGAAAAAACGAATTCTTCCCTAGGTGTATTTTAACATCTTGCTAAAATTAACATGCTGTATTTGCCTGTCTGCTGCACTGTCTCATAATCTAGTAGCAGCATTTGGAAGGGTAACAGGGCTCTGTTCCTTCACTGGTACGGCAAGTTGCATCAAGCTTCCTCATAAGCCCGTAGAGTCTTTGGAGTCCTGTGGCCCAGGGCTGCCCCCGAGCCAGCCTTTGGCTCTTCCAACAGACACTGGAGGTTGTCCTGTTTTGTGGGCTAGATTCTGCACTCATAGCTGCACTGACTGGTGTTTCTTCATTGGTGTTGGCCCATTTAAAACAAACTGAAGATATTATCTAGTCAATATTACATGAAAATTCAAGACACATCCCTTTGTTTCTTCAGTTTAAGTTCTCAGCACTGGCCCCGCACACCAGCTTTCCGCTTCCCCACACATGGAACATGCCCTGGTGTAGGAGAATGTTGTTTGAAGCTGTGCTGTATAAACCGTGCCAGTTGCTAAATTGCATTAAACTACTTTTCTGCTTCAGGAGGTCAGCTCTTCGTACTTGTTATTTCAGTATCATAGAAAGTGCTGGGTTTGTTCTTTATTTGAAGCAATAAACTTTACAGGGAGTTTGCATAAAGAAGAAGGATTTTTTTTCTCCTTTTATTTCCTCCTAACACGATGTATCCAGCCTTTTTTTCCTGTAAGCAAACACGATGATTGAAAAGATGCCAGGTTTTCAGTAAGATAGAAGTGAGATCCTTAGCAGTTAAAAGAAGAATTTGACGAACTCTACTTCAAGATAGAAACAAGCTAGAAAGTCTGTCAGTCTTCTGCTTGTCATCTTTGTCCTTCTGCTTGTTAGCTGTCCAGGGGAGGCACTCACAGTAAGTGTGTTTTGTTTTGCAGAAGTTGATCTGCCACTGAAAAAAGATGGGTTCACCTCAGAAAGTACAACTCTGGAAGCCTTGCTGCGTGGAGAGGGAATAGAGAAAAAAACGGACACTAAAGAGGAAGACACTATACAAGAAATCCAGGTAAAGGAGAGCCCCTTGCCCTGACAGCAGGGCTGGATTTTACAATTTGTCTCTATGCCTAGCAGATTTTGTCCTGTGGCAGAACAGTGCATCTGTTGATAGTTGTGTCATTCTACTGTCAAAATGTTATCAAACCGCTGCGCTACACTGTGATGCTCAAAACGAACTTGGGATCTCGCACACTTCTCCTATCACAAGAATCTCAGTCGTTTGGCTGTGTTCTACAAAGCTCCTGTGCTGGAATTTGTTTTGCAGCACTATGAGGCAATTACATATAAAACTGACAAGCAGAGATGTGTCCCAACCGTAAACTGAATTTTAGTGCCTCATGTTTAAAGTGAATTTGGACATGGATTTGAATATGGATTCACTGCTGTTGACTGTAGACAAAAACGTGTCATTGCCATGCCTGTTTTTTTTTTTTTTTAATACTGAGAAGCCTTCAGGAAGTATACAAGCAATATAAATAATTAAAAATGTTCTAATCTTAATTATCTCACTTATGATTAGTGATGCAGGTATGAGAACTATTGCCTCCCCAAGTATTACGGTTTGAAAGTTATTTGTCAAGATTCTATGTCATTCTTTAGCAGTTAAAAGTTGAAACACATTTGTGAGTCTGTCATAGAAGGTATTCAACTAATATAAAGAATTCTTATATAGGAGCATGTGACTTTACAAAGACATCTTAAATAGCTAGAAAAGCAGGCCTCTCCCGGGGGAGCAGCAGCACATCTTTGGAGATGCTAAAACGCCATTGTGCTATGAGTCTATTAGTGATTTTTAGCAAGAGCCATTGGCAACGTGTCAAACCTGGTAATTTTGGCTGAGATACAAATTGTTGTATCTATACCTAAAACTAGTAAAAATTTGAGTGGGCAGCCCCATGCCAAATGAAACAGAAGAGCATGGCAATAAAATCTTTATTACTTGGAGCTCAGTTCTACTGATCAGTTTGCTAGACATTTAAGGGCAGCAAAATTAGTTCTCCCATTCCCAGTTAGACAGGTAAAGGAGCACCACCGAAGAGGAAGTATCCCATGCTTATGGATTGGGGAAAACTTGGCATGAAGCCCACTCTGTGTTCCCTTCTTCACTGCTAATCCAGACCTATTAAGCTGAGAGCCCTAAAGTTCTGTTTATACCTGCTTCCAGGGTCCCAAGAAGTCATGGTGCAGCATCTTTAGGAGACAGACAGGTGCCTTTGGATGTTACTGTGTGATCTGAGCTCCCAAATTATCCCCAGCAGCAGTTCAAGGAAAGAGACTTCAGAGGTGGTGGAACAGACACAAGTCTGGGTTTTGAGGGGGAGTGGGGGGGGGGGCAAAAATATTAAAATAGTTTTCAGCTAAACTGCTGTAGCTGTGACCTGTCACTGGATGCTAGTTTCATCAGAACAGATGCAAAAGGCATGTCTTGCTGTTGTTTCTTATGCAAGCACAGCATATCTGGACTCAGTCCATAAAACAGTGATTGTCGAAGCCTTTACTGGTAGCCACCTTTCAGCGTGTACTTCGGCACCTGACAGCTAGATTATGCCAGATCAAAATCACCAGTGCCTTTTACCCGTATGACAAATAAAAGAATGCAAATCTCTCTTCTGTTCCTTTGCACGCTCTTCTGTGCTGTCACTTGAAAGGGCTTGGCCTCAGTGGTGTTGAGAGCGAGCAGGTGAGATAGACATAGTTGTAATTCCCACCACAGTCCCAGCCTCTTACCATCCTCTCAAATTCATAGTATCTGTCAGGAGAAGAAGACTTGGTGCTTAGCTGCACAGAAGAACATTGGGCTGGGAAACTGTTTTAGAAAGGCAGAATAGGAAAAGGAAAGTTACTTTGCTTAAAAAGGGTAAGTGTTCCCCTGGCTAAACGGATGCAGTCATTGAGACCTGCTGTGTGGGTGGTATTTAACAGGGTTGAGGATTTTGCCCTGTGGTAAATCAGTATTGAATGTGTGTCTCCATTGTTTGCTGGAGAAGGCTTAGAATAGCCTTTTGACCATGCATCAGAAAGGCATGATCAATCCCTTCTGTCAAGGATCAGTGTCATTTCTCTGGCAGTGTCACAAAATTCACACTTGGTTACTTATCTCTTTCCTAAATTGATGCTGCAATTTTAAACAAAGAAATAGTGGTTTGTAATTCCCTTAACTGCTCTAGTGTAGTATTATTATTGTAAGGTAGCTCCTGCCCCTTACACATACAATACGGTTGCAGCCTTCTCTTTTTTGGAGATACATTTAAATATGAAGCAATGTGAAAATACAAACTCTTAGGAGTGAGTTTTCTTATTTTCTTACATACCACTAGTCTCCTCATGTACAACATTTCCCAAGTACTTCAGTTTCCTCAGATGAAGTCAATTAATGTATGTGATTGCATTAGTTTTAAAGAAACACTTTATGCGTGCAGATCTGGAACTTGTTTAACTTTTACACCCTCTGGAATTTAGTGCTCTAGTATTATATGAAATTGTATTTCATGATGGTCTGACCTCATTAATAGTCCCCAGAGATTTAAGAATAAACGGAGCAAAAACCAGATGAAGACTTGATCCTCTACCGTGTTCTAAAAGTTGTTTGTACTTTTTAAAAGGGACACTGTCCAATATTAGTTTTAGAAGTTTAGCTGATAAAATAAGAACAAACTCACATAGCTGGTCTTCCAAATACAGACTTTTTAAAAAGTGAAATTTCTGTTGTAGTCTTTCCCCCAAATTCAGAATTTGGTGCTTGAGGTATGTAGGAAGGAGAGAAAGCAACTGTGATTTGCTCCCGTTCTCCCTCTGCTGGCTCTCAAATAGCTGTTAAGTAGAAATTACAGGGAAGGGGCAAATACAGTAGGAATGAAAAACCTCCCCATCAGTTTAATGTCACTGACTTGAACCTGCATGACGGCTGCATGTTGTAATTTAAATGAATGGTGGCATGGAAAGATAGTGATTCCGGATTGGTCCCTCGCAAAAGGGACTGCACCACGAACAGCAGGAGTGGCTGGGGCCCATTTCTTTATTTTTAGCAGACATGCCAAGGGTTGAGGGCATTTCAACAGAACTTCTTTCCACCGTAGGGTAGTGATAATTTGTCTTGCCTTTGTCCGTGCGATGTCTAACTTGTGCATGTTTTCAGGGTGGCCAGCAGTTATACATACTAATACTTATGTTCCTTTAGGATATCAGTGCTCAGCAATGCCACTATTATCTCTTAAGGAAACTTTTTTTTTTTGTAGTTGACTGATATTACTGGTAGTTTTTAATAAGAAATCCCTGGAGAACTGAGGGTGGAAGGGAAAGCAAATTTTGCTTTAGTGGAAAGAAGTAGGGGTTCTGGGATCTGATCTGGCATTATATCATTAATCAAATGTAATTTAATAACCTGCAGTCTCTGTGGTAAAGAGCAGCAGTTGGTTGTATATGTCATCTTCTTTTCTTCTAACCATTCTTGTTTATCGTTCAACCACAGAGGGTTTTAGAAAATGATGAAAATGCAGATGAAGTGAATGAGGAAGAGGATTTGGAAGAAGATATTCCAAAACGAAAGAACAGGCCTAGAGGACGGGTAGGTGGAGAGTTTACTGGAATGGAAAAGAAGGAAGCAAACCTCTGCTTTCTAGTGTATATTTGTCACGTTTATTGTATATGCGAAGTGTATATTCATGGATATATGACAATGATAACACTATAGGTAATTTGCAGTCATATGGTCAAAGATTTTAAATGTTTTTTCAGTTTATTTTTGTGAATTACCATGAAAAAAGACTATTTTAAGAGCAAGAATTTGGGGTATATTTGTTATAGTGTTGTATTTGCAATTGTAATGTAAACTGTCATAGCTATGATGACATCCTGCTATTACAGTGTTCTTACTTTAAAACAACATTTACTAATTACAGAAAAGCAACAAAATCGGTCATCATTGCCAAAAAAATTACTAATAGAAGTAGCTTGAACTGTGTTACTATGTTTTACGGCTTTCTCCAGGGTAGCACTTTGTGGCTGACGTTGGCTCTCTTGAGCCCATGGAAATCTTCCATTTGCTTAAAATAGGGAATATTTTAGGGGAGTTTGTGTCCCTTCTCTTACCTAAGGAGTCTTTTCACAATTTCAGTAGAGTACCAGTTAAATAATGAGGCCAACATTTTAAAACTTGGAATCAACATTTTCAATGGTGGCCCCATAAGCTAGGCATCTAAATAAACGTGAACACAATTCCCAGAAGTTTCGAGCATTTTCATCTCTCTTTGGCTCCAGCAGATGCTGCAGGGGCACAGGAGCTCTAGAAGTACCTTTTGATGTGTTTGTAGGAGTCAAGCAAGAAGGGCCACATTTTAGGCCAAATGAGCAGGATATAATAGCTTTTGAATAAGGGACATGAAACCACATGGAATACTTGCAATGTACTTATGCATCAGATCCTTTCTTTTGGTTTCTTCTGTTGTTGTGTTGTTTCAGTTTTCTGCTCCTCTTTATTTTGGAGCTTAAGTCCTTTAATATAAGATCAAAGCACTTTAATAATTGGATAAGTATATATTTCACCTTCCTTATTCTCAAAATCACCTGAATCAGTTTCTTTCTTTCTTTCTTTCTTAGCCAAAGACCCCCACCTGGAAAAAAATTTTCCAGAAAAATGTAAGTTTCAGAAAATTTATATGAACCAGTAACCAAAACCAGGAGTTAGAATTGATACATGCACACAAGCTTGACTGTAGTGATCGACTAATATTCCAGGCTAATGACTCTTATCTAATAAGTTGCTCTCACATAAATTGCACATGCTGGTTAGGGTGAGTGAAAGGGAGTGAGATATACTGCTCAGAAGAAGGGAATTTGCTGTGTTCATATACCCCAGCCCTACATACACAACGTCCTGAAGTTACTGTTACATGCAAAGTTCTACTCCCCTGTTCAGGAAACTGTTCCAGAATAGCTGTGTTACTTTTTCTCTGCTGCTGTAGGGAAGGGAGTTAGAGGGTACTAGATGTCCCATTCATTTCGAAGCTTAAATTTATGTCTCATTTTCTGCCCTAAAACCGGCCCCCTATTAAGTAGAGGAACAGCAGGATCTCTTGCCTTTTTCTTGCAACTAACTCCTGCTCTGCTAGTGCCCTGGCTTCGTTCAATGCAAAAAAGAGAAGTCCGAAGAGTGCCAAATACTTTGAGCAATTTTCGTTTCTATTTGATGGCATCAATAACCAAAGTAAAATGTGGTATAAATTAGAATTTCAAAATTAGGGCCAGATTCTGTAGCTCTTGAAAACTGGTATCGCTGAGTTGCAGCTGGTCATGAGTGTTCTGCCGCTCTTCAAACCGCCCGTTTCTAATGTGAGCCTGACCCAGTGTAGGGAATTGAGGCTAAGGATTTGAAATTAGGGGACATGGAACCTGGGCAGCACTGTTTCCAGGAAGGAGTTGGTTAGGGTATTTTGAAAGGGCAGAAGAGGGCAAAGACATGCACAGGAAAACTAGGTCCTGCAGAGTGTGGCTTTTGGGGATTCCGAGAAGGAGCGAGAAGGGCTGACAGCATCGATGCAGGATTAATGCGACAGAATCACTGCTCTGGACTTTCCAAATTGCACATGCCCTTTCCCTTCCCTACAGCACAATTTTATTTTTAATCCTGGACTCTCCGTCTGTCCCTCTGGCTACTCTCTCTGGCTGCTCCAGGGCTGCTTCAAGGCTGCTGTGCCATGGCTGCCAGGCCTCACACGTAAAGTCTCATAGTCTTTGCTGCACCCTGTCAGGAGAATTAAGGCAATCGTGGATGACTGAATTCAACGGGCTGGAGTGCCGACAGCAAGCACAGGGCACTCAGCTTAGTGCCCCTGGGGCAGCTGCTTGGGTTACTCTCAAGGTTAGCCCTGAAATCGTGGGAGCGTTAGGAAGGACTCTGAGGGCTGAAGAGATCCATTTACAGAAGGAGCTTTTTAGTATCTTTGCTGGGCAGGGAGAAAGTGGTGGAGCTGGGAAGGGTAGTTTGCTGGGAGATACGAGAGGAACGCAGCTGCACCTGTCCCGATTGTCTGCTTGTCAGCTGGATATCCCACGGGACAGTTTAGGAAGCCAAGTCCATTGGAAGTCACTGACTTGAAAAATCTCCCCCTGTGTGTTAAGTGCATGAAAAAGTACGTCTGACACGTGGTCATGACATGAATGCTGTACCCTTGTGTTTCTGTAGAGGATGGTTTGAAGTGAAACAGCTGGCTGGAAGACTAGTGAAACTCCAAGTATCAGAACTTAAATTACTGTCCTATCCTGAACGGTGCCTGTGTAAAAATAGTACCTTCTTACTCGACAGATCCATTCTCAGTGTGTAAGCAGAGTCAGACGTACTGACTATTGACAAAAATAAGACTTCACAGGTTTTTCACAGCCCTGAAAAGCCAGTGCAGCTGGTAGGATAGGGAAATGAGATCATAGTCCAGGTACCAACAGAAATACTTATTAAGGGCCAATTACTGGTCTCTGTGAAGACTCTGATGAGCTGAGGGTTGAATAGGAGCTGCCACGGGCTGGAATTCAGCTTGCAGCACATGTTGCAGTAGTGAGGGAGGAAAGGAACTAGCCTGGGACTGATTTCTTAGCCCAGAGGGGGTTTACAGAGCTGGCAGTTAGAGAGGATATTGCAGACTAGTAGAACGGTTTTATGTGATACGGTCAGTAGAGTAGCTTCCACCAAACAGTTGTTGCTGGGGCCTTTTCCAGGGTGAAACTGCTTTTCAGTTCACCTTTACAAATCTCACTGTGCATGTGCGTTCTGATCTGCACAGAGGTCTTTTGCAGAAGGCAGATCTATTACTTGTCATACCTAATAGTATTTACCTCATCCAAACAGCTGCAAATCCACGTCTTTCGTTCAGGACTGTGTGAAGAGTCAGAGCTGAGCAAGCCAGGGAAATAATATGTGAAGTTTTTATAAATCCTCATTCTGAACAGACTCTGGCAGGCCGGTGTAAAACTGTTTCTTGTTCCTTCTCTCTAGATGTCTGATGGAATGCAGCTCGAATAGTGCTATTCAGTCCTAAATCCACAGAAGAGGGACAGAGCTCCTATGAACCCTTTGTGTCTGGGGCACTAATATTCTCAGAATTTTTACATCTTCTCCAGCTTTACTTGACAAAGCTCTGTCCCTTTCTTATTTTCACGTGCAAAAGCTTGAAGGATTTGGGTCAGGTGCCCCTGTCTGGGGTTAGAAACATCAACAGTTTAGTAAGAGGAGCAGCAGAAACAGTTTTGTGGCTTTTACCCAGGAATAGAGTAGCTGGCGGAATTAGTAAAGGGCAATCTAGCCATCCACCTGCAGATCACTTCCTCAAATAAAGATCAAGTCTAAAATTATTGTCATCTACACACCGTACATTAATGAACACGAAAGAATTGAAGGCCTTGGCTCAGTTCCCAGTTCCACATCACAGCCTCCACCACTGGACAGATATGAGCTGTCCCCTTGTTGGCGTCTCAGCTGAGAGGGGTCAGGACAAAGTAACTTTGATGCTGAATTTCACTCTTACCCCTGGAGCTCAGAACAGAGTAGACTGTGCTGCAGAGAAGCCGAGCTTTTCAGTGCCCAGGGCTGCCAGTTTGGTATGTTGTAGGAACACGGAACTGCAGAGAGACCTTTCTGGGCAGTCCCCATCCTCCATTACTGCAGGTAGCCACGTTACCTAATCTCTTCCACTAACTGACCAAAGCTCCATTTTATCATTAGCCATTTGTCCCAGAAGGCCATTTCAAACCATGGCGTTTCAGCTAGAAAACAAAACGAAACAAAACAAACAACCCCCCTTTGAAAATCCTAAAGGAAATAATTTTACCTCTGTTTTCTTTGGGGCCTGTTTTCGGGCTGATTTAATGGTTCTATTTATCCTCTAACACCTGTTCATCTATTCAATTGTTCATATTCAGTTAAGCAAGGTATTTAAACATCTTCAGAAATGAATGTGTAATGATACTCGGCTGAATATGTGTTGGTAGTGACCTTCTGCTATGGATGAACAGTTTGGGTTATCTGTGGAGAGGATCTCCACTGAATTACAAGGTCCATTAACAGGGTGCATATCTTAGGAGATGAAGGGTCAAGGCCACCCTTGACAAACCTGTATGGAAGCTGAGGATTTGTGTAGTTTATATTGCACATTTTTCATAGGAAGGTGAGGGGCACAAGGACATCTGAGGGGCAATGGAATAATGTTAACAATCCTCTTGTCCTTGCAGGCTCGGGGATCTGGAGGTGGCAGGAGACGGAATGATGCTGCCTCCCAGGATGATCATGACAAACCCTATGTTTGTGACAGTAAGTAGCATCCAGACAGCTGATTCTGCTTCCAGCCTAGTCCTACCAGCTCGGTGCACTCACGGCTTCATCTTTTCCCTTCCAGCAAAATATTCTGCTTCTCTCTGACTTGCATGTTTGCCACCTGCTGCTGCTTCTCTTGGTGTTTTTGCATGAAGGAAATGAAATTAAGTCCTCGGCAAGACTCCACTTCCCTTTGCTCTTTAATAAATCACCTCTTATATTTTCTTTCTCTTTCTCCTTCTCTTTTTCTGGCTTCTCTGCCTTTTGTCTTCCTTTCCTGCATGTAAGATTCACCCTCTATTTCTTTCTCTGTTTCAGATAGTTACAAACAAAAGCATAACTCAAAAATCTCCGACAAAGGTACTTCACCCTTGTTGTATCTCTTCATATATTTGGTGATTCTCTTTCCTTCAATCCTTTCAAAATCTCACTGGGCTAAAATTTGAAGGTCTTATTCTCATCCTTCACTCAGAAAGTACTCTTGTGATGTCATCAGGAGCTGAGCCCTCCTAAGAAACAAACACAACTGGAGTGCTTTGTTTTGATACATATTCCCTTTGAATATAGCCATGCTGTTTGACCTCTTGCAGTGGGACTGCAGGTGAAGTAAGGCATTGCTCCAACGGAAAAATTACACCAGAGCCCAATGCCCAAATTGAAGAAGGACCCCAGAGTCCTAGTATGAGGGAAGAGTCCAACTGTCTGATACACAACGTGTGTTTTTTACAGTCTAGTCCTTGGCGCTTTCCTTCTTCTTTTGATATTCTTTTTTGCTTCACTATGTCATTTCCGTGAAGGGCACTTATCTTACCCACATGCTTTTAAGATCTCATATCTTAAGGCTTACTGTAGAGTGTACATGCAATAATAATTTGTCCTACTGTGTGCCTTCTATCCTATAAGACAATAACTGAAGAAAAGTTAATAAAAGTAGGAGAATAGCAGGAGGTCTTCACTTCTGTGATCCAAAAATGTTTGGTGGTTTTGAGGACAATTAGAATCCTCCTTTCTCCCCTGTTTACCTATCTTGCAACATTACTGACCTTAAAAGACCAACCATCGCTATGTCAATCCATGGGAGTATTTTTAAAAACATGAAGAAACAAGGAGCATACACAGCAAATGAGAACTACATTCCATGCGATCAAATCATATTCCTTTAAGACTCTGCACAGTACAGTGAAGGACATGTTGAGTGTTTTGCTCCAGCAAAGTGAGTATTCTAAGGGCAATGAGTAGAAATGGAAAGACTTGCACGTGAATGGGAGTATCTGAACGTGTGATCAAGGAGGAAGAGCTCTTTAGGGTATGAAGAGTCAGGAGATTTCTACTCTGGTTAAATAGCTGTCCTTGTGTGTTGGAAGAACTAAAATGCGTCTTCTAAGACTCCTCTCGGAGCCCAGCATGTATCTTGTTGAAATCCACAGCTTTCCTCTGCCAGTATATGCATAACTGTCTTTATCCTTTATCTCTTTTCTGGAACATCCTTCTAAATCCAAGGACACTTGTCAGTGGTAGTAATTTTGAACACAATGACTCTTTATTGTCTGATCTTGCTTTGCTTTTGAACCTTACAAAGCACCTGCAACATGCAGAGTAGTGATTTGCACAAAGTAGATACAACATCTAAGACATCAAAGCAGGCAGCAGCAATCTGGGCTGAAGTCAAGGCTCTGGTACGTTGTTGTACTGACGGAATTTTGCCTTGGCTTACATTTTGGAGCATAAATTTCCTCTTTGGTTTTGGAAATATAAACTTTCCTATTTCATTTGGCTGACACCTTTCATTTTTAGGAAACTTATAGTTAGAGGTGAGTCATAAGGAGTTTTGGAATCCGGACTTTACACAGTGACTCCTCCTTTTCCATTGTAGATAGCTGAGAAAAGAGTTACGTGGTAGCAGAACTTTTTTACCTGCCTGTGGAGCAGAAGCAAAGAACTGTCCCAATTGTGATGCCATCATCCTGAAGTAATATCCTGCCCTTGTTAATTTTCTGTAAAAATATTGCATACAATTCATTGTGAATAATTGGCTTAAGTTGAGGCCTGTTTCCTGCTTGGTGGGTTTCTTGAATTAATGTTTTCTTTGAAATTATTTGTGAAAGATTTTTATAGATAAATCTCAATCTAATCATGGTAGGTTAGAAATTGGTCTGCAGTACTCCTTGTGCAGATATTTTTGGCAGATAGTTTGTTTTACATGGAAACATGCAGGTCAAAAATAGTATATCTTTTTCCTGTTTGGGAAAACATGATTCCTACAATCACATTATTGCTATAAATAATTACTTAATGGGTTGACACTTTACTTTCCTGTATATTATTTAATTACTTCCAGGTTTCTTTTTCTGCAAGTATTCTGACATTTGAATTTGGAAAGTGGCCACAAAGAAGAAAGCATAAGCATATCTAAACCTAATTAATTTTCTTATTTAACTGCATGGGCACAAAAATGATTTGTGGTGAAGGACTACTCTGCTCTTTTTTCATAGTTACACATTCATATTTATGGGAAACAACAATATCTCACCATGTTTCCTAAGTAATGAAAAGCTTATGGGAAAAGAACTAGTCTGTGTGTCAGTAAGATAATGCAAGTGTACTACCCAGCTGACACTGCCCGTTGTGTTGGAAGACAGCAATGTTATTTCTGAAAAGGGCTGCCTGTTTTTGGAAGAGGCATTTAGCTATACACCAATATTAAACCCGGTCCCAATGTTAAAACTGACTGGAAATCTGGAATTTCTATATAGAGGAAGGTTTTCAAAGCTCAAACTGCTTTGTCATTCTGCGTTTTTAAGAAAAGGTGGTTGGTTGATTCTTCTGTGGAATGAAATATTCTAAAATACTTCAGTTGATTTTATTGAGCATATACTGTATCAGAAGTTCAGAATACAATGTTCCACCTTTCAAATCATCGACAAAATTGCAAACATAATAATGAAATGCCTTGTTCCATCAAATCAACAAGTGGAAAACAAGTTGGTCAGATTTTCAGCCAGTTGCATTGGACAGTGTTTTGCCTTGAGCTCTCTTGAGATAGGTGCTTGGATAATGATAATGGCCTGGTGTGAGATGGGTATAGGCTGGAAATGGTAACATAGCCGAACGGGTCAGCTGCTGTATGCGAGCAGACCCAAACATAGTGTCAATACCTGGCTGGGAGATAGAGCAGGTGCCTCAAAGGACAGTGAAAAGTAGGGCTTGAGGAGCAAAGCGAAGCCTCTGGTGTCAAGCAAGAGAAGTGGAGGATAGCCACCATAGCTGTTCATGATAAACCGGGCTTGTGATTTTTAAAGGAGGGAGTGAGTGAATGAATATATGAATACCTACAGACGTAGTAAGAATTGATGTCATGTTGTTGTTAAATGATCAGCTGGGGAACTGTCAGTTCTACCACAGCGGTCTTCTTAAACATCTTTCTACTACTTTAATATTGTTTTCATATAATAGAAATAATAAACAATTAAATAATAAACAAGTGCAATTATTTACTAATTTTCGTTTAAAAAAAGCTTCTCTGAAGTTTTAGCTAGCAACTTGTATTATGGTTTAAAAGTTGCAGTCCGTTGTAGCCCCTGAGCTTCATGACTCTAGATGTCTACTTCCTTTAGCCAGAGAGGTTAGTTTGTGCTGAATCTCTACAAGTTATGAACTTTCCTGCTGTCCATCCTCATTTGTCTGCTTTTGTTCTTCTCACGTTCCCATGGAGACTTACCTAGGTGCGTACTTGCAGCTTTGATCTCTGTCCCTCTACCTATGGAAGATTTCCCTTGCCCATCTCTAAAAGGACTTGTTTCTTTCTTTTCCTTTTACCAATACGTCCTCGTCTCCTCTTAGTTTTATTCCTGTATGAACTGTATTTTATCGTAACAACTTACATTTGTATCGGATCGTTCATTCATAGTCCCTCTGAGGCTGAGATGTGCATTCACATCCATTCCCTGTGCGAAATGAGGATTGACTGAAACCTTCCTATGATCTCTGCTGGATCAGTGACTAATGCAACCTTGCACGTACCTAGAGACACTGATCCTGTAGTGTTTTGTACAAGCTGATTGTTTTGTCAAAAACTTTGTTTTCAGGTTTCTCTATTTATTTAACCTGAATTTTCTCTGCTGCAGTCTAAGACCAGCAGTTTGTGCTCTGTTCTTAGTGGATAACAATGTCTTCTTTCTATGTCTGTAGACAGTTACTGGGGCTTCTTTCAGCCGTGTTTTCTTCAGCTCTTACTAAGCTTGTTTCTTTTCTCTGAAAAATCTCCAAAGAGTCTTATTTAAGTAGCAGTGGCCAGAACTAAGTTGACTGTGCTGTTCTGAAGGTGGAAGCCATTCAGAGGATGCAGGGATGATACATTTAGATGTAACTTACATTTACTTATAGAACCTGGGTTTATGCCACTTGCTCTGTTAGGGCTCTATGCGGGTACAAGCTGACCAAATAGGTTGTTTAGTAAACCCCTTTCCACTGCAAGATACTCCTCTCCAGTGCTGAGTCATGTTCAGCAGCAAAGGAGTTTGCATCCTTGTCCACCGTATGAGTTCATATGTAATATAGCATGTTATAACTGCTTGTTCTTTCACTGTTCAAACTTTTTCTACTCAGATAATCTGTATCTATCATCTTTAGTTTCCTCATTATACTGCTTTGTCCTGCTTATACTGTGTTTTATTTACTTACTGGATGTCCTATTAATATTTACTAATTATGTTACTGTTTGAAAGAATTCTTTGATTAATGAAGTTCATATGATATATTTTTATTATTATTCCAATATTTTCACCAACAATCAGTTCTCTGCATGTTTGATTCTTAATTAATGATAGAAACAGAGGCAAACATTGAGCCCAAAATGGACTCCTTCAGGTGCTTGAAAATGCAGAAAGGTGCCTTGTGAAGTTTTCAAAAAAATTAAGATCCTAATTCTTACTGATTTCAGCAGGAGGTAGCTCCTAAACTGCTGAATATCCCAATAAGTTCCTATCTCCTTGTGTTGTGCCTACAGATGGTATAAGGCTTGGTCCCTCAGTGGACACTTTGAACTTGATGTTGAACTACTGATAATTATTTGGAACACAGTTTTGTTTTTAAAAATGCTTGACCCTACATAGGTTTAAATATCCTCCTGCTTTTTCTTTAAGTTCATCATCCATCAGGGCACTGAAATTTCATTATTTTGGGGTTAGATTTTTTCTTCCCCATTCACTTTCTTCACTAAACTTATTGTAGGTTCTGTAGGTTCTGGCTGGAGCCTTCAGGTAGTTTAAGTGATTTAAGATTAACAGATTCCACTGACTTTCAATGGGTACCAAGGTTCTGTCTTTTAGCTTCCTTAGAAAATCCCAGTTACATGTTATATTGTTTCAGCATGATTTGACAAATGCAATTCCTTGAAGCCTATTCTTTGGGAACTATTTTATTGTATATGTTCACAAAGTGATGGCTCTACTAATTACCTTGCTAACTTCACCTGCCTTCTTTCTTATCTCCTTGAAATGGACCTGATCCTGTCACTCAGTTTAACAAACATCTCATTAATTCTCTGGGAGGTTTGCTGGAATGCTAAAGGCCTATGGGATAAACCATAATTTAGCTTGTTTTTTACCTGAGACTTAATCTGTTGTCTTAATTCTTAGAGATACCATTAAAGTCCAACACTACTAACTCCTGCTCCTTAGGACAGACCTTTGGTTAAATATCAAAATGACAAGATGATTTGAAAATACTTTGATTATAGCATTATGTTTTTTACATGCTTCTCATAAATCTCCACCATGACTTCAGCTTCCCTTTAAACTATTAGCAGTTTAAGCCCTAAATCATCTGCTGGTATTATCCTTTCCAGTGAATCCCTAAGCAGATAATAAGCAATCAGATCTAGAATAAGGTGATTGTTCAGATGAACCCAACAAACAGCTCTCCCACAATAGCTGCTATACTTGTCATTCATTGGCTGCGTTATTGGTAGAAAAGCCAAGAGAGGCAAGGACACTTTTTTTTTTCATGTATCGAGTAATACAGGTCTGGGGTAAAGCACATGGTAAGAGGGGAACAGGGTTGACTCTGATAGTTGAATGTTTTGTACTCACGTAGGCTACCTGTCTTCTCCTTTGCTCCTGCTAGCAATTCATTTACTGAAACATGGACATATATATTGTTGACCTGTGCATGTGTAGCGCTGGAGTTCAACGTTCCTGTGATCTTAATACGGCAGGTAGATTCTGAGACTTGTCTTCTGAGGGCACTGAAACAGGACTATTTACCATCTACAGAAAATCCCCTGTGGAATGGGTTACTAAATAGCTGCTCTAATACCAGAGTGAGCAGCATGGCAGTACTGATCAAACACAACACCTTTCCATCAGTGGAGGTCAAAATACACTGTTAGCAGTTAAGATCTCTAGATGTGCCAGAGTGCGGACAGAGGAGATTGTATTACCAAACCAGTGTAAAACTAGGAATGGGTTTTTTTGGAGTGGAGTGAATGGTGGGACAGGAAGATAACTTTGAGGAATGACTGCCTGCCAGCAGTTAACTTACGATTTAGCATTTAACACAACCCAGCTGAGAAGGAGGAACAGGAGGCAAAGGAGAAAAGCGAAGAAAGACAATAAGGGGGGCAAGATTCAGTGACCAAAAAACAAAAGCGCATGTACTCCCCCAATTTCCTGTTTCCACTAAAACCATGGATTGTTTCCTTCTGTCTCATACTGGTGACAGATTGTGCAGAATCTATGTGGAGAGCTGGCGGGAACACAGCTCGCAGTCTGCCAAGGACCAAATGTGTAACAATTTCAAAATGACAGCAACGCAGCCATTAAATATTTGATGAGAAAGTCTTCAAGTCATACATTTCCAATCCCCTTTTAAAGCAGGGGAAACATTCTATATTAATTTTACTCATTGAGAAACGTAAACAGAGTAAGGA
The DNA here is from genome assembly GCA_009769605.1 of Bucorvus abyssinicus. NCBI lineage: Eukaryota > Metazoa > Chordata > Aves > Bucerotiformes > Bucorvidae > Bucorvus > Bucorvus abyssinicus. The sequence continues at coordinate 16,165,552 of CM020042.1, read as the reverse complement.
TTTGCTTATCCAAAGAGTTGTAGGCTGTTAGGGGCCAGAACTTAGAAGAGAGCTCTCTTTTATGAAACCCTCGATGCTTGTGATTAAACTGTCTGCAGATTATGATTTTTCCCCCATAACGTAGTTGTGTAATTTCTTCGTTTCAGTCTTCGAATTGGAAGGAAAGTAAGGTTAATCATAGGAGAGTGTCTCGTGGCCTAATAAATCTCTCCCGCTTCTCCGTTTGTGGCATTTTATCTGCACTGCTGTATTACTGCTTACTTACCCAGCTTGTTCCTCAGATGGCATTCACATCAGGTTATAGCAAAAATATATCCATTGAATGCAGGAGGAGTTGGAGTGGGTCAAACTCCTGCTGTTTTCATTGGGCTCGGCTACCTAATTAAAGATCAAGTCAACTTCCCAGTGTTGAGATTCAGGATGAATCTACCACATGCGAGGATGATGAGCCTATCCAGCGAGGAAAATTAAAGATAAAAAAAGTCAAAGCAGCTGAAAGAAAGGCAAGGCCACGCGGCAAAGGTTATGAAAGGCACACTCTCACTTGCTATGTGTTAAGATACGCTCTCACTTGCATAGCGTTGAGAACTAATCACCAGCGTACATTCAGACTGGGAGAACCAGTTCTGATTATGCTTTTGTCAGCTCAGAGAGTGAGAAAGATGTGGTGTGAGCACTGGTCTGGATGCTGGAACTCATGAATTCCAGTCATGGTAATGAGAAAAGATCACTGCGTGGGCAAGTCACTTAACCCCTCTGTGGTTCTCTTTTTTCAGAATTGAAATAAGAATAGTATTTCCAACTCAGGAATGTGGAGGAATATTAATTAATGTTTGAAAAGCCAGTCTTGCAGTGGAAAGAGTTATGTACGAGCTAAGTGTTTATTAATGATTGCCCTTTTATAAGAAACCACTTCTTACCGTAGTGATATGGTAGATTAATAAAATGTGCTCTATCTGGGCAATACGAAATTAGGATGAATTCAGGAAGATGCAACCCATTGGAGAAAGCGTCAAGTTCTGACTTAGCTTTTGCTTTAGCAAAGTCTCACTGAAGCCAATGGTTCTTTTGGCTGACTAATGCCATGATACCCTTTTTCCCCTGCAGAAGTCTGATTTGCTTGGGGAATAGGAAATCTCTGCAGTTTCAATTCATGGCATCACTTCGGACTTTTTCTATGACAGAACATGAATTTGAAAGGCGGAAAAGTCTCGACACCAAGAAAAAAAAACTGCTGGAAGCTGCACATCTTTGGTCCTACAAAGGATCTGCTGGGACTGTGTAAACAGTATCCTTTGCCTCAACTCTGGTTATAAAATCCTCCAGATTCCTTTTTAGCTAGGCAATGTCTCAGCTTGCTGCCACCCTTGAAGGCCATCGGAAAGAGTTTTGGCAGTGGGAAGGGCTCGGCTGTAGAATTACTCCTTCCTCAGCTTACATTGATACTTGCTGTTTTTTCTTGGTGAGCTGGTATTTTTTTGCTGGAGAAGGGCAAGTCTGCAGACCCATCTGATTTCCCGTGCCATCCTAAACTCCACAGCTAAAATCCTTGCAGGACCCTGTAGGAAGTGGAGGCAGGCCACAGCCTTGGGACTTCCTGCAGGGAATGCAAGTTTCCTTTTGGCCATCGAGGGAGAAAGATGCATGAGACCTATATTCAAAGGCATGGTGCTTTTGCAAGGTAGAGCTAGGATGTGGATGTGGTTTTGGTAGAGCTGAATGAAATAAAGTCTGGCAGAATTTCTAGAAATATTTTTGTTTTGAAATTTAGAACTCATCTAATAGGTAAATGGGACTAGGGTTTAGAGCTTGGCTGATTTGCAGCCTGGTTGGGATTAACACAGGATGAACCCATCTAAGAGCAAGATGGAGTTGGATAGCACGTATCACACAGCTATTAACTCCAAGTGCCTCCTTCTTTGTCAATACAGCACTGATCACTGAGAGTGCTCTGAAAATAATTTAAGTACACAGACGTTTTGAGCAGTATCAGTAAGTCATAGCAGAAGAGTTATTTTAAACTCTCGTCTTCGAACGGACAAGGAAGGGGATAGAGTAGGATACTTAGTATGATACTCAGATAATCTGCTAGAAATGTAAATCTCTCTCCATTCTAAGAAATGCTGGAACATTTTGTGTAATTCGAGGAGGTTATCTTTCTGAAATAATTTAAGCAGTGAGCATTTTGTTGCTCTCTCTGGTTTGATGATTACTTTTGTGTTACGCTTTTTCTACTGTTCAAAAAGTGGAGACAAAGCCATACAGAGCTGTGGCTATCTTGTTGTTGACTCTGTCAGCATCTGTTCCACTGCTTGTCCTTTGCTCTGAAGAACCACAGAGGAGGAGTGCTTTCCCTCTCCAGAATGCACTAGAAGAGTACATGCTGATGCTAGAAAGGGAGATACCGAACTGACTTTTTTGGAAAGCATGCATCTAACAGCTGTCTACTTGTTCAAAATGTATGGCAATAGAGTTGTGTTTACATGTGAAACGAGGGCAGATGCTTCAAAGAATGGCTGTACATATGTATCTGGGCATTTTATTTCTCTCCAACTTTCCCCCCTCCCTCCTGCAGGAGTTATCATTTCTAAATGAAGGGCATACAAAGACTTAAAAAGTCTGTGGCTAAGGACACATTACATTTGGAAAAAGCTTTTGTCCTGTTATGGTGTGATCATCACCTTGCAGAACAGACAAAACTGGGATAAAATTATGTAATATTCCAGATCACTCATCTTATTTCTATCATGAGGTTATTTTACATGTTTCTAATGAGGCAGAGTATTTTCCTTGAGGGAGTTTGCAAATCAGCTACAAGGGTTGAAGAATGAAATACGTTATTGTGCTAGGCTTTGATTTACAATTTCTATCACCTGTCCCAGGAATGTGGACTATCAATTGGCTTTTTGTGAGTAGTAGCAGGAAAGTATAATAAGAGAAGTTTACTTATATGTAAATGACTAATTGGGGCAGGTCTTTTTTTTTTTTTTTTTTGATTCTTTTGATTTATGGGGCCTTATGACATTCCCAGACTCAGGCATCTGGGAAATGGGGAAGTAAGTATTTACATTGCAGGATACATTTTCAGCATCAGGTCTGAGTGAAGTTTTTAGGGGTGTATGGTGACTTTTGCCTTGGAGATTTTTTCAAGAGGTCTAAGACAAGACCTGAGAACTAGAGACTGCTGATTCTGTTCTCTCTTCTGGCACCATTTTCTTTGCCTTCCTAAGCCAGCTAGGCAGGACAGTCTACTGGGCATGACGTTATTCCTGTGTGAAGTCCTTGAGGTTATGAAGCTAATAAAGTGACTGAAAATGTGGCTGGGAGTGAAAATTTGCAGGAAGGGCACTAAGCTTCTTGCCTTTGTTTCCTATCTTTTAAAATGGCAATAATTATATTTGGTAGACAAAATAGCTGTATGAAAGATAATGGACATTCAGAGGCTGCTTTGAAGATGAAAGAGAGAACTTTTAGAGACAATAACGTGAATTAAAAACTGTATAGAAGCTGAATTTGTCTGAGTGAATCTTACAATCAAGCTTGCCCTGCTGGTGAGCTCCTTGTGAAAACATAGACCTTATCACCCTGAATTGTTTGATCCTGTTCTTAGTATCTGCTGTCTTAGTCCTAAATAAACTAAAGTGCAGAAGGAGGAATCTCTGTCACACATTGCATTATTTATTGGGATGCTGAATATGAAGTTTACCTGGGCGAATAAGTATCACTCGTACATGTTCTTCTAGCAAGAAGCTGTGAATGATTTTCTTCTCCTTGTCCTTGACTAGGAATCTGTGAATAAAACAATTTATTACCCTATTACAGAAAGCTTTCTAAAACCAAACCAAACCAACCAAACCTCAAACTGTTTCTTTCTCAGAGGTCAGTAATGAAGAAAATAATGTCCTTTCTTCTCAGACCAGTTCCCATTGCTATGCCTCATGCAGCACCAGCATTGGAACTGGCATTCCACTTAATTTATGTGCAATCTTGTTAGTAATCGTAGCGGGGAGGATTAGGGCTGTCTGAGCTGCAGAGACTGAGTGTGCGTTTGCCTAGCCTGTATGAAGGACTGCTGGTGGCATGGTGGGAAGAAGCTTGTTTGGGGACCTGTGCTGCAGGGCTGCCTTCTGTCCACCTTCACCAACATCGGCTGGAAAAGTTTTGGGCACGCGCGTGGAGTGTGTAGTGCCACTCTCGAGGGAGAAGGGAGCATTATTTGAGAGGGTGCTGCCATTATTGGCAGATCACACTGATGTTTCCATTCTCTCTTCCCCTCCCTCGTGTCTCCTTTCTTCCCAGTCTGTGGCAAGCGTTACAAAACAGCCTGGCTGAGCTACCACTACGCTCACACCCACCTCGCCATTGAAGAGGAGTGAAGCCCGCGCAGGAGACCCGCTCTTCCCCTTCCACAGAAAACGAAAACCACAACGTGAGTAGTATTTTCCCTTTGCCTTTGCGATCCTTGTCAGGGATTTGCCTCCACCCGTCTTTGCCTTGCAGAAGCTAGCGTGATTGCCTGGCTCTGGTTGCGAGTGATTGGGACATGGATGCTCCGGAGCTAATCAGCTGCAGCTCACATGGTGCTGGCTCAGCTAGTCAGAAATTCATTTCAAACCCAGCAGTATCTCTGCAGCAAGTCACTTTTCCATTACTGCTCCTGTGGGGAGGAGGTGGCAAGGAGAGCGGAAACGAAGAGACGCCCAAACCTGCCCATCATCAAGCGAACTCCCAGTGGCTGTTAGCAGGGACGGTTAAGGAATTACACATCCAGTAGGTTGAGGGGGCTGCCTTTGTTTTGCCTTTGAGTAAGAGATATTTATCCATGTCTCAGTTTTTTAGGAATGAAAAACACAGCACCTGTCCCCCTTACCCTGCATCTCCTCCCCAAATGGCTTACCCTCGACTTACCAAAAGCTGCATTCTTAGATACAGTTTGGGAAAATCTATGAAAAATCCCCAGGACTGGTCTGTAAGGAGGAGAGCTGGAACATGACAGGAGGGAAGACTTATTTGCCTAGATTCCCCATACTGGTCCAGGGCTGAAAGAAAGTCTTGGTGATCTGGATGGCCCTATTTCGCTGTCCTTCCTCTGCGTCTTAGGCACAGCACTGTGAGTCAAGGAGACTGTGTTCCATTACTGATTTTTACAAGTCTCTAAGCCCTTGTTTCGCAGTTTTCCAGTGTGCCATACGATGTGATGTTTGTTTTCACCTTGGGATTTGTGAAGATACCTTTGTTCACTTTCAAAAAGTCCTTTCAGATCACCATGTGAACTGTGTCATTTTAGTTCAAAGCAATGGGCAACGTGGACAAAGCAATAAAAAGCTTATGGGGAAAAATACCCAGGCAAACACTTTCTAATACATTATAAGATCTGGAAGAAATATGTGAAGTAGGAAAACATTTTCTTTTTAAGCAGGATAATTGATAATTGTCCCTAGGGAGGTGTGGGAGGGGGTTTCCTTCCTCCAAAGCATCTGCTACTAGCCACTGTCTGAGTTTGAAGGGCCGTTTAGTGTGATCCTGTTTGGCAGTCCCTATGTTTCTGTCACTTTTATGCTCTACCTCTTAGTTATTCACATGTTTTGTAGGTGCACAGCAAAAGTGATTTTGACTCCTCCAGCTGTTGGATAAACTTCAGCTGTCAATGCACTCACAGCAACTGCTTGGGCAGGCTGGAGAATGTCAGTGTTCAGCCAGTAGCTTTTGTTTACTTAGCATTTACATTATCTCTGGCCTTTTTTTTGTTTTTGTTTTTTTTTTTCTCCCGTTGCCTGCAGTAGTCAGTAATAGTTGCGTATCTGAGAGGCATATTGCAATCTGTATTGAATTAATATTGATAAAGGCCTGAGCAGATGCCCAAACAAAGAAGGGTAGTGTCCCCTGCCCTTCAGCTTGCATAGAGGCCAAGTACGATCTCAGTCGTTTTGTTTCTGGTGCTTAGGAAATTATAGAAGTTAACAAGAAGAAAGAGCTAGAAAAGCTGTGGTGTGGTTAGGGCAGCCAGCCTTGGCCCATAGAAAGAAATGTGCCTTCTACACTATGAGAAAGCCTAAGCAGGAGATACTGGGGCTTATGTACCCGCAGAGCTCCTGTGTGATGCATGTGGCAGAGGGAAGCTGCTGATGCACAGATCCCCAAACAGGCAGAATTTTAGAGCCAGTGAGATAAACCACTCTGAGGTCCAGATTCCTGAGCAGAAAGAATCTGCTTAACAACCAGCCAGGAGCCAATGAGATACGGGCAACAGCATGCTAATGTGAAGATCACCCCTGGGGAAAGTCCCAGACGCCGGAAGGTAACTCTCCCAAATGGCTTTAGCTGTTGCAGTGGCTGTTTGTTCCTTTTTGCCTTTGTTTGTTTACAGCCTTGAGCTCGATCTTGCATCTTTGCTCTTTCTCTTGCAATATTTAATTTATGCTGCCATTTATCTTCCATGTGAATGCTAATTGTCCACATTGCTAATGTCAGTCATTAAATGGTCCCCTTTGTACAGGGGGATGGTGGGAGCCACGGCATCAGATCCTTCCTCTCCCCTAAGAACTGCTAGCATGTGTTTAGATTAGATTTGACCGGTCTGCAGCATCGCAGGGCTTGGGCTTCAAGAAGCCTCTCTGCATGGGCTTGGGGGCAGGTAGGTGGGGGAGAGAAGGGCAGGGGGTGGTGCGGGGGATGTTAATCCAACAGCTAATCCACAACCTAGTGAGCAGGAGGACAGAGATACGGTATGGAGCAGGGTCTAGTTATTTGCTTAGTCTGTGTGTCAGAGAGATAGGACAGCCTGATTTAGAAAAGGGCAGGCAAAATTCAAACCAGCCATTTGGAATTTGCCGTACTGTGGGAGGTGAGCGCTGGGTCAGCAAAGTTCAGCGGACAGCTGCAGTTATGAGCCTACCTTCCCTTTGTACCGGTGTCTCCTCTGCATCCTCCGCTCCTGTAGCACCTGCCGGTAACGGCAGCCATGCTGGTGCAGAGGAGGGAGCTTTCTGGAGCAGGGCTTCTGAGGAATCAGCTATTGATCCCTGCTGGTGCCAGCTCAAGAGCTGATGGCCTCTTGTCTTTCTGCACAGCCAGTCCCTTTTATCTTAAATCTTCTCCTCATGCACAGACCAATTTGGGTACTTCAGTAAATTATCCAGGGACTGGAAAAGAGGTGTAGGCAAGGAGGAACCTACTTGAAAGTGAGAACCAGTGGATAGATGTGTATCAAAGAATGGGGACTAGCCAAGCCCACACTTCTTGCTGTCCTTGACTGTTGTAGAAGGTTTCTTATTTATGTCTCTCTCTCCTCCTTCTGTCCTTTTTACTCACCTATTGATTACCCTTTGCAACATGGAAGATAGTTTCAATAGTCTTCTCTGGCCTTTGCCATTCCTAAAACCATCTTAGTCTGTGCTTGTTTGAGCTTTAGTTGCTTGTGTTTGTGCGTCTCAACTAGCCCTTTGACACAGAATAAATATCCCTTCCTCAGTGCCTAGCTTTGCCTCTGCCTACATACACATTTATTTTTTTACCTACTCCCTGATTTTTTTACCCGAGGATGGAACTATGAAAAGGAAGTTATAGAAAACTCTTAAAAAGTCTACTCTCTCCTTCCCCAACTCCACTGACACAAAGAAATTATCCGACACCATTCTCAGCTTTCTTTCTACTGGTTTTTCCTCCACATGTTGGCACCAAGAGCGTGAGATTTGTGAGCCCAGATGCATCCAAGCCTGCCACAAACACTGCTGTTTATTCCATCTCACTCCATGGGTACTGGCCAGCTTTGGGGACAGCTGGTGCTCACAAATTTTGAGACACTTCTGATATAGGAATTACATTAGACTTCTATCTATTGAAATGTGTGTGTGAATGAGTGTACTAATATAAATGCTCTTCCTTAATTCCTGGGAGAATAGGATAGTGGTGTCTACACGGAGAAAACTTTCCTCTCTGTTAAAGAAGAGTTTTCAGTGGCGTTTTGCTGTGTGGAATGTTGGTTATAGGCAGCTGTGCAGTAAACAGCAACTGACAGATCTTATGCCCCACAAGCACTTTGGCCAGTGATGATCCTGAATAAAGCACATTGTGCTGGATGTCTCTTGCCTCACTGCTGTGTGCAGGTTGGTCCGTCTACAATACACATCCTTAACGAGAATGCAGCCGTGCATCCGGTCACTCTGCTAGCTTGCGCATCTAAACCTGCAAAACCACCTGTGTATGTTTATTTCGTGGCATCAGCCTGTGGTGCCTGGTTCCATCACAGATTTATGATGTGGATAATCTCTACCGGAGAGACCAGCCAAAGTTTGTTCGTGTACTGTAAGCATAAGTGGATACCCCATCTCCAGAGATAAAAATTAATGTGCTAACCTCAGTGTGCCTCCAAGCTGTCCTCCAGCTCCCCACACAGTCCTCTTTGGAAACATTTTTATTTCCATCCAGGCAGGGGGCTGGCCATGAATAAATGACGAGAGTCAGCCCCTCCATTGGAGATGAGCTGTTTGTTCCTCTCCACAAGCAGCATCATTTTCAAAGCTACATCAGGCCCACTTTTTCCCTGCCTCGGTGCTGATCCTCCCTGGGGCCATGATGGGAGTAACTTCTGAATGCACCTGCAGCAGGTGCCTTTTCAGTGAAAATATGTACATTACCTTTAAGCTGACTTCTCATTAGTTTAATCTGTTTGGTTTTTCTCTCTTACAGAGCTTGTTTTCATAAGGAAAAAGGGAACAGAATACCCAAAGGAGCAGTAGTGACGTTGGAACTGCGTAATGACTTCCCATCAAATCCCGTTCGCAGTTGTAAACTTCTCAGGCTTTTGTGCCCGTGTTATGGGATACTGAGGGAAAAAATAGATCCGTTGTTTAGAGTTTGGAATAGTAGAAAATTCCAAAATTGTCGCCTATGTACAGGGACCCATAGGGGACTTTTTGTTTTGGTTTGGAGTTTTGGGGTTTTTTGATATACTGCCTGGCCAGGACCTAAAATGTTGTTGCCAATGTGCAACTCTCATTGAAGAGAAGCATCTAGTGCTTCTAAGTAGTTATGGGAAACATTTCCAATTTGACTCATTAGTTTTTGAAAACCACGTGTTGCTTCAATGACATGTCAGCTCTTGAGACAGAATGATAATCATTTCTGTATTTATAATTGTTTCCTTTCTCGCTCTCTCCTTGCCTTTTTCCTCTCTGTGTAGAATTTGAACGAAGCAAAACTCAGAAGTTTTGACCAAATTTGAACTTAATTGCTCTTCCTTCTCACACTCTTTCAGAGAGTAATTTGCAGTTCCAAAGCCTACAACATGTTGCAGGAACCCATTCACAACACTGGCCATTCTTACCCGAATACTGAGGGATGTTGCTGGACGGGGCTGTGTATTGGGTACAGTAATCCCTCCTTGAGTTCCCTGGGCTGATGGGAATGATGCATTTCAGTGGCCCTAGGCCAAGTCTCGGGAGAGGTACCCCTCAAAATCAGGAAATCTGTATGTTACCTGATACATTGGACTCTTTTGTCTGCCTTCTTATTCTGTATCTCCTACTCTTTATTGTCATGAGACATTAGACAGTTATGATGAGCAGTGGGCTTTTGGCTCATGCTTTAGGTGTTCCTGCAGAAGACTCTAGAAGATCAGTGCACAGACATTGCTATGAAGTTCTGCCTTATGTGCAGGAATGCTGACTCCCCAAATGTACAAGATCTGATCAGCTGATGTTGAGTTTTCCCAGCTGTACCTTCCACTGCCCACCTCCCAGCTCATTCATTAGCTGTTCAACTTCAGGGCCATATCGATTCCTGTAAAAGACATGTTCGAGTGCTCTTCCTTTCCTCTCATTCGAGGCTTCCCTCACGTCCTACAGATGTAACCTCCTTCTCGTAGCACCTTTTGTAGCTTGTAGTACTCCTTGGCCGTGACATTCCATGAGCAGGGGCTGTAGGAAAAGACATACCTGTCAGAGTTGCTAGAAAACGGACAAAGGCCACAGCTTCTCCTATGCCCCACAGCACCAGCTAACTCAAAGAGGAGATAAAATCCAGGGAGAATTGGCAGTACTTGGGGTGGCTGGTTTGCAGCACCTCTCCTCAGTTGCACAGCCTGCTCCGTGGCTGCCAGCAAAGGGGCACGCCTGTGCTGTGCGGGGGAGTGGTGGTGTGGGGAGCCTGAGCTAAGCAGGGGTCCGCTGGACTGGGGCGGCTGAGTTAGCTTCGACTCTGGAGCAGGACAGCTGCCCACTTCCCAGTGCTACACCCCAGTTGGGATCTTACCTCGTTGAATACTGGGGCCACATCGACGCAGATGTGTTGTTACCGACTCTGCTGCACTTACAGCCTGCTGGAGGGGGCTCTGGATCAAGTGGCCCAGCACTTCCCAGTTGGGGTTAACCAACATGCTTATCTCTGGTGTTACCGACAGGGGTAACCTGCCCAGACAAACTGGCCATTTCCACTCATGCAGTTTGACTGACACTTTTCTCCTGAAAACCACAGTGACAAAAACCCTGCAGTTAACTCACTGGCGAGAAGGACGCAGAAAACGCTCCGCGCGTCTCTCCCTGGCTGCACGTGTGAGAGGGACGAGCCTTGGGTGCTTTCAGCTGTCCCTTGGCCTGTTCTTCACCGCGCCAGGAGGGTTTTATACATAGGTTCTTCTTTAATTACTCCTTTCCAGAGCAGGGTTAGCCCCCTCCAGAGCCTGCCTCTCCGAACCCCCCATTCCTTGCTACACTTCCACAATGGCTGGGGCAGAAGCGGGCATGCGCCCAGCCGGGTATCTCCCTCCTCTTCCTGCAGCAAAAGCCACCACCCAAGGGTGGCTTTTCTTCTCCCTTCTCCTTAAAGCCATTTGTTATTCAATTTTCATCATGTCACTTCTTGCACCAAGCTGCCTATCCTGCACCAGCACGTTTTGAGCAGCAGATGAAGGAGCCGTGCTCCAGTTCCTTACACTCGAGAGATGAAGCAATAGCAGGTGGCAAGGCCAGCGGCAGCCCTGGCCAGGCGCTCCGGTCGCCATGGAGACGGGCCAGGGCTGCCAGGGATGAGCACTGGCGGGGAGGGGAGGCACACGGGGCACTTAGGCTGTAGGCTGGGATTATTTGTCCTCGCATCCTCCAAGGGGCTTGACGACCGCAGGCTCAGGCCCCTGGCCGGCGTTCTGCTGTGCACTTGGGCAAATGTTGGACTGACGCTTCAACAGCCAGAAAAAGGAGGAGTCAGAAAGGAAAACCCCATCCCAGACAAAGGGTCTTGTTGGCTTAAAACCCAAACAACACGAACCCACCGCTTTTCCTCCATCACAAAGGGCACGGACTTGATTCAGGCTAACGCAGGTTCCTGCGGTCTCCGTTGTGCTCTGCACATTTTGGTTGCAAACGGAGACAACGGCCTGATTCAAAGCCTTTTGAATTGAATTGAGTTGAAATCCTCCAGTGGACTTTATTGGGTTTGGACCAAGCCCAGAAGAAACAGGTAAGAGCTGGACAAATGTGCTAGGAAAACCCCCTTGGGAGCACATAGACGTCCAACGGTAGCCAATTCACTGCAGTCGTTTAAATGAAGGATGCACAGCCCCCAGCCTGGCAGCAACAAACGCTCTCTATTCCTCACTCGCCACTGCCTTTCCAGTGGTGTGGGAGCCATAGAAAATAGGGATAAAACGCTACCAAACCTAGATGCACAGATCAAACCATGGTTAAGTATCACGCTGTATTACTTACAGGCTGAAGAAGTAGATGTGACTGTGATGTGGTACCAAGGAATGGAGAAACCAGTTTTTCTTTTAAGCACTGGCTCCAGCTTAAGTTTTTAAAGATCATGATCCAAATCATCAAAAAACTTCATTTAGAAATCAGAAAATTAAAAAAACCTAGAAGTTTCTATTTATTTGGGGTTTTGTCTGTGTGTATATTTGAGGATCACATTTTGAAGGAAAGCTATTTAAAATACCTGTATTCTGAGTTTTCCAATTAAAAAACAGGGACAAGAGTTGCTTCTTCTGAACTTGCCCTTCATTCGAGATATTCTCTCTAGCCGTGACAGCTAGGAAACCGAGATTCTTATTGAGTCGTGTGGCTCCAGCAAATTATGTAGAAAAGAAAAATCCTAATTTCTTGATGTTATTTCTCTAGAAGCAGCTTGCTTTGATTATTAAACTGAAACCACGAAGAAGATAATTTCCTGGTGGTTTTTTTTGATTACTTGGAGAGGGAAGAAGGGAAACTAGAACTCTGTTTAGAGCCTTTGCCTTCAAAATCAAGAAGGCACAGAAGTTCTTTTGAATATATAAACTCAGTCAATTTGTTTAGCTTTTTAGGTTTTGTCTACAGAACAGAGTTGCTGTGTGATATACTATAGAATTTATTTAATTTACAGTAGTTATTTTGCATGAAGGCTCCTGTGAATGATGGTACCATATTTTAAGTAGGTCTTTATTCTGCTTAGCTTGGTATAGTTTGAAATTAACTTGATTAAGCTAAGAAGAAAAAATGTTCCAGAATAAGGACATACCAAAGTTATTTGGAAATATCGACTTCATTCTCAGTCTGCATCCTGTCTTCACATCAGCTTTCAGGTACAGAGAACTACCACTTGAACTGTGCAGATCATTCTGTGTCTCTCCTTAATCCGTTTTAAAAAGTATTTTTTAAAAATGGTGTACTGTGTTTATTTTGGGGCAGATGTAGATGAAGACAGGGCCTTTGATGAAACTAAAAAGCAACACTGAGTTGAAAGGGCAAGAGGCATTGATCCAAATACAACCCCTGTGAGCTCCTTAGCTCATGCCATACTCCTCCTCAGAGTTTTGATCTGTTGTTGCAGTTGGTAATGTAAAAGAAAATCAGAGGAGTTTTCAGTTATTTAGGACAAGACCATGGTTTGTTTAAAGCTTTGCTTTAAACCAGTTTTTTATTCTGGTGAACATCTTTTAGACAAAATCCTTGGTTGCAGTCACCTGATCGAAATGATTGAGCTCACTGGGAGTGAGCTACTTCTCATTAGTTGAGCTGTCATCTGGCTTGAGCTAGCACCTTCTACTTTGCACATGTAATTAACGTGCAAAAAGTGGATACCTACTTAATCACTATGTCTCAGATGGAAAGCAGCACATTCTTCCCTAGTAATTTAATTGCTTTCAATTGTGAATCCATTCCTATACTTACTTTTGTAAGTAATTTTATTGATTAAGGGGTGGGATTAGGGCTGGGCTTTTGCTGTATGATACCCTTCTCATGAATATTGCATATTATGTCTTTCTATATTTGCTTTGTTTCTTAATTCCCTCATCATTTGTGAACTACAGTAAAGTAGAACTAAAAACTCCAAGGGTGTACACAAAAAAAAAAAAACACCTTTGAAAGTAAGAACTCTTCTTACTGTCATCTGGAAATCTCTTTATTCTCAAACGTTCTGTGATTTAGCCTGGGGCTTTATTCACTGTACAGAACTGATCAAAAAATAAACTTGAGCCAGGTTTGATTCTAGTTTTTGCACCTGGTAGAACAAAGAACCATTGAAAAGAATAACATTGCCTGGCTTACTTGGCTCTAGAGATACGTCATTTAAGACATCATTGATGTAACTTCAGGGACTTCTCTTCTGTGTATGACTTTTCAGGTCTGATATCTCTGTCACACTCAGCTGAGCCAGTTCCATTTTGTGAGTGACGAGCAATAAACGAGCACATAGGCACTCAAATTAAAAATTAAATTAAATTGGCAGAAAGAAAAGAAGAAAGAAAAAGGAGGTGATCAAACCCCATGCTTATTTCCTTGCCAGTAGTCTAGGAGAATCCCTTCAGCTTCATCACAGTCAGTGAATACCCTTCACCTGTCCCCCACAGCGCATACAAACTGATCAGTATATGTATTTTCACAAGGTCCCCCATCCCATTTCCAGTGTGACAGTCAGTGGATCTTAGGGTCATGAGCTGCATTGGAAAAATTTCAGTCAGTATGTGGAGTATTAAATCAATGATTCCATTCTGAATGGTGGTAGAAGTGGAGCTCTTTCCTAAGCCTGCTGACTGGCACCTTGGATGCTTGTTTTTATTTGTGGCCTCACCACAGAATTGTTGTGTCTTCCTGAGTAAGCCAGTTCATCTCTCTACCTCCAGATCCTTTAGCTGTAAAATGCAATGTGGTCTCCTCACCATGAGACTTAATTAGGGCCCAGCAACACTTGGGTTAGTCAGTGGCAAAGAGGCTTTTGACTTCACCGAAAGTTGTTATTAGGATCTTAGTATCTGTAAGGCTCTTTAAGAACTTGGATGAAAGGTGAAGTAACGCAATAAGGAATTAAAAAAAAAATCACTGAATGCTGAGCTTGCTGAGTTTGCACTGCACATGGCCTGTCTGTAGACACAGCTCAATATAAAGAAGTAATTACTTTACTTTTTCAGAACGGGGCTGTAGTGGGAAAAAATAATGCTAGGGAGATCTACTTTTTATACACAAATATGTACAAGTAGCAACTTTATGATCATTTTGTTCCAGCTCTTAAAATGAGCCGGTGCACTAGGCTTCCACTTGGTTCCTGTTCTTTTCTTTTTTTCGCTTAACTTGCATGCACGTATTAAATGCCTCTCTGCCAACAGGCAAAATGCTAACCTAACACTGGGAGCTCCTCTCTGGGTTTGGGAGAACTGGGGATCTGCTAATCAGGTCCATTTCAGAGCAAAGTCCATTGTTCAGTAAATACCATCAGGGGCTCAGTGACTGTGCATGAAGATATCGATGTATTTGCAGCCTTATGGGGTTTATTGTTTTCCTTAATTTCACCTTACCTCCAATCTTCCAGTTACCAATCTCCAAAAAGCTTAGCTAATTAACAGCTGGGAGTAAATGAATAACTAGAGCCATCCAAACCAGAAAAGCAGATTGAACTCGGAGGAAATTTTAATTTTAAGTGTATGTCTTGGAGTGCTACCAGAAACCCTTTAGAACGTCATTGTTCTTTGGGGGAAATTTGGATGTGGACAAAAAGGCCATTAATAAGGCTGTCAAAACATCTGTTAAAATCTGCAAGTTACAAAACATTAAAAATATAATTAATATAGATGGTACAGTTTAAAGGTCTTCATTTTCTAGTTTGCAGAAATCTTCATGCATTAGGCTTAGGCCAGGTATACCGCTGGAAGTTTTAAGTGAAAAAAAGAGAAACGGAGATGAAGACAACCATTCCCTCCCTTTCCCTCTCACATTCCCCAGTTCCTAGTTAGAGTATACAGGAACAAGAAGTTCTCCCTCTCTGGAGAGCGAAGGAGAAAAGTGGGAGTTGCGAGCGAGAAAAAAAAGCACATTGCAGTTCTGCTCAACTAAGAGGAATGCAGAAGACCTCTGCCCCCTCCTCTTGCTAGGGGAACTCCCTCCTCCTCTGCTTAAAGCCCGGCATGTGGCTGCTCTTTCCAACCATTCCTAGCTGGAAAATAAGAATGTAATTTCCCTCCTATTTGCTTGGCTGGATGAGTTTTTAACTCCGCTGGTTGGGACGCCTGCCCCGGGCTGTCCTGGCACCTGTGCGGGGTGCTGGGGTGGCGCTGGACCTGCTCCTGCCCCGCTGCGCCCGGGGGACGTGCCCTCTGCTGCAGGCAGCTTAACCCTCGGGGGAGCCACCTGCGAATGGCTTTGCCTGTGAATATCCATGAGCATTGGAACCAACGTCTCGACAAAGAACACCCTGCCACTTTGGCATGCAATCCCCCCAAAGCCACCTGAAATACAGGCGGTTAGGGTGCCTGTCCCCCCTCTCCCTGCTGTCGTTGTGTGTTTTGGGCAATGTGTGGTTCCTTTGATTTGTGGGTTTCCAGTTACGACTGCTGTCTGAAAAACCAGGCTTGGCCACTGACGGCACGGGTCTGATCGTGCGCGGGCATTGTTTCTGTGCCCGTCCGTGTTCGAGCCCCTGAACTGCACGGGGACTTCTGGCAGCAGGTCCGTGGAGGAACCAGCCTGGCTGGCGTTGTGAAAGAAACGGTGAAACGCGCTTCAGGCAGCGTAGGGAGCACAGGGTGTACTTCAAATGGAGGTGGTTTTACAGTCTGCTTTTTGTTCTGACTGACAATGTTTCGGGAAGACTGTGGCCTGCGAACTCACCAAGCTAATGGTATCAAGGAGCAGGGGGAAATGCCAAACTGAATGCTCTGTCAGTAAATCTGATTTAACCCGACTGCAGCCCAGAAAGGACCAACGGGTCATCATTCCCATAACTACTGTGACTTCTGCCTCGGAGGCTCCAATATGAACAAAAAAGTGGCCGGCCTGAGGAACTTGTATCATGCTCAGACTGTGGGCGCTCTGGTAGGTGACTCCTTCTTGCACTTTTTTGTACTAAGGCGTTTGTGTGACTTGGTTTTTCCTCCTTCTGAAGAGTTTGAAGAAAGACAGCACATTTGGGAGGGGATAGAAGATGTGTGTTTGTGGGAAAGGATGGCTGGAAATTTTCTGTCATAAAACCCATTGTTGGATTCACATTTTTAAGCTAATGGGGTCTTATGAAATAAAAAGTTTTAATGTATTTATTGGCTTCTGTGAATGGGGTCATGTACTAGTTGTTCTTCAAATGGAAGTAGAAAATCCTGTGACAATGTTAAAGAATGGTCTCTGTCTTCAAATGCTGCAATTACAACTATAAACTTACAAGATTTATGAAAGTTGCATGACAAGCATTTCCATTGATTACACATTTCATGCATTTCTTCATCCAAAAAAGAAGAGGGAGGAAATTACAGGGTAGGGATGGGGGTAGCTGTCAAGAATTATCCTCTTACAGATGACTATCATTAATTTTGTTTAAAGAGGTTTTTATTTCTCCGTTTTCTTCTCTCTTTTTAATGTAGGCAATTGTGTCTTTCCCATTCTGAGTTGTCTTTTATTTCCAGACGGTTATTTCTCCTTCCTTTCTTCCTTCTTTTTTCTTTCTTTTTTCTTTTCTTTCTTTCTTTCTTCTCTCTTTCTTTTTCTTGCTTTCCTTTTTCTTTCCTCTTTCTTTTCTCCCCCTTTCTTTTTTCTTTCTTTTTTTTTCCCTCTTTTTTTCCCTCTTTCTTTTTCTTCTTTCCGTTTCTTTCTTTTTCCTTTCTTTCCTCCTTTTTTTGGGGGATTTTATCCCAGCTGAGCATTTTTTCTATAGCTCTGTGGGAGGTTGTGGGTGTGGACAGGAATGGGACCTTTACAATTGATATTCCAGCTTTGTCCAAGTTTCCATTGGGTGATATTTCTGGACAGTGTGGTACTAGTGGTAACACCGTCATGGAAATCTGGAAACCCAAAGACCCTTGCAAATTCGTATGGCTGCTGCTCCTTCTATACTATAGTCACCAAAAGATGTCTGTGCGGTGGCTGAGTGCGATGCGAGTGTTCTCTGTCAAGGGAATGGCCCTTTTTATGCTCCTGCTGAATTCATAGTAAGCCTTTTATACATTCAGTGGGAGCAGGGACTAGACTTTCACTGACAAATTGCCTTCTGCAGTTCTTGTGACCTCTGAAGATACTCTAAAGCTATACTGTCCTGTCACCAGAGGACTGTTGCAACCCCCTTTGGTTTTCCTCCTTACAATGCTGTGCGGCAGACATGGGCCTTTTAGTGCCTTGTGTTTGCTTCTTAATAACTGAAGGGGCTCATGGGGTCTGTGGTGCCATCTCTAAGATCATTGCCCTTTCCCCTTGATTGTTACAGTTCAATATATCTCATTTTGTCCTGATATGGCACGGTGAGACTGTCCGTATTCTTTTGCTATTTAAAACCATTGCTATGGTGATTAATCAGAATGTCACCACAAATACATGAATTCCCTTGATTCCTTAGTTGATAGAACAAGTAGATCAGCATGTAACCTAAACTGTGCAAAACAGTTCATTAAATGCTATCCTTGTACAAATTGTCTGACCCACCAGGGTCGTCACAGGGGTCTGCAGTGCTGTGACTGATGTTGATAAAGTGATTAAGGTCCAACCACACACTAATCTCTAACACTAACCAATGAACCTCTTTGGTGGCTGCCATCTTTCTTGGTAATGAGGACATTTCATATGCTGCAAAGAGAGTTGTGGAAATTATATTGTTTCCTCCGTTCACAAACTCAGTAAAAATCACATCTCTACAAGGTGGTTCATCTGCCAATTATTTTGTTACAATCCATCTTCTTTTGTGAACAGGATTTAATTCCTCGTGTCTCAGCAATGCAATGTACGTGTTATATGGCTGATTCCTGTAGCTGGAGCGGGACCAAATGATTGTTTACTTAATCACTTTCTCTGTTTCTGATAATAAGTACGTTACCTAAAATCTCTACACTTTCATTTTGCTGGGTTTAGGATTCATCTTTTTCTCTACTTCTCCTGAAGAGGATTTGAAGGCTATAGTATTAATCGCATAACACGTGGAGATGACTGACTGAGGGAGAAAATAAACCTCAGTTTTGCAGATTTCAGCATTTGACTTAAAAGATAAATCTTGTTTTGGTTGTTGTTGTTGTTGCCGCTATTGATCTGTGTGGAGAAGTTTCCTGTTCCATATTGAAAGTTGGATTGACTCACACCCACTTGAACTTTTCACTGTTCCCCAAGACACACTTGTCATCTTAGTTGTTTTCAGTTGTTGAACTGTATAATGTTTAGTTTGGGGGTTATTTTTGAGGCAGTGCCATGAAATTGGAAAAAAGCATGTGTTTGGTTACTTTCAGTTTAGCTTCAAAGTGTATTTCGTTTTGTCCACAGAGGAACTCTTTAGTATCAGGTGAACACTGGGTACAAAACAGTCCTGGGGTTTGGTGACTGTCTAGTGGGTTACATTTCAGTGCACATAATTTGTGATGGTTGATGCCAGTCTGAAGGATAGTCGTTGTGCTTAGAGCTAACAGTGTCTGCCTACATTATGGTCTAAAAATATTTTAATATTGATCTAAATATCATGAGGAAAATATTGTAATGTCTTTTGAAGGGAGGAAAACATAATTAACCCTTTCGCTGCCATAGCTATGGGCATTTGTGTTGTCTGTAGAGTTTTTTTCTTTGAAAGAGAAACTCACCGGTTTTTATATTCTTACTACTGTTCTACCAAGCTATGTTGTTGAGGTGCGCGGGCATATACAAGCACACATCTATAAGCTCAATAGTGGAATTGTTTAATAATAGTGAGATTAAAGAAATTATGATGATAATGATCCTGTTGCTTAACCCATGTGCTGATATATTTCATCATACATGCTCCATTTGGGAAGAGAAGGCAGGAGGGACGAAGCAGCGCCAGCACGCACTACGG
Source organism: Bucorvus abyssinicus (assembly GCA_009769605.1). Classification (NCBI taxonomy): domain Eukaryota; kingdom Metazoa; phylum Chordata; class Aves; order Bucerotiformes; family Bucorvidae; genus Bucorvus; species Bucorvus abyssinicus. The sequence goes on along the minus strand of CM020042.1, from coordinate 16,146,313 downwards.
AGGACTTGTTCGGTTCCACGTCAGAAAGCGACACCTCGACCTTTCATGGCTTTGACGAGGACGATGCAGAAGAGCCTCTCCCGAGCCGAGGATGGCTGTGGTGGCAGCTCTCCTCTGCAGACAAAAAAGGGCGGCTGCTAAAAACCTAAAAGATGCACAAACTCTGAGCAATTTGCTGTCTTTTACTACTAGGATTATTATTACCTTTTTTTTTTTTTAATTTTAGGTCCTTGGGTTTTTTGCGCTTTTTTGGTTGTTTTTCCTGTGGGGTGTACACTGAAAGCACAAGCGTTTAAAGCTCTTGACAACTACTTTGAAGAGACAGAAGGTTTTGATTTTCCTGTTATTTTTTTCATTTTAATTTGTTTTTCTCCCACCTCCCCCCTTCTCTTTCCCTCTGGAAATGTAAAAGGTGGATTTAATATTTTTTTTAATAGTGCAGAGTTGATTTTCTTGTCTTTTAATATATATATCGGCAAACCACGAAACATACAGATGGGTTGGAGAGCAGAAAGCAAACCCAAATAGTTTTTTTTAATTATTATTATTTATATATTCTATATATTATTAGAAAAACTACTTTTTAAATAAAAATAGAAAAAAAACCTACAAAAAACCAATGGATGTCTACTTGAAATAGATAAGTTTCTAGAGAAACACTGTGGGCGGACTCTGTCGGAGGACAAGGAAACCCTTGATGTGATAGCTTCTGTGTTTTGAGATTTTGCACTTACTGTGTGTTTGGCTCTTCTTGTACACCTGCTACGCTTGTCTTGCTTGAAAATGCAAGCAGCACCACTGAAGACCATGACCTTGGGGAACACACTTCCATCCCTCCTTTGAACACCTATATGCTCAATAGATCTCTTCCTCCCTGAACCCGTTAATGTCTTCCTCACTCCGTTCTGCCTTTTTTTTTTTTTTCCTTCACTTTTCACTTCATGGAAGTGAAATTTCCAAGCATAGGGATGGAATATGAATGGCATCGTAGACATCAGCGACAAAACAGATGGAGGAGCAAAATCATGGAAGAAATTATATGGAAAAATACCTCACCTATACTTTTCTTTCCATTTTAAAATTTTAATTCACAGCATTTTTTCTGTGTCGCCCAGTTTTTTTTCTCTGTAGTGTCTTGTGGGACACTCTGTTTGCTTTTCAATAGCTTCTCTTGAAATAAACCAAAGCAATACTCATTAAAGTTCCAAGGGCAATGGAGAAGAGAGTGAATCCCTTCCCAGCGACTTTCCCAGAAAGGAGGAAACACGCAGCAGGATTTGAAAGGTATGTCTGAGCTGAAATGTCTTTCACTCAATTGTGAAATCTCTGTGCCCTGGATTTTCAGCAGACCCTTGGCTGAGCTTGTTGTAGGAGTAAGTCCTGTGGATTAAACTGTGTTATGAGTATGTGCCACATTCACACCCGTGGTGAAGCTAATGGAAGTCCTGTGGGAGCAGGATCCAGCCTTGTGTGCAGTCAGAAGTGATTCAGAAGGAGTCAGTGTGTAGGGTATGTTTTCTGTCCTAATGCAGGCAAAAGTCTGCCTGGAGTTGGAGCAAGATTAGATTCTAAGGTTATATTTTTACTGATGTGTAAAATGCCAAACAGCAATGCGTAAAATCATTACCTCATTTAGATCAGAGGGAAAATAGACATTTACCTGGACAGTGCCTAATCCTTAAACTGGAGGCGTGTGGTTTTGATACCAGAATAAAAATCTCAGCCCGAAAGTGAAGACTTTGAATATATATTGTTCTAATGCATGAATGAAGCCTATCCAAATGGATGCAATTTCTCCTGTTTCTTTTGCTGGGGTAGCACAGTACTGTCTGTGAGAGCTCGTTCAACTTCTTTTCTCCCCCTCAAAAAAAAAAAAAAAGAGGAAGGATCCAGTCTCTCATTTTTTAATTGTTCACTTTAGACATGGAGTAAGCAGTGGCCAGATTGCTTTTTCGTACATGGGCGTAAATCCAGAATACATGCTAACCAATGTCTAGATTACATTAATAATCTGCCTTCCAAATGGTTACAAGACATTACAAACTACCTCTGTGTGTTTATACCATAGGACAGTGTGTGCCAGAGCCATGCACACTTGCCAGGAGAAAGCCGTGTTTAAGCTTTCCCCATATCGATAATACTTTTCTGTTGCTATTCTGTTCCTGCTGTTGTATTATAATCAATCAAGTGTCAAATCAATGATATTTTGACATCACTGTCAATGAGAAGTGTATTTAGCCGATAAAAACATTCATTTCTTCCACCACCAGTCCTTTTTACTCTGAAATAACGGAAGAGAAGTTTATAGTTTTGCCATTCTTCTGTATTTACTAAAGCTCAAAGTTCAGATGGTTTCCAGGGGTGAGGCACAGGCATACAGGCTTCTGCTATTCCAGAATCTCTGAATGAGTCAGAACTTAGTTTCCATATCTGTATCACTTATGTATACGTGTGTGTAGGTGAACATATATCAGAAGTGTACGTACACAGACTCAATGGACATTAAATAAAGAGCAACAGAAGTCAAGGTGGAAGACACTTCCCAACCACGGTGGAACGAGTGAGGTGCTGTGGGCTCACTTGTTCCACACTGACCTTGCTGTAAGCAAAGAGTAATATCTGTAAAGTCCAGTGGATGTTGTCTAAATTTATGCTAATGTAACTGAGAGCAGAATCTTGTCCAGAAGCAGAGTTGTTCCCAGTTCTGAAAGAAATACCACAAACCCAAAAAGTTACAGATTTTAAAAAATTATGTTCAAAGATTTCTTCTGCTACTCCTGCCCTTCAATCCCTGCACTTACATTTGTGGCATTAATATATATTCTCTCCGTTTAAAAAAAGTATTTTTGTCCTTTTTCTTGCTAATCATCTGTGACGTGCCTATGGGAACAACAGGGAAAATGGAAGGGAGTGAGCACCTAGAAACGTGCCAAATCCACAGTAAACAAACAGTGTGATTTCCTGCATCCATCTTGCATCTACTTTTTCTATCCATGTGGCAGTCATGTCACACAGATTAGAAGGTTAAGAAAAGAGTTTAAATTTTACCCAGTGTTCCTCAAAGTACAATCAGAGTATTGCCTTGGAAAGGCTCACAGGAGCAATGAAGACTTGAATTATCAAGGATTGAAGAGAGCTCAGTTTTCATTTCTCTGCTGTTTCCTGCCTGAGGGTGTAGGCTTGACATCCTTGGAACCAGCCGGCTGCACCTGGCCATTGGGCAGGGATGGCAGCACAGAGCTCAGCGTTTACTAAGCATTGTACTTACTTCTTGCATGCTGTTGCAGCCCATCCTGAGCTCCACGCTGTGCTGACTATAGTCCTTGCAGCACCTGAGCTAGCTAGCTGATACCTACCTAGGTACAAGGTTCTGAAGAACTCTACTCATGACCTCAGCTGCAAACAGGCATACTATAATATAATTGTTTCCAAGTGCAGTATTTACCATTGTCTTTTGTGAACCATGCCTAACACATTCTGGGCTCTTTTGCAATACAAACCATGATCAGATGTCCGTGATTCATTAAGTCTTGATTTAGTTTCACAAATGCAGTTACTATAACAGTGCATACAGTTTTAATCCTTTCGCAACCTAACCACCCATCCTTGTGACAACCAGGTACCCTCAGAAAAAGCCACCGCAGCTCACAGAGAGCATAAAAATTGCCAGCTGACGTTTATTACAGATAACATAGAAAAACATCCATCACTATTACTTACCCATTAATGTGTATATGGATGGTCACTCCTTCAATCTAGTCCTGAGAGAGGAAGGAAGGTAAAATAAATTCATCCTTAGGAGGGCAGAGTAGTCCTTAGATTCCTCAAGATGTCTTATTAGACTGAGATAACCAACATGAGTTTAGTCTAGCAGGCTGAGCAGTGTGGTGCTGACAATTGGAAGGCATCGATCATAGCAAGGAAATTAAGATGTAGAGGTAGAAGCTAAAGGAGTACTTATTTAGGCTATGTTGTAGTGTTGGCAGTGAATATTGAATGCTGTGTTGATATGGAAATGAAATATTCTCAGGGCAGGTACTGCTGGAGTGAAAGCTGGGAACAGGGAAAGGAGGTTGGTAGCTTGTAAGCTAAAGATGAAAGCAAAGCAAAGGGGCTGTTACATGAGACCCTTTCAGATGGACAAGGAAAGATGACAACACTAATGAGGCAGAAAATATACAGGAGGAGATTTCGTAAGTGCAATGAAAAAAAACCCCAACCCCCCAAAAAACCACAGAGGAGCCTGACACTGACACAGCCAGGTCAGAAATGAGAGAACTGCACAGTGTCAGTTGTATTGTCAGAGACACATAAGTCCCAAACAAGCCTAGAAAGCATTAAGAGAGTTTTCGTGAATTCCAGGCGTACCTAAAAAATATTCCGTCTTGAATTTCAGAAAGAAACGTGATGCTCTGAATTCCCAGTGATTTCAGCAGTTCAATGAGACATGCTGTTCTGAGCTTCGTAAGATCTGTGAAGGTGTATTCCTTCAACTAATCAAAAGCTTGGCCTTCCAGTCCTCCAAAGATGTCCTTCGTATTAGAGGAAGCTTAGCATGAGACTGTCCAAAGGTTCTCCTGAAACATATCACAGAATCACAGAATGATTTGGGTTGGAAGGGACCTTAAAGATCACCTGGTTCCAGCCCCTCTGCCACGGGCAGGGACACCTTCCACCAGACCAGGTTGCTCAAAGCCCATCCAGCCTGGCCTTGAACACTCCCAGGGATGGGGCATCCACAGCTTCTCTGGGCAGCCTGTTCCAGTGCCTCACCACCCTCACAGTGAAGAATTTCTTCCTAACATCTAATCTAAATCTACCCTCTTGCAGTTTAAAACCGTTACCCCCTAGTCATCCCTACATGCCCGTGTACGCTCCCACACAAACCATGTACCGAAATAAGACAGCTCTGATGTGAAATGTGGATAAAGGGATGCTTCGTTTCAGGCCCTAATTCCAGGTTTTTCAGTGTTTAATCCTGTGAGCTATATCCTCAGGCACCTTTCTATTGCTCCAAACTAAAGGATCTTAGAAAAGACACGTAATTTCCTGAGGTATCTTCTGCAAACTCTGATTCACAGATGGGAGCAGGAGAAATAAGGAGGTGGTGTGCTGCTTGAGTAGATGATTAGGGGCAAGAAAGGCTACGTAGAGTCTGCACTGATCCTTAGCATATTCCCTTTTGTGGCTCTTAATTAGTTGACACTTGAGCAGGGACAGACCTCAGCTCCTGCATGAAAACAACATAAAATTTTAAGCGTGATAATATATATTGAGTAAATTTTAAGAAAATACAGGATTCCGGCATAACAGTTAAAAAGTAAAAGGAGACCATGAGGCATGTGGCAGAACAAGGATGGAACTGAAATCTGTTTTGCTTCACTTTGCATCTCTTCCCTCCACCCAGGCACCCCCCAGTTTTGTGGGTTGGGTATTTGTGTGGTACATATGTGGTAAGGTCACAAATGATGAGCCTAGGCTGCTGAACCAAGGTCCAGAGAGAACTTTGCCCCTGGCTTCGAAAGGATTAGCACTGGACTTTCTTAGCTATTGCTTTTATTGAATGAAACCTCAGCTGTTAATAGGCTTGCTAGTATGGTGTAGACAAGCTCTGAGATGGCCATTTGTTTCAGCAGAATGTGGTGTTAGAATCCCCTCCCCACATTGTTTTGCCTTTGAGCTTTTACATTAGTTATTCATTTTGAGTTCCAGTTTGCCATTTTGCAAATCTCAGCTTAGGCTCTTGATTAAAGACAGAGACTCCGTTTGCTGTCTGCTGATGATGCGTGGAGCGAATGAGAACTGCGCCCAGAGTCGCTGAGTCCGGACTGCGATGGGGCACCGCTGCGTTCTCTCTTTTGGTTAATTCTTACAATGATATTTTGAGACGGACCCTAAAATTATAACTCAAATGCCATCAAGCTGTGGAGCTTCCGGAGCCCGGCTCCTCATGCAATTTGCCTCTGCCCCACGGCAAGCAGTTTTACTGAATCGATTCCTCAAGCAAACATGGTATTGACCTCACTGGGAGTCGTCTTATAAAAACTGCAAAATCCACCCAGTGTGCTTTGTGCTGCAACATATGTAGATGTTTCCAATAAACCCCATTTCTTATTCTCCACGATTTTTTCCTTATTTATATGATACAGTTTGTAGCATGAGTTATAGGTGAAGTATGAGGCACACGCATGTGTTCGTGCTGGCATGGGGTTGTTTTGACAATCCTCACAGTGCAGGAATGTAGCCAGGCTGAATTTTTGCTGACTGAGCCATTACAATAAACCCTACCAACCTTTGTTCTCTTTGCCAGATATCTACCAGGGTTGAAAAAACCCAACCTGTATAAATACCATTGAATACTGAAATCGGGTTGGAACCATTTTCACGACACGAGTGTTAAGTTGCCAATTTTAGAGAAGACAAGTTGTAATAACATTTAGAAAAATAACCCAGCTGTTGTGATTTCAATTTCTGATAGCCCTGCTAAGGGGGTGCTGCCAGTTCATATCTTTGAGTTATTCTTTTGGTCACTGGCAGCTCCTAAGATTTTGGACCTTTGTGTCATCCAGAACTGATACGAGAGGTGTCAGAAAGACATGGGGGGAGGCACTTGCATTTTGTGGCAATAAAGAGATTATTTTATTGGCTATCTAATACCGCTCAGGAGCTTAGCAGTATGTAACTTGGTCAATTCATGGATTAAATGCAATGCAAAATGCAGTCTGTCGCTTATTTCCAGAAGTTATCGCATTGCTGCCACCCTATGTGTATCATTCAGTCTTCTAAAAATGTATTCAGTGCAGCACCGCGTACAGTTGTGGCTCTGTACAAATAATTATGAATGTAGCAAGGTACTCAGGGCAGGATTTCCTAAGCCAAGTTCTTAATCTCTAGTGAAGAGACAGCTATCTAAGCTGAACGATGAAGGCTGTTCAGTGGTGTTCACTGTAAGAAAGACTGACAGCGTTCGGTGCCTTTCTGTTGGGTATGCTCCTTCATAGCCTATTGTTTGCTTTGTATCCGCTTATGGCTCCCTTGGCCAGTTGAAACTGAGGCTGTTGAGCTCTATTTTCAAAGAACTAGAATGCAAGCAGTATTGGAAGGTTGATTTGTGCTTCTGGTTTTTTTCTGAACACTTGCTTTTGTTGTCTGTTTGAGTTTGTTTAGTTCTACTTTGTATTGCCTTTCCCTCTGCAGTCAGCCCTGCCTTCAAGGACTCCAGCATCCTCCAAGCAAGACATTTCAGAAGAAGGCTGAGAGAAGCCAGGATGCTTTGATACTTCCTCTCCTTGCCCTGACCCTTCCGTACCCATGTTTCATCTGGCACAGGAGCCTGGACTGTGGGAAGTTGGCCGCCAACCGCTGAGAGAAGTTCTGGGGATGCCCTAAGCTGGTGCAATACAAAGAAGTTTTTTCACAGTCTTGATTTCACTTCCTTTTAAGCGTGTGTATAAACCCAGGTCAAACTGGAATTGATCTACAGTAGAACTGACTGAAAACAAACAAACTGAAAAAAGACTTAACTATTTTATTTATTTCAATATTTAAGAGAGAAAAGAAGTGCTGAAGTTGCACAGTATTTTTGTTTGAAATAACTTTTACTTCAGATTTTAAATGCAATTTTGTGAAGACATGAAATTTTAAAAAGCACTTAATGTAAAATAAAGACTGAATATTTACTTTAAGGAAAAAACCTTTTTTTAAATAATGAAAATAAAGAACTCTGCTCTCTCTCTTACTTTAAAGAAGCCATTCATACATATGCTGGGTATCTTTGTTTTTGCAAATTGGATGTGGTAAGTGAAGATCGTTCTGGTTTACTCTCCTTAATAATATTGTCGTGTTAGATGCTTAAAACTTACTTTGCTGTACTGCGTCAGACACAAATCTGAACAAGAACTGTTGAAATAGCAAAGACCAGGCTCAGTGGCTGGCTTACTCTGTTACCAGATTTTGTGTCTGATTCAAAGGACTGTCTTCTCCCAGTAGGATTGATGTGTCTCTTCTGCACAGTGAAAGAGGTTTGCTCTTGAGCAACTCCGTGAAATACTTGTGCCGCAAGAGGGATTTTAAAAAGGAAAACAACTCTGTTGATTTTAGTATTATTTTTTGCTTTAGTAATTCCACAGCTGATTGCGAGTGGGTTGTAAGGGAAGTATCTAAATGTTCAAGTGCTCTTAGCGTGGAGCTTCCTGATGGAGTCAAGAATGATGCCATGTGTAGGACCCTTGTGTACTTCGGCCCTTTCCTAAGAGGCAGTGGACTTAGAAAAGCATACAGATGCACTCTCATGTCAGCGGTAAGCAACAGGGGTTAATCAGCAGGAGAAGAATGTGATTTCCCACAGCTACAATCCTAAATTACCCTGTGAGGCAGCAGCGAGGGACGTTCACATCCCAGGTTCTAAGTTGTTAGTTGTCTTCTCAGTGAAGTAAGGCGTTCTGCTTTGTCCAAGCACTGGAGGATTTTGTTGGTGGCCAAATCTGCTCAGAGCGGATAGTGCAGGACTGTTTGCTGTCATGTGTGATGCATCTCGTAAGGAGGCGGGATAGCCTTGGGTCCTAGGAGAAGGTTATTGGGCTTAGCTCTGAGACTTAGCCTTTTCTCCGTAACAGGAGTGCCAGATGTACCTGTTGGTGTAGACCCAGGGTACAGACAGAAAAGGTGGTTTTGTTAACGTGACTTAGATTGGCTTTCAGAGTGAAAAAAGCCATGTCTACAAAAAAATGCATCCTGGCTGGGTCAAACTGCCAGAGAGCCTGATCCTGCACCGTGTTTCTTGCACACCTAAAACTCAAACTCACCTCGTTGAGAGGTCTCCATGTGTCAGTAGCAGCAGATTTTGTTCTCTTTTCCCTTCCCTTCTCTTGCTCCCCAGGTTAAACATATAGGGCCAAAAATAACCATGTGAGATGTCTAATAGGCCTGAGTCCTGCTCCCACTAAGTTAAACGACAAAATCTGTGTCCTAACTGGATTCTTTAGCAGGGTGGTTTGGTTTTGTTCATTCTGTTGGTTTCTAATCTTGCAGTGGTGAACTGCCTCTAGAGAAAAAAAAGAAATCAAATTTTATTTATTTCATCAGAAGATAACAAGACGCACAGCTGTAACGAAGATCTGCAAACTGTAGGGTCTGTGTTCAGTGTGTGTAAAACTCCTTCCAAATAAAAGTTCTGCTTCCAATGTCCCTACTGTATATTCCTCTGTAAATATTACTTTATCAATCAAAACAAATTCCACGAGCTCTTTTTTAGTGCAAATGATCTTCTTTTAGAAGACATTGTTGAATAACATACTTGTACATATACTTTTCTAATATCTCCATTGTTTATAATACTCTCTTTAAGCTTAAAATAAAACTTCCTCCCCTATTGATTTTGTTTCCTTTTCCATTTTGTAACTTATGACTTTTGTCCCTGGGTTTTGTTTTGTATTTCTGAATGAAGCATGATGTTGACAAAGAATTCTCTTCCTTTTTTCTTTTACTTTCTCTTCTCCATTCGTTGGACTACAGAAACTGGTCCTGTGCCTTGCTATAGTGAAGGAAGGCAGGAAATAAAACACTGCTTTTGTGTAGGACTCATTTTAAGACTGTTTCCTATCATTTGGTGAGGATAGATCTTCCTAAACACGTTTGTATTTTAATAACCTTCTCCAGGAGATTAATACAGTTGCATTAAGTTAATTTAGGGTCAAAAGTGGAGTCTAAATTATATGAGAGCTTTTCACACAGGTGTTAATACATTGCCTTGAGGAGTGCTAGCCCTACCTTGCCGTTTCTAATCCAGTTACTGGAATGACTGGAAGCTGTGGTTCCCTTTGCTGCGTTTCACAGTGCAGGCATGAACCCTGCCCGTAGTAATATGGATGTACAGGACGGAAAGAGAAAGAGGAAATACTGTTCCAGATCAGATGCCATCTTTTTAGGAAATTCTGTGTGTCCTCTTCCCTAATAGGCCTGCTGTCATTTTTATGAAGCTCTGTTGTCTTCCCTCTGCCTTCCCATCGATTTCTCTCCTACCAGTAGAGGCTATACATGGCCCTTTTTACTGTGGCAGCTGCTTGCAAAAGTAGCAGCTAAGGTGAATTTTTAAGAGATCTTCTGATGTGAGCACAGATTCTTTAGAGTACTGGACAGCACTGCGCCCCCCCACCCCCTCCATCCCACTCCCCGATTAAACGGCAAATACGTCCTAAATGGCAGAAATTAATCCAGTCAGGCAATGCAGGAATTGTACAGGATTGTACAGATGGGCTCCTCCCTCCCTAATTTTTAATAGTGGTGTGTGACAGGTGTAATTTTAATTTCTATTAGTGTTTTCTTTCTTCACTCTTTCTTCAGGTGAATATGACTTGAAAACTTCACTGCTTCCCTCCAGACCTTTTTCTTTCCTTGTGCAAGGCTTTGGCCAATTCACTGGAGGAAGGAGGAAACCAAAAGGCAGTTTCAGCTACCTTTGCTGTTCTCGGTCACTTTGGAGCCTGTCTGGGATCTGATACAGCAGCTCATGGACTCCTTACTGGTTGTCTTCAGCTGTTCTGTGGTTAAAGAGGTCTTTCCTTCCTTTTCACCTGTTGGGCACTGGGACCAGAGGCAGCTGAAAATGTGGGGTAAGGTGCTAACCATACTTCTGAGCCGTGCTGAGAAAGTAGCTGCGATGCTCTCCTTAGGGCATGTACTGGGTGATGGGCTTGCTGGTTTTAAAGCTCCTACTAGCAACTTCCAATTTTCTTGCTGCAGTTCGCTCTCAGATATTCTTAGAATAATCTGAGTTGCAGGCTGACTTTTCCATAGGGATTTCATGGGGGAGGTGAGTAATCTTCTTTTTTTGCCCCAAAGCAGAGAGAGGAGGAAGGGTATGTGATGACAGATGCGGAGCCCCTGGCCATTACTGCTTCTCCTCGCATCTCTTGAGCTTTATGCTGTGCTGCATAGGACAGAGAGACCCAAACGGAGCTTGGACCGAGGGCGAAACTGAATGCTGACAAGTCAGAGAGAGTTGGGGAAAGGAAGGGAGGAAACGGGGCTTGTGGCATCAGTGCGCTTTTCTGCTTCAATAGGTCATCTCCCGTTTTAACTGAGCTGTCGTTTTCACTGTCCCCGGGGCGGTGGATGCGGGGAGCAGAGCTAGACAATTCTGCTCAGGTAACGAGGCAGTGAAAGTGTATGTTCACATTGGCCTGTATGGATGTCTGTCAACACCCTGTTTGGATGACTGGGATCCTTCCCACCACCGCAGAGCTATTGTTACAGGCTGCCAGACTCCAGAGAACAGCCCTGCATAAGTCTTATTACTTGGAACATTTTTGTGCCTTTTTTATTTGGTTGGGGGTGGTGGTTTGTTTTTTTTTTTTGTGCTTTTTTGCATTTTTTTTTACTTTTTAAGCCACAGGCCTGGAAATAGGAATGTTCTAAAGGAAAGTTTTAATTTTCCAGAAATTATCTGAACAGGAAAAAATACCAGTGTTCCCTAAGCCCCAGAGCAGATTTACATTGGCATGCTGGCTGGGAAGGTATCTTATTTTCCTGTCTGGAGAAGAGTTCTTGCTGGTGAGAGGCAGATGTGGCAGGAGGAGACTAAAAATGTCTGCCGGCATTGTGGCAGCTAATGGGTGCCTCTAAAGCCAGGTTTATCTGGGCTGAGACTGAGCTGAAGGCTGGCAAAGCTAATGGCTGGAATCCCGAGTTCTCTGGGTGGACTGAAAACAGCATCGGCTTCTTTGCTTTGACCTGAACTAGGATATTTGGATGGTTTAAGATTTATTCCAAACTTTCCTGGAATTGAAAAAAAAATTTCTGGTTTTAAATTTGCATCCTGGAGCTGTAAGCCCTACTTGTAATCAGATCCATCAGCCTACGGATGATGAAAAAAACCCAAACCCTTTCTCTCTAACCCCAAGCTTTTAATGCTCATTAGCCATGAGATAAAATTTTCTGTACCCGTCCCATCCCTAACGTTGAAAATAGCAGAGCAGGACCTCAACTACATGAAGCATTTGTAGCAGAGCACGTAAGCGCTGACTGCTCTCCTTAGCTTTGGCCGAGCTTGTCCAAACTGTGGCTTGATGTGTTTAAGATCTCCGTGTACCTTGGAAATTATTGTAAAATTGTGTTTGCTTTGCTGCACTAAAGCTGGATATTTGCCATAGTTAAGTCCTATCTTTGATTTTAATGACTTAAGATGAGAGCTGTCCATCTGTGGAATCTTAATTTCACTACTACATTTCTTATGGCCTGGCTGCATTTTTTGCTGTTTCAACAAATGCTCTTGCTGTGTGTGAAGCTTTTACCATATCATCTGTGCTTTGATGACATTTTGTCCTTGCAGCCTGTAATTTTTCATGATTCCATGGTGTGTGCACCATGATGGGAGAAGGATGGTGTTTGCCTTTAAAAGAGCATGGATTTCTGGAGCACGGTGTTGTGGCTAGCGTTGCCATCCAGCCTATAATTACAAACAGTTTTGTTTCCCGTTGTCTAAGGTAGCTGTGCTAGCTCTGGATCACCTACAAACCAGCCATGGCACTGCTGTGGAGAAGGCAATGCACTGTGAACACTGAAGCTGGGCAGTGGGCTGAAGCTCTTGTAGCTACTGCTGCCTTCTTGAGAGGCACGCCCTCTGGGGAGCTTGCAGAGGGGTACCCCTTCTTCGGGATCCCAGCTGATGGATGGTACCTCTTGAGCAGGAGCAGACATAGCCTCCCTTCAGGTTCTTATACTGAGTGGGTTTTTTTGGAGTAGAGTTTAATTTCTCAGTGCTGTTGATCTTCCATAACCAATTCTCAGTAAGACCTTCTAGTTTATCTCCAGGTTTGCACAGGTGTTAAGAGTAATTTTTTGCTTGAACTGAAGCCTCTCTATTATGTTTCTTCAGTCTTTGCTGTTAGCGTCCTGGTGTCGGTGGCTTTATTGTGGATTGCAGGAAGAGAACAAACATGACCCAATCTCTCAGATACAGCCGCCTTTTCTGAAACAGGTTAGAGATTTTACATAATGCTGGAGAGAGTTTTGTCAAGCGTTGCTGAAGACTTGGCTTACTAGTTTGGATTTATTTCATTAGCCACAGACGTTAACTTCTTCATATGATGATTTTAGGAGTCAGTGTTGAGGCCAGCTTTCTAAGGTGAGAGGAATTCATGGGACAGGAAATAGCTGAAAGCCTGTGCTGTCACTAAAGGGGTACATTTATGTTGGTGTCAGACAGCCAGTGAGACATAACTGTCAAGCTCATGTAGCACTTTGTATGGTGGAGTTTACATGGGGTGGTTTTAAGCCTATGTTTGAGAAATTAATTTTCTCCTGTTGGTATAAATCATAGTTACTTCACCTCAGTGCTCTGTTGGGAGTGGCTTCAATGTGTTAAACAACACTGAAGTCTTCAGCTGGATCTTGGCACAGAAGTTGCATCCATTTCTTGGACTGAGCTTCTTAAAGAACAGGTCCCAGCTCTTCTCAGGTCTTTCCATACTGACTGTGTCTCTGAACGTGTCTATCAGCGTGGAGGCTTAGGAGAGTTTTTAACTATCCACAAACTCTCTCTAGGTTGAATTCAGATTGCTGTTTTACTCTTCAGACACCCAGATGGTCCAGAACCACGTCTTGCTTCACGTGGAGAAGAGGACATTTTCTGGGTTAGGGAGCTTCATTTCCCTTGCAAGGCCAGGCCAGCCTCTTCATCAATTAGCTTTTCAACACCCTTTCCCCACTTCCATTAAGGGTGAGATTTTACAAGTACTTTGTAACCTGAAAGAAAAAATAATGAAGAATTTCCTACGGACGTGTGCCCCATTAGATTCCTCTGTGACGGCTTACCTATGTACAGGTCCGGCATTACGTGAAGAACCAGTCCCCATTAGGGTCGGTGCAGCTACCACTGAGAATTGCCAAACATCTCGTGGGTGATGGGATCCCACCTGACAGTAAATGCTGCAGGTGATGAACACCCTCAACAGCTGTTAAAGATGAGTGGAGCTGGGGCGCCCAGAACCTGGCCAGACCAGCCTGTAGGAGGGGACTTCCTCAGCTCTTTACCATTGACAGAACCAGCGAACAACAGTCCCACTAGCCAATGTAGTGGCCCGCTAAGAGCAGCGTCAGAAGACTCACAGATGCCGTAGTACCATGGAAGACCCCCTTCTGTCATTAAATCCAATAATATTCTGCTTTTGTATAGGCTCTGTTAAGCAATTCCTCTGGTGCCGAGAAGTAGCAGGACTAGTGAACTGTTTAATGAGGGACGTTTGTGCCCACCACCATGACCTAGCTGATAGTTTAACCTGATGTGCTATTTAGCTGCTGTGCAGTATCAGTTGTGTAGCTTAAAGTGACACTACTCATTGGTTACAGGTTAAGGAATGGCCTGCACTTTGCTTGGCTAATCTGGAGTGGAAGGTCTGGTGAGCTCTGGGAAAACAGGCTGTGGATTTTAATGGGTGTTTTTCCAGTGAGAAACAAACAAACAAAAATGCCACTGTTTTGGGGTGTCTGGCAGCATTTTGTGGGACAGTTATTCCAAAAGGCTGTTCAGATAACTGAACTGAAAAATACCACAGCGAGGAGAAAAGGTTTTGGTTTGATTCAACACAAAACGTGTTCTTTTCTCCTCAGTTGAACGACCCTTTCCCGCTGCCAAGTGTACGCAGGCTTGAATGAAACATTTAAATTGTGAGTATTTTTTCCCCTCTCTTTAAAACAATTCCATCGAGTTCACTGTTGAAGCAAGGTACTGCTCCAAAATGAAAGTCCAGCTTCTTGTTCGTGCCACACTGGCACAAAACGTCTCACCCTTTCTGAAAAACCAGCTTCTCCCTCTGCCACCTCTTAAGCCTTCCTCCCTCCTGCTTGCTCTTGACTGAAGCTGCGTCCTTCAAATGCACTCCTTCACTCAGATGTTGAGATCACCCTGAAATGGGTTTTTTAGAGAGTAAACGGAGACATTTCGCTTGGCCCTACCGAGCATGTTCTGGAGCTCTGCAGGGTGCAGTTGCAGCTCTTACTTCCCTCTAGGTATTGATGCTGCTGGGACTTTGATTGGGAAGTGAAAACTGGCTGCCTTATTGATGAAACTTCGATTGGCACTTAGAAATTCCCAACCAAGCAGGGGGTTTAACTAACAGAGAGGGGCAAAAAATCAGTAGACGGTGGGATTTTTCCATCTTCTGGCACTTCCTTACAAATGGAGAGTGCGCGTGGAGAGCTCTGCCCATTCGGCAGCTGAAAGGGTTCCTTTGAATCAACAGGGGATTGAAGTAACTTGCTCCAAATGGGTTTTGTTTGTGTTTAGTAGAGTGAGGCAGTCCTACTTGTGTCTGAATATACAATACATTAGCAACAGTGCAAATTATGCTTGCGTGGGAAAGTCAGACCTCTTGCATTTATGATGTGTTCACATCGATTATCAAGCATTTACCCATCATGTGCTGAATTTCTTTACCTGGATGATACTTGGTTACCTCACGTAACAGCAATTAGGTCACTGCCTATGCAATGGCATGGTGTCTTCTGCATAGCTAAGTTTATTTAATATTAAAATTATGACATTTAAATAATTTCTCTGGAGTTTACCATTTGATTTGAAATTTCTGGAACTATGCTGGCAGGGAATTAGTCTAGAGTCATTCCTTAATCTTTCTAGAGAGAATGTTTGACCGGAGATTGGAAATACTCTCTCTTTTTTCCTTTTCCTGCCCCTTAATTCATCAGCATAAACCCAGTCTACCCCATTTTCAATCAACAGTTACTTTTATGGGATGGCTGTTTTGTGGCCCATGGGTGAACTCACCTCTGAAGTTCTCCCTGCAGCCCTTGGTGCTTGAGGAGGAGCAGAGCAGTGCACAGGGGGTGTCTTGATGCTCTCGGAACTGACTGGGTGGACATGGCCTGTTTTTAGTGATGAGGTGCCCACGTCATGAAGCATTGCCTCCGTCGCGCTCTCCTGTGTAATCCCAGCAGAGAAGCCCCGGTTGGAGTGCCCTGGGGAAACGATGTGTCCTGTCCACTGCTGCTGCCAGCTTGGGTTAGACACACTCTATCGGGTCACCGTGAAAATGCTGGAGCTGGTCTTTTCGCGTGCTACCTTGATAACATGGGTACGCTGGGCAGCTGGGCATCCCCGCAGGCTTGCTGCTTCTGTCCGGCTGTGTTAGCAGGGCAGTTTAACACTGGGAATGCTGGGGAAGGAGCAGGTATTTGGACAGCAGTTGTGGGTTCAAGCAGGTAGCAGAATCCTTGTTCAGGTGAAAGGGAGGGGAGGAGGGGCAGAGCTGGTATCTTGTCTTATGAGGGTAATGCTCTCGGGGAAGGCTATTCCGGCTGCCGTTTCCCTAGCATTTTAAATACCACCCCACTCCTCTCATTATAGCTGGGGATTTTGGCTCTCCCAGCGGGGAGGAGATGTTCTAAATGAGCTGCCAGGGAGGTGGATTTAATGCACTAGGAAGAACTGGCTTCACCAAGTTAAAAAAGCAAAACAAAACCCAATCCTCCATTTCTATTTTTAGTGTTTATGACCAAGTATTTTTGCTTGGTTGCTCATTTTGAAAGGGTTTACTGAGCCTGCCAGTTGATTGAAAGCTCTGTGGTGTGTGAGCTGGCCTGGCTGGGGAGCCTGCAGTGCATAGCGACGAGGTCGGAGCCGTGCCGGAGGTTTTTTTCCACTGCAGTTTGTTGAAGGGTAATGAAAATGTCCCCCAGGCAAAGGGGATGTTGGCTTTCCAGGTTGTGGTGATTCATCTTGTCTGGATAAGCGGTCTTCCTCCCACTCCCGCATTTTCATCTCCATCTACCTCACCCCTGCTTCGCTCTGCAACCAAAACAAAACCTGCCCTGCGTTGCGTGGCCGGTGCTGCTGGGGGGGTCTCACGCCGCCGGCCCCTGCGAGGTGTACCTGCTGGGCAGCATTAGCATGCGGTGCCTGTCCTCACGGCCGGTTCGCGCTATAAATGGCTTTATTCTCGTCATTAGGAGCTATGTCCCTGGCATATGGAGTCCGTGCGGTGCCTGCAGGCAGGTTTCCTTCCTGTTGGTGCTGGTGAGCAGCCCAAGTGCCTCCTGGCAATTAGCAGAGCGTTACCCGTAATGCAGCGCGCAGCGATGCAGCCTGGTGGGTTTGTGGAGGTCACTCTGACCTAATTCACCCGCAGGAATTGTACAGCGCTGGCATGGCTTACCAATGCATTAACAAGCTGACGCTTCAGTACGAGGTTATTTGAGTGCTTCCACATTATTTTTCTTCGGCAAGCAATAGCCATTTTGTCTAGCGGCCAACAGTGGCTGATGGGGGCTGGTCTGGAAGAGGACAGAGCAGAGCGCTGGCTGGTCTCGAGATGGGACATCAGGAGGAGCATGTGGCATTTCCTTTGGCTTTTAAGACTGGGGGCCATTTCTGATCCCCTGGCTTGCAAACACGCAGAGCGTGGTTTCCTGCCTTACTTTGCATTATCACAGCATCTTTGCAGTGAACTGAGCAGCGTGTGTCAGACAGGTGCCTGAATCGCTGCCGCTCGGCCTCAGAGGGCAGGACAGAGGAGCAAGACTGTGCCCCAGACCTGCCCCAGCCCAGACCCTGGGCGATATGACATGGGGGTGCAGATTTCAGCCTGTCCCAGGCGGTTTTGGAGGAGCAGGTGTGCCTGGCCAGAGGGGGACACCCACACAGCAGCAGACACCCCGGCAGGGCTTGTCCTCCCTCTGGCAAACCTGAGCCCAGAGCAGAGAGCCCAGCTGCAGCATCACCAGCCCGAACCGGGTGTCCTCCCAGGCTGGTGATTCGTAGGCGTCAGAGTTAATTGTCAGCAGTTTTTAGATGCTTTTAAAAACTGTAACTTCTGTTTTTCATTTCTCCTGCTAAGATACGTGTGGCTGGGCTGTGCCTGCTGAAGAAGGGGGGCTGCGCAGGGAAAGGCACACCCAAACCTATCGCAGTAAAACTGTGTTACAACATTTCTCAAGTATTTTTCCTGTAAGATGTGTGGCTGTGGCATCTGCTACCAAGGGGATGGTGTCTTGGGAGAGAGTGATTTGACTGAAGAACCATTAGGATCTCCAGAATAACTCGCTGCTGGCTTCTTTCATTGTGTGCTCTGGCGGTCACCCCCAAATCCCACCCAGCTCCTCCCGACACCCCGTGCCAGACAGAGTTACTCTGCTTGTCTGTGGCTAATATCTCCGGGTGCACGTGAATGTGCATGCTCATAGCCATCATTTTGTTCATGCACGTGAGCAGCCTTTAAGGCAAGCTCTGCTCTCAGTGTACCCTCTGAGCCCAGGGTCTTTGTGCTACCTGATGCTCTTGATGCTTAAAAACGTTTCGAAGGAAATTACGCGACATGTAGAGTCAAAGCTGAGAGTGAGTTGAGCTGGTGGACAGACTTTCTGCAGGCAACAACATTTTCCAGGGAGCACCTCACGATGAGGGGTGTTCTGGTAGAAGCTCGCTCCCCTCTGAGCCCTTTGGTGTTTGCAGGGCTAAAGCAACAGCAGAGTTGTGCAGCAGAGCGAGCTGCAAGGGCCACCTTCCACACACCACCGTTTTATAACTTCCTCGCGATCTCTGGCGTTGCTTTCAAACGCAGGTCTGTCCTGCTTTCAGCTCCCATTGACTCCAATGACACCTGCCTAACTGTGACTGGAACTGAACCACTATCTTTTGCACAGGGGTTTTATTTGTCCCTTGGGTGAGCAATTAAAGCAGGCTCTCTTCTACCGGTGCCGAATATTCAAGCAATTGCTTGTAATTTATGTCTCTTTTTCTGCTGGAACTTGCGGTACCGAGAAGAAAACCAGCACCTCCGGAGTGCAGCTGGCTTCCAGTCCTGGGTGCTAATGCAGCAGAGTGCCCCTTGCCTTTCTGCGGGCTCGGTGTGAGCTCTGTCCATGCTGGCCAGAGCCAGTATAGGGCCAGGAAATGAAATAACAGGAACTATAAGCTCTTCTACAGCGGAATGGTTTCAGAGCTCCATCAATTATTAAAGGTGTTAATTCTTCCACAATTACTGGCACATCGTGGCATATTAGATTAGAGGAAAGTTGGTCTCTAACCAAATCAGACTGACCAGCTTATTCACTGAGAGCCCTGAGTCCTTTTGGACCCAGTTCTGTTGCAGAGTTGGTGGTGCTGGAACATAGTGCCTCAGACCCTGGCAGACACAGATTTCCTCATTTCCATCAGGACATAGACATTCATGGTGGTAATATTTCCTCTCTCACCTCTTCTGTCTAATAGTAATAAAACCCAACGGCGCCCATGAGTGAGACTTTCCTTTTTGTTTGTTTTTCCTAAGAAGCTGGATTCAGCAGGGCTCTGTGCTGAAGGGGGTGAGACAAGAGCTCTTCACCTGCAGCCTCTGACACCCACCCCTGCCCTGGCCACCGGGAAAGCTGTTATATTTTTCTGTAATTAAATACTCGTGCTTCCCTGTACCACAGAGGTACTGTGGCAGGTGGTGCCTTGCATCCTCACCCCACAACCTCTTTTGAAGGCTTGTGTTTCTGAGTACCTTCATTCGAGCGAGCGGGCAGACGTCCCGGCATCCTAACGCCTTGGTGTTGCAAGATGGGAAGGGCCAGAAAAATGCCCAGAGCTCCCCATCCTCATCCCTTAGTAACATTTGGGCTTTTTTTGAGAGCTGCAGCTCCTCGAGCCCTGGGAGTCCGGCAGAGCCAAGTTTTGGTGTGCTTGGCTGGTTTGGGGTTTTAAGGGCCCTTTCTAATCCGTCTGTTGTTGCCACTACACACCCGTAAGCACGCCTTCTTAGACAGGCAGATTGCACAACCATGAAATCATAGCCCTGACTAGAATTACAAGTCACTTTTGCCTTCTTTGGTACAAATAACGGTAATGATTCTGTCTCATGATGGCAGTGGTCACAGCAATCCTCATCCATTCTTCGCGGGAGGACATTCTGCAGTTTCTTTGCACATAAAACTTCTGTTATTTGGAGGGGGGTTCCTGTGACACAGGTCATTATATCTGTAATATGTATTTATAGTTGTTTAAAGACCTGACTAGTTTATGGAGTAAATTCTGGTGCGATATAGCCAGGAGCCTTGTGGTTGTTCATTATGCTATTGATTAAAAAGCCCAACACTACACAGTGGAGATAAGGGAAAGAATTGGAAACTGGGTGAAAATTCCTTTTACGCTGTATAAATAATTTCACATTTGTTTTAAGAAAGAAGTCTTTCCTTAATTTTTTTCCTCCAGATAATCTCTGCCTTGTTTGAAAAAGGTTATTGATTGGATTGTTAACTTAAATAGTCTGTGGCGGGTGTGACAGAGCACATGGCTGCAATTAATCTTGTGATGCAGAATCCATTATTGAAGAAGCACTAATGAGCCGTTCTAAGGCCTTCACTGGTCACAGAGCGCCTGGGAGCAGCAGATTGCTCCTGCCCTTTAATGTCAGTTTTGGTCTGTAGTGTTATACAGCCAGTACAAGCAGAGGAGAAGTCTAGGTTTATTTATTATTTGTTTGTTTCAGGGTATTTATGTTCAAATTCTCCTCACTGCCAGCCTGCCATTGCAGCGGGTGCAGAAGACAAGCAATGGTCTCTGACTGCGCTCGCCCCCCACCCCTCTGACCCCATGGCTGGTGGACGTAGCGTACCATTCAAGCCAGCGGCATGTGAAACGCAGGTGTCACAAAATACGGTCTCAGTCGCAGGGTTCAGATCCAGGGGAGAGTTTCAACAAAGATGAGGGAGCTTTCGGATCTGATCTATAGTTTAAAATACTGCTTTAAGACAAAGGGATGAGCTGTTGGAAACCTTCTCACTTCAAGTTTTATTGTCTATGTTGTTTATAGCTATCGCGGCATAGCAAAAGTTGAGACAGAGAATAGTTACGGGAGATTAGAAACTGTTGATGTTAACATATCGCCTTCTCCTTCAACAGAACTGCTCCCGGGGTATATTTTAGAGGCCTGTCTATTGACTTTGGTGACACCATAAATACCTGTTACTTCTTGCCCCTGTTAGATCTGCAGAGCTGATACAGACATGTGAGAGTGATCCAGGGTTTGCCAGGGCTGAGCCACCACCCGAATTATTTACTGAGTTCCAGCTGCAGACTCTTTGCTGCACACCTTCACCATAGCAAATGCCATTGATCACAAGATTAGCGAAATGAGACTGTTTCTTCCTCTTGACCACGTAAGTGATGAGATTAAGCAAGAAGGACTTCCAGTTCTCTGGCTCATGTGCTACCACAGTGTCTGTAACTTGAACCACACTTCGGACTGCTCTTTGTGTCAAACCAAAATTGTTTGTGGACTGAACTAGCCTTTTATTTTACTTTACTGCCATATTTTACTCTATTTTATTTTACTGCCGTATGCAGCTACAGGGCTTTGTCTTCAGGTATTCTGCCAGAGGGAATGCCAAGAAGTGCTGTGATTTGGATCAGGAATGGTGTTCACTAACACCACTCCAGGAAGCCTTGGACGTGTGAATTTTCTCATACGTCATGGAAAACACTGGCTTTTGAACTAAAGTAGCAGGAAACTAGCTAGATTGTGAAGAAGGACAGCAGGGAGGACAGGAAAAAGAATTTAATTTGTGTCTACTGACATGCTTGCCATATGCTACAGTGCCTCATCATGCTGCTGGCGTAAGTAAAAATAGGCTTTCCAACGACATTAGGGTGGGGTCATGGTACCACAAGGCACATTGTTTAATGTGAAAGAGGATCTGACTTAGAGAGGCTGAAGAAAGACACGTCCACAAAATATTCTTTTTCCCTTAGACATGCCATAAACCCTGGGCTAATGGAGAGCACTCTGTGGCTATGCAGACATGGCTGTGGGCATTTGTTGGACTCTTTTGTAGTCACAGCATTTGGAGAGAGAGCCCAACGGAGTGAATAAATTGGAGTATTTTTGCAAAATATATCTGCATTGCTACTAAAAGAAGCCACCGTGTCCCTCACTCCACTATTAACATTCTCTAAGCAATCCTCAGCCCACAAGAGCCCATTTCTTTTCGGCTTGAGGTGGGTGTGGTTCTTCAGAAGGGCTCTGCAGAATAGGATGGATCACTTCAAGAGTAGGCACCATCAATACAAGATGCAGCGCAGAAAACCTGCAGAGGTGTTTTTGAGGCAAACGAGGAACAAGACAGTCAAGACAGATAGCTGGAAGAGAGCAGGAATGGCTGCAAAGGGACAGAGATAAAGTAGTGAGCAGAACTTGACCTTCATGTCATCTGAGAAAGGGAGAGTCTTTAGCTGGAGTCTCTGCAGTGAGCAATGTGTGTGCGCAGGCAAGTGAGCACGTGAATACATGTATGCATTTGGCTGTGATTTATTTCTGTAAGTTTGATTCCACTCTTTCTGTTTCTTTTCAAATGTGACTGAAGCTATTTAACTCTCTGATTAACTCACCTCCCTGTATGAGTTTTTTCTGTGATATATTCCAGCCCTGTACCACCTTTCTAGAAGCCGACTCTATGCTGTTGGGATGAATTCCTCCCTGATGTGTAGTGTGGCACATTTGTTCTATTTACTGGTGTTGGAACGAGGTCCTGCTTTTGCTGTAAATCAGATCTGGAGGAACATTTCTGTGTCATGTCATGTCATGTTCTGATAGTTTGGTAGTATCAAAAATTATATGAGGTCCTCTCAGCAAGAAAAGGTATCACGTCACAGCTTCTTCTCTGCAGTTGCAGTTTCAAGGTCCCCAGAACTTTAGTTTGGACTTGGACCACTGTAAATGACCCAGTGATCTTCTCAGCCTATCTGAGCTCATCAGTACTGTCAAAACATTTCTTTATTCAAAGGCTTAAGAGTGATGAGCAATGTCATTGATCCCTCCTTCCTTAAATATCTCCTTTATTTTCTATTCAATTTCCCTAATAACTTATGTACACACATTTCTTTTTGCTGGACAGGCTTAGTTTTCATATCACAACCACGTGAATATAACTGGAGAACAAAAATCCTTATCACAGCATTGGGTGGTATCATGGGCACATAAAGGAATTATATTCCCTATAGCATTATTGCCTTACCCAGCAAATCTCAGCAACTGTTTGCTTCACTAGCTAGAAAACATAGCAGCTTCCTGTCGGGTGGTGATGAGTGATGTAGCGACACAGCAAAATATTGCTGATAGGTCTGGTAATGAAGATAGAACATCTGTGCCCACCCACATCTACTGTAGCCATGTCTTTTCTTTTCTTATTGGAGAAGAAGCCTTTCTTTCTCCACTCTTCAAAAGACAATCAGGCTGGTGGAGGTGGAAAAGACTTTTTCCTACCCACCAGCTATAGTCTAAGAACAGCAGGTTGGCTAGAGGTGAAAAAACCCCGCACACCTGATGGTGTAAGCTTCTAGAAGTAGCACGTGGTAGTGCTGGCTGTATGTATCTGTATTTCTAGTGTTTCTATAGATGACCAGTTGGCTACCCCTGTCTGATGCCCCCCTGCCCTGACTATGCCCAGTGTTAATGCTTCCATGTGTCAGAGAGGGATGCTGAGTGTGGGGCTTTCCAAGAAGGCAAGCTATAGCTTATTGCAGGTGACTTAGGGACTGCCTCAGCTGATGGGGTGGTTTAGGACCTTAGTACATTATTTCAGCGGTATATTTTTCTTATTTTGTTTTGCAGAAGGAACACTGATCCTACCTTTGGTTTGTTTGTTTGTATTTTCCCCTCCAGAAAGCCCATTGCTGACCCTGCTACTGTGATACCGCTGTTTTGCAAAGCTGGAGTCGAAACGCATGTAGGGGCGGGGGTTGTAACTCTGGCAATTTGTCCTTCCCGATTAGATGTGACTGTTCTGCTAGCTTTCCCTTCTTTTCCTTTCATTTAGTTCGTTGTGGGAGTTGGCTTGGGGTTTTTTCCTTTCGGTTTCTGTTTTGATCCTGGAAGGATAGCTGTGCAGTTTGGTTTCTTCTGTGCCAGCCGACTTTAGTGGCAGAGCTCTTAAAAAATTAAAAGCTCCTGTCTTGCTTCTTCTCTGTATGCTACTGCTTCTATTTAAGCAAAGTTTACAGAATTGCTCCACCCATTTGGACACCAGGAAGGGAAGCTCCGAAATGGAGAACAACCTCATTTCCACCAGGTCCTTCAGTCCGGTCGAAACAACACTGATTGAAGCTGTAGTCCAATTTCTATTAAGATGGATGGGATCTCTCTAAAATTTGGGTTGTTTCTGATTTCATCCTTTCTTTTGTTTTTCTTCCAAAAAAAGCCCCACAAAAAACAAACCCAAAGCCAAACCATTTTAAGAGCTCTGAATAAAACTGCTTTGCCAATGGGTGGGGATGACTCTGATTTTCTCTTGTGCCCGGCAGCGAAAGGGTTAATGCCTGCTTTCCTCTTTGGTACCTGTTAGTTGCAGCCCATGTTGTGATCAGTCCATGTCCATGTGCCTTTCGTTCTCAAATTTAATCCTGGTTAATTAACAAGCAATAAGTGAGCCTTAACAATGACGGTTGTTTCCCATCTTCCTCAGGACACCCGACCTGCCTGCAGTTCACCACAAACATGACTGAGGCTGTTAAAACCTATCAGTGGCAGTGCATTGAGTGCAAATCCTGCAGCCTTTGTGGGACATCTGAGAATGATGTGAGTTCATTTACCTTTTCATGGAAATAAGCGTCACTGCAAGCTACTGTCATGCCTGCCCTTGAGGAGCACGTGGTGATGGTGTGGGTCATGGCTTTACTGCTGCTTCCATACATCTTGGAGGAAGAGCCACTGCTGAGAGTAGAAATGGACTTTCCCCAGTGCCCCCGTTTAGCTGTCGGTCTCTGCTGCAATTACGAGTATCATAGAGGGCCGCTAAAGATGGCAATACTTGCGGTTTCTATGCTTATTCAGTAGAATTAGCTAGAGGCCGTAAACTCGTATCGCAGGGAGCTCCAAGAGAGTAGCGTTTTCCCTGTGGCAGGCAGGTGTAGAAACCTGGGAGATAGCAGGTATGTTTCTTCTGTCCCTGATTTTGCTTAATTTCTTGGCATGATTTTTAATCTTAATTACAAGCCTTGGGAAATATGAAAGCATTTGAGCTGGGATGGCTAGACTCCTCTCTAGTCACCCAATCACCTATCCCAGTGATTTCCAAACCGTGATCCAGAGCCCGCAGCTGAGCAGTGTCCTCTCTGCGGGGTTTTCCGTTAACATTTGATGCTAAGGGTCCTTGGTGGTCTGTGAGAGACTTGGAGATCCAAGTGGAGAGTCCAGCAGTGGCTAGAGAGCTTTGGTGGTGGTTAGCTAACACTAC
Organism: Bucorvus abyssinicus; assembly: GCA_009769605.1. Taxonomy (NCBI): domain Eukaryota; kingdom Metazoa; phylum Chordata; class Aves; order Bucerotiformes; family Bucorvidae; genus Bucorvus; species Bucorvus abyssinicus. The sequence continues at coordinate 16,121,092 of CM020042.1, read as the reverse complement.
ATTCCCTACAGCAGAATAAATTTGAAGTGTGAGATTTTGCTTTGCTTTAGCAGTAAAAAAGGAAATCTGAAAATAGGGAGCTGTTCTGTGTTAGGAATTATGGGATAATTCAGAGCAGCTTTTTGCCCCCCAAATATATGGAAGGGTTGCAGACTACATGGTAGGATCGTGTCCTTTCCATCTGTATCAAAGAGCTTTTGCTCAGCCAACCTTTGAAGAGCTGGCTAAGTCCAGGCTTTTGATGAGAAAGGTTTCCCCTCAGGGGATGAGCTCCAGCACGTTGTCACACTGCAGCCCAGCAAAGCCTGTCCTTTTCTCTCAGTACAGCGTGTCCCCAGCCTAACAGCTTTTACTCCTGCATCATGAGGCCACCTTGGAGAGGAAGTCCTCCACCTTTCAGACAGACTTTCCACTTAGAAACCGAACTGCCTTTGGTGATAAGAAGGGCTCTCTGTGGCCTCTCAGAAATATGGTGGTTGGTCGTGGATGCACAAACGGGATGTCTGTAGCCTTTTACATTCCCAATAGTCTCTTACTCTCATGTTGCAGCTCTGTGTTCCTAGCTGAGCACTGCTGGTTACCATGCTTATGTTTTCGTCTTGTCAAGAGACTAATTTACGTCATTTTCTCTCTTCTCCTCTCCTTCTCTCCCCGTTTCCCTACTGTTCCCCAACAACCCTGCCTCAGGACCAGCTGCTCTTCTGTGATGACTGTGACCGTGGCTATCACATGTATTGCTTGAATCCACCAGTCTTTGAGCCCCCAGAAGGTAACATATGTTGGAAGTCTGCTTTGAAAATCACAATAAAGTCCTTGTGGAGAGGGAAGAATTTCAGAAATGTGGCCTGGGCCATGCAGGACTAAGGAAGCAGTAGCAAAGCAGAGGCAGGTAGCACTGGAAAGGAAGAAAATTAATAGATGTGGAGGTCTAGTGTGATCTGAGATGTCCTATTCAATCTTGTCTGGTCTCTACCTCCTCAGCCAGAACATAGCTTTTTTTGTGGATCACGGGTACCTTTGGATGTTCTAGATGTCATTGGACACCTCAGTTGAGGCAGCTGAATTGAGCTCCTGTGAACTGTGGCTTTGGGCTTATTAATAGTCAAAGTCCCAGAGAGAAAGTCCCAGACAGGAGATCCTCTCTGGAATAGCTGAGAATCTGTTGTCAGGAGACTGGATTAAGAGGAGTGACCTTCCTTGTTCTTGGTCTGACTCTGCCTTGGAAGGGTGAGAGTTTTACAGTCTGTATTTTACTTGGTACGTAGATGTGTTCTGCAGGGGGTTCAATCTGTACTACAACTGGTGGTAGTTTGTCACTTGGTTGAGGAGCAGAGGAACTAGTGCTTTACCATTATTGATTCTCTGACTAAATTCTGCAGAGAGCAGTAGAATCGGGGAAGGAGACAGGTGAGTGCAAGTGACTGTGGCTTCTTACGTGAGAGGCGAGACAAGACAATTACAATCAATCATGCACTCAGGAGCTAAATGTTTGTAACTTGATAAAGAGGAAACTAAATCTGGAGGGGAAAATTTTAAAATGCAGCTAAGAGTTAGCTAAAGGTTCTCTTTGACTGGGAAGTGGTGTGTTGAAAGCGTGCAAATATGAAACACCTAGGGCCAGCGCACCCCGGCTGTGTTGTAACTTGTGGAGAAAGCCTAGGTACAAAGCGCCAAAGGCAGCAGAGCCTTGTCCCCCAGGGGGGGCCCCAGGCGGGCAATTCCGATGTTAGGAATATCTGATACCCTATTCAGGCTGATCTTGGCATAAACTCTGAGGGCCTGGGTTAATGTCTTTCCTTAAGGAGGATTTCTTCATTTGCAGGAAGTGGAGTTGTCATTTGTGCCGGGAGCTGCTCCGAGAGAGGGCATCAGCTTTGGTTTCCAGGCCTGAGAAGCTCCAGCAGCCAAGAAACACTTTGCTCCCGGTGTTGCCACACCAGCACACAACTCCCATCCAGAACACAGACACAACCGGCATCAAAAGGAACGGACACTCCGATACGGGAAGAGGTATCTGTGGTATTCACTGTCACTGGCGCCGTACCTCCTGGGCTCTGCTAGAAGCATCACGGACTTGCCGATGCTCCGGATTAAATCTCTTCACTGCTGTGCATGGTTGCCGCTTGCCGTTCCGGGCTCACTTGCGTTATAGAAGGGGGAGGGTTGTTATAGCAACACGGAAAAGTCAATTTTGTGTGGCCTTGTGCTTTCTGTTTAGTCTTCTTTTTGACGAAGAAGTTGTAAGACATCTCCCAAGGAATTATTGGTGAGTACTTTGGCTGGGAGCAGCACCAGTTGTTTCTCTTCGCAGGCTTGACTGGGAATCTCTTACTGCAACCACTCTGCATTCATAGGGGAGCTTGGAGAGTTGCGTTAGATCAATACTTCCCAGCTCATGAAAAACGCGCTGGCAGAGAGAAGCGCTGATAAAAAAATTTTGGGGTGACGCTTTGTCCCTTGGATCAAATGCTTTGATTTAGCAGATCTTTAGAAATCTGGTTATAGCATCTCTGAAGGCAGAACAGTAGCGGTACGTGCCCACACAGGTGCTGTCCTACCGCAGTGCCAGCACACGGACCACACTCCTCGTTTTATTTTTGTTCAGGAGCTCATGAATTTTTGTCTATGTATGACTTCCTGTTTGGCTCAGAAAATTGACCAAAAGAAAAATGTCATCTCAAGGTGATCATAGAAAGTAAAATTGGTCAGTTTTCTGAGCAATGTGAAGTAAGCTGCAAAAAGGAACCACTTTGGCTTAGGGTCAAATGAAGCATTTTTGATCAATTTTTGAAATTTCTCAATTAAAATGTTCTGCAACGTAAAGTTTCATTTTATTCTGGGCTTGCCTAATCAGGACTTCCAGCACTTCCAAAGTGTTATTGTTTTTTATCAAAGTAATTATCAAGATCTAGCTGAATTTTCAAATAATTTTGCCCCATAATTCTTTACAACCACATTTTTGGCAAATGTGATAATTTGTCAGAAAGCCTTCCCCAGCTCTAAAGAAGGGAATCATTTACTGATCCTAATATGAAAGAAAAATTTTCATTATGATTTTAAAATTTTAAAATAAATAGTTGTACTTTATTTAGACAAACCTCTACACGTGAAATGAAGAAATATTAAACAAGAGCATAAATTTAAAAATATTATTACGGTTGAGTCTCTTTGAATAATTTAAGACATCACTAGGAGGACAAGTGAGTACATTAAAGTATTTCTACCAGATATATCTTTAAGCTTAAAAATCTGCAGCTCCCCAAACTGCCAAGTAGCCCAGAATGACCATTTTCTTGGGTATAATGTATATACTTTTTATGCATAGATTTAAGGGGGTTTATAATATAAATTTATGAGGGTCCCAAGCAGCATGTGACTCGGGTTGCTTCTACAAGTAGGGAAGGACACTGAAGATTATATTTGACTTATTTATATTGGTTGAAACTTTTCTACAAAATTAAATGTGTCCAAACACTTGAAAGGACACTGTGAAAGAATACTGGTGAGCTGATTTTCCTTCCTTCTCCTGCTAATTACACTTAGTTAGAATGAGCTGTACTGACCTAATGCACTTTCCCTCGTTACTTAGATAGTTTCTTCACCTTCTGCGCTTTGTTCAGCTTGCACACTGGGAGTAGCCGTGTCAGCTGCTGGATTCACCCACGTACTGTCCCAGCAGCAGGGGTGTTTTAACTGTTAGGAAAAGATTTAGGAAGTATTTATCCTAGTAGTACTGGACCAAATCCCTCCTGGAGCAGTTGCACTGGCTACCTGTGAAATTCGTGCAGTACCTTAGGCTTCCGTGTGACAACCCCACAGATGAGCTGAGAGTACCAAGAAATTTGAGCATCAGGCTGTGGGCCTGCGTTAGGTGTCTAGTACCTGTTATGGCAAAGCTCTAGAACAGATGTAAAAGGAAGCATCTTCCTCCCAGCCTGGAAATGCCCTGGCCCGGTGGAGCACTCGGGGGCCACAGCTGATCTGCATGAGCGTTTGCACCCATCTGATGGTGTGGTCGAACCCTGCTGAAGACCATAGCACAGTTCAGGCTGATGCAAAGTCCTGCTGCTGCTGGGACCAGGAGAACCTGCTGGAAAGTGAGTGTTTTGGCAACTGAGGGACTGGAACCGAGGAATGTATGCACTCGAGGAAAGTTTTTATGGTGGTACTGGCAGTGGGAGAAGCAGCAGAGGTGGGTAGTGTTCAGTCTGGTGCTCAGCTATGTTGAGCTACATCATAGCTACATCATAGCTACATCATAAAAACAGCCATTGTCTTCCAGTTTCCTGGTGTTTGCACCCACCTTGAGAGAGGAGTAGGACATTGTCTGCATTATTAAATGGAGAGGAAATTGCATATTGTTTCAGCCTGTGTTAAGCAGACAGCGGTGGCTGATGACGTAAGCCTCAGGTTGCCCTGTTGGGGCCGGCTGGTGCAGAGAGCCAGTGCTCTCCATCCCTGTGCCAGAGACATGGCTGAATGCTCTGCAGGCTCACCTGCTTTGCTGTTGTGTGGTTTTGACCCATAGCGCTGGTTTCTTCCCCCCACAACCATTCTGCAGTGAACAGTGTCTTTCCTGTTTGGAAATACTGCTCAGTGTCCTTGCTGAGGTTTCGTCACTACCGAGGTACGATGGAAGGAGAGGTTACTACATCTTCAGTGGCAAAACGTTGTTTGCCATTTGAGATCCGTGTCTTAGGGTACTTACCCACAGCGGTCCAGCCGCGTTTCATCTCCCCAGCTTTACGCTGTGTCCCTGTGTAGCCAGGCAGCTCCAGGCAACTTTGGCAGCAGAGAGATAGAAGCTCTCTCAGGCTGAGAACTTTCTCCAGCTACAGTCTCCCTTCTTCACTGACTCAGTCCAAGGTAAGGGGCTGGGATGGACCTCTCAGTGACATTTTTAGTGCGCATTCAGAGCCAGACATCTTGGAATGCCTTAGAAATTCTAACGGATCTACCAAGTGAACAATGCTGCACCGCTTTACCGTGATGTGGAGAGGTTGTAGCACAGCCATGGCAGGGAGGAAGAGGAGTTTAGAAACTCTGATAACTGATTCCTGTCCCCCTTGGGGACAGCCTTCCTGCATGACCTCAGGGATGAACAACTTGGGCGACATCACTTGCTGTCGGGCAAATCTTGAGACCACTCATAGCAGCGATCTGGTCTGGGCAGTAAACGTCAGGACTCTGGCTCTGTATGCTTCTCCCTCTTGCCATGGCAGGACCTGCAAGTTTGATGGCAGCCCCTGAGGTGATCAAGGTCTGGCATATTTCAAAACTCTTCTGTGTAAGGAAGATAAGCAATATTTTAGCACAAATCAGGGCAAACTGCCATGGGAGATGGTAGATCCTGCATCCCACAAAGTCTTCAAATCAAGAATGGGCAGCTTCCCAGAAGATATATTTTAATTAAACTCAATCTTAGTTAGTCACAGGAATGTCTGACTGGAAAAGGCTTGTGTTATAGAGGAAGTCAGGCTGGATGATGTAATTGTTCTTCCTGTCCTTATTATAAAAATAGATGTTTACTGTATTCAAATGCAAGCTCTGTCTGCATAATGGCCTTAAAGTATGTTAGTTAAACATACTCAGGTGATCCTTCTCATTTTTTAACCGTTTTGGACAACCTATAAGAGGTCAGTTATAGAAACTCGCCTTCACTGATTGCTCATTACCTCCTTCATGCCCACGATAGCAGCTACATTGGTGTTGGCTTCCTCAGGTTGTTTCAGAGATTTAACCATTCAGACTGTGTTGTGTGAAACCACGGCTTGGTTCTGGCTTTCCCTCCATCACACTTGTGTGCTGTCTTGCCCAGTTTTCTCCCCCATGGTGGGAAGACTTGCTGGAGAGAGGCGCTGCTGCAGTGGCAGCCTCGGAAACCAGAGGGGTGGAGAAATGGTCATATAAGCGGGATGAAACCAAGTCCTACCACTGAGATGAACTCATGTTACTGTCACAGAGCCTCCCCTGTAGCCTGGAAAAGGCAATACCTTTAAGAAACATGAGATGGGTCCCATTCTGCATCCAAACTGTAGTTCCATAGACGCGTCCTTGGACTGAGTTTACAAAATTTCTGTAAAGGTACCTTAGGCCAGTTCCTGAGCTAGGAAAGCCACCATTAAGCGTGTTCTTTTGAAGCAAGCTTTTTCTAAAGAACTTTCAAATAATTATTTCTCAGCTTTCTTTAAAAGGTGCTTAGTAAATTATGCCCCAGAGGAAGACTCTTCCACACCATGCAATGTCGTGGGGCTGTTGTGTGTTCTTTACACATGCAGCATGTGGCTTGACAGGGGTCATTTGGGAGGTGAGGAGTGCAGGAGGTGAAGAAGGGATATTAATTAAGCTTGTCACTGCTCGTACTTTTTGTATGAAATAATTTGCCATATTGAACTTGGATATGTGAACAATTGTGGTTCTCTCAAAAGCACATTTTTAAAAATATGGAGAATATGATTAAGAGCTGGAATGTCTTGTCAATTTTGCACTGGGAGGCTGCGGGTTGGACAAGAGGAGGTCCTCACCTGAAATTTTAACAGTTGACCGGATCTATCTTTTTGTGAAAGTAAGCTCTGTGGAGAGCAGCAGGCAGATAGAACAGGGAAGCCCCTTCTCTAGCCAGTTCTGGGTTTGTTATGATCTCAGCATCTCATACTTTTGCGTGGTACAGTACTTGGCAGGACAAGGGGAGTATGCGTTAATTTCTTTAGGCAGCTGGGATGGGTGACCACCACTGCTGAGGCACGAGCAGCGGGTGCTGTCCCCTTCTTCCCCCAGCCGCCACAACAAGAAGTGTCTGTAGAAAGAACCTGCAGCCGAACAGGTGGAGATGCCCACGTACTCATTGCCAAACTTAGGCCTTGGTTAACAGCTGCTGACCCAGATGGGAGACAGCCCATTCAGCAGAGCTGCGGGTTGTGCCAGACTGCCCGCTGGCGTGGAGAGTCAGGGGTGCTCTGCGGTTTTCTGGAGGCATGACATTTCACCACACCTAAGAGTCGTTGTAACGTGCGGGGTTTAGTCCCACTTGGAGCAGGGGTAGCAGTGCCGCTGTGGGCAGGTACGCAGCCTCGCTGTGCCTCGCTTCTGGAGAAAAGGCAGGATGGCAATTCTTAGCTGCTTTCGTAAAGCGCTTGGAGCCCGCCAACAGTGTGCAAGCGCTGAGTGCTGCCATTTACTACAGTGCTGCAGACCCGGGCTGCGGCAGAGCAAGCAGAGCCAACTCTCTGGTGCTGTTCCTTATGCCATTTTTTTCTGCCAGCCACAAGCCTGCGATGCTGCCGGGGGAGATAGGAGCGGGTGACAAGCCAGGAGCTGGATGCCAAAGGTCCAAGACCCTGCAGAGGAAATGAAAAGTTTTAGTTACTGTGGCTCTTCTTCTCCTCTGGTCAGAGGACAGGAGCTGGGACTGGCAGGCAGCCAAATCCACCCTCGGTGGTGATATAATTACTAACAACGACCTCCAGCCCCGACAGCAGTTAAATGGCTTTTCAGGGCAGGCACCAAACCCAGTCTGGTTTACATAAGTAAACTCAGTTTTGCTGGAGGGGAAAGGAGGCGGGGGGTCTCTGGTCTGAAGGGGACTGATTTATCAGCGCAGCTGCCCAAGCCTGCTCCCTGTCACGTTCTCGTGGCCGTGCAGGCTCAGGCAGCCTCCTTTCTGCCAGTGCTGGTGCTATCAACTGGGGCAAGAGCATTCAGTCCCCGCTCCCGGGGAGCGGTTCTGCAGAGAGAGTGCTAGCGCTGTCCCAGCTCTGTCCCCTGCGGTGCCAGACAGGGCGCAGGGTCTCACCATGGTGGAGACAAGGGCAAGAGTGCCCAGTGCTGCCAGGTGGTGTCCCTGGCCCTGGGGGACGGTGGATCTCTCGAAGGAGCCAGGCTGCTCTCTACAGCTGCCTGAAAGCAGGTTGTAGAGAGGTGGGCGTTGGTGTCTTTTCCCACATGACAAGTGACAGGACGAGAGGAAATGGCCTGAAGTTTTGCCAGGGGAGATCTAGGTTAGAGATCAGGAAAAACTTCTTTACAGAGGCTTGTGAAGCATTGGAGCAGTCTGCCCAGGGAGGTGGTGGAGTCCCATCCCTGGAGGTGTTTAAAAGCCGTGTGGATGTGGCGCTGAGGGACATGGTTTAGGGACCCTGGCAGTGCGGGGTGAACAGTTGGATTTGATCTTAAAGGTCTCTGCCAACCAGATGATTCTGTGATTCTACGTGTGAGCACAATTTGGCTGTTCCGACAGCAAAGTCTTAGTGCGGGGCAGAGAGCGCTCTGTTGGTGTCCTGACTCTTCAGCTGCACCGCTGGGGTGTTTGCGGAGTCCCACCACCACTGTGCATCAAGGCACTTAACTGGGAGGGAGGAAAGGTAAACAATAGCATTTACTTCTGGGGGACAGAAGGGGTTTTAGGGTTTACCCTTTTACTGCACAAATGTCAGTGAGAATGCCAGGAATTTTGCAGTTGGGGAATCAAGCCGATGACAGCTTATTAATGTTTGGAGTGTGTGGGGAACCAAGCCAATAGCTTATTAATGTTTGCTGTGTGTTTCTGCCACATTGGATGAAAATATAAAGTATTATTACAGTATTCACCCATGCATTTAGAATATACGTTGTTACTGATGTTTCGAAATAAGGACACTCCTATTTCCAGATCAGCTTTCCTCCCTCGTACCTCATGCATGCATGAAGTTAACAGTAAACCACTTCATACCTGAAAACTGCTGATTTTTCAGGTACTGGTATTTTCTTTCAGACTTCTGTCAGTCTGGTCATCCGTCTGATTCAGTTCATCGTAACAAACTCTAGGTTTCACCTCCACCGTAACTCAGGAAATGCTTCCTCTCTCCTCACTTTTCAGAAGCCAAGGAGAGAGAAGGTCAGGTTTTATTCTTTCTGTTCTGAAAGAGTGATAAAGAATGACAAGTCCATTTCACATTCATCTCCTTTCTATGTCTTGAATGATTGAATTGGTTGGCTGGGAGAGTGCTCCTTTTTGTAGCCCTCTGAGGAGTCTTCACTAGCGTGTATCACTTGTGCACGGGATATCACAGTCTGGAGGTTTGTGCCCTTGGATAGGGCTCTCCCTGCTGTTAGTATATAAGACTTTGAAACTGCTAATTCTCATCAAGGAGCCATGCGCCTACAGTACTGAAAATCAAGATAAGGATTTCCCTTAGATTCCTCAAGATTTTCTGTCTGGAAAAACAACCGCCCTGCTGCCCATGAGCTCTGCTGGAGCAGAGATATGTTTCCAGCCCAGTCATCTGCTGATGCTAGACCCAGGACTGCATTTTGATGTCCGCTATGCACTGCCACTGCAAACCTTGCCAGCAACATTAAAAGGGAAGTATGTGCTGAAAATCAAAGGAGGAGATGTGAATGTTGTCTAATGTACTCTTCCTTCGTCGCTCTCCTAGGAGTACAACACAAGACACATAACACAAGAGATGTGCCCCTGCATCCTTTTGGGAAGGCTATAGCAAGTGCCTGAGGAATTTCCAAGTGTCATCTCCTTTGAGCTTCATTGCAGAATATCCTTCATTGTTCAGTCTCATTTTTTCTTCTCTTACAGTATATTCCTGGATTTCAGAGACGGTGTGTACCAAAGCTGATTTGAAGGGTCTAGAGCAATTCAGAAATAGAGAGAGGTCCAAACTGAACCATCAGCTTTTATTTCCCTGTTAGAAGTGTTCCACAAACCTTGATCATTGCAGGATATCAAAATTGCGTGCTGACTTAATCCTAACTCAGCATTAGGGTCACACAGCAGTTCATATAAACTCTTTGTAGTCATAAAATGTTCTTTAAAAATGCAGGGAGAGATGTTTCCTCTTTACCTCGATGGCTTTCCATTTTTTGTGCAGCAGCAGAGATCAACAGTCCTTCTGTTTGCTCTGACATTCTTCTAGCACCGCAGCCTGGGACAGAAGTGACGGGGACAGGCCTGGGAATAACTTATGTCATTGAATTGCAGAGGTTCAAGAGCATTCAAGTAAATTGTCATCTGTGCTAGACAGTCAGATCTCCTAAGAAACAGAAGTTTGTGTACCTGTTAAGTTATTGCTTCACCTTTTCTTCGTCTGCCACTTCAGATTGCGTGCTCAGTCCCATGGTATGCGCATGTAGAAGCAGTTGCAAAGAAAAACAAGAGCAACTAAAATTGGGGATGGGGAAGACACAGTTAGGATCTTTGCTGTTGATCCTTCAGTATTGTCCCCATTATTAAAAAGGGGAATAGAAGGAGAATAAATGTGTGACATTGTAGTGGATCTCTCAGATAAAAACCATCAACTTATAAGTGCACTTACAAGAGCTCAAGTAATGTTATCAAAATAGTGACATTCCCATTAATACATTGGTAGAGCCTTACTGTGTGATGCTGTAGTACTGAATTTTGATGAGAAGAATTCTTTATCTACAAATATATATGTAATTGTGTTATTTACCATAAATATTGCTCAGCCATCAGGAATAGGTCTAAAGTCCTACAGTAAGTGTTACTCACCTTGAAGGAGGAGGAGGGAGAAAATCTCATTTGTTTTCCAAAGGTGTGTCAGCATTCTAACAAAATAAGGCAAAACATTGTCCCTTACAACTTAATCTCAGTCCTATTTGGAGCATGATTTATTGACGCATGCAAGAGTACCAATACTCTCAAAGAGGTTGGCCTGGTGTCTTAAAGAAGCCCAGCCTAAGTAGTCCTGGACTTCAGCCTTTATTAAAAGATGTGTGCTGCTTAATAGTTGAGCAGACCCAACACCTGTAACAAAATAGGTATTTCCATCCCAGATTCCGTTTACACTCAGTTGTGGTTCAGCCTGGTTCTGGTGATGCCACGTCACAGGCTCCAAAGGAAAATAAGAAATCTTAGCAGAAGGTAATGATGGAGCAGTGAGCAACCAGGGCAAATTTCTCTCTAGCTCCATGGAGTTTGGACATGATTCATCAGTTTTCAGTGTATTGCCTTTTGATTTTCTGTGAACAACCCATTACTGCTATACCAGGAAAGAGTGGACTGCAGTGCATGATTTTCTCAGACCTCACTTCACTCAGCTCTAACCTCCCCTCTCTTACCCGTTTCGAATCTGTTCTAGTCTTTTGATCTCTCTGTCTCCTCACGTGGAAATCTTTTCCAGCCCCAATCATTTTTAGCATCTGTCCCTGGAGTCAGTCCTCTTCAGCATCATTTGCTCTGAGACAGGCTGAAGTGAAAGTTTGCATGACCAGGATTTCCATAGGTTTACCAAGTGGTGCTTAAACCTACGCTTTACTTCTCTCCAAACGGTATGTCCTGACAGTATCTTTGCTTTCTAGCCACCCCGTGAATGGGACCATCATCACCTCTGGGTTATTTTCCTTTGTGGTTACAGCTCATCTCAAAGGAACCTGTTTCGCAGCCCGCGAAGCCTCGCAGCCTTGCTGCCGGCACACACTCGCCCTCCTTTCCCCAGTGCTCCAGCTGGGGATGTGGTCAGGCTGCCGGCGTATGAGATCACATCAAGCACAGCTACTCCCTGGAAGCCAAAGTGTTGCTTAGTAACCCACTCATGGAAGTACCAGAAGCATTTTTCAATCTGTCACGTTGGCGAAAAACACTGGCTTCTTGATTTAGAGGCATTCTGCTGTGTGTAGCAGAGCTGTGCTCCATTACCTTGCACCCACCGCTATCTGCAAGTGAGGAAATGAACCGCCCGGTTAATGGAGGGGCTGGGCAGGCGTGTGTGTGTGAGGGGGGATGAGGCACAGAAGACGTTTGCCCAGGATTGCATGTGAAGCTGGTTCTCCTGGCATCTAGTCCTCATCTTAGCTCCCTTCCCATGGGAGATATTTCCTCCTTATGAAAGAGCACTCCAGGGTCCTATAGCAATTGGCCACACAGGACCCTGCAGCCCCTTCATCTATTATGAGACATTACTGCAATAAAACATGGCGTGTCACACAGAAACTGGATGAGGTATTGCAATATTTATGTTGTAAGCCTCAGTGTCATGGACAATTGCTACAGAATAATGTATGTCTTTTTTTAATGCGGTGGAGTCACAGCAGGTTCACAAGAGCACACAGAACACAGACCATCTGGGATTACATGGTTTCCTCAGTTATTTTAAAATTATTCTCTTATAGAGAGTTAAATGAAAAACATCCTCTCGTTTAAAAATAGACTGTAAAGGCTTTTAGGTTACTTCCCCTTCTAGGAATAATTCAATTTGGGAGCAAAATATCCAAGAACTGCGTTCGACTTCAGAGGCTTGCTCCTTTATCTGGCACGGGTTTATCCTTAAATGTGGCTTCAAAAAGTAACTTGAGGGTTTTTATTTGAGGTACCTCATTGATTTTGCTATAAAATCTCCTTAGTTTGGGATTGCAAAGGTGTTTTAAACAACGTCTAGCTTTGAGCTCTGGGGTCCAGCTGGGCTCTTCCCAGCCTACCTCCTGTCATCAGAGAGAGTAGAGACGTAGCCTGCGTCCAGCTGCAGTATCACCCGTTGCTGTGGCTTGCCTCTTGTCAGATCGTGTCCTGGAAGCCCCCTGCAAAAAAACGAAGGCGTTTTAGGTCGTGGAAGGTCCAGAGAGGTCTGAAGACAAGGTTGTTGGACAAGCGTTCCCGAGGCTCTTTTGGTCTTCAGGGAGTCTTTTACTTGGGATGATGATGCTCAGTGCTGTGGTGATGACATCAGCAAAAGCTTGTTTCTCCTGCAAAGCCCTTTCATTGCAGTGACAAGCCCACGCAACAGCTGTTGGCTAAAGACTGACTCAGCATAAAGATGAAAAAGCATCCCACAACATGAGAAGCTCCTGACTGCATTTCTGAGGACTTTCTGAGGAAGTGAGTGCATTCCTGTGGTCCTTCCTAGTCTAATAGATAAATCTGGGTATGGGATAAAGAGTCTTTCAATTTTATTGCACATAGTTGCATTTTAATGCATGTAGTTTGAGAAATACAGAAAGTGACCAAAAAATGTTTCTGCTGACTGGTGTGCGGCCACTGTAAGAGCAGCTGATGACCCTCTGTGGGTCCAAGTGCAGAAGTGTTTACATTGCACAAATATACAGAATGAGCTGGCTTCTCTAGGGGGCAGGGAGCATTTTTGGCAGGGGAGCCAAAGACTGCGAAGGCCTGATCTACATTTTTAACTCTTAGAACTGTCTGTGCCAGCTCAGGTCTGATGGAAATCTTGCCCTTGCGATGCTTTGCTCTGTGGAAAGAGGATTCAGAGAAGCACTAAATGTACAATGCGTCGCTTGTTTTAAAAGTAGCCGGGTATCTATTTCCAGTCTTCTAATACATTACCCTTGAAGTTCCTTTGTAATTGAATAGTCTTGTCTTAACAGTCAGCCGTTGAAGCAAAAGTACTCTTATTGTAGAGAGAGTGGCCTAAGGAAGGGCAGGTGGACTGGGGAACTTCTGGGCAATACCGAGAAAGCACATCCACTCCCTGCATTCACAGGGGAAAAACACCTCTTTCTTCACTTGTTCTGCACATTCTGCGCAATAAAATTACCTGAGCAACTGAGTTAGCTACAAAGCAGGGGATATTCTACTAACGTTAGTTCTTCTTGTTTAGTTTTTGAGGTTTCTATCTGCTCATATACTGACAGCCTTCTTTTCAACATTGGGGATCCTCTAGATTCTCTCTCTTTCATCTAACTGGGATCTGCCTGCCCTTATGGAAAGAATCAAATGTTGCCTGGAAACCGCCCCACATCCTGGCTATATATACCCCTACCTATACATGATATATGTGTATGTTAACTACATCCTAGTGGCTTTTGTAATGCAGTAACTCTGGTGTCAAGATAATGTGGTAGGAGAAAACTAGTAATACTTGAAATTAATAGAAAATCAAAGTCACTGAAAATCGATCAAAGCTGAAGAACTTCTCTTACTCTGAGCCGCCACCATATTTTCTACAATATGCCAATTTCTCTATCCCCTAAATAGCCTTTTATCCTCTTTGCAGCAGAAGAGAACCTGACTTTTGCGTCTTTACTCTGAGATGGAGCCATTAGTGTTCAGTCTTTTCATAATGTGCTATGAATTGAAAAGCTAACCTTGTCATGGCTTTGCCAGCTTCCGTAGCTTCCCACTACAATAATCTAATGCCAGTCAGTGAATAGCCTGGAGGAGTTTTGGGTGCTGCTAACTGAAGGGTGCCATTGAAATGTTGGTCTTCAGGGCAATAGTGATAAGGAGGTTTCTTATCGGTGCTTGTGAGAAGAACCCAGCAGCCTCATATGAAACCAATTGGTCTGTTAGTCATACAGTGAGTACAGAGATGAGCCAGAACAACTGAGTGAGGGTAAAAATAAGGACTCCTGCCTGAAGAATACTCCAGATACCACTCTCACTTCAGAGGAAAAAGCTTTCTGTGACCAATCCTGGGGTGGCAAGTAGGTAGGCTCACAAGGCTGGAGAGATACGTCACGGTAGCGTGTTTGTCACTGTGTCTTCAATTATGTAAATGTACCAGAATAAAAGAAAAACGCCTGTCATTTCTTTCAAATTCCTTTTCAGCTATGTACACTACCTCCAGGTTGCTACCCCCGGGAGGCATCATTGGAGTTTACACTATGCTGCTTGGTATTCGTTTACTTTTGGTGACCACAGACTAAGGTTATAGGTTTGGGAACCAGTACATAATTGTAAGGACAGATTCTTGTGTTATTTCCCCCCCCTTTCCCTCATTTGTAAAGTGTGAACCTTTCTTTTGAACTCTGAACTGACTATCGTTACAACGTGTGTACGTAGAGATTTGTTTTGACATGGCTTGTGTGGAGGACCTTTGCTCTTCTTATCTCACACTCAGTTTTATTAAGTGCTTGATAGCTTTGCCACCCTTTTGTGGGGGAGGACAGGTGAGGGGTGGGTTCTTACGTTTCAAAACATGACGCTTTTTGAGGGAAATTTAGCCAGCTTTACCTAGAGTGGCTTGAGAATCCAGGGTGCTCCCGATTGTTCTTCAGTCGCCCCGATCTGATTTCTTCCAGGAGAAAGAGATCGGTCTTGAAACCCTCAGAAAAATACTTCGCTTAATGCTATAAGCCAGCACCGACCAATAAGGCCCATCAGTTTGTCATGCATGGCGACTTGCATGATGTTTCCCCCCTCTCTGGAAGTGTCTATCTGAGCACAGAGTGAATCACACCCTTCACTCACGACAGCTGACGTTGCTCCGTCGATGCTAACGGAGCTGCTGCAGCTTGCACCAGCCAAGGATCAGCCCTTCTGTATTTTGGTGGTTAGGAAACCCGTGAGTGAAATCCTACAGGGGTTTGAGAGAAGAGAGCAATGTGTGTTGGAAACCTCTCAACTTTGCAGGATTTCTTTGGTACTCATACACATTTGCAAGAATGTATTTGAAGCATCTTGTACTGTTATTAGTAACTTGTACTGTAGTTCGTTAGCAGTGTTGACTACCTATGTAGCTAATATTCTGTTACAACTTAGAAAAAGTGTAAACAATTGCAGAAAACAGGAGTTTAGAACTTGTATGTACCTTTTTTTTTTTTTTATATTAAAGCACTTCAATTAAAAGTATGAAGAAAAATGCTCCTGTAGCCTTTGTTGTACATCCAAACAGATTTGTGGAAAGAGAGGGGAGCGCTCTCTTCCTAAGATCTTGCCCGTTTGCTTTGCTACCAACAAAAAGAGGTGATCACGCTCTGGGGAAGGACTCTAGATATTGAAGTTTATTTGGCAAACAGGAGATGTCAGCAACCTAGTCCCGTATATATTATAAACTAATGGAGTCCCTGTGACCAAAGCTGAAGCATCTGAGGGATTGCTGAGCCATTACTAAGTGGTGATTCGCACAGATGTGAGTAGCTACAAAAGGGGTGGTAACTGAGGAGGAGTTAATGAATGAGTCCACTGTGTAGTATGTCAGATTTTCTTTATTTCTATCACAAACTACCTCAGAGGTCACTGGGAGTCTGTTCATGTAAAAGTGGAAGAAAAGCACCCATAGTCCAGAGTTATTTCAGGAGTACTGGAAAGTTGTGGGTTTGAGTACTAGAGGGGGTATAGGAAAACAGCAGCACACACAGGCAACAAAAGGTCCTCACCACACATGTCAGGAAGCGTTTTTTCCACCCACCCGCCCCCCTCCATCCCCAAAACGTGCATATCCAAATACTTTCCTGGATCACATCACTGTGGGATCAGTGTGCGTAAACAGACGTCTCTAAAGCAGCTTGTGATTTGGTGATCTCAGCCCAGCTCTTAGTAGCCAGATGCCCATAATATGAAAACAACCATCAAAACTGTCTCTTTTGCTGGCACTGTTTAATCAAAGGGACAATGGGAGAGAATGGCAGTCTTACTTCTACAAAGAGCCCTTCAGTGTCAAATTTGCCGTACAGTAGAGTAGCATTCACCTCTATGGCACAGACCACAGCCACTCCGGAAAGGAACAAAAGCTCTCAGACAGCACGCAATTAATCCAGCATCTATTAAACCAAGCACGGGTAATTTTGAAGAAACGTAACAGATTTCTGCTTTAAATTATTCTAAGCACTGTTTTTTTAACTCTACACGGTACGCACAGCTCAAAGTACAAAACAGAAGGCTGTGTTTCAGGCAGCTGTTTTCTTCCCGGTAGCTGTTTTACATCCCCAAAATCTCACAATCCTGACACAAAAATCAAGTATAGCACAGCAGAGGAAGACATTAAAATGCCGCTGGCTTTCCTGCTGCCCAAAGCCATGACCAGGTGCCCAGCGCAGGAGCAAACAATTAGTTCCATGACCAAGGGAACTAATGAAATCTGGTTTCCTATGGATTTATGACAATATGTTGCCTTGGTGCCAGAGACTTGAGGAGTCAGTCTTTCTTTCTGCTAATATCGTGAATCCAGATGAGGACTTTATCAGCTGTAGTCTCTGGAGTGGCTTAATGAACTTTGAACTGGTGATACATTTAGAAAAAAAGATATATTGCACATTACTTACAGTGAGAGATGTAATTTAGTGGTGAGAATTTACGAGATAGATAATTTAAAAAAAACCAGATCAAAACAAATATAGCTTGTCTGCTAAGTCCTGAAACTGGGACTGCTGCTATTTTTATTTCTGTAATGTCTGCCTAGACTTTTCCCAGTGCAACGCTATTGAATAATAGTGTGATTGCCAATAGGGTGGTTCCAATAAAAGACACAGTAGTTGCAGCAGTAGAGTATAAAGGTGTAAATAAACAATATATTTTCACAGAGGAGGAAAATTACCGAGAGATCTAAGCTGGAGGTGTATTTTTAATCTATTTACAACTGATTTGGAGAAGAAGATGAAAAGTGAGGTGAGAAGTTTACTGAGAATGAAAAACTGTTCTGGGCAGTCAAAACAAGAGTTGACTGTGAAGAGTTGCCGAAGTTTTTCAAGATAACGAGGGACTGGGTTGTAAAATGACAGATGAAATCCACTGTCGATAAATGCACAGTAATGCTTCTGGGGAAGAAAACCCACCCTAATTATACATGCATAATGAGAGGCTCTAAATCAGCCATCACTGCACAGGAAAATGATCTTGGCATCGTCACTAATTCTGAGAAAATGACAGGTCAAGGCTGAGCAGGTGTCAAAAAAGCAAGTAAAATGTTAGGAATTACTAGGAGGAAAGAAAAAAGAAAGGAGAAAACGGAAAACACCATTATGTCCCTGCATAAATCTGTGGTGTGGTCCTGTGCCAGCAAGTGTTTGCAGCTTCTCCACGCCCCTCCTCCCATCCCCACAGGCCAGCACACATCCCAAAAGCCTGTAGGAGAGCCAGGAGAGGCACAGAGGACAGCCAGAAAGCATTGGCGCTACTGGGCAGCTTCCACACGAGGGGAGAACAAACGTGCTGGTTCTTGTTGGCTGTCAAGAGAGATGGCAAACGAGAGGCAGGTCTGCGGATTTGCCAGGAATCAGCCACTGCAGCGAATGAGCTGCGCCTCTAGCCAGGCATCCCGAAGCATCTGCTTCCTGCAGCTGAGCAGCTGCAGTCCAGCTGTGGGGTGCACGCTCAAGATGCACCTTGCTTCTCATATTTTTGGCTCCCAAGCTTGCTTTAGAGGTCACTGTTAGGAAAGGTTATTTCCCCAGCCAGCCCGGTGCTTTGGTTCTCTCATCTTACATTAACAGAGTTTATTTCTGTTCCTGGATATGTTTTCCTACCACTTTACTATGTGCCCATACTGGGGAGGGAAATCCATCTGACACTTCGACCGTTGTAGTTTTTGAGCAAGTTATGCTGTGCCTGCTCGTTTCATTCAGTACACTTGATAAAAGGTTATCAAACAGCTTGTGGTCAAAGCTTTCAGCATTTTTCTGGCACAAAAGACCGTGTAAAACAATAAGTCCAAACTCAGCCGACCACAGCTAAACTCAGAGGGGTGGAAAGCTCACGCCATGCAAGCGAGGGTGAACCTCCCATCCTCTTCTGTGGGACCAGGATTTCATCCCTAAGCGTAGGACCTTCCTAAGAAACAGTGGTGATCACAAAGACCGAGGGTGGCCTTTTGCAAGAGAAGGAATTGATTTAATGGCCTTTTGTTACATGCTCCCAACATGGTGCAACTCTCTGATACCACAATAGCTCTCTGCTGTGCAGCCTCTGCTTTAGTGACTTTTTCCCGTGCTCACCTTATTCCTGGGAAATAAGAATCCACAGGAATTTAAAGAGCCTCCTCCCCAAGGCTGCCTGCCTGTGCTGAGTGGAATAAAGACCCATCAGTCTCGGAGAAGCTACGGAGAGCAGAAATACCTCCCTGGCAACCTGACCTTGGCAAGGAGACGGGGGACTCAACATTTGCGACAGGCGGCGCTCCCTTTAATAAATATTTCACAGCAGACAACGGCAGACTTGGGAGAAAATGGAGGGCAGGGTTCAGCCTGTGACGCAAGGTGATGTGACCGGACCTTGTCTAGCAGGGCTGGAGGCCACCTAATTGGCATTCCTGCGCCATACTGAGGAAGAGCATTCTGTAGTCCTCCGGGAACGCAAAAATAATTAAACGGCCCCTCAGCACGCAGTGTTGCTAATGGGCTATTGCCTGCCATGTGATGTTTTTGTGCTCAATTAGAGCTGAGCAACACAGGCTGCTAAAGACTCACAGCTCCCTCCGAGAGACACCTGGGTGGACCAAGCCTCCTCTTCCGCTGCGCGACGGCCCCTGTCGTGCGTTGCCCTGCAGCATTTGTGATACGGAGCTGAAGGCAGAGGAGCTAAGCTTTGTGCAGCAGGGCACACATCGCTCTATTTACTGTGCCGCAGACCGAGCTCTGGCACTGGCAGCCTGAGCGAGCAAAGCTGCTCGGTTCAGAAGAGTCGTCCCAGCACACCCAGGCACCTCCACAGCGACCTTGAGCTGCAGAATGACTGTGCATATGGTGTGAAGCAAAGGCCCTGGATCTCTTCCAAGCAAGAACTCCCTCACGCATTGCATATCTGTGTGGACTTCTGGCTTCTCCTAGCGCAGTGCAAGGCTTAGTTGGTGCCAGCTGCGGCTGCCTGGCAGAAGAATTCCTCCAATACCCCCCTCCCCTGTGCAGATCCTGTACGAGATGGTGCTGAGAGACCTATCAACACCTTTTGCGTTTTCTCGGGAGGGATTTGGCCACCTCAAGGCAATTTCTCCCTGCAATCTCAGATTTGCCTTCTGCCCAGGCACCTCTTATTTACCAGCTCTGCTGTGGAGGCTGCTTTGCCAGGTCTGTGTGCCTAATGTCTTGTGTCTCACGCTCTCACAAGCCTTGATTTGCTTTGCAAGCCATCGGTGCTTCGTTCGGGCCAAAACAACGATTCATCTCCAAAGTATGGTCGGTTGAGTATTCATGGGCTAAACTTTGGGTAATTAGCATTGTTAATGTTCTCTGTGTGCTATTACAGCTGTGGGCCTCATTAAAACGTTCTCCTGGGAGAAGCCAGGCGAAGAGTCAGGTGTCAGCTTTGCTTCATGTGGAAAAGCCTGCCTGTGATTTTGAGAGAGTTATTTGTTTAAACACAGGATTTACACATGATGATGTATTTAATCCCCAGTGCTTCTGACAGTCTGAGAGGTGGGCTGAGCTGCTGGGCAGCATCTGCTGTGGCTCAGATGGCCAGCCCCTGGCAGCCTCACTTCCAGGACGATACCTGGCCAGAGGGAGGAACTCAGCAGCAAGGATCTCCGTCTTCTCTGCCTAGGAAAGCCGCAGGCCAATGGGCTTCTCCCCAAAACACAGACAGCAGGCAGGGGCTCACAGGCTGGTCTCCCCTGGTGCCCACTGTCTCACCCCATCAGAAGGCCCTGTCAAGCCCTACCCACTGCCTGGGAAGCCCCAGCCCCAGCAGCTGCCCTGAGCCCTGAGAAAGACAAAAGGCCACAGTGGAGATCAAGCTGATTTGAGCAGAGGGAAGTTCGGATGGTGAGAAGTAGAGGCTGCATTTCAGTCTCTGCGGGAGCTTTCCTGTTCTTGCTACCAGGGAGGCTCCAACAGGGAGACAGGAGAAGGTTACGGTTCTTCCCACCATGGACTAACCTCCCTCGGTGTAGGTCACCATATACACCACCCCTGTGGCAAGTGCTGTGCTGTCCTGTGGCATATTCCTGGGGCAGTACCAGCCCCTGCTCCTTGGGCAGGGGGTGGCATGACCCAAGGCTACCTTCCTGTGGCACCACCAGGAGCAGTGCCGATCATCACAGCCTGCCTCTGTATTTCATACAAGGAGGTGGAGAGTTGCACACATTACCACCCTGGGCACGGGAGTCATGCCCCAGTTAGAGGCCTGGAGGAGTCCGTATACCTCAGGTCCTGGGCATAACACATCTGTGCTCTGCAGAAGGCTCTGCATCCGCTCTGTGACCTTCCCGAGCCCTTTTCCCCATGCCTGCCAGCAGGTGGTCGGGCAATTATTTATGAAGGAGTGTTGAGTTTCTTCAGTTGAAGGTCTTCTGCGGACAGATGTCAGTGCCACACATGGGCACGTACCAGCTGTTTGCAGGCTCTGAGCACAGGCAGACAGAGACGCCTATTAACGGAGACAGAGATGTAGAGAGATGTGTGGTGGCTCCAGACCTGGCCTGTCAGCAACTGCACAGGATTTAAAGCATAAATGTTAGTCTTGTTTATTTTTTTATTTTAAAAAATTTTTCCTAAAGTTTCACCCAGTATGCCCCCAGTATCGTTTACTAGGGTGCCTTCAGGGGAGCAGAGAGAGCTGTGCAGAGGATGATGAGATGAGATGCCTGGAGAGAATGATCACCTATGTGACTAGCTTGAGAGCTCAGTCCCAGGCAAAGCCTTGTGATTTGAGATGCCACATGTGACTGTCCTCTTACCACCCTCTGAGACCAATGGCTTCAGCTTATAGGTAAGTTTCTCCAGCAACAGATTTTGTTGCTCTTTCCCTTGGGCACTTTGACAGGCTGCTCAGATGGGTAATGACCATGTCTGAAAGCCTCTCCCTTCCTTTCCATTTTAGCTGGTATTAAATGTCCTCACTTCCCATAGTTCTTCTCTCTGCCAGTGGGAGTGGTAGGTAGGTGGCTTGAAGAGCAGGGAGATGGAGAGACTCAATGGAGGTATCAAGTTCCTGGTGTGAAGAAAGCTGAGGCCCTTGGTGGAAACAAGGGATGATGACGGGTGTAGGAGGAAGTTTAATAGGATGGAAAGTGCGAGAGAAAGACTGTGGTATGGGGATGGAAGATTACCGTCTGGGAGAGGATTTGTACAGTGGGATGCTGCTTTGCATCAATTATGCAAATCACTGTACGTGTTGTGCAATGTTTTTTGGCTTTGCTGTTTTAGTAGAAGAAGGCTGGCTGCTCCCCACACTGACACTGCAGCCACTACGAGAGGAAACTATGTCCTTCCCACAGCTCTGCTGACACCATTGGCTATCAGCACCCGAACTCAAGACACAAATGAACAGAGCTGCCTTGATGTCTGCTGAGTTTAAAAAAAAAAAAAATCAAACAAACAAAAAACACCCCAACACAAACAACAGGACAACAACAAAAAAACCCTTAAGGGAGAAGAGGGAAATGGGCTTTGACTGGAGAAGACTTGTAGTTCCAAATCTTTCCCCAGCACCCCACACAGTCCAAAGACTCACCCTCTAACACTTCGTTGCTGTGGCAGGGCACAGTAGAAGTGAAGATCCACATCTCTCTGGAAGCAAATGTGGTGATAGGGGTGTTAATGGCCATCTGCCTGTCTTACCGGTGTTATTTAATAACTTCTCTTGCATTTCCTGCCTGGTTTTAGCCCAGCTTCCAAAGGAAAGAAGACCAGTGCTGTCATGAAATCTGCCTCTAGCTAAAGCTTTCTAAACTCCTTGATTATTTCATCCAAGTGTGATAAAACCATATAGTTGTTAGAGTCTTACAAATGTTATGAAACACGTGGATGAGCAGGGGAGGGAGAGGGAGCACAAAACATCTTGTTAGTCCCTTCAGAAGGAAAGGACACAGCATGACATTACACCATATTAAACACCAGGGAATGAGAGAGAAAGATTATGAATGACCCAGATGAATGGAAAATTGCAGCTGGAGCCTGTGTCTTAAAGGCACTGGAGAATCCCTTACAAAACCAATAGAAAACCACAGAAAACAGTGCATCATTTCTGCTGCTGCTCGTGAAGCATCTTTTCTCAGACCATGGTTGAAAGTAAAAATGTCTGTTGGAAGTTTCACGGTGGACAGCCCCAGGCCAGGAGTACAGGAAGGTAACTGTAATCGCCTTGGTCAACTCTTCTGGTAACCATCTCAGCTGGTTCACGCTGGAGTACCTCCACCGACTCTGCTATGTGGTTTTACACCTGCCGAAAATCTGACCCATCAAATTTTGTGCTGAGAGAAGTGTTTCGTTCCTCTCTCACTGATAAAGTGTAATACATCAGCAAAATTACCTGTTATACCAGGCTCTACCTGCTCTTTTAGGATCATTTCACCAGAGCTAAATCCAGTCAACGTCCCTGTTGTTCTAGACCTTCTCAGAGCTGGGAGGAGCCTGAGGCAGAGAAATGACACAGTGCAAAGCTTAGGAGGATCCAGTTTTTCTCTTTAGCCTGTCCAAATATCCATGGCCCATCCACACCCAAGCCCTCAGTGTTTCCAGAGGTGGTCTGCATTTCAGCAACAGGGCTTGTGAAGAGGTACCCTTCCTCAGGAAGCGAGCTATGCACAGCACTCTCTCCCCTTGCGCCACACTACAGCTTTCGGAAAAATTTTGACTCCTGCAGCCAGGGTGTGCAGCCAAGTCAAACTGCAAAATGTGGGTCGATGTTTTGACCGATGCCTGCTCTGGATATTCACGATAGAGCTTTACTTTGCCTCATGGGTTGGAGGCAAATAGCAGAGCTCAGAGGCGGCAGCGCTTGCTGCAAAGCCTGTGCCATACCCAGACCTTTGTATACCTGGAGCGGAAACCATGGACAGAAATGCTAAGAATGGGAATCACGTAAGAAAAACAATTTGTTTCAGGAGAATTCAGAGCAGGTTTTTATACAGTGGTAGAGGCCAGAACAGTGCGCTATCGACTACTAACATCTTCACTAATAACACAAACTTCGGAGAATTGCTGGGCATAGGGATTTTATGTAGTTTAAATGCAGCTCTCCTGCGTTTCCTTTGCTGTGAACTTGCGCAGATGAAAGAAAGAATAATAACTATCTCGCAGTCAAGCAGTTCCACGTACTGGAGATTAGCAGAGGCACCAGCGAGGCGCGGGGCTCCTGCCGGGTGCTGACATTCCCGCAGTGCTGAGCAAAGCCTACAGTCAAACTGCTCTGAGGAAAGCTGGATCTTCTGCAGGGGCAGCACAACAAATCCGTCAGGGACCCGGCAAAGGGGTGCTCGTTACTCACGGCTCGCCGAGCACAGGACTGTCCCCGTTATCTGCCCGATGGACTGGTGTCTGCACCCTTTCCTCATGCTCTGGTGCATGTGTGTGTTTCCGTGTATATCTGTTTCAGGGCTGACATGTTCATCTGATGATACATATTTAAATGATGTAAATAATTGACATCCAATAAGGAAATGCACTTTATCAAATGAAGCGAGACCAGGCAAGGCCCAGCATCAATTCATATTCATACGCTGTGCATTTCCTCCCTGTTTAATCTGCGTTTTAAAGGAACCTGACCCTACTGGGAATTCCACTGCCAGTCCTCACCAGCCTTGTTTTGTGTACAGTGTGTCTTCAAAACTAATCCTCAAAGCCACAGGATCATGTCAGCTTCATTTTGAGAGTGAGGATTTAATTTCTGCTTGCTCCTGTCCTATAAAAAAGATCCCAACATTTAGGCTAATAAAGAAGAAAGAGCAGGGAGGGAGTAGAGAAACAGCAACCTGACTCTCCATCCGTCTATCCGTCCATCCGTCCATCCGTCCATCCATCCATCCGTCCATCCATCCACTCACCCATCACAGCTATAGCCAGCATTTTATTATGAAGATTGATTTCTCCTTGCCCTCTCTCCACCCTGCATTGACACTAGGACTCTCTGTAAGGCTCCTGAGGCACATTTCTCCCCAGCCCATTGCTCCGAGGGCCATTTCTCCATTTAAATTCAATGCCCCTGCACTTCTTTCTCCTGCCTTTAAAAGTTTCTTCTCCCTTCTGCTTATTTTGTACTGTCAGCATAAAGTTTTGAATGACTGAACAGGCACTTACATTTGTAGTGCCCGTCGATCCTGACAGCAAGTACCAGGTGAACGGCACAACCCTTCCCTAACTCCAGCTCGCCTTTGATCCAGCTGCACGCGTACCCCTTTCAGTCTCCGTGCCTCCAAATGTCTGCAGTGTTCCTTCTTTGTTTTTTGGGAATGTATGGAGCGGCGCATTTATTCCTTGAGCACCGCAGCCTGCGAACACATTAGCATGTGCACACAAAGGTGCTTTCCTGGCCACCCTGTCCGTGCCACAATTCTTAATTGGTGTGAGCTTGACGAGGGAGAAGCCATCAGGCAGGCTCTGCATTTAGCTTCACACTGCCCCTCTCAGAAACTCAGCTACATCATTTTTGAATTGGAGTCTTCAGGCATCTGCTTAATTTATGCTGCAACTTTCTTATTGTCCATGGAAATGCAATTGGAGAGAAAAAAATCCATGCAGAGGATCTTTAGGAGAAGACAAGGGAAGCTGCCGATGGTGATTATGCAATGAGACACTCAGAATGAAGAGGGGCTAGTGCCTCTGAACAAACAAGTTATCGGTTAAAAATGGCAGCTGTGATCAATTTGAATTTTCATTTGCCTCTGCGAGGCTGTAACCCTTTAAATTCAAGCCCAGACGTAACACTCAGACCGCTTTTCCTTGAAAAAGGACTATATGGAAAAAAACTTCCTTCCCCTCCACCTTTCTGTTCCAGGCATTTAGGATTAGCGCAGCATCTCCGACCTTGTGCTTGGTGTTTGTTCACCTCCTTCTGAGCCTGGGCTTTTGTCTTTGGCCTGTACTGCTTTCCTGCGCTTTGTCGCGTTTTCGCTCACACACAGACAATGAAGAACCTGCACTTCTTCAGTGTTTTGGGGTGAGGTCTGACGAATGCACTCCTGGCCAGGGAACATGCCCTGAGGAAACCGGCTGCAGCAAGACCCAAGCTCTTTGAAACAGTATGAGAGAGTGGTTTTGCACTTTTTGTCTTGGGTATTTGCAAAGCTGCTGTCTGGAGGGAGAGCTTCTGCCACCATACTGGGAATATCCTCCGGCGTTCGCCTCCAGGGTTTGTGCCTTCTGGGATGCAGCCGTCCTTCAGCCAGGGTGTCCCCCAGCACGTTCCCCGGCTGGAAATCCTGCCACAAACCCTGCCCTGGCCCCCCGCCCCTCGCAGCGGGGCAGTTGGCGGTAGCACAGTGCCATCCCTTCCCATCAGTACGGCTTTTACAGGGTCAATGGCCCGGCAGCACTCGGTGGTCCGGAGGGCTGCAGGAGAACGGAGAAATTAGCATGCACGTCCTGGTGCCTCTTGGGCCCAAAGCATCCAGGTCTCATAACTCTCCCTTTCTCTGTGCTGTCCTGATGCCTCTATTGTTTCTCATCAGCTCTCATTATGTTGATTTAATGTCTTCTGCCTTCCTGGGGCAGAAATAGCACTCGTCCTTCCCCTGCATCTTCAAGACAACGCTGTGCAGCCGCAGAGAGTCCTTGAGAGTGCATTAGTGGCAGCTCTGACCCACAGCCATCTCTTACTTATCTGCTCCACACAAGAGATTGAACTCCCCGGTCCTACACACCGTAATGAAAAGATGAATGGGAGGGCAGAGTCCTTGGCTGGGTAAAGCAGAGCTGCCGTGCTCTCGGCAGAGGCACTGACCAGCTCCCCCCTCAGCGCTCCCACTCGGGTATGTTAATGACCACTAGGAGAGCTGGTTTCGGTACCGTCAGAACAGTGCCAGTTGTCTGTTGGACCATGCGTAAAGCAGCAAGACCTCCACGGGGCACAAAAATCCCCGAGAGGTGCAAGACTTGACTCCTCCATGCTGTGAGTGTGCAAGGTGGTGTATGCTGCCCAGGCACGCAGTGGATGAGAAACTGAGTCACGCTACGGTGTGCCTCAAGACGTGGTGCCAGAACAGCAGGTTTAGTTTGTGCTGAAATGACGCAAACATGCGACTGTCCCAAGGCTATACACTGTAAAAGAGGGTTCGTTCCACCAAAGCTTTGGCTCGCTTGAAATGAAGGAAAACACTGTCCCCAAAGTCACTCAAAGACATTGCTGGACCCACAGCCAACACCCTCCCCTAGAGCTGTTCTAAAGGTAACAACAAGCTCATTTGAATTGTGGCCTGAGGCTTGCCTGGCAGCTAGCTCCAGGCTAAGTCTGCTTTGCCCACCAACACCCTGGCCTTGTGCTGACTGCAGCCGGCCCCCACCTGAGCTGCCTTGCTTATGAGCAGCCCCGGCTCCCTGCAAACCCAGGACCACTGCGAAACATTCATCAGTCCTAGACAGCCTTCAGCTGAGCCCAAGCTTAGCTTTGTGGCTTGCACGAACTGAAAAAGCACATATACTTTCCTTGGTTTCACCGCACCTCCTGTTCTTAATCTTTGCCTCTCATAGCCATGTCACTGCTGTTCGTTTTCTCCTAGGGACGAGTCAGACAGGTGGCGGCATCTTGTCCTGAAGACCAAAGTCTTCGGCAGTTTTTTACGGAGGTGGGGTGCTAGCCCTGGTTCAGTTTTGGTGCACCAGCTTCCGCCACCTACCCCCTCCAATTCGAGCAGCCAGACAGGGTGGAACCAGTGGTAGGTACCTGCAATTTTGTGAGCACAGAGGGTTGGGCAGCTAAGAGCCCTTAGCTCTTAGGGAACTTCTGGTTCCCTGGTTCCCTGCCAGAAGTGCTGCTGCATCTCTCCCCTTTGGGTTTCTGCCTGCTCAAGGAGGCAGGTGAATTGTGATCTTGAGGAACTGGCATGGGCACAGAGCCAAGGGAGACCAAGGGCAAGCAGACAATGATGGGAGTGTCGTGGGAGTAGGTCAAAGACAGGACAATGGATAAAAGAGGGAGAAAAATTCAGACTTAACCTTCCGCTGTATTTCCCAGGGAAGACAACCTTATTCTCAGCAATGAAAAGGTTAATTCCCTTTAAAACCTTCCCCCCTCCTTCCCAAAGTCTATCATCTCAGAAATAATCAAAGTATTTAATTAATATTGCACTAGTCCAAATAAGTACAATCATCTTCCAGGAGTATTTACATGCTGGGCTAAGTTCGCAGCCTCCTTGCCACCAGCCCACACGAGCTGACAGGTCACGGTTTCCATTACGTACTACCTTTCTTCATGTCATTGCTCAGTCATGAGTGACTATGAAATGAGTTAACCAGACTCAGCACCGATGAGGAATTGAGGGAGCTAGAGTGGAGACCAGAAGAGGAGCAAGGGATTTCTCTTGTCAGGAACTTGCTGAGAGTCACCAACACCTCAGTTAAATGACTACCTCCCAAACGGTACTTCTCTCAGGTACAGTTTTCAAGTAACCTGAGAACTGGAATTTCAAGATTTCTGTGTTTCCTAGTGATGATGAACCATTTCTTCCCTGACTACACTTCCTTCTCCTACTGAGGTGGAGGGTAGTGCTTTGTCCATCCTTCTGGAAGATGACTTATTCCAACAGAGGCGGATGGATGAAGGAGACATGGCACTTAAAAACCCCAAAATGTTCAGACCTTGCTGTTAGCTGTTCAGCGTGACAGGACACATAAGGATGAACAACTAAACGTCAGACAAGAAACGAACTCCTGCCTGTGGAGGAAAGTTATTTGGTTGTGATCAGAACTTTTGCCAGTCTGAGTCCTTGAGCATTGGTGTCCCTGCACTGCACTTGTGGAGATTTTCCAGCTTGTTGTGTCCCATACGGTGCAGCCACGTCCCATACGGTGCAGACAATGGCTGGGCTATGCTAGAGCTGCAGCTGAGGAGCAAAGGTAGAAATGAACACAACTTAAACACCAATGCTTCCCTTGGCCTGACCCCATAAAATAAGGCTTAATTAACTTAAATAAATAACGTATATTAACTTAAATAAATCAACTCAATTAAATTCTGCAAGTGTAGTCGAGACTAGCTTCACAGCATTGGGGGTTTATTTTGCCTCAGGAAAGACCACCAGCATTACAGTGAAACTAGCTTAGGATTTTATTTTTCTTTTCAATAGCCTATTGCTTTTTTTTTTTTTTTTTGGTAATATTTCTGTGTTTGTTTCCTTATTTCAAGAATAAATAGAACTGTTGCTATAGATAATTATATACATTAAAGAAGCAACAGCTTTTATGGAAAGGCCTCATTGTAAGTTGAAAAGCAGTACAGGTCATCAGAATAAATAAAGTATAAAATTTTCAGTGAGCAAGTGAGATAAATGGACATTTTCCTGTGGAAAGGGGTTTTGTGGGGTTTTTTTCTGCCAGAAACTGTTAATTCTTTTAAACTGAATTTTTCCACAGAAAGATGACAATACACTTGGTAAAAAACTCTTGTGAAACAAACCAGCAAACAAACAAAAACCAACAAACAAAAAAGCCATTTCAGCTTGAAATGCTCAATTTCTATCATCTTTAGTACCACAGTTTAAATGGCTTTCTCTTAATTATGTTAAAGTCAAATTGAATTATATCATAGAAAGTAAAGGTAGAATGAAATAATATCCTTTTACCTAAGCCCAACGCTTGCATCAAATTGAAAGTCAATTTTTTTCCTAACTTAATTCAGAATTACTAGGCATTTCCTGTTTCATTGCTTTCTGCAGCAGAAAAATGCTTAAACCATGAAAGCCCCACCCTCAAGTGAAAAAGAAACCAATTTGCTTCACAGTTCTTGGGAGCAATGAAAGCACCTAAAAGATTCCTTGTGAAATCACGAGATCTTTGCCTCGTCCCTGGAGGTACCCTATTGGCATTTGACAGAGCTGTGATGCTGCAGTAGAAGCTAAAGGAAATCTGCTGAGGACTGCAAGTTTTGATGCTGAAAAACAGGGAGTACACAAACCGAGACTTTATTATTATTATTATTATTATTATTTTCCTCAAAAAATTATTCATGATGTTCAAAATAGCATGCATAAATGTAGAACAAATACCGATGAGCAAATTCTCACCTTTTCTCTTACAAAAATGACGGCATCCTTATTTTGTCACTCAGATATGCATGTTGCCTATTTGCAAGGGCAGTTGGGTGGGCAGAGCCCCAGTGAGGTGGGCACCCCCACCAGAGATAGTCCTCCAGTCTCCTTAGGTGCTTTTTTATTTTCTTGCTGGAAATTCAGCCCTACATAACGCACGAGGGTTTTGCAGAAATAACGGCCCTTGGTTTGGTCCCACGTTAACTCCTCGTTTAACTGGGTTTCTGCTTGGATGTGAGCTCCAGAGACACCTTTTCTGCACTGCTCCTCACTGGCCCACTCAGAAGAAGTCCCACGCTGCAGTTTGGATGCGAATACAAGAGCAAGATGTTTGAAGGGGCAGGAGAAAAAGGAAGGACAAAGCATTTAGGGTGTGTGCAGATTTCGAGCTGACGCCCTGCCTGGCTGCTGTGAGGAGACAGGAAGATTAATGCTGACCCCCACCTATGGGCTCTCTTGGCAGCTGCAGCTGGGCAAAGACACTAACAAAGAAAAGTGCCTCCTTAGGCAAAAGTAACTCATGAAAAACTAGCTGCTGTGATGGGTGAGGAAACATAAATCAGATGTTTTGACAGTGGAGTTTTGCTGCTGAAGCTTGCCCAGGCCTCCCCCAATGCCTCACGCGTGGCTGCCGCTGGTTCCCCGCTGCTGGAGACAGGGAACTGCCCTTCACGACTCAGAGCACATGGGGCTCTATTATGCACTCACATGTCTCCCTCAAAATTGGCACCATCTGGACCACCACCTGAACGTCAATTTTTCCTGCACAGCTTCTCCCATGATTTGCCAGCTTGTGTTTGTGATTTAGAGGGGGAGTGTGTGAAAGGTGGTGAGATCTGG
The DNA here is from genome assembly GCA_009769605.1 of Bucorvus abyssinicus. Lineage (NCBI taxonomy): Eukaryota > Metazoa > Chordata > Aves > Bucerotiformes > Bucorvidae > Bucorvus > Bucorvus abyssinicus. The sequence continues at coordinate 16,090,676 of CM020042.1, read as the reverse complement.
CACAGTTTTTATGCACAAGCAGCGCTGCTGACAGAACTTTTTGTACCTCTTTGGAAACCTGTGCCACTTATTCAGAGGAGCTCCCTAAACCTGTCCCCCTCAGCCTCCAGCCAGGAGTAGGTGAGGTGCTGCGGTCCCCCTAGAGGAACAAACACGCTGACCAGCCTATGGACAACCTCAGAAATAATAAGCAGCTTTTTGTTTGCAGTGCTTCCACAGGAAAGGGAGAGCATGCTGGGGCAGGATGTAGAGACACCAGTCTCTGTTGGGTGGCTGGTGGTTCAGGTGCATAGGCACCCACCCAGCGCCCTACGGATCAGCTGTCACTAATGCTCCAGGATGCTCAGGTGAAACAAATACTGCTCCACCACCTACAGTGCCGTTAAAGCTCTGCTTATACAGAAGTAACCATGATCACTACCTTCTTTTTAGGAGTTTGCTGTATTCCAGGACACAGATTCCTAAATCACATTTTGATTTCGTACATCTGACAAATCCAGGCTGTTGGCCTGTTACAGCAGAGCACATTCTTGTACCAGTGCTGCCCCTGCTACCAGCTGGTTGCCGTACGAATGGCACAGGAAAGTCGTGCAAAGGCCACCATTCACATGGGCTATACTCAGATGGTACCTAACGCACTGCCCAGCTGTGCAGGATCCAGTTACAACCCATTCCTCTTTCTGGGGTGAACAATAACAATTACATCGGACCACAGGGAGTGAAATTATTTGCATACACTGGTAAAACACAAACAGGGCAGACCATACAACATTTAATAACGACACTTTCAAAACAGTTCAGTTTTAATATATTAAATATATTATTTCTTACAGGGAAGCTTGGAAAGGAAAGTTCAGTGTGTGCTGCCTTCACGGAGACCTTGAGGAAATGAGCTGGTTGCATTGCAACCAGTAAATTACAAAATTTCTAGTTAAAACCTCTTTGAAATCATGCTGCCTCACAGTGTATGTCAAACATACAAAACAAGGTTTTAAGTGTTTTAGCCTATGCAGACACACAGTCGTCACTAAATGTGCCATCACTAGTAGGCTAACCTGAGGGTCACAGGTCTCTCCGCCTAACCTGGTACAAAAGACTCTGCAGTTGCCATCATTGTGGAAGCTCTGTAAACACACAGGTATTTCCTAGGTACCTGTGAGCACTGATGCTCAAGGACAAGGAGGTCTAGCTATTGTCTCACCAGTGAACCTGATGGTAGAGCCAGGAGCCATAGAGAGCAGCACCATCTCCAGGTAGGGACTAGTCTCACAGACACCGGGTGACACCTTCACTGGTATTAAGAGGAGGATTTGCTGTATTGGTTCTATCTAACGGTCAATACATTAAAAAGGAGGAGTGGCCAGTGTTGGCTCCCACTCCAGGAAGGAGAAAGCAGGTGCCTTGCTGTGGAGGGCTCAGGAAAGAGCCTACAGAGGCTATACGCATAGTCTATAGAGATAATGCCCATTCATATTCTCAGCGCAACATGCAGCAAAACCAACAAGCTCAGGGCAAGGGAAACTTCAGGAAGATACATTGCCTCCACAGCTAAGGAAATTCTTCACTCTTCTTTGTTCACCATTAACTGTCACTTCAGCTGCTGCCTGACTTCTTTTTTGTGTGAGGGTATCACACTTCTGCCTCCCCAGCTGTCCAGGTCTGTCCTGAGAGAGGTCTGCTTACCTAGTTTGGTTTTGGGGAACTGGGCGCTGAGGTGTACTGGCTCTGCTCCTCTCATTTTTCCAGCCAGTGAAGCTGTATCATCAGCTGTATCATCGGCATCCTCCACATTTACAAAAAAGCCAGCTCCACCATGTGACAGCCATGTAGCTTCGTGGCCTTTTGGTGGAGTCTCTGTAAAAGCTCTCCTAGTTTACAGCCAGGTTATATATTTTAGAGACCAAGACAAAGAACATACCCATTCCTAATTACAGGGAGGAGTAATGAGCTGTTCATGTAAGTGGAGTAGGGCTGTAGGTCTGTACTAACCAAAGATTTTACCGTGTCCTTCTGGGAACCAAGCAAGTCTAGGTCAACCAGCTTTGCCAGGGAAGGGATATGGGTCTCAGCCTTTTATTTGAAATGTAACTTCATTGCAATGTCAAGAGCTTAGCTGCTGGTTCAGCACAACCTTAATTAAAACTGTATCTTATGTCCCTTTAATGAATGGTGTAACAAATGGGAGTAGGCATTGACCACATATCAAAAGTCGGTTCATTTTGGCTTCTCCAGTAAAACATGCACAGTACTTGCACATAGCTTCAAAATAGCTCTTAGACACACAAATGGATTAAGACAAAACACGGAGTTATCTCCAAAGAAACTTAAGGAAAAACATGGTTTTGATCAAGATGCTGGAAGAAGAGGTCCATTTCCTCTCAAAGTGCCAGTCCTCAGTTTGAGTAGAGGTGGATGGAGAGGATGGAGGGATGGAGGATGGATGGATGGATGGATGGATGGATGGTGGGCGGATGGATGGATGGATGATGGATAAGATGGAAGGAAGGAAGGAATCAGGCAAAAGAAATTACTGAAATCACTGATATGTTGCTTGTCTTTAACAGAATGAACTGGTTTGTTGGGGTTTTTTTTTTAGGAAATAATCAACCATGTCTTCCATGAAGTCCAGGGGGCCAACAATTGCTCTTTGCCTTCTTAAAATTGAGTCTTGGAGTAGTGCCAACTCTCAGAGAAATAAAGTGCTAGCCAGTGGCAAGAAAATGCAGTCTGATTTATTGTATACATTTAAAGTGAGTGGTAGGCCTTTTCTATGCACATTAAAACCAGCAGCCTTTTAATTATGGATTGGTAATTTCTAGTCGCCTTAAGATACAATTCTTATCTGTCTGAATGAAAAAACTCCTGGGTGGCAATGCTGAAATACAGGCTTTCTGGATTTGCCCAAAGAAAGAGACTCTGAACAACTTTCCCGGAAGTTTTAGCTGCATCAATACTGTAGACATCTACCCTGCAGCTGGATACAACCCTGAGTCCAGAGCACAGCAAATGACACTGACTACAGTTTTCCAGCAAATAAATAAAAAGTTATTTAGGTTTGGCTGTTGCTTCACATCCCTTTTCTTTCCAGGAGTGGTCTGAGTTACTTAGAGGAATGTTTCTGGAAACAGTCAAATTAAAACAAGTATCAGAGAAAGGTTGAGCAAACCCAACTGTAACTGTTGTGTCCATATTTTTTGGGTGGCAGAGACAGTACCAGGTGACCTGCATGTCCAAGCAAAATTAAACAGAGCTCCTTGAATTTCAACTACCCAATGACAGCAGTAACCGCTTCGTGAATGAGCTGCAGATGAAGAATTTCTTCAGGAATAACTCTTTGGCACGTAAATATTTGGCAAGTATATTGAAATAGTGAAAAATCTTGGAGATTCCGCAACCTACTTGCGGGCAATTTCATAATGCAAGAAGAGATAGAATTCGTCAAGACATCTTTGCCTGGGAATGACATAGGCTAATAGAAATTAATTTTCCGTCTCTAATATTGGATACTACTTCTGCCTGGTATCACAGACCTTGACACTTCTTTGGCATGCGATGCTGAAAACAGCCAGTTGCAATTGTGTTTGCTTTTAAATTTACGTTTAGCCGAGGGGGTAGGAAATGCTTCCTGTCGAGAGATTCGCTCCTCTGCTGGGCCACACAGACTCTGCACCGTGCTTTGAAGTTGCCTGTAAAACCTCAAAGTGCAGCCCGGCTGTGAGGTGCAAGGTGCACGGCCCCCCCGGCCCTGGATGGAGCTGTGTCACCTGGTGTGTGACATCTCAGATGTGGCTGGGGCACGGACGGGTTGCCTCCAGTGTGTTTGAGGTTAACAGCCTGTGCTCTGCCTGCACTTTCAAGGCTCCCATCATCACTGTTGTGGAGTGTGGATGATGGTGTCCCCCTCCAAGACAACCATAAATTGCAAGTACTGTGGATCCTGTATTCCAGTCCATCATCCCAGCACATGGGAGAGGCAGGAGGTAATGGCCAGATTTACACACAGGAGCTCAGCAGCCTCAGGGGAGTTGAGATGGTGGAGGGCAGCAGGCCAGAAAGATCAAAGGACTTTCTGGGCCACCAGCTCAGCAGCCGGATCCTTGCCTCCAAGGACTGTAACAGAGAGAGCAGGAAGGGTGCTCGTCAGGACGTCTCTCTCAGCCTCCCTCCCATGGGGATCTTCCATCAGCCTCAGTGCAGCAGCTACCTCTTCCCTGCTGAGATGAAGCCCGTTGAACCAGGTCAAACTCCGCTCCCTCTGCCGTACGCACTGCCAGAAAAGACCCCACTGCAGCAGGTGCTCCTCTGGTCTTTCAGGAGAACGAGTAAATTGGATCATTTCCAGTGCACTCCCACGCAAATGCTGAGCCGGGGTGAGTCTCCAGGAGCAGGCTGGTAATCCCAGCAATGTCTCATGCCTGGCTGCAGTGCTGCTACAGCACTGAGGGGAGCACGCGTTATCTCCAGGTAAGAGCACCTGCAGGGTATCCTATAGGGAAAACCACATCTGCCTTATTTTATGGGGAACTTGCGCATAGAAAGCCCTACGTGACTTTGGAAATACCTGCCTGTATATGTATATATGCGCTGACCAAGCGTGATGGTACAGTGGTGTATAGAGCTTTCTCTAACATGACTGCAGGATGGTTGCCCGACACGCAAACAAAAAACCCCTGTGGATATTGTGCAAGTCCGTGTGGAAAAACAATTCCAGGAGTAATCTAGGTGGTTTTAACACATTTTATTGGAACTGTTTTCAAGGAGAACTTCCCTTATTGCAGCCAGGTGCATTAGTTTCTCTGAGGACAAATGTACATGGTTTTGAGAATGTCACGCGTGTTAATAACAGAATTGTTTTCTGATCCTACAGATGTTACAGTTTTAAAGCCTTTGAAGATCTGCTCTTCATGCACAGGGCATAACTGCTGCTTCCTCTTGCAGTGCTGGGCACGACCCCTTTCTGATGGGAGTCAGCTCCCCTTTTCAGCTACTGTGACAGAATTGAAAATGTGCCCAGAAGGAAAGCTAGAGCGGGTTTGGCATTGACTCTGTCTTCCCTTGGCATTCTTGCTAGGGTAAATTTGCAACTGAAATTCCAAATTTGGCAAGAAAAGGAGGAACCATTCTCCTGGCAACCCTCCATAGGTACTCAGGAGAGTGGATGAGGGGGTGGTACCCACAGAACAGATGGCAGTGTGGGATGAAGGTAGGTAAAGTGGTCGAAGATGTGCAATAAATAGATTTAACAACACCACAACATGTGTGACACATGCATGTAGTTTGCCACAAAGAGCACGATGCCAGGGCGATACCTCACTTACGCAAATGACTGGGTAATTGTGCTGTATGGATGAGCTCAGACCTTCTGTCTTCACATTATCGTGTTTTCCCTGATCTTTGAAAGATGGAGAAAGGCAGCCAAGTTGACAGCAATCTTTGAGAAGCTGGCATACGAGAAAAGCCTCAGCCGCTACCGTCTGAGGTGGGGATAAGCCTGAAGAGAGACATGACAGTCCACAAATACCTAAACTGTGTCATGATGGAGAGTGCATGTTGAAACAAAGTGCAATACAGTTAAAACAATGAAAAAACCCCACCCCAAACATTGAGGTAAATACTTGGGGGTGGTGGTCGTGGCGGGGGGTGGTGGTGATGGTAGAATCTACAGTGCTAAACACCTTTGCTATTTGTGGCCTACCGGTGGCTCTCACTGTTTTAAAACTTACTCAGAGATTACTTTTTAAGTTGTGTCTCAGACATTTGCTTTTTTCCCTTGCAGTAAGAATGCTTCACGTATGGAAAAATGTGTTCCTGAGGCATCTGCTAAGGTCCCATCCCTGGAGATTTCAGACGTGTGCTAGATAAAGCAACCCTGGTGAATACTGAGTAGGGAAAATCCTGCTGATTACAGAGAGCGACGCAAGATGAGCTGCCAGGCCTTTTATTATCTATGCCTCCATGACTATCGGGAGAGAAGGGAGCTCTTGCACAAAAGCCTTTACTGGCTTTATTTATGCCAAGGCTGCTTCCAGGAAGGGGGAATCCATCATGTCAGCGATGAATGCAAACACAGAGCTTTCTCTCTTGCCCTCTCTCTCCTTTTGGACTGTCCTTTCATCTGACACGGAGACTGTGGTGCTCTGTGTGTACTCTGCAACTTGATTTGCTTAAGCATCCCCAGAAACAAAGAGACACTGAGGGCAGGATCACCTTAACATAGTAACTTGACTGTTCTCTGGGACCTGCTTTCTCGGTTAGAAGACAGGGAGGGAAGGCCAGGTCCCATGGGAGTGGGCTGCAGCTATGCCCTGGTGTCCAGGCAGGGAGCCAAGAGAAGGATGCTGATCCAGGTCTCTTCACCTGCAGCCAGGGCACATCATCCCTGTGACCCATTAGAGACTCAGAGCCCCGGCCGATGAGTCAAAAGGTCGTACCCAAACCACTGGAATGGTGAGGCAAAATTGCCACCATATTCATCAGGTCACTAACACCCAAGGTGAGAAAGAGAGAGCCCACACAACCGATTTAATTTCCTATTTGGTGCAGGTAGCTCTAGCACTGCTCTTGCCATCGCTTCCCCATTTTAGAAGCCTGTGGTCGGCTGTGCTGCTTTCCATAAGGCTCTGACAACGCTCTAATCGAAGGATGGCAGAAGGCAGATAAGCTTTGTCCGGCTTTGGCTGGGAGGGTTGTTTTGCAGAGGGAAGGCAGGGTGCAGCTGAGGATTTTGGCATCACAGCAGAGTATCTCTGCATCCAGAGGCAGGTCATCACAGCAGGACAGGCACTTTGGGTAGGGCAGTTACCTACCCAAACTGCATGACGTGCAGAAGCTCAAGAGTTTGGCTACAGGATAGGGCTTGCAGTTTGCAGGTGACCCGCGGCAGATGATCCATCGCACCGCGCACACAAATATGGGTTTTCCCATGTGTGGTTGTGTGTCAGTATGAGCAGGACTGGCTGAGGGTCCTGGCAAGACAACAGAAAGCTCTAGTTAGCTTGAATTGGCCAGACCATGCCCAAAATCTGTCTGTGCCCAGCATGGAGGATCTAACCTCTGGTATCAGCATCAACTGCACTGACGCAGACATATAGGAAACGGTGTCAGAAATTTCAGCTGTCCTGGAGGTGACCGTACGGCCCAGCAGTCCCGAACACAGTGTGCAGGCAAATGCCGCAAACTCGCTTTTGCCAAGGTGCTTCCACTGCCTGAGCTCAGGATGTGCCAGTCCTGCTCACAGACCAAATTGTGACGTGGAGCTGGGATTCAGAGGGTTAGTCCAAAGCCACCGACGCGCCCATGGCCCCGTTGCTGTAATTGCAGAGCAGATACAGAGCTCAGCAGCCTTGTACGTGGCAGCTCTTAAGGAGCACTTCTTCCAGTGAAGGGACCGATTCTTCAGCCAGCTCAAGCAGGGGAATGTCAGTTTGACAAGCCCTTCAAAGCCGCACAGAGCAGCCTCTCTAAGAGGGGGCCAGAGAAAAGAAGCACGAAGAGCGAGGAGGGATAAGGGCAGCGGAGACCCACCGGTACTGAAGCAGCAGGATGTGGGGAAGGTCCAGTGTAAGGGTGGTGTGGTGCGCCGGCGGCAGGACAGAGGAGCACTGATTGAGGAGCAAAGCTGCAGGATGGTTGAAGGTAAAGAAACCAAGCAATGCAGCCTGTCCCGCAGGACAGGACTGCCCGTGGCACCTCTCAGTCTGGCTCACAAGACGTTCCAGATGGACTCTGGCGTGTGCTAAGCAGGGGGCTAGCTGATGAAGGGGTCGGCTTCCCTGGCCTGTTCTGGTCCCCTGTTTCAAATCCAGCAGAAGTTCCAGGTCTGCAGAGATAGATGGCCCACAGAACACACGCTCTGAGGGCTGAAAGCATGTAACGCCCTTCAGCCCGGCGGCTCCCAGCTGCCGTGGCGGGGCACCGCGGGGCACTGCAGGCAGGTCTGGGGAGCGGCACAGCCCTCGGAGCGGGGTTGCTGGCAGCTGGGCCTCGTGGCAATGCAGCTTCCCTTGCACAGGAGCGCGTGGGTTGATCTTGCTGAAGAGGAGACCTTGCGGCAAACAACCGCCAGCTCTGCGACCTCGCAAACCGGAGCGCCGCGGTCAGCCACAGGTCCTGCTCCCCGGCGAGGCGGCTCACCCAGCTGGCGCATGGGCCGCTTCCCAGCTTGTCTGGGGGGAGCAGAGCCTTTTACAGGTGCTGCTGCCAGGGGAAGGGATGAGGGATGCCCAGGAGAGCGTATCCGACACTAGCACGGAAGCGGGCTGCGGGGAACCAGGTGGCTTGAACACCAACACCCCCCCGCTTCCATTTGACAGAGCTTTCACGCTCGGAGCGAAGTCTTTGGTTTCCCCGTCTGCAAAAGCTGGAAGGTGCCTCAGGAAGGGCTCTGTCCCGCCGCAGGGGCGGGAGGCCGGCACAGGCCGTGGCAGCCGGGCTCCCACTCCTGCAGCCAGGGCGCTCCCCGCAGCAGGCACAGTTGCGCCCGGCCCCGGCCAGCTGGCTCCCAGCCCTGCCCACCAGTGTCCAGAGCCGACATCCCGAGCGGCCTCCATGCCTGTGCGAGGCCCAAAATACCCCGCAGCAGGGACACGTCCCCACTGCGCAGTGGGCGGTCAATGGCGAGGTTCAATGCAAGCGAACGCTTCTTCCCACCTGCCCTGCACCGGTTGTCCTACCAGCGCGCTACCGGCCAGCACTAGAGGGTGATGCTCCGTGTCCTGCAGCAGGGATTCACAGACCACCTCCAGGAGCTCACCTCCACCCACCTTCACGCTCCTCGTGCACAGACACCACAGCCGTCCATGCTCCCCCTCCCAGGACTCCCCCTGCCCTGTCCCAGGCTCACCGTCCGCCAGCTGGGGACATGGCCATGGGGAGAACCTGCTGCCCTGGTCTGGATGCCTTCAATCTGTCACCGGGGCAAGGCACGTCAGACTTTTTTCCTTGTAGAGGGAAAATCCCACAATGGCTCATTTCCCCTGTTTGGCCCCAAAAGATCTCTGAAGAGCAGTGTGGCGTTTTCAGACTTTAGGGGAAATAATGTATTGTATGAAGCATATGCTTGATTTTTTACCTAATCCACGTGGCATCACGCTCACACTGAATTAGGACGAGAATCAGACCCCCACAATGCTGGTCGGTGCAGCTATGCAGCACACAGGAATAACCTTCGCATGGGTGGGCCGAGAAATCTTGACAGTATCCAAAGGGGAACGATCACCCCTGAAATCCCAGTTTCATTCCTAGTTCACCCACCGAAGGTGCTGCTCGGGGCTGGCTCTCACTACTGTTTATGGAAGGATAGCATGGTTTAAGTCCCCGAAGACGAGCGAGAGAAGCTCAGTTTAGTATCTCTGCTGACAGACAGCGATATTCAGGGATCGATGCCATCGCCCACAGAGAGTTGTCCTCTGCACGTGAGATGTTTCAGGATATCCTGTGGGTCCCCAGACAGGAATGTACTGGTAAACCAGTGTCATTGCTGTCAACCCCATGGGGATGACCTGGGCACTTTTGACCATCTCAAACAGCCTTAGACTCCTTCCTGCGCAACTCATTTGAGCTCCATGCCTTCAAATTGCTCCCCTGAATTCTGCCCTCTAATATCCACCCTCTGAGTGGGGTGAGTCCACAGTTTCCTATTGCAAATGCGAGAGGGTAACCACACCGACACTTCTTGGCAATAGCCATAAATCACATTAAAAGCTTCAAGTAATAGCACTGCTGCATAAAGACAGCCTTTGAAAAGCTGGTTCCAAATGCTTAGCACTAGGATTAGGAGGTTGCTGGCTCTTAGCTGCGAGCTTTGCAGATGCTAGGGGCTGGCAAAGCAAAATCTGTATCACATGAAAAAGTTGATCAGGTCTGACTCTCTCCTGCCGTGAGATTACTTTCTCACTACAAAGCTAGTTCTCCTCACCAGTAAGTTCAAAGTACGTATGGGCATGAAGATAGTGTATTGTTCACCAGCAAACTGTTCTGCTGAGCAGCTGCCTTGCTTGTTCTCCATCTCAGGTTATAAACAGTGTTGAGAAGCTGCAAAATTGCTTACAGCTTAAATGACGGAATCATGATAACCTGGCCTATCCTACCCTACTGTGAGCTCTACTTTAATAATCCTGCTTAATCATTAACCACAATAAGAACAAGCCAAGGAGTTTAAGTCAAGAGCCAAGCAAGGCGTATCAGAGCACGGCTCAAAACTTGAACTGAGCACAGGCAGTTAGAGGCAGAGGAAGCCACATAAAGGGTTAGCAATGCTGTTGTGCTGAGGGTCAGAAAGATGTGGCAGAAAATTCCAATCTGTTGGACTGGCTGAAGGAGCCAGAGCCGGCTGTGAGCTGTTCCTGCTAGTCAGGAGTCTGCAGTGTTGTCCTATTTACATGCTTTTCCCAGGAGACCTTCTTGTTATCGAGCACACACACTCCATTCAAGCCTTGCTGTTGACATCATAGATGCTTTGACTAAACCCTTATGCCTGATGATTATTGAGTATAACACTAGTTGCTGGTTATTTTCCAGAATGCTTTACCCTCCACTGAAGGGTCCAAAGACAGCAAAAGGTACACACCTATTCTTCGCCCACCGTGCTGCATATTGTCTTACGGCAAAGTGATTTTTTTTTCTAATAACATTTAATACAGAGGTGAGGTTAAATTAAAAATAAAAATATGGAAAAGCAGGAAAGGAGGTAATATAAAAAAATAACTTGAGAAGACACACTGCTTCAGTCACTCAGCTGGAGACACGGAGAAGAGGGTTAGACCAAGTTCCAGGACTCACACTGATTCCAGCAGCATTGATTATCACGTGCGCATGCGTGCATGACAGACAGACAGATTGGGTTCTTATTGCTTTGACTTGTCCAGGATGCTCAATTTATTTGTGCATTTCAGGAAACAGACGAGTACAGTCAGATGTTCTGGGTTCCCTTCCCCCACCCTGAAACAGAAAGTAATTGTAGGCTAAAGCATCACCCACGCCAGAAGATGAGAGAGCCAAATACTTTCCAAGGCAAAGGACTCACCAAAATCACTGGGTTTCACCTGAGTAAGGACTAAGCAAAGAACTTCACCACAGTCTGTGCAATTTGGCTGAAGAGAAAATGAGTCAATATTGTATTTTCAGACCAAAATAATAGACTGGATGGGGTAATGCTCTTGACTCAAGCTTTGGAAGTACGGAGTCATAGTTTTGGTATTGCTGAGATCACTCCAGAATTGGGTTGCCATGCAGAAAACTGACTCATGTTTTGCAGTCCAAAATGGGGCATATTTTGTCTTCACTGTCTGCTACCACCTCTTGTAGGGTTTGACTGCAGCCTGGAAGCACCCTGATAGAACTTTACAGTGCATCGTGTGGTTGTTACTGTAGTAACTTATTACTAGGACACCCTGTGTTATCTTTATTGCTGCAGTACCGGGTACAAATTACCACCGTTTGTCCGCGCACGCCGTTATTTCTGCCTTATTCCCCAAAGTAATTTACTGCAGCGTCCTGTTGTGTCTTATTGCTGCATTATCAAAATGCTACTTTACTGCAGTGGCCTGTGTTACCTTATTGCTACATTTATCCTGGTATTATTATGTCAGCTTACTGCCACTTTTTACGGCTGCCCTGCTACCATTTTATTACAGTACTCTATGGGATCCTAGCGCTGAGTTATACTGAGAGTACATTAATCCGTTTGCTTTAGCCCAACGCTGTCTGCACAGGCTTGTCGAACCTTGCTAGTGCTTGTCCTGGTGCTGTTCCGCCACAATAGCCATGAATGCTCTGGATACTCTATTATCCAAATAACAGTGTACAGCCATATTTCACAGCCATAGCCCTGCGAGGATGGGAAGCTTTGTAGCTAGCGTGCACAGCATGGACAGCATAAAAGCTTTCCAGACTGCCTTTCCTCGAAACAATCACATTTAGAACATAAATAGAGGTGGAAAGCTGATTTCCTAACTCATCTTCAGGACGATGAGGTAGTTGGAAGACATGGAACGCTTGTAGAGCAGCAAATTACTGCTTGCAGCACTCAATGGGATACTGGTGAGTGTACAAGAGTGGCATCACTTGGAATAAGCAATGCCATTAAAAAGCAATAATTCAAGGATGCGGCTCATGTGCAAGCAGTTACATGTTAGTATTATCGTATGTGAAGTAAAAGACACATGAAGAGCAGTTCTTACGTGTTCCCAGGAGGAAGCCTTGTCTACTTCGTGTTTGTTTTAGGGAAATTTAGTCAGGAAATGAGGAGCAGAGCCGCCTTCTCTCCAGAGAATATGCAGCTCTGTCCGCTCTGTCTAGCCATTTCTGAGCAGATTAGCTTGCACGAGTGTGCATTTAAATGGCAAGCTGTTCAGCATCCAGGCCCCCTGATGTATGCCCATATGCATGCTCTCTGTGCCTGTAAAAATTCCCTCCATGCACTCAACTGTTCAAACACAGCCTATTCCCCACAGGCAAAACACTGCGGCAGCCAACGTGACCGTCCTGCAGGAATGGAGCAGGAAAGAGAGAACAGGGCATTTTGCTCACGAGGCAGCAGCAATCTCCAAGGTAAAGACCGGCACTGCCGCTCCCTGCACAACTCATAACCCAAATTCCACCTGTCCCATGCACCCGCTATCATCCTGCAGTCCTGCCCACGTGTGCCCCCATGTTGCAGGACACTGAGGAATACCTCCATGGAGCTACCCCATCCTTCTCCCAGGAGAAGACGCGTCCAGCGTCAGGAACTCACTTCAAAGCAGAAAACCCCTGGTAACATCCTATCATCTCTACTCCTTGCTACACAGCAGAGTTTCAGGCTTTATGCATACATTCCACTCAGGCACGCTCCGCAGACCAGTTTAGGGCTTCACAGGACAGACCTCCTGTGGGAAATGCCTCAGCCTAGAGTCTGGGCAGCCCTGGCAGTAGAGTAGCGTGGTGTGCGAGCAGCTAGTGGTTTACAGAGCTCCAGCGACACATGGCAACAGCAGCTTCGGCACAGATAAAAACAGCAACAACAGGGCTCTGAGAAGCCCCAGCCTTTGCACGTTCCTAGGGACGACGTCAGGCGACACCGATGACTGTGCATGAACGGACAAGCACGTCTGTTGTGTGAAGATCCGCTTTTAGCTGAGGGGACCCTTTGGCTGGGTGGACAACAGAGGATAAAAGGGTCTTGCAAGGACAACTAAGTGACAACTTGGAGGGGACCAAATGTCCCCTTCAGAGGCAGGACAACACATGAATGTACAGGCACATCCATCATGGTTCTGCAGTCGTGGAACTCGCTTGTGTGTCATGTATGTGTAGGACGGATTTGGTCTGAATGCCTCAGACAGCAGGCTGTTTTCGGGAATAGGCAAGTCAAGAACAAATACCATAGTCAGTATTCTACTGTACACTCATGCAGGGGTAGAGTGTCCCATGGACCTGAGGTAAAATCGATCATAGGATTTTTCTGGGGAAAAAAAAGTGGTATCCAAATTAGAAATGTCATGGGTAAAGAGAGAAGGTCCTTTTTCTGACAGAAACTACGCTGGCCTGATTTTGCGCATACATAGACCTTAGATACTACAATAACACTTGCCTCGGAAGTGAATTTTGTTGATAGCCAGCTGTCTACTTAGCTAGATGGTTTTGCCTAGGTAGGAATGCAGTCTTGTAGCCATATAGCAATTTCTACTACCTGCACAAGAAGCCAATTTGCCTTGGCACGAGTGACTAAGACCAAGAAATGTCTTTTCACATATGCTTCAAATCTGAACTGCTTGCAAAATACAGGAGGTTTTGTGGCACTAAATCAACTGAATGTTGAAATTTTCATATATAGGCAATATATTGTATGTGAATGCAGTCCATTTTCCTATCTGCAGCTACTATGTGTGGGTTTTCAATTAAAGTCACTTCAGTTCTGTCCTCATCCTAATCTCCAAACAGTTTGAAACAAGCTATTGGGTCATCTCTTGCAGTTGTATTAACGGGCTGTAGGTCAGATGAGTTTTAGCAGAAGCTCGTTTCCTCCAGTGGTTCAATTTCACTCTTACAACGGTGCTTCTCAGTGGGGTCAGTTATCTGAGCATGATATCACAGCTGGGTGTGCTGCTGTTTAGAAGGGGTTACCTGGCACCCAGCACCCTGCCCAGTCACACCGTGCTTCTGCCCGTCCCATCTCCATCAATTCCCTCCTCACTGTAGACTGACTTTTGACACCTGCCCACATCAGAGGTGCTCTTCCCTGTATACATGTGAGCAGATTTTGGCCCTCTGCGACTGGAGTTGGGAGTCCGCAGTTCTATCTACTCGGAGTAAAGCTTGAACACCCATCATTGAGTAAGTATGCAAAACCTTAAACAAATAGAAAACCAAATACAATATAAAACAATTCACTTTTAAATACCGCATGTGTGTGTGTCCGTGTTTGTGTGCGCATTACACATCTAAACCATGACTTTTTGAGCATTAGGCAGAGACTGATCATACTTGCACTACTTGCACATGCAGCGCGATTCTGCCGACATCAGGGGATTTGCACCAGGATCAGAGTCTCGCTCAACAGGGCAGATTCTCAGGTGATGAAAACCACTCACTCTCTCCTGACTTCAGCTGAGGATCTGGCAATCATCTCTGGACATGCTACATGCTATTGGAAGGACAGCGAGTGATGAACTTAAATAGTGCCTTTTTCCTTTCATTGCTTTAAAGGAGGAGAGACATGGGAAAGGAAAACAAAGTTAAAGTCAAAGAATCTGCAGAAGAAATGTCTTTGAGATTTTTGTGAGAAGCAGCAGCTTCCAGCAGGTATTTTATTGGATCCAGATGGCCACAAGAAAGCGAGCAAGTGAGATTGCATCGCCATCTTTTCCAGCCATGTTTGTGCCAGGGAGAGAAGAGATGAAGGAAAAATACTGATCTCTCTCAGCTCTTCTTTCTCCAAGCTGCAATTGGGTTCGTTTCCTTGATCAAGAAGACAGCAAGCCCTTGCCTTGTCGAACTTCTGTGTATGGTGAAGTGTGCTCCTCCAAACCCTGGTCAGAAACAAAGTGCTTGCACAGAGCTCAGCGTCCTTACACAGCTGAGAAGGTAGGAAAGTGTCGATGTAAACTGTGAAGAGAGGCGCTTCCCTGGCGCGTGGCTCTCTGCTCGTGCTCACTCAGGCTCTCTCCCCTGCGGAGACCCACTCTCCCTGAAATGCCCCATCCTCGGCAGCGGTCCCGGGCGGTAGGCTGAAGCCATCAGGAGGACTGCATCAGGCCTGTGAGGCGCTTGCTGGTCAGAGACTTTCCCTGGAGGGAGCGACAGACAGACAGAAGAGAGCCAGAGGTGTGAGTGATGCTGTGGGATGGTTTGACAGGGAGTGAGGGGAGGGGGCCTTCCCCCAGACCAGGGCACACGGCTGCCTGCCCTGGCCCTGCCGACAGGAAGGCAGGTGATGGGGGGTGAGCATGCCCCTAGCATTTCATGTGCCTGTGGTTTCGCCCCAGGCAAGTGGTTTGGCAAGGAGGGGCTGTGGCTAGTGATGCCCAGGTGGCTGTCACTCAAGGCTGTGCCCCAGGACACTGTCTTGTGAAGATACTTCCTTTCTGCACTTCCAGGGGAACTGGTGAAAGCAAAACCCTGTCCTACGCTCACTGCTACTCTTCCTGCTCCGTGCTGTCCTGCTGGTGCCAGGCCACAGCTCCCACGCAGAGTGCTACCCCGGCTCAGGAAGGGCTGCAAAACTGAGGCTGCAGTGAAAGCTCGGATGTCCCTCCAACAGCCTGTGAATCAGTATCACCTGCACAGCATCCAACAGAAACAGATCTAGGAACACAGTGATTCCAGAAATAGCTTAGCCCGTCCCTGCCCTGCTGCCACCCCACTTTGACCACTCCTTGGTCTCTGTCTCCTTGGTCACTGCTTGTCCACTCCTGCTCTGCCTCCCTGCTTTCCCCATGCTTCATGCAGCCACCATGGGGAGATGTGTGGCCATGGCAGCCTCGCTTGCCTGCTGCGGGTATCCACATGAGCTTTCCCACTAACTGGTGGGACCGAGGACAAGGAGGAGGTCACCTGCATGTCTGAATTCATGCACTGACTTAGGCTGTGCAGCCCCTGCTTTCAGGAGCAGGGCAGGACCTACAGCCAGTCTTCTCCATTTGCAGACAGTAGGAAGGGTATATCCCCATAGGGGATACTGATGGCTTTGCAATTCCTGATGTAACAGTGAAAAATTGTTTCGGGTATTGCAGCAGTTGCTGTGTTTCTTTGGTGAGCTTTCCTCTTGAAAAAGGGTGTTTTTCTTAAAAGAAAAAAAAAAAAAAAGTCGTGGTTAAAATAAACATCCAGGGAATACCAGAGAGCTGTGGAATACCTAGCAGCTCTTAAACAACCTCCTCTACATTACTATATTTAGCGAAGATTTCCTTTGCAATAGAAAGTCTTACTAATTGCTGTTTGAAAGGAAGAGTCACAAAAAGAGCCGGAGAAACAGATGATATAGTGCAAACAAGTATGTGCAAAATGTAGGAAAA
The DNA here is from genome assembly GCA_009769605.1 of Bucorvus abyssinicus. Taxonomy (NCBI): domain Eukaryota; kingdom Metazoa; phylum Chordata; class Aves; order Bucerotiformes; family Bucorvidae; genus Bucorvus; species Bucorvus abyssinicus. Next base: position 16,074,183 of record CM020042.1, on the reverse strand, counting down.
TTTGAAATGTAAAATTTAGCAGATCATTTGAAATAAGCCTTGTTTAATGCTCTAAGAAAAAAGAACACCACCCCGTTCACCCCCACCCCCCCACCCCCCGTTGATTTCTAAACTCTTCCCGTTTAGGGCTGTTCCAGTAGGATGTAGCTGTTCCCTACAGAAGCCTCATTTCGTTGCTCAGATGTGTGCCTTTTACCAGATAATTTGCTCAGCTGCACCAATGCACACAGCCTAATCTGTCCGCCTTCTGTACTTCGGCACTTGGCTGCTGAAAAGCCTGTTGTCATTCCGAGAGGATGAGAGAGCCACCGCCATGGCTCTGTGGCTCCTTCAGCTCTGCAACGGAGCTCACACCCAGGGCATGGCTCAGGAAGGACCAGCTCCCTCCTGGAGCTCAGCAGACATGCCAGCACCGCTGCCATTTAAGGCACGCGTGCTTTCTTTCACTATAAATTAAATTACTGATTATTATTTTTAAATGCAATTCTGGGAAGCTCGGCACAGTGCTACCCCAGGAGGTGTCCAAGCCTTCTGCAGGGCAACGTGACAGTGCTTGAGGGGCTGCAGTCGTGGCTGTCATTTTGCTGCTGTTAGGGAATAACAGAGTGCTAAGGAATTATCAGTTCCTGAATCCCAATTAGAGGAAGAAGAAGGTGAAAATGTGGATGTTAATCTCTGGAAGAACAATATGGTTGGGTTTAGAGGTAAAAAAGGTAGTTTCCACCTACATTTGTATACTTCCTTAGGAACAAAAAAAACAAATAAGCCTTGGGTTCGTATAATGACTACTCTAGTCAGACTCTAGCTAATCGGTGACAGGCAGTTCCTCTTGTTATCTTCTCACAGGCAGGTGACTTGGGGGAACGCCAGCTCCCTGCATCAGGGTCTAGCAGGAGTGAGGAGCAAACGCTGTTCCACATCCATTCCCGATTTCAACGTACACGTGTTCAAAGCAGGAAGGGGGAAATGCCTGTGCCGTGCTGAGCTGAGGGGAGGGGGCAGCTGACAGAAACGCTGCCCTGGAGAAGGTGGCGGGTCAGAAATGGAGCCGATGGCTGCGGTTTGCGCAGAGCAAAACCTCGCTCATGGGTTTCCCGGAGGCAATTGCTTCTTGTCATGTGCAAAGGCAGTGGGCTGGCTCCATTTGCAGCCCCCTCATCTCGCAGGAAAGGTGTTAGCCCAGGAACCTAGATCCGACTGCTGGCCCTGCAAGCAGGCTGGGATGAATCCTTGGTGTGGAGCCCAGCTGCTGGGAGGATAACTGTGCCAGGGAAGTGTGAGGTGCCGAACAGCCTCTCATGCGGGGACATGCAAACAGATGGATGCGAGAAGCTCTGTTTTAAGTCAGCGAGAAGCAGGCAGCAATGTTGCCTACGCGGCTGTTTTGCCCACCTCTGTGAAAAGAGAGATGGCGAAAGGATCCCTGGAATCACATAGAGAGATTAATGCTGTGAAATTTTTGGCTACAAGCAACAGCGCTGGGGTGTAAATAAGTGTAATGTTCAGCTCTGGTACCAAAGTGGCCCCAACCACAAACATAATGATGCAGGGGATTCTGTTTCAACCCAATGCAGAGACAAGCGTCAGCCTCACAGCGTGAGTCTGAGCGACGTGAATATCTGCGGGCTGGAGGTGAGTGGGTGCAGGTGTTCAGTTTGGGATTCTCTCATCTTAGACATCCTCGTTACAATAAAAATAAAGAGGATCAGGAAAAAAATGCATTTCATTAGGAAAACTGCTACCTGTTTTCTGTTCCTAAAATGAACAAGGGAGCAAAAAGTTGTGTCCCAGGTGGACGTGCTGGATGGGATCCACTTCCTGAGGTAAATCAGTATGACCCAGTTTCTTTCACAGAGCTGCTGCCGATTTACACCAGTTTAGGGGCTGATGCATCACAACTCCATTTCAGGTTTAGCCCTCCGGGGCTTCTCAGACACAAACTCCAGCAGGAGACACAAAAGGCTTGTGCTGAGAAAAGCCAAAATCTCGTACACGTGACAGCTCCTCCCCATACAGCCAGCACTCTTCCCAGGACCCCCAGCCTGTCCATCCAAACCCACCCACCCCTGCTCTCCGGGAGGACATCCACAGCCTAACAGTCCAGGGTGGCATCAGTGTGCCTCAGCATCATCCCTTTCCTGCGTCCGGAAAAAGAGGCGTCCAGGTGACCAGGCGAGGGTGGCTTGTGTCCGCCTTGAGCCAGCAGAGGTGAGAGGCACCCCTTTATTTTTTGCGATCCTGTGACCCTTCCCTGAGGCTTGCATGGTGTGGGCACCTGAGTCAGTCAGGTGAAAGCCTGCTCTGAAAAGCTGGAGGTGGCTAAAACAGTTCATAGTTGGGTGCAATACCTGCCAAAAAAGTCCAAGCCCAGGAAGCCATGCTGGGTCTCATCCCACACTCAACCGGGATTCCCTCAGAGACAACTTCGACGGAGTGAGGAAGTTTCATAGTATTACAACGTAAAAGTTTCTTTAAAAAGGTTCAGCCAAAATAAACTACTTTTCCTTCTACACGTCTTTGTTTAGCATGAAACCAGTGGTTGCCCCTACATTTCTACCTCTCCTTTCCTCCCTGAAAGAAAGTGTCAACAACTCCTGCCTGATTTCCAGGAGAGATTTCATCTAAGCTGTGTTGGCAGGGGATTTGGAAAGCATATGATTTCAACCTCAGCACACTACAGTGCTTCTTTCACTGTGTCGTATGCATACGCTGAATGACTCAAGGCAAGATTAGAGTGGATGTAAGGAATAAACTTTTTACATGGGGTCTAAAGCTTATAAAGAAATCCTCAGTCCTCCGGTTGCAAAATATTTGTCACTACTAATTAGGGTTACGACAATTAAAACCCCAGACTGTTGTCGCTCAAACAGCATAGCACAAGCAGTAGGGCATATGTTGCAGGGCATATGCTGTGTGTCTTGTTGGATGCAGGAAGGCTTTCTTTTCTCTCATTCCCTGCAAGCAGCTGAGCTGTAACACAGCTTTCAGGCAACAATCACACGCAGCTTCACTGCATCTTGGTAAAAGCAACGTCTGGTTGCCTCTATGCAGCTGAAAAAATTATTTTTTTCACCCCTGAACACTGGCATGACCGGAGTCTCCATTTTTAAAGGTGGTGTAAAATCTGAATTGGAATAACCAAAGGAAATAATCAGGGAATTCTTAATAAACCTTATGAAACTGGCCCCCAAAATCGGACTTCCAAGTATGTGGCCCATCCTACTGCTTGGCTACATGTCAGGCAGAGGACCAGACCTCAGCACTTGTGGATCATCAGTGCTCTCACTGAGGCCCTGCGAAGTGAAGATGAACCTGTAGGTCATGGGAGATGCTTAGCATCTTTGACAGCTGAGCCTCTGCTGAGCAGCTACTAAACTAAAGTGTAAATTGCAATTAGCCATTATTTTAATGAAGCAGAATTCAGCAATTTAATGTAGGCAAGAAGCCAAGTAAGAATTAAAAAAAGAATACATCTGTGATTTTACACAAAAAGGAGACAGCACTCCTTTTAGATCTCTGGTATGAGCCACCCGAGTTTCCATCTTGCTCTTTGCTTTTATCTACAGAAACCAGCACTTTGCACAGCTAGGAGAGAAGGCAAAGACTGTTAATTATCTTTTAAAAAAAAATTTAAATAGAAAGTTTAGTTTTGTCCAGTACCTGTGGTTTCACACACTGTTAAAGCGCTCTGCCCAGCACCAAGTGCAGTTCGTGTATCTAGCATGCAGACATGCACCACCACCAGCATGCACGAGCCAGCACTCCTATGCGCGCTGTCAACAAGCAACACCAAGGCAGGATTATCCCATAGGCAGCTTTGTGGCTGCAGTGACGGAGGAGAGAAAGAACGTGGGGAGCTCCTAGTATGGCAGCACAGGCTCCGCTTTCAGCCATGTCAATATACAGCAAAATGCGTTCATGCTGACTGTTCACCTCCACGCTCTCCACCTACCAGCTTAGGACTTCTGTCTGCTACAGCTGACTGCACTTCTTGCTTTCTAGCCCTCTTCTGCACTTCAGGGCTGTCCTTTTCACAGCTTGTTGCCCAATCTGCTTCATGCAGACACATCACCCTCCTGGAGGAGAAGCCATCTGCTGGGGAGAGTCATTACCTCATCCCTCTGTAAGACGCCCAGCAGAGGACTGGGGTGCGTTTGCATCTCCACTGGAGATGATCAAACCCTATTCCCATCAGCTTGAACCTGAGGTTTTTCACATGGTGACAGGCACTGCTCAGATTCCGTACATTTTAGCTAATGCACTACAAGAACTTTGGCAGCGGGCAGTCAATGTCCTGCCACCAAACTTTACTTCTGAAGAAAGAGGTTGCCAGGGCCCAGCCCTGCCAGCACTGTTTGGTTTCTAATGTTACATTACACGGCAGATCTTGGGGAAATTTTTTTGGTGTCATTTTAAAAATAATCTTTTTATTAAATTTTTTTCATGAAAAGATACATTGCAAACGTAAGATAAAGTAACATAAATTAATGATGTTAAATATGAAACAGTTAAAAACATAATAAAGGAAAACAACTTAGTTCAACACAAAATGAACACAGACATGCAAACTATGAACAGATATAACATAAATTAGCACACAACATGTGGTGGACAATACCACCAATTACACGCTAACACAGACTAAAAACAGGAGCTGCAAACTGGCTGTAGAGGCTAAGTAGGGGAGCAGCTGCTCGTGGCATGCAGGGTGCTCACCCATTCTTGCCAGCACAGTCTCATGATTTACCCCGAAACTCCTCCAGAGTGGGCTCCACTCCTTTTGTAAGGCTTGACTGACAAGCTGCCTGAGCTTCTCACCATTACTGCTGATCGCAGTGAAGCTGAGCAACCATGGGTGAGGTTCCTACATTTGGCACTGCTTTCTTTCTCTTCCAGCTTATATCACGATGGGTACAGATCAGAGCTACAGTCAAACAAAACAGGTGTTGTCCATACCCATTTTATTTTGGGAGGATTTCCTATGCTTCCTAAGTGAGGCATTGCACTTTGCTTTGAGAAATACCAGCACACCACTGCGTATGGCACAAACCAGGAGCTGACACAAGCCCTGTACTCACCCACTCCTAGAACAGCTTCATAACAGTTGGAGCTCTCCTCTAACATCCCACCAGCATCGTGAGGAAGATTCTCTTCTGCTGTGGAGCAGTCTGGGCTCCTTGTGTCTGAGAATCTGTTTGAGTCAATTTTGGCATTAGTTGAAGCAGCCTACAGACGGCTTAAACTTACCACACTGAAGAAGGGCACTTCAGCACAGCCCCGCCAGGTGGGCAGCCTTGGGTGACAGATCCAGGGCCTGTCCCTCCCTCTGACAAAAAATGGGAAGACGGAGGTGCAGATGGAACACTGCAGCCAGTGTACAGTGGTGTAGTAGAGTGTTTTCTCAAGCCACCTCAGAAAATGCCCTTGCTGCATGTTGCTGCTCTAGCTCTTGGGCAGGATGCAATTCTATTCTTTCCTTTGTGTTCAATGGACTCTGTTTAACTGCCTTCAGTGAGACTGGGAACCAGACATGTAAATAGCTTTCACAGTCAGAGGAAAACAGAAATGCCACTGAAATATCAAACTCCTCTGGAGTATCAGAATAAGCCTGGCTTGAAATCACAGCAGGGTCTAAGCCCACCCTTCCCCTGAAACACTTGCAAAGTTCCTGGTTGGGTATGTGCAGCTAGCAGCTAGACCCATCTGCAGTGGGAAGGTAATGACTTTTATCTTTCAGAGTTTGTATGTGGCTGGAATAAAAGATCCTGAGCTCCATAGAGTGTCTTTCATCCAGAAGGATCCCAAAGTACTTCACAAACTGTACACACAGGGATCACTCACCCACTGGTGAAAGGTAGTGACCTCGGGGGTGAAAGGCAGCTGCCATTCCGTGCCAGCAGCACTACACAAGTGCTGTTTGTAGGAAGGGAAGTGAAGAATAACTTACCCACTAGAAATAAAGACTACTTAACCTTTATGGGAGCCCTTGCATATAGAATGGACTATACGGCACATGCAACCCACCACGTACCACACTGACGAGTGAGCAGCATAATCCCACGCAGCGCAGACATTTTCCAGGTAAGGTACTATGCCGATACCAGGAACAGATACAACATACTCAAGCATGCAGCAACTAGTGAATACATGCACTGGACAGGCCATGCACCCAGCCTTCCACAGTGTGAGGTACTGACACTGACTAGTCACTGCACATAAGAGAACAATCAGAGTACAGGTTGCAAGTCTTCACTGGATACCCTCACACTTCAGGTACATTCTGATGCTTTCCATCACCGACATAATGCAAGTACCTTTTCCCAGTAAAAGCCAACATTTGCTACTCATTGGAGTAGTGGAGCAAGTACATTTTTAAAGAAAGTAAAATATCTTCCAAAGATAAAAATAACCCTCTTTCCAGATGTCTTTTGCTGGTGCCAAATACAAGAAACCTTGGCACCCATTCCTATAGCCTTCCCTTCCGGCTGTCTTTTCTGATATCCGCTTCACCAGCATCTCAGTGTATCGCCTTTTTATACTTTCCAGCTTTTCTACCCCTATTCTCTACCCATAATGGCTTAAACCTTTGTCTTTATTATATTGCAGGTTGTGAATACTTCCCATGCCCTCAAATGCTGTTATCTATTTATGCAAGCTGGTAGAGCTGGGAAAGTGAAAAAGTGGGAAAGCTGGCAAGTAAATGACAGTTCTGTGAGATAATCAAGGGATCAGTTAAAAAGAGAGCCCTGATACTAGCAGGCAGCAATTCTTTCTCCAGCCTTATGCCTTCCTTACTGTGTTCATGGTTAGTATTTGTAATACACCACAGTGACACACAGCTGTGCAAATATCACACAATTCACCTGAGAAAGATAAGAACCCATCAACACATTTCATATGTGTGACACTATACTCAAGAATTAAAACAGGACCAGGACAGTTAAGAGTGTTACATGAATTCTGATCTAACAGAAGACAAACCGAGAGGATATAAAAACGAGCACGAGGCAGTAGCAGTGGCCAAGGGATGAGTCTGAGGATAAGGAAGATGGGAAAGCATCAGCAAGGAAGAATAAGGGTAACAACGTTGAGCTGGAAGAGAAGACTGCTGACAGCATCTAGAAAGGGATAGCCAGGCAGGCAGGGTAGACACTAAGGCTTGCATAGCTGTATCATGAGAATTAATAGATACACAAGGAACTGAAACTAAACGTGGGACCTTGGGTTTCACTGGGTACTGAACAGGGATGCACTTAGTTCTGAGCCAAGGTTAGTTCAATACGAAATAGCCAAACGATACCAGAAAATTAATCGCACCCTTGAGGTTGCTGGCCTTCTGGTTATCATCTTGGAAAGCAGCTAAGAAACATTTGTTGCTGCTCTGGTTGGCCTGCCTTATTCCTCCGTTGGATGTGATGGCATGAAAGTTGCCATTTTGGACACTGCCACCTGAATCCTTCAGTTTAAAGCCTGCCTCACCAGTTCGTGCCACTGCAAGGAGGAGGAAGGTGTTTTAGGCTCCAGACAGAGGGCATCCTGGCCACTGAGCAGCACAACTATATCAAACACATCACCAGTCCTATTCTTATTCCTGGAGAAGTCATCCTTGCATGAGAAACCAAGTTGGAATGCTGGCTCCATAGTCATTAAGGATGTAATGTGGGACTTTGCCTACAGTTCTACTGGATGAGAATATAAAACCACCCTGCTGCTGCTAATGCAAAGACTACAGCAGCTCCTGCTCACTAGCTTCTGCCTTCTGCCTGCTGTAGCTCTGTCTCCTATGGTTGATGAAGCTGTGCCAGACTGTCAGTTCAGTCATTCACCTGTGCCTGGGAACTGAGACAGTCTTAAGCCTTCATTGCCTTGCTGTCCCATACAAAATGTTCCATCCGTAATGTCCAGGATTCTTTAAAGAAAGCTCATGAAAGAACTTTCATTCTTATATTCTTGATCTGCAGTCTACTTCCCGTGGAGCTCAATCACAGATCACCTCTTCCTTCACCCTATTAACTTTCTTCACTGAGTTGAGTTTACCACTTTGAAAAGCTCGCTGTTTCTTCACACCTGACTCCTTGATACACTTCACACCATATCTCTTCTCTGTATCTAACACCTTCTACTATGCTGACTTTAAAATAATTCTCCTGAGTCTTTCAGTCTCACTACATACTCGCATTTCCTCTAGAACTTAACAGGAAGGCTCCTTTTCCCACTAAGTATTACATTCTTTACAGACTAATTATGAAAGGTGAAGCACAGCCTGTAGCTTATGTGCGAGGGTCGGCTGCAGGCAGCCACGACAGGCCTGTGCACATCGCACCTCTGCATATACTGTGCTGGACCACTGTGGCTTGAGGAAGGAGACGGGGAAACACAGGGAATGGAATTTCCCACAGACTCCAATATCCAGCCAAAAGTCTGGTATTTGCATCTTTGCCCCTCTGAGTCCAGTGCAGCACTCTCTGAGGCTGCTGGTTTGCCTGGAGCTTCTAGGTCCTGTCATTGCTTGGGCTGAGCTTCACAAAAGGCTCTGGCCAGCAAATGCCTCTCGCTTCTCCCAGGTTGTGCAACTCTTTTCTCTGTCCTTAGGGAGTGGAAGAGATCACAAGAGCTTCTTTACCTTCTTCAGGTAAAGAGCTTTTTCAGCCCAGGAATGTAACAACTAACAGTGTGCCACTTCAGTCAGTTCAGACAGAAGTTGTAAAAATTCTGAATAAAACAGTATGTCACTGGTCTGGCCACTCTCTTGTCCTTTAAAGCATGAAGATTGAGAACTCTGATCCTCTCAAAAGCTGTACGTCAGTGTGCACCTTTTGTTCTTCAAGAAATGTCAGCTGGGAATAAAAGGCAGAGATCTTCTCAGCATTGGGTCACCACCTTCACATTGAGTCAGAAACACTAACACCAGTTTTCTTACAGGAGAAATTCTTCCTTGTAATACAGCAATTTTAGGAAAGTTTGAATTCAGGTCTGAGTATCATGGCCCAGGCTTACCTAAGTTACCTGCCAGGGCTAGTATCCATAGGTTAATGATGGCTGCTTTTAAAGATAATACTCAAGATGCTGCAAGACGCAACAAACAAAACCCTCCTACTTCCCCCTTTATTAAATGTAAAAGGCCACCAGCATGAGTTAGGCAGACTTGGTGGCTTCCTTTGTGAGACAAAAGCAGCAATGGCTTCCCTGAATGTACTCATTAAAATATATCTTCCTTCTACTCTTGGCCCTGAAGGATCATCTCAGCTTAGAAGAACTAAGCTTCTGTCTATCTGATTATTAAATCATTTCTAAAGCAGATGGGAAACTACAGTGGTTTAAACAGCTAGGCTGAGACTGCGTGGCTAAAAATAGCATAGCAGGCTCCTTTTAATTAGTAAGATGATCAAATATGACAGAAGAGAGAGATGTAGATATATGGATTCATGTGTACGTGTGTCTTTAAAATTAAGTTATTACCTCAGTACTAGGTATTATTTATAACATATATGATACATGATGTCTGGTTTTTATGATGCCATTTATCTTCACTTGGGAGAGAAGGCAGGCTAACTCTGCTTTCATAATGTCAATCCTTGCTGTATTCAACAGGAAAACTGTAGTAAGATAAACCTGCCACCATGCGCGATGCCATCATTTCTTAAATGAGGTGCATTAGTAAGTGCTCTGATGCAACAGACTGTCAGACCTGTAACTCCCTAAGACTGACTCTTCTCCAGGGCCCCTGTGGAGAGCATGGAAGAGCCAGTCTAGCTTTATACCTGTGATTTCAGGGCACAGGAACCCAGCATAGGGCTGAAGGGATCAGGGACCATGATGTTTATGCTACCACTGTGCTGCCCACATATTTCTGAGGACTCTTCAAGACCTGAACAGGGGACAGAAGATACCTGCCACCCCTCTGCTCCAACAGTGCTGGGTGATGCGTGCCCTGTGGTGACCTGTTCCATCATGCAGACATGACCCTTTGGCGTTCACCAGATGATTGATTACTGTGAAGTTTGGTCCTGGGACCACACAGCTCATGCTCAGGCTGTGGTGGGGGGCTGCCAAGAAACACACACTGACATTGCAGCTGCAGACTTCAGGCAGTTACGCTGAGGAGGTTGAGGATGTCTGGCGTGTTGGATGCCGTGTCAGGCAGATGTCCCCTTGCTCCAAGGGGAACCCCGACAGGGAGGCACTGCAAACTATGACCTTTGCTACAGGAGGACCTGACCAGCAGTGGGCACATCTCCCTTCTTAGCCACTGCACAAAGGTATCAGCTGATAATTTCAAAAGACCTGGAAGTACAAGGTGAACCATCGCCACAATGAAAATTTTCCTGGCAAAATCTTGCTGTCAGTGTCCTGCTTAATGTGGACCAGATAGCACCTGGCTTCCAGAAGATGTGGTGCAAAAACTCGGTGCATTCATTAGTCATGAGCTGCCTTCTCCTGGGCAAAAGTGCCAAGCCAAGGAATTGAAGAGTAATGAAACCCTGTTCTTTCTTATTCCCCATTGATGCCCTTGAAGGTGGTACACCTCTGGCTGGCTAGCAGGGCTCCACAGTGTCTTTCTAAAAGATGTCAGATGGTGTGGGGTTAATCTCTCTTTCCTGCATTATGACTCTGAGATGAGCAGGAGCCCTGTGGGTAAGAGAACTTCCACTTGCTCCAAGTCTGCAGTCCCAAAGCCAAGCCGTACAGCTTTCCACCCAGTGCAGAAGAGTGATTCGGAAGCACTGAAAAGATTTTTCTGGGGAGGGGTTTGACCCAAGTAAGAAACAAAAAGCCTGCAATATTGTTTGCAGTTTGTCGACAAAGATTTACTGTTTCTTTTTCTGAAGTGTTGTATTTTTTTCTTGTCTTTCTTAAAAAAGAGATGGTGAGATCCACGCAACTAGAACAGGCAAACCTAGAGAGTCTGATTTTTTTAGCTCAAGTGAAGACTCACTGTCTAAGGAGTCAGGCATGTCTGCATTCTGGCTACAAATAGGCCTTCTCTGTTACAGGAAGCATGGTAAGTACAGCATCATGAGCAAGGAAGGGGTCATGAGCCTCCACCTCCAGGCTCCTGCTCTGGCTCCACACCAAGTTCTAAAAATTTGAGTTCCATGTTCCCCAAATTTGAGCATAGTGATGCAAAAGAAACCATAACATCATAGAATCATAGAATGATTTGGGTTGGAAGGGACCTTAAAGATCATCTAATTCCATCCCCCCTGCCCACCTTCCACTAGATCAGGTTGCTCAAAGCCCCACCCAATCTGGCCTTGAACATTTCCAGGGAGGGGGCATCCACAACCTTTGTAGGCAACCCATGCCAGTGTTTCACCACTCTCTCAGTGAAGAATTTCTTCCTTACATTTAATTTAAATCTTTCAGTTTAAAGCCATCACCTCTTGTCCTATCTCTACTTGGCCTTGTAAAAAGTCCCTCTCCATCTTTCTTATAGGCCCCCTTTAAGTACTGGAAAGCTGCTATAAAGTCTCCCCAGAGCCTTCTCTTCTCCAGGTTGAACAACCCCATCTCTTAGCCTGTCTTCACAGGAGAGGTGTTCCAGTCCCGATCATCTTCGTGGTCCTGCTCCAGACCCGCGCCAACAGGTCAATGTCCTTCTTATGTTATATATATAATTTTACATATAAATATCATTAGATGTATGTTTTCCCTGTGTTGCTTATCACAGCTGAGAAGTTATTGCAAATTTAACAATAACTGCTTTATTTGAAGAAACAAAGTGCTAAAAATTATTTGGGGGAGGTTCTCAATAGGACTGAAGTGCCAGAACACTATAGGAAACAGTAACTGATTGATGCTAGTACAGAATTTGCTCTGTATTTTAAAACACATTTTAAATATTCTTATGACCTTACTAATAATCATGGTTATGCAGGAAGAACAAAGACATCTGGGCCACTTTATTCCCCATCTTCAACCTATTCCTCAAAAAATAATTTTCCTGATATTTTTGCTAAATGACATACATCTTCAGCCAAATTGTGTTCTCGAAATACATATTTAAATCTTGAAATTCAAATGCAATTTACCTTAAAATTAATGTTTTTATCCAAGCCCAAAGTTCTGGAGCTCTGCCCCAAGTTTTGCATTATGTTTCCACTTCCGATACCTTTGCCAGCGTTTTCCTGAGAGTGCAAAAGTTGCGGGGCACATCTGGCTGGGCAGCACTTACCAGCCTGGCTCAAACCTCTGAAACTGAAAATTTCCCCAGAAGTCTACTGCACCCTCCCAGTGCCACATAGAGCAGCACAGTCTGGAGGCGGCCCAGGTTCACGGGCAGTTTATAGCACAGCCAGTCTAGGACCCGCCACTTCATCTCAGCAACGGCTCCTTAAGGCAAATAAACTTCCTGCCCTGATTGTTTTGCCATCACTGGAAATGGGATCTCATGTTATTTTGTTTGCAAAATAGGCTTAGGGCTCCTCCCTGAAGACAGCCTAGCACTGGGGCTCCGTTCCAGCCAAACCTTAAGCATGTGCTTAACTTGAGCATGCCTGTGCAGGGTCAGTTTGAAGATGTGATCCTGTAATGAGCAATCACTAAAGCATAGTGGAGCTCTGGGAACAAGGGCCACTGTATTATTCCACTCCTACACAGCTGGGGAACTGCGCTGCATTTTGGAGAACTACAGCATGCAGAATTAACTTTATCTTAATTTAGTCCCCAGAGTACGCCATAAAGTTACCACTTTGGTATAGTTGTCCTCTGAGGACATTATGACATGCCAACAATAGTGACCATTTTCTCATCTGATGGTAGTGATGAACTACTGTAATACAAGAAAAAAAATTCAGACCCTTCCTAGTTCTGGTAGCTATCATGCCATCAGAGGACAACATTTTATATCCATATTAAGAAAAATGAAAAAAATGTTCACAGTATGCTAGCCAGTAAGATAAAAATGAACTAAAGCAACGACCAATCTACAGTCATTTTCTTTACAGGTACTTACATTGTAATTCCATCATGCCAAACTGAGCTTGTCAAGTTACCCTTCAAATCAAATGCAAGAGAAAAATCCATCCTTGGCTGTGCGACTATAAACCCAGCCAGTCTAGTAAAGTGAGAGTTACTCTTCCAAATCTGGGAGCAGAATTTACCACTTGGTGTAAATATTTCTGCATAGTTTGTTAAAAAAAAAAAAAAAAAAAAAGTCTTTCCTACTCCTCTTTCTGGCAAACTCTTAGAAAGTAGTAAATATGCAGATGGGCACAGTGATATATTTTGTATCAACATGTTTTAAATGTGTGCATACGCATTAGCTATATAAATACATTCCCCAGGAAGTCTGCCAGTGGATATACTCCACAGCTCTGCGTGTTAACGTTTGGGTTTGCTTGTGCAGTAGCATGATGGCATCAGAAAGAACCCCTCTAGGCTTATTTGCTCTACAGCAGCTCACACTTACCTGCGCAGCTTCCCCTTTCCTATCTGTATGCACCCATGTTTTATATTGATATGCCATGTGTATGTATATAGTGTATATATAAATATACATACACACACTCAAATGCAAGCACATGTACTGTATATACACACAGTCCAATGTCTTCGTTATAAAGCTGTTACAATGCCATAATAAGGTCTACAAACTTTCTGCGACATATGGTTCTGTACAGTAGTTTCTACGGGAATCAACCACGTGGTGACCCTCTGCTGTGCCGGTATCACCTTACAGCTAATGATGGGTGACACATGAAGACCATAGCAGTATGCCAAAACCACAACGTATCACATCAAAGTGTACTTGACAGCAACAAAAGAGTAATTCCTCACTAACCCAGTTGCTGCATTTTCAGCTTTAGCCCTGTGCTTGCTCTGTGCCCCCCCTTGTACACAGCCTGTCCCACTCCGTGTTGCCCAGTATCCCTGCTTCTCCACCCCACTTGCAGCATCTGCCTCTGGTCCTGTCCCCTCTCCCCGCTCTTCCCTATCTCTAGAAAATCTGCTGTGCTCGCAGATTCCTGAAAGCAAGTGGGACGAGTGGGTCTTGCACAAGCTCTGGGGTCCTGTCCTGGGGGCTGGCGAGAAGCAGTCCCAGCCAGTGCCCAACACTGCCCTGTGCTGCAGCATCCCTTCACAGCTGGACCAGCTTCGTCCACCTGGAAGGACTGGCTGGAGGTTGGAGACTGGTGAAGGACAAGAAAGGAGAGGACATCTGTCCACTGCCTTTGAGATCTCACCGTCCCCTTATCTAAAAGGTTTAACAGTGTCGTGTTTCTTGCTGTTACTGTACTCGTTTTCCAGTATTGGTATCATGAACAAGTCAGATGGTATCACCCATCACTATTTACATGAGCACTGACAGACGGGGGCAATGAAGAAAGCGGCTGCAGTCCTCTGGGTGGATATGTATGTGTATATACATACCGTACCATTAACCATGCACTATATAACCACATGGGTACTGCTGCAATGGTGCTATGAGAACCGTGCTCTTCAACTTCATTGTGCAAGGAAAAGCCACAACCAATACTGTACTGGGAACACAGCAAAAAGATGCCCTTGTGTTTAATTCTAGACAAAAATCAGTTTGCTTCTGCAGTGATGATAAGCCTGAATGAGCACCATGGAATTCTGCTTCCTGGCCCGCACCCCCACCCTGCTTCTTTAGAGATATTATTTAGATGAGCTATGGTATTAAAAGAGAAGCTACAAAGATGCTAGCAGCAAAAATAAAGGATGAAATAAAAAGTCAAGCATCCACATTCCCCCCAACTGAAAATGGAGTTCTGAGGAAAGGGAGGAGGGAAAAGAAAAGGAACTTACCACACTGCGAGTGAACTTTTCTAGAGAAGTTCTACGACCTTGCTCATTCTCTGGCTTAACAGGGAAAAAGTGGGGAGAAAAAAATACAGAAAAAACCCCTTCAGCTTAAATCCAGTTTTTTCAAAACAGCAGCAAAATATAAGGAAGCAGTAAAGGGAGAAAGTTGTAAAAAAAAAATGTAAAAAGCAGAAATCAACGTTTGCCACAGCAAACGTAAGAAGCCAAAACCCTTTACAGAATGAAGGACATCACTACTTTTACTCTCAGAGAATGTCACCTTTTGTCCTGAGAGTTTTTTGAATGGTTCACACAGATCTGTGCATTGCTGTGTCTCACAGCTATTGGTATTGATTTCTTGTTCATTGAATTTTCCTTCTGTGGCTGTTTGAGTTAGACCTCTGATTCTGGTTAACATCTGCCAAACAGCTGATTGGAGGCTCCCATCTACTTGCTTAGAGAGACAAAAAACCCACAGTAACTTTTACAAGATTAAAAAGCAATGTGTGAGTGAATACAGTGCTAGAAGAAACCCACCACTGAACTCACTGCCAGGGAACCTACACTGCTCTATTTATCCAGAGGTAGAAGCACATTTCCAGTAAGTTTGATGACATCAAAACACAAGACCGCATATGCATACCTGTGCAAGGCCATGGAAAGATACAAGCAGATTTGGAGCACTTACATTTTTTGTATCTACAGAACTGGAATATTCATACGCAGGAAGACATTCGACTTCACTGTGAGAAGATAAGCATGTGCATCATGGCTTTATTAACGTATCCCTGAGAAGGTTGCTCACTGCAGCGCTTCATTCATTTGGCACAAGGGAGATCTAACTGTCACTAACAAGGAAGAACTAAATAATTTGTTGGCATGTTTGCTGGAATATCTAAGAGAAAAAACTGTTATGGAGAAGAAACTCAATAATATGAAGGAAAGCTCTCTGCAGTCAGAAAGCTGTGAGCCCTGCTGATATCCAGGAGAGAGGCTTATTTTAATTTGGTGAGCCAGCGAAATGGAGGTCATAAGATGGAAGTAAAACTGCAGCAAAGGGGATAAGGAGCTATGTATGAGGGAAAGCCACGGTAATGATGGTGCATGATAGTACACTGCAAACAAGCATTGCAGTGGAGGTGCTTATCAAAGGCACCTACCTGCCGTATCACCTGCCATAGATTCAGCTGCAGTAACAACCCCCTGGACAAAGCACCAGTACAAAAAACAGACAGAGAAGATTTAAGGAAGCCAAAAGCGTATCAGATGAATTGATGAGAACTTGTGTAGGTGAGTCTAGGCAAAGCCTTTTGAGTCTGCTGCATGTGCATCACAGCTGCCACAGCTCTCTGATGTCTACAAGGTTTGTCTGAAGCATCCCAGGCAGAGATGGGGCTGATTCTTCCTGCAACATCACCGGAGGTGAGACCAGAACATAAGGCCCTTTTAAGACAAGCAATATTCTTTGTCCAGAAGAAAAAGTCAAGCAACCTCCCAACTTCCACCATTTTTGGAAGCCACAGTGTCAGCTCTGATGTCCCAGAAGTGGTGTCAGAAGTAGAAAGCCAGAGGCACATTGTTTTAGCCAACACTGAGGATGGAGCCAAGGCCTCAGAGCATGCACCAGGCAAGAAAGCAGACCTCCTGTCTGGCAGGGAGGCAGTAACGTGCCCAGTCCAATGCTCCCCAAGGGAGTATTTAATACGCACTAACCCAAGGGTTAGTTGCCTCACCCTGCCTATGAGAGGATAGGAAAGGGAAAAGAAACATCAGCCTCACACTTCTGGTGAGTGTAACAGCAGTGCAAATGCTCAGAGCACTGCAGGTAACCTCCTTGAAGGAGCATCAGAGGTGTCCCCGCACCTCAGGGCAGCAGAGGTGACAGAGAGAAGCTGCAGTTCTGCTGCCTTGGCTGAGCATGTCACAACAAGTGGGACTGAGGACAGCAGTGCACAACCGTGCACTGGGCCCCTGCGCTGGTCTCCTGCAGGGGCAGCAAGACCCACTGGCAGCCAAATTAAAGGCACAGTTTCACCCAGGCGAAGAAATATCTAGACAAAAGACAGAGCGTTCTGCAAGGCTCCCTAGGGGAGCAAGGCACAAGGACTCCGCAACATCACATTGCTGCGGGCTGGAAAATCAACGTCTGGCCCAACTGCATTTTAAAGTGGAGCTTTGGGGCAAAGGAGAGTGAGCTGCTGAAAACAGGCTGTGCCTCTGCACTAGCCGTCAGAATTTGGTGTCTCTGGTTTTGCTACCAGCAAGGTGAGGAAGCTTCCCACCCAGCAAGAAGGCAGGACAGTGGTCTCCAAAGATGATGAGCACCTTGTTGGGGTGCTGAGAGCTCATCTAGCATGGAGGTCCACACAGAAGGCTGTTTTCCTACCATGGCTGAAGACACGCATGGAGAAGCAGGCACGGAAAGCACCGATGGTGTCCCACTGAAGCACTAGCAAGAACAGGCTGTAGCAACCCCGCACATTTGGCATGGGGACAGCAGCCTGGGACCAGCTGGATGCATGGAAAGCTCATTCCCATAGCATCCATCTCTGAGTCAAAGCATGACATTCTCTAGTAAAATAAAAAGCAGCTGAGGCAGGCTGGCTGCAGAGTGATGAGCTGGCTTAAATGGCAGTGGGTGTGGGTGCTGGCTGTACCGCTCTCTGGCTCTTCCTGCCTGCTTGCCTGCAGACTGTGGCTGGCAGCCTGCTGCGGAGGTAACCGCCTGCCTGCATCCCTCCAGCACAGTGCGGAGGTGTGGAGGCCACCTTGCACAGCGAAAGAAGGAAATTTAAAAATAACAACATGAAAAGAACAAAAAAAGAGACCAAGTCAGACCTTTCTAAGACCTGTAAACAGATCTGGGGTCCTGTGCGTGGGAGTCTGACACGGTTGTGGACCCTGGAGCAGCGCCTGCGGCAGCACCACAGGAGCATCTGCACAAACACACACTGCAAGTGAAAAGGGCAAAGGCAGAGAAACACATGTATATACCAGGTCAAGCAGTCCTCCTAGGTGCAGAAAAGGCCATCTTTGCCAGTACATACACCAACAGACTCTACCAGCTAATGGCAAAGGACATGTGCATTTGGATAAAATACGAAACAACGCCCCCGCTGCAGATGAAAACTTCTCAGGTGCAGAAAAAATAGATCTCACCACTTAGGAGCCGTTCACTAATTATTGACGGTCTCCTCTAAATTTTCTTTTTTTTCCCTGATTAATTATTTACCCAGCCGTCCCAATTTTAAGTTCCGTTGTGTAGATCCTGCTGGCACTGTAAGGGGAAAAAAAACTTCTGAAAACCAGCTGAGACTGATTATTAAAAGTAATTATGAGAAAATCGCTCAGCATCTTTACCACATTCAAGCCAAGTCCTGCTACTGAATCAAACTGGTCATGTGTGCCCTGATGGGACCGAGACAGGGACAGAACCTGCAGCAGGAACCTTCCTGGACAACACAGAGCAGTTGGGACAGGGGGTCTGGATAAAAGCAATATTTCAGAGGTGTGTGCTGAAAACGAAGCCTGTCTCTCATGGCATGAAGCTCCTAGCCATTGTCTTGCTGACACTTTTTGTCAGGGATCTAAAAAGGGGTAGGGAAATACATCCAAAAGCTTGGTCTTCTGAACTGCAGATCTATAAAATCTCTCTCTCCCTTCTGCCCTCCCTCCCTGCCTCTCTCCCTCCCTCTTTTCATCCCAGAATTCATTTTGTTGGCTACTGAATCATTTTTTTGGTGTGAGGCTTTGGGGCTTGGGGTGGTTTTTTTTTTTTTAACATTAATTTGGAGAAAACCATGTGTTCCAGAGGGAATGGCATCAGACAAAAACAAAGAATAATCACTTCCCTGACCCTGGCTCAGGAAAAGGTACACTTGTCCAAAGCAAGAAAGCAAAGGGCACGCACAGTGCTACCAAATGGCTGGAATGGTATTTTACATCTGTTTTGTGTCCATTTGCGCAGGACCACAGAGAGCTCACCCTTCTCTGAACCAGCTGGAGAGGGAAACAATGCTCTAAACCAAGCAAACATCAACCTGCTCTTCCCCTAGTGTGACAGGGCTGACTCCCGTGGCTTTGCAGCCCGCCTGCACTGCAGCCATCACTGCCTTTTCTGGACGTCCCCTGCCTGCAGGGCAGGAAGCCACCCTGTGCCAGGTTGCCATGACAGCTCAGCTGCCGCTTCAGCTGGCAGTGAGGTGCCTGCTAATGCACAGCACCCACCAATGTCTTCGATTCACCTTTACGGGGAGTAAGGGAAAGTGTCTCGAGGTCTTTTCTGTTCCTTTCTCCCTCTTCTCCTCAAAAATATCTAGCAGAGCACGTGTCTTTCACCACTAACAAAGCTCCTGTGCACCCCTTCCATGGTGCACTAACTCATCTATGCAGCTCTTTCCTCAGGGAATAAAGCCCTGCTCTGCAGCCAGGTCACCCAGCCCAAATGCCTCCTTGCCTGAGGCACTGGTTCTGACACGAGGTTCGCCAAGGACACCCAGCCACCATTTTGGCTACCATGGAGGAGAGCTGGGGGAAAGGGCAGTGGGGACTACCTGCTGTGAAGTAGCCTGCAGTAACATGCACATCAGCAGAAAAAGGAGCAGGTCAATGCTTGACTCTGCACAGCACGAGTGGGGCATGTTGTGTAGATATGCAAACAAAAGATGATACATCAGTCAGGGGTCTTGGCATCACCCAGCCCCTCGCCGCTGAGCCAGACACTTTCAGCAGCCTTGTGATTTCTACCTGCTGCAGGGGAAAGGCTGGGCATGGAGGCACAGAGCTGGAATTGGTCTGGGCCGTGCAGCTGTTCCTCCTGAGGACACGGCTCTGGCCTCGTCCCTCCTCTTCTCCAGCCTGGCAGTGGAGGAGGACTTCTGTGCAAGGCAGGGAGCTACACCCAGCTTTCCCTCTGTGCAGCGCACTGCTACCAATCACACCCTTGCTGGAGGGTGTTCCCTCGTGTTCCTCATGTTCCCTGCTGAGCACCATGAATTTGCAGGATCAAGGCCAATAATACTGTGGTTATTTGTAATAATGACACTGGGAAGAATGAAAGAAAAAAAATCTAAAATGGATTAACAATGTATGCCTGGCCTGTACACAGCCTATGTCCACTGTTTTGCATCAGTTAGTGGTGTGAACAATATGTTCCTTTTATCCTCCCTGGTCCTCCTCATAATTCTGTCATTGTATCTCAGTCCCAACCCATAACTTCTCCTCCCTCCCTCCATTACTGCACTCCCAGAGCAGGGAGTAGAAGCTCCCACATCTGTGGTTATTGTACAGTGCAGAAAAAAAGCAACTCTTCAAAGTCACAGTATCTTACAATTCTCAAAACTGTCAAGCATGTTTTGAGGCACTAACCACCTCTCCACTGTGTAGGTCGCTATAATTATTCCCATTTGACAAAGAACAGGATAGGAGGCAGGCAAAGTTGAACCTTCTTTTCCCAAAGTCACACAAGAAAGTAAGAGTGGGAACTAGGGGAAGTGCATGGATTTCGTGTCTCCCAATCCTGTGCTTTAGCCACAGAGTCTACCTTTCCCTTTTCCCTGCCCTCTCAGCTTGCCAGTGCTGGATGGCAAAAGATCCCAAATGCCATAAACATATCCACAAAATATTAGTGTGTGAATCTCAGGCCACAGAGATGTTTGCTTTGTGCAAGCAACTCTTTTAGCCCAAGTCCATCACGCTATGCTTCTGACAGAACTTATTTTCAGTAATAAAAGTAAGGCTATGTCATATTGGTGAGGTATTCAGGCAATGTTAGGATAATGTCTTTGGGGCAAGACATACTCATGCCCCAGAGAGACATACTTGTCAAGTCTCAAACACCTGTAGTGAATTTCTACTCACATCAGTGAATCCAGGACTTTGCATGCAGGCTCTGAACCAAATCCTCCATCCAAACAGGCTCTGATAGGTCACTGGGTTTCTCTTTTCCTTGCCTTTACTTCCCAGCTATTTAGAGGAATTTTAAAGGGATGCCTCTCAAAGTTGCACCAAAGGTACTACAGATCTTATTGTGTGGATCAGCATACAGAAACTTGATACTCCTTCTGACAGCACCCATGTACCTACACTGTTTCAGGAACGTTCACTTGCCCAATACAATGCAACGTGATTGCAAAGAGAGCTTTACAGATAATGGAGTAACATCAACTGCCCTTTGCATCGTATGAAGCTGGTGAACAACACATTTGCACAGACCTACTCCTGCCTTTTTTGTGCCTTGCTATGTTTATTCGTGCATCCACAGTTCTTCCTAAAAGAAATTTGATTCTGACTTTCACGGCTGTGTTAACATGACACCAAAACCTGCTCCTCTGGCAGTTTGTGGGGGGATGAGGATGTCATGCTGACACATTCGGGGCTTGATCTGACAGCAAACAAGGATTGCAAAAAAAAAACCCCAGCCACCTCTGGTTCGAATGGGCTCAGGAGGACAAAACTCTGCTGCTTTCAAGCACATGAATCCTCACATGTTCAATGGAGACTTGGGGGCAGGGGGAACCATAAGCTGGCAGGGGTAGGAAGATGGCAAAGGTTTTTATGCTTTACACCATCCAAAGACTTTGCCTTGCACCACCTTCTTTCCCCACAGCCTCTGAACTCAGAGTCAGGTCTAAAGTTCCCAAATGTAAGCAGCACTGGTTTATGCTGTCTCAAACCAGACATTTTGAAACACAGGGCTGACTGCTGCCCTCCATTACCTTCCCCTGATCCACCTGCCAGTAGTCTCAGGCACAGCAGGCAGAGGGGTTTGTCTCCTTTTGTCACCATATGCATGCTTTTAGGGCTCACAATGACAATCAGGACAAAAAATACCACTGGGATTTCACTGTATTGTGCCGTGCAATGTAATTTGGCAGCACACAGTGAATGCAGCAGAAAAACAGCAGGGAAGATAGTGATGGGAAAACACACACTCAGGCTGCAGGAGTCAGGAGTCCTGGAAGCCAAGTATAAGAGGGACACGTACACGTGTACATGCATGCACACGCACACAGGCAGACATGTAGACTTAGGGGAATAAGTCAGGAGGTGATGGAACCATTTGAACACAGCCACAAATACAGAGATTGGCAGCTTACCTCCTAGACCCCCCAGAAAGAAGGGACACTTGGACAGGAGCTGCAGTCACACTATGTAACCACTCCTTTGCTACCCTGAACTGAGGGTTCTGGGCAGAAATATGGTGCTGGCAGAGCACATGCAGACACCAAAAAAGCTAAGAAGAGCTCAAACCCAGTTCACCTGTGAGACAAAGTGGCTGGAATTCTTGATTACTGCATGGGTTGCAATTATTTCCCATATCCAAGGAAAGGGAAACATCTCTGGGGAGCCATAAGCAAGGGAAAGGGAGGAAAGGAGCATGGGAATCACTGCAGGGGGGTGTCTATAGGTAAGGCATCCAAAGGGAAGATCACATGGTGAGGCTGGGGAGGTGAAAACAACAATGGGTGAAATTTGCACCAGTAATGAACAGATTGATGGGTTCTGCTTCTCGTACCAGACACCATCTTTGTCATGGTGAAAAGGTAATACAATTAGAACTGCCTGCACTGAGTTTGGGAGACAGCTGTGCAAGATAAACTCTTTTCCACAATATCTTTACCTTGGGTCACCATGTTTTCCCCAAAACACACGTTGAGGCTGTGCATATGGATGCTGTACCCTGCTCCCCCAGTGAAGAAAACAAAAGTGCTCATTTCTTTCTTAAATAAAGGGAAGAAAAAAGGAAACAATATTTTCATTTTCACATTAGCAGCAAGCAGCAGGCGAGAATCAAGAGGTGCTAAGAGATGCAAGCACGTCCTTTCCAACAGATACCTTCTTCTTCGCCAGCAATAAGTCCTGGTAAGCATTTGAACGGAGGAAGCGCGCATAGCTGTCACTCTTCATCAGCTTGTAAATGTGCTCCTGTGGGACAGGAGGAAATGAGAGACAGAGAATTGTTATCAAACCTCATTTAGACATCACAGGGATTTAAAACACAGCAAATTAGAAGGAACAGAGACTGATCAAAGTTCTAATTAAGTCTGCTATTATTGATTATCTGTGTTGTGGTAGTGTACAGGAGGTCCATCCTGGGGCAGGACCATGCTGTGCCTAGGGCTGTACGAACACAAAACAAAGAGATGGCCCTCACCCCAAAGGCTGGCACATTATTCAGTAATCGGTGTTATTCTGCTAAGACTGCAACTCTCTGAAGTCCCCAGATTATAAGCATGTGTCCAGTCAGGCTGAAACTGCTGAGATGTAGTTTCCTCAGGAAGGAAGAAATAAACACCAGAAACTGTCCCATAGATTAGGTTTCATTTTACCATTCATAGACACTTGAACTATCGCCCAGCACTCCCCTCCTGTTCATGGAAGGGAACTGATACTTGGACACATTTAATCTCTACTTAAGACACATACTTAGAGCATGCCAACCTGTTAATGTTCTGAAAAAGCCTGTATCTCTGGTGACTATGTAGGGAGGGTATATGACTAGCTCAGATGTGGATGGCTACACCACCTGTGTAAAAAGTTATGTCAGATAAGTCCCTCCCATAAGGTCTTTTTTCTCCTAGCAAGTCAAACTACTGTTACCAGTTTACTCTGAGAGCACTTACTATATGCATCTTCAAACTTACAAAGTGGCGTTTCATTGCAGCAGAACTTAATGCTTATGCTTTTCCAGTTTCCTTGCTTCATTTTACTTTCCTGCTGAGAATCCCTTAACACAGTCAGCTCTTCTTGTCCTAATTATCTCTGGATTTGTAATACATATTATCCCAAACGCCAAGAAAATAAAATCAAAATACTTTGACCAAATAAAGACTGAGAACACACTAAAGTAATTCAAGAGAAAAAAGGCACTCTGGACATTTCTTTTAGACTTTGCCCAAGGAAGTACTTTTATAGAGTTAATAAGCAATTTTATCTATACTGATTTATACAACGTGAACTATTCTCTCCTGCCCTAAAGACATTGTACAAGAAACTGCAGAAGAACCAAGCCAGACTGAAGTCACATAGCTTATTTCACAGTGTTAATAAGCCAAGCAGAATTCCCTTATCTTCACCATCAGGGGTAATTAGTGATGACCTGTCTATACACAAAAGAACTGCTTAATTCAGCTTTCTTGCACTATTCCGTGTAGTCCTAAGAGGGGCATAACTGCCACTGGTTTTTCTAAGACACAGCATAAACACATCCTTTGAGCTACAACCTGGCGTGGAACAATTTTTACTGGTTAATTTCCACACTTGCTTTTAGACCTGACAGATC
This sequence comes from Bucorvus abyssinicus, assembly GCA_009769605.1. Classification (NCBI taxonomy): domain Eukaryota; kingdom Metazoa; phylum Chordata; class Aves; order Bucerotiformes; family Bucorvidae; genus Bucorvus; species Bucorvus abyssinicus. Next base: position 16,050,131 of record CM020042.1, on the reverse strand, counting down.
CTCATTTGTGTAGCTCTATCTAGCTGAAGGATAGCACAAGATTTTGCAATAGAAATGCTCGTATAAAGCCGTTTAGCAACTGTCACCCCTCCTTGCTGCAGAAAAACACCAGGGAGGGTATAGCTTCGTAATTCTCACCTACAGCACTGCCATGAGATTTCACATCCAGATGTGGGACATTTGTTAAATTTATTCAGGACAAAACGAGCCAAGTATGCACTACAACAAGAAGAGGGAAAATAATGCACATCATGGATATGGTTGTCAAAAGTTTTCTGTTTCTGTGGTGCAAATAAGTATTTTTGACATCGGCGCTTTCTCAAATACTGCAACTAGCAGAAACCAAACCATACTGCAAACAGTTCATCTGTACTGTTACCTTTTAAGGTTTCTCAGGGAGATTCCATGTCCTCCTACTGAGTTCTACGTAATTACCTTAGAAAAACTCCCACCTAACTATACACCTAAAAGTCATTTTCCTTCCTCATCCAGGATGGTGAGGAGACTGATGAGTAAGAGGGGCAGCCACCTTGTAGCCCACCAACAATAAAGAGCCTGAGGGCCCTCCATAGCTTCCCTCCTCTTACTGGTCCTCCCTTACAGCACCCAGTACATGCAGGGTGCTGATGGAAAAGGTGCTGAGGTGGGCAGGAAGGTGTTGTTGGGCTGAGGTAAGGTAGCAGGTGACAGGGGTATTTTGATTAACATTTCCACAGGCATGTGATTTTTTTTTTTACAGCCTTTGGACTCCAAATGGTTTTTTAACCTGTGGTCAGACAGCTGGGTCTGCTCTGAAAAACAATGGTAGCATTTCAGAAAATAACATTCAGTTTCCATTGCCGTGCAGACAGCTCACATGAGCTGTTTGTAGGCAAAGGAGAACACACCAGGCTGTCCATACAACCTGCCAGCACGCTATCATTCTTGCTCATGTCAAGACAACCTCATATATTTGACCTTAAAACTATAAACTCAATATCTGGCTGTGAGAAAGGAAAAAAATTACTTCAACCCTGAGATGAAGTAAACCACAAGCTGACTTCTTAACTAAAGCCCTTCCCTGGAAAACAGGACTGTTGCATACCCACAGCCCAACCGCCACTGCGGTTAGCTAATTGTTATGAAGCATTTTCTCTGCTTTTCACGTCTTGGAATCACTGAACAGCAACACTGCTACGTTTCAGCTGTTCACCAAAGATACAGTCAAACAGGGAATAACTATTGCTAGGCCTGGAATGCTAATGAAGAAAGGCGGCTGAAAATAGGGGACGAGAGGGACACGGATAGCTCTCACTGGTCCTCCCTTACAGCACCCAGTACATGCAGGGTGCTGATGGGAGGGGGTGCTAATTAATTAATTAATTCAGAAGCCAGAATTCAAAGGGCTTGCTTTGAAGAAGCCCTGGACTGGAGGCACGAATGATACACTGATCACATATTTTATAGCACTGCATTTCTGAAGCCCCTACTGGAAGCCTGAGCCAGCTGCTCAGGTCAGCAAAGACTGCCTTCCAGTTTGCAATGGTACAGGACAGCTTACACTGCTGCAGCCAAAATCCCTGCTGAGACTGCACCATGAAGGTTCCTGCTAAAATTGTGGCTGTAGTGTGTGTTCAGCCCAGTTACACAACAAATCTAGCTGCAGGGCAGGAAACACAAATGCTAGGGCATTTGTTTTGATCTTTAGCCTACACTGTTCTTTGACACCAAGCTATTTTCTGCTATACTTTCTAGAATCTGCAACTTTCTAGGGAGAATTCACAGCTAGTGTTTAGCAGCTCCTCATTTCATAACTACGTTGAAAGCTACTGGAGGTCTAGCAGCTGAGCATATTCTTCTGTGGAAGCCTGAGTAATGGGCATATCGACAGAGGAGTGTGCACAGATTTAGCAGCTCTGTGCACCTCCTGTGAATTGACTTGTCTCCTTCTATCATGGATTTTTAACTCGCTTTGGATCACTGCAACACACTGATCTCTCATTTTAGTGAGCAGCTGTTTTTGTTCCTCCTCTTTATCACATGGTGGCGAGTGAGCACAACCTCACCAAAACCTGGAAACTCCAACTGCAGCCAGCATCTCTAGTGATGCACTTTATGCACATGCACACTCCCGGACATACCTGACACAGCTGGCAAGAAATTTGAGCCTTCTCATCCTTAGGCTGAGAGAACTCTGCATTTTGTAGGGGCATTTATTATAGGGTAACGAGCTCGTTATTACTGGCTCCCTGAATACACAAAGCAAATGCACTACTTGTGCAATTTTTAACAATGCAGCTGCAGCTCTGGACGTGACAGTCTCTTGCACTGTGAGCAGTCTGGCCAGAATTATCATTGTGACATTTCTTCGCAAGTGCCATAGAAAGTTCCCGTGCCACATCTGCACAACAGCAGGAGAAGCATTTCATTTATGTAGTGTACCATCTCCCAGGCATTGCTGAGTACCACTTCCCGGGTAGGGCTGAGAGTCCCAGCTCCCTGCTCTAGCTTTAAGAAGCAATGCTTAAGGGAGTCGCGTTGCAAAAAAATAAATTTAAAACCATTGTCTAACAAAATTGCCCAGATGATCTATTAAACTATTAAACAAGGTAATCCCCCGCTTCTAAAGCCAGACAAAAAGCAGGAAAAAAAAAAAAAGCCTTTCAAGATTTGGCCAGCAGTTGACAGGTATTGTGTGTCCCACTGGTCTCCCTGGCAGTCTTGCCAGCTATCTCTGAGCTCCAAGCCGCCATCTCAGGCCACTGCAGCAGCAACTGCAAGTGGAGACAGGGACTGACTTGACATGTGTGAGCAAGCCCTAGCGAGCTAGCTTTTGAGCTGACTGGTCACTTAGTCCTTCACGCTGCATTCTGTTGATGAGTTCTGGCTGTACCCATGGTCCCCTGCGAGAATGGATGCACATTTGGAAATGTCAGTCTAACCTGGAGGGTGACACAATAACCTGCTTTTGTAATTACAGCGGATTTCATCTCCAGGAAGCAACCAATTCCCTTACAAGACCCCTGCAAGCAGAGCAGGTTTGCTGTCAAACATCACCAGAACTGTTGTTCCCCAGATCAAGGCAAGGGAGGCAATGAGGTCTGTGTGCATCTCTTCTTGAGAAAAACGCAGACCCCCTTTTGTGTTTTGTGCACCTGAATCACACCTCCTCCATGGTGAGAAGAACTACGTAGCAGTCCTGAGGGCTATCCAGCTCCACTGGGCATCTCTCTGTAACCTAGGCTTGTATCATGAGAGTTGCACTTCAGACAGCATAACCATTCCACCTGCCGGTGCCATTGCATGACATAAAGGAGAACTAACAGTAAATTTTAAAGTGGAGGGGGAATGTTGTCACTTTTGTGAATTAAAAAACAAAGGAACCAGCCAGGTAAATCACACACACAAAAAATCTATTCTACAGTTATGTGAAACCAAGAAGAAATCCCGCCCCTGACAGCTGACAGCTTAAGTGCAGGGAAATAAACTCTGATAAGGTTCAGCATCTCTCGGCTGTTTTCCTTCTACAAGCTCTATCTTTGGAAAGAGATGAAGGACAAGCTCTATGAATTTTCTTGACAAGAGGGGAAAGGAGAAGGAAAAAAAAAGAAAGTAAGTTTGCAATCCAGACGGGAATGTGGGAGGTGGCTGAGATAGCAAAAACGGTCTCAAAGCTGCACCTGCTTCAAATCCATGTGCTGCACTGTGATCTCAGGTCTCTTCCCTCCCTTGCAGTCAAAGTGCAGTGACTCTGAGGAGGGCATGGTGGCAGCCAAGCAGGACCTTGGGAACAGCCAAAAAATATGGGGGAAAAAACCCAAATGATAACAAAATAATAACAACACATGACTTGCACAAAGCAACTGGCAGACCTCAGGAGTTGTGTTCTCAGTTAAGAACATTTCTTTTTAGCATAAAATCTTGATTCTTTCCTCTGAATTGTCTATATGAGATGAGACGAGAGGAGTATTGGTGGTTAAACACCCATTTCTAATCCCACCTGTATCTTGCCCACTGTGACATTTTGTGACAGGCTTCAGACTTTTTGGGGGTTGTGAAAGCCAAGCACATGGCCTTTGGACACCGGTTGTATCCCAGAAAACACAAAACTTGCTGATAAAATTTTTCTCTGTTTGTACCTAAACACAGCTCTAAGCTTTAGATTACAAGGAGGAATAGGGGGAAACTGCAAATTCTTTTCTTGGTTCAAGCATGGGTTTCCCATTTTGCACATTTTTTTGGCCCATTCTGGAGGCTTACACTAAGGCTAGATAGCTGTTGAGATTCACCCTGCCCTTCGTAAACTGGTCAGAAACGTCGCTGCTGTAGCTATCCCATCTTTTGGATTGTTTTGGAGCCAACCCATCTGTTATTAAACTAGGGCGAGCTGATTTGGAGACCCCTTTGTATTGCAAGCATGTGAACACCAGCAGCCGACCCTCTGGCCAACTTCAAGGAAGATTTGCAGAATGTCAGACAAATCCATTAGAAGAAAAGCCCACAAGCAATGTAAAGCAGTCGATTAAGCTGCTAAATAAATAACAGCAAACTGCAATGAATGTTAATGTTTGTTCTACCTGTATGCTGGGCACTAGGGAGGAATTTACTGCAGACGCGCCCAGGAGAGAGCAGCGCCGCAGTGAATGCCTTGTGGCCTTCGCTGGAAGGATGAGAACAGATGCCAGCTGAGGAGCTGCCCAGGTTCACTTTTGGAAAGGCTGCCTCTAGAGCACAAAGAGGATGTGGGAAGGAGAATGGAGGGAGATGGGTTTCTGAGCACACGGTGTGCAACTGCTGCACCATCCAATTCGACTTGGCAGCAGCCTAATGCCTTTCTGTCGGCACCTCTACTCTGCACCGAGACCTGTGGCAGAGGAGGTGAGGTCAATCCCCAGCAAGCACGCATACTGCAGCCAGCAAAACCTGCTATCCAGGGGATGTTGGAGACGTTGGAGATATATCCTATTCACTCTGTTGTGCTCCTCCCAGCCCATCCTCAGGAATCCTACCTAAATGGCAGGACCCCCTATTGCACCACCATCAGGATCTTTCAAAAAGCCAAAGAAAGGAAAGGAGACCTGCTCCTCTTCAGCAGTTACTTGTGCCACTACTGGATGCAACAGTTTTTAGGAAGAATTATGATCAATTGCTATTCAGTCTAACTGACAGTGCTGAAATACACTTTAGAGAGAGAAGGAAAAAAATGCTGCATCAGGTCTGGAAGTTGAAGTAGCTGGTAGCAGGCACAGTTGAGATGAGGCAAGCAGTGAAGAAGGTGTGGAAGAAAATACCTTCCACACTTGCCCTGACTGAACCTGATGGGAAAACATCAGTGGCAGGGAGGAGGCAGGAAAAACATGGGGTTTTATTCCAATTCCCCTTAATGTCTCAAAATCCCCACTAAGAACACTACTGGATCTGCTAATTCTGGCCCCTACATTTAGGATTTTACTCTTCTCAACACTGCTGTACTGTGGACTTTGAGCTGTCTGTGTGCATTAACCGGGGAGAGACACCTACCTGGAAGCCTCACCGGTGCCTGGCTGTACTGCCATCCAGCACGGCGAGGGGTACGCGAGGGCTCTGGCTGCTGTGGGAGTGCTAGGTTTTCTTTGGTTTATAGTTTAAAAAGGAATGTTTCAGGTTGGTAAATGGCACATATGGATCTTGGCCTGAGCATGAATTGCTCTGGAAAATCTGAGCAGTATCTTTTTTTGCCACTCTCAAAAGTTACTTAAGTGACACAATAATTTACCCATAGTTTTAGCTGGTGCATTTTCTTTACATTCAACCAAGTTGTTTTTGTCACTAAGGGGAAAAAAAAAGAGATGAATAATTATACAGTAATATAGACTAACCTTCCTGCTAAGCCAAAAAGCATAAAACCTCTTTTCAGGCCACAAATGAAATTACACCAGGCTGAAGGCACATGAACATAAGAAAGAGCTTTAGCAGGAGGGATAACTGTAAGCAATGAGAGCTCATTTTGAGTAATACACAGAAATCCTTTGTTTAGCCCTGTAGATACATAGTTGGAAATGCAATGTAAATCTTTTCTGGGAAAGTGCATTGATAAAAGTAACACATAAATTTAGCTTTGGCTCCTCTGTAAATTGATGAGGCAACTGGTTTGCTTCATACCTTCAAACGTATAAATGGGAAAGCAGTGCTGCCAGGGGGTCCACGGCAGACGCAGTGCAGAGGACTACAGAGGCGAAGGGTTGTCAAGCACTGCACAGTTAAGGGGTCAGCCTGGTACTGCAGGAGGATTTAGTCCTAAATATAGCAAGGGCTATCCTGGGAGACAAGAGTGGGCTGCTGGGAGTCTAACGCCATAAGAGCAGCTTTAGGTTTTGAGAACAACGATCATGGCTAAGAGGCTGCTTCTCTCAATATGGGCCAAATCCTGGCTACTGGCAAAAAGCCCAAGCGAACAGGTTTTGCCTGGGAGGAGGGGACTACCTCATGTAGCATTTGGAAGTCTGGCATCTCTTTGCCAAATGATATAACATCTAGGAGTTGCAGCAACAAAGATGGGGTTTTTCACTCCTACACATGCTGTGGCATAGCTATAAGATGTAACTACTTAACTTTTTGGCCAACACCCTCACACTTGCAGGGCTGTCTGCAGCTTCCTCTTCCTGTTTTTTCTGAAGAAAAACAGTTGTGCCATGGAGAGGGACAAGCAGAATCCCTCACTCAGCAGAAATGAAATTCTGTTGCACTGGGCCAGTCTGTCCCCTCAGGGGATGGCGACAGAGCAGGATGCAGCCCTACACAAACAAGCAGCATACAGCTTCTGAGTAAATGTGGCTATGCTGAGATAGGAACCACCAGCCCTGCGTGGATGTTTGCCTAGAGAATGTGTGCTGGATACATAAACAGCGTTCCATGCCTCATCATCATTTTGGCTGTAAGATACCTACTGCTGATTCAGCTTGGGATTTTTGGTTTTTTTAAATTAGAAGAGTGAACACTTTAACAGATAACAAACGCTTAGAAAAATCAAAGACTGCAGCGTTTCTGCAACACATGGGTTTGGCAGGTGTGGAACTGAGTCATCCACAAGAACCTTCACCCATTGTTCATGAGAAGTGGACTCCTCGAGTCCTGGCTTCTCAGGTAGAAATTGATGCACTTGCAAGAACTTTTACTCCCTGCTTGGGAGAAACAAAAGCGCATCGGCTGCTCCCTGACCTTCATACAAAGAGGAAACACTCTTGCTCTGGATTTGACATGCAGTTGTTTCTTGTATTCAAGAAGCACAGTGCACACCACTGGCACAAGAGTCCCAGAGGCTGAGTGCTGAATTCAATTTTTAAGCAAGCTAGAGACTTTACCATGTAATCCATTTAAAGGTATTTTTTGGAGTTAAGAAATAACTGGCACATGAGGCAGTTATTGCTCGTGCATGTAGTTCTAGCCAGTTTGGCAGGATCGACACCCCAAATAACAGGCAGACTATTGACCTGTGGGAATATGCTGACTGTTCTTGTCAGCCCATTCCCATGATCTTTCTTTTGAAGAGATCTGCTGTCTTCTGTCACTGTGTGCAAGGAGAGAGCTCGCTCATGACAGTTGCCTGGCCCTTTTTCTGCCTGTGTGTACCAGAGGGGCACTCAGACAGTGGTTTGATCCCTGATGCATTCAGAGACAGAAAAGTAACAGTGAAACAAAGGCTGGACGTTAAGATGTTTTTCATATAACATGATGACTATACTACAAATTAAAATGAAAGGCAAAGGATGAAAAAAGTACTTTCTGATGTGTGGCACGTTCTGAAAAAAAAATCCCGTGAAAGTAGTAACACCAGCTATCTGCTCCTATGTAGACCTCTGCTTCAAGTCTTTTGCTTCCTGCTTTGTGCAGCATCAGGCAGGCCAGCATAAGCCTTCACCATCACTTACCTATTTTTGCTCCAGATACCTAATTGCTCTTCTGAGTGTATTTGTGGGGCTCTTGGTTTTAGATTCAGTTTGGTTGTAGATTGTTTTGTGAAATCCGCAAGGGAAGGAGTTTGCATTTTTGTTTGTGTGTGTAACAAACACACAGGAACAGTGATACTTTGTGCAAAGGCTCTTTCTACAGTCACTGTAACTGATGTACAGGGAAGGCAACTGCAGTGCAGTGTAAGGAAGGGTTTTCTCCTCCAGTCCCACAGGACCAGAGCCAAAGGAAGAGAATAAAATAAAGTCCTTGTGCAGTTCCTAACTTCCACAGGAAGGTCCAGGCTGTCAAAAGCCTCCAGGAGGCCTGAGCACCATCCATGTATACATATAGATGCGGCACTGCAGTGCTCTTAATTTCCTGAGGCACAAGTGCCAGGACTCTGAGCAGCGCTGGCTCAGGTGGACTTGAGCCCCACTTCAAGGGAGAGCGCCTGGGTCTGCCCCATGCCCTCTTGCTGACTGCCTGCACTGCCAACCAAAGCTGCTTTGCTGTTACCTTGGTTCTCCATCCTTAGCCACTGTCCTTTACAGGCATGCACATTACTGGGGTGACTGGGTGAAACTTTAAGAAAATAGGAATAATGTTTCTTCAAGTTCTTACATGTAACATGATACAGAGGCACAATGAATTATTATTTTCACATTTTCCTTCCATGCTGTGATTTCACTCAAGACCTGCAAAAGGAATTCTGTATGCCTACTGAACAGGCAACAGGCATACGCTCCTCTATATGCTTGCTTTCACATCCTGTGCATGCTTGAAAAGACAAAGTCAGTGGAAGAGAGGTCACCCCTTATTTTCTGCTCTTGGTAGAAAATGACATTCCACTTCCAAGCGATCCTTGTTTATACCTGGAGATTGTTTTTGAATTCAACAGGATCCTGTCAAGTTCTGTCAACGCTCTCAGCTTCCTGATGGGACCAGAATGCCAACTGAGGACCAATCACTGATGAATCTTGCAAGGGCTTGTATCTCTATCACAGTCCAGAAAAAACTGAATGAACATCTGGGGCAGTTGAGAGCATGAACTGGGCTCAAATTTCAAGTTTCACACTAGACTTGAGGAAGAAATTTCTTACAATGAGTGTGGTGAAACACTGGAACAGGTTGCCCAGAGACGTGGTAGATGCCCCGTCCCTGGAAATACTCAGTCAGGTTGGATGGTGGCTCTGAGCACCCTGATCTAGTTGAAGATGTCCCTGCTCACTCGGGGGGGGGTGGGGTGGCTAGGTGACCTTTAAAGTTCCCTTCCAACCCAAACTATTCTATGACTCTATGATTCAAATCTGGGCCAGGTCCAGTTCTTGTTTGAGCAGTCTGGAGTTTGGCATTATGGTCTAAATCTGCTCTGGAATTAGCCAAGGATCTGCACAGTACAGTTAAAATCCCTAAGTGAGCCTGGATTAGAACTGAATTTCTCTGAATCTTCTTCACAGAAACAACAGCCGATTAGTTCAGGTAAAGGAATGCCAATCTAAACCTCTTTATTAAAGATGAAAAATAAACAAGCAGGGAAGTAATTCCAAAGGCAACAATTGGGCTTACCTTACTCTAGTGTACCTGGCTCTGAAGCCTACCAGTAAATGCCCCTACAAACAAACATTATTATCAGGAGACACAACACATCCGTGTGATACCAGTTCCCAATGAAAAGGGACTGAGGAAGGGATTAAAGACTTTCTGAAGGCAGAAAGACATTTCAGGGGATGCAAGGAGATGCTTGAAGGTGGTGGGGCAGGGGGAATGTTTAAAAACTAATAACGTGTTGTACAGATAAGCCATAATTGTCACACTCACAGCTCTGGGTTCCCATGTTGAAGATGAATTACTTTGGCTGTCGGCAGCTTCACTAGCTAAAAGAGGCCATTCAGATGGACCCGAACCTATTTACTTTCCAGAGCTGGCTGTGCCTGCTTCATATTGCAGGGCCCCACACTGGTTGTTAAATGATGCTGATAACTCCTGTGGGAGCTTACATCCTGCTAAGTAGTTCACTGTTTAATTGAACTGACCTTTCCTGACGGTGCCCCTTGTATTAAAAGCTGCTTTACTCCCCAGTGAAAATGGTTTGATAATCATAATATTTTACTCAGCGGACAGTTGTTTAAGAGCAGAAAATAATCAGCTAAATTGGTAGGCTCGCCTCTGGAGGGGCCCACCACTAAAATGACAAAAGGTGCTGCAGATGAAGATAGCTGGTAGAGCTGACGATGAGGGCAGAGCTAGGAGCAGGGGCTGTGTTGCTCCAGGATGGGAGATGCTAACAAACTGGATGGCTGGGAGAGGCAAGTACAGGCTGAGCTGGCACAGCACACTGCTCAGAGCCAAGGAAAGCCAGCACAGCTTGCGCAGGGCATGGAGTAGGTGAGGGCACATGCAGGAGACACAGCAAGAGAAAGCAGCTCTGTGCAAGTGGAGCATTACAGGACTGCACAGTGCAGTGGCAGCGAGGGTCACATAATGGCAAGTATCTTAAACTGAGACGGGGAAACAGCAAAACACTTCTGTAATACAGGAATCCCTCTTAGAAAGAGGTATGTCTGAAACAATAAATGCACACCACATTCAGGTGTGGACTAGGAGCCCTTTGAGGCTGCTTGGAGCTGAGATTTTCAGTGTCACTTTTCTTAAATCAGGGAACCATGTGCCTTCAGAGCATGAGTGGCCTTGGGATGAAGAGGTCTTAGGTAAGAGTCATGTTTGGCAGGATACCCCCTTTTCTCCCTGTTTTCTTCTAGGCCAGTTATCTTACCAGATGGTCATGCAGCATCTGGGAGAGCTCTTTGGGGCTGAGAGCCAAGGCTGTGCAAAGCAGCACATCCATGTAGCCTGTTAAGCACCTGATAACAGACCATGCTTTGTTTTCAACTTAGGGTTATAAGGCATTCACTAGCCTGAAGCATACTGTGCCCTGCTACACCTTCCCCTTCCCAGCAATGTGTTCACTCATTCCCAGTGCTTTTTATTCAGAATTGGCATTTTGCATGTCTCCTAGGTCAGCATAAGGTCTAGAGTGCCATGTCACCTTCTCCTATTTTTCCATGCAGGAACAGCAACTTCACTTTCTCAGTTCAGCCAACCCTCTTCTTTCCTCTTAGGGTTTCAGAGCTGCAGGCATTCAAAGAATGTGTTGTTCAGTAAACTAAATTTTTTCTTGTTCTTTATTCACAAGGACATTTCAGTTGTTTTCCTCTTTGTGCTAAAGCTATACAGGACAGGACAACACTCATAGTTTCCCTCCCACAGGGGGGTGTTTTGACTGGTTGTGTCTGGTTGAGTCCCTAGGAATGCAGGATGTGTGGGAGCTCTCATGAGCTACTGGTGCCAGGGTGTTGAGATAAGGCAGCTGGGCTTTGACCTGCTGCAGATTTGTGAACAGAATCCCCGAGGTGACAGGGCTAACCTGGGGGAGATGCCAGGATGGTACCTGGGAGATTCAGAGTGCACTGGGGGGATCTATATTGGCTCCCTTGAAGTGCATGTGCAAACAAAATGTCCCCTCCCCAAGAGGAACCGGTAACAGCCAACGATGCTCCAGATCTACCAGGGCACTATGCTCTTTCAGCAGTATACTGTTTCCCTCTGCTTTTGTTAGACAGCCTTCTTAGCTATCTGATCAAGCAGTCAGAATGCTTGCTTGGCCTTTGGAGAGCTATCAGAAGCCCACTGCACAAGACGGTAATTGGGTTCACCTTCCACATTGCTCTATCCTCTTTTGGCATAGCTTCGGTCTCCAAAAGGACGATAGCTGGGCCTGAAGGTCTACCTTTGCCTTGTGTTTCCATGAACCAAAACAGATGAGCTGAGGACATTCATCAGCATAAAAATCCTCTGAAATAAAATGAACCCAAGGAGCTAAAATTGCAGTCTAACTGCAAGAGCTCCAGCTTGATTTTAACAACTCCCCTTTGAATGGCAATTACATTGTGAACTGATAGTTCAAGCCTAAACCCTCTATGTCTTTTCCTGATTAAATACTCATCGTCTAAACATCCATCTTACTCTCAGTACTTCTACTTATCAATTTAATCAATTCCCCCATTTTTCACCTATCTGCTTTAGCCTGCATTTTGCTGTCACCATTTTTTTCAGGTAAGGCAAATTTGCAGAAGTTCTTGTTCACTCTTAAATGCATAGCAAAAAATATATCTTAGCCAGAATGTCTTCATATCCCCGTGTTTTACAGCTTTAAAAAGAACATCTAAGTTGCCCAGTATTCACAGGGGATTGCCTTGAAACTTTGCATACATTCTTTCTACGCTGGCCCCAAGGAGCAAGATTGCATTCAGGAAAATACAGTATTTTTGATGCTGTTTTGAAAAATTCATTGCCAACCCTTGTATAAGTGGTCCAAAACATCTCCCTTGAGATGGAAGTATTTTGTTAGTGGAGTATTTTGAAGAACTGCCATTGAACAGCAATTTAAAGAAAATATAAGAACAAGGACTCTTATCACTTGCTGTTGGTTTTACTATATGCTTTTGATAAAAATGATTATGAGGAGGATAACTTTTAATTGTGTCCCTGGTAATATTTGCCAAATGATCTCTTCTTCCTTTTTCTTTTTTTAGCCATTCTAAAATGACATCTTCACTTCAGGAGGCGATGGAGCTTTATCCTTCCTTGTAGCAGTTTTTCTCAAATTATCTGTTTTCCTAAAGGTGTGTTCTCTGTACAGTTTATCTGTAAAATTTCCCTGATAAATCTGGGGCCCTCAGGAGGGAATGATTTAGCTCACTGCATTGCCTACTGTTCTATCATTATTCTAAGGCATTGTCTGGTGGATAAGTTCCTAGATGTGTTGGAGGGAGCTGCTGCATTTGGGGGTGGGGGGGTTGAGGGGTGGGGAATAATTAGCTATGAATGATAAAAAAAGTGTCTTAACCAGGATTTTGATACAATATCAGCCATTCTGTAAATACGCCAGACTTTGGTGACAAGGAGTACAGAGAGCCAAACTGAACTTTGTAGCACTTTCATCTTTGCTTTCTCTGAGACATGGCTCCAGCTCGCTGTGCCTTGCAGACTTGTAAATTTTGGAACATTTGCTCCCAGAGGAGCATTAGCCTGTTATAACTGATACATTTAAAGAAAATATCATTTACCCAGCTTGAACAGATATCCTCAAAGTCACTTCCAACTGTGCATCTCCTTTTTCTTACAAGTGAGCAGTGACAATGTGATAGTGAAATATCACAGTAAAACTGAGAGTTTTATTAGCAGTAGTTCCATAAAATCAAAAACAAACCTGTGCATCTTCATATGTGTATCTCCCTGGGTCTTTGACATTTTGGCTTGTTTTCTCATAGCTGTGGGAATCCAGGTTGATAGCGCTTTGGGCCCCAGGAGCTAGAAACTCTTGCCAGATTTCTTCCACTCTGGTGGTTACATCCTGTAGAGGTTGTTTCTTGAGATCTTGGACAGCCAACCAAAACCTGTACTAGGCAAAAATTAAAAGGGTAGAAAAGAGAAAAAGAGAGAAATCTGGATAAGACTTCATGGGTAAGCCTGGCCAGAGTCCCAAAACAGAGTCCCTAACCCCACATCCAGCTGAATTCACAGAAGGCTCTCCACTTAGCATGATTTCAGGGGAAGGTGTGGTATACTTTACACCAAACACTTACACTGTAGCTAAGATCCCAACGGTGACTTTAAGAAGTCACACATTCTTATTCAAACTGCCCCTGCAGAAGTGTGACATTAGGCATGGAAATAGGAAGCCTCCAGAGCTGTGCAGCTGGAGGAGGGGAGTGGGCTCTGCCTCCCACAGCCCTGCTGCAATCCGCTGGTCATTCCTGCCTGCAGGATCAGTTGTCCGGAGGGGATGCAAAAAGCAGAACAAAGTTAATATTCATATCATCTCCAGGGTGAAGTTGTAGCAATGGCACTTAGAGAAATTTTTTGACTTGTAAACTGACCGGCACTCGGATGCCACAGGAAGAGATGAATCTTGTCATGGCTGTACTCCAATTATACAGGGATATTTTCCTGACTGGACCACACTTATGGACTAGTTTTCATAAACATTGAGAAGATAGACTGTTCGATGGCTAAGGGCATAATCCACATCTCCATCTGTAAAATGAAAGGCCATGGAATATTTTTGCAAGAGTGACATGCATTGTCTTTTACCCTAGGAAAAAAAAAGGGTATTTTGTTGGTGGTGCTGGATTTACTTATTGTTGATAGAAATATGCTCTTTCAGGTGATTCATTCAGGAGATGCATGGCCTCCTGTAGCCTTTTGGTTTGGTCAACTCTACCTTCTAGCAAGAAGATATCCTCCACGGCCTCTGCCCTGGGTACCCAGGTCCTGGAGCCCGGCTTGAACAGGTACAGTGGTGCTCTGCAGGGAGTGCTGAGGGCTACAGGGCAAATAGGTACAGAAGGGACCTTCACAGCCACCTGCAATAACCAGCTCTTTCCTACCCCACAGCAAAGGAGCCCATGGCCCAGGGATGACAAGGAGGGCAGGGCTCACCTTGGCCATGCCTGCCCTGCACTGCTCTTGCACACCCACTCCCACTCTGCAGACTGTGCAGCGGGGACAGGGTTTGCCTGGATAACAGCTTGTTCAGGGCATCTGCAAGAGCTGCATAACTTAAAAAATCCTGTGTCACCCCCTTGAAATTATGGGAGACTACTAAATAAACCAGTTGAACTTTAACTGAAAGCCTGATTTCCAACCTTGAACGATTCAACAGTACCAGCCTGCTGTCACTAAGGCAAATGTTCCCGTTGGCAGTGAGGGCGGGCAGAGGAGCCAGCAGCCTGGTGACTCCTGTGCTGGTTTTGATTCTCACTTTTTTACCAGCTGCAGGCAGTACCTAACCACCCCAGAAACACTGGGGTTATGGTAATCAAATGAGGCAGCTGACCAGTTTAGCCTGGTCCCCTACCTGCAATAGAAGGAAATGGCCAATTTGGGAAAAAAAGACATCCATGCTGCGAGAAAGGTCAGCTTAAATCCTCCTTGCCTGTCCCTGTTTCTGCCCTGTCAGGCAGGCATGTGGGGTGAGGATGGTCCCTGCGTCCATGCCTCCAACGGGAGCGGGCCATGTGTGCAGGTACTCCTGGTTTGTCTCTTGCTCCACTGCTGCTAAGCTAGCCTCATCTTGTGCTCTCTCCTGTTGCCACTATCTCTTTCTCTCACCCAAATAACGTGCTTAATCCCACGGTGAAGCCTGCAAGAGATAGCACGAGGCTGCGTCACTGTGCTGGGTGCTGGGACCCTGTCTAGGCAGGACACACTGTCCGATCCTGCCAGTAACCTGTAGACTGCCTGCCTGCCCTTGGCAGAGCTGCTCCAGCATTTGCAGGACTGCTGCATGCATGGGGACTAATGCCGCAGCCCTGACTCATGCAAGCCACCAGATCACATTCCTTCATACTGTGCTCCCTGCTCCCAGCAGGCTGTCAGTAAAACGGACTGGGGTACTCTCAGACACCACTCCAGTACCTGCAGACTCTTATACTGGTAGTGCTTACAGTTACGTTTGGTTTTCTAAATCGAAATAACAGTGTTTGGGGTTGGCGGAGGGGTGTGTGTGGTTGGCCCTTTTCCACCTTCAAGACATTAAGTGTGCCTGATGTCCTGCCTTGTTATTTGTACCGTAAATGACACCCCCACTTATTACATGCACACAGAGAGTAAAGGGTGGCACAGTGCAATAATCTGATGCCATATGTGGCTTTCTTTACTTTGAAAATATTTTATCATTCAGTTTCAGATGGGATGGGAACATGTGAATGCAGAAAAGTCATAAAGAGAAAAGATGCTAATCGTTCCAGAGTAGCTGGGACACTTCAGACAAGCACTTGGCTAGAGAGAACATTTTCTGCTGGCTTATCTTCTGCCCCTGGAGCCGGAGAGGCGGGCTGGGAAAGCATGTTCACGAGAGAACCAGGCACGCTGTGAAGTGACAGCTTGCCAGAACAGGAGCGCCATCCATTTTAATAACCATTTGGCTCAATCTGAAAACCAACCAACCAGACCAACCTGACACTAACAAGAACAAGCTCTTTTTACTGCAAGTGATTGTGAATTCATGCCCAAGGCTGGATGTCCTCTTCAAGGCAAAGGAGAGTTTTGTCTTGGTAAAAATTTCAAAGCTATTCACTATAGCTGGTAACTGAAAATCGAGGAACATCAAAGAGGGGTACCCAGCCCCGCAGCCTTGACTCCAAGGCAAATTCTCTGCCACGAGGAATCATCCTGAAGCTGATCCGTAAGCAGGGCTTCCTATGGGATTTATACAGCATCTACAAGAGTGAAGCAGGTATTTCTGCCCAGGAAAGAAGCAGACACATGATGGCTGGAATTTGTGCTCAATTATAAGTGCAAATGCACTCTCTGAGTCAGGCCCACAATTTCTGAAGCACAAGTCCAGCCCCAGGTTCACAAGGAGTCAGGAGAAGATCCTGCATTGCCTCCTCTCTTTGGGAGGCAGATCTCCAGAGGCTGCCTCTTGCACAAGGCAGGGGAGGAAGGAGATGTCCTCATGTGTCCTCTCCACAGGTGCCCTATGACCAAAGCAGGACTGGCACAGGACTGTCTGCACAGAGGGAACAGCAGCACTGATCACAGGTTCTTTACCCTTTATAAAACAGCCTGCAGAAGGCTGATAATACAGTGTCCTAAACTGTTGTCAGAGGCATAAACTGTTCCAGCCTCATCCAGCTTGTAATTAAGCTGCTGTCACTTGCAGGAGATATCCTGTAATGGCGCTTTATCCTACGCAGCCTCCTCAAGGCACAGAGAGCTCCTGGGCCTCAGCATGCCCTCAATGCCTCCCTGCAGGACACCGCGGAGGTGCTCGGGCACTGCGGCTGCTCTCCACAGATGCCCCTCAGAGAAAAGACTGCTGGGGAAGGACAGCGAGCTGCTTCTGAAGTGTGTTGTAAAACGAAAATTGACTTTAAAACCTGATCGAGAGGCAAAACATGGATGAGGAACAACTCTCAACACAAGACAGTGTTGTATCCCCATCTTGGGGGAGAACACGATACCCCTGGCCTGACAGTGGAATCACTCAGTGTCTGGGTTTGGAACATGAGCATACTCCACTCCGTGCCTCCGCAGCTCCACGTAGGTATCTGGGGCACCTCCTGTCTCCAGTCTCTCACCAGTCACTACCTTGTTCTCACTTCCTTTCACCAAGAGAAGAAATATAATTTTAACATCACAGCTGGGAGGGGAAATGACTTCAAGTGGTAAGTATAAATCAACATCCGGTTCGGACAGGGGAAACATTTACACCTCTGTGTTGCGTACTGGCCAGACCCCGGGCAGGGTGCGCTTGGCATGGCCGAGGCCGGCGGGAGTTTGTCCTCCGCGGGGCACGGTGGGGACAGACGCCTGCAGCAGGGCTGTGTGCTGCGGGCACTAGCGCAGCATTTCCAAGACAACCACCGTGTCGGTGTGAACGGGGGCAAGCTTCCCACCGCCCAGCCGGCCTCCCTTCCCTCCGCTCCCGAGCTGCGCACCCACGTCCCAACGGCCAGACCCCCTTCCCGCCGCCTTCGAGCCGTCCGGGGCAGGAAACGCCTCTCTGCGCGTAGGTAGCACCCGGTCGCTCGCCGGCGAGTAAACGCGGTGCCGGTTCGCTCACCCTGGCGCCCCGGGGCAGCGCGGGCGGGCTCCGGCCGCGGCCCCGGCAGCCGCGCGGGGATTCCCGCCGCCAGCCGCCACCTCAGGCGCGGGGCTGCCGCGCCCCCTGCCGGCCCCGCGGGGACCGGCCGCCCCCCGCGCGGGACACCGGGGAACGAGCCTCGGCGCGCGACCCCGGGCCTGCCCCTCGCCGCGGTGGCTTTGGCGGCGGCTACAGAACCGAATCACGGCACCGTAGAATACCGGGCGGGAAGGGCCCGCGAGCATCCCCTGGCCCAAATCCCTGTGTAAATGCTCTCTGTTTGGAAAACACACGGGCTTGCCGAAACGACCGAACTTCTCCTTTCCTCATGAAAACTAAAAATAAAATAAAAATTAGAAAAAAAAAAAATCGGCACCAAGAAGTTTCAGCCGTTGGGGGTCATGTAAGAGATAAACGCTTCCTGCAGGTACAACTCTTTTCCGGATAACTGGATTTCCAGCATTTGCTCACAGGAACACACAAGACGCCTGTGTTCAAGCAGCACGCGGCTCGCGCTGCATCCCTGTGAAGCATCGTGTGTGCTCTGTTTCGTCTATAAACAGGTGTGCAGGCTCCCGTCCCTTCGGGTAGAACTCCTGTGTCCCATATTCCCAGCTAGCTGCTTCTCGTTCCAGCTGACACTCTTTGAAGTTGGGTGGGGGGGGAAAATCAATCCACCAGTTAGATGAACATCTCAGCAATCTTGAGCTGTCTCGGGAGATTTCCAGGGCATAAAAAATGTATAACAACTCTCTGTTGGCTTTTCTTTTTTTTTTTAAAAATTAAAGCTTGGCATTTTGACTGCTGTATTTTGGGTACTTCAAAAATCAACAGAGTCTAAACAAATTGTAGATGAAAGATAGCCTCAGAAAGGAGAAAGAAAAGAGAGCAAGAAAAAAAGTTAAAATAAAAACAGAGAGAAAAATACCCAACTGATTGGCTTTCCTGCTCTCACATAAATAATGAACAGCCAGTAAATAAATAAGTTACAGGGCTCAGCCGAGCCCAGGAGACTGGAAGACATGATCCTGCAAGTTTATTAGAACACAGAAACACAGCTGGAAGGAGGCCTGGGAGGTCACCGAGTCTAGTGTGCTGCTATCTCCTGCAGAGCCTCACTCGAGATCCCCAGCGGGACCAATTTTTCTCAGCTAGGAAGATATGGAAATACCCCTCCACAACCAATCCTGTGATTTGGGACTTACACCACTGGGCGTAAGTGCAGAATTTGGTCCCCTTGCTATACCACTGAATTACATTCACTTCAAGGCATTCTCAGCTGCACCCTCCACGGAACCTCTTTTCTCGCACTACCAGGAACGTCTAGGTTTTCCAGCATTCACTTTCTCAGATGTGCCTTGAGGACAACACAGTGGTCTACAGGACTCCTGCCAGTGTTAATGAAGATCATACTGACATTCCCAACAGAGAGTACATCCTGTTGCAACAGTTCCCACACCCCTGGCTAGTTACTGGGAGGACAGTCCTTAAAAGATACCCACAAATGTAATTTTTCTAGCAAGGTGGTAGATGCTGTGCCCTCAGAAAGTTCTACACAGCTTCCCAAGATCTGGGTGGGGTGCATCTCGCTCAACTGTAGATGTCTACCATGCAAACAGGTCAATTGAATCAGTCTCTCCAGGCTTATAGATGGTAGAGGGAGGTAGGCACTTAACAATGCAATTCAGGAGCTTTTAGTTTTGTTTCCACTTAAAGCTGAAAGAAATCCTTACCCCGGGTGATTCACTCACTCCTCTTCTGTCTCTCTTCTCTCACTCTAAAGGGAACCTGGATGATACCACAGAAAACATGTGCTTCCCAGCTGCCGGCTTAGGTGGGACAGATCCCAACACCGCTGTTGGGTATAACTTGAGTTTCGCTTGCATGTTGAAGCACCCACCAGCTGTTTCCTTTCTGCCACCACTCCTAATGAGAATCTGTGAGCTTTCTCTGCCACACCTGAACCCACAGAGCCACTTTCTGCTCCCTAGCACCACGGCTAACAATCCATCCTATTCCAGTTTTCTTTGTTAATATTTCTACCTTTACGTTTTGTTGTTATTTAAAGCTTTAAGCAGGCTTGATAATACTGACCCAGTATTATTTAATGAAGACACCACATGAGCAAATATAATGACAGCAATATTCCTATATTAACTAGTAATGATACCACTGTCTTCCAAAAAGGATGCTAGGTTTAACCTCTCTATCCCAGCCTCCCTTTTGCTTTTTGCAGCCTCTCTTCACTACAAGCCATCTCAAAGCCAGAGAGAACACACATCAGTAGGAGGAGCAGCTCTGACTGACTGAGGATGGTATGTACTTGACTTCTCATCATGACATTTTCTCCATTTCTTTGCGTGGCGTGAATGTGGGGGACACCATACAACCCGCTGGATTTCATTAGCACAACCTCAGATATATTTCAGAAAACCCATTTGAGGAGTAATTCAACACAGTATATTAAATTTGCACTTCATCACTACAATTAATTGAGCACCACTGTACGTAAGCACAGTAAACATGTGCAAGTTCAGTACCTGCTCAGCAATAAAATTCCAAACTCATTTATGTAATTCAGTAACACTCTTACTTATCTTACTTTCAGATTTAAAAAAAAAAACCAAACATAAAAGTGCACCAATTATTTGCTGCTAGGATGCAAATCTGAAAAATATGATGGTCAGTTCCCATGTCATTTGAAGTCACTTTCTGGGGAACTTCTCTTTCAGACCCCACAGGCTAGCAGACTGCACTGAAGTGGCAATTGTTCTCATGCTTGACTAAAGTATGAGATTTTCTAAGTGAAAAATGTTAACAAAACACAAACCTAAAGGCTGTACAATGAAGTTCTTAGCTGGTGTAGACTATGAACAACATCAAAGCCGCTCACTACCGGCAAATGCCAAACCCTGACTGACTGCATGCTCACTTGATAACAGATTTCCTCATCCCTGGAGCAGGCACAGATCTGCCAGTGAAACTGAGCTCTCTGGACGTCTCTGCCAATGCTCACTGGCCCTACTGCAACAGCACTGTCCCAAAGAAAGCACATGAACTTGTCCCTGTGCTCATCTATGTGCAGCGACGGCAGCAGAGCACCAAAACATACCTCTGCAGTGTAATTCAGACTGCGTAAAAAAGTGGGTTTTTACTGGTTGCTGTCATATCTAGAGCAGTCAAATTACATTACTGATGGATCCTCCTGCAGCGACGGCAGCAGAGCACCAAAACATACCTCTGCAGTGTAATTCAGACTGCGTAAAAAAGTGGGGTTTTACTGGTTGCTGTCATATCTAGAGCAGTCAAATTACATTACTGATGGATCCTCCTGTGTCCCCAGGACTAATCAGGGAAAGGAGCAGGTGAAGACCGTTGCAGGTATCTGTGAAGCACCTCTGACCTGCTTTACCTCAGTTAAGGAGCAAGGTTAAGGAGTACAAGCACACAAGAGAAAGAGACCACAGACTGGCACGCTGACACTGACTGAAACCCTCACCTTCAGCACAGGCTGGTGGTTGCAGCTTGTCCTGCTGCCAATCCCAAGCCAACTGCCCTGCTGCTAATGACTGTCCTCCTGCTTCTGCACAAATGGATGAATGTAGCAGTAAATTTGGCCATTTGTCACGTGCAGGCGAGAGTCTGAACTGTCACCTCAGCCACTGAGTATCAGCCTCTACCTGTTCATGCTGCCTCTCTGGCTGGCACAAGCCCTCTCCTGTTTTCTTTGGACTTTGCAGCAACAAGCAATGAAGCTGTCATTTAAATGCCTGCAATCCTGAACCCTCATGCCAATATTTGCCCCAGCTTTCAAGCATAATCCCAGCAACCCCAGTTTCTCAGAGATCAGTGTGGTATATTTGCTCCTGCTGTTATGTGACCTGTTGTGGTTTGGTTGTATCTGCAGGATACAACAATACACAAGCTCTTCCATGGACTTCACCCTTTCCACAGCAGCAGAGCCACTTTCCCGAAATGAACTTCAAGGTTAGGGGTGGAATTAGAGTTAAGATTCAAGACAAGGATGATAAAATGTGTGGCAATAGCCTGATTAATGCTAGGACAAGCAGGGGACTTGGATACTTGCTATGTAGGCAGGGCTGTGGGTTTAGCCTAGGGTCTATGGGGGCTATCAAGCTAAACCTCTCTTTTTGTGTCATTGTGAGAAGATACCTGGTATCAATAAGGGAAAATGGCTTAATACATTAGTTCTGGGGTGCACAGGGCTGACTAATGAATCATAAGGCACTGAGTTTAGCACTCAGTTGTGCAGCTGGAAGGGCTGAGGAGATAGGCGTACTCTTTGAATGATTGCTACCCCAGAATGAAGCACGCTGTTGGCACTTCCAATGTCTTTTCATCAGTTCTACGATGGGACTGTATCTTGGAGCAATGTGCTAGGGTCAGCGTTTGGGTTTAGAACAGCAAGGCCAGAGGGGCTGGATCTTCTAGGAAAGGTTTTGTCTTCACTGCTGCCTATTCCTGCTGTAGTTGAAGTAGAATTGCGCACAATAGTTTTATAGACTCTCAGTCTGATGTAGAATCACACAGGTGTCTACATAATGTTTCATGATAGAAGTTTAGTCTTCTTCACAAGACGAGAAGTCAGGTACTCAGAATTCCCCTTACAGAGAGAGTGCTATAAAGCTGAAGACAAGAGTCAATCTCTTGAATAGGTAGCAGGTGTCAGCAAACTGTTGCAAACCTGATTTGGTGAGTGCCGGTACTGCACAGTTTTTAACCACATGATCACCATACCATGCTTCCCTTGCTCGATCTCTGCCACAAATACACGTGTAAACCCTATATATTCTTAGGGGCCTTAACAGAAGTATGTCACATCTCATCACATTATTATAACTTTGCAAGCCTTTGCATATGATACTTGACAACACTGGCTCTGCTAAACGCTGTTCCTGAGATGACTTACATAGTTCCAGTATAGGCATCTGTAGCACTGCTATAGGCCAAAAGCCACCATTCTCAGCTTTGTTCAAATGGATATTATTAGCAATTCAAGACAGACTAAGCATTGCGTTTCACCCATGCAAGAGAGTACGATTCATGTAGCTCAAGTCAAAAAAAGGTTTCACCTGAGGTTTTCTGAGCTGAATTCTGATTCCAGGAAACGAAGGAACTGTTCTCGTCCTACTGGGTCCTTCAGCACCTCATCCATGGAGAAACCCCATCTTTTCACACGCTGCTGACTAGGTTCTTTGCTGTTTGGAGAGAAAAGGGAAAAACAGATGGAATGTGCATTGCTACCTGCTGTCCGAGCAGCTGCTGCTGTTTCTGCTGAGCAGCAAGGGGAGGAAGATTATCAGACAAGGATATGGTGGGTTTTTCTCAACATTTTATAGAAATACAAGTTAGCAAATAACACACAAAATTAAGCTATAAAGACCAGGGTCATCGCTAAAGCAACTGTACTGTCTTGGTGCTAATTACACAGCAAAATGAGAGACAGTGAGTTATGTGATTTTTGGAGTAATTTCTGGTAGGTCTCATGTAAAAAACAGCATACCATACTTGAATGATTATTCATTATGCACGTCTTATATATCTCCTCAAATGTACCTTGGGATTTCTTACTTGTCAAGGCAGAAATTTGCCAGCAGTGTTCCTTGGGCCGCTGGTGAGCTCCAGAGCAGCCCACACATTGTGTGCCCCCCAGTGTGCTGCCTGGTCACTTGGAACTGGATTCAGATTTTCAGTTCCACATTTGCATTAAAAAAGCAGGTTCAGTAAGAAGCAGTGCAGACAAGATTTCTTAAAATTATTACTGGTTTGTGGTCTTTTATTTTTCAGTGCCTTTTGTGGTGTTTTATTTTTGGATGCCTAAGTCTCAGAAGACTAAAAAGCATCTCTCTCCTCGCCTCCCTGTTAATTAGACTCTTATTTTGTGTCTCAGCTGGGACACTGAGATGCAGGGGCACCCAAAATCACTAACAACCTTTCTCCTAAATTATTTAATAAAACCCCACTTACATAAGCTGTTGTTTGAATTGCCAGACATGTTGCAGAGATGCCTATGGGGAGAGGCAGCGCCTGGGAATGACAATGAGGATCCTACAAGACAGTCTGCATCAGAGCGTAATCTGGGCTCACAAAACGTTCGAAAGCTTCTGGTGTGATGGCGTCATACTATGACACAAGCATTAAAATACAGCTCAGCTGCTCACGTTTGTGACAGTAGAGCCATTGTTAACAGTACATATCTATTAAACTACACGTCTTGTCATGTCCACAGTGATTCTGAATCGTGGAGCCTTAGGGGACAGTGGCGATCTGTGCCGGAGACACACAAGCCAAAGGGGTAAATAAAATGCCCACTTTGATTTCCTCTTGGTGTAAAGACTAAGCAAAATTGATGGACATGTCCTCACTTGAAGTGCAGAGCACTCTGGATGGCTCCTCCGGCACTTACCCAGGAGCCAGCGGCGCTGCAGACAAAGGTGCATTTGCCAGCCTACCTGTTAAGTGAGCCAGCCTGGATAACGGGAACTTGAAAGCCACGTTTGTGCAGAGCTATGCATGCACTACGCTGGGGGAATTTCCTGCTGAATCCAGAGATCTGTAGCTGTTCTTCTTGCCGCTGCACAATGTTCTAGCATAAAGGCCGAAGTGCTGTCTAAAACTGAAGGCTTTCGATGGCGTTTCCCTAGTCCTGAGTGCCATGAAGGATAAACCGAAGTGGCACAGGGCTCTCCTTACTCAGCAGCGGGCCTTACCATTAGAAGTGAGAGGCTCTCTGTTATCCTGAGCAAGGGCTCTGCTCTCCTAACTGAGGAAACAGCTTTTGCAGGCATCGCAAGGGCTGCCGCAGCTCTTGGGGATCATTTAATTATTCATGCAAGTTGCAACTAGATGCAGATGCAGTGAGTTCTCTTACAATAGAGAATAAAATGAAAATACAGAGCTGTTTGTTCTTCCATCTCCCAACAATACAACTTTCTTTTTTTCCGCAGCAGAAGAATCACCTTCCTTAACTCCAAAATCATAGCAGAAGCCAAGCATTTATTTTAAATTCCTATAAAGGCCAAGATACCAGGTTAATTGTATTCTTCAGGGACACAGACATTTTTTCTGGGATTTGCAGCTACCTTAACAGATGGACAAATAATGGAGGTCTGGATTATCTTGTGGGTGGAGGTTCCTTCAGAGAAGTATATTGCAGGAGCTGTATCTTGTTTTGGCCCTGCTAGGGAGGATGGAGTAACAAGAGAAACTGACTAAAAAGGAAATCCAAAATATTATAATTATGTCAAGAGGGGCAGAGATTAGGGAACTAAGGGATTTCTGTGACTACCAGAGAAGCAAGTGAAAACATCTTTCACATCCCAGACTACATGGTTTTTAAACAAGGAAATAACTTGCCCTTTTCCTGGAACCCTGGTTCACTATGAATTGGCTTTCTTAGGTTGGTAGCAACTTACACGTTATTATTCAAGAACAGACCGGATTAGATTTGGCATTCTGTTTTCAAAGATTTGCTAAAGAGAACTCCCAGTTCAGATTTGGTGCTGAACAGCAGCAGCCAAACACTAGGAAAAGCTGCTGAGCACTTGCAGTGTTTGGCCACAGGACATGAGTAGTGAAGGTGATAGGTGGCATGGCGAATCCATTCAAACCTGTTGCCATGGCTGCTAGGCATAGAGGCAGGCAGGACAATTCCAGCCCCACTTTGATGGCTGTGGATAGCCTGTGATTGCAAGAGCTGTAGACCCTGGCCGGACTTTCCTTGCATCAGCATCACATGGGCAAAAGATGATCTAGATTGCAGTGCTGTGCTTGGTTTTGTCTTTTTTTTTTTTTCTTTTGAGAAGCTCTCGGAGGTGCAAGGCACTGGAGGCCCCACAGACACTCCTCCTTTTCATCTATTAGGCACCATAACAGAGACAAGCCAGCGTGTTCACGAACAGGTGAGGCCCAAACTCACTTTGTCTATCTATTCTAATTCTCATCTGCCAAGTCTCATATGTTATGTGTGAGCTACACTCCTCTGGGTCCTGTGCCAAATCCACCTCCGCACAGTAGGAACGGCCACTGCCCTATAACCTTACTATTCTGCCAGTGGCACCTTTCATGGAATCCCAGGACAGGAGCAGGGCTGGAGCGCAGCCGTTAGGGGAGGGCCAGAGGGCAGGATCTCAAGGGTCAATGGAGATGTGCTGGAAGAAGTATCTCAGCAGCATCCTATACCTGTGGACTCTTAGACCTGAGTCTGTGCGTGTCCTTGACAGGCATGAGAACATCTATTGCCTGACTTACAGAGTACCACACATCAAGTCATATGGAAGTGGAAGGGCTGAAAAATTCACAGAAGTGATAAAGCATAAGCTCCTGTTTAACTTTTAGCTATGTACTTGTATCTTGTAAATTTACAGACACCCAACTTCCCATCCAAACCAGGCAGCAGGAAGAGCATGCAAACGAAACGGCAAGACAACTCTAACATTACTTAAAACTACTAATTCTTACCTCATTTCAATGTCCCACAAAGCTGTGTCATCACTTATCCAGGGATTGGAGGGCTCAGCCGGAGTTATAAAGGGGTCATATTCCACATATTGCTCTGTGTAGGCTATTAAACTGACAGACATATAAAGGAAAAAAAAAAAAAAAGCGAATCAGGGCCTGAATGCTCAGTCACATATCAGAGAGGTAAAGCTTTTTTTTTTTTTTTTTTGCAACCACAGGAGTCCCTTTTCCCAGAGATGGTGCATGCAAGAATTCCTCTGAAAACATCCACCAGCTCACTGCAGTATTTTCCTCAAGCTTGTCCTGTTGAGATGCCCACAAGAAGCCCAATGAGACAACAGGATTGCTGTGGTAGGACTTCCCGAGGAGAGCCATGTGGGATGGTTACTGAAGCACATGTCCTCCTCTTCATTTGTTGTGCATTGCCTCTTGGCCTTTTGGTTTTTGCAGACCTTTTTGCACCCGCTTGACTTTATGCATTATGAGTAACTCATCTAAGTAGGGTCATGTGCTGTAGCTAAGAGTATGCTTAAATCTTTGGAGAGTCAGTCCTGAGCATCAAAGCACAAGTCTACAGATAATTCTTTTTTCTTGTGTTGGTATACCATTTAGTCTAGTGGCACTATTGTAAAATACTTTGACAGTAGTTTAGAATAATTCACTTAGAATGTAATAAATTATATGCATATTGGAAAAACACCTGGCCTTCATACTGGCTTGCTTCATGAGGAGTCAGATAAGATATAGAGCCTCACTAGGATGAGATTCAAAGAGCTACCCAGGAAAAGGACTGGGTCTGACTGCATAAGTGATTCAGGCACTCCACTGGAGTTGGGGCTAGGGGCACATTTTACAAAAGAAAGACAGTTTATATGAAATAAATCAAAAGAAATTTGTCCGAGTCTATATTGGAAATACTCGAAGGCACTTTTTAATTTTTTTTGCTTAGGTCTGCCAAGTAATAAAGTTAATTGAGTCTCATCATACTGAACAACTAATCTACTTGCACTGTGATTGTCCATGCTAAACTTTACCTCTGGTCTTCCACATCTCGAAAAGGCAGGAGAATGAAAAGACCCTGTGAAACAAAGAGTCACAAAAGGCAGAAAGTTTCCCTGACCTGCTCTACAGTAATTATTTCTTTTTGTTTGTCCTAGCTCTTATCATGAGGCATTAAAATCATACACTTTGGTAACCACAGCAGGTTCCCACTGCCCCTCAAGGCACTCAGGGCTGTCTCATCTCATTTCATTAATTACATTTCATGACTGCTATGGGTCAAGGGTTGGAGTAGGGAGCAGCGTCCAATTTCAGAGAGCAGCAACAATCCCTGAGACATGAATGAGAGAGAGGGCTGGTTAAGAAAAAAACAATAAAAAGGATCAGCCAGGAGATATCTGCTGTGAAACTTGAATTGCTCCCAATAAAACAATAAGGCATCAGTGGTGCAAGTACAAGTACTAGCAAAAATAAAAGGGGAAAAAATAAATTAAATGAAACAAGGCGGAACTGCTAAGCACATTTTGCTGATTCAGTATAATGACAGCAGAGAAATCCTTGCCTCATTGTCTAAAGGAAACTACAGGCAGGGCACTCCTAAGGGAAAGCATTTCTGTGAAAATGCAAACCTGGACTTTTGGCCTTTCAGGATGGACTGTAGATCTGGTAGAAGAGGCGGTGGGAAGAGTTCACCAAAGGGTGCGGAGCTTGCCTTGAGAACCCAACTATCTTGCAATCAGGGTGCCCTGCTGAGCCTTCACAGTAACTGTGAGGAGCTGAGAGGATAGCACAGATTTTCATCTAGGGAGCTGAGATTGCCTCTGGTAGGAAGATGCTCTGGTTTTCCCCAGCCACCCCTGTGATTCCACATGTAGTGGGATTGTACTAACACTGCATAATGCAGTCAGGGAAAACAACAGGTAGAACATATTGATAGTTTTTCCTCAATATTTCTCAAATCTCATTGCCAAATTCCAAACCTGACAGCATGCAGGTCCCAAGTGGGGAGAAAGGAAGGAAAACAAAACTGTTTCCAAGGTGCCAGGCACAGCTGAGGGATGCCTGCTCCCACAGCTGGTGCAGATCTACTCCTGGAAGGGGAACAGCAAGGAGGGGGAAGTAAATCTTTAGTAGTGTGTATTATATTATTTCATGGGAGCTGGGGGTAACCTTTTGAAAGCCTTTCCATTCCTCTTCTGCTGGACAAGGGCTATTGCCATAGAACAGCATGCATTCATGGAAAATGTATGTGATTGGTCTATCGCTACTGAAATAATTTATATCTTATTCCTATAACAGATTAGACAGCAGCTTGTTTCCCCCATCTCCCTCCGCCTTATTTGCTCCTCATTACTTCCCTCATCCTGCCTGAAAGTGCCTTTGCACTGTACGGAAAAAAGGGCAGTTGCTGCCACTGTCAGGCTTGGCTGTTGAAAGGAGTGTGCCAGGAAAGCACCTCCTGCACCCTGATCTGCCACACAGTCACTTAAACTAGTGCCAAAAATGGGACCCAGTCTGAAAAGTGACTTCCTAATAACGGCACCTCCTTAGGCAGCAGATTTGTTTGTACTCAGTGTTTTACATTGGGCTTTCAGGCTGCACAGGTTTTTCCTTCGGGTAATCGTTCAATTCAGGTCATCCACATCAACGACTCTTCACCTATCCTCACCCCTGCCAAGCCACTGGACTCAGCTGACCC
The DNA here is from genome assembly GCA_009769605.1 of Bucorvus abyssinicus. Classification (NCBI taxonomy): domain Eukaryota; kingdom Metazoa; phylum Chordata; class Aves; order Bucerotiformes; family Bucorvidae; genus Bucorvus; species Bucorvus abyssinicus. The sequence goes on along the minus strand of CM020042.1, from coordinate 16,021,392 downwards.
TCCACTTCCCTCCCACCTGCTCTGTGACCCTCCACATCCAGGCTGCGCTTCCCACCACTCTCCCCACCAAGCCCCGAGACTCTCCAGCAATGCTGCCACCCAAAGTCATCACGTAACCAAACACTTCTTCGAAAGATATGTACACCACGGACATGATTTTCATTCTTTATAACTTCAAAATGAAACTTTCAAAACAGGAGAAAAGAACTTTTTGATTGTTCTCATTTTGTTTACTTTTCTCCTGGTTATCAGTTTGCACAGGTTTTGATAGCAACATTTTCTTATCCAACTTGGGCTCAATTAAAACTAAAAAAAAAAAAAAAGCCTAAAGGCCTTTTGAGTCAGGAAAATTTTCTGTCTGGTTTTACTGAAAACTAATAGGTTTTTTTTGGCACTGACAATGTTATATTTATAATGCCAGTAGCTCCTTACAAACTTGGACAACAGGTGTGTTATGTGAACAGGATCCGATGTTCACAAGTGAATGAGTTTTACTGAGTCCATCTTATTGAATAAATACATGTCTAGAAAAAATTCAAGCTAACAGATCTGCTTGCTTATAAATTACCATCCTGGAAATTATTACTGTCTCAGTATATTAAGGTCATCATACGTAAATTCAGTACAAAATGACATTTTTTGGCAAAGCACAAATGTATCTTCTTAACAAAAAAGAACCAGAAAGCCTAAAATATAAATACAAATGTGCTCATTTCAATCACACAATATAGCTTATGCAGGATTTCAAGAAGCCTCTGAATATTTTCTATTTAATTGGATAAATTCATTTTAATTGTTAAACGTTATGAGCCAACAGGACCTTACTTTGGGGGTCTCGCCATTTAATTGCCTGGTTTAGTATATACATGCTATTTACAGGTGCAGGCACTGCAAAGCACATTTCATAGGGTAACCTGTTCTAAATATGCTTAAATAGAAATTCTTCTATTATTCCTCTACAAGGCACCAGACCCTAATCAGGTCTCTCACATACAGAGTTTTGCTCTAAAAGTGACCTTACCAAACAGTTTGCCAATCCCTACATCTGCCTCAGCGATTCCCCTGCAAACGTGCATAACTGACAAGTACCTCAGTAAAGGAGCTGTCATTCTCAGTTAAATCTGAGTTTGTCCTTTACCCGTTCATACTTCCTTACCAGAACTAAATATTCTGCAAGTAGAACTGTGCCTTTATTTGCCTCTATGAGAAATCCCACCTCTTAAAACACTGCCTTGAGTAGTCAAGGTACGATCCCAGTACTTCCCATAGGGTTTCCTAAGTGGGAGCAGAAAATGGCCCTACAACCCCAGTACGAACACTTTTTTGCCACATGCAACAAGACACAAACACCGCTCCATCCCCAGAGCCATGCCAGACTAACAAGAGATGAGCACTGAGAGTTCACCTGCAAAAGAAAAAGGGTATTTTCAAATTGAAACAGGAATGACTTTTCTGGAAATAAACAATAGGGTTGTGAAAGGGGTGGGAAATTAAAGTACTGCAACGGTTCTTTCTTTTGTGAATAATATTTCTTTTGCTTTTACAGTATGACAGCATCCTCATTTTTCATCTACTTTTTCTCAGCGGCAGAAGAGTGAGGGCAGAGGTGTTGGTGGTCTGCAGACAGGCAGCAGGGCCGGCCAAGGAGGGGGCAGGACTGATGCACAGAAAGAGGACCAGCCTTTGTGCCATCCTGCCAGATGTTTCTGGGAAATGCCAAACCGGAGACGAGGAAAGAATGGGAAATCATGCTAACAGGGACACTCACCTTTCTGCTACTTTGGACATCTTTAAACAATGTCTCTCTATCTGCATGTTCAGAAAAGTTATCTGAGGAGACAGATGACAAGGACATTAACAATCCATGAGCTCGACAGCGTGCATTGATCATATCCCAAAATACTATTGATTTCTCTTTCCAAACAGCTTCAAAGTAACTCAGAAGGAAATGGGACCCTTCCCTAGGTATTAGGAGAAGTTATTAACAGCTTCCAACAGGAGTCTCCATTTCCTATCGTGGAGCCCCAGGGGAAGCTTCAGGAGACATAATTAAAAGTAGGAAAGGCACATATTTGGGGCTGAGGTTCCTAGACTACTCAGGGTGCAATATGATCACCCTTTTACACCACACACCTCTCTTCTGTTTCTTTAACTGATAGGCATTGCAAGGCCAATAATGGTTTTACAGCACATTTGCACTCCGCTGCGAACTAGTTCTTCACAGTACTCCGAAGCCTATGTTGCCTATGATGGAAAAAGCTCAAGAAATTTTATGTTCACGTTTAGTTCAGAAGACTGCCCTAAAACCGAGTACCTAAGAAACATGTTTAAAGCCGCCTTTACTAAAATGCTGACCTAGTGATTACTGCCTGTACTTCAGTGAGTGCTGCTTGTTGCAGGAAAGCAATTTTGAGGGAGAGCTCCCCATGCCAGGGCAAAAATGCATGAGTTGGCTGGCCGCTCCTTGGAGTCATTGTGCAAACAACCTTTTCCAAGTTCCCTAAAAGCTCTGACTGTACAGACTAGCAGACATGCACTGAACGACGCCTTTCCTCACCAGCCAACCCCAGCCTGTGCCCCAGTATACTGGCTTCTTCCGTAGCATTTGTCACTGTCCGCTTTTCAGACGTCCTCAGTGAACTGGAAATTCATCTGTCTACTGGTCCACAGACAGAATAATAGTAGGTCAATATTACCCATAATACACATCATCACACAACTGCACTGCTTAATGAATATACATCTCTCTTTAAATACTACCTTACATAAAGTATGTGAGATAAAGCATACAGTTGGTTTTGTTGCTATCTCAGTAACTTTATATGGGGTTTGGTTTTGGGTTGGTTTTTTTTTCAGATAACAGTTCTCAGAAGATGCCATATTGCCATCTACTTACTTGTTTCCGGAAATCCTCTTTTGTAGTTTTGCGTACAGGTTGGGACGGCACATGTGCAGGGCTTTGGGGCTGAGACTCCTCTGTAACCCCATATACTGACTGTGAGGAACAAATAAAGAAACAGAAGAGATTACAGTATTTTTCTCTGCTACACAGCGAGGAAGAGTGCAGTATGCAAAGCAGTAAGGTAACAAACCAGCAACTTCCTACCGTTTATATCCACACAGGTCAACCATCATTCAGCCTGGAGCAAAATTTACAGATCAGACCCTGCTTGCAGATGCCTGCCCTTTGAAGGTCTGCAGGCACCTTAAGAAAAGAGGGTTTTTTAACATGTCAAAATGCACTGATAATTTTTAGGAGCTCTGAAGGCTGTGTGTGTCAACGCTTGCAGGATGAACACTGGGAGTGGTCATTGTGGTGAACCAAGTGGTGTTAGGTTTATGGTTGGACTTGATGATCTTAAGGATTTTGTCCAACCTAAATGATTCTATGACTCTCTATTCACAGAAGAGCTAAAACTTGCTGGAAGTCAAAGACACCCAAGCAGCTAATGAACCAGCCTTTGAAATGATTGAGACAAACAGCTCTGAAAAATCCATTCCTGCATAATTTCTGAAAATGGGACTTAGGTACTTTTGCCAATTGCTTTTAGTTTTATAGGAGTGCAGAGCCAGCAGACATCCAGGACACAGAGCTCCTTAACGCCCTTCTCAGCTCTATCAGTCACCCAGCCTGCACTGCATTGCTGGTAAAATGGGAATAGTAAGTTCACAGAGTAGAACAAAATGGAACCGATATTTGCAAAGTATTTTTTTTGGTTCCTGTTGGGAAACTCTGATATGTAAGTGTCAAGCGTGATTTGCATTTTAAAAACACCAAAAAACAAAACCAGAAACTCAAACTGACCTTTTTCACCTTCTGTGGGTTTTTCATGCGGCGGCACTTTCTAATGTCCATTTCTGTGGTGTTCACACAGCCCGGCTGAAAAGGGATGGTAATCGTATTACTCCTCTGTTTACAATCCACATGCTGCCTCCCCTTTCTAGAATATACAGTTAGACCTTGTCCAAAATTCTAAACAAGAGAGCGCATATACCCAAAAGTTGGCATCTCAGCATCAAATCAATTTGCTCATAACTTTGGCACTAACAGGGGAGTTTTTCTAGGAACTCTGAGCCAAACTGGGTAAGCTGCTTTTCTTCTGTATGCACAATAAATAATCTTCAAAACTTTGTTTATTATGTATTTCTGCATGGGGTCTGGCTGAGGTGGAGTTAATTTTCCCCACAGCAGCCCTCATAGTGCTGTGCTTTTCATTGGTAGCTAAAAGGAGTTGATAACCCACCAGTGTTTTGGCTACCACTGAGCAGTGCTCACACAGCATCAAGGTTGTCTCTCCAACGTCCCCCTCTTCAACAGCAGGCTGGGAGCGGGCAAGATCTTGGGAGGGGACATAGCCAGGACAGCTGACCCAAACTGACCAAAGGGATAGCCCATACCATTGCTCATACTGCCCAGCAATAAAACTAAGATGGGGGGGAAGGAGGCGGGGTGGGGAGGGGGGCAGGCAGCATTTCTTATTGTGACATTTGTATTCCAAAGCAACCGCTACCTGTACTGGGAACCACCTACTTCCTGGGAAGTGGCTGGACATCGCTTGCTGATAGGAAGTAGAGAATAAATCTTTCATTTCCTTTTGCTCGTGCCCATGGCTTTTGCTTTATTAAACTGCTTTTATCTTGACCCACAAAGTTTTTCCCATCTTATTTTCTCCACCCCTGTCCTGCTGAGGAGGAGAGTGATAGAGCCACTTGGTGGGCACTTGGTCAGGGTCAAGCCAGCATGATTTCCAAATCAATACTCCCACACATGCACAAGCCTAAAATGTCTAAAATAATCTTGCAGACACTTGGCTTGTTTTGAACTGTGAATAGAACCCATGTGGTGACTTTTAAGGCAACGTCTTTGTGCAACACATGACACAGTGTTTACTAGTATTAAAAGTTTCCTGTCAAAACCTGGAAGTCTCATAATTCAGAAAGAGCTTTACCACAGGCCTGTGCACATCCCAGAATGCTCTTTCCTGGCTGTCCAAAATCTTTCTTTCTGTTTTATCCTTTTTTCTGTCAATTCTGAAAACAAAAGCATAAACATAGGCGTCAACTTACATGTACCGCTTTCTTCTTTGTTACAGTTCCTAGCTGGGGTTTTAATCCCATGACAAAAAAAAAAAAAAAAAAAATCAGAAATTCACTTTTTTGTACAGAAATGTCACACTCCCACTTGCAAGGCCATGTGCCATGAACAAAAAATCACTGGTGTTTGCTCCAATGTGTCAAAACAGATTTTCCTATTAAGATGGAAAATTTATTTTAACATCTGCTTTTTCATCTGGTGAGGAAAACAACCCTTCCTTATACTGTTCCCAGACTCTGATTTGGCAGGCTGAGGAAGTTCATGTTTGGCTTTGGCTCTGTCAGGGGACCCACTGGGACCTCTTTACTCCAGGTGAAGCTCTCAGCCAGTGCCAGATGGAGGTCCCCGTTGGGAGCTCCCGTTGCACCTCAGTAGCCCAGCAGCACTGCTGGTGTGACCACAGAGCGCAAAGGGGCAGCTATCCCAGGTGTTTCCAGCAGAAACACCACAGGCAGCACTTGGGGCCACTCTCCTTCGGCACTGCCTGCCTGCCTCAGTGTTGGCAGAGTGAGTGGGACAGCACAGGCAACTGGAGCCGAGCTTGCTGCATGGCCCCGTGCAAGCCAGCACTCACCCAAGAGACATGCAACTGGGCCAGCACAACTGCAACTCAATCATTTCAGCCCTGCTGCAGCCAGTGAATCAACACACTCAAGACACATGGGTCAAAGGCCTCCAGAGGTTGCTCCAAGGAACTCTTCCCCTGCCTCTCAGCAGCACTGAGCAATGTGTGTCTGGTGCCTCATTCCCATGCTCAGCTCTAGACGCGAGCACAGCAAAAGTCACCACCGGCTTGCAAGATCTACCTGCAGAGACACTGGATAAGGCAGAGGAAAGGAGGAACCTCTTTAGCCTCCGGAGTGGGACTGAATAGCTGACAGTGTCCCTGTGCTGGGTTCCTGCCCTGCTGCCACCCAGGAAGATCAAAGCAGCGAGGAATAAAACCATGCAAGCTGGGATTCCTGACCACCAGGTTCTCCCCTCTCCTGTTTTTCTTTTGAAGGGGCAGTGATCCCTGGTTAAGTCTGTGCTAGAAATGTACCGAGGGGATAGAAAATAGGGGACTGAAACTGAAGTTTCTGAACACCCCGCCCCACAAAAAGCCTGAGTCCTCCAAAGTTCGGTTTCAGTCTCTGAATATCCTTCCTGCAAGGCTGAGACGAGAAACCAGCTCTGCACAGGCTCTGTCCCACCAGCAGACAGCAGTCACTGCGCTGCACTGGGGAGCAAATGCAGACATTCAGCCCAAAACCTCTTTTTTCTGAGTGAGCCCTTTGCGCTTGGCCAGAGGGTAAGGTCAAGTCTTCTGCCAACCTCACACCACGCAGTGCACACAATCTGGAGAGCCTCTTGGGAGGCTCCATGAATTTTCTTCATGGGTGCTCTGTGCTGAACTGAGGTTCTGGGCTCAAATCCCCAAACTTACCGCTATCTCAGTATTTCACATTTTAAACTATGAAGACACAACATAATTAGATGATCTGTGGCTGCAGTTTTTGAGCAATGTAGGTACAGCAATGAAAATCCAGTGTGCAAATGAAGACATGGAATGAAGAACAGAACTTGGTAAGCAGGAGGGACATTTTCAGGTATTTTTGGTTTGTTTCAATTTTTAGTTAATTCAGGGCTGTGAATTACACGGCGAATTCCAGCCCTGCCTGTTTGGAAGCCTGAAGACTGAACCGTGACATGAACTGGGAATCAAAAAGCTGAAACTAGCCCACAAAGGAGTTGATAATGGCCAGTCCATGCTTCTGTTTCAAAGAAAACTGAATGAGGAACAGAGGAATAAGCAACAGTGATCATGCTGAGTGTCTGATATATACATTTTTTTCTTAGGTAATAACTGTATCTTGGACAGATTGCAGAACTTTGTTTTGACTTAGATTTTTAATTTTTTTTCATCCTGGCAATAAACCTTTAAGTAACTGAAAGTACAATTGCTATCTTAACTTGTAATTTTCTCTTCCAAACAGAACACTCATATTCTGGTTGGATAAAAAAAAAAAAATCCCTTAATTACCTTGTAAATTAAAGGATAATCACCACGTACTTAAATAGTGCATAATTACAATGCTCTTATGCAAAGAATTAATCAAAATTCCAAAGATAGAGAGGTATACCTCAGCCACACCCTCAAGAAATTATGTTCCTTAACTTTTTAGCATCTAATGCTGAAAGTGCAAATTCCTTCTAGTGGTACGGAGTGTCATACTGGCGTTCTCATGCGGCATCTTCACCTTTCCATTTTATGGGTGACAACTACATGCACAAATCAGACATGGAGGGTTTTAGGCACTGGTTTGTAGCCACTAGTCTACAAACCCTGGACCATGCCCATTTTGCAGCAATAGTAAAAACATGCTCAAAACATTGAGAGGCTTCAAACTGTTTTCACAAGGGAAGATGTGAAAAAAAGTAGGTTTCAGTTATCAGCAGAGGACAGGGAACACCCAAAGAGTAAATCTGAGTAAGTTTCATGTAAGTGGTACTCAATCTCCACACTAACCTAGCAGCACAAGTCGGACTGCAGAGAGTAGAGGTGCAATGGAGTCAACTGGGTACACGTACAAATGAGAAAACCAAACCCAGTCTGCTGGAAATACCACCCTTATAATCACTTCGAAACGGCAGTACTTTTAAACTCAGAAATACTTTACAAGCACAGAGTAACACAGACAGATGACAAAGTTGTCTTCTTTCCATTTATACAAAACAAGAAGACTACACAAAAGTAGAAGCAGAAGCGGGAAGTGAATTGCCCAAGCTCCCGTGGTGAATCTGGGCTCCGGAGCTTCTGACCAACATTTCCATGTACAGATAATTAAACCCACCTTTCAGATTCTGGCACAAAACTTCAGAACTGGCTCTACTGTTTCTAGCCTGCTGGTGATTAAAATTCACTAACACCTTCTGAGCTTAGTTGCAGTAAAGGTCTTGACAGAGAAGTTTTATCTGTGCAAAGCCCTTCCCTTCACAGCTCTAAACACCGGTGCAGCTCAGCGCTCCAGGATTACTCACTTCACTTGGGCCTCAGCTTGCATGAAGATGAATTCCCACTTTCTTGCAAATGCTCTCTGAAGTCTTGCTAAGTTTTCCTGACAAAAGATAAAAATAGTAAGAACAATTAATCCCTGTAATAGTAACAACTGCTTAAGAGCAGAGTTAGCACGACGGGTGTTTATTTTATTCCATTTTTTTTTTTAAGCTGGAAAACTGAAGACACAGAGATCAGTGTTGGTTTCAGGTGAACTATCTTGCAGGCAAAGCAAGGCTGTAACACATCCTTTGGGGATGCAGCCCCAGAGCTGCAGCCAAGAGGGCCGTGCAAGGGAGAAGTAATGGAGTGTGACGAAGACAGCCTGAGCTCTACTGGTAAAATACCAATGGACTTCTTCCTGAAAAGGTAACACTGGGAAGCTTTGTGAAGCTGACAACTTGCATTTCTGATTGCAGATGGCTACCACCTGCACATTTTCCTCTCATTCTCACTCTCCCTTCCTCCCCCTACTGCTCTCCTCTTCAGGCTTTTGCTGAGGTGCAAAGCCTGAGCATCCCTTGCTTTTCTGGTCGCTGCTGGGAGCATTACGCAGCTGCACAGCACTGAAGGCTAGGGACTGCCGGGAGGATTCACAATAAGAAATAGCCTGTTTGTACGAACAATGAATATCGCTAACTGCAAAGACCGGGTCCAGATGCAGCCTCGCTCTACACTGGAATTAAGAGCTCTGGTCCAGACCCATTACAGAGTGTCACAATCTGACCTTTTGGAGGTGGATGTAACTTCATCACAGCTCATGGTCAAACTCTGGACATGGCCAGAATTTCAGCTTCAAATGGCACTCCGATGTCACATATCCACACCCACCCTGATAAAGGAAGTCTACGAGACAATTAACTTTACGCTCTTCTCCATTACAGCCAGTTCAACTGCTGCAAATTTTTATTGAAAATGAACACTATTAGTTCTACTGCTGTTCTTTTTATACCTGTTCCCTGCATTTCAAGAAAACACTTAAGTGCATGCATTTCAATGCTAGAAGAAACCTTCCTATTTTTCACATTAAACTCTTGTATAACTCAAGGCATAAAGCTTGGCCCTGTAACCACCAAGCCCTGTAAGAATTTCAGTCCCTACACACAGAGGAAAACAGTTAAGCAAACGATTTACAGCTGTGCTGAACTGTGATGATTTCCTTAACTGTGGCTACATGGAAGAACTACTTGTAATTATCTGCAAAAACAATTTTTTGTGGTTTTCTTTTTTTTAATTTTGTTTTAAATTATGTTCGCATGTGCCCTCTGGACTAAATATGCCGAAGCCAATGAAACTTCACCAAATGAAGCAATATTTTAATTGTGCTTCTGTTTGGCCCATTATAAACAAAATTGAATGCAATTATGCAAGCTTAATCATATCATCAAGACCCCTGCTCTGCCAGCATAAATGGAGGGTGGGGACAGTCTGTGAATGCTGCAAGCAGAACCTAAAAATGAGAAGATGTCCTCTGAAACGCTTTGTAGAGATTCACTTTGGAAACCCCAGCTCAGTGCTGATGCTGATGCCTTAGCTTACATCTGCTTCAGCTCCCATAATGACAAGGAAGAGTTGGTGCCATTCTTATCTGATTGGCTCTAATTAAGAGAGCAAAGTTTGAACGCAGTAGTAATCTCTAATTGTGCAATGCAATATTCACAAAAAAAAGAGAAACTGCCAAGATCTAATTATTTGCCATCACTGGAGCATTGCTACTCTCAGAAGACAGCAATGTGCAAAAGTACTTAGACATAGCATCGCTGCATGTGTGTGGGAGCGTGTGTGCTGCTGAACAGCCTTTTGTTGCTTTATGATAGATCTTCAGAGTATTTACAGTTAATTGGTTGTCTGTGAGCAATTTTAATGGTTTTAATAATGAAATCTGCAATATGCAGAAGAGAAAACTCAGCAAAAGGATGTGTAAGTGGATGTAGATTATTATATTCCTTCCTTTATGCCTGTATTTCAAGATTAGAACTCTTGGGAACTCTGGATGGAGTCCAGGGCGGACTAGGTAAGTCACAATTTTTACATGCTCTTCACTGAAAGGACCAAATGGTATGTATATATATATGTGCACAGAAGTCCCAAAACTTAAAAGGCAAGAAAGAAGGAAAAAGTCTACTCTTGGAAAAAAAACTCTAAAATATACACAATATAAATATTTTCACTGTAATAAACATGAACAGAAGTCCACTACAACTGGCTTTGTCAAGAAATCTTCCAATGAAAAACTCCCCATGTGAAATTCAGCTGTTACACTGTTGAGCTAGTAAACAACAACAACAAAAAAAGTAAAAATGATAGAAGTAAAAGTTCAGCTGGTCAGAGCGTTACACTGCTGGTATCCAAAGAAGATTCACACCAGCCCTGCCCCTCCTGCCACCACCTTCCCACTCCTCTTCAACCAAAGCCAGCACGATCTGAAGCAGAGGTTCGAGATATTTTTATGGACAATCATTTCATAACAGAAAACACACCCTTAATAAGCTTGAGTAATGGTGGTTTGTTTTTTTTTTTTTAATATGGCATCTTGAATACAGTCCAAGTCTAATATCTGGAAACTTTTGTAACTATCAGCAATTTAATTGCTCAGTAATACATCTGAAAATCCATAGTTTCTATGTGTTAATATCTGCTATATAAACCAGGAACTGTTAACTGGGAACAGGAAACCACGGTAAACTTCGGTGTAATTTGCTCCAGTCCTGGAGGGCTGGCTACACAGCCAGGTGCTGCAAAACTGGGGATGTTCCCCAGTCATGGGGATGTTGTCTCCCGATCAACCTTCACACAATTCTGACTACTAAAAAAAGACACAGTAAAGGCTGACCCCAAAGCACAAAATGGCAAGATTCAAACGGCAAGCAAAGGTCTCCCCGCACGCCCCAGCTTTAAACTCTAGCAGCAGTATACCTACGGCTTCATAATCCGCCAGCTCCAGCCTAGCTTTGTTCTGCATGGTCCGTTTGCAAAGATAGATGGCTAAAGGGAGAAACGGAATGGAAAACAATTATAGGCAGATTATTAGTACTAGGAATTAAAAAAAAGTGGCCATGCACTGTTCATTCTCATCAGAAAGCAACATGAGGCAAGGAAAGAAAGGGCTAGACACCCATCTGACATTACCCACTAGTAATCTCAGAGCCCTTAAACATCTGGGACACCTCATTTAAAAGTGCTGAGACCTAACAAGATGTCTGAGAAAGGCACAACTGCTTCTGGGGCTGGTAAAAGGTTTAGCATTAGAATCCTGTTCCCCTCAGCACTTTGGGTATACGCCTGCCAAAGTGAGCAGCCCTGCACTTCTTTTCCCTTTTTGTTTAAAACCAAAAACCAAACCCCAAAACATTCAGGATATTGAAATTAAAACAGAAATCCAGGCCAGATCTTAAAGGTATGACCCAAGTATTTTTTCATATGCTCCATCCACAATTCTGTGCATTTTAAATGGTTAAGAAAAGCCTTCTCACATTTCACCATAGGCAAACACTGCAGGAATTGATGTGATCCGGGATTCTGAGGGTCAAGATGAGCCCAGTGCACAACACCAAACCAGTCCTAGGCTGCCTTTTTTGGAAAGCCTCAGCCAGACCTGCTAGCTCACCTCACTTCCCCCACAGGAAGCATAAGGCTCCCAGCACCCCCTGGGTGTACGCTCAGGTCTGAACTATGTATGGAGGCACAATGCTCTCGTTTGGGGATGCGTGTAGATCTGAATTTTATAGCTTCCTTGTGTTTTGCCCTCTCTCATGCTGTAAGGGCCAGGTACTCATCATTCAACAGCAAATCAAACCGGAGCAGGGCAGAAGGCAAAGCATCATCTACCGAAAACTGCAATAAATCCTTCTCAGAAAATTTCAGCTTTCCTTTGAAAACCTTGGGGGTTTGGTTTGCTGTTAAATACAGCTTTCTGACACCTTCACCGATGCTTTTAATAGGAAACTTATTCTTCTATTGAAAAACGTATGGGAAAAAACCAGTGCTACTCATGAAATTCTATTCTATGCTATTCCTATAATTCTAACATGCATATAATGAGCCAATACTATGTACGGTAACCAGAGCTCATCAGTTCATGCATATTTATAGATCTCAAGGGCAGTTTCCTCTGTAAGCCATTTATAACACCAAATAAAGTAAGAGTCGGTCATCTCACAGTATTTCTTCATGCTAGGCAGTGACCTGCCATTAGCAAGTTAGTTCCCGTCCTGTGAGTGGATCCAGGCAAATAAAAAAAGTATGAAGTGCTGCTGGGATTTCAGTTTTATTTGAGTCTACTGCTAGTTTGGGATTAATTCCTGGGAAGACGCCATCTGTACCGACCTCTGATATGCAAAGACTGATTATAAGCATATGTTAGAGATTTCTGGGACAGACGAAAATCTGTTAGCACAGAGCTCCAAGCTGATGCAGTTGCTGCTTGTCCAGCTGTGGGTCCGTTCATCTAGGGCTTTTTGTGGAGGTGTACTGCTCCACCCTATGCCCTTGCAGCACAATAATCTGACTGTGAAACCAGTTATTTGTCAGATACTGTAGGAAAAATATAGACTTTCCCTCTTCAGATTGTTATTCTGATATTTACAGAATACATATTTGGCATAGTTCAGACAGTTATATATGGTGAATAAATCTGGGAATTTTTTTGTATGTAAGGAGCAGCACCATGTTTTCTCCTAAGCAGTTCCCTCACGGGGATAAACAAGTCTGTGCTAGGTTTTCTGCAGATGAGGACTGCAAATGAACTATGACATGATAGACACCATTGCAGGCTACTTCTCCATCCCAGCAAATGATTTCCAGAATCCATAATGATGAGTAATTATTTGCTGAGAAAGAAAAAAAAAACCTGATTATGCAGGGATAAGTCCTAAACTGATCTTAGATTATCAGATATTTCAAAAGAAGGACTTCCAGAAGCTCCTGTTTTATGAGCACACACATGCATTCACTTCCTTTTCCACTGCCACACCAGGATGCAACAACTGATTTTATCATTTAACTGTGAAAGAAGTGCAGTCCTGGAAGAGACAGCAATATTGCATGCAGACAGCTAAAGATAACAACACTGACATATTTTCTTTATGTATTATCGCTGTCTGAAGGCACTCAACACGTTTAACACACCATGTTGGAGTTTATTAGCTCATAAACCATGCTCAGTCTTCTCTTTTTTACCAGCTATCATCTGGTAATCTTAAAAAAAATGGGAAAAAATAAGTCTGATATCATATATCAGAGAACTTTAACTATGGGTTGCCATCAGTTACATAGCGGTTTATTGATCAGCCAGATGAGTGCCCAGATGAGTTAACTTTTTATTGATCAACACATCAGATTCAGCTACAGATCAGGGTATGTTCTCCCACAAAAGCAATATCGGTATTATTTAATATTCCCAAGGAGCAGTATTCTGCTTGCCATAAGTCCTGCTGAAATGAACAGAGCTATGGGAGAATGAAGGTAATGGTAGGTAAAAGCCATGAACTTGACAGCTACAGCTCCATGGCCTTCAGACACCCTGGGATTGCACTTCTTGTATTTGAGACAGGCACGTATCTGCCTCTGATGCTGCAGTCTGACAAGAAACTCTGATGACGAAGGGTTTAGATGGCCAACAATAATTATTTTAAGGACAATTATTTCCATCACAAACTTTCTGTACTAACTTTCTACAATGAAATAATTATACTCTCACCATAATCCGTGTTTTCTGGTTCCCAGCAGTTTGAAGGCCAGAAGTATGGTGCCTAAGAAACATGCATTTTTGTAATTTAAGAGATGAAAAACAATTCAGATGCAGAAAAACATTACAAGTACAAAAACAAGAATCACAAAGTCTATGGTCCAGTCTCTGCCCTCCGGGGAAACACTGCTACAGATCTCAGTAAAAGTGAGGATGCTTTCCCAGGAGGATATCACCTTTAACATTCCTACAGGTAAACAGAGATGATGTATTACAAGCATCTCTTGAGGAGGATGTCCAGTGTCCTGATGGCATTTCAGACACTGTTGCAAGCTCATCTGAATGTGGACCTCTTACCCTCTACCCCCAGAACCTACTCTTTCCCCAGGAATTCACAGGAACTCTGATTTTTTTTTTTTTTTTTCCTCCAAGAGCATGAGAAACCTCATGGTCTTTTATATACGCTACACACCTCTTGCTTTTTCAGAGAAGCTATGAGTGTGGTTGGCAGCCTACAAAAAAATTTACTTTTAAAATATAACAGATGGCAGAGGTCAAAACTCAGCTGATTACGTCGTTCTGAAAGCAGAAGTCCCTGCTAAGCTCTCTGCTTTTGTATTCTACCCAGGTCTGCGCATTGTAGTTGCTACAATTAATTACAAGATATTACTACATGTGGCTGCATTTCAGTTTTAACATGAATGAAGAATAATGTCTCTGTGATCACACAAATTACAGAATGCTGTTTTGAATTACTGATGTAATACCACACATGGGTGTAGCACATTACAACAGACTGCTCCTTGCACCAAAGTACAGTGAGAAAACATGGAGGGATCAAACAATACAGGGTTCATTCCTCCTCGCTGATATATATCTTATGAACTTCACGAGATGATGAGCTACCGTTAAAGGAGGGACTGATGTTGATGAAGAAAGAGTAATGGATAAGAAACATGATTTTATCACATTATTTTTGCAAAAAACAGCTGAGAAGAGCTGTTTGTCCCCCTGTACTTGGCACTGGTGAGGCCACATCATGATTACTGTGTCCAGTTTTGGGCCCCTCACTTCAAGAAGGATGTTGAGGTGCTGGATCAGGTTCAGAGAAGGGCAACAAAGCTGGTGAAGGGTTTAGAGAGCAAGTCTTACGAAGAGTGGCTGAGGGAACTGGGGTTGTTTGGTATGGAGAAAAGGAGGCTCAGGGGAAACCTTACTGCTCTCTGCAACTACCCGAAAGGAGGTTGTAGGGAGGTGGTGGTTGGTCTCTTCTCCCATGTGACAAGTGACAGGATGAGAGGAAATGGCCTTAAGTTGCACCAGGGGAGATCTAGGTTAGAGATCAGGAAAAACCTCTTTACAGAGAGGCTTGTGAAGCAACAGACTGCCCGGGGAGGTGGTGGAGACCCCATCCCTGAAGGTGTTTAACAGACATGTGGATGTGGTGCTGAGGGACATGGTTTGGGGACCCTGGCAGTGCAGGGTGAATGGTTGGACTCGATGATCTTAAAGGTCTCTGCCAACCAGATGATTCTGTGATTCTATGATATGAGAAGAGGCAAAGACTAAGCAAAAGTTATAGCAAAAGATAAAAGAAGGAAAACAAAAGTCAGTAAGTAGTCAAGACAATTTGGTTTTGTGGTTTACAGAGTCTTAAAATAAGAAAAATAAATAAAATTATATTGAAATCTAGCTCCTGAGAGCTGTATAGAACAACTTCTTATGGTGTCGTTCTTTTAAAATACAGAAAAATAAACTAAATGCGCAACCAGTATCACCCCTGCTTCTGTTAAGTCTTACATGACAGGAGTAGCAGAACTTTCAGAAAAGCAAGAGAAAGGTAATGAAAAAGTCTGAATCTGAATGATGCCAGGTAACCAGAAGGTGGGGTGAGATAAGGGGAGGTGTGTGATCTCCCGGGCTGCTTTATTCACCGTGCCGTTGGTCTCGTACGATAACACAATACCACATTAGCAGTAGGGCAGTGGGCATGAGCAGCAGCCACATCAGATGCAAAGAGGAGCACAGGCATTTCAAAGAAAAACTAAAAAAAGGGGAAAAAAAAGTGTAAAGGAGGAACAGGAGGGTGAACAGAAGAGAAGTCACAGGAAAAATAAGGGAGCCGGCTGGGATCATGTAACAGAAAAAGACAAATTCAACCAGCAGTATTAGGCAGTAGGACTCCAGCTTTGAACTTAGTGCTTCTTTTAAAGTTATACAAATCCGTTCAAAAGGGGTTGTTGCAGCACAAACACTCAAGTTATCTAGGAAGCTGACAGCAGCAGGTTTTGGACAGGGCATGGAACTCAAGCACAGGATGCTTTAAAAATTCAACACATCTAGAGGCACAGGGACACTGAGATATCCCAGCTTAGGTGACTGCCAAGGTTACGCATTCTTTGTAAGAGTCAAAGCCTGAAGCTTGCCCCCTCCCACACTAATCTGTAACCAAGACAGGATAAAAATTTTAATTTTCTGCTGTGCCAGAGTTTGAATGTCCAGCTCCAAAGTTTGCCCTGGTCTATTTGCACAGGAGGGTGGCTACTCAACTCTGTACCAGAGTTAAAACCTAAAAGCCATTTTTCTTCGGGTTTAGTTCAAATCTGAGTCCAACAGTCTTGAAATCACATATCAAAAGTAATCACAGGACATATCCCTTCATTTATGTAAAAACTTTTCATCAGAAAGTATAAGGGAGTGATTTGGGATTCTAAAGCAGATCTTTCTGAAAGAACTTCTTAACTTCCTAATACCTCTACCAAGACAGCCTCAATCCCTGGCTCCATAGACCTAATGAACGGGTTCTTGGGGATAAAAAGTGGGCGATTTCAGCAGTATTACTGCAGGGACAGTAGGTAGAAGGGGCCGCATGGGAGGCAGAGGGCTCACCAACCTGGAAACGATAGAACGTCCCATCATCTTTCAGGGTAAGGACATGGTCTGAGATTGGAAAGACATAACCCTGTGCGGCAATGAGACTTCCCAAGTGTATTGCTTCCGCTGTGAAAGAGAGAAAACAGCAGTGATGTGTCAGGAAGACATGCACGGCGTACCCCTTTGCTTTCAGCAGCAGCTATGGCAGTGACTCGCGTGAAGACCTGGTGCACATATGCCTCTCTGTTCCCACATGGCATCCTTATGCCTTCCAACTAACCCATGCAAAGCAGGAGAACAGAAATCAGCCTTACAGTACAGAGGAAACACCGCTCAAATGTTTAACCTGCCAGTTTACAAAACGTCACACGCCAGTTCAGCTCTATAGAGTCTGAAGTTCAATTCAAAGCACATTATCCACCATGGGTGACAGCTGCCAAGAAGCCTGTTCCATCACTGAACCCCACTTGCCTCTACTGAATGCGATAAACACCTGCAAGACCAGGTCATTAGCAGCGTGTTTATTTGTAAGTCTTGACACTGTAGCATTGCCATTAGTTAGAGGAACTGGGGAGGAGGCAAAGGGAAGCACTGCCAGGGCAACCTTCACCAGTGCAGAGGCACTTCTGCACAGATTTGCAACCAATGTCAGCTGTCAAAAGCTGCATCAACTTTCTCAGAGTTGCAAAATACACATCAGCTGCTCATGCTCCCCAGGGTAGATAATAAAGGTATTGTCAGCAGTTGAAATTCAGATGCAGAACTTGACTGGTCTGATGAGAAGGGATGTGTGTATAGAGACGCCCTGCCTCTATCTCTGCTTTTACATGGTGACAGTAGGCAGCAGAAATAAACTGGGAGGTGAGAAAAGGAAAAGAAGCTTCTGGACCTTCAGATCTTTTCTTCCTCTTTTCCCAACAGTTCTTAACTGTGCCAAAATTATTTTGGTTTCTCTGAAGAGTGAATTACTTGGACTGTGCTCATGCACCCCCCGCTATTTATGGCTGATTATCCATTTATCTATTTGCTGTGACAAATTAGCAGCCATCACCTGATCCCATGATGATGTCTGCATCATCCTTGGCCAGTATGGCCTGTCAGTCATGGCTACCTTTCTCCACACCATGAAAACCTGCCACTGCATTTGCCTGCTTAAGCACCCGCATCCACCAATTTCCTTTCTAAGTGTGGGAACAACCTTGAAATCAGTCAGTCTTTCTTAGGGAGTGACAATTTCTGACAGGCTAGGACTCCTACAAAGCGCCCTCTGTGTGTTGCGGTGTAAGGTACTAGACTGAATTAAGACATTGATTTTTATCTGTGTCCCTCCTCCTTTCCTCCAATGCTTAAATCAACCTTTTTGATCTACTGGTATTTTAGACCTCAGCAAAATAGTATCTGCTGTATAATGACACATATAATACAGACAGTTATCTGTTCCTCCCCAGCTGTTGTTACCTTACCTGGATCCTCAATGCTGAGGTTCTTCATAAGCCACTGCACAATATCAGCACCTTTAAAAAAAAAAAGTGAAGAAAACATTAAACACTGAGACCACAGGGTTTGAGAACCTGAGAGGTAACGTTCAGATAGATACAACAGAACTGTCATGAATTTTATTCCATTTTCCTTTTTATCTCCTCTGAGGTTTCAGAATATTTGGCCTTCTCGTGCCACACTGTAATCGTTTAGTTACTGACAGGTACTAATATTCTGTGTGATAGGAGACTTGATAGACTCTAAGTCAGACATTACTCTAATGGTTCCATGTAACTTGTTCTCTCCCAGTTGCTCCTCTCTGGCCTCAGCACACAGGGAGTTACATGTCTGCAAGCACTAGCTAGCAAGGAGACAAAGGACCCTTTACTTGCACATTGCACCTGACATGTCAGAGACAATAATCCAGAAGCACAGAACTGAGTTATCAGTCAAAAAAAGACAGAGGGAAGTCTTGCTTATGTCAAAGACAAGCAACGACTTGGAGAAGGAAGTGGTATTCAGTGTGCCTGTAACCAAGCCACTGTTGAGCTGTCACCTGCTAGTGATTCCACCAGCAGGACGTTGGCCAGGAGCACAGAAGTGAGTCCTTAAGGCCCATCAGGTAGTTTACTAGGTTTTCAGGGCCCATAAACTAATACAAAGGATGTTGCTATCTTATAAACATCATAAAGATCTCTAGGATTGATCCTCTGCCTGTATACAACCTCTCTGTTGTTCACATGAAAATCACAGAAGTGAAAAGCTTGTTGCCGTTCAGTAGAAGCTAAGGCCTTTTATCAAAGTACAGGACAGCAAAATTTCTTTACAACCCATACTCAGAGAGTTAACCTTAGAATGAAACATAACGGTGTGCACAAGTCAGCTAACTTGACTTGTCCAAAGTCAATCAGCAAAGGCCCTTGGAGACAATTTAGTAAGCCCATACCAAGTCACAGCAGCGTGCAGCACAACCTAACAATGCCATGTCTGGATGCAGACATAACGTTCAGCCCTTCTCAGCATACAGGCACTTTGTCGAGAAATATTTGCATTCACATACAGTAGGCTAGTAGCTCCAGTAACACTTCGTGCTATGCTTTGTGATGTATCAGCTGGAGATAGCATACAAAAAGGAACTGATCAACCGTATGGTTCCAGTTTACTAAACAAACCCCAGAGGATCTTGTTTGCATGGAATCCTTCCAAGTTCAGACATGGTGGGTACTTCAAGAAACAGCATAACCCACATGATGACTGTTGCAGAAAACTCTGAAGGACTTTTTGTCTTCCAGAGGTCCAGAGCATCCTCACACCCTCAGTAAACCTTAAATTCAACAAAGGCCAGGAGTCACAATTACAACGCGCCACAGAGAGAGACAGCAGGCACTGCGACTGTCCCAGGTCCCGGCAATACCTTCAGGTTTGAGTGACTCTTCCATACAGGTGAAATTCTTACTAGAAACATCCCACTTTATGTCCCCCATGCAGAAGTGGATGGCAGCTTCCACTCCCCCTGGCAATGCAAGCTAACCCATGACTCTGTGAAGAGCACCACTAAACTCTCTTCAAGCATGCTTCAGCAGCAAGCAGGAATGTGGACATGACCTTCCTCATTCCCCACCCAAGGCAAGTAAAACAACCTACTTGTTCCCTGCAGGCAATCAGCAGAGCTCCTGAAGATGATGGAAGCATCTGCTTCCACTTACATACTGGGCAAACAGGTGTGACCAACAAGCAGCAGCTGGGCATTGTCTCAATCGGCCCTAAAGGTATCAATGAACAAGACACTAAAGGACAGTTCTAGCTGGAGCCAGAGCAGAACTCCTTCTGTTCAGTGATTTTACTTTCCAGCTCAGTCTCTTCTAACTAACGGCACTTCCTGAAGTTAACGGTGTATTTCTGCAGTGTCTGCCTCTAGCAGTGACAGCGCTTGGTGTTTCCAGTTACTGCCAGGGACTGGTGTGCAGAAAGGCTCTGGCTGACACTTGCTCCTGTGCAGACCAAGGTCACTGCTAAATCCTGTGTCCCACGGTGGGGTGCAGTGAGTGAGAGGCCGCACCTGCGGGGAGCAGCGGACAGGACCGGTGACCCTGAACGGACCAACAAGGTGTTCCATCCCATAGACGTCATATTCAGTGTAAAGCTGAGGGGTCACAAGGGTCTTGCTCCCTCTTGCCCTCTACTTCAATGGCTGGAATCCAAGGAGGACTCTGTCTGTTCTGCTTCTGATCCCAGTCCGTGCATTCCTGAATCCAGTTCCAAAACCCAGCTCCTGCGTCCAGTTCCCATCTGCTGCTGAGTCCAGTCTGGACCTTGCCCAGTGTCTGCCCACAGCATCAGTGGTGATGGTGATGTGGCTGCCATCAGCGGGGTTGGGTTCGGTATTGTATATATTTGTACATATATAATTGTATCATTATTATTTTCATTAAAGCAGTTTTAGTTTTCTTTTCCAATCTGTAACTCTCTCTGAGCTGGAAAGTATTTCCCTTATTCCCTTTCTCTTCCCCTTTGAGGAGGGAGCAGGGGTAACAGAGGGCATCTGTCATGTGTCTGGTGGCCCAGCCCCAACCCATGACAAGGACCAATCTCACAAGCTTGTATTCTCAGCTCTACACTCACTCTCTACACCTGCCAGCTCTTAAGTTGCCACTATCCTACATGCAAAGTTATTCCAGAACTCTTTTTTTTCCTTCTATTTTGGATAGATGGACCTCTTTTCACTTTCCAGCCTAAGGTTATCGAGATGCATTTGGTATCATATCTGTATTATCATTTAACAGGAAGAATTATTCTTCCTTGATAGTTTCTCATGCGAGTTTCTTACAGAGGGCTGACGCATTGTCTCCCTACCTCCACTTCACTAAACCAACCAAACTCTTTTAATGTCCTTTTAAGATGGTCTTCCCCCTACTGTACCGCTCAGCAACTTTTCAAATTTAAGTTCCACTTCTTTGCACTGGGGTCACCAGGACTGCAGGCAGTACACCTTGCAAAACATCTAACCAAGGCCTCTGGCAGTGATGCCAGCACTTCCCTGGCTCTACTGAAACGAGTTTGCCAGCTGCATCCTAAAGTCACATCATTTTTCTGTGAACAGTAAATTTATTCAGAAAAAGATATGAGGGGTCCAAAACTACCTGCTAGATGAGGACATGTCTAGTGAACAGTGCTAGCTGATTAACATATGGGGAAACTGTTCAGAGCCAGTAAGTGTTGTTTTGACAGGTTTTTAAATAAAATATTCTATTTTATAAATACGGATGCTCCTTTTTGACTTTTACAAAACAAAAATAACCTAAAGACAGAACAAAACATTTGGGGTTAGAAAACCATTTCAAGACAACTCAAACTGAAGTGCTTCTGTATTGTTAGAAATAACACCTCAGAAAATGCTATCTTGGTTCAAGCTAAACCAGAATCTTTCTTGGTTTTTCGGTTCATCCCCCAAACTAAAAAGGTCACTATTGCTCTTGATTTTGGTCTCAGATTACTGACTTGCAGTGATCTCTTAGGCATCTTACTGCCAAGTGACACGACAGCCGATTCCTGAACATCATCATTGCATTGCCTTCCTCGAGGGAGGGGAAGTGCATTCTGCATGATCCCTTTCCAGATGTACAGGAATACTTACTGCTGGATTAAGTAACACTCCATTTGTACACAGAACAATCGTGTCCCCAGCTCTAGGCTGATTTTGAGGAATCTACTCAATTTTCATCAAACTATGACGAAACACCCAAGTAAAAAGCTGAAAGCTGGTTTCCCAAGCTTTCTTTCCCCTGTTATTAAGATTAAAAAAGAAAGGTTTAAAGGGGCAAGTGAACTGCAGGCACTGACTCAATCCGAACTTCTGTGATCAGCCACGCTGGAATATAAGCTGCACTTGGGATCTGGGATTTTAATTTCTCTCTGTTAAAAACATGAAGTCATTCCTGAATATTGCCAAGAGCCTGGAAGATGTTATAGCTGTTCTCCAGTTGTCCTGCGGCAGGCAGATTATCTTTCTGCTGAGTTTGCGGAACCATTATTTATCACCTGCCAAGACTGATTACTCACCCTCGGGACAACGACAAGTCTTTCCTTCCTCTGTTAATTACTGCCATCATTAATAGCCATGTCACTAATTAATATTCAATCATAATAAAACTCTTTACTGCCATCTCCCATAACACCTTCAACTTTTAGGGTTACCCTCACACATAGGCTGTGCCTCAGCTTATGGCTTTTTATCTCTGCAATCTACTTTTACCCACCTAGAAATACTACTTAGGCCCTTTCTCAAATGAAAAATTAAGGTTTATCCTTACAAGACTTGGAGAAGACTTGAGTGAATCTTTTACAAGACTCTCCCTCTGTCAGACCAAGACACACATGCCTTTATCTGTACATTTTCCAGAAAACGTCATCCTAACCTCTTCTGCAGGTTAAGCCCGATGGCTGGTCCTCACATAACTCACCTTCACAAAAAATTCTTTTCCAGCTGATTTTCAGATTCCACATTTCACACGCTCTTTCAGAGGATGCTCAAGGGAAACCCTTGACCCTAACATGTTTCCTCTAAACACTAACAAGGCATTTGAGAGCTCCTGAAAACAAATAGCTGGGCATGGTTTCATAATGGAAAGCGTTGCTGGATGCAGGTAGAGGAATGGCTCCCATTTCCTCTATGTTCCTTTCCATATAGGTACATCGCCTCTGAGTCAGTACGGTCAGTTCACGTATAGTCAGTAGCCTGGGAACATCTATTTCTTCCTCCTAAAATGAAATACATCTTTTTGCTTTAGGCTCCTCTTTGAAGCTGAAGTAGATCAAGCTGCTTAATACCAACAGAACAGCTGTATTTCTGTCTGCAAACAGATTCACAATGACCATTTATCCAGCTTCCTGGTTTAGAGACAGACTAGCAATTTTATATTTCTTGCTATTTTCTCCATTTTCTGTTCGGCCTCAGTGATCCCGTAATAGTAGCTAGTGTTCTCAGAAGGCCATTGCCTGTCAACATGACAAATAAGTGGCCAGCCATGAAAAGACAAATAATAAAAAAAAAGTTCACAAGGTGTGAGCACATCAGCAAGATACAGTTAATGAGGTGAGTCTCCACCCCGTATTTGATACCTTTTCTACTCAACCTGAGTTGCTCTACCTCTTCCAGAAAATCCAGGACTTACTTGGAAAATGGAGAGCCATCTGTAATCAGATTCTCCCATCTTCCACACGTTCTGTGAAACGGCAAAGGCAGACAAAACGACCTACCCTCCTCCAGAAGTTTCTGAAGATCTGCTGCCCTGAGTGAAGACCGTGCCGCTGGTTCTGGACAAAGGAACCAGGACCACCAGGGTCTGCTTGTCATCCAACGGACTGGGTGTATCCCTGACAAGGCATTCACACATATGTATACAAATAAAACACAAGAGTATTTCTGGAACTTCAGCAAACACGTGCATCCTTGCATTTCTTCTTAGGCTTGGTAAGACAACTGCATTTTTTGCTGAGTGTCCTGAGACAGCAGAGCTGGCAAGCACTGATGTGTGGTGCTCCACAGTGATTTGACATGGGACATCACATGTTGCCCAGGTGTGGCATCAGTGACCAAGGACTGAAGTCTGTCCTTTCTCAGGACTCTAAGCCGAGTCCTGATCACTGGGTGCCATCCAGCAACTACACGATGAGGAGGGATGCTTTGGGTCTCAGATTGTTCACAGCCTCACACTGCACTGACAAATAATACTGAAGAAAGGGAGGTCTTAAAAAAAAAAGTAACAATACTGTCAAGATCATGTTATGAAAGAACTTGTCATATATACCTGTCTACAAGAAGGGACATAAGATTACTTGATTATTTCCTCTCTTTGACCAGTTTTAGTGTAACCCTAACATCCCCTGAACATTTTAATTATTTCTGAAAATTATTAAATATTTTTGCATAATGGGGTTTTTTTTTTTTTTTTTACAAAAGGAATATGAAAAATGTGAAATGTTCAGCTCCTTCCTAGACCTTATCCTCACACTCCATGACACACTCTGTGGGCAAACAACCTACATGCCCAGCCTCTGTTGGCAGTCACCTCCAAACTCAAGATCCAGTCTTTTGATGCAAGTGTGAAAATGAGTTCTCCTTCCTGTCACATCATTCTTGAAAACAGATGAAACTGTTTTAGCACCAAATTTTCTAAAAAAATTGCTCCTGAACTCAGACCAATCTTTAAATATTTCTATCAGAAAAGCAAGACCATAAAAAAAACCCCAGAAGCAGTCAAAATGACATAAGAATACACGCACAAGTGTACGAGCAGCCACTTGAGCTGCTTTTTACCCTACCAGTCATGGCAACCACACTATTAAATGGAAATAGTGTTTTTTGGTCCCTCCTCAAACAGCACTGGGTCCTTGGTAAATCTAGGACAAAAAGGTTAATTAATTATCTGCATTTTTACCACTGGGCTTGCAAAAATAAACAAATGAACATCACCCATGATAAAGGGCAGAACGATTTAATACAAAATTTCTCAAGGCCTGCAGCACTCCTTGCTGCTGTTTTTCTTACACGGATCCCCCCCTGACTCGCACAGTGATTTCAGCTAGGTTGAAAGTGTAAACTGCTCACCGCAGGGTTTTAATGCAAAGGACAGATTTTTTATGCTGGGGGGAAAAAAAAAAAAAAAAATCTAGGTCTCTCCCTAGCATTCTGTTACAAATATTGGGGAAGCACATTATAGAGTTTTCTTACAATAAGCATATAAATACCAATGCCAACTAAAAGAAAAAAAAAAAATTTCAGCAGCTGACTCAGAAAACTGCAGCTCTTTTCCATCAGCATGTGGTAATTGCACCACTCAGTGTCAGCAAGGAGCATCATCAAAGCTACAACAGCTTAGAGCTTCCAGCAACAGCAATTTCCCTTTACATTATATTCACTTTAAATCTTGTTTGTGAGTTATTAACAATCATTAGCAGCAGGAGTGTTACCCCTCCTTTTTGATCGATCAAAGCAGCCAAAGTTTCTACGGAGTCTTTTTGTTCATTGTAACTTTTGAGTGCTAGAATTTACGATTCACTGTTCTTGTCATAAAAAATTCCAAAATATAACACTTTGTGTGAAGTAAGAATGATGCTTGTTGGGAAGGTGGAAAACAGCACATGGAGCCAAGTTGCACGTGAACATTCCAGGAGGATAAAACAATGACAACGACAGAATATTTGTAAGTTTAATGGGTTCAAAATCTCTGATCCTCTGCCTTTCTGCGACAACGGCATGGGTTATTTATCACAGTTTTGGGGGATATGACATTCCAAGTGTTTCTTCATTCCTCCTCGGTCTCTTTACTCAGTGTTATCTACAGAAGGCTGTTAAGCATGCTTGCCTGTTCATATCAAATGTTGGTATTTCAGAGATGAGTCCTATATAAATACTAATCATTGGGTTTTGTATGTTGCTTGTGAACTTAGGAAGCATTCTGTACCCCTGTTGCCTGAGCATCTATATCTGTGTAAAGAAAACTATATGAGAATCTGATCACGGATTTACCGAAAGCCTATTAAAATGAACAACTCTGATGTTTGACTCATGCACGCTCTTGTCCCTGACACCAGACCCTCAAGCAAAATGAACAGCAAGGCTATTAATAAATTTTCATAGAAGGGAGTCATGACCCAGACTCCTCGCTGAACTGCAGGGTGTTGATAGACGTTTGTGGAGTTGGGAGAGTGACAGAAGGTAACCTTCCAAGGACAGAGAAAATGCCACGGACTTCTGTAGTCATGGTGGGAAAGCAGATGAGTAGCTGAGGGAACCAGCCCAGGGAATGAGACCGGGCGGAAGGAAACACACCAGAGTCACAGAGCTGCTTGTGTGCTCTAACTAGGAATTGAGCAGGAATTTCTGGCAACTGAGTGCTAATACACTTAGAAATAGCTTATGAAGTAACAGGCTGCAAATTCAGAATTTAACCATCAGCACTGCTGAGTAAATTTGATCTTTGTCTCCAATAGGTATTTGACGTGTAACACACACACACAAATCTATCCTGCCTGCATTTTAATTACAGATGGACACGAAAGATGAAAGTCAGAGATTTGGATTTGCAAAATCCAAATTCCTTGTGTACTTTCACTCTGTTATTAGCTGCTTCTTCTGAACTGCTCTTTAGAGGGACTTTTGCCTTCTTGTCATACTGGCCAGGCTACCAACGTGCAAGTACCCTCTACGATGCAGACCTGTAGGGGGAGATTTTCGCTAGGCAGGAATCAATAAATGATCAGGCATGACAGCACAGAGCTCTGTGTGGGCTCATTTACCCAGGTAACAAAGATAAATTAGATCGTAAGATCTCGGAGATATCACAGCCAGGCTGCTCTCATTACAATGCTGGCCATCAAAAAACAGCTCGGGTAGCTTTACGAGGTGTGAAAACAAGTAACAGAAGAAGTACCTGAAGACAGGCTTCTGGTTTGCAATACCCTCCCATCAACCACACTTAGAAGCAGGCAGCCAGCCCTGAGGAGCAGAAGGATGTCACTAGCCGAGAGCCCTGGATTTAAAATGATTGCTCTACAGTGGCACTCATGTGGCTGAGTTAGCAAACCTCTTAATGGATGCACAGTTAATCCCAGTAAAAGAGGTCTGTCAGGACACCTTAAACTAGTCCTCAGCTGGAAAAAAAGTGATACCAGCAAAAAGCCTGTTTCCAGTTGATCTGCACTGACAGGAAGCACTTGGTGCTATGCCAGCCTCAGCCTTGTTCTCACTCCACTTTGACAGAGCTGCGTCACGGTGGCCCAGCCCTCACACCTGAGGCTCAGTGCCTTCGACTGCTTACACGCTGGCACTTGCTCACACTGACAGATGCCAAGCAGTGGTTGTACCACCGGAGCAGCCACGCTGATTTGCTTGTGCTCACCTGCCTTGGAAAACCTGAGCCGCTATCCGACTGCACTATCTACAGACAGGCCTGGCATCAGTAACCCTGCTGATAGACCCAAAGACACGCAACACGCACTCCAGGACCCAGAATATACCACAATCCCCCCGCAATCCCCCCTGCCGTGGCTTTGCTTGGCTAGAATTTGGAGACAGACTCTGTGACCTGCGCCCAAATCTTGCCCTCTCTGCAAATGAAACTCTGAACAAACTGCTGTTAGTACGAGTACGGGAGGAAATGCAAAGCAACAACAACAACAAAAAAAAAAAATTCCACGCTTTGTGTCATTCAGATCTGTACCTGTTCCTCCCATAACACCCACAGAAGACAAGTACATTGCCTTGAGAGCCATCACAGAGTTATACAAGAGGCAGAAAAATTGTGCCTTGCCGTCCCAGCCTCCCAGCAGCAATAGTAACAGCATTTCAGCATCAGAAGTTACCTCCTTTCACAAATTGCTAAGAACCGCACATGGCTCAAGATGTACCTTTACACCTACAATTGATCACAAATTTACAGTTGCTTTTCAGGCTGCTCTGCCTCTGCATTACTCAGACTACTGAAGAGGCTCATACAGCTTAGCAGTTTGGCTCTCTGCCATATAGCAGTGTTTAGATGCTGTTCCACACACTGTCAAAATGATTCAGCAACAAAACAGCAAGGGAAGCAACTCCGAGCACTGCTGGAACTGGGGCTTTTGAAGATTCCCACATCAGACCTCGCTATGACTGAAACACTTTTACTGCTATGCAATTCACGCGCAAAGCCTTTAGATCAAAGGCAAACTTTCTGTCATTTCAATCATACGTTAGTATTTTTAACAGCAAATTTTCTTCTCCAGAGAAGAGGAAGATCAATAAAACGTAGAAGGCAGCTGGTGTATTTCAGCACGCGACCATCGGGTCACTTCACACTGCATCCTCATTCACAGAGCGGGTTTCAAAGGCTGTCGCATCAAGGTCCTCCTGGCCCTCACCAGTGTTATAACAGTTTCCCTACGAAGGTGTAAATGTCACCTACTGGTGCAAGACAGTAAAGCACTCTGAAAGCTGCAGCATTTTAATGATTTTGGCACAGTATTTATTTACGAGGAGATCTGACCCTGTAGTCCTTACCTACACTGGGTTTCTATGAATTTCCACAACAATTCTGTTTGCGGAAGCACTTCATTTTTAAACCTCCTGAAGAGCTGAGGCCACAACAGACCTGTCTTTCACAAGATCACAGACTTCCATGTTAACTGCGGCCACATTATTGTCTGTGCTCTCTATTACAAATAAGAATAATCAGCATTATCGAATTCTCCAAGAAAACAACTTCATCCTAACACATTGCCACTCTTTTCCCTCTTATTCTTCAGGAAAGGTTGAGAACCACAGTCAATGTTTGCAGTGATGCAGTAACAGCCACATTACCTGGAAAATGAAATAACCTGACATCTGTAGCTCTTTTCCCTCCAGGAGCTCATTATCCTGAAAATGAAACAATCAATATCGTACAGCTTCCCCACCCCGCTTTCCCTGCTAGACCTTTCAATCACGTATAACGCAGGGTGCACTGGAGTGCAGCTGGCCTCACTGGAGCTCCGTACTGGTGCAGCACTCAATCGGGGGCAATTCTCCAGCAGGATGGAGGTTGCACATATGATTTCTTTTAGTCAAGGGTAATGCCAGATGAATCACAATGATATAGCAACTGCTGACAATTTACTTAGTGCCACGCTAAACAAAGAGACGGTATTGGCACTGGCACTAGAGGCCATATTTTAAATGGCGCTCCTTAAACCATGTGTTAAAGGTGGTTATACTGGCAAGGATCAGCTCCTTTTGCTGGCAACAGCTTATTCCTGCATTTCAAATTTGGGCAGAGATATGTATCAGTGGGAATTTTAAACGCACAGAACAAATTAAAGATAACACTGAAACAATCAACAAGCAAAAAAAAAATCTGTTAGCATTCACAACTGAGTAACAAATTCAAAATAGGCAAATTATTTGTGCTTTCTTACATTTGATGGATTTCACAGGGCTGCACATAATAATAGAAGCAGTAAAAACAGCAATCAGCTTCTCTTAAATACCTATATTTTAAAATTGCATTTTCTGTCTGGAAAGTCCTTCAGATTTATTTTTACAAATAAACTCCTAAAGTAAGAAGCTTTGAAAAGCTGAAAGCTCCATTAAACAAGTATCATTCATTTTAAATAACTGAACCCACTGTCAAAACACCGTGTAGCTTAGAACGGCAAAGTATCTGTCTATGACTTTTAGAAAGCATTTTTGTTTCCATGCCAAGACAGAGGAAATCGAGTAAAATATTTTCATTCCTTTCTTTTCCTTTTTTTTTTTCCTTCCCCCTTCCAAGAATTTGAAGATCAACGTTTTATTTAATTCCTTTCAAGGTAAGTATGGGCTTGGCCTTGGAAACGGTCACTCAGTGCGCTCCGAACTCAGCCACGTCCCGGAGAGCGCGGCAGGAGCGGCCTCGGACCTCGCAGCGCTCCTCAGCGGGCACGGCTCGCCGGGGCGGGCTCGCACAGAACAGCCTCATACACAGCACAACACACTCTGCTCGCAAGACTTCGTGTTTGCTCCCCAGTAATACCCACCGCTGCCCATTCATACTGCAGCACCCTCAGGGTCCCACCGGCAGGCGCCGGGCAACCGCGGAGCGAGCCCGGCCTCCGACCGCCGCCAGCGGCCCGCCGGCTGCCGGGGGTGCCAGAGCCGCCCGCGCACCGGCAAAGAAAACCCCGCCTGTGTCGATGCGAGCGTGTCTGCCGTTTCAGGAAGCCCCAGACCACGGAACAGACACCAGACCACGTCAGTTTTAAAACGCGTACTGCTCATCCCCCCGTTTCACCTGCCGCTCCCGCCTGCCCCAAGCCCCCGGGTGGCGGCTGGCCGGGTGAGCTCACGGCGCATCAGCCCTGACGGAGCCCGCCGATGAGAAACGCCGCCGGGGCCGCCCCGCCGGGCCGCGGCCGGCCGGGCGCGGAGCGCGGGCGCAGCCCGCCGCGGCCGGGAGGTGGTGGTGTTGCTCACGGGATGGGAGGCAGCGGCGCCGGCTCGGCGGCTCCTCGGCAGCCCCGCTCACCGGCCCCGCCTCCGCTGGGGGCGGCGTACGGCCCAGGGGCTTTCCCCGGCGCGGGGGTCCCGGCCCGGCACCCGCCCGGCGCCAGCTTACCGGCCGCTGCAAGCGGGAGACAGGGCTGAGGGCGAATCAGATGGAGCCCGCCCCCGTTTTGAAAGCACCGCTCACGATCTTGAGGTGCAACTACTTTGCAGATAACGACAGTCAACACGGACTCGGGGAGCGGGCACCGTGCTCTCCCTGCCCCGGGAGAGAGACACACAGCCTCTCTGCTGAAGTCACTCGCAGGGTACAAGAGAAGCGAGACGAAAACGTCCCAGAAAATCAACGAACAGAATTATAACATCCCGGTAAAACACGTCACACCATCAGGCTGTATCTGAAAACAGGTATGGAAAGGCAGAGGGAGAAAAGGCCTTGCTTACCTTCTGTTTATTTTGCACGTTGACAGCAGGACCACATGTTCACGAGGAACACGACGAGCTGTGTGATGCTCCTCTTTTTCCTCAATCAGCATCTCACACCAACAGCCCCCGAGAAAGATGGTGACAGAGCAGACGTGGTGCTCTGCACTGTCACCCTGGGAGAGCTGCTGAGCAGCACCCGTCGCCCATCCCAGCGCACCCAGCTCAGCAGCCTACTCCCAGAATAAAGATAGGTACAGGCGGAAACACTTGCGGGACCTAGTGGGAATGCCCGGCTTTTTACTGTGCTACAGGCCTTGCTTTTTATAATTGTATTCACTTCTGTTTCGCTGGGGAAGTAAAGGGAAATCTTTCTGCAGTTCTGAGAGTCACAGACAATCAGGTAAAAGTCTGGACTCCAGAGGAAAACTCATAGGGGTGAACATCTGTAATCTGAACTTCTTCCATCCTCCCAGAGGAAAATGAACCATCCCAAACCAAATGAGTTAAAGCTATGACCTTATGAATTAAACTGCATCACAAGAGGGGAAACCTAAGTGGCAAAAAATAGAGAACATATTGAGAGAAACAAAAGTTTTGAAGAAAAAAAAGTTTTGAAAGTACTACAGCAAATTTATCTAAAGAAGAGTACCACAGAAACCGGTAAAGAAAGTCAGTGCCAAAAAAGCTCATGTTAAGGGGAAAAAAGGAGACAAAAGTCACTTGTGTCCAACAAAATATTTTGTCACATAGAGAGGCAGGCACTAAAAATGAGACAAACCCACAGGAATCCATGGCTTTGTCTCCATACACCCATACAATCCCTCAAGAGCACAGGTCAGAGAGTAATCTGTTGGCTTGCTCCTTGTATGGTCCCCAACTCTGACATAGCAAAGGCATACCCAAGTAGCCTCGTATTTTCTACAGAAACATACAATTACCAAGTCCCAAACCAAGAGTTATACTGGAAAAGAACTGTCTTTAGTAGGCTACTGGAAAGCCCTTCCCGGATCTGCCCTCTCAGGACTGCCAGGCTAGATATCTTGACCACAAGAGATTCCAAAATAGAGTATAATCAAGAAACTATGCAGGCTGTGACGCTACTAGTAGAACTCAGCTGGCATCGACCATGCTTTCCTTACTCTTTTCCCCATCAGCTGTGCATTTTATTATCAATATTTACTGACAAAAAGGGTGAGAGAGACAGAATACCTACACTTCAGCTAAAGGCAAAGTACAGGCAGGAACTTTGCAAAGCTCCTCCCAGAGTACCCCTATATGCCAAGACTCCCTGGGGTGACCTTGCAGAGACTGGGAGGGTTACTTACTCTTTCTCCTGGCCACTTGGCATTATCAGGAACAGTACCAACAGTTGCAATATTTTGTGATGTAGAAGTTTTTCCATAAGGAGTTAAACTGCAAGCCACAGATCAGCGGACACACAAGCAATTCTGAGAGAAATTTTGAGAAAAGCAATTTTGAGATAAAATTTTCTTGAGATAAAATCTTCTAGAAAGACCAGCTTTTATTTTTATTCTTTCTTGCCTCCTTCTCCCCCCAGTGATGTACGTAGAATAACCCTGCGGCCATACCACATATTCCTTGGTCAAAAACAGCAAACAAAGCTTCTTCAGCCAATTGCAACCATGCTGCCTCACCAGTGCTGGCTGTGCCCTCTCTCTCCCTGCTGTGGCCAGCGTTTTGGGTTTTGTACTGACTGCACTGCCAATGGCACTGTCATGACTGCTGAAATCAGTTGAAAGCATGGCTGGTCACTGTTTACAACCACAGTACCTCACAAGCTCAGCAGATTCTGTCCAGCATGGTGATTTCTTCTGAAATAAACTTTTCAGCCTCTTCACACTCCGACTAACAGAAGCTTATGCTGCATGTACAGGGGCAAGTGCAGATGTGCACAGCTGTGCACTCTCCTCTGTCAGCCCTGGTTTGTTCCTCCTTGCAGTTAGAAGGGAGAAAGAGTAGGATTGAGTGAAGAAATGTACAAGGAGCAGGACAATAAGCCTGTGAAAAACAGTCCCAAGGAATAAGAACATAGATGTAGAAACCAATGATAGGTATGCAAAACTAAACCATGCTTACAAAACCTAAATGGTCCAAATGCTACTCTGAAATTTGTAACATCCTTTCCACTGAAGTCTGTGAGAGTCCATACATAGACCTGAATGTGAATCAGAAATATAAAAGATGACAAAGTCCTTTTCTGCTACTCATTGTATCTGGATTTCTTCACCTAGTACACTGGAGCTTGGTATCAGGGATGTCCAAGCTTCAGTTCCAGTATGTTGCTGTACAGCTTCGGAAAGACCATAAAATGTTCCTGCACTTCATTTATACTGCTGACAAAAGTGTGATAATAATACCCAGGTGTCTCTCAGCAGGGTTGTAAAGATTAATGACTTAGTGTTTACCTAGCACTTCGAAAACGTAAACCACCACACAACTCCACGGTGTGTTGAACATTAATACTAATTCCTGCCAGTGGAGCTCCCCTGTCCTACTCTCCCTGTGCAGAGTCCCTCCTCTGTAAATGCTCACTTCTGGTTTTACTTTCACAGACTGAAACCTGTTGGTGCCTTGCAAATTTTGCTAGCATTATGCCCAGAAAAAACACACAGTCGGTCCCAAGGCAGGTAACTCAGAATATTGTTTCCAACCCGAGAGAACAAATTGAAAGGGCAGTATTTACATTCTCTCGCCAGCTTGCTCACAGACTGTCTCTGCAAACACGATCAGTCTGTGGCAAGACTGTGCAAATTTGAAACCAAGATCCCAATCAAGCAACTTTATCCTTACGAGATAATACTCTGCATTTATTCATTACTGTCTAGTACTGGAAAAGTCCCTTTTGTAGGGCCCACAGATACTAAGTTTATTCAGCCAAGGACCATGTCCTTCACTTGACCCATTCGTCTTGTAACATTGCAGAGCTTCAAGGCTCCAGCCTCAGACAGTGAATCCACACAGCTTCACTTCACGACTGTGACTACCCTTGCCGCAAACTTTCAGCAAAGGCTGCCAGATTACAACTAAACCAGCAATTTGCTGCCAGGAGCTGGTCTGGTGAGAAAAGAGATTAAAGCAAGTGTTGATATTTGCTTCTGAAAGTCGTAAGGGTCTTCTGCGCATTTAAATTTTAAAACACATGGAGAGGCATGTCATAGATGCAGAGATTATAGCTTTGCAATAAAGCGCTTGACAAATTATTGACCCACTTCTTAAAGGAACGTCTCTCACACCAATGACATATCTTCTTCCTTCAACACACCCTTCCAGTATCTAACATTGCAAGCTACAATCGGCATCTCCACCTTCCCCTCTATGTTCCATTAAAACTAAAAACCTTTCTTCAAATTACATCTACAAAAACCTAAGAATGCTGGTCTAGCCAAATGACTGTGTTTCTGTGAGAGAGACTTTTGATTTTCTGACTTTAACTTTCCTTGGATTTAGATGTAGACCTCACAAATTTGGCTTAACAGGAATAGCTGGCCTTGTGAGGCTCTGCTGAGGATATCAGTTCCCAGTAAACAACAAGCACTTAGATCCACATATTGGGTTTGCATGGCAAGGTTTTGGTAGTGGAGAGGCTACAGAGGTGGCTTCTGTGAGAAGCTGCTAGAAACTTCCTTTCTGTGTGATAAAGCCAATGCCAGCCAGCTCCAAGACAGACCTGCTGCTGGCCAAGCACCTCTGTTTAAGAAGGGGGAGAAAAACCCTGCACAACTGCACCCAGAGAGAGGAGTGAGAATATGTGAAAGAAACAATTAGAGACACCAAGGTCAGTGAAGAAGGAGGGGGAGGAGGTGCTCGAGACACCAGAGCAGAGGTTGCCCTGCAGCCCAGGGTGAAGCCCATGGTGAGGCAGACTATCCCCCTGCATGGAGGTTAATGGTGAAGCAAATACCCACCTGCAACCCATAGGGAGGACCCCACCCCAGAGCAGGTAGATGCCCAAAGGACACTGTGACCCAGCAGGAAGCCCACACTGGAGCAGGCTCCTGGAAGGACCTGTGGAGAGAGAAGCCCACAGCGGGGCAGGTTTGCTGGCAGGACTTATGACCCCATGGGGGACCCACACTGGAGCAGTCTGTTCCTGAAGGACTGCACCCTGGGGAAGGGACCCATCCTGGAGGAGTCGTGAAGGACTGCAGACCATGGGGAGGACTCACATTGGAGAAGTTCATGGAGAACTGTCTCCCATGGGATGGACCCCACACTGGAGCAGTGGAAGAGTGTGAGGAGTTCTCCCTGTGAGGAGGAAGGAGCAGCAGAGACAACATGTGATGAACTGACCAAACCCCCATTCCCCATTCCCCATCCCCCTGTGCTGCTGGCAGGGAGGAGGTAGAGAACTCTGGAGTAAAGCTGAGCACTGGAAGAAAGGAGTGGTGGGGGGCAGGTGTTTTAAGATTTAGGTTTTATTTTCTCACTATCCTACTCTGATTTGATTGGTAATAATTTAAATTAATTTCCCAAATTGAGTCCGTTTTCCCCTTAACAGTAACTGGTGAGCGATCTCCCTGACCTTATCTCAACCCACGAGCATTTTGTTGTATTTTCTCTCCCCTGTTCATTGAGGAGAGGGAGTGACAGAGCAGCTTTGGTGCGCATCCAGCCAAGGTCAACCCGCCACAATATATCAGTCAAAATGGACATCACAGAAGCCTCCAGAAAAATAAGAAAGGCCAGACTTGTGGCCTCTCTCTAGTGACTGTGCATCTCATGAGTACACCATAAAAAGATCAAAAAAAGCACGAACAATTTAAACAGTACAAGATACTTATTTTAACATGGTTAAACTGTTCTCCTGCTCTTCGTCCAGCCCATGGGAACCAGAACTTTGATCCCCAATCTAGACAGGTAAGCCAAGGGAGAACTGATTTTTCCACTGTTTGAAATGTAAACACAAAATGGCAAGGACATGTTTATTTCACAACCATTTCAGAATGAAGCTTGCAGAAAACTGATTGATTCAGGATATGCAATCAAGTCCAGGAAGCAGAGCAGTGACGACATACAGCAGGCTTACCATGGGCCGCAACAACAACAAAAGTTTTCAAGCATTTGCAGATGCTCAGGAACTGGACAGTTGTAGGTAATGCCCATCTGAAGCCTACTTGCAGGGACAGCCAGCTTATGTCTTTTGGGCCACATAGCACTCATGAGGGGTTCAAGTGAGGTTCCCACCCTGGCAGACT
Organism: Bucorvus abyssinicus; assembly: GCA_009769605.1. Taxonomy (NCBI): domain Eukaryota; kingdom Metazoa; phylum Chordata; class Aves; order Bucerotiformes; family Bucorvidae; genus Bucorvus; species Bucorvus abyssinicus. Next base: position 15,985,584 of record CM020042.1, on the reverse strand, counting down.
CCCTTGCACAGGAGCTTCTATATCATCCAAATCCCTGACTGCAGGAGAAAGAACACCTGCACTGCTGGATTGTCATCAGAGCCAGCAAGGGGAGGTGGGTACCATGGGAGGCCATGGGCACCTCCACCTGCTAATCACTCTTCCAAGTCTTTACACTTCTGAGGCTTATAAAATAGGGTCAGGAAGCTGGCTGCCACCAGTCTTTTAGCTGTCTACCCACCCCGTAGCACCAGAGTTTCCTCAGTGAATGCTTTGATCTGTCACCACACCAAACTGCCCTGGCTGGGCAATAGCTGGTTGCGTTAAGTTCCAGTATTAGGGAAGAATATAACTATCTATAAACACAGACCAGTTTGACCACTAATGAATTCTTCCCTGAGGAGACTAAGAGCTCCATACAAACCCACAAACCCCTGCCAAAGCACATGCCAATGAAAATGGCCACACTTCCGATGGGACTTAATTGCTTTCTTAGTATTAAAATAATGCAAGAAAAGTTGATTTATAGCAACAACAAATAGGGGCTTTTATCCTTTTTACAGGAAGGATAATCAGTGGCTATCAGAAATGGAGATAAGTAGGTCCCCAGTTGGCTTAGATTCAACTACAATTTTTTCCATTAAGATCTCTTAAATTTTATCTAGTTATTAAATGCACATTTTTGACAAACCTATTTTTGAGTAATTATATGGATTATGCTGGTTTAGAATGCTCTCTTTTATGAAACTAAATTGCTGGGTATTTGTACGCTGTCTGTAATTTGGTATTCTAAGGCAGTAATTCTGAGAGCAAAACAATGCACCTCCTTGCCCGCTTCTCCTTTTCTTCTCTCTAGTTGTTTGTATCCCTTTGCCTCCCTGAATACACAAGGACATGGACATTTCCCTCAGATTATTACTGGGCCATGGCAGCCTAATAACCATTCACCTGCTTTTGAGAATTACCCCTAGACAAATTTGTTAATTTTTTGACTGAAAAGGATGTCAACCCCAGACAAAATACCAACACAACAGAAAGCTGTCCTGCAGACAACCTTTCTGCATTTTTAAAAGAAGATGCTGGACACAAGTTTCAAAATGACTTTGACTCCTTTGTTCTGTTTTCAGAATTGAAAGGCCCTCAGGAGCCTACATTCTATCAGCTTCCAACAAGATGTATTGGCTTAATAGTTAGAGACATTTTTTAACTTCAGACCTACTTTTTCAAACACACTTCAAGAGTTTCACCTAAACAAACAGATATTGGAGGAGGCTGCCCTTGGTTTCAAGCATTCAGGTCTTTCTTGAGCTGGCATATAGTCCCAGACTAAATTCCATAATTCATTGGGTTATTTTTTTGCTTTACAATTCAGCAGTCAGCATTTTGTAAAACAGATTATGATTTCTGGGAAACCTAGGTATATATTTTTTTCTCTAGTTATGCTTTCATGTGTAATTATACTTTAAAAAAAAGAAACAACCATTCACAATGTGTAAACACTTTAGTTCATACCCAGTAAAATGAAGAGCTATATAATTCACATCAGTCTTCCAGTACTGCAAAGATTTCTTCTAAAACTACCAATGATACATAACAAAATTGTCCCTTGAGGGTAAGTGAATAATTTCTTGTATGAAAGTACTCAATAATATAACATTAAAGGGACAAAGCACTTAGTAGTTTTTCTATTTGATTAAGTGTAAGCCACGCACTTCAGACTTTGGTAAGCATTTGGATTTTTTGTACATTACCAGTGTACCTATAAATCCAAAAGCTAAAAAACCCCAAACCAAACAAGTTTTGCATCAAAAGGACACCAATCACAGAATCATCTGGTTGGAAGAGACCTTTAAGATCATCGAGTCCAACCACTCACCCTGCACTGCCAGGGTCCCTAAACCATGTCCCTCAGCACCACATCCACATGTCTGTTAAACACTTCCAGGGATGGGGACTCCACCACCTCCCTGGGCAGACTGTCCCAATGCTTCACAACCCTCTCTGTAAAGAAATTCTTCCTAATATCCAACATAAACCTCACCTGGTGCAACTTAAGGCCATTTCCTCTCATCCTGTTGCTTGTTCCTTGGGAGAAGAGACCAACCCCCACCTCACTACAACCTCCTTTCAGAGAGTTGTAGAGAGCAATAAGGTCTCCCCTGAGCCTCCTCTTCTCCAGGCTAAACAACCCCAGTTCCCTCAGCCGCTTCTCATAAGACTTGTTCTCCAGACCCTTCAACAGCTTCATTGCCCTTCTCTGAACCTGCTCCAGCACCTCAGCATCCTTCTTGATGTGAGGGGCCCAAAACTGAACACAGTACTCAAGGTGTGGCCTCACCAGTGCCCAGTACAGGGGGACAATCACTCCCCTCCTCCTGCTGGCCACACTATTGCTGATACAAGCCAGGATGCTGTTGGCCTTCTTGGCCACCTGGGCCCACTGCTGGCGCATATTCAGCTGCTGTTGACCAACACCCCCAGGTCCTTTTCTGCTGGGCAGCTTTCCAGCCACTCTTTCCCAAGCTTATAGCGTTGCAGGGGGTTGTTGTGACCCAAGTGCAGGACCTGGCACTTGATCTTATTGAACTTCATACATAATTCAGCATGATCCCAAACAAGCATAACAGGCTAAAGCCGTCTGTGTGACTTAAGCGCAGGCCAGAGATGAGAATACAGGGGGTTGATGGCAAGTGGCAAACAAGGTTAGTACAGCAGAACAGGTCGATCATGTCCAAGCGAGATGAGTTATGATAAGAAAGGGAGAATCACTTCCTTGAACTACGGGAAAAGATGAAAGCTTCAAGCATGCCTACACACTAAGGGTGAGATGTCCTAGCTGCTGAAGGAAATCAACACAGGATCTTCCCTCACAGTACAGTTGGTTTGCCATGGCACTAGCAGTATCTCCAGCTACTAAAACATGTTGTCACCTGACCTCTTCATCGGCACTTAAGTAACTGAGATGGTTACTTGACTAGAATAGAGTATTTCAGTTGAAAGGAACCCACAATGATCATCTAAGTCCAACTATCACTTATTAGTTTAGTTAGAAGCGAAGGACTGCCTTAAATACCTACATGTTATCCTGAGTGTTCTTTCAATCAAACACTCGAATCCAGCTCTATGAGAATACACTTTTGTGTCTGTTACACACACAAGGTAAAAAGTACATTATGTATACATTTACAGGATTTTACATATACCAATATAATATGCTAAAACAATTGTAATAATATTCCAAACTACTTCCTAAAAGGCTTTTCTATGTTTACTGTGAGGTAAAACCATTTTTTCTGCATTTCTGACACATGAAAACACAACCAAAACCAACAGAATGGCAAAACATCTGACTGTGTCCCCCACCAGGTCCCTTTAGCAGGCAGCTGGGGACTGAGGAATATACCTCCACAGTATTGCTATACATTGCTTTTTTTTTTTCCTTTTAGCAGTTCCTACCTGCTAACTTGTTCCGTGTTATTGAAGAGTCTCACCTCAGAGAAATCTGTACGCTCATGTCTCATTAGTTGAGACCCATCCCTTCAGCAGCTGCAGATTATGAGGAAAAAGGCAGAAGCAGGAGGGAAGGGACACAAATGAGAAGGACATGCCTTATCTTCTGTCCCTCTCAGTGCCTATAGGAAACTTGCAAAGATATCATCTTCACCATAATGTTTCCAAGGTCATTCCAAGGGCATCACTACTACAGCCCTATCTGGCAGATTTGATTATTTGTATAGAACAGGTTGTATATTATCCTGTGCCCCCACAACTTACCATGAAACGACCATCTTCAACACCAAAACCTTAACCTATAAAGCTCAAGAATAAGTTTATGTGAAAAAACAAAATGCAGCTGCCATTCATGTTAATGTGCAAGTGTACATAGGTTTTCATTAGATGTAGGACACTGAATTCAACAGTATCTCTCCAGAAAAAACATTTGCTATGCCATAGGACAAGACAGGGTGAACTCTGTGAGTGAATCCCTCCCTTAGCAAAGAGAGGCAGAAACAGGCTCAGAGGCTCAGTCGGACTGATCAGGCACTGCCAAGTGACACAGCTGAAGAGCAGATGCTACCTTCCTTCAGTTTAGTAAAGCCAGCAAGGTGACTCAACAGACACGACACAAACCAGCTTCAGGTTTTACCTCTCGCTGTGGCAGCATATTAATCCATCTCTCTCAGTATCACCTGCGAAGGACAGCCCTCCTGTCCTACAGGGCAAACCTCCAGGTCCATATTAATGATCACTGTTACCCAGAGGGAGCTGAAAGTGAAAACTAAGTAATTGTAGGTGACCATAACAATCAAGATCATAGAATCACAGAATAGAATCATAGAACGCTTTGGGTTGGAAGGGACCTTCAAAGGTCATCTAGTCCAACCCTCCCTGCAATGGGCAGGGACATCTTCAGCTAGATCAGGTTGCCCAGAGCCCTGATGTGATGGCTTTTCAGCCTCTCCTCACGTACTCCCCAAGATCCTGCTCTGATATGCTGTCTTGCCACACAGGAGAGCATGTCTGCTCTAATCCCCAAGAAATGTGGACTATTTTAATCTGCCTCTGCCCAGGATCCTGCTTGCCATGTCTCCACCCTTCTTGCAGCCATATGAAGGAAAGTGACCATCTTGTATCTAGGTCTCCACGTTCACCTGCACTACAGCCTTCACGTCTATCACCAGACAAGTCACTTTAATCTTCACTTCTTGCATGAATAGCTATAATAAAACCTCAAAAAGGTGCTGTCAAACTACACAGTTTAGCAACGTAAGAGACAGAAGGCCCATACAAAACCACAGGCAAGGAGCTCAGCTGCTGTGTCTGACCTGTTTTAACTTCTTCATTGGTGAGTTAGGGTGGTTAATAGAAGTTTTCATCCCTGGAAAATATAAGGCCCTCAAAACACGCAAAGGCTTTCTGAAAGCACCACTTTGATAATCATCAATGTACCTGGTGTGCAGGTTGTGAGAGGCTGCTCCAAGCACAAGAAGTGACAGAGAAGAAAGCGTGAAGCTGGGAGGAGGAAGAGGACAGAAGGTGGTGGGGGTTAATGGTACCAAGTGCAGAATGAAATGACTGTGGGCTCGAAGCAACCACAGTTGATGAGGCTGCACAGAACCTGCCACTTGGGGGAGGCACTACATGCAAATGCAAAAAGGGCAGACAGAGACTATAGAGTCAACTAGAGGAGGAGCAGGATTTCTTCATTTTTAAAAAGAAGCAGTTTTTAAAAGGTGCTAGAGTAAGGCACTTACAGAAGTACACAGATGCAAATCTCTCACAAACTGTGCCAGAAATGGGAAATGGTTCTTTCATGAACAGACTAACCCAGGAATCCCAGGAAAGAGGAGCAGGTGGTGACAAAACCAGAAGTCTTTTTTTGAGAACTTTTCTTTCAACAGCATGTGCCCTAACAGGGTGAACCCTACTTTAACAACGGTAGTCACAGACTGACAAACCTCCAGCCTGACACTACACAGGCAAAGCCTTTTTTCTTAGTCTGGTACTCTGCACCCCAGCGTGATTTTTCCAGCCCTCTTATAATCTGCTTCTATAACGTTGGTACTGTTTTAACTCACATAATGTGAATCTCTTTCAGAAGATGTGTGGTGGCCTGACACTATTTTAAAGAAAATTCGTGCAACCCTTCTCTGAATCTATCCAAACTGGTAGCGAATCCTTTGACTGCTAAAGAGAGGTAGTGAAAGAGAATTTAATCTTGACATTTCTGGATTCAACAGTTGACAGGCAAGGACTAGATGACTCGGTGGCGCAGAGGACAGCTGTTTCCAGAGCGGTGCCTAAATTGACAGAGTCTAGATGTTATGAATGAGAGCTCAGGAGAACTAGAGAGGCTTGTCACAGCAGAGGTGGGAATCAAATTTTAATGATTCAACGAAAGAATGACAAGGCTGGTGGAAAACACTGAGCTATTTCTACCTCTGTGTCCTTACAACTGCCCTCACACTATCGTGGGTGTAGTTACGTAAGATGCACAATCCGTCAGTGGAAAGTGGAATTATTTAAGGAAAACAGCTGGCAAATTTAGAGCTAAGTAGGAGCACAGAAACGTCAATGGTGAACCAAGAGTGGCACACGTGACCCGGATACCTAATCAGGAGTTATGCTCAAATCTAACTTGCACAGAGCTCAAGAAGCAGGCTGACTGAATACAGTAGAGAGGCTGCAAAAGGTATGTTCTTGTTCTTTTTGCCCTGATTGCATTCAATAGTGTTCTGATCTCCTCACTCTTCCCAGCTTTAGTATCATAATCCTGAAATATCTGCCAGGAAAAAGGAGGGGAGAGCAGCATTACAGAATAACGATGAGCCTCACCGGTGAGCTTTGAGGGGGGTGTCAAGGCTGCCAGAGAGCTGCCCCCAAGCACAGAGAGGTGGGAGCTCATGGCTTCATGTCTGTCCCCAGCCGACTTTCTCTGAGCCAGCACCTGGCCATGGGGACTGAGGAGCCAGGAGGGTGATGCCCTCCCTCTGCGATGCCAGCTACCGTAACAGCTCCGCCTCAAGCGCCTCAGCCTAATGGGCCCCGGCATTCCCAGAAAATACTTGAAGAAAGGAAACTGGAGAATGTGGAGCAATCTGCAAAACCTGAACACCACTCTATCTTGAGTTTTATATTCATATCCAGAAGCGTCTGCAGCAGAGTCCCAAGCCACCAAAATGATTGCAGATATAATGTAATAGAGCCATTCTTAATTAATGTGTTATAGGAAAGCTAACTACAACCAGTCAAAATATTATTTTCTTAAAATAGAGCACTCTGCAAGAAGCAACCGCTGGCTATGTTTAGTTTAATGTTTCCTTGTGCTATTCTCCACTAGGGTAGAGAAATACATTCCTTTGTGTTTTTAAATAAAAGTATCTAAATACAGAGGAATACACTCATGGATGTCTGCTGAGCTGTCTTGTACAAAAAAACAGGGGAACCCACAGAGATCTTCAGTTACCTGAATGAATGAGATGGTCCCCACAGGACAGCCCATACAAGTCAGTGGGGAAGAACAGTCTGCAAAGACAGATTGTAACACGCCAACGCACTCTCTTACTGGAGCCAAGACTTGAAATAATGTTTGTAGACTAGGTATGTTTCTTAACTTGATACTCAAGGACCATTGCTGACACAGGAGCAAAAAGCTGAGTAGGGAACAAATGAGCAGTAAGTCATTGACAGAGGAGGTACTGAAATAGTTTTAAACGTACTACACAAAAAGCAGAAACTCGTTAATTTTCTTATGCATCATAGATACGAACAAAGGTAACAGAGTGCTTACCAGACCCTTTCTTGATGGACATCTTCCTGTTGGGAATTTGCACCCAGTAGGCAAATGGGTACCATGAGCAGTCAGCGTGGTGCTCCACCTCTGTGGGGGAAGGTGGTTGTGGACCAGAATCAGGAGGTTACATCACCCCTGCACTTGACACTAGCACAGCTGTTGATGGAAAACATCAGACAGTACTGGTGCTCAGTGTTCAAAAAGGTTGTTAAAAACCTGGGAAAGGGCCAGGAGAGAAGCTCAAGAGGAATTAAAGGCCTAGAAAAAAATGCTTTGTAGCCAGACATCCTTTCAGTGACACATTTTATTAAAAACTTCAGAAACAGAAATTGAAATCACTATTTCACTGCAGAGACTAAAGAGCTTTTTGAGGAGAAGAGATATATTCATTATTAACCACAACACCAGGGTCAATACCAGAAGGAGATGTGGACAAAGCCAGGCAAGAAACAAGAACCAACTTTGGGGCATATTACTACTTTAAGGGAGACAATAACTTTTTTAAAGGTTACAGATTTTTTTATGCCAGGTATTTTCCAAACTGGATACTTTCCTATAAGATCTACCGTTGTAAAAAGGATTTGGGGCAGGGAAGCTGTATGTAAGCAGACTGAACTAAAGGACCACCACAACGCCTTGCTGCACAGGTCAGCACATTGGGCAAAGGTATCCACCCCTCCTCTGTCCACCCATGGTCAGCCCTGTCTTCCCAGGAACAAACACTGCCCGTCTAACAGTCCAAGGACACACGGCAAGACTTGTGAGCCTTTACACCTGTGTTCTTTATTGCTGGGCATACGGCTGCAGTGTCTAAGCTGATTCCTGTCAGCTCCTGCTGGGCACAACATGGTGCCCAAACACACCGAACCTGTGGCAAAGCAAGTTTCTGAAATCAGGAAACCAAGGCATACTGACAAGCTCATTTTGAAAGTTTTTCTGTTGGGTTTATGGTTGTTTTTCTGCCCCCCCCCCCCCCTTTTTTTTTTTTTAACAGTTTCAAGTTGTGTGTTTTCAACTTCTAGGCATGTCTACACATCTCCAAGTATATCTTATAGCTCTCCAAGAAAGCAAGTCATTGTGTCAAGGACCCAATGCTCTTTGGAACTATAAAATCAACTCTTCCTACTTAGAAAAAAACAATCTGTAATGCAATATCCATGTAGCAATGACGTAAGTTATGAATCAAAGAGACTACAATACAAAATTATAAATTGTGTTTTAGAAGATAAACTCTTCTGACTATTTTTTCTACTTGACTAAAGAAATAAACTTTGATGAATACGCCACTGTCCATTTCACAGCCTCCAATAGCCTCGTGATTGAAATTTTATCAAAATACAGTAACTGTTATTTCTATTCCATGGCCACTACTGTTCTCCTAGAAAGCTCACCTGTCACTGGGTCTCTAGTAGGAAGAAAATTCAGACATCATTCAACAAAATAACACTGGACATTTTGCAAATATCTCATTTGCTAAAATGGGGATTTCAGTTGGTCTCATCTATTCAGGAAACAGGAATGAAATTTACTGAATACTTAGGGCAAAGGTAAAATACCAAAAAATAAAAGCCCATTAGAAATGATTCACTCAAGAATTTGACAATGGTTTTGGTATCAACCAGTAAACAACCAAGCTTAAAAAAAACCCCAAAACCAAAAAAAACCCCAACACGCAAAATGCAAATCCCAAACCGAAAAACCCAGAGAAAAGAAGAGACACAATCCTATTCACAATAAAAATAGGTACAAAACCAACAGAATAAGACTTTCAATGCAATGCAACACAAAATCCTAGAATAACTGGATGTAAAACCTTTCACTGTTACAGACATAACATTACTTTTCCTGTCAGTCTATGTTATGCTTCTCAAAGTTTCTTGCACGTCTCATTACTCATTTCTGGGTAAGAGTTAATCTGTGATCCTGACCATATTGTGGGGAAAATTTCCACAATGGAGAAAATTCTTATTGTGCAAGTGACCCTGTAAAATACAGAATCTTGGGACCCTTCTTGCAAAACATGCAGCCATCAAATAGGAATTAACTGAACAAAGACCTAATTGCTTAGTTTTATTTCTCTGCAGGACCAAAATATAATTTTCTTCCCTGCATGTGGTAGTGAATCATACATCAAAAATATCCAAGCTCATCAACTCACACCATACTCAAAACAAATCCACGGGAAATCAGCATGCAATTTTGAGAGATTTATCCTCACACGCACACACAAAAGTTACAGAAAACATGCAAATGTATATTATTTATAATGATGGATATGTATGGAAAGCCTGAGAGCTTTTTAATTTTCCTTTTTGCCATTTCTGATGGAAGGTTCTAAAGCTAAATCTATGGCACACTCAGGTCCTGTGTAATGCAAAGACATACAGACCAAAATGCTGAGAATTTCTGCTGCAAGAGGCAGAATAAAACAAGTTATTAATCAACTTTCAAGTAAGACAGTGCGTCCACTCTAGCACTATGCCAAGTCTCTTCAGTTACAGCATCTTCTGAAGACATATTTTAACTGTTCCCAGTGCAACTTCTTGCAACAGTGATTTCTTAATGGTACGCTATTTATGGCTGGGAAAGAAAGCTGTTGCACTAGGTGATTATTTCTATTATTTAGAGTAAAAAACCAAACCCAACCTTTCCTTTTCACCCCGCCCCAACAGTTACATTAATAGTAACCTCAATTTTGTAACTGCGATGTATCACCCGGAGAAGAATCATTCACCTATCAAACCTAATGCACGTGTAAAAGAATAGAAAACTATTAATGAGACTGGACATACAGTTACTGAAGTTAGCTTTTCCATTTCATTAGAACAACACATTGATTAAAATCAGGGAATTTAAACTGCAGAACAAATCGCTGTGTTTTGCAATATAAGCCATTTAGTTAAAATGCGAGCGAGAATCTGCTCAATAAACAATACCCTGAAAATTACTCTGAATAAAGCAGCCATAGAACAATAGATAAGAATGAACAGAATATATGCGCAAAATGAGGCGGATGTATTTGCCAAATAATAAGAGGACTATATTTTTCTAATGGCTGGAATGGCATTGAATTAAAGCCACAGTTCCAAAGTAAGGGTTGTCAGATTACATTCAACGATTTGCTCCTTCACGTTGCTATTGATTACCATTAGTCACTTACATATTGCTGCTTTTGCGGTACCTCAAGGTAAAGACAGTTTGTCTAAGGGTCAGATCTCCACGTACATAAGCCACGTACCCACCAAGGCACCTCAGGCCCAGCAGGAGCAAAGTTGCTCGGCTGTGTATTTGATGCCTAGCAGCCCACAGGAGTGTTGGAGGTGGGCAAGAGGTGGGAAAACACAAAACTGTGTTGGTAGAACCTTCACCACGCAACTCCCAGGCTCCTATAAATTGAAGACAGGAGAGGTGAAGCACTGCAGCTTGAGTGCAGTCTGCTCAACATGCACATAAAAAAACCAAAGCTATGCAGTACTTCTAATTAATCTCTGCTCTTTTGTGTATCATTCAGATCTGGAAACAAACTTGTGTAGTAATGCGGCGCTTTTGAAGATAGCAAGATGAATGCAGAAAAGCATTAATCATTCATTCCTATGAATTTCTACAGGCATTGAAATATTTTTGACTTTTCTTTTTAATGCTTTATTCATTAGCCACAATATACCATCAAGCTAAATGCTGTGTTTCAGAAGAAAACTGTAGTCAGCAACAAGAATGCTCTTAATATGTACATTTTTTGTTATTGTGGCTGCATTACCAATTCATCTAAACACTGGAATTCAGAAGGTAATTTATCATCAGATCTGCCTATTCCAGCCTTTAGTCTCTACTGAAGGACTGAAAAGGCCTAAAAGCAGATCTTGTAAAAGAAAAAAAAACAAAAAACCAAACCAAACCATTTTCAATAGACCCGCTTTGTTCCAGGCTCATAGCTTCCATTTGATGCCTTCTGGCCCAGTAGTTTTTATGTTCCTATTCTTCAATAAGAGAAATTATAATTTTGTGTTGCTCTGACTTCTGCCCAGCTGGCTGGAAGGTCGTCTTTGGTTTATTTTCCCTTCTGACAATATCTCTGGTGACTAGGAAGGGCAGACAAGTCACTGCAGGAAGATAAAGCTGGACCGCTTGGTGATTTCTCATCGTATTTTTATTGCCCACAGGAAGTAGCATGATTATTTAAGCTTCTGATTTATCATATCTTCACTTGACAGATGCAGAGGTTCAAATCCAGTGAGGACAAGCAGGACCAGGAAGGACCTTCACAATTCTAATGAAAAGACATTAAATTCCTCAGAGTGTCTGAGGCTCTTAGATAGCACTTGAGAGGCCATTTTACTGACTGAACGCTAAAGCCTCACGATGTGTTTCATAAGTGTTCTGCAGTGGCCTAAACCAAATTCTAATGCGACCACCGCTGTGGTGTGCTTTCCTTCTACTGTTTTCTACCTCGGGTATGACTACTTCCAAGTACATAGTTACGTAAAACATCCAATTTTGGTAATTTTAAAAGCGATGCTTAATTTAATCTTTTAGGATTTATCCCATAATGCGTGGACACGTTTTTAAGGGATGCGTAAGCTTCATGGGATGTAGGAGCACGCTCATGCAGAGATGAGCAGTTGCGAAGAGAACGAAGAATTATGGACAAGACACGCAGAAGTGGCAAAACCAGCCAGCTACGAAAACCGCTCTTCCCCTTAAAGCTGTGCAGCCACACGTACCACAACACCCGGGCTGGGTTCATGCCACACAGCTAGGGAGGATCACTACCGCGGAATGAGCGGCACACAAACCGCACCCGAGCTGGGAAAGCACGATGCCATCACAGCACGTCTTGTGACGAAGGTGAAAAGCTGTGGGAGCTGATCTGTAGCTCGGTTGCAGCAGAGGGCAGTGATACACAAACACCAGCAGTCTTCCTTCTGCACAGCACCACAACTGCAGGAGCCCATCCTGGTTTATTGCTAGCGTACAACACTTAACACACTTAGCCTTATTCTTAAGAAAAAATGTGTATTTCAGTGTACACGTGTGCAGATGAACAGAGACAGACTGAATATTCATCGTTTAAAATCTCAGTTCTGGTTGGTTTCTCTTACTTCTCTGACAACCGTATCCTACTGAATTAATCTACTATCGCCCTTGTCCTCTGAAAATCAAATCCTTTAAACTTTTGCTCCACAAGGCATTGACTCGCATCTGAACAATGGGTAAAGAATTGCTACACTTCAGAGAGCTAATTTTCATCTTTCCCTCGCCATCCCTCTCTCCCTTGGAAAGGTAGGAAGCTGGGTGCAGTTACAGAGAAAAAGGGAGGGCGGAGGGAGCTGTGGATGAAAACAGCACATCTCTTTGGCTCCTTAACTGGGTTAATTTTCTCCTGGCATGGGAATAGAGAGCTTAAGAGAAAGCTACAGGGGGAAAAAAGAAAATAATTGCAAGGCCTGTGCTACTCATGTAAGAGCTGACATGTCTAATGCTACATGATTCACAGCAGCTTTGAAATACTAGATTAAAAGGTATAACAACCTTCTTATTGAGGGATGGATGGATTACTTTTCCACTGGGTGCAATTTGAAGAAGAGATGCATAAAAGAAGAAAATATAAGTTGTGATGAAGAAGCCCAGTCTTGACTTGAACTAGTTTAAAAGCAACTTGCGCAGACCAATTGATTTTTTTGTGAGAAATAAGTGGATTTGTATGCCTGACCAGTATTTGCAAGCCAGTTTCCACCATGCAATTGCATAACTGTGGGTAGCACCTGATGTACATAAATATGAAAAACCATTCAGAAATTATATAGTAATATATATGTATGTACTAACACATGTCAATTTTAACCCATGAGCATGTTCTTTGTATCATTCAGAAAGCAGTAAACACCTCGAAATACTTGCATATTCATTTAAGTTTTGGCAAAGTTGTTTTTTCTTGTATTGCTTGTTTTAATATTTTCATTCATGTTTAGCAAAAAGTTGAAGTTGGTTTAGATTTGGGACTATCTACATCTACTAACTCTGCCTGAAACAGGGCCAGTCCCATATTTCAAACCTCCTGTTGCTCGAAGCAAAACTGCAGAGGAAAGAAAAAATAAAATAAAACTTAAAAAAAAGAAAGACCAACCTGGGCTACAAGTTCGGACCGAGACACTCATTTTCACACGTGTTTCAGCTGTTCAGGTTCAGGGACTGGGGCAGTCCCACATCTAGGGATGAGTGGTTTAGATCTAGAATTAAATAGTCCCAAATATTCAGGGAAATCCGTATCAGGCTCAGTCCTCCAGTGAAACCCCATGGTGATGCAAGCAGCTGGACTGACAGCCCAGGGGAAGCCAAATCCATCTGCAGCCAGCTTATGGAGTCTTTTGGTCTCAATGAAAAGCAGTTCCTGTAAGGCACCAAGGCAAGTTCTACCCCTGAAAAAAAGCATTCAGGACGTGAACGTTGTGGCAAAGCACTCAGTCTCCCAGCCTGCTCTCTGGGCCCTGCTAGGCGATGGGTGGCTGGCTCCCGTCAGCATTGCCAGTCCTGGTCCTGCTCCCCATGCCACAACCGCTGCCTTCGTACAGTTCCTCTGAACGTGGACCTTTCAAACCCTGGACATGAGGAACTCTCTCTTTTCCCTTGTGCCTATGGCTGCCACATCTGGATGAGAGAGATGTTTGAGCTCCTCTGAAGGGAAAAGGCAAAAAAATACCCATAGACTGGCACCACAGAAGCTCATTTTGCAATGGGTCTATGAAGTCCTTCAACAGAACTTGTCTTTTCTGAACTACGCTCTCAGGGAATGCTATCGATAAAGTCTCTCTTTCCCAACACTATGGGACTTCCATCTCCAGCAAATGCATTTTCTTTCAGTGTGTGACATTCTGGTGTTCTGGGACAACTCCATAGGCATTTCCCAAGACGCATGTTGGCTCCTTTAGAGAGAGACACATGGCAGTTTAAACTTGAGATACATTATGAATCTTGAGTAATGACAGGCCAGTAATGCTAGCACTTCCTGCTCAGAGAGGTCCAGGGCTTAGATATGATGGACGTGGTGGCTCAGGATTGAAATGCATTGGCAGGGCTGCGTGCATGAAGTTTGCACAGCAGCACTTGACCCAAGCCAGTAGAGCCAGGACATCACCCATCAATCTGTTCACAGTCACACAGATAGCTTTGGGAGCAGAGCGAGAAGAGAAGCAAGTGTTGGTGTAAGGACCAGGAGCAGCATGCAAGTGAGGTGTCAGGTAGGGGACTGCTGCTGGAAGGAGGGGTTATCACTCAAAATGGAGCTGGGGACAGGCCTGCTTGAAGACAGAGGGTTATGGCTCAGAATGAGGCTGTATCAACACCTCTTGGGAGGAGGGCAGAAAGGTGCGAGTCTCGTAGACTGCAGATTTCCCTTGGGTTGCAGTAGAAAAGATGCTGGCCCCCAGGACCAGTCAGTACCCAGGACCAGGGAAACCTGGAATGTGCAGGGGGCAGATTAGGAGGAATTAAGGATGCTTTTTTCACTGGAAAGCTCAGCTGTTGCAGCACTGACTTCCTTCTGATTTGTTTTGGCAATGTTGTATAGGGCCAAGTCTGGATCAGAGGGAGAAGAAAGTACACGCATTTGGTCCTCCGACCAAAGAGGGGGTTGGTTTTAAGATGCAATTGTACGGAAATCAAAAAGAAGATTAGCAAGTCAGTTTTGTTGCTGGTTAGTATAACGAGATGTTCTTACAACAGTGTGATGTCTGGGAAAACAGAGAACTGCCGATTCATTTACAGAAATAAAATCATTAGTGAGGAAACTGTTTTCTAACTGAAAGAGAAATGTGCAACTCTATTTCAGCAACTGCTATCATGTGCATCAGCTGACAACCCAGCCTGGGTATGGAACACAGCACTAGTCAATAATACCTGCCCTCAGTCACTTTTTCATTCCATACCCTAAACTTACCATTGGACCATGTCAAATCTGTGCACACAGATGTCAGACAGACTGGTTTCAGCTTACTTTAATTCTCTGTGGCTTGCCCATAAAAGAGAAGACTTAACCAAGAAGATAACGGAGTGATGACCTCCTTCAGCTGACCTACTTTGAGCCAAAAGCCAGGGAAGAAGATACAAATCTACTTCTAATGCAGATTAAAACGCGCCTTTGGCACAGCATCCTCACACAGACTCATCATACATTCAAAAAAGGGTTTTTCATCCTTTTTTGCAGATTCCTGTTGTTGAGAGAGGACCGTTAATGATAACTCCCTGCGGCTTCTTCTCCTCATGTTATGCAATGCCTCATTCACAACTTCAGCATCAGGACAGATTAAAGCAAAACAGACATGAGCACTTCGTTCCCTGGTATTCAAACTAAATCAAAACACCCACTTTGCTGCCTGTTTAGAGCATCAAGGTGCTGCTGTTGTGTTTCTTCTTCTTTATGATTTTACATTTCTCTTGTGAAAAACAATTACAATAGAAATGTCAAGCAAAAATAAACCCCTTAATCACAGTCACTGTGAGCCTGCCAAGTAAATCACATCTCAGAGTTGCTGTTCCATTTTTCAGGTAGAAATAAAAAGTGTGAGAATGCCAGAGTCTAGACATTAAGTTCTTCCCAAGAGGGGGTCCAAGGTTTTTGAAAACACAAGCGTTTCTCTTGTGTTCGGGCCATTGAATGGAATTAGACAAGCACTAAAATTGAGTATCCGATAATCATAAGAATAATTCAGGTTGGAAAGCTTCTCTGGAGGTCATCTAGTCCAACCTCCATCCACAACAAGGCCAAATGCACAGTTAGTTCAGATTGCTCAGTTCAGCTGGGTTCAGGGGTTTCTGAACAGCTCCAAAACGCTGGTTCCACAGCCTCTCCGAGCCAGTGGCCCACGCTTAGCTGCTCTGACCATAAACCCTTTTCTTCCTAAATCTAGTCAGGATTCCTTTTCTTTTGTCCTTCCACCATGCACTCCTGAGCAAGGCTCTGATCCTGTCTTCTCTATAGCCTCTCATTCATTTCAGTTTTCCCTTCTCCAGACTGAAGAAACCCAGCGTCCTCAGCTGCTGCTCAAACACCGCTGCTCCTGGCTCTTAAAGTGCTCCAGCTCTTTATCTATCTATTACAAGTTCTAAAATTATATATAAATTTCTTTTGGTTTTAGTCTGCAAATAGGCAGGTCTATGCATCTGAAAGGAGAAATGAAGAAAAATATGGGGTCTCAGCTAAGACATTATTTTCCCATACTTTTCCCATTATTTTACAACAGTATAAAGACCCCAAGAGCAAGAAAGGTCCCTTTGAACTGCCAGTCTTCTCTCAGTTATTGGTGTGCTGTCTATGCAACAGTGCAACATTTGCATAGAGACAGCCCACCAATATTTGCTGAATTTTATTGCAGCAAAGTTGCAGCCACCGAGGATGAAGCCCTTCACTTTTCAGAACAGGAGGAGAAACTTCCCTAAACAGACTCACTAGTGTGTACACCTGGCCTGGTTTGTAGAGACCACAGGCCAGAGAAAATCATATTTAATTTACAGAGTTACACAACATCACAAATTAGAAGTCACCGGTGCAGTTGGGTATCTCACATTGGACAACAGTTTACTGGTGGAGAGAGGGAAAACTAGTTTTGTGCCACCATAGTGAATACTACTATCAAGCTAGTGAAAACAGGTACCAGAAACCCAAGTACAAATCCTCCAAGCAATTTACATCACCCTGAATAAACTCTCTTTGTTGCACTGGAAGATATTCTGTCCGGAGATACGTGCAGGAACAGCGCTGTACTCCAACTCCCAGTTTCTGCACCATCCACGCTTTTCTACACAGAGCTTTAATAAAGCAGCATGCATACATAACAGGTATTCCACATTCCTCTACCAGCAATCAAAGTCCAAAAGTGAATGATAAAATAGCTTCAACTTTCTTTCCTGAGCTCTTCCCTAAGATCGTCCTACCCTCATCATAGGGAAGGGCTCTGACTGGTGATACTGCGACAGCCACCGTTCTATAACATTTAATAGCTCACTCCAAAGAAATATAAATGCTTGCTACTGAAACAGAATTAAGAAATCTTAATTCAGTACTTCACCCTGTTACAACGACATGCAGGAAAAATAAGCAGAAGGCAGCATTTTCTTCTTGCATTCCTTCTCTTTTTTTGTGGCTTTAGTAGTATGTTTGCTTAGAGCCAGCAAATACCAGCTCATGCTCTCTTCCCTGCTAAGTGGGGTCCTTACCGGTGACGACGCTGGGGATTTTGGACAGAAAGCTCTTGACGGTTCGGATGGGAACTCCTCCTGTTTTGTCATCCTGCATTCTCGTAATGATGTCTTCAATCTGTCAAAAGGAAGGAAAGTCTTAGCGGTTCATGCAAAATGTAATGGTTAGATACTGTGAGTGCCTTGGAGTCCTGCTGGCAGGACAGGCTTCAAATATACCACGTGTATTACTGCACAATCACAGACCTATAGACACAGCTTCTGCCTCCCAAACTTAAATCCTGAGACTAGAAAGCACAAGACAACACAGACCAGCTCGGAAGATGGTGATCAGATACTGACAATCCAACTGCAACTGTGCTTTTTTTGCTGACCAGGGGTGACAGAAAATTGTTGTTCGGTCCACCTGTGAATTGGATTAGACTTTATACTGCAACCAGATTAAGTAGCTTCCCGTCCAGTCCAACCTTCCTCCGTCTCCCACATTCATTTGAATCCTTGACACTGTGACCTTGGGAGCACTTTCCAAGGGGACCCAGACATTCGCCAGCGGTCTACAGCTGGTGAAGAGCATGAGGCTGAACAACTGGTGGATGATTTCCCCTGCCTCGTGCTATAGGCTGGGATGGTTGTGTCTGTGGTCATTGTACAAAGGAGACAACCAAAAGTGAAATGATCATAGAGAAAATCTTGTTAGACTTTCACAGCCAAGTTAACTTTGACTTCACAGGCACGTACGTAATCCATCACATGCAGGAAAATATACAATCATCTTTAAAAGCCATGGCAATCAGGGGATCTGATTACCAGGGAAAGGAGCTTAAACCTCCTCCCATTTACTTTAAAACGGGTAAGTATTTTTGCTCTTTTTGAGGCTACCTCCTGCGCTTACTTGAATGCAAAGCCAGGCAGAACCAAAAGCTGAACACAAGCACAGTGCAGAAATTTGGTATCTCCAAAAACTCTCTTTGAATTAATAAGGTCTCAGAAGCCCAACAAAAATAAACCTGAAGCTGTTCAGCCCTGTTAGCTGGAGCAGTTGACAGCACAGCCCTGCCTGCTGCTGGTGATGGGGCCGAGGCCAGCGGTGGCCAGACAGGGAGAAGAGCTGCTATTTTACCTAAAGCTACTCTCCTCACAGATGCTACAAAGAGCAACCTCAGCAGAGGGGTAACGTGGTGGGAGCAGAGCCCCTCTCTCTCCTAAAGGCATCCCGGGAGCTCAGCCAGCTCTCTTCAATTCTGGAAAGCCGGCTTTGTTTAGATGTGCCAGGGAGTTTCTTTCACAGATTAACACCTACATTTCAAAACAAGTTTCATTTCAAGTCTTCCTGAGGTGGTACGACAATCTTCCTGCCAACTTCAGCCACAGAATTTCACCACTGTGTTTATAACCTCAGGCTATCACTTAACTGAACTGTTCGCACCTTGTTTATATGTTATTTTTAAGTTAACACATGCCCTAACCAAATTCTCAGCAGGAATGAAGTCACAAAGATGAAAACACTGAGGTGTTCAATAGATTATGGGAAGGTTGGGCACACACAGTTAACTTGTGATAGAATAATGCTGCTTTCCCTCCAACCCAAGCACTATGAAAATTACTACCACCTTTTCCCCTGCACCTGAACTTTATGCAAGGTTATTTCCTGATAAAAACAGTTTTTTCCAGTCTGAGGATACTTGGAGGAGTAGCTGCTCCTCTCAGGCTGGAGAAGAAGCATTTCATAGCACCTTGTGGTGTTGAGAGGAGCCTGTGAGCATCACTTGTCACCATCCCAGACCTATGACGCTACAGTGCTCCGACACCAGACCTACCAGGGGCATGGGACAGCTCGGCTGCTTGTGAAGGGTGGACCAAGGTGGGCAGGCAGACTAAGAACCACTTACATAACAGGGCAATGAAAAAGCCTCTCCGTGACCAACTAGTTACAGGCTTTCATCTGTATGCACTTGTAGCTGGCAATGGAGAGAGATTTTTCCATGCATATTAGGAGGAAACAATTTGGAATGTGTTGAGTCCCATGTCTCCAGGAACACTTCAGGGCTTTAAAAACAGTAGGCATATTTTTTTTTTGTAAAACTGCTGTTTTCTCTTTTTATATTTCAATGAAAAGTTCAGAATGAAAAACAAGCTAAAATAATTGTCTTCATGCAGGAAAATAAACTTCTTACTCTTACAGCTCACTGTAAGCTAAAAGGAACACCAAACAAGATTTCTGTCATTATCACCACAAGAACAGTTCAATTTCAAGCAAAACAAATCTTTAATTATCTTAAAAGCAAAAGATATTGTTTTTACCTAAACTATCCCCACTTCAAGCAGTCAGGCGGGCACTGGTGTCTCAAATGGGGTCATTAATTTAGGTTTCAGTCACAATTACAAAAGGCTACTGCAATTTTAAATCAAAGTAAACAAAACTGCCCTAGCAATAACTCCTCCCTCCTCTTGTCTTCCAGCCTGACTACTGGCACTTTCTGCTCTCCTTGCTTTGGAAGGTTGGTTGTTTCTTCTCCCCTTTCTACTCAGATGCCACACCTCCTTCCTTCCCTGTCCTCTTCTCTGATCCAGACAAAACTACAGGCCATCCTCCTACAGCACACCAGCATTTGCGGTCTGGTGGCTGACAGCCCGCAGGGTTACAGCCTCGGGTTGTACATAGTTGTACATTCCCAACAGGCTTTCCTTGTGCTTCCCAGCAAATTTCTGCACTGCTCAAAGGGGACAGCATAGTCTACTCAAAGAAGCATTTGATGAGCACTTTATACTTTCTTAAAGTTATAACCAAGTTTTAAATATTAAAACACTATATTTAGCAACCTATGTCAAGTTTTTGTTCAGTCCTCTACGAAGAGAAGATCTGACCCTTCGTATCAGCCCTCATGTTTTACATCTACTCAACGTTTGCAGGTATTACCACCCCGGATCCGAATTTCTGCCTAGCTATGGAAATGTTTCATGAAATAAGTGATACGGTGACAAAGTGGAAAAAAGTGATTATTAGAGCCTCAAGTGTGGAGAAAAGCAAAGAGAGAAAAATCAACCGTGAAGGTCACTTTCATAGAAGCTTTTCATCTTAACTTTTAAGAGAGTTACCTAGACACTTCACTGCTAATGATTCTCCCTTCAATTTCTGTATGTCATTACATACCCTTTGGGTTACCCTATCTGGCAGAGAGGGAATAAGAGTCCGTGGATAGTTCATTTCACGAGGCTGGGAGGCAGGAACTAGTAAAACCAAGCATTTCCCATATTCATCACTCCTAAAAAAAGCAAGCTTTGGTGAACTAACTTCTGCTCAACAAAAGCCATGTTAAAAACAGGCAACATTTTTTTCTATTATGAGGATTACTGCTATTTCAATCTGGTCTGGTTTTTGCATCAATAAAGGGAACTGTTACTGTTCCCTCTGAGTGTGTTCTGGGTCAGTATCCCTCTGAGAAAACCAGAGCAATTTATGTTATCTGCTGTCACTGATAGCCATACAGTGTAATATATACCTACCAAACTAGATCTGCCTTTCCCCCTGACTGGTTGCTGATAACTCTGCTCCCTACATTTGTCCAGAATGATTATTTCACATTACACCACTTTCAATGCATTGAAAAGGGCTTTTGGCTTCATGAGCAGGTAGTTGATAAGAGTTTACCAACGTATTTTATACAGAATGTGTTGGGGATTTAAGGCATATGTGGGATTCATCAGGCTGCCACCTTTTCCACTATCAGCACTTTTGCTGGCCTAAGGAGGGTGAAGGCATGAAGTAGAAGACCTTGAATTTCTGGCAGAGCTGAGATGTCTATCACTGATAGATGAGAAGTCCCTTTTCTGAGGCAGGGGAACATAAAATATTACATTTGTTGATGTGTTATAACAAATAAGTCATAATACAACACAAATGTAAAGCTCACAGCCTGGCAACTCTGGGTCAGTGCCACACAACATTCCCAGCGTTACCACTATAGGGGGAAAACGACTCTCGGCTTTGCAGCGGTTTGCCTTCCTCCCAGTACCGAAACAAAGGCAGCACCCAGACTGAGGCACGTTAGCACGCACAGCCTTGCTGAGCTCTGGAAGCACCCTGCTCAGGGTCAAGGCTGACCTTGGAGGTGACACCTTGAGGGCAGGGCAAGTAACACGAAAAATAGAGAAGCTAACAGCTCCCACAACCTGGACACCAACAAAAGCTTACTGGAGCTGCCCTGCTGAACATGTTTAATTGCAACTGCGTGATTACCACGTAATGATGTCAGAGGACAACATGGTCCCATTTTGCCAGCTCATTTTTGTGAGCTAGTGAAGGAAACAGTGCCCTTTTCATACTCTAGCCGCTGAGTTAGCTGCACATACTCCCTCAGACCCGGCCGGAAAGGTCCTGCTGCCTATTTCTGAATATTTTGGTATGGACCATGTTCCCATCTGATTACTCGCAGCAGGTACCCTACTTCTGGGGATTCCTGTCACCAGCTAACCTGTGGCTAGAGTCTCTGAGCATTGCTCCTTAGTGCCAGCATTAAATGTACAGGGCTGGACAGAGAGCTCTACGCGATGCCAAATACCCTCTTTGCCCCAACGGATGAGAGTTCTCATGAGTATCGGTGGGGCTTGACGATACATGGAAGAAAGGCTCAGTCTGCTGTCAGTGAGCATGATGGCGACAATTACAAATACATTTGATCTTTTGTCTGAAATGCAAGTTTTAAATAGACCATTTGTCACATTGCCAACCCCTACGGGTCCCGTAAGCGCCTCTGACTAGCTCTCTGACACTACCACCACGCTGTGCCTTCTGCATCCGCTGGCTCCTGCCCATGCAGCCTCCCGCCCGCACGGACAAGGAAAGTTAATTTGACAAGATGTCTGAAGCCAACTTGCTTCACCAGTCCAGACAATTCCACTCTGCTTGAACACAGGAAGAGGAGGCTGGGGGGAGAAGAAAAAAGACAAAAGGGCTAATACACCTCTCTTCAGCACCTTTGGGGAAGAAAGAGGCAAGGTTGTCCTGAGACAGTGCTGGAAAGCAGCAGAGCTGAGAATTGCTGTGAGACCTTCAGCAAACAGCTTCATCTGTCTCTGTCCAAGTCTCCCCTCCTGTGTAATGGAGATAGTACTGAATCACACAGGGGCAGCGAGACTTAATTCAAAGACGTCAGAGAAGGACTGGGAGTGCCTTGGATACTGGATGCTGCATGACTGCAAAAGATACACTCCCCATCTCTGACAAATTTTCACAATCCCGAAGGCAAGAAACCCAAAGCTCAGCAGAGCGCCGACACGTCAGCTGGCAGGGCCATTTGGCGGCTTCCCGTGGGACTAACTTGCGATGACGGCTGAGGGCAGGGGCGCCGATGGAACTTGTCCTCTTCCCAACGGATGTTTTATCTCTGCTTTTTTTAAAATTTCAGAGCTTATTTCAGATAAAGACAGTATACCACACAGCTCCCTCTCACCTGAATGTGTTTCAGGGAGGAAAGAAAAGAACAACTGCGTTCTTCAGATGTTTATTGGGAGGGTGAAACAGGGGTAATAATGTCACCTTGAAACTGGTAACATGCTTTAGCGCGTACATATCTCTGTTGTGAATAGGAGGGTACCAGTGATGGAACGACTACCAAGGCACTTGTCCCAATTATTTGCATACTGCTGCTAACCTAGCTAGAGCTTCACAAAGCAAGTGTCTACTCAGCCAGTCATCATATGAAGGGACAGGTTTCACCACATCAATTGAATTAACCAAAACAAGGCTCACCAAAACAACGGGAACACTTCTTATTCAGCTGCTGAGGTGCAACACCGGAGTCTGGGGAGTATGAGGTAGCAGCTTTTCGATCAGACCCTGCGTCCCCTAACACAGCCTAGGGTATCAGCTCTGCAAGGCACACCGGCTTGGGCCTGGGCTGTCTTACAAGAAAATGTAGTCACGGAAAAATGGGAGCTGGAACTATTCCCCTCAGGCACTATATTCACGGTTGGAAGATAGGGTTTAATATTCAGCAGAAAAACAAAGCTTAGCAAATTAATTCAGCAAAGAGATTCTCCAAATGAGCTGAACTAATGCAATTTTCTCCCTCCCCAAACCCAAGCTTTTTAGCCCATCAGTGTCAACAGTTAGAAGCAAAAGACATCAATGCGTCAAGAGGTATGCAAACGCAAGTTTTCATTAAAAACATTTTGACAGACAACTCCCGATGAGCTAAAATTCTACACGAGCTATAATGGCTTAAGAGAGGTGCCTATTTTGGCGTGTTAGGAAGCTGTGTAAAATACTAAAAGCGAACTCTTGTGCAGCTGTAATTACAGTAGCAAATGCTCAGGACTCTGTTGCATTTTACAGCATGAGAGGAGTTTCTGGTGAACAGAATGGTGCATTTTTTCCCCATGCTTCCTACAGTTACAGTAAAGATGTCACATATACGCATGTAATCACACTGAGAGATCTTACAGATTTAGAGTACGGCTGCTCTAATCAGAAACCTTCTCAGATTAGCTGCAAATTAGACCAAATATTTACTTTGCTCTGTAAGCAGAAGTGTTAAGCTTTTTGTGACTGTAGGAAAGTATCATAAATATCCAGTGAAGATGATGTAAATTTTAAGTAAAGCACTCCAGTGGACACCAAATGGCCATAGAATCATCATCGAGGTGTGACACAAGTCACATTTTGCTGAAAGAAATGATACCATTACTGCCATCCGTAGGTACTGAATCGGGGTAGCTTTTGTGTGACTTAGGAACTATGCAAACACATATGCAAACCTATGCACAGATACATGCACAAACGCACAGATTGTTTCAGCCAGGAAAACTGTAGGGTGGAACCCTCTATAAGCTGTTTCTTGGTGTGCAATCTGAACTCGATGATTCATTTTGGGGAAAACAGGAATAAATTCAGTCCCACTGTCCCCTAAACAGTGTTAAGGGAGCCACTGGTGCTGACAGCATCTGGGCTGTTGGTATCTGTCAACTAGTGAGAGCACTGAGCCTCCCAGACCATTTCACACAGGTCACCAGTCACCTAGCACTAACTACTCTGACCACACCATCCTCAGCAAGATACGAGTGGATAATGCTGAAGTGCTCTGCAATGACCATCTGCGGATAGAAGACCGAGTCAAAACAAAGCAGCAGCAGGGGTTGAAATACGAAGGAATAAAATGACAACAGGAAATCTAGAGCTGCACCTGTGGTAATACATTCGCTGCAGTCCCCTGATGTCAATAACCAGGAGGGGCTTGGGGGAAGCACAAGAGCATGTGGTTGCTTTTGACAAGCTTTCTGAAGTCACAGACCACAGAGACTGACAGCATCCTGCTGCCTCACTCCAGCCAGGGTCCGATACACAAGTTGCCATGGAAATGGTAAAGATTTTCTTTTCTGTTGCATCACTGCACCGAATGTAAAACTACACAGGTGTCACACCGTGTCGAATGACAAGGAGCGGAGCAGACATGCCTACTACAGCCTGCACAGGGACTAGCGTAGAAGGAGTAAACTCCACGCATGACATGGCAGAGCTCCATCCCACATGGACATGCACATTTGGGCCCCTTGCCACTTCCATCCCAGGCAGGGCACCAGGGTGATGACCATTAACCAGGAATGTCCAGAAGCAATGCTGGGATCCAGCTGTCATCTAACGTAATACTGCACAACCAGCTTGAATTGACAAGTGTCGAAAGTAAGAGTTCAGTTCAACAGCTTTAACCTTGCGAGTGCTTCTCTTGGGGGTTAGCTCCCACATCCCAAATTTTGCTTTGAGTTCTGGCCATCAACTAATCATCCTCATGCAAGACAAAAAAGTAAGCTGAAACCTGTTTTTGTGCTGGAATGACTGAGAAAGCTCCAGGAATCTTAAGTAGTCCAACAATACTCCAACATGTAACACAATTTGAAGCCAGTTTTTGAAGCCTGTTTAGAAGTAGCACATAAAGAGTTTTAGTATCACACTAGATTACAGGAAGTAATCCATAACCCTAGCCTGTGATGGACTATGCAGGACCTGGCACGAGAAAGCAGCACCTCTCTTTCCCCTGAGATGCTGAACTGCAGTTTGATAAACACCGGACTTGCAGAGTACTTGCTCCTCTGAGGCATCAAATACAAGGCACTTGCAGGCAGGAAAATGCTGCAATTTAGTGGGTCACCAGTCTGTTCCACACAGGAATGCACAGCTACCCAAATCTCGATAAAAATGAAGAGCTGGTTATGAACTGCACCCAAACCACTTCAAACCAAATCCACAAACCCAAGCAGGCTGCCACCTGAACCTTCCCAATGCTGAGAATTGGACAATACTCTGAAGGTTCACCAGCCTTCTCCAGAGCCGGAAAAACAGAGCTGCCACCTCCCACTCTACCTGCCTTTAATGAGGCTGGGAGGAAAGGACTATCCAGGCACCTCCTTCACCATGCCACTGGCATGTGAAAACGAGCCTTCTCATGCAACAGGGTGGAAAAGGCCATTTCTGGGTCTGTTTAAATTACTTCAAACAATGCTGAGCAGGTATAGAAAGGTAAGTTGTTCCTCCTGAGTGAAAACTTCCCTGCCTTCCTACAAAATACAGCAACTGCTACCTAATTGATCTGAAGTATTTCATTAAAGATATTGTTTATTGAAATTAAATGCAGACACATAAATAAGGAAATAAGAAGTAGCGATGGAGTTGGTGGATGCCCGATCGGGGTTTTGGCATTGCTACTGCTGTCATTAAAATCTGAGTAATGATGAGCAGGGAATGTCACTATATCACCTCAATCGCTCAGAGAGGACTCACTTTTTTAAAGCAGCCAGAGTTTCTACCCCACTAGCAGATCTTTAACAGGGAGCAAACTCTACAGTTGAGGGGGGAAAAAAAAAAATAATATCTGCTGCTTTCCTGTCCATGTTCTGTACACAGTGGAAGAAAATGGAAGGAAAGTAACTCCAATTCAATTCCAATTTGAGTTTCAACAAAGCACTATCAACCGCAGGCAAAATCAACTTGAGAATATGATGATTTACTAAGAAATGCAGCGTACCAGCATTTTCTATTCCTTTTGCAGAACTTCACA
The DNA here is from genome assembly GCA_009769605.1 of Bucorvus abyssinicus. NCBI lineage: Eukaryota > Metazoa > Chordata > Aves > Bucerotiformes > Bucorvidae > Bucorvus > Bucorvus abyssinicus. The sequence goes on along the minus strand of CM020042.1, from coordinate 15,959,070 downwards.
AACACATTCCTAACTTCTCCCACAGTTATGAAGCTACTTGGAGACATTAAAGAAAACAGTTCATAAGCGACTTCCAGGATGAGATGCAAAAGTTTGGTTCTGTTGTTCCCTGCAGGAAAAGCTGTATCACATGCACCAAATCTCCACCGTTACCTTCCCTAATGAACTGATGAGGGAAACCATCCGGCATAACCCTTCTTTCTATTTTGGTAGTTGATCGGTTCCTGTGGCTTAGCTAAAAAATATTATGCAGAAATATATATATACACCCCCCCCCCCCAAATGTTTCTCTTCAAAACAACAAAAAAGAGCAGCTTCAGGAATTGTTTCTTCTGCCTTTCAGTTTTTCTTTTTAAAAGCATTCCTCTGTGTATATAATACTGTGGCACATAATACAACGTGACGGGTCATTTCACGCATCATTTAACTCGTTGCACTGCAAAGTGCCATACTACAAATAAAGATTAGATACAACCCCCTCACCCCCAAACGCTGTGAAGTAGATGCAAAGCAGAGCAGTTTATACATTACAGGAGAAAGAGGAAACCCTATTCACCACCATCATAAGGTTGTATTTTGCTTTTTCTCCCTCTCCATGCGATAGTAAAGTTGCAAGGTGACGCTTACACGAAAAATTACAAAGGCAAAGACACCCAAATTTTCCACCCAGTATTTAAAGGTACCACTGCAAAAGGAAATGTTATTTTCATTTGAAATGCAGAACAGAGGGGAAAAAAGAGGCTTTGAAAAGATTTGTTTGTTGGAGAGTGCAAGAATGCAGCTTTGGATTTTTTTTCATATCTCTACAAACTATGTCTTTTCTCCATATTACTTTTTAATGTCCTTTAAATACATATATATATATAAAGATGATTTTATGAGCACAAAAACATACAAGATTATCGGTGCTGGAAACTGAAGAAGTTGGTTTAGCCCATGAAGAGATGGAGCTGAAGTGCTTAGCACTGCAAGACTTTCTGTTCCAGGCAAAACGCAGTTATGGGCAGGGCTGGTCTGTCCACTCACACCGTATCTGAACACTCCACAAAGTACAGATGCCATTTTTTTTGTTTAGTGAGGTTGATAAGGTTTGGGTATTTAGCCATTACTGAAAAATCATTTTCAAGTGCTCTACTTCACTCTCCGATATTTTAGTGAACTGCAGTAAAATGAAAAGTATTAGAGAAAACTTAAAATAAATATGATCATTAGTTAAACCAGGGCTGAAACTGTCTGACCAAAGTAATCTTAATTTTGGAATTGATCCATTCAAATATGGAAAGTTATGCTGACAGACCGGTTTGCGAACACAGGAGTCTCAGAGCCTCTTTAGCTGAGCCACTCAGTTGCTTTGGTCCTTGACTTTGATAGCAGCTATTGTTAGCATGAGAAAAACCAAACCTCAGGATTGTTAAATAAAAATTAAAGATGCACGTGTGATTCTCATAACATGTTAATGAATCCAGTAATGACGATCATTTTCACGCACTGCAAGTATCAGTTATTATCCTAAGACTGAGCGGTGCTTTCCCTTTCGCAAAGCAAACGTTGCAAATCAAACAGTAGTAGTAAGTTCTTTCACCACTCAATTATGGTCCTCACCATGGGTGATGTTATTTACTTCATGAATAAGTAATTTACTGACTTCATGAAAGTTATTTACTTATGATTTATTCAGTGGTTCAACTACTCTTAGCTCTGTCCTTTGGTAGCAATGATATTGTCGATTTACTAAGCGGAACACTTAAACAACTTCTAACGCCACTTTGGAAAAAGAGCAATAGGCTCAAATTCTTTTCCCCCAACACTTCTTCTTCTGCAAATAACGAATCAAGGGACACATCACTTACAACAAACTCATGGCAGTTAATGAAAATGATGCCATGTCTGCTTTGCTTTCAAATTTCAGCATCAAACTGCTGTTTGATTCAACTCTAGCGTTTCATGTGTCTAATGCCCGACTGGGGCACTGCTGTTCCTTCTAATCCTCTATTTTATAATACCCGTTGAAACCTTTCCAAAAGGAGTCAGAGGCGCCCACCTCTGCAGAACAAGTGCACTTGGAGCAGAAACGGCTACAGCTTCTGTGAACCCTGCCGGAGACACCCGTTTTAAAGACTTCTACCCCTTGACACCTAACCTGTATTCTTCATAACTTGGAGGTGGAGTGGGGAAGAGTTACCTGCATGGAAGTTGGAAATCCGACAAAGAAAGGTATTGTTTACTTTTGATAGGTTATTGCTGCCTTCTCTCCTGGGGCCTGTGTGAGAGACAACTGAACACGCCGCTCACAACGCAGAATTACCCAGCAAGAACACAAAGCGCTCTCGCCTCCCTCTCCTGTCTGCAGGCAGGGCAAAGCCTGTCTCTGTAATGCTAACTTGCTGTTTTATTCACTGAGAAAGGACAGAACAGAATAAAAGGAGCAGGAACTCCTGTGGCGACAGCTGGGTGGCTGTTTCAGCATGTGAACATACCAAAGGGGAGCAAGCGAGCCACCTCCGGAGCAGGAGAGAGCTACTCTTACCCTTTTTTGTATCACTGTCGTGGGATATCTGTATGTATACACAAGTGGGGTTTTTTTCCCTTTTAAATGCAGAAAGTATTAGCTCCAAAACATAAATAGTAAATAATCCTTTTGCAGGAATTACACAGGCGATTTTTTCTCATGGATTGAATGTTCAATTAACTTATGTTTTCATGGTGTGGAAGGAGAACATCCAGCACAGATAACACCACCATAAATGTATTAAATGTCATTACACGTGGTTGTACCACATGGTTTTCACTTCCACTCTATCTTACTTTCCAAAGCGACGGTTTCTGCACTAGTGTACTTCTGCTTGTGGAATATTGTTTGGTTTTTGAAGAGTTTAATGCCTATACAACATAACTATTCCTAAAACAGAATTAAAAGGTATCTTCCAGTGGGCTAACTTTCTGTAGCAATATAGCTATAGGTTTATCTACAATGCACAGAAGCATAATTATGAAAATAATTCTTGTTGGTAAGAACAAACCTTGCACAAAGAAATTTCCTTAGAGCTTCCTCATCTCACGAAGAATAATACATTTTTGCCGACAAAGTCTATTGCAAAAGAAAACTATCCAGGTCTGCAGCAGCGGGGTTTATTTTTTACTCAGAAAGAAAAAAACCCCACAGCAACAACAAAACAACCCTAAAAACTTACTCCGGAATATTTTCTCCTTCATGTTCCTCCCTCCTCGGCAGCCTCTTTTGCCCCTCGCCCGCCCTGGCTTGCTCCTCCATCCAGCCGCCGGTTCCTGCTCCTCAGCTCCTGCTGGCCCCCTCCCTCACTTGTGCAGGTTGTCCGAGGACTTGAGCGTACACAACTCTAAAGGGGTAAATGCTATATGCATTGAAATATGGTGCCGCGTTTAAGTCTTAAGTGTCTTAATCTCCCCACACATCAGAACCAGACAAGCGGTGTCAGCACCTCCGGTGGGACACCTTTCCTATCGCACAGGAACCACAAGCCCTTTTAGGCTGAAACGTGGTGGCTCACAGCAGTGCTGCAGTGGATGACTCCTTCCTCCTGGATCGCTAACGCTCAGGGTGAAACTGGTGCTCGGGCAGCAAGTGGTAGATAAAATGTTTCTGCAGAAGCAGAGGTGCTCGACCATCAGTTACGAGGCCAGAGAGGAGCCTCAGGCCGCCAGTGTGCAAGACTGTGCAGCAGAGAGAAAAAAATTGCTGGGATTGAGCTCTGCGGTGCCGTATAAACTCTGTTTATTAGGTTTGGGAAGCTTATGATGCTATTAGTCTTTGTCTATTAGCAGAGGAGATTGGCACAGATAAATAATCAAAAACTTGTCTTATATGGCTTTGGTTTTTAACCTGCTAACAGAGGGCAGACAAAGACGTTTCAGCTAAAACCCAGCTTTGCTGAATGTTTTTCACTGTGACCAGCTCCTGAACCTAAAAATTTATTCATACTTTTAGGTAGTGCTTTGCAGTAAGCATCAGCAACTACTCAGTGCAATTCAGTAACTCTTCTTCTGCCACTTGCTTTCTACAATCTAAGTGAAGTTTCTTGCTCTGACATGATGTCACTTTTTCTATAAGACAAGGAAACACCAAATACGGATCCTTCTATCAATGCATGAATACTGCCAATTGCATAAAGAATAATTGTTTGAAGTAAAAAGCTCCTCTAAAGACAGAGGCACATAATTCTCACCTGTGTGAACACACTTGGCTAATGAAAAATACACGCATGTGCATGTGTACACTGTAAAAAAAAAAAATCAAACTTCAATAAATGACCGTGAACTGAAATTTTTTTAGACTCAACAATGTTTGAATGCTGTGTCTATTCAAATTTCCAAAACCATGATTAAATGTAAAGGGTACAGAGTGAACTACTACCTCTCTTTATCATTTTTAACAGAGAGCAATCCTTTAAAGGTGACAGTTTATGTCCTATATAAATGTGATTGAGAAACTTAAGACATGTCTGAAATAAGTAGTACTGACAGATTTTTCTCTTACTTATTTTGCTGTAAGTCAAACAAAACTGAGCAAGCAAGAGTTGGTACTTAATGCTAACAACTTCATCCAAAAAAAAAACCAAACCCCAAAATGCCAGAGGAAAATCAACAGGAATTAGACACTTCAGACCTGTCAGACGGCAGTTATGACAGCGGTTGTTTGAAGTGCAAAGGCAGGAAACGTAAGACTGCATAAATCTGTTACTTAAACAGGGGGGTGGGCACAGTGGTGGAATGCCCATGTACCTGTGGTCAACTCAGCAAGACGCAGCTCTGCATTTCTTACCCTGCTGATCGGCAAGATATTAAAAAGAAAATTAGTAACGACTGAATAGCTGAATAAAGAAGAAGAAAAAGATTGTCTCCAAGTCCTCTTCAGTTTGTGTCAATAGAGTGGGCCCTATTAGTGCTAGGAAGCACGCATGAAAAGAAACACGACCTGACAGCCTGAAGATCAGCGGCACAGGCTCCATGCTGATCTCTGCACCTGCCTCGGCTCAGCAGTGCACAAGGGCTCTGCAGGAGCAGGGTGAGGGAGGACGGGGGAAGGCCATCAATAATACATGTCTGAGCAGCCAGAGGGAAGAATAAGGGAACTGCGCTGCATGGTGATTTCAAAGGCGGTGTTCTTGAGAGCGTTCAAGGCCATTTCTGTGAGTACGGCCATCCTGTATTTACTGGTGTCTTCCAGTACGTAAACAAGCTACTGGAAGGGGCTTACTCCAGACTGCATCCCTGACCTGATAGCCCTTCAACACGCTTGCAGAGAGATAGGACAGTCTCTACCAGAAATTCAGCACCAGTTCTTCTCCTTTGACATCCAGGACTTGAGTTTATATGCAGGGAGGTCTGACTGCGTTCTCACATTTGAATTTGGTTCCTGATATACAGCCTACTAACAGGTTTGCAGATCAGGCTAACGCTGCAAAAGCTTTCCAAGAGCCAAACAACCCATAGGACTCTATTCTCTGTTGCTCATGGTCCTTATTCAGACAAGATTCACCACCAGTTTCCACATACCATTTGTCTGGCCGTTTCTGTTGCATCACCCCATGGAGTCAGCAATGGCCTTTTTGGTTTTCTTGGGACTCATTAGCATACTTCCACATACCTGAGTGCAAAGTTCTGTAGCACACTCAGAGTACTGTCAGCCTCTGAAGTCCAAGTCATCCTGAGGGTTTAATGCTCATTTTCCTGGTATTTGCCATTTCCTATCCTGTCTAGATTTTTGCCCTTCCCACTACCTACAAGTTGTAACCTACAAGTGACTGGCCACTGGCATTTTGCTTTGCTTCCAGATGTAATTTGGATTCTCTTACTTCAGGACATGGAGCTCCTCCTTGTTGGTTCCCTGGGCTTCAGGGAAGGTTTCTTCCCACCTTTCTGCATCTTCATCTCTAGGAGCCTCAGTCTTCTCCTTCTGTCATCCTGCTCCCCACCACACATCTGTTCCTCTAAAGAATGAGAACTTGTCGCTCCCAGTCCCAAGCTTGGAGAGCTTTCTGGGGGGTACCATACATGCACAGGAGGAAGAGAGCTCCAAAAAGTCAGCTTATTCAGTCTTGCTGCCTCAACTCAACGACGCAAACCTGAGAGAAGCTGTGTTTCTGTTACTCACCAAGCTATCTAACAGGCCTGCCTTTCCTGTCTTAGCAGTCCTACAGTGCACTCTGTTCAAGACCAACATCAGTTACATGCCTCTATCCCAGTTTGGGGCTATTTGCTCTTGCCCCTGCACCGGAGTATGCTGCCCTTGCCAAGGTTCCAACACAACTAGTTGTGAATCCATAGAAAAAAAATCTCTACTTGGCTGTAGTGCACAAAGTTGGAAGGCAACTACTTCTAAATATATCAGTTGTGGGGGAAGGGGGCAGGGGAGGGAAAATTCTTGAATAAAAAAACCAGTCTACAGTTCATTATTTAAAACATATCTGGTTACTTGTGAAGAAATTCACAGGAAGCTTGTCCTCAATTTCAGACAATAGCAAAAGTTATGTTGTTTTCAATAACAACAATAAATGTTTCATATCTCAATCATAAAAAAATACTATTATCTTCTGGATAGGTAAGTACCAGTGGGTACCACCAGGTTAATTAATGTTGGGTTATTGTTAAGAACATTGCACTAGAAACTTCAAACACTGCAGGAACCTGTGTTTGTAGTTTTCCTAAATATCTACTAAAATACCCAATTACATATTACAAATACAGGTGTACAACCCTCCCCCACCCCACTGTCCACGCCATTGTTTCATATGGCAGATTTAAGAACAAGAGACACTAAACTTTTGATGAGTCCAAATAACTTCAGTAGAAACTAGGGCTCCCCCCTTTTTCTAGAAATAAAACTGCTCAGTTATTACATGGTAACTTTCAGTGGTTCTCTTTCTAATTCTGTAGGGGTTTTCATGTCCATGGGTGTTTCAATAGGAACTTGGCCATGAAGTGGTTTTTTTTTATAAAATACCATAAAATATTTTAAGAAATTATTCTTTTATTATTGAAAAAAACCTCTTAATTATGAAAGTCTCAGATTTTCTGTATCTTTTATATTCACAGCTGCAAATAATTATTTTCTGATAATTTTAACTGATGAGTTTAAAGTTTATGAGCATTTCCATTAAAGCGTAATAACTCATACCACTGGAGTTGCATGCACAGTTCGTTCACTCCTCCCAGCTCTGTTCCTACATATGCTGATCTTATGCATATAGCAAACTTCAGGCCACTTCTGTATCAACTTTTTGATAACATACTGACAAACTGTTAAGGAGGTAGAGTATTACCTAGCTGAATAGAACAGTTTGAAGGATCTGTGATGAGCGGGAGGCAGGGATACATCGGTGCAAAACCACTGAACTAGACCAGTTGCCACTACCAACAGCTGCACGCTGGCTGATGGAAGTCTTTGAACCAACAACTATTGCTATGTGCTCTGCACATGGAAATACAGAAATGAACTACCCATAAGTAGTATTACGCTGAATTGCTTCTGGCTTTTTCTTTACTACAGCCTTCCCCAGATCTCTTGTATTATTTAAAACTATTTTAATGACATTTCACTCATTTAAAAATGCTATGTGTAACCTGGTGTATTTGCTTCATCTGAATTATGCTAAAGGCAACCAACTCTTGGCATGCCCTAGTTGCTAAGCTCAAAACAAACAACTCTTTTAGGAACGTACACATGAACAGGGATTTGTTGCTACGTAGCTCTGTCCTAAGTAGAAACATCAAAAAAGCCACACGGAAGACCTCTCTTTTTGGATCGAGTCCTGTTTTGCTCCTCTAGGAACTGAGAACTAAACTAGCACAAAATATCCTTCCCTCCCTTCCTGTGAAGTCCCAGTAAGACACCTGGACAGAGGCTGGAGATGCAGGCAGAGATGAGGAGTGTGCTGCCGAGGGGGGAACACTGGAATAGACCCTGCTTCACAGAAACCTGCCCAGATATGTTCCAAAGCCTGCACTTCGTCCCCAATACCTGTATTCCTGTCCTTGTTGTTGCTTTACCTGTTAATTATCAGAATTTCCTCCTGCAGAGAGCAAAATAAGAAATCCCTCCCTTTCCTGTAGGTTATTCAGCCAACCAGCCTCAGTGGCCGAGGTCAGCTGGGGACAGAAGCAGCTCCTCTGCCAGCCCTCTCCCGTGCCCTGCTTTGCCCTCCAGAGCAGGGCAAACTGGGCTGTCCAAGCAGCATCTGGACTTGAGACGCTGTCTCTTAAAGCATGCTGCTGAGCGATCAATCTTATGCTCTGTTTTCTTGCACAGGGTCAGGTCACAATCTGTTCTCTTAAACCAGTAGCAGCCCTTCCACAAGTTTTTCTTTTTCTCAGTAAGGTTCTTAAGGAATTATAAAAATGTGTGACTTAGACTCTTCCTAAATTTCTATTTGTTCAAAAAAAACCCCACCTGTCTTCTGTCTTTTCAGCTTTATCTGTCTGCACAATTTTTAAAATAACTTGTGACAACACACGTTACAGGATGCTGCTTTGTACAAACCTCTGCTGCTTATATTGCACTAAATCACATTTATGAACTGGACCTATCACCACCAAGGCACAAGCAATACAAAAGCAACTGCCATTACTGTTAGCAATGGGAGTCCAAAACTTACTCCAGGGACATTTTTAATTGAAGTGGACACAAACCATGGATTTTTGCTCTAATTAACCAAATGAGAAACGAGCAGAAGACTGTATTTTGGGAGAGGAGAGTTGCCTTGCCAACCTGTTGCCAACTAGGTAAGAAATAGTGACCTTCATACCTGAGTGAGGAGTTGTGGAAAAGCAAACCCAAGAAGATACAGAGCCTCACTGACTCGGATACCGGCCAGGGAATTTAACCCCCTGTTTGTTCCAAGTCACAGACAGCAGAGACAACAAGAATTGCTTGCTCATCTTCTCTTGGATTTTAAAGGTGTTTCCCTAACACAATTAAGATTGATGCCCAAACATCACCCAAATAAGTCAAAGCTGGAGGGAGCCCTGGTCTCTTACCATTCCCACTCCTCTCTTGCCCCAACTGGCCTCAGGGAGGTGGGCAGCCCTCTATCCTCCAGCAGCTCCCCAAGACTGGTGGGCTTTTGCCAGTGAGGCTTCCAGCCTCTTCACAAAAAGTAAAGTACACACGTTTCTAGGTAAGGGCAAGGTGACCCCCAATTCTTGCCACAGGCAAACTGAGGCCCCAGGGACTGGCTGTGCTGCTCCTTGCCCCTGTTCAGACCTGCTGCAAGGGTTAATGTGGACAGATCTAGTTAGACTCACCAGTGCATGTGGGACAGCTAATGGACACAGATGCAGCTTCCTGCACAGACACAGTGAGTAAAATATCTCATACCTAGGCAAGCAAAGTAACTTTAATTAGAAACACACCTTCATGAGAGTGAATGCAAATTCAATTTTCACCTAACTTGAAGGCTTTTAATGTTATTTAATTAGAAACAACTATCCTAGCTAATAAAACAAAATACCTTCTTCACATGCTGTTACTTGGGAGGTCATGAGGTGCAGCTGCACATGCAATCAGGCTTCCACAAGAGCACCCTGGAGACAGAAACAGTGAGGAAACCTGGAGTTTGCCAAGGGCTGATGCTACCACTGCAGCAGCTTCTTGCTGGGTGCCTGGCCGAACTCACTGTGCAGCTCTTCTCCCTGGAGGACTTAGCTCTCCACAGCTCCTTTGACAGGCTCCTCCATGAAATGAAGAAATGGCATTTCTCATGTTAGACATGTCCCAGCTGAAAGAGGCAGGTTGCCTTAAGCATAATGCCATGACTTAAAGGGAAAGCCATTGCATTTCCTTGCCCTGTCTCCATCCCATCATACTGAGCAGCAGCTCAGTAATTCCAAGCGCCTGATCTTCCTCGAGCAGAGAGGAACATTCACAGATGGTGTGATGTTGCTACCACAGTTACTCTTGCACAGTTCTTGAAACCATGCTGATAGTTTCTGGGAGTCATAACTCCCTTCAGAAATGCCAATGGGCACAACATCACGCTTCAGGGATTGCAAGTTCACAGGAGGATGATTCAGGGTGCCTGTTGCGCTCACAGGGTGCTACAGCTCTCACTGGCTGAATGATCCACCACAACATTTCGGGATATTAATGCCCCAAGCTGCGAGTGTGATAGGAGTCGCAAATTCTCCCCAGCAAAGCTTGCAGAAGGAAATCTATACCTAACTGTGAACTGCAGTGTGAGTATCTAGTGCAAACGCCCTTGCAGAATCGCTTTAAGGTATTACGCTGGGCTGTGAAGGGGTGCAGCTAAGGCCTCCACCACATATTCTTTCCAGTCTCTTGGACAGACGGTAACATCCAGGGTGATAATATCTGAAGCCACTCTAGCAGGGTTCCCCTCAAGCTCATGCCCAGCACCCTCACCTTGTCATAGCCTGCAGCATACACTTCAAATACAGTAATTTGTTTACAGATCTTCTGTTCCTCCTTTAGGTCTGACTTCCAGCAATGCACTAGTAAGTGCTTCTAAGAAGGGTAATATTTACCAGCTAAGTTGTTAGCTCTGCTCTTTTCAAGCTGTTAACGACTTTCAGTCAGACTGTAACAGGTAAGGCTGTTAGCACATCTCCTGTTGTGCAGGTGACTTTACAGCAGCTTGTGAGCAGTGAGTCACGACAGCCTTAACTTCTGTTCCCAAGTGGCATAACCCACAAATTTAGTTATTTGAAAGCCTCAGAAGGTTGGGTAGATCAAAGCAGAGCAGTGTGGGACTCTTCACCACTTTTCTCCCTCAGAAGGAAGCCCACCAGCTGAGAGTAGACTCAGAAACACCCCAAACCATGGCACATGTCTAGGATCTTGTCTCACATAGGACACAATCTTTCTGCACAGTGACTGGAAAAACAAATGCCTCACTGCTCTCAGTGCCTGGGTCTCCCTTAGACATTCCAGTCACCTGAATTTCCTTTGAGCTACCGAACTTCAGCAATTTTCTTCTGAGTACAAGTCTTTGAGACATAATCTGTCCACTTCATGAAAAAAGCCTGCATTAGCAAAAAATCAAGCATTTCACTTAGACATCCCTCTTCAGAGGTTTTTGTTTTCTTTAGCTGCGTATTTTGTGGGAGAAGTATGGACCACCATTGGCAAAGGTCTGGCAGCATTGCAGTGTTTTGAGAAACTGCTAACTGATTACAGCAAGACTGCAATGTGCTGGTCACATCACTTTCCTGACAGCCCAGATGATGAAAAAGATGCTGTATTTTGTTCTTGTTATGCCTTTTTTTTTTTTGGTTTCCCCTTGTTTGTCTTTTCATCACCACTACTCCATACCTGTCAGCTTCTTCCTACTCATAACCGATTTTTTTTTTTACTTTAAGTACTCATTTACCACAGCAAGTGCAAAGGAAGTAATTAAATCTGCATATGCATTATATTACCCCAAACACTCTTGTTTTTTTCAACACCTAGATAGGGGCATTTCCTCATTCAAAGCAGCATCAGAAAATTGCAGTCTTATTTTAAATGAGACCTCAAACTATTTAAATGTACTATCAAACTCTGGTCCATTTGACAATAGCATATTATTTAAACTACTAAAAGCTTAATGGAAAATTGTAGAGTTTAAAAAGTACCTTTCCAGTGCAATACACATTTCCATAAATATATTGATAATTAAAAAACCTCACCCTCCTGGGGCAGCAGTGACCTAAGAAAGCATATTTGTTGAATCTATTAGTACTGGCAATATTCAGTACACCCACGCAAAGCAAAGAAACATCAAGGTCTTGTTCTCTGCTGATATTTCACCCAGTGTTTCTCAGCGAGACTTGGAAAGCCTAAAGCCAGCCTATGCTTTCGCTGGCAGGTGAAAGCCACATGGGTATACCAGGATTCCCCTCGTCCTACAGAGGGGAGACTCAAACTACTACTACTGAACCACGAGCACATAACAGGGATCGCTCACATTTTCAGAGCACAAGATGAAAACCACACCAAATTTACTCTGGACTGCCTTCCTTGGCGCTGTTTTCCCTGTAAATGGTCAATATGTTACCCTTACCCATTTTGAGTGTACAGACCCTGATCATAAACAAGAGAACAAGCACGTGAGTGTACAATTCAAGGAGCGTTACGTTGCTTCGTTTTGTTATCAGCATGAATTTCAACACTGCATTTTTCCTGGACACCTCTTATCACAAGTACAGTGCCCTGTCATTCCTGATTATGATTCTGTAACAACTTTAAGAGATGTGTGCTCATTTAAGCTAATTTAGTCCAATAAAACCAGGTTATATCCCCTTTCCTCTTCACGTTAATCCATGTTGTGTCCAGTGCCACAGTACTGCAGACCCAGACATCCGCAGAGTGATTTGTGAGCAGCAATAAGCTGTGCTGCACATCAGATCTGAGTTACGTTGGCAGATCGGTTCAGAAGCCTGGGCTGAAATAAAAACGTGGCACAAGAAGGGAGGCATGCTGTCAGAGTTGTGTATCTGCGTGCATCCGTTTATGTGCCTGGTGATGACCACGGTGGGGATGAGGTCCAAGACTGAAATAGCACAAGGAATTGCTAAACATCAGGATTAAGATGCATTGGCAGAACTGTGAAGGAGATTTCACATGAAGGCTGCCTACACTATATCTAACTCAGAGCTCTTAGTCACATTTGTATGAATAACATTCATTAAACACTCAAATGCAACTGGTTTTGGAACAGTATCGGTGTGACAGATACCCTTTAAAAAGGGTAGAAAGAAGGACCCTGGGAACTACTGACCAGTCAGCCTCACCTCTGTGCCTGGGAAGATCATGGAACAGACCCTCCTAAAAGCTACGCTAAGGCTCACGGAGGACAGGGAGGTGAGCCGCACGCAGCCCAGAAAACCAGCTGTATCCTGGGCTGCATCAGAAGAAGGGTGGCCAGTAGGTCAAGGGAGGCCATTCTGCCGCTCTGCTCCGCTCTGGTGGGACCTCACCTGGAGAACTGCATCCGGCTCTGGAGAGCACAGGACAGAAAGACACGGACCTGTTGGAGCAGGTCCAGAGGAGGGCTACAAAAATGAGCAGAGCACTGGAACACCTCTGCTATGAGGACAGGCTGGGAGAGTTGGGGGTTTTCAGCCTGGAGAAGAGAAGGCTCCAGGGAGACCTTATTGAGGCCTTTCAACACTTAAAGGAGACCTCTACAAAAAGTGGGGACAGTGTTTTTAGCAGGGCCTGTTGCAACAGGACAAGGGGTGATGGTTTTAAACTGAAAGAGGGGAGATTCAAACTAGATATAAGGAAGAAATTGTTTACAATGAGGGTGGTGAAACACTGCCACAGGTTGCCCAGAGAGGTGGTAGAAGCCCCATCCTTGAAAACATTCAAGGCCAGGCTGGACAGTGCTCTGAGCAACTTATCTAGCTGAACATGGCCCTGCTCATTGCAGGGGGCTTGGTCTAGATGACCCTCACAGTTCCCTTCCAACCCAAAACATTCTATGATTATATGACTGGGCCAATTCAAACAGTGGAAGTGACTCTCCTCTCTCCAATTAACTTCAGGATGAATATAGTGTTTGCAAAACCTGCCGTGGGCTTCAGTTTCAGATACTAAAAGAGGCATACAGCGAGGCATTATAAAATACATTATTTTATAAAATACATCCTTTAACTTTTGCACTCAAATAAAAATAAACCATGGAGGGAAGCACAGCAAATGGTGCAGCAGAAGCCCAAGGTGTTCTGCACAGCATGTTTCTCCCTGATCTACTATTCTCCAAGATCACTCAGAGCACCTTTTCTACTGATAAGTAAAAATTACACTTCCTAACGAGCCCCAGACACACATCAGCAGCAAACAGAATGGAATACTCCACTGGGAAGTAACCGAAAGAAAAGAGAGTGGTGAAAATAGCCAAGAAGGTAAGGGCTCCCTGGGAGCACACCACCGTGGCTTCAGGGATCAGGTGGGATGACAGGCTCTCAAGAGGGTGAGGGACAGTAGCTTCTAGAGATACGGTGTTAGTCTAGCTGCTGAACCATCAGTTCCAATAATTACTCAGTCTCATTAACAGAGCTGCTGAGACTACCTTTGTCCCCACTTTGGGAGGCAGTTGGAGGCGGGCTGGCTGTAAGTGCAAAGCACTGTTATATTTTTTTGATCAGAGATCAAACTCTTTGGGCAAATACTGCTCAGTGCTGGTGACTTACGTTGTGACTCCATCTGCCTTCCCTCCTCCAAATTCCCACCTCTGACAAAATCCTTTCTTTTCTCTGAAAGGTAATCCAAAAGCAGGAGACTCTTCCTCCCCATTAAACAGGTAACTTGGCAAGTCCTCCAGCCCCGCAGTCACTGTGCACTATCAATCTGAAGCGTCAGCTTTGCTCTGCCCCACACACGAATGTGAATGCCTGCCACAGGATTTTAATCTAATTTTTAACCATAGACCAGGATTCAGCTTGGCTCTCTGCAAGATCTTAGCAGGGAGTGATGGGAGGACAAGCAAGTGTCTGAAAAGCTTATACCTGCAATCTTTCAATGATGACAGCACTCATCCGTGTAGCTTCTTTAAGTAATAACAACTAAAATATTTTACACTGTACAAGATGATTCCCAGGTATACGGCTACAGAGTAATCAGTCCCACAGGATTAGAAGCAGTCTGCTGAGCCTAATGCCTTAACATCTAAGAATTATTCATCATCTCATGATAACAATATTTTCTCTGATGTATTATTACTTATATGTTAATGGCACCCTTACAGCATTTAAAAGCCTGTCACGCCCGGCACCACACTGCTGATGGTTTCCTGTATACGTCCTGCTTGCTGTCGTCAATGTCTCTTCTCAAGCCTTTTTAGCTGTTCACCAAATTTAATGCCTTGCTGCAGATTGTCCTCCCAGCTGTAATTACAGTGAAATAGGCCTTCACAATAAATGCATTTTTCCAGCACTGATAGCATCTGTTAACTCTTCTCCAAGTGTACTTGCTTACCTGCTAGACATGTTTCAAGAAGATACACATTTGGTAGCTTAAATTCTGTGACTTCCCAGTACATTACCCCTCAGAATAAACATTTAGACCCCAGTAATGAAAACCCAGCTAATGCTTTAGCCAGCATTTTGCAGTGCTATACATGCATTACAGCAATTTGTAGCTTATTACTCACAACACAGCCATCCAGCTTTACCTCAGTGGTGACTACAGCCTGGCCATCAGTCAGTTTAACCTAGTTTTGTTGCTCTTTTCCCTGATATCCTGGCACTAAGATTGTAAAAAGCCCTTTCTACAACATGATAATTAGCAACGCATTAGAATAAAGCGACTCATACACTACACTCATTAGCAATCTCCAAGATTACTCTAACTGAATGACCTTCAGGTATAGCCTTTCTAATTCTACAAAGTAATATATGTTTGGGGTTTGTTAGAACTTTCCTCCCCTTTCTGCAACTCAGATCTACATTAGAAATAGATAATAATGCCAGCAACCTGATCCTGGTAATTGTTCATTCATAGTATCAGATCAGGCACCCCCAAATATTTTTTTTAAAAAGCAAACAGGCCACTACTATTTATTTATTGCCCACCACCACCTATAGAAGACACATGTTTTGAGGGGAAAAGGAAACTGCTTGGAGATCTTCTCTTCTTGTGCTCTGTGCAGATGTAGGAGGGACATCATCCACTCTTTGCTTCTCCTTAAGAAAAAGTATTTCCCTGCCCATATGAACCAACTGGAGCTTAGAAAACAATTTGCCATCACAGTCAGCCTTAGGATTTCCAAAGCTGGGGCACAGAGGTGATGGGACCACATGCAGATAACGGATACCAGCTTTGAATGCAGAGTGAGCAGGTCCCGTTGGGCTCACACATCTCGTGTACGGTACAGACTCACTTCATGCCTAAGCAGGGACTGACAGACGCGTGTCAGTACCAACATCAGGTGAAGGTATCCTTTGACATCAGGACACCCAGAATAGGATGCAGAGCCTCCTACACATTCATACCTGCTAATCAGATCTGCATACATAACATACCAAGACAGTTTACTGCTTCCTAACTTCAGAGATGGAGGAAAGGGAACAGGGCAGGATGTCAACAGGGCAGGACGAGAGCAAATCAGCTGTGTTGGTCCCTGCAGCTTGTGTGACACCAGAAAACAAAGCTTAAGACTGAAGTGTCCTCTGCTGCTTATTAACTAACACATTTTTTAGTATGGGGATGCAAAGTGATGAAGCACTGTCAAGTAAGGAACAAATAGTACCAATGAAAACTCACCAAAAGTCAGAAAAAGCTTGTGCTAGTCTTGCACTAGCTCTTGCATTTACCTCAAACTCAAAGAAAAAATCTTGCCTTCCAAATAATTAGTTAAGGAAAGTGCTTACAACAGTACAGTCCCATTAGAATCAGTGGAAAAAAGTAACTAAAAAAACTACCAGTCACATGTAGGCAAATGCTTGATTCTGACACGATCTTTGTTAATATTAAGAACAGTTGACTGTAAAGAAAGAGCCATTTGTTCACTTTGTAGGAGGGACACAGGGACTCCAGCCATGTTTACCCTATGCGTGGGGAGGTATAGGTACTGCCCTAGGACAACTGAATGAGCATAGCTCATCGACTCTTTGTTGATCTCCCATCCAGACACAGCCTTGTGACGCACCACTAGCTATATGGTGTCAGACTGAGAAGACACAGATTATACAACCTGAAAAGGAGTGTTGTTGGAATGAACTTAATTTCCTCACACCTGACAGAGGGAAGAAAAGACTCATCGTGCTCTTCTTTCTCTTTCACAAGACAAAAAGGGCCTGCTTGGGGAAACATATGTTCAAAGCTTAGCATCAAGGGATAAAACCCTTAAAGTTTTACTGTATTTCTCCACAACTTCTCCCATCCTATCGTCTTATTTTGCTTTTAAATGCATGCATTGTTTCTTGTTTTAAATTGAGCTGTAACCTATTTGGGTCAAGCACAATCTTGTTCTATTCGCATATCACTGGGGCAGTAGACATCATATTCTATAAAATATAATTCAGTTTCTTGAAGCTGGTGAATTCAATACAGCAGGTGGTTACATCTGGAGATATAGTAATTCTATGTGACAGTGATGGACAATCATAGTAGGCTCTCCTGAAGCCTACGCATTTGGTAAGTAAGTCATCCCGTTTAAGTGTTAGACACAATACGCAACAGATTGACTGAACGAGGACTCCGCGGTAAAATTTGAGACTACACAAGAAACACCTTTTTAGACAAGAGCTACAAAGATGCTTCTTTACTCCTCTTTTTTTGAGGAAAAATTTAAATCCTACATGAAATGAGAAGGATGAAGGGAAGGAACAAGACCATTCAGTAGACAGCAACAGAGGGGCAGAGACCACAGATCTCCACTCAGTAGCTTGTGGAAAGAGGAGCAGTGGTTGTCATACAGCTTACAAAGTATTGTAGTGCTGTCTTTGGTGCGGACCCAAGAGCTGCTATGCATGGTTAAAACATCAGAGCCGTGTCTCTCCTGTGTCCCAACACCAGAACTTAGCAGTTCTTCAAGTCACTGGTACAAGATATTAAGTTGCATTCAGACACTACAGAGACTACCACTATTCAATAAAATTTGCATCTGTGCAGTCGTATAGAAAGGGACAGGTTAATCAAATCTCATGCTTCAAGGCATAACACAATTGCCTACAGGATGAAGAAAGCACTTCTTACCCATAGTATTTTATGAACAGTTGTTCTTACCTTTCTCCAAAACAGGAAAAGAAATGAGTGTTACAAATACGGCCACATCATACAAATTATGACAAATCATGTGTAGGACACTAATTTGCACAAAGAATTATCAAAATCTTTTATCACTTCTACTAGCTTCTTTTTTAGAAAAAGGAGATACAGAGATAATTGTAGAAGGCTGAAGCTCAATGAATTATTAACAGAAAACTGGTAGGAAAATGTTCTAGTCTCTGTCTTCTCTATTTTTAACATACAGTTAACCCGAGTTCATTCACAGCCTACTGATAAAAACTATTTACACACAGGTTTTCTTTCACCTCATATTAAAAGATTATTTACAGCTGTGGCACAGCTAAAAAATATCCTCCTTTCCTAAATGAACATGGATGAAATAAACACCACTACAATCAAGTTGTTTGAAGCAGGTGTTTTCTTGAACTGTGGCAGTATCGACTAACTTTCATTTATGATTTTTCCCCCCAGTGGCTAGGGTAGGTTCTTTCTTTTTTAATCTATACCTTTTTGCAGTAGCCCCGAGTGCCTTGCCTTGTAGGCATGTCCTGTGCAGGGAGTGGAAAAGGTTAAACTTACATTTGGGCTGGAAAGTCAGCCTCTCAGGAATTAAGAGATTCCAGAAAACATGGAGAATACAATTAATGATTGATTCAAGCAATTTGCTCACTGCCATGCAGGAACTCTGTAGCAGAGGCAGAAAGCAGCTACATGGGATACCATTGCCCTGCCTTCGGCTGCCCATTAACCTCATCCTCTACACATCGTCTGTCTTCTGCAATGAGTCAGGCAGGGCCTTACGGGTGAACTGCTATGTGAGAAACTCTGCAGAACAAGGAACATGCATGGTAAAAAAGGTGCAACTGCAGCCCGAGGTAAGACTGTGGAGATGGAGACATTTAATATCCAGGAGCTCGAGAGGAAAGGCACTGCGATGAAAAGACATCAAGCCCTTCAGGAAAAGCACGAATCTGAAAGACCACACCTGAGCAACAGAGAGGACCAGCCCCTTTTCCAGGGGGCTGCAGAGCCTGCGCTGTCCCCATGTGCTGACAACTGCCCAGCTCCTCGCATGCCTGACTAGGACTGCTTCACTCAATAGCTCCCAAGTTCCACCCTTGTGTGTTGCCCAATAACTGCTTCATGCTTTAACACTGTGAATATCCTGCTTGCAGAGTCTTTGTGTGTGCAAAATACACCTCAACAAGGGGACCCAGAGAGGAATCGTTACACGGTTGCTGCAGAAAATTTAAGCCTGAAAAGTACAGGAACTGCTGCCACAACAATATCTCCATGCACAAACTGTGACTAAGTATCTGTTTTTTTCCAAATCTGTTTGTAGAGGAAAGAGTAGAAGAATCTAAATTCACAAGGATCCTGAAGATTTATCAGATTTCCATAATAGTTAACAGACAAAATCCATATGGGAAACATCCCCTGAAGAATGAATTTGACTTCTCAAACATAGTATGAATAATCTATGACATGAAAGTGAGGCATAAAACCTGTTTTTTCTCTATGGCAATACCACTGCACAGATGGCAAGGAGCTCTTATTCACCACAGTAACAATATTCCATCATTTGCACAACAGTCTAAAGCAAGAATTCAATGCCAACATTGCATAACTATCCACAGTTATTGCCTAAATTGCCAGCCAATCTGTAACATGATCACTACAGTTTTGCCAAAACAAAAAAATCCAAACGGACAGACACAGTGAAGAATACATATTGGATAGAGTTGTTCCGAGCTGTTTACTAGCACACACAAACTGTCAAAAGGTCTGAATGGATAAATCAAAGTTATAAGCAGTGCTGAAACTCCCAGTAAAAACAAGAATCACTTGTCAAATTAGCTTAGAGGATTTTCATGGCAGGATGCTAAGGTTCTGGTGTTCTCCACTCCTTCAATCACTGATTTGAGTGACTCAAATGAGAGGGTTTGGGAAAATGAATATCTGACTTCTGCTTGTATCCTGACCAAAACTGGGAAAAATTTCCTGTGCTAGGTGCAAGGAGCTCATACAATAGCATTAACATAGGATATTTATTTTTTTACTGTAGATAATTTGGGACCCAATTCTGCAAGGTTCTCAGGTAGGGAATGATAAATTCCAGAGTTACTTCACAATGGCCAAGAGGATGGGAGAAGTTAGGAAAGCAATTCACAGCCTCTTCAAAGTCTCACCCCAGGACAAGAGGTACATAGGACCTTTGTAGATACTGGAACCCTGTCCAATGGCTGCTATTAGATAGAAGGAGAAGGATGCAGAAAAAAGTATGAAGTTACATTTGGTACAGGCTCAGGAATTACACTTAAACTCCCAGGGCTCAACTCTGGGCACTACCATGGCTTGCTCAAAAAAACTGAGCATTGTCATAAACTGATCTGAACTCAAGTTCATATCTGGTTCTAAACACTCATCTGACCATTTTACCTTCTATTTATTTTTGGTAGAATAGCTAAAAATGTGGATTTTTAACTGCTAAAATGAACTGAAAGACATTAAGCTGTTTTCTGGTTCCTTCCGTAAACAGAAGGTAATCTTGGAAAATTATGGAAGAAAAGCTATTACTGTTAACATATTATTTCTTGCCTAGAAGGAGGAGAATATGCATTTTCCAACACGTTGATTCCTCCCCCCCCCTCCCCCTTAAAGTGCATTTAGAAGATATTTTAATTTGAAACACAGAGGTAAAACCCCTGGTGACCTTTCAAACTCAGGAAGAGGCAAGTGCAGCGATTGATGCAAGTCCCTCGCATCATCCTCCTCATTTTTCTAAACGTAGCATAAAATGCCACTGGATTTTTTTCAGTTGCAATCCTAGGACACATTTCTGGGGAGCTGAAGTTCAGAGTTCCTTCCTCTGTGGTCATATGGGGAGCTTTTCCAATTAAATCCAGGCACTTTTTTAGGGGGAGTGGGGAGGGGGGGTGTGTGCAGTGGGGGAAGGTGCAGAACTGGTAGCTGACTCCGAGACAGCAGAGAACATTTTAAAAAGTCTGCTAATGCTGAAACCTCTGAGAGAAACATTCAGGTTTTTTCCTTTCTGGAGAGCACGCACTTCTAAGAATTCCTTTACTTGTCAAAGCTCCCAAAGGACATCTCTTGGGGACAGTTGGCATTTTAAGGCTTTTTTTCATCTGAGTTTCTGAAATAAGGTCATTCTTTTTACTATTGTCACTTTTTAGCAGACTGACGTTTCTTTTATCAAAACCTTTTCTTATCACAATGTGCTTCAGAGAAAACTTGCCATCAACTTTCTTTCAGTTTGGATTTTGTAGGGAAACTTGCATGACTACTGAACATTTTTCCAAATACAGTTTCTATATTTAAAAAAAAAAAATCTGCTATTATCTGAGATACTGTGCTTTGAATCAATATAATTTTCCTCTGGAGCTCAACATTTTTAAAGAAGTACCTAGCAGAGGAGGCTCCTCACCCAGCCTGCACCATTCTCATTGGACTTAGCTGGTACCACATTTCGGAAAGCTGCTGAAGTAGTAGGAATGATTCTGACCATATCCATGCCGCATCAGTAGTTTGGTGAGGTGAATAAAATACTATTCCAAACTTGTATCAGCATAGGTAAGCTAAAACTCAGGGCACATGCACCAAGTGGAACCAGGGATACCTGGGCTTATTCTGCACTGATATTTCTGGGATTTTTATCCGAAGTCAGCTGTGCATGAACCTGTGGCACTATGTCCTGCGGTACAGGTCTTAAGTCCTACAGTGCTGCACCGTGTCCTGTTGCTTCAGCTCCCCGCTTGTGGGTGGATGCCTAACCCTTGCTCCACTATGAACTGTAGACTTCCCCCATGTCCACTGTCTCTGTACTGATTAAATGTCACAGGATCTGAGTCAACAGCACAGAAATCCTATTTCTGGTTAATCAAATCCTATTGCCTAAGTGATCTATGACCTGATCCTCCTTGACAAAGGGAAAGTCTTCCTTTCCACAGACTTTGTCTTCAGGCACTGGGATTCCTGAGGGCCGGCCTTAGCAGTAAAGACTGAAGGAAAGAATGCATTCAGTAACTCTGCCTTCTCTGTATCCTCCATCACCAGGACACCCACCTCATTCAGCATCAGGCCCACGTTTTCCCTAGTCTTCCTTTTCCTGCTGATGTACTTGAAGAAGCCATTCTTCTTGTCTTTGACATCCTTTGCCAGATTTAATTACAAGAGGGCCTTGGCCTTCCTCTTTGCAGCCCTGCATACTCTGACAGTGTTCCTATATTCCTCCCAAGTGGCCAGTCCCTTTTTCCATATTCTGTAAACTTCCTTATTCCAGTTGAGTTTCCCAGAAGCTCCTTGCTCATCTGTGCAGGTCTCCTGCCTCCTTTGCTTGATTTCTTACTCACAGGGATGCACCAATATCGAGCTTGGAGAAAGTGGTGCTTGAATATTAACCTGCTCTCTAGGGCTCCCTACCTTCTAGAGCCCTAACCCATGGGATTCCTCCAAGTAAGTCTTTGAAGAGGCCAGAGTTAGCTCTCCTGAAGTCCAGGGTTCTAATCCTACTTATTGCCCTGCTTCTTCCACACAGGATCCTGAACTCCACCATCTCATGGCCACTGCAGCCAAGGCTGCCCCCAGCCTTCACATCCCCAACCAGACCTTCTTTGTTTGTCAGTACAAGGTCCAGCAGCTCACCTCTCCTCGTTGGCTCCTCCACGACCTGTGTCAAAAAGTTACCATCAGTGCTCTGCAGGAACCTCCTGGACTGTGTGTGTCTGGCTGTGTAGACTTCCAGCAAATGTCAGGGTGGTTGAAGTCCCCCACAAGAACCAGGGCCTGTGATTGTGAGGCTACTTCCAACTACCTGTAGAAGGCCTCACTGACTTCCTCAGTTGGCCTGTAGTAAACACGCACAAGAGTGTCTCCCATATCAGCCTGCCCCATAATTCTTACCCATAAGGTCTTGACTTGTTTTTCATCCTCCTCTCAAGGCAGCACTCGATACATTCCAGTTCCTCTCTCACACAAAGAGCAACTCCACCACCTCACCTTGCTGGCCTGCCCTTCCTAAAAAGTACGGAGCTGACCATGACAGCATTCCAGTCACCATGTCTCTGTAACTGCAATGAGATCGTGGCCCTGCGACCGCACCCAGGTCTCCAGTTCTTCCTATTTATTTCCCATGCTGCATGTGCTGCTGTACAGGCATTTCAGAGAGGAATTCAAGCATGGAGGTTTCCCTGGAGGGGTGCAAGAGGATCCACCATAGCCATACACACCCTTGAGGGAGGTAGCTTTCTGGTTCTCATCTTGGAAGGCAGTTGAGGAACAGGTATTGCTGCTCTGTTTCACCTGGCTTATGCCCCAGTTGAACGTGATGGCATGAACATTGCCATTTTGGACCACGCCACATGATTCTTTCCATTTAAAGCCTGCCTCACCAAGCTGGCCAGTCTGCTGCCAAAGACTCCCTTGCCTCTTCTAGACAGGTAGACTCCATCCCTCTCTAACAGGTTCTGGTCAAAGAACATCCCATCATCATAAAAACCAAAACCCTCATGACATCACCAGTCACGTAGTCAGGAGTTGATGTGCGTTATACATCTATTTCTGGCTGCTCCCTCTCCTCCAACTGGTAAAACAAAGCAAAAGATAACTTGCGCACCAAGACTTTTCACTTGCGCCTCCAGGGCTTTACAGCCTTCCTTGAAACTGCTCAGATTCTGGCTTGCAGTGTCATTCGTGCCCACATGAAAGAGTAACAGGGGATAGTTAGCGCTCTTAACAGGTTGTGGCACCCGCCCGTCAGTGTCTCAGATCCTAGCTCCCAGAAGGCAGCATTCCTCTTGTGCCTGCCTGTCAGGTCAGCAGATGGACTCCTCAGTGCCCTTTAACAGAGTCACCTACTACGAGCACTTGTCATTTGTTTTTACAGCATCCACTGTGTGCTGCTGGCAGTTTCTCCTTGTAGACCTTGCTTGGGGGTGTCTATAGGTGTTAAAGCTTTATATCTGGTTTTGCTGGTGATGCTGGAGGGTGGAGACTGAAGCAGAGTCCTGCTTTTGGGGGTCAACTTTACAAGCGAAAGACTTAATTATCCTACTGGATAAATTAGCAATACATACTGGTTTGTCTCCTGCATAATACTTTCAAAAGAAGTTTAAAATATTTTCTAGTCCTTCATAACAAGTGAGCAACTTCAAAATGTCAAGTTGAATTTGGCATGAGAATAAAACTAAGAAACGGCCTTTTATTTTCATCACATCACTGTACTGAGGATGCACGCTGCAGATATTCCTCCCAAATCAAAAAACAGGCTCTGCAAAAGTAACTGGCAATTTCTTCCTTCGGTGTAACTGTAGCCTCCCAGTGAATAATTTTCTGGCTGGCAGGTGGTTTGCTCATACTATTTGCTTCTCATTACTCCTGGTTTAAGCTTAGCTATATCAGGGCTAAGTGGGACATGCTGCTACACTGATGAGATCTTCTAGCTCCCAGTTGATGGATGACCAACCAGGACATGGAGCCAGCCTGCCCATGCTGTCCCACCACTGCCAAGGCAAGGACAGACATCACAATAGGAGAGCTTGAGGGAGAAATGCAAGACTCTGCATGGTGCGGTTCTCCAGGAAGAACAGACTCTGGTCTAAGTAAGAAGCAACAGAAAGGGAAGTTTATTCACCTCCAAATTTTATGCTGTTCACATTTTACAGCTCTTGGTAGTCTCCACAAAATCCTGCTCTGAGTTCGTGGGGATGCGAAAAGGAATAAATTAGATTGTTAAATCTTAGGACCGAATGTACACTAGGAAGCAGATGTCTGGTGCTATGAACGGACTATGATTTCAGAGACTTTCCAATGGAATTATGCACATGGTAGGCTGAACTATGGAAAAATGTTTACAGCTATACCACAAGCCATGAGAAATTAACACAGTTATTTTTGAGTTGTGACACTTGCCAACACTTAACTGAAGAGCAGGAACCTTTTGATGGAAAGAGTGACTGCTTCAGGTGGGCACCGCAAAGCATGGCTTGGGAGCAACGTCATTCTGCTCCAGATCAGCTCTAAAGAGAAGTTGGGAGCTTTCAAAACTGGAGAGCAGGCCATAAACATGCCCACGTTACTCAGCCCAATTCTTCTAGAACAAAAGCAACCATGTAAGTGACAATTGGGACCAGATTACCTTTTCCACCAAACTGTTACCTGCAGAGGAAGAAAGAGGCAAGCATACAGATCGGAGGCTATAGAGGGATCAGAGTAAACGCTGCTGGGTAACATTTGAGCAGCTGTGGAGCCACATCAGGCGGGGCTGGCCACAGGCCAGCGTGAGCCAAGCACTGCCTCCTTGGAGGGAGGGACAGGAGTCTGCCACGCTGCCATAGCCCACAGAATCTTCCGCATTTCAGACTTAGAGGAAGGAGGGGGACTCCTGGATGACTTCTCCCTTTCAAGCAGTACAACACAAAACGCAAGAACACAAGATCAGCACTGCTGGGTCAGACCAGAAATGAAACTACTCCTGCACCCCGCCTAAAACACCGGTCGATAGCACACATCTAGAGAAAAGTGCAAGGACCAGGCAACTGCAAAAATACTTCTAAATCTGTGTACTGCTTGTGGCTCCTGCACATTTTGTTCAGTAGTCTGGCTTGAGAGATTTAATTTTTTTAAAAGGACTCTTTTCCACCGACTGCAGAACTTCATCTTTACAGGTATGGACTTGACAGAGGAAGTATCATCCTTGCTCTAACTGTCCCTTGGAATGCAATAATGTTACAGCTGAAACTTTCATGCCACTTGGTAATTAAGGTATGCCTTCCAGCACTCAGATGAGTTCATAAAGCTACTTTGACAAATGAAAAAACGAGCCAAGGAGAGAGTAAATCACCTGTCCACAGCTGTAAGACAAGTTAGCAAGAAAGTTATAAGCAAGCCCACAGCTTCAGAGTTTTGATTCTGCTTTAAAATCAGAGTCCAACAAAAAAAGATAAAGACTGTTACTGCCTTGACATTATGCCTGAAAGTGCCATTTTCACACTGTATAAATGACATTACCCATGTCTGTAACGGTTTGTGAACGTGGTGCGGGTACAGCCTGTTTAACTGTCCAGTGACAAAGTCATCATTAAGGTCTTCATTCAGAAAAGCACAGAAGCATAAACCTGCACCATTCCTATCAAGCAGAGCATTTAAGTGTGTATTTAATTTTACGCATCTGCTTAAGTTCTGAATCATTTATTTTGGGAGTTGGGTGCGTATTTACTGTCCTTTCAAAGAGGTATGGTTTGCTGATGTGATAACTATTTAAGATCATAAAACGTAGCCACAAAGGAAATTAATTCAGAGTCTTTCAGGAACACCACCACCTCACCGTACAGGCTACCTGGGCAGGGCCTTAAGCTGAACCAGCAGAGGGAACCCAAGTGCTGCACACTTCAGCTGCCACCCAGCAGAAGCAACGTTACTCCTAGGCAAACCCAGCCCTGAGAGCTCTGCACTTTTAAGCTGCAGCATGCCTGCTTCTGCTAGAACAGCCTAGAAAGCCACACTGTTGTTCTTAGTTGTCTTATGGTCTACCATGGATATATGGACGTTTCAGTCTACATACAGTGAATTTCTTAAATTCATTTTTAAAGGACAAATATATTAAATGTGTTGTGTTTGTACAGCCTAATCCAGCTGATTTACGTTTTCCAACTTCACTATTTCATTCACATTATGCCTGAAGAACACCTGAAAGGAAGGAAGACATAAAAGGACCTGATCTACAACTTTGCTAGCTTGATTTTATATGTACATATATATGGCTGTTTGATAGCACATTTGTACTGTTTTATCACTGTATATATTGGTTTGGGGATGGGGGTTGTTGCCATTGATACAGATTTTTCTGGCACAAAAAACTTGCAAGTGGGAGTTTCTCCCCCACTGCCTGAGAATTTCTTCTGCTCAAGTGTTTTGGAAAAGCTATGCTGGGTTTCCCATGAGTTTTTTGGCACCCTACATGAATCTCTTTTCAGCATCTTGAACTGAATTTGCATGTGAAAACAGATTACCCTAAGACAATTACAACATCAACTGATTAAGAAACTCCTGCACTGTCTAGAGGTGTGAAATTT
Source organism: Bucorvus abyssinicus (assembly GCA_009769605.1). Lineage (NCBI taxonomy): Eukaryota > Metazoa > Chordata > Aves > Bucerotiformes > Bucorvidae > Bucorvus > Bucorvus abyssinicus. Next base: position 15,932,274 of record CM020042.1, on the reverse strand, counting down.
ATTTTAAAAGGACAACAAGGGCTTTGTGGACAAGTGAATAGACTTAAAAGACCTTAAGAAGCTTGATGCAATAAGAAAAAAGCAATTTTCACATTCTGTGGGAGAGAGCTTTTGGCTTCTCCCTAAGTTAAATTCACCCAACCACACACCATTTCTTTCCTGTTGGACTGTCCACAGCGAAGTTTCACACACTCTTCTAACAAGAGTGCATCTGTATCCATTCCTCTCAAGGATGCAAGCACTCAACAGATACTCCACAGAGATATAAAGGGAGCAGAGCCATCTGAAAAGGAATGCATGGAGTCAGAGGAATTCTTCACTGAGTCAGACCAATGTGGATCTCAAGAGTAACTGTGCACTCACTTTATCCACTGCCTTCATGACTCCAACAAACATGATCAACCTTCCTTCAGCCTGCTCTCCAAACTGAGGAATCTCAGCCATTTCTGCACCTCCTCATAAGATGGTTGCTCTATGTCCTTGATGATTTGAATTGCACTTCTCCGTAATTCTTGAACTCCACCAAGTCCTCCTTGAGCTGCAGACACCAGAAACATTAGCTTGCATAGAGTTTGTATGACGAGCAGAAGCACTTGCTGGCTTCCCTAATGTCACCTCTGTGAAAAATCTGTTATTCCCTGTAGTCCTGCTCCCTCTACAAAGATAATCTGCTTCTGACATCTGTTGTCAGCAGTGAGGATAGTTTAACAGGGAGTGAACATTATTGAGTGAAAACACTCTCAAGGCCACATTGCATGCAGCTGGATTTCAGAAACTGCAAATGGGTTATAACCTCCCCCACCTCCAGAAAAATAAAGGAAACAGTGGAAAAATATGGGGGTTTGCATAGATGCAAAGCCAAAAGGTTTGTCACGTATGTTATTTGCACAAGTCCCCCGTTTGCCTGGAGACAAAGGATGAACTCAAAGTGTTGGGAACCATGAAGTGGGAATTCTGTTCTACTAATGTTGACATGGAGAAAGAAAAGTACAACCCTCTTGTATTTTAAGACCAAAAACATGAGACCATAGTTCATTATGTCAAGCACTGGTGTATGCTGGGGAGGAAAAAAAGCTAGGAGAAGGAAAAGCTTGCAGAGGAAAAAAAATTTAAAAGTTGGGCTTAATCTGGAAGCCCATTGGATGAATCCAAAAGCAGGTCTGTGCCTCTGTTATTTATAATAGGATATTGTAATAGCTGGAAAGAAGCAAATTTATTTTGCCTGTATGTAATTTAGATCCAAAAAGATAGGCAGTGTCACTTACAATGAGCCTTCACAGGCATATCCCTCATCCTCTTGCTTGTCAGGCATTTCAGTTATCTCCCTTCTACTTTACAAATAAAGCTGCAGGGAGATATTCTAATCCAGGCTGTCTGGAAAAACCAAGGGTTCAACAGAGCCAAGATTCACTCATATAACTGTGTTTTGACTCAGAACTACTGAAATCAGTGATTCCATTCACACACAAAAAACCCCAAAGCCTTTTACTACCACAAAAGCGCAGTTGTATTTACCCCACCAGTGATACTTAACAGTCACCACTATCTCTCGATTTGAAAGGCAAAGACATGCGCAACGTACAGTTCTGAAATCTCGTTTCCAACAGCTGTCTTCCTGGCCAAGGAAAGTTCAACCTTACTCTCAAAAGCACATAATTTCAGACCCTGACAACTGTGCTACTACCTGAACAGCAAGACATTTGTACTAACACTGACTAACTTAGTTCTACAACCTTTTTCCTTCTCCTTCCATCTCCTTCTCCATAGCTTGTCCTGTGCTTAGTCACATGCAATATCTCTCTCACTTCAAAAGACTATTTTATGAATAAAATAAAATTTATAGGATTCATAAAGTAGAATATATCTCTTTTTGCTTCATATAATATTGTATGTGTATACAACAGCACCATTTAAATATTACCAAGTTAAACGGACTCTATTTTGCTGCTTCGCAAATACATTTCCTGGCAAGTCAAGAGCTTTTTACAGAGAAGATTACTTTCCTGAATATTAAATTCAACCTACAATAACAGAAACATTCTCCAGTCCTTTCTCACACACTTACTTGCAGGCAGCCTTTGCTAAGATTAATCTTTTGTTTGTTAAAACTCTTTCTAGCTTTAATAAGCTACAGCATCAAAATATTAACTACAATTATAAAACACAGAGTCAATTCTTAATTTCTCACCTGCACATGCATTCATACCACTGAGATCCCAGGCAATGCACCTTGGAACAACAGCTCACGCACAGAGCATCCCTAAGAAAGGCAAGGGGAAGGAGCAGAGGGGAAGAAATACCCAAACTTAACCACACCCAGAAATGGGGCAGCCTCAATCACCTGCATTGATATCACCTGAGCCGCTGCTCTCCGGGAGCCTTCCTAGAGATGAGGTCTATGAGTAGCCAACCAAGAACCATGGAGAACGGATAATTTTAAACTGGGCAGACAGCCACTGCTAGCACTCAATCCTGACAGGTACAACGTCATTTTACATTACCAGAGGACACCTTCTGTTCTCACCTCCTGAAATTCAAAGGGCTCATTAACAATGCTTTGTTTTTCTGTGACTGGAGGGCAGGTTAAAGCTAACCCAATTCCTCTGTCACAGGAGGTGACAGCATTTCAAGGCACGAACACCAGCATTTTCTTGTTCTTGGTTACTTATGCTTCTGGCCTTATAACTTACTGGTGGTATGAGGAAGCATGTACTGCTCCACCACTAATTTGTTTCAAATTTAAACTAGGAATTAAATCCCCCAATGTAACCTCAAACATCACACAGCACTTGACCAAATACGTATCTTCCCAGCAAGGAGACAGTACTTGGATCCATTCTATGCTTTTCATCTGACATCGCTGTGTTAACCCTTCCATGACAAGATGGGACCTGCTGTGGTAATAACCTGGTATACTACTTGGGTAGAGTGCCTTCAGGGCCACATAATGGTCTGGCCAGTTACTGTACCACCCTGGAGGAGGATGTTCCCTCAACGCTGAGAATTACCTAGGCAAAGGGTGTCCTGAAGTGTCCTGATGGCCAGGCTACTGATCTCAGAAACTATACTTCATCTTAAAAAGGCTGCTGAACCACTCATTATTACTGACACTCCACCAGTAACAATAACTACCATGGAAGTGACCTGGATTTACCAGCTCATGAGCTATGCTGGTCACCTGTCTCCTAAACTGGCTGCTAAGCGAAAAATCGTAAATTCAGTCCAGTACAATATTTATACGGGTACATCATATGGTAAATGTGTGATTGCCCTGCTAGAAGACAGGAAAATGGAGCTCCCTCATACTTTTTTTTAGTTTGGAGCGCACTTTGGAGCTGTGCTAAACTATGAAAGAATAGGGACAGTGAAAGGAGGTGCAGGAATTTTTTGTACTTGCAGGGGATCCCCTGGAACATACCATGTACTTCCCAGCTTAGCAAGTATACACAAACGCGTGCACACACACCCACTCCCACGAAGGGATATGTATGCATTTTATAAGGACGAAGGTGTACCCCTCTGTAAAGAACACTTTGCAAGGAGGGCAGGAAGCAGAGCATTTGCCATTATTCTATTTTAAAACATCTGCCTAAAAACATGTTAATTGCTTACCAGCTACAAATAAATGTATTGCAAGCGGACATAAATAGAGACTCATTTTGAGGCAATTGGCATGATTACTTTCATTAAGCGATGAAAATTACTATGTAAACCAAAGTCATAAACTGAGTGAAATGATTGACTCCCAATCCACCATCCAAGCACTAAAATCCCCATATTGGCAGAAAACTACTTTTTTGTTCAAGAAAATATTTCTTCCTTCTACTGATGCTTAAACCTAGGAATTATAGATGGAAATTGTTACCTCTGGAACTTTTTATCAACAGAATTAATAATGAAAACAACAGCAAAACCAATTGCTAATGATTGTGCTATAAATATAGTTAACAGCAATGAAATAAGTGACATTTTAGTTGACTCAAGTGTCATACACAAGTGTAATCAATACGGGACAGTCAGGTAACCATGGGACTATTTTAGATATGTGATAATAGAAAAAAGGTAAGAGGGAGGGTAAGGAAAGATATATTTTTTTGCAAATCATATAAATACCAAGAACATAACCTATATTATGATTAATTTTTATGTAGTCACTATAAAGAGCTGAAGGCAAGTTTTATTAGGTGCTGGGAAGACATGTACAGAAAATACTGCAAAAATAATAGAAAATACAGCAGTAACCTGAAATGCTGTAACCTCCCCAGGCAAACTCATCTTGAAAGAGAAGCAACAGGAACAGTAAGAGCAAAAAGTTGCACACACTAGAAACTGTTAGTGCTACTAAAACTGCTTGATGTAATTTAAAAGATTCAGAAAACTAGTGCAGAAGAAATACAAGTGAGAGTGAAGAAAAGATTTCTATCGTTAATAAACGTAGAGAGGATGCATTTGCCCAGAGAGAAGTCAGGCGGGCAAAGCAGCCCTGGAGTAGAAAATGGGAGCTTCCCAATCCACAACCAGTTTAGCTACTGGAGCAGTTGGTGGGGGGCATCTTTCAGCACTACCTAGAACTTCCATTACTGTCTTAGATTTCCCTTTTGTAACACTGACTGCAGCTTTGCATGCAAGGATAAGAAACCACTTTGCAGATTAAATCTGGTTTTTTAATCTTGCTGGTTGCTATTATCGCTCCCAGGTAACTTGCAATACTCCGGGAGTACTGTATCTCCGTAATATGGGGCGTATCTTCTGCTGCGGTCTGATTTTACGTAGTGCTTACCATGGCACAGAATTGCCTATGTCATCATTTTTCAAATGTGGGGGTTTTGTATAAATTAGCCTTTAAAACGGTGTTGCTATGCTCTGTGGTTGGCATGGTTTGAGGAGTAGCCTTGGCCTCAGTGCCACAAGCTGGGGTGGGAAGCTCAGTTCTAATCCAGAGAACCTCCCCGAAGGCAGCGCAGAGTGGCAGGAGGCTCCCAAGCCCTCTGGGGTCCCTGTGATGGCTGCAGCACATGCGACACCACCCTCTCTCCTTCGTGTGGTAGCTCTGCTGGTGCAGAAACCCTGCATCTGCCCTTCTCTGCTTCCTTCTGCCACCACTGGCCCCTCCAGGACTCAACAGGCTTCACAGCAGAAAAATGCAGAGACTAACTCAGATTGGATTTCTAGGAATGAGTTTGGAAAGACAGGACTATGAGGGAAACAAACAGTAAATACAACCTGAGCATCCACCAAGGAAGAGGCCAACCCCTGGCTGGTTCCACCACCCATGACCAGGAGCTCCTCCACCCCCCCAAGCCTCACTGACCTGCATCATGGAGAGCAGCCACACCCATCTTACACTCCTCTGGAGGTAAGGTTTGGATCCAAGTGTGAATGCCCATGGCTGCTCCGCCTGGACGTGGGAGCTGGGGTTTGAGTTGTGATGTTCTCTGACCAGCTCTCCTCTGGCCAGGGACCTGAACTGGAGTCCTTACTCAGCCTGCTGCTCCATCCCAGCACCAGCGCTCCTTCTGTTAAGGACTATCATAATGTGTTAAAATGTTGGCAGCAGCATGGAGCGGGGAACTCCCCCCTCCTCCTCCCTCGGTAGTGTGGGAAAGGCTTTTTCGCTGCCTCTGTGGGGGAAAGGAGGGGCCAGCCCTCAGCTTAGGTTTCACTGTTCCAGGTTGTGCTGCCTCTGGAGCCAAGACATGCCAACCAACGCCTCTGTGAATAAACCTATAAAAGCCGCAATCCACTTGGCTTCCCTGGGCGCGCACGTTTCAGTTTTGGAGCAGCAGGACAGACAAAGAGAGAGAGCTACAGCAGGCATCCTCAAGCCAGGACAGTAAAAGACCTTCCACGCGGCAGGTAGTCTTTTTGTTTGCGAACTACTGGTGAAGGCGGTTAGAAAGAGTTTTGTCACAAGAAAAGGGGCGAAACGGCCAAGCCCCCAACTCTGCACGGAGGGAGACAGACCGCTGGTGAGGGGAAACGCGGGAAGGTTTCAGATGCCCAACGTGGAGCCTTTGCTGCAAAGCAGGAAACTTAAAGCATTCCCTGGAGATCCAGTTCATCTCTCATTCTGCAAACGGGGAGAGCCAAGAGCCAAAAACAGCCCCTGGCAAACTGGTAACTCAAGAATTCCAGCCACCCCAGAGAAACACTACATCTGGCCAAGGGAGTTTGTCCTCAAGGGTTCAATTTTGAACTGAGGTCTTTGAGCTTAAAAGAACTGCGTTTCCCCATGCCGGTTTTATTCCTTACCCCACCCCACCCACCCCCTCCGGCACAGACCGTGTGTGTGGGCTTGTGGGGATCAGGGATGTGGATTGGAGTGGGCAAAATCTGTATTTATACGTACATAGCTATTTATGTATTTATTACCACCTCTCTCTTTTTCTATCTCTGTCCTACCCGGATTTAAGTGATTGATTTATGGTTCTCATTGTTCTCTGAATTAAATTAATTTTCTTTCACCCCCTTAATCCATAAACTTGTTTTGCTGGTTTCTTTTCCTTGCCCGTAGTCCTAAGCCCCATTGTCTTCTCAACCTCAACATTTCAATTCCTTTGTTTACCTCTCAGAGATGTTAACATCTCCTTGAGCCTCTATTTCGTCCCTTTAAAACCTTCCGGTCCTTTTCAAACCGCAACAACTATCAATACACTCATAGTAAATATGACACAACACTTGTTGTTAGACTTCCTGCGAAACTCAGGATTTGGGGTTTGCTACCAGAATCCCGGTGTGATTGCTCAGACCAGGGGCTGGGTACCAAGTTATTCCCACTTCTCATCTGGAGAAGAAAGCCCTGTTGCCTTCCGCCTTGGAAGGCAGGAAAGTTTTGCTCAGGTTCCTCTGTCATGCTTATCATCTGGATTTCTATTTTATGAATTCTCAGCTGTTTAATTAAAAGGAAGCTGGTAATTATAGAATAAAGTCTAAACCTTTGAATTATTTATTGACCATGGTTTACTTATTCGCTTATTTAAATCAGGTGCCTTCAGCCATTCAGCAATCCGCAAGATGTATGGAGTAACGATCCTGTCTTGTAGTGCTGAAGAAAGGGACCTGTTTTGAGGGTTTTTTCCCTGAGATATTCTAAACCATCATGACACCAATTCTTGACAAGCAGATACCTATCTAGCCCCTTGACAGAGGTGGTTACTCTATGCCTGTATGAAACAGGCTCAGATAAGAGACTTTTCTGGGTTCCCTTTCTGGTGAGGATTGGGTGTGTTGCTAATCCTTATGACGCTCTCAGTTACTCCAGTGACTGACATGTTACCAAAACCATCTAATACCATAATCATCTGTGAGACGGACCTCAGTGAGCCACTGTGAACGCTGAGCAAGGATTTGTCAGTGTCCCACTTCCAGAATTAGAAAAATTCCAGTATTTTCATACAAAGAAGGGGTGTCTGACTGAAGAATAACTGTTCTCACAGGAGTTTAATATCTTATACACTCTCAGTTGCTAAAACATACCTTCTGACACAACATCATGTTTCAGCACATTTGGTGGTAGAGCACACTACTTCAAACACAAACACCTCATCAGAGGGAGAAGTCAGCTATTAGACCTGTGTTTATACTGGGTTTGCAACTCAGGCGAAGTCCTGAGGAGGGAAAGAAATTTCAAACCAAAAATGACTGAAGCATAACTAGGTATCTACAACAGAGACAAAAATCCTGTCATGTAAACGTAACATGCTCCTCTATCTTTTGATGCTTCCCCCTTACTTGAAACAATTTGCATTATCTTTGTAAGGATGCAATAGTGAAGATGAGCAAGCTGATCAGATACAGTTTCTGTGACACAATATTTTACAATTAATAATTAATACTTTAATTTTACATAATTTAAAAAAATCTCTTGAAGCAGACTAAAAATAAAGCTACATATTAATTAGTCGGTCAAAAAACATTTTAAACTTACTCTGATTTCCAGAACAGAGTTTCCACAGAATTAAAATGAATGAAAGAAAACATTCACAGTTAAATTCAAACACCAGAAAATGTGAGGCTGTTAAATGGTTCTTTCTTTTGCTACCAAACATAAGTAAACAATGCTTTGAAATTATTAAGTCAATGTTTGAATAAAAATTGCAAAAATTTGTTCTAGTGTGAAGCCATTTAAATAAATACATTCTTAAAATGAATTGTTATTCCCAGCAATTTGTTACGCTAGTATTTCCCAAACATAAGATAAAGTTAGTCAGAAGACAACTTACTAGCCCTCTCATGCGGAATTCCACCGGACTCAAGGAGTTGCCTTGGTAGGATCACTAAACATCTCCCAGCACTCTCCTCAGCTTTGCCCTGTGGTCCCCTGTCTCCTGTCATCTGCATTTGCTTTGAATCCTGGGATTCAAGAAATTCCAAATCCAAACGCAACAGTCTGCCACAGACTTGGTCACGTCAGCTTCTTCTCAGTTCCATCATCTGATCGCACTGATGCTCTGTGGGTTTGATGCAAAACAACACAAACCTAGATAGTTTTAAAGACGTTCACTCTACAAATGACCGCTTCGGGTTGAGAAGATCGGCGTTAAGAAGGCTATGACATCCACAGCTTGATAACTAAGTAATGACTGGTGATGATGATACAGCCCTCCCACCCACAGCCCCCTGATAAAATTCTGCTGCTTTCAGGTGCCAGTTCAAAATCTACACACCCCACTCAGTGGTCACTCTGCTTCCTTACATAAACAGAAACCAGGATTCAGCATGTCAAACTCCAGACCTCAGGACTTGGATACTGTATATATTTCTAGATGCAGTAAGAGGTGAATTTACCTTCCTTTAGTAAGCAGAAAAATCTGTCCGTACTGAATAAACCTGCATTCAAACCACCCGGCCCACCCTCCTGACCCACTCTTCGTAAAGTAACGAGTGTGTAGGTGAGAGACTCATCTGCAATGTCAGCCCTGCACACTGCGCTTGCAGGTGGTCGGAAAATGGCCCACCAGGCACAGCAGCTATTTGTACTTGGTCAGCGTGCTCATACATAATTTATTCATGTGTATACGTACATAGATAAAAACCTGACTGGGGGCTCAGGCAGAAATACAGGGAATGGTTCAAGTGTCTTGTGGAAGCACCAACGTTAACACGACCAGTTGCCTGTGACAGAGTCTCGACTCCAGCCAGCACCCCTGCTCTCACTCCCCCAGCCATGGAGATGTGAATCACAGTCGTGCTCTGCGCTCATCACAAGAGCAGATTGCACGCAGGTGGCACCGCCTGCTACAAGAGCCTTATGTGTTGTCAGCCCACCCCTGCAATTCTTGGACTCTGTATTTTAGAAGGCTCTTCTGAGCAGGAAGAAACAGCATGAAGGAGAGTGGTTGGGGTTTGAAATGTTGAGTCCCTACCGTCCTCGGAAAAACGATTGTGAACACGTCAAGCTGCTGAACACAGGCTGGCCACCGCGGGCTTCAGGCTGGTTCTTTCTGTGATGGCAATCTCTCATGGGAAGGCAAGAGGAATACTGTCAAGTAATGTGCTTACTCGCATGTCACTGGCATATTTCTGTTGCTTAGACAGTAAGAAATGGGGTCGGAGCTGTGGGTGGGGCACTAGTCCGCTCCCAATGAAAACCCAAGCAGTATGAGTCTGCACAGTCACCTTTGCCTTCCTGAACTATCGGTGCTAGCAGGTATTGTTGGTGAGCCCTTGTGGCTCACAGGTCTGGAAGACTCCAGGAGACAGCAGACTTCAGCGCCTGAGGCACTTGTGAGCAGCTGGGAAGAGCTCTGCGATGGCAGTCTCCTCCGGCAGTCCCAGAGGGGGGTCAGAGACTGAGATAGGGAATTCAGGTTAAAGAGTCCTGCCAGCTTCAGCTGTCCCAACTTACAAAGTGAACGATGTCTCCAGAGGAACAGGAGCCAGCTTGCAGTAACTTGGATTATCTCCTTTCCCAAACTGAGGTCTGCCTTCATCACGAGATGTAGTCAGATCCCAGGTCCGAAGTGCACACACTGAGTGAGCACTCTCAAGTGATTCAACCCAGTCAAATTTACGATTTATTATAAAGGGAGCATTTTACACAACAGGAATGCCACCACTCTGCAGCTGGCATAATTTGATTTTAGCAAATTGATCTTAGTTCTAAATTAAACCAAGTGTCGCAAGTATTTCCTGCGTTAAGTATTTGCTGTTCTCACTGCACTTCCTCTTCATTTCCCTGAGCATGCCATGTATTCTCTTCAAGTAAGAGTCTCTTCAAGGAAGCAAGAGCATAACGGCTTGATACACAACATGAGTACATCCAAATAGAATTTTTCAAAAATCTCCGCTGCCCAAGCCTCTTGCTATCACAAGGCTGTCCCCCACTTGTATCCACCTCTTTCAGTCTATCCACCACAGAAACCAGAAAAAACAATGAACACTACCATGCCATCCCTATCTACAGTGATCATAGAGTTCTAACACAGTAATTAACATTTTCTAGCAAAAAGCAAACCTTCTGGCCAATAGACACAGACCCGTAGCTTCCAGGGCTGGCGGCTCAGAAAAAACCCACCTCACTATAGGCATTTCCCCTTCAAAGCTGGTGAAAAATACACATTAATTATAAAAATGAACAAGGAAAAGCTCAGCAAATAAAAGGAAATGCTCAGCAAATAACTTACTGAACTGCTGTGGTTTTCTTGCGTTAAACCTATTTAGTGGGCAGTTGTGGCTTCTGGGTTTGGAAGACTCAAGAACAAAGGGGAATTTATGTTACAAAATATCCATGGACATGAACCTAAATCACAGAATGTGCTCAGTGGAATTTCCCTTCCATAAATATCACTTATTAGTTACAGCAATAATTCAACCTATAAACCAAAATATTAGTCTCTAAAGGTTATTTCTTAGTTGAAGCTACGATCTCGATCAAAAGCCCAGAGCTTTGCCTGAACGATAACTAGAGGCGAGGGGACCAACAAAGCCACATTTCTTACGTGAACTGTCAAAATGTGAGGCAAGGGAGATTTTGCTTCTATTCATCTTTCTTATTTAGGACTCTCGCTTTTCTATAGCTCTAGAATCAGTGATTATGTAGGCATAACAACTCAGATGAGATTTTTCTAAGCTGACACAAGTTTAGCAAGACTGCATTAAACATTATTCTTTAAATGCGGCATCTGTCCTCCAAAAAGCTTTGCAGATAACAAGCTGGAGGAAATTTTTTCTCCCATTCAGCTTCTCACTTGGTATATTAAAATACAAAATGTGAACTACAGTGTAAAGAAATAACTTTATAAAGCATGGGAGGTATTTAAATAAACTCATTACACAAATCATTATATTAGGCTTACAGAGGCCAATCTTTTGTTTAAAGGAAAGGAGATTTATATTTAGCGAATGGTGAAGACATGGAAGCGAAAAGATTTGCTGTTAGAGACAACATACATTGTTATTGGACAAATTGCCATTGGGCAAAAAGCTGCAATGAAAGACCGCAGCCTTCACATCCAGAGGTACCGCAATCCCACGCTGCAGCCAAAAGCTGCTGCTGCCCAAAGCAGCAGACCTGGCCTCGTCCTCTCTTCTGCCTCTCTCCGTCCAGGACACATCTCACACAGAGCTGATCCCTGCTGTGTTTCCCCAGGGAAGCTGGTGAGTCCCTCCAGCACTCGAAGAGACTTTGAGACCACCGTTAGATCGCCTTCTCTCGTTTCTGCCCTCTCGTTGATTGGCGTGCGGCCATACCCCTGTCCCCGTGCAGCCAGCCATACACCCGTGGAGGCTGTGGCGATCCCTGCTCTGACCGCGGGAGCCAGCCTCGTGCTTCTGGTGTAAAGGGGCTGGATTTAGGAGCTAACTGCTGGAACAGGGACAGAAGGTTCCGGTGAAATGGGGTAAATGACAGTGGTATTTTTATCCATGCACATCTAAATGCTATCATTAACACGGCACTCTGAGCATTGCTAAGGGTTAGACTTCCCCCCTGCCAAGTGGAAATTTCCCTCGTTCCTCCTCTTGTGTTACAAGAACAAAGGAGAGAAATCACACATCCACCAAGCCCAAATTTGACACACAGCTCAGAGCTGTCTTCAGGGCTGTAATTTCTTGCACTCTCCTTCAACCAAATGATTTTTATTTATTAATTATGGTTTTCTTATCATCAGAGGTACACGCAATCTGATTTGCGTGTCTGTAAGCCTCATGTTGATATCTGTTTCTTTACTTGTTAGTGACTAATTTAAAATATTCCATTAAGCCTGAAACAGAAGAACTGAGGCAGGAGGTTAAACCATCACAGCACGGCTCCTCAGCTTTCTGGCTACTGCTGGTATTTGAAGAGAAGAGAAAATCCTTTGGACGCTGCCGGTGTTGTCAGACAGGCCAGCCTCCTCCCCATGCTGAATTCACAACTTCTAGTTGTAGCTTTCATGGTTTGATATCCCTTCAATCCCTTTGCACGACAGAACTGCCAGGTACGGTTCAGGTCATGCCTTCAAAAGCGGGTCATGTATTCCCACTCAGTATAACAACATACGACGTTATCTTCTGCCTGAGCAGGGCCACACACTGGCTTTACACACCGACTGTTGTCTTGGCTAAAACCAACATTGAAGCAAGACGGGATTTGTTTGCAAGCAACACCATGGCTTCGGCATCTTACATCCTTCAAAAATCTAGATCATTTCCCAGGCACCATACCCCAGGTGCCCTTGAGCCGTGGCCCAGATGCTTCAACTTCAGACTCTACTAATAAAAGCTGTTCTATAGCTTTTGTTTTATACCTCCACAAATCTCCATCTTCTCTGCAAATGCATTTGTACCTGAGTACAGGTGCACAGGAAGATGGCAGGGGATCCTCTCTCTGTTGCTGAGTGACCTGTCGTTTATTAAGTAACCTTTTCTTTTGGGGAAGGGGTGGGCAAGGAGTCATGCAAAGGGAAAGACAAACCTTTCTCTTCTCACTATTATATTGTGTCTGGATTATGACAAGCGAAGTACTTGACCCGATAAAGTCCTGCCTGCTACTTGCTGAAGCACTAAAGACAGAACCTGAAACCATACAGCCTTAAAAATCTTCCCCCATCAGTCTGCTATTTGGCACCTACTCAGATTGTCAGAGGAGTACCCCCGTGGTGGGTTTACACATAGTACGTAGGATACTATATACACCACCAAGGGCAGCTTAGCTGCCTGTGGCAATGCATCAGTCGGAGTGCCTTTCTGTTTGCTGCGGCTCTGGTCATTCCTCCCTCTTCTTCCTAAGACTGTACCTCCTCTCTCCTGGAATCAGCATCAACTTCCACAGCCATGCAGCTGGAAAATGAATATTTAATGAAAACTTCCTGCTCGAAAAAGCATTTCCAAACTCAACAAGCTAAGTAACTTATCATTTTCAACCCATGCAGATGTCCAAGTAATCAGTCAAGGGCCTATGGAGTGGCATTAAAATGCTGATATCAAATGAGTCACAGTTGCGTTCCATTTACAATGTGCTCTATAAATTACATGTTTTCTTTAACTTTTCTGGAGAGGTATGACATACAACTAGATCCAGCATATCAGAATTTTATTGTTGACTCAGTATTGGGATTAGAATTTCAGACTAAGCAGTCCAAGTACACTCGCCCTATAAACATGTTTTCTTTTTCCAATCTTGAGATAGGTACCAAGCTACGGGAAAAGACTTATACCGCAAAGGCATTAAGCTTCTTTGGTTCAGCACAGTACCCCTTTCTGAAAAAGGAGGACTGTAAATTTACAGATCGTAGTATTTTCTACTTAGGTTCATACTTAAATTCACCAAAAAGAAAAACTGTAACTAACAGAAATGACAGCAGAACTAAGGGCTACAGTAGAATTGCCTGTCAAAAGTGGTGAGGGTTTTGTTGTTCCCTTCTTTTGCCTGTTTCTGCTCTGCTTAGAAATCAGTAACAGAGGAAAGGTTAATGTTGGAAGCAAAGATTTGTTTCTCCTGGAAAGCCATTCTCTGTTCTGTCCCCTGCCATTCACCTTTTTCCACAGCACTGCAGAGCTGTGGAATCTGAATGTTCATACAGGTTGCCGGTATTTTCACCATTTTTAACAAGTCAGAAGGTCAAGTCATTTCAGATGAAATAGGAAAAAAGGCAGAAAAAACTTTTTAAGATTTATTCACCTCCTATTTCACATCAGTTTTCTTTTTTTCTTCTGCTTGGACTATCTGAAAATAAAACCTTAGACACAGATAATCTGTTGTCAAATGTTTTAAAATAAATGTAAATGCAGGAAAGTTTTAAACCATGAAATGAAATCATTCCTGCAACAACAGGACCTATCCTGAGAAATTGTGACTTCATGCTGCTCAGATTTTCACAGAATTCTCCAATCTCCACTCACATTGAACTCACCAACAACAGCAATCTCCTTTGCTGGCATTGTAATTCGGGACAGTGTCAGCCCAAGATTCACCTTCCTTCACTAATATTAATGTGCCTTTTTCCTAGACTCCACATAAGACCCTCCATGAACCTGGAGCTTCACCAATGGAAGGACAGTGGCCAGGCTAGTGGGACAAGGTAAACCCAATTTATAAATGCTGCCTGGGGTTGGTCTGTTAATCACAAAAGCTCATCTAAACACCTACTTGTAGGGTTTCCAGGAGACACCTCAGCAAAGTGAGTGACAAGAGGTCAAAGTCAATGAAGAACTTGGGAAGCAAATACTTTTTCCTTCCTGTCCCTCCTCGGATGCGCGGCATAAACGAAACTCGCGCAGCAGACTGCTCCTACAGACCTTCCTCCAGACAAGAAATGCTCTCTTGAAGAGAGTGATTCAAGACAGAGTACTTAAGCCTGGTTAAACAGCATATATCGTGCACTGATGTGCACTGCTTTCCAGCTGCCTTCTCTCAGAAAATGCAATAGAACAATAACAAACGAATAAAATAAGGATGAAATAAATAAAGAGATTGGGAGGGACTCTTTGTCAGGGAGTGTAGTGATAGGATGAGGGGGTAACGGTTTCAAACTGAAAGAGGGTAGATTTAGATTAGATGTTAGGAAGAAATTCTTCACTGTGAGGGTGGTGAGGCACTGGAACAGGCTGCCCAGAGAAGCTGTGGATGCCCCATCCCTGGGAGTGTTCAAGGGCAGGTTGGGTGGGGCTTTGAGCGACCTGGTCTGGTGGAAGGTGTCCCTGCCTGTGGCAGGGGGGTTGGCAGAGATGATCTTTAAGGATCCTTCCAATCCAAACCATTCAGTGACTCAGATTCTATGAAATAGGAAAGCTTAAATTAGTGTTTCTTTAAGGGAAGCAAAATGTGAAAATTCTTGTCTGATGGTTTGCCAACAACATGGAACTTGATCTCCCTTACAGATGTTTTATACCAAAGTTAATAACCTAGTTTCAGCAGAAATACTATTGATTTCTACCAGTGGGACAAGGAAACCAGCCCTGCTGAGGGCCTTGCCTCTATGATGATGTTGATCTGTTGCTGACCTTGACTCTCAGGCTGGGAGAGGAACAGATGAATGCTGAAGCCAGCAACTGGCCCTGCAGCTGAGGAAATCAAAGTGCTTGATTGGTTTCCCATCCCTGTTAATTTCAGGTGAACAGAGGAAGGGAATTTATGTCACCACTACAGGCCTAGAGATGCAGTCTAACAAACAACATCATGTTGGTTTTTTAATTAATGATTTAAACGCATTTTCTATCTGAAAAGAAATTGAATATTCAGAGTTTAATAACTGGAAGATGGGGAAAGGAGAATGCATGTTCTAGAAGCCTTCCAGGAAGCCCTTGACAGCTTACCAAACCTAGTTTCCTTAAAAAATACTTCCTTGCTATTACAAGAATTGTTATGCCATGATACAGGACCCATGTAGATGGACTTCTCCCTGTCCCACCTCTACCCGATGCCTTTCTCAGCCAGATGTCAGATTTCTGTGGAGCCACGAATTCCTGTACAACATTGATGGCAGGTGATGAAAAACCAACTCTGGTAGCCCTTAAAACCTATAGAATGCATTTAAAGAGTAAACAAAGCCAGGGCTTTCCCATTTTCAGGACAAGGGATAAAAGTCATTTTTGTTTGAACTACCTGTATCTGAAGTCACAGTTTAACAGGCACACGCAATCAAATTCATACAATCACACAGCATTACTTTTTTTTTATCTGAAGGCAAGAGAAGCAAGGAGGGAAGACAGCAGGTACTGTTACGACAGGCAGTGGCAATGTTTCAGCACTAATGTAGGTAGTCACTACTCCACTCTTCTCTTGCTCTTTAGAAAAAGGAACACGATGACAAAACAGTTGCTTTTTAAATACTTATGAGGTAATTCAGCCACAACCGTGTCAAATGCTATATGTAGAGATGCAGTTCTTTGCATCTCCATAGTACCTCTGTGCCTGGGAAGATCATGGAACAGATCCTCCTAGAAGCTATGCTAAGGCACATGGAGGACAGGGAGGTGATGCGAGACAGCCAGCGTGGCTTCACCAACAGCACACCCTGCCTGACCAACTTAGTGGCCTTCTATGATGAAGTGACCACATCAGTGGACAAGGGAACAGCTACGCATGTCATCTGTCTGGACTTCCGTAAGGCCTTTGACAGCGTCCTCCACAACATCCTTCTCTCTAAACTGGAGAGAAATGGATTTGATGGGTGGACTGTTTGGTGGATAATGAATTGGTTGGATGGTCACATCCAGAGGGTAGTGGTCAATGACTCCATGTCCAGATGGAGATCAGTGACAAGTGGTGTCCCTCAGGAATCCATATTGGGACCAGTGCTCTTTAATATCTTCATCCATGACATAGACAGCAGGATCGAGTGCACCCTCAGCAAGTTTGCAGATGACACCAAGCTGAGTGGTGCAGTTGACACACCGGAGGGACAGGATGTCATCCAGAGGGACCTGGACAAGCTGGAGAATAGGGGCCTGAGTGAATCTCAAGACGTTCAACAAGGCCAAGTGTGCAAGGTCCTGCACTTGGGTCAGAGCAAGCCCTGGTATCAACACAAGTTGGGGGATGAAGGCATGGAGAGCAGGCCAGCAGAGAAGGATGTGGGGGTACTGGTGGATGAAAAGCTGGACATGAGCCAACAGTGTGCACTCGCAGCCCAAAAACCGTATCCTGGGCTGCATCAGAAGAAGGGTGGCCAGCAGGTTGAGGACGGTGATCCTGCCCCTCTGCTCCACTCTGGTGGGACCTCACCTGGAGTACTGTATTAATCTCTGGAATCCTCAGTACAGCAAGAACATGGACCCATTGGTGCAAGTCTAGAGGAGGACCCCAAAAATGAGCAGAGGGCTGGAACACCTCTGCTATGAAGAAAGGCTGAGAGAGTTGGTGTTGTTCAGCCTGGAGAAGAGAAGGCTCCAGGCAGACCTTACTGGGACCTTCCAGTGCTTAAAGGGAGCCTATAGAAAGACAGAGACAGTCTTTTTTAGCAAGGCCTGTTGCTACAGAACAAGGGGTGATGGTTTTCAACTAAAAGAGAGTAGATTTAGACTAGACTTAAGGAAGAAATTGTTTACAAAGACGGTGCTGTAACACTGGCACAGGTTGCCCTTAGAGGTGGTAGATGCCCCATCCTTGGAAACATTCCAGGTCAGGTTGGACGGGGCTCTGAGCAACCTGATCTAGTTGAAGATGTCCCTGATCATTGCAGGAGGATTGGATTAGATGACCTTTAAAGGTCCCTTGCAACCCAAACAATTTTATGGTTCTACCTGCCTTTTGATATCACAGTGAGGTACAGAGGAATTAAGTGCTTTACCCACCCTCACAGAGAGAATCAGTGTCATGGGTAAAAGTGAAAACCAGGAATACTGGCCTGTATCTATAATCACAGAAAGTACTTCCATTTCTTCATTCCCTGCATCTCCACTGTGCTTTTATATTCAGGAGTCCTTTCATTTCACCACTTCCAGCCACCCCTCTAACAGTGACACCACTTAAATCAATAGCAAGTGATTAAAAATTATTCTCACTGACTCATTTTCCTTAATGAGACAATCAGTCTTATTCAGAGCAGTACGCCCAAGCTAAATAAACACACAGTTACTGACTGAAACCAAATCACGCCATACAATGTGAACAAATTTATATTCTTCCAGATTCTTCTCATAAATAAAAAAGCAGTTGTCACTTTTCTTGATCAGGTATGATTGTCTCTGTCGCTGTGTTGTGCTGCATGACGCACATGGAGATACTGTTTTCATTGCCCTCATTAGGATGCTCGCAGGTAAGCCTGGTTGGTGACTTCGTCAGCCCTTATAGCAACTGCAGCGCAGTTCTGAGTGGTTTTTTCAGCTTTCTGAGAATGATTCTTAATCTATGTGACCCACCACACAGAGGAAACTGCATTTATGCAGAATAAAAATATAACTCTCCACCTCAGGAAGCAATTTCACGACAGCAAAGAGGCATCCCTCGGAGAGTAGAAAATTCATTAAGCAGTTCAGATTTTAAAACAAGATTGCAACTCATCATGGCAAGTTTTCTTGGGGGTGGCATCCTTTAGCAGGGAAGGAAGAAGGACCTGGGAGGTCACATAAGACCATATATTGTTCAGCTAAACTGAGGAACGTGATCTACTGGGCAACTTGCAGTCCATGTTCAGATTAATGCTAACTTTATCCAATATTTTACTAGCTCCAGGCGTAAGAGCTAGTAAAGGAGCAGGGCAGGGGGAATACCTGTCACCTGTTTCCAAGGCATGTAGCAGGAGGTGTGCTGCAGAATGAGTACCACGTGTGCTGTGCCATTCTGGAAGTCAGTGGCTGTTTTACAGGATTCTTTATCCTTAAAAAAGAGCAAGGAGATGGTTTTTTACACCACCCAGGCCTCTCTGCACAACAACTACACTAAACAAAGTGGTATCAAAAGTAAGGACTGGAAACAACAAAAAGAGCCTTTTCCCAAAGCCCAGCTAATGGGCTGAGCCAAGCCTCAGCACCAGCACTGTGCTTCACTCCCCTGGGGAGTCTTTGCACATGGGCAAAGAGCTTCCCACGAGGGTACTTCAGTGGCCGTGGAAATGGGCAATACAGAGTTCAGCTTGACTGGCAGATTGTAAGACTTTTTCTAACTGAAGTCTGCGAAAGTCTGAGCTCTCCTTACACCTTCCCTATTGTGATAAGACCATATGGACAGAAGCAGTTTTCTTTTCTAATTCCCCTTAAATTCATCTAGCACATCTTTCCCTATTTCTCCTCTTTTGATCCTGCTGTGTCTCAGCACCTGCAGGATTGTTCTGCCCCTCATATTTGTAGGTAAAATTTATGTGTAAATGATACTTCACGCTGTACAGCACATACCCCGCAAGAGCAGTAGCTGCATACTACATAAAGCCAGCATCCTCCGTGAACTATATTCCTATGGGCCAACTTGGTCAAGTTTATGAAGGGCTCCATACAGGGCTTCCACAGACATGGGATGAAACGCGTTCGGGAGCCAGGACCACAGCAGTAGCCGATCACAACCTGCGCAGAGCAAGAGAGCCAGGCAGGGATCAGGAACTGAGATCTACCTCCCAAATTAACCATCTAACTCAACATTGCTAGATGACACAATGCCATACCCCATCTTCTCAGCCTAGACTGCACTCTTCAGGCTCAAGATGAAGACCACACATTTCAGGAAACTGTAATCTAGCCAATTTTCACATGTTAATAAGAATATTTGGTACTAATGACAGGAGATGCATTTACAGCTCTGAAGCCCTTTATCTGTTCACCAGAAAGGCAGAGCATTAATGCAGACTTCTCTTGTGAATCACGGTCCCACTGCTAAATGTCTCGAAAAACAATGTACCAATGATGTCCAGTGATGAGCAGGGGAAAACCTCATCATTGACTAGGCAAGACTTACAGCCATTCAGCACTCCACACTTTAGGATAATTCAAATATTTCTTATTCTATGGATTAAGAAACGCTGTTGTACTTCAGACACCACAGTATGTGGAGTTTATAACGTGATTCTTCTATAAACAAATCAGAGTCTGCTTTAGAATGAAAATTAGGGGAAGGCGGTGGAGATTGGTTTGTGTGCTGTAGAAGACTGATTTAGTAAGGTTAATTTCATTCAAAACCCTCTGCTTTTTTATGGGATTACTTCAAAAACAATATAATTCCTAATTCTTACAAATAGCATCTCTTTACTTAAGAAAAAAAATTAATCCAGAGTATTCCTATCACGCTTTTGGAATTGTTTTCTCTTTACCAACCTTTTAAACAAATTTAAATATCAAGATAGTAGTTAGGTGATGATGAGAGGATATTTACCTTTCTGTGGCATTTGAAATCCACAAGACTGTATGCTGCAGCTGGGAACTGCATCCTAAACTCTTGAGGGAAAACATGCAGCGAAATGAAGCCCTGTGACCAATTCATCTGGGTTCAGCGGACTGAATTCAGACCATCAGCTATTTTGAGCAGGACTCTTTCATAACCCTTGATAACAATAGTTGTCCAGCAAATTAGAATAGTTATATGAGACACAGATGTTTAGGTTCCATCCTGACAGCAATTCTGAGAGCCAGGAGAGATGATAAAATCTGTACAGTTGCAGACCGTATGGAGAAGGTAAGTCTAGCCCTCAAGAGCCTGGCGCTGGTAGTGCACATGGACGGTGAGAATGAGTATCACTGTACTTCGACCTCTGGTGCCATGAGTGGTTGGACTGAAATAATTCACAGGGCTACAAATGATTCATGTCCACGTGCTAAAGATGACTTCTTTTGGTAGGAAGCATTTGTTTAACACCAGGCCAATGAGCATGTTCTGTAATTTACCACACAGAAGAGGAAATCCTTAATTCATTGATTTCCAGTTTTTCACTTCACGCGCACCACAGACTTCCCTCATTAAGGACGAAGGGGCTGAATCTCTGCTACAGGTGGGGAAAGTTGCATGAGCTGTTCTGCTTTTCAGCGAATCAAAGATACTGAATTACCTAATTGAAGTAGCATTAACAATACAGTAGCACTTTCCACTTGCAGAACACTTCACTGCTGCAGAAGTCAAAACACTTCACAAAGGCGTAAGTTACAAAATTCCTGGCTCTGTATGGGAATAAATTAACATATTTCTGATCAAATGCTCTTGTGTTTTTAGGCTGACTTCCATCAGCCTGTGTAATTTGAAATACTGTAGCTCACAGCTACAACTTCTGTGAGGACACCTTAATTGTGCTTTTCTGACCTCTGAGTAAAATAGGACTTTGTTTCTTTGTTTTACTCAAGTAAAGGGAATGCAGTGTATTTGTTGAGAGTGAATTACCTAGTTGAATTGTCTACAATTTAGAAAAGCTTCTGTCAACATTTGTTTGCTGGTTTTATTTTGGAGTTTGGTATGACCTTGATGACCTTCCCTTTCCTCAGTTTCCTGCGTTCCAGGAAAAGGAAGCACAGGGAAGCAGTGGAGCAGTAACAAGAAGGTATAAACAGGGAGATGCTCCTGCAGCTACTCCAGTGGAGAACAGCACCAATGGCCACATCTGCCTACACTGTAAAGCTTGGGTCAAGGACTAGCTTTTGCTCTGGGCTGCTAGTCTTGTACTGCTCTCCTCAGCAGCACACAAGCTCAAATTTCAAGACAAAGACACATATCCTGTTTTTCCCCTTTTTTCTACTCCGACAGTTCCTACCTCTATCTCCTACCTCATATCAGAGTTATACTGCTTCCTTACCGCATTTCTTTGCTTGGGTGTTTTACACACATCTCCCTACCCTTCAGACGCTTGCACCTTTGAATCATAAAGTCTCCAATGCATGGATTTGTGCAAATTTCTCAGTACAGTCAAGCCACAGTGTTAATTAAGATCTTTAAAGGCTATCACAATTTTTATTCCTGTTATTACTAGTAATAATTAAACATAATGGACTCTTTTCTCAGTTAGCCCACTGACAAGTCATTTATGTGCACACTGCCTCTACCAATTAAAAATTAAGGAAAAAAATGCTGCACCTGTACAAAGACTTACTTTGGCAGGGATCCTTCAAAGTCCCCTGTTATTTACCCATACCAAGAAAAAGGATGAAATTAAGATTCTGATTGGTTTCAGTGACAATGGCAAGTACAACAGGAAATTTTAAAGGTGCCAATTATAGTATACTGGAACACCACCTTTAAAAATCAAACCACACCAGAAGTATAACATCCATATTTCGAGTTGATTCCTCCCTAGCGTCTTTTAAACAAGGAAGTCTAATCTGGTGTGGTAGATCAGCAAGTCCTGCAATCACACCTGGCAATGAGCGGGCTCCCCCCAGAGAAGCCCCACAGTACCTTGGGAGATTCTGCACAGTTCTCAGTGGTATCATCCAAGGTGCTCTAATGGCAAGACCCCCTGGGCTCTGCCACTGCCTCTCAAGGGGGGCAGCAGAAGACCATCACGCGATGCATTCAGGATGAGGCTACAGAAAATACGGGGAAACAAGACCACAGGGAAGAAATCAGACAGGGGACTTGTGGGGGCTTGGCAAGATGGCTCAGTGGATTTGTTTCATTTTTAACTTCTGGGATTCTGAACCACTGTGTGACTGTATACAGAAACTTTGCTTTTCACGTCCTGCAGCACTACGTACGGCACAAAAAATCATAGCACGTCTGTTTAGAGTGGCTTATGGCATACATTAACAAATGCTCCCATGGCAGACCAGTATTTCTTTTCACATCAACCTATCACCATAAAAGTGATCTGGGAAAGACTTCAAACGGTCTGAGGCATTGCTGAGTAGTTTTTATTCTAGTAACACGGAGAATGTGAGAACAAAATTTGAAGAGACAAAATTTAAACAATGTTTAAACAAAATTTAAATTTCCCTTTCAATTAACAACAGGAGTGAATGCCATCACAAGCAGATCTCTTCCTCCAGCCCCACCTCCCGTGGCCTGAGCTGTACAATGTTTCACTGAATGACCCCACACTCCTACACAAATAAGGTGTCCAAATGCTTAGTCAGGGGATGGCTTTACAATATTCAAAGCAAAAGCCTGCCTTCCTCATCAGGGCTGAGCCTGCAGCCCCAGGGCTTACACACCCAGGGCTATAGCCATGTTCTCCCCACTGACCGAACTCTGCCCATAAAGTGCTGGTTATCTTTGGCATCTCCATCTCTTCGGGTGTTCATTAATTTAAAAACCACTTATGCTTATGTAGCTATTTCTGCTTCACCCTCCACCAGCTTGGATCTACATCAATAAAAAGGTTCTTTCACTTTATAGACTCCCAAAACATTCCTATTTCTTTGTTGTTGCTGTTACCAACCATGGAAATTTTTTGACAAAAGGATGAAAAATAAAAGTATGGGGCCTCATTCATCTTTCCACTTGCATCAGTTTTCAGTAGGGTAATTGCACGGACTTTAAGCAGCTCTCCCACCTTTTGAAGGCAGTCATTAAACCAGGTCCTGTTGCTGTCTTGCTGCTGCACTGTCATTTGCCGTAAACAAGGAACTGGTGTGAATGGGCAGAAGAGAAGGGAGCACAGACCAGTGACACTAATAGACAGCAATAACTCGGGCATTTCTAACTTTAACAGCACTCAACTAATGTGCAAGAGTGAGTGTGATAAAAGTCTGTAGGCTTTATATTCCACTGTTAGGAAGGAATGATTGAGAATTCCCCAGGAAATACAAAGCTCTTACCTCCTGTTGCTGATGCCCAGTTCTCCAGCCAAGACTCATTTGTAAATGTGTATATATACACAAACACACAAATGCACATGTACTTTTCCTTTTTTTATATACATTTCCAATTATTTTATCTTCTGCTGTGCCTTCCTGAGGAGCAATTACCAAGATACTGTATTTTCACTCCTCGTATTTCTCTTTCAATGCACCTTCTCAAGCAACAGCTATTACTTAATTGACAGCTTTTACTTTTCTCACCCCAAGGAATCCCAGAGGTTCGGGTGTTGGCTTACAGTTTATACCTCTGATCACATGCAGCTTGGCTGAGTGAACAGCCTGCTTCCAAATCCTGAACATACTGAGAGTCCCACAACACTTAACATTTTTCATAAAGAACAGAGTAAGATCTCTCAAATTTAATTTTAGACATATGAAGAAACACATGGTAACTGAAATAAGTGAAAGGTCCTAGACCTGCAATGCTGATGATCAATGGCCATGAAAATTGAAGTACTGTATACTTTGAAACTAAAGCACAAAATATTATGGAGGTAATTTTATCACTGACAATAATACACTCTCTTAAAAAAAAAAAAAAAGAAAAAAAAGCAACTCAGTTTCATTTCCAGATCCCAGGCTGAGTATGAAAATCTGACAAGTAAAAACATTATCTTATGGGTGGGCACACCGATAAGAAAATACTGAAGGGAAAAAAAGAAAGACGAAATCATGCTGTCTCATTTTAAAATATTTAATTTAACACATGGAAAGAGCAGATCTGAAGGCACTTATGCAAGATATTGATTAAGGAAAATATACAGGCTTTAAGACCTGCCGTAGTCCCAGACTGAGAACTATCATAATCTAGGGCTTGCTTCCCTGTCCTTTCCTTTTTTCTTGCTATAACTGAACTGTACTGGGTCTTAGCTAAAATGGGTTCCAACCCAAATATTTCCATCTTCTATTTAAGAAAATTATTTGCACGCCCTTGTTTTCCTTGACTGCTCACTGCTCTCTTGCAGCACTTACTATCACCAGCTGGGTTGCTCCTTGCATCTTAGCAGCCCCTGTTAGTAAGTGACCGCCTGAGATAAAGGGCATTTTTCTGACTCAGGCTAGAAGGGACAAGCTACCACAGTGTTTCCCTGGGGCACAGTGAAGGCATACGCTTCATGGAGAGCAGCGAGCAAATGATGAAAGGCTGGGAGAAATACCTCTTGGCTTTGGCATGGCAGCCTTTCCCATGAGCCCCCAGCCATGACACATAAAAGGGATGGAGAGACACACAAACTGTCACCCAGCAAGAGCAGCAATAGGTGACCACACTGATGGATGACAACATCTCACCAGCACTTCTGCACTAGAACATGTCAAAGAGATGCATATAAACATACCCAGTTTTACAGGAAAGTACTTAATGAAACCAAGAGGAATCCTTATCTTACTTTTGAAGCCCTACTACCCCCGTCTACCCCCCATCATTTATCTGGTGAGTTGTCTAAACACCGCAATAAGTGTGGGGTTTATCTGTTATGAACAGAGCTTTAATCTGAGTCACACCGTCTTCCAGATACGTGTAAAATCCATGCAAGTACATGCATGGATCAGTAACAACTGCTCACCTTCAACCCCTTCATAGCTGGAAAGGAGCTCACTCTTCCCCGCTTCATTCAGGAAAAGGACTCCTCAGAGAAATGTGAAAATGCATCACCTCCATCTTTATTTCCATCTCAGAATCAAGAACTAGTATATGCAGCAACATCAGACATGGCTTATTGAATGGTTCAGACTGGGGATCACCCAATATAAGGTGAAATATGGCACCTCTGTTCTTTGTAAAGGTGTGATCAGCTCTTCCAGCAACTGTTGGCACTATCAAGAGGAAAAAGCTTTTCTGCTTGCTAACTGCTAGGTACCTGGGTAGGCTAAATAAGCACTGACACTACGACAGTTGAGTAACCCAGAGTAACCCTGGCAAATGCATGAATTTACATCTGTATTTAAACCTGAGTGCAAACATTGCTATTACCAGGAAAATGAAAAGACCAAATGCAATGATAATACCCTAGACTTGGCAAATGGAAACAGGGACAGACGGATTTTTCTATTTACTTGGCAAGTGGACATTACACTTCTTGACGCTGGCTGGAAACCAAGTGAAAAAAGTAATAATTGGATAAGTAGCTTTCAAGCAAGACTGCTGCATTAAAGGACACATGCTGAGCAAGTGATGGATTTCATTGCTGAAAAGATTGGAGGCTCTTAATGGATTGTTAAAATGCTATTACGAAAATGGCTTAGAGGCCCACCCTCTAGAGAGATGTAAGGGCGTTACCTCCTACATACCAACTTGATCTTCAAGGGTGTGCACACGTGCATATAGGACTTTAATATGGTGGCAATTTGCTGTGATGAACATTGAGTATACATCCACTAAAAAGCAGTAAAAGCCTATTCAGCACCTCGAGTGAAATGAGTTGGTACTCTCAGACATCTTTACAGTTACACCTACGTTGACATGACTTAACATAAATGAGTTTGATTTCAGTCTTGGAATGGGATCACATGCCACAGAACTATGTCCAAACACATAGAATCAGAATCATCTGGTTGGAAGAAACCTATAAGATCATCGACCTGATACCGTGATATCCTGCCTTGCATGGCACCATGAGGCTTTCTAATGTCGACAACCCACCTTCCATCCTCCATCTCTACAGTGAAGTGCTGACGCGCCTTGCTGATAGGTCTTCCTGTTGATCTTTTAGAACAGAAAAGATTATATAGCCACGTAAAATTTAAAGTAAGAAACCTCTAGAGAAAAAAAAAAAAAAAAGTGTGTTTCTTTACTACCTGCATGACTGGGAGAAGCTGCCACTCAGTGCCAGCCCTGTGGTTTCAGCTTTTAGCCCGTATTCCCAAAGGGGCTGGTCACAAATGCCAGATGCGAGACGTCAGGCTGCTTCTCATGGATATGAGTTATTTTTAGCAGCACTTTAAAGTTCAAGAACAGCGATACATTTCTGAATGTATGTCCATGTTTGGTACTCTGACTCTGTAAGTCGGTGATATATGGAGTGGTCTAAACATACTCTCGTCTCCTCTGCCACCCCTTGAAGCGGTCGCAGTCAGTAACAACGGGAGGACAGATTGGGGAAAGCTGGTATCAGTCTGGTGGTACTGCCAGAAAAACAGTGAATTTATTTCCCCATTAAACTTCTCGGATCTTGCACTACTCAAAATTGCTTTTTTTCCCTCCAAAATCAAGATTTGTTCCAGTTTCGGGTTTTTGTCACCCTCATCATCAGAAGTCTCCCATTCCAAAAGGAGACTACCCCATTGGCTGCTCTTCTAGAAATTCAGGACAGGACACTGGCTTTTTTTCGTATCTTATCAAATGTGTTAAAATTATCATGGAGGTATGTAATCAGCATAGCTTCGCGTGTTATTTCATAGTTATTTCAGACTTATTTTTCCTGAAGAAACACTGCTCATGTGGTAGTATGGTCTATGCATTGGCCTGTGTCCATCTGTCTGTCTTCCAGACCTCTAACTCTCAATCAACAGGCCAGTTTTAACCCAGTTAAGCAGACTGGTAAGAGTCCAAAAATGCCAAGCTTATAGATGTGTTCGGAAAACACAAGTGACCAGGTGCAAGAGTTGGGAAACCCCATTAGTGGCACACTGAGGGAAAGGCAGGGAGGGGAATGCAAAACTTAGCATCACCAGACAATTATCAGAACTATTTCTTAATCATCCTCTTTAAAGAAGGATCATAATTTCAAATACTACAGCAAAATCTGACCATGACCATACACTGCAGGTATTCAACCCATGGTCGTGATAACGGATGCCGCTTTTCCGTTTTCCCTACCATAGTAAAGTGACATTTTTCTCCTATTCACACAGTATTCCCCTTATTCTGAGCCTTAACAGCTCCATCTCATCAATGACACAGGAATTATATGAAGCTGCTCAAAAATAAAATTAGATCCCACCTGTGCAACAGAAGACATCCGAAAGCCAACACCTTGAAAGAAATCAGGAAAATATTCTAGCAACGTAAACACGTAATGTCAGTGACAAGTAAACTGTGCTCTTTATTTTTCACCTGTCCTAAAGCTACAAGGTAAACAATCCTAGTGCCATCTGCCAAAGCTAGTCCTAACTTCCCAAGACCACCTTGTGGTCGCTAGCTTGTCAGCGATGAGGGAGCAGTTAGCAACAGCAACGAGTATCAGCAGGGTCTCCATGGGGCAAAATGCAACACCCAGGCAAAGGCCAGCAGCGGTAGCTGTCTGCAGGCAGGGACGACAGGGAGCAGGGACTGCTCAGCCTGCTTGGCAGCTTCACGTAACGCTGTCTGACAGCAGACTTAGTCCCTCTGCCAAGCTCAGCAGAAACAGGGTAACTAAGAGGAGTTTGCAGAGCAAGGCTACAAAATAAAAGAGCGACACAAAGCAGCCATCTCAGTCGCTGCTGTGGTTTGCTGTGCTTTTATCTTCCCATGACATCGCTTCAGCAAATATCCCTCTTCCAAAACATAGACATTTCAAAACACATATTTAAATGCCACCATTTGTACTAATGAGGCAATTATCGCCATGCTTGCTTGAAAGATCACAGACTCAAAACTCACAGGAATTTGCAGTTCAAAAAATCCACAATTCACTGGTACCAAACTTTATACAGCAAGGTATGAGCACCGGCTGGAAACACCAAGTTGCACTGTAAAAGCCAAACTTGAAATTTCATGGATCAGTTTTCTTTCAAAAAATGCTAGTCAAAATGAAAAATATTTGTCCAAAACATGGTTAATCCAATGAAACGGATAGATATAACTTCAAACTAAATGAGTGTTTCTTCCTGTTTTGTCATTTTTCTTCCTCTCTAACTTCTTATTTTTCCAGTATTTTAGACTTCCATGTGTTGAAATTTATTCTATGGTGGTTCAAAACCCTCATAGCAGGTTTTTTTGTAACATATGAAAATGTTATAAATTAGTTCCAGTAATTACTTTTTGATATTTTACTAAATTGCAAGGTAATCCGAAATAAAATCTTGTGTATTACTGTGCTCAGAACACAGCTTAACCCCTGGTGTTAAAGGAATACAACAGGCCAAATCAGAAGAGTTTATATAATTACACACAAAATTATTTTAACCGTGACACGTAAAATGACTCTAATAGTCTAAGACTGAATGCTAACGTTTTATGCATTCAAAATACCCACAGGATCTGTGATTTTTCCGGACTGCAACTGAGAGCTACAAATTCTCACTAGAATCTTGCATGATTTTGTATTTCTCGTATTTCTTTCAGCAGCTATCTATCATTCAAAGGGTCTTTAAATTTTATTCGGTTTTCAGAAAGCTCTGTTCCGTTGACAACAGTTAATTTCAGAACTCTCAGATAAACATTCTTGCACAAGGACAGGCTACCTGCAATGATCTGTAAAACAATGACATCAGGATTGAGGCTCTTAAATTTCATTTTATTTATTTACTTGTCCTAAGACAGCAGCTTGCAAAGTCCCACGCTCCATCTTAGTTTGACTTTGTACAGAAAAGTAGTAAACCTATTTGGACCAACATTTTATATTTCAAGGAGCATTTATAATGTACTGTGTCTACCCATTTAGGTTATTACCTGAGAATATTAAGATTTAACTGTTTGAAGTATTCACTAGTTTAGTGCAAGTACCTAAGAGCATAACCATTCTGTAAGGAATGACCCTAAAGAGTTTACTTGTGCACTTAAAGACATGAATTTCATGGAACACAGAAGCATGTGATTTTAACCCAGAGATGAGCATGAGTGTGAGGTGCCATCCGTGGAAATGAGAGGATGGTGACAGTGACCCAAGATGAAATTGTAGCTGCAGTTCCTGGAAGATTTGCTACTCAAATTAAGCGCAACAGCGTTTGTCCCTGGAGTATAAAGAACACTTTGAGGAAACATAGCAAGAAGTGCTATAGGCACGGAAAACAGAAGAGGCACCAATGTGGCTCATGGGAGGTCCTGGTAGAGGCTGACCCTGGGCTCCTCTCTCCCCACCTCAACACACTTGGAGACTACTCTTATATTTAATTTAGCCTACCGGGACACCGAGTCCCCCCAGACTGGGGCTGTAGACAGCTGCCCTGGTTTCTACTTGCTTAATTAAGCTCCATGAGTTCCTGTTTTTAGGTAGGAGAAGAGTAATCAGGTTGGGGAGCAACTTGCGGAGGACATCTGGTCCAACTCTGCTCTCAGAGCAGGGCTAACCTCAAAGGCAGATCAGGTTTGGAAGCCTCCAAGGACAGAGCTTGCGGAAGCTCAATAGGTACGAGTAGTTCCAGTGCTGAACTACTCACACTTTCGTACATGTATTTCCTGCAGCGCATAAAATAAACAATTCAGTCTAAGTCCCATCTACAAAAGCACAGACTCTTCCATGTGGGTGGCGAGGAAGCCACAATGCGTCGTCCAAGAGCAATTAAAAGAGACTTCAGGGCCTTGGGACAGTTGGTAGGGAAATCTGGAGCACAGGTTATTTGTTCCTCTGTCCTCCAGTTGCAGGCAGCAACACTAGGAGAAACAGATGGACCCAGTCTATTAATACATGGCTCCATGGCTGGTGTCACCACCACAGTTTTGGGGTTTTTGATAAGAGGATAGTCTACATAGCACCAGGCTTGCTGGCATGAGATGGGATTTACCTTTCTCAAAAGAGGAAGAGGGTCTTTGCTCACAAGCTAGCAGGGTCATTGACAGAGCTTTAAAAGAGACTTGAAGGGGGAGGGGGATAATATTAGGCTTGCCCATGACAAGCTGTGGAATGACACACCAAGGTTAGAGGGATGGGGTGCTAGCGAGGGCCCTCAGCCTGTTGCTCTGAGATGTGCTGGCTACACTGCAGCACACTTGAGGTCTTACAGAGATGAGCCAGGGACTCCTGATGTATTAAGGCCAACAGGGAAACACCAGTTAAACACCTTAAAGGAATTAAGAGATGTTCATCTAAGAAGGTGACATGGCCAACAGCCCAGCTGAAGTGCCTCTACATCAATGCACGCAGCAAGGGCAACAAACAGGAGATGCTGGAAGCCACCATGCTGCTAGAAAGCTATGACCTGGTTGCCATTACAGAAACTTGGTGGGATGAATCCCATAACTGGAGTGCAGCTATCAATGACTACAGCCTGTTCAGACAGAACAGGCGAGGAAGGAGGGGTGGAGGTGTTGCCCTCTACATTAAGAACTGGTTAGAGTATGAAGAGCTGTCTGAAGAAGAGCCATGAACAGGTGCAAGAATCAGAGACCGAGGCAACAAAAGGAACCTTGTGGTTGGTGTCTACTACAGGCTGCCTGATCAACAGGAACCTACTGAAGCCTTCTTACTCCAGCTACAGGAGGTTTTGCGCTTGCAGGCTCTTGTCCTGCTGGAGGACTTCAACCTCCACAACATCTGCTGGAGAAGTAAAATGGTGAGCTGTAAGGCAATCCAGGAGACTCCTGCAATGCATGGAAGATAACTTCTTAAGCCAAGTAATAGACAGCCCTATCTGAAGGATATGGGTCAGGCAAAGAGTAAAGTCAGGACCCTGAATTCTAGAAAAGCAAACTACCAGCTCTTCAAGGAGTTAGTCAAGACAACCCCCTGGGAAAATACCCTCGGGGACAAGGAAGCAGAACTGAGCTGGCAGATCTTTAAGGATGCATTCCATTGAGCGCAAGAGCTGTTGATCCCCATGTGTAAGAAATCTGGCTGAGACCTGTTGATCAAACTAAGGGGCAAGAAGGAGCTGCACAAGGAGTGGAAGCAGGGCCAGGCATCCTGGGAAGAGTATAGGGACACTGCAGGTTTGTGTAGGGATGAGGTCAGGAAGGCCAAGGCACAGCTGGAGCTGAACTTGGCAAGGGATGCAAAGAATAAGGGCTTCTACAGGCAGGTCAACAGAAAAGAAGCTATGCTAAGGCTAAGGCACATGGAGAACAGGGAGGTGATGCGAGACAGCCAGCGTGGCTTCACCAACAGCACATCCTGCCTGACCAACTTAGTGGCCTTCTATGATGAAGTGACCACATCAGTGGACAAGGGAACAGCTACGCATGTCATCTGTCTGGACTTCCGTAAGGCCTTTGACAGCGTCCTCCACAACATCCTTCTCTCTAAACTGGAGAGAAATGGATTTGATGGGTGGACTGTTTGGTGGATAAAGAATTGGTTGGATGGTCACATCCAGAGGGTAGTGGTCAATGACTCCATGTCCAGATGGAGATCAGTGACAAGTGGTGTCCCTCAGGAATCCATATTGGGACCAGTGCTGTTTAATATCTTCATCCATGACATAGACAGCAGGATCGAGTGCACCCTCAGCAAGTTTGCAGATGACACCAAGCTGAGTGGTGCAGTTGACACACCGGAGGGACAGGATGTCATCCAGAGGGACAGGATGTCATCCAGAGGGACCTGGACAAGCTGGAGAATAGGGGCCTGAGTGAATCTCAAGACGTTCAACAAGGCCAAGTGTGCAAGGTCCTGCACTTGGGTCAGAGCAAGCCCTCGTATCAACAAGTTGGGGGATGAAGGCATGGAGAGCAGGCCAGCGGAGAAGGATGTGGGGGTACTGGTGGATGAAAAGCTGGACATGAGCCATCAGCATGCACTTGCAGCCCAGAAAACCAACTGTATCCTGGGCTGCATCAGAAGAAGGGTGGCCAGCAGGTTGAGGACGGTGATTCTGCCCCTCTGCTCCACTCTGGTGGGACCTCACCTGGAGTACTGCATCCAGCTCTGAAGCCCTCAGTACAGCAAGAACATGGACACGTGGGAGCGAGTTCAGAGGAAGGCCACAAAAATGAGCAGAGGGATAGAGCTCCTCTGCGATGAGGTCAGGCTGAGAGAGTTGGTGTTGTTCAGCCTGGAGAAGAGAAGGCTCCAGGCAGACCTTACTGAGGCCTTCTAGTACTTAAAGGGAGCCTATAAGAAAGATGGGGACAAACATCCTATAAGGCCTGTAGGAATAGGATGGGTGATGGTTTTCAACTAAAAGAGAGTAGATTTAGACTAGACTTAAGGAAAAAATTGCTTACAAAGATGGTGCTGTAACACTGGCACAGGTTGCCCTTAGAGGTGGTAGATGCCCCATCCTTGGAAACATTCCAGGTCAGGTTGGACGGGGCTCTGAGCAACCTGATCTAGTTGAAGATGTCCCTGATCATTGCAGGAGGATTGGACTAGATGACCTTTGAAGGTTCCTTCCAACCCCAAACATTCTATGGTTCTATGAAAATAATTGTCAATACCTGCAGGACACTTTTGAGTTAAAGGGATAAACAACCATAAAATTAATGTCTCCAAAGATTAACGATGCCATAGAAGTACAAATCATTCACTCTTAGCCGTGTTTTTCTGAAAAGAAAATACTGCAGTACTTGTCAGCAAAATGAGAATAGCCTTAATCTCTGCCCCCCTATGCTTTCAGGACTGCCTTGCTTTTCTTCTATAAAAAAGAACTGCCATAAAAACAAGCAGAGGTTTGACATGTGGTTTCTAGCCCACATCCTAGGGTGTTGCAGAAAGCGACTGATACTCAGATGCCTGTCTGCTTTCCCCAAGATCACATATAGATTGACACTTAGAAGCACCACAGTTTTCTGAGTCTGGTCCACCTCATCTGTACACACGAGGTTTTTAAGGGTGCAGGAAAAAAGCCAGGGAAGAAAAGAAACTGGAGGCGCTCAAGCAACTGCCCAATGAGCTTGGGAAAGGGAGAAAATCAAACCTCAGGGGCAGCCTTCATAACTTAATATGGCGAGGATCCTAGCTGCAAACCTTGAACTCTTCCTTCATTTTATATATGATCCTTCATGAGGAGGAGAATGCAGGCTGAAAAACCACAGGGCTCATCTCAGGCTGAAGGGTGGGATGCCCTTTGGGGACGTTCACTAGTTAGCAAAGATTACAGTCACGTTCAGGACATCTTTGTTAGGAGTGACACAGATAAAGTGGCTGAATCCTTAGTGTACAAGAAAATGAATCAAGAGAAAACAGAAAGTAGGCACAAAATTCCCATTTAGTTTAAGTCTATTGATACTAACGTAGTACTGTTTTGTGGTTTTAAGCAAAATACTTTGTATACTTCATATAACTGTTGACATATATGATTTTAGCTCCACATTACACAATATTGCTCTGCTTTTTTTCCTCCAAACAAATACATGACTCATTTTATATTCCATGGACATACAAATGTAAATTGCCTTCTATCACAGCAACTAGTAGACTTTTGTAGAGGAAATAATGAGCATGTTTTCGGATTAATAAATCCACAAAACTGATCCTTCCTACTCCAACCACGCTACTGCCTGGGCTCCCTGGTAATGTTCACTGTTCTAGAGCTGTTTAACGGCTTCAGAAATACCTGTAAGTATTTTACCCCACCTGAGGCACAGAAGATGGGAGTGATTTGGAGAAGAAGTGTTGCCCACTCCTTCCTCTTGTTAACATTCATTCTCCTAGAGATAGAAATGCCCACGTTCCCAGTGAAGTTCCTCAAAGTATCGCTGCTCCTCAAGTGCCACAAACAAGCTGGAGCATTGTACCTGGGCCAGGGAAGGTCCCCATGGGATGTATGAGGACCTGAGAATATCTTCCTGAGTGGTGGGGAGTAGTGTGAACTGTGTTCCCATCTCATCCAACACCAGGCAAGGTGTAAATACACCCCGTGCACCAGAATTCCTGCCAGGCACCATCTTCTGCCCAGACACAGCTCTGGTCCCAAGGCAAGGCGTGTAACGGTCATATACTGGGTCACATCAGCACTGTTTCCTGCCCATTAAAATTTTCTGACTGTGATCACCACCAGCTTCTTTGGAGTTCTACACAGAAGCAGCTCCAAACAAAAAGGGATGGAGGTTTTACTGCATGTTTGCTCCAGGAAATAAAAAGCAGACCTGGCTCTTCTGCTGTACAGCACCACACCACAGCTGCTGAGGCGGTCACAAAAAAAATTCTAACTGACAGTGTAAACTTCCTCTCTTACTTTATGGATCTTCAAATGACCATATTTATGTATGCACATGTTTTGATCTCAGTGAGGTTGGAATATTGGTTTAAAATGTTTACGACAGAAAGGTCTCCGGATGCTTATCATCCGATTTTGTGGAGGGCAAAGTGGGTTTCCTCAGTTATTTGTGCAGTTTCACTTATTTCAAGCCCTACACCTCGTACTGGTAGAAGAGAAAGCTGAAAGCAGAGATCTGCATTGGCCCCGGGGACTGTCCAATCCTCAGACTGCAAACTTGTTAGTGCTTCTTCTGAGAAACCCTTTGCTGATACACACTTCAACGAAACGTGTATGAAATGAGAACCCCTTAAGGACTCACACAGCTCCCCCAAAGGATCATTACAAGGAAATGGAAATCTGTGCTGATCTGCAGGTAGAAAGGAGGACAAATGCTTTGTGAGACATCACAGAAGGCCAAAATGGATGGCAGCTACTTCATTAACATTTTATTCATGGAAGACATCCAGCAGCATATGCAGGACATGGTATGTAACACTGGCCTCATTTTGAGATCTCTCCTTATGGCCCTTCACTGTGATCCAAAGTGTAAGCAGACCTGCAGTGAACATTCACTATCTCAAAGCAAGCCACAGTGGCTCTTCTTTTATCTCTCAAAGGATGTTTAGGTTAATTGATTGTTTTTCAAAAGGCCAGTTTGCTCCTGAACAGAATTGCTAATGGAAAAGAACATACTCATGTACTACTTCCATCATGATTGTCTCACTAATGTTATCATCTCACTAATTTTATTCACCAAATATGAAAGACAAGCAGTTTATGCACCTACGCAGCTTTGTTGTTGTGAAAAGGGAAGTGTCAGTCTGTTTCCATCACCACCAACCTGTATATGTTGTGGATTTCTAAGCTGCTTTGTTCTCTTGTATCATTCGCTTATATTGAGGGAGCTGCTTTATGTACAAGCTTTCAGCTTTGGGGTGATTTCTGAAAGAACAAAAATGGTTTAAAGGCACAAGAGAGATCACCTGGCAAGGACCGATTAAAAACTAACAAGGGAAGTTTGACCCAACGTGTCCATGAAAACAGGGGTCACATAATGGACCATCTCTTAAACTAAAAACAAGTGGTTCATAAATGCAGAATTAAAAATATCGAAAAAGAACTGAAGCAAGGAAGGAACTAGAACAATTTAGGAAATCCTCCTAATGGTGGAGTCTGTAGATTTGCTCCATGATAGCTGTGTTTCTCTTCATTTTTTTACCTATTAGCTGCTCTCCACAGTGTAGTTTCACTATTCAGCAGCTCTGCCGTGTTAAAACGAGGTCAGGTTCTGATAACGAACATGTGGCTGAAATGGTCCTGCACTCCAGACAGAAATAGGTCATTTAGGAAAAGCTCCCCATTTTTAGCTCAGCTAAAATGAACCAGAAGTTTTTCAGTATTTCAAAGGCTGAATTTTACTGAGCACATTGTAAAAACAGTAGCGTAAGCTGGCAAGCAGGTCAAGAAAGAGGCAGTTAACATGAAATGTGAGCCAAGCTTTTCCCAGGGAGATACTGGCGTGCGCTGGCTGCAAAATCCACCTTCTTTCTGGGAAGAAAGAGATGGGACCTGGTGGATCAGGAGTACCTACATGTTCAGTCACCAAACGCACTTAATTCTACACGGTAGTTTGCAGTTGCCTTGTTGTAATGACTGTCATTCATTGATGGTTTTCTTTTTATTCCCAGCACATACGAGGGCACAGACCCTCTGCCAAGACATCATGCAACAGGGCTTAACATTTGTATTGAAGACAAGGACTTCAATCATCTCCATGCCAGTGGGCTTAACATTCCCATCCTGTTCCCCTTTCCAGTAAGCCCAGAAAGTAAAAATTTACCCCGTAATTTATCAGTTACAGTTGCTAATTTCATACTCCACAGTTTAGGCAAAAATCACCCTACTTGTATTCCAGAACCACTTTACCAAGTATTGTTCTTTTAATGTAATTTCATAGAAACACGTCTAAAACCCATTTGGACTTAAGCTGGGGTGCATCACTGAATATATCAGCATTTAAATGATCCAGCAGTTCAGAGAAAGGCCTTTTACAGCACTGAATATTATCCTTGACTACTGAGCACCAGCATATCCTCTCAAACGTCAGACCGGCGCCAAACATGTGGTCTACTGTAATAGTATCTCCATGTTAGGCATTGCTATCGCTCCACCACAAGACACAGGCATTCATTAATCGGGTTTCTGGTCTTCCTGCACATACTTGATCAGGAGCAAAACGCATCTCAAATGGCATCTTTTCCCTCTCTTCCCAGGTAAGGTTAGGAGCAAGTGTTCATTTCCATATAAGGACAAAGGGAAACAAGTGAGCCCATAGCTTGTTTCCTCCGTCATTGTGCCATGGCTACTGGGGCATTTACCAGAGACAAAGTTCTGGTTCAAGCCAGCAAATTTTTCTTCAGTCAAGAGAGCATGTGTTAGCAGCATTTATGATTGCAGCAGGTTGCTGTGGGGCCAAGGCTTTTCCATGAGCAAAAACAAGGCATACGTGTGTTGTGGGAGTTGCTTGCTATACCAGTAGCACCAGTCATTTGTCCCAGTAATGGCTAAAGAGAGGGCTGGGAGGGCAAGAACTGACTTCTTACAGCACAGCTTATTCAAAAAAAAAAAAAAAAGCACAAAGTAATGTTTCATTAATAACATCTCAGATAAAACGCATTTGTTGTCTGGCTTCTCAGTATTGACACTGTAGTTACATGTTCAGCAAACTCATACTAGAGTCTACAGTTTCAGAGGTACAGAACTTGGCCATAGACAGGCCATTAACTTAGTAACAAGTTAGAACATTTGCTTTTTAAATTTGACCATATTTTGGCAAAACGCATGATAATCATAAGCTTTTTTCTTCTGCATATCATAAAAGCATGTATAAAAGTCTTTTTTTTTTTTTTCATGTTAATCATCTCTTGTCACTTTGTAACCTGGTGAGCATTCCTGGGAGGGCAGGGGGTGTAAAAATCTACCAGGATTCTTCACAGCGCCTGTAGTGAAAATTCCTGCCATCTCTACGTACTCCCTGAGCTTTTAGTTTTCTTTGGTGTACCTTCTAGGAATCATTACATGCTTTGTACAGGGAAAGAACTGAAACACGCAGAGCTTACATCTAGGCAGAGTAGGGGGGGAAAGGAAGGAGCGCGCTCTCCGCATCAGAGCCAAGGCCAGACATTTCAGACAGTTCATTGTTATGCGCTGGTTTGGTTTTTAGGTGTTCTAATTTTTTGCTAGATTACTCATATCCTTTTGACTACCTTTTCCCCTACAATGTTATAAACTGACGTACTACATACATGTCAATGGTGAACTGCATATTGTGCCTTTAGCAGGAACTGTACTTAGTAATTTTTCCTCAATAAATGAGTGATAAAACATCGCTGTTACCGAACGACATAAAGATGCGGTTTATTACCAGCCTTACTGCCTGCAATGATTCTTGTTAGTAAAGGTAAATTGCCGATCTGTGCTCTCAGTTATAGGCCACATCACTGGCTCACTAATAAGCCACTAATATTCATGCTTTGATCTAGGCTAGACAGGAACACACAGTTCAGGCACGTAAGATGAGACAGCTTTGAGGGCAGAAGCAATTCAGATAGATCCAGACACCAAAATAAATGCACAGAAGGAAACATCAGAGATAGTTCAAATACTGCCATAGGACATTTTCATCTGCACGTTTTATATTTGACGGTATTAACGTCAAAACTTGCCATTTCAAATGTTTAATGCTTTCTCATATATAACTTTGTTTCTGTGCTTCTGCTCACGTGCATGCTCCAGTGTAGGAGGGTGGATGGCCGCTCAACTCCATTGCTCTGATCTAGTCTAACTGCAAGAACTGCAGACCTTGCCTTGGTCCTAACACTCCTATGCAAACATTTGGAGGGACCTGCAGATGTTAGATGACACTTTCCCTTAGACTGGTACGGCATTTGGCTGCTTCACACACACCTATTTCCTTCAAAACTCCAGGTCTTCTGACTAAGGTGAGCAAAAGGCCATCTCAACAGGGCGGGAAAGGGCTGAGACCACTGCTCCCTTCAGTGGCTGCACCGGTCCACTGGAAAACATCACACACTTTCAAAGGATGTGCCTGATTACCTCAGCCTCCCTTGCGACTTGAAGAGAAAGAGATACCAACTACTTGAAAGGTAAACTGAACAACTCCTAGGGGTCCTGGCAGCACGAACAGCCACTACTTTTTCCTTTTCTATATGCACCAGCACCTCCTCAGGGCTTGGAGTCCACTTTTCCCAACACCTTCCTTTCCTCCCTTGATTACCGCTCCCCTTTCAGACTTCAGATTGCTGCATGCGTGACCAGCCGTTCCTTCCCCGCTCCGTTTTGCGCAGAAGTGCAGTCACGCTGCACAACCCTCCCCAACTGCTGAGTCCCACCCGGAGTTCGAGCTGTAGCTCATGACAATTTGTACGTTCGGCATCTCCGGTCTCTCTGCTCCCATTTTGATTTAACATTTGGTTCTTGTTGGCCCATTCAGTTAATCTTGTTGCTGTTAAATACAGTAGTCTTTCTCTCTGCAAATCCTGCCATCTGGAACAGTATTCTACTTATGTTTCAGCAAATCACTTAATTGCTCTTAAAAATCTGGAAGCGTATCTTGCGTCCCCTTGCTCGAAACTAAATGCCTTTCTTCATCACTGAGAAAGTAATACCACTGTGTGTAGGGCTGGTTTGTCCCTCACACACAAATGCATTCCTAAACTGCTGTCATGAACCCAAGGCTTGCAGACTTTTTTAAACAGACCATATGACCAAACCATGAGGCATCTGGGGATACAGTTTGGATGAAAGCTTTAACACAAAATAAAGCTGTCTTACTCTCTTAACTGGCCAGTATTGTGTGTTCTTGGAATTTCTTGTGATAAAACAAACAGCCTCCAAACAAACAGCACAAGTCAGTTATTTGTGTGGTCTACTTTGAAAACATTTGCTTGAAATAGAGCAATTAGTAATTTGTCAAACAAATGCTGACAGCTGATAACCGCTGCTGATTTATCACCTAGCATTGCTCTCATGTTACAGAATCAAAATGCACATATAGTTCAATGCCTTGTGCATTACCAGCAACCTCTTTCAAGACTCAACATGCTATCAGAATTTTAACTGAACAGCCCTCGCTTTTTTAACATCGTTATTCCATAAACATGGCATTACAATAATTCAGAATATAGCATTATCCCCAGCTATTGGATAGATACGGATGTAGGATGGCAATGAAAGATACAGACGAAGGTCTATGGACAAGATTCTCAAGTGATGAAGCCTCTGTGCATTGGGCCAAAGATTTTTACTCAGAGTGATACACTGAAGAGCTAATTCCAAAGAGAGTATCCACTGCCCTGATGAGTTAGGAAGAGAGCTGTGAAACGTTTGATATGCATATGACCAGCAGTTAGAGGAAAACTACAGCAGCTTTAAGCAAGTGATGGAAGGGGACGGGGTACTAAGCCCTTCTCCTAGCTCCCAGGGAAAATGCTTTTAGCATATGCTGCTGTTCTCCAGTTGATCTGGCCTTCGGGCGGCGCATGACTTCAAGTCATTGCCATGGTGATGGGTCGATGGCTGAGTTAGAACACTACATAGCTCCAGTGAGTCAAAAAGAAACAACTATAATAAGAGAAAAGAGATACCATCTCCTGACCCAGGCGCTGACATGCACAGCACAGCAAGCAGGCAGATTTTTTCTGGAGAGCTGCTCCAGCCTGGCTGGCCTTGCTCGGTGACCTCCTCAAGGATGAGTGCCTCGTGCCAGCATATGTGGCTCTGGCTGAGAGCTGATGCAGGACTGCAGAAGCCTTCCAGCTCTTTTCATGGGGTCTTCAGCGCAGGCTGAATTTATTTTTATCTTCCACGCTTTTAAAAGCCACTTTCATTTTACGAAGTTAAAATATTAAATTGATTTCCCTTGCAGTTACGGTACCACAACAATGGCTAAGGCACTGTATTAAGAGATGTATTTTCTACTTCAGTTTTTCTTATTTTCTTACATTATCTTATCTCTGTAAATCACACAATGTATGAATCACTAGGCAGAATATGATTATCTCCAGTCTCAAGCACAGAAACTAGAAGTAGGAAAATAAAACTCGAAGTTTCTTTTCTGCTGTAGATGTGAGACAATTTAGGAGAAAGTCAATGGAATAAAGCTGATATTTTTACCCTCAGGCATACAAAATTAATCATTAAAACTGACATTAGAGAAAGGATCTGAAAGCAATATAGGTTTTAGGATGGAAAATTCTTTGTGGAACAAACAGGGAAAAAACCATAGCATCAGTTTAAAGCTAATCACAGCTGAGATCTGAGAAAGAACAACACATAAGAGGGCAGCAAAAGAATTGAAGAGTCCTGGTACAGGACACTTGTATGTGTTCAGGACAGTACAGTAAGCTTCATTAACACCTGACCTAGAGCACTGCCTACAGGATATGTGAACATCTACACTGCAGAGGATACTTTTGGGGTAGGCATGTAACTCTCAGTGCAATAGCCTTTGGAAATCTCAGCCTGGAATAAGCCTCAAAATGCAACAGTAAGCCGCCTCTAGAAATCCTCATGCAAGGTATGTGCAAACAGTATGACACATATCTTGCCTTGATTTTAAATTTCATTGACATATCAAGAAGGCCTCTTCCCCTAAGGATCTGGGGATTGTACCTCTATGTTGGGCATGTTTGGACTTGCTTCAGAAATTAACCTGAAAAATAGATTCCAGGTCCTTTCTGCAAAGAAAGTAACTTTTACATTGCTGTTTAGAGAGAAAATGCTGCTGCTAGCTGAGACAGCTGAGACTGAGAAACCATCCTTTTTCTTGCTTGTAAGTACTTTCCTGACCCATTACACAGCTATTCTTCATGAGGAAGGAAATCCCAGGTCTCAGCTCCATCTCTATACTGGAAATAGCAGTCCTTAATCAGATGTGAAATGGGCAAAAGGAATGAATTAATGTCATCAAACTGCACAGAACAAGAGAAATAAATTAACATGATGAGTATTTGCTGCTCTCAAGGCAGCAAATTGCAGACTGGCTGAATACTAATAAAGAGATAAAGCATTACAAAGATGGCTGATTGGTTATTCTTGACTGCCAAAAAGCTGTTCAGGGTGCACCGAGAGAAAATTTCTGCAGCCAGAAAAATTTATTTCTGATGCTGATAAGAAGAAAGGAAAGGAATCACTCCCTCTCCTCCTTAACATTACCTAAAGGTTCTGGTGTTAAAAACAAAGAAGAAATCACATTGAATCCAATCAAAAACAGATTATATTAGCCAGTTGCATGTACTTATTGATGAAAAAGATGCTGTTTGGTGACTTGGGAATTTCTTTAAAATGCGTATTTTAAAATACCTCAGTTGGGCTTTCTGGTATTTTTGGTTATGCTTCTTCCTACAGATCAGAATAATACAGATTAAGTTTGGGTTTTGTTCATGTGCTGCATATAAAAGGTTATCTCAATAATACCACTGAAAAGACACTGCAGCCTTTCTGTTAGGAACACATCTGAGGAGAGCAGTTTCTTTTATTTTAGCTAATGTTTTAAGTAATTTTTTTTTTTTTTAAATCTATTTGGAAGAAACTCCACTAATTTTCCTGGGATTTTCTATCCACAGTGCAGTATTAGAAGCTGCCTGGCAATGGCTCTACATATGATTTTGAAAACCTTGTATGAAGGGAAAGAGACAAGAAGAGAATTGGAAGAATATTGCATCCCCAGAAAGAGCTAGAAATTCTGGATTTAAACCTTCCATCCGTTCCTACTGAAGCCTAAAGAAAACCACAAACATCTCCTTCAAGCCTTGTTATTTCTAGGCTTCTCTGTATAAAGAGAGGTGAAAATATTTAGGTAGTCACTCGACTTTAGGACACCGACACACCTTATGCAGGGCACTTCCACTGCACAAGCATGCTCTTGGCAAGATCAGCAGTGATGGTACATTTGGTGATTAAATGGAGTTGGCTGGGGGGATCCCAAGCTGTGCCAACCCACTTGGGCTAAGTGCCGTATGACAGTGCCCAGACCCATCGTGACTCCAGGCAGAGCAGTGCGCTCAGTCTTGCAGCAATCCGCTTCTGACAAATGATGTCTTCAAAGCACATAAATAAACTTTGCTAATAATAATACAGGTATTTATAATGCATCCTTCCTCCAGGAATCACAAAGCACTTTACTAATATTAATGCACTCCCTGTAATAGACTTCTTGTTTAGTAAACCCAGGATTTATATCCCAGCAGAATTGGCAACCAACATTTCACTTGAATGAGAGCTACTTCAGTGGCATCATCACTTGCTGATTTAACGTAACTACTCTGTCTTCCTTCAAACTAGCATTTAGACAGAATCCCTGTGCTTTTTGAAAGAATAAAACAGCTGAAGTCTCATCTCTGGCTTAAAGGCTGTTGGCTATGTTGAATGAAAAGGCTATTTCACTGGAATTGATAACAGCTGGGAATAAGAGTTATCTCACAGTAACATCTGGGAATACATGAA
Source organism: Bucorvus abyssinicus (assembly GCA_009769605.1). NCBI lineage: Eukaryota > Metazoa > Chordata > Aves > Bucerotiformes > Bucorvidae > Bucorvus > Bucorvus abyssinicus. The sequence goes on along the minus strand of CM020042.1, from coordinate 15,889,122 downwards.
TACCCTAGAATTCGTTCTGTTCTTTCAGTGGTAAAATTCAGCTGAATCTGTAAGGCTATAAATCGGAGTAGAATAATTGGAATGTATTGCCAAACATGTTTATTCTCTTAAGGCCACGTAAGCTTTAAGGCTAAAGGGACATTTGCATCATGATTTATTGAAATCATAGTCCATTTCAGAAGACTGAAATTTCAGCATTAAGACTCCAGAACTAGCTGGACACTGGGTTGGTTGCTATCGCCCATTTTTATACCCTGAAGATACAATTTGTCCTAAATTATTTTTCCTCATGCCCAAAGAGTGTCTGAACTGAACTGAAATAACTGAAAGTTTTCTTTTTCCATTATGTCATTGACTGGTGTGTTTTCTAGCCAGCCAAGCACAGGCAGGAAAGCCAGCATTTTCTTTATGACCAACACCTGATGACCTTGAAAAAACCTGCAACAGCAGCCCGTGGGAAGTCTGGGGAGATCAAAGAACCAATTCAAGTTTGTATTCAAGTGCCATCCTATGTCTAGCGCTGTCTGGAGCGATGCTACAAGAACAGCATATTACTACTATGCTCAGCAAGCAGAGTAACAGAGCTGCAGAGCCAGTAAACAAAAAGCACTGCGCTGCACTGGGTGCTCTATCTCTGTTACCAGAGAACAAAAATTATATTGTGTACGTCTAGATAAGTTTCTATCCCCAACCTCAAATTATCTAAAAACATTATACCAATGCATATTTGAGATAGACTGGGGGAGAGGGGAAGGTGGTGGGGTGTAGGGACCACTTCACCTAACAATCAAAATAAATCGCCTCCAGTGCGGTACTACCTGCAGTGCTGTTACGCAGCTCCTTAACATCAGATTTGGAGAACGCCCTAACTCATTTAAAGTGCCAGAAGACTTTAGGAAATTAATACAAACTGAAGTCAGGCCCACCTGCAGATTTAAAACTTTCTTATTTACAGAGCTTCTTTAATGAGGACTGGTACCCAAGAGCTCAGCCTTGTGTTTGAGGCAGGAGATTCTGCCTTTTGCAACAAAAGGTTGTGGCCCGGCCAGGCTACATTATCTGGAGAGATAAGGAAAGAGAAGAGAAGCCAAGTGCCTTGATACATCTAAACACTGGCTGCTTTAGAAAGTTAGCAATAATTAATAACTAACTACCTAGCATTTATCTTGCTCAGGTGATTTTTCAAGGATTTGTCTACTCCCACCTCCTCACACAGGACAGCAGACAAGCACCAAGGTGAAAAGCTGGAAGCTGGGGAGGACCCTTGGGGTGCAATTCAGAATTACTTGCGTCTCTAGTGGAAAATAACTAAAAATCCATGACTGGTAATAAGGAATTCCAGTCACAAGTGACCACTCAATAGCGCAGGGACAGAGATGTTGCACTTTGCTTAGTGCTACCAGTTTTGTATCAGTGCTTCAAAAGTGTATCTGGAAAGATTCCCAGACTGTACATTTGATCCTCTAATTTAAACTCTCAGAACGAGAGCGGCTAAAGAAGCAATGAGAAGCATTAAAGGACTGGTTTCCTCCTCCCTCTCCCGCACTGTTAGACGAGAGTGAGTCACTTACATCTTTCCTACAACCCACCTCCCCCTTCTTCTTCTCTCACCTCCCCAAGCCTCCCCTCCGAAAACTGTCTATCACCAGGCAAACAGAAGGGCAGTCCTTCCTGTGATAGATGTGTACAGCTGTCAGTACACAGCAGCAAAATAAGCCACCGTTTACCTGTTCCATGACAGATCCTCTAACTCTTTCTGTGCCAGGTAGTTACACAATTCAGTATCCTTCCTGGGAAGGAAGTTAATTCACCCAGTTAAAACAGCAGGTGAATCAGCCATGGCGTTATCACAACAGAAACGTGGCCAAGATACTGAGACGAGCATCCTGACTGTCGCACCGAAGGGATGTCTGTGCCGTTTCTCATGTTCAGGACACAGAGGGATGCATTTGCAGTGGCTCTGGTGAACTCGCCAGCTCCTTGTCACTGGAGAGAGAGAGGCAGGCTGCTCCAAGGGGAAATTCAGAACGACACAAGTTGGTCTTTTTCTCTGAATGCCCTTTGTATAACCCTATGTGTCCTTGCTGACAGGCAAAGTAATATCCAGCATCCAAGACTCAAAGTACCCCTTGTACGTATTCCTTGGAGAAGGACTACAGCATTTGTGATGTTCTACGTAACACCCAGCTTGTTTTGCCACATTTCAGCCTCTCAAAATACTAAGAGACTATCTGTGTTTTGAAAACTTCTCATGCTGAAATTCACAAAATGGTCTGCAGGTCCACTGGACATTTTTCGGAGTAAGAATATAAAAAATATTAAAAACCACTACTCTAGACAAAACCCCAAGGGTTATAAAATAATCGAGCCTTGAAAAACGGGGCACAGAGTAAGTAGTTCACTGTCAAACTGGCTTGGCAAAAGCACGTATGATCTCTTGACTGTTACAGGTGGAATGGTTGTTTAGATGGTGACTTTCTGGGGTCTTCAGGAGCCGAACTCACATTCTCTAGTCCCTGAAGCTTCTTCCTAGCAAAATGGAACCGGTAATTCAACGATCACCAGAGACAAGCAATGTGATGTGTCCCATCCGGCAGCAGGTAGCTTAGCAGGTATGCTTCAAAATAGCTTAGAACAGTATTTGTAGATGTTCTGATGTCTCTAGACATCAACACAATACAACAAGTATCTCATTTCCTAATGCACTAAACACGCAGCACTGACGTACAGAACCTCCAAGCAAGATTATCCTGATGTATTTAAAACATGCTCACATAAGGATATATCAGCAAATCCAGACTCCTGAGCCTCCTCATTTTCAGCACCATGTCAGTTTTAAATTATTCTGGCTGAGTGAGACGGCAGGTTGCAGAAAACACTGTCAGCAACTGGCAGGCTGACTCCATTAAAGCACTCAATATTGCTAACATCAGTTCAACAGGACTTAAAAATGCCTCCCCTGCAAAACCGAATTCCTAAGGTTCTCCCTCACACTGCCCACAGCGTGAATAGTTCACAGACTGCAATCCACACAAGTGCAGGGCTTAAGTGCTCGCCTGACCATGGGTCACTTTGCATTCAGGGTTCAAACAAAAATAAAATCACAAATGGAATAAGGACTGGAACCGCAGAGGATATAATGTTGACCATTAGTCAAAAATCTGCATAAGTTCATACAGAACACAAGGTGATTCACGCACCAGCTTTACAATGATATCCACAGCAAAGCCGTGGGTGGGGTGGGTGAGGAGGGAGGTCCCAGATTTTAATGAAAGGTCTTTGCTGATCTATGGCAATGTCAGACTTTCTTGCATAGAAAACAGTTTTAAGGCTCAGAATTGCACTGCCAACTCCACAGACAGCTGAAGGAGATTATGCCACCCAAAGACTGGGGTCTGTGTTCCAGTGTATTTAACGACTGAATTTCATTTGCCTTCAAAGTACAAAACTGTTTTCCTGATGCTGGTAATAACCCACCAAAACACATGAATGTTGTATAGCCAGTAATTCTGAAATTAACAGCTGTGAGTATTTAAGAACGTCTTATCCCCTCTCCAAAGCCAGAAACACTCCATCATGGGTGGCCTTGGAAGAGTCGATGAATGTGCAGAAGTGGACCACTGAACTACTCCTGCCTCAATCTTCACTTCCTAGTACTCTCTGCGATAAATAAAACCCCAAATCCTCTACTTCGTTCCACTACACGAAGCTTTATGGCCTGAAACACGTGCAATCTGGAAGAGACAATGTTAATGGCCCAGCTTTTAAACTAACCTATTTGAGCCTGAAAACTGCGCAAGGCCAACGTTTCCATCACCTCACAGGGAGTGTTCACTAAACCCCTCAGAGGCGGCGTCCTCACTGCTCATGCCAGCTGCAGGAAGACAGTGCCTAATTTATCGCTGTATCTTCAGATCAATAATGTTAGCAACCTACTTCAAGCAAGCCTGAGAGTGGCTGGGTACGAGTTCAGGCTTGGGCTTTCTTCATCCAAAACGTTTTGCATTTTGTTGGTGTTTAGACTCAAAAACTTGGCTCTTCAGTGGGACTTCTCTATTTCTGCATGCTAAGAGCTCCTTGAAGAAGGAAAGCAATTAACCTCCGTGGAACATAAATCTTTCACATCTTCCTTTTGAATTTATATGTAAGTTATAAATGGCCAAATCAGAACAAGAACCTTATAAGGTAAGTGACTTCTCTTTTTCCAGAATTAACCTGTTCAGTATGTACGTGAATGTCTGAAGAGGATCTCATCAGACAGCAAAGAACAAACACGGTATATGTCATTTAGTATCACTACATTGTACAGATAAAAAATAAAATTAACCTGCAAAATGCAGATCATCCACATAGTACCTCACCTAAAAATTACCAGCTTTGGAAGGCTGAGGCTTTTTTCCCCCTTATTTCTCTAAGATTTTGATAGCATGATCACTTTCACAATGAAAGAATTGTTCTGTACACATTCCACCCTAATTTACTAGCTGAAGGGTGAACACAGTCGGGCAAGAATAACTCCATTTTCTTGGGAATCTGTTTTTCTGAGCAAATATCCAAGGAAGATTAGTGAATACTTTAGAAAAGTTTAGTCTGTAATTTTGAGGGCAAATCTGTAAATGCCCTTCTAGGTAGATTCACGTGAACACTACAGGATATATAGGTGGGTTGGATTGTGTCAAGCCTATCTGAAACACTGATAAAAACAAACTCTACAGCAGGACAGCATCAATACACAGGAGTACAGAAATGATTATGGCTCAGCTGTCAACACCATCACCTAGGAAAACAGACCACTGAAGCAAAACCTGGAAAAAAGGCCCTGCAGTTAGCATTGCATTTTGTTCTTCATCCGTAATATCTTCTCAACCTGCCATTTTGCTCAGAAACAAGAAACTTCTTACTAGTGCTGTAAAAAGAAAGACATCTTGTTCTGGAACAGACAAAGAAGTCTCATCACCCATTTCTGAAGCAGGGCTTGAGCTGTCCAAGCTTTATGACCTTTAAAACAAATCCCTTATTTAGGGACTTGTTTTCAGCCTATTTAGAAGCTGTCCTGAGTTTCCTGAACACCTACAATGAATAAGAGACAGAAAACATATGACTTAAAGTTTTACTAATTTATAGGCTTATACAGGCTTTTAGTAGTTTACTAGGTAATAGTAAGAAGTTAGTTACTGACTACTTGCCAGTAGCTCTGTGCACATGACCCTGCTCCAAAACAGCATCCCACCTGGCAGCGCCCACTTACTACCTAGTAACTCTCTCTCCGAAGCCTCCATCATCTTACCTATTTGGCCACTAAAATAGGCATTATACCCTGCTGGTCTCATCTGGGCTTCTCAACCCAGCAACCCCATCCCATAAAGCCCTTTAGTCCCAAAAGTACTTCTTAACCCAGACACCCAACCTCTTGCCCCTCCCATGCTGTTGTCCGAAAAGCAGATCCGAGCACGGCGTGCAATAATCCAATTCCCACACAAATCCTCCCAATATCTCAGGAGAGATATTGTATTTATTCAGGCCTGGGTGCTTGGTGGAATTTCCACAAATCAAGCACACCATCCAGGAAAAAAGTTGCCACATTCATAGAGAAGTTACATATAAACCCCAGCCTACCTAACACCTATACAGCAGATTATGTCATTGTGTTGCATCACCCTTCTTGGTTTTGGATTGGAACATAACTGCACGAGTTCTTCTGGTGGTCTTTTGAGGGTCTTTTGGGGAGCATCCCACTCCCCGTTTATACCTTATATAAGGGATTGGGTCAACTCAGGACACAACTGTGTACTTGTTCCTCAGGCAGGTCCACCATCCACTAGCCAAGACGAATAAGCATCCTCGACCAAACGATAAGTACAATACCCGTTATGCAATTGGCCACACTTCTAACATTATTTACTGTTTTACTAGCTGTTCGTACGCTTAATCAAACTGAACGGAGCAATTTAGGGAGGACAGTTAGCAAGGAGGGAGAACACAAGAGCTTAGGGAAGACAGTTTGAGAACAGGGGACAGTTTGCATCAATGCCTCCAGCCCTCGCTCAGCTCGCTCTATCCCTGGCCTCCTCCAGCTCGTCCATGTGGCCAGAAAAGCCCATCCCTTCCCTGACCTTCTCTGCAGTGGTTTTAGGGGTGGGCCAAAAAGCCAGAGCCATGCTGCTGCTATGAAAAACCCACCGAGGCACAGCTTGGAGAGCAAAAACCAGATCAGGTCTGTGAGAAACCCCAGGCTGTATGGCAGGCCATCTGAGAGGCAGTCTCCGTTGAACCATGCCGCTGCAGCCTGGACAGCCAGGCCAGGAATGAAGAAAAAGGGGCACAACTGCCGAGCTAATTGGAGGCTTTACACTTGCAAGACCAGGACCTGGAATATAACTAGTGCTTCTGAGAAAGTGGATGCAAACCCTGGAGACTGCTTATATTCTATTCTACCCCTAAGCAAAAAGTAGGCAGCAGAGGGAAGGAATGATCATAGCCACCCGTTTCCTTTATCCTGACAGACCCCTTTTACTCTGTAGGGCACTTCTGCCAGCATCAGAATGCCCCCTGCTCTATAGCCTGACGATTACAGAGCAGTCACACAGTTTACACAAATGCCTTCACTTAATGGTAAGACTCCTTAGTTCCAGCATCTTTTATTACCTTTGTCTTTTTTAATTTATTTCTTTTCAGTTTTGCTGAATTCTTTTCTTAATGGAAATCAGTAAAGAACTAAAAGTGATTATTAGAAGAGAAAGAATAACAACTGGAAAGTGGCATGCATCGTGCTAAACAAGCTTTGCAACAGATTCCTACATTACTCATCTTGATTTATTTCAATGTAGTTGATCAGACAATAATATTTTACACTGTATCTAGGTCAAAGTTTTAACATGATGTACTGAGAGAGATCGCTAGCTAGGTGCTCATCAAACCTCAGAAATAAAATTGGTGAAATCAAGCCAAATGCAACTGAGTGAGATGAAGCTGGAACAAAAAAACTGCACAGTGGCAGAGTACATGTTCTTCTGAGTCACACATCACAAAAGGTATTTAAAATATAATGAGGCTTCATGCATTTAGAAGACAGAAGGCAGTTTTTAAAAATTATGACAGCTTTGTAATAGAGATGCAATGAAAATTGACTGCATTTCCTGGCCAGTGAACTTTCTGTCTCACTAATTAAAGCCTCTTGTACTACTGTAAAATAAATGTGATCTAGTTTCAGGAGCTTTCAAAAGAAGTTGGTTGAATTTACAGGACAAAGCATATAGTAGATATAGAGAAACCCTCTTTCATGATCAATACTGCCAGAAAACTGGGGACCCTATAGAGATGTGTATGTAGAGACATCCGTGGTAATAGTATCTGGAGCTAAATGGCTGGATCTACTGAAGGCAAAGCAATAAACGCAAACAGTTCTCTTTCTCTCTGAGCACGAAGCAAGATTTAGCATTTCACAGAGGCAGCTCCTTCATTTCTGTTGCTGAAGTTCTACCAGTGAACACTTTGGAAGAGATGTGCCAAATTGGGATGCCCAAATGTACTGTGCTACCCAAGCTCACCACTTCTCGCAGTCCCTGGAACCCTGCCTCTCCTCCAAAGACCCTTCTTCCCCCGAGCACTACCACTCAGGTACATCAGTGTCCATATCACCTTGTCCTCACACCTAGTCCATACAAAGAAACCGTTACCCCAGGACACTCATCTGAAGGTAGCATCAGAAACAGATTTTTAACTAGAATCATAGGTCTACCCAACCTCCAGACCTACAAGGGAATTGTAATCTGATACAGCACATTACAATAGTGGTATTAAAATGTAGAGTTCTCTTTTCAACAGCTGAAAACTTTGATGAGAAGCCTGATGGTGCCCACCCTTTTGGTCTTCTGGATACTTGAGTCTAGACACCTGTTTAGACTAAAACGTCCGTAAGTTAGTCTCTTTCACAAGGAGAAACTGGAAAATTAGTTTTAGCCTCCCCCCAAAAAAACCAACCCTGGTACGTGATGGGTACTGTTAGGGAGTCATGCCAGCAAAGATTTTAAAACAAACAAAGAAACAAACAAACCAGCATCACCAACTATTTCCCATCCTCTACTCTGCAAAAAATGGCCACAATTAGAACACCTTGAAATAAAACTCTCAAAGGAGTTGCAGTGTTTAAACCACCCTAATCCTCTAGTTCCCCAGACTTTATCTCGTAGATGTGACTCGCATAGTGAAACACTACTCAGTTCCCCAAGTATGCATAATTTTTCTTGGGTAAGACAGCAGTAGAGGTTTGGGTCCAGAATGTTTACAAAATAAGGAAATGTAACTCTACTAAACCCCTCCTGCTACTTTTGGCAGGCCTTTTTCTCAGCTGTAGCCAGATCTGCCAGCCATCAGGCACACACTTCTGACTGAGACGGAGTTTAGGAGAAGGTCTCCTATCAGCTTACCTTTTGCTGCTGATCATGACTGTCTTCCCAGGTTAACCCATCACTCGCAGCCCAGCAGTGCTCTCAGCAGGAGAGACAGCTTGAAGTCTCGGGGAAAAGGAATCTTCCTGCCAGTGAGTAAGTGTCATCATTTTCCATACGTTGCTCTGCTCCCCTCTATTTACAGCTCTCTTGTGCAAGAGACCTGGGTGAATTCTGAGGAACAGACAAAAAAACAACCCAAGCAAGCACTGCTTACTACTACTTACTCAGAGCTAATAGCAGCTTCTTTTATTGCCAGTCACTTCCCAGTGAGCACGTGTTGCAACAGACAACTTCAGAACCAAATTTGCACAAACATGGTTCCAAGGGCAGGTAGATCAGATACGTACGTGTCCGACCGCATGTCACAGCCTGATCTCCACTGCTGGCTTCTGCATCAGTAACGACAGAAGTGCCCAGCAGAAACCCTGCCCACCTCACAAGGCAGAGCGATTCTTGTCCCACGGGCGTGAAACACAGAAGGAACATCCACCAAATTCCCCTTGCTCTCACCAGTGCTGCTGCACTGAGTCTGCTCCAGGAGCCAGACACAGGCCAGCCCGCCAGCTTCTTCTACATTCACACACTGAGCTACATCTACATGACAAAAACAGAACTTACACTGCAAGTGGCATGTTTTCAGTTAGCACTCTCCTATTTTTCAACTGTATTTTAAGATACAGGTATGCGTTTATGTTCTAAGACACAGATTTTTCAGCCATCGGTCTGGTCGGGTCAGAAGATCTGCCCTAATTTTAAACTAAGCACTAAGTGCTTTTCTCCTCTGGAGAAACTTCAGAAAGTTTCCCTGCTGTTACATCAGTACTTATTTTGTGCTTACTTTGACCCAAAGGCTTTACTACTCACTTGAACAATTACTGAGAATCAGTGACATTTTCTATTTCAGATTCAAATACAACTTCACCAGGAAGCACCCTGTACCTTTTAGAGCAATTATCTAAGTTATATATTGGGTTTTGTACTCCACTTTGCATCTTCATGCCTGCACTACCTGCTGCCTATATGTAAGAACAGAAGCTAATGACTAGAAGCGTACAGGTCATCTTTCTTCTGAAGGAAAAATGCCAGAAACTGGAAATATTTTAAGACTCTGCACTCACAATTCATGGAAAAATTAAGGAGACCCTTTTTCCTTTCAGAAACTCCTACCCCATTTCAGTCCTTAGTTCCTAGGGAGTGACTCTGTTAATGGTTGAGTCTGACCAGAGACCACATCTTCCTCCAAACTCTTCCCCTCACAGCAGGCATGCTCTAAGTAGCTACAAGTTGAGAATGCTCTTCCAAGACTGAATTTTCCTCCAGGAGAAGGAAAAGAACTTGGCACGCCACACCAGGACAAGCTGGTGATTCTTGGCACGCTGTGCCAGTTGGGGCATGCAGGTGGCCACCTGTGCTGACCGAGTTCCCATAAACGGTGCGAGAGACTGGAGAATGGAAGGACATGGATTAACAAGATATTTAGGTCTAAGCTCCTAAACAATCTAAACTGCCTCAAAAAATAAAAAATGTTAAAACACAGAAAGAAAATAAAGAGTCTGGAGGTACTCTGGCTACTTTTTTACTCTCTTTTGACTGGTTTCTATTCTTAAAGCTTCTTCTAGAGCTGTAGTTTTTCTCTTTAGGTTGCAAGTCTAACACATTCAAGGAACTAAAAGTGATTAATGATATGAACTGCTTTCCATCACCAACTTGTACGCAACAAAAACTTTTTAAATCAGGGTGAGCTAAGTAATTTAATTCCTACTTTGTAAGTGGGAAGCAGAAACAGAGGAGTGATTTATTCACAGAAGTCAAGACAGAGAGACAGTCCTGCACTGTTCAAGCCTGTCTCCATCCCTAGGCAGGACATAACAACGCATAATGTGCAACAAGCGCTGTTCCTCTCTCTCTAGATTACAAAGTCTTACGGATATTCTAAGTACAAGCTCAAATTTGTCCCTCCCAAGGTGTTTAAATAAAATTTATAGAGACAGGCAGTGTAATGAATCTGTGAAGGAAGCTAACTCTTCTAAAATAAATAACAAAGCCCATCTCCTGCCCAATATTTCACAAACCTCCAGCACTGTTTGATGGAGCATCCAGAACAGCACTGTTTATTTACTATGGCAGACGAAGCATAAATAAACGCTGTCTGTAAATCACTTTCAGCAAAATGACACATTTTGTTCTAAAATATGGAGCTTGATTCCCTGTGGCCTTGTATCTTCTGCAGTCATTTGCATCAGCACGAAGCATGTCGATGGTCTAAAGAACGACCTCTGATGTAGCCGCGTTTTATCTACATGACACAGTCATATGCACTGCTGTAAACGTCTCAAATGGTGCAAGCCTCCTGTGTTTTTGAAAAAATAGTATGGATAATCCATTGGGCAATGCACAGGCATACATATATTAAAAAACCCAACACACCATAGACACTAAAAATCTGCCTATATGTTTAAAAAGAAGTTAGGATGGAAAGAAGACAGCTAGAGTGGACAGAGTCAGTCTTTATTAGTCTTTATTGTTGCATAAAGTTCACAAATGTATCTTACACATAGAAACACTCTTATAAAATCATGCAAGTTTAAAGCTTGTATTTTAAAGCTTTAAAGAGATGTCAGAATTACAGCTGCTTCAGCAGCCTTAATCCAGCTATCAAGAATGCTTTGGAATACAAACTTCAAATGCTCATATAGGTTTTTTTTCTACATGGTCCTTCCCTCAATCAGTGCATAGAAACTAGTTTCTATAGCTACTAGACAACTATTAAGTGTGACTGCTTTCTCATCATACTTCTACATTTAGCCGCAGGTCTTGCATGCTGCGCACTATTCACATTCTGCTCAGAAGCCTGAAGCACTAATTTCCTGCTGACCATGACTGCATTACCATCACAACCGAACCCAACTGCTTCACAAATATGAGGGGGTTTTTGCACTGTATCATCCATGTTTTATTCATCTTTAACTGATTTACAGAAAGATTGATGCCAAAAATACATCCACTGACTTTCAGGAACCCCAGCTGAGAAGCACAGGACATGATCTTCTCTCTGGTTTAGGTATGACCTCATTTGTGGTTGTGGTGCTTAAACTTTCTGCAAACCAGGACCCAAGTCCCATCCAGTAAAAGTGGATCTTATTATTACTATTGAGTGACAAGTTTTGTTTAAGGCACTTCAGGAAAATGATGCTACAGGCAGAAACAGGATACAGTTCTCCAGGGCAGCTCTCACCTGCCTTTAACCATATAACCTCTTCCTGCAGTCTCTTGCTTCAGTCGCTGTGCGCTTTTCAGCTGCTGAAGCAAACAGAGTATGTGAAACAGCCTCTGTTCTGTACTATAAATGAGAACAAAGCACTGTGGAAAACTCAGGGGGCAATCATCCGATTAGAAAGACTGTATCACAAGCTAGAAAACACAGGAGGGAAAGCAGTGGCACGGAGACACCCTCCCTTCTGGCATTGCACGGTCTTGTGAGCACTGGCCTTGATAGCCTTAATAATACTCTTTGGAGCTACGTTGTTACCTGCAGAGCAATCTAGGAAGTTCTGGGTTTTTTAATCGAGTAATTTTTTTTCAAAAGCCCGAAGATTCTACCACGTGGCATAAAGCCAATACACAATTATGTTTTAAATCTTGCAGCATCTGCAGTCGAGTTAGAGGGCCTTTTCCTAGACACTGCATGGGAACCCAGGGAGTTTAGGAATCTTCCATGTTTTAGAGAGAGACTCAGCGCGGGAGCCAAGGGCTGCAAATGTAAGGACAGTGATGGTCGGTCTTGTGAAAGTTTAGTTATTAAATTCAAAGAATTTAAAGCATACTGCATGGATTTCACCTAAACGACACAAAGACCAAAACCTTAGCTGAAAGACATATTCTTGCTCCAAAGCATAGGATTGCTAGAGGTCTTCAGTGGAAAGTTCATTAAAATATTTACATGGGGGAGAGAAGATATTCTTTAATTCTGTTTCAGAAATGAGCCCTCCGTTCAGACACACAATCATTAGCACGGAAAACTTCAGCCTAAACAGTTAAAGGGTGACAAAAATTACAAGCACCTGAAAACAGGGTCTTGATAATTAAGCAACACAGATAGGTAGTTTCCAGTCCTTAATGTGTTTATACACTGTTGTTTATTTGGTCTCCTCTGACACATCTGATCTAACTACACCACCAGGCCTGCTCTGAGCAGGAAGCTGGACTAGGTGACTTCTGGAGGTCCCTTCCAACTTTATAAGGAGAGTTTTCGATACATGGTTCTTTTCAGGTAGAGACCCATCCTGCTTTTTAAGTCCAAGTGACATCAGCACAAACTCAAGTACTCTAGGCAGTGACTCCAAACTCTCAGCACAGAAAGGACCAAACAAAATATTGACAGGCTTGAGCTCATTGATGGCATTAACTTTCCAAAATGTATCTTTTTGCTGTAGGCTACTCTAGACAGAAAGCTGTTCATATCTTAAGTCCCACCTTATTAGCCAATAACTCTGGCTTTTACAGGCACTCTGTGCCTTGACTTACCATCTGAGAAAAACGGAACTGTCTAGGATCTCAAGCAATTTATTCAAAAGAAAAAACAATCCAGGAGGTACTTGATGTACTGTTTCAGTGCTGTTCCCCTACACCCACTGAAGCTGCAGCTGAGGTTTGCCAATTTGCCATTTGGTTCCCTGGGTACTTGGGGGCAAAGTGCACTTACTCTGTATGTATTTGCATCCTTAAACTTGACTGAAATGTGTATTTCATCTGACATCCTGCAGAGAAGTTAAACTTAGCTGCTTTCATTAATACAAGTGCCTATGCAGCCAGAATTTCAGATCAAGCCCCTGAAGCACTGGAAATCATTATTCTCTCCTTGGTCTTGCTATAAACAAGCAGATCATGAGGAAAAGGAGGATGGACAGAAGAGGGATGGAAAAGAGGGGAAGGGGAGGTAATTTTAAAACACCTTCCCCACATAAAAAGGCCTTTCTGCACTCTTAAGTGTGTTGCCAGATCTAGAGATTATTGACAGTGTGAGCTGAACTCTTGAAGTTATTTGCAGAACATTAAATATATTAAAAAATTCTGATTTTGTGGACAAGAATCTTTTCTGTAAATCAGTAAGATAACAGAACAAGGAAAGCAATGCTCCTCCAACCAACAATAATGCTCTTCAGTTACACGAGAGGGATTTCTTGATATTATATATATTGATGAGGGGAACTTAGCTACAGAGGTAGGAGAACAGTAAGGGTGCACTCTGAATGCACGCATTTTGAATCAGGATTGCTGCTGACTTCACTCACTTTATTACCAGGATCTTAAACTGTGCCTCCTTACTGCAATTCTCTTTGTAATGTTTCCACATACTGGCAAGAGTGAAACAGATTAAAACTCTAATATTTGGAATACCATGATCCACATCCTTCACCAACACCATTAGCTCTTTCCAAATGGAAAAATACTTAATTACAGCAACGCAAGTGAGAGAGTGGGAGAGAGAAGAGTCTATCCCATAATGAAAAATTCGGAGATGATGAAAGAATTAAAATGGCAAAGTGAAGAAGCGCATTTCAAAACAAAGGCTGCACGTGCCAAAGGCAGAATGCTCTTAGGAGGACAAGTTCAAATTAAGCAAGTGGATCTGAAATGAGGGACTGATAAGCATCATGGGATATGAAAGCAACAGCATTTGGCTTAACATAAAAATACTGATTCCTGAGAGCTATTAGGCATTACATGTAACTCCTGAAGAAGGAAAGCTGCTAGGCAAAGGAGAAGATGCAAGGGAAAGGTGAAGGATGCTTTGGAAAAAAGACAGAGACACAATGTAAGAACAGTAAGGGATGATGACATGGTAAACAGCAGCTGTCAGTAATCTAGGAAGGCTTTTCCAGGATAGGGGAAGAGGAGGAAAAATGCATATCCTAAAATCACCTGTATTGCAAAACAAAACAGCAGAGAAGCCGTGCACAAACAAGAGTAAGGAAAAATCCAGCTTTAATCTCTCTGCTGGCACACAGAAAGATTCTTGCCTGAGGAATAATGCTCTGGGTCTTATCATAATGAACTTCTGTTTAGCATTAGAAGATAACTCTTGTCTTTCTGTGATTCTTGACCACTGTTGCAAGGCTAATACTTTCAAGCACTATTAAAACAAGCTACAGGACAGACATCCTTTCTGCTGCTTCTTCATATTCATCAGGCAACACATACTCTTCTCATTGAGAAGTTTGGTTTCAGAAGGTGCTGGAATTGGCCCTAAGCGTCCAGTGCACAGTATGTGCAGGACACAGGATTTACACAAAGCACTTGCACTCAAATGGTTCTCTATTTACACAACTGAAACAGCAGCTACTACACTACCCCATCATTCCTCTTATTTCAAAAGCCACATCTTCTCTCAGCCTCATCCCAGAGGCACAGAGAGCACTACAGAAATAACAATCCTGAACGAGAGCACTACAGAAATAACAATCCTGAACTAGAAAGTGGTAGCTTTCTGCATCACATCATTTTCTCTCCTTGCTATCTGAAAATTTCAAGGACATCCAAGTATGTGTAAGGGAGCAAGTGGAAAGTCTTCAATGTGTTAAAGGAGGGATGACTGGTGAATGCAATACAAAGTTGAAGAGTGTGGCTCCGCTTTGCGCCATGGCCCCGCTGCTGAAGAAGTAACCCACCACACAGTTGGTCACAGCTTCAGGCGCTCCAAGTAACATGGATTCCTGCATATCACTCACTATAGGCATGAACGCATCTTTACCCTTCTGCTCCTCACCCAGATACTGCTTCTTAGTAAAAGTTTTGCTTCTTAAATTTTGTAGACTTACTTTCCTGCAAGCAACAGAGACCAACTGTAGTGCCTTTGGCAACGCAGCCAGATTACCCCAGCCAGCCACTGGCTCCTTAGTGATATCGGAGCGTAGAAGAACTTGCCTTCAGGTCCAAGTTGTCCTGTCAGCAGAGAGCTTGCTTAGAAAGACTGATGAAAGGGGGAATTTACTTCAGATGTCTTCAAGAAATAGTACGAGTAAATGAAACTGAGCATCTCTAAACTACCATGTTTCAATTCTCAGCTTTTGCCCATGTTAGGGGGGAAAAAAAAAAAAAACCAAAACGCAAACATTTCAAGCTGCCCTGGACTAGCTGTGCTGTAACATGGTGGGTTGTACCAACAAGAAACCATATGAATGCCAGAGCATTTTAAATGAACCAAAAAAAGTAAGCCTGGAAGGAACAAAACACCATGGTTCTCAAGAGTGGATGCTGCCACAGAGCCATAGCATATGCCATGTACAACACACAGTCTTGCTGTGTTTTATTAACTGTTGTAATCACTACATTTGGATTAATACAGACATCAAAACTACTGCAATCGGTGTCCCGCTGCCTGTAAAGCCTCTGTTACACAGCAAGGTCTCAAAGTCAGGACCTCTGCCTGGTATTTGCAGGTCTGTCAAATGCCACGCATCTGACACAAGACAGAGAGTGGGCTCCCCCTCACATCCCTCTGCAGTGCAGCCTGGACCTCGTGCAATTATCTCTTGGCTCCTGCTCCAAGGCCCCATGCCACAGCCAGGCTCAGGGGGCAATGCATTACCGTAGAAGAGAGATGCCAGGTCTGCATTTGCACAGCACCTTATACAGGGCCCAGCACTAGGAAGGGCTCCTAAGGGTAAAGAAATAATCAGCCAACATAATATTGCAAAATGGGTGCAGCTGCTGCATGCCAGCGTGCCCCCGGTCCCTCCTTACAGCAAATACCTACCTGCAATGGCAACGATGGGGAAGTTGTCAGAAAAGTCTTTACTTTAGAAATCATGCTCAAGTATTTGTACCATTAGCCCAGCAGGTTGCCAGCTTTTATTGTACCTCTCATCTTAGCAGGGTTCACACATCTGATCTCCTGAAAGCAATTAATCAGTGTCCTAAATTCCACCCACCAATGAGCCCTTGTACATAGTTTTCCTAAGAGGAAAAAAATTAAACTTTTTAATTAAGTTTTTCCATCAAAAATCCAGTCCTGCTGATAATGATCAGAAAGGTATGCAAAAGTAATTACTCACGCAATCTGTTTTTCACACACTTGCCACTCTGTTCTGGGGCATCTAGCCTTCCTCTTCCAATTCATTAGCACCCCTGCCCTGCCCGCAGTGCCTAGGAACAGCATGCCCCTGTTTTCCTCCTCTCAGATTAAATGCTTCGGTAGGTTCACAGGTTAAGAATTTGGACACCTTCCCCCTTGCCACAATTGCATAAATACATCAACATTTGTTGCCTGTTTGCAGGAGCCTGAGAGCAAAGGAGGAATCCAAGCCATTCACTTCCCTGGTGAGCTTAATTAGCATGTCAGACAAAAACCAGGGGGAAGAAAATTTATTAAGAAGCTATTTTCAAAATTGCAGCCACCTGCTAGACAGCAAAACTCTAGCCTTCCCTCAGACAAGGTGGGACTGCTGGGCTCGGAGCAACCTTCACCTAATATCTGCCAAAGGTGCGGCGGCAGCCAGCGCTAACTCAAATGGGAAATTTTGTGACTTAAGGGGAAAAAACCAAAGGCAATGTGACTACCTACACCACAGTTACATGTCTCCTAGATCCTTCAGGGGAGACAGGCACAATCGATAACAACTCAGGCATTTCATGATGACCATTTAACTTTCAGTATTTCCTACAGCAGATGACGGGCATCTCATTTTATTGTTTTTGTCAGAAAACTCTATGCTGTATGGTTTACTGCATAACCTGTGTTGTTTACTACTGCCAAAATGGAAGCAAGTTAAACCCTCAGGGCAAGCCATTCGCACCTGAGCTGGTTTCATGGCATTGCTTGCAATGAAACCACTTCCCCTTCAGGGAAATGGTAAGTGGCGTGCTCAGGCATTCGCCCCACGTGCAGGATTTTACAGGTGATTTTTACAAGCCCATTTGTGAAATAAAAACCATGTCCCTTCTCTGGGGAGGAGGGGCTGCCAGAGGAAATCTGCCACAGGAAATCTTCAGCGCTTTGGTCAATCCCTGATCTCCTTTATATGGAAAAGGCTGTGTCAAGAACCAGTAAGTCAGGCAGCAAGGTAGGAGTTCTCACAAACAAATCCAGGGCATGTTATCACTCTGGTTATCAACAACTGCACTGAAACATCCTTCATCAACTGAAAACTGAAGTGCCCACCCATCAGTCTGAATTTGCCTATCTTTCAAAGAAAGGCGACTAGAAATCCTACCACCATTTTTTCAGCTTTGAACTTGGAAGAAATCTCCTGGACAGAAAATACCAAAAACCTTCATTTCCCCAGATGTTACTTCTCTAAATTGCTCAGCTGATGTTGCTTATGCTGACAAATCCAGGCACTGTTTCCACAAATGCACTGTAACACCCAGCAAACTGGCCACCTTAATGACAGCTGCTGCTGTGTTACACCTCAGCAGTGTCAGACGCGGCAACAGGAGGCATCGTAACCTACTACCACCCAGAGGAGACTGCGTGTGTCCTTCCGTTTTCAGAGTCTGGAGTCTGCAGCTTCCTGCAATGAAACCTGTTTCTAGAAAACTGTGCAAGCAGTCCTGTATTAAGGGAAAAACAAGTGGTTTTCTCTCCACAGTTCAAAGCCAATTCAGGCAAAAAGCCTTGAACCAGCACCACTAAGAAAGTCAGGCTATTCATTCAGTTGGCTGGCTTTGGACACTGACATTTGAAAACTTGGACTTAGCTTTTAGGAAATATCTTTATGGTCAAGATCACAAAAACATGATGGAGTAGTTAGAGTTAGGGTTGCCACCCCTAAGTTTCATCCAGTTTGTTTCTTGTACTGAAAAAATTCTCTTTCAGTCAAATCCCATTTTCAGGGCTCCTGTTTAAGACAGTTTGGGGGTACAGTGTTCCTTGTCTCTTTCATTTAAGCTTTCAGACTTCCTGGCATTGGAGGAGAATCTGCAAATTTGAGATCCATAAAGAGGGTATTGAGTTAATGACTCAGCACTCATCTGCTGCATATATTTCTCTTCCACAAAGACTGAGATTAAATGCTGCTTGTACAAATGCTACAGTTTCCTACATAAAATATTCTGTAGATTTCTGGTCTGTGTGCATTGCTAGATCTGAAACAAGATTAATCTCTTTAGCGTAAAAGTAACGGAAGGCTGAAAATCTCCTGACCTACTTTCTCCTTCTAATCTCGAAAGCAGTATTTTTACAGCACCCTTATTTTCCTCTTCCTCACAGCGAATATTGTAACTTTGATTGTGTCACTTAATTTTTAAAAATACAGCTGACTTCGGATCTTTGACTAGAGTTACTTTCAGGAAAGCACGGTTCACTGATTATGGTTATTTTGTTTCATAGGCTCCAGTTATGTTCCCTGACCCTTAAACCCCCAGCACCTTTATGACTCTCCGAAGAAATTTATTCCACAAACTCACAAACCCATCCACAGACAGACAGCATCAGGGCCATATTCTGTTTGGTTTCTGCCATGTGATTTTTGCCCTTTCTTAGATGTTTATGATTCTCTTTGACACAGCTTCACCCTTGTTTGCTACGTATCGCTCTTTATACGTAGATAACGTTTTTCACCTTGCCTTTCTTGGATAACTCAGGAGCAGTTATCCAAGAACATAGTAAGTTTTCAAATTCCCAATTTAAACAATAAAGGATACCTAAATGCTCAGCAGTCTCATAAGCACAATTCAGCCACAAGTTGTTGCTGTTTAATGAACTGCTGATTAGAGAGTACTCTTTCCCTCTGCCTCTCTCTTTAATAGTCCCTGGATGGCCTTTACATACAATTTTCTTTCCAGTAATTCAAAGCAGATGGTCAGGCACCACTATGCTGTGAGTGTGTGAGTGAGCACACATATACACATGTATTTGTGTGAGAAGAGAGAGCAAAGATATATAGAAATAAAAATTAATGTATGTCAAAGACAGAGATGACTATTCTACAGAGGCCTTCGATGAGACAACAGTGCAGCAAGAAGAAACAAGATGACTGTTCATAGCTACCCATGGAACCAAAGAGCAAAAAATGAACAAAAGCACTGATGGACAAAGAGAGCACTCTGGGGCTGCATCACCTCTGCATAGTGAAGAATGCCGTATTTTGATCCCCACTACTGTAGTGTTCCCCAGATGTATCCCCCATCTCCAAAAATAAGTGATTAAACTTAACAGCACCACTTTGGAGAGAGGGAGAAAGCACTACCACGAAGCCCTCGGTCCATGCCAGGATCACTACTAGTGATCCCTTTCTCCTAACATCTTCAGATGTTTCTTACCCCCAAAGCAGCCCCCTGGCAGGCAGAAGGCATGGCTGCAAGGTGGCCATTCCTGCAAGCGAGGGTAGAGGTTCACGCCTCAGCTGCTCATCTACGCTCATCTTCCAGGGAGCAAAACAGCATCAGACAGAGCACCCCTTAAATGAGCCTCTTTATTTCCTTTGACTACACAGGAACATAAGATAAAAACAATAAAAATGTTAAATAAAAGCAGGAATATTCAAACACCTGCCACATAGATGCTTAAAGTCAGATGAAACTAATTACTTTGTGTGATAGGGATCCCTCCACCTCCAACAGAGCATTTATCTTTACGTTGTGGAAATCCAGCAAGTCCTTTGAAACCCTCAGATGAGCTGCTGTGCCACAGAACAACTTGTTCAGGGTACGAACTTCTGTCGCCTGCTGTGTAGGAGGTGTTGCCTTTAAGCCATTTGCCTTCAACCTTTCCCTGGGAATGAATGATCATGTGGCATCTCAACTAACGTCTGTGCGATTCTGGACAGGCTTCTGCACCACTTCCCGCAAGCAGCTCTCCAGACAACCAACCCTTCCTCAGCCACCAGAATTATTTTATGTCCAGGTCAGGTGTATGTAATTTGCTTTATTCTAAAGACATATAAAAAACTGCACCACCTTCATTCAAGACTTTTCATTTGCCAAGCTCAAAAGTACTTAATTAGTGTCTTCAGTGGATGAGGGGAACAGGAATAGAGAATTAAAAACACTACGTATAAATAGAGATTTTTATCATTGCTGTTCAGGAAAACAAAATTCTCCTGTTGTGATCTGATTCAAGGAATTTAATTCATTAGGAAATATTCCACCTCCTGCACAGAGAAGGGGGAGCCCGAGCGACAGCTCTGTGCAGACATTATACCCACCTACTCCACCTGCTGCCAAATTCAACTCTCTTTCCTTAGGCAAGGATATTTCTCATCAAGCGGTAAATCAAACACCAACTCTACAGAGAAACCTGAAATGGGGACACTGACAAAACTGAAAGGCAGCAAACAGACAAAAACGCAATAGTCCTTAGGAAAGCAGAGGGTTAGGTTAACCAGGGAATTCACTGCCAGAGGAAATCATTCAGGCAAATAAATTAGAGGGATTTAAGCTGTTTGAATATTTCTAAGAATGAGAGTAATATCTGCATTTGAATTTTACTGGACTCTGTTTAAAAGAATCAACTTCTAAACTGATGAAACTTTAAACTGTTCCCACAGTGGCTTTCCTGAAAAGCAGAGCATGCAGCCACGGGGAAAGGACCCATTTCAGGAGACATGGGCTGCAGCCCTGCACCAGCACCTGGCTCTGCCACATAGCCATCGGTGGTGCCCGCAGAATAGCGCATACGTGAATGCCACAGCCTACGCTGCTCTGGATTGCAAAACAGTTAGAGTACTTGAGTTTCAGAAACTTAATTGCTTTTATGTGATTACTTGAATGACTGCTGAGCTGTGTATACTTGCACATTCAGCATCTTAGTATAAGAACACACAAAACGGGAATTCAGAGTAGAAGCTGCTTTTATCTTTTATTTCTCTATCTGTATAGTAGGGATAGAAATCTTCTATCTCATCATATAGCATATAGATTTATCAGTATCTATAAATTGGTTTGAGAATTCATCTGCAAAAGAAGGTGGTGAGAGGGCATTCAGCTCCTCGGGGCAAAACAACAATAGGCAAGTTTAAAATCAGCAAATAACTCCACAGAGAAACCTCAGTAGCTGCAATACCATACACCTTGATTAGCCCTCCAGAGAAACCAGAGCTACAGACAGGACACTGACCCAACTAGATTGTACTATTCTGAACATGGCTTGGAGGAACTGCGCGAGGATGACACACTCGCACAGCTGAGTACCAAACTGCAACTTAGTTCAACTAGAAGCAAAGGTTGAATTTTTTAAGATCCTAGATATTAATCACGGTTTTAGAGAGTTTTACGGCAGCAAAGACATTTAGCTGAGTGTTTGTCCTTGTAGTTAGCACCTGCCCCTGGAGCCACTGTGGCTATCTTGCTGAGCAAAGTCCAAACCCTTCACCGAAGAGCACGCCCAGGGAGACCTGCATTACTGTGTCCCAGTATTGCAGCAATGCAGAGCAGCAAAAGACCTATGAGCCAACAGTTCAACTGCTGTTTACGATCTCACATGTGGTCAGCTATTTAGCAGCCCCGTTCCCAGAAACATCTGCTCACCCATCATCTTGTGCAGACAGACCGTACCCTTCTGAATCCTTCACAGTGCTGAGTGCTGTGAAACTGCTGAGCTTGTTAAAGGGAGGGAACTAGCACCACATCCACACAACTACATGTTGCTATTCACATCACGCTGTAGTTTAGCAATCTCTGCGTAGCTCCTCTACTCACAGCGAATTTTGACCACACAAAAGTCTCTTGGACACTTGTATAGAGAAAACCTAAATATTCTTTCTTTAATCCTTTACAGTTAACATTGTCCTAGTTAGCTTTAATAATTGTTTTTAAATTGAGGTGAAATTTAAAAAAGACAAAGTAATTTTAAGATAATTGTTTTTTCCCTCCTCTTATTTACTCCCCACCCCCCCTGCACTTTTCCCACTTCCATTTGTAAAACAAGTCTGATTTTTAACATTTTGCAATCCAGTTACTCATCAAAATCAATGAGGTTTGGGGTTGTTTTTTATAAAAGAAAGCCACATACTTTCTTGCCAGTTAGTTGGAATTCCTTCCTTTTTTACAAAGCTTGAAGTAAAAAACCACAATGCCAGTTTAACATGCTAAATGTGTGCTTACAATCTAGAGCAGCTTTACAGTAGAAAAAACCTCCAAGACTCAGCAGGAAAGCAAGCATACATTGACCTCTCTGCAAACCACCTGCCCAGCACAACGGCATTTGGGTCATTGAGATTTGAAATCCCATTCTCCTCCCTTATCCATTTTCAAGTCAGTCATAATAATTTGGGCAAATTCAGATACGTCAAATATAAAGAACCAAAATTAGATCTCAAGAACTCTCTCATAAAGTCAGCATCTTTGCAGAGGGTGAGCAGAAAATTTGTATCAAAACACTGAAATAAAGGAGCGGCCACCCATGGTGAAAGCAGAAGTTTGTCCAGCCCAATACGGATCCTCTGACACTAGACAGGAGCAAATGTCCGAGGAAGAGCGAAAAAGCCAGGACTAGTATACCATGATGCTTTGCCAAAACACTCTTCCAGTCTCAAACAATTAATCATTAAACTTGCTTTATGTTTGATGGGGGTAGAAATGAAGTAAGATCAGGATTCATAGGAAGTGTTCCTTTCAATAACAACATAATTAAAAAATACAAGAATAAACCGATTTTCTTAAAAAGACGTATTTCCTATATCAGAACAACTAAGAGGCAGCATAGTTCACAAAATACCTAGTGTAAAACCCTCAGATGAGAGAATAGCACACATGCTTCTTGGTTTAATGCAGGACCTATATATAGAAGGGAGTGGGAGTATTAAGATGTTGTAAGACTAAGAGGTATTACACACAAAGAATATCCTCCTTCCACCCCAAATAACACAGCTGACTCGATGTCAATTATAATTGTGTCTCAACATCAGCTGAGTTTTCACTAACGTCATGTTATTATGATATATTGCTAGGTGGTAGAAAGAGAAGAGGGAGTGAAAGTTTCCAACCACTGGGATTAAAGATAAGGTAACAAAAATTACGCATCTAATATTGGATTGTTGAGGAAAGACCCAGCAGCATTTCCTTACTCAATGTACAGCATGAACATGCTTGGTAGGCAGAATTTCCCTTCCTTCCCCTTATCAAAAATAAGCAAGGACCTGCAAATGCTGATAGGTGTTACACGAGAGTATTTCACTGAAAGCACTGCCCTGGGACGGGCTATAAAGCATCCCTGAAGCAATGTGATTCATACCGAGTATCTCAAAGGGACCATTTTTTGAGTCTATCTACAGCTAAAACCTTTCTCTGCTATGGATAAGGAACAAAGCATTGCAGGGCATCATGTACCTGCAGCTGAGGGGGAATGGAAGGAAACCAACCATCCTCAAACTACAACACCAGCAGGGAGGAAAAGGGAAAGCAGAATGGGGGGGTGGACTAGGTGATCTTTAAAGGACCCTTCCAACCCAAACTATTCTATGAATTCATTACACATGCCTAGAACTGCATCTCTGTAATGAATTATTGTGTCATGGTTACCTGCAAGACCCCAGCACGCTCTCTGTTTGGGTAGAAAAGGAGTTGCCTTGGAGTTTCTAATTACGGTTTTCTAAAGCTGGAAGTGAAATGTTTTATCTAAAGTACCTGTACATACTCACACATTTGAAATGCATGAAAATACTACTGCTCTATTTTAATTGCTTAAATATTTCCATTTATAATAACACTGTATTTTTCCACCTCCCACTTAAAACAGGAGACACAAGAATAATCATCTTTCAATGCAAACCAGTATTTGAAACTAGCATGCAGTCGAGAGCTTCAGATCCCAGAAGGGCATAATCAATCCAGAAAGACTCATACATTGTAGTTACATCAACAGCACCAATACTTTAGAGAGGTGCAAGATGAATCCTACTAGCCAGGCTGCCGGACCACATCAGAACAATCCACCTGGCTGCTCCAGAGCCACTCAGCTTCAGGGCTGTAGGAGTTCCCATGCTGCAAATGCCTGCAAGAGGGCATGTGCTGTCTCCTGTCCTTAGCTGTGAATTTGTGGTCTCACTGCTGCAGCAGACACCACACAGGCCACTGGCGTGCTTCTGGTTGTGGTGTTGCTTCAGGGCACAGCAGAGAAGAAAATAAGGAACAAGGAGGTCAGAGTGGCAGGACAAAATACCTTAATAAACATTTTTAAATTGACCTGGGTTCACTACTGCTTTGGGATTATACACAGTATGTCTGCCTGCTCCTAAACACTTAGAGCACCTTTTTTTCAGAGAGACAGATTTTCTATTTAAAATGTACTACTAATATTGCAGGATAAGCACATGAACCTGCCAGCCAACTCTTCCTCTTCTCCTCCTGTCTGTCCAGCACAGCCATCTAAGGACTTGGCTTGGAATCGTTATGGTGGTGTTTCCACAGACCCTCCAAAACCGATTAAGAAAGGCATTTACTGCAATGTGCATTAAGACAGTGGATTGTTGTTATTTGCTCAGGATGCTTACGAGAGCTTACCCACAGCAGACGCAGTGACCTAAACTGGAGCTTAGCAGACAGAGATGCTTACCTTTCAACACAGGAGCCCCTCCCTCCAGGTACGTGCTTAAGAGCAGGCATGTACCTCTGTGTGGATCAAGGCGGGAACACTGAGCTGACTGATACAGCTTGAATCAGGACAAAAATCTCAAATGTACAATGAATCTAATAAAGTAGATCAGAAAATCATGAGCGAACTCCTAGAGAATACTGTTCTCCTAGAGAAGCATCTCAAAAGACAGAAGTTAACCGCCAGGATTGTTTTTGAGAAACAAGAACAGTGATCTTGGCTGTATTTCTTAACGTTAGGAGTCATGAAGTGACAGAAACAGGCACAGTGAGACACCTCATCTCTGGATGATGATTTTGCCAAATAGTGCTTCAGCTATTATTGAGATACTGGGATAAAAAACAATGCAATAGAAAGAAACCACAACTTCTTTCTACACTGCCTTCTTTTTTACACTGGATAGTTTTATTAGTAGCTTGTATGTATGAAAACACATTTGTGATCATAAACATCATCTTGTGTTCTTCATTTAATTCTACTCTACAGTACTAGAGCACATAGCTGTACACATTTATTGATGTGAGAACAAAGTTCAGGTGACCCTGGATTTAAAAAAGTATATACATACTTCTTAAGATTTTAAACATCATAATATCCCGATTCTTCTGCTGTTGTAGCCTTTCTGTTTGCACATGAAAAGTACTTTCCTGTTATATAAATTGTACCAGAGACAGAAATCTGCTTTGTTATTTTATTTGATTTACCAAAAGTGAACATTAATTATTCAGCCCATATATTTAACTCCCAACAGAGACAATATTCTACATGCAGGAAGCCTCTGCTTTGGGCAAGCAAACTGAGTTAAGCAGTTCCACTTGAGCAACTTACCAAATAATTCAAACTGGGAGCATGTAATGTAAAATACATATATATTTTTATATATATAAAATATATATATTATAGATTATATTATATATAAATAGGAATCATGCAAGACACTGAAGCCTCCCTTCGTTGCACTTATGCTGTGCATCACTGGGACACTCCATCATTTTATGTCCTTCCTTTACACATGCCCTCCTTTCATACCTGCTCGCTCCACATGCCACGGACACATCTCCTTCGTTTCTCCCCTCCCTTCAGGCATGCCCATATCAAGTCCATGGTATTTTGGCTCACTGCCCCACCATACCCTTCCTCCATTTCCCTTTGAGTCTGGGTGGAGTGAGCAAACTCAGAGCGAGTCACCACAGCCACACACAAGACATTGGAAAACTCTTTTGAATATAAAGTACACTTCAAGATTGGTGTACGTTGCTCAGGATATATGTAACTGTGGAGATAAGGAGGTTAAACAAAAGTATATCAGGAATGCTGTGATTATGGTTGATCCTGTCTTGAACGCTAGACCAGAAGACTTCTCATTTTCCTTCCAGCCCTATATTTGCTATTGTAATCTATGGTATGTTATATATGTTTACGTTTATGTAGACAGGCAAATTCTACTAGAATAGTGTTTATATAGTATATATGCATGCACATGTATGGACAAAGACAGAATATCACCTTTGGGAAATTTTTTTTTCCTCTAAATTTGAGACTAATTCAATTATTAAAAACTATTATATGCAGAAATATTATGAATTCCAAAAAAGTGTATCTGCACTTCAAAAACTTCCTGAGTTTAGCAAGCTCCAGAATGCCATGAATGATGCTTAAACTTATTCAGAAAACACCTGTCTGCAGATACACATGCAAGGATGAGAAAAGCGAGAAACAGTGAAAATAAACACTGAGACTGGCTGGCTCTGCTCTTCCCCGCACTGATTTTATTTAGAACCTCTCTAATGAGGAGTATCCACAACCCCCTTCGAGTCTAGGTATGCTTTATTTTTCCTGACTTTAACAGGCAATCTTTCTTTACAAGCTCTGAATTTAGAGCAGGAGAATATCACTTTACAACAGTAAGAATAGACACAGAATTTGGAAGTTTTCGGATCACCTTCAGTCGAGCTTCTTCAAAGACTGGAAAAAGCTGTGAAGTTTCAGCAGGTATTTGAGAAATATTATCCCTGAACCTGGAGATAAGCAAGCTGCAGTACAGAGCAGAAACCTAACTTTTCCAAAGTTATTATCTGCACTGGTAAGACCTCAGGTTTCCCCAGCTGCATTTCCAAAATCTAACCCACTTGCAGCATGTGTCATATTCTCATCAAGAGATGAAAACAGCATTGATTTATATTTTTCAGAACTCCCCCATCCTTGATTTAAATAACTGTCTGAAAATGCTTTTGCCTTCCATGACATTTGCTTTTTTCACTCACCCTCTGAACATACTTTACATCTTTACTATTAATGATACACAGCATATACAATAATTCTTGCAAAGGGCTGAAACACAGCATAGAAGATTTTGAATAGAGGTGGCTAGAGAGAAGGGAGAGCATGGAGGATTGACGCAATTCACCACATGGATCATACTCAAATACAGCTGTAGGTCACAACGGAAGGGAAATGTGAATAACAGTTATCATGAGCTCAGTCTACATGTCACTAAGATGAGAAAACCAGTTTGGCACTATGGGCCTTCTCTTAGTGGATTAAACCAACAGCTTATGTTACAGTTCAGCAAGGAGGCAAGCTAGTGGATGGGAGCATGGACTGTGTTAGCAGACACGAGCACCAGGCAACAGAAAAAATTTCTCACTTCAAGTGTGCTACGTGTACTCACCAGTTCTCAAAACATAAAAAAGTCAAAAAAAACCAGAAAGAAAACCCATGAAATAAAATCTTTAAAATATATTTAAAAGGGCACAGCAGCAAAAGTACCATGTTTTATCCCAACAGCTCTCTAATCAAAGACAACATGTTCGTAAATCATGGAAGAAAACAAATTTTGTTCCACTAATTTCTTTTCAGGCTTACTGAATAGTTTTCACAACAACCCCCTGCAACGCTATAGGCTTGGGAAAGAGTGTCTGGAAAGCTGCCCAGCAGAAAAGGACCTGGGGGTGTTGGTCAACACCAGCTGAATATGAGCCAGCAGTGGGCCCAGGTGGCCAAGAAGGCCAACAGCATCCTGGCTTGTATCAGCAATAGTGTGGCCAGCAGGAGGAGGGAAGTGATTGACCCCTGTACTTGGCACTGGTGAGGCCACACCTTGAGTACTGTGTCCAGTTTTGGGCCCCTCACTACAAGGACGCTGAGGTGATTGAGCTCCCTGAGAAGGGCAACAAACCTGGTCAAGGGTCTGGAGAACAAGTCTTATGAGGAACAGCTGAGGGAACTGGGGTTGTTTAGCCTGGAGAAGAGAAGGCTCAGGGGAGACCTTACTGCTCTCTACAACTACCTGAAAGAAGGTTGTAGTGAGGTGGGGGTTGGCCTCTTCTCCCATATAACAAGCGATAGGACAAGAGGAAATGGCCTTACGTTGTGTCAGGGAAGATTTATGTTAGATATTTGGAAAACTTTCTTTACAGAGAGGGTTGTGAAGCATTGGAACAGTCTGCCCAGGGAGGTGGTGGAGTCCCCATCCATGGAAACATTTAAAAGATGTGTAGATGTGGTGCTGAGGGGACATGGCTTAGTGGTGACCTGGCAGTGCTGGGTTAACGGTTGGACTTGAGGATCTTAAAGGTCTCTTCCAACCAAAATAATTCAGTGACTCACCTTCTACTTGACCAGGGCCTTTCAAGTATTACGTTTAAGGAAACCACCCAAGCCTAACTAAAAGACTGTTTATCATGTAGTTTTAAATGAAATAATCATACCACCATTGCTAATTCAATCTTCATTAAACACTTTCCTTGATATTGTTCAAAGGGTGTAAGTAAAAATGTTAACTACATTTGCCCTCAAAACTGGTCTTTGACAAGTTTTGTTAGTAATCTTCCTCCTAGCAAGTACTTCTTTCAAACCAATGTTATCCTTTCACCTGATGAATTTCTTACCTTCTAATTCTCATACCATATCTCCATTCTCTCCTATGCATCTTCATTCCAAATGCTTTAATGAAGTCCACAAAGATAAGCATAACTACGCTTCTCTCCATAGAAATTTATTTATTCTCAAAGAAATCTATAAGGAGTTTGGAAAATCTTCTAAATCATGCTTTTCACTTTGGCTTTGTGACTTTAATTAATCTTCCCTTCAAAAGTGGATCAAGAGCCTCACATTTGCTGAGGAGCACATGCAGCCACATGGTGAATCCAGTCACCATGGGTCTGCAGAAACTGTGTCAAGGAGGCTACTTCTGTGTCTGATGGTCACTGCCACACACGGCCAAGACAGCATATGCATAAAGACTAAGTGATGCAGAAGGCCAAGGGGTTTTTGAGGTGCAAAAAAAAAGGAGAAACATGCAATAACAGCAATTTATGGAACAGATCCCATGGAGAATATTATATTTGTTGTTTAGGAATATCAGGGAACACCTCCTAATTTCCTGCTGTCTCATCTCATTTCTCTTCTGTGGTTTATCTTCCATAAAAATCACAAAGCAGTTGTCAAACTGCTGGTGGCGTTCCCCTGCTTGTGTCAGCAACACGTTCAGTAAGCTTTGTTTGAATGTAACTATTTCAATATCAATAGCAAGCAAGCATGACACACCTCCACGCTCTCAGCCAGAGCTGCAGTACCATGGAAAAGCTCTTTCTTCAGCACCTGGATAGACAGCAAAACCACCTTTGATGCTTTTCTTTGAAGTTCAGGCAGAATTAGCTATTTAGTAGCTCTAGGAGCGACTCATTCTCTTTGGATGCCAACTAGGATAATCGGACACTTTTACTTTTTTTACCTTTGTGCTGCAAGGGAAGAGACAGCTCTCCTGCTAACTCCTCTAGGAGTAATGATGATCATCTTTGGGACTCTGAGTCCATCTCAAACTCACTGATCCTCCCTTAAAAGGGTTAAAAGAATCCCCTCATGCCTGTGCATTAGATTTCAATCTAAGATAAGAACAAAACCAGACTGATTAGACTATTCCCAATAGCTAGACCCCAACAGCATGAGAGGAAGTCCCCGAGCACAGTGATGACAGCAACTCCAAAAACTCCATGCTGTGGTAACCCACCTCTCAAATCCAAACAGTAAAAGGAAGCACATGCAAAGAAATTATCACCAGCAAAAGCCCTGTATTTCAGACACCAGTTCATCTACACGTGCTATTCTGATAGCAGTAAGGAGGAATTTAGCACTCTACAAATGGAATTTATATCCATGGCCCCTCCTGTTCTCCCACTGTGCAGAAACATGAATCACTGGTGTGGTAGTTCATACATCTGCCGATGTTTCCTCAGGGGTGACCATCCGTATGACAGGCAGATGTCCTGTCCACATTTGCACATATCCAGTTAAAACACAACCAGCCATCAAGACCAGCACCTCTGCAAGAAAAACCAGGAACAATTCCTTCTGATCCAAACAGACACATGCTCCCACACACCAGCAGATACACTGTCCTGTACAAATACGACCATTAATAATGTTGGTGCAGGCTTAATTAATGCGTCATGGGAAATGGCTGTTCTTTGCAGCAGATGGAAGGGGCGGAGGGCTCCCATCCATCGTCAAACCAAGACCAGATAGTTACCGTAATTGCTCTGTTCTACTTTCCCTGAAAGATTCCTTTAAAGACTACCATTTCTTCAGCTGCGGAAAAACCAAAAACCCCTGCTGCTCTTTTCCTCCCACAATAGCTGATAACAAACTGGATTAGAGAAAGACAGTAATCCCAGGAAATATAGGATTTCTCACCCATGAAGGACAAGTATTGTGGCTTCTGTCATGAAGTACTTATGAGCCACTGTCGTAAAGTCTCCTTAGAAAGCGAACAAAATAATTTTCTTTCTACAGTGAAGAAATACTGTTACCCTTCACACCTGAAATATTCTTCCTGCTCCATGGGATTAATTCCAGTGTATTTCAAATTAAAACTCTTGGCTTTAAACATAGCTGGCACCTAGAGAAAAGGAAACATAGCGGAAAATATCTATAGATTTTCTAATTAAGAAAAAAAAAGAATGTCCCGAACCACTGCTTTGCTCTTAATTTTTTAACTTAACATTCAGGTTTGTTTGTAGGAGGATGCAGGAGTGCTAATGCACATTCTGTTTGGGTTTTTTCTTGAAAAGAAAGATCAAACAATGTGTCTTATTGGAATTAAGCAAGAACAAAACTTTTCGCCGTACAATGAATGCACCTGCTTTGCAGCTTGCCCTCCTGAGCCTGTCCTACCTGGCAGATGTTACACCTCCTACAAATTCAGCTTTTTTTCCTCAGGTGAGCATAGGAGGTCGGTTCCTACCCTGGCTTACACTCCCAAACACTCTACTGATGTCAGAAGTGTCCCAGGTTCTGTAATAATGTCAGTGCAATGCTGGTAAGTGCCAAGCAAGTAGGTGAAGATCAGGCCCAACATTGTGTAATCAGAGCAAATGTTTGAAGCTTTGACCTTTACCATTCACATGGTGTAACTTATTTTATCTCTTGTACTTTTACCACAGTTGCTTTTCAGCATGCAGAGAATGGTCCAGGAATAAAATTCCTTTAAGACTCAGCTTCAGGAATCCCACTGAAAGGTTTTGGGCATCTCAGGCAGGATAGTCTAACCACTAAAGGTTTTCTAAAACAGAAGATTACTTTAAAAATCAATACAACAAAAAACACATTTAGAAAATTTCCAAGTTCACAAAACACATTGATAGCAGGCAAAGTTGCAATGCATCAGGACAATCTGGCTAGAAAATGTCACTATGAAGATGGCTGTCATTTTCAGATCAGCACGTACTTTGGTACCCCACCAACTAAAGAGATGGGCAGTTGGTACTGCAAGCAGACAATCCCCCCCAATCACCATCTTCATACTGAGAGCCGAGACAGATGCCGATTTACAACCTGCAGAAGGACTCCTCCATCCTGCCTACCATTTGGTTAGAGACAGTGAAAGACTTTTCAGAGATTCCAAAACCTTTGGCTATTTTTTAAAGAAGCCCACAGGAGAAAAAGAAATACAAATTACCATTATTCAGAAAGGTAAGTTTAATGTTACAAATCAACTGGGAAATGTATATGAGTTCTCACAAAAGGACAGTATGAATGAAAACTGTATGGTTCAAACTGACAAATGGCAACACACTAGATACTAAAACACAGGCATTGTGAAGACACCATAAATGGAGCATGTATTCACAGTAGGTCTATACAGAGAAAACTGATTATGATAGTAGGAAGGCTAGCAAAGACAAGACTGAAATCTGATACAAGGTGAGAACAGGAAAGTTAGGGCATTGGGTTATAGGAGGCTATAGGAGAAAATAAATTATTTGATTGTAATAAATCAATACTATAGATACTATGCCAAACTGTCAGAGAATGAGGGGGCAAACCAACATGAAATAATTAAACAATTTCAGAATAAATTTATAAGAAACATCCTCACAGATATCTCTCCAGATTCAGAAATAAATTGGCAAACAACAGGGCCAAAATTCTAAGTCTAGCTTATTCATGGTTTTTAATAAAACCTAAGGACATCTCTAATTAGAGATGTCACTCAAACAAGAAACACAGCTTCAGATAATACAGAAGAGTATAAGCTGAGCTCTACAACATTTACATCTAAAATGTATGCAAAGAGACGTAGAGTTGCTAAGCAGCCCCACTGGGTAGAAACATGAGAAAATAAACCATATTGGGCAGACTTCTCCACAACACCTAACAATAACCCACACAGAGAGAACACACTGAAACCAGCACCCCTTCTGTGCAGAATGGTGATAATTAAACCATAGAAGAATTTTGCTTTCACCCCTACAGATGAAAAATTAGTAACTCCACAAAATGACCATTTTCAGTAAACACTACTTTATTCTTAGCAGAACTGAAAATCAAATTGACCCTGGCATAGAGCTGATTTCTGCAGCACCTGTAAGGCAGACCCAGGCTTCAGTGCCTCATTGTCCACACAAGAACTGCTGCTACTGCTGCATCCTGCAGATGGGACTGCGTGAACAACTGGTTCTGAAGGAAGAAGGGAGCCCGGTTTTCAGTTTCTGAGCCATGAAAACCTTAGAGCCTGGAAGCCGGGGCTGACTTACAAGTAGCCACTTCTACCACACCACCACCATATTACCACACTGCTTTTTTCGGTAAGCCTAGATAATGACTTCAACAGGTGCTACAAGAACAGCAGCGGACAAAGCACTACAGACATCTTCCAGGAGAAAAGAGTATGTCCTGCCACCTTCCATACAGCTCTGAGTCAGCTCCAAA
The DNA here is from genome assembly GCA_009769605.1 of Bucorvus abyssinicus. NCBI lineage: Eukaryota > Metazoa > Chordata > Aves > Bucerotiformes > Bucorvidae > Bucorvus > Bucorvus abyssinicus. Next base: position 15,855,930 of record CM020042.1, on the reverse strand, counting down.
CCATACCTTTTAGCATGCAATATCTAAAACGTTCCCGAATGTCAAGAAGAACGGTTAGACACCTGGGGTCTAACATCTAGAAAGCTCTGGAGTCCTTTCTTCCAGAACGAGGGAGTACACACATCCTATGCAAACTTGGATGTATCCTAAACCACAGGGTCACAAGGACTTTCAGAAGAAAAAGCCTCACATAATCATCTACGCTAATCCAAAAGTCCACCACTTTCCTCCTCGCTCCTCTCACAATAGTAGGAAATACAGTGGCACGTCTGGTTTATGACAAACCAGTGGAGAACTTGGTGTATAAAAGAATGAGGTCAAAGGCTGTGGACTGCACAGGGCAGAACATGCATTTGGGATCTGTTACGTCCTAGCAGGCTCCCAATACTGCAGTTAAAGTATTCTACACAGAAGGTCACAGGTTTGTCTCAATTCGGTGCCCAAGAAAATACTTCATTCTAAACCTCAAAATCTTATTCAAAACACAGTCAAAAGTGACGCATCCTCAAGAAAAGTCTCATTTTCAATGAATCAGCATTTCGAACAAAACTCTTTCCTCCACCTCTAAGCTAAACCTCTGTAGAAACACCCATTTTCTTGCAGACCTTAGGCCCCTTTATTGTATAAGCCAGATTCAAAATCTGTCACTTAATCACCTGCCTAGGCTGGTCAAACACCTTCTGACTACACTGGAATAGGATCTCTGCAAACAATAAAAATCACTAATAGAGAGGGAGAATCAGCACTTTATTATACTTGTCTTCCTAGTCAACCTCAAACTACAAAAGGAAACAAAGCTTGCCCTTGGAAGTAAGCATTCAAAAGTTCAATATTTTCATCTCAATGATACGCTGCAGGGCTGCTCCACGTCCACGTGTTTTACGTATATGGTAGAAAAATGTGGGCACACACAAGCAGTTAAATGATCACAATTAGCCATAAGATTACCAGCAAGACAATGTTTTTCTTGTTAACTCCTAAATGCAATTTTATTTTAATTACTGATTGCTAGTTACATAGGAATGCCGAAATCAAGATTGCCTGTGGCCCTGGTAACACAGTATGTCTGACAAAATCCTTCCTGGCCAATTTCTCTCATCTTTTTCAAGTGTATATAGCTGATTTCTCTCTCTACTTCTGGTGCAAAATTTCTAAAATTATAAATGCTCAGGTCAGAAGTTGTAGCTTCATAGCCCTGGACTCCTTCATCTGAGTTTCTCCCCACAACATCAGGGCAGGTATTACATTATTTCAATTATTTCATTGAAGGATGTCGATTCGGTAAAACACAAATTGCTTTGTAGAAAACAGAGATACAAATACAAAATGAGCTGCGCACATTTCTTCCAACATATAACCTCTAACTAAAACTAAACACAGGATCTCAACCAAAGACATAGATTGCTCAGCAGCTGTTATGTATTTTTAGGGATGGAAAGCCTGAAGAAACCTCACAAGTCTATTCATTCAGTCCTGTGCTATTTCAGTCTATCTTTTGTAAGGGAAGTTACAAATTCCATATTCCCCCTACTGGAAAGTTAAAGGAGGAGCTCACTCCTTAAAATGTCCTCAGAAGTCCAGCCCAAATTTTCTTATGGCTATTCATTTTCAGATAGCCATACTTTCTATTGAACTGAAAGGTTCTTCTCTATATGTGTTTACCGGTTCTCAGCACGTGGACTTTCCAGTTCTCTGACCCTTGCCTTTCCTGCAAGCCCTCTAATGCATCATTTCCAGCTTTAGTATACTTTTCTTGAAAATACAAGGTATTAAAAATGAGGCCTTGACGGAGAACTACGTTTGGGTACAGCAATCTTGCCTTACGTTTTCAGTCCTTAACTAGAACATTGTATTATCCTACTTTCCTCCGGTTTGTTATGTCACATTGGTCCTTCACAGCTCCTTTTACAATTGTTATGCTGATCATCTTCAAGATGCACTAACTGCAGATGAAGGAAGAAATTCATCGTTCATATTCAACATGCACAGGCTTGCACCTTGGACCAGTCAGCACCACAGATTTTATTTTTTTTACTGCTCTAATCCTCAAGCCCACCCAGTTCTTTCCAGAGCATCTTTCAGTCCTTTCCCATACTGACTATAGCTGTTAGCATGGCACCACCTACACATTTTGTACTCTGGTCATCAGAAAAAACACCGAATAAACTTGTTCTTTAGAAACTATCTATAGCTTTTTGTTTAGTAACAAAGTTTTTTTTCCCTTCATGTTTATTTACTTGGAAATACTTATGTTTGGGCAGTAGTGTGCCCAAAGGACAAAGAGTGCAGTTCTGCAGCCACAGCAGAGCAGAGCAGGAACACGAAACTATAACATCGGGGGAATTCCTTCCAGGAGCAGACATGGAGAAAAGCAAGACACTGGGTAGGAAGAGTAGAATGGCTTGCTGGAACATGCAGATTTAATCATTAAAGTTCAAGAAAAAAAAAAAATCTGAAAGTGTAGATTAATTTTAACCAATCAATATTTATTACTGCTGTATCTGCCTTCAAACAGGAACCACAACGATTTAGATAAATATCTAGTCAGGTCATCTAGTTCCGCTGCAATTTCTGGAAGCACACTTCGTAAGATCTCCTGGGAACGTTATTTTGAAACTTCCTATTTTAATCTCACCAGTTTTATCTCCCTCTGCAGCGTGTATCAGAATTCGGTGTGCTCTGAGAAGTCTTGCAATGAAACGAAAACGTGTGCGATTTACGTCCAAAATGTATCTCTTGAACTTTTACTTCATTCAAATCCAAAATGTACACAACATGACAATCAAGTACAAACTGAGGTAGCAAAACAGACCAAGACAATTCCTATTTGATCTTATTTATTTTTTATTAAATTTATTATCATTAAATTAAGTTTTAAAAAATTAATTTAAGGTATTATTTAATCAGGCAACAGAAAAAAATCACTGGAGCCAGGAATGGAAATGAGGCATTGTGAGTGTGTGATAATAACAGCTAATATGCTTTAGCCATCAAGTGAGATTCTGCTACAGACAGTGCGGTTTTGGCAAAACAAATTCATTACTGATTTGGAACCTACCCGTCTACAACGAAAGTTTTAAGACAAAGTCTGGTCGTGCAGCACTATCTATGTGTATTTGTCACTGCTGAAAACATCCTTTCCTAGTCCAGACTAGGTTATTGACTTTCATAAAGACATTACAGGTTTTTTTGTTTGGTTTGGTTTTTTAAGGTTGCTGCTGCTTCTGGGCAGTGATACCATCTGGGAGAAGTAGAAAAAGTTTACAGCTTTTAGGGGATGCCCTGGGTATGATGCTGGGGGCAAGCGGTGGGGAACTGATAACATTCAACCTACTCTTACCCTAATACATACGCAAGACTCAAAGCAGAGTGAGCTACCTCCTATTTAGAATCATAGAATGTTCTGGTTGGCAGAGACCTTTAAGACCGAGTCCAACCATACACCCCGCACTGCCAGGGTCCCTAAACCATGTCGCTCAGCACCACATCCACACGGCTTTTAAACACTGTCAGGGATGGTGACTCCACCACCTCCCTGGGCAGCCTGTTCCAATGCCTCACAAGCCTCTCTGTAAAGAGGTTTTTCCTGATCTCTAACCTAGATCTCCTCTGGCGCAACTTAAGGCCATTTCCTCTAGTCCTGTCACTTGTCACATGGAAGAAGAGACCATACACAAAGAGAGAGGAAGGAATTGTGGTATAGTCAACAAGCTGCAAATCCATGGCATAGTTTTCTTATTACTTGCATGTATAGCCATACTATAGACAATATCTCATGCCTAAAATATTATTTTAAGTAACTAATATCATTTTAACTAGCTGCAGACATAGTGTCTGGCTGAGGTATATTCCATCTCACCCAGTCTAGTGTTCCATACGAACAGAATCATATGAATGTTGACTAGTAAAGAGGCAAAAAAAGGCAGCACTAAAGAATTAGACACGACAAGAAGTTATTTCATTGATTTAAGTTAAAAAAAAAAAAAAAGCATTGCCACTCTGCTCTTAAGTACCCTGTTTCTACAGAGGAATCACAAATAGAGCTAAATGAACCCTGTAGCATTCAAGTCATGAGCCACTTGCACCTCAAGGATTCAGCCTGCAAAATCTGTAGATGAAACCTTTCCTGGAAGCTCAGTTTCTGACTCCTGTGGCCACATGAACTTACTGCCTGCCACAGCTGAACCCCAACTTGGCCAGAGCTTTGAGGTGGAAATGCTTAAGACTTCTCTAGCATGAACTTCCCACAGTAGGACAGAATTTAGAGCTTAAAAACCGGAAAATATTGGGTTTATAGTGATTAAAACCCCAAAACATAATTTTTAAATCAACTCAAGACACCTAAGCAAGATGGAAAATAAATGAAAGTTCATGCAGAATGTTTCCCAAAACCTTGAAGCCTTTGAAGGCAATTCCTTGCTTCTGTCATCAGCTGCAACTAACACGGTGACAGTTAAATTGTGTAGTCAAACTGTTTGTCTTTTCAAAAACAAACAAAAAAATTGCCTTTTCCTTTAATCACTCATACTGTTGCTTAGGAATACAACCTCTTCTTACACATCTTTCAGACAGTACAAGCAGGGTGTGATTTGAATATATGCTGGAATAGGAAAGGGGCGATTCAGGGAATCTTTCTTTCCCAGTCTAGTTTCTTACTGCAACTCTCACACGAAGTCATGCTTTCCCTACACCTCTAGTTGCGGCCTTTGCATAAACACATGCACTGCACTCAGCTCTGACAAATCAGAGAATCATAGCCCATATGCAGTGTTTGTACATCCCTACAAACTATTCCTCAGCTTCAAAAAACAAGCATTGATTATAGCAGCAGAAAAATACCCGATTGTTACTAAAGAATACAAGAATATATTTCTCCAACTGGAAACAAACAAGAAGGTTAGAATAAAAGTCACAACAAAATCTGTGATCCAGAGCACACAGCAGAGCTCAATCTGCCACCAAATCACCCGAAACCTACAAAACGCTTTAGAATTAGAAAGCCCTACAAAAGATTAGATAAAAAGGCCACCCCCAAAAAGCAATGCATCCCTGCAGAAAGTCTCAGTAAAAGCAGAAAGGAGAAGTTAGGAACTAATGGACCTACAGGTACCAGAGCTCACAGACTGATGGGATCATGATGAACAGGCGCATGTGAGCTACTAACCCACGCCTGACATCCCCGCCACACAGCAACTGTGGTAGCTGCTGGGAGCTCGTTACCTTCCCGTAATAGGTAGCTCCTGCCCCCAGTGGAAGGAAATGAATTTTGAACTGAAAAATGAAGTGTTCCCAAGCAGACGTGTCATCCCACAGCAGACAGCCTGCTGCCCAAAGGCATGAGCCCACATTAATTTCGCAGCGTAGCCAGGAAAAGGTGCTCGGGCTGGCTGCAGGTGCCAGAGGGGCACGCAGGCAGAGCCCTTCAGGAATCCAGAGTACAGATCGCATGGTCTTCGTGTCTGGGGCATTACAAACAGTGGATGTTTCTGTTTACCCTTATGTCTTTGATAACAGCCTTGTTAAACTTGAATGGCCACATTTCTAAGGTTTTAAGCACCTAAAAATATAGAGAGACACCCTTTACAGAGTTTTTAAAAGTTAGAGAAGATAAACACTAATTCCCTAAAGAAAGAGGTGCTCAACTGTTACATGTTTTAGAAGTATGTCCATGTAGGTACCCTCAAGGTTTCTAAGTAATCCTAAAACCTAAGCCCAATATGCAATCTTTCACATATTTTAGACACCGATACGCTTGGTTTTGCAAGGCCAGAACTACTCAAGGTTTAGCTATGCTTACACCACCTTATGCATCCACACAGAGTTGAACTGGTCTCAAATAAGCCTGGACCATTTCAGGCTCAAAAGTTGTACTGTGCTCACCCTTGCCAGTTCTATGTCCGAGGATTTTGCTTCGCTGAGCATTGGAGGTCCTGGGGAGAAGGCACTGGAATTCCTCCACAAACCATACACTGCATGTCATGCAGCTGTTACAAAAATACTGACATTTCCAAGTAATCCCACAGAAGATGAAGGTGACGCTGCCAACTGCCGCAACACCAACTGTCACTAATGAGAACACGCTCCGTGTTGGCAGTTCAGAGACAGCAAGGGTGAGGCAGAACAACTCTCCTGTGAGAACATCTGCAGGGACTTTTCTTTGAGCACTGTCATTCCAGGAGCTGTCACTTCCAGACTCAGCCAAAAGGCGTGGACGGGAAGTACAGCAGATTTGGCACTTAAGCTATGTCCCTAGCCATTTTTGGAGCGCTCAGAAGGCACTGCTAAGACCACTCTGATTGTATCCATCCACAGCAGCACTCACATGCCAGAGCTCCTCCAAAATACCTCCTTTCAGGGTGGGCTTCCTTCCGTGAAAGGATTATATGAGCAACTCAGAGATAATAAATTCACAGTGACAGTTTTAACTTTAATAAAAACCCTTTCAAGATTTCATAAATAGCCTAATTAACGGGTGGGAAGAAATGATTACTTGAGAAATGTTATCCTCCAAAACAGTATTTGAAAAGGCTCATTTATTAACAAGCTTTATGCAGCATCACTTCTCCTGTCCTCTTCCTGTGTTTAATCTCCTGAGTACGGAATGATTTAGTCTAATTTAGGAATTAATATAAGAAAGTAATTTTGTAAAACACATTTGCCAGTCATACATAGGTGGTCAAATCAGCTCACCTCACAGCACTTTCTAGTCTTAAAATGTAAGAAATTACCTATTTACTGAAATTACCACATAAATATGCCATGTTTTGGAACAAGGCAGTAAATAACTTACATTTGCACTGTATTTAAAATGATAGTAGGTGATAAAAACAGAGAAAGTCTCAAGGGAAAGTTATCCTCTGCTCAGTTCCTGCACAGGAAAAGATCTCACTTTCCAAGCAGCTCTACGCTACTAGTTATTTGCTTATGTCTTGATCCACTACTAATTGGGCTGGTGGTGTAGAAATGGATGATGAATTCCTACTTTAAGGAGACAAAAATGAGGGAAAGGCTTTCTAGAGGGTCTAGCAGAGTCTCATTCCAGTAAGTCACACTCAGAAAACAAACAAAAAAAACCCCGCCCAACCAAAAAGCAGCTAAGAAACTCTATGAGACTGGGAAAGGGATAAAATGCCAGAAGGGAAAGAAAACCCCCTGCAACTGATCAAATGTTTCCTAACTGGTGCTAGGACTCAGTGCAAAGGTGGCAGCCCCAACATTATTTAATAAGAACTACAAGCTTCAGAGTGGCTGCATGGTGCCCAAAAAGGGGCTGTAAGTGTGCTCAACTAAAAGATCCTCGGGGCCACAAAGTGGGCACCAGTGCATGACGCTGCTGATAATCTGGGAAAAGATTTAGGAAGGAGAATGAAACACACAGGGAAGGGAATGACAGAAAGCAACGTGCAAAAGTACCCAATAGTTTAAAATAAAAATTTGAAATTTTGGATCCTGGTCAAAACAAAATAACCATTATGGCCTCAACCCGTTTTTTCTTTCATCTTTTTCCTTTTTGGGATGGGAAGACTACCTAAAAATAAGTTTTAATTACTAATCCATTTTATAGGTATTGTCTTACTCTTTAACAAGGAGAATCATTTGCTTCTATACACCTTAGATAAATTAGATTCAATTAGTGGTCAGTTCTATCCCTTAATGCTCGCTACTTTGTGATGGATTTCTGCAGTTGAGAGAATACACTCCTACAGTAGAGTTTTGCACAGTACTTGAGGCCAAATAATAGCCATTCCTGAAGATCAGAGGCCCATTGTGCTATTGGCACCACTGCCTCTGCTAAAAATAATATCCAAAAAGAGGATTACTTTAAGTTCTGTGTCATCACTGTCCCTATGACAAAAAAAAAAGAGTTAGCCAGACAGTGAGTTTCACTGTGCAATTACCACTTTTTCTGTCTCACTTCAGCAAACAAAGTATTAAGGATACTCTCTAGTGTTAATGAATCACGCCTCTAATTGCATCCAGCTATGATAAGCTGTTCATACCTGGCTGATGCAGGATAAAAGCATTACAAGGACATTCAAAATGAAAAGTAATCTGTAGCAGATGCAAAATGCAGTTTATCCTTCAAAATGGGTAGCCCTCCTCCTCTCAATTTGTACTGGACCACTGTGCAGTTGTTAGAGAAGTTCCAGGCAAGTTCCATCAGGTACACTCACTAACAGAAAACTTCCCCAAATCAAAGCATCAGAAGGTCTGAAGTTAGAAACAGCAGTGAGAAATAACAGTATTTCTCCCCCGCACAGCCCCACCCTGGCAACCAGGGGAGAGCAGAGGAAGCTCAAAGCAGAGGAGGCTCAGAGCAAAAAAACTAGTTAGGTTGATATGAACTGTGGTACCACCTACAAGAAATCACATGGTTCTCACTCCTCCCCATAGAGAGTAGAGGTTGCAGGATTGAATTCTTAAAAATATGCAGCTCTGGAGAGTGAGGACTTCTCATCCCATCTCTTGCCCCAGTCCTCCTCAAATGATTCTCCAAGTATTCGGAACAGCCACTGGATCATTTGTCAAACCAGGAGGATGATAAACAGGGATGTACATAACTGGATGGCAGAAAGGGTACCGCCAAAAAAGGTCACCTTTCACTAGGGCAGTTGACATGAATCTTCAATTATAAAAATAGAAGTTATAATTTCTTACAGTACAATGCATTGCTGTTTCTAGAAATGAAAAAGCTTTACAAAATTTTTTTAAAATCAATTGTTATAAGAGTATTAAGGCTACTCCAGCAATCCTGTCACCAAATGCCATAAACTGAAGCTCTGCACCACTCGCAACGTACCCCTTTTGAGAGTCACAGTCCGCCTAACCACGTGGTCACACACTGTATCTGAAACACCACCAAACATCAGCTCCATTTTGCCAGCTACCCTTGATAAGTATTGCAGATTTTAACACGGTGAACACAAAACTGTGTAAAAAAGATCTCAGTTTTAACAACTCTGCAAAATCAAGCATTTTCCTAGTAAAAGTGCAAATATAATTTTATGTAGCATAACTTATTAAGAATTAATACTAGACATTTTTGTCCCCAGCTTAAGAAGAACCAGTTTCATACTCAGGCAGGGACCAAACTTGAAATATTCAGCCTGTAAGGGAAGCTTTTAAATGAATATTTTATTAATAAATCCACCTGCCCTTACAGTGGCACTCACAATGAATGCAAAGAGAAACCAATACAAGCACTTCAAAAAGGCATAAAAATTGTAGCAGTTTACCTTTTTCTTGCCCCTCTCCATATTACATGGATTATGTTTGCAGAGCTGGAATACAATCACAACCAAGAGGTTTTGTAATTATCGAGCGTCTGAGCTTCAGAGTACATTTAATCACCTGCAAACACCATTCACTGCCGCACATACCCCTCCACTGTAAACACTGTCCTATAATTAAGCAAGATGAAAGTAGACAATGTCATAAGAACATGAATCTCATTTTATGCAGTGTGGTCTTAAAAAAAAAAAAGAAAAATGACTGAAAGAAAATTCAAAACATGTGGTCCTACACATTCAAAGATGGCAACACAGCCAGGTGAGGTATATTCAAAGTGTAAAATACCATCAGGTGGCAAAGTTGAATTACAGACCTTTTAAAGAATAAATAATCTATAATATATAGCTGCTGTAGGCACATCTTTGGGTCTCTCCAAGCTTAACCAATGCACTATCTTCTCCCTGTAATTGCTTGGGTTAAGAATACAGAAACGCAAGTGCTCAATCTTTCTTCATTTTGAATCCTGAGTATGCCATTACTTATTAATCCCTCTATATTTTGTTAATGATCCCATGCTATATTGGGAAAGACAGTGCATAAGGAAAATGAAGCCATAAAAGCATACCCACAAAAATAGCTCAAAACTTTACAGAATTACATATCCATGTATTTACTGAGATGAGCAACCTTCATAAAGGCAGGAAATTGTATACAGCTCTAAAGATACCCAGCAGCTCTCAGCATATAAATATGAATGTTCATTTTTGATCTGAGGTTTCATTACCTGAAACAGTAGAGTGACTTGGACTGCATCATTCTAGAACTCTGTGCATTTAATAATTCCAATATTTGGGCAGCAGTTGTTGATTTATCTGTTAAGAACAGCATACCAAAATTACACAAGAAACCACTAGGCAACTGGCTGGTCATAAAAATGACCTCTAGTTAACCTTATGATAGCCAGCCGCACTGATCCTCCCCTATTTTTGACAGCGAGGAATTAACAACCAACGCTCCAACTGTGGTCCCAAAGACTGAGCAGTCTTCCTGCTTCTTTCACCCAAGCCATCATACAGACAGGACAACACACCTGCTCAAGGAGAAAAGAATCAAAGAATCATCTGGTTGGCAGAGACCTTTGGGATCATCGAGTGCAACCATTTACCCTGCACTGCCAGGGTCCCCAAACCATGTCCCTCAGCAACACATCTACACGGGTTTTAAACACTTCCAGGGAAGGAGACTCCACCACCTCCATGGACAACCTGTTCCAGTGCTTGATGACCCTCTGTGTAAAGAAATTTTTCCTAATATCCAACTTAAATTTCCCCTTGTGCAACTTAAGATCATTTCCTCTCATCCTGTCACTTGTCACATGGGAGAAGAGACCAACCCCCACCTCGCTATAACCTCCTTTTAGGTAGTTGTAGAGAGCAATAAGGTCTCCTCTGAGCCTTCTTTTCTCCAGACTAAACAACCCCAGTTCCCTCAGCTGCTCCTCATAAGACTTGTTCTCCAGAACCTTCACCAGCTTTGTTGCCCTTCTCTGGACACGCTCCAGCACCTCAATGTCCTTCTTGAAGTGAGGGGCCCAAAACTGGACACAGTACTCAAGGTGTAGCCTCACCAGTGCTGAGTACAGGGGGACAAACAGCTCTTCTCAGCCATTTTCTGCAAAAATAACATCATAGAATCATGTTTCTTAGCCATTACTCCTTCAACATCAGTCCCTCCTTTAACAGTAGCTCATCATCTCGTGAAGTTCATAAGATACATATCAGTGAGGAGGAACGAACCCTGTATTGTTTGATCCCTCCATGTTTTCTCACTGTACTTTGGTGCAAGGAGCAGTCTGTTGTAATGTGCTACACCCATGTGCGGTATTACATCAGTAATTCAAAGCCCACACTCCCTGCCAGCCTAACATGATCATCTGGTACACCAAAGAAGTGCCATCATACAAGACTTTAGTGAGGCCTCATCTGAAATACTTTTTAATCAGGTCACTCCTGTCCAGAAAAGAAGTATTGGAACCAGAAAAGGTGCAAAGAAGGGATTTGAGGATAATCAGGAAAGTGAAGAGCACATTTTTGCTTGAGATTACAAGCTTGACTTGTTTAGTCCTCCAGACTGAAAGCCAAGAAAAGCCAGGATTGCTCTTCCAGCATAACTGGTGGGGAGGGGGAAAGCATGATTAAGTCAAAGGACAATGACAGCAGTGGAGTAAATGAGTGTAAACTTGCCCATTAAGAAGCTTAGCCTGGACATGTGAAGAGGATTTCTAAACAGGCTTAAACTCGAGATTGATTCCTTTATGAAAGGCATTATACAAGATGCAAAAGGAGGGACAGGAGTCAGAAGCCCTTGTATTCTCATACTTTGCTGGTTTTAAGCAGTTCAGATAAAGGCTTCCTTCTCTCTCCCAACTAGGGCAAGAAAGGGGCAGATGGGTATCCTCATGGCTCCTGCCTCCTCTAGGCATGCTAAGCTCACCCCTGCTCAAAGACCCTGGCCACCACCTGAACCCCAGTTCCTGACTTGTGCCTTCTGCCCAGCTCCTGAGGAACGATGAGGCAGCCTGCGCTGCCGTCTAAACCACCCGAGGGTCTGTCCAGGCCCTGGCAAAAATTCTTGATTTCCTCAACAGACTGGAAAAACGTTCACCGCGACTATTTTTAATCTTCCAATAGTGAACAAAAGCTGATCTCATTAAAAGACAAACAGGACTAGATTACTACTTGAGTTAAAGGAAGAAACAAAATTAAAGACAAGAGAGACCGCGAGCGTTTCTGGCAAAGCACCACTGCTCTTCACAGTTAGTGCTTGCATACTGAACACTGTTAAGCAGTGTTCAGCGTTAAGTAAGTTCAGTGTTAAGCCGGAGTTAATGTATACCATCCTAATGTCTTCACTGGTTTGCTCAGACCCAGAGGAGCTGGGATTGCTGAGTAACAGAGCTAAATTATTTCTGCTGCTAATAAACCAGCCTAATAAAGCCGCTGCATAAACCCCAAAAGGAAAAACAGTTTCCAGTCACGATGAGGATCTCCACAGGTGGTGTGCAAGAGTTTGCCGTGCAGCGACAACGCAGGGAAAACTAGGGGAAGAGTCTCTGTCTGCATTTAAAATTGCCATAGGCAAAATATAAAAATGTGGACTATCACATCTAGTAAACGCAGGGACAACAGCACAAGAAAGGTGGAGAGCGGCAGGAGTCTTGCCCAGGACCTTCAGATACCATGAGGCTACTCGAGTCCTGGGATATAGCCAGTCCAGGAGCTGTACCTTCCCCATCCAGTGCACTGGAACGACACCTGGTTGTGAGATACCACAGAACTAAACATTATCACTAAAAAACGCTCACTGGAGAGATTTTGCACCTTATAGCCGTGTTATGACTCCCAAATTTCTGAACAGAAAAGTGTATCAATTACTATTTTATAAACAAAACCTGCCTCAGCCCCTTCCCCAAGCCCCAAACCAATGAATTCTGCTTGTTCTTTCTGCAGGGGCTGGCCCACTGCCTCGGACTCCCAGAAGCACTCAGGAACATGAGTCAAGCAAGGGATGCACGTGGCTGAGGAGCCGTACGGATGCACTGTAACAAGAGCAGTGTGTCACTGTACAACAGGGAGAGAACAGCTGTGACTCCTTTCATAGCCTACCGAACATGAAATGAGTTTGTTTCCATCTGTGATAAACCGTGCTACCACATGCGATACATATCGGGCATTGCTGCTATCCTGTCTTCTCATACCATGGTAAAAATGAAAGACTAAGCAGCAGCGAGTTCTCCCGTTTCTGCTGTTAGAGACCATGACACAGTTTTGGCTGCCACTGGTCTCACTTTTAAACTCTATGATCAGCCCTCTGAAAATAACAGAGGGCCAAAAATTGGCCCATTGTTTGTCAAAATGCCCCACTCGCATTGACACAAAGGCTTATTCACTGCTCGTTATGGGTCCCCAGCTAGGGCAGAGAGGAATGCGCATTTCCAATTATCATTAAAAATATATTTTAATAGTTACTCATAACATGCATCATCTTTATAGCACCAGATCATGAGACCTAATAGCCTGGCATTACTCAGTCCTTCTTTCCAAGGGATTGTAGTAAATCTCACAGTCCCAGCAGCTGAAACACATGAACCCAAAGAGCATTTCAAAGTCAAACGTGGTTCCCTCATTACGCTCCTCTACTGACTCCTGCACAGACTAAAAATGATATAACCTCACAAGCTCCTTTAGCCATCTTTCTACCACACGGACCTAGCGCAGCACCAGGCGCCACGGCAATGAAAGCTGACCGAGCCTGGCATTAGTGTCAGATGGCTGGTGACCAAAGAGACACCCTTGTACGTTCATCAAGTTAGATCATCGAGTCGCCATGTGGCTGATCTGCCATTTGAAAGTGAAAACAGCATGGCATGTAAAAGTCTAATTGAATACACATGGATTTCAGCAAGTATTTAATGAAGTGCCATCCAAATTAATCATGAAATTATATCGTAAATATTTTGACAGTCAAACAGTTGGCTTCATTATTACTGTCACCCTTTTTGTGACATACGCAATTATGTCATTTTGTGTCATGATAGTCAAAATAAGTTTGTGTGTTAGGACACAAACAGATAACAGTCTGCTTTTCTTTCCAGCTCTAAATGGAAAAACCTGAAATACTGTGATTTCCAGTACAGTGCAAATTTCAGTTTATAGCTGACTCAAACTGTCAAATCTTGGCAAATCAGTACATTATCTACCTTTTCCTCAGGAGGTGTTCTGTTAACAGGAACTAGAGGTGCTTTTAATGAAGAAATAAAGCTTCAACAGAAATTCTCATCAAGGTTTCAGAGTTTTGCTACCATTTGTGCTACCACCATGCCAGTAGGGTACTTGTTTTATTCACATTACAACAGAAAAATACCAAAATTAAAGACACAAATTACTTTTTTCTCTAGACCAGTACATTTATTAGGCCTCAGAAAGACAACCTTTAGTTTTCTCTTCACTCTTGAATCAAATGCCAGAGACATGACAGATACAGTACAGCTGTAGGAGGTTCCCAGACTGTGACACAGTTGTTCCACAGTCTACCTCAAAGTGGTACCCAAACACTGCCTCACCAGCCTAACATCTCTTCCTGAGCACAAGCATGGCTAGGCACAGAGCCAGGAGCCGCTGCTGCTGACAACAGCATCATCTTTGCACATTTAATTCAGGAAAGCCAATTTTGTAGTGTAGGACTGGAAGTCACAGGCCTCTGAAGTTTAACTGCAGTCTAAGGCTGATTCCTTGAGCATCCTCAGGTACATCACTGTCTTTCATCGGTCTCACACACACGCTTGCTTTTCCTCACAATTTCATCTCTGTGCCTTTTACAGCTAGCCATTAAAGTGAGATTTCCTATAACAAAATCTAAACACCTTCACAATAAAGAGCATTATGCCACACAGATCTTTTTAAAAAGGAGAACAGACATTAGACCAAGTGCGCGCATCTTGCTTTTGTATCACACTGTACTGGTTTCTCGGGAATCAGAAGGGCTGAATTTCACCGAGCATTGTTAAAAAGTAATTTTAAAAGGAAAAACAAATAAGCAAAATGCAGGAGTCAAATATTGTGAAAGTTTTTATACATTTAAGAAAACCACCACTCTTGGGGGCAGAAGAAAAAAACCAGCAGCTCAAGCACCAAAACGCAGCTCCCCAAGAGCACTAAACCCCAACACAGGTGCAGTTTCCTGCCAAAGGACCAGGACACGGCAGTACTTGCAGAGAGGAGAAACAAAAGCCCAGGAAACCCACTTCTTTGTTTCCCCATTTAAGCAGGTTATAACCCTAACAGACAAGTGACACAGTGATGAAAAACACCTTTAATTGTTTAGCATTTTGCTAGGAACATTTTTACTCCGAAAATTCTTAGATACACAGGCAAAGCAAAGGCATTCAAGCTTGGTTTGGAAATAGGGTGAAGCCCTGCGTCTGGGAAGAAGTGACTTCCCTCAGGGAAATCCTGCTGCCGCTTTGCCTATTTCAGAGGCCAAAAACTTTCTCTGGAGAAATTATTTTTACAAGCCATCGATGATTCATCCTTGGCAGAGCGATTTAACTTTAGTCAGCAAAGCTGAACTCCAGCAAGAGGAGGAAAATCAGACTGGTCTTTCTGTCATTTTGATGGCAGAACTGAATAGCCACTTGTTAGCAAGTCCCCTCCAGAGCATTGCTGATGCAAGGAACATTACAAATACAATTTACCAAGAACACACTAACACTGGCAGTAAAAAGCTTGTTAAGGGAAGCAGCTACCATTATTAGACAGGTAATCCCACCTCCAGGATTTTCTACAGCACAAAGCTCCTACTACTCAGCTCGTCTCCAAGGGTACAATTACCTTCTGGAAATGAAGTGTAGTCATACGGGGAAAACTTCTGGGAAAGATTCAGCTTCATACAAATCAGTTAAATGCTGAAGGCTTTACATGTGCTAAAAGGCTTTAAAAGACCGTATCATTTTGTCAGCGGGCTGTTTAGCAGCAAACGTCTGCTGTATAAAAATCATTATCTGATTCGGTCTTTTATTACCTTTGTCACCACTCCAGAGAAATGAGATGAACTCATACCATCACAGTTGCTGTTTTACAAATGTAAAATAAATGCTTGAAATTCACAAACCTTCATAAAACCCGGTCTATTCTGACTTTGGCAAACCTCATTAGAAGCCATGTGAGGGCATGGTAATTATCTCATTTTTCTTCAGCTAAAATTATTTAAATATAGAAAAGATCGTTTACTGAGAAGGACTAGCAGCGCTAAAGACAGCATGTCAAAGATAATGACTTGCGCAGCTAATCCCTGTGTATCACACTGCATATTCGCCCCTCGATATAATAAGATCCGTGTTTCTCTAAATAAGAATTCATCAACACTAGTATCATTGGCAGAAAGAGGACAGAGAATGTAAATCTTGTAAATAGGCTTTATAAATAATATCAGTGAAGTTGTTTTCTTTCCATCGAGCTTCCATTCCAAAACCCGTTTGTCACAAAGACAGTAATGCTGGCAATCAACAGCACAGATGGTATTTAAAAAAACCACCACCTCCAACCAGAAGACACATGCCTGAGGAAGCCCGTTCACCACTGCAACCTCCCTAATCTCAAAAATTTTGGGAAACCTCAGTATCCTAGGTGACGCATGGCCTTCCCAAAGTGGACTTTCAAACATCTTTGATGGGTGCACGATTAACACGTGTCTACAGAGATGCTGATCTACAGTACAGCTCCCAGATTCAAGCTGGCTAAGTGGCAGTTCACAAGCACCGTGCATTCAGGTCAGCATACACTAACACACAGCTCACTCTTCAGATAAAGCTCTCTCCAAATCTTTGTGCTTCCCAGCACGTTCCCCTGCTATAATCCAGTTGCAGGGGATAAGCCAGAAGGCCTCATTTTCTCACTTACAATTCAGGGATCAATCTCAAGTGTTTGATGGTGAAATCAGGACCTACACCTTCCTTCTTCCTTCCCAGTTATCTGGCAGAGCCCTTTCTTCTCCTGGAGGAGGGAGAGAAGAGGGTGAGATCCCTACAGAAGTTCTCCTAGCAGGATGGCATCCACACCTGCTGTCCCCTGAGGGACTAGGACAGGTCTGCGTGGTTGCCTCAGCAGCTCCTTCCACAGCGAGTCTGGTGCTGCCCAAATACACTAGTGTATCCCCGTGTCCGGTGGCCACCTGCACAGTATTCATGGTGAATGCCACGCAGGACCCAGGGAGTATAGAAAAGGAGGCAAGAGCATTCAGATGGCGAAGGGCAGACAGGTTTCTATCAGAGGTTCCTCATCCTTGTTCAGAGCTTCTTGTAACAGCACCGTACTTCCATGCACTGCATGAACCACAATCCATTTATCCTTCTTCCTAATGGAAATGACAAATCTGTTAGAATCCTATCAATAAAGGGAAAGAAACTGTTTGCTGAGGTTAAGGACATGAGTCAGAAGACAGCTGCTCAAGTTTAAATGTTTGCTAACACTAGTATTTCAGATGCTGTACCAGTCTGTTAGAGGAGTAGTATAGAGTCCCGCTGCTTAGATAATAAACTGGAAAAATTTCAAATACGACATAAACATGAGACTATTATAAGACCAGAACAGATCTTGGAACTTGTGCCTCAGACTATCAGACAAACCTGTCCTACAGTCTCCTTTAATATGGCTACTTAATTCCTTAAATTCAGTCTAATACAGGATGGTCTAATATTGTAAGAATTTTGGAAAACGGGGAGGGTGGATTTTTAAATAGCAGAAGAATCCAAAGTGATTTGAAGATACATTTCACTATGTGATTTGTTATGGTGTTCTATAACATCTTTAATTCCATTGTTTAATTGCTTTCAGGTAAGGACTGAAAATCCATCAGACAGGTCTTCTGTAAAATACTTGTTAACTTCAGAGGAAAGGTGGGGGGATTTAACCCACTTTATGTTCCACATACATTATATTAACAATTTACAGCCAACTACTCCTAGGATAAATGCCTACTCATAGTTTTGCCACACCATGAGCTAACAAACGGAAATTAACACAAATGATCTATCATCACCTCAGCCAACCACCAATCAACTCTGGAACTGCTCTGCCAACTCAAAGCAGCAAAGCACATACCCCCAAGTGCCTTCCTGCGTGATAAGGAGTGAAAAAATACTTAAGTCACATTTTCCACTTCAGAATTTAAAAAAAAAAATTAATAGCTTATACTGCTTAAAACTCCAAAGTTCATCAAGTCCCCCATCGCTCAAAAAGGAAGAGAAGGGAAAGAACGATATTTTTCTTGCTATAAATTATCATAGAAGTGGTATATCCTGGCAAAACATCTTTTTTTTTTTTTAAACTACTGTACTTTCAGAAGAAGACTACACTGTATCATACCCAAAAGCAAATATAAACATCAGGGAAAACTTACAAGACTGCTGAAGTTAAATTTAAGTTAAATATTATTTTTTCTGTTTAACCTTCAACCTTTACTTTTTCTTTTAACTGTTTTATTTCTATTTTTGAGGGGCCACAGCAAAACAAGCTTTTAAATATGAGCTTGAAATTGCATTTCATTACATTTTAGTCTTTGCTGGGAATGGAATTATGTCTTCCATTAACTGCATATCTCAGTCACTGACAGCCCATTCTCGACATCCTGATTTACTGCTAATAACATGGCTTAAACATTGGCTAAGTAATCACCAGAACGGCTTCATTCAAACGTCAACTCCTTATCACTATATAATTTTTTTTTTAAAAAGCAACACATAATTGGTTTAAACAAAAAAAACCACCTCACTCCTTCCTCAAGTTTCCTTGCCGCATTTAGCACAGCAATCAACAGCACACTGAAGCCTTTGTGAAATTGTCCTTCAGGACAGCAACAGATAAAGCCATCATAAATTCTAAATATAGCCTTCTAGATATAAAAAGTTAAACACTAGTGTATAGAACTAAATAAAATTATAATAGAATTATTATTATGCATATTCTTCCAAATCAATAGTAGGTATTTTACTCCACATCAGGGCAGCTGGAAGAAGTACCTTTTGAAAAGTGAGAAAACTCAAAGTAATGAAACAGTCGACCTGCATCGCACTTAGTGGACACGGCTGAGAAGAATGAACACTTGCCATTTATTAGCTCACACTTAACACACATCTCTTCTACTCTATGGCTAAATGGAAACCACATTGTTATTATGCAGTAGCTGTTATTTTACTCCTACTTTTCAAAGTAGTTTAAAATGTAGTCCCAGAGGTTCAGGCCTGTGCAAATACTACAATCATTAGTTGATGTGGATTTAGTCATCTTTGTTTCCTCGTGTAAGGGGAGCACCAGTGAAGAGATAGCAAAGAATCCACTAAAGGATGGATTCAAGCTGAACAGCCAGGTGATTCATGATCTTTCCAGAGTAAAAGAATGGTTTACAAGCAGAACAGAAGGCCCCCAATGAACGGATGAAGGATCTTCTCCTAGCAATTTCACTGCTTATATAGCATTACATACGCCTCAGTTTCACGAAATGAATAATGAAGATGCGTGAGGGAGAACTGAGAGCTTTTAGTTCAGTGCTGGTTGACAGAAGATGCTCACATATAAAAGTTGTGGTTCAGTGATAACAACCTGCCTGTTGCATCCCAGGCATAGGAACGAGAGGTAAGCAAAGATGGAGAAAACACGTCTACTCACCAGCTGAGCTTTACATTGGGTTACAGTGCAATGACTCTGTGAACCAGCAAGACACATGTAGGTCTGGAGTCCCAATGGACAAAATCTTCTGTATCTGGAAAGGCTGCACACATGTTCCACGCCCTTTAAGTGGTAAACGGCAACATCCATTCTTCCCCATGAAGCACGGTAGAGAAAACCAGAAATCCTGCTCTACCTCCAGATGGACACTTGTGGCAGTGTGACATCAGCCACACTCACCTAGAGACCACATCCGAAACTTTTGAACGGGCCAGAGACAAAGTCTGTGCCATACTGGCCCAGTACATACAAAACTGAGATGTTCTCGGATCTTTCTTAGCCCTGCCCAGCCTACTTAGGGCTTCATTGAGTGAGAAAAAGATCAGAAGCTCCTGCTCTTGGTGTTGCTCAGCAGAGAGATTTGGCTGCCTGAGATCAGCATGTAGCCACCAGCCCAGTGACAGCAGGCTCAACGCAAACAACAACAACAACAAAAGAGGCTTTTACATGAGTCTGCATCAAAACCTTTCAAGAAGCTTCTTTCATGACGGTTTTAAAATCAATAGGACAGCTCTTGATGCAATTACTCACCGATAGTACAGGACAGAAGTACAGGCTGCAATGGGCAGACAGGAAGAAGGCCAAATTCATTCCTGTTGTAAGCAAAGAGGTTGAACAGAGGATGACAAAACCATAACCTCTCCTTGTATACCTGAATCTGACTCACAGTGCTCAAAGTTCACTGCTGCTGATCACTCGGATGAGACCATGCTGAGATTCAGGCATCTAAATTAATCAATAAAGACAGAGAAAACCTGAATTGCACCACTTATACACTTTGTGATTTAATTATTCTTTTAAAGAATAGTTGCAGCCTTAATGGGATATTTTCAATTAATTCAAATGGTTTCTACACTTCTTGTGTATGCTCCATTTTTCTGATAGAACTCGTTTACGGCTGAGGGAAGCCTCCACTTACACGGTTACAGCTCTCCTCTTTGTCGGAGTTAATAGCAATTCCTACCACCAACATTCAAGCTGTCAGTCAGGCAGACATTTGCTATAAACATCTTCATTTCCTTTCATTCCTGCAGACACCTTTCAACAGCACCACCTCTCAATTCATAAGCCATAATAGTGCTGCTACTGTAGAGCAACATCTCTCCAGACAGACTCGCATAAAATTAAATGCCCATTTAGCAGCTTACAAGCCTTATTTTCCTTCTTTATTGTAACAGAGCAAGCAAGAGCAGCAGACTACTAGAGGATCGTGTAACATGGCTTCTCTATCAACCCAGTGGTACAAAATTAAATGACTCTCTGAAAGACGAAGGAAAATGCTCATTTATATCTGACAGTTTTGTGCAGCTACCAGGCAATAACCTGCCGCAGACAGATGTCTAAAACCAGGACAGCTCAACTTGCCAAGAGTTAACCTGTTCACATAGCAGGGCCTAAGCCTTTCTCTTGCTTAAGGACTGTTTAATTATGTATACCAAGTGCAATAGCTCCAGCAGGAGAGATTAAAACAGACTCTCGCAGCCTAAAATGAGGACATTTAACCAGAACACTGCAAGACTGTGGACTAATGTCTCCCATGTTCAGGGACGAATTCCCCAAGAAAATAAAATTAAAAAAAAAAACCCCAAATCGGAAGGGTCTCAGTTACACAGTGACGTGAGGTTTGAAAACAGCTTTCATATGAAACAGGATTATCTGTTCCTGAACATCTCATGAAGTGCTTGTGCTCGTATGCTTTTGAAGTACCAAAGAGGGATGCGGCATGCACACTGGGTGATATTTTTCACTTGCGTGGAAATAATAAGGTTCTTTAACTTAAAATTGATTTTCACGGGGAACAAAAGTGCTCAGAGCCAACCATTTAGGATGCTTCATGGCACCTCTCATCATTTATTCCATCAGCAGTATGTCCTCAATACATAATGATTAAGAATACTTTTTGCAACGCTCTCAACATAATCCACAAGTGATAGAGGACATCCTTATGCTACATATTTTTATTTCTGCAGTGTAATCTACATTTAGCACATTCCTTTGACTAAGGCACCTGAATCCTGTCCACCTTTTTCCAGCCTAACCAGGACTGTTTTAACAGTCAAAGCTTCTGGGCAGTTTGATAGTTATTATTTATGGAAGTGGGGGGTAAAAAAACCTCCACGCAACAACAAAACTCAAAGCCATCACCTGTAGTTAATAAAAAAAAAAAAAAAGAGAGAACCACAAGGGCAAGAGAACCCACAACCCATCTCCAGCAGAAAACTCCAAACAGCTTAGTCCTCCTAGCAAATACACAGTACGTGAAGGTGGGAGGATGCACAGCAGTGGGTGGCATTGAGGCAGTCCGCAGGAGGAACCTGCTCCCGCTCCGTCCAGAGAGGACCGAGGCCTCGCAGAGCCACTAAAGAGCAGAAGACAGTTACCCTGAACTCCGTGTATGGGGCTACCATGTTCTGGCTGATGCTGCAAGCCCTGGATGATGATGGGAAATCAGCAATAACATGGCACAGCTTTTTCCGCTTGTGCTGCTCTTCCTTTATCTGACTGCTGTAGCATTTTCTTTTACAAGTACTGTAGCAACACGTTTGTACCAAGCTGAAACAATCATGCATATGAATGTGCAGTTCTCCGCAGAAGATACCAAAATCATTTCTGGACTGTTTTACTATTCCAGACAAAATGTGGTTAAAGAAAATGAAATTTTCTGTAAATTAATAGAAAGCAAAACCAATTTATATGGTGGTGCAATCAGATAATGGAGGAGAAAAACCAAACTACTGTAACAAAACAAAACAGGTCCATGAAGTCATTCTTCCCGTGCCCCCTTTACAGTCTCCCAGCAGAAAAGCCAAGCAGCTCTAGATAAAGACCTCCTTTTTTCCACCCTTTCTACCCATCACATTAAATTTCAGAGTGAGAAAGCATCTACAATTTTATTTTACAAGCCCTTTGGAAAAATAAGATAGATTTCTCAAGCAACAGGAACTCTTCAAGTCTCTTTCATATCTTTTCTCTCGCAAATAGATGCCTTCAGGGAGCTCTCCCACCTCGCCCCCCTTTTAAGCCTGAGTACCAATTTAAAAATCAGGAACTCCAGGTTGACAAGCAGCAGATTCCCAGAAGCCCAGGGTATATTAACATGAAGCTCTCCAGAAAGGCCTCAGAATTTTCCAGCCCAGTTATTTTATTTTAATTTAAGGTGAAACTGTTACAACTAGAACACATGGACTAAGTGGACAGGGCGCTTGCAGCAACCTTCACTAGACTCTGTTAGCTCTATACTAAAAGGTGCATTTTCCAAACCCTGTTCACCGGAGGGATTCTATTAAAAATTAAAACAACAAAAATATAAAACACTGCACAGAGCCAGTGTAAAAATTATGGTAACGGAGCATATGTGCTCATTTCATGTAACTTTTCAATAAACATAAAATTCTAAAAAGCAAACTATTAGCAAAGCAACAAAATACTTGCATGGACCCTTCTCCACAGCACAGTGCAGTTTACCGCATTCTGGTCTGTCCTTTTTTGAGCATTCAACAGCAACACGGAGCTGACCAAGCACCTCAGTTCCCTGAACACATTCAAATGCAGTTTTCTTCTTCTGAACATCCAAGCAGTTTAGGCTGCTGACATTCACATACACAGAAAGCAAAAAATCAGAGCTATAGACATCAAAAGTTATTGCAATTCCAGCTGGGTTCATTTGTGCCTCACCATAGATGCGATACGATGCTTCTGGACCACACCAGCCCCTTGCAGCTGGGTGCTCAATCTCACATCTGCCTGCACACAGTGCGCCCATACGATAGAGGACGTTCCCATCAGTGAACATGTTAACGCTGTGAGCTGCTCACTGATCCCCAGCAGCAAATTTTCAGAGAGCTCTGGGCAACCCAGTTTTCTGTTAGGCAGAAAACCTGCCAAGCTTAGCCAGCATTGCATATTCTGTCATAAAGGGCATACCTTACTCGAGAGATTTAGAAGTGCTAACTGCTGCAGTCCAAAGAATAAGAGTGCCATTTCTTCAGAGTACAGTACACTTCTGAGCACATTATTAAATGCCAGCAAGTTTAATTTATATCTGATATAGAAGTATCTAGCTGAGCTGCCAAAAATGCAGGTTCATATTGCTTCCTAAGAACATAACATTTCTACACTTGCTTCATGGTTTTGTGCTCAGATCTGTATCTGAATTCAGTAGGTAAGCTCTGGAAAGGAGCGTTAGGTCACTGTTCATGCTTACTCCTAATCAAACTGAGCCTTCCCTCCTAAGTACACGTCTCTCACAACGATGAATGTTGTGGCGATTCAGTAGGAGAGCAAATTGCAAGATGAACAGTACATAAAAGCAGTTCTTTTTAGTGAACATTTCTCGATGTTTTACACTTACTCTATGGACTACAGAAACAGAGAGAAAACAGGTGAAATAACTTCCTGAAGATGTCTCAGCTACTCACTGGCAGGGCCAGCGACAATAAAAACGTAAGCCTGATGACTCCTCTTCCAGCATTCAAACAACCATGTTGGTGCCTAAATAAGCACTAATGTGAGCAATTTCTTTTTTATCCCTTATTCCACAGCCAACATAATCAGAACCAATCTGAAAAGCTCAGGTTAAAGGACAAGAATAAATCAAAAGTAAAGAACATTTGTACAGCAGACTGCTTCTTTTTTTCCCAGCACTGAAGAGCACTTAATTGCATGAGCTCATAAAAGATGTCTCCAGGAACAAGGTACCTCAGAACTTCTAGAAAAGATAGTACACAAACAAGAAGGAAAACAAATGGAAAAGTGAAAGGTTTTGACTAACTTCTTGTGTTGCGGTTTTGGCTGGCTGTTGTTTTCTGTTTTACGAGAGATTCTTCTCTTGTAAAGAGCCCTTGAAGGTAAGAAAGCCCAAACAGTCTTTTCTCTGCATTAGCTTACAGGACAAAACATGAAAACTGTGGAAAACGTAATTTTGTAAGCTTGAGCTGGCAACAGTTGCATCTGACAGCGCATCCACTTGTTTCCATGTCACTTCTTTTGAGTCCATCTCACTAAACCCTGCAATACAAGGTCCGAAGAATCTCAGCTCATCACAGCAAGGGCACTTCCAACATACAAGCGTGCCCTGCTGCAGTTTCCTGACATAGCTCTCCCAGCAATGAGCAACAGTCCAGTTAAAAGCATCTTAAAGGATAATAAGCAAAGGCTGATCAGCCCATCATAAAAGTTCACCATTTCTGGACAAGGACAAAGGAGACAGAAGACAATTTAGATGTGTGTTAGCAGGTCTTGCAACATCATAAACACTTTCTTCAACATTTCATCACCAAAGTGTGACTACTGGACTGCGTTAAACACAGAGAAGCATGTCAAATGCCTTGCCCTAACATCTGGGATTGCTACATCCTTATTAGAACACGAGCGCTCCTAAGATGTTATACTTGGCAGTGCAGGTTAATGTGTTCTTATCATTGCAAAGGTGTTCCATTTCCTGGACAAGAACAAGAAAATCAGGAAATATTTATCTAAAAGTTTGGAACTCAAATTAAAGACGGTGGATATGGCAAAACCTTACACACATTTTTTCAGCCATTTGTAGTATATAAAAACTGTTTTGTTTACTCAGTTACAATACATGGTAGACATGGAAATTGCCAGAGTTCATTCAGTTTTATGCCTGTCCTTTAAATTCTTCCATCAGTATGGATAGAACTAAACCACATATCATCTGTTCAGATCTTCATCAGGAACCACTCAGCAGTCCCTTAAGGCCCTCCTGCATAGCACCATAAATACAATCATCTTTGTGTAGAATTTCCCCCAGCATTGAGGAGAAGCACTTTGCCACTGGCACGTTTTATTTCCTTTAACAGACTGTCCTGGTTTAAGTCAGAGCAAAACTCATTCCGTTCAGTGATTTTACTTTCCAGCTCAGTCTCTTCTAACTAACGGCACTTCCTGAAGTTAATGGTGTATTTCTGCAGTGTCTGCCTCTAGCAGTGACAACGCTTGGTGTTTCCAGTTCCTGCCAGGGACTGGTGTGCAGAAAGGCTCTGGCTGACACTTGCTCCTGTGCAGACCAAGGTCACTGCTAAATCCTGTGTCCCACGGTGGAGTGCAGTGAGTGAGAGGCTGCACCTGCAGGGAGCAGCGGACAGGACCGGTGACCCTGAACAGACCAACAAGATGTTCCATCCCATAGACGTCATATTCGGTGTAAAGCTGAGGGGTCACAAAGGTCTCACTCTCTTGCCTTCTCTTCAACGGCCAACGTCTGAGGGGGACTCTGCTCTGCCTTCGATCGCAATCCATGCATTCCTGAATCCAGTTCCTGAATCCAGCTCCTCCATCCGGTTCTCGTCTGCTGCTGAGTCCAGGCTGGACCTTGCCCAGTGTCTGCCCACAGCATCAGTGGTGATGGTGATGTGGCTGCCATCAGCGGGGTTGGGTTTGGTATTGTATATATTTTATTTTTTTAGTATTATTATTCTCATTAATGCAGGTTTAGGGTTTTTTTTCCAATCCACAAGGCTCTCTCCCTTATTCCTTCTCTCTTTACCCTCCTCGGGAAGCAAGGGAAGAAGGAGGGAGGTAATAGAGAACGTCTGTCATTTGTCTAGTGGTCAGCCCAGCTCTAACCCTTGACACAGATTTTGGTTCGGCATCCAAGTTGACGCTTTGACAAAAAGTCTTAGCCCTCTCAACTGCCCATTCACCCCAGTTTCTATTTCTGAGAGCACTTCCACACAGATGTACCATGAGTTGAATTAAGATCCTATTATGCTCATAGTTGCATTTAGGAACCCTAGCACTAACCCAGAAAGAGAGCCTAACACTGCCTTGTTACAACACTAAAATAACAATCTACTTCATTTTTTTCTTTTGTTTTTTTTTTTAAATATATATGGTCAATTCATAGGTAGACAGTGGCTGGAGGGGACAAGCACATAAAATCAGCACTGCTCATACACGGTACTGCTTTTGTAATAGGATTGAGCTATCATATATAAAACTGAATTTTGAAACATTTTTTCTGCATTTATTGCCATGAATATGACTTAGAAAACACAAACTATACTTGAAATACCATAGCAGAGTCATGCTTAGTAGCAATTCTAAGCCAAGCCTATGATAACTGTGAAAAATGCAAATCCATCCTGACCCAGCACTGAAACCTACAGATAATTTACATGTTCCCAGCACTTCACCACTGTTTTGGGGAACATACAGAAAGGCACATTGGGCAGTACTGACATCTGGACATCCTCTCAGACCAAGTGGCTCCAAGATGTATTCCCCAGAACAGAAGCAACAGTGCCCTTGAACAATGACCACAAAAATCCAGTTTTGAGGCATATAAACACAATAAATTGCAGCAGAACAAGAAATAAGAGCATGCAAAGATCACA
Source organism: Bucorvus abyssinicus (assembly GCA_009769605.1). Classification (NCBI taxonomy): domain Eukaryota; kingdom Metazoa; phylum Chordata; class Aves; order Bucerotiformes; family Bucorvidae; genus Bucorvus; species Bucorvus abyssinicus. The sequence continues at coordinate 15,829,061 of CM020042.1, read as the reverse complement.
GTGTACCAGAGTTTTGCACTTAGCAGCACACATGGGTTTCTCCTGACTAATCATCGTGATACTCTCTTCATTACAGATTTCCAATATGCCTGTAACAGAATTTCTGATCTGCTGCACCTCAGTACTACTGCATCCAGCTCCAGCTTGATGCATAGTAAGGGCTCTGTTTGCTGCAGAAAGAATCAAACCACTAAATTTTAGATGCCTTGATACTACAAATGTCCATTTGAACCTTTCAGCATAGATCTACTACTAGTTAAAACGCACCACAGTTCATCTTTCATTTTGGGACACAACTTTATGATACAAATTTATTTTTGTTCATTGCATTTTATTTGTATTATTCCTATATTTCTGTTGTATCAACTATAGCACTAATTGTCACTGCAGTTTAAAAAACATATAATATAAAATTAATAGTTATTTTACATGATTAGGCTAACAAATGGTAAACTTTGAAATTGAGTGTGCTAGTGTTGTCAGAAGGAGGTATTATGCCATGCTCAAACTAAATTTCCTGGAGAATCAATGTGAAAGGAAACAAATTCACATAAAAAAGAAGAGGTTTGGGAAGCAGCACTGCCAGTTCTCCAGCCTTCATGGGATGGCTGGCCACCACCACGTCCCTCCACAGTAAATAAAGATACCCATAAAGACCTGATTAAGTACTCCAAGTCTATAAGTTGTAAGATTTCTACTGTTCAAAATAAGTGAAATCTTTGAAAGCCTCATACAAATAACCAGGGGAGCAGTATTTTGGACAAAACATTCCTGGCTGCCTGGAGGTCAGAGTCAGTTAAACATGACATGAAGGCTAATGAGAACAAAGAGTGAGTTGGACTCAAAGGCGGTCGAGTCAATTCGTAGCTGTTGAATTTTTCTTTTACAGAAAGTTCCACAGGCTTAAGGTACTGCACACAGCGGCAAATTAGGATTCATAAAAGTATTTGAGCACCTAGTTAACATTAATGATTTCATTGACAACATTTTAATAGTATAATTTCTGTCAAAAGAGCACTTCACAGATCCATTCCCAAAAAATGCTTCACATTTTTGTAGATGGTTCCAAAATAAGCTTTCTTGGCCTTAGTCTCACCCAAAAAATGGGACAAAAAAAAAAAAAGCTCCAACAATTCAAATAGGTGAGCAGCTTACATAAATGTCGGTCTGGTACCCACGTCAGAAGGCCACCGTAGAACAACTTTACCCAGTATATCAGAAGTCTGAGAGTTTTCAGATCTTCACAATGAGAAGAGTGGGAAGGACTACAGATGAGCCAGGCGATAGCTGCTGGCTAACCTCTGCCCTGTGGGAAAGCACTGCGCTCATACTGCTTAAGAGAGCTACACTCTGCTCAACAGAAATAAAGCATGTTAAAACATGATTAAGCAGAATGAAGAAAGAAAGAAAAAGAGGAAATGCCTCCAAACACCAAACTGGTTCTCCTTAAAAGTCAAGTGGAAGGATTCAATGAGGGCTGATGGTTTGACTCATAAGACATCCCAGTGCCTCAGATGTTGCACGCTTCTCAAACAGCCCATGCACATGTGGTAAGGCCTGAAGACATGGCAAGCTGAGGAGCAACTTCACAGCTCATTGGCTTTTCTTAACCAATTTCCAAGGGTACCCATAGATGAACAGATGCTTTCAAAGGGAAGTAAATTAGCATGTTTACAAAGGCTCTTTTCACACTGGAAAGCCCCTGGAAGCTCTGGAAGCTCACAGCTCATCACGCTGCACTGGGTGTTACCTTGCCTGTGAAGATGATCCCAAAGCACCAAGACCATATAGCACCACAGCATACAGGAAGAGTTCTTAAACACAGTGTCTTTTCTTCTGGCAGCTTATTTGCATAGTAGAGTAATTCTTGTGAGAGTCATCCTATGAAGCTGTTGATACAGAGCAGCTGTACACAATTGCTACAGCTCAGAAATAGCCCCTCTTACTTCCATCCCATCTAACCCAGCTTCATGGTAAGCAGAGGTATGAAAAGGTATAAAGATGATACTCCATAGATATTAAATTTCAGGTATTTGGGGGGCCTCCAATGTAAGGGCAAAGGAGCAAAATAGGAACAATATCTTCATCCTTTTTAAAGTAAAAAAAAAAAAAAAATCAAAGACTTCATAGCGATCTCAACATATCTCCAATACTAATAAGCAAGCAAGAAGTGACAGAAGAAGAGAGGGGTAATGATGTGACAAGTCCAACTTGTCACATCATTAAGTCTTAGCAACAAGCAGAGTACTTCAGCTGTGTAGGAAGTAGTAGTCTTTCATATCCTTCTTTCTGACGGTCCAAGGAATGAAAGTATTCTCATCTACCAAACCAACCCTTAAATAAGAAAGTGCCACCATGCCAAAGACAAACAACAGATACAAATGTCTTTTCAAGAAACCATGGATATCCCATACTGTAGTCAATAAACACAAATAAGCATAGAAACATGTTGCTTTGCATATATATGCATAAGCCTGGTTGTACTTAGGGATATATACATGTCAGAGTACTTAATTAGATCAAGGAAAAAGAAAATGTAACTTAAGATAGTTAGGTTTCATCATTGGTTAGATTGCATCTCTGCAAACCACAGTCTTGAGAAAGCCCCTAACAAACACAAAAACGTTTTTGAATAAAGTAGTGTTAACTTTGCAGTAGTCAAAAGCATCCAAACCTGAACCTTGTTTACACAAATTTCACAGCGAAATTAGCCTACATTTGAAGCATAAGTAATCAGTAAATCTTGCAACTTACTAAGCCTGTCTATCCCATCCTCAGCAGGTTATGCAGAGGTCAGCAGACACCAGCAGTGCATCTTCTGTGTTACAAGAAAACCATCAGTTATTTCTCTCTGAATAGATGACAGCTTCACATCAGTCACCAAAGAAATCATAAGGTTTGACTGGCAGTTAGCAGGCAGAGCCCAGCACTTGACATAGTGCAAATGAACTCAACTGCTACATCCTCTAGAGAACATCAAATTTCTATGGTCAGTCTACTCATAGCCTTTGGGGGAGCAACTCATCACCAAACTGAGAAGTACTCGAGATGTGCTTTTGGTATATCTGCTCCTACACATAATACTACAAACAGTATCAATGGTGCTCAAGACACAAAAAGCCTAAAACACCAATACACGGTCACTGAAGTAAAAACACATAGGTAAGCCATGTCTTGCACCACTAAATAAAAGTCAGAAATAAAACACTTTTCTCTTGGTCAAAGTAACTAAAATGCCTCTTCAGAAGAGTACACTGACAACACCAGATGAATAAAGCCACTGCCAATGCCCACCGCATTTCTGTTGTGCTGATGGGTGGGCTTAGGTTCTTTGGTGCCATACAAATATGAAAACAGGAGGAGTGTTTCACAGAATTACATATACAGAAAATTCATACTTTGAGATCACTGTATTTCTCTTTTCATATTTCATAGATACATTTTGTATGAAGTAGAAAGAAGTTTTCAAGAAGAGTCTAAGAACTTACCTACTTAGCAAAACAATCCAGAAAACTGGTTTTCAAATGGCAATCCTTTTCATATTGACACTCTTGTTCCACACTAACTTCTTCGTCTAAGATGAGTTTGTCCAATTTGCAATTGGATCATATGAAATTACAGAAATGAAGCATAAATATCTAGGTTGGGAATAATCACAAAATAGATATCGGGATTTAAATCCTCAACAGTCAGAATTCTTAATATCTTTGTAACACTTTTATTGTGAAGGTGAGGCCCCTTGGTTTTAGCATTCTGAATATCATGGAAAATTAAAGGATTATCTTTGGAACCATTTTCTCAGAGTTGAGAGAAAACTGATGGGAGCACTTTTGGCTGCAAAATGTTGCAGAGGACTATACATGGGGAGTGACAGACCTCCACTTGTATATGCACCCACATCAGGTGAAAGTAAATAAGAAAGGAAACATTTCTGATTTAGTACCAATTGAACTTTACAAAACTTAGGGCCATCCAGAAGTTGTCCTCTCTAAGCAGTATACATGCTTCACACACCTTTGCTGTCCTGAATATCACAATGAGAATGACCCACACCTCCATGCCGTCTAAAACTGGCAAGTAGTGAAGTTATTAAGAGTTCTTATCAAGGGTATCTGCAGATAATCACTCAAGCAGTAGTGCCATGCTAATGCAACCCAAGGCACTGTTCAAGTCATTCTGGTCCTGGGAATCATACTCATTTACGATGCCAGTCACTAAGGGTCAAACAAGAAGTAAACATGTATAAAGAAAGAAGATCTTTACAGATGAGCGAACAGCATAGGTTAACGTGGATATCAGACGTACCAAGCCACAACCCTGAAACTTCTTCAGACTCTCCATGTTCATACTGTATTTCCACTATAAGAGCTTTAATTATCATAAGTTAATCACATCCCTGAGGCATTACAGGGCAGCAGGCAATGGCAGTTGCCTCTAATCCCTCTGGAGTGTAATTATTTCATAACCATTACACTTCAGGGTTACCTGATTATCATTATGGAAAATTTTATCCTCTCCTTTCTCAACCCAAGCCTTTTAAAATTAAATACATCTCTGACCTATTTTACACAATCTCCATTCTTTCCCTTAACATGCAGTGTAGGACTTTGTTCTTTTCTTAAAAGACAAGGAGTCTTTAAGTAGAAGGAGGGTAATTTTTTTTTTTTTTTTTTTTGTCCTCACTTCATGGCATATTCAGCACAGCGTAAACTATTTGGAGGCAGTATTTTCAAAGCTGACAGACTGGATTTGAACAGAGATTTATTCATTGCTTGACTTAGGCAGGATTCTGATCCTCAGCTTCAAATAAAAGTTTATAAAATACTTGTTACTCTAAGAAACCAGGGTCAAATACATGCAGACATTTTCAGCTACAGCTTATCACCTTTCTGGTGGAAGGGATTTTTGACAAGATGATGTGTTACTTTCAAATTGCTTCCAAATAATAAGATAAAATAGGATGTGTACCAACATGAACATTACGAAGTCCTCTTTGCTTTGTCCATCTCCAATCTCAAAATTCTGAAGGAAGATTCACCAAAAGAAACATAAGCAAATGCAACCTCATTTGAGCAAACAGACCTTTCTGTTTTCACAGACTGCCAATCACAGATGAAAATGCCACTCTCCTCCCCATGAAAGACCAGGCTGGGAGTGTAAGGAATTTTAGAGAATACAAGATAAATGAATCTTCCTTTCCTCACCCAGTCCTTGGCAGAATACCCCAACAACTTCCCATATCACACCCAGGTCTCTGAATGGGAACAACCAGGCCAAAGTCAAGGCTTTCAGACCAGAGCTTGCCATTTCTAGGTCTTCTCAGTATTCACCTATGCAGCTGTGGCAAAACCTGCAAGCCAAAAAGTTGCAACGACACAGTTCCCGCATTGATACGTGTACTAGAGCAATAACCAGCAGCACTCCCACGGCTTTGGTGGGGCTGACATCAGGCAGTGTTAAGACACCAGCAGAGAAGAATGAACTAGAGCAAGTTTGATATGATGGTGGAAATCTTAGAACATGCTAAAAATATCGTTCTTCCTCATAAAGTTTAAAGACCTCCCAAACTGATAATATTTCAGCCTTTCCTCTCCCTGTTGAACAGGGTTGAGATCCTTATACATTTGTTTTGTTGAGTTCCCACAGGAGATAAGGGCAAAGAATTAGCAATGAAAGCAAAGGGGTGAAATAGAAGGGGGGAAAGTACATTTCAAATTGAGACTGCTTGCTCAGCAAGAACCCAGGCAAGAATACTGTCACTCTTTGGCAGAAGCAATAAAATAATATAACTGTAAGATGTCATTAGATCACAAGCACCTTAGGCAAATCCTATGGTATCCTCCATGATCTTGCATCCTGACGTTTCACTCTCTCTCTCTCTCTCTCTCCCTCGAGGGAATCTGAACAGATGTTTTCCCTTGCACTATTCAGCAATAATGCATTTGTATTTTAAACTATACAGGAGTCCAAACAGCTGACAACTGTCTCTTGCTAGCACTGCAGCTATTTGGCATGGTAGCAAACAGATTTATCCAGCATATTTTATTTATGTGGTATGCTAACTGGATAGTTACAAATAGTTTTTATTTGAATTGCCAATTTTACAACATTTGTTTAGACATTAAGGCAATCTCAAGCATTTAGGACCTCAAGAGTTCTGATTTTCGAAAACGACCCTCAAGAGTTTCCTTCCTAAACTCATTCAGGGCTCTAAGGCATCACATCTTGACAATACATGGATATCTAAGTAAAAAAAAACTTAGGGATTGAGTTTTTCAGAGTGGTGTTTTAAAATTCTGGCTGCAGGATAAACCTTCATCTCTTCTGCTCTACTGCTGGTTTAAGTTGCCACCAAAAGCATTTAGAGTAAGCTCTGCAGTTCAGATGCCAAGCTCTCTCCTCTAAGGATGACTGAAACAAGACAAGAGGGAAACTTGCTGGGATGGTACTTTGACTGCACCAATTCTCCTGAAGTAAACTCAGGATCATGAGAAAGAAGCAAATAAAAAACCAATATTGTTTGCAGTTCATTGTTTTCTTCAAGGTACTCTTAATAAATCTCCTACAGATACCCTACAATCAGATTTCAGATAAATTAGGGCAATGGAGGCAAAGAAGTCATTATTTCAAAAATAACAATCTAGTCGATGTAAAGCGGACTATGAAGCAGGAATCTTTAGTAAACTGTGTTAAAGTTTGAAAAGAGATCGATGACTTAAAAGTCCTTCCATTTTCCGTTCTCTGGTGGTTTCTTGATCATTTTAATAAACATTAAAATGAAATACTGATCTCCTTGATAATGGAAACATTTTCTTTTAAGATTAATGACCAAAACACAGGAAAGTGCTTGAGTTCACTGACTTGCACGTCCGTACCAAAGTAAGGTTAATGCTGTATCATTAATTGGCTAAAACATGGTGGGAGGAGTCCAGTTTAAGCTACTTAAATATGTATCAACTCGATATTCCATGAAAAGAACAGCACCGATAGTTTTCCAAACTGTGAAAAATGAAGGTCATCTTATCTTTCAAACGGCTCCAGCTCCCACAGAATCACAAACACCACTCTGGAAGCCTGAAAATAACACTATCAGGTTGTGGGTTTTTTCCTTCTCTGACTTAGTTATTTGACACTGCTTCTTTCTCCTCAAATGAAGCAGAAATGAGGACAGCTCATCTGGACAGAAAATGCTCAGCACACTGGTAAAAATAAACACCTCAATGCATTTATATATGCATCCTTCAACCTCCATATAATTGCTTTGAATCTGGTGCTGAGAAGGTAAATAAGAAAAAGGTATCTCCCTTTCATTAAGCAAGCGCTAATCTGAATGGCCTAATTCGGTGGGGTTGCCATTGTGTAATTGAGAGCCAGTCCTAATGCCAACACCGTAACACCTTACCATCAGAACTGTTATCTCTGGCAGTCTCAGGGAAGGGCAATGGACTGGGAAGAAATGGAGAATTTAAGTCTACTGTAAAGTAGACATAAACACAGAGGAAAACCTCAACAGAAGAGGAACTCGCAGAAATTTAACCAGAGGACTTTGAACTCAAACACTGTCACAGTAGAAACTTCCACCAATACGTCAATATTTTGCAGTGGAAAGAAAGAAAAAAACAGCAAGCAGCTGTTGAAACTCAGCATCACCTCCTCTTTCTGTTTGTGCACCTCAAGATGGTTCAGGCCCAGCCCGAACTGTAGAATAAACATTTATTAGTTCTCATTTAGAAATATAAAGTGTTGACCATTTCATACTATTTGCCACTGAAGAGCAAGGAACAGTTAAGAACATGTAGGACCTGGTGGAGTACATCAGCTTTGTGACTGCTAAGTACTAGGGAGTATGAAGAGGAGATAGCTGGTAGAGGTCAGCTCCACAAGCCAAAATGCTGGTTCAGACGTAGAGTGAATTAATGCCAGGAAGGTGCAACCATTTGCTCCACTGGCTTTAAACTGCAGTTCCACAAACCTTAGTTATTCAAACCACAAAATCACCTAAATATTCAGATTTCTGTCACCACTAGACAGGAGACAGACAGTCAAATTAGCTGTGTTTTAAGTGTGTATCAGAAAGAATAAAAGATTTTTCATGAATCAGGATTTCAGTTACTCTTTCATTTGATTTCTAGTTCTAAAGGAATACAGGAACACTTTGTTTTGCTTTTAAAATTATATCTATGTGATAAACCATCCTCTCAAGAAATCAGAAACAGTATGACCCATCAAGATGTAGACACTACTCTGATTTTACGAGACAGCTGTAGTTAAAGTACTATAAGCGTCTCGCCTTGAGATGGAAATCCTCTGCCCAACTCAGAATTTAGACTGAGCTCAAGTCATGGGCCACTAGACTAAGTGCTGCACATGCACAGGGAGAAAGTACATTCCTTTTGTAAAGAATAGGTAGAAAAGATGCATACAGGATGCTAGAGGGGATGTTGTAATGCTAACAGACTTCTGCAGACCTTTTTCTTTTTTTAAAATGTTCTAGAATTTAAGGCTTTTAACATAAGTAACATAGGACAAAAAGAAATACCAAATGAAAGAGAATGAAAGGAAAAGGTCATAGACGAGAGGCTGTAGAAGGACAAAAATATTCATATGCACAGAAGGACCTGACTAGTTCATCTAATGACAGAGCAAAACGATAGGTTAAAGGCTAGACTTAGTCCACCTAGATACAGGAAAACACAAATACAGTTAGTGATGTCTTTAATTTATTAACGCAAATTTATACTAGTGATTAAAGATCAAAGAGGGGGCTGTGCCAAGGGGCAGAGCTCCTCCAGCAGTGCTGACCCTGGGCTCCTCCCGAGGTACCTGCCTGCTGGGCTAGTGGAAACCAGGCCTGGCACTCAGGGCAAGCTTAGCCAGGACACAATACTCACCTAGCAAGTTACCTGATACTTCAGAACTTACCAGAATTTCATTATTACCTTAAGTTTATAAGATTATACTTAAGTGCAGAAATGCTTTCATGCAATACAATTATGACTTTATTTTAATTCTAGGATAGCAACTCTAGAGGAGCATCTTCATTTCTTTTTTGAAATTTTTAGCATCTTGGTTTTACTTAGCAGAACAGAAAGAAATGCCAGAGCCTTCTCAAAAACAAAATATAAATTGCCTTCTGGCAAATTGTACCAGCAAGGTGTAATCACTAAAAGAGGAAGTGAATGATATGGGAAAAGCAGTGTGTTTGCTACTTATCATTGACCACAGAGGAGAGTGATGTCAGCTGAAGTAAGAAAGAAGAGAATCCCAGATCTGTGAAATTTGTCCACTACCTACATCACAGGATATCTCTCCCTCTCTTTACAAATACGATAAATCCTACACACATGCACACATATATACTGTACCTATGTAAAAAACAGACGTCTACAGATGCATACATATGCACACACTTTTACATTATACATGAAGAAATACGACTATTGTACATATATATAGCCTTTACTAATAACGGACATTTTCTGTACTGGTTATATCTAATAGTCTAATTACTACACTTCTTAAATGTCTTCTTCCTACTTAAACTCACAATATCACAGAATGGTAGCGTTTAGAAGGGACCTCTGGAGATCATCTAGTCCAACCTCCCTGCTAAAAACACGTTCACCTAAAGCAGGTTGCACAGGAACACGTCCAGGTGGGTTTTGAATACCTCCAGAGAAGGAGAATCCAACCTCTCTGGGCAGCCTGTGCCAGGGCTCTGCCACCCTCAAAGTAAAGAAGATTCTCCTCGTGTTCAGATGGAACTTCCTGTGTTCCAGGTTGTGTCCGTTGCCCCTTGTCCTGTCGCTGGGTACCACTGAAAACAGCCTGGCCCCCATCCTCTTGACACCCACCCTCCAGATACTGATAAGCATTGATAAGATCCCCTCTCAGTCTTCTCTTCTCCAGGCTAAACAGACCCAGGTCTCTCAGCCTTTCCTCATCAAAGAGATGCTGCAGCCTCCTCCTCATCTTTGTTGTTTCCACTGGAATCTCTCCCACAGTTCCTTTTGTCTATTGAACTGGGGAGCCCAGAACAGGACACAATACTCCACATGTGGCCTCACTAGGGCAGAGTAGAGGGGGAAGAGAACCTCCCTTGACCTGCTGGCCACGCTCCTCTTCACACACCCCAGGATACCATTGGCCTTCTTGGCCACAAAAGCACAGTGCTGGCTCATGGTTCACTTGCTGCCCACCAGGACTCCCAGGTCCTTCTCAGCAGAGCCACTTTCCAGCAGGTCAACCCCTAATCTGTACAGGTGCATGGGGTTATTCCTCCCCAGATGCAGGACCGTACTCTTGCCTTAGTTGAACTTCATCCAGTTCCTCTCCACCCAACTCTCCAGCCTGTCCAGGTCTTGCTGAATGGCAGTGCAGCCTTCCGGCATATCAGCCACTCCTCCCAGTTTTGTATCATCAATTTCCTATCATATTAATATTGGGAAATTATGTATATAGGATTTAAGCTTAAAACAACAACAACAAAAAAATTTGGTCCAGTCTTCTGCTGCAAAATCATGGAGAGAATTTATACTGTTGCTGGACACATCTAGAAGTATTCAATAATCAAACATAAAATACTTTTATTGCCTAAAACAAATTAGAATGATGCCATAGAGTGATACCAGCAGCTGCCAGCTCCTTTCTACAAGCTGAGACAGAATACGCAAAACGTAGTAGAAGGGTCTACAGCCTTTATTTTTACAAGTCCCTTTTGACTATTTTCAGAAGTGCACCTAGAGAACTAGGCAGTCCAGGAAGGAGTGCAGGAGCGCCCTTCAGCCACAGTCCCCTCCAGAACAGGCTACCACAGTCAGAAAAGGTCCTTGAACAGCAGGTTCTGCCCTTCTGGTAACCCAGTCAGTGCGGTACTGCCCACCCAGCAAAATTTCCTCTCCCTAGCATTCAACCTGAGCTTCTCAAGCTGTAATTCATGGCTCATGTCCTTTGTTATATCATCTGGCATCACTGAGAAGTGCTTGGCTCCATCAGCTTTGCAATTACTTCTTGCTCTGTAGGCTGCTATTAGATGTCCTCTTTGCCAGGCTCCACAGGCCCAGCTCCCTCAGCCTGCCTTCATGGCTCCCGATCATCTTGGTAGCCCAATGCTACCTAGACTTGAAGCTGTCCACTGAATAAGCTTCACCTTCCTGTCACAGTGGTAGCAGATGTCAGGTTTTAATACTTGTATTGCTCTAACTTTAAAAGCCACACAAGAACATGCTGCTTCCTCCCCTTACCTGAGCTGGCCTATCTAATTTTTTCACTTATCTGAACTTTGTTTCAATCACAGCTGACACTCAAGGATAAATATAGCTCAGCAAACATCAAAATACATATATGTACACACACACTTTTCTTAATTTACAAGAATATTATTTAGGGCAAAAATCCAGCAACCCTTTCCATTTGTACTAGCACAAGTCCTGATCAAAAGATTGATCAAGGCAAGGGGAGCGTATCCACTGCCTTTAATAGGTTTTGGGTTAAGCCATTAACACTCCTAAAGACAGCCAAATCTGAATTAGCATTTTTACAAGGAGAAGTCCAATTAGTAGGTGGGAGAACTCCAAACTAGATGCAGCGTGCTTCAGAAGCTCTGCTGGTAATACACTGGGGCTTCAGAAGCTCTGCTGGTAATACACTGGGTAAGATCAAATCCCTTGCTCAGCATGGTATTAAGGCAGCTCTCAGACTTTAATGTCAGCTACTGACTGAATACTTATTTTTGTTAATGACAGGAAAGGTATCAGTCCCAGCATCAGGGACAAATTCCAATTTGAGTTATTACATTTTGATCCAGCCAAATCTTCCTACAGCATCTTCACACACAGAACACTTTTTCAGCTCTCAGTATTAAGCAGCTTTCAGCTTTGAACTCTACACTTATTCAACCAAGAGTGGCTGCATTTCGGTAGCCTATGAAATTATCATGTACAGTAAAATCTCTAGAAACATTATGAGTATTTATTTCATTTTAATTTGTACCCATTAGTTAAAAAGAAGCTCCATTCTACAGAGGCTCATTCAATTCAGCAAACTTAGCTTTGATTTTTTAACATTATTACCACTAAATTACTTTCATCCAGAATTATAGTAGGCTGAAGCAAGATATTAGTTTTCTCTGAGACTAAACTACGTACTGAAAGCTACTAGCCACTTTAATTAGTTCAGCACTCCCAAAATCATTAAAATGGAAAAAAAAAGTAGAGAAAAGTAAGAATAAGCTGCATGCCACATACTTCATTGCCTCTGTAGCTTCGTATTGCAAGTTTGATGTCAAAGATGTTAGTTCAATCAACAATGACAAGGCTTTTACACAGACAATCCAAAACCATGAACAGTAACTTAAAAGGCAGGTGACAGAACAGAGACAGCAGAGTGACCTTTAGAAACAAAAAGCACAGATTATATGGAAGGCAGCAGGACAGTTTAATTACCCTGTAGAGCTCAAAATATTAAACTTCGCTCCCTATTCCCAATATTACAAAGCCACCCTTTGGTCCCAGGATCACCATGATGTCAAACCTCAACAGATCTTCAACACGTTCACTACTCAGAAACTGTAACACAAGGCTTTTGCATTTATTTCTTTGAGGTTTTGTTCTCAAAGGCTCTGTTGATAGAGCCAGACGGATTACTAGGACCACTGACACTTAATATTACTGATGCTTCAGCTGCCTTGCATACAAATAAGTAGCAACAGCTTCTTTTTCCTGAGGACTTGAAACATCTTCACTGGGATACAGGCACAGGGCAAAGTTCTGTATAAGCTAAAAGACCTGTTAACTTTAAAATGAGTCCCCAGCATCTCCAGGTACCACTCAGGAACCAAAGCAGGCACAGATGGACACTGAGTTCAGCAACAAATGTGCAGACTAAGCAGCCTGCTGCATCCTCCTATGCCTATTCTTATGCCACATTACTTGTAAAGATCCTCTTGCACAGACGAGCCGGAGGAGGCAAAGACAAAATGCGCACGTCCCAAGGTGACATTCCCTGCACCATCTCGGAGCAGGAAAGGCCACCCATCTCAGTTCCCTCGACTCTTATATAACGTGTTACGATGGTAACTTTGAAAGTACAGCTGCAAACACCAGCACAGACTGGCTGTGCTTCATAGACACTCTTTCAGCTGCCAGCCCTGGGAGAGCTCTTGCTCAGGAGTAACCTGAGAAGCAGAACAAGCTGTCCCCCTGTACCCCTGCAGTCCATCTCTATGTCAGTCCTTTCCCACAGTGTTCATTTACAGAGAGCACCACTACTTCATCAGGCTTCAAAGCATTAAGATCCACCTTAAGGGAGGTGGCTCTGCCCTTATATGCTGCCACACAGCAGCTGTCTTGCCTTACACTGCCTGCCTAGCCAGTCATAATAAATGAAAAAGGATGATCTACAGCATTTTCCTCGTATTTAAAATGGGCTTTGAGGGACCTATTAACCTGTGCCATTATTCTGTCTCCTTGCTTCTCCACATCTTCATGTTTCTGTAAATTATCATGATGAGGTATTTCATAAGAGGTTTCATTTTACCTCTGCACGTACACTGCTTCCAAAAGATGTGTTTTGTACATCATCACTTAACCACTAGCACGACTGCTGGTAGACCTGTGGTCTTTATTTGATGCATCCATCCTTCTGCATGGAGCTCAGTACATGGAATCTGACAAACATATCAATTTCATCAGACGTTAATATTTTTTTTCCCCTCCTTTTGAAGTCTGCACTAGCTTCTCAAATAAAAGAAATAATTATATTACACAACGTTCAGATGATGGAAACTCATGACAGCTTCTCATTCATTCACAGGAGGCTCTAAGATAACTGACTTGAAGGGAACTGATAAACCATGAAGAGAGTCAAGAGTAACAAATACAAAGCAGGATAGCAGAACATTTGGATTACAAACACTGAAAAACAACTTTACATAGCTGAGCCACGTAGCTCTACAGCAGCACTGATGAAGTAAACCGGTTCACAGCTGCCACTCCAACAGACAGAACAAATATTCTGACTCAATTCACTGGAGAGCCGCCTCTTTATGTAACAAACAGATCTGATGCTAGCAACTATTTCCCCTTTAAGAATGATGCTATCTAGGATGCTACTTATCAGGCCACCATCTATCCTGTGCATTCCCAAATGAAGCATAACCAGCAAATTACTCTTTTGTCTCTGTTTCAAAGACAAGGGGGGAAAAAACCACAACAAAAACACTACCAAAAGCCATTAAAGTAAGAGACAACTGATTTTGTCATCAAATTCCTTCCACATTGGACACAGACCCTGGACAACAGTACCACAACAGCACTACCCATCTGGGTTTTCCAATGCCTTGAAGAACTCCAGATTTAACAATTTTGAGATGCTCTTAGCAACCACAACAAAACCCCAAAAATGTTAGATGCATAAATCGAGGACACTGTATCCCAAATGATTAAACCAGTGATATAATATTCACACTTTCCCTAGAGTATGTCTCTTTGTTTTGGAATGCCGTCTTGAGACTCCTTGGCAGAAAGGAAGACTACAAAGTGCAGTTGAGCAGTTCTCTCGCCTGAACTGCTCTCAAGACAGCACTTTGAAACAGGAAGAGGCAGGACTCAGGAGAACATATAAATATCTTATAAAGTGCTGGAACTCTCAGTAATTAATTTTTCAGCAAGGAGAAGCTTTTATTTCAGCAATGTGTAAAAAATAAATTTTGAATTCCATACCCACTGCCTGACTACTCACGCTCTGACCCAAAGTAATAGAAAAAATGGAAGAATCACAATTAAGGAACCTGCATAAAACAGGCCAAGAGCCCCTGCTTCCACTTAACCTGATTTCCGTGACAATAGATGAGAGTTATATTTCCATTAAAGAACTCTGTGGAAAAATTTGTTTTCTTTCTGTATTAACCTAAGAGAAAAAGAGCACTCTGGGTTTAATTAGGACAAGAAGCGGAGGCTGAAGATCCTGAAAGCTTTACCTGCTTCAGCATAGAAATGCTTTTGTCATTCTGGAGTCTGAGGTAGGTTAGACAAAGCATGAAAGCATTAGCCATACCAAAAGGGAATGTCCAATTTTTACGGGAGCATTACCTTAAAAGTTACAGTGAGACAGTTTCAACATATGATCTGATGGGGAAAAGAGTGCTCATCCATCCCTCCTCTCCTTCATGAGCACTGATTTTGCCTGAGAGTCTTCCTACAAAATTTTAAACCATCTCTTCTCCATGTACTGCTCTTCCAACATGTGACATCATTTGCTCCACTCCAAACGCTTCCCTGCAGTCCTGACTAAACATTAGTACTAGCCTCAATTAGCTCCCTGATTAGCTGACCTACTATGTCTGTCAAGATGTGGAGGACACCTTTGGACATGCACCTGAATGGTTTGCTACCCATTTCCACTTTCAGCCAGGAAACCACAGAGAAGAGAACCTGTTTCTTGTGATGTTTCTGGAAAAATTTCCAAGATCAAGAAGTCACCAGACATTTTTTAATATGAATTCAAAAAAACGTTGAAGTTCCCCAGTCCCTTCACACCTCACTGTAAGCAAGAAAGAAAACTTTCTACACCACTGATGCAACAGTCCTGTAATACAGAAAATAAACAAGACTGCTTTTCAAAAAAATTTAATGGTTTTGACATATTGTTTTATTCCACAAAACAGAAAAGGTTAAGGAAAAAAGAAAACACACACAACCACCTCACAAAAGTCATGGGAGGAAGGAAAAAAGCCAACAGAAATCAGGAATCCAGTTGTGACAAGAAGCACCTGATGCCATAGAACTGGTTTTAAATACCTGCCCTCACAAGGGAGCAAAAGAATTAAATCAAGGCCATGTGTTGGGTAGGTGCATTGCAGTACTTGAGCTAGTCTAGATCTTCATCTCTGAATTTGACAAGCACACCACCAGGAATCCAATAAAAATCCTTACTGATACAACTATTCCTAAACGGTTTCTTTAAATAAGAAGTTCTCATCCTGATATCCCAAACAAATGTACCTCTCAGCATTTGGTTCCTCTGTGAATTATAGAGCCATTTTATAATGATTCAGCTATTTGTTCATCTGCTTGCAAACTTACTGAACTAGCAATGAACAACAATTCTTATTAAAGACTTCAGATGTTTCTTACAAAGGTCTCATCCTTCAGAATCCAGGAAGATAATACTGATTTCCATGAGGTAAATATTTTGTCAGCAGTAATTCAAGTTTTGTACTTTAAGCATTCCAGAGAGGTAAACAGACATTTCTTGAATCAGATTCCAGCATTAGCAATGAACATTTAAGATCTAAGGCAGCAATGGTTGCGGGGAATACACAAAACCCTAACTTACTAAACACATATTGACATAGACAGTGAGGTCACTGGGTTACCAAAGATAGAACATCATAAAACAGATGAAATATTCAGTGCTCAAGGTAAAAGCAGCCACACTGACTGAACTTTGCTTTCAGCAGTTAAAAACTGCTCACTATAGGGTGTGGAAAAGGCTTTTGCAGCAATCCCCAATCACTTGGTTAGGTGTTTACCACCATACAGACCACCAGCTTCATTCTGTTCAGTTGCTGGTGGGATTTTTCTCTGGTTTGTTTTGTTGGGTTTGTTTGTTGTTTTTAGCATCAGAGGCAGCCAGTACTTGGTGAAGCTTTGACTTTATGGACAGCAACAACACAGACAACAAGAGGTTCATTGCACACCTCACAGGCACTCTCCAGCTTCAATAGAGGACTGGGTTTTGACCCTTCCAAGCATTCTTCTCAAATTTTGCTGAAATAAAATTGCAAGATAACTCAAGATTTGGGTGTGATTTTTATCCAAACTGCTGAGCACCAGGGAGGTGAACAGAAGAATATCTGAGAAGCCCCTTCAGGAGTTAACCCTGGCAAGGTGAAGGGATGCCTAGGGAGACGGAGGGGTTCCTTTGTGCTGAAGCTGCAGCTTTCCCTTCTGAGCTGCTGATTTCTCAAAGGATCAAACTGTCATGTCCTGTGGATACAGAAACCAAAATCATCAGATCCAAGACAGACAGAATGGTATTTTCTGAATCTCTCAATTCACACTGCTTCAGTATCTCCAGGGTAATTCCTTTTGCAAGGAGTGTCTGCTACAAAAATCAACCAGAAGGAAATTATTTCCAACAGACTCATGAAGAGGTGTCAAATTGTCACTGTTTTCTTATGCTTTGGATTCAAGTCTGGCTGCAAGGTGTAAGCCTAGAAGCTAAAACAACCACCTCCTCTCTCATTGCCATCTCCCTCCATCAACCAGTTTCCCAGCCTAAGGACTTTGATCATCCTGTTCGAACTGCTCCTGGAGTGGTACAGCTGCCACATAAAAAGCTGGACAACTGCCATAATAAGTATGCAAAAAATTAAGACACTAGGGAGAAAATTAAAGTAATGGAGCCAGTTTACCCACTCCTGCATGGTTTTGTAATTCATTTAGAAAGAAGCATCTCAGCTGCTTGTCCTTGAATGCCCCAGGAACCTCTCTGCCACTTGACATATTTACATGGTTTCTCTGGTCATTCATGCTTTTTTTCACCACTTCAAACAAATGCATCAAAATCAGGGGACTAAAGAAGTGTCCACCACAGGGTACATGCCCCAGCACCTGACCACATCTCCCTTTCATTGCTCTCCCGCAGTGTGGCAGATTAACTCAGTGCTATTGAGAGGACACTGGCCTAAAGGGCACCCAACCTTCAGTTAATTTCCACCAACTTAAAACAGCTACACCATGAGAACAGTAACACTGTCAAATGAAAAACTTGGGAGAAAAAAAAAAAAAAAATCAGGAAACTGCAAAATGGAGTAGGAGATGGAGCTTCAGTGTGCCTTCACCTGCACCTCAGAGCCTCATTCTATGGCCAAATGTTTCTCAAATCAAGTTCACACAATTAAAGGCAATGATGACAGCAACAGACTACAGTTAGAGCTTGCATGCAGCCCACAAGTGGCATCAAATACTTTTAAGACTGCTGAAGAAGTGCTCTAAGTACTTCTAAATATCTCTTGCAATTCTAAGACAGCAAATGCTAGGGGTTTTTTAAAGGAATTTTGAGTCTTAACTCTCTCCAAAACACATCACGCTTCCAGTTCACTTATCCTTTCTGCCTACTTTTGGTACATTCTCCTTCAACACCCTATTTTTCCTTCAAACACTATTAATCCTGAATGTCAGACACACACACACACACAAAATGAACAGATTAGCAAAGACAGAAGCAGATCATAGGCCACCACCACAAAACTTTTAGCCTGTTATAACTTAATGCAAGTTTGGGTCAAGGTCTTTCCTACGTCCCCTGAAATGCTCAGATATCTCTTAAGCGGGAAAAAGATGATGTGCTATGAAAATCTTGAACACCATTTTTATTGTTGAAAAAGAAAGCCAAGGTTTCTTTCTTGCAATCAGAAAGGAAAACTTGTTATAACTCAACATGTTTAAAGAGCTTTCCAGTCAAAAATACTTGGGAAAAAAAATCTCTACCAAAGTAGGTCACCTTTCCTGGTAAGAGGACCAAGGAAAAAAGCCCTTAGGCTCCCAGTTTCCAAAGAACATAAGCTTTCACATTATCAAAAAACATGTGTTTAGTCACTGGTTTTTCCACAGATAACTTTCCAGATATAAGCCAAGGACTGGACTACCTTCAGTGTACAGACAACAGTAGTACCATTATTGTAGCAGTTTTTCCATGCATAGAATAAATATAATTAACACAGATCCAGTTAATTTTACTATTAAGAGGCCAGTGGGGAACAGTGCGAGTGACAAGAATCCAGTGCTGCCAAGGTTTATGTGACATTTTGTGCAAATTATTGAATGAGCTAATTTGTACATAGCTACAAGCCCACATTTAACAAAATTGTGTGGATTTACTGATGGGGAAAGGCATCTAACTATAGTATCAGTGAATGAAATACTCCCTTTATCTGGGGCACCAGCAAAACAGCTCCTGTAGCCATGGTCATGCCAACAGGCAGAAGAGAATTGTGCTTGCAAATACAGAGGTTGTCAAACACCCTCCACAGCCCTCCAGTTACAGGTCTCCTTGCTAAAACTCCCAACTAATGCAAGAAAGACATAAAGAAAAAACATGTGAAATGGTAACAGAGCCAGAGAGGAAAATTCTGAATATGCAACGGCCACCAAACCTAATTTCATCAAACAAGGAAAAAATATAGCTCAAAATAGCTGCTAGAGGAGGAGAACAGAAGTGAGACCTGCAGCACTATAAGATGACTCTGGTACACATTTCCATCTAGAATTTAAAAACATAAGCACAGAACCATTTCTATTTTACTTCTATCTTTACAAAAGACTTTCCATTTTTACAAAATTGAAATATGAACAAAGTTGGAGTTGGTCTGCTTTCTCTCTTGACCAAGAAATAGGTCTGAAAAATTCATCAACGTGTTGCTCGATTAAATTCTTCCTACCTAGTCCACTCATTCTACTCTCAATTAAAGCATTAGAAAAATTCGTATATTTGGACATTTCTTCTTGTGTATGACACAAATACGTATCACTTCACTTTCAGAGGCACTGAATTATTTGTCCAAAGTATAATTTCCAAACACTTCAATGCAAGGTAACATTAGTGAACTCCATTAACATTGAAGAAAAGCAAAGTAGGGAGACATCTTATTTCAATGAGCACCTTTGCTCATTTCCCCCCCTCCCCGCCCCAAAGACATGTAGCCTTTGAACAAAAACATCAAATATACTCAAGAATGAAATACAATTCTTTGTTAAGCAGACCTGTGCACCAGTGTCTGGTTAAATGGTTAATTTTTTCTTCAGCTCATTAACTTTGGACAGACAAGAAAAAAGATACACGACAACAGCAACAGTGATAAAGAAAAAACAATAAAAAGTAATTCCTTCACCTTGAACATAGTATGACAGCTTCTCAAGAAAAAAGGAAAGTGTGCTTTAAAATGTCTTAGGATGCAAAACACGAGTTTTTAAATGGAACTTCATTTGCATATTTTCATGGTCCCGCACACGTAATTCTATTTATTGAAATGAATCCTCCCACTCAAACTTTATCACAGAGCCTTATGAAAGAAGTTCATAATCCTATGAAGTGATATTTTGTTAATCAGGATAGAATAAGGGTTTAGTTGAAATTCTATTACAAAACAAAAAAAAATGTGGTTTCATGTGCATTTCAGCTAATTCCATCCAAACTCTTTTCTCTTTCATCTTAATATTAGGATTCAAGACTGCATCTGAAATAGCCAGAAGCTGCCTCCTGGCACAAGTGGGGCTGGCAGCTCTCGACACTCCATTTTGTTTTGTTTTTAATAAATGAAACAATTCCATGGCAAAAATAATACTTTAGGCAGAAAAAGAAAAAAAAAAAAACCCACACCACTCATATTCAGCATCTTGCCCAAAACAACATGCAGAAGTAAATCAACAAACATAGTTAAAATACTCCAAGATCATAACTTAATGTTGACAACCATAAATATAGACAATGACATGAGAAAGATGCTGGAGGAATAAAAGAGAACCATTTCCAAAAATGCAAGGCATCAAGTGCTACAGCTAGAATAGCATAATCTTACCCTCTAGCTGAACCTTCCCTTTTTATCTCTGTATTCTAAATTTGCACTGGTTGCTTTGCTAAAAATATATTTTGAAGTTGTCATAGCTATTGGTCCTGGGTCGTCTTTCTTCTGCCTCTGAGAACAGCTAAAGTAATAGATCACTGTAATTAGACTTTTATGGGTGCAAGAGACAGTTTGTTTCAGTTGCAAACAAGAACAGAGAAAGGATGAGCCAAAGAGGAAAGAAAGCTAATTAAATTCAAATAAGACAATTGCTTCTAAATATGGAGAAAACTACCCAAAAAAGACAGCTCCAGGCTCATCATCAAAACCTCCAATTACAAAGAGGGGTACAATACACAAGAGTTAAGGCTACCTGCCCAATACTTACCTCTTAGCGCACTCTTTCAGAGTAATTACATCTATCTCATTTCGTTTTGCTCAGCTACACAAGCCACTTGTTTCTAGTCATTCTGTGTAAACAGGTCATGTCTTCTGAAGACAGGAGATGACAACAGAGAAGACTATACCATGACCCAGATGAGGCTGTACCACTAGCCCTTTACATACTATTGACACCAGTTACTCCCTGGAAATATTTCTTGCAGACGCTCTGGGATTACATTTGTGTTTTTCATCGCCACTGCACAATACTGGACCACGGTTGTCCTATGACTTGGAAATGCCAAGAGGGAATCTCCCAGGCAAAAACGATCCAGCTCTGCCTTTACTGCAGCCACAATTTAACAAGCAGCTCATCTTGTGCACCGGTGTCTCTCCTCCTCTGAGCAACACCCTATGCAAAGTTGTTGATACAGTAAATCAGTTGGATAAAGAAATAAGCAAGGTTCCAAGAAATGGTCAACTTTTGTTTACAGCCAAGGCACATGAGTATTGGCAGTGTTAAATTAACTGAAACCTCCTTTGCAACGTGCCACACAGAAATGCAGAGTTAAAGTTGCCCGGCTGCCTCACTATATGTTAACACATCTTGGTAACAAGACTGGGTTTAAATTTATTTTCCAACATTAACAATGCTAGTTTGGGAGTTACTTATCAAAAACTGTGCATGTTTTGATCCTGGAAGTACTTATAGGTACTCTTAAATTCAGTCCTATTTTAAGCCTGGGTCACCACTTTTAATCTGGAAACAGAGTGAGGATCAGGAAATGTCAAGAGCAAGATACCTTAAAGTACCATAAAGTAATCTCTAACGGCAGCACAGAAAAATCTTTGGGTGAAATTCAATAACACTGCAGACCTATAGTCTTCAACTCACACATTACCATCACACTTTGATAATTTTATGTTACAGAACCAGTTATAAAACAGAAGCAATTGTGTGAGAATCTCAGATGTCATGTACAAAAATAAGGTTCAAGCCCTTCACATGCAGCAGAATCCTAAAATATAACTCGAGAAACAAATAAAAAGAATGCCAGAAGTATTTCACAGTTAAATGCATTTTAGGTTCTGCTGCCTCTCACTAGAACAGCATAAAACCTTGACAGGATTAGGAAACCTCAAAAAAAAAAAAAAGATGCAGACTGCTTTCACTTAATGAAGTATAAAAGTTGTATGCATGAAATCCATCTTATTTTAACCCACTGCAGCTTTTTCTTGCTTTGCAACAAGTCATCATTTGGACTATACCCTTGTGGGCTTTGTCTGCTTTTGGTTGCTTGGACAGTGCCCTATTGAGATAGCTTTTCATGTGTTATTTAGCATAACTTAAGAGCAAAGAAATAGTAGCTCCAGTTTTCTGACTAGCTCCCAATACCAGCATTACTGGTTTTTTTATCTGAACAGCTGATTTTAACATCTGGCTCTTCCCCCATCTTTCTGCTTTGGTCCATATTTTTGTTGTATGCATACCTCTGTCTTCACAACTGGTTTTTCTCCCATTTCCCGTCCTATCACCACACTGGACCAGGTCTGACAGCAACACTCCAGCTATTTGCCATGCCTGGAACCACCCTGGAATCTGCCTGGAGAAAAGCTACTAACGTAAGGCTGCGATTTTTAAAAAATTATTACAATTTAGATCTTAAACTAGAATGTAAAAAGAGGGTAAGGCTGCCAAGTACTAAAGTAGCAAGCAACTCAAGACTTTTCTGAAAGCATCTTGTGGCACCTGCAAGTTTGTATTACATATACTTAGAACAGAAATTGCCTTTGGAAATTAGATTTTGCTGCTTGTTCAAAAGATTTATGATGAGTAACCATAAAATTTCAAAATTTAACTCACTACGTGCCAGTGTTAGCAAGCAGATATAGAAGACGTGTCTGGCAAAAGTAAGCAGACATGGAAGCGTACCATCAGATAATCCAGGTCATTTATTTGACGATATCCTTTGATATCCCTCAGAGCATGCATAGTCACGGTGGCTCTAAACACCTCTAACCGAACAGTTTGTGAACTCTTTCCCATCCTAAGAGATCTCTCCCAGAAACAAGCATGACTTGCTATTCAACCTAGATATTAATTTCTGTGTTTTCATCCTTCTTATATTCCCCAGGTACTCCTAAACAATTCTTCCTTATTGGTGTTTTCAGTTCGTATTTTGTCACGCCCTAAATATTTCGCTTTTTCTCTTCTTTCAGGGACATGTCAATTTTCCTCCATCCTTTCTCTAAGAAGATTTGATTTGTCAATGTATTTTGAAATAGGTCACCTGATAGGTCTTGTGTTAGAAGGTGTCTATGAACGTGTCTTTCAATCTGGTCTGCAGAAAGTAACTTTCAGGCCTGGATTATGGCAACTATGAGCCAAAGGGCCACTGGGACATAGTAACCAGCACATGGAAGCCAGAAAGGCAATCAAGGGTGGTTGGATTTCAAGGAAATGTGAAGGCGTTTAAAATGATTTAATGTTTTCTGTTGCTGTTTGCTTGGAGTGTGTTTTACTCCTCTCACTGGCTTTTTATTGCATTTTCATTCCTTTGGTGCTGCAGCACCCACACAACATTCACAGACTGAAGTGAGGACTGGGATGTCACTTCTACAGAAGCCCTTGTGTAATGACATTACCTGCTCCCACGAAAAGGAAAGTAGTGTATTTCAAACTCTTTTTAAGCACCTTGTACCACTCTTCCAGTAGTAAACCCAACAAAAAAATACATCAGCGTCTTCTCCAGATGTGGCCAGACCGATTTAAGAAAACGTGGTTTCTACATTTTACTCACAAAGCAGAACTTAAATGGCAATGTAGTTTCTGCAGTGCTCTTAAATTTTTCTTTGGATATCACTATGCCACATAAGATATACGTCAGCACATCCTTACTGCAGCACTACTTATAGCCCTATAACCAGCCCGGGCTAAGTACTGAGACATACAGAAAGATGAGAGGAAGCACGAATCCTAGGAGTGGGATGCAGCTTGCTTAATTATAGATGTCTACCATATGACATAAGTACCTGACAGCTAAGTTTCAAGGCACCCATGATAGTCAATGGAGATCTAGTCAATACAGTTTATATAGTTCAGGGTACAATTCATTTTAACAAGCATAGGGTGAGGCAAATCACTCCCTAAACACTACTTACCCTAATGAGTGCATCCGCACTACCTCATTCACACACAGACGTCTTCCAGAACAGCAGGGCACCATTGAGCATTTTGGATTAAAAAATAACATGTCTCCCGATTTGATAAATATCAGCCCCCAAAAGGTTAACCCTGAAGGTAGAAGAAAACAAGACTTACTTCATTGAGACCATCTGCTGTAGCAATCAAAGCAGTTAGAATCCATTTACTTGCAGGAGTCCATAGAGAATATCTCAAACTAATTGGAGTAAAAATAAATTGGTTTATTTTGTTCTGCATGGCCAAAATCCATTCCACTTAATCTTACCTACCTAAGTAAAGATCACAGACTGCTCTAGCCTTTTCTCCACAAACAAAACAGACAGAAGTTGCTCCAAAGAGACACTTAGCACCACCTAGGATCAGGTTTGTCCTTTAGCTGTGTGTATCTCTTGCTAGTGATTATAAAGCAAACCAGGCTACCACAACCACTCTCTTGGCTCATGGACTCAGTGAATCTCAATGAAGAAAGCATCAATAGTCTGGGGTTGTACTTGCAGGGCTTTGCTCCCTCAAAAGCCACAAATGTGACAGTTATGATAAGCAACAAAATAGTTGACACTATTAGTGCAGGAATTACTGTGGTCCCATTACTGAAGCCCACTCTTATTTCTTCTTCCTTAGGGGGATCAACAACTGCATCTCAGGGTCTCTGCTATGAGAAGCACACCTATTTTACAGTGACACAACACCAACCCTGAACTAGACGGTATGCTGGCAGATTGCTTTCTGTATTTCAGAGAGTCCAGCGCACTGTTTTTCTCATTCATTACAGGCAATCAAGTCGTTTGAAAGGAAATGAGAGATGAGGAGCTAAACACTCATTTGGAGAGAGGAGAGATAATCAAGAGAATAAAAAGTCTTGTCTCTGATTTTGCATATGATTTCTCAACACTAAGGAACATATAATTGATGTGTAATACATATAATTAATATCAAACTGTAAATTAGATTTACAAAGTCCATCACCAATGGAAATTACCTTTGAAGAACAGGTAATATTAACCCTATTCATAAAAGCAACAAAAGCCCTCAACAAAACAAAAAACCTGACAGACATGTTAGCTTAATATTGACAGTAAAGCATATGGTATTACTGAACAATGCATGGGGCACGCTATTCTAAAAGATAACTATATATTTTGACAGATTACTCTATTATGAAGGGCTGATAATACTGATATCCGAGGAACACCAGTAAGGAGAGATTAATCAAATGGTATGAGTATGGTCCCCATTGATAATGCAGAACTTGCAAGCCTTATTCTACAGCAACAATAATGAAATGTTAAAAGGCAGAGAAATGGAGAAATCCTTTAGGTAGAAATGCCATGAGATGACTAGAAAGTGAGGCACATTCAAATAAATCATAATGTTTTCAAAAACAGGTAAATGGATTCTCTGCAGAGTCACAGATTTAATGTCCTAATTCTAGACCATGAAAGCAAAAACAACTTTCATTCCCCACAACTGTTTCAACCTGCTGGGTGTTGGACTCTCAGCTAGCAGGTTCTAAAAAGATAATCTGACTAACCAACTACTGCTACTTCCAAATTAGCAGCCGAAGTGTGTTCATAACACATTCAAAACAAACAAGCCTACACATTACCCAGAAAATTTTCCCATGTTAACAATTCCAGATGCCAAACCAAATATGCAACAACTAAACCAATATTACGGTTATCAAAAAGCAACACTTCAAACAACTTATGCTCTATACGAAAACTAAATTATTTTCTCAGCATATGAAAGTCATCAAGATTGCAGTCACACAAGCAGAAAACAGTACCATGTACATCCAACACATTTTAGTTATTTATAGTCATTTTGTAAGGTGTAAAAATGAGTGAAAATATAAATTTTACCCAGGATTGTACTATGCAAGGAAACTTGATTTGAGCTAGCATTGTAGCTCTTGAGTTAACAGAAAGGTAGCTTGTTTGAGCCATACAAGAAATATTATTTTTGTCAGAACCATACCGCACTTTTGCATGCTACCTAAGAAACATTTTGCAGGCTAAATGAAATGTATATATATATGATTTCATCAAATTACAAAAAAAAAAACAAACCCTCATTTTCATAGATAACAGATACACCCACCCCAGAGTAAAACAGTGCCTTAAGCAAATGGGTCAATAGATTGCTTTCCTTAATCTTTTATATTACCTCCAAAGTACTTCAGAATAAGCCATTTTATCATGGTGAAAGAACATTCTTTGACAACATGCATTGCTATTATTTTACCTTTGTCTAATTCATTTATCACTAGCACGCGAGGTTTCTCTTTTTTTAATTTAAGCAATGCAATGGGAAGCAATAACTGCAAAGAATCGAACCGTAGACTATGCAAAAGATCATAACATGAAAATAGAAAAAAAATGTACTAAAAGACTGTTGTATGCCAGCTGCTTTATGCATAGGTTGATATAACTTGGAAGATATGTACAATTATTTTAGCTAGACTTAATAAACTTGAACAATTAGCTAGTCACATCACAACTATTCACAAGCAGTTATAAATTACAAGTTGTTAGTTTGTCATTAAATACTTCATACTAACAAGCTTAAATGCTTGCACTAAGCAGAATAAGACTGCCAAGCTCTTAAATGCTATAGTTTTAAATACCTCCTTTCCTGAAAACTGTTTCCGCTACTCATCCAAACAGCCTGAAATATACCTTTGACCCAAAAAAGGGCATAGCATCCTTTTAGAAGCCAACCACTTAAGAGATTTTTGTGAACAGCTCCAAACCCTTACCTTTCTGTAGACAATCATATTTGGAGAACTCTCCTCTGGGTCAGCAGTTTCCACATTACTTGGATCAGAGGGTGCTTGGGCCATATTTGCCTCCCGTCACTCAGACTGCAAGGACAGAAGCAAAAGTCAGCATCGCTCCAGGCTGCAGAGGAACATGAAGAGGACACACGACCACCTCCAAGGCAGACAGACAAGAATAGTATGGAGGGAACCACACTCCAGACTTCACCCAGTGCAGGATTTTATCACACCGTGTCAGAGAGTTAAATGCTTTGAACTGATTTGTCTAAAGTACAATGACCCAAAGGCAAGGACTGCCAAGTCACATACAGCTGTGGTTTGGGTCATCACACACACACTTCTCCCCCAGTTCTGACCTTTTACTCATAAGCTCCCATTCAATAAAAGACCAATTAATGCTTCGCACACTTCCTTTCCTCACTATAAAGCACAAACGGCTTAGCCTTTTGCAGGAGCTTTTGTGGTACCCTCAAACAAAAAGCCAATGAAGACAGAAAGCCTGCTATGAGACAGAGCGAAACCCCACTGGAATCTGCAGGTGCAGCAGAGTGGCAGGTACACTGTCAGTTGTCACCTGCCAACACTCTGAGCCACCTCCAGCTCTCTCCAACCCCAGAACAGCAGCCGGGAACCAGGGAGGCATAGCCGCTTGCTCAGAGCAAGCAGCTTTCCTCACATCTTCTCATGATACAGCTGAGAAGAGGCAGGACACAGGCAAACAACCATACATAATACTCCCGAACCCAAACTATCTTCTAGAAGCACAGAAGTGCTGCCTTATCTCCTCCAGGTCATGCCAGGCTTGAGGCAAAAACATTAGGGCTTTTTTTTTAAAAAAAAAAAGAGCCTGGTGCAGGGAAGACACTTTAAATTCTAAGTCAAATGCGACATTTTAAATTTTTCTTCCACCAGCACATCTGACTAGTTACATCTTAAATTAAATGCTGCTGTGGAGCCACGCAGTGACCTTTCCTAGCCTATGAGGTAACACTGCCTCTTACAGATGCTGGCATTAAAGCTGTTTGACAAGCTCCATTTCTTTAACATTGAAAGAATTGAAATTTTCCATCGCAGCTATTTTGTTATAAATTGAGACAAAAAAAGTCTAAGTAGGTTCACACATGCATAATCTACACATTCATTCTTAAAACACAGTTCACCAAACTGCCTCCCTTATTTGAGGAGGACGACACTTTCCTATTCCTTTCTCTACCCACTTTTCACATTCCCACAGGTGACAAAGTGCCCCAGCATATTACATACGTAGTATACAATTATATGTATAATACAGCCCCAAGCCATTCTAGCTGTCAGTTATCAGCTCCCAAGGACAAGTGAAGTGCCAGAATTGGACAACCTCAGACCATATTGCAGCTCTGTCCTGTCTCAGCAGCAAAAAGGCTATTGGTGTAACATGGCATCCTCCACTGGAGCCAGAAGTAGCTGAGATACCCCTTTAAACAAGAGATACCCCTTCAAGCAAGGGATAGTAGAGACCAAGGTTAAATAATCTACATCAATCCACATTCCTTAATTTTTCTTCTATGAAGTACACACGCATACACACAGCTGTGGGTAGAAATGCATTCGTACACACACATATACCAATCTTGAAACTCAATAATACATACAGTTCAATTTGAGCTAGAACTATATCACCTTTCTGACCAATTTAGACACTATTTTATATTTAAAGGACATAAATTTCTCTTAACTCCTATTAAACTCTCATATCTTTCTAGAAGCCCAAACACTGCACTGTTGTGCAAGGTCATGACCTAATAAGGAAATGGAATAAATTATCTAAGCAAAATTATTAGATGCAAAAAAAAATTAAATAGCACAAATGGTGAAGAGTAAAGCATTTTAAAATTATAGCACTTTGAATGATTTACACTCAAGTGCATTTTCACAGCACTTTAGTCATGATTTCAAGGCACTGAAGAATTAGGCTCTAGGTATCATTACTCAACTGAACGGAGCAGGACCTCGGTAGATATTTTATGTAACTTCCTGAAGGCAAACACAAAGCAGAGGTGAAAGCATATGTCAAGTCACCTGAGTTTCAGCTTCGTAACACAAAGTTTCAAAGACAACAACCTGTACGTTTCTGTCCATAAATACTGCCAGTATTTAATCTCTGCGTATATGTAAATTCCATGAAAACAGCTAAGCAGTAAATTAAGAGATTCCCCTTAGAGTTCTCAAATACTTTGATTACTGTAAGAAAAGATTATTGCAAACAAGACTGCTGTAAGAAAACTCTTACAGACATAAAACTCCATGTCCTTCATAGAAATTATCCCATTTTGCAGCCCCTACAGACTCTGGGTTTCATACATAATAGAGAAAGAAAGAAGTAGTACAAAGTTAAAAGAAATTCTGCAAAACAAACTATTTATTGAAAATATCACCTGGATTTAACAACCCAATACAAGAATATATTTGAACTATTATCCTGCACTTTAATAAGTTGCCCACTTAATAGGCAAAATCTGCAGTGTAAAACATGTCTTGCATATCTGAGATAAAATGAGATAGTTTGCAATAATATGCAAAAACTTAATCCCAGAAAACAGAATCTGCTACATGAATCCCCATGTAGATGCCTATCAGCACTTCTCAGCTGAAATACAATTTTGGGTGACAGTAAGTGGAAAATACCTTTATGCTACGTAATTAATCTATTTCAAGAGCATCTTATAATTGACATGTTGTGCTAATGTCAAATCATGAGAAATTCAGAGCTTTAACACACAATCATGGAGTAAAATATAATTTGATGTCATTAATACCTTGTTAGTTTTCTTCTAATTAGTGAAATACATCTAGACTACATGACTTTTCACATGCTTGAGAAATCATATAATTTCACACCTTGCTGAACTGATAATTACCTAATAGGAAAAATCCCTACCTGGTCTGCTAGAATATGTAGATACTTGCCTGTTTACCAAGGCAAATACAGCAACCAGAGGACCTCCAAGTCCAGCCTGGGCGGTGCTCTGCTTTTAACTGGTGTAGCTCAGTCAGAGCACTGCACAATTCACCTCTACTCTACCTCCAGAAGTAAACCTCTATGACTAGTGAAATAACTTTCTATGAACACAATACAGCATCCACCTGAATCAGGCAAAAGCCAGGAAGAATGGAGCTGAGATCAAAACTCCACCATTTCCTCCAGTATCCTTACTGGTGAGGAGGGGGAGATGCTGGTATGGCACAGAGCACTGCTGATCACCATGCCTGGCGAACAAGACTCAGGAAGCATGGCCCTCTTCTGAATCAGATGAGGAGAACATAAGGGCTAGTGAAACAGAGGCTGGAGTCACACCACAGTGAGCAGTGAGACTGAAGGGTCTCGTGCCACCCTGGATACCATGGCACTGCTCCCCTGCATGGAGGGGCAGCAAAGGCAGTCTGCTTTTGATCAGTGAAATACAGCTCCCAGAGCATCTAAAAATCCTTCCAATGACTGTTTTGGACATCTAATGGTAACTGAAGTTACTCTGAAAATACTTCCCCAGTGGGACCTTCTGCCCTTCCTTGCAAGTGCTGAGGACTGCAGTACTATCAACAATATTCAGTCTGTTGTCTTTTTTAAGGAACAAAGTATAAACACTTCCAGCAACTGCACTTAATGTTCATATTTCTGCCAAACAAATTCCTCTTTGTTTGTGAGAAAGCAATTTTGTTTATACTGGGAGAATTCATGGATTCTCAAGGACCCCGGTCCTCCACTTCCTGAGGTACCAGCTCAGAGGGAGCCCCGTACTGAAGTACTGGAGCTCCACACTTCTCTTGCTCTGCAACCAGCAGGATGAAAGATGGACACACATCTAGACATGAAAACAGCAGAGAGTCTTTTTGCCTTACCCTGCCAGAGCAGAAAGAAAGGATCCAGGTCCCGGACACTCTCTTATTCTTCTCTTTAGGAAAACTGGGATCCTGATGAAGACTGGGATTTCCAATTTCTACTACTCTTACAAACATTTCCTAAAGGTGCACACCCCTTCCATACATGTAACTGTCTATTTCATGTGAAAAACTTGCCTCAAAACATCCTACAGGTATGTCTCCATTTCCACAGAGTACTAGGGCAAGGAGCAAGCTCTAGGGTGCTCATCTCCCACACTGCATGCTAGTTTGCTCCCAGGCTCTCTTTTGTAGAGCTCCAAACCAGTATGTGGACACAGGTCTGGGAACACAGTTCTCCCCAATCACCACTTGCTCCCAAGAGTCAGCACGGATAACCTTACAGAGGGTTTGGCTCCCTACTAATCCATTCCTCTAGCAGTCTCCCAAAGGTTTCTGCAACCCCATACAGCCTCCCAGCATGTCCCAAGTTACACGATGCATAACCTTATCCTTCTCATGGGCTGCAGGACAATCTCACATTTTTTAAACACTATAGAGGAGACTCTCTGGCCAAGGATACATAACACGGACACAGCCATCTTTTAGATAGAAACAGCTCTCAGACATGAGGCAATCCAAGCCACTCAGCTTTCTGTCGATAGACACAGTCTACAAGTTTAAACTCAGCCCACTGTGTAATCTCATGCGAGCAGCTGGTTTCTGTAGGTACTCCCTCCAATTGCTTGTTCCCAATTATGTATATCCTTTAATAAAATGGGTAAATATTCATGGTGTGGACGTCCAAGCAGAACAGTGCTAACCAGGGATCACCAAGGCCTTGTACCACCTCCAAAAAAGGGCTCTCTCGGTGGTCTTGAGCAATTTTCTCTCTGTCTGCGACAACTGTGGTAGTACTCACCCTGTCACATCCCCTGTGGGAGATCATGTAATAGATGACACTAAGGATGGACAGTTCCAGTTGTTCCAGTCACGTTAGCCACAGTCTCAGTCACCTGGCAGATGATCAGACTTCTTGATAAACCTCCATCACACCCCATTTTGATTCTATATATTTCTAAACCTGCAGATAGTTGTAGCTATTTTAGAATGCTGAAAATACTGTCTGAAACTGGATGTTACATGCAGGAAACCTAAGGGCAGAAGCCAAATTAGAGTGACTTTCTTGGCATCTGACACTGAGTGGGTCTTGAGTTCCCGGATACCTCACTATAGGTGTTCTCTTTTTTTTTTTTTTTTTTTTTTTTGTAAAGTAGAGAACTACACATTACCTGCTTTCTGGGCTGTCCATCCAAGGTGAGCTAGAAGCATTGCTGACTTAAAAGGAAGACCTTTCCCACTTGCAGAGTTTTCAATCTATTATTTGACAGATAGATAAACACAGAGAGCAAGACAACCAAAAGGAAAAATGGAATGGAGATGGGTGGCAGCAAATAATGACATCTGTTATTAAGAACCATTGTGGTTTAGACCAATCTGGTGACTAAGCACCATGCAGTAGGAGAAAATATAACTAACGAATTAAAGGTTGAGACAAAGGACAGGGAGGGCTCACTCACCAATTATGGTCATGGGCAAAAGACAGACTTGAATTGGGGAAACAAAATCAGTTTAATTTAAACAACAAAACCACTACCAAACCACCAACTGAAATTAGACCAGGACAGTAAGACAAACAACCAGACCTTAAATACATCTTTCCCCCCCACCCGTCCCTTCTTCCTGGCAACAGCTTTGCTACCTCCTCCCCACTACGCAGTGCAGGGCAGGCAGAGGGTGAGGGGTCGCAGTCAGTCCCAGTCTGCTACTCGCCACTGCTGTTGCTTGCTCTTCTTCCAGGGAAACACTCCTCACAGTTCTACCTTGTGGCAATGTGGCATCCCTCCCACAGGAGACAGTTCTCCATGAATTCATCCAGCTAGCATGGGGGTCTCCTGCGGTCAGTGGTTCTGCCAGTGCCGAACCACACCAGTGCAAATCTTCCTCAAAGCCATGGCCTTTTTTAGGATCAACTACCTGTTGCACAGTGGGCCTCTCCACAGCTCTCTGCTTTAGCACAGGCTTCTCCATGGCTCTGCAATCCAACCATTTCTTCACTGGTGATCTCTGAGGACTGTCAGGTGTCAGTCTGACATCTCTCCACAGGACAAAGGGAGATGGCTGCTTCAGTGTGTGTCCCCAACCTTTCCTTCACTACCCTGGATGACCGCATGGTTGGATCCCGTGTGGTTGCCTCCCCCAAAACAAAAGTCCTCTTAAATAGGTTTATTCACAGAGGCACTGATTGGCTCAGCCTTGGTCAGAGGCAGGGCTGCACTGGAGGTGGGGGTCAGGCTTTTCAAGAAGCTTCTTACAGAGGCCGTGCCAGCAGCCCATCCTCTATTACCAGAACTGCACCAACCAAAAGCCAGCAGCCTCCTCCCCTACTACTGTGCCAAACACTAAACCACCACAAGGCAAATTTTTCCCTTATGAAATCAATTGTTAAAACGGGCACTTACATACCAAATTTACTTTAAATGGACTAGAATGATGTTATACTCAGGAAGAAACTGTCTCCAATACATCCACCCTTCTCCTAAGCTATTCAGAGCAAAATGCAGTATCCACCTGTAATCAATCTACCTTCCAACAAAATAATACCGCTGTGAGCACAAGGGCTCTTGGAAAGGCTCTGAGCCAACACACTGTTACCAAGGATAGCTACAGAGAATCTAACAGCAAATACATGCTGAAAAATTAACTGAAACAAGTGTCAGTGCTATGCAAATTTAGAAATGCAAAGAGATAGATATAGCCCAAGTTTGAACTTCATCTGAGTTGGTGATCCCAAACTACTGCAGCATTTATAAAGTGCTGTCAGTCTGCAAGGAGCAATTGCAAAGAAGGCTGTATTTTATTATTTATATATTATTATTATATATATTATATTATATATTATTTCCTGTATTTTGTTGTTTTGCAACAATGCCAACTTATTTGCCAGAATCATTCCCTGTGGAAAACAAGTAACTGCATTGATAAACAGAGCTTGAGGGTTGACTTCTAATCCCTCCTCCGATATAAATCCTTCTTTGAAAAAATCATCTTCCCTGGATCAGTTAAGGTGTGCTAAAAGCATCCTGTCTATGAAGTTGGTCCATCAAACAACACCATCTCTGAAAGTGCCTTGTACTTAACACACCATAGAAAATACTAACTGCAACTACCGTAAGCTACTTCTGGGGGATGGACTGCAATTTCTATTTTAGACCGTATTCAGTAAGTTGAAAATAACTGAAGAAAATTGATTCAAAGAGAAAACTGGATGAGAAGAAGCACAAACTAATGGATGTTCTAATACAGTCTGACAAGAAAATCAAAATATTAAAATTAAAAAAAAACTGGCCCCAGTACCTGTTAGATTTCAAATTCAGAATTCCCTGTTCCAAGTTAGAGCTTGCTAAAATAAAGCTCCCTTGAAGTAGTCTAAAGCAAGCTGATATAACAACCAATCCGCCCCTGCACTGATCAGTAACTGCACAATCTCATTTGAAACACCCCAAAGTGCCAAGAGTTTTCTTGCTAGTTGTTGGTTCCCAAGTGGATGGAAAATTGCAAGTTCCCTGCAATCAAATAAAATGGGA
Source organism: Bucorvus abyssinicus (assembly GCA_009769605.1). NCBI lineage: Eukaryota > Metazoa > Chordata > Aves > Bucerotiformes > Bucorvidae > Bucorvus > Bucorvus abyssinicus. Next base: position 15,794,628 of record CM020042.1, on the reverse strand, counting down.
AATTTGCTACCCAAAAGCACAGGTGCTTTTGAAGATGCAGCACCATGCAACACCCCTGCCGCAAATCAACACAACTGGTTGCATCCCACGTACTTCAAGGACGTGATGCAATACACTATGATTTCATTGCCCTGCTGTTTATCACAACACCACACAGCCTTTTCAGATGCAAATTATGTCCAAATCACTTCAGTAATTGCAATGTAAAAAGCATCTAAGTCACTCCTGAATTAGCTAGCTCAAGCTTACGCACCCACACAGTTTAGCAGTCTACAAGTCCCACTGCAGTGGTTCATCTACCTTGAACTCCACAGTGCCATAACTGGACTACTATAAATACCAATACATACATTATAAATGCTAACACACTTTACTACTGCTGCTGCTATACTATAATACTCCTATACAGACAGTTCCTTTCATTGAGCTAATACGGGTCTACATCAGACTGCTGTTACACTAGCGAAGGCGTAAACTAAACCTAGTCGCTCATCTGTGACAGAGGCAAATACTATTTTCTTTTACAAAATGATAAACTATATCACAATGAAATTAAGTGACTTTCCACATTCACATTACGGATGATCGAGCAATAAGTTGAACATATAAGCCCTCACTTTCAAACCATTAGTTGTGGTTTGCTCAACACACATCCCCATAGCACAGTAGGTCTGCAGTCATCAATCTGAGGAGCTTTTAACTACCCTGGGAACCTTTCACCACCAATGCCACGTTCTATAAGCACAGTGAAAAAGATGACATATTGTCCCTTTCCACCAGGATGATGTTTGTAACGTGTAATTGAAAATTCCTGGCAAAAATACAGCACGAATTCCTCTTCATTACTTACCTCATGGTCCCCACCACCCCCACGTAGGCGAAGTGCAGTACCTGTGCCTTCCTCTGCTGCTGCTGAGTCTAGGAACAGATAGCCATTTCCAGCATGACAATGCACAGCTCCTGGGACATCAAAATGTCAGAACCTTATTGCTCACTGAAGTTTTAATCTACCTCTCTTTCTCGCCCTCCACATTCTTTGCCACCAGCTACAGAGATGTTAAAAAACAGTATGAGATCTGATACCACACAAGTGGGTAGCAGCAGTCTCTCTTCACTTCACAATCTTTCTCAAGCTTGACAACCAGTGAGGAAAATACAGATTAGCTCCTCTTTCCTGCTCCTCTTCATAGATAGAGCACAACACCAGAAATTAGCTCATTCCCCAGTCAGCACACTACACTAGTTCTCTAGCTGAAAACAGTAACTGAACTCACGGAAAAGTCTTTTCATGGTAAAATGTATATATATTAAGAAAACACTGTGGATTCACTAACATTAATATCATCCTTTAAAAACTTTAAAAGTCACTATATCACTAAAGGAAAATTGTAATCAAACACAGTTTAGAACTCTCCAGAATATATCTATTATTATCTTTTCAAGGGTATAAATACATGCCAAATTTTTCAAAGTACTTCAGACTGCATGCACTCTAGCCACCTCTAAAGTCCCATAAATCTGCCACCACCACACCACAAACAGTGCTTTCACAGGCGCTACATGGAAAGTTAAGGGATGAAGAGTGGGGGCAGAAATTTGCACGGAAAAAAAAAGTTAAGAGATGTAGGAACATAGTAATTTAGTTCAGAATGTGAAGACAGATGTTCAATTATACATAAGTGCTCAAAGATGCAAAGAGGAAATTTTGTAGCCTGAGGAGGAAGTCAGATGCGTAACTCCACAGGAACCAAGTGACTGACTCATCCAGATGCTTCTGAAAACCCAAGGTGGTGTCCCTCACCACCTGCAGGCATGTAAAAGTTTCTGAAACGGGCTTGGCCAGCACAGCACTGGACAGCTTTTCTCTCATGCAGACAGAGCTGCAAGCACTCAGGGTTAAAAGTAATACTACACCTTCAGTAACAACACAGAGCCACAGCATCTCGCTTATGCCTTGTTTGACACTTCAGATGGCAGCGTGCTGTGTTCTGCCACACTGGCGACAGCAGTTCAAAGACTCACATAAAGAAACACCCTTCCAAATCATCAGCGTAACATTCTCACTGTACCCAGGTTCTCTTTGTAATTATAATGCTGTGGTATGCATTGATACAGATAATACTGCAGTCATGAAAGCTAGAAGGAGTCCCATGCAGAATCAGGAGCGTTTCAGTTCTGACAGCTAGATGCAATATTTGCACCCTGAAACAGTCCAGAGCTGCTCAGTGAAGTGCACCTGCTTGTTCATACATCTAGGTGTGCTTGCAGAAACACCACTGGAGCTCCAGGTGATGAGCACACGCAAACTCAGTAACCAACCATAAGGGCAAAACTGCACTCTTGTGACATTGGACATGGGAGGAGCAGCTCGCCCTTGCTCTGCTGCCACTATACAGCTGCAGGGTATGATTTAGATATCAAAGGTATCTCCAGCCAGATCCTCTGGGTTAGTTATCCTCATTCTTGAAAAGCTGGAGACTCATTATCAAGGGCAGCAAAACAATAATCACTCCGCTACACTCTTGTGTTTGTTTCTGTTAGGAAGCCTGAGCCATGGTGCTCCATGATTCAGAATTTTCACCATAGACTAACAGAGCATCCTCACGTACTGTGTTAAGATGACACACTGCAGCTATTTTGTCTTCCTGCTACTCCACATGCAGCTTCTTTTCTTTCCCTGCCATCTGCTAGTTTGCTGCAGTCTGCTGGGACAGGCCTGTCCTCTCCTTTCCTCCCCTTCTTGGCTGCTCAAAGGGACAATGACAGACCCCAGCATTTCCAGTCTGTACACTCCGCTTTCCTCAGCTGCCTCAGAAACACTAACCAACACAGTGACTCCCATGAATGAACAGTGCTCTGCTCACCTCTGCCGCACCAGTGTGCTCCACCAGAATTACATGAAAGACCCTGAAACACCTTGTAAGTGGTTAGCAAGGGGGTAATGGTTGCTTTAAGAGGACACACCTTTTCGTCTTATACTCAGGTGTCATTGATTAAAACAGGTATCTGCACTACCTGCATCACAGGAACCATCGGAGAGAAACTAAGTCATTGTCAACACTGCTTGCCTATATGCAGCATCTTATGCCTTTTCTTAGGAGGGTAGTAAGAGGAAATCAGAAATATCAGTCAGGCAGACAAACAGCAAACTTCAAACACCTATTACTATAAACCTCAGTGTGAGATGTATAGCAAATAACTATTTCTCCTGATCACTACTACACTTCAAAAATAAGGGCTACCTTAACTCCACCACACTTGTAGTCAGTCAGGAAAGAAATTGGAATGTTTGCCATTAATTATTCTATTAGTTGGGTCGTTAGAAAAAGGAGCAGCTCATCTAAAAATAAAGTCAATATTGGCTGAGTCTAAACAGTTTCTTCAGCATTTAACACACATTCAAGCAATGAACACTATTATTCTGTGCTTGTCACCATATGCCCCCAAGTCAATACCCGCTCTTTCACATCTGACCTCTTTTTAAAGCAGATTTACAAGGAAGTATAGTGAAAGTGTTCCCAGTCAGCTGGTGAGAAAGTATTATTGATCATAACCACACAGCAAACAACTGCTAGTTCTTCCAATCTGCAAGATTAGGATAAATACAGCATTCAAAAAAATAAAATAAAATTTTAAAAAAGGATGATAGCAAATATACACAACCTTCCACTTCAAAACAAACCCAAATCAACCTTGGAGAATATTTACGATTATATCAAACGCCTTAAATCCCCAAAGCTTGGAACTACAGTTAACCTCGTTCACTATGGTCTTCAGCAAGCAATTACAAAGAACGCTACACCTTTACAAAGCACTTTTCACACTCACAGCTCTCAAAGTGCTTCCCACAGAAACACACAAACACAAATGAAATGGAGCTTTCGCGGTGAAACCACTAATACACAGCATAACACGCCAACGCAAAGGTGAGTTTTACAGTGTGCCTTTATCAAAGACAGGTTTTCCTGCTCTCCAATCTCTACACACCGACAGTCAGCAATTGAAAAACTAATCAAGAGCAATCATGCATCTCCATAATCTTTGATTTCAGGGAAGCATAGGGAAGTGTTATGCTGCTCTGTAGCACACATGCTACAACGCCCTTCTGGTAAGCCCCTTGGGGGTCGGCTGAAGCAAGCCCAAACTTACCCAGGCTGTCCCAGTGAGAGCAGCACCGGTGCAGATGGGATGACAAGATCAGAGACACAGGCGTAGTCACAGCTCCTTGGGGTGGCAGCCCTGGCTGCTATTATGTCTGCACCATACAAGCGGCAGTGTGCTCTTATCTATACAAAAATCTGCATCTTCCTTGGAAAAAAAATACTTGAAGCTCCTTGCTGGCCCCGCAACCTATTCCTCTATGCTGTCGCAGCTAGTGACTAAGAAGATGCTTTTAGTGTCACAGGAGATTAAGGCTCTGGGAGGAGAGTGCCTGGCAGCTCTACACACGGATCTGTCTTCATGCAAACGCACTTTGTCGGCGGATGAAAGTATATCATTGCCATATACTACCGAAGCGAAACAGTTTTCCCGCGAGGCACCAGCTCCCCCTCCAAGTCGTACCCCAGCGCTTGCTCCCCCTCGTCCTTCTCCGAGCCCTCCCCTCGAAGAGCTCTGCAGTTTCAGGGCACCGCAACTTGTCCTGGGGCCCCACCGAGCCGCGGCTCCCCGGCACAGCTCCTGCACCTGCTGGGACGCTGTGTCCCCTGCACCCCCGCCAATCCCCGAGGCGGAACGGCACGCCCGCACCGCCGGACGGAGCCGAGACGCCTCCAGGGCGGCGACCCGAGGCCAAGCCCCTCTCCCCGGGGCCCCCGCGGGAGGGCGAACCGCGGCCGTGGCGGTGCCCGCACGGCCCGGCGAGGGGCGCAGCCTCCCCCCGCCCGCCCCGCGGCGCGGACCAGTACCTGCACAGCCCCCTGTAACACAGGCACCGCCTCGCACCTGTCCGCCACTACCAACTCGGGGCACACTCCCGCCCAGGGCCGTCCGGGCAGCCCCCTCCCGCCGGGCCGCCTCTCGGGGCTCCGCTCTCCGCGGCGGGACGGGAACCCCGCTGCGAAGGCAGAACCGAGCAGCAACCGCTTCGCCAGACAAACGGGGCTGAAGAGGGAAACAGCGGCGACGGGAGCAGCCGCTGCCCCAGCCCTGCGTGCAGCCCACTCCTATTACCTTAGCAACCGCGCCGCCGCCGTCCCCTGCCGCCCCCCGCTTCGCCCTCTCCTCAGGGACGGATGGGGGCCGGCACCATGGCGTGGTCCTGCGGGCGGGGCCGGCGCTTCCCCGGGGCTCTTCTCCGCGCCTCTTCCCAAAATCTCCCGCTCTCCTCAGCGCCCCTCAGGCTGCGGCGGGGACGGAGGCGCAGGCGGCAAGAGCGACGCTGCCGCCGGAGCGCCGCGGGGACACCGCGCCCCCTCACCCGCGCCTCGGCCGACCCCTGGCAGCCGCCGCCCGACCCTCCGCCGAGCCCGAGCCCGCGCCGGGCGGGCGGGGGCGGGGGCCCGGGCGGGGCGGCGGGGGCGGTGACGGCCCCGGCCCCGGCCCAGCAGCGCCCGCTGCGGGCAGCCGGGGCTCGCCTCCCCCGCCCGGCACCGCTGCCCGGGGCAGCCGCTTTCCACCAGGGTTTGAGCTTTTCAGCCTTCGCCGCTGGCGCGGGGAAGCTTCACCGCACCGCCACACCACTCACCCCGATCCCGCCACCTCGGCTGCTCTGGGCGACTTGGCGCAGCGCTGAAGGAGCCGAAGACAGGCCCTGTATCTACCTGGCACACTTAGCGGTGTGTTGTCTGGCACGGTTAAAGCGTTGGGCAAAACTCTTCCCTCTGTAACCAGGAAAGCCTTATCTCTAGCCCATGCCCCTCTAATGCCCAGGCCTTCCCCTGCTAAAGCCCGGGGTCACAAGGAGCCCGGGTCTTGGCACACCGTTCTCGTTCGTAATGGGCACCGCAGCTGCCACAAAACTGTTGAGAGACGCAGCTCTTTTAAGCAGAACTTGGTCAAAACGTTAGTGGGCAAAAGCCACTGCTGTTGGCTAGGATGAGTTAATTATATACATTAGTTAGGTGTGCAAAGTACCTTTCCTATATCCTACAGGTATTTTCCACGAATCTCTCTATTGGATGGATAAGACTTTTATTCCTTTCCTTTTCCTCCCAAAGGCAAGCCCACCTTGCCCAAAATCGAGCCTCAAGTCTGAGAGCTCTATGCTGGAAATCACTAGGCCAGACCCTCGACAGGAGGCATCCATGCCTGTCTCCGTGCCAAAATGTTCTGCCGTTTCCACAGTTCGGTTTCCACATATCAGACTTATTATTGCAGTTGAATCTCTTCATGGTAAGGCTGTGAGCTTGACAGAGGACAGGCTGCTTTACTGACCTGTGTACCCTGTCTTGTAAGTCCTTGTGCGGTGTCTCTGTTCCCCCCTTTCCTAACATCCTGGATGTTATCAAAACCAGGCTTGTATGTGATGAGCCTGCTGATTGGAACCAAAAGCAATCTCATGCAGGGATGTCCTGTTCTCTTACGGTTGCAGTGTGCCTACCACATTGACTTTCTGGAGATGTCTGGTACACAAAACTGCTGCAATAATTCAATTGATAAATTATGAAGGAAAAATTATTTCTGGTGCAACTCTGCATCCCTTCCATTTCTACTGGATCTATATCTCCATCTTTACAATTTTCAGCTACTCTTTCCATAGTCTTGCGAATGCCAAGTCCAGCCTGCACAGTTTGCCCATGCTTCCTTCTTCTAAAAGATCCTTCGTCTTCACAGACCATGCATTTTTTCCTGTGTCACACTCAAAACTCTACCTTAGCGGCAAAATTCTGCAGACGTGCCTCACGTGAGCTTGTTGATCCTTACTGGACTTCACAGGGTGCTGATTCAATCGATTTTGTTCAGATTTAAGCTGGCAGATATAAAAATTACTGCAGCAGGTTTAAACATTCTGATCTTGGTGGACCTTCCCTGGTTTGGAGGGGGTGTTAATTTTTTTTTCAAAGAGATTGCACTTCTGAAACATCACAGGATATTTTTGGGGATGCTTTTTTGAAATAAGCTGAATAGAAAAATATTTCCATTTATATCAAATTTGAATTCAAACTACTTGTCATTCCCTTCAGATAAACCTAAGCATGTTATACATTATTTGCCCCACAAGGTTTTCTGGCAAAGGGAGGAAGGACAGAGTGGCTACCTATGAAACACAGATTATTTTTTTTTTCAATGTATTTTCTCAGCAAAGCATTTGAATTCAGGAGTTGTATCAAGTTATGCTGGAGTATGACGTCATGTAGTATCAAGGATGGAATATTTCAGTGTCTTATACCACATCTGTTCAGGAAAAAACATTTTGCGTCTGTTCAACACGGTCTTTGTTCTCCCAGCTCCCTCAAAGAAGTGCACACGCAGTATTTAACAGGTCTAAGTGCTTAAAGTTATCAGGTTAGCTCAGACTAAAATGCAAGTTCTGTAGAAATGCCATTTGAAAATACAGGATTGCTAGAAAATATTTCACATGTGTATTAACACTGCAGTTAAAGAAATAATGAATGTGTTTCCTGGCAGTGTCTGTAGGCCGAGTATTGCCCTACTAGGGCAGCACATGGTGCTGAGAAAGGAAGCTGGCCGGAAACATTAAAGCAAAAGCGACCACTGTACTATTTTTAATTGTTCTCAACAGAAGAAGTTGTAATGAAAAAGTACAATTAAATGGAAAGAAAGAATGATAAATAAAAGTAGTTTTAAAGAGATTTCAGGTTTGGGTAATATTTCATGTCTTATTTCCATATTTAATACTATAATTAAATGAATTTTGTCTAGTGCCTTCTCTCAAGTAACGACTATTCTTTGGTCCCTTCAAATAACAACTGCATAAAGAAAAATGGCAAAGCAACATTTTGTAATTTCATGCATTAACTACTAAAATAAATGACACATAATTAAACCCAAAAGAAACCAAGCTAGGTTTGTATTTGCATTGATCCTTATGCTGGAAGCAGTGTAGTCGGGCTTGGTTCATCACAGAGATCATTTCTCAGTTTAACCTCTTTCCCAGCAGGAGAGACCGCCAGTTGGATGAGTGTGACTAGAGATGCAGTGACGGTTCCATTTACACCAGTGGGACATCTCGAGCTGATGTAGAACTAAGCACATACAGAGATGTTTATGGAAAAAGACCTTCCATCAGAAACGTTGTGTTATGCTCAGTGAGTACGGAGGAAGATGCGTGGGAAGGGATGGCTACGCATTTTTCCAGCCAAGAGGACAGAGTTTTGCTGTCCCCTATCCACTGTACTTTACAATGAGATCTTAAAGCCAGAAGAGACCACCATGTCTACACTGGGTTTAGAACATCACCTGTCAGTAATGACACATCATTAAAGCTGAAAGAAGCGGAGCTAAATTTTCATTTTCACTGACATTTACCCTGAAAATATTTGGTCAGCTTTACTTTATTGTAGAGGCTCATTTCAATGACCAAAACACGCCTCCTGTGAAGTTACCCTATCTTTTCCTGAAGCCACAGAAAACTTACCCTGCTCCTAGTAATGCTCTCCTAAAGTTGTATTGTGGTCGTTGCTGTAAAGGGGTTATTTTATCAGCTTTGAAAGGTGCAGCTTTCTACCACCGCCTATGGTGGCTGCGACACTGGAGTTACACGTGCTCGCAGGTCCTGTGCTAACTCTTACTCACAGCTCAACCCTGCGAGTCTCCAGAGTATTTCAAAAGCTTCTTCATGTGGTGAAGAGAGTCACAGCACAGCATGTTCCCCTGTGGTTTTCTGAAAAAGGAGGAGTAGCTACGGCTAACTTTCTGCCGTAGCATCCTTCTCTCCTGGTGCTTGAGGAAAACTCTGAAAAGCAGAAGCCGGTATGACTGCGGTGGTTGCAGTGCTCTGAGGTAGGGCCAGTGCTTTCCTTTCAGCTTGCAAATCAACAGCGTTGTAAATCCAATGAATAAGTGTTACCCCGTGGCACTTACTTCATAAATATTCAATAGTAGTTAATTACAAGTAAAGATGGAGCTGCTGGCTCCGGGGCGTGTGCCCAGACGTCACTAAACCCGTGTTTTTTCCCATGAAGGCAGTAAAGCCGACTAAGAGCCTCTGTCTGGCTGAGTGCAAAAGCCAGAGTTGTTCAAGGTAGGTTCTATTTTTTATAAAATGTTTAATTTAACAGTGACCTAGTTTTACAACACCTTTCAGTGTCTCGGCTTTTCTTATCTCCTGTGTCTTAGCCTACATCATTAGAACAACAGAGCAAGAGGCTTTAACAGACTTTGTTAAAGCAAACTAAATAAGACCTTAGCCAGTGGATTAATTCTTCTCTCCTATTTTGTTTCAGGCAGCTGTTATGGCACAGTTTCTCTGTAGTTTTAAGAGGTTTTAGCACATCTTTTATGGCACATACTGTAGATTTTTTTTTTTTAATGTCAGCTCAAAGCCCTTTGTTTATTTCATGGTACATTTTTGAGTATCAGGCTGTAGCAGCAGTCTTGAATTCCTCAGCCTTTTTACAGAAGCATCTTTTGTTTTGTGAACATTTGATTAACTGTATGGAATTGTGGCTAGATTGACAAGCAAACTGGGAAGTTCACAAGCAGTTTACAGACTCATGCAAGCATTCAGCGGGAGCAAGCTGAGGGGGTACCGTCAGTTTTGCTTACCTCAGTTCACCTACCAGAAGGAGAAAGTTATTCTGCCTCTTGTCATTGTGACCAACAACTGGCAGGTCAAGAGATGTTTGCTCTCTCTTTTGCGGTACGCAACATATGGTATTCTCAACTACTGTTTCATGGTGCCCATCTGTGATTCCTAGCTTGCCTTTACAGAAGTATACTTAAAAAAACCTCTTAATGCTCTATTGTGTGTGCTGTGTTCTACACAGATTCAGCAGAAAAGGGGAGCTGCTGGGAAAATGGTTCATTTCAGCAACAGAATGGTTTATGCAGCACCAAAACACATTAGGTCTGCAGAAAGATGGCTCTTCCTTCCACCTCTACCTCAGAGATTCTGAGGATATTCTATCATTGGAGAGTCAAGTATGGGGAGCCTTGCTTTCTGAGTCCTTCCTGCATACCCTTCTATCAAGGGAAAGCCAGCGTAGAAGACGTTGCCACATCTGCCAGGTTTATATGCCAGTGAGTCCTTTCTCTACAGGGAGAATTTTCCCATGGGGAGCTCAGCCCACAAGAAGTTTCCATTCATCGACATTAATGTGTTTTGCAGAAATTGAACGTGTCAGCCTAGAGAACACCGGTAATGTATAATGGCAGTTTCTGAGCCATGAGTTAAACAGCATCAAGACAAATGTATACTTCTACATCTACAAGGATCATGCAAGCTAAAAGAACAAAGACAACTTAAGAGGTACCATGCAGAGCCAGCATGCACTGGCATCTTTGAGCTTCACGGAATTCCACCCTTTGTGCAAAGGGATCTCAGCTGTCTTTGCAAACATGAAATTTGTGTCAGTTCTAATGCTTCTTAAATTTTGCATGCCTTCTGACAAAATTCTCAGTGACTTGTTACCATCAGGAAAAAAAACCAAACATGGTGATGAATTTCAGGCATGGAGGAACTCGTGCCTTGAATCTAGGGAAATCACAAAACCAAAAGTGTTTAGAATTTTTTTTTTAAAAAAGCTACAAATATCAGAACAGCATTAGTAACAGTATTCAATTTGATCAATAGAGAACACTGTGGGAAAGCAAAATTCGCAGTCTTTACAAATACACCTGGGACCGTCCAGAAGACCTTGTCTGCTGAAAGTAGTAAACAGAGGTTTGTGTAAGAAAATTTGCCTCATATTGTCTTACCTGGAGTTCCAAAATGGACCAAGAATGAAACACCTAAGGAGAAGGGGAAAGATTCAGTTTCCTCAATATTCTGGTTCTTGCTCAAGCGTAGCAGAGGCATCCTGTTCTGCCTTGGAAATCTCACATCTGAACAAATTGGAGCACTGGCTGAATGCGGAGATTAGCTCAGTCTCATTCTTTCCTGTGCTAAGGGCGGGTCTTTAGATGGGATTTTGGGGTTTTCTCTAGCAGCTAGGAATCTGCTAAGATCTCTCCACCACTACTCCCAGTTCACCAGGAGATCAGTTCCTTGGTACCTAATGATGTTTATTCTTTTCTCTCCTTTTGTCAAAAACAGCCTTCTGCCCAGACTCCATCCATCTGATCTGAACTCGTAAAGTTTTCCTGGACGGGTAGAGATCTGCCATGTAGGGTGTCCAAATACTATGAAAGCTCATAGCACCAAGTGGCAGAAATGTGTGAATTGCCTTAGAATTCGGGCTTTCTTCAGTCCACCTTTACCTGCTGGGCTGGGAAAGGTGCACAAGGAATACTTACTTTGAATAAATCACAACAGCCTTGGCTATTTTCTTCTGCAATACTGCAGAAGTTTCCTTTGGACTTTTTTCTGTTTGAAATAGGCTTTATGATGATTAATTACATAAGCTGTGATGAGAGCTGCTGCACAGTGGGAATGAGGAGCCTGAAGTGTGGAGGAAGGCATGAAATGTGTTTAAAAAAACCCATAAAACTAGCAAGATACACTATGTACCTTTCATAGCCCTGATCATGCTGTTTGTGTGCTAGAACCCTCTCTTGCCAGTTTATCTGTGTCTTATTAAACTATGCATTTGTCACAGCAGAAATGATATCATCTGCTTTTGAAAAAGCATTTAACATATGAAAAAAACTGCCAACATCACCATAAAACATGTTTCTTTTCTGTACTTGAATGATTTATTGTACCCACCAGCAGAGTTCAAGTATTGAAATGCATGTCTGTGTGTTTGTGTATCTATATATATATTCACTTTGTGTACACACACATTTTTTAATATAAAATCTTTCTCTAATAGTTACAAGAAATTGTCATGGTGCTGATGATTTATCTAAATCACATGGTGCCACTTCTCCTTCTTTGGCCAAATTTATATATCTAAACTTCACAGTGCATCTTCTGGTTTTGGCAGGAGAGTTTAACATTTGACATTTGCTTTTGGTGAATACTCAGTTACTTAATTTTCTTGCCTTTTTTAAAAAAAAAAACCAAACCAGCAGTAACGCCTGAACATTCAAACACTTCTACAATTTGAATAAGAACAGTCCTTAAAACTCACTTTCAAATGCAAGTGACTATTAATGGATTACCTTTCCATTATTGTTCCAGCTTGTCTGCTGCTGAGAAAGTACTGCGCATGGAGGAGATCTGGCTGAGCAGCGGTCAGTTGTGCAGCACTCACTAAAACGAGTAGGAGGTGGGAGGCAGAAGGACTCAAAAAAGAGGTATTATCCTAGGAAATCTGATTTTTCTAGGCTCTCACTGAGACGGTGGGTAGAGACAGCTGGAAATTCAAAGCTGGAGCGTAACCTCAGGTGCTCAGAGCTGTGCCAGAAAGAATCTTTCTTTCTGCTGAGAGCAAGAAGACCATAACAAGGTTTGCCTCACTGGACTGCAGTCAACCTTCCCTAGCTTTGTGAATCCCCCTTGCCTACAAAGCCAGGAATCCATATGCCAGTTTTGCAAATCTCAGCAGATCTCAGCTGCGTGAAATATGACATGGATCCCAGGGCTCGGTTCTGGCCTTCCACCTCTCCTGCCAGAAGAACTCCACCAGCAGCTCACTCCTTGAAACACTCCTTACTTCAGTACTCTGTCTGTTAAGCTATGATAATAAAGAGACTGATACAGCCCAACTCAATTAAAACACATTGCAAAGTGATCTGCTCTGTTTTAAACTAGAATGTGAGAACAACACGCTTGCATAATGCATAATTCAAAATAATGCATAGGGCCTATTTTTAAAAAAAGTGTTTCTTTTTTTTTTCCCCCTAATTATCCAAAAAAGTGATTTAAATCTACATCATCATTAACAGTCCCGCAAATCTTTAAAAGATGTAATACACTTCATGTCAGGATCTCAAAGAGCTTTATAAGCGCTAATGAAACACTGACTCCTCAAATCCACTTGCGGGTAAATATCTATGGTTGAAATTTCGCCATTCTTCAACTGCTTGGGCTGAAACATTTCATTTTATGGATCAGCACAAGGCTAACTTCTTATTTTCTATCTTTTTTTTTTTTAAAAATGTTTCTGCAAAATCAGTTTAACTGGCTCCAAGGAGATTTGATGAAAACAGGCTTTTGCCCATGTCAAATATATTCTTATAACTGAATATGCCCATGTTTTGAGGTTATTGTTAAAAATGTATCAGGGAGATGGGCCTTGGTGACAAGGATATGCCGTCCTGTGAAAATCTGCCCGAATTTTGACAAGTAACAAATTCTGAAATTCTCAACTTGTTCCTGCTTACATTCTTAGAGACTGAAGGCTAAGTTCCCCAGAAGCTGATTGCAGTGATGCATATTCAGAATAGTATAGTTAATTTTAACTAAACATGTAAATTACTCAGTGGTTTGGGGTTTTTTCCTGCTGCTGCTTATCAAATTGTAGCACAGAAGGGGACTGAAAATCACTGAGGCTGTCCCACTGCTCAGGTAGGCTCAGCTATGCATAAGTTATTCCTGACGAGTCCTTAAAGACAAGCAGTGCTGGAGATGCCATAAACACTCCAGAAGATTTATTCCAGTGTTTAGTGAAACATTCTCTGGATAACGTTTCATCCTAATACTGAAGATGAATCTCTCTCTCTCATTAAAACTGGAGCCTATCATTTCCTGCCCTCCATCGTGGGTGCAGAAAGCAGATTATCACTCACTTTGGAGCAGAATTTCAAGGTGTTCAAGACTCTTACCCATTGTTCTGTATCAGATTAGGCAGCATCAATTTTCTTCCCTTACAGCATGTTGTTTCAATGCCTCGCCATTCTGACTGTCCTCCTCCGGGCCATCTCCAGCTGCTCCACATTTTTGTGTCCACAAATGTACGCACTCCCTGGTGCCTCGCCAGTGTCAAACAGAGCACTCTGTGCCTGCACAGAGAGTCCGGCTTGGTGTTGCCCATTTTTGCACCAGCCCCGCGTTATTGCCTCCAGTTCAGTTTGTAGTCTAGGATGCCAGCTAAATATTTTCCCACAGAACTGCTGTGAAAACAGTTCCTTGCTGTCCTGTGTTGCTGCAGTTCCTCATTCCTGTCTAAATGTAGCTCTTATTCATATTGAATGCTACGCACATTTTTCAGATCATATCTGCAATTTATCAAGATCATTGAATTTTAATCCTGGCTTCTAATGTACTTGCAGTCTCTTGCTGCTTGAAATTATCTGCAAATTTAATAATGATTCTCTTTGTGTCATCATCCATCTCATTAATGAATTTAATGAATGCTACCAGACCCAGAGCAATCATCTGTGGAACTTCATACAACTCATCCTTCCATTTTGACAATGAAATATCTATGACTGCTCTTTGGAGTATGGTCTGCTAGAGTAACTCAGGATCACATTTTTGGTACAAAATATCCACAAGTTCACTATTTACCTTCTGCAAAATTGCAGCTTAAAACTTATTCTTTTTTCTTTTTTTCTTTTCGCCAGGAAATTCTTATACTAAAATATTAATGGGACTCAGACTTCAAAGGGGATTGAGCAGAGGTGAAGCACATTTCATTTTTCATTCAAATACTTAATTGTGGGAAATATATTGAGGTGTGCTTTTATTATCATTCACAGAAAGTAGTCACGCTTTTAGATACTGTCTGTATCTCATTGTCCTCCCTTCCAAAAAAGGCTTCTCAGGTTTTAGCTCAGCAGCTGATGGCAGTAATACACATCAAAGCATATATATTGGAACACTGAGAAAGAAAGTCCTTAATACTCCTTTGGACCACCTCACTTTGAGTAAATTCTTTGTATTTGCAGTGACATAGAGACCTTATGCTACAGTTTTGCTACGTTCATATTGTGCAAAGGAATAATATCCTCCATGACAGTCAGAACATATTTGGAAGTGGCCCACAGATCAGCTCATGTGCCTGTGAGCTATAATCTGCCCACACATGCTAAAAAAACAGAGCTCTTTTCACTCTGTTATAATCAGCCAGTCCTCCTCATCCTTTCAGAACACGAAGGAAAGTCTCTCTTCCTAGATGCTCAACTCTTCAGTTTTTTGAATAATCAGGAAAACACAGAAGTAATACTTCCAAGCAGGCTGAGTCTTCCTTGCTTCTGCATGTCTGATATGTGGACTTTCCAAACTGAATGGTTCTAAGTAAAATATCAAGAATCAAAAGTGTAGCGACAACCTTTCAGGATCTAGGCTAGCTGGGGGCTCAGATGTCACCTCAAAATGACAGCTAAGCTTCTGGTCTTTATTAGATCTCATGGTTGTTTTTTTTTTTTTGTTTTATAGCTCTGAAAGCTCTCAGTGAAGATGAGAAACTTCTACTGTTCTGTCCACCTCTGCAGGGAGCTGCATGTTCACCCAGTGCCACCCCTATTAATGTAGCCTCTAACAACCAGTCCAGCTCACCAGCCCACTGGGGTGAGAAGAGTAAGTTCAGTATACAACTGATCTAACAGGTACCTCCTACCAAAAGACTCTCTCTTCACCAGCTCCTGGCCACACATTCCCTTCATTTCCATTGGATCAATCTAGTGGCCACATGGCCACAGGACAGGTCGATTTGGCTGGCAGGTCTAATGGAAAACAAAGGCAACAAATGAAGCCTACTCTGCAGCTGCAAGAGAACGGCAAGACTGCCTTTTTCAAAGGCTACTAGTTTTTAGCTCATTTTAGATGCAATGCAAAGCATCACCTCTGCCTGCTCTCTGCATATTTATCTCCTTTCTACCCTCTAGTCTCCATACATAAGCCCCTGCCCACGTTTTTAGTCATCTGTTTTTAATTGTTTTCAGCAGTTTTAATTTTTAATTTAAAATCCTATGCTCCATGGCAAAACCCAGCCTCAGCTCTTCCCTGACAGCAGCTTTTTAAAACCAGCTGCACTTGCCTGGTCTTCACTGGACCAGTGTGTACATTAATCTTCCAGTCAATTTCACAGTAATTTAGATTATCGGAATTTAATTCCAAACATAGCTAAAAATAGTCTGCTCATTCTCCAGCTCAGCTTTGAAGGACAGAGAAAGGTGCACAGACCCAGATAGTAGGACTGCTCTCCTACACTAAGTGATTTATTCACCTTATGACCTCTGCCAGGCTAAAGGTTAGGTGCTTCTCTATGACAATGTCCCAAACTTCCTCTAGAGTCACCAGGGTGTAAGCTGTTCACCTATTTTAGGTACAGATTTGATGACGGGATGTGTTGCCCTCTGGAGTTGACACGATTTCTTCCTTCTTTTGGGGAGGGCCAGGACAACCAGCTCAGATCAGCTGTGAAAGGGTGGGAGCTGAGGGAGAAGAAACTCAGCTAATGAATTCTAGTCAGAAGGGACTTGGTTCTGCAAAGCACTTTGAAATCTCATGGAAGTTTTGGACAAACCATTAGCCTTCAGGATTGTTTCCTAAACCTGAGGAGAAACCAAGCAGAGAGAAAGTGGGCTGAGCCATGGCACACTTAATTTTGGGAGGAGCTTAATGATTCTTTTTGACATATAATGACCTATCCTATTACATATTTTTAAACGAAAATGGCAAAAATGACACAGGAAAATGCAAAAATATCCTAATATAGCATCATCTTTATAGATATGAGATCTGAGGAAATCCAAACTTTATGGCTTTGGAGCCACCATTAAAATTATCATGTGACCAGCAGTTCAATGCATAACAATTTTCGAACACAGCAACACAAATTGCTACACTAGGAAAAAATAGGACCAGCTTCAGAAATGCTTTTTACACACAGCATTAGCTGCAGGAATAGCAGGGTTACTCCATCAATAATATTAAACAATTATTCCCTGTGATTGATCCTGCAGGTGAGAATTTTCAGTACCTGTTCATAGAATCATAGAATACCTCAAGTTGGAAGGGACCCAAAAGGATTATCGAGTCCAACTCCCTGCTCCTCACAGGTCTACCTAAAGATAAACCATATGTCTAAGAGCATCGTCCAGATGCTCCTTGAACTCTGACAGGCTTTGTGCAGTGACCATTTCCCTGGGAATCCTGTTCCAGTGACTGACCACCCTCTCACTGAAGAACCTTTTCCTAATGTCCAACCTGAACTTCCCCTGACACAGCTTCATTCCACTTTCTCACATCCTGTCACTGGTCACCAGAGAGAGGAGATCAGCACCTCACCCACCGCTGCCCTCCTTGAGGAAGTTGTGGACTGCAATGAGGTCACCCCTCAGCCTTCTCTTCTCAAGCTGAGCAAACCAAGCGACCTCAGCCTCTCCTTATAAGTCTTGCCCTTGAGAAACTTCACCATCTTGGTCACCCTCTGCTGGACACTCTCCAATAGTTAGATGTCCTTCATAAGAAAGTGAGGCACCCAAACCTGCACACAGCACTGCAGGTGGCATTGCTATCCACAACAGCTGGGCTGTCAGGAAAAATCCCCAAAAAGAAAACATACCTCCAAAGAAAAAGTGAGGGACAAAACAGAGGTTTAGAAGACTAATTAAACACTTGGTTTTTATCTTCTTGACCCCTTCACTTGCTGCCTTAGACCATCCTATCAGGGTCATGATACAACCAGTGTAGGGAGATGTCTTCCTAGTTTTCACCTGATTGTTTTAAAGCTGTCTTTTTTCCCCGTTGAAATGGGTTACAATGCTGGATATGCACCGTCATTTAAAAAACATTTCCTATGCAGGTTTCAGCTGTTGCGGTTTAAGAAGAAAACTTTGGCAAAGATTTAACTGGTTGCCTTATTGGGAAGTTTCAAGTAGCTGAAAATTAATATAACAGCTAGACCCATCACCACGTTGTAAACATTTTTGGTCTAAGCCAGATTAAGATTTTAAGTGGCCTTAGGCAGAGAAAAATACCGGAGGGGAGGATGCTGCAGAGCAGTTTTAGAGTCCATGGGAATGTCTTGTAATCTTAAGCTGCTTGTTGTCTATCCCATAATTTTACACAGAGAACCCTTCTACAGCAATTGCTGAAAAATATCCAGAGCCACTGAAAAAGAATGGGGAGTAAAATAATCTTTTCAGAACTGTTGTACCACCTGGTTATTACTATACATGTAAATACTACCCTTTTACAAAAACTCCTCACCACATTGCAGGTTTTTCTCACTCTCTTCTTCCTTAGTGCTTCTGCCTTTATTTTCACAGGTACTACAGATTCTGAGAATACATATATGTAAGCTATCAGCACATTGCATTTTGCCCAATCTTATATTAAGAAGAAAATTGCAAGGTCTCCTTTGTAAGAAAGACACTTTACTACTTAAAACTGCGCTTTGACAGACCTGGGGCACTGCAATTAGGCTGCTGTTTACTGCCATTAACAGTCTCTGGAAATGAAGACACAACTAATTTTGTCCTCCAGCAGGATTCCTATCTCCCTTTATTTGGGGATCAAATGCAATGCTGTTCTCAACAATTTTTTCCTACCTTTTATTTTTGGAAAGCAGGGAGTTCTGTCCTTAATTAATTCTCTTAATTGAAGCTCAGTCCGAAGGGCAGCATTCATTCCGTACTGCCATGGTACATCTGCTCTCCTCAGGTCTACTCTGTCCACGTGCCTCAACCCCTCCACTACACCCCCTCACCAAGGGTCAGCTCTGACCCTCCATACCTGTACAAAAGCATGGCCTGCTGTTTCTCTCTGTCTGCACAGTGTGCCAGGACTTCAAACAGACCACGGGAGGGTGGCCCGGTCTGGCCCTTTGCTTTCTGTTTATCACAGATCTCAATGAATACGGAAAAGTTCAGGCGAACTGAGATCCCCGAACGCTCTCTATAAGCAGTGCCCTATTTTACAACCAGCTCTCACATTCTCGTACTTGCCATGACAGTGGCACCCATATCCTGTAAGTTATTTCTTCCATAGTGTCAACATGGAATTATGCATTTCTCTGGAAAGTAACGGAGAGACGTGCATCATGTTTACAGGAAATGTGCTAACTGTGCTGGTGCTGGGGCAACAAAAGTGTGCGTGTCTCGATGCTGGCACCACAAACACTTACACTTCATTTTCTTTAATGTCCAGAAGTTACAGCAGCATCCCTAAACACAGACTTGGATCTAGCTTTGCAGAATTCATATTCTGAATTCAGAACACATAGTTCATATATTAATTATGGCTCATAAATACAGAGTACATAAATACAGTTCATAAACACAGAATTCATAGCTCATATTCCCCCACCAAATTACTACCTTCTGTCTGCAGTGTTCAGCTGTACAGAACAATCCTTGTTATTCCTGTTTTCCTTGGTACCATCATTTCTTCAGGACTCGGTGAATAAAAGATAATATGAGGATGCATAAGGGAAGGGAAAATGGAGTGTTAGCAGCTCTCGTTAAACATTTATATGATCAGACAGACTGACCTGGACTAGGGACTGTTATGACAGGCATCCTTTAACAAAGGTAAACGGTTCTTGCTCCACGTTGCTTACAGCCTCTCCTAAGACAGCTCTTCCACTCTCCAAGGCACACAAGGCCTGGCATACCTGGCACAGCTGCCTCGTCTGTCCCAAGTGTGGAAGACAAATACACTTGGCATTTACCCAGCTCTTCGGACAAATGCGGTGTCTGTGAAATCTTTGGTGCTCTGGCTACCCAGCTACAAACAGGACAGTGTGAGCATGTGTAGACCCAGCACAAAGTCCAAGTCACGTCAGGCATGTTGCCCATGCAGCTGGATGCCTGTGAACTCTGTCGATACAGTTTGGCATTGGGCGAGGTGACAATCAGAACTACAACTATCACTAGGTCTGTATCTGGTGTTAGGTGTTATCTGAATGTCCTGGAGGAGTGTGAAGCATGGGTGGAGGTTCGTCCTCTCATTATTCCATTTTTCCACCCTGGACAAAAAAAGCGGTTACCTCCACCCATGCAGGTGCAAATTGATGGACTTTGTGCAGTTAACATCAGTGACAAGCTTGTCTACAGTCGTCCCGACATGCATGTCTATACCAATGAGGTAATGTAAAGAACTAGGTATAAATATTGCCCCAATATCAGCCTTAAATTGGGACAGGAGAAGGCTCAGAACCACATGGATGGACGGATTGATGAATTTGCACCCCCTCTCCACCCCCACACTGGGGATGCCCTGTGGGTAAGATTCTCTGCCTCAGCCTACCGCTGAGTGACACTGTTCTCCCCAGGTGTGTTTGTGTGGTTGTACTAGCAATTTTTACTTACTCCTAATGCACTGTTCATGCATTGGCAGGCTTATTTTACCAAGTAGCCGGGCTACAACAGACAGGTTGTAAGCTTTTCGGTATCAGACCTATCCTGTCTCTCTGGAAATAAGCTATAACTAACCCTGCAGTTTGTTTATCAACAGCAATACAAAAAGAACTTGTAAATGTTGCAATGTAAGTAAACCGTCATTATTCGAGCCCCCTGATTTTGCTTGTCTCGCATATTCGGTGTCGGCCTTAAGACTGGTTTTATTCACCCCCAGCCCCGCCCCTTTTTTCACAACAGCATGTCCAAAACCTACACAGACAAATCTAAATCTCTCGTCTTTCCACAGTATGAACTAAACCCTTACAGCATATACCCCTTGTCAAGATATAAGCAAGGGCATATGTGCTCTCCTATCACCAGCCTTTCCTCTCGCCTTGCTTTTGACAGAGAAATATCTGGATTGCAACCTGAGACGACGCCTTGTTACAAATTAGGGTTATAAGGGAATTCAGCAAAAGAGCACCTTAAAGACTCTTTCCTGTAATAAGAACGGAATAAAAAAGGGTTAGCAAAATCCTCACATATCCCTTTTCTCATCTTCTCCCTCCCCCCATATATTGGAAACGTGTTTTTATCTGTCCAGACAATGGGGTTGGAGAGAGGACTCCAAGCCCCAAGATGCAGCAGTGCTGTTTGTGAACCGTGGAGAATTTTATGTTTTGTAGCACAGAGTGGAAGTCAGTAAAAAGTACCCAAAATTCTGCAGAATACAGACACGGAGTTTGGCAGTTCAGATTTGATTCAGTTGAGAGATATTTCTCCAAGTCCCTTCTCTGGCAGGGATGGAGATCCTCAGCGCATAGCCTCAGCTCTCACCAGGTACCAAAAAAAGAACTGCTGAGATGTATTGATTTTTGAATGCTGCATGGGCTTTGGACTCTGAAAGGGCAGACACTGAGACATCTCAAGGTGATAAAATGCTAGAGATGAAGATCCTTTCCTGAAGAGCAGCAGCCTCTCAGCCTCTTTGGTGAGTACAACCACAGGCAGCATCTGCTGAGCTGACCATCCATTCCTGTCTCTGTCTGCAAAGAGGTGCTCACTGAAGCACATCCTAAAGCAAGAAATTAATAATTAGAAAACCCCCAAGCACCCTGTGTGTTGTCACAGCTGGAATGGAATTGGGACCTGAAGCCTCTTAAACTCTTGGCATCCTGTGAATAGCAAGAGAAGGGGAAATCTTTCAGCAGTCCTCATGTCACATAGCACACCGTTTAATAACACTTTCCACGGCTTTCGAGGAGGATGGGTCCTGACACAACCTAGCTTGTCACAGCATCATTTGTGGTCATGCGGTTAGTAAATTATCCCAAGGAAAGTATTGGAACTGTGTAAGACTGCTGGTCTTGAATTTCACAAAACTCCTGAAGAACGTCTCATGGCAAGGATTTCCTTTGGTTAGTTATGGAATGGATAGAAGTTCCCCTTCCCTCTTTGTTTTTCATTTGCTGTTCTCCCTTTTCTTTCAGCACTCCCCCGTTACTGTGCTCAGGAAGCTTGCACAGGACCCACATCTACTTTTTCCATATTACTAAGCATTGTGCAAACCATATACACTGTAGCTCAACTTCTTGGTAAAATATGCAGGTTTTACCTTCTCCACCTGTTCTCATATGGAGATCTTGCCATTCTCCAAATCATTTTATTACCTGTTCTGAGGTCATTCTATGTTTCATGGATATTTTTCTGATGGGTAGCCAGAACTGAGGGCTGCGTCCTAGGAGAAGATGAGCTATTTTCCAGAAGCAACTGTATTTGCTATTCTTTGCTCTTCCAGGAGCAATGGCTGTATATTTTCTGCTAGTTAACATTCCAAAACTCTTTCAGAACACAATTTTCTCTCTGGTTCCCAACTTCTGGCTTCTCAGCCCCAGTGGGAGTTTTCCATACCAGGTACAGGGAGAAGCCAGGGAGCAGCTAAGACGGGGCCAAAAGGAATAGGGACTTCAGAGCCGGAAGCAGTAGTGCCGCATCATCTCCTCGCTGTGCTGCAGCTCCTCCAGTGATGCCACAATCCTGGGACACTAGCCAAAGTAGCACTTACCTTGCGGAGACTGGCAAACCCCACACATTTCCTGACTTCATGGGGAACGTCAGCAGCTCTGCCTGCCAGAATACAATGTGCGTGTTTGTGGCTGGTGGTACGAGTTTGCGTCCACTACAGAAATTGAATCTCTGTGTCCTGAATACTGCAAATCAGCACAGGGCTGTTCCTGTCTAAAGAGAAGGCTTTTCAATTATTGTTAATTGCAGAAATACACTGGCAGTCTCCCCATTAACCATTTTGGGAATAGGGGAAATGCAACCACTCCCAGAAAAGTTGTAATTAACTTTTTCTGAGAATAATTCCCTGCTTTGTATCTCAACAGGTGAAGAAATTTCCAATCCTTGATTAGGTGAGCATTCTAGTTTGTAATGTCACAGAAAGACATGCCCTAGGATAAAACTTCAGCATCCTATGCTGTGCCAGACTTGTGGGGAAATACATTTTTAAAAGAACTTTTCACACTTTGCTTTCATCGTGAGTGAGAATATTTCTTTAGTACTTCAGTGGCTGGGAAGAAGAAAACCCGATCCCTCTTTTTGTCTCAAGGCTCCCCCATCACCTCCAAAAAGGGTAAATATAAACCCATCAGAAATAATGGTCCATTTTTTGACATACTTTATTACTTATGGGGACAGACCCAGTTATCTTTCCTTTGGATTTATTTGGAGATTAATTAAACACAATCTGTATTAGTTGTTATGTTTCTGAGGATCTTTCTTGTCACTCTGCTAGAGGAGCCAAGAACTGGAATCCATACGTATGTATTACTGTCCTGCTCATTTTTTGACAGCATATCATAAAACAGGGTCTCAGGGCAAGTAGTAGGACCTAAAAGACTGGACAATCTTTTCCTAAGCTTCAGTTTTCTTGCAGGAGCTTGCAAAAGCTGTCTCACAGCAGGCAGGATGGGAATCTGGCATCAGTCTTGCTCTAGACTCAGCACTGCTTTGACATTTTGCAAAACTTTGAGCAGAAAGAAACTGAACTTGCTTACCTGCTTGATAAAGGAAATATGCCAACGGTATGTTGTCATAGTAAACTAAGAATGAGAAATGGCTGTATTCTTTTCTTGTGGACATCATTCATACAGGCTTGGGGAAGAGTGGCTGGAAAGCTGCCCAGCAGAAAAGGACCTGGAGGTGTTGGTCAACACCAGCTGAATATGAGCCAGCAGTGGGCCCAGGTGGCCAAGAAGGCCAACAGCATCCTGGCTTGTATCAGAAATACTGTGGCCAGCAGGAGGAGGGGAGTGATTGTCCCCCTGTACTTGGCACTGGTGAGGCCACACCTTGAGTACTGTGTTCAGTTTTGGGCCCCTCGCATCAAGAAGGACATTGAGGTGCTGGAGCAGGTTCAGAGAAGGGCAACAAAACTGGTGAAGGGTCTGGAGGACAAGTCTTATGAGGAGCAGCTGAGGGAACTGGGGTTGTTCAGCCTGGAAAAGAGGAGGCTCAGGGGAGACCTTACTGCTCTCTGCAACTACGTGAAAGGAGGTTGTAGTGAGGTGGGGGTTGGTCTCTTCTCCCAAGGAACAAGCAACAGGATGAGAGGAAACGGCCTTAAGTTGCATCAGGGGAATTTTATGTTGGATATTAGGAAGAATTTCTTTACACAGAGGGTCATTAAACATTGGGACAGTCTGCCCAGGGATGTGGTGGAGTCCCCATCCCTGGAAGTGTTTAACAGACATGTGGATGTGGTGCTGAGGGACATGGTTTAGGGACCCTGGCAATGCAGGGTGAGTGGTTGGACTTGATGATCTTAAAGGTCTCTTCTAACCAGGTGATTCTGTGGTTCTGTGATTCATTTGTCCTGAATATATTTCCATCTTCTTGAAGTGCAAGAAGGCACTTTAAAGCACAGAACAAGAGGAAAAAAAGTAAGCAACCAGGAATGTCATGAAATGACCTGATTAAAAAATAAGCATCTTAACACAGCTTCAGTCGAAGCAGAGATCAGCCCCATGATCCGAAGAAATGCAGCAACAGCAGCTGAGAGGCAACAGTGGCACTCAGCTGAAGCAACGTGTGACAGCTGGGCAAGGCAATACAAGCTGATGACTATCCTGATGTGCACCACCTTGCCCAAATTAAAGCCTCATTAACCCCAACAGGAAATAACTGGAGCTTTTTAATTGACTCAAAGGTACACATCAGAGCAGTGACGCAAGGACTGGGTTGGTTTGATTTTCACTCAGCTATCAAGAAGACATAAGTACGGGCAATGTTTATGGCTGGTAACTACTAATTGTGATTTGTGCAAAGACGTGAAAATCTGTTCTCCAGGGAAATGTCTTTCTTTGCCCTTGGCTTTTGCTAGCGGTCAGAGCTGGAGGGTCTCATCCTGCTCACAGCACTGGGCCCCATGAAACCGGGCTCTTGCCAAGCACAGCAATGCTTCTGCAAACTCAATCTCTGCAACCTCCGATGCAGGTTTACGTAGGTACACACCCTGTCCACTGTGTTGTCCTGTTCAGGAGCTGTGTCAGTCATGACGCAAGGGCTCAGCAAATACTTAACAATAGTAATAAAACGGCTCTAGCAGGTAAAATGTTGAACCACAATAATGGGGATAACTTCTCTCCAAAATCTGGACTGGAGAGAAAAAATTAGATAAGCATCAGTGACCAAAGTCCCTGTAGCCTGAGAGAGCTTTGTAGCAGAGCTTTGTAAGGAATGTGGCCAGCAACTTTTTAAATGTCAGCCTTGTGCAAGGTGCGCTTGGTGCCAAACAGCACTGTGTGGAGCGGGGGAGCGCCAGGGTCACCAGTGGTTTTGGCCATCCCTGTTAAAAGCAGAACTGATAATTTAGACAGTGCTATATTTCCTTCTAACTTGGTTTTAATAGCTGAAGCCCTTCAGAATGTAATTAATGTTTATATATCCAACTATGAGAGCAAATTAGTCAGTTCCTCAGAAAGACCATTTATGATTTTTTTGCCTCTGTGCATTGTAACCAATTATGAACCCAAGATTTGCAGCTATTAGATTCACCTAGATATTCAGAAGTTGCCAGTATATGAGTTGTAATTTAATAAAGAAAATGCAAAAGATGGACAAATTACTTCAAACAGAACAAGAAATGATCCAATTCTTTGCTGAAGTATTTAAAATAACAGAATTAGAAGATGGACATCTGAGTCAATCTCTTCTTTAAGTAGTTTTCACCTCATTCAGTCTGACTTAGTATATCTACTTTATCCCATGGAAAAATCCCTGTGACTCCAAAGCGCAGATGGATTGTGTTTTAACTGTACACTGCACACTTTAGGCTTCATGGGTGGCATAAAGCACAGCACCTCTGGCTCTGTGTTTGGGGATATGTTATCTCCAGGAATCCAAATTACTAATAGTAACAATTCAAGCATTGGATCACGGAAAATGTGTAGGGAAAAAAATTCAATAAGTCTTGGACTGTCTGTCCTGAATAAGAAATGGAAATATGCAAGGAAGAGTGTACATAGAGCTGCCTGTTGGGGTTTTTTTCTTAAATTCACACTATACACACTGTATGATGTCAAAAAATGCTCTACCTCTGCTCTATCTGTTAAGATTCCCTGGTGAGATATGACAATGCCAATGTTGTGGGCCAGATCCTCTGTTTCTGTAGTCTAGCTTTACAATGAGTTGATCCGTACCTGCTTCTAGTTTAGGATCATGCTTCAGGTTTTCACTACTTTCAAATATAAGTAATATGGTCTAAGTTGTGTTTTTAAGATATATAATGGACTGATCAGAGCTTACTGGACAGGTTTGTGTTTGCTTTCCAAGGTGGCACCTTTTCCCCACAGCATATGTATGGGTATAGGGGTTTATGTGGCAAGGTTTTGGTAACAGGCAGGGGAAGGGGGAAGGCTACAGGGGTGGCTTCTGTGAGAAGCTGCTAGAAGCTTTCCCTGTGTCTGATAGAGCAAATACCAGCTGGCTCCTAGATGGACCTGCTGCTGGCCTAGGCTGAGCCCATCAGTAATGGTGGTAGCATCCCTGGGATAACGTATTTAAGAAGGAGAAAAAATTGCTGCACAACAGCAATTGCAGACAGAATATGTGAGAGAAACAACCCTGCAGACACCAAGGTCAGGGAAGAAAGAGAGGAAAGACGTGCTCCACGTGGTGCAGCCCATGACAAAAAACATGGTGAGGTAGACTGCCACCCTGCCACCCACGGCGGTTAATGATGAAGCAGATATCCACCTGCAGCCCACAGAGGACTCCAACGCAGATGGATGCACCCAAAGGAGGCTGTGACCCAGCAGGAAGCCCACACTGGAGCAGGCTCCTGGAAGGACCTGTGGACCTGTGGAGAGAGAAGCCCACACCGGAGCAGGTTGCTGGCAGGACTTATGACCCCATGGGGGACCCACACTGGAGCAGTCTGTTCCTGAAGGACTGCACCCTGGGGAAGGGACCCATCCTGGAGGAGTCATGAAGAACTGCAGACCGTGGGGAGGACTCACACTGGAGAAGTTCATGGAGAACTGTCTCCCATGGGATGGACCCCACACTGGAGCAGTGGAAGAGTGTGAGGAGTTCTCCCTGTGAGGAGGAAGGAGCAGCAGAGACAACATGTGATGAACTGACCAAACCCCCATTCCCCATCCCCCTGTGCTGCTGGCAGGGAGGAGGTAGAGAACTCCGGAGTAAAGTTGAGCACTGGAAGAAAGGAGTGGTGGGGGGAAGGTGTTTTAAGATTTAGGTTTTATTTTCTCACTATCCTACTCTGATTTGATTGGTAATAATTTAAATTAATTTCCCAAATTGAGTCTGTTTTCCCCTTAACAGTAACTGGTGAGCGATCTCCCTGACCTTATCTCAACACATGGAGCCTTTTGTTATGTTTTCTCTCCCCTGTTCCGTTGAGAACAGGAAGTGACAGAGTGGCTTTGGTGGGCACCTGGCATCAACCCACCACAGTATGGTCTGACAGTTCAGTATTGTAGTTTCCAGTTCCCTGCAGTGAATATCAGGAGGTCTGGTGATTTCAAGCTTTCTATTCTTGGTAACAATGAGCAGAGGCTCCTCCACAAGCTGCAGGTTGTAGATATCCAGGGATTGGTTTGGACAGTTTCAACAAATCATTAGCTAAGTTTGGGCTATGAACCTGACTCAGTTTCCTTACACATTCTTCTCTAGGTTTCCTTCCAGATTTCATTCTCCAAGTCACTCATAATGGCCACTTGAATGGAAATCATGAATAAGATATCTGATGACTATAGAATAACGCATATAGAATATCCGTTCCAAAAATTCATCTGTCTCACAGCACTGGAGATCCAAAGGTCAGCTGGACTAGTGATGGCATCAAATGGGACCAATAATTGCAATAAAAAACCAAACTCTTTTCCCTACAAAAACGAGGCCAGAGAGTGGGAGGTGGGGTCTTGGAGAGAGAACGGGAGTGGGAGAGAGATTAAACAGCCTCTGGTATTCAATGCCTGTGGATGACAGTTTCAAAAATATTTCCAGGGATATACTTGGCAGGCGCTTGCCTGCAATTTCCTTCTAGATACATATAAACAGCAAAAGCACACAAACAGCCCTTTATTAAAAGAGATATAATTATCTTAATTTTTGTACGTGGACAAGGACGGTTTACAAGCTGGCTAAGGCACAGCTCCCATCACTGCCCCCCCTCCTCCTCCCTCCAGCCCAGGGCAACCCGCCCTTCCAGCGGATGGAACTCACCAAGCAGAAAGGCAAGACTGAGCCCAGGCCCTTTGGCGTGACAAACTGAAGTGGTTTGTGTTTTCCCCTGGTCCTGTCACTGCACCCACCATCCCAAGGTTTCAGACAGTGTCCTGGAGTCCTGTGAGGATTAGGGGATGAGTTCTCAATGCTTTTTAAGGAGGTGTGAGTGCCTTTGTACTCCAAAATCCTCTGAAAATCCCACAGTCACAGATCTACAAAGAAATGTAAACCCAGTTACAATTTCCTCCAGTGTACAGAGACAGTTTGTCTCTGGGTTTGAAATCTAATTCCCCAGATTATAAAGAAGAGCATAGATAGATGAATGGAAGATTGAAAAGTAGGAAAAGAAAATTACAAGAGGGAAGGATGGAAAGAGCAGAAACAGGGAGACAAGGGGGAGAAGGGGAAGGTATCAAAAGGAGGAAGGGTAGGAATACAAGCTGGAGAATTTAACTTTTTCTGTTGCTCGCTACTTGGCTCCTATACCTTTTGCTCTCATTTTTGTTTTGTTTTTTAGTTGCCTGAAAAATCAATAAAGCATTTATAGGCATTTGAGGGAGAAGGAATGAAGAGGTCTGAGGCAGAATAGATGCAACCAGCTTCCGCTAGGTCTGTGGCCCTGTGCCAGCTGTGTGGGCGCTGTGCACAGTCCCCCCTCTTTCTGATCTGTGCTGGTCGCCCAGCTCGGGATGCAGCGGGGAGCAGTAGGGGAGTGAGGGTAAGAGGAGAGAAGCAGTAGCAGCAAAGGAAGGGAAGAGTGAAGTGCACGGGGCTTTGGAACGAAGCCCTGGCACGGGGGAAGATAGTCAAGCAGATGAAAAGCATAGAGGAAGAGGCGTATTGGCCTGGCCATACTGCAGTGGCTCCAGGCTGGCTGAGGAAGCTCTTCAGCAATGTATGGCTGACCTTCACTGCTGGCTGAGCTGCGGCTCCTGGTTCCAACCAGCAGCTTTATCTGGTGATAAAAAACAAAGGCAAGAGAGGATGGGAAGGAAGGAAGCAGGGAGCTGCCTCCTGCTATATTCTAACATCAAATGGCTGTGGGACTTCAGCCTGGGCACCCTTTGAAGTGTGACTGATCCTCATAAGCTACTAAAGCGGGCAAAACGTTTTTATTTAAAACAAAAAAAAAAGTTGTATCAAACTAATGTCACCATAGGGAATGCAAAGCCATAATCCCTGAGTGGAAACCAAGCCCTGCTGAATCCAGCAGAAGGATACCCATGGCTCTACAGAAGGGGCAGGAAGGAGGACAGTGATGGCTTCATGACTTTTCTCCTGATCCCAAGGATTTGCCATGCGCCGCGAGCCTTGCCAATCATTAGAAATGTAAGCAGCTCTGGATAACCTCTAAAGAAGTGCACATAAAACAGGGAGGCTTGTAAAAAGAAGAGTCAACCCCACCGCCCTTCTTAAACTCTTTGGTGTATACCCGTGTTTCAGCAGTGCAGGGATTTCAAGTAGGACTGATAGGCGTGCATTACTAGTCTGCATATTGGTTTAAAATTTTTTAACCAACCTGACATACTACTGCCACACCAATGAATACCATTTACTGGTAAATAGGCTGAACTCAATCATAACCTTAACAAAATACAAATGACTGTCACCAGTGAACCCTCAGATATATGTGCAAAAAGTACCATTGTAATTCAAATGTGAGATAGTAACTCAGAAAGTAGACTGGTAAGTAATTTGTTTCTCTGAATTAACTCACCTCCTAGCTACATGAATGGATAGTAATTATAGGTATCATGAAACAGTCACTCTGTGTAACTGAACTGTAATTATATTTGCTATATGAAAGCGTGACCCTGGTATTACAACGAAAAATGACATGAAAAGCAAAAGAAGAATCCCAGCTCAGGATGCAAGAGGATGGAACAAAGCCACAATGGTACCTATTCAGCAGCCTTTACTGCCTTACCATCTCCCTGCCAGATGTACGATCTACACATCTCTGGAGTGACAGTGCTGGTGTGTACATTGGTACTGGGATTATACACATGTTGCTCTGGTTTATTATGATCCCTGGAATCTCTACTCTGTGCTATTACCAGTGATAGGCAAACTCTGTAACAGCAGTAAACTGTCAACTGCACAAATTCCGTATTTTCCCAGCAGTGTATTAGGTTCTGGCAGCCTTGATGTTAAATGCATATATACTGGGCTGGTGTCAATGCACTCTGCACCTCCTGGTCCTTTCTGCCTAAAGCTGAAGAACTGGAAGGAGGAGGGGAGATTGGTTTTGTTGGGTTTATGGTTGTTAGGCTTTTATATATTGCTTTTGCAGTGGCAAAGCTTGCTGACTAGCTCTGTGACCTTTCCAGTGCCCGGCCAGCTCAGAAGAGGCATGGGAAACACTCTAGTACTCACTAAGAAAAAGAGAGCTGGGGGGCGGGGGGGAAAGCATGGGAAAGTAGTCCCCAAAGAAAAGAGACAGGATGGGAGAAGGGAATTAAGGGAATCTAGCCAGAAGAGCAACAAGTACCTCACTCTAGGACTTAGAGATGCCCCCTCTGACAAACACACATTTCCAGTCACAGGCATGGCATGCTTTGTCATTATTCCCAAATCTGGAAGAAAGAAAACCTGGTTGAACTTATGTAACACTGCCATCCAGTGCTGCCAGTGTGCCCCAGGCTGCAGCCCCACCCCTGCCCCGTGACCTATCCCATCCCAAAGCAAGGGCATGTCCTAGCAGGGCCCAGTTATCACCAGCCTTAGGGCAATCTCCCAAGCTGTATTCCCTTACCCGTGGAAGTCCTGGGGTGTGGAGAAGATTGGAGGGCGCAGCTGTCCGTGGTCACTGGGACACCTGGAACATTGTAGAACATGTAGAACATGTCATCTTCAGAAGGTGAACCCACCCACATATTTTCTCCCCTGTTCTCCATTTTTTTAACAGCTCTAGAAGGAAGGTTTCTTACTTGCTAAATACGATGACAGCTAGTTACTTGCTCCTGGGCTTGAGAACTGATGTGGTAACTGGTGTTCTCTTTCCTGGAAGGGGCACATTGCTGTTCAACCCACAAGGGAGATGGAGTCACAGAGCAGTCATGAGGATGCTGGTTAGGTTTTGTTCTAATGGTCACCATTGTTACCTTTGATGAGAGGCAATGTTCTATGTTTTTAAAAAATGAAGTTTCATCTCTCTCAAGCAGCCAGAAGGGATATTCTCAGATATTTTTCAGTCTTGCCCCAATTTTTTTTTTTTTTTTTTTTGAACTGGCTAAAACCACCAGACTAACATTTTGAAACCCTTTTCAAGACCTCTCTTATTGTAAATGTTAAAGGTTCATTAATACAACACCAAATAACTTACAAGCAAAAGCCTCAACATATGCAAAAGACAGTCTTTGTCCTTCTCTTGTTCCAAAGCAGAGCTTTTCTTTTTCTGTGCTAGTTCAGAGCTGTTTGCAAGCCTCTCTCAGGCCAGCTCACTCCCTTTTGTAGAGGAACAGTTTTCTTCTGGATCCATTTATCAACCTCTGTCAGAGAGAAGTCTGGAACTTTTTCACTACTAACTAAATTGATAGGTTTGCTACTGAATAATTACAAAAATAGCTTCCTTCAAGTGATTAGCAGCAGAAAGGACTGCGATGAACCACAAAAATAGATCTGTTGGCTTTTGAACATGCTTCAGCAAGAGAAGTGCAGCGGAATTTGATAAAATACAGCCACTTTCTCTGCCAACTTGCATCGTCAGGAGAAACTCTGCCTTTCAAATCAGGTGAATTTGAAAGGAAATCTTTGATGTAATACACAGAATAATGTCCTGCATAGCTGGGGGAGTATAAACAAACAAATGCTTCTTTACTTTACCGTAGCTGTATTTAGTTAATATTGAATGGATGATTTGAAAATTTAATGTAAGGATTGATAGTGGGGATTGTATTTTTATTCTTGATCTGCAGAGATACATCATTATTAATTAAAGCAGATACTGTACTTGCTGAAGCCAAATAGGTAGCACATGGATTTTCCATTTCTTTATGTTTGAGGTTTTTTAATCAAATTTCTGGAATATGCAGAGTAATAACACTGTTTCTAAGAAAAAAAAGTCTACCTACTGTAGATTGAAGTAGATGGAAAGATACAATAATTATTATTTTTGCCTAGGAAAACAAACCCCAAAAGTTTGTTTTCCATTGCATGCTGTTTGTGGGCATTAGTTTTGTCTTACTCTATGGAAGAATGTTAAACTCCAGAAACCTTTCAGGTGAAAGACTTCAATCAAAAGCTCTCAGGAAGGTATCTATGTTCAGTTTTCAGTTTTCCTCCAGCCTCTAGGCTTTTCCTGATCTATTTATGTTGCTTCCACTTGCTCTGATACTCTTCAGCCATTATTTCCCATTTCTGATAATCTGAGGCCCCTCTTGTGGTTTTTGGTAGCAAGGGAGCACAACACTGAGCATCACCTGTGATGTCTTTCCAGAACCAGCCTCATCTTGGATGCATGAACAATGCTCTTTGTGCTTCACCAACACCAACCACCTTCGGATGCGGATAATAAATGCCAAAACCAAATGCCAGGCTCTTATGAGAATTATGTGCAGTCCATTAGGAAAAAAAATCAAGTTTTTCAAATACAGTTCATTACTTGCAGCGTGCCAGAGGGTCATTGTCCCAGTTTTCCTAGTTTCCAACTTGGGAGAGCATCTCCACTTGGACACAGTGACCTCTGACACTTGGTAACTATAAAACAGCAACAAGAAGAACTGCAGGATACAAAAGTGTATGGTGTGCCCAGCACAGGAATGACAGGGTGAAAATCCTCCCTCGCAGAGAGCTCCCCTTTGAGGACTGAAATGGAAACTGTGTGTGGTTGTATGGAAGAGAATTGCTGGTCCCTTTCAGCATCTCCCTATTACACACCCCTGTCAGCGTGGGCAGTGAAACCTGCTGGCTCAGTTTCCACCACCGATGGCTTCCTTATCCCTCCTGGCAAACGTGAAATAGTTTGTCTGAAACATGAAGGTGAGCCTGCCTGGTTTTAGGTTCCCAACATTAGTGCCTAGGCAGGACCTGATTAACAGAAGCAGCGTGTCTCCAAATATCTGGTGTGTGAAACAGCTCAGCTGGGCAACAAGCGGGCAGAGGTCCCAAACGCTGACTGTAGATGAAGGACAAGTCAGTCATTTGCCCAGGGCAACATACATGCACGAGGGAGGGACCCTCAAGACTTGCAGCAGCTGGAGGGTGCCAATCCAGTGGCAAGACCACTTCCCAGGCAGCAGGACACCAAGACCAAACAAGCTCCCCTTGACCTCTCCATCTGCTCATTCTGCCCTGCCTCATACTGCATCTCTGGTGGATAAATCAGCTGGATGTATTATTTCCCTACCACAGCAAAGCCAAGCCTCACCCAAATCACCGAGAGACCTTGAGCTAGCCCTGATCGTGGGTATCTCTAAAGGGAACTAACAGGTATATTATCTGCTTTAGCCCCCTCTTCATAAAAAGTTTGCTAAAATCCAAATTTTGGGCCTCAGCCAGCTGGGGGTCCTCCAAATGTGTCATAAAAATGAGTCTTTCACATACACTTTTTTTGCCATCCTCCAAAGACCATTGGTTGCTCTTCCCACCGCTTTCTGTTCATGGTAGAGCACTGTATTCCACGGTTATCTCCTGCAGGAATCCGGATGTTCATACTGCACCTTTATATTAGACCTCAAAACCTTTTAGTGCCAGAAATGCTCCCAGTTCAATAACGCAATTACATTGAAAGACACAGGAATAAGGGAAAGCAACTAAGTTTCTGTGAAGCAGAGACAATTTGCAGCAGATTCATGTATTTCAACTGCATGTAGTGCTTACCTTGGTTCCAGACCCAGAGTCACAGAGGTCAGGATAAGAAGTCCTGTTCATTTCCATCGGTCAATTCTCTGAGGTCCAGGGGAGGAATGCTACCCACAGTGCATCTTGGAGGACTTCATCATGTGCATTTCTAAATTAAACAGTCTTCAGCTATTGAACAAGAACTCTGACAGACAAAAGAATAGCACTGCGGGGAAATTTAGGCTTCACTTTGCTCAGACAATTCATATAAAACAATGCTGGCTCCCCATTTCCTCCCATCCTGCATAGTTATGCAGGCTAAATCCACATAGAGATTTTTCCTTCATTCAAAATGCAAACCCTCAGAGCCCCCTTTTCAGCTGTCGTCTAACTTTGGAGCTGGCTGAATCCCCATGACACGTAAGATCTCATCAGTAAAGCTGCTTAAATTTCTGCCTCTGGGCCTGCCCAAATATACTCAAGTCCTGACAGCACTGAATAACTCAATACCTCAGTCCTACAAGGATTCACAGATAGGTGTTCCTCCTCTAGCAGCTATATCTGCTAGCTAGGATGCCATAGGGATTTTGAGAACCCAGAGCTAGCACAGACCATAGCTGCAGGAAGGGGATGGTGGGGTGGTATTAACTGCCACTGCTATAAGGAAGAGGGAGGGGAGAAAAAGAAGCAAAGTATTTCACAGAGCTGGTGGTGGTGTGTTTCTGTCACTCCTGGATACCAGCAAACCTCTAAGTCTAAACCTTGCAGAAGGAGGATTTCACTGACCCAGTGAATATTGAGTTTAACAGCTGGGTCGGCCACCTAGGTAATCATTGCTGTAGATGAGCAGCATGAATGAAAGGAGGTGCCTGCATCATTCAAAATTAAATGTGTGGCTCCTGCTCCTCCCTTAGCATTTGCTGCTGACCATCTCAGAGAATCTCTGACTCTGCATGGCAGCTTTTGCACCTCTAATTAGGCACCTGAATATCCACTTAGCCAGGCTTTCAGTTCACTGTGCATCAAGGCACCGAAGAACCAAGCACTGAAACACTAAGTTCTCTGCACAACTTGGCCTCTGCTTTGCCAGAGAATCCCATCTTTCCTCTCAGATGATAAAAAGCTTGCAAAGTAGCAAATTAACCCTCTGGATTTAATTATGCATATGCATTAGTAACGGGAGTAATTGCACTATCTCAGTCACGTTGCATGGTGTACTTGCTTGAAACCAAGCTCAAGAAATTCTGCAGGCAGCTACAGGAGGACAGACCATATAACAGAATGCTAGGTGCAATGAGGCTACAAGACTGTCATCTCACCTGCTCTGGTAATTAACGGCCACAACTCTCTCCATGCAGGTCACAATTCTCTCCATCACTCCCTTCTGATGAAGGGTTACTATCAGGTTGTCATCCCTCTGCGAGGCCCCCTCTTGTATGAAAGCTGAAGAGCTGCAGTAGGAAGTTTATCTCCTTACTGTATATTCTGAATTACCTGTCTGCTTCCCTGGAGCTGAATAGAATAGAGGTGTGCACTAGGTATTCACAGTCTTAAGCTGAATCAACCCGGGGTGAGTGTCTGCGCTGACAGTCCTGTACTGCTGCGCAAAAGAAAAAACAAATATACAGGGAAAAATTCCTCCTTGTCCACCAAGAAGTCCCAGGACACAACCCTCATCCTGCACTAAGCCCAGCAACATATTACTCAGAACAATATGGGGCTCCAGCCGCCTGTTCAACAAATTATTTAAGTTGAACTGAACACGTGAGGCAAACCAGATGTGTTCCCCATGGTCACTGTAGTTTTATGAAGTACTGGAGATGGTTTGCGTATGTGACTTGTACAGGCTAGAAGTTTCTCCTCATGTTCAGATGGAACTTCCTGTGTTCCAGGTTGTGTCCGTTGCCCCTTGTCCCATCACTGGGCACCAGTGAAAAGAGCCTGGCCCCATCCTCTTGACACCCACCTTCAGATACTGATAAGCATTGATAAGATCCCCTCTCAGTCTTCTCTTCTCCAGGCTAAACAGACCCAGGTCTCTCAGCCTTTCCTCATCAAAGAGATGCTCCAGCCTCCTCCTCATCTTTGTTGTTTCCACTGGAATCTCTCCCACAGTTCCTTTTGCCTATTGAACTGGGGAGCCCAGAACTGGACACAATATTCCACATGTGGCCTCACTAGGGCAGAGTAGAGGGGGAAGAGAACCTCCCTTGACCTGCTGGCCACACTCCTCTTCATGCACCCCAGGATACCATTGGCCTTCTTGGCCACAAAAGCACAGTGCTGGCTCATGGTTCACTCGCTGCCCACCAGGACTCCCAGGTCCTTCTCAGCAGAGCCACTTTCCAGCAGGTCAACCCCTAACCTGTACAGGTGCATGGGGTTATTCCTCCCCAGGTGCAGGACCGTACTCTTGCCTTTGTTGAACTTCATCCAGTTCCTCTCCACCCAACTCTCCAGCCTGTCCAGGTCTTGCTGAATGGCAGCGCAGCCTTCCAGCATATCAGCCACTCCTCCCAGCTTTGTATCATCAGCAAACTTGCTGAGGGTACACTGTCCCTTCATCCAGGTCATTGATGAATATGTTGAACAAGACTGGATCCAGTACTGACCCCTGAGGAACACCACTAGCTACAGGCCTCCAACTGGACTCTGTGCCTCTGATCACAACCCTCTGAGCTCTGTCATTCAGCCAGTTCTCAACCCACCTCCCTGTCCACTTATCTAACCCACACTTCCTAAGCTTACCTTTTTCAGATGACACAAAAATATCACATGGAGAGAGGGATGTGTAGTGGTACTTGGGATTGAAAAAAGTAGACCTTACACTCTGGAAATGACAATGCTACTGTCAACTTGAGGTTTTATTTAAAATCAAAAGTGAAACAGCAGAATTTTAGGAGTTTAATTTTGTTCAGTATTGACCACATGGAATAGAAAGTCTCGGGCAGGTCACAACCCCTTGTGCCAACATGATCAATGGTAGCTCTTTGCTGGCAAAAGGGAAGCATGTTTTTGGAGTGTGCTCATATAAGTGTGTACGGTGATCTGGGAGAAACACCAAATCTTTTGGTAGAAATGGCTTCTCTGCAAAATATAGGTAGGTCTCATGAGATGAGGTGCTGATGGTAAGGATTGACTGATCTATGGAGGTAAAAGCATGTGGGGGAACTCATACCAATTCCAAGGATACGAGCAGCTCGTATGCTTCAGCTGCAGGGTATGCTGTGTATGGGTGACAGGGTATTAGAATGACTTGACAGAAGCTGTTTAATGCAAAAAAGGTTTTACTATCTGATTCTCCATCATCTTTCACGTTATGCTGACATTTGTCTTGGCAAAGAAATTTCAAAGTCAGTGTATAACACGACCTCTGTCTCCAGTGAGTGGAAAATTCTGAATATGTATGTGCTCAAAACCTATTCTCCACAAGCATAAGCAAATACAAAGATTACATGGCAAAGAATAGTCAACGCGTTTGTATGTGGAGTTCGAGTGAATGACACCAACTCAAGAACAAAAAAGATCAAAGTGCCACTCTGCATACACACATGCCAACTGGGTATGCCATCATGTCTCCACAAACCTTCTAGAGTTGTGTACTTTAAGTAAAATGGTATGTACTGGAAAAACATGCTCCTGTCACTTTATCCTTCTATCTGTCCTGGAAAGCCAGGACAGCGATAAGATGATTTATCTGCATCATCAACTTAAACACCTTCATCCAAGACAGTGGAACTAACAAAGGGGATTTTTGAAGAGTACAAAATCTGTTCTCCATTAACCTAAAACACATCCCTGCAGTCATAATGATAATGCCATTCAGCAAACTGACTGGTCACGCAGAGTCTGGCATTTCTATTTGGGCATTATTTGGGCATACACAACTCAAGATCTAAATAATGGAAGAGACCTTCAGCACAGTTAATTAAAGCATTGAGGTCATTATCTGCCAGCGTCCACCCATCACAATAGGAAATACTATCTGTCTTTCAAAGGTCCCAAATTACACAGAATAACAATGCATTCTTTCCTTCTCCTTCCCTTCTCCTCTTTGCTGCAAATAATTGTTTTTCTTCTGAGAAAAACATCTGTTTCACCATCCACTTTTAAATATTTATTGGTGAATTTAGTGGGTTTTAGTATTCTTTAGCGGTCCAGCTTCCCCCATCATTTTACCAGAGCACATTAATCCCGATCGGAGAAAACTAGGAAAAGGTTGTGGGGTTTTTTGGGTTTTGTTTGGGTTTTTGCTTGATCAGATCAATGTGACATAAACAGCATCTGTAGCCAGTGAAACAAGTGGTTCTTCACCAACACAAGGAGCAAGTGTCAGGCGGGCAAATGTACATATATGCATATGTATACATGTGTGTGTATGTATATATACATACACATGCAGATATACCTATGTATGAACGCACAGAGTAAGAGACGAGGGGGTAAATTGTGAAGTGAATGCTGTCCCTTCAGAGATTTATCTGAATAGCGAAACCACCACAGGAGAGCTCCGTTAAGCTGAAGGCAGTGCTGGGTGGAGGGAGGACACTGGTGGGGTCCGTTCTGAAGCAAGTTCATTGCAGACATGAAAAGCCACTATCTAAGACGAAGGCAACACATAGGATGAAATAGAAGGGCAGAAATGGGCAGAGCAGGCACGTGCTTTCCCTCAAACTGGTTCCCTGCATCCCGCTGCTGAACTCATTCCTGATATTTAAGAGCTGCCACTGCTATCACCAGTGCTGGAAAGAGGGTGGAGCCAGCTCCTGGGGAGCTGGGAGAAGGTAACTGCCCTTTGGGACTGCTGGGCTCAGCAGCATATGGAGGAAAAAAGGTCCAGCTATCTTTTTCCAGCTCAGGAACACCTGTGAGCTCTCCTAAAAGGTGACCTAAAGATAATTTATTCTGCATTACACTTTTACTAAGTATTAATGCCCTAATTAGAATGACTCACAGTCCTTTTTTAGTTTTGTTTCTGTGTTCTCTCAGCTGGTGGTGGCGAATGGGATGAAGGAGGGATTTTAATGCCCTTTTATGTCTGACAAGAAACAGCTTATCTGCTCTAGCCTATCTCAAGGGTCCTGTTCAGCTTTCAGTTCTGCTGCCATCATTGGAACATCAAAGGCCCTTGGCTTTTAGGGCCAGATTTCCTTTGTAGGTGGCAAAGATGATGAAGGACAAAGGCAACTTCTTCCCTCTCAGTCATATGCTGGCAGGTAGCTGCAGCCCATTGGCACTGAGCTGCTGCACAGCTAACCCCAGTGCCAGCATTGCTTCCTGAGGTGCTGTCAAAAAGCACTGCAGTGACCCAGCTGTCCTGAGGCAGAAGAGTGATGCTGCAAACCAGCCAGTCCCGCCACCTGCATCCTCTGCCCCAGGTCAAGCAGTTTTCTTTGCATGAGACAGTGCAACTGGAGTTGTAGCCAAATACTGCAGCTAGGTAGCAAATACTAAATCGCCCTAATTAAACAATATCAGACCTTGGAAACTACATGCCTGATGATAAGGTGAGATCTCAGGATGAAGAATTTTAGATTTTCCTCTAGATTAAACCAAAATTCAAGACCTAGATCTTGACCCCCAAGGGAGCCCAGACCTCCTTGCATAGACAGCCTACATCACTACTACAGTGAAAAATCCCAACGGCATCATAGGTTTTATTAGCTAGTTCTAAGCCCTATATTTTTCCTGGGATTGCTGAAGTGCTCTTTCAACAATTTACTGAACAACTGAGGGGCTGAATTATTGTTTGACCTCAAAACAAGTCCAGATTTCAAAGGAGTTCCAAAAAGATTTCAGGCAGGTCAAACCCATGTGTCTAAGTGTCTTAGAAATGGATGCTCACAATTCTCAGAACAAATCCCTGGGGCTTTCTACAGCTTTTATCCAAATTTCCCAACATGCAAGATCTAAACAAATGTTTCAAACAGGCTTTATCTTCCAAAGTCAAATAATCCCCCCGATGAGATCCTGTGTGACTCAATAGACTTTATTTTTGTAAACTAGTTAAACCCTAACCTGTAAGGGTTTAACTGTAGGGTTTAACTTTAAAACCGTAACTGTAAACAGGGGGCAAATACTGTAATTGTTTGTTATAGAACCTCTGGAATTTACCGTCCACCATCCCTTCAACACATACCCTTGAATACAGTTTTCAGAATGGATCCAGAAAGATTATAAATATAAAAGATAGCAAAAACACTAAGCTGAAGTACTAACTAAAGTCCAAAGCCCAAGGATATTTAAGATCACAACAAAATCAGTAACACTCTGTTGTGGTTTAACCCGGCACGCAGCTGCTCACTCACTCCCCCTACCCCAGCCTCCAAGGCAGCTACACCAAAGCCCCACCAGTACCCTTTTGGCTCCTTGAAATACCCTCCCTGAGGTAGTCTTTGCCAAGAATGCACGGAGCCTCTGGGCCAGTCACAATGGGGTGCTCTTGCCACTCATTCCCAGTTAAGCTCACTTCAGAAATACAGATGAGTTCTGCCCACTGTGCCTCGGTGTCCACTAGAGCCTTATACTCCTGTGCATCTGATGTGACAGGCCATGAAATCCACACAGTCCAACAAACCCAGTAGTCCCTTTCCTCCACCTGGCTGGAGGAAGGACCCTTCTAGTCCTGGTCACAGTATTCATTACTCACTTCTTGTAAATATGAATCTGAAGTCCCTTTCTTAACAGCAGAAATAAGATCAGCCCTTCTACTCTGTCTGGGGAACTGCCCACTGGAAACTGAAGCACCAACTTTCCTGAAAGAACCCCGTTTAGTGATTGCTTTTTTCTTGCAACTCATGTGCCCAGGCCTCTAGGGTTGAGGCAGATTTTCCTTCCCACTTCCTCATGTCCCCTCTGTGGTCATGCAGGTAAAACCACAGGGTGAGCCTTGGTGTGTACCTTCTATATCCTCTCTCTTGAGCAGTGGAATGCCTGTTCCTCATAGGTGAGA
This sequence comes from Bucorvus abyssinicus, assembly GCA_009769605.1. Classification (NCBI taxonomy): domain Eukaryota; kingdom Metazoa; phylum Chordata; class Aves; order Bucerotiformes; family Bucorvidae; genus Bucorvus; species Bucorvus abyssinicus. Next base: position 15,753,902 of record CM020042.1, on the reverse strand, counting down.
TACTGGTCCGTACAGGCAATTAGGACACACCCTCTTTGAATTGCTGGAACTTCCAGGACAGTTTTTTGGACAGTTTCTCCACAGGTCCAAAAGAAGGAAGAGACACTTTCTTTGTATTGTCAGAGTTGGCCAACCAATTCATCCACCATTTGTCCATCCCCGTCTTTCCATGTCATTACTGCCGATAAGTTGACATTCGACAATGGTGAGCTCCATATAACCTTCCAACACATGGATCATGTGCACTTGACATCATCTGAGTCTTTGGATAACTGCTTGTTGTTCAGGCCATTATAAATCATCTTCAGCACGTCTAATTCCCTCAGGTACTGGATACCTCTCTCCATTTCCATGGTGGTCCACTTGTCTGGGTGACATACAGCATCTCCCTTGAAGGGGTACACCTTTCCTTCACACCTGACAGGAGTCATCTCCAGAGGCTGAGGACTTGTGCCCCTATTCCAATCTCTTTGTTAATGTCCCATCCCTAGAAAGGGACCCCAGCTGTTTGGCTTCCCTACACTCTTATTCCAAGATCCTGGCTCCATTATCCCAGCATTGAAGCCAGGACAATGTGCTCACTTGGACAATGGCTGAAATCTTTTTCACACATTTCGCAGCTCACCCAGAGACAGAGATCAGATGGTTACCACCCCATTTATGAGTTCTGCATCTTCTTCCTGCTCTTGTGATGGCTCTGCTTCAGAGTAGCCTGCCTTGTTCACTTTTTCCCTTAGAAAAGGAAGAGTTTCTTCCTATAGTAGATGACTTGACTTTCGATGACACCAGCAGAGGCTGGTTCTCTGGTTCAGTTGAAGTGCCTGTTGCCAGGGCTGGAGTAACCACAGTGCCTGTCTCTGGCGTTGGAGTAGCTGCAGTGCCAGTTGCTGCGGGTTGGAATAACCACAATGCCTGTTGCTGGGGTTGGAGTAGTTGCAGTGCCTATTGCTGAGGTTGGAGTAGTTGCAGTGCCAGTTGCTGGGGTTGGAGTAACCGCAGTGCCTGTTGCTGGGGTTGGAGTAGTTGCAGTGCCTATTGCTGAGGTTGGAGTAGTTGCAGTGCCTGTTGCTGGGGTTGGAGTAGTTGCAGTGCCTGTTGCTGGGGTTGGAGTAACCGCAGTGCCTGTTGCTGGGGTTGGAGTAGTTGCAGTGCCTATTGCTGGGGTTGGAGTAACCGCAGTGCCTGTTACTGGGGTTGGAGTAACCGCAGTGGCTGTCTCTGGGGTTGGAGTAACCGCAGTGGCTGTCTCTGGGGTTGGAGTAAACGCAGTGGCTGTCTCTGGGGTTGGAGTAGCTGCAATACCTGTCGCTTTGTTGTCAGTTCCAGAGACCTCCTCTTCCTCTTGAGGGTACTGAAGTGCTGAACAGGGCTCCTATGCATGGGCACGTTGCAGTGATTTGTGTCCCTCTGGAATTGCTAGGGTGACAGCATACTTTTTCCCAAATTTTTCAGGATACTGCATTTGTTCAGGGGCGAGTTCCAAAACACTGGAGGTGCCCACTGTCCTAGGTACTTGTCCACACTATCCCAGACAACCTGACACTCACAACTCTCCAGCCTCAGGGTAGATCTCTGAGTGGTATTCTTATATAGTTGTTTAACTTCAAACAAGACCTGAAACACATTCAAGAACATGCTGGTTTGAACACCCCAAGGATATTCAAAATTCTCAAGAGCTATTGCAACTAGCCTGGAGGAGAAGGGGAAGGTGAAAGAGAAAGGGAGGGTGAAGGCAAAAGGGAGGGCGAAGAGGTGGGGGAAAGTGTCCCCGCTTTGTCTCCGCCATAGATTGACTCTCTGAGGAGAAAATAGTGTAATTATTAATAGTTTCCAAGAGATGGCTCCCAAAGTACGGAGATGACAGCATTGCTGAGTGCAGATACCAGATTAGTCTCAGGACCAGCAATTTTATCATATCATATCATAAGCCAGTATTACAAAGTAGAACAGAATGATAGCCTTAACCCAGCCTCCCAGAGGCAATAAACAGCACAACAGGGAACATATACAATAAGTAAGATTTTACTAACACAATTCTGAGAACAAGCACAACATCTCTGAGAGCAAATAAATAAGCACTGAGGCCAGTGCCTATTAAATTGATATAATAAATGCTTATAACAAAGTTGTTTTAACACAGTCAGGTCAGATCTGTTGTTATCTTAACACTTCGTGCCCCACGTTGGGTGCCAAAAAGGACTGTTGTGCTTTAACATGGCAAGCAGCTAAACACCAAGCCGCTCACTCACTCCCCGCCACACACAGTAGGATGGGGGAGAGAATCAGGAAACAAAGTAAAATTTCTCGGTTGAGATAAAGACAGTTCAATAGGACAGAAAAGGAAGGGGGCGGGGGGGGGGGAAGATAAAAGAATTAGAATATACAAAACAAGCGATGCACAAGACAATTGCTCACCATCGGCCAAACAATGCCCAGCCAGTTACTAAGCAGTGGTCCCCGGCCAGCTTTTCCCCTGGTTTATATACTGAGCATGATGTCATATGGTATGGAATATCTTTGGCCAGTTTGGGTCAGCTGCCCTGGCTGTGACTCCTCCCAACTTCTTGCACTCCCCAGCCTACTCGCTGACACGGCAGTGTGAGAAGCTGAAGAGTCTTTGACCACTGCTTAGCAACATCTAAACCATCGGTGTGTTATCAACCTTATGCTCATCCTAAATCCCAAACACAGCACTGAACCAGATACTGGGAAGGAAATTATCTCTATTTCAGCCAAAACCAGGACACACTCATATAAAATAAACTGAATGCAAAAGCAAATAAATTATTATACGAAAGAGATGAGAGTAAAATAAATGGGCAGAGGAATGCTAGTGTGAAGTTTAAGATCTCAGCAGAGCTCAGTTTGCATGGTTTCCCAGGATCTGTGTTCAGATGGAGCCATGTGCACATCTTGCTCTGTCTACAAGGAGCAGCAGAAGCTCTGCTGACAGCAGCTATATCTATTTTGGGGCTCAGTGCAAAAGACTTTGTGAAGGAGCAACGAGGAAGGGAGCAAGAATAAGGCTATCACTTTCAAAATCTATATGCATTCAAATAGGAGTTACTGCAGTAACAATACGAGCAATACAAATCCCAACAGAAAATCCTGTCAGTTCTTTTTACAAGTGTCCCTTAACCTGATTCTCTGCTCGACCTACTCCTTACCCAGGCAATATTTAGCAATAATCTGGTAGTTGTGGACCCCAGAAGATCCTCACAGAGAATTTTCCATGCAGGAAAACACCTGCTGATAGTGCATAGCTTCACAGGAAATCATCCCTTGTTCCTACAGGGAGCTCCACTGAAGCAGTGAAGTCAAGGGGATGACACTGTGGATGACCTAGCTTACATTTAAGAAATCAGCAGTGACCTTCATTGCCAAAATTGCTCAGGAAAATCCAGTGTAAACAGGGTACTTCCTAGTAATAAAATGTGTTGCACACCTGAACTGTGGTGAACGGCATTTCTAACTGCCTTCTGATATCTCAATTAAGAAGTTACACCAAGTGACCATATTCAGGAAGGAGCTTTAAGATTTTGGTGGCACAAATAAGCAACAGCAAGATGAGCTGTGGAATGGGTAATAACTTGTACCATAGATCATAATCATCTTCTATTTATTATAGCTACAGTAGTGTTTGTTACCAGGATATAATGAAAAAATTGACATCTAATTGAGTCACAAGGCAATGACTTCATTTGCTGCCATAGTCAGTTTGAATTACAATGAGCATAGAGCATAAATTATGATAGACAGTCTATACTGTTGTGCCTGTGATTTTAGGAAGCATCATTTCCATCTACTTTCTTGGCCATACAGGAAAATCTTTCACTCATTAAATAAGAGGATGACTTCCAATTCTGTACTCTGATAAGTACAAAGAAAGCCGGTAAATTATGAGCGCATATCAAATGCTTGTATGAAGGAATTTCATACTAACTCTGAAAAGAGAATAAAACCAACCTGTGTTCTAAACATTTATGAGGGCTCCCAAGTGATAGCACATCAGTCAGGAGTGAGCCAGTGCCATGCATACATCAGTCCCTGGCGATGGAGCTGTGGCAGCTGCTTTTGCTGCAGCACCAGGCGTGCGTATGGGGACATCCCTGGGTGACGATGCCCAGCTCTCCTGGCTGTGTTAGGGAGAGCCATCAGCATGTCTCTGAGCTGATTTAATTCAGAGCAAATAATCTCACTCTCAGAACGGGCATGTGGTTGCAAGGGTACGGTGTCTGTGCCTTAATCCACCTCTCCATTCATGGGGGAGGGCATGCAAAAGTGAAACATTCCCTGGTTTAGTCAGCAGTAAGTAAAAGCTGCTCACCATGGTTCAGCCCTGCCAGGAACCTGCATTAGCCACTGGCTCTGGCAAACACTGTAGCTCCCCCACCTCCGGAGGGAGAACTCTGCCAGGGTATTTTGGAAGTCTTTGTGGTTTCTACAGTTATTGGATCGTGTCATGAATAGGTCTGCTTTTATTGTCAGACTTGTGATGCTTTCAGCCCTCTCTGTGAACACAAGGCTTTTTGTTGCCTTTCCAAAAAGCAGAGCTGCTAAGCAAGGAAATCACTGGGAAGGCTTCCGTAAGTGCTTCTAGTCCTGGGGAAATCATAGCAAACAGTCTAATAAAGAAATTTCATAGAAACTTACTAGTAACTTTGTGGCATTAACAGCATACTACCCAGGATACTCACAGTAATTCAACTGTGCTATAAGCCCTCTCACCAGAATACCCTGGATTTTCTGCCGCCTGTCATTAGCTGATACGAGGCTCAGTCATTCAATCCTTATCCCACTTGGCACATTGCACCGGGGGTGAGGAGCAGACACAGCAGAGAGGGGGCAGACATCAACAATGCAAAAGTCCTAGAGAAAGCATATTGGGAGCTACATTTATTCATTTCTCTGCTACAGTAATACATATAAATTTGACTTACTGTCGGGGGGATATGCTGTATGCCAAATCTGCCAGCAACACGTCAAGCCCCCTAAATAGGAGAGACCAGTGAAGAGGTTCTGGAGCTGCCTGTGGACAGAATGGATAAGCTGCAAACAGGCAGTTGCTTCCCCTGGCATCCCGCTTCAAAGGATCAGCCTTGGGGGGAAGGCAGGCTGATGAAACAACAACATGTCTAGCCCACAACACACAAGATGATATGGAGAGCTTGAAGTACTATGGAAATTCTACACATATAAGATGTTAATGAAACAGTTTGCTTTTGCACAAAAGAAAAAACCTGATACTTTGGAGAATTACATTAATTCCCTTAAGATTGACTTAACATGTATGTTAGAGCAGATGCACTTACTATTAAGTACAAGACCTTTACCAAGTTTTTTTACATTACCATAATTTCCTCCTTTTTAATAGCTTCACTTTATTGGAAAACTTTCCTAATAAATTTGATCATTGTAAGTTGTCCTTGTGTACAAAATGATAGCAAAGTATGCAAGGCAAGAGGATTACAATGCCCCTAAGTTAAAGCACTTTGGTGGATGGCTGAAGGGTTAGCCAATTTAATGGGACTGAGCCTTGAGCACAGGAATGCTTCCCATTCATCTTTAGAGGGAGCTCAGCCACAAATTTCTGTGGCAGTGTTTGCACCACAGTTCAAACTTCTCAAGAGCAAGAGGTGCCAAGGTTGAGACTATAAAATTGATTCATGCTTAGGTCCTCAGAAAATCAACAAGTCCTGAAGAAACCAATAATATCAGCATCAAAAGGCTTCAGTGATGATCAGAAGGAAACTTTACCTTTGTTTTTCTTCTTCACTCAGCATGGAGTAATCCTGTAAGAATACTTTTCTAAAATTGGCAGGTGGATGCGGAGTCAGTTTCTTCTGATGGATGCCGTAATTTTTTCTCCCCTGTAAAGGCATATGGTATAGTAGTTACCCCACTGATGTTCCCAGAGTGGAAGAAGGTGATGCAGGAATTGGGTACTGACAGCTGAGGTCATCTCATGGTTATACTGCTCTCCCAGCTTGCTGGTACTACGTGCCGCCCTGCTGCATCTGCCACTTCCGTCTCCAGATATGGGGAAAGATGGGGGAAATCAGGAAGGAATCTGCTGGAAGTTCCATCAAAGTTTGGCAGCAGTGCCCACCACAACCAACCTGGGGTCTGCCCACAGGGCAGTCAGCCTGAGAATGACAACTGGAAGAGACTCCAGTATTTGTTAAACCTTCAGACCTTTTCCCATTTGTTGCTCAAGCAGGACGGTACAGCACTGACTGACTAATGGACTGACTGCTCTTGTAACAGGATGGTTTTGCTATACAAGGCTGTTAATTTATTTGTAATTAATGTTGAATTTATTTGTAAACTCTGGGTTGGTCTCTGGTACATAGCAACTGTTTTGCACTTAGATAAGCATGGAACTCGCTAAAAATAGGTACGGCATTAAGTCAATACTATCAGAGTGTAGTTAAAACCGTGGTTTGGCAGCGTGTGGTACTGCCTGGCTGCCAATTTCAGCAGCTGAGGCGGGGAGGTGGGGTGAACTTCGCACTGCTGACCTCCACACTTGGTTACAAGTCCACTTCCAACCTGCCTAATGATGAGAACTTAGTCTGGAATATGCACAGAAAGAAAAACACTAAGTGTGATTGTGCCATTTCAATGAGCCTAATTAGCTAATAAAGGTCAGTCTCATTAGAAGATCTTCAGGGAAGGATCCACTGAAAGAAATTGCACAGCAAAAGAATTTTAACAAGCTGTCCCCCCTTGCCTGCACCAGACATTTCAAGGAGGACTCGATGAGAAACCAACTTTCTTGAACAAGCAAGGAGGCAAGGTGTGGATACACAGGTGTTCTGTGACAAAATGCATTTCTTAGCTCTCAGAAGATCATTCACCATCATGTGGAGGAGTGCTGCTTACTCTCTGCACAGGAGATATTTACTGTCCTGGGTCCATAGAGCAAGCTTGTCTCTGAACTACATCTCCTATTTGCCTCTTACTCCCCAGCGCTCAGAATCCCATCTCCCTTCTTGTCCTGGGCAGCTGAGCTCCTACACAGCACCCTGATACGCCATTTCCTTTGGTTTCAGCACATTCTGCCTCCTTCAGCTATGAGTTACTAAAAGTTATTGCCTACACATGGGTCTGTCATCCTACCGCTGGGATAACTCCATTCATGTCTTCATTCACTCCCGTAAAGACCACTCATGGGTTACGTCTACCTTCTACTTCCCTTCTCAGTCATAATGTGTCACCATACAGAAATGTGCAACTAAGTTACACCAAATATTTTCTCAAAGCATAGAATGGATCTTTGCCATGGTCTCCGCTTTGATCGCCCCCAGCTAAAGAAATGCTTTTAGCTTTTTCCCAGTTCTGAAATGGCTTAGATCAAAGCTGTAAGAGGGTTGGGTTTCCTCCCGTGTTACTAGAACTTCCTACAGCATAAAAGGGATAGGGGACAGGTCAAGCCATTTTGGAAGCTGGAAGTTTAACTGAGAAAGGAACTGACAGGTCTCTGGCTGATAAACATAGGAATCAAGGAGTTATCAAGCAAATAAATGAAGCAAAACTCCCACATTCAGATTTTTAAAATTTTCCTGTCAAAATGCTTTGATTGTCTTTGTTTTGTTTACTTTTAAATCTGTTATGAAAAGCAAAATTTAAAAACTCCCTAAATATCTGCCTTAATAGCCAAATTTTACAGAAAACTATTTCAATTAAACTATCTTGACTAGCTTTTTTCACAGCCATGGAGCCCTTTCTGACTGATGTTCTGCCTTATTGCTACAGCACAGGGAGTGACTGCTGTCGTGGGGCTTGCAAAGGGAACGCTTGAGGAGACAGGCTTTTATGTTTGCCTGTTAGTTTTGAAAGACAGATTTTAAGGGGCTGTGAGGCCCAGAAGTGGCCCCTCCACTCCTGATTGACAGCTGTTCATGAGGACTGTTTTTCCCCACCTTGTCTCTATACAGAGACGTTTGGTAGCCTTTCAGCCTTTCTTTACGGTGCAATTCAGCTTTGTCCCTAGCTGGTCGGTAGCAGCAATTCTTTGGTCTGCCTTGCCCCTTCCCGGTCTCTGCTTTCTGTGCGGGGTTTTGGACCCCATCCTTTCCGCGTGGGGCAGCGCAGCCGGCTGGCGATAAGCAGGGAGCTGCTCCACCCGGTGGGTGCAAGCGGCAGGCACGACACAGCTTCCTTAGCAGAAAAGCGTAGAAAACAGGGCAGTGGAGGAGTTTGACCGAAGGATGCACACCCCTGTTCCTCAGGGCAAGATCACACCCCGACTTGCTCCATCTTCCAGCTGCTCCAACTCTTGAGTGGCGTGATGCAGTTGGGAAATCAGGTCTGAACCCACAGAAGCGCCGTACCCAGTACAGTTTATTACTGCGTCACTTGTATTATTTTTGTTATGTTTATTACAGTTTAATACTGAAGCAGGATGCTGGTTTGTTGCCTTGGGCCTGTCTACAAAGGCTGGCCAGTTGCATGGACTGTCCCCTGGCCAGCTGAGGCAAGCCAGAGTCCCGGGGCTGACATCGGTGGGCCAAGAGCCCTGGTTGTACAGCCTGGCTGGCAGCACATAGCCCTGGCAAGGGAATGATGGAGCCACCACAGCCGAGGGCAGGCAGGGCTCATTACACCAAAAGTAGCACAGTGCAAACATACCTGTGCTAGTCTGCCCCCACGAAACCTGGCTGCAGATGAAAGCACTCCTTACTTTTAGTAGTCCAATATATCAAAGCTTGATCCCCACAAAGCATGACTACGCAGTCTCGCTAGATGGGGGCCAGGAAAAACAGCTTCTGCCCATGCCCTGGCCTTTCCTTCCTATGCACTTAGCACCCGGCAGTCAGGCAGGCTTTTGCATCAGTCAATATAAGCGGCATTGCGGATGGATGGTATGAAGTCTGGGCAGAAGCGCTCCTGCTCCGCTGACCCACCCAGGCAGGCAGTCCAGGTCAGCCCCACTAACGTCAGCTCTGACAAGCTAACAGCCAAGTCCCTCGGGAGGAAGATAATAACTCAAACGAGAGACATGGCCAGGGCATATCCAGTATGAAGAAATAGTTCAAGGTTGAAACTGTAAGTATAGCACTATTTTGGAAGGAGGTAAGCTCAGACAATAAACCAGTGAGTGCTAGGAGCTACTGAAAAATAGTTGCAGGTCTGAATTTCTGCCTATCCCCTTCTGCAAAGGGATAAACCTAAAGGGATATTTTAAAAGTGCGTTGTAACGCAGTCAGCCCTGGATGGAAAGAGAAGACTCCTGTGCTCCTCACGTAAATTGGCCAGTTAAGGCTTGACCCTCAGATGTACTTTGCAGGAGGCAAGAATGACTCCAGGCCACCCTGGGCCTAAATGGCTCTTAGTTCACGATCTAATGAAGTTGCCTTGTACTTTTAGGCAAGAATCTGCAACGTTACGCTGCTTCCTGTGAGAGGGCAGACTGCTGTTACTGTTATTATTTGATAGCTTCATACTGCATCAACTGCGAGAGCATCAAGAAAGTTTGTCTGAATTGTGGAAGGTGCCGCACAGATTTACAAGTGATGGTGCTGCCTTGAAGCACCTCCAGTGCCTTACAGCAGGCAGGTAGGACAAGGCAGGTAGAACAAGTGCTTGCAGCAGGTGGTTTGGGTCAGAGCGTAACAAAGCAGGTCAGGCACTATGCTGACCAGAAACTGAGATCAGGGCTCTTTGATGCCTTCCTCCCTCAGGTTTGGGTGCATGGAGGCCTTGGCAACATCAGGCAAATTCTCTGCACTCGCTGCCACTCCCACTCAGAATCACAGAATTGTTTTGGTTAGAAGAGACCTTTAAGATCATCAAGAATAACCGTTAACCCAGCACTGCCAGGTCACAAGATGACGTGTGTCAAGCTGTGCCCCTGAGTGTCAATGTGATCTCTGGACCAGCCTTGCTGACTGCATCACCTTTGGCCTCTTGACAGGCCCTTTGGTTCTTCATGGTGCAGCTGAAGGGCTCCTTGAGAAGAACAGCTAGGGAACCTGAAATAACTTGCATTGGCTGAGCAGAGAGAAAGACCTCAGTGTTTAATTACCCTGTGTCTTCCTTGCTGGGCTGCAGCATTTGCAAACATGACGTAGGATCAGGAACAACGTCATGTCATCATGGCAGCAGTGATGGTGCAAAGTGCTGCAGCTGTCAGGAGGACAGGCAGGACTCGTCATGAGTTACTGCTGTTAAGTTTTTATACTGCCTCTTTCACACCACGGCATTAGCAAGATTTGGGGGAATTGCATTTGCTCTCTAGGCATCAAGTGCAAGAATTAGATTCTCAAAACCTGTCTTACAAGCAGAAAGATAATGAGGATGAAAGAAGAAAAGTTTATCAGAGGAAGATACTAGCTTGGCAGGCTACCTGTTGGAATTCACTCACCTTCATTTTGAAGGTAGGAATGGAATCAGTTCTTGGCGGTATCTCCAGCTTTGCTGATCCACATTTCCTTCTAGCAGAAACAAGAGAGGTGCAGGAGAAGGATGAGCTCTCAGCAGCAGGTAAATGAGGTTTCATCTCTGATTCTTGCTGCTTGTTGCCAGGAAGACTAGAGTGTACTACACACAACCCCATCACCAAATCCTGTGTCTTGGCTTTACTCTATGTGCCCTGGGGAAATTGTTGAGATAGATAGGCAGCTCTTCAGCCAAATCTGTAAGGACAAATTTTTCACCACTCATCAAACTGCTTGTTCTTTTTCAGCTTAACTGAATTCAGCTGAGTGCTTCAGCTTAGAGCCTGCTGTAAGAAAAGGGCTGAAGGAATTTGACAGTGACAGCAACAGACATGCATTGGCCTACAGGGGATACACCTCTGCTTGTTAAACTTTCTTAATTAATTTGCTCAATGTGGCTGCAAACTTGTGGTGCCAGGAAGTGGTAGCAGCTCCACACTACATCCAGCTGCTCCTTGTGTCCCATGAGCTGTGAGCTGTCCCTAGGAAAGAACCCTCCGTGTATGGCAGAAGCTCTGTTTTATAAACTCTGTGAGCAAATCAAGTTTCCAGCTGTTTGTTTGCAGACAATATATTCCAGCAGTGTTTTCATGCTTCCATAACTTCACTGGAATCATCAAAAACCAGTCAGCAGTTTTCTTTAGCTGAGGAACACTTGCAGTGGCAATTTTACAGATGGTGCTTGTAGGTTAAGCTGACCCCACCACTACCTTATGCTTAGCTGAACAACCAAAAGCTTCATCCCCAGAAACACTAAGGCACAGCTGAGATATGTTCTGCATCTGCTGCTGCTTTTAGATTAGCGATCACTTCCATTAGCCCAGGACAGCAGATGTAAAAAGCAGGAACTGCACATTTGTTATCACTTGACAGCTGATTCCACCCGCTGAGAAGAAGCTTTGCTGTCTACAGCCTTGATTCAGCACAGCGGGAGGAAATTGGCCTATGACAACCACACTACACATCTAAAAGGCTTTACAGTCATAAAAAGGTAGGTGGAGAAACAGGGATTGAGCAGAGCTGCCACTTAGAAAAAGTTAAAGAAGCATTCTTGCGAAGAGAGTGGGTTTTGCAAGACAACCAGGATGTGCAATTCTTTTCATCTCCAGCCTGCATCTGGAGACGTGAAGCAAGAGGAGAATAGGGAAATCATGCAATAAGAGCATTACATGCTTTCTTTTACCAGGGAACTTCTGCCAAACTACCAGCATGCTTTCTTCTTTATCATGACAGCTATGTAATATTAATAGCATTTACCAGCTGAGAAACACACAGTTACCCCTCAGAAACACAGCTGCAAAACCAGAGATAAATCAGCCCTGATTTCTTAAAGAAACAAATTGCAGCTTTTATGCTTAAAATAACATGAGGGCACATAGATGAAAAACTATAATTGTAAGCAGTAGAATCTTTTTCCCAGCAAACAGTATCCAGGCCACAAAGGAGAACAGTTTATTACGATAACCTGGGCTTCAGCAGAGCCCTCAAGTGTGCGGCTGCTCCACCTCTCTCCACGCGGCGAGCAGTAACACGGTTCCTACACTATGCTTTCATTAGTAGAGGGCACTGCTTCTAGGTAAGTTTTTTAACAAGCAGGTTTCAAAACACTTCACAAGAAAAGTGGAGCTCTTGCGCCCATTCTGCCCACTGGGAACATGAGACAGAGGCATGCACAAGGTTATTCCTCCCCAAATGACCACAGTTCTGTGCAAAAAAGCACAAACCTCCAGGACAACTGCTGTCCACGTACTCAAGGGGCCAAGCTTTTCACCTAGCTGCGATGTAGCAGGGCTGTGCCAGCTCTGCAGGTAGAAGAGCGGGAAGGTAACAACATTTTTCTTACCCATTACGAACAATCGGCCTCCTGGATGATAAAAGCAGTTGACAACTTTTGGTGAAGGGGAATTACTGGGAACTCCAAGAGCATCACAGTCAGTGGCGCCAGCACAGCCCTGAGCTTGGGGGTTCACGTTCGGTTTTAACACGCGTTGAGATGCAGTCACCGCAAGTGAGAGGAGAGGTGTTGGGCCAGCGTCTGGTCTTCGTGCACCGACCGAGGAGAAAGGGAGTGACAGTAGCAGAGAGGGGAAACAAGTAAAGAGACCACGCAAAGGGAGCGGGCTGTGTGTACAGAGAACGCAGCGACGGGAGACGGAGGAACCGCGGGCTGGTGAGCGGGACGGCCCGGCTCTGGAGGGCTGCTCTGCCCCGGCGCTGCTGGCAGCACCTCACGTCCCGGCTCCGGCTGGCCTGCAGCGGGAGGAGCAGAGCTGGCTGCCAGACTCTGCGGGGGTTCCGCCGGCCGGGGCCGAGCAGCGGAGCCCCTCCGCGGGCAGCTGCCTGCTGCAGTTGGCGGCATCACCAGCAGAGGGTGCGCCGGCCCTGCCTGCCCGCCCGCCCGCCGCCTCACGGCCTCCCGCGTGCGGAGCTTCCCTGACCGTACCAGATAAGGCCGGGTCAGGTGCCCTGCTGGAAACCTTCCCCTTTTCTCTCATTTTACTTCATGGGAGGGGAAAAAAAATCCCGCCCAAGGCTCACCAGGTCGTTCCTCCTCCCGAAGCCTTCCCCGTCAGGCCGGCCCGCGCTGCTCTCTTGAGACGCCCCGCCCGCCCACAGCGAGCGCAGCCCGGCGCGGGCCGCCAGAGGCCGGTCACACAGCGGGAGGGAAGGACGGCTCACCCGGTCCGGCGCGGAGCCTGCGTCCAGAAAAGCGTCTCTCCCAGGTCAGACTACACGTGGGTGCAGTCCCGGCCCTGCGATGACTTGTGACAGGGAAGAGGGCAGCTAGACAAGCCCCCGGAGGTGCCTGAAACCTTAGAGAGGTTCCACCGGCAGCAGCTGGCAGCAGCCTGGTTTGGAGCAGCAGTCCCACTTACAAACCACCCCTGTGAGCTGCGGGAGACACGGGCTGGTCAAAGGACGGCAAGCGCACTTCAACAGGAGACCCGTAGGTGACCTGGACGGATTCCTTCTGGACAAGCTCAAAGATCCGGTGTTCAGGGGACCAGCAGACGTCAGCGAGGAGCAGCCCTAACTGAGCTGCCATGGGAATGGAGAACTCGGGACACCCTGTGTGTTGGTCCAGAGTTCCTGTTGCCACCTCTCCAGCTCAGAACAAGCACCGGGTATGCAAACAACCCTAGATATGCAAAAATTGCTGGGCAAAGGCCAGCCTTTTCTCAGGTGTTACATTCTTCATCTTTCCAAAGGAAATTTTTTTTCAGACCGTGGTCAGAAAAACATGCGGAAGACAAGGCTAGTGTTTTGCAGCTTCTACCCAACTCACCCTTCATCATTACAAGAGCCGCTGTTCTCATCCACATCTGATCCCTCCTACTGCATCAAGCTACCTCCTAGCTGCCTGGCAGGCCACAATCTGCTCTTCTCCTAGTTCCTGTCTGCTACTGAAGGCACACAACATTGCAATCTGACAGCCATGCAAGCTGCCAAAATCCTACCAACGTGAGCCAGCACAACCTGAATTCAGTGCAGAGCTTCCTATTAACTTCAGCCAGCAGGGATCAGAAACCCTCTCTGCTGATGAAAGTCCTTTCCGAGTTACGTGGATTTTGTCCCCATCTGAGCAGCTACCAAGCCATCGCAAGGCTGTTCCCAGAATTGGATGCTTGGTAAGTGCAGTGACTGCAGAGTTAAACAGAAGCAGCCTTGTGGCACTCAGAAAGCCACTTGGACCAGGCAATTGCCAAGAGCATCGAGTACATCTGAAGAAATCATAGCAGTGACAGGAGAAGTGGTTAGGTTCGAATTATTATCTGAGGCCAAAGAGAGTAAAAGAGTCCTGAAGCCAAGTTCCTGGCTCTGTCTTGACAATAACTTAATGCTCTCTTCTGCCTTCTTAAAAACATAGAGGAAAGCTGCCATGCACAAACGTTTTTCTCATTGTCTCCCAATACCCAAAGTACCTGACTCAGCAAGAAGAAATCTCTCCACAGAGACCATGCAATCCTGAAACACGTTTTGGAAATAGCTGACAGGTCTCATGAATAAAAAGTGAATTACAAAGTGCATTAGAGTATCACTGTGTCAGCTAATACCCTACTAAGGGTTTCGGGCTTTATCACAGACATCAGATACAGAAAAGATCTTATTACGCCTAGCTCATCCTTGGGGAACACAGCAGGACTAGTCTCTGAAGGGTAAGTGCAAGTGCTTTGTTCTACCTGGGCAAGAGAGAGTTGTGATTTCTCATCTGCAAGGACCTAATGACAGGAGTGCTGGAGAGGTGAGCTGGGCAAGTGCTGCTCTACTCCTGTCCAGAGGTTTATGCCATTACTGCAAGCCCAAAGGGAAAACAGTTCCTTGCTGATCAACTCTGTCATTTGACTTAATTATAATCCTCCTATACCTACCTGGTTTCAGTCACATCCTTTTTACTCCATTACCTCGCAATGTTCATCCCTGCTTTCCTGGGGGAAATCCTGCTCTGTCAGGGGGTTGTGAATATCCACAGGGCACTTGCTCAGAGCAGTGACATCCACAAGAAAGGGAAATGCTCTGAAGAGCTAACCCAGGCGCTAGCCTCTCCTTCCAGCCAAAAGTGGGGCTGAAATCTGGCTTGTACCTTGTCAGAGCACTGAGAGGCCTCAGACGTGGTGAGGTGTTAACAGAGACCTCCCAGGACATCACACCAGGAGGGGAATCTTCACATTCCTCAACACACCCCCTTACCTACAAGGGCCGCTCCAAAAGTAATGCTTCTTATTTTACTATGTTGGCCCGCGACGTCAAAGGTGGATGTTGGTGGTCTGGCAGTAGAGGTTGGACCTTGCCGCCAATATTCCGTTAAATCTCGTTGCCGTGCGGCAGACGGCAGCAGAGGGGCCGCCTGACAAAACGGCATCTGACACGGCAGGGCGTACGGAGCAAAGGTGTACAATTGAATTCCTCCATGTGGAAAAAATTGCACCCACTGAGATTCATTGACGCTGCTGAATGTTTACGGAGACCAGTCAGTGGGTGTCAGCACAGGGAGGCGGTGCGTGCTGCATTTCAGCAGTGGTGACAGTGACAGTGGGTCACCTCCGCTGGTGCAGATTTTTATGAGCACGGCATGCATCCTCTGGTTCATTGCTGTTGAAAATGCACAGCCCACGGTGGTGACCGTGTTGAAAAATAGTGTTTTGTAGCTGAGAATTTGCTCTATCAAATAGTGTTATTGTACTCTTGGTATCTCTTGTAGTTTCCATGGAAATAAATAGGAGGCATTACTTTCGGAGCGACCTACGTGTTTTTCTGTCTGCTGTCCTTCCTTCATTTCAGGGATTACTTGCAGGTCTTTCCCCCACGACAGCTGTGTGCGTCCTAAAGCTGTCTTTCCCCCATCCTGTTTCCTTTTATTGGGTTTTCCAAATTTTCCTTCAAGTGCAGTGCAGGGTTTGGTAATCCTTCCTGTTTCTGGGGTCTCTGCTTCCAACTTAACTGCCAGATGTTAGGTCCCCATCCCTTTTCCCATTATAGGAGCTCTGGGCACACACATCCCTGCATTGCTCCCACTTCCAGTGGTTCTGTCCCCAACCTTTTCCCCATATGCATCATCCCTCCAAGTGTCTGAAGACAGAGCAAGACTGTTTCAGAGAGCGAGGCGTTCTCTGGGAGGAATAGGGTCAGGTGGATGATGGAGCCTGGACTTCATTGTGAAGAAGGTAGCTGAGGTCTCAGCCTGGCAGTGCTGCGAAAACCAGCACAAGCCTTTTCAGGTCTACATCCCTCACTCTCTCCTGATCAAGCATCCTCGTGTGGGCTGTGTGCAATTCTGCTGTTAGTCCTTTTCATTGCCATTGGGTCCACTTCCAACTGGAGGAACCAAATATTCACTGAAACAGCAATGGACACTTTCACCATCTCTCTCCCTTTCCACCTTCCAAGTTGTCTTCTTGCTGGACACTCTATTAGAGGTCTTTGAAGCAGCCATCAAGTATGTGGGCAGGAGAGACTCAGTGCGTACAAGCGCCTGCTTATCCTACCGAAGGGCCTTGTGGCAAGCTTCTTCCCCAAAGGTTCCCTAGGAATATAAACTCTCATGGGATAAGGAGGGGAAATAAAGGAGGGGAAATAAAAGGTAGAAATAAGCAGCAATCTTTCACAACTCCCTGGAGGGAGTTCACCAGGGCAGTATCAGAGGGGTGAGTGTTGAAGGCTGCAATGTTTGGTGGACTTGGTAAATTACCTGGAAAATGAGTGGGTAATAAATGTGACAAACCTCCTGGTCGCATGAGGATATGCTGAGTAAAAACAGAAGGGTTATCTGTGGAGAGCTGCAAAACAGCCATATGCTACCAAGTGACAAGGTGAGAAAACAGCAGAAAAACTGCAACCTAGAAATTCAAAATAATGGACATGGGAAAAGCAGTGCTGACCTCATTACATCCATATGGGCTCTTGAGCTGATTCTTAGAAATAACATCAGCTTAGTTTATGTTCAGTAGCAGTTAGAAAATGAGGGAATAGAAATAGAAAATAGAAAATGTTAGGAATACTTTGGGAAGGGTAGAGAACAGAGACGTAAAATAAAAGTTCATGGAAGAAAATGCACTTTGCTTTGGCATACAATCATGGCCCCTCTGGTCAGGAATTCCCTAAACCAAATTGCTGCAGGTGTATTCTAGGGGAACAGCCCTGTGCATCTGCCCTGTTCTTGTATCTGTAATTAAACGCCCAGCGGTGCACAAGCAGCCAGGGGGGTTTCCATCTCATCCAATACAACCAGCCCACTGAGAGCTTGCATGTGCCCCGGCTGGGGAGTACTGCTTCAGATCAAGTAGAATACTTTATGTCAAATAAATTTTAAAAACATTTAATTGGTATTTATTCATGTCCAGATGAGGGCAACTAAATATCCTGGTTTGAGACAGAGCAGAACTCATTCTGTTCAGTGATATTAATTTCCAGTTCAGTATCTTCTAACTAACGGCACTTCCTGAAGTTAACGGTGTATTTCTGCAGACAGTGTCTGCCTCTAGCAGTGACAGCGCTTGGTGTTTCCAGTTACTGCCAGGGACTGGTGTGCAGAAAGGCTCTGGCTGACACTTGCTCCTGTGCAGACCAAGGTCACTGCTAAATCCTGTGTCCCACGGTGGGGTGCAGTGAGTGAGAGGCTGCACCTGCGGGGAGGAGCGGACAGGACTGGTGACCCTGAACGGACCAACGAGGTGTTCCATCCCATAGACGTCATATTTGGTGTAAAGCTGAGGGGTCACAAGGGTTAAGTCTCTTCTTCAATGGCTGGCGTCCGAGGGTCTGAGGAGGACGCTCTCTGTTCTGCCTTCAATTCCAATCCGTGCATTCCTGAATCTAGTTCCCAAATCCAGCTGCTGAATCCAGTTCCCATCTGCCACTGAGTCATCTGGGACTTCCCCAGTGCCTGCCCACAGCATCAATGGTGACAGTGATGTAATTGCCATCAGGTGGTGGTGGTGATGTAAAGGGGTGGGTTTGATACTGGTTTTATATAGATTTCATTTTATTGTTATTATTTTCATTAAAGCAGTTTTAGTTTTCTTTTCCGATCCATAAGTCTCTCTCCCTTATTCCCTTTCTCTTCCCCACTGAGAAGGGAGAGGGGTAACAGAGAGCAGCTGTCATTTGTCTCCTGGCCGGCCCAGCCGTAACCTTTGACACTAAAACATATTTCAGTTAGTAAGAACTAACTTATTAATATATCTGGTCTCAGAAATTAAAACAAAACTAGCTCACAGCAGAGCCATAGCAGCAGAAGACACTTTCAGCTGCCATCAGCGAGGCATTAATTATATAGATGGCTACAGACAGGCCAGAAGCATAGCATCCTATGTCTCTACGTTTTGATTTTTTTTTCCTTCCCCAGATTTCAGAATCAGCCCTGTTCTGCCTGTGGTACTACATCATTTCCTGAAAATGTGACAACAAATAGATTTGGCATTAATGCGTTTTTCCATGGCAGGCAAATGCAAACATGCTATTATGATTTAAGAAGTCTCTGCAAGATGGGCTGATAAATACCATTACAAGTGCTGAATAGTTTGATTACCAAAGCCTTATATGAACAAATAATTAATGGATTACTGTACGTCCCACAATTTGCCTGTCAAGTAGCTCCTGGTAGGTGTTATCAGACTAAGATGCAGAGATCTTGGAGGAAAGTGGATGGCACTAAGGCATCCTCAAAGTTTGCTACTGATTTTGAATGCCTTAATTTGTAAATCCGTTGTAGGAAGCATTTTTTGGTCATGCCTTACTTACAAGGCTTCAACCTCGTGAGTACACAGTAGCAGTTACGTGATGAATGCTGGCGCCCTGAAGATGGGGCGTACAGAATTACCGAGTACTGTGGCAGGGGACCTTTGTGATGTCCCCTCTAGTCTCTTGTCAGAGCAAGACAGATCTGAGAAGAGAGTCCTTCAGCCCTGGCTCTCCAGGCCCTGCTCCTAGCACTGCTCACGTGTCACTTCAGCTTCCTGATCCTACAGTTTTAAAATAATGCCAGCAGAGACCAGTACATATGAAATATGCTATGGCCTGCAAATAGTATTGAAATTACACAAAAATAACTCCAACAGGACATTTTTTTACTGACACTTGAAAAAACAGGTAGTCCAATGAATTGATGGAAACCACTGACTAAGAACTTGGAATTAACATTTGCGGAAGCTCTACAGCCATCTCTCCCTACAGGCACCCCTTGTGCGGGTGCAGACATTGTGTTCCTCACTTCAGTTTTCTGACTAGTGTAATGCAGTGATCAGCTCATTTAAAGATGAGGAACCAATGGGAAACGGAAGAAGGAAGGAAGGCTTACCCCCACTTCTAATCTAGGTTAAAAAAAAGATCTAGCAATTCCAAAAGTTATGGGACAGGGGTGCCTGGATCAATAATTTCACTTAACTAACCAAAAATAATGCCTTTTCATTTCAAAAAGAAAGTAAGGTCTACTAAACCTACTTGTTTTTCTATTATATCTTACTTAATGTTATTCTTTTTAACTGATAAAATTTCCTGGTTTGTTTCCTAAATTTCAGTTTCCATCCAAACAGACACAAGTCAGACATGTAAATTAATCAAATTAAAAACCCAAATGTATCATCCATAATTTTCTAACATAAGAATGTGGATATCAGAAATGTCACTTGTTGCAATATATATAGTAATGCATATTTCAGTAATTAATGTATCCTCTGATTAGGAAAACAACGCAAAGGGTCACGTTTAGTTGTGAACCAGCACGCTTCAGTGCTATGAGACACACTGAGAATCAATACATCTTTCTTCAGCAAAACACCTAGAATGTCTAAGCACAGGACAAAAAACCCCTATAGTGGATGCATGTGCATCCAACAGTAATTACGTTTGACTGTTTAATAAGCTTAATTCCAGTCACTCACCTCGTTTATTTCT
Source organism: Bucorvus abyssinicus (assembly GCA_009769605.1). Classification (NCBI taxonomy): domain Eukaryota; kingdom Metazoa; phylum Chordata; class Aves; order Bucerotiformes; family Bucorvidae; genus Bucorvus; species Bucorvus abyssinicus. The sequence goes on along the minus strand of CM020042.1, from coordinate 15,734,070 downwards.
TACTGCAACATAACCAACCAAATCTTTCAGCACAGGGTGCAGCTAAAATACGAGCCAGAGCCAAACCACAGCCATGAGTAGACTTGAGGGAACAAATCCTTCACCAATGAGAGCTTGCCCACTGAGCACGAGGCCTCCCCAGCTCATCGCTGCTTGCGAAGGAGAGCGGCGTCTGGCTTCCCGCAGCGTGGCCATGTGAGTGGTAACCCTGTGTGCTGGCTCTGGAGCACAGGGTCCGTCACGCTGTCTCAGGCTGTGGCGTGAGGACCCATATGCCGTCTGTAGCGAAGTCTGCAAAAGCTCTCACCATCCCCAGCGTGGTGTAGGCAGGGAAAGCTCATTAGTGGCTACAGAGGAGATCAGCTTACTCCCCCAAGCCTGAAGATCGATTACGCTTGGCTTAACAACCGCAACTGCAAATGCAAGAGTCTAAAAAGCGGGTCAGCCAGCCTTATCCGAGCTCAGCCTGAAGCCCCAGCCCAGGGACCCGACGGCAGGCTGAGGATTGCCGGAGCGCAGAGCTGCCCTGTGCTCCCGGCAGGCACACCTGGGCTTGCTGCCGGCTGGGTACTCACCTGCTCAGGCCCTTTGGGAGATCCCACTCAGACTCCATCAGCCCTGTTGTGCCTTTGAGAAATCTGGCCCCGTTTTCTTGCTTTCCAACCTTTTTTTCAGGTCTCTCTGTAGTCTCTCAAAAGGGCTCAGGTTCTTCTGCTTTCTTCCCTGATCCAGAGAGGCTCTTCTGAAAGCGTGACTCTTCCCTTCTAGCCTCCTATTTTAAGCTGATAGTGGCTACAAAGCCCACCAGTACAAAGCTACCTAAGGGGAAACCTCGTTGTTATTCCCAATCCCATGGTGAAGTTCAGGAGCCAGCAGAAATCCAGCATTTCACTCACGCCAGCGCCCTGTGAAACCAATACAGCCTTTATCTGTGTATTCAGATAATGCCAATTGCTCTTTTCAAATCCATTCTGTATAAAACCACTAAAATATAGTCCATTTTAAAACAGACTAGGCTGCAAGTGGATAATATGCCTTAAAAAAAACCAAAACAGCTGCCCCTCCCCTCCCAAAACCTCAGGAAGCTGCAGCAGCATTTTCTCTGTGCTCCCAAAGGCATGCTCTAGGACTGCTCTGTCATTTCTCACTCGGGAAACTTCAGTGACAGAGACACTGGTGTGAGCTTACATGCGGAGTTTCAGTCTGCCTCTCCCTTTTCTGTCCTCGTGAAACGGTTGTGGCTTCTCTCGGAGAGCAGCCCTGGTTTTTCCTGTTCTGCTGGCCACTGGGTTGCTGGGAAAACACCTCAAGGGCTCTTGTCCAGGCCGGCTGTGGCTCCTCTTTGACTGTTGTGTGAAGAACTTGTCTGCCTTTTCCAGACGTCAGACAGGGATGTTTTTGCCCGCCAGCACTTCCCATCATTTCTGCCCATTCCAGCCACAGAGATGACATGATGCAGGTGGCACACCTGAGAGCCGCAGGGGTGGCAGGACTTGGGGAGGACATCTTGCAGCAGACCCGAGACCCACATTACCTGCTCTGATTCTGACGAGTCTCCTCTATATAGGATGAGTGAGACACATCCCATATTTTGACCGTCTAATAAAGACAGCTCAAGTGAGAAAAATTGGCTAAAACCTGCTGATTTTAACTGGACAGTTGAGATCTAACTGGGAAATCAGGGCAAACAAATCAGAGCTCTGGAACTAATGCTAATTTCAGTGCTGCTTTTAGGCAATGGAAGCCTTGAAAGAGAAATCACAGACTAATGCTTTCCATGCTATAGGCATAACCTCATCAAGCTTCTCATCAAAACATGATTTCTTGCTGGTGCTTGAACAGTTAGCAGAATATGGTGCAACTCTCAGAGGTTTGCCCTCCATGAGGGATTCCCAGGTCATCTTGAAAACTTCACATGTACAAAATTCTTCAGTTTCAACAGTCCTAAGTATGGTAAAACACAGGCAAGCACCAGCATTGAAAGGCAGAGACTTCGTAGGCAAGAAGGCAGCTCTATGTACACCCCTCTGCCCCTTTTCCCCCCAGGCTGCATGTTAAGCATGAGCAAAGCAAGAATATAAAGCAAGGGAGGACAGAAAGCAATCTGCCGGACACTAATACTACTAGGACTCGCAGGTTATGGTGGCTGACCTGTCTACCAGGGAAAAGCAGTCACAAGAAAGAACAGCATTTGTCAAATGCTTGCACACAGCTTAAAAAAATCTAACCTCTTTTAAAAAACAGAAAAAAATGAGCTGCAAAGAATGTTTAAATAGATGTGTATTTATATTATCCCACTATTAGGATGAAATATGATGGATCAGGGAGGAAACAAGAGACTGAAATGTCCCCAAACTGTCATCCATGCTATGCCTGCAGCAGGAGCTGGCACAGCAGAGCCCTGGGCTGCTCCTCTCTGTGCAGAGCTGGACTGAGCTGAAAACCCTGAGCAATGAAGTGCCAGGCAAGCACACACTGGTTGTTCTTGCTGTGTGTGGGTGGACACATCCCAGGTGTTAAATCTGCCACGGCGCACTTTATGCTTGATGTAGCTTGCACCTTCCATACAGGTAAGTTATCAGCTGAGCCTGTAGGAGGTTGATTAGCGGAGCAAAGCTCAGCACACACCAAGCCACAGGATTCTTCCTGCCAGGATCAACAGAGGGAAAGCAAATGTGGGTACTCCGCTGCCGGCCTCAGGCAGGGGACAGCTCACAGGCTTTCAGGGAGGGTACAGACTCCTGTGTCAGGAGCTCTTGGAGCAATGTAGGCAAAATGTAGCCTGCAACTCCTACTGGGGTTACACATTTCTACTAATAACCCTGATAAAAACTTTTTCATGGTAAGGACAGTCATGCATTGCCCAGAGAGACCATGCAGTTGCGATCCTTGGAGGTTTTTTTCAAGACCCAGCTGAATAAAGTCTTGAGCAACCTGGTCTGACCTCCGAGCTGATCCTGCTTTGGTGGAGGTTGGAAAACAGATTTCCTGAGGATCCTTCCAACCTGAGCTACCTTGTGATAGACCACAAATCCTGCAGCCCCAAGCCCTGTGGTTTTAGGTGGCCATGGAGCTTGCTGCAGCACCTTGGTACTACTCCCTGCAGGAGCTCCCACTCAAGTTGGCCACACTTTGCCGTTCCCAGCCTAATTTAGATCATTCAGATATAAACATCTGGGAGAAACACAAGCTGATTGTGATACCTTCTGGAGGGAGACAGGTCCACAAACGTGCAGGAGAAGCTGGAGACAGGGACTTGCATGCTGCAACCTTACATACCGAGTGGGGCAAAACCCTGCAAGGCCTCCCCAGCAGCCGACTGCATCTCTCCAGAGCTGAGCGTGACTCTTCCAGGCTGCTGCAGTGGCAAGTGGGAGAGGGTCTACCTTTCCCAGACAGTGGCTGCAGTCGGTCTGCATTGCAGAAAGAGTGTGTAGGTACCTGCCATCAGACACCACCTGCCTTGGGGAAATGGAGCTCCAAACAGAGACCTTGGTCTCCAACAAATCAGACACACACAAACTCCTCAGCCTCGCTTCCCTCATATCCAGCCAAAGCTGAATCCTCTGCTAGAGGAAGGAACTCTTACTGCGGAACTTTGAAGTAAGTATTTCTATGAGCTTTATCCCCTTTCCAGCATTGCCCCAAACAGCCCAGCAAGATTTTTCTCACCACAGCCAGTATCAGGAAGAAGTGAAGGTATCTATCGGTACAAGCCTCATCATGTCATGGCCCAGCGCCTGTCCATTAGTAACTGCCTCAGCAAAGCCCATGTCTCTCCTCCAGATGCAGTGGTGGAAGAGGGACAGTATCATCTCTCCTCCAGGGAATCCAATTTTGGATGCCATACCAGCTGGAAAACAGCAACCGCCTCTGTTCCCCTGCTGTCTTGCTGAAAAGCAAGTTGCTCACATACAGGGCTAACACCATACTGAAGTGTCTGCTAGGAGACAGCCAACCGCTTTAAAAAAAGGATTTTCATAAAAGAAGGCACGAGGAGATGACAGAATTACGTAAAGGTTTTAAAAACAGACAAGACAACCCTCCCAAGCTGTGCCTGGTTCATGGGGACCTTCTTCCTGCAAAAGGAAAAGCTGGGGAAAAGGCTTCCTCACTATACCCAATCATCGGGTCTGGAACACAGCTTCCTACGGAAACAACAGGCTATCACGCAGTGACCACACTTTTAGAGTAAAACCTGGGTGTGTTGCATTTCATCCCCACAACTTCTCTCCCCTAACCCCATAACTGGCTCCCCAGTCCCCTTCCCACCAGCCTCTCCCCTCACACTCTCACCTCCAGTCAAGCTGCCATACAGCTTGACTTACCACAGCCCGATACCCTCTGACCTGTTACCTATGCCCTGCTTCACTTCTGATAGCGTAACACCGATGTGGTCACATCCCCTGATTTGGGGATTTTGAGAGAAGGCAGCCTTCTGCTGCTGTACCAGCCACGTCTGGCTATCCAAAACACTGCCACAGGGAGAACAGTACCTTCGCACTTGAATGTAGGGAGGGAATACGGAACTGTTTTCAGGTACAAAAAACATCACTTTCGTGGGCGAAACGGGTGAAGTAGGAAGGCAGAGCCCCTGTTACCCACACTCCTCCCACCTTCTGCTTAGGCCAGTAACTACTCAGACTGTGAGATGCTTGCAAGTTAGACCTTGGCCTGGTCTAGGCTGACCTAGCAGTGTGCATGGTGGAGCGTGGGAATCTCTGGTGTGAGTTCACTATGAATGTGGGCAGGGCAACTCCTTGACCTGTAGGAAACTTCCTGCTTCAACTCAATTACCAGTATCCAATTACAAACGGTAAGACAGCATCTAGTTTTCTTTCCAAGATTCAACCCCTATTTTTCAATCAAATGCTTCTATTTGCTCGTGCTGCTCCAGAGCTCTCTTAGTCAGGTACTTCACTGCTAGAAAGTGCCTTTTAAGAGTCCCGTCAGAGAACCTGCAAGACGCTTTCCTGCAGACCAACCCAGCCCACAGTTTTGAGCCATGCAGAATGGTGATCCACCGGGCCAAAAAAAGGTTGATTCAAAACATGTCCAAGGTAATCTCTCAAGTCAAAGGAGATCTGGAAAGCAACACGCCCAATGTTGCACGCTCACAGATTTGGCTCTGGGAAGCTGAAAGCTGTGCACACCCTTGGGCCAGTATGCCAGGCAAGTTTGGTTTTGACCCAAACTGGCTCCCGTTTTCCCAAGTAAGTTCTAAAATCCTGATAAATGAAACAAAAATATCACTGCTCCTCTTTTACCGTATTAGACTGGTGAAGCTCAGAGTCACTGTTAAAGGTAGCAAAACCTTGTAAATGGTGGAAAATACATCCATGCAGTAATACAAGTAAGAAGTCAAAGGATGAAGTGCATGTATACATACCAAGTAATGACCTTCGAGGGGATGAAAACGAGGAATGTGATAGAAAATGAGGGTCTTCTATTGCTAAGCACTGAGAAAAGTGATACAAGAAAAAAGCAGGAAGAAATGGACACTCTGGAATATCTCAAACAACAAACCCAACAAAATCAGAAGAACATGGTTTAGAAGAGCCTTTAAAATGAGTTTTATTGTCAGAATTTTACAAGTAGCCTTCAGTGGCATCATACAAGAAGAACTCTGTTGCAAAACTCTAATAAATAGTCTGCCCCAAGTCCCAAAATATTTTTTGAAATAAAATAAAACCAAACTTAAAAGGAGAATAAAAGCAAGACTTCAGGATGCTCAGAGATGTTAGCAATATTTCCCATTTACAAATAATATCAGGCATTATATAAATCTCCTTCATACAAGTCATTAAAAAACCCAAGACATTCTAAACCTTTACAAAAGCACTCCAGAAATAGTTCCAATGAGATCCATTTCCATGACAAAACATTAGAGAAGAACTCCATGGGGATTAGCATCACAAATGAAATTTGAGGTTGAAGTGTAGCGTGTACTTATATGGAGCAAGATTAAAGAGCATGAAAAAAGGATTTGAAAAGAGCATGGAAGCTTCTGTCACAGGACTATGCCCGATGATTTTAATCTGTCTACTTGAGACTGCGGTAAAGGGGAGGGAGTGGATGCTCTTGAAATTAACCCCCAAATATTCTGCACTTCATGCAAGGCAAGATTTATTAAGGTAGTGACTGTATCCTCGGAAGGGAGTAGAAAAGCACGCTGCACAGTTCAATGCCTGTGCAGGCTGTGGCGCTTGGAAGTTGTATTCTGACACCTAGAAGGTATTTTCTGGAGAGGTAACACGTTGTGGCAAGTTAGCTGTTCCTTCAAAGAACAAGAAATTAACTTTCCTGGCACGAGGCAGTTTGGGAAATCTCATGCTAGACAGTTCCACCGGGGGTTGGGGGTTTCAGAGCTCCAATCCTATCCCAGCACTTTGAAGAATACACTTCGCTAATTCACCTTCACAAATTCCTCTGTCTACCATAGTAAAAGATTTAGAAGACCACTCATGTAATAAAACACAAGTTGAATAAACATTTCTCAAATCTGTTATGATTTGAGAAGTCCAGAGAAATGGAATGGGAGGGCAGGTGCATGGAAATGGTTTATATGGATATTCATGGAAACAGTTCAGGGGAAAGAAATCTGAATCTCTTTACAACTCCAGCCTACATCTTCTGCACATATGCAAGTAACAGATTCCCCTGGAAGGGATGGGGACTACACTTAGGTGGCACAGCAACACTCCTCAGTATCTCTCAGCCTGCCTGATACAGTGTGAACTGCAGCATGCCTAGTTTTGCTGTTTGTGAAGTTACTGGCAGCCATTGTTTCCACAGGAAACAAAGGTTACCAGAAATGCTAATGCAATAGATGTGTGATAATATGCCTCACCCATGGCTCACGTCTCTAGTCTCTCTCCAACCGTTACGATGCTGGTTGTACTGTACCATACACTATGGACACGCGTTCTCTGTAATGTATGGGAAGGTAGCACTAGCAATCAAGCGCAAATTGCTAAGGAGACACCTAAAACATTGCAGTACATCCTCTTGTCTGTGGCATACTTCAGAAAACAATGTAAGAAGAGCAGTAAAATAAACATTTCTTCCTAATTTTCTAGATGTCATAATATTTGCCAAAGCTGCAAGGAAAAGCAGATTACCTGAAACAGAGAGGAAGGAGTTAATGGAAAGAGAGGCAGAAGGAACAGCAAGCCTGATCCCACCTCCAAATCATTTTGTACATAACAGATAAAGAGACAATGTGCAAAAAATAGACATTCACATTTTAGCAGTTAAACTTTTATTTTACCTTTTTAAAATTATTTACTTTGTTTTTTTCTACAAAAGGCAGACATTGATTGTTGATCTGCAATTGTTCTGAGTGCGCGCAGAGATGCAAAAAAGGATTATTGGAGGATGAAGGACAGGGAAGTGCTCTGACTATACTTTCACATGTCATGATTAAGGTGGCATTAAAGCTCAAGTCCCAGGAATAATATTCATCACAGATAGTTTCCTTCTCCATACACTGTTCTCAGTTCATATCAATTGTGTTGAAAACCCATTCGGTGAATTTCTTCAGTTTCTCGGTTGCATTCTGGGACTCCTCCTGTAACCTCAAGTTGTCTTCCCGCAAATGTTGCACTTCAGCCTGAAGACTGGCCTTGTCCTCTTTTTCCTTAGGCATGGGGAAAAACACAGATCTTAGTGGAAATTTTAGGTCATGCCTCCTACCTACATAGCGAGGCAAGAAACTCTTTAGAGAGCAGGAGTCTCATTATTTCATGTGCAGCAACACATGGTTTTATATCTGAGAGACATTTCATTCCTCACTTTTTGCTCCAAAGAGCAGGATTTCTCTGTATTAAATTCTAATATAGAAGCTGGCTCCCCGAGTGTTGAAATAAAATAGGGCATGCCCTGTTCTGTACATACAACATCTATGTACAGCTGCTGACAGCTAACTAAATAAGGGATAGGAAATATTTCTGCAAATACTTCCCCAGCTACAAGCCTTTTCATCTGGCCACAGCAGATCCTTCTTGGACCAAGCAGGCAGTAACACAATTCAGCAAGTTTCCACAGTAGAAATCACGTTTAGATAATGCTGTCAACTTTTCAACATCAGCAGGTTATATTTACATGGACTAACTTCAAGCCTTTTGCAGTGACACCCGAATTAGCAGTGGAGGCACTCTGAATCACCCTCCTCATTTAAGCAGAGGAATCGGATGCCTACAAATTTAGACACACTGCCCCAGGCTTGCGTAATTAGAAGCATGGCAAAGAAACGTCATTTTCTCACACAAGGATGACACTGTCACAGGCCCAGGCACGGCAAAGCAGGATTACACACTGCTAGCATCACCTATCAGCACAAAATATGTGTCTCACAGATTTCCGTAGATGAAATGTTTACCTTCCTTAAATCCTCTTGCAGCATCTTCAGCAAACCTTCCAGTTGGTCCACTTTAGAAGCAAGAGTTGGAGGAGATTCTTTACTGTTGAAAGCAGGAAACAAGAATAGGTATGATTTACTATCTTCAAATGGCGCAGCTAACAGCCTTGTCTAGACCAAGTGGCTTTACATAGGTACGCACTCAGGTATACTAAAAATTCACAAAATGAACAAAAGGAACATAACATGAAGACATGCAGCACATTAACAGGACAAATTTAACTCATCATTAATTGGCGCCAACCCATCACTTGACTTCTCTCTACTTCTACTCATTATACATACCTTGAATTACCATTGCTTTGGGTGCGTTTGTTAACACCTCTCACAAGAAAGAACCTGCAAAAAGGTTCAGCTGGACTTACGATTCTTCTATTTTCAGTTCCTACCACCTTCACGAGAACTTGTGAAGAGTTCTGTGAAGCCTGAAGATGGCTTCCAAATAAAGTTGTTCCTATTCTTTTCCTCTGTTCATAGCTGAGAAATCCTGCATACCCGGTGTATTTACTTACCCTGTATAAGGCTTTATCTGTGCAGTAAGCTGGTCCTCAGCCTGATCACTACTGGAGGCAGCGCTCACAGGTCTGTGACTTTCATCAGCAGCAGCAAAGAATGAAGCTCGCTGGACTGAGAAGGCAAACATACAGAGAAAAACAATGGCAGCAGGAATGATAATTTGCTCATGCATAACGCAACAGCTACACTGCAGGATCTCAAAGCAATCTAAAAATTCTGTCTCAGACAAGATAAGGTGGTGATAGGACATGCCAATATCCACCTGACAGAAGCAAACTGGCATTGCAAGTGCTTGCACCAGTTCTCAACTGTATTAGATTCAACAAGCAAGTAGTAGCTCTGGCACAGCATGGCACGCTCACACAGATCCTACACCACCCTCAGGCTAAGAAGTTCTCCAGAAGGGAGATGCAAGAGAGTGCAAAGCAGAGATACATCCGCAGCTCTCACAGAGTCCAGCCAAGGCCAGCTCCGAGAGAGGCAAGAAACCAAGCTGGAACAACAAGAGCTGTGCAGAACTTCTGGGTACAACTGCATGACGCTACCCAAAAACTCAGTAACTATATTTAGCTTCCTTCACTCCATAAAGGATCCCTTTATCTCAAGGAAAGAAAAGCTCACTGTGCACAATTTACATGTGGAAAGTGAAATGGCCAATGCAATTTTTCAGTACCTGAAATTTTCCCTTCTGCCTTTTCAGGTTGAAACATGAAACCTCTTTCCTGTCTTGTGTCTATACTTTTTTCATCCTGTAACAGCTCAGATGTTTAACACATCTCTAAATCACTATCACACGTGGTGTGACTGTAAACTACTGACTGCCCCTGCCCCTGGAGTTTCCTAGGACAAACAGTAACATAAACACTTTTTAGTTTAATAAACTAACATCTTTCTCCCTCAGCTGCTGGTGTCTCACTGGAAATAGAACTGTACCAACTTTTTCTGCTTGGCAAGTTTTTATTCTGTGCTTTCAACAAGGCAAAAATTAACATTCTTGGTATTTGATGGAATATTTCCTTTGAATGAAAATACTGAAGGTTGGTGTAGCTCAGGGATCCAGGCAGCTTTTGTTTCAGCTGGCTGCAGATACCAGTATTTGTAACCTCGGGGGATTGTGCTGAAGACACTAACCAGCGATGTAGAAGAGAGGGGTCCAGGATCACAAATCAGAATTTAGACTGCTTGGTACTTATTAATCCCTGGCAGAAGCTAGAGACTTATTAGACAGCTGTTCCCTCTCCAAATCAAATCTGAATTTATTTTTAAAGCGGTGAGATGAAGGTGCCAGCCAGCACATTAACCCAGGTTTTCTTCATCTGAGTTGTCAGTTTGTTACCTTCACCACACTGACTGTCCACACCTCTAAAGAGAAACACAATTGAGTTTGGGGCCTACAAAAATGAAGGACTCAGGTTAATGAAGAGAGTCAAATGAATGTAACCAAAAAAGGAGATCTTTTAAACAGAATTTGCTGACCATAGTGAAATGCACTAAAACCCGAGTTTCATCCCTATGTAGTGGTGAAAAAACCATCACTACAAAGTCATCTCCTCCTGAGGTCTAAGGGTTATTTTGAATACTTTTTCCCAAGACTGCACAGCAGAAATGTGAGACATCCTGATTCTACAACTCCTATGGCAAAAGAGCAGAGCACACACGTGTCTGGAACACCAGCTTAGACACTCACTGTCTTAACGATGTATATGGCTACTACCAGAGAACAGCCAAGAAAGCAAGTTACTTCACAGCCTTCTCCAACCATGCCGAATAATGTCTAAAAGATTCAGGATCACAGAAAACACCATCATGAAGGTGGGACAGGATTTATGCAAAGATTAGGAAACTAGCACTTCCATTTAATGCACCTAGAAGAGTTTTCCATCAGACTACAGTAACTGTAAGGTAAACTCCCTTTGGGCTGAAGTGTATTTAATTTTAAATTCAGATACATCTAGGCAGCTGACAGTTCTCTTCAGTTTACTAAGTGTCAAGGAGATGGAAAGCGCCATAGGATGAAATGACACTTATGTGCAAGTCTGTGTATTCAAAGTACGCAAAGAGAAGAAACGCCAATGGAAAAGTATACACCAACAAGGCATATTTCCCAAATTACCCTGGCAGCACACTTCAGCTGCACAACAGAAACGTCTTGCCAGTGCAGTCAGCAAGCAGTCATTACTGTGCTCATATGCTTTCCCCCTGCTATTTGACTTGACTTCTGCACTTTCGTGCCAAATGTCTTTTCCACCCTAACTGCTCTACATGAAAAGTAGCCAGTTTCACAGAGATCTGGCCAAACTGCAGCACAGAGGGATTCCAGTATAAAGAAATGGTATCTCAGCATTACAAAGTTTTAGGCTGTTAAGACTTGAGTTGCTATTTTAAATGAGTTTAAGCTTCAGACTGAGCAGAAACAGTAACAACAGCAAAAAGCAAGACTCAAAATTAAAAAGCCAAACCAAACCTTAACGAAGCATGCACAAAGACCAGCTTTCTAAGTATTATATTCTGAACACTCACCTTCAAAAGCTTTGGCAGCATCTACCAAGTTTGACCAGTCCAGATCAGAGGCCGAATCAGGCAATGGCATAAGACCAGGGTCTGGCATGGGCTGCCGTCTTTGCTCCTGGATATCTGTGAGGGAGCTATCTGAGGCAGAAAACTCTCCTAGAGTAATGCAGAACAAATTATAAACTCCATTAAAAATCTCCCCCCCAAATTCATTTCTTAATGCTAATGTATCCCTATTCTTAATTTTTCTGGGATAGAACATTTGAAACCAGAACTTAGTAGAATGTTTTATCAATTGTAGTTGACCAGCTACAGCATGTTACAAGCCAGTTTTCTGAGACAGTGCTTCTCACCAGGACATTCAGCTCCTTTCTGACCTTCCCGAATCTTTGCAGCTTAGCGCTCTGAAAGTCAACCTTGGCCTCCCCTGAGCACTGGGGCTTGGGGCAGTATTCTTCTACCCAGTGATCTCTGCCTCTGCACAAACTGAAGATACTCTGGAGGACTCGGCAGCTTGCTGCAGCTTCTACATTCCCTGGCTTCTATTTGCTGCTGTAAATACACAAAATTGTGGGGTTCTGTTCCTCCTCTCTTTACAATCTCGTAAGCCAATGGAAGCAGAGTTAGGCCTACCAAGATGAATCAGAACAAGAAAACCCTCAAAATTACTTCAAAGCATTGCACATCTTTCAGCAGTTTAATGAAACCTCCCAATCTTTACAGAAAAAAACCCAACCAACCCCCCCATCTATAAGCTGGTACATGGCCCACTACGGAAAAAACATTGGCAAGCTTTAAAGAAGGAAATAAGTCCCTGTAATTTTTTGTGCAAACTCGCACCTAGAAAAGTGAAACGAATTATTGCCACTAATTAGGGAAAGATCAAATTGTGAACAAACAGTTATCTACTTTATTTCAGTTTACTGGCTGGATTATCACAAAATGCCTGGTGAGTCAACACATGTAAGCTGAGAAGCAGCAACAGCTTGCTTCCTCATGCCCCCCCCCGGGGCATAAAGAAAGTTTTGAAAAATTTGTAAGTGCTGTTAGAAGCATCAGAGATGTAGGGGTGAGAAGATGGACTGGGCACCTGGGAGGAAGCTGCAGAGAAGGAAGGGTACAGTCAAGAATCCATTTGAACCAGAGAGAACAGAAAGACAGTGTGGTGCACAGGACACAAGCCCATTGACAAGCTGACAAGTGTCACTAGTTGTATGGCTTCCTTTGGCCCCCCTCCCTTTTAATAGTCTAATAACTATATAACTTCAGTAACTAAAATAACTTTCTAATAACTTCAGCTAAGTAACACTGCTGCCTCAGAAACAAGGATTGGAAAAACTACACTGCATTCACTTCTTTCCTCAAAAATCTTTTTTTTTGTCTCTGTGTGTGTTTTCTTTTTATAAACGTTAAGTTCAGCTCAGTATTAACGCTGAGGATTCTTGTATTACCTCCCCAAAAGAGGGCAGTTATTTGGGAATTTCTTAACATGAAAATATTTACAATTACTGAAAAGACACACAGAATTAGAAGAAAAACCTAACCATTTGAAAACTCACCTGTTTTAAAAGGGTGAGTTGGATTGTTAATTAAGACAGACGAGTAAGAAAGAATACTGTTAGCTCACTGTTTTCCCTCTTCTGGCATGGCTGTTCTTTGTTATTAAGATCTTTGAATTAGAAGAATTTCAGATAGCTAGAATACTTGTGGTATTAAATATCCAGCTCTACTTAATCCTTCTCTCAGCTAAGGCAAGTGCGTAGGGGGAGACAATCTGTGTGCTGCTCAAATAGCTGGTCCTTTTATCATGCAGCCCCTACATTTTATAGAAAACGGAAAATCTTGTTTTGATGACAAATGTAGAAAGCTTATGTCCTAGGAAGAGTCATCAGTTTGGTGTGGAATATAATGTGACAGTGAAAGAAGGTTCTGTGGCTTTCTTTTCGGCAAATACAGGCACCTAACCCAAAAGAGACCAGCGCTGCTGCTTTCCACTTCTACTCAGACGGCATCATTAATCTTCTGACCCCAACATCTCAGAAGCCAAATCCACCAGCCAGTTACAAGTGTAACCAAGTCTGCAAAGTTATTTTAGTGCGTATAAAAAGCAGAAATGAAGAGAGCTCAGTTTCCTAACTCTTACGCAAGAAATGTTATACAGAAACAGCAGCTCGTGAAAATGTCAGGTTCAACACTGAAAACTGATGCCTGGTGATCACAGACAAATGAAAAGAATTTAAAATAGATTTCTTCAGCAGCCTTCACTGTCAAATGTATCCTGTGTATCTAAATACAGACTGTGCTTAGGGCCCACTACAGTGTGTTGAATCTATTGATAGCCTTGCGTTTTCCTCCTGAAACATACTAAAACATGAATAAATCAGAGCAGATATGCACTTCCTCAGAAAACACTGCAGAATCCAGCGCTGTGACATACAGCTCTATTTCTGGAAAACGCATTTGGTACACATTTACTTATGAGGTACAACGGGAACCTGTGAAAATTCCCTTTCCCACCGAGACATTCACATGCAGCAGCACACAACCTATCAGATGGGGGAAAGCCAAGCACCTTCTTGACAGCAGTTTACCAAGTAACTTCTTCATCTTAGCTGTCGATGTATGACTAAAACAACTCACTCAACTCCTGTAAAACGAATAGGGTAAGGGAGTGAATTTAAAAATGGCTGGTGCAATAAAATTTGTATCTGGTGTAGTTGGACATCCAAATATCCTTTAGTATTTATCCACTTCTATATCATTAATTTTCTAATTGTTCCCATAATCCCACACTAAAGGCACTGACACCTGAAGTTGTCACTGGTGGATAACAAGGCATAGACTATTTGCCCATTGGTCCAACTGTCCCAGATGACTCCTGGAAGAAATGGGTGAAAACTTAGAGCCAATGAGGGAAATTTCTATGCTCTCTCCACAAGGTAGCTGTACAACCAGTCAGGCAGTCTTACATCCATTGAAGTGAGGAAAAAATAAACAATCCCATCCTATTTTTGTATTTTCAGGCATGTGACTTGACTCTCCTCATTTTAGCAAAATCAAGATGAAAGTACCAATTGCTGTAACAAACATTTTCCCTTAACATGATTCACAAAGGGTTCCTCTGAAAGTAGAAAACTGGGAAACACACTTACCATGTAGTGATTTCATTCCCAAAGTATATGATGGTCTCCGTAACGGCAGCGACTTTGGGAGAGAAGGGTACGTGCTGGTGAATAGTACATCATTTGGCATGGCTTGGTCCAAGAGTGAGGCCCGCGAGGTGAAGAAGTGGTCCCTTTGACCACTGTAAATACTCTCATCTGACAAAGTCCTTTGCAAGGCACGCCTTGTGGTAGGAGTGCTGGGAAAGGGAGACTGACAGGACAGAGTGTGTGACTATACATTCATAAAAAAAACAAAAAGAAATGAGAAAAAAATCAATAAATAAACTTTTGAAGTCTATACTGAAGTAGTTTTTAAAACTTTATTAATAAGCAAGTGTTAACATAGTGTTTTTTCAGAGTGGACAGGAAAAAGAACTAAAGGGATCTGCTTTGAAGGAGATTATAACTAGATAATGATAACATATATAGGTCTTCTTTAGCCTACCTCACATTCTACCTTTTAAATACCCTTCAAACTTCTCCTGAAGTAGGAATCTCAGGCAGCCCTCATGGATTCTAGAGCTGAGGTATAGCAGAGATACTGTTTACAGAAGCAGACTGAAAGCTGCATAAACCAGAGTTCTCACTTGTGCCTGGGAGAAGCCGCCTTCCTGCAGGCAGAGCACCAGCAAATGCCAACTAATTCAAAGTCTTGTATTACTGAACAACTAGGAACACCCACCACTGCTTTGGTTCTTCGGAAGGGTGTGAATCAAAATTAAGGAAATAGTCCCAGCAGTAAGAGAACTTCTGTCTTGCACCTGCCATCATCCCAGCTTCCTCCAGGTTCCACACAGGAGAAAGCAATGCTGTGGTTAGCCTGGAGTTACGTACTCTCTGGTCAGTGCCAGCAATCTGCTATTAAAGCATGCACAACCATTCCCATCAGCAGAGACGCTGATTTTCGTGAAACCTGTAGCAATGCAACTGTCTCCAAGACATAACATTTCTTTATGGTTTGGCTGAAATTTGGTCCAAAGGCTTTCATGGAGAAATGGCAAACATACAGGAAGACCTCACCACCTTCATTTGCTCTGTAAGCAAGTTTAAACAAAAAAGGAGATAATACGATTTCTGGAAGGAATGATTAAACATTATAAAGAGTTGCTCACTTGCACAAAAAAAAAAAAAATAGTTCTCTCTTCTTAGAAAGAGGGGAAAAAAATGTTTAAACAAGATGGTACTCTATTCCTGTGATCAAAATCCCACATTAGGAGGTGGGAGAAGAGCATGGAGGAGGGACTATTGGTACTGTACAGTGGAAGACAACCTGCCAGTTTGTTGTTTTGTGGTGGTATTTTTTTTTTTCTTGCCAAACATTATAGATTTTAATATTAAAAGACTGCTGCATGTTTTGGTTTTATGATCAAGGACCAGAAACAACAAAACCCAGCTATAACCAAAAGACAAGGAAGGAAAGAGAAGCCATGTCCCATTCCAACTTTCTACTCCATCAAATACTCTGTTCTGCGTTGCCTCCCTCAGGACATGCCCATCCCAGCATGAACCTTACATATACCGTTAACATTACAGAAATGACAACTTCTGGTAGACAGTTGTCACTATGTTACACTGAGGACGAAGCTGCTTTTTTATTCTGGAACTTAAAAGCTCAATCAGCAGGTTCATGTCATGATCCACTGACATCTCCCAGTACTTGTCCTGAAGTGGCAAAGGAAAAGAAAGAGCTGCTACATCAAGCAGCATTTACTCAAGGGTGGTAGAGTTCACTTACTGTGAAAGAATTAGGAGCTAGAACCACGCATAAATACCAGATGTTGAGATTAAAAGGTTGCACAGATATGGACATCTGATGGAGTCAGAACAGAGGCAATATGAGTAGGAATTGTCTTCTGGTAATAGTGTAGAGGGAAGAGAAAAGGAAGGGTGACTGAGAAGATAAAATGCATAAGTACTAGGTAAGGAGATAAGGAAGGCTGGGAAAATAACAAAAAGGCAAACAAGACACACAAAATCACAGCCTAGAACAAATTCTACTTGCGAACAAAGCCTTTGGCAGCCAACAGACAGGAAGGAGGAGGATTTTTGGTCTTCGTGCAGTGAACTCAAAGGCTACAAAGGCCATTATCCTTTTTTTTTAAACTGTCAGAAAGATTTTATGCTGCAAGAACAAATTTTTTGTAAGATGAAATATAAATCGTGCAGTGGGCAGAAATGCCAGCTACTTTTAAAATGGAGAAGATTCGATTTCTTGGTGTGATAGACTGTTATTAACCTGCTGAAATTTATCAAAACCTGAGTTAATGTACTTGTTACAGTCATCAGGAAATAAAGATCAGGATAAGAATTGATTCACTAAGCCCAAAGAACATACACACTTTTCATGGTCTTCAGGTCACCTCTTTAAACAGGATGAAATTTCTTGGAATGGGAACAATCCCCTTGCTCAAAGCAACCAACAGGAGACGCTCGCATCGCCCAAGTCCCACTACCCTCAGAACTACCACAAACCTAAGACAATATATAACTTGCTACTGGCAAGGCTTTAGTTTTCCGGCCTCAAAGGTACCATCTGAAATAATCTGTGTACAGAACCTAGCATGCACAAGCTTTAAAAAGCTGCTTTGGGTTTTTACAAGCAAAGAAAGAAGTTGCAGCTCTCTCTTCTGCACGGTTGCTGTGGAAACCATTTGGACTCTAGGTGATGAGCCTGAGCTGTTAAGCACCAAATGTACAAGGAGACTGCAGAAATGAAGACATTCTCTTCAAAATGATGGATTTAAAAAATTAAAATATGCACTTTTGTGGTGTTATACACATTTTGAAACACATCAGGCAATATCTCTAACTATTCTGTATAAGCATTTGCTTAAGTTTAGGGAGCATTCTTGGTCCTTGTGCAGTAACTGGATTAGAGAGGCATAAAAGCGTGCTTTTTGCCAGGAGTTTCAATACTGCCAAGAAGTCACTGTCCACTGATGCCATCAGAGAAGAACAATTCAAAAGGATAGGACAACACTACAGGATTTTCCAACAGCCAGCAATCCTAAATGTTCTTTGCAATTTGGCATACTAGTCTCTTTAAATTTGCATAACAAACTGTATTAATATTGCAGTGTCTGTAATAATGAAACTGCTCCCCAAAGGTATTTCTCTGGTAGATACGTCTGTGACAAACAGATGACTTTCTGTCCACAATGAGAATTCAGGGAATACCTTTCATTTTATTTTTTCCATTATGGGTGAAAATAGAAAAGAACCTATCTGAGAAACTCCCGATCCAATGCAAAGTCCTGCCGAATAAACTCTGTATGAATGAATGCTTCAGCTTTGAACGCTTTGAAAGCACTCTGCATTTTCTAAACAGAATTCACAGAGCTTCACGGCCTTCATCATTCTCCAAATTGTGCATCATTTGCTGTGTTAGTTGATATGTCCAGGCAGCAATGAACTCAATCATCAAATTCTTAGAAAGTATAACTTCACACATTTCTATTTTGTCACAACAGAACTATGACTTGGATCAGACGAGGACCTATGCGTTGCTCTTCAGGTATTCTCAGATTTAACTTAACTGTGGCAAGAGGTAGCTGGATGACAGACACTCTAACATACCTTAAAATTCTTCTGGGATTCAGGGGTTGGGCTATCAAGATCTATCAATTTCTTCAGCTCTTCTTCAACAGTGGACTTGGATGCTCGTTTCGGTGATGCTCGTAGATCCCTTGCTGAAGCCCGCAGCCGAGGGTGGGCCATTTCATTACCATCGCTCTGATGACGTCTTAAATGAAACGGAACAGACACATTCAGGTCTCAAAGCCCTGGGGCAAGAGGCATGAATGAAACAAGAATTATAGCACCCTCAAGATTTTCAACGAAAAAACCTAGGTAGGGGGCATGGAGGAGGGAAGGAGTTTCACTAATACAGTAGAGGCTCATCTTAATGAATACCTGTTGAAGTAATAAACTTGTTTAAAAACATCAACTAGCAATACATTTCAAGGTTATCGTAATACATTTTCCCAATAAGCAACTGAATCTATTAAAATAATGTCTATTCTGTACAAAACTAAAAAATACCAATGTCTTCAAAGAGCACAAATCACTAAGTTTCTTCAACCTTTTAACTGAATTTTTATAATGCAGTTATCATGAAGTTTCATGATCTCCTTTTGACAGCCAGTTATTTGTATCACCTAGGGATACTGTGCTTGACCCAAAGAAAGTCAAGAAGGGTTGAATAAATTATTTTGAAATGGGCTTTCTGAACCACTTGCTTTCCAAGCCACACTAGACTTAAAGGAATAATTAATTTTCCCTAGTATGTTGTTTCTCAATTTCTCTTCCAAAAGGGATGTAACGCAGAGATCTTGGCTTGCTGTTAGCCAGTTAGACGGGATACCGGCAGTAATCTTAACACGGGAACATAGAGTGCCACAGAGCTCATGGGCAGGACACACAGTAGTACTACATGGATGAGAGGCCTAAGGAAAACTCAGGCTCTAATATTTGCTCAACTAGCATTCTGAGTCACCTTTAAGAAGTTCCAAGGAAAGATAAGCTTTAATAGGACTGAAATCCATACAGGTCTCTAGAAATGATAAAAAAATCATCTTTCACAAGTGAACAGGGAATGAGATTCGCTAACTATCAAATACTTAAGCCTAACTGCAGAACTCTAGATTAGAGATTAAGTTTTACAGAAGGTCAATCATTCTATTAAATAGTCTTGAGCTCTTCTAAACAAAGAAGAGTCACAGTTCTTCAATGCTTCTTTACAATTAAATAACCAAACAAAAGAACCAAAAACCAGTCTTACTTTCGTGAATCCATAAACCCCACTGAGTTTATTGTCCCTTCTGGCTTTTTCCATCCAATCAGATACTTGCTAGTAGCACCCTGGCGAGGGTAGAAAGTTCTAGGACCAGATGAGGAGGAAGAGGAGGAGGAGAAAGAAGGTGCGAGCTGAGGAGAAGTAGCAGAATGAAGCTCTTCTTTAGGTGAGTTTCTGGCACTGGTGAAAACAACTGGGCTGGCAGAGTGTCGTGAGCTCATGGTACTAGAAAAAAAACGTAACAAAGACAAAATTTGCCTCAAACGTGTACACATGCAACTTATTAAACTATTTTTAAAGCAGAACTCTGGGCACAAGATGTTACTCTTTATCAGGAGTGGGTAAAGTAGCAAATTCAGTTTGCTCTTAAGGGCCTTCCACCAATGTTTTATTAAAAACATCTCACATAGTAATGAAAAATTTTGTAAGCAACCTCTAAGGATGCAATATACCACCGTCATTAGTCATCGTTCACAGTCATTAAGCAGCTTTAAAGTAATACAAGAGATTGTAGCTGAATTAGCAAAAAAGAACCCATGTCCAATTTCTTGCTGAAATTCCTGGCTGTGGAAGAAAACATGTTTTGAAGGAACTTAAGCAACAGGAAACATCTTTTTAAGATCCCGCAACAAACCAAAGAAGAAACCCACACATCTTTCAAGAGAAGGTTTCCTGGATTTTGCCTGAAAAGCAGGTAACTGCCACTTATTTTTGGAGGAAGGAGGGGGGGCTTTAGATAGGAGCTACTCTGCAGCTACACTGACATTCAAATCTAATGCAACCTGCACCGTATCAGGAGCACTAGGGCTTAAGACAACATTTACTAGAACAACCTTAAAAAGTCAGGCATTTCTAAGGAGAGTTACAGGAAAACTCTGTATACGAGCTTAGTACTGAAATATCATTATATATTTGGAGAGAAGTTTTCTATCAGCTCTCTACCCAACTTAGCCCTGTATCCAATGCTGCAAGGAAGGAATTTGAAACAGATGGCCCCATGGTAAAGAACAGTTTCTGACTGAGAAATAAAAATTAGCCGGAAGGCTGAATAAAGTCACTGAATAATCTCTTCTTTCTTAGCTTAACAGAAAATTCTTCACCATTCCTTTCATATCTAGGTAAAACAATGTGTTTCACATGTGTCTTTTACTGAAACAGAACAAAGAATTTAAGCTTAAATTTATGGTGCCACCTGGGAAAATAATCTCACCTACATTTAGCCTTACAGAAGTCAGTTATCTAACCGATAGCAGTCAATGGTGAAATATCCTTAGGAGGTAGTTCTCCCCATCTTAAATTAGGTGTCTCAGATACAGAGGGAGAATTGCTGCTTTGGAATTTCTCCCCTCTCTCTCCACTGACAACAGATGGAGTCTTAAAAAAAAAAAAAAAATCACCTTCAGCTATGTTTCATTTTCATATGGCTCAAGTTAAGCACCATGAGTCCCAACAGTGCAGTGCTGTGGATTTAACGGACTCTGAGTGGCCTGTAGTCCTCCCTCCCCAAACAGCAGTGACTGCTGTAGCCCATGATTCCATCTAATGTACATGGGGATGGCTGTGAAGTCCCTCACATCAGGGGCAAGATGCATCTCCCGATACGTATGCAAATCAAATGACAACAATACAGAATTTTTTTCTTCCCTCCATCTGTACATTTGAAAGCCCCATACAAAAGATGGCACACTGGGAAAATATAGGAAGAGATATTTCCTGTCCATCAAGCTTGTGTATTTGGCGCTGTACATCACAACCTTCATATTTGTAATAGATGTAAATAAACATAATTTACAGCAAGAAAGAAGAGAAAAATAAGAGCTAGGGGGAGAGGCAGTGAATTTCTCTTCCCTCCCTCTTCTCTCTTCTTTTTCAATACTGAAAGAAAACTCCTACACATGCTGAGTAAACCAGCCCATCTGTGAGGCATCACCACCGTGAAATTAAACTGCCAAGATTTGGGGAAGATGCACGTCTTTAAAGAAAATGTATGGGGCTATTTTTTTTTCCCTTTCCATTTTTACCCCCTTCTAAATACACTCAAGAAGCGGAGAAGTCTTTTGCTGCAGGGTAGGAAAAGGAACGTTCTGATTGCATTTCAGAATTGTTTAATCCATCAGGTAGTTCTCAAGGAAGTGCTAGCTGTGAGAAAACATTTCTTGATAAGAACAGTAACAAGACCTAGATTAGCTGGTAGTGTTGAACCTTAGTATTACGAGGCAAAGAGGGTAAAAAAATGATGTTCAGTATGCTCTACATAAAATGTACATATAAAATGCTGATATATAATAAAATAATTATATTTTATTGCATATAATAATTATATATACACACTGTGTATTTTAAGTATTATTACTTTATTATAATATGCATCATATAATGGATGCCAAAAGCAGCCTGGCAAATAAGCAAGAAAACCAGCATACAGTTTTAAATGCACTTTTCTTTAAAGTGTATTGCCTATTCTGAGCCGTGGTTTTACAATATTATGTTTTTGGATGATATTCTGCTTCAGGAACTCTGCACAGAACTGTGGATATGACTGAAGCTTTTCACCCTACAAGTAAACGCAGGCAGGCCGATAGGTTACTGATAGATAGAGACACACGTTAACTGAGAGCGTATTTGGAGAGCAAAAGGCTTTGGATAAACTCTAGAAAAATTACATCAGAGCTGCAGCACTGTCGTAGTGATGGAAAGTTATTAGAGTGTTCGACACTGGGAAGCGTGCAGAGGATTCCTCACACTGTAACAGACACCTGGACCAGCCTGATCATATCTGGAAGAAATTCAGTCGTCATATTCTCAGGACACAGAGAGAGCCACAGTTGGTCCCCCATCTCCCAGCCCAATTATTGAGACATCAAGGACTAAATTAAGAAAAAATTTAAATACTACATGACAATCTGCAAGAATTGCAGATGAGCCATTCATAAAAGTATTCTACAAGCATTAAATAACAATTTAAGTATCTTAAAATTATTAGACGTAATGAAAAAGATCCTTAATTAGAAACAGCCATGGTTTTCCTTTTAGGTTTGGTAAAAGTACTGTAAGAAACTGTATAGTTTAGGTGGAAATGAAAGTTTGATTTTATTTTTTTCCTAGGGAATTCAGGCCATCAGCGCATACGGCTTCATTTAATGACATTCAGCTATAATGGTTCTGTGTAATTACTGGCCTACATAATGCAATTCTCCTGGGATGCTATGAGAAATCTGCACAATCATCAGGAAGGACTTTGGGAATGGGGGTAGAGAAGAAAAATAAAACCCAGCCAGAAGCTCTGCTGTAGAAGTTAATCACTATAATTTACATTTTGCCACCAATTCTCAGGTACAAGTTCTTTTATGCACCATCAAATGATCTGAACACTAATTATCACTCCTGTCTTCTACAGACACAAACACTCTAATCTGTGCTTATTTTCTTTTCTTTTGTCACTGAGTTCTTATTAAGGCCAAATTCCTTTTATTCTTGCTCGGAAACCTGACTCTAAAAACATTACAGACATTCTGGCATCCACAGGTGAAAGGTAAAAAAGTGAGAAGCAACAAAGGAAACAATTTAGAAACTGCTAGAGAAACACACCAAATAACCTGTGCATCACTCATGAAAAGCAGCCTGTTAAGACTCATCCTTTAGCCTCCCCTCCTTCACGCTCTTGAAGCAGGCAGCTGTGGTTACACTTTGGAAATGCCAGTTTAGCAGCCTCCAGCACCAAGCTGTTATGCCTCCACATAAAGTGCTATGGGAGAGCTGAGAGCAAGGAGCTGGACCTCGGGTTTCCTGAGGTCGGCACTGCTGGTCACTGGGCCAACACCAACCGAGGATGCCGTGAGAAACAAAATGAAAGCTTTTTAGCCCAGCCTGTGCCTTTCCTTTATTGTGAGGCATCAAACACATGTTCTAGTCTTCAAAAATAAGAAAAAGTCAAGAAGGGACACAAGCCAGTTTGTTATTTCTTCACCAAAAAAAAAAGACGTGGGTGCAAGGACTGCAGTATTTACCAAGATGAAACCAGAAAAAAACCCCAACAGTTTTCTCTAGCATAAAGCCTAGGGAACCTTTACCTGGCAACTTCAGTAACAGCCCCAGAAAAACACGTACAGAATCATTTCAGTACCATCAGAGACATACTACCTAAATTAATCCAAATCAGCCAGAGGTAGTACCGAGTTTGGAGACACAATGCTATCACGTAAGACGACAACATCCTCCACTTCAGTGTGCAATCAAGTTGCAAAGCATATCCATGGAATACAAAGATGAGAGCTGTCAGGGTATGCCTGTCGTGCGAAGATAAGTTTCTTCCTATTAAATTTTCTTGGCTCTTCTACTGAACTAACCCTATTGCTGAGAGGAAACCAGAACCTCAGATGTACGAAGATGCCATCCCCATTAGGCACACCTTTACAACAAAGCTTCCAAGAGTTACATATAAGTTCTGCAGGCTTCCTCGAGTCACTTCTGAAAAAATTCTTCCAAATGCTACTGACAACTTGATTACCATCAGCATTTTGTATAAGAATGTCACGTTTTTTGCTACTGCTAGTTATATTCAGACAATTACCACAGGCCATGAACCTTAAAAAAATGCATATAAACACACTTATCTTAAAATAAAAAGTATAAAACTGCAGATAACCACCATATAGATTTTTACCTTCAAGACAGGGGCACATGCTAACATTGCCCAAAATAAGTAAATCTCTCTGCACAGTATTTTCTACAGACTTGCTCAAGTCCTTCATGCATGCATAGCTACTAGAAACACGGGTCTCTAAGACCTGGGTGGAATTTATACCAACAGAATATGAGGTTTACTGCCAAAAATGGCCATCCAAGGGAGGCAGAAAACCAAAGTGTACCACCATTAATAGATTACTTAGGCAAAATTACCATGATAAAGTACATGGAGACTGTTCACTACATTCCAGTCTCTATGACAAGCCCCCAGTTGGAGCTACTGTATAAGGAGTTGTTAAACTGTCTGATAAACATCTAGCCTTGAATAAAGCTAGCTTTGCTCCAAATGATTAGCAAAACTTGCTTCAGACTTCCAGTTGTAGATATTTCAGCTGCACACTCTAAACAGAGGTGCCTTAAGAATAAAAATGCAACCAGCAGGCTCCGCAAAGCCAAAAAATTACGATGACCACACAAGAAAATGCTCTGTTTTTTTCGTGTTGCTAATAGGACACTGTATTTTTTATAAAGCACACTGAGTACTTCTTAGGAAATGGCTTGGGAAAGTGTTCTAAAATATTTTCTGCCTCTAGCAGCTCTGATTAACATTTAAAGTGGGAATCTTCCATTTGAGGAGTTCAAGCACATTATACACGTACTTGATATCGACAATTTTACAAGTGGCAAAAAGGAGGGAGAGAGGGAAGGTGACTGTAACGTGTCGTACTCACAAGCTTGCAGCAGAATGAGATTAAAATCTACATGCTAGCACTCCCAAGCAACTTGCTCTCAGTATTGCTCATACTGACTGCAAGTAGGTTTCTAAACAAGATGACTGGGGAAAAGAAATACAACACATCTGAAATGTGTAATTGCAAGACTAAAGAACCCCATTTTAAAGTGTTCATTAATGAAAAGGACTAATCTCCTTTCTGATCCACACATGTACTGCACTTGTTGCAAGATATCCCTTATGAACACACCAGACACCTCTGTCTTAGTTAGTAGCAGCGTTATGGATTGCGGTCTCAGAGACATTCCTCAGTGTTACACGGAGTAGTAGATGCGAAGACTAAAGGTGGTCTTAATTTTCAAGCATTCTGCCCAGTAAAGGTATTTCAAATCACTGTTTAACAGAAGTAGAAACCTCTCTCTTCAACATCCACTTGTCACTTTTCATGGGTTAGAGAGTGAGAATGGGAAAATGAGTGTGGAGTGGTCAGTCTTGTAAGAGATGAAAATTACCTTGTATGTGAGACGGCATCACTAAGACTGTAAGCACTGTTCTCCCTCGTTAGAGGATTGGAGGCTGGTTGACTCTTGCTGTGAATATCCAGGCTCAGTGAAGACTCGGTCTTTCGGTCCATGTGGCTCTCTTTTTCTAGTGTCCGGTCTGCAATGGAGACCACTTCGCTGGAGCTATGCCACAATGGTGCCACCTTCTCCTTTGTTAGCCCTGTACGGGGAGATGTTGCTGCACCCAGGGAGGCAGTGCTGCCATGGCTAGGTCCGTAGGAAGTGGTATCTATGCCACTATCAGCTGAGGTCCCTTGAAGGTAGTTGTAGCTGTTCATCTCTGATTCGGTGCGCTCTCCGCTGTCATACCATTTCTCATCACTGTGTGCACTGGAGGCATTGCTGGAGAGAGTATTGCTGCTGGAATGGCTGGAGTAGTGGCTGTCAGACTACAGAAGGAAAAACAATCCAAAACACCCCACACTTGTAGGTTTATTTCAGAATTATGGCAACAAAGAGGAGGAGGAAATAAGCAATTACAAAAGTCCACAATAGCTCTTCTAATCTGAGGTATTGGATAGATACACTGAGGAGACTAATAAACTCTAAAAAATTCATTCCAACACAATGCACATGCTCTGCTCTGAGTGCGCATGAAAAGCTTTCATATGATGTGTAAGTCATGTCTTGACTATTCAGGGAAAGCCAGAGCTGTTTGTATTTTGTCCCAAAATACTTATACACTGTTTCCTTTCAAGCACAGTTCTCCTCAGCCCAGTCCAAAGACATCTCACTGAGTTTACAGCTGCTATAATTAAAATTATCCTAATATTAAGACACCAATATTTTGGAACATGAAACATAACCAAGCCACAGAAAGTGCATGTTATTTTATACATTTTCCTCATCTAGGGTAACTATAGGAGGAATATTAAGAAAGTTGACCTGGGCTCCTAGTTATCTCCAATGCAAGTACTGCTTTTCATTAGGAACTGCATCACTCTCCCCATCCATCTGTTCACATGGTAAAGACTTACTTTAACAATGACTAAATGAGAAGAATGGCAGCATTAATAATTCCAGCGCTGCGCTTTCCACGCAAGCTAATGAGTTTACTATTACATCATTATTCTCTCAAATACTTCTCATGGAAAACAAGTTCGTGAGAGACTTTGTGCTGGTGCACAAAGAGACAGGTGTGGTGGTGCTGGGTTTTTTTGGTGTTGCTTGGGTTTTTTTAAAATAATAAAGATGTGTTGTTATGGATTAATAACCTAAAAGTAACACTGACAATTGCATTGACAGAAGAATGCTGGTAAGCAGGAGCAAATAACAG
Organism: Bucorvus abyssinicus; assembly: GCA_009769605.1. Taxonomy (NCBI): domain Eukaryota; kingdom Metazoa; phylum Chordata; class Aves; order Bucerotiformes; family Bucorvidae; genus Bucorvus; species Bucorvus abyssinicus. The sequence continues at coordinate 15,707,407 of CM020042.1, read as the reverse complement.
GAATCGATTAAAGACTCTCTCACTCCTAAATAAATACACCTATCAGTATAATCACGCAACAACTCCATCTTTTAGCTGATTGTACAAATAAATAAAAAACCAAGTGATAGAGCTTACTGGGTAGTTTAAACGGTGGATCTTTTTCTTTTTATTCTAGTGACAAATAATTTTCAAGACATTTTAAATTTATGAGCACTACTGCATTTTTCTATCTTTCTGTGTGTAAATCAGGAAGTAACAGTCTCCAAAAAGGTGTGAATAGCTAACTCTGTGGAGACAGAAAGGCAGAACTTACCATTTAGACCTTAAACACAAATAAAACATGAAAGATTTTTTTTTAGCAGGAGTCTAGCAGACCTTTCAGGCAAAGACCTCCAACAGTGTGCAAGGTAGGTTATGGAAAGGAAGTAATAGTTACCCTAGATTAGGAAAATGTATAAAATACAAAACCAAAAGCAAGATCACTATTCTGTTTCAAAGAAGCAGCTTTCTGAACATTCCATTATAAAATATATTAGTAAACTTTGAAGTCTCACATGTGGCTTAGGAATAGCTTTGTAAACTCCCCTAAATCCTCTACTTACCACTAGATAACAGACAAGAAGTTGCTGTTCAACTGGCAACAAAACTGTTTTAACTAATAAATATTTCAGTAGGCTGTGCTTAGCTTCTGCAGGACTCGGGAAACAACAGGTCTGCTCTACTGCTTCCTCCACGTTCTAGCTGTTCTAGGGAACAGGGCTTGAGGATTTTTTTTCTTTCTTTTTTTTTTTTTTAAATGACACTGTAAATGTAACTTTGAACAAAACTTTTGGTATCAAAAGCTTGTGGAGCAAAAGCAAAACATTAAATAACTCCTTTTTTTAGGATAACTTACATGACCCTGCTTATTTGGAGACAAGTGAACCACAGGATCCTGCCTCATCAGTCTTCCACTGGGGCTTTCTCTGAAGGATGGCAGAACTTTCGATACTGCTGGGAGATGGCATGTTGGCTCTGCAATACAGCACACAACGATGTACTGAAGAGCAAATGCAGTGCAACAAATGAAGAAAATGTGTAATGTAATTTTACACTGCAATTTTCCCAATACTACCATTAGCCAAAAAACTCTGGATACCCAATAAGAAATTCATTCCAAATGAACAAAACCAACCAAGCCTTTTTTGACAAATCACAGGTGAGTAAGCGAGGGCCCAATCCTGCCTGACGTAAACCAGTAAGACTTCGTGAAAAACCAGCGGCCACCATCCTGTCTTTTGCTAGAACAACCTGAATGGTATCACGCTCCATTATCCAACAGCACTATATCAGAGCATTAAACCAGCTGAATATTCATTTTCACAGTGTATTGACATTGAATCTCTATATGCACGTTGCCTGTGGACACAAGATTAAAAAACCTGAAGATGCTCATTTCCTTAAATTGTATTCTACAGAAGGCAGGACAATAGCAAAAGTCTACAGTTATCCCTTAAATGAACACATTTTCTCCAGTACAACTATCGCGCTATTTCTTGTCAAAGTTAAGGTGAGTTAAATAAACATTTTCTAATTGAAGAGATAGCAAAAAATCTGTGGAAATCACAATATTCCCTTTAAAACTGCTGGCTGTGAATAAAGGAACTGCACAGACGTACAAAAGGGATACTTATTAAGCTAAACCTGAAAAAAATGGACGGAGTTCGAATCACTTGTCTTACATAGACCCTCATAGGGATGCTCTTTGCTGATTAAACTTATTTTTCCCCCGGGTATTAACTGTAGAGGTCTAGAGGGTGTTCAGACACAGCCCATCAGGTACACAATTGCCTTCTCAGAGCCCACGGTCAGTATTTTATAAGAGTCTTTCTCAGTTGTGACCTTTTTCATGTATCTTCTCTGCTGTGGTTATGCAATATTCTGCACTTTGAGAAATGCTGCATTTAAGCAGACTATGTGATTATGTACATCAAGTACTTAATACCCATGCTAATAAGCAGTGCTTTCCCCAGCACAGACACAGTTTGTTCATCTTGATCTGCAGCATCGCTAGCTTTTTTAAAAAACAAACAAAAAAGGGTTTTTTTTTTTAATGTAAAAGCGTAATAAAAATAATTAAAAAATACTCAAATTTGATTCCCCCGGCAAGTGGTAGCAAGCAGTGCTGCTGCACAAAGAACAAAGGTCTTCTGTAGCTAAGAACGTGCCAACAAGGAGTGAGTGTGTGGATCCACTGCACCTAATGCCTGATTTACCTTGAGACAGATTATCCCAAGCAGAAATGTGCTCATTTGTCATAGACCCAAACTTTCACCTCGATTCCCAAGACTGGCAATAAAGACTCCAGTCAGAGATGCAGCTTCCAACTGCGACTCTATGAATGCATGACAATACATGAGAGATAAAATACACGGACTATATGTCAGTATGTGTTTCTCAGCTTTTGCCAAATACCGGAGCCGTCTCTTCTAACACACAATTTTTCTGTTCTTTTTGGCTTTATTTAATTATTTAGATAATATGGTGACATCTGACACTATAGGAGAGAACTTGCTGGCAGCTCCACTCGCTGCCAGCACCAACATCCAACTGTTGGTCTGCAAAAGCAATGCTGAGCAAAAGATCAGTTTCACATGTGTCATTACCATCATGGAGTATCAAAACATATGCAATTAAAAATAGTTCTGTCAAAATGAGAACTGCAGATCAGTATAATAACGGCTTTTTAGTGACAAGTATGGGGGGAGTTGTGAGGGAGGGTCTGACAGATGGCTTCAATAACAAGGCACGGCTCCCTGAGGTTGTGAAGGTATCCGAATAAAGTACATCTTCAGAACTTGAGGCTGGCATTTGCCTTAAGAAACTCCTGCTGATCTCATTGAACCTTGTTCTGTGTTCAACACTAGTCCATTTAAATAGGACAAAAGCTGTGATGCAGCAAAATGGCGATCTATACGTGCAACAGAAAAAGTATGGTAACAAAGTCAAAAACCCCAATCTATCAATATGGACCACAGTCATCATGCTGGATCAATGCTGTTTGTAGACAGGACTTTTCCAGTGGTGTCAATCTCATTGGTATCCACTCAAGTCAAGCCATAGCTGTAGCAAAGGGTCTAAGTGCAAAAACTTAAATGAAGGCTTAACAAAACAAATTTTCATACCCAGCTATTTTATGTAGTTAACGTATTTCCTCAGCTGACAGCTTAATTGCCAAGTGCAATGAAAATGTATACACTGGTGGAAGGCGATTACCAACCTACAGATTTACTTCACTATTTAAACTTTAATTGCATTTTTTCCATTTTGTACATGGTATTTTTATATCTTCAATGATCAAACAATCAATTTGCATTTATATAGCATTTTATGAAAGGAAGCATCACAAGCACTTTAGACAAACTAAGCAAAAATTAAACTAAGCCAAGGCACTCAGGAGAGTTGGTGAGGTCAAACAAATCCTCAACTGCAAAGGAAATTGATAAGTGTGTATACCCAACTGCTCCTAAAAGGACAGAATGTTTCAGGGTAAGAGCATTAAGGCAGATTTAAGTCCCACAATCAAATGAAGAACTGAAATCAGTTCTTCCTTAGGTGATATGCACAGATCTCAAGGAAACAGACTGCAGAAGCTGGTACATGGTCCAGAGCTAATTATTCATCCTGATGAACAAGGTTAACTTTCAAAGACACTGAAAACACAGTGCTTAAGCAGGTTCTCTCTCTGCATGGAGAAGTACTGCCAAAGTCACCTTGTGGTTAGCACCACTTGTTCATTGTAAAGAATTAATTACCTACCCATCTGGTCAGCGATACTATCCTCACTTCTTTGCCAGCTGGGTGTGGATTTGCCGCTACCACCTGTATCTGATTGCGTGTTCTGTCTGTCAATGGAAGCAGGGGATCTACGGCTAATTCCAAACCTGTTGTAACACCCCAAAAAACAAAGCAGGAAATTATTTTAAATATGCGTAAATCTCGCGTAAGGAGAAAAGAGGACTTTAAAGGAGCTAGTGTCAAGCAACAGGGCATATCAACACATAGCACAACTCCTTGAGGGATTTGTAATGTGTTTCCACTTAACTTTTGTGGCAGCTCTCTGGACCCATTTATCACCTCTAAGATTACAGTACACATTAATTTATTGAGCGTCTTTGTTCAAGAACATCTGGATACAGTGCATGCAATTAAAAAAAAAAAACCAAGACCAAAACATCCAGAAATAACGTGATTGGTTTTCATTCACATAGGTATTTACATGGAAAGGTGACCAGACCATTACCTGGTTAAGGAACATCGACCACAATAAGTAAAACTTAAAAGTCTGGATAAAAGCCACCTAGGGAAATGAGTGAATTTATTGGGAAAAGATATCAAGGATGACTGGGAAAGCAGTACCTCAAACTAGTCCAAGCGAGTTTGTTGGGACAACCCTATGGATCTCAGCGATTCCTTGGGCTCTAAGCAAAAGACTAGTAAGGTCACACCTAGGTGAGGCAGACATATATGCAAACAACATAGATTCATTTGGGACAAATTACACTGCCGTATGTTTTAAATAAGCTTTTATAAAGTTGACTGTATTGCTTATGGATTCCCAAAGCCTGGGGGTTACAAATTCTGTAAATAAGTTATTTGATTATAAAATAATTTGAGCAGACTACTGTAAACTAAATACAGCTGTAGGAGAGCAGTGAGACATGTATACCTACTGTAGTTGAAGAAAGCATACAGAGCAAAAGGAAAACTGCATTCAATGGACTTTGTAAATCCTGCTAGATTAGTCAGATGGATTTTGGAAAGCTCAATAAAGATAAACTGAAGGAGAACCATATAATGACAAAGACAACATACACAGCCTCTGTGCCATACCAAAGTCTTCATGACTTATATGCCTAAAAGCCTGTAAGAATTAAATCTATATTCTGTATTACATAAATCACTTATACGTCTATAAGAATTATAGTTGGCTTCAGAATTGGCAGATCAATCATTAAGAATTTGTAAAGAATAATGCATTTCTGAGGTTGTTTTTTTTTTAATCAGATATACCTTGAAGGAAGAAAAAGAATCCCAACACTCTACATGCACAGAGCAACACCCAAAAGAATTACAACAACCTGATATATTCTCTATATATCAAAGAATTTCTCTAGCTCTAAGTGTTTAACAGAATAACAGAAAAATAAAATACCCAAACTGTACTTTCTACTCACTCTACTCACTACAGGCTGCCCCCCAGAACGTGCAATGTAAACCACACATCTGCCCAACTGTCAGACAGGCTCCGTGTGGTTATCCCATCTGAAAGTTCATGAACTTATGAACCCACCAAAGAAACAGAACAACAAAATCCCACTTCCATCCTTAAAGACATGCAGCTGGAATACGCCTGTACATGCAGCACAGCTCCAAAATGTCACATCTGGAAATCTGAGCCTTCTAAATTTTACCCAAACATGACCCTACTTCCCTTCTGTTCACCACTCCCTGGTAGAGCCAACATACAGGTTGATGAATAAAAAAAAAAAAGTGAAGAAAACCTGGATACATCTGCCCTCTGAACATAAACCATTTAAGTTGAAATTGCCTGAAATGAGTAATGCTTTTCTTTTTCTATTCACAGAGACTAACTACGATTTCACTTAAATTCCTAAATTAAGCATGATGAATTCAACACCAACTCAACAGATGCATAAAATCATAAACACAACATTTCAAAAGCTGATTGATTCTTTAAACACTGATCTGAGGTCATTTTCAAACTTTTAAGACTTTAAAGTATTCTGGAAAAAATATCTTTTCATGATAAAATAACTAGAAGTTGGTATCCAAAAGAAAAATCCAAAATCCCCCAAAACCTCAATGCGATGAAGTTGCTCTGCATCAAGTATTTTACTTTCTGTGTTGTCCTCTTCCCCAAATCCCATAAGGTTCATATGTATAAAAGCAGCCAGTTTTGCACTTGGCATATTTTGTGATGTGGGATCTTTTTTTCAAGATTAGAGATATATAAAACCACCATTTCATTAAAATCAGTGCTCTACTAATTGAGCAGCAAGAAATGTCTTTAGACTGCCTTTTTTTACATGAAGTGGGCCATTTAAAAGCAGGAATAATAAATGCAGGTGGTGCCATATTCTATGCTGCTTAAATATATAGCCCGTTAGGGTATTTAGGAATGAACCCCAAAATATCAAAGAAAAATCAGTCTGGATTAAAAGAACTGTGAAATTGTTTAAATATACATTTTATATATGTCGTATGAAGAAACTAATTATTTTAGTATTTTTGAATTTCATTTTTACATTCAACAATCATTTATTACATATACATACCTTCAGGTAAACACAGGATAACTATACGAAAAACACACATATACACATCAAGACCAATCTGGACATTCTGGAAGGCAGTCAAGTTTTTGTCTATACCCAGCTGAGGATATGAACAAATAATCTGGAAGCAGCAGCAGTTACTGCTCTTACCTATGTCAGATAGAGACTGGAATCCCACCCATGCTTCCAGTCATTTAAGTTTCACGAACTCTCAAAATCTGTCATACCATGCAACAAGAAAGAAATGTATACACATATTATGCAGTTGAGATTTCCTGCACTGGGAAATCTCAGGGACTGGCATACCTAGAGCACACTGGAGTCTCACCCTGGGAAGATTACCTTCAGGACGTGGTGCCCCCTCGGCCCATAATCCAGCCCATCCTTCTCCACAACATCTTAGCAACTGAATGCTACAACCTCTTTCTCTTATTTTAACAATATTTATGGGTTAATCACTGACCAGCTCTACCTGGCACATGAAACATCACCACAGAGTTGCCCTGAATCCGGTCTCTATCCGGTCAACTATCCACAAAAGATGCACATGGAACTGCAATGATTTTCAGTTACATAATAGACATTACTTTGCTTATTGAGGCAAGGGAAAGTTTCCTTCATAATTCCATTTTTCATGCTTTCCACTTAGCCTGCTAGAAAATGGTTGGAAAGTCCCAAGTAAATATGATTCATGTGTACAAGGACAGTATGGGAGACAAAGTGCTTTTCCTATAAGAATAGAACATAATAGTCAAATAATTGGAGTTTAATAAGTGATTTGCCTTTTTTAAAAAAGTATCCAATAAGGAACATGCAATGTTCAGGTATTAATTATTGCTTTCACTATTCCATTGAAACAGTTGTTTCCTTGCACCAAATTAAAACTTCAAAACCAAAAAGACTGCATATGCAAGGTTTCTAGGACACATCTCTCTGCTGAACTTGCAAAAACCTCGAAGAACACTGTAGTGAATGTGTATAATTAACTTAAAAGATGGAAACTGGTTGGGATGGGTGCTGGTGTGCTCTGAGGCCAACTCAAAATCCCCAGTGTGCCTGAAAAGCCCTTCCTACTCAAGCAGTCAGGGCTGTGATGGTCTGAGCACATATGGCAGCAATACCTTTTTTGTAAAGCAAATGACAGTTGGAAAAGAGCAGACAAGACATTGGGAGCACAGGCTGCTCTTCAGAATTCAAGGCAACGCTTAAGTGCTGCTGGCGTGGCTAAGCCAGGAAGGATGCAGTGTATCAAGAGGTTAAGTGGTTTTTCCAGCTGCAGAGCTCTGGACACACTTCCACTTAGTTTCCTTACAGCAAAGCTTAAAGGGTTTAGAGCAAATCTGCTTATGTCAGTAGGACTTAAGCGCAAACTTAAATAATGACCTGACCAGGCCCCAGTCTCATGAATCCAAGCCTTCCCAAAGGTGTGCAGCAAAGAAGAGATGGCCTCTTCAGAAAACCTCAGACTGAACTGCAAGAAGAAGGACAGGGAGGACAAGTCTTCAGTGCTCCGGAGCAAGAAGCAGCACTTGTTCAAACACAGGCTCAGAACTGCATTCTCTGGACTGACAGAGAGCAGTGCCCCTTACAGGCACCCCAACAGGCAAAAGACAGTGCCTTATGCTAAGCAGTTCCTGACAACGGTATTTAGTCTTAGTAATACTTTTTTTTAATAAAGAAAAAGATAGTTCTATTTTATAAAAGACCCACACCAGAATGAATTACACACAACGACCCGCACCACACTCGGGAGGACTTCAGAGGGAACCTTTGCTGTGTGAACTATTGGTAGTTTTGCCCCTTTTTCTTCCCTACAGGAAGTAATTTGCAATGGGGTAGAGAGCTCTTCTGCTGCCAATTACTTTTTACCCTACTTGGAGATGCTTGATTTATTGCTCCTTTCAGTGCTCTCGGAAAATGATACAAACTTAATTTCTTCCTCTGCAAGTTGCCCCTTACATTGACATTGGATCACCTCAGAGAGTTTGACGATTTCTGGAAAGCTGGAAGAGAGCGCCTTAAAACAGGATGGCTGTGAATATGTGAAAAAGATGCTAGCTGTGGAGTACTGAGTGCTGCTGTGCCTACACACCTGAAGTCTTAGCTGCATTCAACACTACTTTGCTTCAACTGTTAGGACAGACTGCAAAGCCCCTAACCTATCACTTATTTTATTTTGGAATCTAAACCTGTGAAATGAAGCAATTTGCAACAGGAAACCGGTACCTTTAATGAAGATTTTTAAACACATAAAGATGCCTTTGTACAGTAACCTGAGCAGCTGTAGACTAGACAGCTAATGTAGAGAGAGACGTTAGGTCACAAAGGGAAAAGGTAGAAGCAAGGGATTTGTAAAAGTGACTTTTTCAAGAATCATGACAGTGATATTTGAAAACAAACATGTTTTAATGCATGTGAACAACAGCTGACAGGAGGATGGGTAAGCACTCCTTTAGTTTAATATACATTACAACAAATGGAACAGAGAACAAAAACCTGCCTAAAAAGAATACGAAAAAAGTCTGGTGCCTACCCTTCTGGCATAGATTTTTGTCTGTACGTGCCCCCACCAGAGCCAGTCTCACTTGAGGATGATAAGTTGCTTGGAGAATTACGGCACTGTTGCGATCTTGCTAAGGCAATGGATGAAACCGTGACGTAGACATCGGAACCGGGAGATAGCCTGTTCAGAGCAAACAAACCAGTCGAATCAGCAATATTGAACAGTACTGCCACGGTGCAAAGCAGGACGGACAACACCAGATTGTCACATCAGCAAAGAACACAGCATCACGGAGAGAGCAGACATTAAGTCAGTTGAAGGATAAGACATTTTCACCTTATTGACCTACTGGAAACCATAGAAAGTCAGCTGTAAATGCTGCACGCTGGGCAGTAAAGGAAGAGAAGCAAACGTGGGAGAAAAATCCCAGCACACACAAGGAAAACATCGCTGTTTCTGAAGTCCTGATTTGTTTTCACAGATTGCTTGTAAGGAATAACGAAACACGGTATTCCTCACCCACATACCAAACAGAACAAAGTAGGTCTAGTTCTCAAAACAAACTCTTGCCTGGAATTCAAACTAACTGTAGTGAGCTGCCTATGCAAACTCTTCTGAGAGTATCAAGCTTATCTCTATGCCACCAAACTTGTCCTCCTCAAATCACAAGGACTAAGGTTATTTATAAATACCTTAAAACGCCTCCTAAAAACTTAACATTCTAATAAAAACCTATCTCACCGAACCAGTTTGAAAACACAGATCTGAGTCATATGAAGCCTTCTCCTGTCAGAAGGACCATACAGCAAGTAGACGGGTTAGAATTCCAACACGTACACCTGGGCAGAATGGCTGGAAGCTGCAGGCTCACACTGCTCAACTCATACATCCTGTTCTGCAGTTGAAGGCTTTTTCAGATAATTTTCTGCTTTGTGCATTTTGTTTCCCAAACCCCAACCGCATTCACCACTGCTGCCTAGTTCTTTGTTCTGCTCGGTGGTGACTGATGCCATTCAGAACTTCTGAAGTGGTTTAGGTGGAGTTTGAATTACGCCATCCACGAACATCAAAATCCTACTGTGAATGGAAACCTTTACTCATTTTAATTAGGAAAAATACTGTAACTTACACAACTTAAACAGCAACTTAACTTTTAGCATTTAAAAAATGCATATTGACTTCAGTGAAACACAGGGATAGTTGCCTCAGTACACAGCTTGGGTCTGGGGATTTACACGACCTTAGCCGAGCCACTTAATCTCTGTAAAGGAGTGGCACATTTTAAACAGCTCTCACCACAACACTGTAAGAACTTTTAAAGTTCAAAAACTCTCTTGAAAATGGAAATAACATCACACTGATGAATGTTACTCACGTATGTGTGTATATATATCCAAAGAGGGTGTGTGCATATATTTATATCAAATGTGCGTTTGTCCCACTCGGTACTTTACAAAAAAAGGAGCAAACTAACAAAATCTTAAGCTGGAAAGAGCAGTAGGACTGGACCAATCATCCTGATCATCTGGAATTTCATAAAGCATGTATGGTTAATAGTAACTCCTTTTCCCAGATAAGAAAGGAATGATCTAATGCCTGACCATCACAAGTACCACACCAAATCCAGCAATCGCTTTCTGGTCTACCGAACTGAATATAGCTTATCTCACGTTTATCAAGCAACAATTCTGAAATATTTGGTTGCAAAGAACACAGCTCAAGAATCAGAAACTTGGGGAGCCACAAGCCAAGCAGTTCATATTCCCAATGGCACTCTTACAAAGAGAAATCAAACCATTCTGGCCAACAGAAATAAGTGCTTTCAACAGCATACGCTCATCTATATAGGCGAACACATCTAACTTGGTGATGCTTGCAGAGCAATGCACTGTAAGTGTATGACCTTTTTTTCCCCCCCAATACTAAATTAGAATTTATGGCAAGAAAGCAAATTACTTCTCAATTTCTGTAAAATCATTTCTGTTGGAAAATGCTTACACTTTCACTTCAGATTCAGCTATGCCTTGTCTTTCTTTCCTATGCCTTACCGAAAAGTGACAGCGCTGTTCAGAAGGAACATCAAGATTTCAGAACTATGTCATGGAGGTGTAACTCATTTACAAAGGTGAAAGACTTCCAGGGCAAGCAAAATTGTATTATAAATGTGGTCCGAACAACAGCAATGAACAGCCAGCCAGGAAGGAGACCCCATGATTTAAAGCAGTAACACATTTTGTTGGTACAGCTCACAAGAGCACTAAAAAACATTATTAGTGAAAGACGTTTCATTTTATGTGAAACATGTAAATAAAAGAACTTGAGACTAAATTAGTTGGAATTTACTTTTGAAGTGCTTTGAAATCTATTGATGAAAGGCACTTCCCAGACAAAAGGAGTATTGTGTTAGTGGCATGCCCCTATAGTTAAGATATTCTGTGCTTTTTAATTAAAACCCAAACTAAACCAAGCTATTATCTATTTCAAAAGACAGCTCGAAGAAGAAATTCCAAAATGGTTAAGTGCATGAGTCCCATAACTGAATTCAAAAATAGGCCAAGCGTCCATTGCATTAAACAGATACAATTACATTGCAGTAACTGAACTGGGATTATTCCATGCATGATTTAGTCCTAACAGATCTAGTTTATCCTGAAAGGACTGGTTGAGTCTTGCCAAGAACTAACCTTTTGTTAGAAAATAACCTTTTGTGAAGGCCGTGAGTGGGATGGCATACGTTTATTCTGTTTAGTATGACAACTCAGACATCAAAAGCATCCATCTTGCTCTTAATAAATTAATTTCCACATCATCAGCTGTAATTTCCTGATGTCCTCAGTATGCATAGGTACATATCATACACATCATAAGAAAAACATCAGTCTAGCAAGCTTTGAGCCTATGGCCTCGGGCAGTCTTTAGATATACAATCACACACAGGTGCCTTCTCCATTAGGACCTCTGCCCCGTGCAGTTTTATTCTGGGCTACAGCTTCTCCTGCAAGAGCTGCGCAGCTCGAAGGGAAAAAGCTGCAGGCTAAGAGAAAAGATGGCCTTATAGTCGAGGCATTTCAGTGCTGACTTAGCAAGCTGAGTTCTTATCTTGTACTTGCTGCAGGACTTCAGTATGACCCCTGACGTATTTGTTAAAGAAAATAATTTCTTTCATTGTCACTAATTGCAAGTTTCTCAAAGGCCTATTTGATTCCATGGCCCCATTTACTTCTGAGCTGAAAACTTACCGAAGCAGCTGAAGTCAACTGAAGCTGTAATTTGAATATATAAAATATTAACAACGCTGGGAATATGAGATGCCCTAAATAAGACACAACAAATGATGAGAACAATATTTCTCTCTACCTTTGTTCTTAATCTGAAGAAGGCCAAAGACGTATCTTCTCACACAAAAATTTTGAAAATTTAGTTTAATTATTACCCATGAAGCATTCAGAAACTATAGTAATGGGCACCACTGTAAAGCTTAGAGGGGAATTAGTAATTGCATCTCTACAGCAGGATTTGAATGCCATCCAGTAAATAAGGGATGGAGTAATGAAGAGGAAAATAAATTATTAAATAGTTCCTCTTTAATGAGCTGCATCCACTGTGTGAACTGAATAAGGCAGATGTCCTCTCTTAAAACAAATTCTTGTAAGTTAATCAAAGGAAGTCTCAGAAAATATGGTTACACAAGAGTTCTGAATAAAATTGCACAGTAAATCTTAATTTTGGCATGCTTACCTTCCATGTGTTTTATTTTTGCAATCCTCACAATACCACAGGACATGACAGTTCTCTGAAAACACTGACTCAGTGCTCTCACATTAAAAAGGAAACCAAACCATTTAAAAAGGAAAAAAGAACATCAGCAATTTTGGGGAAGGTGATAGCGAATGAAACAGAAAACACAATTATGCTATCACATTGTACCTTCTCAAATATTTTTCTTCAATTGATCACTGCATTTCAGAAAACATGTATTATAACAAGAGAAGACATAGAGGCAGACAATGGGACAACCAGAGGTACAGAACGGCTTCTGTATGAAGAAACGCTGAATAGGCCACAGGGCTCCACAGATCACACAGTTTTATCATATCTGCTTCAATCCACCCTAATGTGAATTATATCAGACTATCCCTCATGACAAAAGAACAAGTAGGAGACCTGAAACTATGAAGAGACCAATTAGCAGGCATCTGGATGAAGCGATGCCCCCCACAGCTGTTAAACACAGCGGTACAGGTGTATCTGGCTCCAGGAGATCTTCAACAGGAGAACAGCCGGGGGACTGGGGGAGCTGGTAAGGAGTCTTCCTTCATACCTATAAGCTTCTCTTATGCTTTTCCCTGGTCCCTGCTGATGGCCACTGTCAAACAAGAGAGATCGCTCCTGACTTCACACAGCATGGCTCTTCTCAGATGTTTTTGGGACACAAAAGTTTGGCCATCCAGCCAAGTATACCATCAAACCTTTGGTCTTCCACTGCTACATCCAGCTCTGGGTCCTGGTGCCAGTAAGAAACCCATAATATATAATCTTATGTTAATACGTGTTTTAATTTGAAGAATGCTATGAAAACTTTAAAATAACAAATCCTCGAACCCTGTGTGCTACAATGCTCACTGGACAGGTGGCAAGATGAGCACAGACACCTTCTTGTTTATCTTAGGAAAAACATCACTGATCCAAGCTAAGCAGCAGCAGATACAGATTTTTATATAATATGGGAACAGTTTAAACTAGAATCTATCTGCAGGAATTAACCTATGAACTACTACTGCCACAGTGTCCCATGTGAACTAATTCATGTTGTGAAAGAAGCTGTAACGTGGAATTTATTGCATTTATATTATTAGAGATTTCAATCTTAAAGTTGCAGTAACATTAGAGATTTATTTTAACATTTATAAAGTTTTAGGTTATTTTGCCTGCCTATAAATACGCACATCAATCATGAATACATTGAAGGACCAAGGATACTAGGAGGAACAGAGAGAATTTAAGTATAAGCTAGTGAGTTGCATACACGAAGACTATCTAATGAAGACAAATTTAGGTACTCTGTTGGTTAGGCACAGGACTGGGCATTTGTCTGCCTTCGCAGAGTCAGGGACTGTCAAGCAAGGTCCTCTTCCACCTGCAACAGCAGTCTCCATAGGAGGCAAGACATGTCATAGGAGTTGGATATTAGGAAAAATGTCTTCACTGAAAGGGTTATGAAGCATTGGAACAGGTTGCCCAGGGAAGTGGTTGAATCACCATCCCCAGAGGTATGTGGAATTAGGGACATGGTTTGGTGGGACTTGGCAGTGTAAGGTTTATGGTTGAACTCAGTGATCTTAAAGGTCTTTTCCAACCTAAATGATCCTATGATTTTAAGATGCTTTTATGTATTTGAAGTGAAATCCTCCTGTTCTCAGGACTGGTAATGCAACTTTTATTTATTTTTAACATAGTTAAGTGGACTAAAGTGAAAATATCAAGAGGAGTAAAAAATAAATTTATTTCACTCAATATGCATATTTAGAGACTCTAGCTACATAAAGTGATCTTCAGTCAGATATCACTAGTAGGTAATTCAAAGAGTTAAACCTGTACTCAGAGAGCACTTTGTATTCAAAGAGGGAAATGCTTGTCTGTTAAGCTGGTTTTGTTTACATTAAATCCCTCAAATATTTCTTTTTTTTTTTCCTAAATACTTAACAAAAGTCATGGATTTATTGCTGATACATTATTAAAATGAGTACCATGTCAGGTCTGATATATCAGAAATATTCTAGTGCCTCTAATTTATTCTTCGAAATCCCATCTGGAGCTACGACTACTGATGGTACCAACCTTCCGTGGTCCGGGGTGACTGCTATCAGTGCAAGTTCAAAATCATCTCAGATGCAGAGCTTAAAGAGCCACATGGACCAGTTTACTATGGGTTACTCAGCTGCCACATCCCTTAAGACACTGATGACAAATTATGGATTGCTGTTGCTTAGTGGCGGATGAGATCTGCCATCACTGTCACTGTGACCTCAGCTCAATAAACGAAGAACATGAAGTCAAAAGGCAGGAGCACAGAGCTCCAGTCTCAAAACAGCTAAGTATTACGATCAGTCCAACACCAGGCAGTCTGACCTGCGGCTCAGCACTACAGTAACACAAGTGCTAGTTGGTGATACCTGGACCACAACCCAAGACTGAGGTTGCAGCTGTAATTTAGCACTGAAATTACATACTGATGCTGATCTTCACAGCTAAGTTGCCTGCCCCACTGACACTTATGCAGTACCTTCTTTCCAAAAGTGAAGCTCTAATGGTAGTAAGGAGATCTAGGATATGATGGCTCATTAGCAAAGCAGTACAGACGACAGGTGCTCTTTTCAAAAACCCCTTAAAATTGCTCTACAGAACATAAATACTGCAGAGGCAGACAGTGAGGTGGCTATCTTGTAGACAGTGGGGTCAGGTTTATAACCACGTTAATTAGAGAGCCCTTTTTTGGGTCAGAGGGACCACCAGTATAGATCTGGGTACCCACATTTCCAGGTTAGCCTTGCTTCTCCACTGCTCCAACAGACAGAGCTAAGCCAAGAACAGATCGCAGGCAGAAAAGCACAGCGGAGCACCATCGCTGCTACCTGCATCAGAAACACAGACTCCAGCACCGCCTGATAGGTGACCTTTATGCTATGGAAAGTATGAAACTTAGTGAAGAAAACTTAAATGACTGTAGCTAAGAGGGCTATGAAAATCTCATCTTTGATGATTTTAGAGATTTTACACAATTAGAAGTATCTGAGCTTCCCCAAAAGCAAAGCTTTCTTTTATCATGCAGAGAAAAGATGAGCTTACTGGTTTTTTCTTTAATTCCATTATTCCTTTAAAATGACAAAAACATAGTTTTCTTTACTTTAACTGGAAACACATTAACCTTACGCAGCTGCTGTTATATTTAAACCTGATCCAGCCAAGACTAACATGTTTAGCAGACTAGAAAGATGAGAGAAGACATTTTTCACACAACCAAAAAAATTCCCAGCCAAACTTAAAAGCTACTTCGATAATATACTTTTAAGGATAAAAAGATCCAACAGAACCCTTTTTGAATAATCATAACAATAATGAAAAGACTTAAAAGAATGTCTAGAGAAGAAAAACCCCAGCTACATGCCTTGAAAATGAAGGAAATGGAAACTCTAAGTTTCACTTTTTGAAAACAAATACTGAGTATATGGAAATGTAATTTTCCCTTTGCAAACATCTGTCACACCATGAGCACCCTCTAGAAGCATCCAGCAACTGGATAAATCTTGGATGCTTTAAGTATGTGTGTTGCCCACATAGGATTTTATGCACAAGAAAAACACAGCTAATAATACGCCGTCTCTCAGTGCAGCCAAAGGCTCGCTCTCCTCGGCATGAGCTGCGAAACAAACAGCTTGAGACTCTAGACAAAACTCTTTGGTTAATATAATGAAGCGACGGAAGTGTCTGAAAAAACCAGCAACTCGACTCAGTCTGATCTTCTGCCACTGCCTTAAACTTTGCCCAGGTATTCCTATGCCTTCCATAATTATAGAGTGAGATTCTACAGCACCAGAGAGTGACAAACCCCAACATTCTAACTCCTATTCCTTCAAATTCAGCATCTGTCTGTCTTCAGCTCTAACAGGCAGATATAGCCTGAAGCTGTGCAATTTTTGTATTGGTTCAAATATACCATTAGAGAGCTGTCTACGTTTAGCCTGTATCTGGGGCTAAGCTCTAGCAGTTGTTCTATCACCCACAGACCTCTCCCCAGCAGAGAAGGGGCATCAGGAAAAGGAGAGGAGACCCATAGGTTGACATGAAAACGGATTTAATTAAACAGCCAAACTAATACCCAATGCCAATATAAAGTATACAAAGTTATACTCAGCCCAGCAAATACACAGTGGTCACAATAAATGTGACAGCAGTCCACGGGAAGAGGCAGGGGAGCCCAAGCAAGAGGTCCCCCTCTCCTCAGCAAACTTCCCCCTTTGTAATGAGCGTGACATTCATGGCACAGGATACACCTGTGAGCCAACGCAGGTCAGCTGCCCTGGCTGACTTAAAACCCGTAACGGCCCACAGACCATGGAAGGCTTCTGATTCTGTCCCAGCCAAATCAGGACAAGAGCTAAGCCCAATCTCTCACTGGCTTCTGCAACCTTTTTCACAGCCAATCTTATCAGGCCACCTGTGAAATTATTAGTACTTTTGGTGTTGCAAATTTTCTTTCCCAACTCACGCTGATGGGAGCTTCAAGTATATCCATCTATTCACCTTACAGAGAGCTACAACCTGGAGGGCACTCCCTCAACAGTATGAGTGCAAAAGTGCAATAGTGTCTAGTGAAAAAGGAAGTAAGAAAAATGAAGTCCTTACCAGCTATTATAATTTCTTAACAAGGTGTCCTACAGAAGTTTCAAATTCACCTTGGTAGTCTCTTGGTCTTGGCTGTACCATTTTTTTTTTTATTCTCAGTGCTTCAGGATGTGAAAATTTCAGGACATGTTAATTCATTAGAACTCTTTAAATTTTCCACAACATGCATCTTATTTCCACTGCTTCATGTTTTTCAGCAACATAAAGCAAAATGAGAATCTGTCTAGTTTTTTTTCCCCAATAATTGTCCAAAGTAAGAACTACAAGCTATGAGCTTGTTTCCCTCAACAGATCTTTGTAAATAGAGTGACAGATCTGTACAGATAATCGAAACAATGGCCAGTTCATTTGAATACTATCAAACACATCTTTTTCCATGAAAGAATGAAAGTACTGTGACAGGATGTGCCTGATACTTCTATCTTAATAATTGCTTTCTTGTTTAAAAAACCCAAGACAACAAAAAACCCCAACCAACCCTGGAGAAGAGCAAACTTAAAGCAATCTCTTCTCCAGCCTAAAAAGTTTGAAACCTCCCTCATCAGATAAATTTGCTTTCTCTGCTGGTCACAACTCTCCTGCTCAACACCCTGGTTAGATGCTATTTTCTGCCTTGGGAGCTTTAGGTGATTCTACCAAGGCTATAAACAAGCTAAAATTCTGATTTACTACTTCAAAATACAGAAGTTCAGGAACACTTAGATCTAAAACTTCAATTGTACAATACAGCAGTTTTAGGATACCATCCACCACAGGGAAATACAGCCAAACAATCCTGTAGCACTTCATCTTGTGGTTAATCATGCCAACAAAGGTATTTCAATTTGGCTAATGTTTCACTCAGATTCATGTTGCCTTTCGACTAATTAAAACCAAGATTAAAAGCGGTCTTCAGATACCTAGATAAATCTACTGCACTTTTTTTCCAGAAAAGATTCCGAGCAGCAAGGAAAAGCTGTTTCTGAAGACACGTACCTCCGGCTCTCCAACGGGCGCCCATCACTAGAGATGCTTCGGGGGATGTTGGCTGCTCGTTCTGGGGGTGGCATTTTCCCTTCTCCTTTCGCAGTGCCAATCCTAGATGGTACTGGACTTTGTATCTGGGATGGTACCTGAGCCACATGAGGTCCCTGTCCTTTGCTTGCATTTCGCTGCCATTTGTTATTATTTCTGAACGGAAATTTGAATTCATATGACATTCCTTCATTCACTTTGTATTCCATCACTGGCATACGGTAGTTTTCTGAAGAACTCCTGGAAATGAAGAAATTCAACATGCTGCTATAAAAAATAAACTAAACATATCCTGTTCACAAGGATAAAAAACTGAAGACAGAAGCCGAAACAATTCTATGAATCAGTATATGTAAGGTTTTCCTTTTTAGAAACATATATTTAACAAATTTCGATATTCATAATCTGATTACTGGGTTATAGAAGCTAAAAAATCCACTAGAAGGTTATCTCCCCTTCCTAATTTAAAAAGCTCATGCATTTTAGAAACTACCTGCACCCAGACAAATAACACCTGAAATGTTTGTTCTTTTTAAGAGAAATCTTTCTGACGCACAGACATCCATGAAAAGACAAGATTCCCATGAAATAATGCATTACACTTCATTTTCAAACAGCTTTAGCTTTGGAGTACCTCAGTTGATTTGCATATTATGAAAACAAAACACTTGCTAAAAATTGTATATGCCAAGGCCAAAAGATGCCCATTGCTTCCTCAGGATGGTCAGCATAAAAACTATAGTAAAACAGGACACAGGTGAATGCAGTCCACATACATATTTTAAATGAGAGATTTGGAAAGCAGACGTGACCGTTAGCTTTGGTAGGGACAATTTTGGTATTTCTCTCGACAAACATATATAACTCTACTTAAGTGAATTTTTTGTGATTACTTTCTTTACCTACACAAAGCATTACCTAATGAAATAAAAAATCAGTGCAAATTTTTCTACTTCTAGCTCTTCCTCTAAATGATTACACTGTTAGTGCTGAGAAATATCAGTACCTCTTACCAGCTAAAATACAAACCAGGTAACTTGTTATCTGGCTATGCTGATGTCAGCAAGTTGTGCGGTCTAATAGGAGCAGACAAGATGAAACAGTGGGTGCTGAGGTCTTGCTGTCTACAACATTTTGTGTTGTCTACATACATTTAGTGGTTTTACGTTGGCCTATCCTCTAGTGTTGACCTGCAAACTAGATGAGCAGTTGGAAGGCGTGAGATGTGCTTCTGAAGCACATGTAGTTCAGCCTCACCTGAAAGGAGATGTTGGTGTGCTCCCAGGCCACTCTGTGATGTGAACCACTGCATGGTAGATGGGAATGATCAGGAGATTTGGTTTCAAAGTCCACTCACAACCTGACTAAAATCTTGATACCCTTGTTTTTTATTTTCTCTTCACATTTGATGTCTCTGCTACTTCCCCCTAGTGATTATGTACTTTAGTAGTTTGGGTTTCTCTTTTGTTTTTTTGCAGACGTTGTTAGAGTTTACGAAGCAGGAATACACCATTACCTCTTGCTGCTGTGTCCTCAACTTCAAGGTCAGCCACCAGTCCACTAAATGAGTTCAGTGGCAATGTTTTAATGACCATCTTTTAGCAGAGGCGTAACAAGGCCTGCCTCTGTGTAGGGCATTTGGTTGTGAATCAGGGTATTTGGATACATTTTTGTGTCTGCTACTAACCTTGTACATATGCCTATTGGCAAGTCATCTTACCTAACTGCACCCCTGCTCTTCTTCCAACTTCATGCCAATCAATTTATTAGGATAGGGACCGCTTCTCCTGTGAATGTACTATATCAAGCAGAACTGATCTTCATTTTAGTTATGGTCTGTAGAAGTTACTGTAGTAGAAACACTAAATGACCTCCAGAAGACACAAGGAAAGGACTCCCAATTTCTCTCCAAAAGAGAAATTGCTTTGTGCAAAGATTTAAGTCAAGTCTCTAGTAATGTATGTAGGATAGCTACAAATTCAAGACACAGTTACTAAACCTTAATGATTTTGGATGCAGCAATCAGGATAAAGAGTTGTTTTACGAAATTTTATAACTAGGCAATAATCCATCATGAACATTTGCTCACTACAAGACAACTGCAAAACTCATTGATGCTGAGTACAGTATTTCAAAAAGTGCAGTAATTTCTCTTGCTGCTACGGGTTTGGATACGCTAAAGCTAAGCCTGCTTTTGGTTGTACTTAATTTAGTTCAGGAATAATAGGATCTGTGCTTTCCGCACAGATTTTTCTGCTCTAATCCTTTTGCTATGATTGCAAACTTTCCATTTGCTCGGCCTGCTAAATACTGTACAAAAGCTTTCCAAATACCTCATGGGTGACCTTAGGCCACTGCTCATTTTAATCCTTGACATGTATTAAATTTTCCACAGACAACTAAAGGACAAATAAAACTTCTTTTCTCTCTGCTCCTGTTTTGCTACCAGTTAAAAAAGGAGTTAACATGGCTCACAGTATAAACAAACACGAATTCTTCTTTTATGTAAGTACAAGGTCTTTGCTCAGAGACGCAATTTCCTATCAATGTAATAAATATGCATTGAAGTTCAGCACCAAACTTAAGTATACAAAGATTTAGCATCTAACCCTACAAAAATATCGCCTAATTAGGAAACAGCAGTGCAAAATGTTCTCTCAGTCTCTCACTGCAAGGAACACATTGAACTTTGATAACTGTACTTGCTGCTTCTCGGCAAATCTAGCATAAACCTAGAGTTAGCCTGCAGGCAAATTTAGCCTATTAAAGACCATTCCACGTTAATCATGCAGCGTTTGCAAGACAGTAATACAGGATGTCAGGAATATGGGAATCAGAGATGTGGCTGAATGCTATAGCTTCAGAGAGTTCAGATTGGAGTAGTAAAAATTATAAGAAGCTTTAGTGTGAGTTCAGGAAAAATGGAGGAACTGAATGTCGAGTTTAGGGAAAAAAGCACGTATTACTGCTCATTTCTGACCAAGCAACATTTTAAAGCAATAAAAGCAATAATACAGTTGATACAAGCCTCAGGCTTAACACAGATGGGAAGTGAGAGAGAGGCAGCAAGATCACTACTGAGTAAAGAATTACAATTTGCAGCAATTTCTCTGACCAGATCCATACCTTTGATAAACTCTTTATCATTTACAGCCTTACTTATTTGTGACAGTAGAAGAATATAAGTCTATTCATAGCTTTCAAGAATTCCATCCACAGACATTGCAAACTACCAACAAATGGAAACACAGGCAGGGCAATGTACCATTAATTTTGATGCACTATAAACACATAACTGTCAACAAAGAGCTATTTGATTTCCATGTTAAATTCCAAGGAATTTAGAGGATACATGAGGTTCTTCCAAATGTTATTAAACTGGGTTATTCAATGAATATTTCATGGGGCCTGGAGTCTGAATATGGGCAGTTTTTCCTGCCCTCCTCTTTCATGTTACAATACTGGATACTATGGTAGAATCACACCATGGGTTTCAGAGGGTAACACTTATTCTGTGGTGTTTCCTTCCCCCCCGACACAATAAATCAAGATAAAATTTCAGACCAAATGTAGCTATTACACAATACCTGCGTGGTGTGCAGTCCTCATATGGAGGGACGATTACAACCTTCACAGTTACTGATGTTCTGAGAAGATCAATCATTTGCTCATGGCTCAGGGTGGCTACAGCCACCTTGCAGATTTCCACCAGCCGGCTGCCTTGTCGCAGTCCTGCCTGCCACGCGTAGCCATAGGGCTCAACATCTGCCACGATGCCTTCATAGTTTACGTGGAAACCAAGCTGACCCAGACCATTCCTACGCAGAGTCATCTCCACTGTTTCACAGCCCTTAGTCACAAGCTGTGAATTGAAAAGGAGACAGAATTTAATGCATGGAGAGACCTTCAGTGCTTACAGAGGTTTAAGGGCTCCATTTCTGTACAATCACGAAACTCCCAAGACAATGGTGGGACACAATCAAGGAACATGTATCACAGTCCTGGGTACATAATTGGCTGAAATGAGTCTTGTCACTCAAACTAGTATTTTCAGTAGAGTCTGGTTACCCAAGTTCTGCTTTGACATTTTTACTGCAACCACAGGAATTTTAGAAAATACATGGCAGCACATGACAGAGGTTACATAAGCATCTCTACTTTGTATTTTATGCTTTAGTAACCAAACAATCATTCTACATTTCTGGCTGTTTCAGTAAATTGCAAGATTACTTTCAGTCACAATGTGATGGCATGCAGCTACTTAGTGCAGTGAACTGGAGTCTGTGCCAACTCTTCTACGTACCATGAGCATGAATACTGTCAAGAGCAATTTAATAGGGCCTGGTTCTCCCTTTTCCCTGGTTATTATACAACCACAGTTGTGAAATTGCAGGAAAGACAGTGAAACATAACACATTCTTTTGTAACTTAATTGGATAAAAAATGCGCATGGACAGTTATTTTACAGACAGATGCAATGATTCACTGCATTTTCAGTTTATCACATGCATTCAGCAAATCCGAGGGTTGCAGTAGGGATTGGGACTGCACCCTGCTGGCAACGCAGTGAGTCAGCCTCAAAGAGACTACAGCTTCATTTGAAACAAGATACAACAAGCCTATAAAATAGAGAAGGGGAAGGAAAACAAAGAAAATAAAGTGACACTTCTGTGTTTATTGTGGGGGAGCAATTAATGCATCTGAAGGCCCTGCCTTATTTTTCTTCCTTTTTTTTTATTTTTTAACATATTGAGACATTTTTAAGACACAGACAACCAGAGGAGGTTGGCTGATATCTGATAAAAGTGAAAGCAATATCAGGTTTTGAGAAATAAAAGCAGGAAAGTCCTTACAGATTTCACAATAAACAATTAGAACAGTTTTAGGGATCCCAACCATTACTTAAAAATTGAAGCCTTACTTGGTGGTAGGGCGAGAGGAGAAAGCAAAGAAGGGGAACCAAACAAGAGAACACATTCTAACCTCCAGCCTTTTGACGATCTCTTTGATATCATCAATGTTGCTGATGAAGCTCTCCAAAGAAACACATTCACCCCTCTCATAGAATATTTTGATATTTGTGTCCGTTGAAGTCCACCCTATCACATCTCGACAGGAGCAATTGAACACTACGCTTTTCGTGTCCTGTTCAATGAGGACTACAAACTCATTAGAGATGCCTAGGAGACAGTCTATTTCCATACCCTTGCTGTAGTCCTTTGCATGGACACTCCATACAATGGCACCAGAACTATAGATCTCTGCTCCTGGATAAGGCTTGGACTTCTCTTTCTTCTTTGAAGCAAGCGAGATGAAGGGGAACTTGCCAGAAGGGTCAATAGGTGTGTTGGTGACATTCTTCTCTGCCAAGTCTTTCAAGTACTCTTGACGGGTCCTGGTGGCCATTGCACGAAACTTTTCTGATTTATGAGCAGCATTCTCTGCATTAATGACTTTGGCTAGTAAGAAGTCCCTGAATACATTTGATTTAGGAAATGTGACACCTTTTGGAATAGGTGGCCCAAAGGATGGTACATCTCTGGATCTTGTCACAGCAACACTAAAAGAAATAAAAGAATAAGGAATAAGTGGAGTGTTTCACTGTATATAAATTCAGCAGGTTTTGAATACAAAAAATAAACTTCCTTTTTTACTCAAGCCCTCTATTTTTCTCTCCCTTCTTCAGCAATATTCCTATATTTACATTTTAATGTTGCCGGTGTGCAGTTTATGTCCCTTTTACTGTATAAACAGAAGGCCACTTATTTTTGCATCTAGGCATTTTTGAGCCATTCTCAGTATCACAGCTTAAAAAGAGCATCGAGTGCAAAACTGTGGGGTTTTTTTGATAAGTAATCACTCATGTACAGTAGTTCTCAATTTTGTTTGTTTTCACTACAAACAGAAAAAGTCTAACACACACACACACTGCTACACAGGCTGGCTTATAATTTAACTACTTAAAGCTGAAAGGCTAATCTGAACGCAATGTGAAGTGTATGATCAAACAAGAAATACAGATAAAATGGACACATAAAAAAGATAAAATACAATAACGTCATCCCAGAAGGCCAGTTTCACTGTGAGAATCATCTTCTGGTGACTGAATGCATATAGACATCACTCTATTGATTATGTTTTAAATTTCTGGATTGAAAACCACACCAGCTGATACTCCATGCCAGTCATAGAAGCAGACCCCAAAAATACTAGTAATAATAAATTTCTTAGAAGTTTGGAAACATGTATTAGAAAGCAATGCTTTCTTTTTCAACTCTTCCTTTTAGTTTCTGTACCAAGTGATGGACTGACAATAAGACTGACAATAAGACTGGCAATGCCAACACGCTTAGCTGTTCTCCCTGGTCAATTCTCTTTTGATACAGAGCGGATGAGAGTTCTTTGGGATCACTGAAGATTTGCCATTTCAGTCCAGTATCATTCAAGTGGCAGTCTGTCCGAAGAAAAGGCTGACAACCATACTCCAAAGAGTTTTGTGACAAATAATGCTGCAATTGTTCAAACAGGATTTACCACATACCTACAACGGGATCTGAAAAAGCATTAACTCACTTTGGCCAAATATGTAATGTGTCATTTGGAAACTGGCTGGTATTATTTTCTGAATCACAGAATTGTTTGGGCTGGAAGGCACCTTAATGATGATCTAGTTCCAGCCCCCCTGTCACGGTCAGGGACACCTTCCACTAGATCAGGTTGCTCAAAGCCCCATCCAGCCTGGCCTTGAACATGGAGCACCCACAGCTTCTCTGGGCAACCTGTTCCAGTGTCTCACCACTTTCACAGCAAAGAGCTTCCTTACATCTAAGCTAAATCCACCCTCTTGCATTTAAAGCCATTACCCCCTGTCCTACCACTACACCCTCTGAGAAAGAGTCCCTCCCCATCTTTCCTGTAGGCTCCCTTTAAGTACTAGAAGGCCCCTGTAAACTTCAATCCTTAAACAAAGTCAGAGAAGTCCCCCCAAAAAATCAAAAACTGAGACTTCAAGAAATACTAGTAAAGCTTTTTTATTTTTTTCTGGTGGTGGGGGCACACAGGAACACAATAAAAATTAAGTCATCCAATCTTTAACTGAATCTTCTAGTTTGGGGTGATAGGGTGTTTTCTTTGGTGTGGTTTTTTTTCTTTGTGGTATTTGGGGTTTTTTTGTTGTGCCCCCCCTTTTCTTTTTTGACTGTCGTATTTCCTTCAAATGTATGCCAATATATCCAGAACTATGCAACAGCGGGTGCTCATGATGTAACCATCTGATTCTTGGTCATCTTCAGTGGTCCTCAAGGACACGTTATTACGAGATAGAAGCCTAAGCGTTAAACACAATTACCGGATGTCATGAAAAACCACCAGTGATGTTCTGTTCAATTAGGTTTTCAGTATCACGAATCTTATGGGTGAGAATTTAATCCTTAACATACGCTAGAGAAGTCTTAAAAAGTGAGCAATGCCGACAGAGAAGCCAGACTTTTGAAATATTGTTTATCTTAGTTGGGAGGGAGAATTACTAGACTTAATTTTATTCCTTTTATGTAGTTTTTAATATAATTTTATGCTATATGGCTTCCTGTTTTGTCTAGAATCATGAATCTATGAAACTGTTCCAAATAATTCAGTGAAAAAGAGGTCAAACCTACTTTGAAAAGTTTCCTAGAAAAACTTTTCATAATGGAATTCTACAAATATGTATTTGCACTGAGAGGACAAAAAAAAGAAAGGATTCCAATCTTAAAGACAGTACACAGAAGATAGAACACTTTGGCAGCCTTCTGTATCAAAATGACACACTCATATTTTTTTTCCTACCTACTCCCCCTCCCCTTAGTATTTAAGCCTGTAGTGTCACTAAAGCTGAAATTCTCAAATTTTCTTCACTAATAGTAACTGGTAAGGTTCCAGCCCTTGTAGTTGTGAACACCTGAAAATTAAATCAGTTCAGAAGTCTGAAGGTCAGGAATTTAAATTTATTAGACTATAACAAATATAAATCTTTCCCATGCATTTTAAATGGAAGAAACTGAAAATATGCAGTCATATTATTTAAAATAATAACCAAAAGCAGATTTTTCTCTGGGTTTGTAATACACAATTAAAATGGAAAATGCATTTGTAGCCCTTCCCTTTACGTCAAAATCCATTTCTGTACAGAGTAGGAGCTGAAACACATGTCTAAAAGCTTAAGAACAAGTTATGTCCACATAAATTATGTAGTAGTGGAATTTGTCAGTAAGTTGCCTTAAAATGAGTATCAACACGAACATGCCTGCTCCAGGAGAGTTTTATAGACGTATCAAGGTCAGCATCAGTTCCAGAAGTGCTGTGTGTTTTACCAAAAATTTATGGGGAAGGAAGAGCCTTTAAACCTTACAATATTTACTTGAAAAACAAGAATAAACCATCTCAGACACCACAGTCTTAGCTCTTCCTCTAAATAAGCACTTGACTGAATGAAACACTTAGGTGAACATTTTTGTTTCAATAAATACAAGTTAATTTTAAGCCTACATCATTTCAAGATAACTACTCTAAATCCATTGTTTTGACACTTCATATTTTAAATAAAGCTTTAGATGTGTTTGCTGAGATCAATCAACATTTGAAAATAAAAATATATTAAGAGTTCAGGATGTAAAGGTAAAAAGTCTCATTGATCATAAGTGTAACTCAAAACCATTATTTCTATAAGCTTTCAATTTGGTTAAAAAACTTACGCTAAATAGGAATCTCATCTTGCAATTCTTTAATATATGTTACTATCAATTACCATTTCCTATTGTAATCACATCGACTTCAAGGTCACACTAAGAATATTTTTTTTTTTGATGCATAATGCTCTGGAATTTCTTAGTTGGACTGAAATGAGGTAAGAATTAAGGTATTTCAGATGCAATACTTCAGAGAGCTTAGCTTCTTTTTGAAAGGTTAGTCATATTTTTTCACTGTCTTAATTTCAAAAATGGAACATCAGCTCAGATGCCCAAATTATCCCAACAAAAAGTGAATTAATGAGAATCAGTAAAGAAATATTCTTCCTAGCATACTCTCAACAAAGAGAATAAAAAGGAAGTGAGAAGGGAATTTTAACAAATGCATGATATATGTGTGTGGGTGTACACACAGACTGACAGCACGAACTTCCTCACGGGGTGCGTTTCCTTTCCATACTCACGCGTGCCTGTTTATTTTTTAAAAAGTGTTCTAAAAAAATTCACGTGACCCAAAAAATCTCCTCGACCCCAATCTTTCATTATGTTTCCGTACTGAGAATTTACAAGGGGAAGGGCCCCTCCCTTGGCTCTCCAGTTCCACATTTGCGGTGAAAGCAATAGCTACCTGTAACAAACGCTGTCAGTGCAGGGACCGTGCACTCTTACAATGACAAAGACGTGCTGGAAGTGGGATCGAATGTTCTTTGGGCTGAACGGTTGTGCTCCAGGCTCCTGGAAAACTATTGTCACAATATCATTTCCAATATGTCGTTTTCTCAGAAGCTTTAACCAAAAAAAAGATGCACAGGTTAAAACACAGTCTTTTTGCAATTTTTAATGCCTTCTCATTACAGTCAATTGCTATTACTCAAAGTCTTTTACTCCAAATGATATTTCAAGCTGAAAACTCAAAAAGTTGAGGATTTATATGACAAGTACCAGAATGTTAATTATTCCTCTAATAAATTTCAGGCATGGGCATTTTAATTTTCGTAACAATTTCATTTCTACATGTAACATACAGAAAGATCTTGCTAGGGAATATTCTAAGCTAAACAAAGAGGAAAAACAACAAGACCTGCTAGTATCAGAGTAATCAGTGATAACTGAAGCTGGAAAATACTCCCCAATTCACACATTCTTACAAGCCAAAAGTAGGTTCTATTTCAAGTTGAAAATATTTGTCATTGTCCCTAAGACACCCTATAATAATTTTCTGATAGGCTTCTTTCAGTAAATCCAAGACTAGTAAAAGAGAAAGGTAAACTACAAAGTAATATAACACCTAGTCTAATAAAGCAAACTAAAAGGAATGCTGCCTTATCTTTTATTCACAAAGGAAATTTATATCTTATTTGCAGAAACACAAAATAACGTTGTTTCTAGAGTAAAATGCATATACATCATACACAACAAGATGGCCCAGTATTTAATGAGATCAGGTCCTTCAGAGTGACAAAGCAGGTCAGTCTACATAGCGCCTCAGTATAATAAAAAAAATTAAAACAAAAAAAGGATTTTGTCTCATCTTCTTGTGGAGTGTGCTGGACCACCCGCTCGTCACCTCTGATTCTGAGCACATTACAATCTGCTGAATGCAATCCTTAAAGGGCAATGGACTTTGCTGCAGAAGGGTGACACTCATGTCACATACACTATGGTCCTTTTGATGCAAGATAAGAACTCTTGCTTGTGTAACACAGATGGGCTGCTGTGCTTATTGTCTAATATTTACATTAAATAGATAGCAGTCCTATGGAGAACTATCTACCTATGATGTACCTACAATGACCTGCTTTGCTCACCTTCCTGACACAGAGATGGGCGGTTTCACTTTTGATACTTTTGATTCTTTCAGTGTTTTCTTTGCAAGTAAGAAATGAAAGTTCTCATAAATATTCAATAGCTCAGTTACTTTTGAGATGGAGGAAAAAGTAGTTCTAAATCGGCACGGTCCATCTTACCTGCTGCTTGTTGTTTGGAGTATATGGCAACATAGTAGAGACGTGGAACATGATTTCATAATCCTTGTATGTTGTGTACAGTGAGTGAGTACCTGTTGAATCAGCTTCAGTTATAGAAAAAAAGAGAAAATAAAAACATTATTTTAAAAAAAGTTTATTAAAAATAAAGTTTCACTGTTATCAAAGAAAATCATCAGGCACAACAAGAATTTCTATGCATCCTTGATCCTAGCTGAAATGTCAGCAAGTAAAAACTTACCCAGTTTATTCATCTGCCAAAGCAAATGACACATACAGATGGCATGTATAATTTTGCATACTTTTCCCAATGAAGAATTTATTAGGAATAGGGAATTTATACCAGAAAACCCTGGAGAAAGCCTATTTAAGCATGAAAAGTGATGAAGTATGAAGTAATTTTCAGACACTACCCAATATCTCAGGTTAATCGGAATGAAACTGAATGGTAAGGAATGTGAACAGGACTTCAGAAAGGAAGGTAGACGGATACTGTGAATGAACACCATGATCTCATGCATAATTAAATATCAATGGACATATAACCCACAGTACCTGAAATAACAGAATGGGTTCTTTTAAACATAAACATCAGGACTGTAAAGTAATTTTAATGAGGTCAGATAAAACCTTCACTAAAACCAGTGCTTTATGGACAGGAGCAGTCAAAAACCCAAACAGGATGCTAGCATGCTTACAGCTGATGATGGGAAAAGCCCACAACAATGACATTATGATGCTGGTAGATTAATCAAAGGTACTCTCACCTGTTTTGGGGTCTGGCCACCCTATTTTAAAAGTTATAGAAGAAAGAGAAGGGATCCAGAAACAGGCCACAAAAATAATTATACGTGGATGGAGAGACTTCCATGTGGAGAGAAAATGATAAAAACTAGGATTATGAAGTTTAGAAAGAAAAAAAGAAGAGGGGATATTATTAAAGTTCACAAAGTGTTGGTTGAAGACAACACTTGATTACACACAAATTGGGAACGGCTATTTTTACTTTTTCTTTCTCTCAGGAAAAAAAGAGACCTTGAAAAATGTTCCACTAATTTAAGTAGTAACATTTAAAGCTGAAATAGTGAACATAATCTATTAAATAGAACTGGTGTCCACACTGCAGAAACCCTGTTTTCAAACAAAATTTCAAAAATATCTAGATTTATATAAGGAAAAAAAGCATCCTGGTTATTTGAAGTTATATAAACATGCTACTATATTATATAATCTCAGCTATTAATGGCAGTGCTTTTTAAAAAGCTGCTAAATACTACATCTTGGCATTTTTTAATAGCAGAGAGATTATGTTATTAAGGAGATAATAGCTCTGAGGTTTGTAAGGCATTTACAATAACATAAATAGACAGCTTCTTTACCCATATTTTGGGTATAAGCTTTGACAAGAAGTCTTCATTTTCTGTAAAATTTGGAATAATAAATAGAAGTCCCTTTGCTGTAAACGTAAAACCGCAATATCACCCATAAAATGAAATGGAAAGATTTTTACATTATAGCTGCATAGAGATTTTGCATTTCCAAATTATCTGCATAGAATAAAATGAGAATAATAATAAAAAAAATTTCCAGAATCTTATTAAAAAAAAAAAAAAAAAATCTTAGTTAATGTTTCAAGGAGATTGGACTCTCTTTTCCAGCACTCAGCATTGCCATTATGAAAAACTAGCTAACTAGTATTTTCTCTTTAATGCTAAGTACAACAGCACAACAGCTGAAAGGGAATCAATTCCCCTTGCCCTCAGTTCACAGCAGCCTCTGTCCTCTGCCCCATCACTGCCCTGCATGCGGAAGGAGGCAGATGCACCCAAAAGTCACCTAGACATCAACAGAACTCCTTACTGGCTTTTTTTTTTTCTAAATGTACTAATTCATACACCATCTTTCATAAAGACAGCATACAAAAATGTTAAAAAGATCTGAAAAGGGTGAGCAGGTGCAAGAAGAGAGGGAAGGAAGACAGGGGAAGGAAGGACCCAAGAAGGCAAGGGGCGCAAAAGGGTTTGGAGGAAGAGGAAACCAATACAACAACTCTGAGAAATAATATGCTAGAAAAACACCAGTGCATTTAAGCCAAACTTCCAACTTTCCTGAAATGGCCCTCATTTCGGGCACAAAAGGGTTTTTTCTCAGAACAACTCTGGTTCTGCAAACTAAGTAATAAGGCTACCATCCAAATGGCGCACTGAATGATTCCAGTTATTTCCAAGTACTGCGCAGCTTAACCCCTGCTAAACAAATCCAACGACGAACAGAAGTCCACACCAACTACAGACTGTGCATCTTTCTCACCACTCAGATGTCTTTTCTCACAAATCCAGAATACTCTTCCTGAAGTACAATGTAGTAATTACAGGTGTTTGCTTTAAATCAAATAACTGGCATTGCAGTAAAATCCAAGGTTGTGCTCTGGAATAGTTATCCATCATTTCAAGGTCAGAACTGTATACCAGCACTGCAATCTACTCGGATTTCCTTGTATTTAACAGCGGCCTGAGGGATCTACAAATTCATTAGCACCTTTTTACACAGAAGACAGGCCCTCCTGCCATCACTTTATGGCACACCTATTGATGCTGCCTTCTCAGTCTTGTCCTATTACTGCATTTCGTTACTTAGCTGAGGGCTTATCCCATCTTTTCCTGCTATCATTATTCACCTTAAAAAAATCCAGTTTCTTCTTCTGTCCTTCCAATGTTTCCCAGCCGTGTTCACATGGACTCTCTTTACAGACTTCCAGTGAAGTGTTACTTTCCAACACTGCTCAAAACCGTGACTGACACGACCAGCACACCGCTGATAAATTCACCTCACTGAAGCCACAGGACTTTGTCAGCTGGCTTCTACTGCAGCTTTTAAAGCCTCTGTGCTAGAAAACTGTACAAAACCCAGCAGGGGCAGAAAATCTTGCTCAGTGTTTCAAAGGAAACCATGTGGCAAGGAATTGTAGGTAAACAAGGAATAAACAGTATTGATGAGGCAGGAGAAGGAACAGCCATTGCTACAAACTGCAGCGCTGCTCACAATCAAAGGCACAAGAACAAGTTCCAGACCTTGCTGTTGTTCCCATCTACCCTTGCTATTAAAAGGCCGTGCCTTATTTTCAGTTTCTCCTAGCTATTCAGCTACAGGAGGATTACACCAAGCACTCATATCAAAGCTCTGTAATATCCAAGTCATTTTCAGACATTACTTCTGAGGGCAGAATCCTTTATTTTGTAACACACAAAAGTACGTGTAACGTAAACATAGAGAAATACAGATGGACTTCCCTCCACCCTCATTTCTGCTTTTTAAGCAGTCGAGGAACCCTTGATCTCCTTTGGCTATTGAGAATGGCCCATGAGAATGTCTCAGACCCAGCAGTAAGTCTATTCTAACTTCCATGTGGTTGAAAAGATGTTAAAGAGTACAAGTTAAGAAGGTAATCTATCTGTATTATTCCATAGACATGTTGAGGTTCACTGACAACCCCTAAATGAAAAGTCAATTTGAAGTTCATTCATTCCCTAGATTTTTAATCTATTTAGTACCTTCTGAACTGTTTTCATATTCTTCTCAAAGAATATAAAAAACCAAAAAAGCAATGCAGTATAAATGTCTAACACAGAAACATACCATTGTTAGCTAAGTATATAATCTCAACAAATTATAACTCATAAACAACTACAACTCATATTGATCCATCTCCTTCACTTCCTGCACCAACCACGCTACCACTCTGCTGGACACTCATGCCAGGTTACCAGGCCTACCATTATCCATCTGATCCCATCTACCAATTTAAAATATTGAGAAATAAGGCCAAGTAAGGTGGAAGGAAATAAAGTATGCATTACAACTAGAAAATAAAGTATAATGACTGAAGTTATAATTTGAAAGATTACTGTAATGTTTATTACTTTAAAGTGACACCCATAAACTTCCTAGCAACAGTGGGAGAGATGACATTTTCAAGCTCAAGTTCCTATCCAAAGTCTGCAGGCTGCCAGGAGATAGACTGCTTCCCCTCTGGTAATTCTAGAAATATACAAACAAAACATTAAAAGTGGAGTGCTTTTCCACAGTGGCACTGGCAGAGATCCAAAGCTAAAGCCCTTGAAGGATTCAATATATTTAAATAGGCTTTCAGTTAACAGTATGTATGAGATTCCTCCTTTTAAAAATTGGCTCTGTTAATGTATGCTTACCAATTAGGCCACTAATTCCAAAAATTTCTAAGAACAACAACTGTTCGGAACCTGCCTTTTATGAGAGCAACTTCACTTTTCTAAATCTGCAAAAATTTAAAACATCTTATGAAAATTTCCAGAGTATAAACACAAATCAGCTTCCCTCCATGCTGAGAAAAATCTTTCCTCATGTCTTATATGATGCATCTGCTTTTCATAGGTTGCAAAGTATTGTCAAAGGTATAGGAACTAGCAAGTAGCCTACACAGCTCTGACCTTTCTTGCAAGTTAACAAACACACATTTGTTTTTAAAAGCATCTTTGCAATCAACTGTGCAGACATTAAACAGAATTTTTATGCAGGAAAACTTCCTGCGTAATGAAACCGCAAGAGCTGTTTCACGTCAGTGATCTCTAGCAACAGAAGATCACAAAGCTGGAAAAGGAAGAAGCTCACTTCCTAGCTGTAAGAGTAACTGTTTCTACAAAACCCTATAAACCCACATCATGGTAAAACCCACAACCTCCTTCTTTGCAGGCCTTTCTGCGTTAGGGACAAGGCAGGAAAGGCTGACTGATTGCTTAGGGAAGCTATCGTAGACATATTGCCTGTCTGTATTCTGCTGTTCACATACTCCCCATAGCTGAGATGCAGCTCTTGAGACCATCTCTGACCTTCAGTGTTTTGCCCACCACAAAGTGGCTTTTTTTTTTTCCACCCCCCCCCTTCTATTTCCCATACAGAACACACAGTGAGGCTTTCCGGATGTAATTATACAGCTTAGAGTTGTGCCCCCAAAACACCACCCTCTCTGCCACTACTTCCAGTCTGCACTTTGCATACTGGCAGAAAAGAAAACACAGCACAAGGTCAGCCACAAAAGTTTGCTGCCACTGTTCACATTTGCTGCTGTCCAAGCCTGCTCATTATGAACTCATGTATGCTGTGTAGTCATGTGTTTCCTCAGTGAGTCTGCAGACAACACAGCCCAAAAGATTTCAGACAACTTAGGAGTTCCTACAGCAGTTCTAGCTGATTAGGTCCCATGAACGTGAACTTGTAAACCTTGATTGAAAGAAAATGTAGGAAACCCTTCATGAAAGCAGCAGTTTCCACTCTGCTGTGTGGATTGAGCACCCCTCTTCCTCTCTGATCACAGTGAAATGTTCATGTAAAGCCTTTCTGTATTTTTAGATACAGAATGGAGCTGGTAGGTCTACTGGGAAACATGAAAGACATGTCAGCTCTCAACATGAAGTAGAAAACCTTCATTACAATAAGACAACTCTTAAAACCAAGGAAGATTCAGTCAACTAAAAGTCTACATACGTGCCCACTCAACAGGTGCTAGACTGTAGCACATAAAATCAAAATCTGATAAAATTCTTTCCTTGAGTCAGCAGCAACAAGAACGAACTCAAACATTAATGGAAAATTCTGCTGTTTAGAAAAAATTTCAAACAAGTACTTAAGACATAGTTACAGCTTTCATGGGTATATATGAGCAGCTGAATCATATAGCATTTACATGTACTAGAAACCAGTGTGTTTGGACCAACACCAAAAAAAGGGGCTTTTTTTTACAGATCTCTTAACTAAACCAGAAGAAAGGGAAGAGAGAATTTTACTTTAACCACTGAAAGTAACAAGGGGGTCACAGTATAAAACCAGAAGCTATGAAATAATAAATATTCTCTCTGTTTCTAAACACATTTGATTTTTGATCTAGCTTATTTTTATAACTGATAAAATAACACTTCAGAGCTGCAGAAAAGGAAAACCCAGTCTGAGAATTACTGTGTATTTCCAATAAAGGCAAGAAAACATTACAGCAAGAAACTGTCTGTATCTCATCTTGGAATTGCGTATATAATCCTGGCCACTAAAGAGCCTGAATTCAAACTTGGATGAGTGCAGAGGAAAGTTACCAGGTAATATGCATGCATGTGTTGTAGGTGGGGTAGAGCAGAGAAATCCCATGCCAATAAGAAACTTGGCTTATTAAGGGTAACATCACAAAAGCATAGAGACACAACTGCAATGAGTAAATGTACTCAAGGGAGTAAAAACAACAGAGGGAATATAAGTACTGCAACTAAAAGCAGGCTTAGTGGTAAATGTGTGCGAAAGAGGTATTAATTTAGGTTAAAAACCACACAAAATTTTATAACCCTCTGAGGTGATTAGACTGAGCAAGAATAGCCTGAGGAGATGGCAACATGATCCCTGTAAGAATTAAGGACACAAGGTAGGATGGTAGAGCACTAGAGCACAGTAAGTTACTGTATTCACAACAGCAGACCCATGACAAAGGCACACTTTTTGCTGCACTGAAGTTGAATGTTTTTCAGCTTTCATGAATTAACTCCTTATTTAATTTCCCTTGCTGCAATAAGCAAAATAGCAAAAGACTTCCGTAGGAACTGTTTAGTTCCAATACTCAAAGAAAAGGACGACAGGGCAAAATTTCCCTGAGTATTTTTAAAAAGATTTACAAATTGAATATAGCATGCACTAGCTGATAAAAAGCTATTTCACAAGCGTGATCCCAAAAGTAGGGAGGTTTTTTTACAGATACTGTCACCCAAGATCATCTTTCCACTGCGTTTTATAGTTAAAGCCAATAATATAACTGACAAATCTAGTTTAATTTCCAAAACTCAAAGAAAATCAGAGGAAGGAAAACATTTGATAGCAGGAGTAAGACAAAACTGCCCAAGGAAAACCTGCATGCAATGGACAGAGCAGAAAAGCAAAAGATCAACTTGTGAAGGTAGAGAGTTACATGGATGGGTTCTCAAAACTTTTTTGGTGACAGTCTATTAGCATATCATTAAAAAACCTATGACATACCAATTGTATTACTCTTTAGACAGAACACTGATGATGGATTTGCAGTGTCAGTAATGGTTCCATAGATACTGGTTTCTTGTTGCAGCTTTAGGGATAGTTTAATACCAAATTAGTATAAAAATCCAGTAATTATCCAAGTTAAAAGACCATATGGGTATGGATCCAACAACATACTTGCTCTGCTTTCACATCTAATTTAGGCAACTGTCTTCCTAAAGCAAAGAGGTTATTTTTAAGAATTCTCTATAAAAAGTCAGTTAGCAATCATATAATGTATTTTGTTCACTTAACGGGAAAAAAAAAAAAGAGAAAGTCTTACTCTTTGTATCCAGCTGAGCACGATACTTTTCAAATCCCTTGAGTCGAACTCGTTCTCCCAAGAGCTGAAGAAACTCTTCAAAGGCTGGACCTGCTGATTCATTATTATACATTTCCTCTTCTGTGCTTTGCCCGGCTTTGCAGTACATGATACCCACCTTAAGTTGGTAACTTAACTGCAAAAGGAAAAAGATTAAAATTTTATATGTATACCAAGTGACGCAGCAACTTATTTACTGAACTCACTTCACATTTCTTAATACATAATTCACAAAGAAAAAATACCTAATTATCAGTCCAATTTCAAATGTTAGTCTAGATCCAAATACTCTTATGGTTTTCCACAGTAATTGCCTTGAGGGCATATTTCATCTAAAGATGTCAAAATGCTTTCTGAAGCAAAACATTAATGTTCCTTATTTTCAGGAGGACAACACTGCAGCTTGCGAATGGCAAATGTCTGAAGCCACACAGAAAGCACCAGCTGGCTAACGCCAGGAACTTGACTCTCATTCTTAGGCTGGTACCATGGTTACTATCCTATGCTAAACCTTCCACGCAGAAGGGTAGGGCACAGCACGTGCTCATTTCTGTGACAAAATTACCTTTCCCTTACTTCAAAGAGAAGAGACAAACATTCACCTATTAGTGCATTCACCCCTTAGCAATGTTGAAAGAGTCCATGGCATTCAGTTGGTCTTTGCTGACTTAAAAATGCAGTAACAAAGAAAACAGTTAAACTGAGAAATGCTGGTAATACTTTAAAGATACTATTTACTAGCATAACCTTCAAATATATTTGTGTTTTTCAGCTCCATTTTTCCTCTAGTTTGGTGTTTCATGTTTCTAATACAGCAGAAACTGAAGATGTGAATAAAGTAATTTTTTACCCAACCACAACTGTGATTCTTCAAAGCAAACTGTTCCCACCAATTCCAAACTGATGCACACACAAGAAGGACCCCATCTGTGCCCTTTATGGCTGGCCTACAGAAACAGAAGTTACAGAAGGGCAGAAAGGAGCACCCACAGTCACCTCCTGCCACCTCCAAAATCAATTCCACAGGCTTTCACTTTCACAGAGTGCAAAGGAGAGCCTTGTAATTCATCTAGTCAAAATGCTTACTTATTGAAGGTAAATAACCTCTCCTCCCACACACAAATTTCTGCAGAGGCTCCATTTTAAATAAATACCAAGCAGATCTGCCAGAGCAAAATCACAAGGAAGTCTATTGGAACTGGCATGAGATTTACAGGTTTGGGCTACAGGTTAGGAAGAAGTGAAAACAGTTACTTTTTTGCAAGGGCACTGGAAGCAAAGTCATCTGAACATACTGTGATTTGGTCTTAAAGCTTCTATCACAGGTCATGAGACAAAAGGGTTTGGAACTTGCAGAGATGATGGGGACACACGTAGTTAAACTGCAACTCCATACTTTTATTATATTTACAGTGTGATAATTTAAAAGCCCTCAGAAGCGGTTCTACTGTGTCTCTAAATAAAGTAAATGTTAAATTAAAACAACTCTGAAAATGGCAACTTTACAGTATTCTTCTTTTACTACCAAGGATGAACGGTGACAGGGATAAGGTATTAGTGGCAGGAAAATAAGGAGGGAAAAAAAGAAGGGTAAGATCAACATGGCTTGTTTACTCCCATTGAAGAAGTTAAGCAGCATGCAATGAGTCACAATTCTAGGCTGTTTCTTTTTTCTCCTCCAGAATGTCCCTTATTTTATCATCTGACACAATGACTACCTAACTTGCATCTTTAAATATGACCACATTTCTGGTGATAAAACGTAAGCACAGCATAGAATCACAGAATGGTCTGGAATGGAAGGGACATTAAAGATCACCTAGTTCCAACCTTCTTGCCACGGGCAGGGACACCTTCCACTAGACCAGGTTGCTCAAAGCCCCATCCAGCCTGGCCTTGAACACTTCCCAGAGATGGAGCATCCAGAACTTCGCTGGGCAGCCTGTTCCAGTGCCTCACCACCCTCACAGTAAAGAATTTCTTCCTAACATCTAATCTAAATCTACCCTCTTGCAGTTACCCCTTGTCCTATCATTATGGTCCCTGATAAAGAGTCCCTCCCCATCCTTCCTGTAGGCCTCCTTTAAGTACTGGAAGGCTGGAAGGTCTCCCCAGATCTTTTCTTCTCCAGGCTGAACAGCCCCAACTTT
The DNA here is from genome assembly GCA_009769605.1 of Bucorvus abyssinicus. Classification (NCBI taxonomy): domain Eukaryota; kingdom Metazoa; phylum Chordata; class Aves; order Bucerotiformes; family Bucorvidae; genus Bucorvus; species Bucorvus abyssinicus. The sequence continues at coordinate 15,668,907 of CM020042.1, read as the reverse complement.
CTTAGCCGGTCCTCATCTCAATTATTTCTTATGAAAGACATATTCACAGGCTAACTTCCAAAATTGCAACTGAAAGGAAGAAAAAACATAATCAATTTTGTGCCTTGACATAATGTTTATTCCCTTTTCTCTCATTGTTAACTATCTGAAATGCTTTCTGTAAAGGAAATATGATCTTTCAGCACTAGAGACCCAACCAAAAACATTCACCTTTAAGAATGAAGACCGCATATTTTTGGCACCGAAGTATTAAGACTTGAAGCAAAGATATTTATCGGTAAAACAGATACTGAGCACATGCAAAGTAATGTCACAATTTGTTATGATGATTTTTTTTTTGTAAGACATTCTGCATGATGACTGTTACTGATTAAGATTTAGAATCATGAGAACTAGATGAGGTTTGCAGGTACATTTCTACGATCTCTGCTGAGCTAACAAACTACATAATCCACTCACTCCAAGCTTACTGCTTCACAGCAGCCAAACTTGGTGCCTTCACCAACAGCACTATGTCCTCTTTCAGAGAACCTGGACCGAATACTGCTGACAGAGGAAGGTAGGAGAGAGGAAGGTCCTATCTTGGACCATTCAGGCAATGTTTACTGCTCTGATATGCTCTCTGTCCATGTCCACTCCCAGGGAAATATGATGGATGGAAGTGTTTCATGGGACCACAATGCCTTAATTACTTGCACTTGTATTACAACAGTTTCTAGTAATTTTACTTAAATCAAGTTAGGACCTCACCAAGCACACCTACACTATTTAAGCTTCTATTTTGGGTGAATAAAGTATTTTCAAGGGCATAAACATAAACAGGATCCACAGCGTTCACCAGCAAGGAAACAACTGTCCTTTATAGCTTTGAAAATGTCAGTCTAAGAAACTAAACTAGGTCTTTGTGAAAAGCAGGATATACCTTCTAGCTATGTTCTTAGATTTGCTGAACTTAAAGTTTCATAAGGACAACTTAAGCTGGGATTTGTGAAATAAGAAAAGTGGATCTGGGGCAAGAAAGACACGCATTCCCCAACACTACACCTCCTTCTGATAAATCTAGGGTCCTCAGAAGTGTATTAACTCCAAGCAAAAGCTAAAAAAAAAATTGAGGGATGAATTCTGCTGTGGTAAAACTCTTAAAGTAACAGCTTCATTTTAATAATCTAAAAGTATTTACATATTTATATAGGTGGGAGAAGTGCACTTCAAATATTCCATCTAGAGCACCCAGTGAAAGAGAGCAGAAAGCATATCATGGATTTAACCAGTCAGCAAGTTTACATTATAAATACGGGATTATATTAAAAATCTACTGACATTTTGCAGCATTTCTGTGAATGAGGATTTGCCATAAAGATAAACTTCTACTGGAATAAATCAGTAATTGCCCTGATATGCAAATTTTTAAATCATATTTGGAAGCAAACCTAAAGTAAGGTACCATAAACTCTGCATTCAAGGCAAAGATTAGTAGATGGTAATTAGCCAGAAAGCTAGTGCAGCCCTACGGAACAATTGGACAGGTTTTTAACAGAATCATTCAAATGACTGCATTTTAATAAAGCCGACTGAAGAACAGCTAGGTGACAGGCAATGCGTGCCATATGTACAGAACAGCAGATGTTACCATGACTATCGCAATCTAAGGAGAAGTAAGGAACATGCAACTTGACATACAACACCAGTACAAAATTGGGGCAAGAAGAATATTCCCATACTCCCATGTCATATGCAGATACTGAAAGAGTAGAAGAGACAGAGCTCAGCCATAAAAGTGATACGAAATTCAGAGAAAATATGTTGCAGTAGAAAGACTTGAAAAGTGCAATCTGTTTAGTTTATCATAAACAAGACCAACAGATGATTTAATCACTGCATACAAAAACCTTTGCTGGAAAAAAATCTCACACCAAAATGACTCTGAAGACAGAGCAGAGAAAGTTATCATGAGTCTGGAAGCTGAAAGCAGATAAATTCAAATAAAGAACTGTAAATCCTTAAATATGATAGCAACCAACTGCTCTAAAACCTCACTCAAATATATAAAAAACATAGCCTATCTTAATCAAAACTGGCGCATGTGAATTGGGGTCAGTGAAGGGATTACTGGGTGAAATTTAATGGCTAAGTCAGGCTAAGGTCACTTCCTAGTCTTAACTCTTAAATTTACAAACCATCTTATTTGCTCTATCAAAGGGGCACCTGTTTGTGCTGTAATGAAACAGTGTGACACTCAGCAAGAAGTAGTGATAAACATTCTGTGTACCTAATTAGCAGAGCAGCTGTTACCCGAATTTTTCTGTTAGCTTGGAATTGATAAAAAGTGCAGCTTCTACTTAGCACAGAGTGTGCTTATCTTCTTCTGTTAAAGTGTCAAACTGTTTCATTACCACAAAAACAGAAAATACTTTGATGTAGATAATACAATTTTAACTATCACTTGTCCTTAATGATTTTCAGAAGTTTAAGTAGCAACAGAAAACCATACTATACACCATATTGTGGGAGCTTAATGACATATATGATATGAAATAAGGACAATTTTATCTCACACTTTTTTAGACATAACTGATTTCTGAAGCGAATTATGCTAAATTACTTTTCAAATTAGGTATTTACTAGGAATAATTTGGGAAATTCTTTTTTAAAATAGAACTTTGTTAGATTTTTTTTTTCTCTGTGAAAATTTTCCCATCAATGCTACTGAGATTGCAGGTTCTTGATAACCATATCTGGAAGTACTGATCCTTGAATCCAAAGGCTCACTTATGGACCCACGTTGAATTAAACTCCATTTTCTGCACGGCTGAAACAGAAATCTTTGGAAAGAGATTGAAAAATACCCTTGGGTCTTCAAGTGCCTGACAAATGTGATTCTGGATGAAAGGCAGATTAGGTTTAGGCTCAGGTAACAAACCATAAACACTGAATATGTGCATATTAGGAACCACTGCTCTAACCACCTAAGGAAAAGACTCAGGCCTCCAACTTACTAGGATCTCACCATATGGAAGAGAATAGTTATACTGCACAGCATAAGCATTTCAACAGTCCGCACTTTTTTAAGCAGGCTATATGGTAAACTCATCTCCCCTCAACCTTACGCGTTCATGGGATCATCGCAGTGTGTTTTCTGCGGGAGCCAAAAAGCACATGCAGGAGATACAGCTGATACAGAGTATACTTGAATTTCCAAGTGACATTTAACAAAGCTGCTTCTTCAGAAAGTCTTAACAACCCTAAATAGCCAGGGTACAGAGAAAGGAACTCACTTCAACACCTGACTGCCTAAAAGACAAAAAAGAGCGCTTTTTTCCTTTTTTTTTTTTTTTGCGGGGGGGTGGGAGGGGGGGTGGGTGGAAGAAAAAAAAGAGAGAAGAAAATGATTCCTGGAGTAAGGCAGGGACCTGATCTTGGACATACACTATTCAACACACACGTTATCAATCTGATGGAGATGATGAATAGTAAGGTAACTAAGTTTGCTAACAATACTCTACAGTATTGGAGTTGAAGACTGGCTATGAGAGTTACCAAAGGAACTTACAATAGTGGATAACTGGGCAAAAGAATGGCAGATGAACCTCAGCGCAAGTAAAGCTTGAAGTGATCCAGGTAGTACAAAGATACTCAACTTTGTATCTACAGCAACGAGCTCTGTCTTACATCCCTAAGGAACAAAATCTCAGGCATTCAGGAAGATACCTTCAGTGTTCAGTAGTAGCCATAAGCAAATAAAATATCAGTAATTATTAGGGATCGAAGAGATAAGAAAGCATACCAAACCAAAATTTTTCCCCATTTTCCAAAATGCACTGTTTTACAATAGATGTGGGAGAGAAGAAGGGGAACTGGAAAAGCTCCAGAGAGAGGCAAAAGCACAATCAGAAGTACAGAACAACTTCTACATGAAAAATGACTAACTAAACTAGGACTTTACAAACTGGTAAAGCAGGGGGCTATGATAGAGAGTCCTCTAAAAGCCTATAAGCTATCAGAAAGTACCACTCCCTGCTTGTCCTGTTCTCACATTCTGAGCAAGGCACTCACTGTTGGTCATGGTCAGCGACAATACTGGGCTGCATCTACCTTGGGTTGACCACACATCACCACTCCTGTGTTAGTCTGGATGGTCTGTGATAGCCACAGCTACCCATTTTTTCATCCTCTTGTACCATGTTCTTAGTGAACTAGATGAGGTTCTGAAACTTTGCTCAAGTTTGGTTCTGGTAGGTATTTATCTGGAGATTATTTGTTCATATTAATAACCAATGCACAAGGAAGCTGACAAAACTGGTTTAGAATAGCTATATTCTCTTCCTTGTGGGGCAGTTACCGATTAGACTTTTTTCAATTTTATGATGGCAATGTTCAACTGACAGCAAGAACTAATAACATAGATGTTAGTTCTGTGCAGGAAAGGCTGATCATGAGAAGCAAAAAAGACTAGGAGAAAGAGACAGTCTCAGTACTCAGAACTGTTAAGTGTCACTGTCAAAGTTTTTAATCATAAAATTCACTTTACTCGTGGACTTTCATTTTGCTAACTCTAAGCTATATACCTAATGAGCCTCAGTTCCATCTTTAAGAGACATGGGGACTATCACCTAATTGAAAACCACTTGTATGAAGAAAAGGCTTAGAATATTTTGCCATGTAGTTTGTTTCAGGTGAAGAAAAAAAGGAAAAAAAAAAAAAGGAGATAGGATATGTGCTGCACACTGGGTAACGGTTGGGCCAATACAATGTTACAACAAAACATTCTGAAATATGGGAGATTTCTATTCTCTTTATAATACCAATACCAAAACTACAACAAAACTCCCTCCTTCCCACAGTCTTTGAAAAACAATCACTTGGTCTCTTTCGAAGTGCAATAAAATGGATGATTGCCATAACATTAATCTAAAACTTTCGACTACTTAGAGCAATGAACTTGATTTCATATATACCAAATACTCTGCAAAACTTGAGGGAAAGACATGCAACGTAACTGCCTACAGATGACAAGCGTTTGTTTAAATAAGGTATTTTAACAGACTGACTCTAATCACTTAAAGCTAAAAGGTAATTTTGCAGTTCACGGCAGTAATCTGACAGTTTAAGACAATTTGTCTCATTCCGTAACTCTGCACTTACACCTTGTTCATCCAGCTTCATAAGCTGTTCTGTGACTTTTGGAGTGTTGAAGGCCAGCCTTAGGCAATGGATATTCAGCTCAGGAACCACATACTCCAGCACTTCTTTTAGAGGAAGTCCCCGGGCTGTGCAGTGCTTTGCAGTTGAAGGGATAGCATCTTCCAGCACAGAGCCTCTTAATGTCATAAGCTGGGCATACGAAACAAAAATAGCTGAATTACTGAACTATGCACTGAGAAAAGGTTGATTAGCAATAGAGGTGCAGCAAAACGTACTGTTTTCCCAATTCTCAAAATAGATGGAGGACATTAAGTAATCTGCGTTGTGTGAAACAGAACCTGGTACACAAAATGTCACTCACTGATAGCAAACAGCAGTCAGAGTAATTCAAATGATTCAACGGATTTCAGTTTTACAGGAAACTAATACTTGGAAAAGATTATTAGCAGTATTTCTAGCAGAGCATTTTGAACTATAAAAGTACACTTCTCAGGTCTACGCACTGGCGCATATAAAAGTGGAGGAAGTTATTTCGCTCCTCTTTGCTTGCTTCTAACTAATAGAGCCCCTGCAAGTTTCTCAAGCTTTCACCAAAACAACCTTCACAGTTTCCTCCACGCTGCATATTATGAAATAACTCACTCACTGATGCACCCAGTTGTATTCTGTGTAACATAAATACGTGGCATATTCCTGGATTTACATATATAGAGGACATAGCAATCTATTATTAATGCTGAAAAGCACACAAACGCCACACATACCACCTCCTTTTGCCTGCTCACTTACAGCTGCTTTTACCGTCACTCCCGAACTGCTCACCTCACTGGTTCTGAATATGATGCGGTAGTTGTATTGTGGTCCATTTTCTTTCATTTCCTCTGGCTTCTCTCTTCTTATACTCACAGCTACTGGACCCAGGTTCTCATCTGCCCCAAAATAGTTCCAGTGTTCTTGTAATGTAAAAAAAAAAATTAGAACACACAAATAAAGGTCTGTCTTACTTGGTACAGTTCAACTCTATTTCCATGCTTATCTGTTATGCCTTCAGCAATATCGGGATTTCATTCTGGTGCTTCAGTTCTGCAATGGGCTCTGTTTACACATGAAGGCTGAAATTTAACATTGCATCTCTGCTTAAACATGCCTAACCCAGGATACACTTCTCATACTAGTTCTTGTAGAGAAACCTGTTTCATTCACATTGGGCTAAGTAAGTACAACCAATTTCCTCCTCTTAAAATAAAAAGAAGGAAGCCAAACGCACCGAAGGGAGAAACTCAATGCTGCGTTAAAACGGGAGCAGCAAACAATTGTACCTCGCGAAGGATGTAACTTACTTATTTTTGTAGGGAAAAAGTAGAAAAAAAAGAGTCAAATGAGTTACTGAATTATAAAAAGGGAGAAACTGATGAAGCTGAAGAAGTTAAAGACTTGCTCATAGTAAAAAAAAAAAAAAAAAATCAAAGCATAGCACCATATCAAATTACAAAAAAGAGCAAGAAACAAAGAGACTAGCATAAATATTTAACAGTGAAGTGCGGAACAACCCTAAGAGTAAATTTGCAGTGCTAAGAGTTGAGTCTAAAATGAGCCTAGTTGGGAAGGTGGCAGAGAGGAGAATACAGCGTTGGCGAAATTGCTCACTAACCGAACAGTAAAGGAGCCAAGTTTTACATGAAAAAAATACTAGAAAAGTGCATTTACAAAAATTAGAGCTGAACAATTTAAGAGAACGATGCTGAAGGCTCTTCTAGTGAGCCTTCTGAGTGTTATGATCTATCCTGACTGATGACAGAGGTACATCATCACCATGAATACAGATACACAGAAACAGAGTTACATGTATCTCAAGTGTTTAAACATACAATACCTGAAAGGAAAATTTAAGAGAAACTGTCAAAAATTAGAAGTATTACACAGGAAAAATAAGTCCTATGTCATCACTCTCCATATGCTGCACATACGAATGCATTTATACATGCACAAAAATAGAAAGTTAGAGCTATCTGAAAATTCAACAACTGAAAGAAGAAATGTGACATTCAGTGGAATGAAAAAGAGATATAACTGCCCTGAAAGGAAACATAACCATACTGCCTGAACGACTATATACAGATCACTTGTTAACCTTAAAACCACCAGAACTTTAAATCAAGAACTTTTAAGAGCAGTCTACTATGAGCTATTCTGCTAGAGAGATAAAATGTAAAATATTTTAGTATCATCATCAAGAACTGCATCTTTAACAATGCTAAAAATAAAGATATTGAAATACACTCCATCCGAAGGGAAGGGCAGTCATTTGAGTGCCTCATTCTTTATTCTATTTCTTTTTAAAATCATACTTACTAGTTCTTGCTATACTTTCCTCCACCACACTAAATGCTTTTCAAGTAGATGCTCTCTCCTTATGAGCTTACGTGTGCCCCAGAACTACACCTTTATCTTCACATAGCTGCCCACCCCTTTAGGCCCTATTCTGTTCCCTAGTATCTGGTATTTTACTACCCTTTCCTCAATGTTTTCATTTAAGATTTCAGAGCACGCAAGACAAAAGAAACATGGTCACAGCATTATAAAGCTTGCTTTCTACCAAATTCCTCTGCAAGTCATCAAAAGCCAATACTCTGCACAGAGGTTATTAAGATTCAAAATTCTTTTAGTATCTTGTGGAATATCCTGTAAATATTGGTGTAAGTTTTGGGTGACTGAATTAGTCATGAGTGGGGAAATTACAAATCAGTGAGACCATCCACATAAGCCTTATTAAATCTTTATACCACTCCACTGGTATGAGCCCTGTAAACCCCAGAGAGATCATCTGTTGTTAAAAAAACCGAACTGTCTTATTAGCGTCCTAGCTTTTCTTTTTCCTCCATTAAGTAACTTGCTTTTTTAGGGTGTTTATAGCTCACCAAATAGTTTATGGCAGAGATGGTCAATGCAGAAGAAGCATGAGATCAATATCCTACCAGCATGTCATGCAGCTTCCAAAACCTGAGATGGCTTGGCCATCCCCCCACTAAACTGCTTAGGGACTGAAAAACATTGATGTACCTTTGCTCATACAATAGAAAATTTTAAAGAAAAAAGATATGTTAGTAACACATACTAGAAGTGCCCCTAAATTATATTATTTTTTGGTACTGACTGCACAGATGATAAAATTTATGTATCTTGTAACCAGACTAGACTGAAATTCAGGTAGAGAGTCTTCTCAGGAGAAATTATTGGACATCTTGAAAACACATTTAAGGAAGGCGGGTAAGAGGAACGTTTGAAGCTGCATGAAAATACACATACAATTCTGCATCATTTGATTAAGCTCTTTATCTAGCTTCTATTTATCTGGAAAAATGCACAAAGAATTGTGGAATTTTACACTCCTCTGCTAGTAGGTAATGTCTTTCATTCTCTTTCCCTTCACAGAGGGCAGTTGTCTTTCTCGCTCTGCCATGCACCTCCTCAGTCCTCTCTTCTATTCATGCTGTCCTCTCCTCTATTCACATTTACTACAGGGGCGTTCATCTTTACATTTGTCTTTATTCTCCTCCTCCTCCTCTACCCTGCCTCTGTATACATTCTCCAAACTACAGTATATACCCTCCACATCCGACTGCTTTTCCCTGTGGTACAGTTTCTTGCATCTCTATGTTTTTCTACCACATCCTGAACTTCCTTGCATCCAGCCGTTTTCTCTTTCCTGTAGCAGGAAAAGGAGTAGCAGAATTTAAGAGCACAAAGCATAATATTCAATCTAAAGATAGTTAATTAGGAGTTTTATTGTAAAAACAAGGGCTAATTCAAGAACTTTCTGCCAAACACAAATAGCATAGAAGACAGCTTTTTCCTTCACCCCACACAGAACCCCACTGAAAGAACACTTCTCAAGCTTGACACTATTTCATTTAAACTACTGTTGAAAATTTATTTAATTAGAAGACATTCAGGAGACAACTACCAACAGCCATAAATTAATTTAGAAATCCAAGCCAAAAGGAAATAATTAATTACTTGTATCTGGTCATTAAAACAGATTACACATGCATTTTTAAATAGTTAAGTATTTATCATATAATTCAAAAGACACTTCCAGTGAAAGAATCTGACTGAAAATACTAATTTTCCTGGCAGATATTTACAAGTTTCCCTTGCAGAGGAAATCCAAGGAAATACACTAGATACTGAGCGAGGAGGTTCTTTTGCACTCTCATCCTATTTACATTTGGATATCATGTTCAACTGATGCATTTTGTGTAATCAGACTAAAAGTAAAAATCCCAAACATTTTGCTTCAGAATGAAACTGTACCAAGTGTTTTCCTCTAATCTACTGCAGCACTTGCAGCACTGGAAAACTCTGCCCAGCAGTTCTCTGGAAACAAGAGGGTGGCGCTTTCAGAGCTCAGTCCTATAACGTCTTCAGACTCTTGCTCATGACCAAGACCATTAACCCTAAATTTTCGGTTACGTCTAGCCACATTCTAGAAAGGTACTGATTTGGGGTCAGAATATGCAGCAATTTAAATATTAGAGCAAAGATCTCTTTTGCTTCCTGGCTTCCGACGGTTAAAGGAAATCTGACCAACGGCTCATCCATTAGAAAAGCTGCTCAGGAAAACTATCCACTTCTCAGTCAAGTCTTTCATTCTAAGCCAGTAACTCAAACTTGTCCTAAACGGTAACAGTGTTAGCGACCACTGCCTGATGACCACCAAAGCTAAACAGATACTCTTGGTTCTTTCCACAAGAACTGTATTCCCAGGCACAGCTGGGGGGACCGAGAGAATAGGCTGCTCCTCCAGAGCCGTAGGTTCTCTTTTCTAAGCACTACTCAGACAAGCTGATGGAAACAAATTTTTCCATCCGTATTTTTTTTTTTATTTTTTTTATTAGTGATAATAAGTGATAATAAGTCTTTAATGTCAAGCTATAGATAGGTTAGTGAGCATGGCTCTCCTTGAAAAAGACTTTATTGCTAATAAATAACCCGCTACCTAAATGTACAAACATTTAGAAGACTTAATCCAGAACACATATGTGTTTTGGGTTTGTTTGGTGGGGTTTTGCTAGTGGGGGAAGGAAGATGCTGGCTTGTGTTTTGCATGGGTTTGGGAGCAGGGGATGGGGCTGCTGGCACAGACCCTGTAAGAAGCTTGGTGAAAAGCTCCTCCTCCTCCTCTCCCCTCACCCCCAGGCTCCAATTCAGCCCTGCCTCTGGACAAGGCTGAACCCATCAGTGGTAGAAGTAACATGGATCAAACTGGGACTGGCCATGACCCCTATCCTTTGCCTCTGCCTGCGCTGCACTGGGGGGAGGAGGTGGCAAAGCTGGGCTCAGGAAAGGAGGGAGGGTTAGGGGGGGAAGATGTATTTAAGATCTTGTTTTTCTCACTGTCCTATTGTGATTGGACTGGTGATTTGGGGTAGTGATTTTGTTTAAATTGATTTTGTTTCCCCAGGTCAAGTCTGTCATTTGCTTGTGACCATAATTGGTGAGTGAGCCCTACCCGTCCTCCGTCTCGACCCTTAAGCCTTTTGTTGTATTCTCTCCTTTCGGAGTGATGGAGGGACTGTGTGGTGCTTGGCTGTCAGCTGGGTTTAAACCACAACAATACACAAAGATTTTACCCGTGTACGGGAAAGAAATTCAAGTCTGAATGAGAAGTTATGGCCAGACATTCGGAATTTCTAAGTAGAAAACAGAAAACACTATGATACTACAGTTAGTCTGTGGTTTGCTTGTGTCTTAAATATTGTGCTCTGCTCTCAACTGGAAAAGGTTCAGAAAGGGGAACAAGACATGATTGCAGGGAATAATATGGTTGAGGCTTATAAAATAATACACAGCAAGGAAAGGTGAGAAAACCAAATCTTTTCACCTAGCAGTGAGACTGTTTCATCTGATGAACCTAGTTTTCATTCTGGAAGCCAGGAGACAAAGCCAGTAAAAATTGGCTCTTTATGACCAAGGTAGTCAAGCTGCAGAGCTCCTTGCTGCTGCAGGAGTACTGTGAATGCTGAAAATTTATTCAGGGTAACATACAACTGGATAAATGCCTGGAAGAGAAATCCAAAGACTACTAAATACAAAATATACTACCACCAAGTTAAGAAGCCCATTACCTACACATCTCCAGAGGGTGGCAAAGTACACCTCGAAAGTACCACTACGCCTTTGCCCTATCCTTACTCTTCCTTCAGTATCTGTTGCTGGCCTTTGCCAGAAGATAGAAGTTTTGGGTGGACTTAACATGACTCTTCCATTCTCTGGGAACTGTAATGTCATATCCAGAAGCAATGAGTTCAAGGGGTTTGCATCTCTTTTTTTTTTTAAATAAACATTGCAGTATGAAATTAATTGTGAGGAGCAGAAAGTTATGTATTTAACAAAGAATCCCACTTTCTCACACAAAAAGACATCTTTTCTTATGTTTCAGTAAGAACTTGTTCCTCCTTTCTGTCAAAGAAAATACTTTTTATCAAAACTGAAGTTCATCAGCTGTCTTAACATGTATTTTCTTGGAAGACCAGTTGCAAGGTTTTACACTTATCACAGTCATAGGACAAACAAAAATATTAGAACGCTCTACAAGAAAAAAACGCTCCAGAAAGCAGCCCCAAAACAATTGTCAGGTAGCTTCTTGAAATTTACCCTTCCCTCTTCCCGCCCGTAACAACATTTGGTGCCACTGTGTAGAAAAGAAAAAACCAACCCACACCAATCAAGTCCAAGCTATTTTCCTCCTGATTAATTCTAAAAGCACCACGTTAGAGAGAAAATACTTGATTTCAATAATCACACATTTTTTAGGTTTTGCCCAGTACCAGCACACTTTGAAACATCTGTATTGTTATTAATGATCTCATTTGAGTATTTCAGCCAGCACTCTGATTTGACTCCAGAGGGTCCGGGTCACAAAGTTGCCCTTGGACACCAGGCAGCTAGAGCTGAAAGCACATACACATTCCAGCACAAGTGAGAAAGCACGCCCATACTGAAGCCAGTTCTAATCTGTTCAGCTACGTACTACATCTATACGAACTGCAAATCCCTCCAATAAAGAGGCATCTTAAACCAAGGGACTCTGACAGATTAAGAAACTGAGACGCCAGAAGAGACTCTGTTATCTTGTAACTCAAACAGGTAAGAAATCATCTTTTCAGGCACTGAAGTTAAGAGAAGGGAAAACGTCGTACAGAAACCCATGACTGCCATGTACAATTCCGTGAACAACTTCCTTTCATAAGGTTTTCCCACATCAGTTATCCTTTTTGTTCAACGCTTAATATTATTTCAAGGTCAAATTTGTACAACTTCCACAAATTCTTGTGCTTGCCCCCCCCTTTTGTTTTTAGCACTAGCATTACCACATATATCAGTGCTTTTAAATGTCTCGACTTCAGGTTCAAATACACATTTTGAAATGCACCTTTAAATAGTCACCTTGCAAATACATCTTTTACAATATAAGAGTAGCATTCATCTCTAAGTATAAACACCTCTACGTAATTAGTTGCGTATGAGCCTTCCTCAGTGAACTGAGGGAAGACTGCCATTCGTATCATCCTGCAAGGTTCAGTTCCACTGAGTACAAAGGCAGTCTGCGCAGTTAGCTCAGGAAAAACATAGAGGAGCTGAATACAGCCTTGGGAACCACCATTGCAAAGCTCTTTTCCCAATATCTGTACCATTTTTCTAACCTCCAATACACTGTCTCCACCAGTATTTTCACATTTAGAAGTTTGGACACCAAGCCAGAATATTATTTATCAATAGTTTTACCACTGCTCCGTAAAGGGTCAAATAATACTTTGATTTCACCTTAGTATTTTCTTTACATACAAATGTTCATCCATTTGTATTCATTGATGAACTTAAACAAAACTCATCCATAAATGTCACATGCAAATATTTTACACTAACTAGATTAAGATGTTTTAATTAATTTGGACCATGTTTGTAATACCCCAGCTCTCTGATACCTCCCTCATACACTGCTAAAATCTGGAATGCATCTATCATCCAAGTAATAATGCCTGTAAAGATTGAACTATTACTTCCATATAATTAAAGATTTCAGTCAAGTCACCATCAGCATACCACCAAATTACCTTGAGAAATGAAAAGGGACTGTATCAATGCAATGGCTTTAATTGTTTTTTCTAAGATGCAAAAGATTAACAGTGTGGGGTTTTTTTTTTTTGCAGTAAGACCTACTTCTCATTAAATTATGCTGTCTGCCATCATTAACGATTCTAAACTGGCAGTCCTTGGTTGATAGAGTCCCATATTACCTACTTTGTTATTTCAAGTTGGAATGAAAACAAACTAAAGGATTACAATTCTCTTGGTCATAGCTTTTTGTTCTTTACAAGTTCTAGGATTATTTCACTAGTTCTCCAGTTCTGTGACCATTTTCCTGGTTTGATATCTTTAAAAGTTATTGTTGCTGAATCAGAACTCTTTGCTTCGCACTTGTAAGACTCAAAAATTAGCCAAGGCCTGCTGACTTGACTAGCTGAACCCACTGAAAGTGTCTTTTGTCACTGTCTATTCCATTCTTGACATCATAAAGATCCAACCCCCTCTTCACACATGGAAGTTTCTGCATCATTATTTGCTTCATGTTATTAAAACATTCATTTACAAGTGACTTCCTTGATTTTTTTTCCTATTATGCTGCTTTAAATTTTACCACTATCCCATCTCTTTCAGATTAGTCTAAAACTTCGCTTGGGGAAAGGGGATATGTTGGGTGGTCAACAAAACGTGTTTGCTACTTGCACAGCTGTGAGGTTTGGGCATATTTGATGAGGCTTCTAAAGTACATCTCTTTTCGGACAAAAATCTCTGGTAGAACACCACCCACGGCTTGTGCCTGATGGACTGAACACGAGCACGGTGAATTGAAAACCCAGTTTTAGGGCTTGAGGAAAAAAATTGCAGCTTCTTCCCCGCCTCCAAACACATAGTGACACTTTTATATCTGGTTACCTCTCACCAATACCCTTAGGACTAGCTTATGTCAATTTTATCTAATTCATCTTAATTACAACTAGAAAGAAACAGAGATATAATGGTGACTGGCACTGCAGTAGCATGAGGGTGTGGTTTCCCTTAAGGATAAGGCAAACTATTAAATTGCTGTTGCCTAAAGGCTGGAATCCCACTCACACCTCCTGCCTCTGCTGTTTTTCACTCCCATTGCTTACCTGGCACTAGGCTTTGGCACTTCTCTGACTGCAAGGAAAGCTGATTTGACTCACTACAACTGGAGAGAAATAATCAAGCAATAAAAAGCAAATTTATTGTGATGGCAAGATTTCTGCTTGGTTAGTAAACTGAGCCGGCTTATCAAGTTTTCAGAAAACAAGAGAACTGGTACAAGGAATGGGAAGGAATGAAGTTTTCCCTTTTTAGTGCTGAAATACTGTTAACAAATCAGGTCATCTGTCACGTGAAACTGCACCTTTAGTTGCTCATTACAACACCACACAGAGTGATAAGGGATCTAATTGTTCAGGAGGGAGACAGACAGGAAGGATAATCACAGGCAGAGGTCTGTGGCTCTTAGGCTCTCCCCTCCAAACACACCTCAGCCTGTACTGCACACCTGGCTTACTGTTCTCAAGAAACCCACATTCTTCCTCACTCTCTTCTCTCCAAAGGATGTGGATGAGCACTCTCAAAAAACATCCAGCAAAGGCTACCTCTCAGACCTAGAAAGACTGCAGAAAGAGACTATGGAAAGGGTGACAAGAGCCACTCAACCAAGGGACAATGCAGGGAAGAAGAGGTGAGAGATGGACATATTTCGAGGCAAGGGAAAAATGAGAGGCAAGATTATTAGTGGTGACACACAGTTAACAAGCTGAAGTTTTCTGGAACTAAGCATCCACTTCTTTTAACTTCCTGTTCCTTTAATCTGAAGGAAACAAGCTCTTTTGAGCTGCTTTCACCAAGGAGGTGAAACCCAAACCTGACCACTGGTAGCTAAGGAACAAGCACTCTTCAGGTCAGCCACTAGACCAATTCTACCCATCAGGAGATACCACAGCAAGGCACATGATTCTGCAGCCAAGACTCTTTAAATGTTAAAGGATGTTGGTCTGCACACTTTTTTGACTATTTTCCAAACCAGGCAGAACAGACAGTGTGTTCTGGTTTGAGTTTGAACAGAACTTGAGTCCTATTCAGTGATTTTACTTTCCAGCTCAGTCTCTTCTAACTGCACCTCCTGAAGTTAACGGTGTATTTCTGCAGACAGTGTCTGCCTCTAGCAGTGACAGCGCTTGGTGTTTCCAGTTACTGCCAGGGACTGGTGTGCAGAAAGGCTCTGGCTGACACTTGCTCCTGTGCAGACCAAGGTCACTGCTAAATCCTGTGTCCCACGGTGGGGTGCAGTGAGTGAGAGGCTGCACCTGCGGGGAGGAGCGGACAGGACCGGTGACCCTGAACAGACCAACAAGGTGTTCCATCCCATAGATGTCATGTTCGGTATAAAGCTGAGGGATCACAAGGGTCGAGTCCTCTTCAATGGGAGGAGGACTGTCTGTTCTGCCTTTTATCCCAATCCATTCATTCCCGGATCCAGTTCCAGAATCCAGCTCCTGAATCTGGTTCCTGTGTGCCGCTGAGTCCAGTCTGGGCCTTCCCCAGCACCTGCCCACAGCATCAGTGGTGATGGTGACGTGTTTGCCATCAGTGGGGTCGGGTTCAGTCTTGGTATTGTATTTATTTGTATATACTTCATTTTATTGTTATTTTCATTAAAGCAGTTTTAGTTTTCTTTTCCAGTCCATAAGTCTCTCTCCTTATTCCCTTTCTCTTCCCCTTTGGGGGGTGAGAGGAGTTAACAGAGAGCAGCTGCCATTTGTCTAGTGGCCAGCCCAGCCCTAACCCTTGATGCAGTGAGATCCGCATCTCATGGTGCAGCATCATTTTGGTGAGGGGTGTCTCTGTGTGTGTATACATAGTAAGGTATATACAATGACAGTTTCTGCAGAATCTGACATACTAAAATTTTCTTTCTAGAATGATGGCTATAAAGAAAATCATGAGGAAGACAGATTATTTTCTTCATTTAGATTATATTATTGACTTAAATAAAACACCACCCCGTATTTTCAAATGGATTAAGATATTAAAATGTCCAAAGAGTATGGTAAATGCCAACTTTCCAAGCTGCACATAAATCCTCAGTACATCAAGTTTTGACATGGAGGGAAGAAAGGTCTCCTATTTTAGGATTGTATTTTCCTTTTTAATCTTCCAAGTGCTAACCGCTGCCCACTCCCAAGGATACCGAAGCTGTGTTTCAAGACTTTTAAGATTTGTAGCCATTTCTAACTGTTATGTATATCAGTACTAAAGTCACCAACTTTTTTTCACTCCAGCACTGTGAAAGACTCTATTAGACATGGCAAGACTGATCAGTAAAATATACCATGTTTAAGCACTGACGACTGAAAAAAAAAAAATGTAATTCTTGCAAATACTATTACACGTCAGCTGAATCTTCTATGTTGGTAAAAGAAAAAATCATTAATAAAACAGAAGGAGAAATAAAATTTACCTACCTTTCTGATAGAAGAATTTTCGATAATAATATGCACCAAGGTCTACATGTTCAACGATGTATCTTTTCACTCTGTCTAGATGTAAAATCAGATTCTCCTTGGGAACTTCCAGAACTGCTACTCCAGCATTCGTGCAATGAGAACTCAGAGTTGACTCAAACGAGGCACTTTCACATCCACTGAAGGAACCTGAATTAGATTTGGAAAGACTGATCTTCCTCTCCCCTTCCCCACCAATCTCATTACGAAAATAAGGACAACTCATCACAAGTTCATTGCTTTTATCATCCCCTTGGTCCATATTGAGACTTCCTTTTGAATTCAGGTCTTCAGTGCTGCCCATTGGAGAATTGAAACTTGCGGAATGGGACAAGGGTCCAGAGACAAGTGATGCTACAGCAGCAGCAGATGCACCTGTGGTTGTGTTCCTTCTTTTAATAACGTTATGCCTGTTGATTGCAGCTTCATTTAAATCGAATAAAATACTCTGTACATCATAATGAGCAAAACACTTTGGACAAGTCCAAGGCTTGACGCTATCCTCTGACCTGTTATCTTCAAGATCTGAAGACTTCCCAAGCTCCCCTTCACCTTTGGCATTGCGCAGCTTACGAAAAATGGATGAATCTCCTGTCTCTGATTTTGAGCGTCTCTTGAGTGGCTTCTCCCTTTCTTTAAAGAGTCTCAGGTTTTCCCTTTGGGTAATAGGTCCATCTATCACATCTAGAGAGAATCCTGAACCCTTGCTTCCACTGGCAATCAGGAGTTCACTGAGCTTAGCTGTGGCTGGGCTTCTCTGATCAGACTTTTCATCCTTATAGCCCTTCAGTAAGTCAAAAAAACTTTCCCCTGAAGTTCCCTGCTTATCTATGGAAGATGTGCTGCCATACTCCCTGTGCAGAGATGGTCCAGATTTAAAAGTGGGTGAAATACATTCATCGAAACTATCCACATCGAGCTCACTTATGGTTATGTCACTGTTGCTGCGCTGTCTTATTCTACGAAGAGCTTTCCTCGGGGAACTGGGATAGCCGTCAGGTGTAAGAAACCTGGAGTCTAGATTCTCGGATTGTCTGGTCTTGTTTTTAAGTGTGCTCTGGATGCTCTTTAACATGACAGAATCACTAGCATTCAGGTTAACAGAGCTTCCCTGACTCCCAGGACTGCTTTTAGAAGACATGCTGTCAAGGCAACTTGATGTTTCAATATCTTGACTAGATCTGCTTGCTTCCTTGATGTTCTCCTTCCTCGGAGGCCAGTCAGCAATCCTCGCCCTCACCCCCATTTTAGGGACTCCAGGAGTAGAGGTAACATGATGGGAACTTTCATTGCGAGGAGGTCCAACTGGCGCCATGACTGCAGATCCTAAGCTGCCATTCTGTGACCTAAAGCGCCTCATATAAAAGTCATCAGAGTGGACTTTTGAGGTGCCATCTGTTCCGACTGATACCCCAGTGGCAACAGCCCTTTCGGTCTGGGACCGCTTTAAGCTGGTCATGGTCTTTCAGTATGTTCAACCTTAGTAAGTTCCAAGAAAAAACACAGTCATTTCTGCTTTTTAAACGCACAGTTCTCTTTTGGAGAATAGTCTCCAAAATATACAATGGTTGCATGAGATCTTAATCATGGACACTTAAGGTCACAGTTAAATGCAGGATGTCTAGACAATTTAGATATTCACTAGGTTTTGATAAGCAATAATTTCCTTTAAGAAGTAGCCATGCTCCAGTATGTTCAAATTGTTTTAACATAACTTGTGTTCCAAAATGTCAGAGTTGTAATCCAATTGCTTATGCTTCTTTTAAGCCTAGAACAGAGAAAAAGGGAGATAAAAGCATTAATCATCTCATATAGAACTTTTTTCCTAACTGAAACTACCAAAGTAATTATTACACAGGATTAGTTTTTCTAACAAACATGCTTTTAGATCTTGTTGGTCATCATCTCAAAAACGCAGAGTTGTGTTGAAGAGTTCTCTAGGTATTGTTGGTTTGCCTTCTAAAAAATACTTTTATATTTGGATTCCACACCTAAACACAATTTTTTTTCCTTATGAAGTGAGTATTGATACTTTTAAATCAGATTAGTGGACAGTTTTAAAAAGCAGAAGCAGCGAGCTAATTTCCTCAGCTGAAGAACACATACAGCACACATATTCTGTAGAAACTATAGAGAAGCCACATCAGGACTCCAAATATTGTTTATAAATGCTTTAAAGAATTTACCATTTACAAGTCATGCATCCTTGGTTGCAATTAGATATTAACAATGCCTATTTAACTACAATATGCTAACAAAAAAAAATAGGAAGCTAATCAGCAAAAAGATTACAAAATTATAATAGAGAGAATGGCTGTCAATAACACTTATTCTGTGTTCTGCACAGCCTTATTTGCAGATTAGCTGGATAGTCCACAAAGCATATATTACCTCCACCCAGATTTCACCACATATAAAAAGACTAAAGCTAAGTAGAAACACATATTTTTAAATAATTTGTTATGAAAGGTTCCATTTATTTCACTGACTAACAAAATATCTGCCACAACTCCTGTATAATCCAGTTTTAGAGAGCTGTGGAAATTAAAGGCTTTCCCATACCTCATCACTACTGAAGTGATTACAAAGCCTTTAGTATACTATCCTTTGAGGAGCTAAAAAAAAAAAAAAATCCACAAATACATCCTTGCTATTAGGAGACAAAAGCATGAGACTGTCAAGATAAAATCTTGCATTGCTGTGTACATCCTTTAACACAAAGAAGTTAATAATTTTCAAAGGCTGAACCAATTATACAAAACGTGGCCTTTAAATATTTGCCAAAGGTGTGCAGAGAGATGCTGCTGAACCAGCACTGCATTGACAATACAGCATTGTCTACGAATCAAGGCTTTCTGATGCTTCCAGGGAAACTAGTACTTTCTGCAGTCTCTTCTCAAAACTACGCAGTGCTTTGCTCTACACTAATTAAATATCAAGCCAGGGCATTTTCTGCCTCTGAAGGCAGCATGTTTTTAACTTCAACTGCCATAGACAGCACCTCTCCGAAACAGCTGTTATTTATACAAAGCTGAGCACACAAGGAATACTTAAAATGCAAGCTGACCGCACCGCACGTAACAAGAACGGTGCAAGTGATCTGCAGTATTACTGCATTTGCACAACCATTTACACAAGCACAGTTACTTTTCTTGTAATTCTGCTATAATGACAGTGCTGAAGTAATAGTTTTTTCTACCTATATCGTCAGAATAACTTTAGAAAGGCAGTCTATCCATGCAGCTGTTGCAAAACTACTGAATTTTCAGCTGTAACTTTTTACAAACTTCACTCTCCAGCCTAAGAACTGATCAAGGTGGTGAAACAATCTCATACACAGATCAGACCGAGGAAGGAAAAATGCAAACACTGTGCACCATCACATAACCTAATGTTCTGTCTACGCTTTTCAACGGTGCCACAGCAAATACTGTTTATGTAATAAGTGCTATGAAATAGGAACACTGCATAGCCCTTTCTAAAGAGCTACACAGGCTTGCTTTTATAGGCAGAACAGAAGGAAAATAGAATGAACACTAGTACGGATTTAGGGCAGGAGGAAGACAGGCTAAAAGAGACAGCGAAGGAAAAGTCAAGGGGGAACACAAAACAGGCAGAATTACAAGGGTCCACTACCACTTGCTCCTCTTCATACCCTGCAATGAAAACCAAGACTTCTGTCCTTCACTATTGCCCTTCCACCACTACCTCTGAAAGCAAGAGTATACATCTCCTCCCCCTCAAGTGCTGGTCCTTACAGAAACACATAACCTACAAGTTTCTCATTAACTCAAGGGAAGAAGTTCACGCAGCACTTCTAAAAATTCCCAAGCCTGGTGTTAACCATATAAGCATCCAAGTGCTACCAGTTCTCCCCAACTCCCAGATTATTTTTTTCTTCCTTTAAAAGTGTCCAGGACAACAATCCTATATGTGTGTGCATATATATGCACACACACATATATATAAAAAATACACATACATACACACACACACACACACATCTATCTACAATCATACATAAAAAATATAACTAAGTGGTCTGTGGAACTTATTCTTGACCTGTTGTATGTATGGTATAGTCATTAGCTACATGACCTCACAGTTCATTTTCCAAAGGAAACACTTTCTCTGTTCCTGACTCAGCGTTAAGGATGTCTCACTCTGGGGACCTGCTGTCTCATGCTCTGCAGGTTTTTGCAACTGTCCTACTTCATCTGCTGTAGCAGCTGGAATACAGGAAATAAATGATTAAGGTAATAGTTAATATCAAATATTGAAGAACTGAACTCCACCCTTGCCTCTGTCTATATGAATTAAATCAATTATTTTATGTTCAAAATGGGCTACAAACCAACCCGTTTTCATTCCTTCCCTTTCTATTTATACCTCTTTCACCACTTTGCTCCCTCCTCCAAAACTGGGGTTCCAGCTGTAGGAGAAAGGACCCATCTAATCAAACTTAAAAGGTCCTTGTAGATGAATCCCAAGACAGTTTCACAGTCCTACGTCCTTCTTTAAAGGCAGGTAAGTCAAGAAATCTTGATTTCTTATTTCTCACAACTGAAGTTAGCCACCAGGAAAATTAAGATCTATCAGTCAAAATTTCAACCAGAGGCCTCTGGATTACAAAGAAGCAAATAGAAGCAGTTGATTAAGAGGAAACATCTCGCTTAAATCAGCTCAGAATAGTAAAATATCCTCAACTACAGCACATCAATCAGTTTCTATCTTGGATTCAGGTAGCCAAATAAGGTAATTCAACATCTGCTTGTTCAGATGAATGGAAAAAAGATCAAGCCTGATGGATCAATTTAGAGACCTTCTATTACTGTTTTTCCTAGATTTAGTTTATGTGGGATTGTGCTCTCTCTCCTTATAAAGTAGTGACTTTACCCACAACTGAGTCTTACTTGAAGAGATTTGATAATTACACTGTTATCTGCTGGGAACATGTTAAAGACTTCAGATTGTAGGATCACGGATGTTAGTGATCCTAATACTCTGATTCTGACAGAGATAGATTTGGGGGCACCGAATTATTAATGATGCATAATGTTCCAGAGGAAGCACTTCATACTTCACCATCAGTCCTCATTAGAAAGCGGCACTTTATAACTTAGAATTTGGGAATGTGGGAATCAGTTTCAAATTCTAGAAGAGTCTCACTTTTGCCAAGGCTCCATACCGCTCCCCCACCCCACCCCACTCCAAAGAATACAACAGAGGATGGTAATTGCAATGTATCACAAAGGGTATTTTAAAATATTGAAAACTGCAGGATAAGTAGCTCAGAATAAGATTTTACAGAAAATAGTTTTTAAAAATGTACACGAAATCATCTCTATCCCACAGGGTTTACTGAAATTTAGCCAACTTAGGGAATGCAGCACAGCACACACACATTAACGGCAGTAATGGGAAAATAACTGACATCACCAAAAAACCCAAAAACTAGCAGCTCCTCTGAAACCAGAAAAATAAACAAGAACAATGAAAAATATTTTGAAAGCTTCTCTATTTGTACCACAAATTCTTACCTGAATTATAACACAGATCAATTCCTGGGGGGGAGAGGGGCAGTGTGTGTGTATGCGTGGGGTGTGAGTGGAATATTCATTTATCAGCCAATTAAGTTATATATACAAAATAATGTCTAACTTAATAAAATTAATTCCTCAGAGGAGAAAAATTCAATTACATCTTTAGAAATACTTGGCTTTATGTGGTTATCCATTATAGACTTTACCCTTTCCTTCCCAGGATTACTTTAGTCATTATAATTGAGGGAAAGTTAAAAGGTTCATCTTTCAGAGGATCTTTTCATCAACTATTTGGAAAGGCTGTTCGAAGAATAGTGTTTGCTGTTTTACCAGCCTATTGATTTCATTTTTGTTCCACTTAGAGGTATTGCTGGTTTTGTGTTAACTGAATGTGTGACAATTGTCAGCTCTGCATAGGATGAAAGATAGATTCCCCTAACTTTTCCTTCTTTCCCCCCTATCTCACCAATTCATGTTATCTACAAAATTTGCCACCGATCTTCACATCAGCAATGCTGTATTTCTGCCTTTTTTTTCTTTGAATGTTTCCTTGCTCCCTAACCCTCAAAAGAAAACCTTTGCTCTAAGGAAAGTGAGTCCCATCTGTTGCTATATATGCAATGATCACCTGCACTGACTGCCGAGATTTAATAGTGCTTTCTTCTTAACTTCATTCTCTGCTGAAGTAGCTCACACTAAAATGTACAAACTTCAGCAAGGTTACATTGATTTTTCATAGAACCATAGAATGCTTTGGTTTGGAAGAGACCTTCAAAGGTCATCTAGTCCAACTCACCTGCAGCGAGCGGGGACATCTTCAACTAGATCAGGTTGCTCAGAGTCCCGTACAACCTGACCTAGAATGTTTCCAGGGATGGGGCATCTACCATCTCTCTGGGCAACCTGTGGCAGTGTTTCACCACCCTCATTGTAAACAATTTCTTCCTTAAGTCTAGTCTGAATCTATCTTCCTTTAGCTTAAAACCATCACCCCTTGTCCTGTCGCAACAGGCCCTGCTGAAAAAATAGTCCCCATCTCTCTTAAGTACTGAAAGGCTGCAATAAGGTCTCTCCAGAGCCCTCTCCAGGCTGAACACTACCAACTCTTCTCGGCCTGTCCTCACAACAGAGGTGTTCCATACCTCTGATCATTTTTATGGCCCTCATCTGGACCTGCTCCAACAGGTCCACATCTTTCCTGTGCTGAGGATTTCAGAGCTGGATGCAGTACTTCAGATGAGGTCTCACCAGAGCAGAGCAGAGTGACAGAATCACCTCCCTTGATCTGCTGGCCCAGGATTGGTTTGCCTTCTGGGCTGCAAGTACCCATTTTCAGCTCACATCCAGCTTTTCATCCAGCAGCACCCCTTTCTCTGCTGGCCTGCTCTACATGCCTTCACCTCCCAACTTGTACTGATACCAGGGCTTGCACTGACCCAAGTGCAGGACCTTGCACACTTGGCCTTGTTGAACCTCTTGAGGTTCACACAGGCCCCTATTCTCCAGTTTGTCCAGGTGCCTCTGGATGGCATTCTGTCCCTCCAGCGTGTCAACTGCACCACTGAGCTTGGTGTCATCTGTGAACTTGCTGAGGCTACACTCGATCACACTATATCAGGGATGAAGATATCAAACAGCACTGGTCCTAGTACAGACCCTTGAGAGATACCATTCGTTACCAATATTTTAAGATGTAACAGTAATCAGTGTATATTAGTAGTAATAAAAGTAACGTGAACATTAATAGTAATTAATGTGAACTACTACCATCAGTTTCTGCATTCTTTCAGTACACCTTTCTAAGGGTAAACACAAGTTTGTTCTGCCACATGGTGAAACAACTGGAGGCTGCATGGTCACTAGAGAAGGGTGCCGAGGTTATGCTCATGAGCTGTGGCACTTGGCACAATTTGCTCCCTCGGGTTTCCAGCCCTGTTATCCACAGTCATAAACTGTCAGTTGGCTCAGAACACACCAAGCCAGCTGGCCTCCCTGTGCAGAAGACCATGAAGTCACACTCAGTAATCACACTCGCTTGCAGTCAGTGGTAAAATGTTCATGACATGACAGGACAGTATATGAAATACAATAAAAGCTATCAAATTGAGATAAATACAGGAACACAGGGGACAGTAATCCCCTACCTGTGCATTTCAGCGCAGTTTGCTCCATTATGTTCTTCTATTCATTATTCTCCACGTAAATACTAAAATATCTCAAGCCAGAATTGTGTCCTCTCTTTTCACATCAATTTTGTAACCATTAATCAAGACAAGGATATAAAAATATTCAAGTGTACAAGTAACTGTTGCTGAAGCAAACTCTTTAAAACTCCTTTTAACTGAGACAGAGAGAAGAGAGAAATGGTGCTGCACGTGGTCATGCCCACTTCACCACTCATGTTCCATTTTGGTATCAGTGTCACTCATTTAGTTAATTAAATGCATAATCCCTTTCCTGAAAGCTAACTTACAGCATCTGAAAAAAAGATGCTGACAGATCTTACTGTATGCTATGCTGTATTCTATTGCCAGAATGAAGCAATAGTTTATTTTTTATAGCAGCACTTGCTCTCCAGAAAGCAACTCTAACCAAGTGCCAAAACATGAGAGTAAAGTATTCTAGCTCCCAGACACTATCTCTCAAGAAAGTAAATTTTTAGCAACTACAGAAGAGTTCTACTTACATGTTCCCAACCCTTTTTTTTTTTTGTCCAAAGAGATGCTTCTCTTCTCCGTTTCTTTTTCAGTTTCTAGCTGTTGAGGTATTGCATCCCTGCGTAATGGCTCCAGAAACAGACTCCTCTCCCTATGGTGGACTCTTGTAAAAGTTACTTATCTGCAAACTGCCTGAGTTAATAAATGACTAACTTTTGATACTGCCAGACTCTGACCTATAAGTAATCACATAAGAAAACCAAATACACCCACACACACAAAAAACCAGACCAGGAAATAAACCTCAAAGGAAATGGGCTGACACTTGGTGGTATGGGTTGAGTTCAGCACAACTGCCGTACATGACAAGTACCACCACGGACACACTTTCCAGACGTTTGCATCCTTGCTCATCCTTCCACAGCAGAAAGGCTTGTACACTGACCTCCTCCTTCAGTCTGGCCACAAATTTGTTTCTGGCATAATCTCTGGTGCCAGTAGAAAGATAGAGCTCAGCATGTGGTCTCTGTGCTGCACCACCAGTCACATTCCTGAGGCCGTGCTTGGTACGCTAGTGCTGGCAGTCATCACCACATCTCATGACATCCCACAAACATCACAGTTGAGTGAGAGGTCTCAGTTTGGAAGACGGGGGAAAGAGGGTGTTTAACCTGCTGCCTCTAGGCTTCCAGTTCCTTCTAAGTAGTTCGGAGTGCAAATCAAAGCTGATTTTTATGACAGGTGTTAGACTGTGTCACTAATTTGATAATAGGATTATTAAAAAATATAAACCCAATAGTGTTTAAAATATTTTTTCCAGCAGTATTTTACTCCTTTTCTCTGTCACTGCAGTTGCTTCTCCCTGAACTCATGATTTGGCAAAAGAATTGCAAGGAGCTGTTCTGCTGTCTTCATGAAAGTCATTCAGCTTCCAAACCTCCAGAGTGCCATCTCTCCCATAGGTTGATTGATCACACGTCATGTGTTTAAGGGAGAAACAAAAGCAGCTTTTCAGAAATGAAAGTTAAATTTTACCTAAAATTAATAGGCTTTATTCCCAGCAACCCCCACATTAACCATCTAGAACGTGTTTCATATTCCCACACATTCCAGAACATGCTCCTGCAACTACTGCTCCTGCATTAAAGGTACTGCTGCAGCACTGGAGAGTAGAATTAGGAGCAGGGAGGTTATTATCAGATGCCCATATGAAGTGCTCCCAATTCCTGCATCACCATCACTCCTTCACCTGGGCCCCAGGACCCCTCAGCAGCCAGTGACATACCACCTTTCCACCCTAAGCCCAGTTGCTGCACTCTCAGCCACTGGCCTCTAGCATCCTTCCTTCTTAACCCAGGGACCCTTCTGCCCAACAGAGTAGAACAGACACTGTCAATTTGAATTTCAGACCTCGCTTTTTTGTTGTAGATTTCAACAAAATCTACTCAAAAGGCAGCTGAGCATCTCATCAATCATTTTTTTTTTCCAAGCTTCCCAGTAACTAATACCTGTTGAGTGAATTGCTTCCTTATTTACTGGCTTGAAAACACAAAGCAGATTATTACTTGAGTTATTACAGTTCCTGTATATTAGAAAAAAAACAGAAAGCAATTGGAATTTACACAGATAAAAATCAATCACTTTGTAAAGTGAAAAACAAGTTCAAACTACTATTGAAATACAATATTTTGAAAACAAACAGCTAAAAAAGGGGTTTCCCCCCATACAACCTATTAAAAATGTCCATTGGTTTATCTAAATGGTATTCCTTTGGTATTTTTGGCATACACAAAGTTGAACTATTTTCCCCTGAAAAAGGGGGGGTTGCTTTTGTGTGTAGGTATATATACCATGTATATTTTTGTGTATCTACATATATTTCCACATAAGATGTTAATGCCATCTCTCAAAAGCAAGTTTGAGTATACTATACACAAAGTACCCAAATATACCATAAGCAAACACTGTAATTAATCCTGATGTAATTTAAACAATTGTTCTTGCAACTACTAATGGTTTAAGCACTTAATGAACTTGCATTCACTACTGTTACATGAAGAAAACCAAAGAAATTTAAACCTATCACCACTGAATGTTCATCATACACTACTACAGGAAATTTTTAATTACAGAGCCAAATAACCTGGGAGAGGCTCCATAGCAGAAATGTATTAGGTATTCAGATTATTCAAACTTTGGTTCAGTAAACACAGCACAAAAATAAAGACACTGAAAATCATAGTCCAGACTATCAAGTCACACAAGGGCTACAGAGTAAGAGAGGTATTTTTTTATCAGTTCACATGTTGGAACAGACAGGGAAGCATGTAATCCTCAAATAACTCTTGCAATAAGTACAGCAGCTTCTGCTTCAAGAGACTGACACATCCAGTCAAGTGCGCAACACTGAGAAAGGAAGTGAGTGAAAAACCTTGAAGGATGATACATATTTGTAAGCAAAAACTTGGACAATATAGTGGGGTGGGGTTTTGGTTTTTTGGGAGGTTTTTTCTTGTTTGGTTTTTGTTGTTGTTGTTGTTGGTTTTTTTATATGATTGTGGACAACTGGAACATTCAAATTGAAATGCACTCGCATGAACTCTCCACAGCCTTCTGCTATAAATCCTTCTGGAAAAAACCCTGAAAACTCAGTAATATTCTTTTTGACAATGCACCAATTTATTTTTTTTAAATTACGAGTTTTGTATTACTATACTTTTAAGCCCTCAAAATAATACTGGTAAATCAGGGTGAAGAATTTGCTTTAAAAGTGTAGAATAAAAAAATCAAAAGAAAGAAAACCCCTTTAATACTAAAGTAGGTTAAAATAAAAGGTTTAAAGGGAAAAAAGGTATGATTGCATTCTTTAGATACTGATCATAGAAGATAAAATCAAAAATTAGTAAGCAACAGATTCTATATGAAAGCAAGAATAATTTCCAGCAACTCCTCACTTTCTCCTGTTTTCCATTCTTTTCATTTTTCTCTTAGACCATCAGTAACTTTACACTTTGTCATCATTTAACTCACAAACATGCAATCCCATTTACAAGCCAGACTCTGGTATCCTTTCACTGGAGCACTGAAACAGGCGTCAGTGTTAGATAAGTATTAATTTGCAAAGGATTCTAAACCACTACCACCAGCAAACATCTTGAACAGTGTTTTACTGACGTTGATGCATTCCTACATGCTGAATTTCTTCAATATACTCCACCTCAAAGGGGAAAACTAAACATTGGGTACCACTGTCTTTCCAGAGCCATGTTTTGTGTTTTCCAAAGCCTACTTCATGCGTACATGCAAATAAAAACTATAACCAATCTTTATTCAGACAACTAAATTGTTCATGTAGAAGGCATAGCGACTGATTCTGTAAGTCACTACATATTGTTTGTGTGGTGCTTATGGCAACCCCTCTCAATCCTCCAATATAATGGATATTCATAAACTAACAAGGTTGTGATCTTTTTCCAAGGAATACATTTATTTATGATGTTTGGTTTCATTCAGAGCTAAGCACAGGGATCAACCCACAGACCAAAAAGGAAAACCATCTTAGGTTTCCATTTGACAGACATGCTGGGTATATCTAAGCTTAGGAGGCACCATAAATCCACCAGAAAAAACAAGCAGCTTTTAGGCTTCTAACTCTTATATAACATAAGCAGGCATGACATCAGAGATCCCTGGGGATATTTCACTTTGCTATTTTTGAGAAAACACATATAAAGAGCTTTTTGTCCTTTGGCAACCACATGCATTACACATTTATTTTCCAAAATACCATCTTTATGGCTATAAAGGAATAAACAGCTCAACCTTCCCACAGGACTCTGCATAACTCTTCTTATTAATTTTTGAGTAGATATTTCTAATGTCCTTTAAAAGTAAGACCAACACTGTTTTAAGCATGCCATCACCAATTTTCTGTGTATGAAAATCTATCACAAAAATGTGGATGGGATCTGTAAACAACGGAAATTAATTTCTGAGCCCTCGGCATCTGATGATAAAGATGAATGTGTTACATCTGTTAATGACATCACCTTAAAAACTGAAAGAGATGTCTGAAACTTTCAGTATGAAAGGCAAAAGACTGGTAGATAAACCAGAAAACAGCTCTAAAGAGCCAGCAGGAAACAGAGTACAGCTGCACAAGCCTTGTACTTTGCTAAATGAATGAATATCCCAATGGCAAAAAGTACACAAAACTGGTGGTACCTGAATTATTATTCCCCATGCAAAATGTTTTAAGTCCTAGTTAAGGGTGAATAAAACAATGCAGAAAGAGAAAAAAAGCTACCTGCTGATATACACACTTGCTCAGCAGAAATCTGCATGCTGCACGATTGCAACATCTATGGTTTAGATAATAATAAAGCTAGATATAAATATTTTGGTTGATTCATTTCTTGTGAGCACTATGCTATGAGTTGGGTGAATAGGTTGGATTTCAGAGGACTTAGAGGGAGAACTCTTTACATGTGGAAAACTGAGAAAGGTTTTTTCGTTATGTAGGAATTCCCACTTGTGTAGATATCTCAACAGTGACGAACAGGTAGATGACACCCTCTGGTCTGATGATGTAGGTACGTTGTGTTCTACAGTTCTAACATACACTATATAATAAAAGCAATTTAAAACATCCAAATAGGCAGTACTTAAATTTTAAAGATAGCTATAGAAGTCACCTGCTGAAAGAACAGAGTTCCCTCCAGTAACTGCAAAAGGAAAATAATACCAAGCTACCCATATACATCAACTTTTAAGGAGCAATTGTGGAAATCTGTGCACAATCCATTGTGTAAAGAGACCTACACCAAACCGTAATACCAGGGAGAAGTAACATAAGCAATTCTGGTCACGGATTCAGACAGTCAAGCTGGCAAAGCAGGATACAAACTGAAAAGAGCAAGCAAGGTGGCACTGACACCTAAAAAACACACTTTGCAATTTAAATAAGAATCAGTTTATTACAAGCACACATATGCCAGCAGTACTGGCACTTCAGCCAGGCATCTTCAAGAATAAGAAGAAAATTTAGATGGATGGCTGGATGCTGCTAGTTAGCTCAAAGCGTAAACTTGTGTGTGTCTGCCCTGCCCACCTGTCCATGCAGGTACACCTCAGGTTTCACAACAATACAGACGTCTTTCACCAAATGTCCTTCCAGCCCAAGACCAGTGAATTTATTCTTCAGAAGATTTATTGTATTTTCTGTAAGTTGGGCTACTGTATCTGTCAGAAACAAGAAAAATAAACCTACCTCTTTCTAACGGGATTCCAAACATAGTTCAGTGCGTCTCCTGGAGGTTTTTGCATTAAAAACTAAGGAAGTATGATACAAAAGCCTTTTCGCCTTATGTGATTTTTTTTTCCCCTGCTATGGTCAGTAGAAGGAAATATCTACATCTGTTCCTGGTTAACATGCATGGAAAACATTTTATAAAATGAAAACAGATTTGAAATCATTTAGATTCCAATACTAAACCCTCAAAAGCAAATTACCTACAGAAAGTACATGTGTGGGTGTATTCCTGTTTCACTGCATCAACAGCCTTAATCAGCCTTGCATACTATTTCTGATTATGGTTCATTATATAAAATCACGTTGATAGCAGTTCAGCAAGAACGCTTCTTAACCCTTTCTGAAGAAGAGAAATACAATTGTTGCACCAGTTTTCACCCTTGAAGTGTGCATGTCAGACGTGACTCCCCAGCCATTCACTACGCTGTAAAAGCCTTAACAGCCAACTTTAAACCATAGGAATCGGCTTGAACTATCCATCAGTGGAAAGGCTGCGGTGTCCCTATGCTGAGTATGGTGACATCTGTAGACTCCTCCTCAGTTCCGCTTGCTACCGCAACCCGAGGTCCTTGCAGAGCCTCTATAGAAAGCAGACTTTGAAGGCTAATGGACCTCCCCACTCACACAGCGGAAGTGACTCCCACTGCACCAGGAGCCACACCTCCTGTTCAAAAGCTGAAGGCACTGCTAGGATTTCTCAGGAGTTTTTAGTAACACGAACTATTTTGAAGCCAAATGTTTCCTCTTCAATTCTCCGGGCTGCAGTTTCTTAAGCGTACACACTTTCTTTTTTGGGTTTTATATATCTTCTATTCCTTTGAAAGGGGAATTTTATCAATATCACATATTACACATTAGGCAAACCAGTATCTGAAAACTACTTGAAAATATCAGCAATCCTAAGACATTGCAAATAATTTCTTGGTAGGATTTCTTATCAGAAAGAGAGTGTACCTGTGTTCCACAACATTTCAAGATAAATTAGATCTTGATTTCACCCTCACTATGATTTTATACCTCCTTCCATTAAGAAAACTGTTCAGTGATACCTACACTGTTGAAAGCAACTCATGGTTCTACAACACAAGAGGTTTTTCCGGGGACAACCTTTAAGGAAAACACCTATCTTTTGTAACAGTTTCAGTAGCTGATTCGGTAATCAGTGTTAGTGGTTACCAAGCAAAATTTCCCCTTGGTTACAATAGCAGCAGTGTAGGGTCTATTTTTTTTTTTTGACCAGCATCCTTCAGCAAAATCTACCCCCAAATCAATGGGTTTGAACACAGGCAAATGCAATAACGTCACACTTAAATCAGTGCTTTGCAAGTGCACAGAGACAGTGATGACACCATCAGATTGCTAAAATTCAGATTCTACATACTTCTGAAAACTCTGTTGTGTTACTGTTATTTCACTAGTAAGCCAGAAGGTGTCAAGCCACAGCCTTTGAATCTAAGCAGAAATGTGAGAGGTGTCTGCCTCCTCATGAGACAAGATCGAACAAAAGCCCTTTGCTGCCAGCGGGGGCAATTTCTGAATTTCCATAGGCCTGTTGAGAAGGAATTTGCAACAGACGACAAACCCAGGCAGATGGGAAAAGGAGAGCTCCCAAAACATAAATTATCCTCTTGCTGAAGGAAATCCTCTTCAATACCTACATAAGTTTAAGCGTCTAGGATTTTACACAAAGATACCAGTGTAACTAAGCTGACTTATGTGCATGTATGTGTTTGGGGAAGTTGGGGGGAGGGGGGAAATATTAATGAAAAAAAAAAAAAAAGAATAATTCAGACCCTGTCAGCTCAATTTGAGTTGTAATCCTCACTAAAGCTCCTTCAAGGCTACCATAAGCACAGCAATGACATTACTGCAGACAAATCTATCTGGAGCAGGACACACACAGTAAAAAGCTGTCACACCTAAAAACACTGTATGGCTAGTTCTATAGATAGTTTTTTTCTTTTTCCTACTTTGTCCTTCATCCTAATCATCCCGTCATCATTTACCAAATACAGCGAGCCAAAAAATAGGCTTTAGAGCAGTGAGAGATGGCTCAAAATAAAACCACATTTTTAAAACTGCTTCGTAAGCACGGATTCCTGAGATCACAGAACTACTTCAAAATACTAACTTTTATAATGAAAATATTTCTCTTCAACGTAAACCTTTTACATAAATTTCTGCTCACCTGTATTTAATGCAGGCTTGCGAAAAGATCTGCTGAGGACGAGTGACCACTCTAGATGTAAATTTTAAACATAGAAACTGTGAGAAATGAATCATCTCTCTCTGAAATTAAACAGATGAAATTTCTGATAATTCTGAGTATTTCATTACCTCAGAAGAGGGAGTAGAACAAAATTCAATCTTTTTTCTTAATAAGATGAAAAAATACAACTACTGGAAAGCAGAAATTTTGCAGTATAGCAAACCAGATTTTTGAGTCTTTAGACTTCTTCACATACATAATTAAGTGTCTGTTCTTTGTAAACTGTTGCTGTAAAAATATCACCAGAGGATTTTTACATCCAGACAAGATATTTCCAATTCATTTTAATCTTTATTAAATGCAACAACTGCTCAGGGCAATTCACCCTATTGTATTTGCTTCATAGGCCAGCAGTTGAAAGTCATCCTTTCTTAAAGGCTAACAGGAATGACAAGTAGTTTAAGAATTCATAATCCTGAGACAATTCAACTGTTTACATATAGTTCATACTCCTTCACACTGCAAGGATGAGATTCATCAACAAAGCAACTGAAAACATTACCACATCAAAATGTAATATAACACAGGGTAAGATTTCTTATAAGACATTCATATTGCCCAGGATGTTCTTGACTGGTCAAAAATTGTTGCGCATCTCCTATGTGATAATTAACTAACCATAAGAAAAATAAATACAATAATTCATTTCACCAAAATCAGTAGAACAAAACAGAATGATGTAATGGGAAGAGAAGTCTTGCCTTGCAGATCTATTACAATTCCTTCAAGGAATCATCTGGTACCAGACACATCTGTTTCATGTGTGACTGATTTCCTAAATGCTCTAACAAGACAACTTGCTTAAGACTGTGAAAGAAAAAAGGCCCATTAGAAGATGAAAGGGGAAGTCCTCAAGAATGACTAAATGAATAAGGACAGGGTTAAGGGAAAGGACTTTCAGGTGATCACTTCCACAGAGGAGAGAGGTTACCAACACTGGGGAACATGCAGCTCAACACTGTTGTGTAAAATCTTGAAAAGACAGTAAGACACCAAAGTCTGCTGATGATATATGGTTATTTGAACTGGAACAACAGCCAGAACGCAAGAGTTGCAGAGGTATTTCTTGGTAATGACAGAATCAAACATATCACTTTATTGCTTCTTTAATGTTGATAAATACACAGAGAAGAAAGAGACATTACCTAATGCCACGGTTTGAGCTGGCTCCGGCTGGGGTGAGCCCCTTGTTCTCCCCTTCTCCCCGGAGCGCGGGAAAGTTTTCCCGCCCCTTTCGGAACAGCAGCGCCCGCCCTCTCGGTCCCTGGCTGGGAGTCGAGATGCTCAGACGCGGCTCCGCGAGCAAGCGCATGAAAAGCGCAGTTTCAGACCCTCCCCCGGGCTGGCCGCGGCACTTTCGGTTCTCTGCGCCGCAGGACAGCGAAGCTTCACCAGAGAGAGAGAGAGAGAGAGAGAAAAAAAACCTCCCGCAGGTCCCTCCGTGCCCCTGGGGCAGTCACAGGCTCCTCCCGCGGAACGGGTAGACCTTTCCGCTCTGCCCACCACCGGCGGGGGGCGCTTTGGGCTGAGTTTAACCCGATCAGGGGTAACACCGGCTGTCAGCCCCAGACCCTGCGCCGAGGGGACACAAACCGCTGCCGAGGGGAGAAGCGACGAGGGCTCCAATGGCTCCGCCCGGGGCTCCCGCAGCCCCGCAGGAACCCACAGGCGTTCCCTGAGGGTCCGCTCCGTGCCCCGCTCCGCAGAGGGCAGAGCCGGGAGCCGCGGGGCTCTGCCCCGGGGAACTCAGTTCTTCTCCCAGCGACCCCGGAGGAGGAAGGACCGCGTTCCTGCATGGAGCTTTGCTCCAGGAGAAGTTTTTCTCGGAGTGAAAACTTTGCGAGGTGACGGACAATGACTCCCTTCCCGCCCCCCTCCGGCGGTGCGACCGCGTGGCGGGTTCTTTGTAAACGGGAGATGGGGGTCGAAACGGGAGACTGTGTTATACTTGTATACGCCTATGGATGTATTTATCAACCTCGCTCTCTCTCCTTCCAGTCCTATTTGTATTTAAATGATTGCTTTATGGTTTTAATTGCATTCCCCATTAAAACGCTTCTGTTTCTCACCCCCCTTCAGTTCAGCCCTGTGTACCACATTCCTTTTCCTGTGCCTAAACAAAGCCTAACGAGCCGTTCAGTTCTTTTGGGTAGGTTTGGGCGGGTTTACCTTGCCTCCAAACCCGTGTAGTCGCGAAACCTTTTCGGATAGAACAGCCTCACAGTTTTAACCCGCGACACCTAACTACACCTATGGAATGGTAAGTCCTAATAACTTTTTGTGACTTAAGAAAACATTTCTCTGAAAACCTTAGTTCGATGCTCTTGGGCACGAAAATGCAGAAAGAACCTTAGAAATTCTGAGAGGAAAAGGGCAAGGGGAGAGGGGAGTTAGGTGATAGAAAGTCCTAGTGTGTCTACTGAAATATTACAAGCAGTTGTGTTACCCTAGAAACCGATAATTTCTATAAAGCAACCATCAAGTACACATCATTCAATTATGACTCTCATAACCATGCCTTGTGGATGCCAAAACTTAGAGGCAAAAGCAGTTAGATAAATTTATGGAAGAAAAATCTCATCAAGGACTTCAAGTGCAAACAGTTCAACATTCAGTTGAGGAAGTTCTTCATACTTCTACAAACTAGGAAAACGTACCATGAGATGAGTAACTATTTCCTTGCTCCCACCTTTCTCTTCCATACAAAGAGATCTATCAGCTGTCTGATTCAGAACAGCTATTTTTTTGTTCTTACCTTACCTAAGCTTTATTGAACTGTCATGTTTTATTAATATGAGAAACTAGCTTTAAGGAGTAGAGGCTATTTATATTACCATCTCAGATGAAAAGCACTAGTAAAGCTCTGTCACACTTGCAGTGGCTATAAGTTTGAATTAAAAACTTGGCTATTACTTGTGTCTTGCAAATTTATCTTCCAAAATCAACATGCTACCGTAGTGAAATGGCTTAAAAAAAGCCCAAAAAAGGGTCATTAGGTCAGAGCAGCCAATAAACTATGGAAGGGAAAAAACAAACAAACAAAAAACTGCAACAACAAAACAAGGTGAGGAGCATGTTAGGAAAGAATGCCAACAGCAGGTTTGAGGAGGTATAGATTGATGCAGCTTCTGGAAACTAAACTACTTTCAGAACTAAGTTGACTTCAAAATACTCATTTAAGACCTATAGCTCAGATGTCACCTATTCACAAGACTCTGTCAAATCACAAAAAAACCAGCACTTGCATGTTTTGGCAATTTGTAAATGCACGCAATCACAGTAAGAGGACTGTATCTAACAGGATACTTTAAAAGCTAGTTTGAGAATTTTTCCTACCACAGCAACTGCTCTAATAAAAGCTCTTTCCCAGTAAACCTTGTCTGTGTTTCTCTGCTGAATCTAAAACATGAGCAGCTAAGTCAGGTCTTCTCTGAATTTCCCCATAAAGGAGGCTTTGGCTCTCTCCTCGCTGATTATAGATGAAGTCTGCAAAACCACACTCACTAGGCTAACATCAGCTAGTGTGAGCATCACCCTTCACCACAGCTCCCAATCAGAAAACTTTTTGACAAAGCCAGGTGAGATAACAGGAAGGTGTAAATCAAAAACAGAAGAGTGGAATGGTGCAAGATTATTTTAACAGTCTGAGAGAGTCTGGACAGTAAAAAGATAAACAGAGAACAAAAAAGGATGTGCCTGGGGAAGACAGAAAAATATTAGCTTTTTTTTCCCCCCTTAACGTTATTTATCCCATCCATTCACTCATCACAGCTAACAGGGAAGCTACTAGAAAGCTTTCTTTCTAAAACAGAAAGGAAAGGTTTGATTTCAAGGTGAAAAGTTGTACACCAAGCTACATCATCAACAGTACCTATCTTAAATTGAAAAATCTGTATATGCTCAGCGATGTTACAGAGCTGTGCACTGCTACTATGCCACGCTACTAACCGATTTTTTTAAAATCAGTTTGTGATGTTGACATGTAAATGAACTGTGCAAACAGTGCACTAAGAACTTACAGGTATTGCCATTTTTCAAACCACATTGTTCTAGAACTGGTATCGTAATTTCCCACTCTTACAAAGTCATAGCATCAACCCCAACGCTCTTTTACTTAACTTCAAGGAGAAAAGTATGGCATGAGAAAATAATTTAGTTGTAAGTGTAGGTAGAATGTTAACAAAGGAAGAAGGTGCAGTGAGAGAAAAAAACCACAGAATTTAAAATAGATGAAAGTCACATGGAAAGAAACTAGGATGACGCATTAGTGCTAATACATGTGAAAAGAAAGCCAATGAATTTCCTTCCGCTGCTTCTTCAAATGATCACGGAGAGACTGCAGCATCTGGGAATCATGGAAGAACATCCCCTTGAATATATGTAATAATCAGTTACATGATGCTAAAATTTTCCAGTTCGTTACATTTCATAGACTGAATACAATGATTATTGCTCCTGTGAGAATTAAGTGTTACGAAGCTTAGTTACATCTGAAATCTTTGTGAAAGCTATTCATGTTCCTAGTACAGATGGAAAAAAAATTGAGGAATGGAAGAATATTTTAATTGTTCAGCTCTTAGGACTGTGTGGTCATCTAAATTACATACCCAAAGTAAATAAAGGCAATCCTACTTAACAAAAGAATTTGTAGAAGGGATCAAATTTTAAAAAGAGTGTTTATTTTGAAGTACAGTAATTCAAAAGTTACATTTCTTTCCATCGTTTGGACACTATTTTAATATAGATACACTTTCTGCAGCAGTACATTAACCCACAGCACTAGTGATACCTGCAGAACCTGACTCACATCCACAGTAATGCATCCATCCCTACTTCATATACATCCTCAAACAACTGGTCAGAGCTCCCTCAAGGTATATCCCCAGAGGAAAATAAAAGCGTCAAGAACAGAGACCAGAGCCTAAAATTGAACTTCACAAAAATGAAAGGCAACCCACAGTGCAGAGATTAAGTAAAAGACTGAAAACCAGAAATGGTCACGAGAATCGTGAAGGAGTGTGAGCACATCCAGAAAAATTAACTTCCAATTTTCAAATCTAGCATGAAAAGTTCCTAAATAGCAAACTGTTCAAAATATTAATAAGAAAAATATTTCTTAATTGAAATAGTTATGTATCAGCACAGCAGCTAAAAATTTTGTACTTAAAATACTGAAAAAATACAACTTTATCATCATTCCTATGTAGTAATTTCTCTATAGACAGGCCCAAAAAATTACACCCCCATCTGTGAGAAAAAGAATCAGTGGATAACAAATTATGATTTTTTTTTTTTTGAGTTTTTAGTAATATGTAGTGGTGTAACAATCCAGTGAGTAGTCTGAACAGGGGCTGATTGATAATGAGAAGTGGCAGCAGTGAAGTGCTCTATTTCTAGCGTATTGATCCTAACAAATATTATTTAAATCAATAGCCTAAGGTCCAGCAGAGAGGCTGTATTAGCACATAATTCCTGCAGCTAATGATCAATAACCAGCAGAGGGGAAAATGAGCAGAGAGAAGCCTTTGGTGCACGTGGTGAGTTACCAGATACCTTGAAATACTTGCGCAAAATGAAATACGTTGGCAAAAGAGTGGGGTAGAAAACAGCACTTTCTCCAGTAAAAACCAGGATTTTCATGCATGAACTTGATGTTTATCAAGTTCAGGCCAGCCTGAGGTATTTGTTGAAGTTTAGCCTTGATGCCCAACGAGACAGGTCAGCGTGACTAACAGAAGAAAGAGCTTACTGAGTTTGTCTTGCCACCAAGAGGAGTTGCGCGGAAGATGCTAAGGCAAGATGCCCAAGGAAAATGCTAATCACAAGGGTCTTTAGCCTTGGCCATAGAACTGATAGTAGAAAGCACTGACTACTTGAACCTACTGTGAACTCACCTCATTAACACACGAAATACCCTCCCCTTGGCTAGAAGGACCTCACACCCATGAAAGCCCCCTGCCCTCTGAGCACGCGTAGTAAAAAATAGATGCGCTGCCACTTGAAATGGAAGCAAAGAGCTAGCTGGCCAATCACGTAGACGAACGATGTCAGCGGTCGTAGAGGTGAGGTGATTTTGCATTCTGTGGTCTACAAAAAAATCCCGTACTACAGGGAAGGTGCGCTGGCTCTGTGGAGTTACCACCTGGCACCCATCTCTGCCCCAAAAGGCAGTAAAACGAAGTATCTCAACTCTGTGTGTTAATTGGCTCATTGCACACTGGGTGAAAGAACCCGTATTTGGGACAAACTGGCAATGTAAACGAGTTGTCGATATACATATCGCTATTCAAACCAGAACATAAGTAAGCAGACCGTGCAGTACTCCGGTATTTCACAGTTAAAAATCAGTTCACATACAGTGGAAACTCTTGAAAAGACTTCCCTGCACTCTTAGAAGCTTTGAGAAAGTGTTTAAGCCTCTCTCAAACACTCCCATGCTGTCAGGTAAAAGGGATATGACTGCACAACGAAGGGATGCTACAAAATTGAAGAGTTCCTAGAAGCAGCTTTAAAAGCCTTGATTCGGGTAAGAGGAGGAAAGGATACAGATTATTTTTTTCCTTCTAACTGCAGTACAGTCTGATGATCCTTTTCAGCACCTCATTCATTGCACACCGCCAACAACTAGGAATGTCTCTTTTTTTTTTTTTTTGTGAGCAGATTGTCCTGACAAACGCGTAGGAATTAATAGGTCAAGTTCAAGTCAAACTTCAGGCTTATAAGCACTTGGCTTTAAAAAAGTGGGTTGATTTGTTTTCAACCCATACTCACTCTATTCTTCTGCATAAAAAAAAAAAGCCTTGTTGGTAGAACTTAATATAATTTGTTCTCTAACTTGTTAAACCTTTAAAATATAAGTGTGAGGATAGGATGACAGGTTAAAAATGTTAAAAAATGTTTCAAGTTATTCATTTTAGTATAACAAAGATGACTTTTAAGTCAAACAATTACTTGAAATAAACACTTTGTACACAACTAAATGCAGAGTACACCAGGATGTGCCACAGAAGAAGTGCAGTAGATAAGTATTAAATTCTTCTAAGCAACTGGAAAAAAAAGGTTTATCACTAAGGAGCTCCCGTTATCAACAGGCTACATTTTTGGCCAGAGAAACACTACTGTGGTATGCGGCATGCTATGCATTGCTTCTCTGACAAATTCATTTGCCAAAATAAAAATAGACTTCTTAGCAGTATGGATTGCTATTCAAGATAGGGGTCCCTTCTGTAACTTTTTGCTTTATAAATAAGAAGAAAATTACAGCATAGTCAACCAATAATGCAAGACTGAGAAAAATTTAGTGTGAAACAATTGACAAGTTCATCTTCCATCTAAGAAACAAACATGCACACATATTCAATGTAATTACATACATTGATTTTCAATAGTCTTCCCATTAGCTCAAAACCTCAGTGTTACTTTCTTTTTCTCCAAAGTCAAGGGCCAAAGTTGATTTCTATAGCCATAAAGTATTTTATGGATTTAGTTGTAATCCTCAGTAGGAAAAGCAAAACAATCAAGCCCCAGAAATGCAACTGGCATATACAAGTGTGCAAGCAGCATTAATAAATCAAGAATACTATGGGGTTTCTTGTGAAGTAGTCAGTATTCAGTGGCTCTGATGATGTGCACGGCAACTGGTTTTCTTTCCACGCTGTCTGCTAAGGATGCTCACTGGTATCAGTATCAAAGCTTTTTGCAACAGATGAGTACAACTCTCCCCACTAAATAAGGCTTTGGAATGCACTAGAAATGAAAACAGGAAAAAACCCCACTGTTTTGTCCAGTAACTCTTACTAAACCCATCTAAAGAAACCTCAAAAGTCAGGTGTATCTCATACTGTGAAATTGGTTATTTTGATATATTGCAATAGATAAACAAAAATTGTCAATATTAATATTTCTGCCTGATTACTCACATTATTTGACAAAGCTGATAAGATTCAAAACCAATCTCTAATCTGTTTCAGAAAAATAATCCCAATGAAATGTGTATTTTCAACCTTAATGTGTCATCAGAACTAAACAAAAATTATATAAAAGAACTATTAAAGGGGGCATTAATCCTCCTACATACCATGCCACCTTCATTTTTAGGTTCAATTTTTAGTACTCCTGTACGATGTTTTCACCACCATATAGCCATTATTTCAGTGGCAGGAGACAAAGTTCTTAAAAGGCAGTGGTATTTCAAACACTTATGGCTACATGGATGAAGAACTTAGCGTAAGAAGGAAAAATCCTACCGAAACTGGAGAGCAGCATGGAACTAAAATTTTTCTCTGCCTTTTGCAGAAGTATATTATTTGCCCTGATTTAATAACCAAGAGAGAATTTGCCCTAGAGATTTAGGAGATTGAAGCACTAGTCTTGTGCACCGTTAAAATCCTACTCAGAACATTTATGTGTGAAATCTCAGTAATGCACAGAACTTGTGCTGGCCATCCAATTAATATCCAAGTTTACAACACAGTAACTTCTTTATCAATGACATTTATCTGATACCCCATAGCTTTGACAACCAGACAGGAAAAAAAAAAAAAGTACTAACATTACCTATACTTCCCTATTTTTCCAAACTAAATTCTGTTTCTACACTTCCTTACAAACTGAAAACTTAGAGGATTTCATAATTTGCAAGGCCCTGGAGCTGTCTCTGCAGGCCAATAATTTAACTAAAATATGTTCATGGTGCTTTAACAGCTGCTTTTCATTTACAGAAGCTGAGGCAGTTATGATCTGGAGGAGAGCATTAATCCTAATTAGCTCTGATCCCCTCACCAAAAAGAGCTGGATCATTGCTCTGCAGAAGATTTCTCAACTTAGCGCTTGATTAAGAATTCCCCCGCTGGCAACTGTGTTTATTTTGAGTTGTTGTCTTGTGCTGCCATGGGCTTCCTGAATACCCACATGTGGGTAACAAGCTTCTCAGAGAAGGCAGAAGTAAAGGAATCAAGAAAGTTCCGGAAGTCTCCTGTTAAATATAATTGTTCATTATTGTAGTACTCACAAAAGGAGGAGTGGTTTGGGTAAACCACAAGGCTAGGAGCTGGTATACACAAAGCAAGGAGCCTGCAATCTGCTTTGTACAATCTTCTCCTCTTCTATCTTGCCTTTCTTAAACTTAAGTGTATTTTATGTTGTTTATTTTTTTAAATGGACTCCAAAGATGATAAATCAAAGATAACTGAGGAGTTTCTGTGCAAGCACAACTTTGCTTTAACAAAGCTATAGCCTCCAACTTTCAAGATGATTGTAGGAACAAACTCCTCAAACACCACCGACTTTAGGAGAGCAAAGTGGACTGAAAAAGAGGGGCAAAGCAAGTGTTGGTACGAACAGAACAGGCAGGGTGGAAAGAAACCAAGCCATCACCTCCCTCCATGCACACCCAACTCACATTACCAATCATTGCTGAGACCAACAGACCCCATTTATTTGTACATTCTCTCCTCAGCTCACACATCTGGATATCCTTTCCATACCACGAAAGACTGTAGCTATAACCAAGCCTGCAGATGCACACTGCTTGGCAGAGCGAAGGGCAGCAGCACGTGTGGTCACCCAGCATACGTATAGTCTAGATTTTACCTCGTTGTTTCTCAGTGGACACTTGGACTTCGTCACTTAACCAACAGTTTTCACAATTTACTCTGTCCTGAGAGCATCACACCTCTGTCACCAATGGAAATCAGCTGCCAGTTAACCCCCAAGATGTTGGTGGATTTTTTTTTTTCTTTTTGAAGTGAGGGAGGAAGGAAAGGGATTGATGGACGGGCAAGTCTAGTCACAAAAGTCACACTTCCTTAGCAAACCCAGGCTAAACAGCAATCTCCTACAAAAGATCCTCTCAAAAAATGAACCGGAAGACTAGAGAAAGGATTTACATGGTACAAATTCTTGTATGTTGACAAAGAACAGAAACTTCAAAAGGAATACGTGTCAAAAGACCCAGACTAACAATGCCGAAAGGAAGGCTAGGAAATCTTTGCATGGCAGGGCTGCTTTTCACACGTGTTTAAAATGTAAAGCCACTAGTTGCTAATTGGTAAGAGTGAAGGAGATTCCACCCAACACCTGCTACAGCAATTCAGTTTAATAGCAGTCCTTCCCCAGCCTTGACAATTACTCCCACACTCCCCTGTGAGAGACTAATGGTTTGCTAAAAATAAAACAGAGATTAGCATCTACAGCAAGCTGCCCAAGAGACACTCTATTTGACAGAAGGCAATATTAATCAGCCTTGTGGTGTACTGAGGTTCAGAACTTCACTTCAAAGGATTTCATCTTACAGCTCCAGCTTTGGGTGTCTGGATAAAATGGCAGCATGCAATATTACTTTTTGTTCATTTTATTATTTTCTACAGCCCGCATCTTGTCATGCAGTACTAATATCCATACTTCTGTAATGGGGAATAGTTCAGTACCAACATGAACTCGTGCACAGCAGCTGCTCAAAGCTGAAGTTGTCAAGAAACACGAGATGACAAAGCAGAAGAGACACACACACACACAGACGCCCCCAAATGTACCAGCAATTCATGACATTTTCCCAAGTATGTGAATCTTGCCTTTAGCAAGCAGATCAAGACTTATCAAGTCAGGGTGGTAGGGAAAGATGGGGAAAAGGGCAGAAAAAACATTCTTAAATTTTTCTGAGTATGATGTATAATATGGTTGTTAAAAACATCACTCGATAGCTTGTATGTGGGATGCAAGTAACTAAGTCAGTATTAGTCTTCCAAGAGAATTATTTTTGTCTGCTTTCAAGCTTAATACTCTTTAACAGACCATAAGAGCAACCAATTTATATGAGAAAGTATTTTAAAAACCAATGTAATAATTAGTTCTGAAAAAAGTCTAAGATGATAAAATCATAGAGATATTCTTAAGTTTTGCCTTATGTTAAATACTAAGAAAAGGGTCTAAGTTTACACAGTGAGAAAACTCTCATCTTTTCTCAAACACAGGAAAAAAAAAGGCTCCATGCTATGAGTCCGATACCGTATACAAAAAACCCAACCTACCCAAACCCCACAAACAACCTTGACCTGTTTTCTGGAGGCAAGCCAAATGAATGCCATACTTCCACTCTACAAGACAGCTGACCTATGTCACACAGAAAAACCACTTTACATTCATTATAGTTGCTCTTAAAAGAGAGTGTCCATCAAACAAATTGATTACTGCCCTGCCTGGTCAAGTGGGTTAGGATTAAGAAAAAAATACCAAGAACTTCAGGTCTGGATTTCCCTCTCAGAGACGGTAACAAGGTAATTTCTGTCTGCCTAGGAAGACAAAAACCAGCCAAAACTCCATTTGTTACTCAGCTGTATTAAAAAATTACATATTAAAAAGAAAAGGCAACATCATGGATGAAACCACTGGCAACAAATACATCTTCCTGTACAACTGGTATACCACCAGATCATCGGTGCTGTTGTCAGCTAGTGAGATCAGACAGGAGGCCTAGAGAAAAGGCAAACAA
Organism: Bucorvus abyssinicus; assembly: GCA_009769605.1. Classification (NCBI taxonomy): domain Eukaryota; kingdom Metazoa; phylum Chordata; class Aves; order Bucerotiformes; family Bucorvidae; genus Bucorvus; species Bucorvus abyssinicus. Next base: position 15,624,873 of record CM020042.1, on the reverse strand, counting down.
CTTAGAAGAGAAAGGAGGTTTGCTGGTGGTTAGGAGGCAAGAGAACTGCAGCTCAAAAGCTGCCCCTTAACTCAGGCTCACTTCTGCCACACATTTGTTGTCCTAAATACGGGTTCTTTCACCCGGTGTGCAATGGGCCAGTTAACTCAGATACTTCGTTTTACTACCTTTTGGGGCAGAGATGGGTGCCAGGTGGTAACTCCACAGAGCCAGCGCACCTTCCCTGTAGTACGGGATTTTTTTGTAGACCACAGAATGCAAAATCACCTCACCTCTACGACCGCTGACATCGTTCGTCTACGTGATTGGCCAACTAGCTCTTTGCTTCCATTTCAAGTGGCAGCGCATCTATTTTTAACTACGCGTGCTCAGAGGGCAAGGGGCTTTCATGGGTGTGAGGTCCTTCTAGCCAAGGGGAGGCTATTTCGTGTGTTAATGAGGTGAGTTCACAGTAGGTTCAAGTAGTCAGTGCTTTCTACTATCAGTTCTATGGCCAAGGCTAAAGACCCTTGTGATTAGCATTTTCCTTGGGCATCTTGCCTTAGCATCTTCCATGCAACTCCTCTTGGTGGCAAGACAAACTCAGTAAGCTCTTTCTTCTGTTGGTCACGCTGACCTGTCTCGTTGGGCATCAAGGCTAAACTTCTCATCTCAGACCTCGGATTCGTCTCCCACAAGTGATGTATAGGCTAAATGAATGGTACTACAGCATTACATAACTCTTCCTCTACCAGCCTTGAGATGTGACGTCCAACATCAGATTGAAAGAACTTCCTTCATCATACTATTTCCCTATTTGGCTCAAAAATCATTGCTGGGGGGTATGCATGTAATCCACTTTCAAGTCACATTTTCTCCAAGTGCCTTTTTTTTTGTCTCATAGGTAGCAAATATTTATTAAATAGAAAACTGTTAAAAATTATTAGAAACAAGATAATTAACGTTTAGCATATTCACGCATCATAGAGATAGGATCTTTCATTATGGGCAAGCTTAAACTGAAAGATGAAGGTATCACATGATAAGGATATTTAACCTATGTAGGTTTCAAACCCACAGAAACTTGTAGGTTATTTATACCTCAGCATTTACACTTAGGGAAGAATCAACAAATAAATTGCATTAGTATGATGCTAACACCTCTTGGCAGCCGGACATTTATTGATCTCTCCAGCTTCCATTAAAACATCGTTGAGGAAGCTACAGTTAAAAATATGAACCACAGATTACACACAATTCTTGTGTAAACTTGGCAGTAAACTGAAGGGGTAAAATAATTAAGTTTTAAAACTAATTTTTGTGTTTCATGATTTTCCTCTTCAAACCTTATTAAAAGGACTGAAATAAAAAAGGAACTCACCAGAACAGAAAAACATGACTTAAATGGCCTGCAAGGCTAATATTCATCTCTCTATAAAAAGATCCTCTGTAGAATAACTATAATCCCTACTAGGACAAACTAAATTTTACCAGAGAGGAAAAAGTAATGTAAGACCAAACTGACAAATGTCACTGTTACCAAAGAAATTTCTTTTCAGAACTGTGTGAAGAAAAATATTACCAGCTTGTACGCAATGAATGTCTCCCACACGACTACTTAGCACATGAAAAATAATTTGTTGATTTTAAGGCTTGTATTGATTCCAGATAATCTGCCCCTGCTTCTGCCTCATAAAATACTGATTATATCTGCAAAGAAATTCCCTTTATTGTATTTTACCACCATCCAAAGAGGTGACTGCAATTTCTGTTTTACACAGAAAAGCAAATGGCTACAGAATATACCAATTTATATTTAATTTTGTATACAACATCACATTTTCTTTTAATCAACTAGGATTCATTTTAGTATCTAACACAGTGGAAAACTGTTATTTCAAACTTAATTGCAAAATTACAGAGCAACAGGGATAAGCTATTGATGCAGGTACTGGATGGGCCAACCAGGGTTGATGCACAGCTGGATCTGCTGTTCACAAACCAGGAAGACCTGGCTGGGAATGTGATGCTCAATGGCAGCCTTGGCTGCAGTGACCACAGACATAGTTAAGAGCCCAAGGGGAGTGAGAAAAAAAGAGCAGTAGAGCATGGATCCTGGGTTTTGGAAGAGCTGACTTCACCTTAACTCAGGGAACTAGTAGGTGGGAGCCCCCTGGCAACAGAAAGAGACCAGCTTGGCTAAATAGGAAAGTCCTGACTGAGCTCCAGGTTGAAATAAAACAGCATTACAGGCAGCAGAAGCAGGCAGGGGGTAGCAAGGAAAAATTGGAAAACACTACCCAAGCACACAGGTAGTGTGAGGAAATTAAGATGTGGTACCACCACCACATGGAACCATCAGCAATTTAAGCTATCTGAATAACTTGAGATGAAAACGGAACCACTGTAGTAAGTGAAATAAGAAATAAACTGAAATGCCAACAGAGCCAAAAGAATTTAAAAGCAAGATTCTATCTTGATCCTTTCTGCTAGCATTTCCTCCAGATTGGTTTATTCTCTTATTTGTTTTGCTCTTAAAAACTGTGATGGAAAGAAAAGCAGCTTCCCACACTGGAGAGTCCAAATCTTGACCTACTGAATTACCTCCCCTTGTTTCCCTTGGCCACCCCTGAATTCAAAATCATTCCATACATCCAACATCGTGTCTTAACTGTTTGACTAACATATCCTGATGTACATAGGTACTATATTTAACCTACTTCAGAAACAACAGACCAGTAGGTATTATACCTCAGAGAAACATGTTCTCCCCTTGCTTTCCGAAGTTCATCACCCAGTCAGTTTATAGACATGGGTGCACCTTATTTCAGGAAAAAAATCAAACACCCTGAAACCTAAACCCTAACCTAAACCCTGTAGCAGAATAGGAATGTTGAATAAAATAGAATTGCTTAAATACTGGGGGGAAAAAAATATCCCAGAATGAAAAGAAAAAAGATTCACATTGCTGTTTAACCTCAAAGTGACTGTAACTGACCCACAAAAAGGAAAAAAAAAAAGTTCATTTGGACTTTGATGAGATTCAATTAGTTATCAGTCAAGCTTGCTAAAAGGAAAATCCTGAAGTTCATAAGGAACTGGCATAGTAACTCAAAGAAAAGGTGACACTGTGGCTGTTGAGATGCACTTTGTCAGCTAGTTGTAGAAAAATTATTTATGCTTTTCTCTTTTACAAAAAAAAAAAGAAAAACAAAACCCAAACAAAACCAGAAAAGCCAGCCAAAACTGTTGCAATTACACTGGCAAACATGGCATAACTAAGTTTTCAGAGTGGGCTGGCAGCAATGAAAAACTTTATGTACAGCAGATTACTTTTGATTTTTGAAGCTGAGGATTACATGACTCAGCCTGTACTCATTATCTCTATGAAGACACCACTGCTGCTGAAATGTCAGCTCCTCAGCTTCAGCACCCAACAGAAACTGAAGCGCAACATTTGCTTTCTCTCATAACTTAGCATTTTGGCTTGCATTCTCAACAGCTCTGTGCTTTCTGGAAGTTTCAAGTTAAGCCAATGCATCACTCTACCCACTACCATGTCACACAAAGAAGAACAGATGTACCATCACAATCTGCTCCATTCAGCTACATGGTGGATTGCTCTAACTACAGTTGAGTTTGGTAACCAGTTGTGCTCCCCTCATGCTCACAAGCCAGTGCTAAAGACAGAGTCCATCATATAAACACAAGAGCTTCCTCATCAGCAAACACCTGCTTACTGTCGTTAAGGACAATTATTAGCAGTTTCTACTCTAACACTCTAAAAGACATAGACGACGTGCACTGGAAAGCAAAATAAATGTAGAAGCCCCATTTCATCCCTTTTTTGAATAGGTATTTCAGACAGGCAGTTTTCGTTACCGGTTGCAAAGCAGACAGGGTGATAGTTTTCAAGCTGCAATATATCACAATGCTATGCTTGTGTAAGCTCTAGTAACATCTCAGATAGTTTAAGACTTTACTTTTTCAAAAGGCTGACCAGAGACATATTTTTGTATGTCCTTTTGTAGCCTCAATTAGAATTACACATTAATAAGCATTACACCACAGGTTACCTTCAGAGTACAAAAAACACGGTGCCATTCCTAAATATTTCATCATGTTTATCAATTCAATGTTTTAGTTTCAAAAGAAAAGATATTAACAAAATTGTTGTATTGCTCCTGAGTGACTGAGGTTTTATTCTATGTAGTACATTTTCAAACATAAGCTGCAAAAGAAACTAAAGGGAAAAAAAAGCCCTCCACATGCGTTTGATGATTACCTTGTGTTGTTATGGTAACTAAATATCTCTGAACAACCAAGAAGAAAAAAGGAAAAAAATCCCACTGCAAACCCCCCTGTAAGTTCCATGGATATATACTCTTTCACCAGTGTAGGTTCACGTGAATGTGGTGCAGTATTGCTCGAAGCATCACATCTCCCCCTGAGACACACACGAACATTTTAAAATGCTGATGGAGATACTAAACATGAAACTGAAGCAAAATTTGATTCCTCTACAAGGAAGATGGCTGCTCAAATCAGCTCTTCCATGAGACCACCAAATGCCCAAATCCGGTTGTCCTCTAAGAGGCTCCCAAGGAATCTCCTCATGCAACTTCTCTGGAGCCCACAGCTCGAAAATGCCAGAAAAGCTTAGCATGGCTAAAAGGGGGCAACACTACTCTCCTACAGGATACCACCCAGAAAAAGGAGGCGCAAGCCAAGACCTCTCTTTCCCAGCCTCTGCATCCCTGCTTCCAAAAGTTTTGGTGATACCCAGGAAAACAGAAAAACTAATGAAGAAAATACAAAGCAAATCAAGAATCTGTTTTGCAAGAATTGAGATGAATTGTCAAGGAGATTCATTTGAACACACACACACACACACACACACACATATATATATATCAACAGTTTACAAACAGGGAGAAGAATTTACAGCGTCAAGTGACAACCATAGGCTCAAACATTCACTTTAGCCAACCTAGAACCATACTGAGAGTAAAGGGGCGGGGCACGGGTGGTGGTGTCCTTTTCTGGAATTGTAAGCCTTCTGTTTCAAGTTCAGTATCTCTAAAGCAAGTATTAAGAAAGCTTTTCATTACGGAGTTATTTGCAAACGCATCTAAATGACTACATAGGAGGAAAGCTGCTCAGTTTTCCTGCAGAGGGGAAATCAGGTTAATAATACAGCCAACAGCAGCAATCAAAATCTGTAGACTGTGCTGACACATTGTTTCAACTCTTGAGAGCCCCTTTGCTAAATCCAAACAATTTTTTAAGGCTTACAAAGATTACCACTTTTCTGGAGAAATCTCACTGAGGCAAACTGAAACAAGTCACATCCCTTACAGCATCTTCCAGATGTTAAGCTCCCACTTCAGATTTTAAACTACAGTATAGGTTCAAAGAACAGCACATACATTTTTTTTAAAATTATATACAGAAAACCCCAAACCACTGATGTTAATTCTTGGAAGTTGCTGGATCATATCTGAAGTCAGTTGAAATACCCAAGGGAACACAATCAAGCACATACAGTGGGGACTCTCAAATAATCTTCACTGTAAAAAAGAACGTTACTAACCTTGTCAAAAATGCGGTAAATCGTTTTTACCGTCTACCAAGTGCTATTTTAATTGCTTAACCTAGTGCCTAGCACGTGCTTTACAAGCCAGCAACATAATTCATCAGTGAGGGGGGAAAAGAAGAAGGGTAAAAAGCTGGTTTTAACATTTCCAGCAAGTACCATCATCCAACCTACCCAGGATTTTAGGAAGGTTACAACATTTTTGCAACTTATACTTTTTGTGCTGCCGTTCAATGAGCTGGTTATAGAGCCTTTGCTTTAGGGACAACTTCAGTCAAATTTTCCCAAAACTCTTAGTATAACTTTGCACACTGTAGATAAAAGTATGCCATAGAACGCATATTTAAGCAATGAAAAAGGCAAGACAGGATCCCTAACTGTGTCCCTTAAGACACTTTAGCAACTGTACTGCAGACAGAAAAATGCTAATGACAAAGTAACCTTGAAACATGGGAATAAGGGACAACCATTAATAGAAAGCTAAAGTCTCACTTTACATAATACACAAAACTGCAGTAAAGTCAAAGTTCACTAACATCAACAATGTACTTCAGAGCTCCATCTAGGCTGATGATGACAAAGCACGAGAAATTCTCAGAATTTTTAAAGCATTTGCTATCTGGAAGAGCTTATTGTTCAGGCCCTTGAAAGCAGCATTTAATGACATTTTGACATTACCAGAGGGAAGTTTCTCCTGGCCACTCATGAAGCTGCTATAGTTTGTCATTTTCTTTCTGTACTCCTGGAGACCACAGAAAAATCATAAACCTTGGGTCTTTGTGGCAGAACATCTGACCCGAATCCTACATAAAACGTACAAATCCCGGGGAAGAGCCACTTTGCAAAACTCGACAAGATTACAAATACACTCATGCTTTACATTTACTCTGACGCAAAAGATTTTTCAAGGGCATGCTTTAGGAAAAGCATAGTGACTGGGGTCTGAGTAATAGCAGAGGTGCTGAAAGCAAGGTTTACGAATACATTTATAAACATTTTTCAACTGTAAGGTCAATCTTTGGGCCAAGATGATGAGTTACTGGACCCAGAACTGAAGGATAGAAGCATCGGACATTCTCCATCTCTGGTGCTCACAAGACTACAAACACTGCCTCAGCTCTAAAGCCAGGCATACTCTTTGACCACTGACAGGTACCTATTGATTGTCAGCATTTCTCTCAAATTTTGTTAAAAACCACAAATTAGGCAGAGTTCTGGAAACACTTTTACATCTACCATACCTTTCTAAAAGCTATCATTGTAATCTTTTTTGGTGGCACAGCCAGATCTCAAAAGGCATATTAAGTGAAGGATGGAGGGAGGCTAGCATTTAACTGGACACCAGTTTGGTGGGCCAGGCAATTATCAGCACATGAAATCACACAGGGTAAATTAAGCAAAGCTCATTGACTATTAAAGATTTAACTCAGTCTATTAACCTGTTACTCAGTAACCTTAATACTCTTTCAAATTTCTACTACTGACCCAAGCTCCCCAAAGGCACAATCTCACAGAGCAATTATTTTAACTAAAGTGGTTCTCAAAGCTCTGAGAAGTCAGTATACTAAGAAAACTACACCAAGCAATGAAATTGTTTCTGCCCATCACTGAATCATGGAAGACACCATCCTGCCTGCCTTCTTACAGGCAATGCAGTTCCACATTACGCTTAAATATCTTACTACCTCCTCATGACTTGAGAAGGGACAGGATTTTTCATTTAGTCTCAATTCGAACAGGAGCTCTTTACTCTGACCATCCAAATTTTTTTTTATTCAGCAAAACATTTACGTTAAAGACCATTTTTAAAAAGGAAAGCGATATAAGAGTTTCAACATGCTATTACCTACTTAATACAAACAGCCATCAGCAATGAAGTGTTAAGCCATTTGAACTCTGAACCACAAAAACCACTTCCAAACTACTGGAGCTGGACTGACAACTGAAACAGTGCTAACCTCAGTGAATCTAACTTTATCCCATTAAGTGATCAAGAGACCAAAACAACTCTAAGATGATGATGAAATGAACAACAGAGCATACAACTCAAGGGTATAAACAGATTTTTGCCCAGAAAAAACCTATTTAGTAGAACACCAAAGTACTCCTGTATCAAATTAGGAGAGACAATTCAGCCATAACTCCAAGAGGACCTCTGAATTTTCTTAATTTGCTGGAATACTTTCACACAAAGTGAAGAGTGCTGTTCACTGCTTAATGCAAAAGAAAGCTGGAAAAAGCCACGAAGTTCAGCCATATTTGTTAGTCAAATAGTAGCACTGAATTTGCTAAATAAAAATCAGCAATATTTTTTGCTCTTCTAATAAAAATGTAAAAGCTGGACCAATTTATTAGGTTTTTTTGAGCCTAGTAATTTCCCCAGTGATCAGAAAAAAATAGTATGCTATTTTAATTCACACATATTGAAAAGCTTGGCTGATTTACTTTCCTAGCAGAATAGATAAGGAGCATCTTCTCCAGGAAAAGCCAAACTTTAGACATGGAGACTGAAGTCATTAATGCATGCCAAAACAAACTGATTCCCTGTGGCAGAGAAATCTCATCTAAGCATGACATTTAATTTCTCTTCATGAAATATTGGATTACCAGTTGCCCACGATGATCAAATAAAGATATGTTGCCAAGAACATTAATGTCTCACATGCTTTAAGGAGATCAAGCAACAGGTTTTCTAGTGCTGCATTAATAAACCACAGTTACATAACTGACTTGGCTACACACAAGGGCAGAAATTCAGGATTCAAGTAGACCTAGAGCATATCAAAAAGATGAGAGAGAAAGCCTTGGGAGATAGAAAGGTGAAATTTCATCCAATTCACTTGAGTATAGGAAATTTCTTCAAATTACAGAAGAAGGTCAATGAGCCTCTGTAAACTCAAAGTCATCCTTCTGAACTAAACCCAGACTTAATAATCCTGAAGCAAAACCTCAAAAGAAAATAAGAGTTAGATGTTTGTTTCAGCCAGTGTTGTGCAACTCAACTTCTCTGATACTTCACAGGATGGCAGTGATGACAGCTCCTACCCTCCAAAAATAAAGTCCTGAGGAGAGGAAGAGAAGGTGCAAACACCTCCCCCATTGGCCTGCAGGGATAGTGGAGGAAAGACTGCTGGCTCCACAGTGTTCCCAGGAAATTTCTGAGATGCATCTACTGGAATACCACATCAAAACCAGAAACTTCAACAAACCCTGAAGTATGAGAGAGGAAAAAATAGTTGAGGCATGTAAAAATACTTGTAATGTGTCTGAGACATTAATAGCAGTGATAGCCCTGTTTAGAAAACTCAGTCCCAACTTGGCTCTTTAGGACGTCTCAAAGACCTGACAATCAGATCATGCAGAATTCCTGCATCAAACTGGTAGATTTGGGAATATTTTTATTTGACACGGTCTTGAACAGGATTGAGCAGATTCACTGACAATGGAAAAAAATCCTAACAGGTACCAATCAAGTGAGTTGTTAAGAAAATCTTAAAAAAATACTGAAATTCCCACCAGAAAAAGGCCTGAGTAATGAAGTTAGCTCAGACAACCTTTCGCATGCTTTCCCCTCCTAAGCAGTTTAGACATTTGGTACAGATTTTTCTACTCAAGTCTGGTCTTTTTTTCCTTGATGTTAAATGATAAGCAAGGAAACCTAGGAAAGAAAAATGCTAGAAATGGTGTACACTCAAGACGCATTTTCAAGGTTTTAACAGTTCGCTAGATTTACTACTGTCCTGGTTAAAACCATGCCACTGTAGACTGGGTGCATACAGTTGTACGTTTATGCAGCCCAGAGTTCTGTTAATCACAGCAGCAGCACAAAGTGACAATGCTGGGGATAACGGCGTACTCTAGCTGAAGAAGAACTGTGGGTGGCTGGAGTCTTCCTTCCCCTCCTCTGTGTGACAGAACACTCTCACGTATCTAAGTTTCAAGTGCAGGTCTGTTTACTTATGTTAGGCCACTGCTTTCTAGATGGACCCAGAACTCCAGATTCCAGACAGAACCCCAAAAGGTCATTTTCAGACACCAAGTAGAAAACACAGTTTGAAGATCAAATTACTGTGCTGAAACAAGGATTCCAAAATCAACAGCATCCACTCTACCAATAAGCAGGTATATAGACACAACTACAGGAATTTTAATGCACAAAAAAAGAAACTCCGTGTTTTTAGAACAATGGTCAAGTTTAGTACAGCAAGGCAGGAATAGAAATTGCTTTTCAATCTAGCAGCACAAGTGTTTGTTTTAACTGATGCCAAATTGCCAACAGTTACATCAACAGAAGAACGAACTTCATTAAAAAAAAAATAGAGCACAAACCAAAAACTGTACAACCTACACCTGAAATACAACAGAGCCTACCATTTACTAGTTTACCGATTTTCAAAACATGCACAGACACAAGCATAGCACAGAATAACCCCTTTTAGAAAAGTCATCACAGATCAGCTCAGACAGCTGATGTTCCAAGCAGGCAGCTGAACCCATTCAAACAAGCAAGTACATATCAGAGCAAGTAACCCTATAACCTGTGGAAGTACTGAGCAGCAGCAAGAGATGAAGCACAAGAAAGCAGAGAGTGTTTCAAAGAGAAATGCAGAAAGCACGGTAAAGGACAGATGAGAGTGACATGTTCACACAGAGAACAGGGAAGCAAGTGCATCCAAAGCAGCAGATCATCCAGGGATACTTACCCTGTTCTAGCTGGCAGAGCTACCACACAGCAGAAAATAACTGAGCTGGGTGGCCATTTTTTTAGCTGATATGGCATTACTTTCATGTCGACATGAAATACTTTACTCTGGCTGTCGCTGCCCTCCAAGGCTTTCCCATGCAATATAAAAAATTGAAAAAATCCATATGCATCAGAAACAGAGCAGCAATGGAACCTGAAAGTGAGACACGTTCAGTTTAATTGTGAAGCTCCACAAGCGATTGGCACAGCAGAAGAGAGCATCAGGTAGATGTGTTCAAGTAGAATTATTTTCAGCCTCTGAATCTCTAAACCTTTAATCAAGGAAGTTAACTCTGAAGTAACCAAACTTCTAATATGTTCTACTTTTTAAAACTGGGGGAATCTTAGTTTTAAAGTCCAAGAGTGAGACATGTTGGCATGCCCATCTAGCCTTGTTAACTGCCAAACTTATCAATATTTTAAACACAGATAAACAGTTGAAGGATAACTCATCAAGAAAGGCATTCTGAAAAATACATCTGCAGCACTAAAAGCTGGGATACCAACATTATCTATCATGAAGTCTGTCAAAAACTTCTACTACAGAACTCGTTTTTGTTGACTACAACTTCCAATCCCAGCAGATGTAAATTATGATTCATTAAAGGAACACGGCACAGTAATAGCAGTTAAAAAAATTATCTATACTTTACTCTTGTCATTTCACATTTACTCACACACCAGATACTGACATTTATTGCAGCTCCTGGGAAAAGATCAGGTAAGGTGAGAAACAAACCTTGTAACTCAAGATGTTAATTCAAGAAGCTTCAGAAAAAAGGTTTATTATGTTATACCTATGAAATATATAATATGTCCCGCATTGGCCTTTTCAGCCATCAACGCGCTCGCAATAAGCGTGGGCAAAGCCCTTCCCAAATCTTCGTCCGCGAAGCCAAGCCATGATGATGATATAATATGTATAACTATATCTCTGCACAGACGTATCAATGTAGATATACCCATGTAGATACTATATATGTATTTAAATATATATGTATGTCTATATTTAAGATAGAACAATTATCTACATGCAGATAGATATCCTACGTAGTTCACTGGACACCTGAAAGAAAATACTGACTGGGAATAAGGGCTTAGACAAACATGACCGTGTAGCAATGGTTCTACATTAGTACAGTATGGTACCGGCAAAAACTCCACAGAAACTAATGAATAACATATTGCCAAAGAGAAAAAAGGTGGCAGATTTTACAAAAAAAAAAATCATATGTACAAAGCCAATTTAAGAACCTCTCAAAGAAAGAAAGAAAACATACTTTAGACATTTTAAATGTAAGGAGATTCCCAAAAATCTGGCAAACACCTTTAAAGTCAGCCTTCTACAAAAGTGTTGTTTCAGGGAAAAGGGTATGAGAAATAAATCCGTGCTTTAACTAAAAACCTTGGAAATTTCATTAATATTCACCTTCATTTCAGTAGTATGTCAGGACAATTATTATTACTTATACATAAAATGATCAATTAAAAGTTCTGGCACAGATCATAATTTTCTATTATACTGTTTACACTGGAACAAGCAACTGTCACTTGTCATTCTCCCACTGTGCTGTGAGTTTTACTGCACATAATGACTGCTGGAAAAGACCAGGTTATAACACAGGTACTACTGAACTGAATTTCCTTGCAGAAAGACGGTCTGTGCAGTATTATCATCAAAGCCATCACTGAATTTATTACTAAATCACATATCTTCAGGGATTCAACTACTTACACCACCACTCCTCACAACCAACAATGAGAACAATAGTAACAGAGAACCAGGACATCAATTTTTTTTTTTTTTTAAAGACATCTTTATGTTAAACTAATAGCTCACTCTGTATTAAAGATAATAGAGTCAATCATATCACTTCATAAGACAACCTCAATGTTGGTAAGAAGCTTTACTACAGAACAGTGTTTAAAAGAAAAGAAAAAAAAAAAAGATTTCATTTGGCAGAAAACTTTTTTGAATGCCCTAAGCTTCACAAGGAAACTATGCCCATACACAACCCTGAAGACAGTAATTGCTTTTGTGGTTTGTTTTTAGAACAGAGGGACCATGTTAGAAAAAGCATTATCCCATAAGAAGATGTACCAGAAGAAATCCTATAGTAGATCAAAAAGAAACAGATGGACTTTCTGCTAGTTACTATTGTTTTCCTTCTAATGTTACCGTCTCTTTTAAAAATGGACTCAAGTGATACAGCCCAGCAAGAAATATCTTTTTTTTTTTTTTTTTTTTTTTAGTCCAAGATGCCTGAAATACACCAAAGTCCACCTTCCCTATTACCACAAATACTTTCCAAGCAATTTGGGTGTGAAGCATACGGGAGGCAGCAGCTGGAGGCTAGGAGACAGCTGAGCATCTAGAGGAATCGATTTCCTTAACACCACGACATTAACACGTGCCATCCATTACAGAGATTATTCACTTTACAGAAGTTGTGTGATTTGTTTGCTAGGTTCTGCAAGTTTCAAACACTGAAAACTCCTGTGAATGAAGCGTGTGGTATTGCTGGGAAGACAAAAAAAAGCTCAAAAACCCAATCCAAACCTGAAACACGCTCTCAAGTAGCTTCTTTAAGATGCACTAAAGTTCTGCAAACGCGCTTTCACAGAGCAGCCTACGGGGCTAACAGCGAGTAATCACTGCAGCAGCACGACACGGAGCTAAAAGCAGAAAATGAAAATGCTGTTTCCCTATAGAGAAACAAGTCTCATTCATTTTTTTTTAAACTTCATGAAATATAGAGCTAGATCTTAGCACTTCTCTACAGGTAAAACAAGGAACATGTGTAGAACAAAGGAGATGCTTTCTCCACTTCTCTATTCATATTAGCAGCTGAAAGACACCATACGGAACAGAGGACTGATGACAAACAAGATGAGGGTGAATGCTGTATAGCCAAGGGAGAAGATTTAGGGGAAAAAATATATTGCTTTTTGTTCAATAACATTTTGCTGAAAGATCTGTTTTGAGGAATTACATAAGACTCAGTCAAACATTTCCCTAATTCTGTTGTAAAGATGAGGAAAAAGAACAAGAGTAATATATGGCAGGCCTCCCGTACATCATAAAGCAGCTAAAATTAGCCTTTGCAGGTTAAACAGTTGTAAAAAGTTCTAAGCATCTGATTAACCTAACAGAAAACAGACTGCTGGAACTAGTGCAGAAATACTACATGGTTCTCAGAGCCCCATCACTACGTCTCATCATATAGTCACCCGATCATCGTACAGTCACCTTCCGGAGCTGGCATCACTGATTAACTTACTTTCGTCTCCCCAAACTGCCAAAGGTCTGTACTGCTACAATATTCTTGTTTTCTTAACAACTTCCTAATGGAGTGGTGTTAAAACACCTTTCAGCTGCAGCCATTGTTTTTTTCCTTTAAATCTGTGAGTGACAGCATTAATAAGAAAATACATTCTATTAACCCAATCTCTTAAAAAAAAAAAAACAACACACTTTAAAGATTAGTTTTAAAACTGTATAAAACGTTTACAAAGATTCTGGTTAAAAGCTTAAAATGCACATTTCATTTAGCCATCGAAAAAAGCAAATAGTATTTATTATACATTAACTACTACTATGCCCTGAGGTTTCTGCTTAGAGCTCTCACATGTAAATGCAGCTGATAAAATGGATGTGATTTGATAGCCGAGGCAGAAGCGGAAATTAGGGAAATGTTTCATCCTCTGTGGGACGCAGCACAGCATCACGCTTCTGCTGTTTCTGCTTACAGAGAATTGGTTCCTGGGAGGATGACGTTTAATTAGCTCCAAAGACAGCCACGAGATACTCATTTATACAAACTGAATATTAATGCAAACAGCACAGGTAATGCTATATATGGAGCACCATAAAGGTGACTTCTTCACCACACCGTAATGGAAAGCCTCAAGGAGAATGGCAGGGAAAAAAGGCAGATGTAGATGCTGTCCCACCACAGTGGAACAAATTTAAAATCTTGAGGGATAATGTCCTATGACTTAAAAAAGCAATGTTTCTTCACCTGCATTTTTTATATGCGCTGTCTCATGCCACTGCTTTTACACTCTTTTCTGTATTGTTGTATCATACTACATCATACTACATGCTTTTTGTCATAACAAGTACATTTCCCTCCTTTTTCCTCATAATCCATTGGCATTTCCTTTTCAAAGCCAGTAGCCAGTAAAGTCCACCTTAAAGATGATCTCACTGGCAACAGAAAAGTTTATGAAGTGCCAGATTCACAGTCCTTTCCAAATGGAGTTCTCCAAGAGGGAAAACAATTTCCTCAGTACCTCCTCTACCAGGGCCAGAGACGCACAAGACTCGGAGCCGTCCGAAAGACTAGGGTTACATCTGCGTTTGTAAATATACAAAAAATCATATCAGACATCAGGAATGCAGAAAAGGATTGATATTTTGTTCTCAGCCTGCTTTTGGCCCTTTCTCAGTTCTTGCTCCTTCAAGTAAAAGAAGTATAAATAAGTAGCGAGCAATTTTTAAAAACAATTGTTTTGTGTGGACTAAGCACAATCCATCAAGATTCACACTAAAAGGACAGCAGCAAAGGAAAAGAAGTCACTCTATATAGCATTTTTCATAAAAAGAGCTTTATTCTATCACATTTCTACAGCTGGTTAAGAGTTTAGAACAAAACACTAGTCCCAAGTTAACGAGCAGGACATTGCTGCATTAAGTTTACAAAAGCTAAGAAGGAAAAAGGAGGACTTCAGCTCATTTAGAGACAGCAGAGGTGCAAAAGTGAAACCACAAGAGAATGAAAATAAACAGATGAAACAGAAATACAGCCAGGAGAACCGCAACAAATCTACAGCAAGGTATGACTAGAATAAATGTTAAGTACATAACTTGCACAATGTAAGCACAGATGCTGCTCAGCCTCTCCTTTTGTTGGTAAGTCTGCTGTAGACTCATTTACCTAACCTTAACAATGCTGCACTAAAATATTCTATAACAAAAATTGTGATGCCACCACCACTACAGAAGTCCATCTCTTGATTAAGTCATGAGGTCTTTCAAAAACATGGCACGCGTTCACAAGTAGCAAAGTCAGCCCACTCTTGCAGTGGCTTCAGAGGAGTCGCCGCAAATACCCAGAACCCCTAACTGTAAGCCTGCATCTGAGTACTTTCTGCATGAATAGCATGCCACTCGCATGCTGTTTGCCAACTGGAAAGGCCCAGTTTCCTCAACAAGTTGACTCAAGCACTTCATATAGTCTTACCTAGCTCTTGACATCCTAGACACAGAACACTCCTGGGTTGCTCAATCTGTAAGATCTATTCATTAAACACGCTCAACCCAACCAGCTAGTTCAAGAGTCAGTTCTCCAGCATTTTTAAACAAACTTAATTTCTTAGTAACATTTTAGGGTTTTTGATCCCAAGTAAAGAATTCTTGCAGACTTTGGAATAAACAGCATCTATTACTGGGCACTTAGTCTCCCCTCTAAGCAGTTAAAAATGAAAGGAATGTTGTTTATCATCCCAAAATAGTTCTCAGTTAAACACTAATCATTACCATTGGTGAAAAAGACAATTTCAGTCATGTGGTGTTCAAGTTCTACCCTTGAAATACTGCATGCCACAGGTCCTCCCTGCCACTGCATCTTGGAGTTTGACACGCGTTTTAAAATTCCTCTTTCCCATGATTTCTCAGTTTCATAAAAATATCTCACATCTCCTTGGAAACATGAATACAACACAACAAAGACTGCTGGCTCTAATGCTTGGAAGCACATTAGCAAAAGAACTGCATTCCCTTGCTGGTTCAGAGAGGGTTCAACACTTCATTTCTCTCTGCTAATGTGTCTAACACGAATCTGTTCCTCTCCCTCATTAATTTTCTAAGTTGCTTTCACAGCCATTCACTCATCCTATCGACTCCTTCACTACTAACTTTCACTTGCCTTGAGGTTTAATGAGTTTTCTACGCATCTATATAGAAAAATTTAAGGAGGCTGGCAATACCCAAGCAATACTCCACTAAGAAGTAAGCCTCCCCCTGCAAAACTGGGGAGAAAGAAGAGAACTAAGAACCCCTTTTGCAGAGATATTTAAAACTATAATGTTAATCTACATAAACTGATTTCTATACCAATTGTCCTTGACCAGCACAGGATACCAAGAAACAGCAAACTAATTTCTTTCAGGTTCCATGACCACCTGTAGCTGCCATAACACCTAGTTTGGGAATTGATGTTTAGGTATTAATGTCACTGCTACTACCAGCAAACAACATTTGCCCCCCAGTTCATCAATCCCTTAAATACCACTCTAGCTGCATAATAAAGTGCTGCTGCTCATTTTGGATGTAGGACTGCCACAGGGAGAACAGAAAGCCCCTCTTCCCGAAAAGGGACTCTCTACCAGCCTTGCAGTCCTGTGCCACGTTCAGCACAGCGCTTTGCTGCAGCACTGTTGCAGGTTTAGCCAACATTTCCCTTGCAAAGCTACCTTCACCATTACAAATTATATACTCCACAATTAAAAGCTAAAATTCTGAAGGTATTTCATACTAAATTATGTATTCTTCAGTGGCATAACATGAGAAAAATTCTCTCTGAGGAATCAACAGTGTTTTCTCAACTGAAGCATGGTGGGAAATTTGAATCATTCAGTCACTACCGTTTAGTTGACAGCCCTGCAGAGACAAGAACCAAGAAAAACAAGCAGCATGGAAGTATCAGTATAAAGCAAAAATCAGGAAGAATAGGATCCCACCCCTGCCAAAAAGGATAGAAAATGGCACACGGAAGGCAGAGCAAGAATCTTCTTTCCGGACTACTACAAGAGCAAGAGAAGGTGTTCAACTAAATTGAAAGATGACAAGTTCACTGTGGACAAAAGGGGATACTTCTTGATACCTCCACCTAAGGAATGCACTGCTGAGGGATGCAGGACTGCAAAGCCAAATGCTTAGCAGCATTAAAGGGGAGAAGAAAAGATAAAATTACATCGTAATAGAAAAAATTTAAAAACAAAGAGCTGGAAAAGATACAAATGTCTTTAAGTTTTATGACATAAACAGAACTAACAGGATCCCAGAGAGATACACCCTTGAGTATACTATTGTCATAACTGCCTATGGTAGACTTTTTTGCATCATCATCCCAAGCATCTGTTCCTACTCCTAATTAAAGAACAGATGGTTTGACCCAATATGGCAATTCTTACGACCCTATATTTATCAGCAGGTGGGGAAATCAAGTTTTGAGGTCTCAAGCAAGCAAAGCAAGATTAACAAAAACAGATAGCTAAACAGGTCTCAAAGCCATCTGGTGTATGACACTTACTGAAAATAATATTCTTGAAGATTATGTACAATGTATTTTCCACAGTCTCTGTACTGAGAAAACAGCCTTCCACAAACTCCACCAGATGCAATTACGAAACACAGAGATTATCAAGCTAATAAATCCTTTTTCATGTTGAACTAGTGAAGCACAGCTATTCCAGCTGTACAGTGGAACTTGTAGAAGTGGAAGAATGTTCAGATAAAAGCTAAAGACCATTTTCAGTAAAAACTTCTGATAAGGTTATCACACATCGGTAAAAGAAACGAAGAAAATAACATAGGCAAAGCAAATAAACCACATAAGAATGTATACTTTTGGCTATATGTTTTCGGTGCAGGTTGAAAATGGGCAGGAGCACTATGTAAAGCTGCATTCCCAAATATGGTAATAGACACCTTGAAACAATTAAACTGCAGAAGACGACAATCTGAATGAGACAGGTATTAGCCAATAAGGCAGTAGAAGCATACGAAAGAAAGTACACAAGTGAGTAATGTTCCTCCTCCTTCAAGAAATCTTTCAAGCTTTACTGGTAAAAAGGGCACTTCTGGTAGTATGCACATTTTTTTAATACTTCCTTGGAAAAAAAATTACTAAAAATTAAAACAGATGAAAAGTTACACATTCATGAGTCACGGGAGCTTCTGATGAGCCTGCGTTCTGAAAATGTGCACGACTATCTCATTAAGTTGCCAGGAAATATTATTATTGTATCAAAATAAATCAAAATTGCACTTCCATAGGGCATGAGTTAATACACATTCTTAAGAATCACCTGAAGGATACCAAAGCAGCAAGGAGGCTGGTTACTAGGCCATTCTGTGTGAAGACACCAGAACGATGCTTTTCAGCCTAACTCAGAAGCAGCGTTCATCTGGTACCAGCAACAGCAGACAACGAGTCAAAACAGGAGAGCCGCCTTGCAGTACATGCCAGCAAAGCAGTTCTTCTATAGCTGATACAATTTTATAACAACACAACCAAGGAGAGCAAAGTACTTTGAGCATTCCATGAAAATCTTACTAATTTCTCTAAATAAACCAGACACATGAGCTGGTTTCTTGCACATGGAGCATTTAATGAAAAATCTCCAGATAATTCCTCAAAAGGAAAGCTTAAGTCTCCAAGACATTCCTGTGTTGCAGATGTCCAAGACACAGAGAGGAATGCTACTCTCATGCCCATCACCTCTCCCCTACTAGAAACACAGACGCTGTTAACCTGCATCACAGAAAAACTGCTCACAATGTTCTGCATGTGTTATTTCATAAAAATTTCAGCACTTGGGAAGGAGAGTTGGGGTCAAGCCACTCAGTGTTTAATTTAAAAAAAGCATATAGTTTGAAAGTAGTTTTCACCACAATTTGGTACTGATTTATAGATATATAGGTTTAAGACTGTATATTAATAAAGAATTTAAATATGCTGCTGAAAGTTTTTTTCACTGCCTTTTGTCTTCTCAGACCATTGTACCAGTCATTGACTTTGTCAAGCGTTATTCTCCTAATATTTAAAACCTAATTCTAACCTAACTATTAAGCTGCAAAGTGCTCAACTTTTGCACGGTTGTCACTTAAAGGGTACGCTCACTCATGGAAAACCATTAGACGTGACTGGTTCAAGTCAAACTGCCTACTGTTTGGTTACCTGACACACACTAGAGCTACAAATTCTCTGTGGGGGACGGTAACTCACCAGAGTGCCAGTTAAAAAGCACATTTCACGCAATCATTTACCACTGAAGAGTAACTTTCCTACGGTATACAGAAGTTAAAAAAAATGCCAAAGTTCACAGAAATTCATTCCACTGTACAAAGCTAGGCATCCCCTTTGTGCAGGTGTGATGGGGACACATTCAGGGGCAGGAACGGAACAGAACAGAAACAATTGTTTGGTTTGAATCCATTATTTAATTTCATTAATTGAAAAATATTCAAAGACATTCTTAAACATGGAAAAATTGACATAGAAAAAACCAGATCGAATAGTTGTCTGAAAGTACCTTGAGGGAAAGTGAGTTCAATACATACCAATGACAGCAATTGAAAATACGAAGTCATGCTGTACTGACTTAGTCAACCCAATGTCATCGCTGCGCATGAATGCTCTTACATAAGGTTAAGCCCATTTTTCAATTTATCTTGTTATTTACCAGGAATAGTTTTACTTCAGGACTGATCTCATCTTTTCTAAATTGTAGTAAAAAAGACAGTAGACATTATTTGACATTCCACGGCACAGGTACACAATTAACTGTGCACCTATAGAAGCTGAAGAAAATACTATGCAGAAACCAACTGGTTGTCTACAGATTTCTGTATCAATCTAAATATTCCTGCATTAAGTATTGAATTACTGGATGATATTAGAAAAACGGGTCTGATAATGCCACATTTCTGAAATTATGAAAAAAATGTTTTTCCAGTTCTTCCCAGTTTAAAAATAGAGAGTAAATAAGCTTAATGCATCCATAACAGAAAATGTTACTGAAACTCATAAAAAGGGACTATTGTGAAAAAGCAAAGGCTGTGATTGCACATTTCAGGCAGTTTGGTGCAGAGGGTTGTAAGATAATGAAGAGACCTGCAGTCATCAGAGACTCCCCTCGAGCCCAAGCACCTTCCAGACAGCAGACTGCATTCTCAGCCCGTAATAAGGGTTTCCAAACTGCGCATCCGAGTAACACAGTACTCCACTGTGGACAAGTTCTGAGGACATTACACCACCTGCAACACCTTCACCCCCGGCGAAGGCATCAATAAAAAGAGAAACAGAGCAACAGACAGTTCATCTAAAGAGCTAGAAATCAGTTAGGAAAAGCTGAGGTTTAACAGCTCTTAAGTTATTTAGGACACGAGAAAGCCTTTTACATCTAATCAAGGAAAAAAAAACACCTGCAAAAAGAAGAAAAAAAGTCTGTAGCACGCTCTTTCAGGCAATGCTTACAAGTATTTAAATCCACAAGGCCATAACAAACTAAAAAAATGCAACACCAGCCTTATAAATCTTCCGTTTTGTATTAAAGTCACTGTGGCCCATCCCTTCTGTTCATTTTTTAAAGCTTCCCGAGGTCCTCCTCTTGCACACACCAAATACATACCCTCAGTTAAAATGCACTGCATTACACTGATGTAGAAATCATGCCACAAAACTTGCATTTGAAAGCTCTTGTTTCCCAAATTTGTATTAGCCACAGAAGGTAAAATCTGCATACATCTTATAGCACAGTAGAACAGAACAATTGTGACTTGATGCACAGGTGAATTAAGACCACGTTTCACATTTAGCCTACATCCTGTTGCCTTTGCTGTTTTTAAGAAGGGAGCGATTTACATTTTTACCCATAAAAACTTAAAAGGTAATTCTCAAAATACTTTATGGACAAATTAACTTCTAATGTGCACACGTGAAAAAACTATGGTGATACCTTGACAGGCATCTGAAAGACACTGACAGGCAGCAGACCTTTATGAAGAAGGAAATATTTTACAGTGAGAAAAAGAATTAAAATATCTGTACAACAGGAGTATTGGGTTATACTCGGTTACACTTGGAATTACTGTAAACTTGACTGTCATAATACAATGCTGAAGCTGCTTTCATTCTCAGTAACGATTTAAAATGCTGCCGCTAAGCACTAAGGAGGCACTTGAGGTACAAATGTTCTTACCGAACCCTGCTTTGAGGGTTTAATATAAACCTATCATACCCAACTTCTGTTAACTTTAAACACGGTTGTAATCACCAAAAATTTAATGATAGATAAAGCAGATACACTCCACAGATTCTGAAAAGTTTCAAAACTTAATAGGAGGCTGACTGGGAAAAAATCTTATAGATTTTACAGTAGCAGTTTTCACTGTTGTTTCAGATGGGTATTTGTATATTATTTGTTACAGAAAGACCTTCAAATTCCTACATCTATGAATACCTCCCCACTGGAATTTGTTTGTTTGCAAATTCTTACACACACAGCAATTTTAAGTATCCTTAACAAATACCTGATGTCTCAGCTAACACGAACGGGAAAGCAGATTTACCAACATCTGTGATTCATACTAATATTTAGAAAAAAAAAAATCCTCTCCTGTATCTTTACACGCAAGGCAGTTTCTGTTAATGTGTACATGAGCTTAGCAAAAGGAATTCTTCTCAGGACTTCCAAGAAGTCGTAAAGCACTCTTCATTCAGCCACTCAATTTCTGAAAAACCCTTTTACTGTCAGAAACCTCAGAAGGTGATGTCCCTCTTCCCCAGGAAAATTCTGCGAGGAAATAGGTAGTTAGCATCAGCTCAGGTAAAACTACCTGCCCTCTTTCAAGACAATTCTTCAATGAAGCCCCAGTGCAACACCCTTGGCCTCATAAATCAGATACACAGGTGTAAGGGCAGAGCTCCGAAATGCATCACAGAGATGCAGGCCGTTGGGGTGGGAGGGGAACATGCACAACCCCCCTCACCTTCCACAACCAGAGCACCACGAGCCCACACAACATGAGCTCTACACCATATGGTGCAAAATAGTTTGGTCTACAGATGATGGAGAGACTCTCACTTCTGCTGCTGGTTCACACAGCATAACCTGAGAACAAACATGGGTAAACCATATGAAAGCAATAGATTTTCTTTAATGATTTCTTTTTAAGCAAACTTTGAGGTGTAATCCATCAAATTGACAAGCTGTTGGCTGTCCTTGCTCCTCCTCAAGTTGTTCCAGCTAAGCTCATAGCTAACCCATTAAATAATCTGCTTATTTCCTTATGTCTCCCGTTATTTTAAACTGAAATGCAACAGCACAGGCTCTTGGCCATTCTCCTGTTATTCCATACTCTGCATTGTTTGTGGCCATCTCCCGAATCACTGGCCTACTCCTTTGATGTCTTCAAGTTTGTAAGTCTGAACTTTTAAGCATAAATTTAGTGCATTTTTTAAAAACTGAAAGTCACACTGGGTGATGAGGTGAAATCGCAGGTAAGACAATTATACTCGTGAAACCAAAACAGTTTTGGTACAAGTACAGTGTGTTTACGCAAAGCAGTGGAAGAAAAAGGAAGCTCTGCAGTTTTTGTTGGATGCACTGAAATCAAACCTTTTGCCAAATCCTGTCCTAGTTCAAGTTCCTTCACATAAATTTTCCCCTACACATCTGAAAACCAGATCACTTGAAAACCTGTGAGATCCTTTCATATAAAATATGAGCATTTAAGCCAACAACTTTTTTTGTCACTAATGGCATGGGGTGGGGTTTTTCAGATGGGACAAAAGGTCAAAGGTTTCCATGTAGGAGATTTCAATAATGTCACTATTATTTGCTGGTTTTGCCACTGAGAGGTTTATGCAGTAAGCCAGCTATATCTGTAACTCATTCCATATACCAAAAAGCCTGATGAGAATTTTAAAATTTGAATTACGTAGAAAGCAACAGTGGTCACAAATGGCATTTTTATGGTACCAGTACCATGACTACTAAATTCATACATGTGCTTTCATAACCACAGGCCAGCTTTCTTCTCAAAGGATAACTAGCACAGATACTACATTCTTTTCCCTGTTTTGAGTAGTCTGCAAAGTGATTCTGATTTTTAGAGAAGCAAGTCCTATTTCTTAACAATTCTCTATTCTCACTTGCGGTTTTCAGCTATAGGCGCTGCACAAAGTGTTCACTTTATTTTTGTAATTTACATTTCAGTAGATGAAACGCCTTCCTATGAACAGATGAATACAAGGGCCTGTTTTTAGTACAGGACAAATACACACTCTTCCGTTCTTTTTTTACATGAAACATAGTATAGAGAACAGCCACTATTCTTCTAGTTAAAGAAAAACTCATTCACACAATTCTTTCCAAACGTCTGCACATGTACAATAACACAATTGGGTAGAAGTTGTTAGTAAAATGTAGGAAGAAAAACAGTGTACTCAACCACAGATGTTTCAATCCAAATAAGCAGCACAACATCAATCTACTACCACCGCAGTTCCCAAGACTTTCACATTCAGACCTGCCTTCCCTCTCACACCACAGAGGATGGGGAAGGCTAAGGCTGTCGCTGGCTTGCCCTAAACCGTTGCAAAACCCAGTCACCCAAGCTCCCCCAATTTAACATCCTAAATAGTCTTCTGCACCCCTTTTCTTTCTCCCACCTCAATCCCTGTAACTGCAAACAAAGTAGCTCTGGTTCTGTCTAAGCAAGCTCCCTGCTTCCAAACTTTAGCCCTACTTGCCTCCTTCACCCTACAGTTCATCATCATGTTTCCAGCTTCCAGGAAGGAGAAAATTAAGGGCTAAAGAAGAGGGAAGGGAAACTCCTTTCCAGTACATGCTACATGTCCTCAGAAGGCCCATCCCATCATAAAGGAACTGCTGTTTTCTCAGATAAACACTGTATTATTTTCAAGAGACCACAATGGGGTCTTCCATGAGCATACAGCAGCTGGGGAAACAGGAGATACCTACATCACCACACATGCATGCAAAAGAAAATGATTATGCTACTACATGCAGTCTTAACTTTTGATACCCACAATTCCAGAGAATTCCATGTCTCAATCTGAACAGTCTCCTAAAATGTGCTGCTGCACAAGATTTCTGAAAATCATTTCACAGTGGAAAAACATGCACCTGTATTCTCCTAGACTTTCAGGTTTTCCTGCACTGCAAATCAATGTCAATTTTATGTGTCTGTAGACTCCAGATGTCTAAATGACAACCCACTCATCTCTCCAACCTATGTTAGGGACAAAACAGATATCGACATCTATAAGGCCTGCAAGGACTGAGCTGAGGGCACACATCAAGCCAAGAGCTGCAGTTTAACACGGCTTCAGCCCAGCCGACAGCCTGCTGCTGCCAGGAACATGGAGACTGAATCCTCCCATCCCCTGCTCCATTCCTACCTTCTCTACTTCTGGCCTACAGTCATCCTCTTGCATTACAAACACGTTCAGCTTCCAAACCAGTAGAAAACTAACCCATCAGTCTCTTTTTGCTGAGATGATCCATCAGATCAACTTATGATAAGTGCAAGAGCTGGAGAGGAACAGAAACCAGACTTCAATCTTTCAGGGCACCACTGAGCTGTAATGCAAAACCCCAGCTGTAACTTAAGTTTACTTACTATATTTTAAAGATTTTGAGGATGTGTGTATGTCTTCTGAGTAGGAGGAGAAAAAATCAAAATACAACACATAAGGAAAACTCCTGTTTAACTGAATTGAAATTAACACTCTAAAGAAAGTCTGTCTCCTTGTGAGGGCAAAATATATCTCAGTCAACTTACCCCACAAATTCCTTTTGCATAGTTATTTGTGAGATGCTTATTTCCCAGAAAATGCTTGTTTCTAAATGGAGAAAACTCTCACGATTCCTCTTCCTGAAGCTGAAGCGAGCTTTGTTATAAGCATGCATAGTCCTTTATCCACACTGTACCACACATTGCAAACACCATCTCAGCAGTCCCACTACTGCTGACCTTACGAGTTTCAGAACAAAATTAAAACAAAACACAATGTTTCTGAAACTGATTAACATATACAGTGTTCTTCAGCACTCCCAGCAAACCCCTACTTTCACAATTCAATGTTAAATAATGTATCTAGGTGCAAATGAAGATCTCATGGGATGCCTACCTTCATCTTCACACACCTAGATATTTGTACAGATCTGGTTATCCATAATCCTGTGATGACCTAAATAGTTCCAAGACTGCCAAGTTAAAAAGGCAGTTCAAGACCACCCCTTTTCCTCCAGCTGAAAATTTCCAAACCAGAAAAATAAATCAATCTCTTAACTCTTCTCCGTTGTATGGTCTTTACAATCCGGAGGGGAGCTTTTGGCTTTCATTTCAGTACTCATTCCCAAAACACAGCAGTAAAGTATAAAAATCAATTAATAATGTTTTGATATGACAGCTCACCCAGACACTAAACAGGACAGATTTACTATTCTCATCATTAAATAAAACAGTCAGAAATCTCCAGGGACTTGTTTTTCACAAATCTTGACAGAAGCAAGCACTACTTCTATTATCAACTAAGTTTATAATAGAAGAATACCATTCATTTCTTACAACCAAAGCAAAAAACAAGAGCTACCCCTGAGCATTGATCATTATTCTCAATTATGAATCATGAAAACCTTATTACATACTAAAATCACTCTGTTTTTAAACTGTTTAGACTTCTCTGCATACACGCTTTCCTATTAATGCATTCAATTGATTCATACTGTGAATTTGATATTCATAGAGAAGTGCTCCACTTACAGAAAAATGTTTTTTCTTAGAAGTATCACAGGCATTTGAAGAAGGGCAAAGAAAATCTCTCTTCGAAGATGCAGCAGCTGGTAAAACAGAGACAAAACTAAACAAAATATATGGATAAAATATTCTGTTTCGGAGTAAGCTAATTCAATGAGTAACCAAAGAGTTGCAGAACAATATTTCGGAAAAAAAAAAAAAAAACCTTCCACTGAGAGCATCTGCCACAATACCTCAAGTAGTATCAAACAGCAGTATTTCCATGGAAGAATGTTCCAAGTCATTCAGGACTTTTAAAAACAAAAAAATTATCTGCATTTCCCCTGTCCCCAGAATCTCCTTTTGTCACTCATTCCTGCTTGCTGCTTATAAATCAACACCTCCCACCTTTCCTTGCCCTGTTCTCTCTCTTCTTTCCCATTTTTTCCTTTTAACCAGCCTCCAGATCTTACAGCCTCTCCCTCCTGGCCCCTGAGCGCCCAGCCCTCTGTCTCCCAGGCTAGCATCTTCTTTCCATTTTCCAGCCCTCTGCTATTTGAACCACAACCGTTTCCCTCCCTCTGCTCTGCACTGGATGCCAACACAGACAGCACTACCAGTACTGAACAGATTGTCCCTGTACTCTTATTTCCAAGACCCACAGCTCAGGAAGGCTGCTATTTCAGAGGAGAGCAACGTATGGAGAAGGCGTGCTCAGGCACTGCAGCCGTGCACCGGTCAGGTACCCTGCCAGGCACGGCAAAGTCCAGCCAGCACTACATGAGTGAAGCAAAATGAGGGTCCTTAGCCACCAGGACAGTAAACCTAAACTGGGCATGTGAAATCTGTCCAACCTAAAAGTCTTTGTCAAAAAGGGCTTAAAGTGGCACAGCTTTCTTTACAGTACAACCACCCCCCTCTAGGCTCCAAACGATGGGACTGCTAGAGGTACTCATCTAAATAACTGCAGTTTAAGCTAAACAAAATGGTTTCTACCCTGCAAGTCCCCAAGGTCTGACCGATGAATCAAGATAGCACTAACATTTCCAGAACGGCACTTAAAGCTGTGAAAGTCAGCAGATTAAGGACTGACTGATGAGCAACTCTGCCTTCTGTTCAGCCAGGCAGGACAGGGCACGCAGCTGTAGGCAGCCAACTCAAGATACGCTACTCTCGTCAGGCAGAGTCACTCAGAAAAGGATCATTTTTAAAAAGCCTCAAGCAAACCCTGATAGAACAGTTTCAAGAACTAACCTGTACAGCTTCCTACTGTGCAGGACAGTTTTCTCCAAATGCACCTGAGAACCTGTGCTGCAACACAACCCATCATGAAACATTTCATTAGCCCAACGAAACAAGACGTTTAAGAGATGCCTCCTGTCCTTAACGAGCAATACAGGCACATGTGTTGTGCACTGGAGTTCACACTTCACATACCATCCTCTCCCACCATTCCTGAGCAGAAGACCCACAACCAACCATGAAATCAGCAGATGGGGCAAGCCAGGACCACCCCTTCCAACAGGGGCATCAGCTTAAAAGCATTCAGTGAATTAACGTGCAGGCCAAACTCAAGGATGTTCTATTTAACTTACTTATTTCCATTTGCAACTTCTA
Source organism: Bucorvus abyssinicus (assembly GCA_009769605.1). Lineage (NCBI taxonomy): Eukaryota > Metazoa > Chordata > Aves > Bucerotiformes > Bucorvidae > Bucorvus > Bucorvus abyssinicus. Next base: position 15,597,381 of record CM020042.1, on the reverse strand, counting down.
TTGTGTAAACTGCCTACTTTATCCTCTGATGGCTTTACCAACTGAGGTTTTGGGGTTTGCTTTTTAAATCTGCTTGGGACTTTCAAGAAAACAGAACAACTATAACTACAATTTGAGTGACAATTTATTTCAATAGCTGTTCACAAGTGAGATTAATTCCACTAACGATGGGGAAAAGAACATAAATAGAAAAGAAAAATCAACATTCACTCAAAAGCATAACATTTTCCTAAGGTTAGTAATGTAATTGGGCTTGTTTAGATCTCGGATTTTTTATTTTTTGCAAACAACCTTGAATTTTCTTCCCCGCTAAAAAAGGCAAACTAATGTAAAACTCTGCTGTGTGATTACATTTTCAGTCCTCCAGCCATTTGGAACTTTTTTTTTTTTTTTGGCACTTAAAATGCCTTCCCAGACATAACAGATTAAACAGAAGCCCATGTATCAAGCAGAAGTTATCAGAAAACATACATGGAAAAGAACACTAAATCAGATTGAATTTGCATCTGCCTTCCATCCCTCTTTAGCATCTTGATTTTACCAGTATAGTCTACTTCATAGAATTATATAAATGAAGAGATATAGTAACCTCTTGGAGTACGGTTTTTCGTGCCCTCTTTGAGCAGTGCAATTGGCAGCACCAGCAAAGGATGTTCAATACTGGTTCAGTAATTCACAAAAGAAATTTGTCAAACAGCAACCATTTAGGACAAGAGCCAGCAGAGGTTTCTGGATAGTCTCCAGTCACCAAGCCTTCAGCTTTTAGCACATGCAGTTGTCTTAACAGCTATTTTGAAGAGACTTTTTGAACAATGGTCCTTTACTAACTGGTTCCAGTCATCAGAGGTGGAGACCTATCAGCCAGGCATTCCCAACATGTATTACAGCGCACATTTATAAGAACCCAGCAATACCGTGTGTTGCTGAAGTTACAGCAAGTCTGCTCAAATGACAGATACAGTACAACAAAAATAGTCACATAGGCCACTCATTCATCTGGCTTTTTATATCTCTGTAAGCCAAGAACCTCCTTCTTTGTGCTCTTTTATACTATTCTGATTCAGGCAAGAAGATCTTTAAGTCAGTCCTAGTCTTGCCCAGATAGGAACTGCAGAAAAACATCACAAACATAAGTAGGTTTAGCAACACCAACATGGAATTATTTATTCCCTCCAAGTCTTCCTGAGTGAAATACTAGCCCCAGCAAAGCTCTGCAAGATAGTTTTGGAGGTGGTGGGCTACAAATCATACTCACATGCCACAAAAAAATGAGGATTGTTATCTTTTTAATTTTGAAAAATACCAACACTGCTCTAAAATTCATTAACAAGTTACTTAATGGTGGCTTTTCACTAGCATGCTGACTTGGACAGACCGCACTGATTTTGGATCTCCCTCAGACCATCAAACCTACAGAGACAACTAAACTTGTGGTGGGACACAGCGTAACCAGCCAATTTTAGAATTTAGTCTAGACAATCAGGGACCCCGAAACTCTAGGGCACCACAAGGCAGTGGCAAGAAAGTTAGCAAAAGCAACACTCAAAACACATTCTCCTTTAAAAAAAAAAACCACCAATCTTTGAATTAGAAAAATTAACACACAGTTTAATTTAGCTACTTACAGTAATGTGTACTAGAGTATATAAACAACCAAATAATTTCTAAACTATTGCTGATTTGCTTTGAGAACTAGTAAAACACAGGAGAGCCCAGACGATATGAAACAGGGTACACGTCCTTTAACAATAGGGAAAAAGTGGGAAAAGTCTTAAAAAGTGTTAATACAGTGTAATCCTGATGCCTAGAAAGATTTGCATATATTGCTGGGGGAAAAAGAAGAGGGGTAAAAATCACATTAGAGGAGAAAGATAAAATATAGACAGGAAGCCACATCAAACAATGTAATATTCTCCCTTGGGTAAATATCTTAGCAGCAGGTGTAATTTATGTAAATAACACTTTTGACACTGTTCAACATGACCTGGAGACCACATGTCCAACAGAATCCGTGTAGATAAGCATAACTACTAGAAAATTTGCTTTCAGAGAACTAAAGCAGTGGCTTACTATAAAAAAATACAAAGCATTTCAGGTCAGTCCAGCTAAAACTTGACCTGCAACAAGTTTTGCCTACTATTTTCATTATTAATTTGGGTGATCATACATTAGGTCTCCTTGAAGAATTCACAAATGCCACCAAACTGGGGGGCAGGAGTTGCAAGGAATATGGAGGAGACAACCCCGATTCCAGGTGGGCTTGGGAAAACAGGGATTCTAAAGGTGACTGGATGAAAGTCCATGCAGGTGAAAGCAAAACACAATGCTCTAAGTCTGAGACAACTGAAGTAATAAAACTCCATGCACGTATACACAAAATTAGCCATGTGACGAGTAATACAGAAAAAAAAAAAGGTAGCTGTACTGGATCACAGACTCAGTAAGAGTCATAAACCTGATGTTGTTCCTGAAAGCCAAATACTGTTCTGCAAGGTGTTAAGAATACTGAGCGCTACAAGTTAAAAGTATTTCAAGTCTACTCAATACCATTGTCCCAGCTTGGAAATACCACACAAGTAATTTTTATGTATTCTAAGGACTAGATCCTAAAATCTGGTTCTAAGATTACGAAAAACAGATTGACAGTAACTGAAAACAAAACCTCATCTTCTTAATACAGTTATGTAAATTTGGTTTTCCAAGAGGTGTTTACAGTAAATGAAAAGAGTGGTCTTTATGTATAAACTCATTTTTGTGACTTATTTTAAGCAACAACGCACATGAACGTGTTTTTCCTCCCCTTCACCTCCTCTCCTCAAATAGAAGAGTTCATTCCAACTTCAGTCTCCTCTTTTGCTGGTATCTTGTAAAACTAACAGGAAATACTTTAAATAGAATTAATCAGCGGAGTTACCTAAAGAAATACACCCTCTACACTAATGCTGATATCCATACTAATTCAACTGCTTTTTCACATTTGGCAATTCATCTCTAAGCAGTCACAATTTTAAACCAAGTTTCAGTGTGAGAGTTTTTTCCTTTTAGAAAGTAGTTACATGCAGACACCAGCTGATGCCATACACTGTATTTACACCTTTAACATAAAACAGTTAAGACTTTATCTGTAGTTGCGCATGCAGACATTTATTTTAGCTCTGATCACACGTATTTTAGCTCTGATTTTTCAGCTTTCCTGTGAAACAGCAATATTCCAACTTGGACTTCACCAAAACCCAACATTCACATTGGTGCAGACAGACTCAGAGCATCTATCAGAGCTGAAGCATCAACAACACATACCAAAGTATGACACCATCTTTCAGCCTTTTAAATAATTCAGACTTCCAGCAACTCGTTTAGATTTTACACCACCACGCCCCCAACACCCTCACCAACATTCCTTTCTCAGAAATTTAATAACAGTAAGTTATTCACATACACAAGTTAGCTTCTATGATTGAAACAAAGCGGCGAACACAAACACAATGGCCATAAAACTAGAAACAGAGCGCGCTCTCCTTTTCCTGCGACAAGGTGCATGCGTATTTACTAGTTCAGAGATCTGAAAGCCAGAATAACATAAAAAAGGAGTCTGAAAAGCCCAGACTCCTCATATATTATGTGAAAAAATTTGCTGAAGGACAGAACTTTGATAACATCTCCAGGACTATTCTAAATCATCTGTGAAATTGGGCTATGAAGTCTGGGTCCAACAGACACGCACAAGAATGAATTAAAAACTCCTCTGCTTACAGGAAGAATACCTGAAGTACTACCAGAGGAAAGAAGGTAACTGCTGGCATACGTAGAAAAAAAAAGTGCTATTTCTGTGATACCATGGGCAGAATGCAGTGTCTTCAGATACACTAGCACCCATTTTCAGACACAGAACTCAAAATACCCAAATTCTATAGCTATAGATTTTGTAAAGTTTTACGAACGAACCTTCTGAACACCTCTCTTTTGCCTTGCTTCTGCATTAACAGAGAAAGCATCAGGAATTTGGCAAATGAGTTCAAGAAAAACATAAGATGGTAAAAGAAAACAAGTTACCACCACAAGTCACCACGTTCACCTGAACAGGGCAGCATCATTACACCTGAAGGGAAAGAAATGCAATGGAAAGTAGAGAATAGTGATGATGATATCATTGCCCAGCAGAAGGGCAATGATCTACAGAGATGTGTCTCACAATATAGCATTTTCCATCAGAAAACAATTCTCAAAGTATTTGACTCCTACATTTTGCTATTGTTTCGGAACTTGTGAGACTGAACAAACAACGGTGAGCTCTTAAATATCACAACACCCATCTTACTCACCGACAAGTCTTCACAACCACAAACTCCCAAGCATGAGAAAGAAATTTGTGACGCCTCAGTGCCTCTGAAAGGCAAAACACGCTGTATGGAGTGACCGATGACTAAGAGAGACAGTAGTAGTATTAATCCGTGGCAAATCAGCTGTGTAATTTCAAGCTCATGGCTCCCAGTCCAACACTTCCATTTTTAGACAACAGTTTTTCTACGTATCAGGTAAATCTTTAAGAATCCACCCTCTTAACCACAAAATGCAAAGAAAAAAGAAATAAAAAAAAAATCACATTAGAGAATAAACAGCTGTCTAAAAATATACTGAAGTCCAGGAGAGAAATCCTACATCATTGTGAGAGATTTCAGTCACGAAATGATTAGCCAGACGCCTCATAGTATCATCAATAAAACTCCCTAGGACTGGAGTTTGCTTTTTGTTTTGCGGATGGCGGTAGATGTAGTTAAGCTTCTTCTTCAAAGTATTTTATCAGAATAAAGATGATTTTATATTAGACCCCATCCCAACAAATAAATGTGAGTTTTTTACTGGATTAAGAAGCCAAGAAAGCATGATCTGGTTTATATGAAAACCAAAAAATACTGGTCCATGTGTTACATTTTCTATTGATCGTACTGTTTCGATAAACTTTCCCCGACTAACAAGGGCATAGACAGCGCTCACTGTCTAACACTCAGAGTCATCTTTGATTCCTGTAAACTCACACCACAGAGCATTACTGTTAAAGACCAGAAGTAAAACTTATGCTTTTGTTTAAAAAGCACCAGATCTGTGTAACGTGGAGAGGTGGATAGAGCATATCTTTCTAAATATTCCCAAGATTTCTCTACTACCTGACAAATCCATAGTCTCCGTATCTTCCATACAATGTGCAATTTGTATGTCTTTTTATTCAAATTGACATCCAATCTGACTCTTGTCCCCAAAATTTGAGGGAACTATTTATCCTTTGTTAGAGTATCCTGTATAACCAAAGCATCTCCAAGAGCATCCAGATGAGCATTTGCCACTAATAAAAATAGTAATCACACAGCTATCCTAGAGCAATGCTAGATTACAAGCAGACACAAATGATTTCGTGAACAACAGATAAAAGTAAAAGCAAGGTAATAAAAATGAGTCTATCATGACTAACAAAGACTAGCAAAGACTGATTTTTTTTATAATTACTACTAAAAGCCTTTCAATATAGTTTTCAAATTCCTTTTCAAAAGTACTTACTGTACAAACACTGTTTTTCAAACACAAAATCTGAAATTAAAGGTCTGGTGTACTTCTAAAAATACTCTAATACTGTAAGGCACAAAGCTATACTATAAAAAAGCAAGCAAATATTTATCAAATAAGAAAAAGATTAAAATTATATTTTATGCCTAGACAGATAAGCTGAAATAAAAAGCATGAAAGAAAGGTATTTCTAAATTCATGTTAGCCATGATTAGGATGATCCTGAGCTGCACTGACAATCTGAATGCCAAGCAAGAGGTACTATTTCAACACCTCACTGGGCAGTTTAGAAGTGAAGCATAATCACTGCGTAGGTATTAACACTGAGCAAAATTGTTTTATAGGTAAATTCTATTGCAGTTGAGGTGACAGAACAGGCAGCAGTCTCTATAAGGCTCACAGCTGGAGCACCAAACCTACAGCTCAGCCTCAAGGATTGCTTATATTTGAAAAAGGGAAGAGAAAGGTGTCAGTTCTCTACGGCTTACCGAAGGACCAGGAAAAAACAAAACTAGTAACCGTAGTCCTTTGGTTATAAAAGACTAAACAGCTTTTGTAGCTTAAAAATTTTGTCTAATGGCAATGTTTGTTGACACCTCGCATACCAGAATTTCCACGTATTTAATATACTCTTGCAATTCCACACACACACAGTAAAGCTCTAAGGGTCTCAAAAGGTTTCTTACATTGATTTGCTTCAGAATTCACTCATTTAAGGCAAAGGCTAAACCTCCATTTTCATTTAATAGGCAAAATTAGAAAACAGCTTAAATCCTGATTATATAAAAACATTAGAAGGTCAGCCACAATCCTCTTTGCTCTGTAGATGAACATTTCCAGAAGTGTCCTTAGAGCACCCAGACCATTTTGTTCATTGTCTTGGGGCCCTACAGACTGAAGGTATGTAACCGCACAGCTATCCTAGAAAAAGGAAGAACCACGTTATTTGGTGAACATGGGAGTAACAGGAAAAAGAGGTAATAAAATGCAGCAGGCGTGTCTTTGGACATGACAGTGGAGGTATTATTCATGTGGGGTAAGCATAGAAAAGTTTAAGCCCTAACCATGAATACAGGGGCCAAAACCCTGAAAAATTTGACATGCTGCAATGGTTCACAGCTCTGAAGCACTCGCTGTTAGGTTACTGTACCAAACAGATAATTAAATATGATAAGCAGATCCAGTACCCGGCATCTCTTGAGTCCTCACAGAATTTTTTACCACTGAAGACTATGAAGATATCTGTATCCATTGACTTACACTCCAGTGCTCACCAAAAAAACCCCAAAACCCAAAGAAAAACCCCCATCCATAGACAGCATCAGGAATTATTCTGAAAAAAACCACTGGTACCCATTATTATACTACTGTATAAAATTTCTACTTGTGGTATCAAATGCAATTCTGTTCTTCTCAATTAAAATGAAAAAATATTGCGCCATTAGAAAGGATAAGAGGAAGGCAACAAAGAGTAAGAAGTACTGGATATCCTGATTCAGAAAGTCCTGAGCTAGAAGTCAACAGACATTAAGCACGCCTACAGCTACAAACCTGCCCCACATTCCTCCATTTACATCTGTTGCTGTGCCCTGTCAGAGCCGGCACCACTAGGCTACAGGGAACTTTGCTTTGACCAAATACAGTAAGCTAACCGTAACACTGGACTTCTGGATGAAAGACAACAATTACAATTTTAATGTATGAGAAAATGCATCCAACTTGTCCAGATATTTAACCTACTTTTAAAAATATCTTTCCAGTATCTATAAAGATGGTCAAGAGCCCCAACATTCCTTTCTACATCCAAGCCATTTTAATAAAAACAAAGCTAAAAGCACCCAGATTAGCCTTTCCTAATGAGGAAATGACAACTGCTTTGCAGATAATCGAAGAAAGAACACTTGGCTCGCAACTTAATTCCACAGCAAAAATATTTAATAGCCACTGCCTTTACCTCCTCAAGTTTTCAGTCTTACCAAATCTACCTTTGCTTCCCTTTTATAGTCAAGAACAGATGCAGGAGCAAAGACTTGCAAGAACACATCTGTCCTCACTCGTTCTCTCACAGTTGAGCATGTAAATGTTTGAAGAATGATATCAAATTCTGATTCTAATTTGCTCCCAGCTGGGAAGGTGCTCAGGCCCCAGTCATTTTGCAGCTCATCCTCCTTCCAAACAACCTCCTCCAACAGCCACTTATTTTCAGAGAAGAGAGGCTAAAGCAGCAGTTACCCCTTCTCAGACAAAGGGAGGGCGCACTGGTACTCAACTTGTAACCTTTCTCCTCAGCCAGCCTCTGCAAAGAGACCTAGCATGGGTGCTAGAAGGGAGAAAGAGGAATAAGGAGTTATGCTGGAGAAAGGCCTAAAAGCCGTAGAGAAAATGAAGGAAAAAAAGAACAGATTAAGAAAATAAAAGAGTACTTAACAATGATTATACAGCACTTCCTTACATAACAAAAAATCCTATCTGTACTACTGCACATACATACATTCACTTAGCGCACCTCTGGACTACGGGCTTGACAAACACATTACCAAGAGCACAGCGGCATGAGGAAGCAAGAACAGCAGCAGCTGTTCCCCTAAGGTACAACTGTCACACAAAGAATAAAGCTCTTTCGGAGTCATGCTACACCAATTCTGACAACACTGATTAAAAAACAAAAAAAAAAGCAAAATAAAAAAAGAAAAGGAAAAAGATGTAGTCTTGTCCAGCATTTCTTGTGTCAGAGCTACACAACTAGAAGCTTCCAAACAATTCCAAGTGTGCGGAACCAAGAAAACAGGTTAGCCCAACAACCAGATGAGGAAGCAGCTTTCCTGCCTTTACTTTGTGTGCATAAGGAGTGGAGGAACTAAAGGCACTAAAGCCTGGCCAGGCCAGCAATGCTCTAGGAGGAGCCTAGAGTGGTTGACACCTCCAGACACTCAGCCTCACAAATGACAGGACAGTGATGTGGGTGAAGGAGATGACCACCCTCACACAATCTGGGAAGGTCTGCACTGACACGAAACACTCAACAGCATTAAAAACAAAAACCCAACATGCCACATTCTAATGTAATCCTATCCAACCACTTTCTCAGCTTTAAAAGACTTTACACCCTGGATTTCCCAGTTTAGAGAAAATTCTCCTCTTGTATATGTTCTAATATTCATAGGTGCAAAAATTTAACTTAGTGAGATTTTATAAGAAATCTCACTCCTCCCCCATTCTGTTTCTGTTGGAGATAGACTGGCATGGGAGAGGTTGCAGCTCAAGCATGCTAAGACATTCAGCTTACTCTGTAAAAACACCATACATAAAGCCAAAGCTGAGTCTTCAACTGCCCTTATGAGTTTGAAAATTGTTGCGATTTTTGCAAATTATAAGCTTCCTTTGTTTAAAAAAAAAAAAAGAGCATTTATATAAGCTGAAAAATACTCAGTGAAATGAAGTATTAGTGGTATTAAAGGTAAATATAATAAATAATCTATCTTTGAGGTACTGAGGAGCTGTATATTAGTACCAAGCCTTCATATGGAATGAACTAGTGATTATGACATAAATTCATTTAGCAACATACACAAGGCATAAGACTACAGAGACGAACATGCTAAAAACCCTATACTAATTAAGATCAACAGGAAGCACTATTTATTAATTGCATTACTACTAATGCTACAAAGACAACAGAGACTGCCTTTTTACAAGGAGTCACATGGAAAAGACGAGGGGTAATGGGTACGAGTTACTCCTTGGGAGATACCAATTCGACTCAAGCTGAAAATTTTTCACAGTGAGAACTATCAGCCATTGGAATAATCTCCCCAGGGAAGTGGTGGATACCCCAACATTGAACACTTAAGATTCACCTGGACAAGGTGCTGGGCCACCTTGTCTAGACCTTGCTTTTGCCAAGAAAGGTTGGACTAGATGATCCTTGAGGTCCCTTCCAACTTGGTATTCTATGATAATGCGAAAGCTATACAGCATCATTAACATTATGATGTGTATACACATGCATGCAATGTTATATACATAAACAGACATGACTAATGCCTCATGCTGATGGAATCTGTAAAGCTAGCATCACACTGTCTAGTAGGCACTGATCTTTATCTTTCACCAAATGGAGCAGAGTTAAGTTGTGGGCTTGCATTATGCATAAGCAGTAAAAAGAATTAGACTGAAAAGCAAGCTGATCTTCTCTGATCTCAAGTGGAAAGTGTGAACGCTGATCTTCACAGGTGACAGCTCTGTGCATTACTCCAACTCACTTGTTAGCTCTCCTGAATCTCTGTACACAACAGAAAACTTGCAGCACACAGTGGTGGCTAATCTTTCGTAATCTACTAATGTTTAAACAAGCAAGAAGATCAAATAAGAGAGCAAAGCAGTTTTGTTAGTTTGGCATTAGTTCGGCAGAGAAACTGCAATTGATTCTCGATGTTACAGTTCAAGAAGGACACTGAAAAACTGGGGGAAAAAAATTTAAAATGCCTGTTCAGGAGATGGGAGGAATTTGCTATCTCATCAAACAGAGATATAAAAGAACTCTCAGTGATTGGAAACTACGTCTAAACAAATTCAGGCTAGAAGTGAGACTTCTTTTATTTTCAAATAGATGGAATCATTGAAGAATTGCTCATCTCCAAATTCCCAAAATCTTTTCATTGAAACTGGACGTTTTCCAAACACACACTGTATTTCACCTTGGTATATCTGTTCTGAAGCATGACTTAAGGAAATCTAATAGTCCATGTAGTTACAGCAGTAGCAGTTGTGTATGTTCTCAAAACACTCTACGAAGGAACCAAGCATGGTCCCTCCATAGGTAAAAAACAAAAAAACCAGAGAAATAACACTAATAGTCAAGGGCAGCACAGGAATGAAGTTCACAGTTCCCAATTTCAATGTTGCTACTCTACGGTCCCTTCTGCTGGGTTTTTGGTTTTTTGGGGGGATTTCTGTGTTTGGTGGTTTTGGTGGTGGTGGTTTTTTTGTTAGTTTGGGGGTTTCTGTGGTTTTTTTCTTTTTTCTTAATTCAGTCCATGAACTTACTTTTTTTTCCTGCTTCACAGATTACACTTCTGTTCAGTGTCTCAGATTTAACTGCCAATTCTTACTACTAATCTGCAACAACGAGAAGTATTTTAAGTGTAGAAATCTGTCACTATTGAAGTCTAAGTAGTACAGCACGTTGTACTGTAGCAATACACAACCTGAGCCATGTAGGAAATCAAAATACTGGGGTTGCTCATTCTTCACCAGCCAGTCCCACAAATTGTTAATATAGCAGGATATACCATAGAAAACATCTCTTTTGTTAATCAGTGTACATTTGTAATCATCTATATAGTACATAGTCACTAGTCCTAAATTATACTACCTTTCACATTTTAAAGGTAAAACTAAGAAAAATCAAATATGGAATAATACACGTATTTAATCTACCAACAGCTCTCGGCATTTATGCAAGCTACGGAACTCAGAACGAGTTCTACAAAACCCACTCAATTTCCATGGCATCGGATTGCAGTGATTAAGCACCCAGACTCCCTGACAGTCTCAAACAGGCTATGCTAAAATCCACGCTGTTAAATCCCTGCAATCTTTTCTAATCCAGGCTAGCTAGATTAAAGCTAACTTGGGCGTGCCTACCCCTTCTGAAATCAGGAAGTTTGCAGACATAGCATGTGTACCCTCATTCTTGGCCTGTCTAGTCAACATGCGCCTGTAACAGAAAAGAGCAAGGAGCATTACAATATATACCATTAAATCTTCACTCATTCCAGACTGAGGAAACTGTAATCAAAGCACAAAACCCTCGCCAGCTTACGGGTAGCTGAAAATTAATGGGATCCAGTCTTTTCTCTTTTTATTCACTCATATACACTCAGTTCCTGGATATGCATTTCTTTCAGTCTTTTTTTTGTCAACACCCATTTCCTATTATAATTAACTTATTTAGCTGTTAAGAACATTACCCAGTTTTGTTAAATGGTCCAATTACAGTTCTCAAGCACATGAAATTATCTCCCAACTATCATATGTCAACCTCTGGTAATTCAAACACACTGTTTTGAAACGTAAAAGAAGGTAAAAATATACTAAGCACTTCCTATTTCTTTTCCATTTAAAGATAATAACTGCAGTTCTCACTGCAATACCACAGTACGTAAACATTACAGAAGGCAATCGCTAACTTGGCGACATACATGCATCAATGAGAGCATCCAACACTCCTATTCCTTTTGTCTCTCAGGCGCATACACGCATATGAAATACATACCTGCACTCCTCAAGTAACGCCCTTCCTTCCTTTATAAGGAGGCCAAGGCTATAAGCGCTAACAGCACTTTTTCAGACTCCTCAGGTAAATAGCTTGAAGCACAGACCTACAAAATCCTAGTAACAGAAACCTTTGTACAATCACCAACTAAAACTCAGGGTGATTTCTCTAAAAAAATTAAAACCTGTAAAACATCGGAAAGGAACACACCTCCGCACATCTCCTCCTGGCCATCCAGAGAAACAGTACCCATCCAGCTGCCGTATCCCCTTACAGGGAGCACAGCACTATGCACTCTTAAACACATCTGTGAAAAAGCAAGGATCACTGAAGAAAAATCTTTCTCACCTCAACCCCACCCCATGCAACCAGGCCTTATTACCAGCGATAAATGAAACCAACAGCTTTAAATGCTATCCTACAAAATATAACCAAGGTCAACATGAGCCACTTAGGTACAGTGACCCCCTGGTCTTCCTCTTCATTTTAAATGCAGGTCAAGGAGAAATATGCACTCTCAGGTTAAGTTGTATGCAGATTTTAACAAATTTTATTCTGAAAATACTAACAGAAGAATGTGGGAAATCTACCAAAACTAAGTTTATGCTGCTGAATGTCTTGCACCTAAATATATTTACAAATCAAATTAGATTCCATATTTGAAACATAAGCAAAAATCAGCAGAAGCATGTTACTGTTTCTAAAAAAAGCTACCTGTTATGGTACACTTTACTAAAATGTTTAACTCCCAACTGTAACACTTGTTCATGGATTTCAGTAAACAAGACCAGGTCTATAGGACCATGAGCTTATGAGCTCATAAACAATCATAACTGTTACTAGTGAAACAAATTAAGTTTTAAATACAACTTTTTATAAATAGATTTGTGACAAGCTGGAATTTAACGACTTAAAAATTCCACTGGGAAACAATTTCCATTAATGAACAAAAATTGTATGTGTATAATAAAAAGGAATTTACCACCTTCAGAAAGTATTTCAGTGGTAAACATGGTGACACTATCACTGGCAAAATTCACTTAATTACTTGGACATTCTTTATGGAAACTATAAGACTAAAAAGACAAAAAAATCCCTGTGGAATCCAAACATAGCAGTTCACTTACTTTCCACTAGTAAGTTAAATTAATAGCTAAGAGATTGCTTTTAATTTATCACTAAAACCAGCCCTTTTTCTCTATCCATGCCCCACTACACAGTTATTAGGGTCAAAGTGTGTCTCTTGGGACCACAAACTTCAAAACCAAAACAAAACAAATTTTTGTATGGTGTGGTGGGAATGAGATGGACACAACATTTTCTCCTCTTCCTGTAACTTTGCGAGCTACGTATCAAAGAAAACCACAATAATGATTGCATGTAAAAATCGACACTAAAGATGGTGCCAAGTGAAAAGGTAAAATGATTCAAGGAGAAAGACAAAATAATTAAAACAGCTTTTTCCAAGGGCTCCTCTGGACCTGCAAACAAATGTTTGTTTCAAAGTCCTCCGAAGGAAAGGTTTTGTTATTATGATAAATCAAACCTCAGAGGCTAAGCTCTGCCAAGACAGTGCAGCTTTGCTGACAGTATTTCAGAACAGATTTAAATTGACACTTTTGACACAACAACATTGTCCAAAAAAACTGCAACAACAGCTACAGGGCAAATTCTCTCAAATAAGAAACTTAATTTGTTTCTTTAGACATCACACAGACTGATGAGGTTACAAGCGAGGGTTTTTTCTTTACCATCAATGTTTATTACACTGCTTATCAATTCCAGACTGGGCTGACTTTGCATATTCCACACCTATGGCTTTCAACATTTGTTAATACACAGATCATTAAAATCTGTTCAGTGGAGGGGACTGTGTTTTTAACTGCCTAGCGATGAATCAGCTTAAACTAAGTTCAGATCTCAATGCTGTTCTCCCTGTGGTCCCTAGCAAGTATTCTGGTCACCTCCCTTCAGGCAGCACTAAGGCTTGCACAACATGTTGAGTTAATTCAGGAAGCTGATCCATCTGAAAACAAATCCACCCCTGCCCACCTTTGCAAAGCCAACACCACTGATCCCCATCCCTCCTCCCCACACCCCCCAAAACCACACACTGCAACTTTCCAAACTTCTTAATATGCCTTCTTGAACCAGGTCATTACCCAATCACAAAGGACTTGCATTTGATACAAGGCAGAGGGCAAGGCTGCATGGGCAGAACTGCAGCACCTCACGCTTGCAGCATCTTTTTATCTTTTGTATATCTCTCTGAGAAAGGATAGATCACATACTAAAAGCCAGTCCTTTTCAAGAATCAGGCACATTCAGAATATGCATCCCTTTTTTCCTTACCACAACAAGCTTAGTTTCACGAGTGGATTAAAAGAAACCACCTACAAGAGCTACTGTGTTTTAGAAAATGTGACAAAACTAGGCATTCTGTCACAGCCTGAACAAGTCCAACCTGCTTTTACAAACACTTCTAGAAATACCTAGTAGAAAGGGGGGAGGGAGTAGCCATCTAGTTCCTTTGCATCTATCTCCCTCCTGAAAAAAGCTCTCATGGATAGAGAATGCCTTGGGTGACAGACTGGGATACAGTCTGGCACTCAGCAGCAGCCAGCCTACCCGGGGAAAACTATCCTGCTGGAGTCCACCCCTTCTCTACAGTACGTAACACTGCATGCTATCAGCAGTCACAAAGCCAACGCTGCTTTTATGGCAACTAGCAGTACTCCAAAGGGTGACTGTCAGGCAGTACAGAAAGTGGAGCATGCACTCTTACCCATCCAAATTCCTGAGAAGGCAGGCACACGCAGCTTTAGCAAAAACTCCCGGTGGCTGTCACAACCAGCTTCAGATGAATCAGAGCACGGTGAAACCTAGAAGCAGAAATACCATGGGCATGAACAAAATTTGAATGGGAAATGAATGGGTGAAATCTTTTTCAAAAGGTAAAGGGTATTGTGGAAATTGTGTTTGTAAGAAGCCAGAAGCAACAATGAAGACTTATAAAACCCTGAACCTATTAAGTTTTTGCAGCTAACTTACTCATCCGAGAAAGCCTGCACAAGAAGTTTCTCACTGTAACAATCCCAACCTCTCTTTTATCATCCCTTCTCTGAATCAAGTAATTTTCTTCCAGAACACTTTCTGCCAGGCATTTGAAGATTAAACAAACATCTGGTTATACCTGAAAGAAAGGGGACATTTAGCAATGCTGTGGCCCACTTTTTTTCCTGACTACTCAACATAACGCCTATCACACATGTCAAACGCAAGGGAGAGCATGAGTGAGTTTATCCAAGCCACCAACTGCAGCCCTCTTAAGAAGTCTCCAAGAGTAGCAAGGAAAAGATTTCCCAAGCTGGTCCTTCCTATTTATCAGTTCTTGTAATAAAATCTGTACTGTTTCAGCACTAGGCTTAACATCTGTCCTCTGTCTATTGCTACAAAAGGCTTGCATCTGTCGATGAGAGGAGCCCTCTAAAATTAGCCTGGGTAAACGCACGTAACCATGGAGATTTATGCTACAGTCCCAAGATCTCCACAGAGGCACAAGTTGGAGGTAGGGAACATACCACCACTGAATTTTTGTCTTCCTCTACCCCCACCAAGCTCATGCATTAGAGGAGAGGTATGTGAATCATATCAAAGAGATGGATTAAAATCCATCTCTAAATAAGCAGACTGGAGGAGAAGCCCTCCAGTCTGGTTCTCCCCAATTCAGTTTACCGCACAGCTAGGTAAGCACTTGTGCTGACAGCAGGTAGAAAAGGCCCAGGACAGGATAAGCAGACATGGCCGGCTGCTTTCAGCTGCAATGCCAGCATAATCCGCACATAAAACCATGGTACAAGTGCTTTTAATTTTACTATAATTATCTTGTAATTTGATAGGTTGATAAGCAAATAATTTTAAAGTTACCCATCGCTACTCTCCCAACAGTACTTCTAGGCAGAATAAAGTCTGAATACTTGGTGGCAAGAACATTAGCACCAACCAAAATTCTTTTCAAAGTGCCAGACGGCATTATCGACAGTGCTCAAGAAAGTAGTTATCACTATCTTCCTTTAAGCAATTGAAAATACAGCTTTCAGATTTGGGACTTTTTAATTGCAAGTTAAGTTTAAGCTTATTACAAAATATTGTGTGAAATTAAGATCTTGGGAAAAGGAGAAACATCATCAACAGAGCTGCAGGACACACACAAAGAAAATAATCACCAAGTGCAGCAAAAGCAGTTTCCAAAAGGTAGAGAGAACTAAACTCCTGTTTGAATCGAGGTAACATTCCAGGAAGAACTGCATTTTTAAACTTCATATCACCAACAAACTGAGCCTGTCTCTTTCAAGTAGAATCACACTCTAATTTTGCGGTAGAAAAGTTCAACTGTAACTCAGTCTAATGAAGCAAGTAAAAGATTTAAAATCCATCTGCTTGTGATTGCTGCTGACATTTTGGCAAGTCATTTGGGCAGCAGGTAAATAAGTAATTTCTGCAGGTGGTAGCCTTCTGGCCAAGAAAAACTCTCCTTGTTTTCTTTAGAGTGAAATTCTTCACCTATTCAAACATTGCTAAGATGCATCATAATTCTAATCCAGAACTCTCCATTTTCTTTGGTGTTAAATTATAGACCTGCTGTGTAAAGACAACTTTTTTTAAAAAAAAGATTCCCTGTGAAGCTCAATTGTGATTGGGAAGGCCGCCTACACAGCAGAGAGAGTGAGAAAAAACACACTTGCAGAGCTGAAAAAACATTGCTGTAGGCGTACATAAGGAGGGAGGGAAGAAAGAACTTGGTTCTACTGAAAAAGGCTATTTTCTTACATCACCCTTCAAAGAACTAAAACGTGTTACTTGAAGAGAATTCAAAGGATTCTTTGCTACATTCCAAATGTCAATATGAAGTACTACAAGCAAGGTGAGGAATCCTTGCAGATTCATCCTCCTGATTTCAGAATTGGCCACCCTACCCAAGGAATGCTTCACTTCCGTTGCTTCCCTGCCACATCCTGCAAAAGCTGTTCTCACAGAGCAGCAAGTCACCTGCAGAACGGCAGTTCAGAAGCCTCATATAATTGATAACATTAGGAATTGTAGCCAAAGCCTTTCAAAAAAGGAAGGGGAAAGAGAATACTCTCTAGAAACACTAAGAATAAGTAGTATTTATTCTCAGCAGAATCTAACAGCGTTTGAAACTGCTGAAAAAATAGCTACAAGAAGTTCAGATGTTTCTCACAGACACTTAAACCCCATTTTCCTCCCTAGCTTGTACAGCCTTCAGTCCATGCACCTCCCAAGGGAAGTGAGCAGGCCTTTCAGGGTATCCTATTAACTAATCCAGATTTCCAAGAGAAAGAAGGAACAAGCATCAGTGGAAAATATCCTTCTCAGGTTTCTTTCAGAAGGCACCACCTATACACATTATTATTTCTAAATAAAGAAGTCTACATAAAGTGTTCTCATGTGATCATAAAGCTATGAAAATATTTTTAATAGGTCTGTCTTTCCCTTCATAATAAAACCAAAAGGCTTTTGACATACGTGCATTAGCTGATTATTACTGTAATTACTACTAGAGGAACGAAGACCAGTTTCACCAATGAACTTCAACAAACATGAGATGATGCACTGCAGGAAAAAGATGTTGCTGCTCCCACAGCATTGGGCACGAGCCTGCAACATATTTTGCGAATCCCAGTCACAAGGAGATATGGCTTCAGCACCTAATTCCCAAGTGTCTGGGCTGGTATTTTCACAGCCCTGCGCCTAGCAGATGACTGAATTCTTGTACCCACTGCCACAACACAGAACAGCCTACAGAGCAGCCCTGCTGAAAGGCCACCTCCATCCAAAGCTTTCACACAGCTCCAAGTTTCAACTCAGGCCAAACACATGCTGTCACTGAAGATGCTCAATGCCAAAAACCGATAAATAACGTTACTACAAAGCAAACTCCATTTTTATAGATAATTTCAGCTATAAGATTGTTCAGCGCTAATGGCTATTACTCATACACATCAGAAACACAGGATTTGGAGAAGCACCAAGGCAGCTGACTTGCACAAACCTATACAGCAAACAAAAGAAGCACACTCAAAAGTCACAGCTAAGCTCTTAAAATTACTCTTGAAACACAAGGCAGCTGCTCCTGAAGATTACTGAGGTACAAATTCTTCTGGGTCAGAAAGGCTGGTAGGGATGACGTATCAAAGGGAGGTATAAAACTTAGCAGCAGTAGAACCTCCAGAAAAAAAAAGAGGATCTGAAACAATGAATACAAAAGGATGAAGAACACAGAAGTCAGAAAAGTAGTAAGGCAATGCAGAAACAAGTACCAAGAAAAAGGTGTGCAAAAAGTAGTAAGAATTGAAATCCCTTATTCTAGGAAAATTGGAATTGTTTATTATAAAAGAAGGTATATAGGACTATTAACTTTAAAATTATAGCCACCTTGACTTTCACCCTGGTGAATAGTAAAATACTATTTCTGACACGTTAATAAAGCCTCTCTACATACTAATACAGGTATAATTCAAACAAACTAAAAATGCATTAAAGTATTACGCAACAAATGAATCATATACATAGAATTTGCATCCTAATAAAGCGTATCCTTTCATGCTTGGCTTGTCAAGCTAAAGAACATTTGCTTCAAGAGTCACTGTCAGAATAATCTGATCTCTCATACTCATCCATAAATTTCACTTTTAGGTAAAATGAAGTTTTATTTCTTCTTAGTGAGTACAGAACAGGTAGTTTGGAAGGCTGTCTTTCACCTCGGGCTCTAAGATTTCCAGTCAAACTAAGGCTATTAAGGAAAGAAAAAAACCCTAGAAGAGTACACAGAGCTGTCAGGGGGATTCTCTGTTGTCTGCTGACATCAAAATTCGGAGAGAGTATTTACCTTTTGCTTTTCAGGCACTAAGACCTTCAGAACTTTCTCAGAGATATGCTACTAACAAGGAAGAAAGCTCAGCTAAAGAAACTTTTTTTACCTTCTCATACTTTTTTTAAATATAGCAGTATAGAAAAATGGGATCTGAAATTGAATTATACTTCAATTTTTGAACGAAGGGAGATTCAGCTCAGGTTGGGGAGGTGTCTGAATTTTCTCATTTTGTCTGTTGGGTTTTTTCCCCCTCTCATCAAGAGTAAACTACAAGTCTGATGCAGATTTACAGCCTGATACAAATTCAAATACCTTTGACATCATAATTATACAGTATCCATCAAAATTAGTAAAACTGCATTTAATTCATTAACGACTTTGCTGCCCTGTCAACATGAGTCAATTACTGTGATTCTTAGCATTTTTTCTGCAAAAGGGGTAATGGCACAAAATTTAAATTCATTTAACCTGGAAAGGCTTCTTCTGATGTTCACATCATTCTAGTGCGGTATGCCATAACCTTTCCTCGCTATTCACCACCACCATGGCTTACACACCTTCATGCTGAGGCCAGTTTTTCTAACCAAAGAGTGCATGACTGTAATAGTGTATAAATGGCTCTGTGTGCACCTTTAATATAATTGCACGTCCAACAAGTAAAATACCTGTACCAAGAAGATACCGCTGAGTTAAAAGAGCTTCCAGACTAGGAGCTAGTGCTTTTGCCCAGTCCTGAACAAACCAAAGTAAAACCCCTAAGAATGTGCAGAGCACAATCATGAAAAATGTAAACTTTGGAGTTACTCCTGACAACAGTCAGCACTTTAAGGAATGCAAATACTTAACTTTAAAATGGAGAAAACCAACAACAAATGCAAACAGAGTCCACTTTTTTCCCCTCACATGAAGCAGTGATTCACCTTTTTTGTTGTCCAATCTTCCTTCTTGAGAAGTCAGGTTTCCTCTTCAGAAAAGTTGTCCTACTGCTGTTTTTCAGCCTAGCTTTCTGTCACAGCAAAGCTATAAGGGAAGGACAGGATTTTCCACTGTAGTAGTTACTGCTGCCAAGCAAAGTAATAATAATCTGTCTATGACAGAAGATACTGGAGGAGCAAGGGTAAAGGGCAAATTCAGCAAAGAATTTGCAAATTCACTATTTGAAAGCTCAATACCTTTACATTTTGCTTCCACCTCCCCTTTCAATCCATTTGACTGATGTTAAAATAAATGAAAGACTGAGCTGGCATCTTGACTGACTTCTGTATTTGGAATTTTAAAGCAGTTTCTCAATGAGAACAGAGGAAGCACTATAGAGAATGACGCTGTTAGGAAGCTTTCCACTTATAAGAGTTCAAAGTGCTTTACAAATAAGGTAAATATCATTAAACTTAATACAAAGAAAGGGAAATCGAGGCAAGAGAAAGAAAAAGAGTTGCTGAAGGTTATCCAGTGGCCAAGCAACACTCAGAAATAATTAAGTCTTCCAACTTCTGGCACACATGGCAAAGGACCGTAACAACTTCTCTTTATATGAAGGCTTTCCTCAGCACTTTGATGAGCAGGTAATACACACAATGTAAGCAAGCAATACAATAGCTAGACAAATTGGACACCCAGAACAAGAAAGCAGAGAATGCCTAACTGGGACAAAACTAAAAGCCATGAAGCACCATTACTGACCAGCATCCACACACCAATCAACCCATGGGCTTCCACTGGCATGTAGTAACATCTGTTAACAAACAAAACACGCAGTCGCATTTTGCCAGTCTTTCACAATATACCAGCATATTGCAAAAACTCCACTACTTTACCCTTTACCACAAAGGGTGTTTGAGTCAGGAGTATCTAAATGGAAATGCCAGTTAACTGCATACGTGCTGCGAGCACCACTTCTATAAGCCTCCAGTCCTCTTCACAGCACACCCGAAAACATACACCACACAGAGGGAAGCTTCATAATAAAAGCTGTATAGATGAACACTGCCCATAAATACATTAAAAGAGGCATTAACTACATCACTATAACTTCAAAATATATCAAAGAGAATATGAAAAATTCCACTCTGTTGAGCAGAATTTATTCAGTCTTCAAAAGCTTTGAAACTGTCAAACTGAAAATCCTAGTAATCTCTAAGAAGTTTCACACTCCATAAATCATTTCTTCTTCTACCCCTAATTCAAAATTCAACTATAATAAAAAGACAATTTTTTAGCTATAAAGTTTTTTGCATACGTAACCAAACTTCTGCTTTCCTATGTTCCAAACCTTCCTTCAAGGAAAACATTCATCTACGCCACCTCTGAGATAAAGCAGAACTAGAACTCATTATTTCCATCCTACTGAAAGAGACAAAAGTAATTCCAGATATTTTCTCCCAAGGTTTCTAATTTCAGTGGAGAAGGCTCTTTTATACTTGCATTTCATGGGAACTGATCACGTGTTATTCCATAACACACAAGCACCTTACATCTCCTTCCCCATTTGACTCGCTTGGCAGGCCTGGTAATTTCCATCAGAATGGGGGTTATTCTGCCCATTTGAGAACCTTCATGCTCTTTGCCAGGTTAAGATAAAATTTAAAAGGGTTCTTTGCCTGTTTCCCCAGGAAAATTAAAATTATTTTGTACTCTTCTCAGTAGATACCTCTAGTATAGTAGATGTATCCACATTTCATGATATACTGTTCTATAAACAATATTTCAGTTATCCTTTCGGTCACACAACTCTCCTCATCAAGTGCTGAAGAAACAAAAAAAAAAGCATTTTTCTGTCTGCTTAGACATCATCAATATTATTACACCTTACATTTAAAAAGTTTTGTAAAGAATTTATTGAAAACAGGCACGTCTAAGAGCTCTCCATAATTCAAACAAGCAATTTTACTTGTCTGTTCTGCAATTTTCCCATTTATGAAAATAATATTTATTTCACAGGGGTCAGAACAGTTAAATTCCATTAAGAGTTTGAATCTAAAACAGAGGGTAATTTGATAGATCTCTGAGGAGAATGAAGGATAAACAAATCAGATTTTATATTCATTTCCAAATAGAAAAAAATATCTGAGTTGTAGCAGAACCAGCTAATTTTGCATTTCCAAGAATATTAGCAAAATTACACACAATAAAAAAAAAATCCAGTGTTAATATAAATTCTCTCAAACTACATGCCCAGCCATGAACAGCAGCAGCAAAATCTTCAAGACCAGATTTTTATCTGAACAGACAAGTTTTGGAACCTGCCTTGATTCTTGTCCATTCCAAGACTGCTGCAAATTCACTAATAAAATGAGACGTAACATTTTGAGAACTTGGTGCTCATTTATGCGTGGGAGGAAAGGGAAGAGAGTTGCAGAACACTCTGAACATATTACTTTTAATAAACCCAAACCAAAAGAGAAATGTAAGGAAGTACCTCATGAATCCAGAGACTATTAATACAGCCAACTATTAAGGATTCATGAAAGTCTATTCCCAGCTTCAACTGTTCAGCTCAAGGCCAGAGAAATTACCCAGTCCACATAAGTGTACTCCATAATTATGCACAGACTATTCTTAAGGCGGTCTCACTATTACAGAGCCATTTGCACGCAGGCTGACGAAGTATAGATGAGAATCTGGACTGTTAGAGTGGCTCTCAACATAGGATCCTCTTATTTGTCAACAAGTATACAGAAGCATGGGTTCACAAATACATACTTTTCCTGCTTTTTTTAGTACAAGGAGCACTAAGCAATTAGGCTACTCTAGGTAGATTACTTTGGGTATTTTGAATTGATTTCTGGAGCATGTTTGATAGAGTAGAGTCTTAACAAAAATGTTCTTTGTCAAAGCAAGTACCTGATGCATTGATGGACCGCGTATTGTACAATACATACCATGCTGACGCAGAGTCTGACAGTAGAGACACCATCTTTAGAAGTACCATTGTCTGAAGGCAAATGAGTAATTACAAGATATAAGATGGAACCCAAGTTAGAAGATGGAAACGTAAAGAAGTCGGGGGGGGCGGTTTTGCTATTTCTTGCAGGGAGAGGCGGCTAAAATAACATATTTGTTTATCTACAAACGCTGCACTTAAACCACTTTGTAACTACACCTTTGGACACAAAGAAAAATACACTGTTGACCAACTCATGATTTTATTAGGAATACCAAAAAACTAAACACCCTTGTTTCTGAAGAAATGGCAATTCTGGGAAAGAAAATGAAATAAGGAAATTGTTAATATGGGAAATTAGATTATGAAGAAACAAAACAGCAAGGTTATTGATTCTTCACAAAGTACTTGAAACACTTCCATGTTGCCACAAACTGGGATTCTACACTTCAGTAAATATTCATTAGTGCTGAGGAAAAACACGACCTAGAAGCATAAGAGCAGAAAAAAGTGACTTAATATAATGCCTTAGCATAAAAGGCAATAACAGGTTTTGTTGGGTTTTGTTTGTTTAGATGCAGAAAACTGAGTTTACTTTTATTTTACCAAAAGATACTCCCTAAGGTTCATGAAGGTTAGTAACTGCAAACCTGCAGCACCAGGCCAATGTAATCAAATGGCAATTACAGAAGTTAGAGGTTCAAGAACATAAAACTAAAAAAGGGCTTGTGGGGGGCATAACTGTGGCAATTAAAGAGGCCAGTAAATAAATTTATTTTCCGAGCCACAGAATCGTGGTGGAGGAGGCACAACACCTCCACCAGCCGCAGCACTCCTCCAGAAGGCAGCCACAGCATTTCCAGTAGCGCAGCCCAGCTGCAGCACAAGCACCCAACGCACCCACCACCCAGAAGTCCTCACTATCCACATCCATTTCTTAATCAAATACACTCTGTATGCCAGACATTTCCATTAAAGAAAACTCTCTAATCTTACACCAGGCTAGAAAGTTCAAATGGAAGAGAAGAATTAGTAACCGAGGCACAAAACCTGTACACATTGCAAATGAACCTTTTTTTCAGCAATTTCACAATCCAAATAGCATCTTCTGCTCTAGCCCATTTGAGCCATTGTCCATCACAGTCAAGAATATACAGGAACAAATCAATTCTTCACCTGCCTTCCTACATCCTCTAGGGCAGAACACAACTACTCTTCTAAATAAAAGCCTGGAGAAGAGCCTGTTCCAGCGAACCATTCAAATAAACATGCCAGCAAAGGCTTACATTCCACCAGCTGAATGTAAAAATAAATAGTGCCTATACATCTTGAGGGAAAATATTAACACATTGTTCTTCAGTTTTGATAAAAACATTTATCCATTTGTATCAGACGAACCGAAATGCTGCACAGCTCAGTGAGCTATACTAACAGGAGAGCTAGAAATCAGCGCTATTAGGTAGAAGTTATGGACTCCATATGACATGTCATTCCTTTCAATACATAAGTATAGAAACATGTCTTTAGCAAAAAAGAATAAAAATGGTTATTCTCTTACATTAAATAAGAACAAACCAACCTGGTGACAAGCAGTCATTCTGAGATACTATCCACATTATTCCTATCTCAAAAAGCTTGCCTGCATGCCTGCAGTGAAACCCAGCAAGCTTTATTTAAAATTCTTCAATTTTAAGATTAGGTTTAAAATGTGCTGTCTTGAGAACACACAGAGCTTCAAATTGCTTCAGAAATAGGAAAATACTTCACAGAAAAGATCGTCTCAGCAATATTGTGGCCATTTGGATTACCTGACAGTGGATTTTCTTACCTATACATTTAGAGACCCATTTTGACAATCTATAGGGTTATTATATGATGCCAGTAACAGTGCCTACAAAGAGCCTAAGGCAGGTCTTAAATTATTTTTATCCAATCCCAACAATATGACAGTGTCAATTCTACAAATGCCTGATGGTTAGCTTCTGATACGATTAGGAAAAGCATGGGAAAGACAACATTAGTAATGCATCACATGAAATTCAAACAACCTAGAGCACGAATGTGGGGCACAAGCACAAGTAACAAATCCAGCTTATCAAATTTACAAAAAACCCCAGACATACCGTAAGTGGCAGCCGATTTTAGAAACATCCTATTAAGGCCATACAGGGGGCCAGTCGAATCCGTTACAAGCATGTATGTGTTGCTAGTGGGGGAGAGCTCTCCTCCCCACTTCTTTGGAAGCGTTGGCTGTCAGCAGGACGGATGCCCAGCCTGCAGCCTTACACACCCAGAAGTGGAGAAGGTAGGAAGGAGCAGCCATGTGGGAGCAGAGGGAGGCCAGAACTAGATGTGCCCTTCCAGAGGCTGCATGGGCTTGTGCCAGGCTGGCGTGGCTGCACCTCCACACCCTGAGCTTCCAAGGAGAAAAATTCTCAATTTTGCTAGGAAAATACAGATCTCATCCAATACTGCTATGACAGCAATTGCCAGGAGAGAGGGCTGAGCTCTGAGTTACCCAAATGAAAAACCTCATCCCATTGGCTTTACTAGTAACCCCAGACAACTACTCATTGCTTTGGGGAAAAACACATCTGTATCTTAGCTGAAATACTAATTTTATCAGGTACAAGCAAGCCTAAAATCTGTCTATACACTCCAAACCAGCTCGGCTGTCGTTTGACTCTTATTCCAAGAGATTCAGCAGAAGCATTTGAAAAAAAAACATAGCAGATCTAGTTACCACACATGGCACAGTTTCCTTTTTTAGCATGACTGATGTATGGGGAATTGAAGACGAGCTTCTGCAGTCCTCACGTCCCACAGATGGGAGACAAATCAAATAAGCCCAGACTGGCACACTCTGTTAATGGATCTTCTTCTGAGCTGTGGCAAGTAGTCTCATATCTCATATGTAAAACTCTTTGCTGTACTAGTTTTTAAGACAGGTCACAAATGGTTATCTAGCAGTTACATAGAAGAACAGTTTGCTTCCCAGTTTCAAGTACTCGCAGAACACAGCATTACTGGCATGTTATATCAAAAGGTGTTTGAAACCCAGAATAAAGAGATCCACCACCCCAGATATCACTTCTGTCTGGGTACAGGATAATTTGCAGCCGTAAGGTCTTTCCTGGGCAAGGAAATGTTTCCAAATCTAAATAAATGTATTTTTTATACTATTTCAGAGGATACCACATACTTTGTAAGACGATGACCTAAAAGGACTTTCCCATCACTAGGGCCTCAATCACCTCAGTCACACGAAGATGAAATCTTAAGAAACAGCACTTTGCCACACAGGAAGACACTACACAGCACACCCATACACAGCACAGGACTGCAACCACCACGTTCATACAGTGCTCAAAGATCCACAGACCTGAAACACACTTCTAAGAATTAGACAGTTGTTATCTCCAGACAGATTGGTTGCACACTGCACACCTGAAATAGCTGGTATGATACACTGGAAAAGCTGTCAATAATAACAGGGTTTACTCCAGAGGAGAAGGGACTTCTATCACACTGCTCACGCAGTTCTTTCCATACAATGCAACACGGTCTCAATTTATGGTCTCGTGTTGCTTTCAAAGACAAGAACACCTTGATCGTAAGTATTCCTTTCACCTCCCTGGCTTTCTGAAATATTTTTTTCTCACTGAAGCACTAAGGGTTCCTTTCCTCATATCTAGACTCTCACATGAAAAATGCTACCACCAACCTCACCTGAAAAGCCACCTGTTACCTGAGTGCACTTCTCCAGGACGTGTCAGTGTTTGTTTTCACCTAAAAGAATGCTCCTTGTGATCCCTGCACCAGGCTGCAAACACGGTTTTGCCGAGAAGACGGGAATATCAACAGCACACAAGGCTCCGAAGGAAAACTACCTTCACCAGCCAGGATAGTGTGTGCTCACAGATTCGGTGCTTTGCTGCTCTTCTCACTCCAGCATGTCACTTAGTTTTGTGCTACAGCAGCTACAGAAAATAAATCTTAATATATTGCAAATAAAAACTAACTATGCATGGTAATTAGAGGAAAACTATTCGAGCCCATAGGAAAGTACCATTTCAAGAAAGAAACAGCTGTAATTATGAACATCAGACGTAAATAAAGAATATCAATGTAACTAAAACAAAATATCCCTTCAAAATAAAGGTGACTTAAAACAACAACAAAAAATCCTTTGGATAAAGTGATATCACCACTCCACACAAATCCTGAAACTCTTCCTCCCTGCTGCAGACAGGGAGAGAAAGCACCAGAGACCCTGGTGGCCTGAGGTGACCTTACCCCAGAGACCTGAGGCCCTGGGGTGACCTTACCCCCAAAGCAATGCCAAGGTAAACTCTACTCCAAATCAGTTCACACCAAGAAAAGAACATGCTTAGTGTAATGAGAGGCTAATTAGGCTCTTTGGTAAGGAACACAAAAGTAAAACTAGCTATTGAGGGAATATTATAGGAACTCTCAGAAAGTGTCTACCAGCATGTGTGTGCTGTGTTTACACTTAATTTTCCAACAATTCAAACTTATTCACATTCACTAATTTGCCTACAGTTATGCCTAGATCTGGACAGAAAGTGGAAGAGATGAGAACAGCAAGATGCCAAACCCCTTACTTGAAGAAATTACTGACTAAACCCTAATCTCTTTTTTCAGACTTCTTTGTGGTCTTAGAAAAGTTTATAAATATGTCCGTATATTTGAGTACAACCTAAGGCTTTCAAACAATTTACCTTTAACTATGGTTGTTAATATTTTCTTAATCATGCTTATATTCACAACACAAATACCCCACTGCAGGTCTCACAAAGGAATTTTTTTTTTTTTTTTTGCTGCTGCTGCTGCTGTATTTCTGTTAGGTTCATTTCACAAACCACCTGTTTCTCAGTAAAATGCATACATAATGGGATACCTGGCTTAAAACAAGCTCTCAAGTAAAAAAAGGTTCTACCTTCCTCGTCCTTCCTTTCAGGCCTTAGCAGGCAGATGGCCAAGAGGATGTTTATAGTAATAGAGGATGTTTATCAACCAGCTTTCAAAGGTTAAAGAGGCTGGTGCCTTAATAAAAACATTTGAGAATGTCTTTTAGCAATCCAAGTACCAAATACGTATTGCATTCAGATAATTCGATTAAAGAATACTTGGCAAATACTCATCCTGAATTCACATCTGCAAAGCTGCCTTCTTACACCTGTGTGGGTATAAATCCCCAAAACACAACCTTCACTCACCAGCTGTCATATTGAAGCATTACTTTAATTCAGAGTAAGTCTCCACAACACCCATGGAGTAAACGGTCCCCAGTGACTTGCGAGTTTGAGAACAAAATACTTACAAATTCCCAGTTGTCATCATATTGCAATTTTGTTTAAACATCCTCTTCTTTTGAAGACAGAAAATTAAAGTTTGGTAAATTTATTAACCAGGTCATAGTCAGACTTGCATAAACTGCACCATGCTAACCACAGGAAAAAGAAGCTATACTAGCACACTGCATCTGCACTGGTTACAGAAGACACTGTTCAACACCACAAGCCCAGGACTAATACACATTCTTTGTATAACTTCCTTGCTGGAGTCTTCAAGCATTCCTCCTTATCACTCTTTTGTCAAACAGAATTATGCCATTTCAGAGACACATAACCGAGGGAGGCAAGCTGAGGGTCAGAGGGTCTCTCGTTGGGCACACCTGGTCCCCTCAGGGACCCCCCCAAAGCCACCAACCCCCAGCTTAGGACCAAACACTTCCATACACACCAGTTAACTGTCACCACTATGGAATCATACTCCATTTTGTGCTATTGCATTTTAACAAGATTTCAGCTAGTCCTCCAATTACTCACTATTGGAATGAGATTTAAAAAAAACCACCATCTCACCACCAAAAACCCCACAAAAACCCCCTATCCAACGCACCACACGCTAAGGCCTGACTGCCAAGAGGATACACTTAAGAAAGAACTGGGACACAAACACCCAAGTGACACACACAATCCTACTTCTGCCCTTCAGGGTTAAACTGTCAGAGTAATTCTGTGCTTATGCTAGTCTGGAGGAGCTGCAGAGGACAGGAGCCTTGGCTTTTCCCACTTTCTTAGCCCTTTCACGTGCTGTCACCACCAGCCAGCTGGTGACATGGTGAACCATAGCAAGAGATCTGACTCAACTGGAACCTGAAATATCATCTTTGGCAGGTTAGCTTTAACAAAAAGCAACTTCCAGTCAAGTCTGCTGAATGGCTACCAGGATACTCATCCCGGCAAGAGACTACACAGGCAAGCGCAGAGGAGTACAAGACCACAGTTTTTAGCAGTAAGCAAGTCAGTTCAGCCTGGATTAAAATTGCCCAGGGAGCTACAATATTTATCACCTACATTTCCACAAATCATTTTCCAAAGCTTCTGTTCCTGTAGAGAGTTTTTATTATTTTGTGTCCAACACCACCTAAACCAGGAAATCGGATCTGGGTTTTCAAACAAGATCCTCTTCCATCACACCACCAGGTACACTAGGGACTAACCCAGCACATCCAACACACAGTCATTAAGCCAGAGCCTAAAAAAAGTACATCTCACAGATCAAGAGGACTATGATCCATCGGAAACAATTCATACAGACACTTGCTAGTTAACACTTCAGGAGGAGGGTGGTAGTACTGGTTATAAAGGGTGAAGAAGCATTTTGCAGATTTGAGACAGTGCAATTTTTTCCCCCCAGTGTATTTTTTTTCTGTAATATATGAACTGAGACTTACTCTGCATTGAGTCAGCATTGAGCTGACCACTCGCAAAATGACTGCTGACAAAATTGACTGCTAAAGACTTTCACCTTTAAAAACGTTAAACTATATTTTAGCTCCTAAAACCACTCCCAATACTAATTTATAAAATATTTTAAACATTTTTATGTCTTATATTAATATACATCTAAAAAAACCTTCTAGATAACTTCTAAACTTAATATACTTCCAAACGAAAAATACAATATACAGAAAGCCATGAAATAATGATATAAGTGACAGCTTCAGCAACTTGAATTAGAAGTATAATTGTCACAAGCATACAGCATACTAATTGTAAATATCTACTATATTTTGCTCTTGGGAACCAATTCATGTTTTTAAAACAAGGGAAATCAAAAGACTATTAAGGATTTTTAATTGTCTGTGATCTAGCAAGGATAACTAGTATACTTCTCACTGGGTATCATTCATACTGATTGAAATACCAGTAATTTCCCTGTAGACCAAAGCAGATCTTATCAAATGACTACTATGCCCTGAAGAGGCCATAAATTAATAATGGTATGCAGTGTGCAGTGACTTGATACTGTATTGGGGGGGAGGTGGAAAAAGAATACACATGATGTCAATGAATTGCGATTTGTTTCTGAACAGTCTGCTATCACCAATTTCACCAGCAAGAGACAGATGAAACAGGTAAATGACTCGCAGGCTCCCACGCCAAGACACACAGTTCTCACAAGGTTTCCATGAAAGTCATATCACATCAATACTCTAGTATCTAGAAGACATCATCAGCCACTAGCTCTAAAGTTAGCGACAGCAAGTTATATCTTTTAAGAGTGACTTCGCTTTACAAAGCAAAGCAAATTAATCCACAAATTTTAAGCTTTGTAATATAACAAATTGAGAGCATAGTTGCTGCAGTAACAGATACAGAAGGTCGCCTAAGCAGCACACACACTTTATGAGGGAACCAGAAATCTGAATCTTTCCACAGATCAAAATACATACAGATACCTGTACAGTTCTATATTCGTCTGCGCTCCTAAAGAGAACAATAGATGAAGACAGACAAAATCAGGTATGCAAAACACACAACAATCAGCCAGAAAGCAATGTTTTCATACTTCAAAGTTACTGCAATACAGGAGTGACTTTAACAAGCATTTGAACGCATTCTGGAAATACTTTCAACAGAGGGCTCATATCAACAAGAACCATTACCCACACTTGAGAAGCGACACATATTTGAAGGAACTTAACAGTCATGTGTACCAAAAGAGAATATGATAGGTTTAGTTAAGTGAATTACTGGTGCTTTGGAAGAACAAAAGACACACCGGAACACCACCAACACTATGCACATGAAGAAAACACCCTATTTCTTAATTAGATGCAGTCACAGGGGAAGATCTGGAAGTGTAGCTTACATGGAAAAGAGCTTCCCAAAGAATAAGTGACCGTGCAAGCTAACAAGTCTCAGAAAAAACCTTCAGACTCCTGCATTACCTTGCTCCAATATTAGGTGCTCATAGCATCTTATTCCAGCAGATCTGGACAGAACAGAGGACTGATTCCAGGAAAGAGGCAGGGAATGTACATGATTTGGATAGAAGGGGAACTCTGGGACATACTAACATGAGAGCTACTTTAGATGAGAACTGATCTATGTAGAAACAGGGCATTAAAGATACTAAAAAAATCTCACCATTGTGACAGAAGTTACAAACACAGAATGATCCGGAAAAAAAAACAGGTTTCTTTCAGGTGCAAAGACTATAGTATATATAAAACAAATTGACACTCAAATCTTCTAAGTTTTTCCTATTTTGCTGCTTATACTTCTACCATCTTTTTCCAAATGCTTCATATCCAGTGCTTGATGATGAAACAGCATTTCACAGAATCATCTGGTTAGAAGAGACCTTTAAGATCATCGAGTCCAACCGTTTATCCTGCACTGCCAGAGTCCCTAAATCATGTCCCTCAGCACCACATCCACACGTCTTTTAAACACCTCTAGGGATGGGGACTCCACCATCTCCATGGACAACAAGTTCCAATGCTAATGACCCTCTGTGTAAAGAAATTCTTCCTGATATCCAACCTAAATGTCCCGTGACACAATTTAAGGCCATTTCCTCTTGTCCTGTCATTTATAACATGGGAAAAGAGACCGACGCCCACGACGCTACAACCTCCTTCCAGGTAGTTGTAGAGAACAATAAGGTCTCCCCTCAGCCTCCTCCAGACTAAACAATCCCAGTTCCCTCAGCCGCTCCTCTAAACCCTTCACTAGTTTTGTTGCCCTTCTCGAAACCTGCTCCAGCACCTCAACATCCTTCTTGTAGTGAGGGGCCCAAAACTGGACACAGTATTCGAGGTGTGGCCTCACCAGTGCCCAGTACAGGGGGACAATCACTTCCCTGCTCCTGCTGGCCACACTATTGCTGATACAAGCCAGGATGCTGTTGGTCTTCTTGGCCACCTGGGAACACTGCTGGGTCATGTTCAATCGGCTGTCGACCAGCATCCCCAGGTCCTTTTCTGCCGGGCAGCTTTGTTCTGTTTCAAGGGCAACAAGTGCAGGGAGTTAGCATTAAGGACCTGTGCAGGGCACAAGAAGCAGCACAAGAAGATACTAGATGTAAACTCAAATGCAAACTTTGCCATAGAGATCCACGTACAATCTTCCGGCTGCGTGCCGTTGGCAAGAAGAATGCTTAGCCTTCCTGATGAGACGGAAGCTGCAGCTCAGCTGTGGTCTCAGTTTTTGCTAAAGGCAAAGCTCTCAGTACATCTTGTAGGAAAAACACTAATTTCACGGTTCTGGAACAATGATGTTTCTTTCAGATACCTTTTTGCTTACATTTGTAAACCCACATATAAATATAATTAGGCACAAGATGCTGACAAATCAGTCCAGAAGTGGTGGATATTTGTATTTCAGATGCCCTAGAGATTTCATTCACAGCTCTCATTTCCATCCTACTGCATTCCACGTGGCTGTTGCTGCCCAAGTAATTTATAGTAACCAAGCTATTCTGACCATCTTTCGAACTATGGGTTGGTCAACTATCAGTTCGTCACTGACAAAATCAAGTTTTTCTACATTATTCAATTTCTCACATCCAAAGAAGTTATTTACAAATAAAGAGACTCCTTTTTTCAGATTTTTTTCATATAACCAAATCTACATTACATTGACTTAAATCCATGCTCATATCTAGTTTTACACAATTTCCTCAAATGTAAATAAAATGCATGTTGCCATCCTCCTTTTCATGTACAGAATAAAACAGAAACATTCAACAAGTGACTGGTTTTTGGAGGGTATTGCAGGACACTGCTGCAGCTGATTTATACTACTCTTTTTCCTTTTGGGTTGGTGAAAGAAAGGAAATAATTTTTTGAATTCTCATGCAATCCATTCAGTTTTATTCAAACATGTGCAGGCTTTACTTTCACAGTAGGGAAAAGGCTAAATATCAATAAAAAGTTAAATCATACAAGATTATTATAGTATCAGGCTGATAGATTTGTGATTAAAGGTTAGAATGACACTAAAAAAAAAAAAAATCACATCAATTCAAAGTGCATCCTTCTGTCATGCAGATAAAACAGATATCCTAATCCCAAACTCTAGACAAAAAGGCATTTAGAGTAGCTGATCTTTTCTCCCACAGGCTAAGCAGGAAAATCCTAGAACTAAAACAAAATACTAAAATCAGATTACCAAATACTGCTTGATATCCAATCTCGAGAGCCTACAGGAACTGAATGTATTAGGTATGAATACATTAAAGCCCACAGGAGCTGGACAAAGAAAGCAAACAGAAGTATAATTTAATAATGAAGCGATAATTGGGCAACTCCAGTAGACAATGGTAGTTAAAAAGTAAAGTTACTTGTAACTTTACACACACTTTACTCAACATAGCTAGAATCCCATGTTACCAGGCATGTCACCCTGCCCAGCTTTACCCATCTGCAACAAGGCAAAGGTTGTGTTTACCAAAATTCTAGTTGTATGGCACTGATATCCATGCCTCGGTAGCTTTATGATGATCTTGCCATTACCAGCCAAGGTACTGGTGGGAAAAATACATTGTAAGCCAAGCAGGAATTCCTAAGCACTTAAACATGTAACAGAGGAAAGAGACAAGAATTGCACAGCAACAATTCTGCAAACCAAGCTCAAGGAAAAAATCTTACCCAGTCTCAGGGGGAATGCTAGAGTTTAGAGATGAAGTATTGGTACACTGCAATGTTTCTATAAATACCCTTCTTTAGAACAGAGCGCCTGATCTTTCTCTCCAATGTGTAGCACACTACATGTTGTACACTACATGTTGTCACCTTAAAGGTACTCTGAGCTTAGCATACAGAGGACAAGCCTGAAAAAAGCAGATTAAACTGGAACAAGTTGTGAAACAGTACATGGAGACAGCTACTTGCTACGTAAGTGTAAAGACTATATCACAGGTAAGACCTCCTGCTTTTCAGAAAGCGCTCATAGATGGTACACCCCATGAAAAAAATCATCGCTTTGTAACGTGTGCCCTTTATAAAACGTTAGATTTCCAGGTCTTGTGAGAAAGGTATAAGGGAATAAGCTTTTTACTGAACTTCTGAAAGTGGCAAACAACAACGAGAATTACACAGCATTCATGTGTGAATATAAATTAAAGGCTGTTGCAGGTATTTGGCTTTTGTGGCTGGAAGAACTGGTCAATCAGCTTATGTCAGACTAAAATTAAATAAACGCTTAAAGTACAGATAACTTCCCTGCTTTGCAATGAGGGAAGTCAGTGCCCCTAAAGGCTTGCCTTCGGTGCCAGCGTCTCTAAACTAGAACAGAACACAAGATGATAACGGTTCTCAAACTGGCTTCCAGAAACGAAACAAATCCAGGTCATTTTTTTACCTCTGAAACCTTAGGTAACAATGCTACTTAACCCTCGAAAAACTACTACTCTAAAACATAATAAAACCCAAATTAAAAAAACAAACAAAAAAACCAAATCCACCCCTTCAATGCTCATCAGTACATGGAAATATTCGTCTTGAAGTTCTCTGGACCATTCACAAAGTACGTAAAGTTTCCTCATGTTGCTACAACCAGGAACAAACACTATCCTCAAGGCATACACCTGCTCGTTCATAAAAAAAGAAAAAAGAACTTCAAGTAACTTCTCCAAGATCTTAAAACAAGTCAGTTGGGTGAAAAAGAAAGAAAAAACTAAAATGGAACCATTTATTTCAATATTTATCTGTTCATCTATTTGTCTTGTACAAAGTTGACTCATTCATAATAAGCAAATATTAAAGGTGACAAAAAAATTATCACATTTGGGTTTGAACACATAAGCAAGCACTAAGTAAAGAAAATCCCAAACCCCTCCCAAAAATACCTGTAAATCAATAGACAATAAGCAGAAAGATGTATACCTGACTTGCAAAACTCTCATGAAGTTTTATTTTGCAAAACTAGTCATAGATGCTGCCTAGAGTACTTTTAACACATTCATTCATTCCTTCCTAATACACTGCACCATCCCCTGCTATTCCCTGCTTTTAATTCTAGTTAAGCTTTGCTGCTGACTGTTAAGGAAAAATAAAATTTCTACTAAACTGTATAAAATGGAAGCTATTTTAGAACCAAGTAACTTCTTTTTCCTGGTTGGTCAAAGGAAAGTATCTTTGCATTGGGTCAGCCCTAGATAATTAGAATATTATAGAATATTAGGAATTTAGAACAACTTCCAGATACTCTGCTCAGGAAATTCTACCTATTCTCAAAGAAACAAGGTTGACATTCTATAGCTAGAAATCAGAAACTTTCAAGGCGAGTTTTTCTTCTTTTCTCCAACATTATTTACATTGTACTAACACTATAGTATTCAGTCCCACATGACAAGAAGTAGCATCAGAGATGAGGACAAAAGTGCATTTGCAGGACAGTTAATTTTGTGAATGTGACTTTCTCTATTTCAGGCAAACAACAATGCATAAACAGGGCTGTGCAAGGAATAAAAGAAAGATACTTAACAGCAACTGCACTGCAATGTTGCTTCTGCATTACCACTACCACAGAATACACAATCACCCATTCCTCAGTACTAATGAACTCTATGTAATACATAAAAAATATTCCCAGGATGTCCAAAATCTGTATGCAGGCAGAGATTGCACAAGTTGATCATAGAAATCCGCATGTTCTGTAGTAGGATTCAAACCAGTCAATGTACTGGAAAATATTATCTGCTTCCCTTATCAAAGTGAGAAGATATCCTGTGCATAAAACCTACCTTTCCGTTTTTATAAACTCTGTTTCTTCAAACCTAGAGCAGGAATGCAAAGTCTGTGTTCACTTGAAAGTCTATTTTCAATATAATCTGTCTCCAAATTGGAAATACTAAAGGAGAAATGCAACACATTGATTTTAGCTACTTCAGTTAAAGCATTGGGGAAAAATCTTGTTCCAATCCTATATTTTAATTAAAAAATAAAACAAATATTCTCAGGCATATTTCCTAGTTTTTCCTTTATAAGCATGAGGTTTGGGGAAAAAATATAAATAAACTGAACATGAAAAATTTACAGTGCAGTCCAAGGAAAATACCACCCTGTCTAAAAAACAGTGTACGGTAGGTCTTTCACCAGAGGCTGAAACCTTCTAACTTGTTCTGCCAATATAAAAGAGGTCTTTTATAACTGTTAACCAACAAACAAAGCCAGGAACATCTCCTCACTTCCCCATACAAATCTCTCCTGGCTGACCTGAGAAATCAGCTATACCAGCCCAAATGAGTGCTCTTTTATTGCTTGAAAACAACTTTCACATGCCTCTCAGGTAAGATTAAACTTATCAATTAAAAAGTCATTTTCAGTGATGCCATGCTGCTATTGGTCCCAAGTGTATGCTCAGAGATCAGCACAGGTCCACTAGCGTGGCATAAGAAGGGCTAATGCAGCCCCACCGGGATCACCAGGGCAGCTACCTGCTCTGGCTCCTGTACACACAGCGGCACCTCTCCCACTTCTCTCCCAGCTGGCAGCTACACCCAGCCCTGGATAAATAAGATTCAGCTGAATGCCATGTAGTTAATATTTTCAGGTTTGGCTTTGCTTTCTGTTTTGGGGTTTGGGGTTTTTTTTTCCCTGATAATTGATTCCAGAATTTGCATTTGTAGAAGGTAACAGCAGTTTCCTTTTCAGTGTTACAGTTCAGGCAGCTAAGGGTAAAAACAGATGAGCTAGGAGATATTCTTCTATTCTAAGATACACTAATGAAACATCAAGAGTGCGAGTTATTAAACCCCTAATATTCCCTCAGCATACACCCTGGGTGTGTCCGTCACATCAATCAGACCTGGCACTCCCTATGGTTGCAGTTCTGGTCTGAAATTCAAGAGGAAAACTATTGTGGTTGGACAGAAATGAAGCAATAGAGACTGCCATACTCATTTTTCTTGCCTCACACAAGATTTTGGAGCAATGACAGAGCTACAGGAAGTGGTACATGATTACTCCTAACTGGTACATCCCAGAAGTGGGACATGCAAGGCACACTCAGACAGATCTCATATTAATTGGTTTTGTATATGTAAGCCTTGATTTTCAAATAGCCAGAATCTCATTGAAGCCATACCCTGTGAACAAGTTAGCATGGAACCTATTCACACTATGGTTTAGAGTAAACAGATGAGTCACTGAGATCATCATGTTCCTTGAGATTGTCGTGCATTTTAAATTCCCTTCCTGTTCATGAGAAAAAGCAAACAGGTTAGAGAGATGAATAAATATAACCGTTTGACCACAAATAAACTCATGCCTAGCTACCAAGTGCCCGTATTTCACTCTCCTTTTACAAAGGAAACAGATCTCTCTCAGAATGGAGATGTAAATACATGTTAAAAGATGACTGCTGTGGTCCTTCTAACATCCTTGACATCAAAATACTTGGATCACTAGAATCCTTATGTAGAAACTGATCTAACTACACAAATATAGGTAATGGAAATAAGCCAACAGATTTGGACCACAGTAACCCAAAAAGTGGGTAACTGCAGAAAAGTAGCTTGAGGCCTCCACTGACTTCAGAGACCTTCCACGCACCATCATACTATGGATGATTTTAACTCTGGTACCCCTTAGGATTTTGTCCCTAATTCCAAGAAATCCTGCTCTTCTCCATTTATGAGTAATCTAAGATGTGACCTTATTTTGTTCACACTCACGTTACTATAACCATTCTGCTGTATTCTTGTGAATTCCCTTCTGCCTGCATTCCTGCATCCCTCTGAAGAGGCCTGACAGAGCAGTCTCCATTCCAGTCTATGCTATTGTATTACTGTATCCCTTAAAAGAAGTGGTCAGAACACACCTGGAGAAAAAAGGACACTTAGACTGCAGAGGAAACAGCAGCAAGACAGGCCTTTCACCGAACAGAATGGCAAACTGTTTAGAACTGACAAAACTCATATAGAAAAGGAGATGCAACAAGGTCAACTTCGAAGGCATATAGACAAACTGGAATGGAGATACTAAAGAACAGGGGTAGAGTTTTTGTGGTTTGGTCTTTAAGATCTTAAGCACCACATGGCTTTAGTTGCTTGAATCAGATACTTTGCAAAATCGTCAGTGAACCAACAGGTCAGTCTAGCACCCAACTCCATCACACAGCTAAATGTTTGTGTTTCAATGGTACTACCAAACATTAGCCCACAAATAAATAACCTACAGACCACTCAGCCCATCCATAACAAAAACAAGCCATAAAACTTTGAAATGCAAGCATAAGAAGATGTTTCCATGAGAGACCAGGACATCCTGTACTGACAGAGCAGCCCCTCACAAGAGACCTAAAATTCTGATCTGGAATTGCCTTCATTTGCACTTCAGAACCTTAAGATTTCTGAATACTTTCTAGAAAGAAGTTTTGCCAAAATGGGAAATACAACACAATGGTTTATTTTAAGATGCGTCTTAATCAAAAAACTGACTAGAACACACTGGAACTAACACACATTTTCTTGAAGAAAAAAGAGAAAAAAAAAAGCTCTTTTCTCTTTCAATGGCAAACGTGACACTAACATGAAGGACTGCAGGATGCCCTGACATTAAGAACCTCACCGAAAAGAAGGAAGAATCATCAGTTTGTGAGCTGCCACATTTGGAAAATGACAGAAAATGGGGGAGAGGGCAGAAAGCTCAAACAGGAGTATTTTAAATATCAGACAACCTGTTTTAATTAAAAGACACACTGTTACAAACAGATAATTGTACCTACTACCTGATGAATTAGCATTTAAAGATTTAATCACAAGCAAAACCCCTTCAAAATTATTGTCTGCATCTGTGGCTTCCACAGTTACATGAACACATGGAAATGCAATGCCCAGTATTACAAGCTTAACATGTATCCACAAATCTGCAAAATCCGGATTACGGAAACTTTTGCAATGCCCGAGTTAAACAGAACATTTTACAGCTTTGCGTCAGTCACCTGTAAAAGACAGGCTCCAGAAACTATGTGAAGACATGATTAAACTTTCCCAGCTATAAACAGACAGGTTCTTTCATCCCGTAACCAAGGGTTGCATCTGGGCTTGGACACCCACCTCTGGGGATGCGCTCTTTAAGTTACTTAAGTTTCAAAGCCCCATGTGTTTCCTGAACTACAATTCCCCTCTTCTCCCATTAATACATTAACATCTCCCTAGAAACACCAACACAGAATTTACTGCCAAATCAAACATCCTTCTCCAGTTCAACGCTTTCTTTCTCGTGGACTATCTCGACAGTTATGGCTGACACAGCCACATTTACACACCTCTGGAAGCTAAACAGTCTTTACTGTCCTGTTGCAAAGGGTAACAAGAGCAAGAGCTCTGGTTTATACGCCTGACGTCGCAACGTAAATTGAAGATTCAGATAGGAGTTTAGGCTAAGGATAAGAATGGCTTTTTGACAGGGCAGTCTCAACCTGATTATTGTAAAAATCACACAACTGGATGCATGTCAAAGAACAGAAAGATTCTACAGTTTATTAAGAGTCCTTTTTCTAACCAACAGACAATCCAAGATGGGCAGGAACAACTCATCTAGTCATTCAGTAACAAAGTACAACCCAAAGAAAGTGGTGTCAAGGGAGCACTTAGCTGGGACACTAGAAGGCGGCCAGTTACTGGGAGTTCACAGCTAGATGCTATGGTTTTCCACGTTCGTGGTCTCAGGCAATGTACAGGCACGCCCAGAGTACCAGATCAGAACACAAACTTATAAACTACCATTGCTCAAGAGCCTCCTTCATTTTCATGTAAAGGGAGCATACTACTACTAAATCATGACAGAAACATTTTCTTTTTACCACATTAAATAGTAGGCATTCCTGCCCCCCTGCAACTAACTTACCAAATGCTGGGAGTAATCATCCAAGGAGCAGCATGTTATTAGGACAATGTTGCTTTCCGGATGAGTATGTTTAGACCAAAGTTGAGGAAACATTTAGTTAAGCGTATGATTTTTGACATAAGCAGTCTTAACTTTGACTGGCTGCTCCATCTCTTTTAATACAAAGAAAGCCAAGCATCCAGGAAAGTTTACATCTATATAGAGAGAGAGTCAGGTGTTAAGTATCAAAGGGGGAAAGAGGAGTAGTAACTTGGAGAACTATGAATACAACAAAACATGTAGCCTACCTTTTAATACAATAAGTATCATTTCTGTTTTACCTCACCAGAAGTTACGACCTCATATTGTTCTTAAGAATGAAACGAGTGGTTCAGATGGAGTGAAGAGAGTGCTGAAGCACAAGTAATCCTTAACCTTGGTAAGTCACTCCACAGGTAATCAAAAGTAAAGTACTTAGTTCTTCATCGGATCTTTCCATCTGTGCATTGCTTTGTAGATAATTATCTGCTGTGACTTTCATTCCCAGCACTGAACAAACCAATGAATTCTGAAGTGCAGTCCCAGCTACCTTCTCCGCAACTACAGTGGACCCAAGCATCTTTCAAACCTTCAACCCAACAAGAAACACCACAGAGGTCCAGTGCTAGTCAGTTCTTACAGACCCCAAGAATCCAGAACCTTTCATTACACTGAAACAAAATGCCACAACGAATACAGAGCAACTTGTTTACTGGACTGGACAGGACAGGGACACCAAACACACTGGTATAGCTTGCCTAGAGAGTTTGTAGAAACTCTACCCTTGGAAACAGTCAATACTTTCCTGGAAAAAGTCCTGAACAACCTGGATTAACTTCATCCTGGCATGGGACTGCATGACTTGTAGTGGTCTCTTCATTATTCTTTTAACATCTTTAACAGAATAAATGTTGAATGTCCATACGATAGAAATGTATTTCCCACAACCCAAAAACCTTCCTTTTATACTAGCCAGATTATTAGCAAACTCGTATGTAACTACACTCAATAAACCACTAGATTTTCTTCTGTCAACGCTTTAAAAATTGCAAATTAGACTACAATGACCAAAAAACATTGGACATAGAAAATGTTGGGACAAGAGATGAACAGACAAGAAGAAAATCTAGATCCAAGACTTCTCATTTTCAGGCTCAAGTCTTCTGATTACTGTCAAAACTAACTAAAAAAGCAATCATTCCTAATTAAATTTCTCCATATTCATTGTATTCTCATTTGTCATTACTAATGAAACACGCATTTTGTAACATCCAAAAAAGAAAGGGACCAATGCACTTCTGGAAATACGACTTATGCACTAAAGTTGTATGCCAAACGTGCACTTCAGTGCCAAATCACAATACTACTTCAAGATGCAACCTTGAATACAACTCCCTCTTTGCCTTGAGGTATCACATTTACTATGAATGTACGCTTCAGTTTTAAGCCATACAAAACTACATTCGAACTGCAAATTCATTAGAATAGCCCATCCCAGAAGGGAAAGAAGTTTTATCAGTACTTGCTCTACCTCTTAGATCAGATCAGTTTAGTTGCTTGTCAAACCTGAAATAGTCTTATAGCAGGGGAAGAGAGCTGACCAGTTTGCCTTCCTACTCCTAGCAACAAGCAGAAAAACTGTCCATATTCCAGCTTGTGCAAGTTTTCTCCAAGCAATTAAAAATTTTAACTTTAGTACTTTTGTGCAGTTACAGAAAAACTGAATCATTACCTTGAGTTTTACATTTAAAAATCCAAGCACAGCTGCTTATAAACCTAGAAGGACCTAGCCTTTTAAACAATCAGTGCGTTAATGAAACCTGTACTAGCGTAACCTCTATCTCTAGGTAGTTGCACGTTTTATGGAAAGATGCATAATGACTGATTTATATATTATAAAAGTAAAATAAAATATCATAATAATCAAGTGTGTGTGCATATATATTCATATACAGATATATCTCAGAAGAAAGAAAAAAACCATATCCTCCTACCCCCAGAATCAAAGCTTTACTCACTACAAGAGCAAATACAGCCAAGGAGAGTTATGCAAGGCTTTTAGGTTAGGCAGAAGTATCTTGACCTCTAAAAGGGAAACAACAGAAAGTGAAGCCACGTGAGACTTTGAAGAGTGTCCATTCTGACGATCCTAAGAGCACAACTATGGTGTTCTTTCTCTAAGTAGGAAGGGAAGACCAGAAAAGAGACAGGACTGACATAAAGTCAGGAAGGTACATAGGGTATTTTGGAGATAAATCTGAAGAGAAAATGTTCCCCCATCTGTGATTCCCAGCACATTAGCCTGTGTCATGCCTTTTTTATTTCTAATGTCTCTTCACAACAGAGAGAAAGATAAAAGCACTCTAGAAGGGGTCCTCCCACATAGCCACAGAATGACACAGCCATCCTAAACCACAAAATCCATAATATAGTTGATGCTTCCAGCAATCAAGAGCAGCTCAGTTTCACCTTCCATTTCATGTATCACAGCTTCCTCTAATTATCACCTTTCTCCCTTTCCATGGCACAACCATTTATGGTCTGAACATTGGGCATATATGTATTTAAAAGGCACTTGTGCTGAAGGCTCATGAGAAAAATGTTTATACTGGGCCTTTTCTTCAAATACCAAATTAGTATGACTGGTTCCCCTTTTAAAAACATATACCGTTACTTTCCAATTTCAAATAAATTAGTGAAACTAATGAATCTCTTATTTGAAAAATGTTAAATTAAATTTTACTGTATAAACTCTTGTTCCCGTGGATATGGGAAAAAATACATTAAATAGCCATTTAATTCAGCATTTCCACCTTCACCTTGACCATTAAAGCACAGAATAAAAAGAGCAAGGATAATGTGTTATTTGAGAAGAATCTTTTCATGGAGCTTTTGGTTCAAGGAGGGATTTCCTTCATTCATTCTATTTTTTGAAATCCATGAAAGAGAGCTGAAGAGCCAGCTAATCTTATTTCTTTCAGATGCCAGTTCAAAAATAAGAGTAAAGATGTGCTTTCAACTTTGAGCAGCTTAGCTTGCAGGTCCCTCCCTGAGAGGGGCTTGGCCACTACTCAAATCCATCCAGCCACAATGAAGCGCCCAACTTCCCCTCAACGTGCAGATGAAACCAAAGAAATGCATTATATCATCACACTGGTGAACACCAGAAGGAGGATGTGTGCATGCATAAATACAGCACATCATGATTCTCTCTTCTGGGGAGCTACAAAATCTCATGTAACAAGTTAAGCCACCTGACTGTCTAAAGGCACTCTGTCTTCAGCCAGTCAGATGGGAAATTAATGCTCTGATATGCCTTACCATACAGATTTCCACACAAAAAACCCACCACCCTCATGATGATTTAGACAGCCTAGCATCCAAGAGTTACGTCCGAA
Source organism: Bucorvus abyssinicus (assembly GCA_009769605.1). NCBI lineage: Eukaryota > Metazoa > Chordata > Aves > Bucerotiformes > Bucorvidae > Bucorvus > Bucorvus abyssinicus. The sequence continues at coordinate 15,554,181 of CM020042.1, read as the reverse complement.
TAGTCACAGAGCAATTAAGGAATGTGAACACACACTCAGGAACAGCAGCTGCATGAAGTACTGAGTGTAGTATAAAGGTGTTTAATATTATTGTGAAATACTGTACTTAGATTTCTGGAATATCAAAATGTTCCTCAAAGGACATAAATATTCCCTGTAACTGTGATTTTAAAGCACACACAGTAAGAATTAAACACTATTAAATAATTCCATTACTGTAGTGCATAACAAATTAAATCAAAACAGGGCCTACTTTGTACTAGGTGCAGCAAAAACAAAGCCAGTTCCTGAGATAATTACCTGAACTACTTGTCACACTGCAAGCATTAGGCAATTAATATCGAAACTGCATTGTCTCTGCCAGAGGGAAAGATGCCCCATAGTTAAGAATGTACAAGTTCTTCCTCTATTGTGCAATGTCTTGTTTATATTGCTTGTTTCTATCTGACCTGCATAAAATCTGTAAAGTTATCATTTAATTATGCAGTACACAAATCCCTATGTTTCAGTCGGTTTAAGCTGTTGCAGTCAGAGCACAGGAATTCGTTGTCTCCCTAGTAACACACACCTCATCCAGAAAGGGCTCAGGCACAGCAACGCAGGCAGGCAAAAGCAATTTCTGGAAGCTACCTACCAGCAAAGGAAATCTGCTTCAAACAACTAAATTCACACCTTCAGGCTTCTAAGTCCCCTCCACTCCAGCACTGCTCAGAAGCATTTTCCACCAACCTAAGCCAAACTACTGCAGCCATCCTTGCTTGATGATGGTGAAAACCAATCAACCAACTTTGAAATCACACAAGAAGCAGTGTTACAAAGGATGTTATCTGGGGCTAACTCAAGGCATCCCTGAGACCTACCTCACCTCACCGTGGCTGTGATGGCTCTCAAGCACCACTGCCCAAACAGACCATGTTGCAGAACAGTGTCACCCTCTGTCCTGGCTGTTAAACATCACCACAGCTCCAGCTCACAGCCCAATTTCCACGACAGCGGCAGTCATTGACCTCATTTTCCCTTTGAGGACGATGCCTGGATAAATGCTGACAAATACTGCTGCTAACATTCAGGCAGAATATTCAAATCCTTAACACCTCCTGACTACATCTGAAGTTAATTTAGGGGAGGCAGAGACAGGAGAATCAGTCCAAGGTCATCAAGAGATCAAATACCATGCAACTCCTCACACCATCTGAAGGTGACTTCTTCAAAGCTAAATTTCCCCAGAAAAGAAAAGATGCAGCAGGACTGCAATACGTTCAATACATCCAACAGTCCTCAGAAGTGACAGCACTTATCTCTGCATATGTAGTTTGAAAAAGAACTGGAACAAGAAATACAGAAAAAAGTATTCTTTTCTCAGAGCTGAGATTCTGCTCTGTTGTTGGGAAGCATCACACTTGAGCACCTCAGGCTCTTTTCTAAATTCCCTAGCAAAATAGATATTGATAAGGTTTTTTTAAAATGAAAATGTCTCACCTTTAATCACTCACAGATATTCTAATCAAATTCTCAAAATTTCAGCCATTTTTCAAGAAAAAAGCTGTTTTCATCATCCAGCCAATTAACAGAACTGTATTTTTTCCTTAGAAAGGCATATATATATGCCTATATATATAAAAAAGGAATAAACCAATTTCTTTCCCAACAATTGGTAAACAAGTTTTCAGCAAGCCTTCCACAGTTCAACTCTATTATTCCAACTCAAGGTGTGGGACTTTTTCCCCCAAAAAGGGTGCAGCAGAGCAGCCGTGCAAGGCAAGATATTGTTTGCAACCACCATTTGCACTGTGAAAAATTAACAGTCCAGAGAACATTTAATGAATTAGTTCTGCAAACACATGAAAAATGCTTTTTCAACTCCAATACTCTGAGTATTTACAACCACCTAGAATTATCCCAAGGGCCAAATTACTTTACAAAATTAATTAGTGAAAAATCCCAGTGAACCAACTTTTAAATGTATGCAAGAATTATAAAGCACTTTTTTTCCCCCCTTCTGCTGTAAGTAGCAGCTGTCCTATTTATCTTCCAGGCTTTTCACTCCACACTGAGACTGTTTACACACAAACTTTGTCAGAAGTGGGAGAATGTATTTTAAGAGACTTAAGAAAACCACCAAAAAAACCCAAACCAACCTATGTGCTTCAACAGTTTAAGATAAGAATCAGAAAATAACCTTTAAAAAGAGCTATGTAACTTTCATATTGTTTTGAGCTTATTCCCATAAACAATGTTGGCTAATCCCATTTAACTAGAAAAAGCCAGATGATCCTTCAGGAAAATAACAGATTAGCCTACGCTTACAGAAAGAGATTCTTTGAACTTTCAAATATATTTCTTTCTCCTCCACAATGACTTCCCTCCCTCACACCCTCTCCCACAGAGCCCCACTCTAAAAGGCTCTACTGCCTGGCAAATAAGATGAAAACAATGCCCAGCTGGCTGTCATTTGGCCAAGTGATAGAACATGAAACAACAGGCAACCAAGTACTGGTGAAACAGTTTACCGGTTATACTGCTGCAGCGCAGCTTTCACACAGCATCTCGGAGTTACACAAAATACTCGGCTGGCCCTGGTGCCATGAAGGTAGGCTGCATGTCCTTGAAGTTATGGCATACTATACATATATATATATATGCTAGCAAGGTTTAGCAACATTCAGGTATTTCTGAACCATAACAACTGAAGCAAATAAAAACACCAGATCCCCAAGTTTTCCAGCTCCCACCATGACAGAGAAGTGCGATTCTCTCCTCTCGCAGCATCTTAAGCACTCACTTCTACCACCGTATCTTGGAGGAGCCATTAAAAAAAACCATCTGAATTAAATATGAGTTAAACACACACACTCCGTCAGAGTAGTTGAAGCCACGTTACCTAACAGTTCCCTGTCACCACAAGCCATACCTGACAACTGGTTTCCCCTCCACACCCAGTCCTCCTGGGTTACCCCCTACCAGCTTAGCTGACCTGCAGAGTATCAAACCAGACACTGGCTAACACGCAGAGAGAGGAATGGGGAGAGATTAGGTACTGGAGAAGTAGCTAGAGAGGCGTTTTCTAAATCTCTCATAATGGGGTTTGTTACATACAGATAAGAAATATATATTGGCCTCTCTGATATCACTTACAGGTAAAACCTGACCGTCTCCACAAAGCACATAACCCGTAAAAACGCAGGGAGCCAACACATACAATGTTCACACACATAGGGTTAAAAAAAGGCTTTACAAAAAAGCAAGCAGCAATGGTTTTCAAAGCAGAAAGTTATATCTGCACAAGCCCAACTTCCATAGGTTGTTTTTTGTTTATTTTTAATACCGTCATCTTTAAAAATCAGAAAGTTTCTGACTTCCTTTCAGAGGGCACAAACAGAATGTTTCCCCGAGTCTCGCTGAGTCTCAGGCTTTTGTTCTGATAGTAGTTTCAACTGACTAGCACTCGAGGTTTGGAGTTTAATAAAAACAGATTTTATTTTTTTTAAAAGATGACAATATTAACTTTTAATTTCAAAAAATGGCAAAAGACTACAAGACAAAATAAAAAGAAGTAATGAATTTTCCAAGTGGGTCCAAGAAAGTTTCTAAAAGCAAAGAGGAAAACTGGTGCATCAATACTACCCGTGTGGCTCAAGAGGAAAAACTAATCTTTCCCTGTTAACAGGTAACAAAGATTTCATTTTTAAAAAGCCACTATTTGGTACACTTGAATTTTGGCCTGTGAAACTCCTCACAAGGAAGCATGCTTTTCAGTATAAACCCGTCAGTTTTAAAACTTCATGACTTTTCATCATTACACAGGAAGTGTTAAACCTCCTGTTCCATCTTACTGGCTTTGTTTCCTGGTCAGCCAGCACCGCCCAAGACGTCACTACCACCCAAACTGAAGTTTTTAGTATTTTATCAGGTACCTGATACACAGAGTTCATTTTCTCCTACTATTATATCGGGTATGTTGCTTATATGTTGAACTTCTCAAAGGGGGACAAAAAGCACAAATATTCTAAAGCGAATTTTACCTTAATGTTGCTAAGACTGTGAATGATTTTCAGGCGATATTGTATTTTCACTTCCTTGTCTTACTTCGGCTTAACCTGTACTTATCCCATCTGAAAATAATGGCTACGAGTTTGTTTTCAGTGCAGTACACAATGGTTTTCTTATGCTAACATCAGCTAGATTTCAGCCATATTGTCTACGTTAACTGATGAAACTCAACACTTACATTACACCACTGTATCTATGTCAGTTACCTAAATAAAGGTTATATGAAAACTTTTTTTGGTTTTGTTTCCCAGAAAAGGAAAAAAGCATGGAGCAAAGAAGCCAAGAATTACGCTGTAAATGAACAGGTTGGTAGAGCATTTTAATTTCACATAATTTATTAGTGTTACAGTTTAAAAAATAGCAAGGGTCGGGAATTAGGTAGAAAGCTAACCCAATGAAATTGTGATAAACTTCTAATTGTCTCTTGGCCTCTGAACTTTGGCACCACTGACAATTGTACAAGGACTTGAAATATGAGTTGGTAATTACTGTTGGTCTCCATATACAACAACTCCAACATATCAGTCAAAGCTGTCATCAAGAATGAACATGCCTTTTGTTTTCTGTAATTACTGTAAACATTGTCCTGCCACTGACCAAGATTTCCTTACTATGGGAAACCTATATATTTTCACCACAGGGCACTCTGCTTTTCAATTCCACCAGGAGCAGATTTAAGTCCATCACACCCGAATGTACTGGCCATTAAGAAAAAGCAATCTATGTCCTACTGCAACAAAAAACAAATTTTAAATGGATGAAAATGTGAATCTATCCCGGAATCCTTTTTCACCTCCACCTGAAAAAGGCTACAACCCTCTTTTAACCCATTAGCCATGCAGGCAATAAGAACAATAGCGTATGTGAAACAGCAGGTCTTGGCACTCTATTACTAATGTAATGGACAGGTTTTAAGGAAAGTTTGGAGTTCCTTCAAAAGAAAAAAAAACCTGTAGCTGCTGTTGCCCTGTTATCACAACCTGGAAGAGATCCTAGGCGTAAAGCCTTCTTTACAACACTCCAAGCCATACCTTCATAGTCTAGTTTACCTCTAACTTCCTCTTACTCTCCCTTCCTTTTTGTTGCATTCTCCGTTTAATTTTTTGTAATTATTTGAAAATTTTCTTCATTGCTCATTTTCCTCATTAACAAAAACGTTTATTCCACATCCTGTGTATTGGAATTCACATATTCCAAATGAAATGGAAGGGTGCCTTACATCTTTTTAATACCATAAAGGCCTGTGAAAGTACTGCCAGATACATAAAACATAATGATGTCTTCTGAAAACAAGTGTAATTGTGTCTCTTCCACCTAAATGGTGTCTCTTGCGTGCTAAAATAATTTTTAACAGTTTTAAGTGGTATTAACACTCTGAAAAAAGTGCAGACAAACCTAAAATGAAACATTTTCATACATGTACTTAAGACTAACCCTGTAACTTAGATTTTTGTAAACTAAATCACGCAGCCAAAATACAATCTACAAGTGCCTACTGGCCTCCACTTCAACTGCAATACATGTTTAGATTACAGGATTTCTACCCTTACCCAAATCCACTCTGCGAAACAGTCTGTGACACTGTAATGGAGCTGAACGTTTAGCAACCAAACAAAAATGTACTCCAGACAAAGAAAAATTTAATGTGCTAAGGAAGAAGCTGAAGATTTTAGTTGGGGGGGGGGGGGGGTTGGGTTTGGTTTTTTTTTTTTTAAAAAGGTTCATATACTTGATGCTTCACCCACAATGAAGGCATTGCAAATACAGTATAAAAGTAATATTACTGTGTGTTTCTCAAAAACACAAGAGGTAAATTTCTTGGAGAAAGCAAGAATTTATTGTTCAGTGACATCAATTTAGGATTTTAAAAAAGACTTTTTAGGAACAAGTTAGTATTTTTACCAAAGCAACCTGTTCTTTCTCTCAAACTACACTGACAACAGAACTTTTGCAGAGGAAAATCTCCTGTTCATCACAAGCCTCCCCCAGGTAAGGTCCCATAAAAGTGATGGTTCTCCATTATTAATGTTTGTTATTATATTCCACCATTATTACTGACAAAAAATGCTAGCATCCATGGTACATGCTTCCTATTAGTTGCACATACTCTGTTCCCCTTTTCTTTTTAATACCAAAAAAGTAAGGAATAAAAGTTCTTCAAGAATTCCACCTAGTGCTCTTATTTCTGATGGCACATTTAACAAATCCACTTCATTGTCCTGTGGCATGTGATGGATGGCAGAGCAGCCATCTCCATTTGTCCACTGCTCTTTTGCTGGCAAGCTTCAGCCCTCCCAAGCGTGTCTTTCCACCACCCTCCCAAGACATTTCCTTGCAAATCCCAGCCCGGGTTCTGTCATCCACAGTTCCTCAGAACAGCCTGATCAGGAACTCCTTTTCTGTTGCAAAAACAACAGAAAAGCTGGGTGCATGTTAAAGGCAAAGGCAATTAAAGAGTCTCCAGCCAAGAGGTTACCATGGTAAATGAAGATCAGGAAAAAAACAGGGGGAGGGGGGAAGGGGAGGGAGGAGAAATCAGGCTCTGAGGTTCAAAAACAGTATCCTCAATGTTTTTGTTTTGTATATATATACACACACACACCAGCTGAAAATGTTGGTAAAAGCAGATTATGGCTAAACCAGTTTAACTACAAAAACACCCAAAGACTAGCCAAAACTGCATACAGATGGCCCTACATTTTTTTCTTCCTCTTTTTTTGAAAAGGTAGATATGCTTCTTTCTTGTTTTGTTATTGTTTCAGAGGAGCTAAACCTTAGGGGGAAGCAGCAGAATAAATGATGTTTAAATGTAAAGACAGCACTTGAAAAAGAACAAAGCTTTAAGTTTTCACAATGCTGTGAGAATTACATTGCCAATTCTTCTCCTCCTACCCTCTATTATTCTCTGTGATATAATCACATATTACACACAGTCATTAATCAAAAGCTTTCCAAAGCTTTTCACAAACATCTAGTTAGCCCTTATAAAAGAAATAGTAGCTTTCCATCTTTCCCAGCAAAGACAACTCTCAGACAGGCACCTGATCCAAGACAACACTATGTCTCAGCCAGAACCCATGTCTCTATTCCTCACAGGGTGTTCATTCTAGTCTCTCTCATAGAGTTGTAAAACCCACTTACTATATACATTTAAACATAAACTTTAAAACTATTTACCAGACTAATCCCACTGCAGGAGAAGCTGCTTCTTCAAATAAGCCGCAGGGTTTTCTTTGAGTTAGGACCAAAGCATATTACAAAAAGCATTCTAAGCACATCTGCTAAAAAAGTCTGGCTAAAACAAGCTCTTGAGCCCAGCAATGCACATTAAGATTTGTAGAAACTGAACATCTTCCAATGAATGTTAGCTTTAATTTGAAAAGAAAGTTAAGACTTCAGACCCTTCCTTTCTTTGAAAGCATATCACAATGAAAGCATGCCTGTAAAACAAAAATAAACCCAGACTCCATTTCAGCAACACTGATGAATATTTGGAACCTTTAAAGGTCCCTTCCAATCCAAACTATAATATTAATCCATTAACACTGCATAAAATGAATAATTTGGAACATCAAATCCATTCTGTGAAAACAGTAGAAGACAAAGATTGTATTCTGAAAAGAAAGCACTTTGCTGTCTTCCTTAAACATGCTACTGTCACCTCTGCATATAATAAAAGCAACCTTGGTTGTCATGCTGTGCCCTACAGAGCAGAATTTGAAAGAGAACCCACTCAACGCAGAAAAGGAGAGGAAAAAATCTAAACAAACCTCAACTGTGCAAATCCGGGTCCCAGGCAAACCTGGTTTTTTGTACACAGTCAGTTTAGCTGGAGATATTAACATTCCAAACCACCTGCTTAAAGCCAAGGATGATGACTAAGACCTCACACTAAGGGCAAAACCAGCCAATGCAGGTTAGACAAAGAGCTTATCTTCGATGTATAGAATTTGCACAATCCCTATGGCAGATATTGGGAAGATGAGAGCAGGAACTGTTTGGTGATGGGGTAAGCACAGGGGTTCCCAGAAGGAGGATCCAGGGAACTACAAGCTTGTCAGTCTGACCTCAGAGCTAGGGAAAGTTATAGAGCAGATCATCTTGAGTGCCGTCATGGAGCACGTCCAGGACAACCAGGTAATCAGGCCCAGTCAGCATGGGTTTATGAAAGGCAGGTCCTGCTTCACCAATCTGACCTCCTTCGATGACAAGGTGACACACTTACTGGATGAGGGAAGGGCTTTGGATGTTGTCTACCTGGACTTTCGTAAATCTTCTGACACCATTTCCCACCGCATTCTCCTGGACAAACTGGTTGCTCATGGCTTGGATGACGGTGCTCTTCAATGGGTAAAAAACTGGCTGGATGGCCGGGCCCAGAGAGTGGTGGGGAACGGAGTTCAATCCAGCTGGTGGCCGGTCACCAGTGGTGTCCCCCAGGGCTCAATGCTGGGGCCTGTTCTCTTCAATATCTTATTAATGATCTGGACACAGGGATCAAGTGCACACTCAGGAAGTTTGTGGATGACACCAAGTTAGGTGAGTGTAACAATCTGCTTGAGGGTAGGGAGGCTCTACAGAGGGATCTGGACAGGCTGGATCAATGGGCTGAGGTCAACTGTATGAGGTTCAGTTAAGATCAAGTGCCGGGTCCTGCACTTGAGTCACAACAACCCCCTGCAATGCTACAGGCTTGGGGAAGAGTGGCTGGAAAACTGCCCAGCAGAAAAGGACCTGGGGACACTGGTCAACAGCCAGCTGAATATGAGCCAGCAGTGGCCCAAGGTGGCCAAGAAGGCCAACAGTATCCTGGCTTGTATCAGCAATAGTGTGGCCAGCAGGAGGAGGGGAGTGATTGTCCCCCTGTACTGGGCACTGGTGAGGCCACACCTTGAGTACTGTGTCCAGTTTTGGGCCCCTCACTACAAGAAGGACAATGAGGTGTTGGAGTGTGTCCAGAGAAGAGCAATGAAGCTGGTGAAGGGCTGGAGTAAAAGTCCTATGAGGAGCAGCTGACAGAACTGGGGCTGTTCGGCCTGGAGAAAAGGAGGCTCAGGGGAGACCTTATTGCTCTCTACAGCTACCTGAAAAGAGATGTATTACAGTGGGAGTCAGTCTGTTCTCCCAAGTAACAAGCGACAGGACAAGAGGGAATGGCCTCGAGTTGCACCAGGGGAGGTTTACGTTGGATATTAGGAAAAATTTCTTTGCAGAGGGGGTTGTGAAGCATTGGAACAGTCTGCCCAGGGAGGTGGTAGAGTCACCATCCTTGGAAGTATTTAAAGGATGTGAAGATGTGGTGCTGAGGGACATGGCTTAGTGGTGACCTGGCAGTGCTGCGTTAACATTAGGACTTGGTGATCTCACAGGTCTCTTCCAACCAAACGATTCTGTTATTTCGAAGACACCTTTGGTATGTCTCGGTATGATGTTTTTACTTTTAGAATTTCAAAAGTCACACTGCAATGACATGCACCAACAGCTGTAGACATCTTTCTCACCTGCACACAGGTGTAAGATGAAGAATTGTAAGATAATGCTAATGGAAGTATCCAATACTTTAAATCTCTTTACATCATCCCTCCCACCCTTATAAAATTTTCTCAAGACAGGCAGAAAGTAGTCTCTAATAAAGCTCTCTATAGAGAAACTCTCCCTTTCACTGTTCTATGATGTTTTACACTTTAACAAGAACCACATGCCTAAAAGTAATTTACCCGATATTAAACTTTAAATTAAAAGGCAACACCCTTTTCTTTATGGTAACCTGACAAAGGTGAACAAATTCAGAAAACTTCAAAAAACACAATATAAAATTTAAAACATTCATTACAGCGTAGCCCAAGCTATTATTAAACAGCTAGCATCACAGCTGAAGATGCAATATGCCAACTGAGACTTTAGAAATATTTTTTTAATAAATCAAAATGCAGTTAAAACATGGTAAGACATGAGAAACCCAGAGAAACAAGAAATGTTTATGAGCACGAGTATCTCAGAACAAGCCTAAGCATCCAATCCTTATTTCAGTCCTCACTGCTCCTTATCTATTTGCATGTAGAGTCTCACAATATCTGTAAAACATACAAACATTCAGTTATGAGTAAGATACTACATAAAGGCAAATCTCTTGCCTCCAGTTCCCAAATAGGCAATAGACAGCAAACTGTCTGTTATGAATACTTTGGGTGGAAAAAAACAACAACAAAAAAAGCAGCTGGTGCCCTTCCACACCAGAGGCCAGATAACCCTACACACAGTCCTGCCTGTCCCACACTAACAAAGTCACTTTAGTCCTTTTAGCTCCACGGCAAACTCAAGCCTTAGATCCTCCTAAACTGAGAGACAAAACTGTGAATTCCTAATTTGACAGTGCATTCAACACTAGTGACTGAGCACATTTCATTGCCATTTTTTTAATTTGAATAAGAACACATCACATTCAATAATCCAGTTATGGGCATCTGCACCACCTTCACAGTAGCTCTCATGTCTACACGCTATAAAATTATTTCACAGCCCAGTAACATGCTATTCTGTATCAACCACAAGATCTGGTTATCTAAAGGGCTAGACAAACAAACTTTAGCAACTTAATTTAGAAAAAGTAATTTTATGTTTTTTAAATTAATATGAACATTAAGGGAAACTAAGTCAAGTTCCACTTCATAATTACTCATTTCTATGAACATGTGTTGACATTTTTCAGCATATGGCCATTTCTTCTCAAGCAGACTCTCAAGTTAAATTTCACGTAAGTGACTTAAACCGTTTCCCAGCACTCATGCTTTACTCTGATCTCTATCAGACACGGGGCTGCAAGATCTGATAATAACCCACTTGGACGCAAGAGAAAGAGAAACCAACACAATCCCAGAGACATTCAGTCATTCTTACTTTCCAAGTCAGCATACCTGGTGCTTAAAAGAAGCTCTACTGAACAGCCTGATCACTTTTGGTATTTTAAAAATTACAACCAGGAAAGAAGAAGGATGCACATCTAATCTCACCACAGCTCTGCTGCACCTCCTTCTCCCATCACATAGTGCCCTTACACAGGGCCTCCTTCCACTAACAGGACTTACATGTCGTCACTTTGTCTGCTTTACACCTTCCTTTTCCACAGCCCACGTGTGCCCATTCTAACCACTCTTCAGTCTAACACACCAGTCATTTCAGAAATATTTGCTAACCTCACAACTACTTCTAGTTTTAGTCTAGCTGTCATTTCAAACTATCTGTAATAAGGAACAGTCCAATAACGCACTATCATCAAATCTTTCTATCATCACATAAAAAGCATGAGAATATTAAATGCAATGGCATTCGCAACATTGACAAGAAAGTATGGCAATCCACAAATGTAAACAAATACAGGACATCCTTTCCGTAAGGAAGCCAATAAACAAGTTAAACAATGCATTTTATTGAAGGCAACATTCAGTGTTTAGTGACAGTGCAATACAGCAATCTTTTATGGAAGTATAGCAAGACGAACAGAATACCAAACAGGAATATAAAGAAAATAATGAATTAAAAATGCGGAAAACAGTGTGTGCCTTTCAAAAGCAATTACGATTTTGATACAATTCTTTTACAAGACTTTTACTCTGAATACAATCCCTCAAAACCACACTGTAGTCAGCACATAATACATTTCTTCCATGCTGAAATGCTGTGCTTATGACTAGTTTAAAACCAAAACCAAACCTTTTTACTTTTTTACCTCAATTGCACAGGCCCTATCAGCCAATATGGTGTTTTCTTGTCTTAGAAATTCTTTTAAATCAAAAGAATACACCAACCTATCATAGTTCTCTGCTTTCTGGAAATAACGATCAGATAGAGAAAGGAAGCTGATGCAACAAAACTGCAGAAAATAGTTCAGATTGTTTTTTAAAGGAGAAAAAGAACAGATGGAAAAGAGCTATTCAGAATTTAAAAGCTTTTCTAAAACGATTTCAGAACACAGTTAAACTAATCAGCTCTAATTTTTATATAGCTAGATTATTTTATTATACTAGGAGGATATGCAAAGCAAACTTGTATGACACCGTAAGCAGCAAAATACTGAAATTTAACAACTGCATTAGGACCATCCAACACTGCACTGGTTGTCAGAAGATGCTGTGTCTCAGCCACACAACCCTCCCTAGTGTGTAGTAAGCAGCGAGTTGGATCACTCTGCTGCTCTGGCGAAGAAAAAAAAAAATCCAAAAATTCAAAAAGAGAAAGTCTGTGCAGACCCAGGAGCTGATGCGATTCACTGTCTACATGCCAATCTGTTAGTACTATTGCAAGAAAGGTAAGTGAAATGCTTCAGCAGAAAGAAATTATGTAGCAGCAGCCCTATGTAGGCTGCCTCCATCATGAAGTCTCACCTTACACATGGGATCTTGTTTCACCCTTGGCTGAAGCCAAAACTACGCAGCACATTCCCCAACTGCACGTACTGTGGGAGTTGCCTTTTGAACACAACGCACATTTAGAGAAGGTCTGGAATCAGTCAGTTCTGTAACCTACCACAAAGATCAAATCTCATTTTCAATAAAGGGTTTAAACTCAATTTTAGGAATCTTCGCCAAATTTTAGCTAAATTATTTTTTTGCTTGTGGTTTCGGAACAATGCATTTCCACTAGGGAAATCAGTCTGTATTAGAAAACTATGTAGTAGGAAATGGTATATTTAATGAAAACATTATATTCTCAGACATGTCAAATCCCACTGCATTCATGGAGTAACTTACATGATTTGCCCTTCACCCCATCTTTTGTGCTTATACAACTAGCACAAAACTTCAGGTCAAGAAACAAAAGAGAATAATACTAACGGCATTGTAAGGTAGCAAACCAAACACAAATCATATAATAAATCTAAAATTCTACTTTAAGACAGCAAAGAACTTAATAGGACTAGAAAACACTCACTTTCAAAATTTCCCATTTACTCAGCACAATACTGAAATGCTTAATTGGTTTTTATTTTAAAGAAAGCACACACAAATTTCAAAATGTTTTGGGAAAGGTTCAAGTGTCTAAATGTGAAGAAACATCAAGTGACTGTTGGCTTTTAGTTTTCAGCATTTCTATAATGAAAGAGTAATTTTTTTTTTAAATAACAGATTCAGTATTGCTGGTTTTTTCCTTCCACCTTTTGTGGCTTAATCCTGGCATCAAAAAATCTCATCCAAAGGATGGCATTCATGCCACCAACCCACATACACTCTTTGGTAGGCTACAAAGAAGTTGGTGCTCCTCACAAAGCAGCTCTCTGATATGCTGTGACTGATGCCAGTAAAAATATTACCCCTAAGTAAAGCTTAGTATATAAAAATGTTTGCAAGCATCAGAATCCATACTCTGAAAGTTCATCCCTCTTGAAGAGTAAAAAAGTCTTCAAAAGCCTTGTAACTCGAAAGAAAAAAATTACAGAGTTTTTGTGTCACCCCACACTTCATTTTTAACTGAAAAAAAAGTACTAAAAAAATGGAGAAAATACAAAAACCACTCACAGTGAGCATGAGCAAAAACAGACTGAAGATGCCAACAAAAGGTATTTCACTCTCATGCATTTTAAGTAATTGCTTTCAAAGCTCTTTGTCTATCCTTCAACATTGGAAACAGATGAGGAATTGTATCTTGAGCAGGAAGAAAGACTGGTTGATATAAAGGACAAAAAGAACAGCACCAGAGGTCTGTGCATTAATTTTTCCCTTATGAATGCACAGTAAGCGATAAAAGTCTCTCAGCTCAGCTTATCTCTTGCAGAGTAACATACTTCTGATAGGAACATTAGTAGTAGGGTATAGAAATATTAAATGAAACACGGTAAGAGACACACCGTCTGCTATTTCCCGATGCCGCAAAAGCTGATTCCCTGAAACCCAGTACTCCCATGCAGCTGCAAATTTAACTCATAGCTCAAGCTATTAGATGGCCTTTGCTACTCCAACTTCTATGAGCAGATACTATTTTCAGGAACTAATGGACTTTTTTTTAATGAGACCCTTAACCAGACATGAGAGTGAATAACCTTTACAGGTACAGTATGCAGCAACTCTCTTCAGGAGCATGAAGACCTTAAGCACTCTGAAATACATATACACATACATAAAATAGATGGTTATGTATACTCATAATAATATGCATGGTTATAATAATGCAGAAGCTGGTCTCGGTAGAATAATGTTTAGCACATGAACCAAGTTCTCATGTTCTTTTACATTACTTCTTGTTCCTATTGTTTTTCTAGAAACTAGTAGGAAAAACAACCAACCACATTCTTTGTTAATTTAACTTTGCCATTTTAAATTCATACCTGTTTTTTATGCACCTGTAAGTTAATTGAATCTGGATCAATTAACTATTTGGCCCCAAAAGATCTTCTACCCCTACTCTACACTGCAAAGCAAAAGGAAAATTACCATGCATAACGCAGGACTGTGTTCCCCACAAAGAGAAGACAGGTAAGATATAAACTAGGGCAGTAAATAAAAGGTCAAAGCAGACATTCACGGTCACCACAGTCGCCTGACTCATTAAAACAGTCTTCTGCTCATTATCCATGTAGAACTCTCTCATCAACTCAAGACTTCCTTGTGTAAATGTCTGTATATTTGCATGCAATTACGCTGTGGCAACAAGTGGACTTAAAAAGGTTGTAACGCTCTTTTTTTGTGAGATCAGCTTTCTGCTGATGGGTTATTATTTCTTTAAAAAAACAGTAGTGAAAAGTCATTTTTAACGAAGTAAAATAACTTCTATTTGGCAAAATATACGTTAAGATATTGCTCAGAAAAAGTGTACAAATGTAAATAAAAAAAAAATCACTCAACTATCTGCATACTCAAGACTAAAAGATATGTTTGAAAATTCTCCCTCAGAAGTAAGAAAAATTTTTTGTGAGGTGGTTAGTTAAAATCATTTCAAAGTTTCAAATAAAAAAAACCTCACCTACCCTAAAAATGCAAAGTCCAAAAAATTATTGAGCATCTCAACATAATGTTATGGACTATAACAAAAATAACAACAGAAATAATCTTTGGCAGTATAGCACCACTCTACATTAACTGGTCATGGCAACAAAATTTTGCTTTTAAATCCATCTGATAGCAAAACTTTTCCAGAAATACGAGAATACAACATTGCTTAAGAATTTGGGAGGCCTTAGGTACAGTATACAGATGAGACCTTGAAGCATCAAACAGACCTGTTAATGATTATCAGTGGAGATGAAGAATCATGATACTCAGCAGGCTTTGAGTTTTGTGTGTTTATAATTTTTCATAAGTGAACTTCAAAAATGTTTTAGGTTTTACCAACTTCCCAATTTCAGAGTCCTACAAGCCAGTCCTAAAATTTAGTATATAGTTTTAGAAGACAAAAATCTTTACACAAAGTCTTTCAGCCTCACTAGCCCATTTGCCAAGGCAAGTTCAGAAACAGAACCACACATTATATACTCTGGTCTGGACCAGGCAGCCCACAAAGTTTCAAGCCCATGTACTGTCAACTGCCGTGATCACGTACCTAGTGAGGCTTGATCTCACCCACAATTAAGATGAACGTACATTATATTTGTTTTCCTGAATGTGTCAGGGATGCCTCAGATCACTAGAATTCATTTCAAAATATTTTTATTGCCAAATACTTCAACTAATGTCTCCCTCATTCTACAAAACATTTGCTAAAATTTCATTACTAACACACAAAATTCCAAATGCTAAGAAAAGTCTTCTCGAGTATAATTACAAAATTAGAATTTTATTATTATAGCCCATTACACACAGTAATGTGGCATACTAAGGTAATACTGCTTCTGTTTCTAAAATTCAAATTATTGTAGAAGTGGAATGTAAATGTAATCACTTACATTAAGCTAATTACAACAAAGACAAATACATTTTAAGGTGTTCTTTTATCAGCAAAGAACCACTATACAACTATGGGTTTAATTATTTTTCATATGGTTAGTCATATCACACACTCTACTTCCTCCACCAACATTTCACAAGAAATAAACAACAAAAAGTAGTACTGCTCTCTGTAACAATGGAGAAGGTGGGGGGTACATAGAAAAATACAGTAAATATTTATCAATGATAGTAGGGGTTTACTTAAAAACCAGGAATAGCGTGTAACTTCCTGAGTCTTGTATTCTCCCAGATTACCCAAAGCTGCTCTGTTTCAAGAAATAATTGCAGCCAGATAATTTACTGCCCAGTAATCAGCTGCCTGCTCATGGCTTGGATGAGGGTGCTCTTCACTGGGTAAAAAACTGGCTGGATGGCCGGGCCCAGAGAGTGCTGGGGAATGGAGTTCAATCCAGCTGGTGGCCGGTCACCAGTGGTGTCCCCCAGGGCTCAGAGTTGGGGCCTGTTCTCTTTAACATCATTATCAATGATCTGGATGAGAGGATTGAGTGCACCCTCAGTAAGCTGGAAGATGACACCAAGTTGGGTGGGTGTGTTGATCTGCTTGAAAGTCCAGAGGCTCTACCGAGGGATCTGGGCAGGCTGGATCAATGGGCTGAGGTCAACTGTATGAGGTTCAGTAAGACCAAGTGCTGGGTCCTGTACTTGGGCTATAACAAGGAGGTTGTAGTGAGGCGTGGGTCAGTCTCTTCTCCCAAGTAACAAGCGAAAGGACAAGAGGTAATGGCCTCAAGTTGCACCAGGGGAGGTTTACGTTGGATATTAGGAAAAATTTCTTTACAGAGGGGGTTGTGAAGCATTGGAACAGGCTGCCCAGGGAAGTGGTGGAGTCTCCTTCCCGGGAAGTGTTTAGAAGACGTGTAGATGTGGCACTGAAGGACGTGGTTTAGGGACCCTGGCAGTGTTGGGTTAACATTTGGACTTGATCTTACAGGTCTCTTCCAACCAAAATGATTCTCCCAATCTGTGAATTTGGAGGGACCATTTTGCTTTCCAGTAACTTCCTGGCTGAAGTAGTCAGCTCATAAAACTATTCTCAGTTCCTTTTGGTAGTTAAATCACCAATTATTTTCAGTTCCTTATGGTCAGCCTGCAGTTTACGTGTCACCTCCCTATGCACAAATTGTCACGACTAACAGTTAGCATCAGCAGAGCAAGCCAGTGGCAAGAAATGCAAGAACCCTGTAAGTATCAGTTTCAGGATAAAAATATAGATACAAGGGGGCTATCATTTAATTATGAAAATTTACCTGTTAAAGTTTTTAGGTGGGGTTTTTTGGGTTTTTTCCCCCCACTTGCATAATACTAAAATATTCAAGGATTGTTGGTAGATTTATCATTCACCTGCAGACCACCTCATCTATAAAAGCTTAGGCACATTGAGGACTACTGTTAACTACAGCAGAGTCCCAGGATCTACCTCACTATAGACTATCAAAAGCAGTCATCAAAACATAAAGCAGGTAAACTGAAGACATTCAAGCGCACAGAAGAATGACATGCCCTGTTAGACAGTCTCCTGTCTTCTTCAGGCTTCAGACAGAACCACATTTGGTCACTTTACAGCAGTTCTGTGAGCTGGCACATTTTTACGGCAACTGCCATTTTGTGTTCTAGCACTTGAGCTGCCATCAAAAAAGGTTTGACTGATCCCTTAAAGCAGCAAAGAACTTCAAAAATAAAAACATATGTTTGTTGACTATCTGCAACAATGACTTGGGATATAAGAATTCATTCCAAGGTAACAGGTAAAAGAAATACCATGGGAACCTGTAGAACAACAGACAAAGCACTATTATATCACAAAGAATCCCTTATTCTATTACTGAGCAATAATCACATCTGGGAGCACATCTTGAGAGA
Organism: Bucorvus abyssinicus; assembly: GCA_009769605.1. Lineage (NCBI taxonomy): Eukaryota > Metazoa > Chordata > Aves > Bucerotiformes > Bucorvidae > Bucorvus > Bucorvus abyssinicus. The sequence continues at coordinate 15,536,335 of CM020042.1, read as the reverse complement.
ACAACACTTAGGTATTTTCTCCATCAGTTGCTATTTTCCAACTATAAAAGCACCTAGAAATAAAAGACTAGATGCTTTGGTAGAAAGCATTATAGTCATTGACCATTACAAAAAAAAAAAAATTATTCTTTGGGTACAACTAAAAGCGGTAAGTGTCCTTGTTATTCTCATGATTTCATGCCCCAGAACAGGTCAGAAAAGAGGATTTTCTCTTTGTGGATACAACATGAAACTTTTGAGAATTTGGTTGGTTTATCTTGTAGTCATGCAATTTTGTTTCTGCAATACCAAAGAGCAGACTTAACTCAGAAGCAAGTATCACAGAGTGTCATACTGTACGTACAATTAATTTTCAAAAGCAAAATGAACTTACACAAACATCATCCACAAAACACTAATTACATTTGGATTATTATGTGATTTTTCACAATATCATTCCAGAATTAAACACAATCACTTGAGACACTATCAGGAACAACATCATTCATGTACTACTTCACAAGTATTATATTTGGCATTTTGCAACCCCAGAGCCCAGCCGACAGAGATTTCCTTTTTTATATATTATCCAGAAGTTTCAGAGAAATACTTGTAAAGGCAAACAGACAAGAATTATTCTGAGCATCTTTCCCTTGCTATGTGAAATAGATATCCTCAGACATCCTCAAAATCTAGTGTAAATTATTATTTCACATTACCAGAGTGGGTCTCAAAACATGCATACTAGTCACCACTCTACAGAGCAGAGCTCTGACCACCAGCCAGCGACTGGGATACTGACAGGTCTAAAATACACCTCTATCAGCACACTGATTTACCAAGGGAGTGAGGAGGAAGTTGAGGGAAGGTGGCATCCTGGGAGACTTCCCCACCTCCAGAGCACAGGGAACTGGCACAAAGAGCTGCCTCAGCTGTATCACAGTACTACATACACAGTTAAACTTAATTGTAGTCGCACATTTGATTCAACAGTTTAAAGTGTTCAAACAAAAGAACCTGTTAAGTACAGCTGAGATTTACAGTACCTGTTCCTTTCAAAAACTTCATTAAATCAGCTTCTCATGACACAGCAACGATGGGGAACTGTTCACAATGTATTTAAAATGCAGCTTCGTAAGTCTAGCAAACAAACCCGGGTGTGGTTGCCTCACAATTGGCAGGGAACATGTGTCTTTCAAATATTTCCAGTTCTACTGTACAGCAGCTTGGGTTTAAGGCAGCACAACGCAACAGGTTAAAACACATTTGGAGTTATCTCATGCCATTGCCACAACTACAGGGCGTGCCTTTTGGCTCTGCTAGAGGTACTCTTTATTATTCATAAGCTTGCCTGTTCAAAGAAAAACATCATCATTTCTTTACACTAAGGTATATAGTTAAGCATGCTGATTTTCACAAAGAGAAGTCTAGCCATTTAGGATTTGCTCAAGGAGACAGTAAGCATACAAAAACTAATCAACAGAATTCATCCAAGAAGTTCAAGAATATACATGGAAGTTAAGGGAAATAGCAAGGCCTCTCACTGAAGGGTCTTAAAAAAACCCCCAAATTCTTACAGGATAAGAGAGCAACAAATCACCCAGAAATAATAACCAATCAACAAATATGCAGTGAGAGATAAGCAGAAGCATAAGCTTTTTTAAATGGTGACCAAGGGAGAAAAAAAAGGGACGAGGATGATATAGTGATAACCTATCTCAAGGTTCTACACATTGACCGATGCTCATAAACACAGAATTAACTGACAGATGCAGAATCTTTTGTAAACTTTGCATAGCTAAAAAGTTTGAGATTTAGATTCACAATTAGCCAGAATAATCTTGCCTACTATGGAAAGCTACAGACGGTTTGCACAATGACAGGCTAGTGGTGAAATAAAGTGTCAGATGAAATACGTTGCCAATAAATGCAATAGGAAGGAAAAAATAACCTCAAGTGAATCTACATATTAACAGGCTTCACAACTGTTGCCAACCCTTCAGAAAAAGATTTGAAGTCACTATGGATATTTCACTGAAAAGATCAGCTTTACACTATCAACAGGCAAGTTAAAAGAACTGGGATATTTTAGAAAGGAAAACAAAACAGAAATCATCACCACATACAATCTGCAGCAGCTCTTCCTGACTACTCCTTGTCACTGACATTGTTCAAAAAGATATTACAGGGACTAGAGAAAAACTGACAATAAATTATAGATACAGCACAGCTTCCATACAAACAAAAATTATGGACAATTACGACCTTGAAGGGATTTTTTAAAAAGAACACAGCTAAAATCATGGACTCAAGCAGGAAATAGTTACCCATGGTATACAAGGACTGGTGAAATCTCAGTAAGATAACTAGAGTTTAACAACAAATTTAAGAGCAACTTTCTTCTCCACAACATGTAATTGTGACAACAGGACATCAAGGTCAGAATTATAGCTTGATTCAAGAAGTGAATCCATTCAAGATCACACGCTTTGCAATATAACACCCCAAATCTGTCATCTCCAGCACTGGCAGTCCTGAAGGTAGTAGAATGCTGTAAAAATAACTGCTTGTAATAAGCTGTTTCCTACATTTCCTCCTCATATTAAAAAAAAAGGCAGGGGGACACAGGGAGCTGTTAGGTACAGTTTTAGCAGTATTTAAGACTTAAGATTTAACAGTTCCCAAAACTCATACATATAAACCAGTTTATTAATAAGCGTCAAAGTCACTCTCAGATTATTAAAAGAAGTGTTGTTCTCCCATTTTTCAGTACATATGATTTGCAACTTTTCCTGAATGCCACCAGAACTTTCTCTTATCAAAGTTTTCTAGGCACCTTTTGGGGCAGGAGAGGGAGAGAATGACACAAGAGTCACAAATGAGTCACCTGAAACTACAGACTAGCAAAGTTGAACAACATGCTCCAAAAGAAGCCCCTACAAAACCTGAAACAAATCCCACACGCTCCTGTATCATCAGAAGATTCATATGCATGTAATAAGGACAAAAAAAAAAAGGTTTTAAAATATGGCCTAGGATACTGAAAAGCAGTTAGATTCTTCTTCATGCCCCAAATTTTCAACTGTTCAAGGCTTGCATTCAACATTCTGATTTGGAAAGTACAGAATTTAAGATTATGCAATTGCATTATGGCTGCCCCAAAATATGATGTGCTGAAAACACCAAAGTGTTTACAGACAAAGCTTGCCAAACATTCATTCCATCAAACCCACAACTCAACCACTACTTGAGCTAAACTTGTTCGAGCTAGACTGAAATACAGATGTAAAGTATTATGTCCGTACTAAATTGCAACATGAATGCCAGAAAAACAAAAACAACACACCTGTTGGAATGCAGTCACAGAAGCAATCTGCCATGCGCAGATCTGGCAGTGAGAGCCACACCATTGTAATACAGATTTGAAAGAGGAGAGGGGAAAGAAAGCAGAACAGTAAGTTTCATTACAGGAACACATAGAAAATTCAAAAATACCGCAGATCACCAATATTGTTTCGATGGGTTGTTTCCTTCCCTGACCCTGCTCAGAACTGCACTCAGAAGCGAAAGGAGCAACACACTCTCAGTGGGGTCAGGGGTGGTGGGAAGAGAGAACCAAGGAATCTGTCACCTATAGATCTGAAGTAGAGCTTAAAACATAACTAGATTATTCTCATCCAACAGCTGCATATTGTCTAAAGAAAGTGACTTCATCTCATCCCAGTTTCTAGTGTCCAAAATTACCCACAGCAGCTTCAATTAACATCCTCCCTGCAGAAGGATATAAAAACAAAATAATTACAGAAGAATTACTGTGGCTGGGAATTCTCTCAGAATGAGACAGCAGATGCACCATACTCACAAAGTTGCTTATGGTACAACCTATGACTTTTGTTTTACAAATGGAAGTTATACCAGCCTTCAGATAAGCAGCTTCCTTTGCCAGCTCGATTTGCTGCTTTTTAAAAATTTACTAGCTTTGCTGGTCTTCAACAAAGGCAACATAGAAAGACCCGGAAACAGTAAGTTACCACATTTTTTTTTAGGATGTGGTTAGATGAGCAAATCTTTTGGTGCAGCTTCTTGCCTCTCTAGTGCATTCTCAGTTGTGCAAGCACTTAGGAGGTGGAAGAGGATAAAGCAACAGCAAAATGACTCAATGACTTGTGCAGCAGTGATGTACCTGGGAGGGGGGAACCAGAAGCAAAAATCTGTAAGTAAGAGAGGACAGTCATAATGCAGTTTCAGGTGTAGGTCTGACACATAAGGCACCCTAGTTCATCATTAAGCGTATTACATTAAGTTGTAAATCCCTTTCCCAGGCCATCAAAGAAACAGATTTGGGATACACATCTCTCAATATCACAGCAAAGGAAAGCAAGGAAAATCCTGGCCTCCAAAGCCTGCACTTAAGCACATTTCAGTCTTAGGTGCTTACATGAGCTTAAAGCTTTCAAATTAAAAACAAACAAACAAAAAAACCCCCCAAAAACCAAAACCAAACCTATATTCTGTCTTAACCACACGTTGATCCTTTGTGCATATGAGACTGGCTCACTAACATTCAGAAAAGATGGCCATTTGGCATGCAATGGATTAACGAGGGATATCTCTGTATAGTTTAAGTAGCAATAACCTAAGAAATTGAAAATTCACAAAATACTCTCCTATCAACAACAACCTGAACAGCAAGTAAAGACAAAATATAAACCATTTTAGAGGAAAACTCCTTACAGTGAAGACTCTAAATACTCTTCCAAAGAAGGCACTAAGGAAAAAAGTTACTACCATTTTCAGTAATTCTCTATTGCCTGTAGCACCACAGTGTATGTTAAAACCACCTTTACTCCTCCTCCCTCAGCTGTCCTTGTTTTGGGAAACATGAAAAAAACCCCACCTGCACACAGGCAAATTACTTTTCCCTGCTCCATCATGTCAAGCACAGAAACTCTTCATGTTTAAAAGGAAAAATTAAGTCAAATCCATGTCAGCATTGCATTGCAGGAATTATTTTCTTTCATAGAAATAGAAGAGCTTCAAAGTCACTGTACTAAGTCAGTTTTGCCACAGGATGATCCTTCCTGTCTCTCAAGACCCCCTACAGATTCCTACAATGTTTTTTTTAAAAAGTGCCTCTACTTTTGAGTCCATTAACAGCATAGAGTCCACAAGAACCAAAGGGCAAAAACTGTTACAATGAATTGCCTATAGCTATTAAGCTAAAGTAGTCAAGAGAAATAACACAGAAAAATCCAGATATGGTTCAATTATGCACTGTGGAATAGATCTTCAAAAGCAATGGGAGGTTTCATTCTCAGCCCACTACTGTTCAAGCTTCTTCACAATGTTAGGTTTCTAACGTATGCCAAAAAATTATCAGGCAAAACCTTAATATCTGCCAAGAAAAAAAAATGCTTTTCAAATTCAAATGAAACGCATTTTAGGATCTATCAAACCCAAAGCAACTTCCTGAAGTTATTCCTCAGTTACAGTCATGACCGCCATATACTAGAAGCAGTTGAATAAAATGCTCTGCTTCCCCCAGGTTTCATAGCCAACATGGCACTTCACTGTATGCTTACATTTCAAAATAACAGATGTAAAAAAAAAAAAAATTCATCTCCTTTCTCTCAACAAACTTAGTGTTCCACCACCATGTATCTGTGCTGTGGAAAGCACTGCACATCTGCCACTACCATTTTCCAGGTATAAGTGTTCAGATCAATCATATTTTGCCTTATTCTGGAACAAAGACTGAATTTGACTGGTGTCTTTAGCCTTCATAAATTCATTTGTTCTCTCCATTTACGTAGCAGGAAGTGGCACGTTCTGCATCACAGTAGCCAAATACCCAGAAAAGTAAGGTTTAGGCAAGACAAGTGAATTCTTACCCTGCTTATCAATTCCTTTAAATAGTTATAGATTCACAAAAATCTTCAGATTTTCATTCCTGTTAGAGTTAATATCTGGTCAAATCCAAATAATGGTTTTCATCTAAAATATAACAAAAGTTCAAGATTTGATTTTATAGCAGCATCCTCACACACACAAAACAATCCCTTTTTCCTCCAAAGTGTTCTAGACTTGTTCTCTTCTTTTGTAAAAACCTCATCAAGAAAATTTTAGTCACAGTTATAACCATATAAGTAGTTCACAGCGAAAACTGATAAACTGAAGATGACTACATGGCAAGTTCAATTATGGATGCACCATACGCTTCAATATTCCTTTAGGTACAAAAAAAAGCAATCAATTTGTGCAATTTGTTCAAAACACAAAAAGCTCTTTTGGCAAGATCGTCCTTCAGCTGAACCATCAGTTGGAACACTTGCCTGCTCAAAATATCACCCATTCACATCCCACTCTAAGTAGTAACAGCAACTTAAGCAAGCACAGGAGTAACACACCTCTGAACCACTTGGTTCTGCTAAAGGAATGGGTACCTTAAGATGGCAGGAGAACCTGTGAGACCCATACGTTTCTTAGCAGAAATAACCCGTGGGTTTGTGCTTGGTAGTTGTTTGGGTTTCTTTTTTCCCCCTAATTAGCCTTTAGCAAAGCCTCTCAGCAGTGGTGCAGCAGTAGCCTTAGATGTACAGAGCTACTTCAAGTAATGCAATTTCCCTCTTAACTTTACACATGATTAGAACTGCAAATTGGTAAATTCTAAAAATGAAATGTTTGTCACAGAAAAGGTATATAGCCAAAAAACTTCTTACATATAACTTAACTGAAATTCATTATCACAAAGTACAAAACCTGCAAGCATTTATAATGTTTGTTATGAGCCTCAATTGACAGAGACGTGATTATGCCTGGAACACGTGTTCTAGTATCAGTTTTTACTTCTCTTCTTTGCCAGCTGGAGTTAAGGCTTACCCACCAGGAGAAGCAGTGATCAGTACAGTCACACTATAAAGCAGGATGACGAATCAGTAGCATTTCTCCTTAGTAAAGCCTCTCAACCAAAAGACAACCTGGTACAGGTCTAGAGGTCAACAGCAGCACACCTCTCCTGCCCATTACTTTCTCTCCTCTTTCAGGGGTCCTTAGCCAATGGTTCTATTAATTACCACTTGATCTACTCAATTAGGGTCAATGCAATTATGCAAAGTGAATTTAGCTTTTAAGAACAGTTCCCATTTTATCTGCTAAAACACACAAAAACAAAGACTAATTGTACTAGTACTCTGTACCATGTCTTCTCTCAGCAGTGAAAATGGAAAGAATAGTCAAAAAAGTAAACTCGTTAAGAATTGCTTCAATTACACAACTTTTCAAAAGCTTCTCATAAAAAAAGAGCAGCATCAGTAATGCTGAGTACCTGCCCATAGAACCCTATGCTGCCTTTGCAAAAAAATACTAGTGCTCCACTAGTGCCTCCTGCTCCTCAGTGCTAATTCTATTTGCTCAAGCAATTTTAGATCAGTCTGATGAAGTCATAAGGAACTAAGAATACAAATTTATGATCAAGAAACTTTAAACACAGGTATCCTTTACAGTTCCACACAAGGTATAGGGAAGGTATTCAGTTTAGCCCAGGCTGACGCATGACTTTGTGCAAGGCGTAGCACAGCCTGGGAGCCTCTGTTCTCCAGGTGCTCTCTGGTGAAAGCGTTCCGTGTGCTGTCGCAGAGGCACAGCCTTCTAGGAGCACATGAGCACGGGAAGAGCAGCACTACAAGACAGAGAAGGCATTTCACCCAGAAATTATTATCTTCCTGTCAGCTTTTTGGAAGAGTGGTGTATTGGGCTTTTTGAGGCTTTTTTAAGGTGTAGAAATCAAAAACTAAAATATATTTACACTTGCTAGATTACCTCTTTGAATTCACCAGTTGGGAAGCTAGGGACTAAAGGGAAACAGGACTGCATTCACCTTGACTGCCATTGCTTTAAAGCAGGTTTAGTTTCCATAATTAAACCTGCATTTAGTATATACTGAAATGTAAATAGACAGCAAGATCTTCAGATTCAACCTTCTTAGCAAAAGCAACAATAAGCCAACTTAATTCACATATTCCAAACAAGACATATGCTAAATGTTTATCTGGTGTAGAACACTGTCCTAAAAGAAAAGTATGACAGAAAGCAGCTTTAAAATAATTTCTGCACATATGCAAACTTCCATCTCCAACTAAAGATTGGCTTAGGCTAGGAGTCAGAAATATTTCTAGCCATTCTATTATCTTGCCACTAAGAATATCCAGGTTCTAACAGGGGAAAAAAAAAAATATTTAATAATGCACTAAGTGACAAAGAAAGAAAAATTCAAGTTTACTATACGGCAATATTCTTCAGCTTATCCATCCTGTAAGCAGTTCCACATACAGAACAGTTCACACGTAAAGGAAACTCATGGCTGAAGTAACAACAGCTTTATTTCCCTTTCTCTTACTTTCATCTCTCAATCCCTCAGACCTCAAAATACGAACATCATTTGTTTTTCAAGATATCCAGGACACCAGACAGATCTTCACTAAGAAACAGTAACACCTCTACAGCCTCCCATATAAAAGCCACCCCTATTTCATATAAATTAAGGCAGAGACTCCCCACCCCAAAGTGCGGCCTTGCTTTCTCCCATAATGAGTTACACATATAAACCAAAAAGTGTAAGCGGCTACAAGTTTGAGTTTTAGTTGACCCACATCTACTGTAAGTATTATTTCAACAGTAAGATTAAGCATCTGAGCAACAAAAATGAAATCCCTGAGAAGGAAGCAGAAAGTACCATTAGATATTCTAATATCTTAGCTGATATGCCTTTTTACTTCCAGTATTATTTTAGAAGCTCCTGAACAGTGAAGTTTCTGTAAGGAATGTATTTAATAGTTTCAAACTCGAACAAGTTTATAATCATGAACACTGTGGATGTTCTTTTTCTTCAGGTGATATGAAAAGAGCAAGGTGGGGCGTGGGTAGGGAATAAATGTTCACCTTAAGCCGATATGAAAGCAAACTACGGATAAAAAACAAAGTAGATATGCACTACCCTGAGGGTTTAAAAAAAACCAAAAAACTGGCCTGGACAAGTCTTTAACTGCCAGTCACTCACAGACAGGGCCCACTTTTACAAGCAGTTTTAAAAGAACAAATCGTAGTTTAGAAAGCTCGTGCCTGTGACTACAGAAAGCAAGTTGCAAGTACTTATACAAAAATAAGACTGTCCTGTACAGATAAAAAAACCCAAGCAAACCAACCTTCTTCATGGGAATAAAATAAACTAAGAGGTAGCAAACTGGAGTTAGTTGAAACTCCACATGACAACCTACATCATTTCATGGCAGATTAAAAGAATCATGTAAATAATTCAAGAAACCATTCAGATAGGCACTGTTTACATTTTTACCTCATACGTGTCCACTGATCAAATTAACAGAAAAAAGCAACATTGGTGAAATAGTAAGAGTGGCTCAATTAGACATGATTACATGTGATAAATCTTATCCCATGAGGTGAAAGGCAAGGCAGCTGTGACAAGCACAGGCTGCAATCTGATTGTCCTTATGTCCTGAAACGCTACATGGTACCATATAAAAGTGCTACAGTTGCCAAAAAGTAGTGTTTATTCAGGTTCCGGCAAGTTTTAGCTAAAGTCAGTCTTTGGCAAAAATCAAAACTTTACCATAGCAGAGGTCTGAACCTAAGTCAAGCATCTAAATTCTGGATGACCTGGACACCACGCCAAGACAGCTTCTACTGCAGCTAGCTCCTGCTCTGGCAGCACCATGCAGCCTGCTAGATGTCACAAGCAACGCGGTAAAAGGTACAAGTAGCAAGGGCAAAGTGTCTTTTTTCACTGGTTCATGTGGAAGATTGATCCATGCTGGACAAAAATATACTCACTTTCTCTTCTCTGTTCCCCACCACCACTTCTCTCCCCTACTCACTGTTGCTGAGAAGTCCCACTTTCACTTTCTCCCACAAGCATTTATTCTGGCATGACTTTTATTGATTTTAACTATGACACATTAAAATATGGTGCAAATCGCATCCCTGCATGCAGATCGAACAAACAGCAATTTATAAATTGAAAGCTGACACTAAGAATAAAGACAGCAAAAACCTACTTATTCCACTCACACAGCCATGACGGTTTGTTTGATGGCTGGCTTGAAGAAACACACTATAAACCAATATAACATGCCACACAACGCAAAAACATCAGCAGGATAACTAAAATGATGTGTGACTACCCAGTTCAATTTAGACAGAAAAGAACTTCAGCGAAATATATTGATTAAATCTCCAGCTGTCTGAAACAAGTTTGGTTACGAATTGGAACATCTACTTCAAGCTAGACAACGTAGCTTTCTGGAAACAGTGATATAGTAAAAAATGATTCTATCAAAGGTGCCTCATGCGTCTAGGAATAAAAATAGCCGTTTCTGAAAATGCACTATCTGCACTTACCTGCAGCTGCAGGTAAGATTAAGTTAATATTTTCCTTGCAGTGCTTGTCAGTGTTCTGCCTAAACCAAGCAACATTCACTTACTCAGCACTAGTAAGGCCTCAGCTTGTCCTGGGTTAAGTTAGAATAGAACTCCTTCTGTTCAGTGATTTTACTTTTCAGCTCAGTCTCTAAGTGACGGCACTTCCTGAAGTTAACAGTGTATTTTTGCAGACAGTGTCTGCCTCTAGCAGTGACAACGCTTGGTGTTTCCAGTTACTGGTGTGCAGAAAGGCTCTGGCTGACACTTGCTCCTGTGCAGACTAAGGTCACTGCTAAATCCTGTGTTCCACGGTGGGGTGCAGTGAGTGAGAGGCTGCACCTGCGGGGAGGAGCAGACAGGTGACCCTGAATGGACCAACAAGGTGTTCCATCCCATAGACATCACATTTGGTGTAAAGCTGAGGTTCTTGCTCCCTCTTGCTCTCTTCTGCAATGGCTGGTGTCTGAGGAGGACTCTGTCTGTTTTGCCTTCAATCCCAAGCCGTCCATCCCTGAATCCAGTTCCAGAATCCAGCCGCTGCAGCCGGTTCCTGTCTGCTGCCAAGTCCAGTCTGGCCCACCCCAGTGTCTGCCCACAGCATAAGTGGTGACGGTGACATGGTTGCCATCAGGGGGGTTGGGTTCGGTATTGGTATTGTATACACTCCATTTTATTAGTAGTAGTATTCTCATTAAAGTAGTTTTAGTTTTCTTTTCCAATCCATAAGTCTCTCCCTTGCTCCTTTTCTTTTTCCCCTCTTTGGGAAAGGGTGGAGGGGGTAATACAGAGCATCTGTCATTTATCTGGAGGGGGCCAAAGCACATGAGGAACAAGGATGGGCTGAGACACCTGGGTTTGTAACTCTGGAGAATGCTTGGGGAATCATCTTGCTTTCTACACCTACCTAAAGGGAGATTATAGCAAAGACTAAGCTAAACTCACTAGTGCTGTATACCTCCAATTTATGCTGGCCCTGTCTTCAGTGGGGCAGGTTGGACCAGATGACCTTGAGAGGTCCCTTTCAGCCTAAATCAGTGTACAACTCTGAGACTACCCATCAAAGTTTTCATCCCAATTTTCAATGCTGTTTTCCGATTACTCATGTTACTGAATTACTACAGCACAGAGAGAGGTATCCACAAAACACTGGCTTTGTGTGGAATTAGTGAGGTTTCCAAAACCACCTGTGCAGCATCATATTTGATACAAAACAATTGTCACCTAAAATCAAGTAGTAAGTTTTGCTGTAAATTGGAGCAGTGCTTTAGCTACCATGAGAATTATGGTAAATAATGAACACCAAGGCACACAAAATACCAGTTTCCCTGATGAAGTACAGTTCCGACTATGGTACCAAGCTTTTCTGGAGTTACACAGATGAAGCAGTGAAATGTATTCTATGCATTTTTTTCTCCATTTTCATGCAAAAAAGATGCTGTATTTCCAGAAAACAAAAAGCAGACCCCTAGCAGACTCTGACTCGCATGCATCAAAACTAACTTTCAAATGTAAGGTTCAGATTTAAACCATGTATCAGTCGACCTTTCACAGGAAGACTGGATATTTCCGTGCATATTTGCAGAAGGATTGCGACACCTGTTTCTACGGGGCAGCAAAACAGCAATGATATGGATGATGTTCTTTCAAAGCTTTTCAGTAAGCGTTAACACATTAGAATGCAATAGGACAGGCAGACCAAAAAGTGAATATGTCACTCTGGTCTTTATCCAATGGAGAGACCCAGTAGGTAGCTCTAGCTTGCAGTTGCTATGTAGCTCACAAGCAGAAAGAGAATTCAAATCAATGAAACACAATTTCTGGATAGTATCCTGGAGAATCTTTTCCCTTGACTCCCGACACGCACTGTATTGAAGCAGTGTTCAGAAATACTTACAATTGCAAAATGTTAAAACATCAGAAACATCCTGTTAACATAAGAAAAATTTTACTTTAGGGGAAACTGAACACTGAAACAGGTCATGCAGAGAACTATAGAGTTTCCATCCTCAGAGATGTTCAAAACTCAACTGGCCAACGTCCTGAGCAACCTACTCTAGCTGACCCTGCTTTGAGCAGTGGAGTTGGACTAAAGGATCTCCAGAGGTCCCTGCCAACTAAGAACACAAAATCGTTATGGCAACTGCATCTGCAGAGTCAGTGAAGGTTAGCCTCCATAATAACCGGTGGGTCTGTATACACACATCCTTCTGCAGAACCTGAGCTATACTTGCACAGTATTTCGCGTATTTTGTTTGATGCCTCTAGACATGATCATACCATAAACGTAAGTTACTAAAATCCAGTAATCAAGCCATGGAAAGACACCTCAGCTTGTAGAATATGTAAAACTCAAGACAATCCTGCTTCATGGCACATGAAAAAACACTAAAAGAAACAGAAATCTCTCTCCCTGTTTTTAAACACTGCTGACAAATGCTGCTATTGGCAAAACAAAAAAGAAAGAGAACATAAATGGGATTCCTACAAAAATAATTGGAAATTTTTAAAACCTGCCATAGATCAAAAAAAACCCCCTCATCTGAAGTCATGTCCTCAAACATTTTTGTCAAAAGATTCCCACCATTATAACAGTTGAATCTTCTCACCCTGCACTTTTTGAGACTGTAGATTCAGACATGTTCTGCAGCACCTCTGACACTACTTAGAAGCCTCAGCTTCTCCTATTCTGTAGAAAACTGACCCCAGATCCTATGTGAATTTTGAGTTTTTAAAAAAATACACTTAGTCACAACCCTAGAAGAGTATGTTTCCCCCTTTTCAAAAGAAAAGTCAGAAGACTTTAAAAGATAAGGCCAATTCATGTCTTGAAACATAAATAGCAGCTCAGAGTAGAATCAGGTCAATTACTGAGAACTTTGAATATGTAAACGCCTTCAGAAGGAGATTCAATTTCCAAGCCATGTCTAATAAGACAGATCCAAATAGAACATTCATGATCCCATTAAAATCTTTTCCTCTAATGGCCCCTTTTTTTTTTTTTAAACATTCTCCAGATAAAAATATTTGTGGTTTTGTATCTACCAAAAAGATGAAAGAGAATTCAAGAATCTGCTTCAGCAGGACTGAATTATTTTTTTTCCTTTTATGAAATTAGAAATAGGCTTTGTTTTTGGCATAACATTAAGAATGGATGATGAACAAAATGAAGATAAATGTAATGAAAATTAGTGTTTACCACATCTGAAAACATCATTCCATAGCTTTAGACAATAGTGGTTGTACAATGCATGCAAAGATCATTCTGTGTTTCATCATTCGAAGACTGTATAAAACCAAAATAGTATTTTAAGTTATTTGCTAATTACAAATAAAACTGAAAAGTAAACTTTTTCAAACATTTGTAGAGATAAAGTCAGGAAGTTAGAGAGGATGAAATGCTGGTTTCACCACCATTAACAGCAAATCTCTGCACTACTACATCACTGACCATGACAAGTTTGATCCAAATGAGATTTAGGCACGCGATCAAATTTTATCAAGTGCATCAGAATATGATACCAAATTGGTATCAGCAGCAGGAAAGTGCATATCTAATCCAGTACAAAAATCTTAGTGATCTAAATAAATAATGCTTAATATAAATAAGTCATGCTGCTATGTGGTATGTATTTTATGTTTGCTTTAATTAAAGCAAACAGAATAATGTAAAGTATCAATCTTTATGATTGATAAGACCACTATACTTTTGACCCAGTATTCAGAGTCCTAAAACTCTGCTTGTAGCATCATTGAACCGGTGTTCCAACTTTGCAACCTTAAGTTTAGCTCTTACCACTAACATAGCTTTCTGTGCTATTTTTCTCTTGCCTTTTTACCAAGAGGAAAGTTAAAAGCATTGTCTGTTGCAGCAGTTCTACAGCCCAATGCTTCAGGGCTGATTGACGCCAAATGGCTGCAAAAGGTTCAGACTTTCACAGGCTGTCACCCAACCTGCAAAACTGTGTTATCATGGCAACCAAAAATAAAAAAAGTTATTTTCCTAGAAGATTGATGAATCATTATGATCTAGTATTAGGCCTTGCAAATAGTCGGTACAGGTGAAGAAACCAGTATCCTCCTCAACTCTCAAAGGGAAGAGCAATCAAAGATCTCTACTCTCAGGAGCAATGGTAAGGAAGGCAAGAGCTTACTGAGCCCAGATTGTACATCATGTGGCAGTTGCTGAGATTGCAAGGCAGAAAGAGGAGTCTGGCCCAGTTACTGATTCACATGGTGCCACTGTCACAGACAATCAAAGTCCACATGCAAAAGGTTCAGACTTCAAACACTTTCCCCTCTCAGATGGATATAAACACTGTGTTTTGCCTCTTTAAAAAGCGATAGATCTCACATAGCAAAACTACCTTGTAATCACTCCCAAGTTTAAAAATAAATCATTACGAATCCTGCTTTACCTTCAGCCTTGTTGTCCAACATTCAAAAGCATTACAAGTGCAGAAGATACAACCTGATCAAAGTCAGGATGTCTTCTTCGGATGGTCTCCCCTACCACCTGCCCAGTGAGATCCAGAACAATTAGCCTCTGCTAATAAGGCTCCCATTACGTTTTGTCTTCTGCACTTTTTTTGGAAGACTTGACAGAAAGCTATATAGAACAAGTAGTTACATGATCTATCAAAGGCTGGTGCCTTCAAAGCACGCTCTCATATTTGACCAGATTTGATATATAAGAATACATATGCTCCAACTGAAGTTTCTTCCATGCAACTCTGTAAATCACAGGGCTTCTGTAGTGACTACAACATCCTTGTGCACGCTGCAGCTCTTGCCACTACTGGGCTTCAGTCTCATCCACCTAGCAGTCTGCTTATACAAAGCTGGTTGGACACTAGGCGTCTGTAAGGTGCTAGAACTAAAGCCATCAAATTCAAAATATTTAGGAGGTTGGGGAGAAGGCGGAAGTGTTAGAAAGGAGAAAAACAAACATGCAGGCACACACAGAGCGTATAACCATGCAAGCTGGTTTCCATAGGAAACAAAAAACTGAGGGCAACCTTGTCTCAAACCTATTATCAGAAATCCATGATACCGCAACTGCAATCTCAGCAGTGACTGCCACGCAGCACAGACACTTGAGCTAGCTCTGAGCTAAAGAACGCTATCCATGCACTTGCTAGAACTAGTTGAAAACTAAAATGGAAAAACTGTAACAGTGATTATGTGAGGCACATTGGCCAACTCTCGCAGGGCACAGCGTCAGCAGAGACAGTCTCTGAAGTACAGTCAGGCTGTACTTCACATTTATTTTTTCAGCACAGTTCTTCCCGACACAACTTGAGAGCCCACTCCAGATATTCATCCAGATTTAAAGGAATACTTTAAAATATTTAAATATAAATTAAAATATTAAAATATTTTTAATGGCCTGAGTCTTGACAATTTCTACATATTTTGTTTATTCATTTTGTGTGCAGTCTGTTTTATTCTTTTTGCAATTTTATAGACCACCTCATTCTCTATTGCTACAGGTCAAGATGCACAGGAGTTCACTAAGATAGGAATTGTCTAGCAGGCAATTACAATTCAAAGCAATCTATTCCAGTATTACTTTAATTTGTAGCATGCCAGCTATTATGCTCATACAATCATTCTTCTGACTTGAGCTAAAACCACCAGACTAACACCAGAACCAGAAACGCGACAGCCACACTAGCACAATGCCATCCTGAACTCACTAAGCCCATCGAAGAGGAAGGCTAGTTAGCTCATACGCAATGCCATGCTACTGCTAGTAACTGCTATCTGGATACAAGCTACAAACTAAGCACAGTGTTAGATTGTGCCACACAGGCACTGTGAGATAAAGCTATAACAATAAATATAAAAGGCCATGGCACACATTTGAACACTAATCCATATTCGTCAAGGTTTTCTTCAAGTTTACTAACAGACATTGATGTACATGAGGCTAGGGACTGCTCCCAGTAAACAGCTGGGGTTTGAGCCATGGAGAGCCACTCTTCAGAACAGAAAGCTGCAGACAAGTGATGTAGATGTAGCCACTAGATTCTTGAGCGAGCTCTGAGGAGTCTTCAGCACAGCTTTACAGCTAGTTATGAATAAATTCGTCCATAGTAAGATGAAATCTAAAGCCCTAGGCAGCTTCTGCTCTAAACACTACTAGAGATTTCTCATGTGTATGTTAAAGTCACTTGCTCAAGGGTATCTGCATTTGCTTATTTCACAAAGTCAATGAGGTAAACTAATGAATGAATACAAGGCACTGATACTACAGTAATGTCACATCAAAATACTGTCTCATTAGTACCCATAAATGAGTGAATTTGAATGCTCTCAATGCAGAGCAGCACAATTATCATGCAACTGTGCTGCACCACATTAGCTATGCAGATGATTCTGTATTTTGCCGGAGATGTCAGATTAGGGCTCTGGCCCTTTCCAGCCCATGAAAGTACAGACACAAGTATAAAATACTTACCTATTGTCAATCCTGTAATTATCCTGCTTGATTGACTACTTTTTTTTTTTTAATCAAGTCAGATATTATTGTCTAAAACTAAGCTGCGGGGTGTAAGAAAATGAGACTTCACCCCAAAAGTAGTTGTTTCTGTCACCAGTAGAAACAATTTACAGAACCTTCCCTACACTTGCCCCTTCTTTCCCAGCAGCTTCCAGACACAGAAAAGACGACCAGACCATATTAACTTCACTAGAAGCAACAGCCTGCTCCTCATATTTAATCATGAGATTGGGACAACTGGTTTTTGTTCACAAGACAAGAAAAGGCCCCCAACAGAGACTACTCTCAAAGCTGCATACTGCTATTAAAACGGTTGCTCCTCCTGCAGCCAGGTCTCTGTATCATCCAGTCTCTCGGAGAGAAGAGGTGACTGAGACCAGATAGATTATGTGTTTCCAAGGGACAGCTACAGCTCAAGGTGCACGCCACAACCCCTTCTCAATTAACTTTCTCCTGAGGAAGGGTCAAGCAACTTCTCAGTACAACTATTCGATGAGATGACGACAACAGCTCAATTTCACAAGCAGTTTTGTTAATGTCACATATATTCATCTTAATGACATTCAGCACTGCTTAGCACTGTTTTAAACCAAATAGCGATGGCTCTTCAACAGTATGCTAAGCTTTCAGTTCTGAACTCATTGCCTCGTGACCCAGGGTGCCAGTATTCAAGTGACTAACCTACCTGAGGTTCCCATACATTTCAAGAGCTTTTGGGATCTCAGCTAAGCACTAGGGTTATAACAAAGAAGGATTATGGCAAACAAGGTAGCTGCAGCTATAAACATTTCTAAGTCAGAAACTCAGTGCAAAGAGTCACTCAGAAGTAACAAAAGATGCAAAAAGAAAAAGCCTTTAGAAAGATAATTTTTCTACCTGGCAAAATTTCTTTGAACCTCTAACATGGAAGGGCTTTTGTGCCTCCTTTATCAGCAACAAGAAAACAGTGCAATGAGAAACCAACCACTATTTAAGGGTATTTTGCATTATACTATGTATACAATTACTTCATTTTCAAAAGTACTATTAAACACTAACAGTAAACGACTTTACCTGAAAGCACATCACACCCACAGCCTGTCAAAAAGCCATGGATTTTTTATTGCCACCTGTAAAATGACACTGAAATAGAGCAGCACTGCTCCACAAGCCCTTTTCTTTCCCCATATAAAAAAGTGAGTATGAAAGACCACACAATCAGGTACACTGTCTTTGCTATCCTCATGTAACTTATCTGTTTCAAGCAATGAAGTTCTAATTTGTAGCCAAGTTTCAAGTGAGAATTAAGTCTAGCTGTGTTTTCTGACAATACCTGGAGAAAAAGCTAGTCATTCCAGAGGAAAGCAGGATTCAAATTCAAGAAACCAGTCACAATTTTAAGCATTTAGCTTCACAGAGTTGTGCTGATTCTTCTCCCACCTCACTTCAAACACATGTCCAATTCCTCTCTCACTTTTAAAGCTAGAAAAATCAAAGACATCTTTGGACCCCTCAATTTATAAATTATAACACTCAGAAAAAAGAGGGAGGGAGAAACAGAAGATATGATTCACTTGTTCATACAGTTTCAGCAACAATATTTAAAGACAATTTAAGAAATAATCAGACAATTTAGGAAATTGCTTTTTTAGCACTGTTATCTACAAAAAAGTATCAGTCATGCTTATTCCGGATACTTTAGTGTCGTGTCAAACAGTTCATTGCTCTGCCAAAAATCTTTTAGTCCTTCATATGAGAAAAACTTACAGCTATAAGGCAAACTACACTACAATCATTTACAATTCCTCCTCACCTGAACCCAACTTTTTCTGTCTCAGTAGTCAATGATCTAATAATTCTTGCTGTTATTACTCTCTCCAGCTTCCCCAATGTTCACAGCACTACCTTCCAATATGTTCCAAACAAATAACCCATCAAAGTGCTACTTTTACATCTGCTCACTAGCCCTCCATCAATTTTCTTCAAGTTTGACCCTTGTTAATTCAAATTACCTCTTCCTATTACATAAAATGAAATGAAGATTTTCTCTACAAATTCCTTCTTCAACTGCTCCTTATTTTCTCTCCTTTATCAGTTTTTGAGGCCTGTCTTATTTAGCCCCAAGGCACTTAAACCTCTAAAGTTAGACTACATCAAACTTGGGAATATTTGGCAACTACTATAAATTGCTTGGGGGGGGGGTGTTTTTAAGCAAAATGCAGGTTTATAAAAATAAGGAAGAGAAAATGTCTCTTCCCTCCTCCAGCATTCAGGCATTTTCTATCTCTGGGCATTCTGTACTTTTACAAGAGATGGTGCTTACCTTGCATATGATTATTTTTCAGGTGGCCAGCTCTGCACCACTGCTAAGCTATTCTGAATTAAATTGACTGTTCTCCCTGCCCCAATTTTCAGAAGAGATGCATTATATCTCTTAGTTAAAGAGCACATTCACAACATTTATACTCTTGCTCTTGGCAGGCATAAAGTTGTTGGCAGTTTGAGGTAAGTCATTACACTTAAGATCCAAGAACAAAAAGATACTTCGACAATGCAAGAACGGAAAACCTCAGTTCAGCTGCTCAGGTATGTAAACACCGACTTACATACTGAAAAATTGAGATTTAATGATGCCCACAATCAGCAGTGAATGAGTAACTTCTGTTAAAATAACAGTGATGAGCACTCTTTGCAACATTTAATTACTGCTTATTATCATACCTTTGTTTTACTGGAGATGTGCTTTAAATTACCAACAAATTTGAAAGTCAACATTACATATACAAGTGATTAAATCTGGAATATACAGCACTCTGTTGCATGTTCACACCCAATTCTAATGTGGTTGTTTGGAGACAAAATAACCTCTTCTGTTATCAAATCTTATCTAGCATATTCATTAACCTTAAAAATTTTCTGGCTGAAAATAAAAGTACAACGCTACAAGATTATAATAAGAAAGTCCTGACAATTTTAATACACAATAAAAAAAAAACTATGTAGTTTTGCAGATCTTGTGGCTTTGCCTAGATAGGGAGGCAACTGTATTATAAGGCAAGAACTAACTTATGGCTCTCAAATTATTCCACAGATCTTATCCCACAGTTTGAATAGCAGAGTGGAAGTGTCTGTGGCAGGCAGTACTCCAGAGCACCATGACCATTCTTTTGACTGCAGAGACACGCCCTAAAACCACACAGAATTTAAAAACTCAAAAAGGCCTTTTCAATTTCTAATGAATGGCACATTTTAAGATTATATTACCATTTTCCTTTTGTTTATATTAACAAATGCATCCCAGCAATGGTTCTCCTACTGTATCTCTGGAGAGTAATGCAATAAACAATACAAGATTTGGGACACCATGGAAATTCCACAGTTATGTCAAGTATGAGTCGGTGACTACCCTGCCCCTGCATAACACTGTACACATCAACAGGGTGGGGTGTTAAAAAAAAAAAAAACCTGACTTTGTCAACACTGCCTTCTTCAAAGGCTGCAAAAAAAGAGCAAAAGAAAGGAAAAAGTGAAGAAAAAACATCCAAGGAGAGGACAAACTATGTGAATAAGTATCTTCTTTTCTCACTTCTAAAGGTTTGCTTTAGCAAAAACTGGGGGAGAGCATCAGGTTTCACTCCTTATTCTGGCTGCTGTATAATCAATACAGTGCAGTCTATTGAACTATTTTATTATGATTCATGCAACAAGCTGTTAAATACATTTGCAAAGTAAAAGATCAGTGCCAGTATCATGTCATTCATAAAGATGTTTATTTTCAAGCCATGAGAATGTTAAATCATAACTTTCTTCTGCACAATTATGCAGTCCTTCTGCATGGACTGAAAGCATAAAATCCAATTTCAACCCTTCTGATTTGAAAAAATATACAGTGGTAGAAATCTCAACTGCAACCAGCAAGAGCAGGGAAGCCTCTCTAAGATTTAAGTGTTCCCAAAATAGTATTAAACATTTCAGCTTTTAAAACTTCTTTAAAAGATCAGATTGTTAATTCAGAAAGTGAAGAGAGAAGACTTGTCCACAAAGAGATCTTTAAATAGTTCAGAGATAAGAACTCTAATGAATTCTGTGTAACAGTAACACATTTAAGCCTGCAGTCTGAGTTTCATTGCCCACTGTCTTTTTTTTCTTTAAACACATAGACAAAGCCATGTTACACTTCGGAAATGTAAAAAGAGAATAAAGTCAGATTTTTTCCACAGTTTCTTCAGCAAGAGCAAATTTGTGCTCTGGCCCTGCCAAAATACAAACATTCAAGATGTGTACATTTCCTCTTACACTGGCCACTTGCTGGAAAATAAAGAAATATGCGCCCCTTTCATGACCACAGATAACGGAAACTGAGTTTCCTGTTGCAAGTTTGCAACCTGAGAGCCAGCACTAGGAAGCCGTGATGAAGTGACACCAGTGGTAGTGCTGTTACCCAAGGAAGAGACATTAAATGGGCTGGATACCAAAGTAAAAATCACTACAAGGATGGTCTTGATTTTTATAAGTTGTTTAAACTGCATCTACATCAGAATTTCAAACAGTAGTGGCCTCTGAGAAGGCCCTCCAGCCATCATCCGCTAGCAGCCTGCAGAGCCCACAGCGGTTTAACCCAGCAGCCCAACCTCCTGCTTCGAGCAGAGCCGACTTCCACAGTGCACCAGGTTGCTCATGGCTTTGTCCTGTCAAGCTTTAAAAGTCTGCAAGGATGGAGATTCACCAGTCACTCAAGTGGTCTGTTCAATGCTTAACCACCCTCATAATGATTTATTTTAAATTTTATAGTCATTTTGGTGTGCATAAACTGGATTTCTCCTAGAGGAAACTAAGCTAAAAATTCCTCCACAGAAGTTCACCAAATATGGCACAACCCATAATGGTCGTAACAGTCCAAACCAACAAGCCACACCTGTGCTGGGAACATCCAGTTTAGGAGATCACACTGAATTCTCTTTGAAGTAAAATTACTGAAATACTAACAGTGTCGATCTGGGAGACTCACTGGCCCCACCTTCAGACAGAGATCCACTTCTACTTTGACAAATTATTTGCTAGTGTAAGACCAAGTGAGAAAGCCACACACACAGATAGATGAAGGGAAGAAGCACTCTTAGAACCAAAACGAGAGAAAAAATTTATAAGCCAGAAAAATATAAACCCATCATGGATCTGCACCGAATACTTCACATGAAAGTGTGAAGTACGGTTATGATTTTGAGTGAGCATGAAGTAAAACCAATAGCTTATTATAAGACCAAAAAAAAGGCAATACAATTTCAATCATTTCCAGAATTCCCAAGAACACTATAAAAATGTTCTCAGGGCTAGGCAACTCTTGGTCAAAACAACTAATGTACGTTTTTAAAAATGCTTGTTAACTCTTTAGAGAGCTGTCTGTATTACCACCAACAGGGAAACCCAAGATATCCATCAGAGCTGCTGACACGAACAACTGGCATACACCAAGTTCTGCTACCACAGCAGTTGTTTTACAGATATTATCTGCTGCTACTAAAAAAAGTTCTGTATTAATCCTATTTCACATCACATCAGCATACAATAAGCCTCTCATTTGAATTCAAAGGTCAAAAGACAATTGATTCAGCTGATGGTGCTGTAAAATGCATCGTGACTGGAGGAATTCAGAGAGCAGAGCTGTGCTACAAAAGCAGTCCTTGGCACCTCCTGGAACCCCACCATCTGCTGCACAGAGTCAGGCAGGCTACAGAGCAAAGGAAGCCCCTACTAATCAAACACGGGTTTGCAAGAGAGGATCCACTTACAGACTCAGACGTCTGAAACAACACTGATGAACACTCTGTTAGCAATCATACAATTCAGCAGCTATCGAGACTATGAAAACCGTTACATCGCCACGTTCAAATGAAGTGCTCTTTAAAATACGCTCCCATAAAGAAAATGTGTAATGCTTAGTCTCACTTAACACAAAAGACATGTGGCAGAATCTAAATCAAACCACCACCCAGCAAATTGGTGCCACAGAATTCAAAATTAAAGAGACTGAAACAATGGCATAATTTAGCTTTACATATGCAAAGACAGACATCTAAAACCATTTTATCTGCTGATTCATGTTCAAAAACACAGTTAAATAACCAAGAAATTCTCGTGTCTCTACAGAGACTCTCCCAGAGTTCCAAACGCAAAACCACTAGAGCAAAGCTAACACCAAAACTGCTACAGACTGTTAGTCTTGCACTGCCAGCTGTGTAAGGATTAAAAATCAGAATTAGTCAAAACCACAAAATTATTGTCACTCGGCCTCACCAATGGCCATATTCTGTAGGTTTACAACTGTGCCTTCAGTTAACCATTGCCGGGAAGGTTCCACTCCCAGAAAACACGGATTGCCTTTCATTAAATAGAATGTATCTTAACTCTCATAGACCCATAAAATCCCACTTTACAAACCTCCAGCTTGAGAGTCTTCATTCCAACGTTAAACAGAACGCGTTGAAATACAAAGCTTAGACTATTTAAAAGTTGCTATTTAGAGAGATATACTTGAAATCAAGTCACTGAAGTCATCTCCCTGGAAACATGGAACACAGAACAATATAACTTTTTTTTCCCCTCGCTCACAGAAAGATACTTAACATATGATTAATTTTACATGCCAAATCAACAGAAGCCTCACCTAGCAGATTTTAGAGTATTGATATTTACAATGATAAAAGAAATAAGTAGCTACACTTAATATTGCTGTATTTCTGTCATAACTTATTAACAAGAAGTTAAACTAATGGGTTTCAAAATAAATTAATAGAAAAAAATCTAAGAGATGGATAATGAAGTAAACAAAGCAAAGATTTAAAAAGATAGAAACTTAAACCTCTGAAAATGTACACATTAGGGAAACCAACTTGTGTGACTGAAATTTTGATGAAAGCAGAAGCTCCGCTTCTTCACCCCAGTAGGGTATCCAGGATTTCTACCCAGTAGCAGTAAGAACTGAATAGCTTGCAGCAACCCCCTTGCTGAAGGGATTAAATGACTGATATGAAGAAAACTGTCCCTCTTTCTTCTCTACAACAGACATGCTATAGGACAAACAGATAGAGGAACAGAAAATATACTCAACTGGGCCTCAATCCTTTCCCTGAATTTCCAAAATTATCCTCCTTAACTGGAAGAATACGACCTTACTAACATTCAAAATAACTAGCAGGAATATTTTATGTTCTTAAGGTTTGTTCTCCTACCTTATAAATAAAATAAGTATTCATAGTAGCAGAATTAATAATTCTGAAATATCATTCTAAACGACATATATGAGATATTTACAAAACTGAGGACAAGAAAGAGCTACATAAGAAGAAAACGTCCCCGAGGCAGCAGCAGAGCACTTACAAGCAAAATTAAAAAAAAAAATCTCCTTGAAAACCTGGGGTGGAGGGCAAAGAGGCCACATTTAATACTTGGTTTTTAAAATAACAGATGACCAAAAGTTAATTCCAAACCTTCAGCTAACATTTTGGATAAACATGAGAGGGGGGAAAAAGCTCTTCAAACCCAGTACCAACTACACGAGTGAAAATGACAATCATACATTATAGAAAAAACAGATTATGAATTTCATGTCCCCATATTTTTTCTTCCTGACTGCAGATCCACCTTTTCATAGTCGTGTGTCAGTGCCTACCTCTACACCTGCCAGCCTTTTTAGTCCAGCAGCTTTTTGCAGACCTACAATAGTCAGAGCTGACATCATATTTTGCTTCTGACTTCATGATCTAAGAGATTCTATGAACCACAACTGAAAGCTAAGTATGACTATTCCAGGTAGCAATATTAAAACTAGGCATTTTATTAGCATCAGTAATACCTTCTTAATACATTATTGAGCAACTAAGTGCATATCCTTTAATCAACTGGCCGTAAATTAACACTGTTAAAATGGGCAAGAAAAAAAAAAATCTTCTGTCTCTACTTACATATCAATAAACAGGAAACAGTGTTTATGTAAAACATTATATCATTAAACTTTTCTTTTTAGCTTTACCTGAAGAAAACACATGTTTTTATAACTAAGGAAAAAAAAATCTTAAGTTCCCACACTGTTTCTGGATTAATAACTGGTATGGCATCTGATGGCCTAAGGCATAAAAGCCTTGACAGTGAAACACAACTCACAGATCTCTCTCTGTGATTACAACGGCCACAAACTTCTACCTTAGTACTTTCACCTGTCTCTCCCACCACTCCAGCTGAAGAGGAATGAAGGCTAGCCCAGCAATACCTTCCAAATAAATAACCACCAAACTCTGCAGCAGAGAAAACACTGATGCCTATTATCCAGTCAGTACTTGCAGTGACAACAGGCAAAAACTAGAGGGAAAGACTGTGTTCCCTTTTACAAAACTGGTTTATACCCTAAATTAAAGGAAACTAATGCTTAATTCCCATAGTTAACGAGCAGAAAAAAAACCCCCATCAAAATTCCATCATGAAAGGACTGCTATCTAAAGAAAACACGAGTCTTGGTTCACCCATACAGATCTGGAACCTAATGAAATCTGACACCTTTACTCTGAAAACAAATTTGCATTGTATTATCAATTAAGGCTCTGTGCTCACAGATGCATTTCATTCAGTATGCAGTAACAGGTTCATTAAACCAGCAGCGCTAAAATTTTCTAAAGCAATTTTGCAGGCGAAATTTTTAAAAGCAATTTCATAAGGAATGTTATCCAAAAAATGCCTCTGCATTCTCCTCTGGGTAAAAAAGTGCCTCCTTCATCTAAAACATACAGATGTTATAGACAAGGTTATACAAGGAGATCCTCATTAAGTTCAGCAATTCCCATTTTGCATTGCTGCTTTACCAGACACGAATGGGTGAATTCCTCATTAAATGAGCTGAAGCTGCATCACAGTTATCCAGTGCAAATAATACAGTTATTTTTAGATAGAGCATGAGAACATTAACACCAAGAATTCAAGCAACATAAAATGGGGGAGTAGCAAATAAACTCAGCTCTTCTTCCCTTCCTTGCTTCTCCACCAACATCTCCTCATCCCTCCCAGTATGAGCCAGTTCACGGCATTCCCTGGTTTTCCACTTCTACAGGCTCTCCGTGAACAAACCATCCGCAAATATTTTGTTCCTTCACCCCCTCTCTCATGAGCTGAGCTTTCAGATCATCCCCACTGGCAATGCCTCCAAATTACCTAATTGTTATCATAATTGTGGTCTCAGCACCGGCTCAGAACAAAACCAGCACGACGACCCCCTAGCTGGCTATAAAAAGTAAAGAAAGAAAAAAAGATTTAAGTACAACTTACAGCGCAAAACGAGAGACAAGTTATTTATTGAGCCTTGGACGCGAGCAGCGTGCCGCTCCCGGGCCGGCGGGGGAGCGCGCCCCCGCCGCAGGCCGCCCTCGGCGGCGGCCGCCTCCGCAGGGGACAGGCAGCGCGGGGAGCCGCAGCCGCGGAGCGACACTGCGCGGTATGACGCGGAGCGGGCCGCCGCCGCCACTCACCGCCGCCTCCGTCCGGCTGCCTTTCCTGCGGAGAAAAAGACACAGATCCGGAAAATAGCAGCCGGCTCAGCTCGCTCCAGGGGCACCCGCGCCCGAACCGCCCTCGGCCCTGCGGTTTGGCGGGCTCCCGCCACCCCGGGAGCGCACGGTGCGGACGGCACCCGCCCGGCGGAGGAGCGGGACTCCAGGCGGTGCGGCGGCGGTGGGTGGCTCTGCGGGCCACTTTCGCCCGGGCCCGCCGTCCTCGCCCCCGCCAACTCCAGGTCAGCGGCGTCGGCTGTCGGGCAGGGGGCCGCGCAGCCCCAGGGCTGGGGGCTGCTCCCGCCAAGCGCACCCACTCACCCACACGCACCCCCTCAGGCAGCGGCACGGCGGCTCCCCGCGCCCGGCTCCGCGGCAGGAAGGAAGAGGACGGCGCGCAGCCCGCCCCGCCTCGGCGCTCCCGCTCGCAACTCACCCAACAAAGTTGCCGCGGCGGCTGCCGGCGGCTCCGCTCGGCTGGGCTCTGCGCGGCACTCCCCGCCCGCGCCCGGGATGAGCTCACCCCGCCGCCCGCTCCTCTCCGCTCCGCCCGCCGCAGCTCTCGCGAGAGAGACTGCCCCGCCGCCCGCCCGCGCTCCGGCGGCGAGGGGCGGGGGCGACTGGCCCCGCGCGTTGCTATAGCAACGGCCAAGCGCCGGGCCTAGCGGGCGGCGGAGGCCTGCGCCGAGCTCGTCCCGCTCCAACCGGCCACCGCGCCGGGCGCGGCACGGCCTTCCCCGCCTCACCCTGGGGGTTGAAGCGGGCGGGCAGCTGCGCTGTGATGCGCGTCTGGCCTGGGGGTGCGGCGGAGCTGCGCTCGGGGAAGCTGCCGTTGGCTTAAGGCGGCCCGGTGCCGACGGCAGGGTACAGGACCGAGGTCACTGATAACAGCGACCTGTGTGGGGAGGGTTGGAAACTAGACTCCGTGGGACCCGCCCAACACACTTTAGTCTTGCACCGCTCAGCGCTTTCTGCATTTAAATGTCTTTTTTTTTGCCCCCCGTTTTGATCTTTCCATCACATTCCAGCCTCCTGGAGACCCTGCAGGAGAAGGTCACCGTAGTTGCTGACACACAGGCAAAACCTGCCGGTTCTATACAGACAGTATATATGGAGCTCTTTTACTGCCAGTCAAATTAAATTGAAATATCTCTCTTGATATCCACTACAGATAACAAATTAATGACGTGGGTAAGCACATGAAAAAAATGAGCGTACAACAACATCACCCCTTGTTCTGCAGGATCACTGCTCTGTCTTCAAATGGCCAAAATTTTGAACAAAATCAGCTGTGGGTAACCCATTCCGGATACTCTGCTGGTTGCTGTTATCAGCCTTGGCTTGACAGAACATTACAATCTCAGTTAAACCAATGTGAGTGAAGCTTTCCCCAAGCTGTCTCTGAAATTAGGACGCTCCAGAAAACATCTCAGATTTGGGCTGGCGATGTTCCAGCAGTGTGCAGCATGGTGATAGCTAGAGCAGCTGAGCTGTGGTGAGCGGCTGCTCCTCTGCCGAGATGTTAGCGTCACCTCCCTTTCACTTTCCAGGAATGTCTGGACAGCAAAGACCAACAAGACTTATATATGGGTGCAAATGGCTTCCCATCTTCTGAAGATCTTCCTTCTTTAGTACTGATGTTTACATATCACAGTGTTTGGTACTGGGTGGAACTCCAAAGAGCAGTCACTCTCTTGAAGGTTCCTGGGCTTGAGGTCATGACTCCTGCAGGTGTTATGGGGTCACAAAAAAACTCCCAGTCTCGTCTTGCTGAGTAGAAAGAACGTTCTGGATGGATGAAGAACTGAACCTAGTGTTGGTCTGTCATGGAAAAAAAGGAGAATTGCCAATCAGAAAAACAAGGAGGAACATTTTCGGTATTTAAATACATTTCTCTTACATCACTCACCTGAAAAGCTTGGTGCATTTTACGTACATTGAAAGTTTTGTATTGGCAGCTCTAGCCCGACTGTTACAAGGGGAAGCCCCGAGAGGCTCACAGTCCTCTGTCTATACCCACCACAGCACTGGATGTGACTGCAGCACCAGGAACTGTGGGGTGCAATTAGTGCATTTGTCTTCATCAGAAGAATTCAGATAGCGAGGCCATGGTTTGCAAGCTCTTTAATGAGGTTAACGAGGCTAGTGCATTCCCAAACTGTTTCTGTGATCTTCCTTCACACACTGCTGATGTTTCAGGTCATAAGATGAGAGAGATATTCAGAAGGGTCGTATAGGGAGGGAGAGGCTCTAACACCCAGCACCAGCCCAGCCGATGTGCTATCTGAGATGAGGCCATGGTGGAGGCACACACCCTTGGCTGCAGCCCAGCGCTGGAGCTGGCTCCTGCTCCTGGGCCCCTGCGGTCTCTCCCTGCATCCCAGGTCTAGGGGGCCAACATCATGTAGTGCCCAGGTGCTGGCACAGGGACTGCTGGCGTGAGGCATGGCCCAGCTGCTCTTCTCACCACGTTCTCCCCATGCATGGCATCTAGAGCTGCAGTTAGGGGGGCAGCAGCACCCAGGAGCAATGCATGTCCTCACAGGTCTCGGGACATCCAGAACTCATTTATTTCCTTTATGTGGAAGTACAAACATTTTTGTGCCTTTATAATTAAGCAGGTTTGGGGAGGGAGTAGAATTTAGAGTTTAGCTCCTGCCTATATAAAGAAGTCATCAGAATAGCTGATTAAGAGGGATAAGAGGTTTTATTCCAAAATAATTACCTTGCCTCAATAATGCACAGTTAATTCCAGAACAAAAGGACTCTCTTCCCTTTGATAGAGTGCTCACACATTGGCCTCTGCTTGCCTAGCTGTTACGGAATGAAGGATGCACGGTCGGCATTCCAGGCAGGTTCCCTGTGTAGACAAGCCCCAAGAACCCCAAGAATTTCTGAATGCCAAGCTTCTTCTGCCACTAATTTGCTGTGTTACCATAGGCAAGTCACTTAATTTCTGTTTTAATATTCTCCTTTAAACAGAAAGTGAAAACAATACAGTAATTTACCTCAGAATAGTAAGGTGAGAGTAAATCCTTTAACATTTATGTTGCTCTCTGAAGGTTTGGCTTTATGAAAGGGTAAGTAGTAGGACTGTTTCTGATTAGGGCTGGCTGGAGCTACTGGAAGCACAGGGAAAATTTGACCAAGAATCTGAACCACCCTGAAAGGGAGTGCATTATTTATGCATGAATCAAGAAGGCTTTTCAATACTAAAGGCACAGATAATAACCTTGACTAATGTAAAAAAAAAAAAAAAAACCTGCCACATTTTATTTGGACGCACATCAAAATACTTAAGAATATTATTTTGGTGTTATCTTTTGGGTTTATTTCAGTACCTAGTTCAAGGTCATATGTGGTTAGACCAATGCCCACTAATTCAGCACAATGCGTTGAGTAGTCGTACTACAGGCTTAGGAGAAAGTGTAAGAAAAGAGAAGAAAAATCAAAAGTTTTTCGTGTCTGACAAGAAGCTAATAGGAAAGGGACATTTGTGGAGAGTGGATTCTTTTGTTTCAGATTTTCAAGTGATGAGATACAATGTCAGTCATTAAATTGCACTAGTCAAGTACTTCAAACCAAACCAAGTAGAACTCCAAAGTGCTTTTGTAGGCTGTACTTAACATAAAATTCCCCTCCCATGCATTAAAAGATTAGGGGTGAAAAGTCGAAACACTCAGAAGTTAGACATGCCAAATGCCATCTACTCATACCTTTATTTCAGATTTCTTGGACTCACACACTCTAAAATATAAATGCAATTACATGATTACACAACTTTCTCCATGGTTTCTCTGAAGCCTGGGGAATCAGAGCACAGCTCCACACCTTCCTTTCTGCACTGTCTTGTCCACTAGGTCTGAAGACAGACAGATGTGGTGCCAACTAGGTTGATCTAGAGTGTTCATCAGAAAAGAATGTTTCACAGACAAATGCATTTTTACCCCCTTCCTGTAAGGCGATGTTATTATCCCCATTTTATACCTCAAATAGCTAGTACCTGGTTTTCCAACACCGTTAGCGAGGGATAGGTCTTTTTTTCAAGGAAGCACATCTCCACAGGAGTTCACCGGTAACTGTGAATGCTTCTGTGAGTCAAAGCCCAGGCACCCTAGAGTAAGGTTGTGGCTTAAGCGACACTTCAGGACAGCATACACAGGCACAGTTAATGGAAGAATCACACCCTGCTCCTCCTTCCTCCCGGCTGCCTGTTCCCAGCCCTGTGCTGCACGAATGTTCCTGTGACTCTATGGTCAACTGACTCAGAAGACTGCTCCAGCTAGAAACTAAACCAGCAGGAAAAGTAGTACTAGCGTTCAGCCAGGTGAGTTTCCTGATCCAGTTTAGAGTGTAGCCTCAAAAATGCTTGTCTTGGTACAAGAGAGGACATGATACAGGAAGAGAAACAGGCAGCCAGGAGGGCAGGTCATCACCGGTTTGGCTGAGGCAGGGCCAAATCACAGGAGAAATTGTCTCTCCAAATCAGCCCCTTCCTCGTTCCAGGAGGAAAGGGTAAAGAGAGAGATAAAAGAAAAAGAGAAAAGTGGGCAAAGCCTCTGTTAAGTTTTGGAAACTAAAACTATTTTAGTAACAACAGAAAGATATTATACGAACAACAACAAGGAATTAACCAATATATACAAGGTTCATGGATCTGGTGTGGCAGGGGTTAAACAGCAAAACTAACTACCAGGCACATAGCCACCGTGGGGACCAGAGCAGTCTCTCCCTTTGCACGCAGCTTCTTAAATAGACATCATCCTGCCAAGAAGCTCCACAACCAGTAAGATGTAGTGACGCGCAGTAGGGAAGAATACTGTAATTAGTTTGCTTCTAACAAACCAGACTGGTTTTGTCTTAAACCAGGACACAGGTATGTAGGATTCCTTCAGTCAATGGTAGTGTCAGCTTACCCTAGACAGAAGTGTGTGTTGAACTGCTGAGGGGCACAAACTCATTAGTTTTGTTCAGGACTAGACTTAAAGACAGAAGACACAGAAGCTGGAATAGATTGTGGTAGAGGTGGAAAGGACACAGTTTCAGCTCAGCTGCTCTTTTACCTTGATGCTACTGAACTCTGCCCAACCTTTTCTTAACCACTTATTTCCTTTGAGTCTTCCTTCTCCATGCTTCTCTGGGACTGGTATTCACTGATGGCACTCACATGTTGAGTTCCAATGTAATAGCTAAATTGGCCTTCCTCTTCATAGCTTTCCTGAGCAGCTTATGTCTAGGGAAGGAGATCTGTTTTATTCTGCAAATGAGTGTACTATTTACGACAAGTCAGCTGGAAGGAGGAAACATGTTCTGGTTCTTGCTCCAAGGGTTGTTTCTATCTTTTATGAAGAACACATTCTGCATGATATTCAGAAACAATCCAAAGACAGTGTGTCAGGACGGACTTGTATACTTTTTCTGTGGCACCAGAAATCCTGTCTTCCTTTCTAGGAAATGGCAGCATTTCAGCAGAAGTCACGGAGAACATTCCCACCAAGAGCATCTCACAGCAGCATGCTTATGTCACGTGCCTAGGAAGTGGGAGATGTAACTGGAGATTCATCTGGTCCAGAGCGAAATGTAACCCAAGTGCCCTGTATTCAGAACAGGTTTTGTCCATGCAGAAAAGAGCAGCACCACTTCTGCTGACAGCCTCTCCAAATGAGAGTGACCTCTCCATTCTACTTGCAATAAACATTTATCTTCAGCAAAGAATTCCAGGCTCTGAATACTAAGGAGTAGAGGTATCTCCTAGTCCTATCTTGGACTTTAATAGCAGATTCATTTAAAAAGAGAGGAAGACAAAAAACAGTATCCTTAGCAATGTTTAGTAATTTTGAGCAGAATTCTTAAACAAATTTAAATGATTTATTCTGAAGAAAAAAAAAAGCAAAATACTTCAGATACTTTTCATTTTTGTACGTCTATAATTCAAGGTGATTATTTTCTAAACTATTTTATACACAATTAGCCTGAAATATTATTTTCTAGCTCTCAGTTTTCTGAGCAAAATATAAAATGACACAGTTATTAACCTTTGGGAAACGTCTCCTACACACAACAGAATTAAATTCTACTGAATAGCATTGGGAGAAATTCCAAATTACTTACAACTCATTTGTTTGATGGATAGTTGGGCTAGCTATCGCTTTTTACAGAGCTGCCAGTCACAGGGAGTTCTGGGATATATTCTGAGAACTCTCTTAGAATCAGAAATTGCAGTTGCAGGCTTCTGAGGCTTAAATTATTATGGAAGAAACAATTACTTTCAGAGAAGGAGATGGTACTGTTACCAAGAGAGCATAATGTTGTGGTATCAGTGGCTTCGACTTTTCAGCAGAGTAAGTTGCTCCTTCTAATATGACATTTAAAGAGATGTTATCTGTTTGGAAATCTGTCCTGTTGGAGGATTTCTGTACTGATGTTGAAACTCAAACTGAGATCACCATAATAGATAGAGAAGGGGAAATTGTTATATCTGTTTATTCTGCATTTGGCAACTCTCTGAATACTCGGTTTCATTCTTTCCATAGCAAAGTGTGTTAGTCATTCTGTTGTTTGTCTCAGGATTTCATACAGCAGGAGGAATAGGGAAAAACACTTTGTGATTCTCGAAATCCAAAAACTGACAAAAAAAAAAGATTCTGGAGTGTGGCTAAAATGTTAAATTATTTTCCACACTTTTTTGAAAGAGTTAAGCTATCTATAGTTACTACGCATATTATACTCACCAAGTACATTAAGTCAGTAAAGCAAATTACGCTAAGTAGATCTAGTTCTATTTCAGTTATTCTGCTGCACATGGCTCATCTGAGATCACCAGATTTTTCTGTAGAGCTCATGCTTGTATAGCACCATTTCTGTAGGGAAAACACCTTCCCGTTTTGCATCCACTCTGCCAACACAAAGATGGGGGGGGATCAGTATTTGCTTTCCCCTGGTAACCATTTGATGGGTTTTCCATAGTGGTTTCCAGCCACTACCCTTGCATCCTTAGGTTCCAGCTGGCTTTTCTACCTCCACAGGGTCTGAAAAATCTTATTGCAGGAATTAGGTGGTTACCTGGAAGAGATTAATAATTTGACTTTGTGCAGTCCAAAACTCAGCATCCACTTTCCTCACTCTTGCTGTATGTGCATCAGGCTTCGCTTGCTTTAAAGTCATCTTCCAAATACTTTGCCAAGGAAGCCTCCACTGAAGAAGGAGCACAGCAGAACTCCAATTGCTTTTCAAGTTACAACTGCAACTGGAATTCCATTTAAGAACAAGTAGGGAATAGAAGTAATCTTTAAAGGACAAGTGCTGGGATCTGTAAAGGAAAATTGCCAGGCATGCATACTGTCCTTTTTTCTTTTTTTTATTTTTGCAATTTATGTTTCATATGAAATACATGAAAGAGGGAGAATTACAGTTTTTTCTTGTGCCAAAGAACTTCTTCACCATAAGACTCTCCAACTTGCTGTAGGGGTACAAATATGTGTGGCAAGGTTTTTATTAACTAATTATGTTGTAATAACACCTATATTAACCTACACCTATAGCCAGCATAATTGCAGAAATGAAGGAAGTAAAGTAAATCAATGAACATGTAGGTATCGTGTATTACCTCGGTAATGCAAGTGCACCAATACAGATTTAGTATTGCTGCTGCAAAGGAAAACAGGAGGGTCTGGCCTAGCCCAGAGCTCCTCCAGGTCTGCTGAATCATGGAAGCTTTGAAAGTAACCTACGGCCTGAAAACAAAATTCTCCAGGGAGACCCTCTTACTACGTAATAAACCTTTTTGGCTCAAGGGTGGAATGTGCAGCCTTGCCTATCAGTCCTTGTTCAAGTTTCACAGAAGTTTCACAAGCAGAATCAAGAAAATTAATTTTTTTTTAATTGTAAATTGTAGTTTCAGAAACCTGGTTTGTTGATACAAATGTTCATTCAGTGTTGAATGGGTTTAAATTAGCTTATACAATCATACAAAAATTATTTACAGGAGGAAGCCCAAGTGTATTTGCATAAGCCTTAGATAGATGTGGCTACAGAGCTCGTTGAGCATGAATACTGGCTGGGGCTTTGAGAGTCTGAGGTACTGACAACACTTTAAGACTATCAAATCCCAGTGGTATTAGAACCTCGGGGGGGGGGGAAAAAAAAATCACAGGAGATTCTAAATGGGGCCTCTGGCAATTATCTGGGGGAGGGCACTGAGAAAAAAAAAACTTGCCTGGATACCCTGTTTTAAGAAAAATTTCTTCTGCCATTGCCAAGGGACTAATGAACTATATGTCAGAATGCCAGCCAAAGCCCTGCTGCCAAAATGTGCATTTCATTTCGGTGAAAGCAGGGAAGAAGTGTATCTCAATCTTTTCCATTTTTAAAACTGGAAAACAGTGGAATTTAAAGGTCAAAGTTTTTTAAACTGAAGAAAAGATTATCTTTAATTTTCATTCAAGAAACGGTAAAAGCCCTGCATAATGTCATACAAAACCTATTCAGAGATTAATGGGGCTATTTTACATGTATGTATATATTCCCTTCAGTTAAAACTCAGAGAAAGAGTTCCTGGTATTCTGAAAAGTTCTGGTCCAGAGCAGCTGCCACGCTCGTACTTCAGGTGCCTGTCATAACTGTAGAATTACCTGTCCCAGTTGCTGGTGAATAAATCCTTAGGTTTCTTTCTCAGTTTTCCGAAAGCCCTCCTGGGATTAAAATCTAATCCTGTCTATCTTAATGCAACATCCTGGTGACATCATTGCACCTCCAGACTTACTATACATTTCCCCTCACTTTCAACAGCCTGAAACACCTGATAATTTCAGCACTGGCTCTGTAGGTATTTTGAATTTCAACAAAATATTATCCTTCTTTTCCAAACTTCAAGCTTTTGTGTTACAAAACCCCCCAGGATTTCACATGCCATTTAGCAGGATAATATATGTTCGTTCAGTTCAGTGTCCCTTAAGTCACCTAATGACACAGATGGGTCTGCTGATCTATTTATGAGGCACATGGATTGCAGAACTTCCTGTCTTGACATCTTCCTTACAAGTTTTATGATTTTTGCCTTTTTTTCACTATTTCAATTTTATATGGTTCATTTCTGTACTGAGTACAGATAGTTCAGTTAAATTTGCAGCGGTCATTCTTTGATATTGTGAGGCGGAGTTAATTTTTTTTCTGTAAAAAAGCATAAATAAGTTAAATCACTGTAACTATGACTCATTAATCTGAGACATCTGTTGATAACCCCTGAAGTCACTGTATTTCAACACTGCAACTATTCATAGCCTTTGCACGAAACAAATGGGGAACATTAATGGATTAGTAACTTTTATGTTGTGGCCTCCTGTGGTCTCTAGACTCAATAGAAATATAAGTGTATTGTAAAAATGGAGTAAGAGTTAGTTGTCTAGACATCCTGTACGTGGCCATTCCCTGTGGTAGCTGCCTTGGGGTAGTCACTAGAAAATCTGTACTTGAGCAGATTCAAGTTCCTGGTAAGTGGTGGTGCTGACAATGCCCTCCAAACTGAAGGCGTTCGTTGTAAATGTAGCAGTGCATTCTTCCTAGCCGGTATTTCTTGTCTAAATACTTAAATGGCCTTTACTGAGATTCGACTTCCAAAATTACAAGAAATCAGTTTTGTGTACAAATACTTCTAATTTGCTTTCTCCTCTATTTCACGTCTTTATGACCTTTTCATTATAATTTATTGACAAATAGCATAAAAATTAATTCTTTTTCTACTGGGTCACTGCTTGACAATTCACTTATATTAATAATTTTAAGTCTTGATGAAGTAACTATAACAATTATGTAAGGAACAAATAGCAGTACACATTTTTTGCAGGTGATTAGATACATTATGATTGTACATGATCATAACTGAAAATGCACATGCAGTATTTTGAAGGTTTTTCCTGACGCAAATCCTCCAGCAATTTTTTTTTTTTATCTATCTTTATT
The DNA here is from genome assembly GCA_009769605.1 of Bucorvus abyssinicus. Taxonomy (NCBI): domain Eukaryota; kingdom Metazoa; phylum Chordata; class Aves; order Bucerotiformes; family Bucorvidae; genus Bucorvus; species Bucorvus abyssinicus. The sequence goes on along the minus strand of CM020042.1, from coordinate 15,499,951 downwards.
GCTTCTAAGAAATGGAGGGACGAAAGTTGTTGAGTGAAATCCATCACTGACATAAAATTTGACTGACAGGGGATTTTGAGATTTATGCTCGTTTAATAGAAATCACATTCCTGCTCTAACATCAGAGAAACTCATCTGGTTAGAAGTAAGATACAATTGCCGATGGAAGAGTCTTTTATGTCTGCTTTTAGATTGGTCCCTGCTGCCCTTTCAAAAAAGTAAACAAGCAATTAATGCAGGCACATAGAGAAAAATATTTCTGATGCTATCTTCCAGGTGAGAGCTTTAGTGCTGTAGTGTTGCGTTCTGTGGAGATATTAAACCCACCATAACTCTTCTGACTGTCTTCAGTATTTGCAGTAATGTCTTTGGCTCAGATTTTCTCCCTTACATTGTATAATATTAGTTCTGTGTCAGTGTAACCTTCATTTTGCAAGCGGCTATATTGATCTAGGCCCTTTTTGCATCAATATGCATGTACTGTCACAGCTCAATACACATGACAGCTCAGATCAGTGGGAGTCTCTAGTCATCGGAGCCCTGGCAGGAACAGGATCAGGTTTGTGCAGTGCCTTGTGGCTCTTGGCACGCCTCTACCATTTACAGTAATTTCTTACTGGCAGCAGAATGCTATCTAGGTAATGTGGTAAAGCTGTATGACACAAGTAACCTTGCTGTTGAACCTACCCAGAAACCAATCGTGACTCTGTCAGGGTGTTTCATATAAACTATATGCAACCCTTTAGGGTTAAGTAATTACCAGCCACCCCAGCATCAAAGCCCAGGACCAGGCAAGAACAAGACACTATCTGCCATCTTTTGAGGCTATTATTATCTTTTATGGCTGGTGGTTCAAAAAAAATCACATTTCCAAAAAATCAAATGTTATCATTAACTATGCTTTTATGGATTGGCCTCATGATCTGCAAATAGCATTCTGTGCATCTACCACAAAATTCAGTTTCAGTTACTGGATTTATAAAAATGCTGCCTGAAGAGCTGCTACTCTGTAGCTGCCTCTGTTGGCTGATCAAATATGGGTTGAGATGGATATCCTCTCCCATCTCTTTCCCCAGAGAACAGACACATGGTTAACTTTAATCATGAGCAGTCCCACAGAATTTAATGTTTGTCCTACAACTTGCATGCTCAGGGCTCAAGTCACTGCATGCAGCTGAAATGGGAAGACTCATCTTAAGGATTGTTGATAGAAACATGTGAAGGAGCAATAATTCATATAATCCTCTTTCTTTGTATTGACAAAAAAAGCAAACTAAAAAAGCTTACAAACAAGGTAAACCACGTAATGCTTACTCTAGGTGATCTTTAGAGGTCTAAAGGCACTACTAAGGTATCAGCCTCTTTTCCAATGGAGGCTGTTGCAACTGCTGCCATCCCAGCAGACATCCTGCTTGCTGGCCTGGTTGGTTGTGTAATCTCCTCTGCAGATCCTCTCACTGCTGCCTTAGCAATCAGCTAGCTGCAGGCACTCACTGTGAAGGGCCGTGTTAAATCACTTGTCTACCCTGATGAGCCTGGCTTCCCACCACTCCGAAACTGTCTCCCCAACATCCTGCTTTCCTGCGTGGCAACCCAAAGTACTGCTGATGTGACACTAGATGAGCCAACATTTGCTCATTTTATGTTATTTCTGCTATCATACTCCTAAAAACACTGCCGTAGCCAAGAGGATCTCACACTTGGATTTATGGGGCCTGATTGTTGCGTACACAAAAATGCCTTTATGGCTCTGACAGCCTGAAAAGTGCGAATAAATGACATTACCAGAGTGTTGTAAAAGGGGCAGTTCAGTGTTTACAAGGAGTCCTATCCATAATGTGCATCTGGCGCCATGGCTTAAAACAATATGGGAAAGCAAGAAAGGGAGCAGTTAAGACCTAATTGGAAAAACAAAAAACCTTTGAAGGAAGAAGCAAGTCTCCACCTGCTGGTGGCCAGTTCTCACAATAAAAGATGTCAACAAGCAAATACCAAAGTAGCAAACCTGAATAAACAGGATTTTGAAACTGTGTGTTACATCCTGGTGATAGTAAAATTTACCCAGTGATTATTCATTTGGCATCTGTCACGTACTACACCACCAGCAAATTCTGTAATATCAAGCTGGATTTACAGAAACCCTGTTCATCATGAAGAAAACCTCTTGTAGACATCACATTCCTGAAAAGTGGTGCCATTGGCCACAGAGGATTGTTACAAACTGTTGGAACAGCATCTGTGTAATATATTAGTGGAGGCTTTAAATATATCTCAGCAGGTTCTCTAAAGGAGATAGCATTTCATTTCCTCTGCTCTTTGAATCTTCCCAACAACTGCGAGAGAAACTCCCTCATTAGATGTTTATGCAGGGCATCTTTAAAATCTTCCGCTGCGTTGTGCATTTCAGCAACAATTGAAGTACACAAGCACCTCTTTGCAATGTGCTGCATATTTCAAACTTTAGCCACAGGAGTGAAGTTACATGGCCCTCAGCTAAAGGGACCACCACGCAAAGACATAAAAGTAGTGTCTGAGTTCCTCATACTTCTACAAAGGTGCAGCCCTGTTCACTGCAGTCTCCACACCTGGCCTTGCTGTAGACTACTTACAGTATACTGTCCATTGTCTTATTACAGGAACTACAACAGAACTAGGAAACTGCAGCTCTTTGTCCAGAAGCAGTCTTGCTCTCATCGCAGCATACAGGAAGGAGGCAGGAATGAATATTGCCAGTAGCTCAGTTTATTCCACGGTACCTCTGAAACACTCTCCTGCATCAATACCACCCAGTGAATTACCATTGTGAAATCAGCTTGTGCTGATTATTTCTGCATACCTGCTTAAGGCCCTTGAAACCTCTGCAGCTCAGTTCTTCTTGTCTTAGCAATGAGCATTGCTTTTACAGCACAGCCCCATTGATTTTGCTAGGACATCTCCTGGGATCAAACCCTCCCTGGTTTAAATAAGAACAGCAGACACTGTCTCTAAACATCTGCTGGCTGCTGGAATGGCTCTCTGATTACAAGCAAGCAATGCCAATGAATGTGAAATTACTTATCAGACACACACACCAAAAAAAAGGAAAACATTTGAAGAGAGTTACACTAAGGTTGGGGGAGGGATGGCAAGGCCTTTTGGAGAGATCACAAAGACAACATTGTCAAAAACTGATTTGGCTTATTCAAAGCACTAAGATATGTGATTGTGAGAAATTGTAAGATTTCGATTCCTCTATTCAGCTTAGAGTTTCTTTAGATTCTAATTACCACAGCTTAGAAGAAAAGAAAGCAACTAACAGAGAGAAAGTGACCTTTTATGGAATTGTGGCACTAAAATCCAGTAAGGTTTGAGAGTGTTATTAGAAGTGTTTATTATATAAAATAATATTAGTAGCATTTTATATTAAGTAATTAGGACAAAATTCTCATAACTGTGTCAATGGATGTCACCACTGAACTACCTCTGACATATAGGGCCACTTGTGATCTTGGAAAAATGTGTGCTTTCAGCGGGAGAGAAGAAATATTACATTCTTACTGCAAAACTGCATCATGTCCTTGGACTTCATGCTGAAGGTTTTGAAATGTGTGATTTAATTAGCCCTGTCACTTCATCAATGTGCTGGAGATGTGGAGCCTCTCACAAAGGTCCATCACCACCAGCTTACCCAGAGCAGCTCAGATGTAACCCAGCAGCGCCGCAGGCTGGGGCTACCTGTTTTGTGCTATAGCTGGTTCCTCGTGCCCCCATAGGCTGCAGCACTTGGTGTCTCCAGGGGAGTGGAGGGCAGCAATGGATCGCTCAGCTGGTTGCTTCCCCTTCAACATAAGAAAGTCTTAGAAAAAGCAACATGGAAACCCAATTGTTTCGGCCAGCAGTGAGGGAAATGCTTTTCCCACAGAAACACCAAGAAAAGGAATAAGGGAAGGCAAGGAGAAGCTGGTTCTCCACTGCAGACCTGGCCCAGAGCTGCTGATTTGCACTGAGCTAATCCACTCTGGTTCCCGAAGGGTTATGCACTAACTGGGACTGGTGCAAAAGACAGCAAGGATGTTGTCAGGAGCACAGCATGCACAAGTCAGTCCTCTTCTTCACCACCTGCCCAGAAAGGGCAGGAAAATGGAGACAGTCACGAGAATTGGCTGTACGAGTTCTCCATTGCACCCTGAGAACGCTATCAGTGGTCTTGCAGAAGGTTTCTCCTGCCTGTGTGTTCAAGGGCCCCAAAAGGACAGGAGTGAGTGAAGGAATCTGACCTTGCAGCCTTTTCATCAGCCCAGTGCTTTGGTTTTCACCCGTAATGCACAGCCAGAGTAAATGCTCCTTCAGCGTGGTGAAACTGCTCTGCCCGGCTGTTGGGATCCAGGCCCACGGCTGTCACACAGCAAAGGGCTCCTCAGCCCTCACACACCACCACAGAGATCTCAAAGGGCACTCAAGTGCAGTGTGCTCCTCACATACAGAGGAACTAATTAATCAACAAGGACTCGCAATACATGCTAACCTCTGGCCAGATGGCAATTCTATTGCCATTTGAAATGAGACTTTTTCCCCCATGGTGTGTAACACAGCTCGATTCCTGCCTCTGTTGCAGCATCTGCAAAGTTTGGTATCGTCTCCAATAAGGGCAGACCGTTCTGGAGGCTTCACCTCTAAACCTGCCCAGCACTTCAAACACCAGCCATGTACCCAGAGCCGCGTAATGGAAATGGCCTGTCTTGTTGTATTGGGCATTTGAAATTCATACCCAGGTTCTATGGCTTGAACTCATCTTGAGTTATAATATGTAACATGTATCATAGTAGACTAACATGTACTACTCTGTCTTTCCTTTGTTAAGACATCAACAAAAATTTAAAGAATGCCTGATTGAATCAGGCATGAGCTTCCCACAGCACAGAATTAACAGCATTCTGCTGGTGCTGTGAAGGAAAACGCATCAGTTACCATTGCAATGATTTAATCACGCAGCACTGGAAAAAGGATTGCTGCTGCAAGTTTGCCACAGCAGTATTAGCAGAACACCCAAAGCTTAGAAATACAAGACTTTTGGATGAATAAGGAGTAATTCACCTTTTCTTTTCTGTATGATCTTCAACATTTCTTTTTGACAAGAGAGAGTTTTATCCTTTTTTTTTTTTTGTAATAGGAGTGGATAAGGTGTAAGAAGTTAAAAGGAGAATCTCACTGCTTCCATTCCTTCAGCAAAGTCCTGCAATAACTGAGAAATCAGGCTGTTACTTCTCCTATCATCCGTTTGCAGAAGTTCATTACTTAATTCCCATTCATATCGCCTCTGTGGAGAATAACAGGCTGATGACATTTCAGTTAATCATAATCTTCCCCTCCCGTGACAACCTGCCAGCAGCCTTTTTGAAAATAAACTTGCAGAATGAGATTTTTAAAAAGAAGGATTCTCACCCTCATGGAGAAGGGAAAACTGACAAGATGAATACGTGAGAATATTTCACAAACAAACAAAAAATATTCTGGATTTATTACCAATTCACTCTCAATATTTTGTGTGCTATTTCATTGCCTGGCAAATTGTTATTGACATAACTGTACATTTTTGCCTTTATTCCCTTTAGAATGTAGGATCCCTATTGCCTCTGTAACATACGTACTAGCGAGAAGGATACCTTAAGTTTCCATGGACTGACTTGATTATCAGGCAGCTATAGAAGTGCAAGTAAACTCATGCCTTTGCAGGTGTGTGTGCATACAGAAAATCCATTGGAGGTTAAGAAAGTAGGAAACTTTAAGATTTCAAGCCATTACAGCTAGTCATCTTATATGCCATGCAGCCTAATAAATATGGCTATTTTAACCCAGTTAGTGTGCCAGTAAAGGAAAGGGAAATGGAAGAGTGACTTGGGAAGGCTTGGAGGGTTTCCTGGCAGCAATGGGCTCACAGAAACCATCATCAGCAGTTGAACTCAGGTCATGGCAGGTGTAAGACTTGGGCAGAGGTCACTGAAACCCAAGGAAATACTATAAGCTGGAGGCAAAACCACAAGCAAGCATCACTGACATGCAAAGAAAAAAGTCAAAGGCAGTCTCATCCACAGTAACAGCTTTTGTGGAAGTTCAGTCAAAGCTGCACAATTGTCAGCATCATTTGTGCATGGCAACAAAAGACAGGCTATTTCCAGGTAGCTCAACATCCTGTCTTGTAAACAACTGCAATGTCATCAAGAAGAAGACATTTCAGTTTCTATCAACAAGTGCATACTGCCAGCTTAAAGTCAGGAAGAATATTCATGGGTAGGCAGAAAGAGCAGGTCTTTCATTAACACAGTTATATAAACTATGATGTCTGAACAAAAAGTGCTTGGCTCCTTCCCAAAGGCCAATCTGTAGTTGATCTTTATAGAGGTAGAAAAACCACCTTCGGAGGCAGCCTAATTTTTAAGGGAAGCTCTGCCTAAAGAGATGATAATGTACTCAATAGTAATTCAAACTCATTATGTGTCTCTTGTAGATCTAGTCAATGCACAACTCCAAAAGTTCCTGTGAGCATGTAAATAAAATAGAGACTGGCTACTGCAGCAGAAATAGGTGGGGAGACAGGTTAACTGGGAGGGGGCATCACAGTACAGAGGCAGCAGAGACCATGTCAGTCGAGAAGCCACTGTGGAAGCTGTCCCTACCTTTTTGCAGAAGGGCTGGGGGCAATGCCAAATGAGCTCCTGTGCCTGTAGAGTCAGACGGATGCCCAGAAAAGCAGCGAACCTTTGTCAGCAGAGCAGAGTCTCAGCTGATGATTTATGACAAGAAGAACCAATAAAGAGGAGTGTTCATATTCCAGCAGCCTTGGACCAATTAGGTTGAGAAAAAATGAAGGAAAGATGGTCAGTTGTTGCATACCAGCTTATCTCTGATGAGGGTGCAGTGTCACATCACAGCTAAGGATTCTGGGGACTGAGATCCTGAGCTCTTTGCAGTAACTCCAGAGCCTCCAGGAATGCAGATGCACTTACAGCAATATTAGCAAATCCAACAGAATTGTGAGGAAGTTTGCTCTATCCTTTCTCTAAGCGACAATTTTCACACAAAGACACAAGCATTGTGGCCTCCTGGTCCTGCAGCATGCAGGACTTACAGTGCTGACTTCAGAAAAATTTAGTCTTCTACGCTACAGTGAAGGAATATCCACTTATTGCTGAACAGTTACTATATATAACTATGTGTTAACTCATGGATGTCTGTTACACCACAGATTTTACACACCTCATTGCTGAGGGTCAACCGTGCACATCCGTAGATAAGTAATTCCTTTGGACACATTGCTTAGTACCTTTTCTGTATGACAAAAGCATTTTAATTAGGTCTTTTGGAGAAATATAGCTGACCAAACCAAAAATCAGGTTTTGGTGAGGGAAGGAACATACAAGAAAACAAAATTCTCTAAGTCCACATATAGACATTACAGGAGTTTATTATTTTTCTCCAGTGATTAGTAAATAGAGGAGGATATTGTCCGTTAGGGGAACTAGTTATTTAGCCCAAATGGCAGAGCAAATGTACAGAGCATCAGCTCCAGCAAGATCACTGTTCCATCAAATGCATAAAAAGGTCAATATTAATTTGCATTAATTGCAAGGGTAGTCGGTTATTGGGCATATCTGCTTTGCTACATTTTTTTCTTTAGAAGTTACAGAAAAGTCAAAGACAGTTGCTTTACAAATGCTTAGTATCAGCATTGAAATGTATTTATTTCAGAGAACTTTCATTCCAGCTCTTTCTGCAGTGGGTAGGAAACTCACACCTACCATACACCCCCAACGTCTATCCGACATCTTCACACAATGTACGGTATAATCACTCTGTACTTCCACTACAGAAGGTGGCCAGCCACGTGACTGGTAACCATAGCAGCTGCAATAACCCCCAAAAATTCCAGTGCTGAATGTATGCACAAGGCTGTTGCTTTAGCATCACTTCATTTGCCATGAACAGCATCAATGGGTATGACTCAAAATGTCCCAGTGTTTGGAGAGGAAAGAGATGCTGTTCCTCGCTACATGGAATACAGCACGTCTCACCAGAAGAATGTTTTCTGTCAGTCTCTTGACTTTTGTAATGTCTAGAGATATTTTTCTGGAGCTGTAATCTCAGGCATTCAAGCTAGGATTTCTATTTCTTCTATGGGAAAGATTGGTTCTGGAGATTTTCCATGCTGGAATCGCTGGTCTTTTTCCTGTCATGTGCTGAGTGTGGCCTGCCAGGGCCTGAGAAGCAAAGACAGGCAATAATATCTGATTCTTGCCCAGTAAAAAGGCCAAAACACACTATGATGATACCACTAGCTGTCTCAGTGCTATTAACTCTTGCAGACTTCCCATAGGTGGTCCATGTGGATAGGGAATTTCTCCTTTTCATCTCCCTAACGGCCACTTTCCAGCTGATCTGAAGCTTGGGAGAACGTCATCCCTTGGAGAAGGCTGCAGCATGATGGGGCTCTCCCCCTAGACCATGCCCCCTTACAGGATATACCTCCCCAAGGACCTACAGACCCTTGCTGACCTGATACATGCAGCAGCTCTGGTCTGCCTGCTTCTCTCTGCATTGCCGGAGTGAGGACATTGTGGATATACTAGCACACCAGTGCTATAGAACAGAGTGAAGGAGGAAGCAGAGAGAAGGCAAGAGCAAAATGAAGCCAAGTAGCATCACTGCAGGCAGTACAGTGAGGAGCTAAGGCTGTAGTTGTAGATATTTTGACAGAACATCCTCTTAGTTTTGGTAACAAATTTACTACTGTGGGCATTTAGAAGCCTGTTAGCATTGTGGTGCTGGTATACCATCCACTATCAAAAGCATTCAGTTCCCGACAGTACGTCACACTTGGACATAACCCAAAGCTCGTGACAGTCTAAGACCTGTGAGTTATAAAGCTAATCCCTGCATGTGTATTTATGTTAGAAAGCTCACATTTCGACCCAAAGCCCAAAAGCAAGATATACCTCAACATGTAACAAATTACAGATGACTCATGAAATCTGCATTCAAGTCTTTTGGACTTCAGCATAAAAGCAGCTGCTTGGCTGAAAATTTTCTTTCTTCTGTTTCTTTAAAAAGCAGTGCCCTTAAGAGTATCAGGAGCCTCAGAAAATTCAGTCCTATAATTTTCCACATATTTTGTTTAAACAGATGAAACACAACAAGTACGGATTAGCAAGTAACCTAAAACAAAATTTAAGGCTGAAGATAGGGTCTTGGCAGAAATCTAGAATGCTCAGGTAACATCTTTACAAGACAGACTTGTTTTGCTTTCTTATAAGAGAGAAGACATAAAAGGACATTTGGTCAACATACAGAAGAGATAATCCACAGACCTCCAGAAATAAAAGCATAAGTTGGTACAGTTTTAGTCAAGGTGTGTAGCTATTAGTTGCAATAAATATTAATCTTTGCAGACTAGCATAGAAAAAGCTTACCAGTTGCCACTTGTCCTTGGGTTTGCAGCCTCCTCCACCAATATGAGCCATAATTTGCTCTCAGGAGAACATAAGGACTATTAGCTGCCTCATTCCTTCACAAAGGCAAAGGAAGGGCAGGCTTCCCACAAACCTTCTTCCCTGCTCAGCAGAGCATTACAAGCAAGAGCGAACCAGGAATATCAGGCTGAAAGGGACTACTGGGAGAGCCCAACACTCAAGGTTCACAGACAGCTAATTAATTGATTCCCTTCTAGGAGCCATCTGCTGAGGAGTGGTTACACCTGTTGCTCATAGTGGGAGCTCCCCCAGAGCCTCACCTGAGCAACTCATTCATGAATTTCAAACCTGTCAAAAGGTCTCTGTTTTAGGCAGAGTACTAGCCATGACAGAGCCTACCTAGTTTGTTGAAGCTTGAGGTGCTGACAACCCACACTGCTATGGATGAAAAATTCATTTCATTATCACCATCTATTTTTCATTATTCCCATAGCATAATAATTGAACTATAAATACCAGCATTTTTATATGACTATGACTACACACAAATAAAAGATCGCTTACCTTAACTTATTACATGTTTCCATGACTCTCTTGCGTAAGTGTTTCTATTCCCACAGAACAACAGTCTCTCAGTTGGTTTTTAACTTTGGGGAACAATCAAGTTAGCATACCATCTTTTCTAAGAAATTTAGCCAAACCCAAGTCCCTTATTAAAACTAGATTTCCAGTCAAGAGAATTATAATTATGTCTCTTCTACCCAGACATTTTCTATTAAGTTATGACTCCCTTTATTCTGCTGTCTTCCTCACAGAGCAGTAATTACGAGGACAGTGAAAAAAATAGTTTTAAGTTTTGCCTTTTATTGAAAAAGTTTATTACTATACTGATACTTCTTCAAGACCAAACTTACTTATCTTGTAAAATTCGGGAGATTTTAAATTTTTGTCAGTATAAGTGGTGTCACTAAGCAGTTTGCATGTAGTTAGACGAGGTTGGTAACAGATGTGCTTATGTCAGCTCTGATAACATTCATGATTTCATTTAACAAGAGACTTCTTAATGTCTGCAAAATTATATTCAAAAGTAATTACTGCCCTTGCAGCATTCAGTCTGTCTCGCTGTTGAATATAATCTTCACATATTAGTATTTTACACATTTGGAGAGGAATTCGTGAAGTAAGTGCTAGTACAGTGGGGAGTGATCATCATTCATCTTACAATACAGCCTTGCTTTAAGAGCCTGGCTTTTAAATGGGCTACTTAAAAGGTAACCTACATGTTAACAAAAGTGAGAGAGATTCGGATATTTTATATTTTGGTTGTTATTAATAATGAGTAGGATTCCTATTTGTAACACAGTATACACAGCTATGGGAAATTATGGCACCGTGCCTTCCTCTAATTCGACGTTGGTGGGAAAGGCTGTGGAAGCTGGCTTAGAATCGATTTTTTAGCACTCCAAAGATTCAATAGATACAAATGCGTCTTTTAGAAAAGCCACGGGAAATGCCTCACTCTACATGGGCTTGTTGCCATTGTGAGAAGAAGCCTCAACAGTACAAAGCAGAGAGGCACTGCATCTGGTTTGGAGATCAGACCCTCCCTTGGTTGTCATGATCTCTAAGTTGCTCTTTTACCCGTGTATCTCCTTCCTGTACGTGCTCTGTAATGAAGTGCAGCAGGCTGCTCAGGATGGAGAGCAATGGAAGCAATCCTTGCACTTTCATTTGTAACTGGGGTAAAGCATTTTTGACTGTAAGTCACTTGGTGATGCAGTGACTCAAAGGGATCATTCCATTGAGTTTGACTCAACCACCAGCTCCAAGTAAGACAAGCCGGCTCGAGCCCCTTTCTTCAGAGAGAGCAGAGGCACAAACAAATCTCGTATCCTCCGAGCACAGAGCAACAACCTGCCTAAACTCTGCTGTGGCGCCTGTGCAGTGCAGCTCCCTACGGGCATGCTGGGGAGGTTTCCATGACCTTGGCAGGACTGCAGAGGTCACCTGTTCCTTTAAATAAAGCATCACCTGGGAACAGGGAGTGAGAGGGAGCTTTACAGTGGTTGTAAAAGCACTATAGCCTTCACAAAATATTTAGTAAGATTTCAGAGGGCTTTTCTTTTTTTTTAATTTATGAACCCTTAGAAAAAAAAAATCAGAAATTACTGGTTTAGGTTGGGCTCCAGCTCCCACGTATGAAGGTTAGAAAGTTGAATTCTCCTCAGCCTTCCTTTCACTTGAAGGATCAGCCTTCAATTACGTACTGCTAAAAAGTTAATCATTACTCTGTTTCTCTTTGTTCCTCCTTATTAGATATTGATTGCATCGCTTTTACAGCCTCTCCTTTTCAGAGCTCCGAGTTGTATTTTCTTCCTTCTGTGGGTGTGTTTCCCCTCCCCCATCCCTTCTTCTTGCATTTCAGAAGGACTGTACATTGTTAATATCATTTTTATCACATTCCTCCTTGTTACCATTTGAAAAATAATTTTTGCTGCACAAGCTGGCCAGGCTAAGCTCTGGTTCTTGTTCCCAGATCGCTGTGCCCGTTACCCTAGTCCCATTCCCATCGCCTAGGTTAATGAGGAAGGTAGAGCTCTGGTGGTCAAGCAGAGGTTCCTAGAGACTTTCCTCATCTCTCTGCTGTGCAGGGTGGTTTAGAGGCCCTTAGGGTAGTACACGCTGCTGCCTTCCTTGGGTCTGGTCCAGGAAGGAGGAGTACACAGGATCCCCAGTCCCCGTTGCTGCACTCCAGCAGGAAAGCAGGATGAGCAGAAGCTGAATAACCCCTCCTGAGCCAGGGAGAGGGCTCAGCTACCACCTCTCCAACAGCAGGATGTTTAAGTGCAGCCCCAGCTGGCCTTGCTGTGGGTGGGCTGTAGAGCACGGAAATTTTCAGGCATCCTCTCCCTAACCTCCCTGCTCATATACAGGAAGGCAGGATGGAGCCCACGGAAGGACTCAACTTGCTTTTCACTGCACAAGGACGTAACACACTGGCCTGGGTTTCTCAGCAGACAAATATTTGCCTGGTGGGCTGTCTCCAAAGCTGTTTCCAGCAGCAGGGCTAGACTGTTTCCTGCAGGCACAGAGCTCTGCTCCTCTTTGCCCATCTCTCCTCTCCAACAACATGCCAGAGAGTATTTAAACATCCACACAGAACCTCATGTTAGAGATTTCATCCAAAATACACCCTTCTACCGCCCACTCAGAGGAAACTCATTTTATTTGTCTAACAAGAACAAAGGGCCGAGCAAGTTAACCCTGGCAAGCTTTACAGCCGGGAATCCAGACTTTCACATCCCATTTATAACACCCAATCCCACCCATTCGGCTAATCCTTACACAACTGTGATAAATCACCCTATGTCAGAGATATCACTGGAACCATTACTTTACTTTTACCAACTTGAAAAAAAAAAACAAAAAACCAACAGGAAAGAAGGAAAAACAGCCAGTGAAGAGAGGCAGAGACCTCTGTCCTTCTTTGCATTCTGGAAAGGTATATTCCAGCAGGTGTGGGAAACGTATGAAGCAGGATGTGTTGGATTAATAAACACATGCCATCTCCATTTTACTAATTACATAGCCAGGGCATTCCAATTTAGGGAATAAAAAATAATAAAGGGGTATCTTCTGTGCTGTTAACTCAGAAAAAAAAATGCCAGGCAAGCTAGAGTTTGAATGGGACATACAGTTGTGTGTGCACTGCAATGCCACTGAAATAGTTTTCCCATGGTTGGCAAACCAATATGTCCCTGAGATTTAAAGCATTTAAATGTAAGAAGCATTGCAGTGGAGGAAGGACTGTGGAGAGCAGCTTTGGGGGGTCGCTGGCAGACTTGCCATCAGCATGCTGCCTGCTGCTCCACGGGCACCGGTTGTCACTCAACTCACTAAATCTCCACCTAGAAAGTTTAAGCAAAGATAGTGCCAGTCGATCTATCTATTTAGACAATGCACCTACAGGTATCCCCAAACTCTATTAATAATCTCCTGAACTTTTAATGATCTGTTAACACATACACACACACACACACATCAGCTTATGTAGCTCAGTGCTGGAAGTGGGGCTCCCTTAGAGTCATGGCTTCCAAATGCAGAGGAAAACCATATACTTCCAGACCGGGTTATTTACCGCAGCTTAACAAAAAATTAAAGAATGGGAGAGAAGTAAAATACGAATCTGGACCAAGATGAGCAGTGCCTCCATCCTAATTCCGCCCGCAGTCCCATCGCTTCGCAGACAGGCGGGCAGGCTTTTCATTTCAAGGCTGCTAGACAGTGAGCACACACCATTCCCACGCAAAGATGACTAAGACCCAAACTGTTCAATTTGCCAAGCCCCTCAAATAATCCTAAGTAAATACACAGCTTTCCAGAACCCCTCAAGGTCAAAAATTTCACAAAGCCTCCCTCGTTGGCCCACTGCTAGCTGATTTCCTTCCAGGAGAAATCTCACAGCCACGCCAATAATTTTTTATCCAGCTGATCCTAAAACTTCAAAGGAGTTATTGATATTTATGTGTCCTTGGGACCAGTTCCCTGATTAGTACATTTTAGTTATGGTTTTTCCATGTGTAGAGTATTTCGAATGTTAATAATAAGCAGAAATTGTTTACAGAAGTAAAGATGGGTGATAAGAAGAGAATTTGCAAACATACTGCAATTGAGTCTTTTCCAGCCTCTTTCTTTTGTGTGGATGAGAGAATGTGGATCAGGAATATTAAAGAAAAAGAAAATATATTTCAGGTTTATGTCAGCAGCTGCAGTCCCTGCTGTTACAGCTACTCTGCTACCAGCATTTGCTGTGTTTGCCTATGGTGTGCCTGCACTTCTAACGGCACTCTAGGTATACCCTTTCTTTAATCGCTTTGCTCTTTCCAGCAGATTTGTTTCAAATCCACATTTTTCAATTGTATGCATAAAAGAGTGCAACTAGTTCTCATTCCTGCTCTGCTGACTGCTTGCAGCTCCCTGCCCATTTGCTTGGCTTCTGGTCTGAGTAGGCTAGAGAACAGCCTGGGTCTGCAGGTCCCTTCTTTGTCCCCTGGTGCGCCACGGCGATAAGATTCTGCTGTAGTAACGAGCCCCTTTTTGTCACCAGACAGGTTTGCAAGCACGTAGGGTCATAGGGTACCAGGTTCAAAGCTGGGAAGCAGATCCTCGTGAAGAAAGCTTCCCGGCATCACATTCCTGCCACGGGATGGATGCTAGCACAGGAGCCTGAATTTAAACCTGACATAAACTTTTCTGGTGTTTAGGGATCCTTGCAGATGGGATTTTGGCGTAGTCCATTAGGGAGACAGGATGCACCTTCTTACAAGGAGGAAAACCTCCTGAGAGCCTAATCAGCAGGAGCACTAAGTTGTCTTAACATTTATGGTAAATTTATTTTGGTGCTGGAAGAATTACACAAACTTATTTCTCCTGAAGGAATGTATCTGTTAGGACTGCACCTCTAGATCTTACGCTCTCTCCCATGGGAGGAAACGTGGTGTTTCTTTTTTCCCCTCATCCTGAGGATATCTTCATTATGTTCTACTAAGAGTTCAGCATTACACCACGATGTTGCTAATGAATGCCTCTAGGCTTCAAAGGGCAGAGTCTCCAGAGCTCTATGATTAAATATAATAATTTGCAGTTCTGCAGTACCTTCCATCTGAGAATCTTGGCTGTTTGTACAGATTCCTGTGAATTAAGCTCAGTCTCTCACAAGTGAGCTATTTCTGATAAATACTGAATACCCTGGTAGCAAGGACATTTTCTCGAAAGGTCAGAGTTAGAGTTTTGAGCACTTCTGACTGGCTTGGGAATTGACCCCAGGAGCCCAGTGCTCTGGGAAGATCCTCTCCACAACTGTGTGCGCTGATAGGCAGTCTGGAAAAGAAAAGAGTGACCTCTTATCCGCTCTGTAAGAGAACGCCATACGTAATGGATCCCAAAAAGATGAATGTCTCCTGGAAGGCTCTCGAGGAGCTGGGTTTAAGGCTTATAGATCCTCAGCATTTCCCAGCTGGTTCATGGCCAGTTCATCAAAGGCTGAATATAGGAAGCTTCATCCTACGGTTTGTTGAAGTCCTATTAGAAAGGAAATTCAGCTCTGTCCTTGCACTGTATGTAGGATGCTGATGCCTGACACAGGGCTCTAGATTTTATGCAGTCCACTTGATATCATCCTCCATGATTAAATAATTCAAGAAAAGTTACAGAATGGCCTGACAAAGTGTGTTTCTTCTCTTTCTTTTGTGTCTTCTCTCCCAGTCACTGCTTCTCCACCTCTAGCAAATGTGATTATTGGCAAAATATTTCCAGGCAAGAATGAACTCACTTTTATTCTATTTAATGTAATGTAACCAGTAAAAGTTCATGGGTTAAAAGAAAAACAAAATCAAAAAAGTAGTCTCTGATTATTGTAGCTGCCTTTGTTTCAGGAGTCAAAACTGAGAATAGGTTTAGAAGTCCAGTTCTAGAGGCAATATGAAATGCCTCTATATTGTTAGACCGAGAGTTTCACTCCCAAATGTCCTAATTAAAGATTTAACCCCCCCTATATCAAGTAGACTTCTCATGCAAGTTTTTGTTAGTAAGATGTTTTTAGTAGCAGTGAGGTCGTGTGTCAAGTGGATGCACGTTCAAGTTGCCAAGTTCAGA
The DNA here is from genome assembly GCA_009769605.1 of Bucorvus abyssinicus. Taxonomy (NCBI): domain Eukaryota; kingdom Metazoa; phylum Chordata; class Aves; order Bucerotiformes; family Bucorvidae; genus Bucorvus; species Bucorvus abyssinicus. Next base: position 15,483,854 of record CM020042.1, on the reverse strand, counting down.
TTGCTGTTTGCTCAGAGTTTTAACTGTTCTAGTTTTAGCTGTTTTGAACAGGAAATCCCACTGATCTGCAGGTTGTGGAAAAGTCCAGAGAAGCAGAATCACAGTAATTAGTGGGTTAGCTTTAATTAACCGTGTGCTGCTCAGTAATACGATGAATCAATAAAATGGACATTGGTCTTGAAGGCTTTTTCTGCACTTTCTAGCACCATTTGATATATGCTAGAGGCAAAATAACAAAATTTCTTTCAGCAAGATGGGAAGAGAAACACATGGGTGAGGCAGGGCAGCTAATGAAATCCTGCTGGAGGGGAAGGTCTGAGACATGTCCACATGCAGGCAGCTGGAGGGAAATGCATTCACCTAGCCAATGAGAAAGACTATCCAAAGGTCAGGGGGTAGCTAAGCAACAGAAAGGAAAAAACCTCCATTGCTTCCAGCTGGAAATAAAGCAAAAAAAAAGGTACATTTTTGGGATTCAATGGCAGTGTTGTCCAGTGGGTAGGCAGCAAAGCTATGGGAGCAGGTCGTGTCTAGCTTTACTCTATTTGCAGAGTTGCTGTGTGACATCAGCCAAATAAGCTATTTTGTGCCTCAGTTTCCCCACCTAAAAATGTATGTGGTTTGCCTCAATGCATATAATACACCTTACCACCATAGCAGGCCTGGAAGGTCTCCATTTCCACACTGCTTTAAGACCCTCGGGCAAAAGAAGCTGCAGAAGTTGGGACTAATATAGTTATTTTATATTTATTTCTAATAGGTAGACACAGAGTAGGAACGATTTTTACATGCATTAGTGTAGGTGGAAATGACACATTTGGCTACACTGGAAGCTGGCTGCTGCTACAGCCCTAAATAAATCCCATAATACAGATCTTGAAAAATAAAGTTAATCTTGTCACTCTGTTACTAATTAACTTATTTACATGTGTGCATATGAACATGTCTTAATTTATAGACGTGTGAACATACGTACAATGCCTATATTGTATCCATTCTTTAAATTACTTATATAAAGAACAACTAATGCCGAAGAGGGACCCAATGTTTATTTCCCCATTGTACTTACCAATATCGTAAGATGACCTAGAAAAAAACATACAGAAATTTCCTGAACATTGCTTTTAAAGTGATATCTGTAATATCCAGAAGGGGTTTTAGCAACCAATGCGTTCTAACATTGTGGACAAAAATATAACTGACAAAACTAAGGCTCAGACTAAGACCAGAAAAGCTAAGGAATTAAGACCAGAGTTTAATTCCCAATTCCATCAGGGATTTTGTGGCTCCCCAAGGGAGGCAGGAGAGGTACAAAGCACTGCTGGGCCAGGTCTCAGAGGGGATGAGCTCCTGCAAATGGCTGTACCCAACAAAAAGCTCCTGCCAGCTGCTCCTCAGAGCATCTCCACGTCCTTGCCTCTGCACAGTGTTCATGCCTACACTGTGCAAAGTAGCTATCAAGTATTTACCAGCTTAATCTGTATCTGTAGATCTGCATCTTTCTCTTTAGTGTAGGATACCTTTAGGGTAGAGGCTGCAAAGTGTCTTCCCAGGCAAGCAAAGATGGGTAAGTAATAAGCCGCAGTCACCATTTCTTTCCATTGCGATAGGGATGTGCATCACAGCCTCAAAAAAGTGGATGTAAGCGACTTGCAATGTTTCCTTCTGGCCTTGACAGCTCTCAGCCAGCACAGCGCCGTGGGAGAGGTACCACACATAGGAGAACACAGTAACCAGGAGGATCTTTTACGGGCTAGTTCCATCCCCAGGGCACCCTGGAGACACCCAAGCATGGCAGTGGGCTGCAGTCTGCCTGGGAAGTGGACATGGATGCCCCAGCAGCTCAGGGCACCACCAACGCCTCTGGCCAGGCAAGGTGGAGGCAGCCGCCCGCAGCCAAGAGGAGCGAGCTCTGTGCCTTCAGAGAACACAGAGAAAAGGGCACGTCAGCCCGCTGGGGTTCTGTGCACGTCCCAGGCACAAGGCTTCTCTTGCCCACTCCCACACGCTGGTACACAGGTTATTAAAGCAACTGCTGAGAGGCAGCTAATCGGAGATCCACTGATTGGTGTCACACTTAACATTGTCAGAAGCAAACTTGGAGGTGGAGGCAAGAACATCTCACTGGCAACTTTTCAACGTCAGATATAAAAAACCAGGGTCTAATGTTTCTGGAAATTAAAATGACCTAATTAGTCAGTGGGCTAGAAGAGTTTTCTGGCTAGGGAAGGGCTGTAAATGCAAAGCCCTGCTCTGAGGCCAGAGTTAGGCCACTGATAGGTTCGCAAATCTCCCCTCACAGAACACCAGTGCGGTAAAAGACCAAGGAGTGCCTGCAGAGAAAGCTGCTAAACCGTGCTCCAAGCTACCTCCTGCCACGGATCCCAAAGAGCTGCTAAACAGACCTTCTGCCACTGTCCTTGCCAGGAAGGAAAAATTAACAGTGTTAACTGTACGTCTACAGTTATTTCATCTGTTTCACCCAATTCCACAGTCCTTCACGGCTCCCATCAGTTTCACCTGCCTTGGGAAGGATCTCAGAGAAGCTCCCAAGCTACAGACCTGAGATTATGTTTATGTTTTGGACTCATCATGAATATTTTTGCAGTTTCAGGCCCCGTAGTTTCTAGAGTTCATTTATTCAGCATGTCTGGAAACACAGGTCATGGAGCAGCATTTTCAGAGGCACCCAACTTCCAGCTAAGTCCATGGAAAGCACCCATTTCTTTAACTCTTTTTTACCACAAAGCTTGCTGTCAGTTTTTGAAGCTTAGACGCCCTGGGAGAAGAGGAATGGATGCACAGAATGGTTGTCTGAGACCCTGCCCTAAGGGCAAGGATGCAGTAGCAAAATCCAAAGCCAGCCGGAGAGTTTGAATGGTCCATGAAGTGAAAAACCAGCCCACAGAAAGCCTGTAACTGACTGCTCTGCGTAACTACATTCCCAAATATTTTCTGTAGCCGATAGGTCACTCCCAGTTTGGCATGTGAAGTAATCTGACCCACCCTGAGTTGTGTGAGTGGGGGGCAGCTGGGCATGGGAGTGTATACCTTGCTAAAATAAGACATAAGCCCTTGAAAACAGCTTAATATAATCTCTCAGGAGGCTGGTCAAGCCTTTTTATGAAAGACTGTTATTTTTCCTTTGCATCTGGCCAGGATCATGATATTACTAATGATAAAAAAAGCTCCCATCCTTCATTGATTTGTCCTTGTGGTAGGCATTCAGACAGATGAGATTTCAGGCAGCAGCACTGTTTCCCCAGCCTACATTTGCTTTGGATACACGAGGGGGATCAGGGAGGAGAAAGGGCTTTCCACTCCAATGAGCTGGGAGGGATAAAGAGAGAAAAAAATTGCAAACAAAACTATCTCCAGCTGGAAAGCAGAGGTTTGTCCTGAGAAAAAGCGATGTGAAGAGAAATGGCTGAACTTCTGCTGAGAATAATGAAAAGCACCTGCAATGTAGTGCCCTAAGGAGGTTAATCAAGTGAGAAAGATGGGTGCTTATTGGAGCTCAGCAAATCTTGAAGTATTATCTCTCACATGACTTATTTGCTTGCTATTTTAGGGAAACATATTTTTCCTTTGTTATCCTGATTAAATGACAAGATTGACTGAGTTCCTATGTTACTTTGAGTGACTCACATATATCCATATCCACCAAAATAGGTATGCGCTACATTATTTACACCTTCTGCACATCAGTGCCCAAAAAGCCCAGTCCTGTGTTCAGCTGAGCATCCAGCCTGCCACGGGAGCAGGACTGTGTGCTCACACATGGCCTCTTTTCTTGTACAAGAAATGTGCAACTATTATAACCCTTGTTTTTTTTTTAAATTAGGCCCCATACTTTACCTCTCCCCTCATCTAAAATGGTGGTATTTACCTATCTCACAGGCTGTTTGAATCATTTTGAGCATACACAGGGTGCTCTGTAAATACAGAAAATGACAGTCCCGACCCCGGGGGGTGCAGTATAGAAAGCATTAAAACACATAATGGAGAAGAGAAAAAGGACAAATGTTCAAGCAAGCAGAGTAATCACACTGCTAATGCATACCTAACTGGCTTGTTCTGTCATGCTTGCAACACTTATTTGGCAATACTTTTTTCAGTTCACGGTACTACTGTATTAGCTGATGCTTTCATTGCCCCTGTAATCCATGGCAATGCACCTAGAACATCAGGTACGTGATGAATGAGATGAGGGACTGGCTGGTGTCAGAGGTAGATGAACATCAACCTGCACGAATAGATACTGTCCCAGTCTGTGACGCAGATTTTAAGTCATTCAAACTTTTCGGAGATGGTCAGTAGTTTTATGTTCATTATTTTCCAGATGCCTGACTTGAGGCTTTGAAATTGCAATAGGGACTGAAGAACTAAAGGCAAAGCAAGCTGGAGCTCGAGCATGCAAAGTGCTGTGAGTCCCTGAGTGCTGTGAAACGTGAAGTCCTGCTCTAATATGGACACTTGAAATCAGTGACTTCTCTTCAGCTTCTGCTCTCCATTCCTCAGCTCTGCCTCATTCTCCTCATGAATACAGCTCCGTGCTCATGAAACACAGGTAGTGCCCTGCTGTCTCCGAGAGGGAGAGAGAAAACAGGTGAGTTAGTATTTGTGAGGCACACAGTTACTATAGCAATAAGCAGCACAGAAAAACTCATGAGGCAAGTTAATTGCCTTCAACGCGGATGGTTTGCAGTCAATAAGACATGGAGACACGCTCCAAACAACAAAGGGAAAAAATACTGAGCAGCTGCTCATTAGGTGAGCACCATCCATCTTGTGTGCTGAGTGAGGCAAGGGTCTTGTGGAGTGCTATGTGATCGTAAAATTAACGGTGGTGCTTTAACACACACACACACATGCAGAGACAGACTTTGGAATGTTTTCTTGAGGACAGCCAGGGTGCAGTATATAGTTACTCAGATTATAAAAGTAGCGATGCCATGTTGTAGCATCAGGCTGATACACATCATCTGGGACACTTAGGTCCTCCACACAGACCTCTGTTACTTAGACCGAGGAAAGAACTGACTGCAATAACAATCCCTCACCCTTGAGATGTGGGGCCATATGAAGGTACAGAAATCTTGGCTTTTTGGGGGGAAGGTGACTACTTACAGAAAAATATTCTCCACCCACATTTTTTCCTTCTGTCCTTTCTTTTCAAACTGTCCGTGCTCTCTCTTCCCTGCATCTCCTTGCCCAGATTTCCCTCTGAATTTACATGTGTTCCTGCTGTCAGCTTCACCCCCATGTTCTGGCTAATGCCCAGTTTCCCATCTAGGGCACCCTGTACAATTTTGTTAGTCCTTACAGCCAGTTTCTTAGTTGCCTCTCCTAAACAATGGGAACAATGCCTCTGAATCTTGGCTTCTTGGAAGCTCTGTCTTTCTAGCTCCTAATACTTAATACTTTTGCCAAGTCAGCTTCAGATTCCTCTTCCCCATCTCCTCCTCTGATTCAGTTTTCATGACACCCATTAGCTTCTATTTTCAGAAAATTGGTATTGTCCTAAGAAGCCAGTTGTAGCAATCCTGGCTAATGAAAATACTCGATATTGCGAGATTAATCGAAAGTCATGTGTACTGGCAGCGCTGCGAACTTTGACAAATGTACTTTTACATGCTAAAAATACACAAAAAAGTCCTGAGATCAGCTCCTGTCACAGGTTGTTGTTGCAATTGCTGCATTACAGCAGTTTTCTGTGATTTTTGGTCAGGTGTTTGCATATCCTGAGTGTGAGGAAAATCACTGCAGGTACTCAAGTAATTAGCTCTGCGTGGCTTTCCTTAAACACTGTGAGTTTTCAGGAGCAAAAGAGCGCTTTACTGAAAACTGCAAACTACATAGCTACTTTTGGGTTTGTGTTTCCTGACAAAGAGTGTTTCCTAACACTCCCTAACTTGGCTCCTAAGAGCAGGCTGGTAGTGAGGTGAAAGGGGAAAAAGTGTCCTGGTGACCCAAGCCCTCCTTCCACCTTCAGGATAAAGACCAGAGAAGGTGAGGGAAGCCAGAGCAGGCGCCAAAAAAGGCCAGCCTCACAGCCAGTACGGGGGGCTTGGCCAAGGGTGACAACAGGGTGATTCTGGCCCCAGGTCACCCTCTAGCAAGCTGCAGCTTAAGGACTGCTTGAGCTGTGCTGTACCTGCATCCACTGAACTACCCTTGACAGACTTTTCTACCACAAATATAGCCAGTAAGTTGTTCTTTGACTGTTTCGGTTTTGGGGGACTGGTTTTTTTTGTTTGGTTGGTTGGGTTTTTTTCCTTATGTTTTTTAATAGGCACATTCTTCTAGCATTCAGGGCAAATCAGAACTCACAGCCACAAACTCATGTGCTATGGGAGAAAGCACTGCCCTCTGTGCTTTTTGAATGCGCAGACTGGCCGGGCTTGACGCATCAGCATTTTAAGTGAATACAAAATTGTAAATGCTTGAGAGGATCAGGGGAACTGGGATGCAGGGTCCCTGAACTCGCGTGGCTTTCTCTGATGTTCTGCTACCAACAGATGATAGGGTCTTCTCACCCCAGGCTTATCACCATTTTGTTGGCAATTGCTAATTCTCAGGGTTTTGTTTCCAGTTTGTGACTCCGGGCTTTGAGCAGTCTCCAGGTCTCGCTCCATCCTGATTTTCTCATGATCTTATATTGATCTTTCTTGCCCAGTTCCAAAAGTGTTATGGTTACTGGCTGGATGCTGACCTGAAGAATGATGAGGATGCCCACCATAATGACCGAGTAGTTCATTACAGCAAAATAATAGAGAAAAAAAGGGTGCTCGTGAGTACAGACAAAATATTCTGCGAGTGCTTCCAGCTTTATTTACATCCAGCACGTCCAATCTGATGCCCTAGTCAGGGTGTCGGAGGAGCAATCTCCAGAGCTTCATGAAACTGTTCCAGCTGCCAAATTCATTTTTGCAGTTTACAGCTAACAATCAATCATACACTACTCAGTTGTTAACTTCTTTTGTTTAGATCATTTGGATAATTAAAGTACCACGAATTCCATGGTGTCAGCGGGTCTCAAACAGACCTCCTGCTGGCTCTGCAATCTCTTTCAGAGATCAGAAAATAAAACAATGAATAAGACTAGATGAAGGAGTCCAAGTAACTCCTGTTTTATGTTTCATGTTTTCCTAATGACAAGGTCATATAGTCAGCAGCGTGATCAATGCAAATACAATATGCCTTCGGAAAAAGGCCAAAGTCTGCCTGTGGAAAGGGCAATCAAGGGAACTGTTGTATAATAATGCACTTAATGGGTAGATAGCAGAGATCCCAAAGCTCTTCTCCAAAAGGAGCCAAAGACCAGTGACTCCAGCTCTTGAGTTAAAAAAACCAAGTCAATGGCAAGTCCCTGGAGATGTGTACATGGGCACACACATGGTCCCATCTTTTGAAGGCACATCTCCCTCTCGTGCATGCTACATTTCCGTCAGCATCATTTCGCTATGGCTCAGAAAGACTATCGTCAGCAAATGTCTAGAGCTAACAACTGTTCTGCATTTAGTTGACAAGGACATGGCTGCGGTAAGCCTGGCCAATCGCTGCTATAAGACACAGGCAAAGAAAAAAATCCACAGATGTTAAATTGTGTCAGCTTGCCTAACCATTTGAAGTAATTAATTCTGCAGACTATTTTTGACTTAAGTCTACAAAAATGTGCTTTGCTTATTGTGTTTATTGCATCTTTCAAAATCATAGACAATGCATAAATGCTGCAACACACATGACAGCCTCAGCAAGCAAACTCCCTGCTTTTCCTGGTCCCCTCTGTGGCTTTTTATGATCATGAGAATGAGCAAGATGGGCTTTTTTGTCATCAGGAGTCTATCCATGTGAAGAAGGTTCTGAAAGAAGATAAGATTAACTTTTTCAAAAATGTAGATAAGGTGAAAACAGTTGATGACAAAGGTAAAGCTAGGGAAGGATAAAGCAAGGCTGTCGTGAAAAGTAACAAGCTAGAGAAGGATGGACTGCAAAGTCCAGCAGAGCTCTGGGAAGCCTCTGGAAGCAAATTAGGAGCTTCTGATCATTTATAAGACTGAGCAAAGGGACATTGGTGGAATAGGTTGGGGTTTTTTGACTCTTAGATTGAAATTAATAAGAATACACCAGCTCAGTATTTGGCTCTTTTTTCCTGTCCTTATGGCACACAGGACTCAGAGAATACGAGGAAAGCAGGAACACTGCCCCCCCTCTCCAGTGGTACAGAGCCCAATTGAACGTGTTCTGGTGACCTTAATGTAGGGATTCAGCATAAAGGCATGATAGAGTTTGTAAGTAAATGCCTGCGTAGACAATATTGGTAATCTTATGTGCACACTCCTGGCTCTACCACTGGCCATTAGAGTGCAATTACACTTGTGCACGCTGCCGCAATCAGTATGCTCACTCTCTAAGGGTAGGACCTGGAGAGCAACATTTTTAGAGCCTTGTTGGCCTCAGGGCAAAGCGACTGTGTGCCTGTGCAACAGGGGCTCCCGGAGGCTCCCAGCTTCAGCCACAGCAGTTACTGCTGCTCTTGCTCCAGGGAGCCAGCTGCAAGCAGCTGGGACAGCATCACTTGCCAGATCTCCAACCATCCAGGGCTTCTGGGGAGGGCTTAGCTTCTCCTGCTTGCTTAATCGCCTGCAAAATCAGACATTGAGATGCCTGGACCATTTTCACATCACCATTGCTCAGCTGTAGGAAGGTTGCTCACCAGTTGTTTGTCTTCTCTCAGGACTTCAGTGCTAGCAGTTGTCACAAAAAAAGGATTATGTGCTGTTTCCAGTGCTTCCCTAGTGCTCCCACACACACTATGCTCTGCTTTTTGTAGTTACCAAGTGATGAAAGAGTTACAGACATCCACAAAAGGTAAAGCTGTTACAGACCTTGGGAAGGAAGCTGAGGATCAGAGAGAAGACAACCACTGGTGTTTTGGCTTGCAGTGTCATTTTAAGGTGAGCTCTGGAGTCATGTGGTTTCAGTCGGGTTGAACAAAAAATCTGTATTCTTTGCCCTCAGAGTTGTGAGGATAGACTAAGTCATGTGAATTCTAGAAGCTCAAATGCAGAAATGAAATGCAGATATTTCCCCTCCTTTCTCAAAGTATCTCCTTTAGCTTTTTGTTTTCTTTTTTTTTAAACGCTTGTATTTGCCATTGCTAAACTTATGTTCACTGGACTTTTCCCCTAAAAGCCGGAAGGGTAAACTAACCACCCAGTGAGCTGGAAATAGATACAAAGGCCATAACTAATGCCAGAAAGGTAAATCACCGTGACAGTAATAGTTTGTGGTCAACATGCAGTGCTTAACTTGAATAGGAAAAGAGAGGATGCAAAAAGACTCTTCCTTGATTAAGTTAAAAACTTGGACCAAATGAAGAGTTGATTTTAAATACAGAAAACTGAGGTTTGAGTTCAATTTCTCTTTGATACTCTTCACTGTTTTTTCTGGAAAGCTTATTTCCAGTCTTTAGCTCCAACATTACTGGTGACTTTTCCCTGCATCTTACACTCTTTCATATGATTACTTTTTCATATGGCTGTCTTCCTTCAGCTGTCTGCAAGCTTCAGAGCTGCTCGCCCTGGTTCTCCCATCCCCATGCACAGTGCTCATGAGCATCTCATAAAGTGATATTGCAGACTTGCATCATCCACTTTGGGCAATTACAGAAAGAAGACAGGAGGAGAGGATGAGACAGACCAGATTGGTCTAAAATATATTTACACATGGTTATAAATGTCTAAGGGAAACATGGGAATGCCTTTGACCAGCCAACCATCAAGAGGCAGAAAAGCACCGAGACAGATCTGCATATGGAAACACAGTACGGTCATTGAACACAAAGTTTAAACAGCCAGTGCTGATCCTTCCTCACCAACAGAAAGACAAAGAGCTCGACAAAAAATACCCCTGCTCAAATAACTGTAGCCCGTCCTTTATTAGCAATTGGGACCTCAGGAAAGTGAAATAAGAGAAGCTTTGAGACACATGTAACTGCAGAATTAAAAAACCCGAACAGTTCCAATTTTCCCTGTGTGGCATGAAGGTCACCCTCCAAACCAGAGGGGTTTCATGATGTTAGTGCACATTCTCAGTGTGAATGACTAATAATGTATGGAGTATCATCTTCAGCAGTCTCTAGCCAATTGTCACGCAGAGCCCTATCCAGTAGGAACTCACTCCATCCATCCATCCATCCATCCATCCATCCATCCATCCATCCATCCATCCATCCCCCCACCTATCCATACATCCCTCCATCCATCTATCCATCCATACATCCCCCCACCTATCCCTCCATCCCTCCATCCATCCATCTATCCATCCATCCCTCCATCCATCCATCCATCCATCCATCCATCCCTCCATCCATCCATCCATCCATCCATCCATCCATCCATCCATCCCCCCACCTATCCATACATCCCTCCATCCATCTATCCATCCATACATCCCCCCACCTATCCCTCCATCCCTCCATCCATCCATCTATCCATCCATCCATCCATCCATCCATCCATCCATCCATCCATCCATCCATCCATCCATCCATCCATCCATCCATTCTTTGTGTGGAGAAAGGCCATTTGAACACTTGCAAATTCTATACCTGCAGTAAAGAAGACAGAGGCATTATACACATACGGGACGTAAAACGCGGACTGTAGGAATTAGTCCATATATACGTAAGGAGGTTGCAGAGTGAGGAGTGGTCAGATTAGCACCATAGCTAGGCCAAAACCAGAACATGCATGCTTACGTGCACTGCACCCAGGCACTGGCATGCAAGCTCAGAGATGCAAGTCTGGGGCTTGCGGCATTTCCTAGTCTCCTTGGAGGCGCAGATTTTTCATTTTCTCTGGGAGACATTAGCAAGGACAAGAATTTTTTAAGAGTTCCCACCACCATAAACTATTAAATATTTGTTGGAGCTGTCAGCATCAGGAAAGAACAATTCAGTCAGGGTGTTTGACACATAATGCATGAAGCAGCTGATAATCTTGAAACTGGGGCCGCAGACGCAGCCCTGCCTTGAGAATTAAAGTGTTCCCACTGAGTGGAGATAGGATTGAGCAGAGGGAGGAGGGTTGGGAATGTTATTGAGAGGAGTAGGGTAAAAAGGCTCAGGCAGGACATAGCAAGGCTTTGCAGGGAGTAACTGCAGAAGCAAGGATTCTGATCGCTGTAGTTAGCCCTTCCCGTGGCTGCGTCCTCTGCAAGGGGGTTTTGTACATGGGTGCAAAATGCGAACACACCTCCAGCCTTACAGACCATGGGCCTGCAAGGCAAGAGTCTTGTCTTGCTGTAACTTGCTCCCACTCTGTCCTTATAAGTAGTGTGGAGGAGTGAGGAGCAGGCACAGCGCTTGCTTGCCTTCAGGTGCCTTCACAGGCTGTCTGAGCCAGCCCTGCTCATCACCGCTGTGAGAGAAACAGTGGAGCAGCAAACACACGGCACCCTCAGAAATAGCTCAGCCAAACATCCTCCTCCGTGTGACTTCAAACGCACAACCAGCACCTCGTGCTCTCGACCAGCCGTGCCCACTCAGCCTGAGCTGGGCTGTCCTTGGGGGCTCGTGGCTGCTCAAGGGCAGAGGAGAGGGAGGGATGGGTGGTCTGCAATAGGGGGAGACCAGAGAAAAACGAGTTAATGCAGGTTCAGCCGTGCAGCTGCTGAAGTTACAGGAAGTTTGGCTAGCGACATGGTTGAAATTCAATGCTGAATTGTCACTGTGTGAGCCTCTGACCTGGGTGTTTCTTGTAGGAGTTGGCCATGTTTCTGTCCTATCAAGCCTCCCCTCTGAGTGCCTGCGTGGAACAGATCAGCTTCTCCTCCTGCGGGTTTCACAGAAAGCCTGGTGCAGAGAGCTCTTTGCTGGGCACACAGAACCTCAAGTTACTGCTGCTAAGACAAAGCATCCTTCTTTTGGTGGAAAAATCCATTGGAGAGGGCCAGGAAAACTGTGTGGTTCCTGCAGTAGCTTTTCTGTCTCACAGTTTTGAACCATTTCCCTCTTCTGAGGCTCACAAGCCAGGTTTTCAGCAGAGCAGGACTGCCACCAGTTCTGCTTCTGTCTTCTACCTTTCTGAAGGATCATTTTAAGAGGAAAATTAAGTTGGTATTAACTTGAAGCAGATTCCCAGCTGGTGTCCACAAAGAGGAGCCCATATTTAGGGCCCCAGTCACCATGGCTTCTTTCTTTCTCTGGATCCCTTATGCTGCCCAGAGGGGCAAGGAAAAGAAAGCAGAGCTGCAAGAAGGTGCCTGAAGTCCAGGTTTGAGAGTCTTAAAAATGCCTCGTTTCAAATTGCACCTAGCAATTTTGCATCGATTCAGTCTTCGGGCCTTTCCTGGTCAGTGTTGTTTTTCCACAATGCTGAAAAATATGTGGGACTTTATGAAAGAGCTTTAGGCTGGTTTTCAAGTTTGTTTTGGTTGTTGTTTCTTTTTTCCCTTTTATCCCATTTGAAAAACAGCATCCACAGAATAATGGCTAATTCCGTCTTCAGGACCACCCATATATCCCCGATAGATCTTTCAGGGAATTTTGTGCTGTTTTGATAGGCAAACAGCTGCAGTTTTGTGCTGTTAGTCCCAACGAATATATAGAAAATCCGACACCCCCCATACACCATGAAGATGCCTCTGTCTCATCAGGAAAAGGACTGAGATCAAGGCCAAAGGTGCCATTTTGCTACTCTACAATATGCTGGTGCACCCACAGCAGCTGGGTGCAGCTCAGGTCTCCACATCTCAGGAAGAACGTAGCAGGGTTATACAAGAGCAACTAAAACAGCTGAGAAGATGGAGAAGCTGCCTCAGAAGAGACTAAAAAGGCTAGTACTCCCCTGTTTGGAGAGAAGACCAGGGCTGATTATGATCAAGGTTTATAAAACCATGGGGACAGTAGGTAAAACACGAATATGGAGATGTTCATGAAACCCCACCGTACAAGAAGTTGAGGGTGAGAGCATTCAATGAATCTAGTAAGAGATCCATTTCAAACAGGTTTTTAAAAGTCCATCTTTACACATTGGGTGGTGAACTTCTGGACCTTCTTGCCACAGGAAGGTGTGGAGTCAGAGAACGTCAGCCAGCTCAAAAAGGTATGAGACAAATTCATGGACAACAGGTTCACACATGGATACCAAAATATATCTATATATACACGCAGATATTTACTCTATAGCACCCCAAATATAAAAGCTATGATTGCTGGGAAAGTTCAAAGGGGAGTGAACTACAGAAAGTGGCCAGGTTTACACACTTTCCCTGTACAGGATCTCCTGCCTTTGCCAGCAACTTACATGATTTACCAGCAGTCCTGGCTAATAGAGGAGGCACCAACTGACTGGAGGTTAGCCAATGTGACACCCTTCTACAAGAAGGGCTGGAAGGAGGATCTGGGGAACTACAGACCTGTCAGTCTGACTTTGGTGGTGAGGAAGGTTATAGAGCAGATCATCTCGAGTGCCATCACACAGCATATACAGGACAGCTAGGTAATCAGGCCCAGTCAGCATGGGTTTATGAAAGGAAGGTTCTGCCTGACTAACATGATCTCCTTCGATGACAAGGTGACACGCTTACTGGATGAGGGAAGGGCTGTGGATGTTGTCTACCTGGACTTTCGTAAAGCTTCTGACACTGTTTCCCACAACATTCTCCCGGACAAACTGTCTGCTCATGGCTTGGATGACGGTGTTCTTCACTGCATAAAAAACTGGCTGGATGGCTGGGCCCAGAGAGTGGTGGGGAATGGAGTTCAATCCAGCTGGTGGCCGGTCACCAGTGGTGTTCCTCAGGCCTCAGTATTGGGGCCTGTTCTCTTTAACACCTTTATCAATGATCTGGATGACGGGATTGAGTGCACCCTCAGTAAGCTGGAAGATGACACCAAGTTGAGTGGGTGTGTTGATCTGCTTGAAAGTCCAGAGGCTCTACAGAGGGATCTGGAACAGGCTGGATCCATGGGCTGAGGTCAACTGTAGGAGGTTCAACAAGGCCAAGTACCAGGTCCTGCACTTGGGCCACAACAACCCCCTGCGATGCTACAGGCTTGGGGAAGAGTGGCTGGAAAGCTGTGCAGCAGAAAAGGACCTGGGGGTGTTGGTCAACAGCAGCTGAATATGAGCCAGCAGTGTGTCCAGGTGGCCAAGAAGGCCAACAGCATCCTGGCTTGTATCAGTAATAGTGTGGCCAGCAGGAGGAGGGGAGTGATTGTTCCCCTGTACTGGGCACTGGTGAGGCCACACCTTGAGTACTGTGTCCAGTTTTGGGCCCCTCACATCAAGAAGGACATTTTGGTGCTGGAGCCCATTGAGATTGTCACCAGAAAGGACAAATGTAATGTTGATTTCTGTCCTTCTGGAACAGGAATAAAACAACTTAACAACAAATAAAGCGTTGCCCCAGCTAAGGCTACCTAAATTTTGACAGGTGTCTTGTCAATGAAATCGGATGGTTTCTTGCCCTTAAGTTTTTTTAAGCTTTCACCTGATAGAAATTTGTTTTTAATTATTTTCCAACAAGTAACTACAATAATAGATTTTAGCAGATGCCTCAACTCGTCTCGGTTCTCAATGGGAAAATTACATGAATTATAATTAGGGAAAGATGCAAGTGATATTAGGTTACTGAGTAAAAAGGGATCATTCAGCAGTCAGACCTTGGCTGAATTTCTGCAGTTAGGCAAGGTGGGGCTCTTTTGAAAGGTCTCAGAGGAAGACATGCCAGTCTCACCACAAAAATATGCTTCCAGCAAACAAATTAGAGCCTCTGTGCTGCTGCTGCTGCACAGAGAGGAAAACAAGTGGAAGTCCTTTGGGGGTATTGGTGAGAAAAGAAAAAAACCCCAACGCCAAAGCAGATGCCCTTGAGAGACATGTAGACCAAACCCATGATCTCTGTGAAGGAGCAAAATGAAAAACAGGAAAGAATGAATCAGCAAGCCCCTGGGCCCACGGCTCTGCTCTTGAAGCAGTATCTAACCATGCAGACCGTACAGCTGCAGTGTATCCTCACTGACTGACACATCTCCGGTCTGTACATTTATTAGAGTTTACTGCGTACTTTTTAATCACCTTCGCAGCAGAAATGTGGGTTCTAAGTTGCTCTTATTCACTAGAGACATCCTACTGACTTGGGAGGGTACAGGCTGGCCCTTCCAACTGCATGCTGCAGGGCAGGAGCTTGTCATCGTCTCTTGTCTAGAAAATGTCGTTCTTTGTTGTTGTCATGGTATTTTACCAGTTGTACGAGTAATTAGCTCCCTGTAGACATGGTATTGCCAACCTCAGCAATCTTTAATGGCTTAATTATCAGAGTCTTAAAGCAAGAAGCATGGTGTTCTTTGCTGTGTGAGCCATTGTGTTTTGCCTGTGCTCTTGTCCCTGTTGGAAGGAAGCAATGGAGCTGAGTGGCTCACCACAACAGTCCTCTGCAGAACTGCAGCTTCAAGGAGAACCCTCAAACACTGTGCATCTTGGTACATATCCTAATGAGAGAAATCATCGTTACAAGCATGGATTCAGCCACCTCCACCAAAACTTACCTATGGTAAGCTTATTTGTAGCTGATAGGAGCCTCCCCTCATCCCTCTGTGACTTCTTTCCCATTTGGGCCTAAGATTGAGCCCAAATCTTAAAGGGTATGAAGACTCTTGTCCAGATCCTCCGCAGGGGCACAGATTTCATCCTTAAAGCCTTTAGCCTCAAACACAGTGTGATTTAGAAGCCTGAACCTTACTAACTTTGAATGTAACTTCGGCATCCAAACCATCTCAGAGCTTCTGAAAATAGCATTTGTTTGTAATATTTCTAAGGACTAAACTTTTTTTTTTCCTAAGTAAAAGCAAGATGATTTCAATTCATTCCTCATGCGAGTTTTACATTGCAAGTCACATCAAACCTTTAATTACACTGTAAATCTTGAATAAAAAAGGGCCAGTTATGAAATGTATTAAGTGATAATCTATGGCAGGTTTAATGGAAACAGAGGAAAATGTAAACTTTTGGATCAAAATCAGAAAGAAGCATCAGTACATCCTCTATCTTACAAACAAGCAGTGCTTTCAAAAATAGGGGCTGCATTCAGTTCTTTATTGCTAGATTATTTATCGCTAGGTTGTTCCCTCCTAGATAATAAACAACTGCATGTTCAGCGAGGGTTTACTGTGACATATCTGTATCTTTTGTTGTCACAGAGACTTCTGTAAAATACTCCCCCCAAATTATTTTCAGCTTGCTATCAGCATGTTCATTACAAGCAGATTGGAACACGGCCACCTGCTTCATAAACAAATCAAAACAAGGAAAGGGGGGAAAAAACCAAACCCTGAGTCATTCCGTTGTCTTCCTGACAACATTGACTCCCACGTTACGCACTACTGCCTTAGGACGGGGTAAAAGCAGTTAATCTGTCTTTGGACTAGGTAACATGACATTGAATTGCTGGCCAGTTTATTCACAGCCCAGCAGAGAATCAGTTGCAGACAAAACGAATAGACCCCTCATCTCCCCGATAAGCGCAAACGTCTGCTCTCTGTTGGAGAGAATTCGTCCGTGTCTGCTGTAGCGTACACATCACCTGTGCCCCACTCAGGAACAGTCAACACTAACTCGTTGTGATGAAGAGGATTGCCTCTGGCAGATCAATTGCTCTGACTCCCCTCCTTCCCAAGTAAAGCACGGTTTCACATTTTTTCCTGGATGTGTTATTTCAGTACTTCATCCAAACACTTGGCAGAAGGGCAAGTGCCCTAGTAACTCCTTAAAACTCCAAGACCAAGCTCCTAATTTTATTTAGCAGTTTTGTAGGCTTGGTTTAATTAAATAAAAGTGCTTTACAGAGCAATAGATTCAAGGAATCCTCTCTGTGATTTTTATTTTACAGTTTTGCTTGATTTCCTTTTTTTTTTTTTTTTATTAAACCAGTTGTGTAACACAAACGTTTCATGAAGATATTCCTATTCTTGGTTGCTGTATTTTTGCAAAGACCTCCCAGCAGAGGCAACTTGAGTTACTTATGGTCATATCACTGACCTTGAGTGAGCCTGGCAACCATGACAGGAGAAACGCTTCATGGTCCCTAGCAGCCCAGCGCTTAGATTTGCACGATACCAGGACTAGCACGAATCGCAGCCATGTAGTAGGCTGAAATGCTCAGTAAGGGATTTTCAAAGCACTGTGGGACAACTTGCTTATCCTTTCTGGAAACTTAGCAGGGAATTCTGGGAAGGCCATGGAGGACCACGGGGGGTCTCTGGCAGTAGCCTGCAGCCACTCTCGAAACAGTGTAGTACGCCCACTTGACTATGAACGCCATCAATCCAAGCTACAGAAGGGTTTTGTGTGCAGATGGCAGCTGAAGTAGGGCAACACCTGTGCTATAGCTCAAGTTAACATTGCAAAGAGAAACACTTCTGAAGTAATAGATAAAGGACGTTTGAGAAGCCATATGGTCAAATGATGACAAAGGAACTGGCAAAGGTGGTGGCGTGGTGATTATCTATCATCAGCCCCGAATGGGACGTGCTTCAGCGAGTTGAGATTCCATGTGGCTTTAGTGATCTGCAAAATGGTGCTATCACGTTTGCTTGCCTTGGAGAGAAATTAGGGAGGGCTAATTTAGCAATGCAGGATTTGCAAACCTTTTTGAAACCTTTGGGTGTAAGGTGCACTGCCACAAGTGCAACATTTTCTTCCTGCTCTCAACATTACCAGTACATATGCACGAGGAGCCTCAATTAATGGTGCTTTCTGCTTTCTCTGCAGTGACAAACATCAGTTCCACTTCATCAGTACAGGATGCTGGCACTGTCTGTAACAGAAACTCTCTTCCCAGCCCATGCAGCTCACTGTGGTGGGGCGGGCTCAAACACGAGAGGCAAAACAATCCTTTGCCTCTGGTCCCTCCCACCAGCACAGCCACAGAGTTGACTGCCTAAGCGGTGGGAGTGTGAAAGATGGAACCCCGCCCCAGGAGAACACTCGTTCATAGCACATGAGATCGGAGGGAGAAGCTGGGGGCTTCCCTGGTCATACTGACTCAGGAGCCAGAGCATCCCTACCCTACTCTCTTACACAATTGAATAACACTCATTTTGCTACCACCTTGTCCTTGCCACTTACCTGACTTTCTGTTTTCGTGATGGTTTGTAGGCATCTCCGGGGGAGGTGGTCTGTAGCCTCTGAATTCATGTGATTCAGCAGTGCAGCTCTGTGTTCCTACTCAGGACAGCAGAAATGGTCACTGGTGCAGCAAGCTGGACCACTTTCTGGCAGAAGGCACCAGCCTACTGCATACAGTACAAAATCTGGTTCTGCTGAGGGAGCACATCTCGCCCCTGTAGGCAGTGGGAGGACGCCTCATACATCTCGGTACAGGATGCCTTCTGCATAGTCCAACAGCAGCATGTTTTGTGCCAATGATGTGAAACATTCACTATATAGCGAGCAAAAGGACTGGTAAGGACAATTCCTGTGCTTTAAGGGGTACAAGGAAATCAGCGTGTGCTATAGGAAAATGATAAACAAAGAGTCTGTTGGGTGTGTAGGATAACAGGATTCAACTCCCCTGGCTGGTCCGTACATAGCCCTGTGCTGCCTATCAGCGCAGACATTCCTCTCCTCCTGACAAAGAAACAGGCATGGCTGCCAAAACAGGTGAGGAAAAAGGAAAGTATTTTTTAAAATATTACTCTGAGGTTTGAGGACAACAGGCTCATTTTGAGAAAATTCTGTCCCAAGGGTGGTTGGTCTCTGTGGGGCTTCCTGCTAGTCCTCCTCAGGATGACTGGTAGCGCAGAGGGTGCAGCCCACTTCACTAACGGTGCTGCTCCCCGCGTGACTCAACTTCAAAATCTCAGCGGCAGGGTAATGACTAGCAGTGTTAGCTCACAAATGCTGAATCCAACACCAGCTGGGGCTTCTGTGCCATGCACGATGGCACCTTCACGAAGCAGGAAAGCTTCCTATGAACTTCTGAATGTTAAAACCCTCTTATCAAAAAAACAGGCTTCGCAAAAAGCCCAAGGGCATATTTCAGAGCACTTTGGATTTTAGCCTGTTTCAGCCTCTACTGCCAGCTATCCATCTGTCCTACTAATGTACTTCATTATGCAGCTAGGTAATGAGCCTACAGCTCCTTTACTGGTGGGATTATAATTGCAAGGGGACAGGGAGACAAACTTGTTTTGTGGGACTCAGCAGGGAAGGACCATAGGGGGATTTTCTCATTTTACACTCAAACCTAGAGTACATGTCCAGTGAAGTTATCCCCATTAGTAAGAAATATGTCCCTTTCCCTTGCCCCAGGGAAGCTGAACTCTGGTTCAAAGGAACTGCCCCAGGGGCTCTCAGAGGTGATGTTTCACTGACATGAAGTGGCGACTCTGGATCTGGCCATGCTGCCTCAACACAACAGAGCATGGGAACGGGCAGACCCATCAGGGTAAGAAGAACATGCTTCTTCTGTTATATTTTCCCTGTACGTTAAAAGGCAGAGATTTTAGATACAGAACTCAGAAACGCTCCAACTCCAGCAGTCACAGCTTGCCTTTTGCTTATGCCTGGAAATGACTCAGCTGGCACAGGTAGCTTTTTAAGGTCCAGCCAGCATGGATAGGATACAGCAAGATCAAGCTTTGGCCAAGTGCCTGTTCCTCTGCAGCTCACCTTGCCTTCCCCCATTCCCCTTGCTACCTGAAGAGATCCCTGCAGGTCCCATTTACATGGGCCAGGTCGGCCTTGCCTGGGCAGCTTTGGGGAAATTCCCCAACCTTTTGCACAGGAATGATAGCAGGAGGCACATACATCCATTATCACCCTTTACCATCCTCTACAATGGGTAGAAACTGATCTTTGTAGTGGCTTATGGCTTTAAAAGCTATTGTGCTTTCAGTTAATTCCTTGATTTTAGCTGCCTGAGTCATTAGGCTGACATGACTGTTTTGATTTTAGTGGCTTTTGTTTTGTTTTCCTTGGAATGGCATTGCCCACTGGTAGGCAGTTTACATCTAAATGGGCTAAATATAAAAGAGCTGTTGTCTCTTGCAGGCATGGCGGGGAAAGAGGATTTGTTTTATTTCTATGAGTAGTCTAAATATTTTTGTATCAGGTTTTGGCATTTCGAATGCAGAAAGGGCTGCCTTTGAACTCCACTTAGCAACTGAGAAACGGCACTTCTGCTTTATGTCACTGAGGCGTCATCTGCAGATTTTTAGTAAGGTTTGGATCTGTCCTACCGTGAAATCACAATGTCAGATTAATTTGACTGTTTTCAAGTACATTTCTCATGTAAATGCTTGCCTTAGTTTAAAAATAAGAGCTTAGTTGATATTTCTCTTTTATTATGATCTCTCATGATTATAAAAGTCAAGTGTAATATAGTCATGGGAGCACAATTATACAAAGCTGGTGTAGCCAAAATTTAAAAAAAGAAAAAAAGGATTATACGCATGTCTGGAAGCAGACAAGAATAATAGAAGCTGAAAATTGCCAGCAACTTCGACATCAGAAATCAAATCCTTCAAGAGAGGCACAAAAATACTGAGACTTCCAAAGAGAGGTTACTCAGAGAAGAGTTTTTTCTCCAGGGCACATGCAGGCTGACCCCGTGAGCAGCTCAGGTCTCCTACAATCAGGACCACTCTAGTTTCGAGGTAAAAGTCTCTTTCTCTTACACTGTGCTTCAAATGGAATTGAGTTTCCTCTAAGCTTTATGCTTGATGGAGCAAAATAATGTCCTAATTGTTGAAAGATTGGCTATTGGCCATAGTAACTTAAAAAAAAAAAGAAAAGAAGAGTCTGAATTATAAAATAGACAACAAAAGCTTATACTCAGACTGGCTTTAATGCCACCAAACAGACTGAGTGTTAGCTGTGGTTCTGCCTTTAAATATCAGCTGGTATCCAGCACCGTCAAAGAAATACCTCCCTCAGAGAGACCAGTTCTCCAGCAGGATCACTCTGCTGGGGAAAATGTTGGAGAACAATGCTTGGGCAGAAATAAAAGGCCAAACTGCGTGGGTGCCTCCTCGAAAAAGAGAAGCTCACACTGAAAGAACAAGGGCTGCCTTGGACAGCCAATACCACACCAACAGCAGGAGACAAAGACAAGGTGCAATTCTGCCATCAGCTACCCAGTGTCATAGATTACAGTGGTGAACACATTACCAGAGATGCTTTTATGCTGTGGTCTGGTTTTCCATCAGGATAAATACCTAATTTGGTTCATTTTTGAGAAAATAATGACATTTATAGGATAATAGGGTTAATTACCTCCTCATCCTTTGTATACATTAAATCTTATGTCTAATGACCATCGCTCTTCAGGCAGATGTTAAATATCAAGTGCCTAGGCCACCACAAGCAGTGGCACAAGCACCCACATACCCTGCATTTATACCCAGAAAGTCCCACCACCTATTCACCCTGGTTTGTGAAGCCTCAGAAACAAGAGGTTGTTGACACCCATGAGAGGTACCTCACACACAGCAACATTTCTGCTTTGCCAGGCTGGCCCAGTCTTGTGGAGGACTTGGAATGCCATACCCAGCAGGGCAGCAGCTCACACACCCATCGGTCAACTCCTTTTGCAATTGCTCTGCAAATTACTTCACAGCTCACCGGGGCTCTGTGTGTGTTTTAACAAATGGCTCACAGCTTTGTAGTCTTTGCACATTAAGAGAGAACGACCTTCACCTGGAAGGTGAAGCCTGGGTCTCCAGGCTTTTGGATTTTCTTTTACGTTTTCTGGCTCACTTTTCATAGTAGGAGTGAATGACCTCCACACTCATTTTCTCTTGTTTTTCCCTCAGCTCAGGTTGTCCTTTGTCCTGTCTAAGCTAGAAGCAGAATCAGCAAACGTGCCAGAGCAAGTTCCAGCACTGTTTTCTTAATCCAATCACGCAGAGTTTAGTCGTACTGAGAATTACTGTAGCCAAACTGCTTTACATCTGTGCTGAAGGCACCAATCGCTCTCAAAGCAGGAGGCTCCTCAGAGCCAGCACTGGTCAAGTCCAATCTGCCACAGATTTGCATCCTATATCCTTTAGCCTTCCCTGCCATTTCACACTGTGTCCCCACCCTGACCCTTCCCGGTCTTTTCCACACCCATTCCCTTCACGCCTGCGAAGGCAAGTCCTGGCAAGGGCAGGCTGGAGTGGACGGCCCTGCCATTGGGCTGGCTGCAAACTCTGCCTTTAGCATAGACTGGGGCTGAGTTATTGCTGCCTACCTGCCAGCAGCAGGCTCGTGAATGAGGGGGGGGGAGCGTGTGTCTTGTCTACCCACATGCCAGTGTAATGAATTACCCTTCACAGCTCCGAGACCTCTGCTCCCTCTCAAATTTGTTTAAAATTAGCCTATGGATGTAAAAGCTCTCAGTGCTTGCTTGTGAGGGGCAGGGAGGGTAGGGCTGCAGAGACAGTTGTGTAAGCATAATTCACTCAGGAAAATAGGCTAAAAATAATAAAGCTACATCATCACATTCTTTCACAATGCTTCAGAAGAACCAGAGTGGCACTTATAGCTGCAACAAATCCCTATTAAAACTGAAGAGAAGTAGGTAAGAATGGAAGAACAACCTCTGTGTCCTGCTCGCTCTGCCAGGCAACACTGGACCAGGGAGCTGGAGCCCCTTGCCCCACCCTGCTCCCCACATCCCTACCTATGCAGAAGCTGCAGGACAGGTGCTGAGCAAAGTCCTCATCACACTGCTCTGGGTGAGCACGGAGAGACCTCATTAAAACCTCCTCTCAGCTGAAGGGCTCCCCTGCCTCCTAAACAGGTTTTTGAAGACAGCTTGTCAGCAGGGATGAAGCCAGGTCTTAATCTGTGTTCCTCTCAAGCACGCCGACTAATTAACTAAGTTCACAGGCTGGTTCTCTGGGAGCTCTGCTTGCATTTGTACGAAGGAGGAATATGACCGTTCGGGAAAGGAAAGACTGTAGGAATAGTAGGACTGTTGAGACCAAAGTTTGCTAAAGTTTAGGGTAGCTGAATACAAAATCATTTGCATATTCACCCCTAGTTCTGGCTTTTTAAAACATTGCTGCCCTGAGATGACTATTCCTGTTATCACCAACTTCTTGTATTTTGTGGTTTGGGAGCCTTTGTTGATGGAGGTAGTTGATACAAAGAAGGCTTCTGCTGCAAACAGCTGACACACTGAGGATAAGAGGGGAAGAAAAGGAAGATACAGATAAGAAAGAGGCCACAACGCACTACTGAGACATCAGAATCTGTACCTGTCAGTACAGCAGGCAGTGGTCCCAGCACACCAGGAGCTGAATCACCACAAAACACTGTGTAGTAGGACGTAGATACAGGCTAAGCAGTGTCTTCTTCAGCAGAGCCTGCAGAAAGAGAAGAGAAAGGCTTTGGCCATGGGGACCTGGCACAGCATTATAGGAGAAAGCACTTGGCTGAAAATAAACCTGGAGGGAAAGGGCCAATGTGGGCAGTTTAGAGGTGGGAGTCAAGGTCTAAATGAGTGATGAGCAGGAAAGAAAGGCCATTTGTTTCCCTGCTCTCATTTTCTGCTCTCTTTCCGTATGTGGAACTGCCCTGGCAGTGCTGAAGGGGACAGGAGTGGGGCTGTGGCTGAGCTCCTCAGGCACCAGCCATGGCACTTGTGCTTCGGGAATTTCTTTTCCTTCTTGATCATTTGCAGTACCTAAGATGGGTAGAAAATTTTAGAACATGTTAGAGTTAACTCCTTTTCTGAAACTATGTTTTCGGTGGTTTCATCCCCTAAGCAGTAAGGGATACTGCTGTAGCAGGGGCACTTGTGTCCCTCGGTTATATCCACCTCCTGGGAGTGTCTTTACAGCAGATTGGTTAGTGCAGAGGAATTGACCATACTGTGTGTCTGTGCTACATGGGACCTGAAGGAAAACATGCTTTCTGGTAAAGAGAGGAAGAAAAGATTGACAATTCATGTGGTGCAACGCTGTGAGGGCTGCTATAAAAAAAGGAATCAACATTTCTTTTTGATGGAGCCATGTTCCAATGGCTAAACAGGCTTTATAGTCAAGAAAAAGCCACATTTATGCTGCAGTAGAAAATAGCGAGCGCACACTTTTATTATCTCATTAACACCCTCTCCCCTCCTCCCCAGGATCTTTTGGCTCCACGTCTCGCAGCAGGGTACAATAATGTTCCCAGCAGAAACAGCTGGTATGGAGAGGGGATAGTGTTCGAAATGGCCTGAGAGACATTGTCACTGGGTGGCATTTATCAGCTGTATGCAAATGCCACACTTGAGTAAGGCATTCTAAGAACGGGTATATATATCAAAAAAAAAAAAAAAAAAAGCAAAGTACAACTTAGCAAAGAGAGGATTTGTAGCTGAAACATCTTTTTTGGTATAGATGGAAGGGGAGGGAGTAATAAACAGCCCCGCTAAGCTAGTCTGTTGGCTTTAAACCAAGGTAATGAGGCATGCGGGTGCTTTGACAAGGAGCCAGAAACTGCATTTTGCCACCAATTTGACTTCTACCTTTTTTGTCTCTCTTAAGCTGACAGTAAATTCCTCACAGTCCGCTGAGCATATCAAAATGGGGATCAGGCTAGGTCTAATGCACTGTTAATTGGGGATATAACCTTTTAAAGTACTACTAGGAAAATAATTCACTTAATTAAATATTTCCAGTTGTGAAAACCACCCTCTAGGCAAATTGTACCACCTTTTCTCCCTTTGCATGTACAAAATGTAAAATAAAAATGGATATGCTCATTTTTTCCCTGCACACAGTGTTTCTGCCACTAGCTCCTTCTCAGCTGTCCTTCCTAGGGTTACTTTGACAGGAAGGAATATTGTTCTAGTGACTGGGTCAGAGGAGTGGGAGGGTGAGCTCCTGGCTCTGCAGCCAGCTTGTTATGCTGCCCTGGACAAATTTCTTTACCTCTCTTTGTGACAGCTTCTGCATCTATATGGCCTGGAGACAAGCAGTGTCCTTCCACCCCATTGCTCTGCTCATTGATCACTGAGCAGAGCAGCTTAGACCTCCTTTGGTAGGAGATTTTAGACAGAAGATTAAGTGTTTGTTCAGGCCAGAGCCCTGCCAGTCTGTTCCTTGTATAGGGTGTTGCTCAGCTCTCAAAACCCTGCCTTTGGGGAATTGCAAGCAGCATGATCCCATCATCTGATCAAAGGTGCATGACCATACCAAGCGGGCCACCGGTGGCCTGCACTGGCAGAGTCCATGGAGGAGGACAGAAGTACACAGGAAAATAGACCCAGTCATTTTGTACAAATCTGCCTGAGACTTTAGAGAATCTCACCATGAAAGAAAACTCGGGTTTTGCACAGAGGCAAGGCTCCTAAGAGGAAAGCATCAAATCTTAAACCCTCTTGCAGGAATACTTTTTTCTCCAGATGCAGTACCATCACAGCCGGAGTGTCACCACTGGACTTCTGGATCCCTTTCATGGGATGAACGCAAAGTTTCTTCTGGAGAACAAAGCATGTTAGTGATCTTTTAACAACCGTCTCTAACTGACTTGCAGTACTTGCCCTGCAGTAGATAGGATCCTTCTATCTAAAAGGTGCCCTGCAGTGAAAAGATTGAATCAAAACATACCTGTGTCTTTGTGCACAGTAGCTATTCAGTGTATAACCCACACCAGGTCCCCAAGCAGTTCCCAGTGGCTGTATTTTTTTCCAAGGGCATGTCTATGCTACCATTGTTATCTGCTAATGTTTCTTCTTTATGACTGAAAAAATGTCCCATCTCTGTGCATTTTGCCTACCTCCTGCTAGGCACCACCACAAACATTTACAAGTGATGGCTTGTGAGGAAGGCACAGCAAGTTATGCACTAGATTCGCTTGTACTGCTCGCAGACTTGTTAACTTGCTCTCTCCTGCAAACCCTTCAAAGGCTGGGAGATGCCATCTCAAGCGTCTCCCATCGCAGCAGCGCAGGGAGGCAGGTGATAGGAGCCCAGCCTGGGCTCAGGTCATCAAGTGTGCAGCGCTGCTCCAAGGCCCGTGGCACACACCAGGTTTGAAGGCAGCACCAAATGCACTTTGGGGCATCCTGAGATGTCAAAGGATGGTGTTCCTCAGCTGGCAGGAGACGTTCGCCTTAGCATCTGCTCACTTCTCACAAAAGAGGTGTCCAGCAGCAACACAGAAACTGTGTATCAAACAGCTTCCTCAAAACCAAGGAAGAAACCGGTTCTTTCTTTGGCCTGTAATGAAAACAAAGGGGAAGTAGGGAAGCCACATTTACGATCTGGGTAGAAATTTTACTATCCTCTCCAACCGGAAGGGTGTTTTCTGACAGGCTCTTCAGAACACCTGTTTCTCGCTGCAGCACACCTCCCAGCAGTGCTGGCTCTATCGCTCACTGGTATGTTTTGACAAGGAGCTGCATTCTTTCCAACATCATAAACTCAGAAGAGGCCAACGTAACCGCCTTCCCTGACCTCCTGCCTCATGCAGTCCACAGAAGAGCCTGAGTTCATTTATAGCTGAATTTATTCTACATGAAAATTAGTCTGGAATAACCACTGCAAATTTTATCTTTAACAGTCCTCAGAAATAAAAAGCCCTCGGAAAGACAATGTTCTGCTGTCTGAGCAGAGCAGAAATTACTTGATTATATGGGACATTTCAGACCCTTTCGTATGCAGCTGTTTTGAGATGTCCAACCCGTGCCTGTGTCTGGGTGAGTTTTAAGTACATTAATCGATGCCACACACTGCCTGCCTAAGGAACATGGGAGTCATTCGGCAGATCATGTGAAGCCAGTTGGTGGGTCTCAGCCCAGGTCATAGTGGAGAGCTGTCAACACCACAGGGTGCTCCCAAGTGTCCATCCTGCAGCCTAAATGGCTGGGAACCCCCCCACTTTAAAGACAACCTTTGTTACAGGGGTGCATGTAACATCTGGATAGATACCTCTGGTCTCTGGCCCTGTCAGCATGACACCTTTCACTGGCAATGAGCTGGAGCTATTTTTAGTATTCAGTGGGGAAATGAACCTTCCGGTGGTCTCACTGCTTAATTGCTCTCTATTGCCTTAAGTACAATGGCTAACAGTTGAAATGGACTTTGGGGTGTTGCCTAGAGAGCTCTGTAATGGTTTCCTGCTTTTTCTTTCTATTTCAAGCTATTCTAAGTTGTTCTACCTTTCCTGGACAGCCCAAGAGGAGCTGTGTTGTGCACTTTCATCAGCTGATTCTGGGAAATGTCAGCTATGCTGTTCTGTCAGTAATATGTTTCTTGAACAATTTAAAAATAGCACCGTATGAAACATTTCCATCTTCTTTCTTCTGGAGGAGAACTGAGGGGGAGTTAACTCTTTTCTGCTTCACTGGAGCAAGAAGCTGTACAGTGTTCTGGTGCTCTCGGGCTGGAACCAGCTACTGGTGCTGGCAGAGGCAATGCGACAAGGGCATCTGGTTGGAGCCTGAGCTAAACAAGGCCCTTGCCATTGTTGGAGCTGCTGGCAGTCCCGGCACGCGTGGCAGCCGTGGCAGTGCAGGACGTAGCAGTGCAGGACATGGCAGGACTTGGCATCTGGATGCTGACCTGCTCGCTGCTGCTTTTACAGCCTGCTCAGAGGGCTTCCCAGCCAGCGCCCACAGAGCCAGAAAATGCTGATCATGTTAAAGCTCCTCTCTGTGAACTGCTCCAACACATGCTAACACTAGAGTCTAAACCTAAGCTGGGAACTACATCTCCCAGACATCCATATCAGTCCTATAGTACTACCCCAATTTTAACACCTGTTGAAGCACCGTATCACTGGCTGTTTGCTCTGTGCCTTGTGTTCTTTGGTGTCTCCTTCCTCAGCTCTTCCATTTCTTGTTAACCTCTCCTCCCATTTTGTTTTGACGTTCCAGCATCTTTTTCCTTTCTTTTTTGCTCTCCCCCACCCCATCTTGTTCCTTTTTGCTTCTCCATCTCTGATGTTTCTTCCAGGGGCACCTTCTCCTACACTTCCCATCTGAAGGCAGCTTGAAAGACAGTCATCTGTGGTGCTGTCCCAGGGAGATGCTTGGAAGCAGCCTGCTGTGATAAACCTGTATCTATGTATGTTAGAGGAAGCTAGAAAGCTGAGAGAGAAGAGCAAGCCTTTTACCACCTGAGCAGCAGAAGTATATACTCATCAGACACACCTTCCCCTACCCGTTTGCACTTGCTATGCACTTTTCCTCTGGTCTGTGGCCCCTTTGGAACTATTTTGGTAACCACAAGGTTGGGAAATACTGTTTCAACCACAAAATGCAGCTTCCTCTTTCAGATTACAAATTAGCTCCCCCCCCCCGGCCCCCCCCCCCCCCGATGCCTGTGGACAGCCTAGAAACATTTAAACACCAGCTGTGCTGGCCTGCTTGTCTAAGCACCTCCAATATGCATGCCCACACTGGATACTTTTCTCCACCAAAGCTCCTTTGCTGACCGCAGCCCCTTCCAGCTTTGCCTCCTCCTCGGTGTGACCCAGGTTTTCAAGGTGCAAGTGGTTGGTACAACACACAAATGCAGATTGCCCACACCATCTGGAGTCGGAGGAGCAGTAGAGGTAGGTAAGAGTTTACTGGCATGTGGTGGTGGTGGAGAGGTGAAGAGGAGAAAGAGTGACACAGTTAATTACAGATGACTTGTTCTGGTTCTGGCTAAGGTTTAGTGCCACCTTTGCTCTGTGCTGCAGGAAAAGCTACACAGGAGAGCATTTGCTTTGGTGCCCACTCCATTGAAATGAACTCATCCCCACCAGCCTCAGGAGTCTGGGGCTATGGGGCATCTCTTTTCAGATCACAGAACCACAGAATGACAGAACCACAGAATCACACAATGATAGGGGTTGGAAGGGACCTCTGGAGATCATCTAGTCCAACCTCCCTGCTAAAACACGTTCACCTAGAGCAGGTTGCACAGGATCATGTCCAGGAGGGTTTTGAATATCTCCAGAGAAGGAGAATCCACAACCTCTCTGGGCAGCCTTTTCCAGCACTCTGCCACCCTCAAACAAGTCTCTCCTCAGGTTTAGATGGAACTTCCTGTGGTCCAGTTTGTGCCCATTGCCCCTTGTCCTATCGCTGGGCACCACTGAGAAGAGTCTGGCCCTATTCTCTTGACACCCACCCTTCAGATATTTATAAGCATTGGTAAGATCCCCTCTCAGTTTTCTCTTCTCCAGGCTAAACAGACCCAGGTCCCTCAGCCTTTCCTCATAAAAGAGATGTTCCAGTCCCCTCATCATCATCGTAGCCCTTCACTGGACTCTCTCCTACTGGATAGGTATCTAGAGGCACCTCAGGGCTTCAAACTTCTTCCAGAATGGAGTTATCTCATTTTGTTTTCTTTCTTTTCTCATGGGCCAGTATAACCTGTGGTAGGTCACCCTTGTTTTCTCTGCCTGACCATAACTGCTTTAAAGCACTGATTAGATGGTTATAAATCACAAGGAATCTATGGTATTTTGAGTCACTCTGAACTTTGGCATTATTGCTGAGGTCTTGAATGCACTCTCCAGCAAATCCACTCGATATTGGTTTCTGTTTATTCAGCAATGATGTCGTATCAAACTTTCTGGAGCGCTCTGACAGGCTTAAGTTTATTAAAAGAAGTCTGGATAGCAGAGCCAAGTTTAGCTGCAGCCAAGATACTCAGTAAGAGAGCAAGTTGAGTAGCAAAGCAGAAGGATAACTCTCACCTCTGCGCTGATGTCCGGCTTGAGAGCCTGCATCTGCTCTGTCTGCAAATGATGCCATGTGCAAGGGTCTGTCCTGAACAGGAATTATCTGCACCCACAACCCAGGGTTTCACCTTTATTTGTCTCCACTTGAAAATAACATGCCAAGATGCATTTTCCATCAAATAAAGGCCCTGCAGACACGAGGAGAAACAGTAGTAAGTTTTGCCAGAAAATATTTTCCAGTAGGAAAATACTAAGTTGCTAATATCTCTCAGAAACAACTTCTTTTCTATGAATTTTCAAACAAAATGAAGGAAGGTTTCCAAAAGTGCTTGGCAAGCAGCATTGTATCATAATCCACACCTGGATTATTCCAAAAGTGTCCTTGCTCCTCAGAAACCACCAATATTTGCCACACTTCCCCAGCCCTTCCCTAAAAGAGATGCAATAGCAGGGCTTTTACTCCCTGATAAAGTGTTTCCTTTGACAACTGCTGACTACAACTGGCATGGTCCTTGTCATCTCCACCACTCTTTACAGCTGAACATCTGCATTCAAACCTCTTCACTGTAACAGCAGATCGTGTCACTTCAAAGCAGTAGCTACCCCAGGTCCGTGAAGTGTGTTTCACCAAAGGGGGGGTGGGGTGGGGGGGAGGAATAGCTACATCTGCAGTATGAATTTCCTGTGATTTCTGAAAAGAGTATTTTCATTTAAGCATTGGAACAAAAACAAGAATGAAGGCTTCATACAAACAGTAAAACCCAAGTTTCAAGCAGCCCTTTGCACATGCGTGTTCCCCACCACGCTTGATACAGCCTGCACAGCCAGGCTGGGATGGTCTCAATCTGGCTGAAACACTAGCACTTCTTGAGGGGTGTGGGAGGTATATGGAAAGGGGGAAAAATAAAGTATTTTTAACGTCTTTTTGTAATGCACCTAAACCAAAGTTAGCAGGGCTAGCTACAGCTGCGGTTTTCTATGAGCACAACTTGGTTTCCCCAGTAGCAGTGATCTGTGTTGCTTTAGTGGGTTGAAGTATGTTTTAAAGTGCCTCAACCCTGCTCAAAATCCCCTGAGAACGCCATGTGCTGGTGGCCTTTCCAAGCAGCTGGGAGGGGACCAGTGGCTGCTGCTGGGTCAGGGTGCAGCCCCTGTGCCAGGGGCCCTTCTTCTGGAGGTTTGCTGCACAGCCTTAGCCAATGCGCTCTGATGCTGCATGCCAGGCTTTCAGGCAGTGTATTAGCAATAACACAAGCTGCCTCATGCAGGGAAGTCAAGCAAAATTCAACGTTTATAAGGTACAAGCAGAATGTCCCAGGGCAGCATAAAATAATATCTTTTTTTCTTTACTGGCACTCACAGGAACAGTTAATGCTCGGTTTGGATAGAGCTGACGACTGCTGTTGTTCAGCGTTTATCATCTGTAAATTATTGTGGTTGCAAATCATATGGCTGATTTCTCTTTTTTTTTGTTTCACAGATGGCAGCGTCTGTGAAGCATGACACCCTCGCAGGCATCTGACTTACTGCAAGGCAGGAAGCTTGAGGACCTTTGGGGATAAAACGACCCTCAATATTAATTGACCTCTAATGTTCATGGACTGATGCGCTGTGATTTGCATGGTCCTCCCTGATACCAGCTCTCTCTGCCTGGGTCTCTGCTTGAAGACTGTGCTGCTTCCAAGAGAAGCCTGTGCCAGTGATGGGCAATCACACATAAGAGTGTAATTTTATTGCTGTGCTACTTCATGTTCATGCTGCAGCTTCGTTTAACCTCTCCCAGGGTGGGTCTCTAATGCACTTAAGCTGTAGCTAGACTACGGCAGAATGGAAGAAACCCACCACTGGAATTTTATATGAAAGGAAACGTGCAGAAGATTCACTTCTCTAGCTGATGTCCTGTTTTTTCCAGGGAGGATGGTTAAGAGAGCTGAGCCACTCCTGCAGCTGCAAATGGAGGGTGTTTCCAGCCCCAAGACACACTGAATCAGTCAATGTGCTGTTCTCCTCTGCTGCCTTATTAGCAGTTAAAAACTAAAAAAACACAATGTCTTCCCCAAACATCTGCCTCATTTGCCTTCCTCTCAGCATAGCAACAACCTCTGCTGCAGGCTTGCCCTCATTACAGCAGCTTGGGGGGAAGCATAGGTCAAATTCTTCTCACATAACGAGCTGCAACCCTGTGATCTTTAATAGGATTATACTGGGGGAAAAGGACAGGACTCAGCCTTGTGATTGCAGAGCAACTTATGATTCATGGACATCAGTGTACTATCTGGGGACATCCTGGACACTGCTGCCTCCTCCTCCCATTAAGATCTCTTTGTGCAGAGACACAGGGTTTGTTCAGCTGTTCCTGACCTCAGACCCTGACCCTACGCAGCCAGCACCATCCAGCTGCCGGGGGCTGGGCCAGCTCCAAAGCAGGATGGAGCAGTCCAGTGAGCAACAGAAATGACCAGACATACTCTCTTGGGGCTTGTGCTTTGGGGTTGACTGGCTTTTGAACTGAATTGTAGTACAATTCAGTCTTATCTCCTTCTATTCCCTATAAAATACAGCTTGTTTTTGCCTTATAGCTCTCCCCTGGAAGAGTACTTTGGTGACAACATGCAGGCTGGCATGTAGATGCAGCACTGGTGACTCTCGGAGGCAAACTTGGGAATGATGCTTCCTCTTTCCTGCATGTCACTTTTTTTGGTGAAACTTACAGAACCCTTGCTACTTTTAAGGTCCCCCTTTGTCAAATTTCCTTCAAATTGGCTAACAGGCTCGATCATACGGGTGACAAAATGGGTAGACCATGAGATCACATGAAACTTCCATTCATAAGAAACAGGTCTAAAACATACTTAAAACCAAGTGAGGGAGTGTGATGTGTTAGGAGGAGGGGCAGATTTATAAGATGGAGCCAGAGCATCTGCAGAGGTACATGGCCCTCTCCCAGGAACATCCTTCTGGACCACCCTCCCAGCCAAATAGCCCCTTCCCACCCTCAGTTAAAAGCTCTTTCCTCCTTGTACGATGGGCCTGTACCGAAGGGTAAAGACCTAGTCAACGCTGAATCATGCCTTTGCCACCTCCCACCATCACTAATGCACCACACGCCACTTAGGAATGAAGGTTCAGGGTTTCTAGAAATAGAGCGAAATAAAATATCATGTCATCTGCCTGAAGATTCAGCAGCCTACGTGTTCTCCCACACATGCTGCTGTGAAGGTACCGCACCAATGCCTTGGGCAGTCCTCTGGCTCATTCTTTGGTAACGGATTAGATTCAAACTCTGACTCCTGAGCAGGAGCGTTCTTCAGAGACAAGTGCTCACACCAGCAGCATTGACCAGGGGCAGTGGTCCTCTCTGCACCAGGGTGAAGCTTGCACATGTTCACAACAGAGGACTGCTACCAGCAGTATTATCAGTTCAACCTTCTTTTTATTTTTGCAGGAATGGGATGATCTTACTGTAACCAAACCTGAATACAAGCCCCTGTCTTCTCAATTTAGCCCACCCCTTCACTGAAAAATACAAAAGTTGGTAAACAAAATTCCTAACATATCCTACTAGGCAGAAGAGTTTCTCCAGAAATTGTCTATTTATATAATCTCTGCAGTGCTCAGATACCATGGAAATCAGTAAAGAATAATACCTTGGTAAGCCTGTTCCATCACAGTTTAGGTATCATTCACTGTTTGTTAGCAAGCTTAGACGTCTGTCAGGGTTTCTGCCCGCAGGCTTGCCCCAGTGATATTTTGGGATCACATTGAATTTTCCACAAATTCTTCACTGTGTGGGTGATGAGACAAAAAACAGGTTGCCCAGAGAAGCTGTGGATGCCCCATCTCTGGAAGTGTTCAAGGCCAGGTTGGATGGAGCTTTGAGCAACTTGATCTAGTGGAAGGTGTCCCTGCCCATGGCAAGACGGTGGGAACTAGACAATCTTTAAGTTCCCTTCCAACCCAAACCATTCTGTGATTGTACGATTCCATGATTTTTCCTTCCTCTGAGCCCTCAGCTCCTCCCTGTCCAGTACTCTCCAGGAACAGCACCCCAGTAATGCTTATTCCTCCACCTGGCTCCTGCATGGGGATATTTCTGAATAGAGATGGCAGACTATTTAACATTGCACATCTCGGTACCACCCCACGATTCTCTTGTGCTCACCACAGATACCTTGCTGATGGCTATCCTTTATTAACAGTGCTTTGGGCAGTTTTTAAAATTGCTAGGTTTTTGTCAGAGCCAGGGCAATTTGAAAGTTTTTGAGGAAATCTTTTTAAATGTACTGAGACCCAAATACTTTCCACCTTATCACATGCCCCTGAATCTACTAAGCTTGCAATTCTAGCTGGTAGATTAATTTAGAATTCATTTTGCTGGGGCAAATGTACATTTGTTCGACTGCTTATCCTGTAGTCTGAGGAAACTGCCTTTTAAGCAAGCTTCCATTGCTGGGAAGTCTAAAGACCAAAGTCCAAAAGGATTTCGTTCACATCCAGCCCCTGCAGTACTTCAAAGAGATGTCATGTCTGTCCACAAAGTTCATGCTGCCTTATGATGGGTCATGGACTTGTTAGAGACTCCTGTCTTCTGCTCATTTTATGTGACCAATTGTGATTGCAAGCTCCAAAACCTGATTCTCCTCTTGCCAGAGTCCTGCAGGAATACCTGATTTCTCCCCAACCCTGGTGATTGCTGTGGAGCATACAACAGCTCAAGTCAGATGTGCAGCATCTGGAGGACCTGCCTTGGGGGCTAAAGACTAGGCTACAGCTTTACATGGATGGTTTACTAACATATTTGTCTGATGCCAGAGAGGTCACACATCCTCTTCATTAAGCACTTGGGACATTAGGAAAAAGCTTTGGACTGTCTGTAATTATGTATAAAACATGAATTTTTCAGCATTGCTGAGGATAGCTCTGTTATTCAGGGAGCAGCCCAATTCAAAAATCCCTCCAGGTGTTAATAACTGTGAAAGAAATACTAGAATAGAGAGGACACCTTAGAGCAGCCTTTCAGTTACTAAAGGGAACCTACAGGAAAGATGGAGAGGGACTCTTTTTCAGCGAGTGTAGTGATAGGTCAGGGGGTAATGGCTCTAAACTGCAAAAGGGTAGATTTAGATTAGATGTAATGAAGATATTCTTTACTGGGAGGGTGGTGAGGCACTGGAACAGGTTGCCCGGAGAAGTTGGGGACGCCCAGTCCCTGGAAGTGTTCAAGGCCAGGTCGGGTGGGACATTGAGCAACCTGGTCTAGTGGAAGGTGCCCAGAGCAGGGCGGTTGGAACTAAATGATCTTTAAGGTCCCTTCCAATCCAAACTATTCTGTGATTCTATGAATAATGCATGGCTTAGGCTATAAACATATACAGTACCAAAACACATGACAGGTCCTAGCTCTGGGTTTGCTGGTCCACTGGCCATAGGTCCATGCATGTTCAAGTGGCAGCTGCAGAACCTGTGAGGAGAGAGGGATATATTTGCTTTGCGCTTCCTACAGATTCCTAAGTGACACCGTGCATTTGATCCCTGATCCTTGTAACTTAATCCATGTGCCAGTATCCATATTTACAGATTTTCCTGAAGCAGGTATCTTTGTACCCAGCAAGCTCACGGTTTGTCGGGCATGCAGATATCCTAGTTGGGAAGTGACAGAAAGACCCAGAGGATTGCATAAGGGAAGGCATTTTGTTGGTAGAGAAGAGCAGATCACAAAATACGTGGATCCTGAACACAGTAAGGGTAAGCAATTAGCGACAAAAGGAATTTGCTACCATGCAGAAAATGATTTTGATGTACCACAATCAATCATGGAAGATTAACTTGTAAATACCTCAAGTCCTTTGTCTGTTCTTTCCATACAGCAGTTTGGGGGCTTCTGTTTGAATAGCAGCTTTGTAGGTAGATGCTTCAGGGAGTGGTTGATAAGACAGCTCCAGTCTCTATGCACTTCATACCTGCCCCAAGAAACAAACCACATTCAGCTCTGCAGGGACATGTCCTTCAGCACATGCCAACCGTTATCTCCTCGCAGTATTTACAACGATCTGTTGTGGCTTCTGAAACAAAAAAATGCAAAAGAAAGCTTTCATGCTGTAGACAGCTGTGAATGCTACACCATTTGGGCTATTAACTTTCTTACTTGGGGATACTGCAAACATTTAAAGATCTGTGTGGCCAAGCACCATTTCATTAGCTCTTGTAGCAGGAAGTTAGTGGAGATACATGAACATACTAAGCATAATTTAATGAATGACCGCAAAGAAGATCTAGGTGGACTGCTAAAAACAAAGAAGCTTTATTTTGCAATTTCTAATCAAAACCAATATTTTTATTAGGAATTTGTGTATGCACTGATTGAATACATTATTCCTCAAAAGGAAGCAAATTGCTCTATTCATGCTGACATTTTTTTTTTTTACCAGACAGTGAATCAAAGAATAATTTCCACCACTCTGCCTATGAGGCAGGTTTGAAGATTTGCAGTATCACCTCCAAAGTTGATGGCAAAACTTGAATCATCTGCAAACACAAAAAGACCAAGGCTCAAAGAGTTAAGGCTTGCAGCACAGACAAGTGTTGACAGGAAAGACCTGAGAGGGTATAAATACTATGAAGAGCAAGGAGCAAATTAGCAGAATGGACCAGGATAGAATTAGCATTCAAGGGTCAAGATAGAAAAGGAAAAAGTGGAGTACCAGGAAAGGCTTTGTGGCAGTGAGATATACAAAATTATCTCCCAAGAGTAAAGAGGCAGAAGCTCCACAGCTTGCTACATTTAAAATTAAGTTGGACAAAGCAATAGTGAGTGAATGCAAAATGACAGTTCTGCTTTAGCAGGAAGATGGGCTCAAGTTATTTTCATCTTCAACTCCTTGGAGCTGACTGTTAGCACAATTATTTCTGATCAGGAAGCTGAAAGATGCCGAGGGCCGGAGGCGGCCCGGCCTGCAGTGGAGTGGTAGATCTCGGTATACAGGGGTTTTCCTGAGGAAGGGAAACGCCAGCGGAGCAGAGAGACCCACCAGGAGCCAACAGCTCTTGAGGCAGAGGGTGACAAGGCGAGAGCAACTGGCTCGCCAGGGCAACAGCGACTGCACCCACAGCGATAAAAAAAGCTCCTGGGGAGTGCCGGGACCAGCATGGGGACCAGCGTGTGGTGCAGCGGTCAGAGCGTGGCGTGGCCATTCGTGCGGGAAGGGTGCTGAACGCTCTGTCCGGGGAGCAATAGTTCCACCCAGCAGGAGGCCATGGCCTCTCTAAGCACGGAACCCACCACAACTGACACAGCTGCCCAGAAGAGCTCCAGTGGAGACCTGCAGCCACCCAGGAGTCAGGCTGTCAGGTGTGCCCTGCTGTGACACCAGTACAGCAGGGCAGCCGTCAACACCCCTGTGGGAGGTGCGCCCAGGTAGAGGAACAACTGCTTAGTGACAGAGCTCTGGGAGGAGGTGAGCAGGCTGAGGAGTAGCCAGCAGTGGGCCCAGGCAGCCAAGAAGGCCAACAGCATCCTGGCTTGTATCAGCAATAGTGTGGCCAGCAGGAGCAGGGAAGTGATTGTCCCCCTGTATACAGCATTGGTGAGGCCACACCTCGAATCCTGTGTCCAGTCTGGGGCCTGTCACAAGAAGGACATTTTGATGCTGGAGGGTGTCCAGAGAAGAGTCACGAAGCTGGTGAAGGGTCTGGAGAACCAGTCCTATGAGGAGCGGCTGAGGGAATTGCGGTTGTTTAGCCTGGAGAAAAGGAGGTCAGGGGTGACCGTATCACACTCTACAACCACCTGAAAGCAGGTTGTAGCGAGGTGGGGGTTGGTCTGTTCTCCTAAGTAACAAGCGATAGGCCAGGAGGGAATGGCCTCAAGTTGCATCAGGGGAGGCTCGATATTAGGAAAAACTTCTTTACAGAGAGGGTTGTCAAGCATTGGAACAGGACTGGAGTCACCATCCCTGGAGGTGTTTAAAAGACATATAGATGTGGTGCTTAGGGACATGGCTTAGAAGTGACCTGGGAGTACTGGATTAACATTTGGACTTGACGATCTTACAGGTCTCTTCCAACCAAAACAATTCTGTGATTCTGTAACAGCATGTAGCAAAGACCTATGCCTGTACCCACTACTAGCTCTGGCAATTTTAAGACATTTTTCTGGACGGATCTATGAAGAATAGAAAAAACCATGAGGGCTGAGACTGCTTTTCAACGCTATGCTAAATCAAGAAGAAACCAACGCAGAACAAAATTCTACAATAAATAGTGTGAGAGAGAGAAATTTAGAAGTGGATGACAAAGAAAACAATAGGATATACATACACACACACATAAGTTTACTATGTAATAGTCATTATAGCATCCTAAGTGGAATGTAGACCTCTGAACTACTGATGACATTCCCATAGTTTGCTCTGTAAAAGAGATATGTCATCAATATTTTCTAGTCCCTGACTAAATTCAGCCTTTTTTTACAGGAGATGTTGCAAAAATGCCTCTTCTTGTGGCGACAAGGGAGTCGGGGCTGGGTTGTGATGCATTCTACCACCGACTTCCTGCATGACCCAAAATTGTTTCCTCCACCTTCCCCGGGTAACCCTGATAACATGACAGTGGATGGGACTGTTTGCCAAGTGTGCTTCCTCTTATGTGTCTTGCTGAAATCCTTTTGAAGACAAAACTCTTCCAGCTGTGACTAAATATTAGTCATGCTCTGAAACAGGGACTTCAGTGAAGTGTGGTTAGCAAAATCACAGCCTGCTATGGTGAGAATTTAATACGAGCGTTTAAACTCTTGAAGGTTAAAACAGCTCCCTTGCAAAGTAGCTGAGCCAGGTGCCGAGTTGCAGGCAGCCTTAACACGGTGGTGAGCCAAACTGTTGGGTGGGAGGTAGGGGTCAAGGGCAGCTCTCTGCAGCCAGCCACTGCAGGACCCAATTTAAGGCACAATGTGATATGCTGCACATCTGGTTCTGCACCTGTTTGCAGGTTTGGTGGAGGGGCTCTAGGACCTCTGATCCAGCATTGCAAGACAGAGAGAGAAGACAACCCTTAAGAAGAAAATGTTGGGGGGAAAGCCTGCTCTAACTCACAAAGGCAGCAGGGAGCTTTGAACTGTCACGGATCCTACATAAGAAAAGCGACCTACTCGTTTAATGCACTTCCTTCAACAATAGCTGAGAACTATAAGGCCCAGCTGTGCAGCACAACATATCATCGTACAGCCAAGTGGATACCTATAGATCTGACTTGAGCAAATTAAGCAATCCATTTACTGCCTATTTCTGCTACTACTGAGACTTGCACATGGGTAGTATATGAGGGCAGAGCAAAGACACAGCAAGTCAGATTTGTGCTGCTGCCAATGTCTGTTATCACGGCAGAGAGGAGCATTGTTTAGATACTAGTCTAGGTCCTGAGATCTTGGCCGGAACCATCTCGAAGCTGCAGGAAAACTTCCATCAGCAGCAGCTCTCAGCTAGGTTGACAGCATCACTGGCTGTACAGGGGAAGGACTGGCCAGACGGAAATCAGGCTTAAGATATTTTATGCTTGACAAATGTCACTGTTAACTGTGATTGTGACCACATTTTCTTCAATCCACACTTTCAAGTCTCAGGCTCACACTGCAATCTGGTTAATGCTCAGAAGGAAGAAACACACACACACACACACACACACACACACACACAAGCCCCTATGTATTTTTCTGGGAAAAGTCCCAAGGTTATAACAGGAAAAATGGGACAAAACTGCAAAGTTTCTTGGCTACAAGCTCTCGCCAAGTGGAGAGAACCGTTAAACTGTAGGACAGTTTTCAGGCAAAAAGAGCAGAGCCCAGTCTCATAACTCATTCAAAACTGGGCATTCAGGAGCATTGGAGAGCACACTGTAGGCAACGATCTTGCAGGGAGTCCAGAGGACAAGCAAACAGAAACTCAAAAATAGTCATAAACACCTGCCACCCACCCCCCCATTTAAATTTCCTAAAGCTCCACAAAGCCATGCACAAGGAAAGCTGGCTTACCTGGGAGAAACTATTTTCCCTATACTGTATCTGTGCTTGCTGTCCTGGAAGACTGTTTGGAAGTAGCTGGTACTATGTTCTCCATTGGGCTTTCACGTCTGGAAGATGAGAAGTACATATTTGTCACATATATTGACATTCTTATTACCTCTGCCATTAATCTCATTACCTCTCCTGGCAAAGCTATTGCTTTCTAAAGCAGCTGACTGTACCCAATTAAGGAGTAAGCTGTGTATATCAAATCACATAGGTCGGACTTCCCTTCTTTCTCTCAGGAAAGGTGATTTTAAACAAAAGTTTCTATTAAGTGAGGTTGGAAAGAAATTCATCCTGGCTTTTATCTTAATGGCTTTTTGAATGTCACCTTTCCATTTAGATCCTCTTGTGATAATCAGGAGTTTCCTACTGACACACAAAGGCTTTGGCAGCTCTTTTCATAATACCTGTCCCTTCAGGCAGCGCTCTAATTCAGGGGGCTTGAGTGTCCATAGAAAGAAAAGCAGAGCTTATTAAAAAGAGCACACAAACTTCATCCACTCTGAGCCTCGTACATTATTCCCTGGTGAAAAGGATTTCCAGTTCCTCTTTATGGAAGTGGAGCCTCATGAATACAGAAAACCCAGTGGATCAGTCTGTTAGTCATGCAGTGTCCTCCAGCCTTCCTCTAGGATAATAGCAAGCCTCAATTAGGCACAAAAACAATTAGTAAAATACCAGCACAAACAATCAGACATCAGATAGCTATGTGAGACTTGATAATGAAGCACAAAGAATTTATTTTTGTCTAGAAGGGTGTATCTGTTATGGTCACATGGCAATACCAATCCTGTCTGAAATGCCTTCTCTGAACCTTTACAACCTCTGCCTTTAAATCCCCCTTGAAAGTAATTTTCTTCCTGTCCCTCCTGCAATGAGAAAACAGCAGGTACTGGGATTTGTTGGGGTTTTCGTTTGGTTTTTTAAAAATACGTATTTTAATATGACTGCTGTAAGAGCCATTAAAAATCACACTCTCACTGACAGTAACAAATCTCTTTCTTCATCCTATCTTAATGCTCTTCTTTATCATTATCTCCTGCTATGACTTCCGAAAAATACAACAAGCAGGCAAGGGGAGGCAGACAGCAAATCTTCTCACACCTCTTATCCAACTTTCTGCCATTACAAAAGTAAGTCTCCAGGGATGAGTGCTTACCCCAAAGAGGTTCAGAGATAAGTACACATGTTTTTCCTGCAAGCAATGGTATGATCATCCTGGCTTCCCCCTGTTTCTCTTCACAGCCTCACCTGAGAGGGATTGCTTTGATCATTGCTAGTGCTGTGGGCAATTAATCTACCAGGGTCTGCTTTTTGCAGAATTTTGAAGAATGCTGCATTTGCAGGGCCCTTCACTAGGCATAAACTGATGTGGCTCAGTTGCAATGTGATGGTCTGGTCCAATGCAAATAAAAAAGTAAGCATAGCTGCATGTTGAATGGAAAGATCAGGCTGAATTGCAATGTAATCCTCATCTAATACTGACACAGAGGCACAGTCCCTGCCTAAGAGGGTGCAGACAACCAAGAGCACAGAGTTGCTGATTAAACAAATAAAACAGCTCTGATGAGCAGAGAAATGCCGAATGCTTCCATCAGCAGTTCATTTAGGCAAGCTCTCAGCACATGAGTAAACAGATGCCAGATGCCCCCCAGAGCAGTGCAATGATGTCAAGAAAAATTCAGGTGCTGATGGATATCTAAAGTGTTAAAAAAAAAAAAAATTTTCCTTGCACCGCTTTAGAACAATAAAGGAAGTCTGTCTGACACAAAAACTGGCCATCAGCACTGGGAATGCGGCACTTCTGCCTGCTTTCTGCCCATTTCAGTTCATTAGCAAGATTTTCATGAAGATCAACACATTTTAATAGCGTCATCCTGGCCAGAGAACAAAGTTTCCAAAACTGAGCAATTACTTTGGAAAAACTCCGGCTAGCATCCCCATGCATTCACAAATTTGTCATTCTGTGGGAGAACCTTAAATTGGGTGGGAGGCTGGATGATCACCATATGATAAAAACTCATCAGACCCTACCCTCGACAAGCAAAGCATTGCTCTTTGCAAGGATAACAGAGCATCTTCTGCCATTCCTGTACAAAATAGAGCCTGGGGCAAAGCTGGCCCTGCAGCAGGGCAGCCGTTGGCTGCTGCTCTCACCCGGTGTCCCACAGCCCTTGGCATGCTTTGTCCCAGGCAGTGCTAGTGAAGCTCCAGCTCACCCCTGCAGCTCCAGCAGGTTGGCCATGTGGGGCAATGAATATATAGGCTTTGGAATTGCACTTCTCCATGCCCTTTGTGGCATAAACTATGCCACCATGTTACCACCCCTCCCTATCTAGCTGTGACCTTTCCAAAAAAGTTCTATTGCCCAAAGCTTTCCTTTTCTCTTAGTACTAACATGCTATAAACACCAGTTTCTCAGAAAGTGGTGACAGCAGTCGATCCAACCTCACACACTGCTACCATCCTGCCCTTCATGGCCGTACTTCTCTAAGAGACCCAGACTGACTATTCAGTCAGTTATTCTTTTGGGGATTTGAGAGGATTTTTGTATGATTCTAGATGTAAAACCACAGGTAAAAACACAGGTGTGGCTTCATCATTATCTCACCCACAAGTGGCATAACTACTTCAGGTACCAGTGAGAAAAATCACTCTCAGGGAGCAAACCCAGGAATTTCACAGGTGGAAATAAATCAGCCCTTTCCAATCTCAGCTCTCCAGAGAGAACAGCTGTGAAATGCCACCTTCAGCATTTATCCACATGGAAGACATTAGCCCAGCTTTCTGAACTAGCTGTCACCTTGAAGCAAGAGAAAGAAAAAGCTCTTACACCCAGAGGAACAGACATACAGACTTACTCATTAAAGATACTGATACCTGACATGGCAAAATGGCCTCTGTTTTTCTTACTCATTGATAGTTTGTTTTATTATAAAGCATGACAACAAGGATAAAAACCCTTTTTTTCCCTTGTACCTGGACCAAAGCCATTTGAATAGGCTTAAATCTTTTCATCAGGTGAAACAAATGCACGCTTGCTTAAGTCATATTTACAGCCCAGTTTGAGGGAACAGGAGTCCTTATTCTTTCATCATACAGCTTGCATTACACTTACATCGTGTTTGAGTTAGCCTTATAAAGCCTAATGACTTCAACTATAAGGTATGAGATACATACAGTATTTTGTTTAAACTCCTGACAACGCACATAAATGATTTACAATTCCTAATACAACTGCGTGCTCCAAATTGTGCAAACTTACTTTCGCCGTTAGCAGAATGGTGTGAGTATTCTCAAACACAAGAACATTTTTTCCAATCTTTGGCTTGCAATACATGCACCCGTTGCAATACGTATGCACATGCACCATGTATAAGCACGTGCACCATGTTACGGCATAGCTGATACAGGTTAGTTAACGGAGGGTGCTCGCATATGAAAATTGCACGGGGACTAATTGAGGGGTTTCTGTGTGGCCATAATTCTTTCTCCTAGTGCGTGTCTTGTGGACACTTAATGAAGCAGGGATCTAATGAGAAAAAAAAAAAGGTTGATGTCTCAGTGCATACACAACATGTCAAATCCAGCCTTATCATCTCTTCAGCCTGGATTAACATCATGTGCCTTGTAAGACTAGCTGTGTTACCCAACAGCCAAAAGCGTCCTCTCCAAGTGAAGGAGCTGTTGGAGGATGGTTGTGGGAATCAGCCTCATCCCCACCTGCTGGTGCTGATGGCTATTGGGATGCAGGTGGGTCCCTGGAACTGGTTTGCAGGCGAGTTCTGAGCTGGGCTCTTAATGATGAAGTTGCTCATCTTGACATGCTTGCTGTTCAGCATTGAGCTGATAGTGGGCTGAGATTTGACCTACTGATGCTTTGCAGGTCTAGAGAGAGGAGGAAGCTTTAACGATTACATTAGGAAGCCCCTGCTTTTCCCTGCCAGCACGTGCAGCATTTGCTTTAGGGAGGATGTTTCCGTACCCTCAGAAAGTACATTTGGTTATTGTTTTTATAGGAGACCATCATTTTTCTAAGTTATGCATAGAAAAGAGGGGAAACAGTTAACAAGATAGAGCCTACTGAAGTGGAATTACATGGGGCAGGTTAGGGCTTGTTCATCCCTCCACAGCACAGCTGGGAGCCTCAAAGAGAAAAATCAAAAGACGTTTGTACCGAAAGTGAAGGTACCCTCAGCGTAGAGCCTGCTGTGAGACTGAACCCCCAACCTCTTCTGTTCAGCTTTGTTAAAGCTTATTTACAAGCCATCGAGCACAAAGGTGGAAGTATGTTACAGCACTACACTCAGGCAATACTGGGCATATTCCAGAAGCACTAAAAGGGCTGTGGCAGTGAAGCACATGGGGTTTAGCAGGCACAGATCCTTCTAAGGTAAAGAGGAACGTAAAGAGGATGACTCTGCTCTACTTATCTCCCTTCGCTGACTGTAGAGGGATCCTGCTGGAGTATGGATGACTGCTCACTACAGCAATCTAGTGGCTCCTGCTCAGCTCTGAACCTCGCTGGGTAACCAGGTAACCAAACATCAGAAAAAGGTGTTTGGTACCTGCAGTGA
Source organism: Bucorvus abyssinicus (assembly GCA_009769605.1). Lineage (NCBI taxonomy): Eukaryota > Metazoa > Chordata > Aves > Bucerotiformes > Bucorvidae > Bucorvus > Bucorvus abyssinicus. The sequence goes on along the minus strand of CM020042.1, from coordinate 15,439,557 downwards.
GTGGGAGGAGATGGGATGATGTGTCCGCTCTCATGAGACTGGGGGAAAGAGGCAGAGTCTGCAGCATCCAGCACAGTCACAGGCTTTCCTCCAAAGGCTTGGGTTTTGAAAGCTTTCTGTAGCTGTCCCTTCCCTGGGGAGGGATGGGGGTGTCCAGTGGAAAACAACCCCCTGGTGAGCAGGTTTTTCTGCTCTTCATCAGTGTCTGCTCTGTGTTTATCCTGCTGCACTGGGGCTGTGCAGAGGGACGCTGCAAGCAAACAGCTCTCTCATCTGGGATAGGACGGGGTAAGCTGGGAAGCTAATTTTGCAGGGCCTTTATTGGTACAGAAGTGAGTTTGTATGTTGTAGCTTGGGCAGTTAATTAAGAACTGAAAGCACTTTTCCTCGGGCTATGTGTTTGTCGGATAAAGACCTTCCTTAGACAAGGTGGTTGATATTATTTATGGCTTGAGCTGAGCTAACAGCTTGTTGCCCAAGAAAGGAAAAGTCCCACTTCTTCCTCCCTGCATTGACACCAGCCCTGGCAGCTCTCTGAGCCGGCAGAGTCAACCTCCCTAAACCCCAGGGGAGCAGAAACCCAGAGCGGGAGGACCCTTGCCTGGAAACCGTGGCAGAGGGAAGGGAGCAGAGAGCTGTTAGATGACATCGGCTGCAAGGTGCACATTCCCCTTTGGTGCTAAACAGAGGTGAGATGAAATCTGCTTGAAGCACTTTGATCTGGCTTCTTGGAATACACAAATAACAGCAAAAGCTGATTATAGCATTATTTTCATGCAGGACACCTGCCTCATTCACTGGGCAGGATGGGCTGTCCAATACTCTGATTCATTCACTGCACCATATCCAGCACGTTAGGCAAGAAACATATGCCAAAGAGACATATATAAATAAGTAACGAAGCAGCATTGTAACAAAAAGGCACTGATGACAAAGTTAAGGAGGGAAGCACAACTTCATTTCTGTAAATGCCTTAATTCCGAGTGCTTCCATTGGGAAACGTGCCCTTTCACATGTAACTTTTAGTGTAAGACTTCCTATTTTTTTTAATGATAAAGAAACTGCCCCCCACAGAATGATGTACTGAACCGAAGCAATGCCCAGTTGTGCACGAGCTTATGTCAGAGTGTGTCGCCCTGGTCCTCTCTGCCATAAGCAGCAGTCAGGTCTTTTAGCTAATTGATCTCATCCTGCTTGAACCATTTTAGGGAGAAAGAGCGCTGCTGGTATTTCTTGTAGCTCTGGTTAATGGGTTAGGACTTCTTGTTTGTCCTCTCAGCAGCTCAGCACAGTCTTGAGGACCGGGACTTTGATCTGAAGCACCTGTAGAGACCAGTAGCATTTTCTGCCTACGTACTTTTGTGGAGCAGATTTCAGCTCCTGTAAGTGCTGAATTAACCTATTTCCATGACCTAGAAATGGTATTTTTTCTGCATACACAGCATTGCTGAGTCTCAAGGTTTATTGTGTCTCCCTGAATATTTGGTATTTTTCTTAAATCTCTTGCCTGTGAAGAATGTGAAAATCTTAAATTCCCTCCAAAAGGAAAAAGTTGTGATTATTCTGGTTGGAAAGAAAAACTTGTAGCCTGGGTGCAGTCTGTAGATGCAGCAGCAGAAGGCAAACCTTGCCAGGGCTGCTCAGCCACAGGCATCATTCCCAGCGCCTGCGCTCCCTCTCCAGCCACTTGCCTCAGAACAACATAACAAGAAGTGGTTTTAACACCTCTGCACACGATTCAGGATGTCACAGGCAGGAACTCTGACAACGACATGAAGAACAGATTCACGGAGGCACATTGTAGCATGACAGTGTCAGGCAGAAGGTGGGTGTTCAGGGGGAATAGTCAGCCAGCGAGTGGTCCGGTGACACAAATGGGGACCAGCAAGACACCTGTTCCACACCCTGCACCCTGAGGACCCGTCCTGAAAGGCCCCCACAGCCCTGCCAGCTGGGCAGGACCTGCAGGTGTCGGGTGCAGATGAATGGGCACCAAACAGCTTCTACCAGCCCTCACTGGCTGCAGGTTTTGCCCCACATTGATGCGCCATGTGGCTGCAGTGGGTCTGTAACTGGAATATGGCGGGGTGGGGCCTGGGGTGAACTAGTACACTGGCACACAGCTTTGCTGGGGATGCTGCCGCAGCAGCTGTGAGCAGCATTTCGGCTTCATCCCGTCACCACGTACCTCACTGGTGCTAGAAAGCTTCTTTAAGCGTGACATTATATAAAAACCTTACAGACATCACCTGTGATTTGATGCAGTTTGTACATACAAAAGCTGGATAACTGAGAAATTGTGATGTTGATTGCAATCCTTATTTCTTGCTGCAGCGATGCTATGACTTCAGTCTGGGGCAGTGGTCAGAGACCCTGAGAGAGGGCTCTGCCTGCACTGCCTACTCCTGAAAGTTTCCCTCTACCTCCTTGGCTGCGCTGCCTTCCCAACCAGCCATGACAATACATGTCTCTGGTTTTTAACACAGATGGAGTGTTTATAATTTAGAACTTTTGTTACTTTCTTCCTTAGCTTAATTAACAATATAACTTCCTGTAGAACTCCCTGTGCTTGTGGGAATGGAGGAGAATGGCAGTTACCGTGGAAAGCCAGGGGTAGCAGGGGGAGAGGGAGGACACAGACATACACACAGAGCCATTTCTCTGTAAGTGGTGTAATGAGGCGACGACATTGAGCTAATGCCAGCAGAGGGGACTGTCTGCAGCGGGTTTGTAGGGGAGTAATGACTCATGTCATGTTCAACTTTGGGAAGGTTCCCATACTGCATAGGAAGAAATCTCATATGTATAGAAATAAACTGGCACAGCCTGCATTACTGATACTTTCACATTTGAAGAAAAAAGGATCTAAGCGATATTGTAACTGTGCCCAGGAATCCTGAATAGCTGCCAGCACCCTAAAATAATCGTCCCAAAGGCCATAGGAGCTGTATAAACATAGAAGACCAGATCTTGCACTGAATCTAGCTTAATGCAAGGGACAAGAAGGGAGATGAAGAGAAAAATGAGAAACAGTGATATGGGGAAGGAGGCCCAGAGCAAAGAGTTCCTGAGATGCAGTACTCCCATGGTCAAACCAGCCTAAACAGATTGCCTTCTCCTAGACAGGCATTTCTCACAGAAAAGCCTCTTCTAGCCTCCAGCCCTGTCAGGGGCAACTGGACTTACACGTGTGCTTACATCACTCAGGCTTTTCTCCTGACCTCCATGAAGTGCACTGGCTGCAGAGAACCCCCCCCCAACAGAGCTGTGGCTCCAGCTGTTACAGGGGAAAGGGCTACGACTGTGAAAATCAAGGCTGTGAGTCTGGATTTCCAACACCCCTGAGCATGGCAGCAGTCATGGAGCTGGGCTGCTTTCTCAGCTGAGTTCTAGCTCTGTGTCAAGTGAGTTGATTCCTGCCTTCCCCCAAAAATGAAGAAATCTGAAGCTCACATCTATATTGCTATTACAGAAACCTTTGTAGCATGACATACATATAAATTGCTTCCCACAACTCTTCTCTCCCATGGGGTGAATAAAACTGTTTTCACTTATGAGAAGGTATGAAAAGGAAGGTGAAAATAATTAAAATTATCCAAAAGTCACCATATCAGCAGAGTTTTGACTGCAATCCAGGCCCCTGTGCCTTGCTGCTCAGCTTTAACCTCTGCACAGACACCTTCTCCCACGGCACCCTTGGCCCCTGGCACAGCTGCTGCCAGCTGAGTCAGAATTCATAATTTAAGCAGTTCTTGCTCAAGCAATTATGTATTTTACATGATTGTTTTGTAACTATGCACACAACAGAGACACAGTTCTCATTGCTGACACCCCTCACATCTTCCCAGGCATCATTTAAAACCAGTGAGGAAAACATTTAGAGAAGAGTTAGGAAAGGTGAGCATCTGCATGTTTATGAATGAGAGACAGAGCCGGTACAGCCGTGCATGTCCCCAGGCTTTGTTTATAAATTGTTTGCAGGATGAAAACGAAAACACAGTTGTGGCTGCAAATGTGAGCACCCCTTAGCAAATCCCAGAGCTGGGCTCAGGCAGAAATGCTGAGCTACAGCTATTTTCTCCAAGCTTCCAGCTCACACGACCCACATGCTTTCTGCATAAATCCTCATGCGATGCCTGCTTTGCTGCAGACATCCCAGGACACAGCTCAGCCTTGATTTCAGAAGCTAGTGTATTTGTACATAGGCACATAGAATAATATGCCACGGGACCTCTTTAGCAAACCAGGGACTGCCTTTGGACTACTTTGAAAAGCCCGGACATAAGCTACAAGGCTGAATCATTGCTCACCCTGTCCAAATACCTTCTGTGGCCAGGCAAGCAAAGGCTCTCAGACTGAACCCGCTGTCCAGTTTATGCTTTGCATAGTGCCTGTAAACTCTCCCCTCCTCTTCCTCCAAAACCCCACCTCTGACCATGAAAACAACTCAGGCAGTGACATGACAGATCTAGAAGCAGCTTCTTGGTGTGCACACAGGGACTGATGCACCTTGGGCATTTGGGCTGGCACTTGGGCATCTTTAAGCAACACCACTCAGGCTGTCAGTGCCTTTGCAGGGGTGGCCAGGCCATGAGCAGCCCACACACCTGGGGGAGGGCAGGGAGTGCGGGGGGCAATGTGGGGTGGGCGGCATTTTCGCCTTCCTTCAAGGCACTCTTTATATAGCTGGTTACATAAAGCTGTGCAATTTGGCTCCTGTTGGGAGAGAAATGCAGGCGTAGGAGTACTGGTACACCAAACCCGACTGTAAAAGTCATCTGTGCAGTTTGGGGTTTTTTTCCTATCATTCACCACTAATCTCTAGAACAGTCGCTGCTAAATGTTTAATAAAACAGAGACTAACTTAGCAGTAAGCCACAGCATGTCTCTGAACCCCGAGCTGGCAGCTGGAGGATGGCCTCTGCACAGTTTTCCAGCCATGCCCATGCCAAGGCCTCCTGCCAGCAGTGCCATGGCATTCACACCTTCCCACAGCGGGGGACCCGGGGCGGCGAGCGGTGATGGGGAGGTTGGGGAGACCTGCTGCCTGCTCCCTCCCAAAGGAGCTGTGGTGGCCAGGGGTGAGAGAGGCAAGGAGTGCTCCCCTTCCTCCATCCCCTCAGTGCTGTCACCTCCTTGGCCTTAGGAAAGAGTGAGCTCGAATTTTTGGGCTTGGCAGGAAGTGGAAAAAGCACCACTTCCCCCAGACTTGACATTTAACTCGTGTTTACGTGGTGTGTTTCATGCCCAAGCTGAAGCCCAGTTCCGCCGTGCTGTTGCACAGCATCGCCAGCACTGCTGCCGTCTCCTCCAGGGAACATGCTTTCCATAATGAAAACCAATTGTGTGGAAAAGACTTAGGGAGCTGTGCAGCATCACACCACGTACAGATGAGCCCATACTCACGGCCAACGCCACGCTTCGAGCCAGTTACTCATTACACAGGTCATTTCCATTCCTTATTATCCACAAGACAGGTTTTACAGCACAAGGTGAGGGAGGGGAGTGGCCGTTTGCTCACAGCAACACCCTGGCACATGTGCAGTGCTACCAATGCTTCCAACCTCTGCTGCAACAGCGAAGCTGGAGAGGTGGCAAGGCCCAGGCAGAAACCCCTGGGGCTTTCATCTACTCGCCCCTTAAGTTGGTCCTTCTTGGTTGTTTAACGTTAATTGTAGCTTTCATCGGCTTTGCAGTGGGTAACACTGTTTCTGCTGTCTGAATCTCACAACTTCTCACACCCAGCAGGTACCCTGCCTTTCAGTATATAAAGGGGGCTTATAAGAAAGACAGAAACATCTTACCAGGGCCCATAGCGACAGGTGAAAGGGGAACAGTTTTAAACCGAAAGAAGGTCGGCATAGATTTAACATAAGGAAGACAAGGTTGCCCTGAGAGGTTGTGGATACCCTACCCCTGGAAATGTCCAAGGTCAGGTTGGAAGGGGCTTTGAGAAACCTGATCTAGTGGAAAGTGTCCCTGCCCACAGGAGGGGGGTTGGACTAGATGATCTTTGAAGGTCCCTCCCAGCCCAAACCATCCTGTGATGCTACCCCACGCAGGTACTCACCCAGCACACTTGTTATCCAGGCACAAGCTCTCAGAGGGCAACTAATCCTTACCTCAGCTGCAGAGTTTGCACAGTAGCTGAAAGAACTCCCTGTGTGCAGGGTGCCCACTTGACTTGGATATCCCAGGCAGTAGCAGTTCCATATGATGGAGGGCTGTCTCTTCTCAGAGGTGCTGGCTTCCTCGGTCCTCTGCATCATGCCAAACTGAAGACAAAAAGATGTGGAGAAGGCCAATCAGCTCTCAGACCTCAGCCATGGCTGCCAGTGAGATGGCAGCAGGCAAACGGGCTGGCAGGGATGTCAGTGGGATCCACTTGTGGGCAGCACAAGCAGAGGGGTCAGTAGGGGAGGTGGACACAGCATGTGCAGCTGTAGGGTGGCATGGGGAAAGCTCAGTGCAGACACTGCTGGTGAATGTGCCAGTGCTGCTGCCCTTTTACTGTGGTGTGGGTCACCCTCTCTCTGCCTAGCTGTCCCTGCAGCTGCGACAGGCTGCACATCCATGTGCTCCAGGGGCACATCCAAGCTCTCTGGATGGCAGTGAGCAGCCCTGGCCAGCCAGGGAGCCCTTACCCAGGTACTTCCCCGACAGCAATAAACAAACATATCTTAAAGGATAAGACATTTTTTTTAAACCAGGTAAGGCATCTGTAAAGCAGATCACCTAGGCGACAGCCAGGAGCCATTTTCAGGGATCATTCTCACAGAGTCAGTGACAAAAGACAAAACAAGCCTGCTGCAGGAAGCTACAGCCTCAAGGTTTCCCAGCCTTGGGCAAAGGTGAGCAAGGAGCACTAAAACCAGGGTGCAGCAAGCAGGTTACCTTGCTACTCATGGAAAAGGTCTTGAGAAGGCAAGAAATGCAAGCTGTTGGGCTTTGCCGTGGCTGGGCAGTCAGCTATCCCCAGCCCCATGGGGCTAACTAACTTCTTTGCAGCTCCAGAGGAGGAGACAGCCCCAGTCTCGCTGTAGATGTACACAATGTACATTGATGGAACAAAACGCTCCGTTAATAGCAAAAAAAAAAAAGAATAAAAAGAAGAGGAGAAGCTATAGTTTGTAACTGCTCCTAACATATCAGAGCATTGCTCCTTCCAGAGAGGGCTGCTGTTTTGTAACCTGCAGAGGGACGAGCTGCTACTGACTTTGCTTTCCACATATCTGAATGATGGGACATGTGACTGCGCTGGCAAAGAGGGACGTTGCAAATGGTATTGGCTTCCTCTCTCAGCCGGTTACAGGGAACACCAAGGGCCGATTACTCAAAGTGCTGGTAAATATGAAGTGAGCAAGAGAGAAAAAGTACCGCAGCAGTTACAGTGCAGAGTGGGCTGAGCTGGTGTGCTCCAAACCCCTGATGTGCCCACAGTGAAAAAGGAGGAGGGCTGGTGTAGTTCCTCTTGCTGGGGAACATTGCTACAGCCTCTCTGTCCCCAGCAGCCACTGCTGGGACATGTAAAACACGCTCCACTGACAAAGCAGGAAATTGTTTTCTACAAAGACAGCAGTGACTTACCGGTGACAATCTCCTGCCTGCATTTTCTGGCACCCGCATCTGATGAAGCAGGTAGGCTTGCAGAAGAGAGTCATGATGGGTCATGTCCCAGGGATTTCATTCCACAGCAGGAGTGAAAAAGAGTTATTGAACTCTCCAAGCCATCCTGTGAAGACTGCTATGCCAGCAGAAAGGATGCAGGGGCTGAACAAGCAGCAGGGGCCCCTCACATCCTTCTGAGCCTACACATTGAGCAGCTGCAGTATGGATACACATTTGGGGTGCAGGAGTTAGTTGTGCATTTCCAAGAACTGCACGTGGAAACAGCAGCCATTTCAATCCCAGCATTGCAGGGGAGCAGGGACACTGTGCTCTTAAATCAAGGTTTATTCTGCAATTTTGCAGAAGCGTGATAATGCTCAATAATATATACAAAACATTGCAGTGAAGAAAGTGGCCTATTATGACCTTTTTAGTAGTTTCCAAGACTGGTGTTTGCTAAATCAGAATTGTATTCAAAATTCATTTGCACTTTTGAGGAATTCATCTCTGGCTTACTTAAACACAGGGGGATTACTGGAAAGGGGCTGAGAAATTATATTAGAGCTGCCCACTTCACCTCTTCCAGCTTCCAGAAAGATGGTGATCTTTTAACTGCCTTGCATGTTCTTTCCTCAATATATCTGTCTTCCTTGTTCTTGCTGTTTGTTTCTCTCTTCATTCTTCAGTGATCTCCTGGCCAGGGGATCACTGACGGTCAAAGAAAATTATTGGTTGGGTGGATGTCTTACTTTCTTTTTGAGATCTAAAAGAGCATTATAAAAAACAATGCAAAAAAAATCCCAGAAACAATCAAACTGTTGTCTACTTGGATGTTAGTAAGGCCTTTGACACTGTTTCCCACAACATTCTCCTGGACAAACTGGTTGCTCATGGCTTGGATGAGGGTGTTCTTCACTGGGTAAAAAACTGGCTGGATGGCCAGGCCCAGAGAGTGCTGGGGAATGGAGTTCAATCCAGCTGGTGGCCAGTCACCAGTGGTGTCCCCCAGGGCTCAGAGTTGGGGCCTGTTCTCTTTAACATCATTATCAATGATCTGGATGAGAAGATTGAGTGCACCCTCAGTAAGCTGGCAGATGACACCAAGTTGGGTGGGAGTGTCGATCTGCTTGAAAGTCCAGAGGCTCTACAGAGGGATCTGGGCAGGCTGGATCCATGGGCTGAGGTCAACTGTATGAGGTTCAACAAGGCCAAGTACCAGGTCCTGCACTTGGGCCACAACAACCCCCTGCAATGCTACAGGCTTGGGGAGGAGTGGCTGGAAAGCTGCCCAGCAGAAAAGGACCTGGGGGTGTTGGTCAACAGCAGCTGAATATGAGCCAGCAGTGTGTCCAGGTAGCCAAGAAGGCCAACAGCATCCTGGCTTGTATCAGCAATAGTGTGGCCAGCAGGAGGAGGGGAGTGATTGTCCCCCTGTACTCAGCACTGGTGAGGCCACACCTTGAGTACTGTGCCCAGTTTTGTGCCCCCCACTCCAAGAAGGACATTTTGGGGAGCTGGCAGCCCCAGCCCCAGGGCAGGAACTAGCAGGGCCGCTCTCTCCCCGGTGCTCCGGCCGGCTGGACGGGCTGCAGAGTCTCCTCCACGCGGGATGAGCGGGGCAGCCCGGTGCTAACCTATTGTGCGTGAACGCTGCCCTCAGCTTTGCTGCCTGCCTTAGGAGAAACCCCTGGGTGCTTTGGTAGGGGGAGGAGAGTAAAAGAGCATCCCTGAGAAAAACCAGCCAAACCCCGAAGGCCGGCTGGAACAGAGGAGCAAGCAGAAAGCCAGGGCGGGACGTAAAACCCAGATCTCCGCAACCACAGGCGCCGCGTTTCGCCGAGCCCTCTCGCCGGCAGCGGCGGCAAGACCCACCCCGGGCCCACCCCTCGCCCGCTCCCTCTCGTGACGGCCGCCCTGCGCCCCCGCTTAAGAGCAGGGCCTAGGCCCGGGGCGTAGCTTTGCCCGGCGGCGGCGGAGCCCGCGCCCCGCCCACCGCCGGGCCGCGGCCCCGGGCGGGCTCCTGGCGCCCCCTGGCGGCCACGCAGGCGCCCCAGCCTCCCGTCCGCAGCCCCGCGGCCGGCGCGTCCACGCCGCGTTGCCTCGGCACAGCCCCGGCGCCACTCGGTGCTCTGCTGTTTGCGTAGCAAAGGCCAGGAGGCCGAACCGCCCGGAGCGAGCTAAAACAGACCTCTGGCGGGAGCGTTTAACTGCGTGGGCTCCGCGCTGGGGTAACTCGAGTCTTCCCCAAACGCACTCCGGTATCCTGCACCATCAGCGCTCTTTGCTGGCAGCGCCGCCACGGCACAAGGGGTTCTGCACCACCCGGGGGAAAAAAAAAAAAAACAACCCAACAAAAAACCACCTTCTGGGGAGTCGGAGCAAAACCCGCTTAAGCCCATTCACCCAAAAGGGAAAACTCTCTCAAAGAGATGCTCAAAGGTAAGCACGGCCACGTCCTCCAGTAACCCACCTATCATCTTTCTACACACAAATTATTTTTCAGAGGAAGGCCAATTCATCATCATCATGGCTTGGCTTCGTGGACGAAGATTTGGGAAGGGCTTTAAACGTGAGTACACCCTTCAAGCCTGCGCGGTGGATTTTTTAGGTGAGGCGCAGCGTGCGCGAGACTGGCCCCACCCTTTACACCTGAGGTTCATCTGCCAGGGCCTGGCGAGCTTGGACGGTGACAGCGAAGTCCTCAGGTCGTAGGTGTGGTTAGAGTATCCTTCTCTTAGATGGATGGCCTTACAGGGCTAAACGAGCTCCATCTGCCCGGGTTTGGAGTTAGAGTTGTCCTTCTCCTAGGATGGTTGCCCGAAGGCTAGTGAGCCCATCCTGCCCCTGGACACACTTTGTCTGACCCTTCAGTTGAGACCTGTCTGGCTTGGGAGCCACCACCAGCATAGCTCTCAACTTCACAAGGGCACGCAAGCTCTTTCCCCACGGCAAGGGGGTGCCCGTGAAAGAGGGAAGGCCAATTAAAAACACAGTATAACATCGTCTTTGGCATTACAAGGAAGCCATAGGATCAGCATTACACTCACACAGACCAGATGGATGTTGCTGAAGCAAAGGTCCTGCTCCCAGTTGCAAGACATGGGATCACACAGCTCGACAGCCTTGAAGCACGTGAATTCGATTCCTCTCAAGCAAAACTAAACCAGTAAATACACTCCAGCCACTAACTGGGGCTCTGTTACGTTACTTTGAAAACACTAGCCTGTACAATGGAGATGTGGAGGAACTGAACAGCCTGGGAAGGAGACAAGGGAGAAGAAACAGTAAAGAAGGAACTGAACAGCCTAAAGGACAGCTGAAACCAGCATAAATCCCAACAAACTATGGTAAATCACTCTGAAGATGCCAACTCACAACCATATGTGGGAAAAGAAGTTCACGGACAGGACCTCAACACCTCTTCAACACCGCTAGGGATCTCCAAAATACCACCATGGAAGCCCCTCTGAGCCCAGGCCGCATGCGTGATGACTATGCAAAAATATTAATCAGTTCCAAGAAAGAGAATGAATATGTATGATTATTCCAGGAAAAATAATGAATACGTATGTAATCTGGTGATACAAGCTGTGGTTGGGGCAGCATACGCTATGAACGATAGGTGGAATTATGCCCCGTGCATCCAGTGCTGAGAATAAAGAAATGATGCTTCTTAATGCTACATTGGTGTTAAGCAGTTTCTTCTGATTTTTGGTAACAGCTCCAGTCCCCCAATTTTTACCAGTTGCAGTCCTCAGCCTGACACCAACAGCAAGAAACAGTGGACTACAGCATAAAACCATCTTCTGCTTTGTCAGCTCTAAATCACACCAAAAGTGCCACTCCTGTCCTTTTCTTACATTGTCACTGTTAAAAATATAGCTGAAACCTCAGGTGCTTTCTGTAAGCAGAGCAGTTACTACCCTCTATTAAAAAAGGCTTGTTTCGCCTTAAGAACATTTGTTGTATTTGTACTCTGCTCTTTCACTCATAAATTAAGGCCTGAAGAAGCTGTTGGTCAAGTCAACTGGTCGAATGCAGGCAAACAGAAGCAAGTTCCTCAAGGTGGCTGATGTTTTGTCTCAGTTGTAAGAGAAGGGAATAGCCAATCTTTAGTTTGAAACACTCAGAGCTGTCCAATGAATAAATCACCATCAATTTTTATGTTTGACCATTGACTGTACAGAAGGCAGCTGAGTATTTTTAAAGTAGTATCAACAAGCACTTCAGGCAAGGGTAGCACCAGGATTTCACCTGATAGCACTTGGCTATCAGCCCAAGGACACAGCACTGTACCTAAATGCAGGCACAATGCTGGCAATAAAGTTGGAATAGCTGAGGTTCTCTTTTCTTCCACTAACAGCCACATAAGATAAAAATATTTTAAATAAGAGAATCCTTCATTAAAGGGCAATTTGAGTAAACTTAGAATAGTCATTACAGGGAATTTGTGAGAATGGCATCTTAAGATAATGTAACTGCAATAAATGACAACAGGTGAAAAAAGGTTTTTTATTTCTGTGTTTCTCCACTGTCAATACTGTCCTTTTGCTGCAACGTGTTGCAAATAACTCTCTGCCTTTTCCATTTTAAACAGCTACAATATTTACAGGCTGTTTCCAGTAACACACGCAGACACATACACACTCACAGACACGCAGGTACACATACCCTATCCCTGGCAAGGTATCCATTTGCTGGTAGAGGCAAGATATATTTTCATTGTCCATTAAAAAACAAAGCCATCCTCTCATTCATGCTCTACTCCCCTCTCCCTCCATTTCCTAACCAGCAGCTTATCGTCAAGCTTTTGGGGGCGTCTGTGTAACGAGTTCACGTATCCAGCTCTTTGATCGCCATCTTTCAGAGTTGTAGACTAGGTGTACTGGGATTATCTATTCAAGCTGTACATAGCAGAAGTCATAAAAATTGCTCCTATTCAGATGCTTGTGACCAAGTGATATATGTATACTCCTGAAATCTTTTGGAGCAGCCATCTTAATCACCTTTACAGAAATACGTGTATCATGCTGGGGTGAAACAAGCCACATGCTTTACTTTCCACCAAGGTGTTATGTATCCACTTTTTTACTAAGGCACCAGTAATTACCAGTATAATTTCTGAAAGAGTCCAGCGCCACTGAATATACTGCATTAGATCACCAAATGCAAGCCAGACAAGAAAAGAATAGATGCCTATATAATAGGTATAAAATTCCTTAATAAAATTAAGTACATAAAACCTGTGGTGGTATAACCCCAAATCCAATATAAGTTGAATAATATTTGAATAATATTGATAGTGGTAAGAAATGTGATCTGTCCTGCTCCACTTGGTGAATGGAGAGTTCTGCAATCGAGAAAGAGCTTTAAAGCAGTGTCTTTATCTACACTCCTGGGTAGTGTGGTGTTGTGTGCATCATCAGAGAAACAAGCTGAAGTTGAATTCAATTGTAAGGCACCTTTTCTCCCACCTTGCCACTCACACCCTAGTCCAGACCAAGCTTTATGGCCACTTTTCAAACAGCCAAAGACCTGTGCCACAAGTCTTCAATCTTTCATCTCACCAGTCGTCTAGGCTTCTTGTAAGAGTCTTCAGTTCCCAAAGGGGTTGTGAACATGGGGGTAAGGAATGCCTGCTGACTGACTACACGGCTGACCAGAAAATTGAGATCACCACTCAAACATGCCAAGTGTCCCAGGCAAAGTAGCTGTACGACCATTCAACCTACAACCTTAAATTACCTTAAAAAATAATCATCATCATCTTCCCCCTTGCTCTCCCCCCAACTCTGAAATCTTCTTATAAATGGTGCATCACAAAAGAGATCTCCAAAATTCATCGCAAGTATCACACAGTGCAAGTGGCACAGAGGTCTAGGTGTCATCGGTGGTGTCACATACACATTTTGGGTGGTTGTTTGATTTAATCTGAACATTTTAATAGATTTTGCAGGAGCTGAAATGGGAAGAGGTTTAATTAAGTAGCAGCCATTTTTACCAGTGAACATAATCTGATTAGTGGGGTTTTCAAGTACCTTTCTGTAATTGAGTATTTGGTTTAGGGAGCAGTTAAGTCCTTACACATGTACACAGATACCACCTTTAAAGAAATCTTAGAGATACGAAGTAAGATTGGGATCTATCTGGAAGCTAAAACAATGGGACTCAACTGGAATGTTCTTTCGGCAAGAGAGTATCATGCAATGCAAGCGGACAGAGTTAAAGCACTCATCCATAACAAGTTTTCATGAAAGCTTAAAAGAAAAAAAACAAACAAAAACAAACCTGCTCTATGTTGAGCTCAACCTGGACTGGCAGGACTAATCTGAAAATACTCATCTTTTCCATACTGACAACAGGAGGAAAGTATTATGCATCAAGACAAAGGCCAAAGAAAAGAAAACAAAGGATGAAATTATCTCCATTTGGAACAGAGGTTTCCATGGACAGATCTATCCTGCGGGGAGTTAGAAGAAAACGAGCACAGCTTTGTCACTTGCACAGTGGAAACCAAGACAAACTTCGCACAAACTAGCGTAAAATCGTATATAAATCTTAAGAGTTCAAATCAGGAAAACTTAAAAAAAAAGTTATCCAAAGCCTTATGGAAGAGTGAAATTTCAACTAAGTGGTGCCTGTTGAGCAGATCTGGAATAGGTACAAGCACTACTATGTCAATGGCTTCACAACAGGGGTTTGCTGAGTATCTGAAAGAGGTATTAACATGTTAACTGGCCACATTAAAATCCATCTCCTGAAGGCGACACACCAAAAGCCTTAAGATTGAAAAAAATCCAAATAGATCTGTCAGTTCTCTTTGCACCTTAAAAAAAGCCTTTCTTTTTCCCCATCTGCTGTTTGCTGATCTAATTTGAGGCAGTTACATATTCTTTAGAATTATGTTAATAAGCCAATTATTCCTATCATGTCTATTACCAACAATGTACATTGACATTATCTTGACCTGAAGAGAGCGAACGAGATTGTTCAGAGCGACGGTTAACATACTGAAAGTTGCTTCAGTCAAGTTTTTAAAGAAAACTATGCATTGTATTTTTTTTTTTTTTAAGTCATTTGTTTACCTCAAGGCTTCAGTACAAGAAGAAAAATGCATGCAACTAGTATCAAATGGGGGCCTGTTTTCAAACAAATTTCTCTTTCTAAAATGAAGCAATATTCCTAGCGATACATGAAACCCTGTAATTACCTGAAGGGAAGGACACAGAGTAAAACCTTAACCAAAACACCTTCAATTCAAAACCTACACATTTTCTTTGTTTCTGATAGCAACATCACCAGACCGCTGAAGAAGGTCCGTTCATCTACTGCACATTTTCAGATAAGCAGGAGCTGAATTCAACTATACTACAATGTGCACATATGATCAACTACGTGGAACAGCAAAATTATTTCAATGGTGGCAGATTCAGAACTGTGCATTTATACCAAGATTAAATGGGACTACATGTGCATAAACCAAACAGCAATATGCAACCGTAGGATGCACAGTACTTCGAGTACAAGTTTGCATAGTACATGATGTAAGCAAGGTCCCAGTATAAGTCACTGGAACGGTATCTAGAACTGATTAACTACCAGGCACACAGACTTACCCTTTCACGGCTAGATGGCATACAGTGACTTGCGTTGGAATACCGGTATTTTTTAGGTAGCTGTTTCTTCCTTTGTTTTTTTTCTCATCCTGTATAATTTCACTCTTACATTAGGTACATAATGGACAAGGTTTCTCTGACGTCAGAGAAATAATTACTATAACCTCTGTGATCTATCAGAAGTTTCTTCTGGTTAAGTTACGTATAAAGAAGTGGAAGTGACTGGGAAGAAGATGGCTGCTCCCAAAAGCTAGGACTGTGTGCAGTTTCCTCACAGAGTCCTACATAATTACAGGTCAGAAACAGGAAACAATCACAATAGGTACATTTTTTTCTTTACAGATTAAGAGAAGTGAGTCATAGGAACGGCAAGTCAAGAACAAACCAGTCTGCCTCTCACACTCCCATGATAGTTCTGAGTTACTTGTTTCCCTGAATACACACTTTTAAAAAAATACAATAAAACCCTAGGATATGTAACACATGAATAATTCAACTTCACAGTTATAAATACTCAAATTACACTTACATAGAATATATAATCACAGAAAATAAAATTCAAGTCATAGAAAAGAATGAAGACTAAAGGGAAAGAAAAGGCAAGGTGGTAAAAGTGATACAAGTTCAGGGCTGTGCCTTCTATAAAATCTCTTCAAAAGCTGAAGTCAAGTTTTTGTTGTTTTGGTTTTGGAGGGGTTTACTGTTGCTGTTTTTTCTTTCTCAGTTGGATGGAATCAAAAAAACCTTTAGGCTCCATGAAGTAATCATGGACCTGCACCTCCCCCTACAAAACTCAAACAACTGTCTCTGCCAGAGAAGAGCCAGTGAAAGAACATGGCCAGCTCTGGGTGTAAAGAAGCTAAGGAGCCATGGCTAGCAAAGGGAGGACACATGACAGGTAGTATATTGGGGTCCACTTTAAAGCTAGATGTGTTGTACAGATTTGAGGTACCACTGCCACCACAATAGAGTCTGATGCAGTACAGGGATACTCAGGTGCTTTTCTATGTATTTGTTATTTTACCATTTATTGTGAAGAGGATGCAGCAAATGCACTTGTACAAAATACAGAACATAGAACCAAACCCATGGCACAGCCCTTACCATCAACATGTATATGGAGAGGGAGGGGATTAATCCCAAAGGCAATTTAAATAATGGTATTTTATATACTTATATTTATATATATAAATAAATGTTCTCAGCAATCTCAGGGTTGTTTTTAGTGCATTGCTGTAAAAAAATTAGTGCAGTTCTCATTAATGTTTAGCTCATAAGGAATAAGAATCTATACATCTGTTCAGTCTCTTCTTGCCACACCTGAAACCCTTACACTGTTTCACCAAACTGAAGGTTTGTAGTCAATTTCTTTAAAATAAGGTGGATGAATTCCACACACTCTGTGACAAGACATGGCAATTTTTGGCAAAACAATTAGAAAAATATGAGGTGCTCTGATCTTAGAACTGAAAAGTTTGTTGATTTAAAGCATTACGCAATGCATAAACAAAATTTATAAACAAAAAGATATGTCTCAACAAATCTATCCTTCATGCAAATGTTTCTTCAGCAGCTAACAACTTAAAAAAATTTCATACACTTGTTTATTTAAGGAAAGGGACTTGGACGAATCTTTGTTTCAAGTCCTTTCCTACAACTGGACCAAAGTTTCATGTCCTGGGAGCTGCTTCTTCTGGACCCTTCTCTCTTCTGAATCGTTGGAGAAAGGGAAGTTTCAGTCTCAAAGAGATTTACACTTCAGCCCCAAGTTCAAGGACTCCAGTTTCAACAACAGCAACATATTTGTCTTCAATTTGAACCAGCAGGATGGTTTTATCTATATGGGATCGACTACTTGGATCTCTGCTGCAAGGCACCCAGCGGTGAATCACCTGGAGAGGGGAAGATAAGTATAAAAAACCATAAGTTCCATAGGGAGAGCTGCCACATCAAAGTTGTGGCTGATAACTGAAGACCCTTACCAGGCAAAAGAAACAATAATCTAAGTGCTAAATTGACTTAAGTTGCTCATTTTTCAGTGATAGCATCGTCACAGATAAGCTACTCCTTGAAGTATTGCTGGAGGTCTGCAGCTTACCTGAGAAAAGCCAGCCTTTGATTTGAATTTCAGCAGGAACAAACAACTTGACCCAAATCAGATCCAAACAGTTCATGCAAAGTAAGTGACAACTAAAGAAAGTTTACATGTACAGATTTGTGATACTTTGATGCTCTAGTGCAATAGTCTTCGAATATCTCAGTGTTGTACAGCATGTAATAGCACAGAACTATAGTTTATCAGGAGTTAGTTGCAAACTACTGTCTCCTCTAAATCAAATCTTTTGCCCTAATATTGTTCCCTACTCACTGTGAATTCAACATTGATCTTTTAAATCATTCAAAGATAATTTAAAATGAAAAAAATATTACAAAGAGGAAGGGCTTCAGAAACAGTGCCACAAACTACTGTCCCCTACTGCCTTGGATCTACAGAATTCAGGTACTTTGATCTGCTGCTTCCAAGGGTCCCACCTGACATTGACCATCAGATGGTCCCTTTTCCATATAGGCTCTTGTATGAAATTTATGACTCTGCTCAGCTGCCTCCATAAAAATACACCCTCTGGGTGCCCCAAAGTAACCACAAGGATGCTCTGGTAACATGGTTTTAAGAATTACCAGCTCCACAGAAACAGAATTATCTCAGATTTGCCACCTGTGGGTTAAGAATCCTAAATTCAAGGCAAGGTAAGGTAAAAAGCAAACAAAATTAATTATTGGGTTTTTTTTTTTTCCAAAATCCAAGACAGTAAAGTTTTGAAGAGTTCTAAACATGCAGGTGGGGAAAAACGGGCAGAAAACCACAAGCAAGCTACATCTTCCAATATAAATCCAAGAGACTCCCTTAATGCCCACTATACCCAGCTGACAGCTGCTAATTTTTCTATCACTGGGTGAAGGAGATTCAGCTTTGTCCACTGCACAGGATCTGCACTGCATGCATGAGGAGAGCATTTCAGCCAGCATGGCATCTTCAGTTCCCCTTTGTTTTTTGCAACAGCATGATTTTTTTAAGCAGCCTGTTCAAGTCTGACCTCAAAGTCTGCCCAGATAAACTTTTTATGCTGTTGTATGGAGTGAGGCCAGGAATAGTCTATCCCCAAACACATAAAACATTTCCCAATAAAGTCCAAGACCCAATATATCCTTGTTGTCCAACTGAAAACTGGTGCCTTTGAGATAGCTAAGGGCTGACTCCAAAGGCATCAATATCATGGCTCCTTAAAAACTTTATATGCAAAAGTTGTACATACATTATAAACTCACTGCCACCATCCCACCACACTCAGTTTTACCATCTCTTCTACAATGATTGGCATTTATTTGATGCCCATAAATGACTGATAACATGCAAAATGATATCACTAGATAGTCAAGAAGTGATAAGAATCTCTTGGGGGCAAAAAGGTTCTTCTGCTCTGTATCATAGAAGAATAATGCAGAGAATACCTTAATCTCAAAGTCCTGGAAAGAGTACCTACAAAAAGCAGATCACTCAATTTCTCTTCCTTGAAGAAACCCTATAACATCTTTGTGTATTATATATACTGTTCTGTATAATCAGCAAAATAAAAAGCAAGGTACGAAAAAATGGTTTGGTTTTTTTATGTGGTAGAAAGTTTTAAACAACTAAGTGATGAACTTCTTGCCGAGAGCACTGACATAAGGCCTTGGCTGGTAAACTGCTTGATGAGCAGCATCTCAGCAGGTGAGAAGCGTTTCTGCCTGTTTGCAGAAAGGAATGCAGCCACAGGATCAGAAAGGAAAGACTGTCCTAGGAGCTAATGGCTTTACCAATAGTAGCATGTTTAACCACAGGCAGCTGAAGCAGGCAGTGGAAACCATGTCATCAAGTTAAATCCTCTCCTCTTAATCACACACAGGATAATCTGATGCTTTCCCCCTTTCTTCTTAGGTTAAAAGATGCTATTCTAAAAAAAACCTGCCAGTACGCCACACCAAAAATAGATGAGAAGCTTTCAGAACAGTAGCTTACTCTGACCTTCAAATCCTCTTGTTTTAATCTTTCTGTAACATCAATCACTGTAAATGTCAGCATGCTGCATTTTGCAAAACACACTCAAACTCCTGAAAAAAATTGTCCAATGGTACCAGGCAGCAGGACCTGTTTCATTGTAACCCTTTACATTCACCATCTTTGTGACATTCTTCATCTGCAATAGAAAATTCCAAAAATGAAACCTCTAAAGCCAACCTAACTATGAACGTTTACAACAGCATTCTACTCCTAGGTGTCACCTACAAGGTAACCCTACTATCTTAAGAGTGGACTGCTAACTATAATACAATTATTCATGGAAGTAGTTTATTTTCAGGGTCCTTCCTTCACATACATATAATGTCAAGGTAGCTTTGGCATACACTGCACTATCAGCACATTGCCATTTCTTACCTGAAGTTTGCACATACATCAACAGTGCTGTGGACTTTCAGACAGCAAAATCCAGCCTCTGAACGCCATTTACAAACGTCCCCAACTAAGGTAAGCAGTTGATCAAAGCAAATTTTTATAAGCTGTCAAACTGACATATTCCAAATGAAATCACAGTTGTATTGATGAACCAATGCAGACACAATGTCAGTGACTCTTCCCTTTCACTTTTTATCACAGAGAAAACTCACTGGAGCATCTTTACAGACACAAAGGTCTAAAAAGCTTATGCCCCTGTAAAAAACAAAAAACCTCAAAGATAGAGATGGGGTTTTTTCCTCCTGAAGAGAGCCTAAATTGGGAGGTAAGTTTTCTAATTAATGCACCGCATTTTTGTAAAATGTGGATATAACACCCCTAGGAAAAAGGGAGACAGACTTTCAAGTCATAGGCTTGTTACAGTTACAGCAGATTTCCTTCTTAAAGGAAAGTAAACACTCATCACTTACCTATTGTATAATAAAGATACATCTAAAGACAACGGCCTGGCTCTATTTTCATCAGAATAATTTAAAAACAAATACTGTTAATGATTCAATTAAGGGCTCGTTGGTAAATTGCTCAAGGATGGACAGTTTAAGGAAAATGAAGGTTGGGTGAATGACTGCAATGCCTGAGAGTTCATGACAAGAGCTGGAAAAAGGCAAGGAAGGAGAGGTGGTTGACAACACTTGAATCATCATCCTGCATTTTTTGGATACAGTTGCAGAAATCCCTCTGCTCCAAATTAGGATTCTAGACCTGCTCTTCCAGCAACAGCAACTCAGAGGACAGCTGCTGATCCAGCTTACTACTACATGTATCTTTAGCCTTGACATCTAGGCAGAGTGCCATAGAATCTATACACTGCCTTTTGTAAAATTAGCTTGTCAACTTCTACGCAAAACTTACATGGCCTTCCATGCCTTCCTGAGGACTCCAGTCTTTCCAGCTGTTTCTTCCAGCTTTTAGCCGTATCACCTCATCCGGCCACTGCAGCTCTTTCCTTTTTGACACGTTGATCCCTTCCAGTACTTGACTCGGATCCATTAACTATAAGTAGGAATTGAGTTTTGACTCTTAGTTCAGCCAATATTTAAAAGAAACAGATAAACTGTAACCTTTTGTATACTTCCAGGCAACTGATTTTAACCCATAGAAATCGATTTCTGACCAATTTCAGTGTTGGAAATTCACACTCCAGGCTAGGAAAAAGCCTGAGCAGCACAGAATTTGGAAATTAGGCTGTGGTTTTGGACACAGCTGACCATATACCAGCTCACTGCTGTCTGAAGCAGCAGCTCTGGTTCCCTTTCCCACCCCTTCTTTCCTGCTCATGGCAGGGTCTGAGGAGCTGGCACAACATAAGCATTGGCAGCACATAGTCTAGTAGCAAGGAAAAGTTAAATGATGATGAGCTGTTAAAACCAGCTAATCACTTCTTACGGAATATGTTAAGAAACATTGTCTTGGACAATTTACTGTTAAGGCTGAAGAACTATTTATCTACTAGCATGGTTAGTTGAGACCCACACCATTTTTTGAAGTAAACTGGCCTTTCCACAGGGGCAGCAGGAGAGAACTCCTGAAAACTTCTTCCTATTTAAGGACAGACAGAACCATATAACATCCACTATCCAAGGGCACATGTCAGCTTGGCCAGTATTCTCCTCACACAGAAATTAAGTAGTTTCATAGAAGGGCCCTTGACTGCAAACAAAAGCTACTAAGCACAGACCTGCAAAATCAATTTGTTAACTGTGTCCACTACGATGCAGTTTACTAAGCATTACTCTTAAATGAGGTGATATCAGCAATGAAGTCATATTTGTTATGATCTGTCCTATTAAATACACTTCTTGATGCTTCCCAGTAATCTCCTGCCAAAGACATGTATGTACGGCTAATAAAAGCTAGAAGAGCAAGAACACAAATTTCTGGATTCTCACAAAACAAGTAAGGCTGCCATGATTAACAGCCAATGGTGTACCATTTGCGGCTCAGTAAACCCAGACTTGTGGCAATAACCAAAGAGTAAATACATATGAATATTATTAAATACATATGAAAGTGAAAGCAAGTATTTTTACTCATATTCACATTATTTTTGTGGAAAAACTACTTGGTTTAAAAGAAAAAGCTAGTTGTTTTCCGCCTTGCAAATTAAGCTGTTTAGCTTTACACGCTGTAATGAATAAAGGCAAACTAACTATGCAGTGGAACTGAGTTCAGCTGACATTCTCCAAGCTGCACTACAGCAAAACATCTAAGTAATGTAAACAGGGACATCTAAGCATGCAGGAAGGCTGGTTGTCCAGAAAATCTTTTCCTCACATTAGTTCTCCAAAAGTAACTGCACAACAGTGTATACTGAGACGTTCCAGACTCTGTGCATACTTCAGTGATTTCAACAACATACAAGGTAACACTTAACAAAAGCATGTGGAAGCATAGGTTAACTTGCTCTGGACTATTCACCTGGATTCTGTAAATAACGTCATCCTTTTTGGCTTGCATTTGATTTGCAGGGCTTGCATTACCACCTGACTGAGTTTCAGTTGCATTACTCCCTCCTTCTGTCCCTAGAAAGCCCACAAGGGCATGCTGTTTACAGGCTGGGATGCTTTGGCTGGAGCTGCTAGAAGAGGGCAGTCCATGCTGCGCGCTGACCCCAGTCTGGCCAGTAGGTTCCATTTGGTTCACCATAGACAGGCGGGACTGGATGGATGATGGGAGGTTACGAAGGGATATCTGACTGGTGGAAGAGCGCCGACAAGGCACAAAGCCCGTTGTGGATGTGCGAAGAGATGAATGACGACTGCCGTAGCAATAAGATGAATGGCTAGCTACTGAGGCACGGGCAGGGGAATGTCTGACAAGGCTGGACTGCACAGAGTGAGAACTGTGACTGGTGCCTAAAAGTAAAAAATACAGAATCAGGAGAGATGATTAAAGCCTCCCACACACATTAGATTGCCAACCCACAAATGTTTTAGCGTTTAGATACAAAACTGATGGGTCTAGTCAACATCTGAAACAGCTATATCACAGAAGATCTGTTGCATTTCATATAGTAAAGCATTTGAATACGTTCCATTCATCTTATCTTAGAATTTCATATTCTTTTCAATTCACCATCCCTGCAAGACAAGTAGCTTGAAAAAAATGCTTCAGCTTTGGTCTTAGTGCATTAACAACTTGTTTAAGTGTTAATATTAAGTTTCCCATACTTAAGGCATTAAGCCAGGTAGAGATGTCCGTGTTTCAAGATACTAAATATTCTTTCTTAATATGCTTGACCGCATGTTCAAAGATTGAGTCAGGAAAAAAAGCTGTTTTTAAACAAGTTCAGAAAAAATTAATACACTTAAAACAAAAATCAGGAATTGCAGTTTATGAACATTGGCATCACTGCTTTTCCTGCATTAAGTACTTATAGATACCTCTTCCACAGCTGATCGACCTAATTATGTTGTGTAAAATAGAAGCTCATTCAACTACATATACTTTCATATTCTTTGTGAGTAAAGGCAGTGTTTGGAAAGCTTTTTCTCAGCTTTACTCTTTCTCACCTCCCTACCTACAGATTACTACAGACTCATGGCATAGGATCCAGCTAAAATACTATGGAAAGAGATAATCCATTCCACTGTATAAGTAAAAAAGATATTCACCAAAAATGACAAGTTTAGCATTTGCAGACAATACAACAGAAGTTAAAAGATCCAATCTGTAGACACACGTTATAAAAAGTTATTTAATCTATTTTGCCAGCACAGCTATACCCCTATTGCTCAAATAAGTTTGGGAACATTGTGTTGCATAAACAGCCCTGTAGTCTGAGATAACCCAGCAGGTGTTAACACTACATAATCTAGTCACTTTTGTTTACTTTTTAAGTTATGCCTGACAGGCCATTTTTGGCTATAGGATTGTACTTGTATAAAATTGTCGCTTTGTTTTATTTTAACTTTACCCAGAGTGGAAGGATGAGTTGGTGGATGAGCTGCAGGAAGTGCTGTGGGATGAGCTGCAACAGGAGGGTGCTGTACTGCTCCAGGTCCCTGCCCTGTAGTTGCATTCCCTCCTCCTTGCGACGTGCTGCTCTGCGACTCATTGATAGTTGCATTGTTACTTGTACAAGAAGTTCCACCTCCAGCATCTGAATCCTCAATATTTCCACCGCTGTTGCAGCCAGCTCCACAGCCTTTCCGTAGTCTGAAAACATAATGCAATTGACACAAAGTCAGTCCTCCTAATCATCAGGATTCTAAGAAATACCTTATGATGACAGGCAAAAGGCTTTACTCAGCACAATCCACATCATTCCTTAAAATCAGATAAAACTTGACTTTATTTTCTCAAAATATGCTTTGCAAATATAAATGCTGCTTTCTAAAAATGGTAATTTTTCTGACAGCTATTCAAGCAACAGCTATGATAGGCCAAATGCTCATATAAAATAGCTTTTGGAAAAAAATCAAGCCACCTCTAAACTATAATAAAATGATAACGTTCTAAATATCAAATTCTGGTAGAACACCCTAGTTATTTTATAACAGTTCAGTAAAATTTATGCTCCTTAACATACCAGTCATATGAATTCTTACACTGCAAAAATCTTTGCCTATTCAGGTAAGCAGAAAAATAACGTTTGTTGGGTTTTTGCTTTGTTTTTTAAATGTATTTGGTTTCTTGTAACAGTCAAAAAACAAAACAGTTGTTTGAAGCACATACTGCAATTACTTGAATCACAAATTCTCGTGTGGATTTTGAATGTTCAGACATGAGGTTAGTCAACGTTTTACAGTGTATAAAACGATACAGGCTTTTCACCACATTGTTTGCCTAAATAAACTTCAGATGGACACAAAACTCACTGCACATTCCTCCTCCCTTCAATTTCTACTTAGTACTCTTCTTCTTCTGTTGCACTCACATACACCGAGCGCTACTTTCCAATTTTATTCGCTCCTGGGATCCAGAATCCCAAAGCACACACAACTTGGATCCGAATACTGTTCTGTGTCATACTTTCACCTGTTATTCTATCCATGTGTCAGACAAGCAGATGGCAACAGAACACAAATGCCACAGACTGTAGTAAGCGTGGCATATTCTGCGGTGAAGCAGCACATCCTGTTTTGATGTGCTGTGGGTGTCAAAGAGTAACTATGACCATCAGAACAGCTTCAGAACTGTTCCAACTATGGCACCAGCTCCTGGAACTGGGAAGAACTGGGATGCACGTTTCTGAATGCCATACACAGCCATGACTTGCTTTTGGAGCCCCAGTCATAAGGGTCCAGAAGTGCAGTAAAATTTCTCATGGCCTATAAAACACAGTACAGCAAGAGTTCACACTGAGTTACCAATGGGTCACGTGGAAGGAGGATTATGTTATTAGCACTCCATTTACTTGTTCTGGCTCTGACACACAGGGTATTTATAAGCATTCATGAAACTCTGAACAGCAGCTAAAGCTTGTGTTACTATGTATGAGCATACCGTAACAACATTAATATCAGCACCTGCATGCTAAATATTTGCTAGACAGCAACCCTAACGAGCAGCCCCGATTCTGTAAAGATAGTGTTATAGACTGCAAAACTGATAGAGGTGAAAAAAGTAATATAGAAGTTGCACGGTCTCTCATTATTAGACCTGAAGTTGTAGTTCTTGCATCTAGACTTTGTCCTGTTTTTTCTGAGCTCTTATTTACATAGTTTGTGGTGTATTACTTATATGCCTTGAAGATTAATCCTGTACCAAAGCAGTTGCCATATGCTACAGACATGCCAGAAATGAAAGTCAAGGCTTATTTATTTTTATGTGGGTGAATATTTTAAATCATGCCATGTATGAGATGAGTTAATGGAATATGAGAGCATGAACACATACTAATGAGAACTCATTTCCTCAGCTCACCTGTGCCATGTAGAGACTATGAAGTTTCTGATATTTCCTAAGCTGATGGCACCTCCAAGAATCTCCTTAAGCTGTTCGTGACTATCTGAATAGGAAGTAGTCAAAGGTGAGACGTAGATTGGGTATCCAATTGGCTGGTCACAAGAGGAGTTGATCATGTTCCTCAGTGCTTGTTTTGCATTTTGGATGCTTCCTCTTTCTGGATTACGATTACGCAGGAAGACAAGCTCCTGCTGTTGTCCTGCCCACAGGCCACGCACACACTCCTTATTCACCTGCAAAAGCCAAGTAGAAAGGTTGTGTCAGAAAGTGAAACAATGACAGTGCGTGATGATTGCTTTGCTTATACCTAGGCCTTCATGAGTGCATGTAATATGGCACTGCAGAACTGCAAGCATTCATATGCACTTCTTTAAAAGGCTGAACTGATGAACACAGGCTGCAACAGTGAGAATAAAGCACATGTAAGAATGGGATAAGAAATAAGATATTTTAAGTCAGGAACTGACTTTCTGATTAAATACTTCCACCATGAGAAGAAGTAGCCCTAGCAACGACAGGTCAGTAACATAAGAGTCATTATTTGAGCTGAAGTAGCAGTTTCGTATAGTTATTAAAATACACCACAGCCTACTGTCACGTTGTGGAACATGCACAAAAATTACCTTAATGACTCTGAAACTGAGATACCGCTTATTCAGCATAATGATTTTATATTCATTGGTGCCATCATCCATCACGTGGCGCAGAGCAAGGAGGGAGGGAGAATTGGAAAGAACTGCACTCCGCCAAGCAGGGTCCCCTTCATGTGCTATAACTAGATTTTCTTCATGGTTTGTTATGGCTTCATAAAGGACAGAAGGATCATCATATTCATCTGGAGAAGTGAAGTGATCCTGTTTCCAAGAATACACGTTCAGTAAGATTAACATTTCAGATGTAATTACATCTAAAAATCAAATATTTCATACCTCAAACTCTTGAAAGGCTCAGCGCATTACAAAAAGTTAGACACAAAAAATATTAGATACCTACAAAAGAACATTGTTAAAGGTGACCTCTTTTCCAACAGATTAGTTCTGTTTGTCTGTGATTTCTTCTTTTTAACTTAAAAAGAAAATGATTGGAAGGGCCTGCCTATTATTGATTCAAGTAAATTTCTAGTTGAATTTTACATTAGATTTGTATCTATTTATATTGCCTGCAGAACTTTAGTTTTAGATTCTTTGCTTATTCACAAGTCTCCAACTGTAAGACACAATTAAGTAAAGCACTGATTATTCACTGAGACTGTATTATATAATAATAGTAACAGGAAGAAAACCAATAAAGTTTATTTGTATTTTCTACTAAAAAGTTCACTTCAATACTTTATGACAGACTTTCAGCATCAGATACTATTCCACAACTTAACAATACTGCCACTCAAATAGAAACACAAAATTTGCAAGTTCAATTCAGTATTAGGTCACGTTACTTCCTGGTTAAAAAATGATAGTGGTTTGTAACTAAATTTCCAACACTGGCTGAAGCCTCAACATGCTATTGCACTGCAAGTGAATAAAATCATCCTTTGTAGACTAATATAGTAATGTTCAGAAAAGATTTTTTTTTTATTGTTAGAGATACTTGTATTTTTCTCTGTTTTCGTTCTCTGACTTAACTCAGCCCATTCTGCACCATAACCCAAACATACTGAGAATACATTAGAATTGTTGAAGCCGCACTCCTGCCGATTTTCAATAATGATTTTGTAATTATTGTGTACATTTGCTCCTAACATACACATTCTGCTAAATTCAGGGAGTTTGCATTACATGAAGGAGATGATTCTATCCCTGTTAGATTTGAGGGACTTCTAGAGTCTGCAATAAAGGCAAAAAAAAGAAACTTTGTTATTAAAAAAGCACAACTAAGATTTGCCTTCTTTACTATGATTTTCAAGCAACCTGTTCTTCTAGAGTACCAACACTTCCCCCTGCCTCACTCCAAGCACTTATCAATCAGTACATGCTTTCTTATACTAGGTTGTAGCAAGGTGGGGGTCAGTCTGTTCTCCCTAGTAACAAGTGATAGGATGAGAGGAATCAGCATCAAGTTGCTGATATTAGGAAAAATTTCTTTACAGAAAGGTTTGAAAAGCATTGGGAACAGGCTGCCAAGTAAGTGGTGGAGTCACCATTCCTGAAGATGTTTAAAAGACATATAAATGTGGTGCTTAGGGACATGGCTTACAGGTGACCTGGCAGTGCTGGGTTAATGGTTGGACTTGATGATTTTAAAGGTCTCTTCCAACCAAAATGATTCTGTGATTCCATGATTCCATACTTGCTGAGCTTAATTAACAGAAGCACCAGACAGAATTTGAGATTGTTCGTCCTCACCCTCACTTCACTATAAAGACCAACCCCAATTTCAGCTTATTGAAAAGCAACCTTCTCATTTTCACCTGAAACCTGACCAATAGGCTCAACGAGTAACGCCAAAGTGTCTGTTATTACAACACTTCAAAGACAAAAGAACAAAAAAACCCCACTGCCATTGGAGGGAAGGGCTGCAGCTTTGAATGGCATAATAACCTTTTAAGCCAATTACATATATGCTGGGAGGGGAAGAGGGAAGGAAAATATCAGAGAGGCTATTCATAAGGGAATTCTCTCTAGATGGAGATGAAACAGGGCTTGACATAAACTCTGAGCTACATTTGATGTGATTTTCAAGCTCTCAGCATAAACTGCATTCCCTTTTCCTCTGTATCACTTCCACGTGAGCTATAATAAAACGAAGGACAAGACATGATACTCCCTCATTTTCAGTTGTCCATCTCTTATCACATGCCCTTTTATTCTCCTCTTCTTTTTCCTCTTCCAAACTCTCACTTTTAAAAGAACAAATGCACAGAAATAAAAAGTACATATCTTCCTGTGTTATCTCTCACCTGATGTAGCTTAAGTGACATCCGTATTCCAGGAACCACTACTTTCCTCAGCAATTCCATGTCAGCAAAGATCCACTCATCTCTAATTGAAGATATACGGAAGTCTCCCTTAAATAGGGCATGCAAGCCATACAAGAAGGATTCCAGGTTACTGTTGAGGGGGAAAAAAAATTAAGAAAACAGCCCGAATATTAACAGAAATACAAACATATCCACAACTACCATCACTGATGAGAGCTGGAAGGAGAGCTGTACAGAAATGCACACAATTCTCTATAAAGATATCTTATAGGATAAGAACAGAACATCTGAGTAATGATGTGTGTGTAAGCAAAGCTTGGACACTAGATGTCTATGTGCACTGAACAGGTCATGAATAAACCACACATGCAACAGACTATTTACACAGACTGAAGTAAACAAGAACACTGTGAGGAATGCCTGACTTTACTCTGAAAATTTTTAAAGATAGAACTTCTCAGGGGATATAACACCACAATGGACCAGTTAAGGAGGATATGTTCAGTTAGGCGTGCTTTAGTACAGAATAAAAACCTTGACAACTTCCTCATGCTTAAAGGCATTGTTTCCTTTTACTAAGCTAACTTAAGAGCGGAAAATCAAATATGCTCTGATCAATCTTGCAACTGTGTATCTGCAAGACCTTCAAGGGGCAATTGGCTGGTACATAGAAGAACTAGTCAACAGTTTCCCTGAAAGTCAAGTACAACAGGTTTTACAGTCACCACTCAGCTGACCAATAGCATTTCCACATCTGATTATGATTCTTTTTATTTTCTTTTTAAACCATACACCTTGTGATTTCCTGAAACATAAAACTGTGTTTTACATTGGCTTTCTAAAGTAAGTTGAGGCTACCAGTCTGCAAGACAGAGGTTGTCATATGATGACAGAGTTGGGCTGAAGGAGATTTGTACAAAGCACAACTGCGGGCCGTAGAGCCAGCTGAACTGTGGAACTTATCATACTAGTTTGATTTAATTTCCATGAAGACACATGTGTTCTTCATTTTAAGCAGCTGTACTCTTCTTCCCCCTATTTCCTTAAAGGGCATTCTTGGAGCAGGAAGTGGAGCTTACTTATAAAGAACTCAACTAGTTCCTGTTTCGTTCATCAGTTATAATTAGTCCTTACCCACATCAAAATTCTCACCTTGCATTAATTTGATAAAACAACATGCTCAAATTCACGTTCTCCCTCGTTTGCTGTTCTTTTGTTACATTTTACTGGCTGTTATAACAAAGACACGTTACATAGCATTTCTGTCCACTTTAAGGAGAGGTGACATTAAATATCTGTTTATTTTATGAAGAGGTATTCATCTAACACCTCACCTAGGAACCCAGAGATTTTGAGGAAGAGAAGCTTACAATGACAATATTTTTTTACCTAGACATATGATGTGAAGCTGTTCCCAATGCTCTCCGCCCCAGAACACATAGTCCATAACACAATGTCACCAGGGGTGAGTCTTTACTTGAATCCAGTGGCTTGTAATAACAAAAGAAAAAAAGAATAGTCAGGTGAATGGATTAAACAAATCACCACAGAAAAACCTTTCTGCCAGAAGTAGAGACCCAAACACATAGAAAGGTACACAAACTCAAGCATGGTATGTACCTACCACATCAGTTATTCTTGTTCAGACTTTCATAAGTAATTTTATTTTTTAGAAGTTTTGCAAGCTTGTAAGATACTTGTAAAGGCAGACATATTATATTTGAAATGAAACAAATCATAAGCTGAACAGATGCCTGCAACATTCCTTGTGGATGCTATGCTTTTTGTATACAAACTGTTGATTAGCAAAATTACAGAGTTAAGAAAGATATCAGCAAATAAAGTGGATTCTCATTTACTGGTTACAAGTATATAATTCTGAGATAATGGAAAACTTCCCTGGACTACAGCTTTATTTGGGGGAAACTCACCCTCAGCTCAAAGACAGTAGTAGCTGTATAATGCTGTAGATAACAGCACCATTCATTTAAGTGATTAAACTTGATTTTCAATACCTAAACAAAGTACTTCACAAGATCATGACTTGGAGGGAAAATTTTCTTTGGCTGTTTCTCTCATTTGACTGCAGAATTCTTTAAATCTTACACCTGTTAAAATGGGCTTCTAATTAATCTTCTACCTCCAAAGTAAAACTGAACTCTGAAGTCTCAGGTCCTTCATTAAACACATTAATTCCAATGATATTCCTGTCCCTTTAATCTCAATCAATTTCTGCTTAGTGTTTACACAACACCTGTATTTGGTGTAGTGCAAGTAGTGTTGCCTTTGAGACTGAGAAGTCAAGGCTTTCCTCTACGAACATACTATTGTTTCTATTTAAGAGGGGGAAGGATTTGGAGAGGAAAAGGGTTGAATATGGGATGATTGTTTTCAGAACCCAACAATTTCAGTGGTGCAAAGGAATGATATAGTATGACCACTAAGAAGTAGTCAGTTTTATAAGCTTCCAACAGGTATTTGAGGCTTTGGGGGTTTGTTTCATTTGGGTTTTTGTTGTTTAAGTTAGTTTGCATTTGTAATCATTGACATCTAAGTGCAAAACATCAATTCTATAAACACACCCTTTTGTAAGTAGATAAACGCATAAGATTCAACGAATTCATTTGAGCTGGTAAATGAAAATTCATTCATGAACAGGTTAAATCATAACTACTTGCAGAATTTATTTAAATTCACATCTCCAGAGTAGAAGATCAAGCTCAGTAAACTATAAATTAATATTTCAATTATAAATCTTTATTTTAAAAATCAATATTAAGCTAGCCTGCAAGTCAAACCAACAGTGGGGGGGAAAAAGGGGCCATCCTAGAATAGTGAATGGCTCTCCTCACATGTTCACACTTACCTTTTCTCTTCGAGAGCAGCAATATTCTATCCAGTTCAAATATATCATACAGAAACTCTCTCTGGAGATCCCTGCTAGACGGTGGTCATAATCCTCATCAATATTGGGGTTAAATGTTGGGTCTACATCAACATAATTGCGGTCTGTGCACAATCTTAGTCCTTCCTGCATTGTCTCATTAGCTAACCACTCCTCTAGCTTGGGGGATGTTGTGACATAATAGATGATTCCCTGAAACAGCAGTAGTTAAAAATATGAGTCAGTATTGCAATAAAAATGTCAGCAATCTCAGTTTTTTCAACTCATTTGCATTTTCCTGGTAACAAACAAAACTGATACACAGTAGCACAGAAAACAAAATACAGGATTGTATACAGGCATATTTTTCATAGACTCTCAAGATTTCTGAAGCTTGCACTGAAGGAGTAAGCAAAGGAAAAAAGAATGGGACAGGACTCACACTGTAATTTTCCAGAAAAACTAAAAAAATACATAGGAATTTTTATTTAGTTAACATGGAGGCTTAGATATAGGATTTCTAAAGAATTCAAATGCTAAATAAAAGACAAGAGAGTTTAACACCCTTGTGTTTGGGACGATGATGACACAACAACTTGTGTGTGTGTGTGCAAAGTAGTATCTTGGGAATATTTCAGCCTGAAAATTTCCAGCTCTCCAAAAGAGAGTAGCTTATGAAAGATCTCAGTTCCTAAACTGACTATCTGAGGCCTAGAGTCCTCCAACAGCTGGGCAGGGGTTTTGTTGGGTTTGGTTTTGGGGGCAGTGTTTGGTTTTGGCGGGGTTTTTCGAAAAATAACAAAGATGGGTTTGGACAGCTTTTAAAGACTGAAGCAGCTTGGCTTTCTCCAAGAGAAACACACTATTTATTTACCTTTCCATTTACAACACAGCTCTTACATTTGGGTAGCAGCTTTCAAGTTTTGACTCTAGATTCAGCTAGAAAATATCCTCTCTCTGTTCTAGACTACAGGAACAGTGTCCTGCTCATGCATCAAAGTATCAAGTTAAACATCAGTACAGCAAACTCTGTCCTCCTCTGATGAAGGTGTTCATGCATCTATAATTTGTATCACATTCTACAATCCTCATATGAAAGACATTAGAAGTTCAAGACATTAAGCAGATCCCAAATGTAAACCAGCTTGCCTCACCGCAAGGGTTGTACTGATCTGAATCATACCTTCACATAGTAAGTGGTGAGAATTTTCCGGAGATCAAAGACCTGAAGCATGGAAGCCGCACTGTTGTCAGTGATGCTATAACCCTCCAGAACATACTTTGTCACAAGCACTTCCCAAGCCAGCCAACGCTGCCCAAAGGCAGCATTAAAGGAAAGCATGTGAGGAAGATGGCCCGGTTCACAACAACAAAAGCCTTCATCTTCCTCTACACCTTCAGTGATGGCCTCTACTTCTCGTTGCTGGCAGTAAGTTCCTTTGGAAAAAACAGAAAAAAAGAAGGGAAAAGAAGAAAGAGTTGATCACTTTATATGACTGCTTTAATGTTGACTTGTGTTTAAAAGTGTTTAGAATCGAACCTGTCTCCAATTATGCTCCTGTAACATCAAGTGAACTATCTGCCAAGGAACACAAAAAGATTTGGATAGCTTAATTTATCACTCTAGGATCATATTTTAGCTAGGTGTCTCTATAATCAATTATGGTAGCCACATTGCACTAAACTGGGAAGAGAGACTTGGCATCAGCTCTGCCAGAGCAAGCTGGCTTTCCTCACACGTGATGGAGGCATAAAAAGGCCCTGCAGCCCATTTTCAAAACAATTAATTCAAATGATGGAACTGAAAGTAGCTTAAGTTTCCAAAGCAGAGTCTACTTTTCAGTAGACAGTTAAGAAAGCGTAACACACTCACCTCTGAATTCAAGCCCCCTCAGCTGGAAGGTGACCAAGCCATTTCCTATCTCTATAAGGTGTACTAGTGCATTGAGGTAGTCAGAGGCTAGGATGAAGCAGTCCCCAGTACTATAGTTTCCCCACCGACCCAACAACAAGTCTCCACATAAGCTGTGCTGAAGGGAACGGGTTAAATGTTCATAGAAGATTGAATTCAGGTTGTTATCATCTGAACCTGCAGAAAGATTGGATTTGGGTTATAATCTGAATCTGCAGGGGGAAAAAAAAAAAAAATCAAGCTTGAATGTCAATTAGCACTTTGCATTGAATCCTGCACTTCTCTTAACAGCAATGTTGTTTCAAGGTCATTCTCCACCTCCCCATCCCCTTTTTAAGGGACAAGAACTCCATACGAATACTAGGTGACTTTTAGTATTTTTGACCAAATTTTTTCCCTTCTTGGTCACTCCTCCATTTTCCAAATTATTCCTTCATTTTCATTCATGCATCTCCCATCAAAACATTTCACATAATAGAACGCAAAAGCAAATGAGCACAGAAGTATCTCAGAAATGACTGTTGTACTGGTCTTATCACCATGACATTGAGACACCCTCAAATGACGTCTGGGGTTTTTGATTACTTAAGAAAAATAAAAACCAAAACAGCTTACTGCAGACTATCATTATAAATAAAGAAGTAAAGCAGAGACACATGAAGGTAAGGGGAAAACAAGAAAAACTTAAAGGGAAGTCTAAACAATAAAGCAAGAAAGAGATGGCAGAGGACAAAAGAACAGTAAACAGAACAACAGAGAGGTTGGTCAGGGCTGGAGAAGATCAGAGGGCTGATCATGTATCCTATAAAAATCCTAAAAAAGCATTTCCATTTGAAACAAAAAACCCACACTACTATCCACAGGAGAAAAAAAAAACCCACAAGAAACCCACAACCCAATGAAAAACCTACTAGACCCCACCAAAAAAAAAAAAAAAACCAACCAAAAAACCCCCCCAAAACAAAACATAAAAACCACCCACCAAAATCACACTAGGAAAGCTACCTGGATTTCGATCAAGCTGAGAAGCCAGTCTTGTATTTGAATGATCGACACGCTTTGTGCTGAAAATAATAAAGATAAAGCATACTTGACACAAAATTTATTACTGTAAGAAAGTCTAAGGGAAGAAATTACTAACGATAAAAAGTGTTCTAAAATATTCCACTGAAATAGTTTCAAAAAGTTATTTTAAAATAACACTCTATGCAAATTTGCTTCTCTTATCTGTAAAATTATTTTCTGCCTATAACAGCATTATGATCCAACACCTAATAAAGTTATGGAGGCAGCCATAGAATAATCTTTAGCTTCAGATATACGTGTATTTATTTTCTTAGATATCGTGAAGCTTTAGATATGACTAACTTAAAACCAATTAAATCAGCACAGTTAACATTCCAGTAGATTTTACTGGAAGAGCAATTCTCAGAAAGTTATTACTTCATTGGTTGAAGTTACAACCTTAACTCTTTAACGTAAGATTTGGAACCATGCATTTAAACTATTCTAGTGTTAGAAAGAAAAAAAAGCAATCAAGCAGTGAAATCAAAATAAATTCTCTATAAATACTGGAACAATTCACTCATTTTGCCCTATGCTGTTTTATTAATATTTCACTGGTCTGATATTCCATCAACAATAGCGGACTTTAGAGAAATAAAACACAGGGAAATATAATCTGACTTGCAGAATCTTTTACTACTGATCCCACCTTGATCAAAAGAGATTCACTTTAAAGATTTTTATATTGAGGTTAGCCAGTTTTAGCTGTGAAATAAGAAATAATGAACACAGGTCAAATACAGTTATGAACTGCCCTCCAAAATCTTTTTGTACATAAATTCACTCTCTGATTAAGATTACCCTTCAGAATACTATAATTTTTGTTTAAAAAAAATTACTAGGATGGCATACCTCTGAGGAGAAACTACTTAAGAAGCTACAGCAAATGTTGCCATTATAAAAAAAAAAAAAGTAGTGTTACAGCATTTCAGAAACAGGTTCCTTGGAAGCTTCGAGTGCTAAAAACTAGTTTTCTCTGGAGAAAAAAACCAAACACTAAACTAGCAGCACTTGGGAGAAAAAAAAAAAAAAAAAATTTAGCCACAGTTACATTATCAAACAGGCACAAACTTTAAAGGTCTTATTTCACCTACTTGTAGTCTCTTTCCCAGAATTTGACAGGCCTGGCATATGAAGTGATAAATATTGCACTTCCCAGAAAAGGATTCAGTGGAGTAGAGAAGAAAGCTGACACAGCTGCTTGGACAAACAACATTGCAGAATCTGCAGGATAACAGAATTAAGGAAAGCGAAGAAACAACTACTTTTTTTTTTTTCCGAAGCTTCTGTGATAGTACCTGAAATAGCAACACCAATGAAGAGAAAAACAAGATCTCTAATAAGCAGCAAAGTATGTTTACAGTATCTCCATTAATAAGGGTTTGGGTTTTTTTTTTTTTTTTAAGAAACAAATAGGTGAAAGTTTGGCACTAGACATGGTGGTCATTCTCTTTCTCAAAATTCTACAGAGAACACTAACTCAACACTCCATTCAAATCAGCCTATAGAAGCTTGAAATACAAAAATTAAGAACTAAAACCATGGTTAGTGGCTCTTGGAAAAGGGGCTGACTGTCAAAAAAAAAAAAGCTGTGTCATTTTTGGAATAAAGTAACTCCTGCTCCATGTTTCTTTTGTCAGAATTCTATTCCTACTCTATCTCCTACTGTATAATTTGTAGCATTGTAACAAGGCAGAAAATAAGCACAATTTTTCATAAGTATTCACTAGAGAAACGTGTTCATTCAATAGATCTAGTCCATAATACGTAATCCACTATAATGCAACATTCAGAAGTTATAAAAACACAACTTGAGGAAAAAGTCCACATTTTCAAAGGATACGTGGCACAGCAAATGGCTGGGCAAAAGCATGGAAGGCAGATCCCCACGTGATCTGCCAGGGAGCAATGTAAGTATATACAAATCGCAATTTATAAAAGAGTTCCCAAAGCTACAGGAAAAAAAGAAAGAACAAAAAAAGAAAAGAAAAATTTAGTGGTTTGGCTGAGAATCAACACGCTTTGCAGTACACAACTATTCTGAGGCATTTACTGTCACCCTAGAGATCATAATGGTCTACCAGAAGCCTTGAGACTTACAAACAGGATGTAATAATGAAGCAAGTAACATAATATGCACTTCATTGTTCTATTAACAGAAACTCAGAGACGTTTCAAAAGTTCCATATGCTTTCTCAAGCAAATAAAAGTGCTTTGGGAAGGAGAAGTCCTAGCTGTCTTACAGCACATTGATTACCTATCAGTTAGGACTATATTTTCCCTTTTGAATGACCTGAAACACCTAGAAAGAGAGAGTTAAAGTTACCTTGCTGAAGAGTATGGACATGAAGAAGAGATCTAGCAGCATGGTCTCAGTAAAACTTTTGTAATCAAAAGTAAAGAAGAGCACTGTGAAAATAACAGTGACATACTGGCACGTTGGGCTACTGAATGATGAACGCAGTAACTTCAGGCCAGCTATTGTGATCATTAAAGCACCCAACCTGTATAAAAAAAATGCACAAAAACAGTTAACTTATCAGCTGTCCGAAAGGGGTTTGAAGACCACCTAAATTGTTGCTGTCATGCACTGCCAATCTCTTCAAACTCAAGGTTTAGATTTGAGTTTGCTTTTAGAGATTTTTTCTTTTTAAGATAACTTCAGATTTTTTTTTAAAGGTTACTACCCAACTCTTCCTATCAGTATTCTCAAACCAAACAGTGTTCAAGGACTAGCAGTATTTCTGAGTCTCGCTAAAAAAATTGCAAAATAAAAAAAATCAGAGGTGAAATATCCTTGCAACTTGAACATAAACTCAGTCTTTAATTTAGGTTATGAATATTGAGATGCAAAAATGCTCAAATAATCAACAAGAGGATGTTAATGAACAGCGGATTATCATTATTTCCTACGTGACTATACTGCTCTGTCTTATATTGGGGAAATTGCAACATAATGATAAACTTACAGCGATATTCTTTTCCAGAGATAGTAACTAACATATTAAAGGGTTATAAAAATAACACTAAAGTAATGTATTGGCAGTATTACTCCCAAAGGTCTTGTAGTGACAAATGAACCCAAAGCAAGAACTTACTAGATCCAGGATTAACTTTAAAAAACAACCAAATCCACATCAAAAAAAAAAAAAACCTTCCCCCCTCCCAAAATACTCATTCCATTTTGTTTCAAGATTTATTTTCTCTACAACACTTCTAAATGAATAGAACTTGCAATCTCAAAAAGCTACTTGGTCAGCTTTTTGAAGGTAAAAAATGCAGGGCCTGTTACTGAACTCCCATTTGCTGAAACAGTCAGATACACTGCTCAAGGGATTATAACTAAGGCTCAATTTAAGAGGCAGTGGGCAATTCCATCTGGATACAGATTATACTTAGGGGCTGGAAGGCCTGGGGAATTCCTTGATGAGAGCAGAAAGCTGTAGAGGGGCCTCAAGTGGGCACACCAACTCAAGGAACATTACACTGGTGTTAACAACTGACAAAATACCAGAACGTATTGCCACTATCTTTAACTAGCAGTCTGAATAATCGTATTGTAGACTCTGAAGACCAACAAGGAAATTCTGATATCACACTACGAGATAATTTTGCAACCTGCCATCTCTACAGTATATGCTGTGAATTGAATTACTTATTTCATGTGGGTTCATAGTTTAACATTGTAATAATCCATTCAGTCCAAGTCAGCAAGATGACTTGGTTCTTTAAGAGCTTTCAAATAAAGAAAAACTTCATTTATTCCTTGCCGTAGTTTTAAGGGAATAGCATTAACTGTCTTTCCATTGAGGCCAGGACTCACTATTTAATTTCCCATCATAGCAGACATACTCAGATTACTTGATAGCCTTTTCTACTTACTCAGTATCCAGTTTCTTTGGACTAGCAATAGTCTTAGCGCTGCTGCTAAGCTCATTGAGGACTATCAGTGGATAGATAACATTCTTCTCTACAAAAAGGAGCCAAATATGAAGTTTCTCAAACCACATAACATGTGCAGCATCTATCAAGACATATTAAAAAGAAGAAATCAGATTGCACTGTCAAATCAAGCTCAGCTAACAGAATAAAGATTCTTGGTCCAAGTAATTTGTGGAACCAAACACTAACTGTATTTTCACACTGGACTTTCATAGTCGTATCTAAGAGAAATAAAGAGAAACTCCTTATAAACTACTGTCAGTAGTCCCAGCAGAATTTTTGCATTGTTACACATCTATACAAAATGTATTACAATGTAAGAAGCTACTTGCTTACTGCATATGGCAGGAAACAAACTGGGCTGCAACCTCTTCAATAATTTCAACATTGATACTGATGAAGCCGTTTGACATTACACATTTTATCTCACGCAAAAGGATGTTTCCATCTATATTTGAACTGAAAGATTTCTGGTTTATGACTCTACAATATAGAAGATCATACATAACCTGCCAACACAAATGTCTAAGACTTAAGAACTTTTAAACTTCTCCAATAGTTGCAAAATATATAACAGGATATGTTTCAAATTAATGCAAATAAAGATAATGAAAAATTTCTTTTACAATGCAATACAAATAAAGGCTGGAAGAGCCTGTGTCAAAAGTTACATTAAACATTGCTGCATACATAAAGGATTAAAGTTACACTTGGAAAAGGCTAGAAAAAAGCCCACCCTTCTTCATCGCTAGGAATGACTGCACACAGAATCACAGAGTGGTAGGGTTTGGAAGGGACCTCTGGAAATCACCTAGTCCAACCTCCCTGCTAGAACAAGTTCACCTAGAGCAGGTTGCACAGTATCACGTCTAGGTGGGTTTTGAAAGTCTCCAGAGAAGGAGGCTCCTTAGCCTCTCTGGGCAGCCTGTTTCAGTGCTCTGCCACCCTCAAAGTAAAGAAGTTTCTCCTCATGTTTAAATGGAACTTCCTGTGTTCCAGTTTGCCTCCAGTTTGCTCTGTGCCTGTTACCTCTTGTCCTGTCACTGGGTGCCACACACCCAAATGAACTCCAGCAAAAACTGAAGGTCCTTTTCTACAACAGAAGCCATAAAGACAATTCGTCAGTGACATGGCATAAATTCTCTAAGTTACAGGGACCAAACTGGGAGATGCTACAAATTTAACACCACTGGATACGAGTTTCATCTTTCCTGAAAACACTGCTACATATGGAAATACTGCAGCTTCATTTATCCATACTGGAAAATTGATCAGCAGTATAACTAACTTCTTACTTTCTGCAGCCTGCAAGATTTCATGGAAACGTAAGACTTTACCACAAGGTGCAAGTGCATGTCTATGCAGATCAACTAGCAAGTCTGGTCTCCTAATCCATTTCTCCATTAGTAGGCCACTTACACTACTTTCTGTTGTTAAACATGTCATCAACACCATTAAGAATCAAATCCATGCCAAGATGACATCTCTAACAGCATTAACCATACCTAATCCTCTAAAACACTTAAACTTGTTATCTTGAAGAAGTACACAGTGAAACAACACTCTACCTTTATAAAAATGAATGCAATCACTAGCACAAACTTTGCAACTTAAGATATTGAATTCTGTGCTCTAACAAAACTGCTCTAACATAATCTTAGCATATGTAATGTATTATCATTGTCAGGTAAAAGATACCTAAAATGTCATGGAATCAAAGCACGAGGAATTGAGAAACTAAGACATTTCTAGAATAGACATCACTAAATACTCTGCTGGTGAAAATAATAAGAGATTAAATGTATCAATAGGTAACAAGTTGGTCAGCAACTACAGCAAGTTCAAAAAACAGGTCATGAATGATACTTACTTCGGACTTCAAATTGATAGTATTCCTTGGTTTTCAGCAGCGGGTGAGAAAAGCAATGCCAAGGAAGTTGCTTTCGGAGTTGAGGCAGAACATAATGGGTCACAAAGCCTACCGTACCCACCAACGCATAGAGAACATAACTTAAAATAGGCTAAAAAGAAGAATTGAAGAAATTAAGGTTTGTGTTTTATAAACAAAGTAATACACTAGCAGTGTAACACCTTTTCCAGCATCTAGGCAGGTGCTCCTGTAATACTAAGTTGGGAATGTATTTTTCACAAGAAGCTGTACTACCAGCTTTAAGATCAAACAAGAAATGCCTGTGAGAGAACAAACCATCTACTTCTAACAGATTTTCACTAAGTTGAGAAGTATATCAAAGTAAAAATAGTACAGCAATCTTCCTTCATAGTACATTGCTTCTGACCCACCCGCATTTCATTTTATAAATGATAAAGCTATTATCCTCTAAAGGCTGAACCCAATTTTTATTTTCATCTGCTGGATAAACCAAATTATTCATCTTATATTCTCTTGAGAAGGTGAATAAGAAGCATCCCATCAAGACCAAACTCTTTCACAGAAGTCACAAAATGCTACTACGTTCACATGGTATGAAGGCTGGATTTCACAGTAACGCTATACATTAGAATTTTCTCTAAACGTCTAGATAACTCATAGCAAAATTAGGATTGCATTACCTTGTTAGAAGCTCTTGATTCAGAAATTCTGTGGAGCCTAAGTCTACTGAACTATACAACTGGTAAAGAGCATATAGTCAAGTTCCTCAGACATGGGAGAAAGCAACACTTCGGAGGAGTGCTTGAAATCCAGCCATACAATAGAAATTTTCCTTAGAAAACACTAGTACATCTCCTTAAGTAGAACACTTCACCTGAAAATGTGAAGCAACCTGAACACATACGCTTTTAAAAATTAGTTTCTTACTTTAACTGTAGGCAGCAGCAGGAGGGTTAAATCCTTCCAAAATACAGGCAAGAAAGTTTCATTTGCCTGAGACAAGGCTGTTCATTAGTTAATGAATAGTTCCATTACCAGAATACCAAAGTAACTGGAACTCTTCGGGCAAATGCCTTTACTTAATTTCAAGCACAGGATCTGGTCCCATGTCATCATCAAGTAGGATCATACATACACATCAGAAGTATCTGAAGCAGTAATACTAGCTAGACTGATGAGTAAAAACTTGGAACTCAAAGGCTCTTTCAAGTCCTGCAAATAACCATTCCAGTAAAGGAGTACTCCCCTATACAACAGTCTACAAACAGCCATGCTAGCATGCAATTGCTGAGTCAAAGCTCAGCCTCTCAATCTTTAAGAATCAAGCTTTTAACTTTTTTATTAAGGTTTCATTTTTTCTTACTGCAAAATGATCCTGACACTATTTAACTGAGATAGATGAAGCAAAAGAGGGCATTTTGTGTCCAAGACTAAATATCTCGAATGTAAGAAGAAACTAGGAAAGAGCAGGGGAAGAAGAGTTTTTGAGCACATAAAACTGGAATGTGAAGATCTTCAATCATATACTTGTCACACTATGTATTTAAAGACCATCTAAAATTCCTCAGGAGACTTGGCGCACTACCAGAGTAAGTGTTATATCACATTCGAGTATTTGTCTATAGAAGGTGAATGGCAGACATGATGAAACACCTTACCTGTAAAACTGTAAATACTGTACTAACATGAATTGCAAAATAGAGTACACCAATGACTATACACACAATCAGGTCAGACTGCAATCGTTCACTCTGGGGAGACAAAACAAAATAATTTTAGAAAAATGCAGCTTTGGTTCTTCTCTTCATGTTCTTAAAGCCCATCAGCAGTAACACTCAAAATGATAAAAGATTTTCAAATTATGCCACTGTTAATTACTTCCATTGAAGTTATCAGAAATTTCACAAGAGAATTCTTACAGCTAAAAGCATTAGTTCAAACGAGTTAAGCTGAAAGATGCATATCCAAAGTGTAGCAGGAGAAATTAATATATCAAATATATTTTCTCTCTCATTCTGGAATGTGAGGAGGTATAAGGGCCCCTCTACGGCATGGAGCTGGAAGGACTAATCATATTTCCCATTCATGAGCTAAGAATTGCTCGGACTACGGGGCACTGAAGAGCTCTGGCAGACAACTGCCTAGTCAGAGCTAACGACCAGGGGCAACAACCAGGCTCTTCAGCAATTTTTCCCCCTCCTTTGCAGAAGGGTAAAGCACAGCTTTGGAGTGAGTTTGAATTTTGTTACCCCTGAAAAATAAAGGCAAGCTGTTGATAATGGGCAAAAAAAACCCCGAAACAAGTAATGCCAGACTCAGTCACAAGGGGGCAATACGTACTTAGGGCCACTACAACTCAAGAATTCCCAAGCCTAGACCTGTTCCCACTCTGTAAACACAGCGTTAATATTTTCAGCCCAGAAAATCATTAAAGGATTAACTACTACAAAATTGGCCAAATAATTACACACAACAATTATTGCTGCAAGGTCTTAAATTATTGGGCTTCAAAGTATTTTTTTAAAATCAGTAAGTCCCGATTTAAAAAACACCGAAAGAATATACTACCCCTCTCAGCTCCTCTGCCCCCTTGGTGACTAACAATACAGTTTCAGAGCTAAAAAGGAGCTTGCAGCTCTTACGGTCAATTCTCTCCTGTAGAGCGTTAAAAGAATTGCCATTTCTCTGTTCTAAATGTTTATTTGCCGTTTCCACACACCACACTGTGTCATGTTTGTGCCTGCCGTACTAGGAGAAACCCATATATACTATACTGTTATTCCCTACAGCCAAGCCCTACACAAGGTTAAATGAATGTTCAACCTTCTTTTGCACCAAGTAAACATACTAAGCTTCTTAAGTCTTTTACTTACTGCTCCACTGTGTGAAAAAGAGTAATGTTTAAATATTACTACCTTCATAGAGTGAATTTGTACTAAAAATTCAAAGTATGTGCTAAAGCAAATGGAACAGGTTACATCCGCTCTTTAAAACAAAAATCAAAACCCCACAACACTTTCCACCATTTTTATTTTCTGCTTCTGAAACAGCACACACAAAGCTCTTACTCACTATTAACAGAAATAC
Source organism: Bucorvus abyssinicus (assembly GCA_009769605.1). Lineage (NCBI taxonomy): Eukaryota > Metazoa > Chordata > Aves > Bucerotiformes > Bucorvidae > Bucorvus > Bucorvus abyssinicus. The sequence goes on along the minus strand of CM020042.1, from coordinate 15,396,173 downwards.
TGAATTACTACAGTTTTGCTTCCATGAACTCTTTCCCCCTAACTTCTGCACAAAAGGCAGTATCATTTATTATTATTGATATAAGCTGGAATAAACCCCTCAAAGATACTTCACTGAATTCACACTAGGAAATTCCAATATTCTGACATATCTCCTTTTAAATAACTTGAATTGAAATATAAGCATTATAACTCTTAGTGTAGTACATTGGTTCCTCTGCAGCTTTAGAGGAAACACTCTAATATCCATTCTAATCAACACACATTAATTAACAAGTGTTGTGATCTATGTAAGACACAGACTGATGCTATACAAATCAACATAAAGTAAATGCTTAGACTGAATTTAAAAAAAAAGAATTAAAAAGCCAACTTACCACAGAATTTCTAAGCTTTTCAGGTAAAGGATCTTTCACTTCAGACAGAGGATCCTCAGGGTTTTTGTCTTCAGAATTAGGAAAAAATTTTGATTGCACTAAAGAGCTTAAAGAAAAAAAAAATAAACCCCACTGAAAAGCATGTATTGTTCTGTGTGGTTTTAGAAGAGTAGTAAAGTCAAATGTTCTATTACAAGTTGATTACAAGAAAAGATAATCCTGGCATATTAGTGCTTTCACATGGCTGAGCAAGTTTACAAAGATGAGATCTCAATTTTATAAAAGAATTACTTCTCTGTTTGCACACAAGGATCACCATTAAATCTGAGTAGTCACATGTTTAAACAGCAGTTTCTCCAGTACCACCACGGGTAACTGAACAAATACTGAATTTTATGTGGTGTTCTTCGTACTCAAGAGACAAAACTTTGGTTCATAAGTAACTGAACAGAAATTTAACTTTCAAAGTTTAGAAGTGGTCTATTTGTCAACACCAATTAGAAAACCAAGAATTCCTTGGCTTAATCCAAACTTCAACAGCAACAAAAAATCCCCCAAAATCTATACCACCCTGATTAATGAATTTGCCATACTGACCAAACTACTAAATTCTCAGCAGTCCTTGCTGGTAGTGAAGCACCCCCCCCCAAAAAAAACCCCTTATGCCTAAACTTTAGAAGACCACATGCAGCACTGCTAACCATTCTCACAACCCCTCAATGGGATTTCTCTTACAGTACCCTATGTGGTACAGAAATAGGTATTATTTCATTTATGGACAGGAAGCTCACTACAGAATAAGCCCTAGATCTTCAAAGGCAATTGCATATTGCAATGTATTGCAATGCTTAACTGTGCCACATCTGGTTAAATAGGTGATCCTGCAGGTCAAACACAAGCATCCAGGCTATAATCCTTGGAAAAAACAAAAGAACAGCTATCTAGGGACAAGAAGCTCATACCGACTGAGTAAAGTCATCTGAACTAAGAGTAACAGGACACGGTTTAGTTGTCAATGCAAAGATAAGAATTTTCCTTCTGTGTGAACACTCACAAATCATTAATCTCTCTGTTCACAGAAGAGGTCCCTCACTATCTACCCCAGACTACTGCTTGTCAAATTCATCCAACATTACAGCTAAATTTAAATCCAAGTTCAAGCTCTGCCTAACCTAGGTATGCGACTGAGTCTCTATTGGCTGCTCTGTGGGAGGTGTTTCTCCTACTGGAACTTTTTTGTTTTACACACATAATTATTAACTGAATCAGAAATACTCTCATCATCAGATCAATACTCCAACTCAGCAGGAACATGAATACATGTTTCTCCATGTTAGGACGGGAACACTTGTCACCAGAACAAATCCTTATTGTTTTGCATCTGAGATGAAATATATTTGAACAAGTGCTTTGAGCGTGCATTCAGGATAACAACACTGTAATGAATTAAGGGATAGAAACAGTTCCAAAAAATCGACATGTGGGCTTCAGCTTAAACTAGTGCTTTAAGGACCTCTTTAAATACACAATGGGTACAGGTTGTTCAGCACAAACGCACCAGCGGAAAGGTGACACCTGACTAGCATTTTGGAGAACATCAGCAGGCAGTTAAATCAGATTTTAGCAAGTAAGTGATGTGTCAGAAGTCACAAAGAAATATTATCATTACAAAAGGAACTGGGTGCAAAATGTGAGAATTTCCCTCCAAATACTGAACCAGTATCATACTATTTTGGATAATGCTGGTGACTACCACTTCAAACAGTACTAATATCAAACATTATTTATAGTGTTCCCTTGCAATTTGTTTCTTCCCTGAGGAAGGGACACAAACTGAGTCACTTACAAAAGTACAGAAGGGTCACTACTTTGTCTGCTGAGATGATATGATACTGCCACTAATAAACCACAAAATATGGAGAAGAGAACTGGAATATGCTGCCCATCCCAGGAATCCTGGAGACAGAAATGAAACATTAATAAAGAGGAAACAAAGTATTTAACACTTAATCTGACATATAAGAATTATGTATATCACGGTAAGAGAATGGAAAAGGTAACTACAATTCCACAAAGTGAAACTTTCAGTACAAAAATATTGGTCATCATTTACCTGTGTCTAACTATAGATCAGAAACTCTAACAGTGCACCTCCCTTAAGCCTACATCATCTTAATCATTGAAGTCATCAATTTTCACAACCCTTATGAAAAATTTCCTTTATTCCTTGAGACCACACATTCTTATGACTCGCATTTAGTCATTTCTAAATTTGAAAGTTATGTTTTTCCTCAGATTTTTCTAATGTGCTGAATTCAGATTGAACTAATGGTTTTATTTTTGTTTTCATGATCTCTGCTGGATCTGCAAAGATGAGACAGTGGTTCTTTGCTAAAGCTTGTTTATCTTGAACAGATGTGTTTACAAAGGGCTAATAGGACAAATGTACAAATTCACAGAAAGCTAACGATGTTCTGCAGGTGTTAGCATCATGGGAGTATTTCCTCTAGCAACTTTTTACTCTTTGTGACAGTGGAAAAAAGCCAAGCTCTGAGCTGGAAGGTGCACATGCTACAATTAATTGTAAACTGAGAGCATTTGATTATTGACATACACGTGAAACCAACATTACACTGTTTTCAAACAGAATGGCATTTCAATCAAGAATAAGCAGTTGGTTTTGGGAGGGAGGAAGGGAGGTTTCCTCCTTTGCTGGCTAACTCTACCTTTTAGACAGGTGCACATCTTCACTTTGACACTACAAGCTATTTCCTGGTTTCTTTTCAAGTAAACATTAATTTAAAAAATAAATTAAAAAACTATTAAAAAAGTCTATTTCTGATTTGCAGCACTGGAAAAAATACTCACATGAGAGTTTGAGAGGTTAACAAAGAAATTCATGAAGACTGTGCTAGAAACAAGCCACTTGATTTTTTTTTTTTTCCAAGACCCAACGTAGAATGGAACTTACAGTAAATGTCATGTGGTTTTGGCAAAAAAACCCCCAGCCTACTAGTGCAGGCACAAATCCTACACCTCTTAAAAGCAAAAAATCTGCTTTGTTCCTGCACTGCATCTCCTTTATTGCCATCACAGCTGAGCAAGTATAAAACACTACCAAATCAGACTAATATTTCTAATTCACTTTCTGCATATTTAAGTACGTAAGATAAAAGGAAGCAGAGAACAAAATCCATAACATTAACTCACGTTGTGCCTAAAATTTTGCTCACCTTCAGGGCACCATAGCACAGTCCATACAACAATGCTACTGCCACAATACTACAGATGAAACTGTAAAGTGCTGCAAGCAGGCTTGTGGTAGCTGAATATCACAGAAAAGAAAGAAAAATTAAAACAGTGTTAGGTAATTAGGTTAGAATGTAAAATACTTCAGATTGTTTAAGAAATGTATCAGCCCCCTAGTTGTAACACCCCTCAGATATAGTAAAAAATCCACCCACAGCAACTACTTGTATTTTCCCCTACAAATGATTTTTTTAAAGAGCAATTTATGTGGCTTAATTTATCTCCTCATTTATTCAACAGCTTTATCATAGGAATGATTAATAACTGCAAGAGAAACCAGCTGAGGAAGGAAGCATACTTTTTGACAGACCTACTGGAACAAGAATTCTATTTCTCAATAAGCAATCAGAAGACCTTTTGCATTTTTAAAAATACAGTTAGTATTCTATATTTGAAGGGTAGAAATACTAATAGCATAATTACTAAATTTAACTAAACTACTAATCTGATGGGTGCTCCTAATCTAACGCTTTTGCCCCTGACAAAAAGCAATACTCACCATTGCCACCGAAGACATGAATATCCAGCTGTTCACAGAGATACATTACGAATGTATTCACCTGAGGCAGGAGACCAATGAAGAATACTATAGGGAAACATAGTGTAAACACTACAAAGGAAAAAAAAGTTGAAAGAGTGGTCAATAAGAAATAATAGCATGGTAACGTACTCCTCAGTTTAAGTTCTAGAGTATCACACACACCATTTAACTCAACATCACTGAAGTATTTCTACTATTACCTCTAAGGAAAACATCTGTTATGTAAATCTCCAATGACTTGGAACTGAGTGAATACAGAGGTTACGTAGACCAATAGTCAGAAGATTTCCTGTACTACTTCCATTTTTATTTGGCAAAGATCAGCTAAGAGCGTTTACAGATCAGAAAATCTGTTAAGTTTTCACTCATAAATGAAGCTCATCCAAAGCCTAACTGCCTGTCTGGAGTTAACAGGAGCAAGCTAACACCAGCCAAACTGGTCTAAAACAGGTCACCTCTGGGTTTTCTGCTACTAGTAACATCTGACAATTCTACTCATTTCCCCACACCACCTCTGAAAAATTATTTTTTTATTAAATGTAAATGGGTAACTATACGAACCACTAAAACCTCTGCAAATTATAGGACTTAAGAATGCAAAGATAAACAAATGCCTCTTAATTTTAATACAGAGAACCTGTACCTATCACTTACTTTCCATCTTAAGGAATAAAAGATACAGAAGTAACAATCTTTTACACAACTGTTAAGTAGCTCAGATGCAATTCACAAGCAAGAGCATATCATAAGTTCTAGGTTCTGAGAGACAGAAGGATCGAACTATGAAAATAACCCTAGAAGACAAAATCTGACAATTTAGGGAGTATTTTCTATAACCTTATTGATTTGTAGCTTCAGCAACCAAAAGAAGTAACCAATTATAAAGTATCCTGTAAAGAATCACAAGTCTCGATTTTAAGTTTCTAAGGTTATATCCACAGAACAGCTGGATACCAAAAGATATCACATTAGAAATATCTATAGCAAAATAGGTATGAAGAATCTCATTTTTTTCTCTCTACTGCTCGGTAAGGTTAAATAACTAAATGTTGTTTAAAAACATGTAGGTTCAGGGCTTGGGAAAAACATTGAGTTTTGCATCTTTTTACTGATACAAACTAGGATAAGACTAAGGAGCAGCTACTCAGGACCCGAAGAAAATATTTTTCGGAATTCAAGTCAAACCTTTATCTCAAATCACTACTCAAGGATGCCTACACAGGAATCAAACAATAAAGGGTTCTCTCACTGACAGGTTAAAAAGTTGTTTCGTGAAGGCCTATACATTGAACTACCCTGGGTCCACTAAAATGACAAAATAGACCTGGGAATACATGACTTAAGAGTAGTCCAGCAAATCCAACATTTCTGATGGCTTCTAAAGTCTGTAACAGAATTGCTCTCTAACAGGGACCACTTAGGTGAAAACAGCAAATAATTGTTACAAATGTGGAGCAGATTTAGACCAACTGATCAAGTCCAATATGTGAAACAAAATAAACGAATAAAAAATTTACATCAGTCCTTACTTGTCTGTTGGCAAGGATAGAGCAATTATGTTATCTAAACACAAAGGTTGCCTTGCCATGCACCTGTGTTCTAGTAGCTACGCTTAGGAACGGGAAAAAATGGCAGCTGAGATTTTTGTGCTAACAAAGTATGTTTGCTAGCAGGCAGCTTGCTCAAACACAAAGCTTTCTGAAACAGTGCTTCAGCAACATTAGGAGTTGCTTCAATAGCAAGGGTGTGAGTGGGAGAGGAGGTAGGGGTTTTTTTGTTTGTGCGGTTTGGTTTTTTGGGTTTCGGGTTTTTTGTTTTGTTCTGGTTTTTTATGTTTTTTTTTTCCAATAAGAAGTGAAAGCTGTTCTGGGAATCTGATTTCTTGTTGGTAAACTGCTAAGAAATATAAACCGCATAAGCTGGTGCAAGATACCTGAGCACAGTAAAACATAAGATCAAAAAGCATTCAAAACTCTTGAACTAAGAAATTTTAGAGGCTAATCCCAAAATGGATATGGCCTGGTAAAGACGCCAGCACGTCTTTTCAAAACTGAAAAAGACTCCTAAGTACTGTTTAAAAGTAGGACACTTTCACAATACAACACACCACCTAAATATACATTTATGTATTACCTTATGGGGAAATGAGTATACATTATGGCAATGACTTCAAGGTGACAGGAAAGGGAAGAACAGACTTCTGAAATTGGCAGAGCATAGCCAAGGGGAAAATGAAGCTAGTCTTTTGAATGAGTCAAAAGTATATGCTGTCTTAACTTCTTTTTTCATCACAGATACAGAATGAAACATGCCAATGCATTGATAGATCCACAGAATCTGTAAAAAAACACCTTTGGAAATGCCTGGATGATATTCTGTTCATAAATAAGTGGGTTATACCTTTTCCCTCTGGACATTCAAATTTAAATACTGATTTACTAGCAGGAAGTCAAAGGGGTAAGCAGTACGAGGCAAGAAAATCAAGATGTTACTAAAAATCAAGTAATGAAAACTAATTCCCAAAATGTCCGAGTCAGTAATTCTTATTAATCAATGATAAGTCCAAAACAAAACAAAAATTTTTTTTAAAAAAAAGAATCAAAACCAAGACCGAGTTTTAATTTTTCTTGGACAAAAGACTGTCCAAGAACTGGAGGCATGCAGTCATACCAGTTAACCACTGTATGCTGTAGTCTTTACTGCACAGATATTTTGGTGCAGCTGAAGAGCAAGTGTGTTCAATTTACATGAATTCTTAGAGATTTTCTTCCCCATTTAAAGAGGTGATTCAGAGCATCACCCAAATAACTTGGCCCCATTTAAGAATACACACAAAGTTCCCATCATAAGGTGCTCAAACGTTTATGTTCTCTGTCTCCTTTTTTTGGGTTCTGCCTGAGATGACATAGCTGTGTGTGTTAAATGCCAGCAGTACTGTGAATGCACTGTGCTGCTCGGAATACAATTAAAGTACCTCATACAACCCAAAATTATTGTTTCTGTAGTGGGGATAGGCCTGTTCTGAGACAAATAAGATTTAATCTGTCCATAATGTTTTTTAAAAATGTGTCCATGTTGGTTTACCTGATTGCTAAACACAACCTCATTTCAGAGAACTTCTACTTATTTGTCACAAACCCCTCTAGAGAATACAAAAACATTCAACTATTGAGCAGCTCAGTCCAAGCACAGAGTAGCATATCCAAGTCTAAGTTCAGAAGAAAGAACAGAAGTTCAGAGATGAAGATTAAGACACTACATAATTAAAAAGCTAATTTTTCCCCCCCATGACACCATATTAGACGGCATCTCTGCAGTTTGTAACAGCAAAGCTATAGATGAGGGAAACTTTCCCACAAACTCCGGCAAAGCTTAAACTAGTCTTTCCAAAAGAAACTAAGGAAACTAAATGAATTGCATTTAGAAGGTGACGATGCAGTGTTGTAACAAGATACAGGTCGGGGGGCAGAGTTTTCTAACATGGTGATGTACACAATTCAAATCCTTGAAAAAGCCACTCACCTATAACTAAGTCCCTGGCTGACAGCAGCAGCAGCGGGTTGGTGAAAGCCATTCCATACAACCTGAATCTTGTCGTAGATATGTTTCTGCTACCATAATCCAACAGCCAAATAAGACCACAACATAAACAGAAATATACAGGCCTACTATAGGCTATGATACGATTATGACCCTGTTTAAAAAAAAAGTTTCATTATTAGCAGAAAAAAATGTTACTCTTCTATAACAGATAATTTCTGAAACAGATAATTTTCTGAAACAGAATTAATCATTCATCAATTAATGTACTGTCACCTCATCACATCCTTAAGTTTTGTTCATAAAATCCTTAACGCATTGCCTTGTACTGATAGAAGTCTTTTTTTCATGGCTTTGATATAACAAGGACATTACATTAAGTGAGATTAAGCTATATTTCTCCTTATTCTCTGCTAAGTTTTAAAGTATGTTTCTTGCAGTACTAAATGCCAGAGAAACTCTTACTAGGCTTCATAAGCACGACAGAATATATCAGTTTTGAAGAGAAAAACAATTAATGTTTATTACTCAGATACTGCTTCCTGCTGGGGGGTGGAGGGGGGGAAATCCATATTTGTGTGTTCATTAAAGCACAAAACTTCTTATCTAAAGTAGTATGAATTACTTACTGCAGAGGAATAATGCTTTTTCATATCTTATTTAGGACATAAAAATATTTTGTCTTGGCAATCTAGCAGATGCACAATAAAAACTAAACATATTGTGCAACACTAGCATATTAACATTTCCATGCTCAAATGTTAATGCTCACTAGAGCATTGCATACTCAGCTTAATAGAGTGAAAAAATGAGGCTGCGTGCACACTAGAACATCTGAATGATCTACAAGACCAGAATAGAACATCAAAGCTGTGTCAGTTCATACCAGCATAGCAAACTACTACATTAAGAACACTCCTCGGTATAATTGCTTGAATACTGATGATTCATCAAAAAAACCTATCATGATATAGCTCTGTTGCAAAAGCTAGACTTAAAACAGGGAGGACATGATTTGCTAAACACAAACAAAGCATACAGGGGTTGGGGTGGGTGGTTGGCCAAAATAGTAACAGTTCCCTTCTCACACACTAAGACAGCATCAGCCTCTCATGCCTTATGAGAAGGGACACAAGAGAAGTGCTGAAAAGGTCAAACCAAAATCATCAGTTCTCTGTGGGAGTTCTACATCTGCAGGATTAGTACAGTGGCACGTGCCCGTGACTTACATGTCGAGGGGAAGAAGAATCTGGCTGTACGCTCTGAAATCAAAATGGAAAGAGCAGTTACCCAATCTACAGATAAGCGCTTTGATCCTCTCCACACTTTCTTGATTGAAAAGTTCTTTTAATAATATCTACAATTGTCAAGCCGCTCTACAGTCTTTAAATAGCACAATGTATTAAACCATGAACTCTGTTCAGAGAGTATGTCTAGAGCCAAAGTTTTAAAAAAAAACGAAACCTCATTTTTAGAATTTTTATTTTAAACACAAAATGTGTTATGAATTTTAATTTTAAATTGAATTTCCACCCTAATTGTCTAATCATAAGGAAATAAACAATCATTCTTAAATTAAAAAAAATACCATTAACAATTGTCTAATGAAAACTAAGATTCTGATTAAAAATATGCTTAGATGTAATTGCTTAATATGAATGCACTGCGGTGTACACATGGAAAAAATAAAAACCACAAAACCCCCAAAATCCCAAACTATAGTTTGTAGTCTCTTTTCAGCCAGTAAGAATGTTCTGCTCTTTGGGAAAAGAAAAAGTGCATGAGAATAACAAATAAAGTGTTGTTTAACAAACATGCAGAACCACTCTAGTGAAGTGACCTTGTATGACCATCTATCAAATTTTCCATGAAGCTGAAGTTTATTCATTTCTTTTTAAACATCCATTTTTTTCCTTAAAGCTCTAACTAACCTGTAACACCCAACCAAAGTTATTCCTATTGTTTATAGAAAGTAAAGATAGAAATTAAAATACCTTCAACAGTGAGTATTGACAACTGGCTATTACCAGGCAGAACTGGAAGACCCAAATATCCTTGAAAAAGCCCTCTATAAGAAGTACAGAGCCCAGAAATGCAACTAGAATAGCTAGGATGACAGCTAAAACGTTTTCAAGGATCTCACGATTCCTGTATTAGAGGGAGAGAAAAAAAAAAAAAGATAAAATTAAAAGCTAACCACGTCTAGAAAAAGCTGCAAGAGTACAGTTAGGGTCAGAAGTTAACAAGAGTTATGCTGCTGGTAGCAAAGTAGTTAAGAGTAGATTTGAACTTGCATAGATTATACTAGCACACTGTCTTTCAGCAAAGCTAGGAGCTATCAGAATTTCAATGATAGCTGAAAGCAATTAGTATCCTATTGAACTGAACTTCAAACAGCAGAAGAAAACTTCAGCGGGTAACTTCAGAAATAATTCAAATGCTCAACCAGAAGCATGGCCTGTAACGTAAATCTATATTCAAGGCCCACACAGGATGATTACAAGCCTGTAAAAGATATGACAATAGCTTATTTGTATATACTCTCTCATTCATGGTTTTGTAACTAAGAAACCAAAACCACTCTGACTTGGCTAAAATATGCCAAGTGGAATAAAGAGAATTCTGTATGATATCGGCAGGGCTTGGGAACAGAATTAATAGTATTTCTGCCTGGACAGAATCACTACTCTATTGTTTATCCCAAGGAAGTTCATTATCAAAATTTAAATACTCTATATATTCCAAATGCTGGTAACTGGAGGGGTGTCCTTTGTTTTATTCCACTAGGTAAATGCCGCAGGGAGAACAGTTTATAGTATTAGATGGACCTTTGGAAAAACCTTTTGAAACATCAGGTAAATTCCCTTTACTTACAGAAATAATATAAGTGTATGCCAGGATCTAGACCCTTTCAATTAGTTTTTTGGAGATGGTTATTTCTAGCTTTAAAGGTTAGCAACAAATCTCTCTTTTTGACCATTCAAATATGTTATTTGCCTCATTTATGCAAAGTGAGGTGTGGGGTTTTTTCCTTTTTAGCATCACTGGAGAAAAAGGGACAGTAGTCTTCATTATTTTAGACAAACTGCATTTTGTATTATTCTTTCAGAGTACAGTAAATAAGTGCAATTCTCTAAGGATAGCTTTATCTGTATTACTCAGTTTAGTAACCATTTTTTAATCTTTACTTTCTGAGGTCTAGTAACATACAAGGATCTCACCTATCAAATAAAGCCAGAAGAGTTAATCTATCAAAATTGATGCTAATCCAAAGCTTAGGCAGGATCCAAAAGCGATAGTACTGCTTGACTTTTTGAGCTGCTTCCTCTTGAGGTTGCATGTGGTCCTGAAGGTCAGGGCTCAGGTCAATATCTTGCTGCTCCAGCAGATCTGTATCCATGGTTAGCAGCCTGTTCAACCTGATCTGAGGAAGAGAAAGCTAAAAGAAAGTCAGTATTAATAAGAGCTCATTTTTATGATATCTGTCTTCTAGTAAAAACTGCTTTGGAAAAAATTGTTAGAAATACTCAGTTTCACTTTTGAGGTGTTAAACACTGCCAGTTCTCTGTAGAAAACTTCTCTGCCAGTAAGCTTCTACTTACTTTTCCTGTCCTTCCTTCATAGCAAATGAATAGCACGAGCAGCAGTAATAGTTCGCATACAGCTGTTTGGCATTTTAGCAAATGCCTTGTTTCACATGAAGTATGAACATGTCTTCAAAGCACATTATCCCATTTACTCTGAAAACTTCGAATTTGAAGACAAGTAAACTGATATGAGAGCAGGAATAACATATACTACAAAATTAATAAAATTCTGAATTTAAATAAATTACAACACATTTCTTACAGTGACCTAATCTGCATGCACATCCATGCCAAATGGCTGTTTTTGCATGACAAAGCAACATAAGCATGCATCAATGGTCAAATTCCAACTCACTACATTCAGATTATATGTAGAGACAAACTAAAAAGGCTCTGCCCTAACCAGTCAAGTACTATTTATGACTATATTTCTCACTTTTGTGGTTTGCCATTCTAGAGTCTCTTGAAATCACAGCAATGCTAACGATGTCAAAGGGCACTTAAGGAGAGTAACCAGAAGTTTAAAAACTTACTACAGTATGTACATGTCATCTAACCCACTTCATAAATTTAATTAACAGGCCAAGAAACATTTTGGTGCATTGTTCTTTATTCTTAAACAATATAGTCATTAAAATGTCATTTAATTAAAGATCTTCGATCTTTCAAGGAAAAGAATAAAATTTAAATACTCATATCACCTTTAAGTGTCAAAATTAAAACATTTTGTGGGGTTTTTCTGTTTGGTTTTTTGGTTGGGTTTTTTTTTTGTTGTTGTTTTTTTTTTTTTTTTTTACAATCATCATAAACATTCAATTTCTCATTTTTGTATTTTTTTCATGACTCCTTAAAGCATCAGTGTATTGTAACTATGCTTAGCCAGCTTTGCCTTCCTAGAAAAATACTAATTAAAAACAAGCAGCAAGAACATTCCCTTTCTAAACACATTTTTTTAAAAATACAAAACATACTGTTTAAGATAAGCTGTGCCAGAAAACAGATGCTTTTTTGACTGCTTCTTAAAAACTTGATTTCTTGAAAGGTAGAATCACCATGAGGTAAAATTTATCACACTAATAATAAATTTCGGTAGAAATTTCCTTTCGGGTACACGGGCTAAGCTTTTACAAATAGGAGTCTGCCTTATAACAGAATCATTCCCTCCAATGGGACCACACTGGAAAACCAATTGCCCGTAACAGGTAACACAGCCTCTTTTTCGAAGGCTATGTTTTCAAGGGGATAGTGGAAAGCAAAGAAAATTCCTCTAGCAGACGCCAGGTTTGAAAAGGGTGTTCTTGATCAAAAGCATATCAGGCAAATGGAGGTCTCTTGCTCCTCTGCCAAATGCTGAATCCATTTCATTTTTCTTCTTGATTAGGTCATCAGTTACTTCAATATACTTTACTTTGTTTTCCTAGCTTAAGAATCATGACCAGTTGCACTGTTTTTATGACACAGCAGTGTTAAGACTACAGAATTAAGAATACAGATATGTCTGGACTTGACAACAATACTAAAAGGTTTGAGATCACAAAACTAAGTAATTGTAAAGTGATTTGCAGTATGAAACCACATAAGCCTCTGCCTTTTTTCCACAGTCTCTCCTTGCATATGAATTAAAACTTGGTACAGCAGATCCCAGTGACAGATTTTTAACACTCCTTTTGGGGAAATTAATGAAGTTTCTCTTGGCCAGGACACAAAATTTATTCTTTCTGCTGCCTGCTAATCTTAGTAACATACAGAAGGAAAAGCCTACAAGTTGTCCAGTCATCTCTGGAAACCTTTACAAGGTATCTCAGACCATCCAATTTCTAAGTGATTTAGAAAGTCACTACACTTTAGATCAAAGGAAACAAATGATATTTAAATTTTCAAGTGCTATACAGAAAGACGAATTTGTATGTATAAATGAAGAAGCTGCAACAATAAATACATTATCTTCATTTAAATGCAGGCAAAAAACCTTCTTAAGAACTAGGATGATTAATAGAATGATTAATTCGTGCTATAAAATTGGAAAGTCTTCTGATTTTTTGCATGCATTGAAAATAAATAAGAAAAACTTACTAGATCGTGTGGATAAAAGCGAACTGAGGTAGAACTCGATACGTGAGAGTCCGTGTCACTATAAGAACAGGGGAAAGACTTCAGATTATAAAACTACATTTTATTTCAACAGGCCACTCTAATTTTCTAATGTCCCAAATTAGTGTTGACTCCTTTCAAATTTTATCTAAAGATCTTTTTTAAGTTTTTCCTTCAACCTCATATTTCAAATACAAGCATCCACTTAAGTCTTGTGTATTGTGGTAAATTCTGTAGCTAGAGTAAATGAGGAGACTCTTTACCCTTGGTATAGTTTTCTCAACACCAAGTCCCTAAAATGTCTAACAAGGTTTATCATCATAGTAACTGTTCCACTTGAAAAATCAAAGGTGTTCTATAATCTGTTAGTTACTGATGTGTTAACACACATCACATCTCTAAAGGAGTGCAGAGTCTGCTATGTGATCACACACAGAGTTTTTGCTAATTCTATACTGTTTTTACCAAAGTCCCAAAACTGCAAAAAACAGTACATACTTAACATGAGTATAATGAGTTACTTAAATCTTAAACTGCTTTTGAAAAACTTTAAATAAACCTCTGGTAAGAAGAGCAAAATTACTCTGAAATTTCCATTCATTAGAGATGAGGAGAAATGTCTCTTACTGTATCAGAGTCCATATCCAACCATTGCTTTTTATCCCAATTTTGGATAGTTTTTGGATGTTTGTTTTCCATGTAAATCACATGGCTGTAAGACTTATATCAAATTTATGCAACTTTCCTTCAGTTCCTTAAGATAAAAACATTCTTTGTTACCAATTTTACTTGGCTGAAACACAAGTATTCTCTAAAGCTGAGATCTGATTATTTTTGCATGTGGCCAGTTTGTTCCTTCCAGTAGCACACGTAACTTCATAACAGCAGCCATCAGCAAAGCCATTGTATCTGGAACATGCGAGCAGTAGAGGCAGGCACTGGCAGCTTTGTGCAAGGAATACAGAACTTTTTGTCAAAGTTCAACTCTACAAAACGCATTTGCACACTTTCACAAGAAAGATTTGAAGATAGGCGCTTTTATATTTATTACTCTGTAACTCCAGTAGCTATTCCACCTACACGTGGTGGGAATTTGTAGCAATCAGCATGACACAGTAGCTTCAGAGCAGTTCTATGCAGTGAAGTGGATTGGGGGGTAGACATGGGAGGTTTTGGGTTGCTTTTCTTTTTTGCCTCCTGTCCCTTCAGAGAAAGAAAGGGCAGGTGAACTTTCCAGTATGTAGCTGGCTATCTCCACTGTAAGTCCAATTTTAATCTCAGGCATGTTAACAATTTCGTGTATTGTTTCATACCATCTATGAACTTGAAAACAAATTTTATCAGTTTACATTTGCTTCACAATTGGAAGTTCATTTGTGAATAAGTTAATAGCCACTACAATCAACAGCCACCTACTTTTCCAAAACCTGGGTTAAATCCTTTAAGAAAGGCTTTCTAAAAGCTAGCCAAAAAAGCAATTATCAAGTTCTCAGTTTGCATATCTTTTGCTTAAGCTAACAGTAGTCTTAATTTTCTGATATTTATTTAAGCAGAGAAGATTATTTATGCAGTTAGTGTCACCTTCTATTAAAAATAACTTAGGTTTCAAAAGTAGAAGTATATGGATGATATTTTATATTGATTTTTCGTAGTCCATAGCAAATAACCTTCTAAAATTAAAATCAAAGATTTTGTTGCAGTAAGACAAGAATCATCACTCTTGACTGGCCTTCACACACACCAGATGTTGGATGCTCTTCTTGCAGCTGGCTCAAAGTTCACAAGTGACATGTCGCAGCCCCCTGTCTCGTAGAGCGTAGAACTGAACTTACCTATAAAAGAGAAGGTCAAAAGCAGGTCAAAAATGTCATAATGTATCATCCCACTGGCACTACTTTAACAACTTACTATTTAGACATCTAAATTTACATCATTGTCAGAATATAAACCATGATTACACAACGTGTCACCAGTGCAGACACGACATTAGCTACTCAGTCCTCTTTCATGCCGTTTTACATGACACGTATACAGTAATCTACAAACCTGAATTAAATTTTAAGAGTTTGATTTATAAGGGGTCATCATTACACAAGAGAAGCACAATCTAAGCCTTTTTTTCCCCTGCCTTTAGAGAATAACCAGGCAAACATCTTGCAGTGACCAGCTTCCATAGTTCTTCCCTGCATCCCCCCCACCCCAGCAGAAACACCAGTAAATCATTTGCTATCAGCATTTAAGAACCTTGGCATTTAGCTAAGGCAGAGATTCCTCAAGTGCCCTGAATAAAATCCTTTTGAGAGGCACATGCCTATTTGAAAAAGTAACACAAAGAGTGAAAGAAGTAGCCAGAGATGCTTCATAAATTATACCTCTAAAAAAATTAAAAAAGGAATGGCAGGCAGAGATTTACTCTACAAGCCAGAAGCAAACGCTTCAGTGTAAGAGCAGAAGAATGTAAACTAACATCTCAGATAAACCATTCGGAGTTAATGGAACTCCATAACCAGATTTTCCTAAAGTTATTAAAAACCCCTTGAATGAACAATATCAAGTATTCCTAAATATATAATTAACAAAAAAGTAGTCAGGTATTAACTCAAATGATAAAATTACCTTAGTCACAATATGATGTTTCTACAGTGCCCTTCTCCCACAACACTGATCAGAGACATGAGCATTGTCATTTCTCCTGAAGGCCAGGTTCAATATATTTCAGCTCCAAATGCAGGAAGCTGATTTTGAAATTGTGATCTCATACAAAGTGTTCTGCCAACTTCTCCATCTCTTCTAACTCAA
Source organism: Bucorvus abyssinicus (assembly GCA_009769605.1). Lineage (NCBI taxonomy): Eukaryota > Metazoa > Chordata > Aves > Bucerotiformes > Bucorvidae > Bucorvus > Bucorvus abyssinicus. The sequence continues at coordinate 15,379,930 of CM020042.1, read as the reverse complement.
ACCCCTTCTTAAGCCATGATGCAAAGAATGCAGTATATTAAGATTTGCTTATACAAAAAAAAAAAAACCCAAACAAAAACCAAAACACTTTGAAGCATCCGAAGCACCTCTCAGCTGCATCTCTTGCAGCTGTTTCTTCTTCTATTGATACAGGATAACAAGCAGTCCCAGGAGAAACGCCTAAGATCAGACCTTCCCATCTTTCTGTGAAAACATAACCTGCTTCTGATATAGTGGGGTTTGATATATATTGTTTTTGAAAGAAAAAAAAAAGAAAAACCAAAAAAAAAACCACACACACACACACCACAATATGATCCTGTTCTAACTTCTCTTCAGAATCTCAGACAATTAAGTTCGATCTAGAACTGTTTGAAAGCATGAAGTTTAAAAAAAACCTCAAACTGGATTATTAAAACCAGTGAAAACAAGGAAAAATAATGATATATTGAAAATATCTTCATAAAGTTTTCCACCCTCAGAGGGGAGCACTTCAGACCAACTAGACACCTACCACAGCCATGTTAAGATCAACCATTCTGACAAGACAGTCAGCTGCATAGGTCAGGAGTCACGTACAGCGCACGTCAAAGCTCAGTAACAACAGCTCTCGCTCAACATTTCATTACGTGTGCTATAGGCATTTGTGAGGAAATGCAACTAGAAAGTTCACTTCTAAGAGTTTCTTCCTCAATATCTCAGATTTTAATCATGTGCTTTAGTTAAATATCCTTTGGTTTTTCATGCATAGCTTACTAGACATCTGAAATTTAAAATTTACATCAGTGTAAGACATTAGGAATCTTCCTCCTCACAACTAATACATAACTTTACTTACACAGGTCTATTTCTTAACTGCATCAATTAAAAAAAACCTCAACAGCAAACATGAAGGTATTAGATAATACATTTCAAGTTCTGGTTGGGACGAAATTATGCATAATTTATTATTGAAAAGTATTCTGGGCAAGCAGTCCTTAAAAGAGACAAGGAAGTCTGGGTAAAATCTTCATGTTTTTGTGCTACTGAATTAAGAGCCTGGAAATTAAACTTTCTGATTTCTAAATTAATGAAAGCCTAGTCACAGAAATTACCATATACTACTTGCAAGATATAACTTCCCATTCTCTTGGGCTGAGATAACACATCTGATGTATTTGGTTCAAAAGAAGTTTACTGAATTGTTACACTCATGTGAAATGTCTGAAAAGGGCCTCAAACTATGAAAAAAATTAGCATAAAACACTTCACATTAGAGAATACCAACAGTTCCCTCATATCCAACTCATCTTTGAATCCATCAAAGTTTACTGCATTTGTAGTGCTGCTGTAAGTACCACATGGCTGTGGTGGGATAAAAGGAACTTGTTTAATAGAAAGGTAGCAAACAGACAGAACACTTAATTGCAATTGCTTACACACAAACTACAAAACAGACTCAGGTTTAGCCATACTTGTAATTCACCCCCCTACTTATAGAGGCTTCCTATTGAAAGTTAGCTCGCTCTCCATCAGGAAAAGCACCACTTCTCAGGAAAACAAAGTTGCCTGCCCCTTTTTTGTTTTTCTTTTGGGTTTTGTTCTGTTGGGAGTTTTGTTTGTTTCTTTTAAATCAGAAGGCTCTCCAGAAAAGCCTCCACTCATCCAAACTAGAAAAGATGACAGGACCATTCAGCGTTGTAGAGGTCACAAACCCTAAGGTGCATCCCATCAATTAAATACTTTTTAAACTGTGCAAGATAGCAGCAGCTTCTTCAAGCATCCTCAAACTCTAATGAAAGATCCCAACACTCGCAAGATTCAATACATATGGAAATAGCTAGCATTTTTAGTTACCCTAGTGATTTTCTCTCCCCTCCCATTCCTAGATCTCTCACAGCATTCTCTGAAATATGTTTATAGTATCACACTGAAGAAGCTTAAGCAAGTTTCTTTCTCTGAGCACTGCAGTTTTATTAAGTTGTGAACAAATGGCAGACTCAAAAGTTTATATTACAAATCAAGAGATACAGCCAATAGCATAGTTGTCCACTAAACAGAAATGCTTGTAACTTCTCCCCTCGCTGCCTCAGAGCAGTGAGCTCTCGGCAAATTAAAGTCACCGACACAATATTCTATTTGGAGCAGGTGTTATTACAGAACAACAGAAATAACAAAACCAAGTCACGGACACTCATGCACACAAATCCAAAATACATCTTTGGTCTGACATGAAGAGAGGAAAAGATGAATGCACTTCCTTTGAAACAAGTTTCTTTGTTTCAAATGACCAAAATATTTCATCACCAAGACTGGAGACAACCACATAACAGTTCACACTGCACAAACTGGCATTCCCACACTTAGGGGAATCAATGAAAGCAACAGGCTGATGAGCTCATACAAATGAAACCTGGAAGACTTAAGTGGCTCAGAATCCAACTAAAATGGTGCTCTGCTGGTTTCTTCAGCTAAGTTATTTTCAGCACACTTCCCAGTTTTCCATCTAATAAATATTACTCTGTTTCGAACCTCTTATATACTAGTTCTGAGTGTTGTTAACACTTTTTGACATTTTGGAGTGTATGTCATCGTATCGAGATAAGCTGTGACAACATTTAAATCCTTATCAGCAGAAAGCAAAGCCATCAGAATATGAATGCTCTGTAGCATGCAAGGAACTATCATTTCCAAAGGTCAAAATTCTACCTTCAGCTGCAGTATGAAGACTTACAAGTTTTCAAGTTAGAACCTTTCAAAGCAGTTAATTTTTTATTTCTGTATGAAGTTTGCCAAAACCGTAACTTATCTACTATGCAGAATTCCACAGACTACAACAGGAGTATTTTCAATAGAACGACCAAAAGTGAGTATTTATTTTCTACCGTACCTTCAAAAATACTCCCCTATCCATCCCAAATAAATTACATCTATGTAATTATAAAAAGGTATTGAGGAACTGATTCTAAATTGGTTTTAATCAAATAAGTAATCAGTGTATACATTTATCTTTAGAGAAGAGTTTTGATCTTCAAGACCATCCAACTGCCTTCATAAATTAAAATTCTTTAATAAATCCAAAAGAATATTGCTTGCTTGTGATACAACCAGAAGTCCAGCATAGCACTCTAATTGTATTGTAAAGTTCCAGATGACAAGTTCTTTCTAATCACAAAAGCAACATTCCTAACAAAAAAAGAGGCTGTTACTTCACCCCTGTTTCGGAAACTAGCTATCTGTTCTAGTAACTCAGTTCTTGGATTCCTAACTACTTCACAAATTGCAACACCTACAGGCTTCACTGCAAGGACTGAAAAAACCCACCTATCACCTACATGTCTCAAGAATCAGATTATTAGTGAGAATAAAAGGCATCAGTACTGCCACACTGTGCTCTGAACACTGTTGTTCACTGAAGTCATGGTATGGGTTTTGTTGCGTTCTAGATTCCCATTATATTAATCCTGCCTGTAATCACGGCATTTGGTCTGTCACCTTGCTTTTCTATCCTGCATTCCTCCTGGGATTTACTCCATGTTTACTGCTCCACATTAAGCTCTTTTTCCATTCTTTCAAGTTCCTTTCCCCTCAGGAAACAACAAGATAATTGATAAAAATCTTTCTACTTCGAACCCAGAAGACTAAAGTTAATGCTTCAAAGCATCTCTTGCCTTAGTCTCAGGACAATGTCCACTTAAAGACAACTGTACAGTCACCAGACTGGATGTAGGCTAGGTATAATACAGTAAGGCTCATCCTTCATAAAATAAGCCACCAGGTTCAAGTTAACAGACATGAATCTCTAAAGCAAACAAAGAAATAAAAGTTGTGTGTTTTGTTAAGAGCTACAGCTTGACATCAACACATAAACAGAAGAAATGTAGAAGCAGATACTCCATTTGTGCACAAAAAACAGGAGTCCTAAATGTGGGGGCTTTTAACATAAATTAACACACACCCTATTTGTCTTCTCGAAGAGTTGGAATATGCTAACAGCATTTCAGTAAGAAATTCTCATATGCATTGTACAGAGATATATAATCCACATCTCCTACATTTATCACTTGTACTTCCAGTTGCTGTTTCCATCTCTTTCCCCCAGCCTCTATTTTCAGTAGTTTTTCTGCCCTGGGCAGTCACGACAACTTCCACAGTGACAAAGAATTGGTCATATTGCCTGCATTGCTTTGATCAGCATTAGAAAAGTCAAAGTAAAAACAAACTACTACCCTCCCCATCTTCAAACCACATACAAGCTAAAGTAAATCAACAGGGTCATCTTCCACTCTGAGGTATCTTGGGGCAACAGAGCAAAGCCAACACCCTTAGACTTAAAAGAAACAGAGCAGTAGTGTTCTTCATCCCTGACTGAGGATTTAAAAAACAACCAAACCAGAACAAATAAACCATGTACCACTTAGAAGGAACGATACTCTCTCTTCTTGGCAGGCCTGATAAAGGAATCACGCTCGTGAAAGCTTGCACCATTTTGCCAACCATTTTAGTCTAAAAATATAGCACCTGTCACACAAAGCCTTCTATGCAAACTAAAAAATTTTATTTTCCTGCAATAGTAAAAGCAGATCTGGCCTATAAGAGCTGCTTTCATTCATGCAGGTTTTCAGATTTTTAACTGAGCAAATCCTGGAAGTTCTGTGCTTCCCAAAGGTAGTGTACTGCCCCATGTAATTGTAAGCACAATACAGAAAAAATTCCATAAGAATTTAGCTATATAAATTTCTGAAGACACCAATAAACGCCAAGTGTAAAGAATATACCTTATTAGAGATCCTGAGATTTCTTAAATGATCCACTTTGATTTCTACTACAACATAGTATTAGAAGTTCTTAAATAACTGAGACTTACCTAGAATGTCTTGAATTCTATAAAACCTGATTGTATCGTTTGGGGTAAGATGAACTAAATCCTTCAAATATAACAATGGTATCTTTAAGAATAAATCTCAACATTAACCTTGGAGAGATGTAACCAATATCCCTGAATTTCAGAGTTATATTCTGATATTTTCGCATACAAGAAATAAGAATCTAAATTAAATAATCTGCAGTTTCATGTGATAAGTCTTCATAGTCCAGAAACACATACAAGCGTTGAGATAAAAGTCTTGATTTTTCTATCTAGAAACTAGTAGTATCACAGAATCTAAACCAATATTTATCTGTTAGATTGTGTGTATTTAGCACAACTGTAAAAATGTAACAATTTTTATAAAACATTTCAGAGAATGTCAGAATTGTTTTCAGTTTTGCTTATATTCAGTTTTTCCTTATATTGCAGCAAGATGGTGCAGAAGAATGGCAACTTGTTAGCCAAACTCATATTTAAAGGGGTACCACAGCCTGGCAACTCTTGAAGTCTTTTTTTCCCCTCTGCTAGTAGAATAGATGACAATTCACTTATCTTTTAGTACTTGGTTACAGTAAGATCTGAAACAAGTGTTTTGTCAGTGTTCTGAGCTAACCTGTACTTTTAGGTTATTACAGCTGACAGCTGCTCAAAACACTGTCACTAATAATTGGCAGTTTTAAAGATGCCCATTTTAATAACACAAGGAAGAATTCCATATTAATGCTTAAGTCATAAGAAATTCAGGCCATGTATAGACAGCTGCAAAGATCCCTGCCAGGGATTTTTCCACATCTGCCCCTGCATTACTGTGTCGCAGGAGATCAGTTGCTTATGACCATCTTCATTTCCTTCTCCCTAGCCATTTTATTAGCTGCATAAAAGTTAATAAATAGTTAAGAATATTACATAAAATTGACCATGAAGAACTAAGGGGCACTATAAGTCTCCATGATACGATGACATTTGATAGAGGAGAGAGATCAGATTTTCTTCCAATCTCGAGCTCCTAAATTAAGGTGTTCATGAAAAGTAAATCACTATCATTTACATGAGGACTTCTTTTTTCAAACAGCAGGTAAGCAAGACTCATCTAAAAGAAGATCAAGAATTCTTAGGGACTGTAACAAATACTTTTTTCAGGAACCAGAAGATCCCCAAAGTTGTTCTCAATATCTGCTCAACTTACACATTACACATTACATTGTTCAAGTCATGAAAGCTCTCAAATCATCACTACTTTAGTCCATACATCCTCAAGAGTGCTTCCCATCGTGCATTTGTTAGAGAAAATGCCTGGAAAGGCACTTGTGCCTTGCAAAAGGCAAGGAATTTATTAGCAATATAGCCATCTAATAAATTCACCTACAGGATTCAGAAAAAAGCTAAGGTTAGCTGATTTTCACTGCATTATTACCCATATATCTGCTGTATTAAAACTTCCATGTCACCAAGGTTACATAAGGCCTGCATACCAAGTTCATCGTGCAAACTGCTACCGCCTACAGCAGATGCAGTGGCATGTGATGCTTCTAAGTGGACACTCCCATTTCTCACCAGCAAGGAGGCGCTAGCGCCGAGCACAGCTGCCTGGGAAGGGGAGCGGGACTGCACTTTGACCTGGGAAGAGGGCTGCTGGCCTTGCTGACCATCTTGAAGGCTACGAGAAAACAGGGATTGGGGACACATTACCAGGAAGAAAAGAAAAATAGCTAGAAGTGAAGCAAAACAAGACTTCTTAAAGAGGAAAACATAAGAGTATGGCATTAAGACAACACTTACTAGGGTTAAGATAACCCATGAGCTCCATATAGCAGAATACTTGGACACTAGTTATGTCAGGAATCTAGAGATACAGTCCCTTAGAAGTAGTACTGCTTTCTAATATCTCCCCTAAATCACCCTCGAGTATATTCTTTTAAGTCTTTATTTGTGGTGCAAAAGGAAATTACTGGTGGTTAGCCTAACCGTAGGCTAACCTGAGGTATCACCTACATACAGTAGTGACTATTCCCGTCTTCTCACCATAGTTAGTTTTTGCTCATTGAGCTATGACTTGATCAACTGTTTAGTTGGCTGTTTGGTTTTCTTTTTGTCACAGTAACATCACCTTTCTTGCTATTAATCTGCACTCTACAAAATGTCTTTAAGCTTTGTTTAATAGCCATCTGCTAGCACAGACCTTATACATAACTGTAGTTAAACCTTTGCATTCAGAATTTTTTAAGCATATTAAGACTGCTTATAACAAATTATTAATTGGCAAAAAATTAAGTCTATTTTAAAGTTATTTTGACAGTACAGCAGAGACTTTTACTCAGTACTGTTATAGAAGAATATCTTCGTAGTACCAACACATACCTGCACCAAAAAACAGGTTTTAGAAGTCAACCTGTGCTTTAGAGAAATTTTATACTCATATCATTAGACAATGCTTGAAAACATTAGTTCTCTTCTCAACCTTCTCATTGCAAAACTATTTTCTAAAGCTACTAACAAAGTTAGGTATTTTTAATAGCTTAATATTAAACATGGTAAAGTGTCAGAATACATGACGGTTCCACTTGTATATCACATCTACTTTGCAAGATTAGATTTGCAAGTGTTTTATTATTTATTTTGTGCATTTGAAGAAGTTATGTGTCATGGTCATTAGCTGTGGGATGTGATCAAATTCAAGAAATCTGGGTTTTAGACAGATAAAAGAATTAATATTTTAAAAATTACAGAAAAATACAGTTTGAAAAATTACCTTTATCACCTGTTGCTTTCAACATTTCACTGTTTACAGTGTGATGCTACAGTTGACAAGTGAGACAACTGAAAAAGCAAGATCTTACTAAGAGCTGAGGGGTTATAGCTGATGTACTTTTAACAGTATTTTCTAGAACATCTAACTTTTCAGTTCTTTTGTTAGAGCACCACTGGAAAACAAAATATGGATGTAAGTATAAGAATAGGTGTTAAGAGAAGCTCATGCAAGATAAGCAGACATGCATATAGCTCATAAGGTAAAAAATTGCAACTCATCATTCTAACATATTTGAATCCGAAATTCAATGTTTTGCTGCTGTAGACAAGGTTCTCTGAGCCATATGGCAACAAGAGCTCACAGATGAGCCAGCCTTTTCTCCCTTAAGTATTATCAGCAACACCAAAAAATGCTGAACAAAATCACTTTCCCTTAAATAGTAGCTACATATTAAAAGGTATACACAAAGTTGCCCTTTTGGTGGTTATCCATAACTGGCACAATAAAAAAACCCCAACCAACCAGCCCAAAACAATGACACTAACAGATTGCACAGATTTGCATGAGACACGGTTATTCTTTGACTAACGAATAAAAGATAAAATTCTGCTTCAGACAGTCACTCACATTCTCGTACCAGACACACATGCATACATCCTTGGCCATACGGGATGCCAACACATACTTGTGTTTAAAGTGCCTAAAGCACTGCTGACATTTAGGCAGGACAAAAGCAAGGGCAGCTGGGTTTTTGAGGTGGTTTTGGGGTCTGGGGATTTTTTTGTTGTTTTTAAGTTACCAGGCAAACTATGCTTGTGTCTAATTTAGCATCAAACCAGCAGAATCTACTAGACCAGGTTTTACTTAAATGTCTACCACTGCCAAACACACACACACATACATAAAGCCATTGTCTCTTTTACTAAATATTCCTCAGAGGAAGTGGAAAGTGGTTGAAATAATGAATAAGAAATCAGAAAAAAAAGTAAAATCACGTGGGACTCAACAGGTTCCAAGGGAACATCCCCACAACATCCAATCTTATGCAAGAGTTAGAGATTAAAAGTTTTGCTGGCAAGAATAAGAAAGTAACATCAGGGCAACTAAAGATTAGTAAATGTAACAGTTAGAAGTTTATCATCTGAAGTCATATGGATTAGCAATATCAGGAACTAGACTGAGGCAGCTCCACCACCAGCATATACAATTAATGCCAGTACTGCTGCAGCGATCTTTTGAAAGGATCTTGGTAACTGGCTAAAAACTCTGTATGTCTTCATATTTCTTCCTTATGCATGATTTTTTTTTTTTTTTTTTTAATCTTTCTTAGGGGTTTCTTCTTCCTGCAACACATAGAATTTACGCTACAATTAAGCTATCCATATAAAGGAGTTTTTTTCAGACTATTAATCTAGAAATCAGAACAGTAATACATACAGTTTTCAGATACATTCCACAGCCCGTAGTTCAAACGGAATTTATGTCAAACAAATCTGAAAGCACTCTGGTCTTTGGTTGGACTAAGGTAACTTCACTCCACTCCACAGGACAGTCATTTAGCATCGCAAACAATGCTTGGAGCAAAGTAACCTCACTAAGTATTTCCTTCTAACCATGTTTATAACATAAGTATTTTTAATAATGTGTGTCATTATGTCAGAAAGAGTACAGTTGTGGTTTGGTTTTTTATTTAGAAAGGAACAAATTTACATAACTGGAAGATGCAAAGAGGAAATATAAGGCTAGAATATTTGTTCTGGTTTTTCACCCTTGAACATCATCTCTGATTAAAACGCTACTTCCACTAGCTTTTTCTCATCATATCTCACTGAAATCCAGTTTAAGCCATGGGAACCTTAATGGCTGCACTAGCATGTGAAAATGTGGCAGTTGTCTAAAAAGAGTCCTTTATTTGCCCTACTTTCTATCTGTCCAAGAGAAAGAAAACTCACTGTTTTCTGGCTAATGCACCAGTTAAGGACCTCCTTGTGAATCAATGCACAAAACTATACTTACTCTCCTCTTAAAAAAAAAAAACGGGAGCGGGAACACACAAAAAACCCATATCAGAAGCAAGGGAGTGCAATGGAGAGTAGAGCTCCAAAGTGATCTAAGAAAATGCAAAGTTTTAGCATCCTTCATTATGAAGTAAATCACTAACTTAAAAGTTGAACAAGCTATTTTCAGCAAGACCTGAAGCTTAACAAAAATTATCTGAAATGTGATTACTGATGCATATTGCAGTAGCCAGTAAAACCACATCTAACTAGTTTCAATCCTTGATGTGGCAGAAGTCAATCTTTCATCTGTTAGATTTTAGGTACCGTTCTTGCAATCCTCCTGCCTGAGGAAAATTTAGAAACTTAGTCCTTGATATTTCAGTGCTGTCACATAGATGGCACGATTCCTCTCTCACCCTCTATTGTAAAGTATTTTCTTTTTATTTGTTGAGTTTCTACAGCTTTTTCCAATTAAAAAAATTACACAAGTATTCCTGAAACAAAAGCAGACCGCTCCTATTATTAAAAGATAGTTTAGCGTATGAAGGAAGATCACTAAGAATACACAACATATACAGTTATTCCTGAACATTTATCATATAACTGGAGGAAGAATTGCTTCGATATGTAAGGAGAAGTGTTCCTTCCTCCAGAGGCAATGTTCTGCTCACCACAGTCAACCACAGGATTGACAGACATAAAAAGCAAGTTTAAAAGCTTATTGTGGTTGCTGTTTCTACTGTTCAAGCTGACAGACCTGAGTTCCTGTACGTCATGTATCACTAGGCTCGGTACTGTTAACAAATGGGCCAGTAAAGGCTGGGGACTCCTGGGTACATGTACTGGAGTTCATTTTAAACATCGCCAAGGCATGCAAAATGCCACGCAATTAAGATTTAATACTGAGCAATACCGTGCATTCTGTAAAAAAAACAGAGACATCGCTTCTGTTTTGCTGGAAAAAGCTACAGGATGTTCATACAACAGTTTACCTGTATTTCAGATTTGGAATCTTCGCATGTATGATTTAGTTCTTTATAATGTTCTTCCATTTCATTATTCTGCTTACTTCTCACTATCTACAGACATGGAAAGCGATTACAGTACTAGTCTGAGGTACTTACTTTCTTAAAGGAAAGGAAACCAAAATGAGGAGTGATGAATAATATTTTCTTGGGTTTTTTTCATTACTTGAAATCAAAAGTTTCTAAAGATTTTTATAAAAACCACTGAGTCTAAGTTTGTTAGCATTAGTTCATTTCATTATCAATCTGAAATCAGCTATAACATGTTAGAGACTGGCTAACCTGATCATTTTGAAAATAGTGCCACATATACATGCACAATTCAACAAGCCCACAGTGACATGCAGTGACAGCTCAAGGAGGTTATGGTGGGGAAGGAAGTAAAAAGTGCTTTTCCGGCAACACTGGCGGGTTTGGGGAGAAGTGGTCTGCTACATGCATGCTAAATATGGTGGAACATTTAGATACCCTACCTGAGGGGTGATCCGATGAGCAATGTAGGAGGGGTAGGGTTACTCCCTGCATTGTGCCGGCGTCGTACTGCCTGACGCCTAAATGTGCTGCGTTCACGGCGAAATGTGACAGTCTCCTCGCTGGCTTGTGCTGCTGCATCAAGACAGACTTTAGGTCAAATAAGAACCCATCCTAGTTACGTACACAGCAACTTAAGACTCCTTTCTTCCCCCTGACCCTCCCCAAGTTAACGAACTTGACTTGCAACAACAGAAGTAGCTTATGCACTGACTCTTCAAACAACCTGTCTCAAGACAGGATCACAACACAAAATTATTAGTGAAAAATTGGGTGTGTGGTGTGTCCATTCTTGACTATACAGCTTTTTTTTTTTTACCCCCAATCCAATTAGCCAGGTTGCAAAAAGAGATGGATATCCCAAATTCCCCATTTGCATGGGGCAGGATGAGACAAAACTGATCTTACCCTTTATCTCATTTAATAGGTCATTAAAGGAAAAGCCTAAAGGACAACCTAAAAAAGCTGTCTGCCACTCCTCACCATAATATTCTCTTCTCAATTGTATAATTTCTGCCAAACAGGTAGGGTGGAGGTTAACCTCATCACACTTCCTCAGGGGACAAAAGAGCTCCTTTTTTTTTTTTCCTCATAAGCATCAAGGGATACATGTTGCTCATTTTAGACTAGTTACACTATGATTTGGGGGAGTGAGGGTTGAGACTAAGTGAGAAAATAAATTCTTAGTAAGGATTGGTGGTTTTGTTATTTCAACTCCCCAAATAAAATGCAAGCAAAAAAAGGTTTAGTCCACTTATAAAGCAACACTGTAGAAAATTTTGTCACGTACTCAAGGGAGTTTAAGATCTTTCCACAGATTACCCTCCAAAATCCACCTGTGGTCCCTAAATTTCACACTCTAAATAATTTTGTATTTAGACTGTTTTGTGGTGTGTCTGCAGTGTCGGTGTCTTCCTCCTGAACCAAGAAAGCTACTAACCAATTTGAATGCGGAGTACTAGGGAGCTCAAATGAATGGGTCACAGAGAAAATCAGTTTTGGCAGGCAGTGAAAGAGGAGAAAAAAAAAAAGACAGACATGAAGTCAGTGCAAGAGGAAAATCAATCTTGAAGGGGAAGTCACAACTTGGTAGCCAAGAAGTCTGTTACTAGAGTGAGAAAACCAAGGATTGTGTCATATCAAAATAAAAAAAAGGAAAAAAATACTATGGCAGCAACGCTTTTTTATGGCAGAAGGACCACAGGTAGAGTAGTCCGTGTTCACTTAAGCACATTAAGTCATAACATCCCTGTCATTAAGCTTTCAGACTTACCAGCAAAGAATCTAACGCTCATCTACAGGGACTAGCAACCTATAGCAACCTACTACTGCTGTGTATTCCTGCCACAGCGCAAGCAATAAAGACTGCACGGAACAAGAGTTCAATTCCACCCATGAACCAACCATAGGTTATCAAGTGAATAAACATACTCTAAATGAAACTTCAATTTGTAAATTGCTTTAAAAGTGAAGAAACTACATGAAGAGATTACTTTAAGAGCAACATTAAAATTTACAAGCATTTCATTACCAAAACACTGAACATTAAGGACATCCTTAATTCAGTCCTTTCTTGTATTTTCAGGAAAACTGGGATTGCTCACTTCCTCCTCACTCCTCCACAACTGTTTTTGTTATTTTCAGCATTAATAGATGATACTTAATTTTCAGTTAATTTCAGCAAGAATTCAAAACTTTTCTCATGTGACTTAGCATACAGCTTTATGCTTTGTTTTTGATACACAGCCTAATGTCTTCAACGATTTCTTTATTGCGCTCATACTTGAAGTACTGGGAAAGTGAAACACACTAAACAAGATCATCTGAATCCTGACTTTTTTCTGGTGAGTTAACACACAAGACATCAAAACTGCCCACTAATTTTGGGTGCCAATTTGTAAAGCTCAATTTTGCCAGTGCATACATGAACATATCAAAACCTCATATATTCACCACACAGCTTCCACTGACTTCAGCTGCAAAAGCAATTCCTCAGGGTTCTACTAATCAGGTCATAGTTAAGCACAAGAGAAAGAACAGTGACTAATCTTAACTGAAATGTAAACGTCTTATTTATCATTAAGATGTAAACATCAGCCTTACATCTTAATTACCATTTGCATCTACTCAGCAAAAGCAGCATTCAAGTGCAATTCTTCAAGGCAGCATACTTAATATTGACAATATCTGCTTTTGTTTTCATACTCTTTTTTCAGTAAATATCACCTTCTGCAGTAACCAACGCCCTGATTATGGAAAAACTAAAGGTCCTTCCGACACAGCTCAAATTTATCACTAAAGCACGTCTGCCTCAAGCACTGACTGATGCAATGTCTTACGAGGAAAAGACAGATATAACCAAAATTCATATGTATTTGGGGATTAAATTCAAAGCTGCAGAAGCAAATAGTTCTGGCATTTGCTAACTTATTATTTCACTTTAACCTTGAAAAATCCAAGCAGATTTTGGTGTAGCTTTCTACCTAATCTACCAAGGAATTTTTGACTTATCTTGAAACTTTTGTTCAATGCACATCTTCTATACACACTCTTCCTGAATGCGGGGGGTAACATTCAGGATCTCTACGCAAGTCTAGAAGTCCTTTTGAAAACACTACAGAGCTTTTTGGCTCAACAAGCTAACAAAACTGCTAACATTATGCAACACCTCAAGAAACTACATGTTGAAAACATGACTAAGTAAAAAAAAAAAAAAAAAAAAGGTTAGTTGAGCAGAAAGGACTACTGTTTGAAGTGTGGAAAGCCAAACTGAATGAAGTCTAGTTTTGTTTTTGGTTGGGGTTTGTTTAAAAAAAAAAAACAAAAAACAACCAACTCATTTTAAAGAACACACAGGATAAAAATATATACACCCATATGGAAAGCTACATATGTTGATATATATTATTTGTGCTTCTACTTGTCTTTAACAAGAAAGAGCAGTACAGCTGCTCATGAGTTCACCAGTAGGATGGCAGATAAAGCTCATAAATTATGCTCTATCATGCTATCAGAGCAATTTAATCAGAGGGAACGAATTTTAACATTAATAAGCTTCTTTATGTTACTTTGAAAATAAAGTGTTTTAATGTTTGAAACATAAATTAAAAAAAATAAACACAAGTGTCCCTGTCTGACAGCTTTTTTTTTTTCCTTTTTTTTTTAAAAATCCCCATCTTTAGACCATCACTTACGCTTTGATGCCACTACTTACAGCCACTTACTCTAGACTTCAGAAAGGAGATCCAACATCTACACTCATGTACAAAATCTAGATATAATAGTGAGAGATAACATAGGTTATGCTTTTTACAGTTCCTGCTTGCTTTAAGTAAATCAGTAAAGGAAGCCAAACCTTTCAGCTTAGAGTGTTTATTGTTGAAGTCTGTTCTATTTTTCTGTTCTATTCTAAACTTCCATGCTGAAACGCTACACTTCACTAATGTAAAAAAAATTAAGTATAAATTTCTTCTCCATGTTCTCCTATGAACTGGAGCCCCAACATTCGTTCTTAAGATTAGAAAAAATGAGGTTTAAAGTTCCCAGTGCATAAGTTAGAAACACAAACCTACTTCCCAGTGATCAGTAAGAGGAGGAGACCGAATGACAACTTTTTCACAAACTTGACCCTCCCACACCTACTCCCAAGTCTAATACACCTAATTTGAAAGAGGAAGTAATTTGACTTTTGTATTTGCTACTGCAACTGTGCATATGAACACATATTTATTAAAATTCATCCTTTTTTTTCAGTAAACTTCTGAGTGGAAGAAAGCCAAATTAGCAGTTACACACTTAAAGTCATGAGGATATCATTTCATCATCACACATTTGGAATCACACTTTCCCAATAAAAAGACTAACATTTATTGTAGAGAAAATTCTAGAATAACAAATTCATATTCCTTTGCCAAACACCTCGGAATATCTGAACATAGGTTGAACTTTCCAAAATTTCTCTTTCTATACTACAGAAGCATTTTTAGTATGTACATCTGCAGTTCCTCAAAGTTTTAAACAGGACTGAAGACTCAAAGTTTTACACTGCAACTATACAATTGAACAATACAACTAGCTCTAAGAAATAAAATGCAAGTATTTTCTTTTGAACAGAAACACTTACATATACAAGACAAAACATTTACAACATCACTCTGCATGTATCACTGCTTCTAACCCAAACCTTGAAGATGGAAACTGAAGAACCATGAGATGAAAAAGCATAATTTCTGAATTTTATTGCATCAACAAGTTCCATTTCATTTTTGCTACAAAAAACCACTAAACCCAGTGCCTCAGATAAATTCTTCCCAAGTAGGAATATTCCTGGAAAAATATAGTATGGAGATAAAACAGAAGTAAAGCATCCATGTGGAAAACCACAAAGTTCTCGGGATAAAAATCGCAAACTTCAGTCTGACTGGAAAGAAAACAAAAAACCCACATACAATGGAAACAGTGTCCCTCACTCTTCTCAGGAAAGAAAAAAAAAAATACATGACATCTAAGTGGTGTTAAGCATGGTTAAGAGTGTGCATGGGAACCTGAGTGATGCTTAGACATGCCATTTCTCTCCCTATCAAAGGGGAAATTGTGATCTATTTTCAACGACTTTTAATGATCTACCTTACAAATTCTCAGTGACAGATGAAATGAATAGCTCATGAATTCACATAAGCCATGAAATCCGTCTTCTAACTGAACATACTTTGCCAAAACAAATAGTTGAAATCCTGCTCTTCTGCATCAACCATCTATATCTTATTTGTCTTGAAAGCCTGAGGAAAAGCCAGGCTTTTCACATGCATTTATTGGTGAACACCACCACTCTTTCTCACAGTTGAGGCATTCCTAGCTTACTCTCTTATGCCCTAACACTGTTTTAAAAACCACACTTGTAATCAAGGAGTCTGTTAAGCCCGTATCTTCAATATGCAGTTATTAATCACCATGGATTATGCACTATATAAGACCTACAACTGCAGAGATTTCTTATACTTCTGATGAAAAGCAAAATATTGGCTTATAGTATTGTAACTTACTGTGGACATTCAATGAAAAATATCACTAATGCCATTTTCCGAAGAACGGAGATGTGGGCAACAAAGAAGAAACAATGAAGAAATGAGGGACATCTAAGACAAACTTTTGTTAGAAAATAGGGCAGAGAAAAACAACATACAATTTGAAAGGAAAGTTTGTCACCAAAAAATAAAAGAAAATTGAAAGAGAAACAAGGGAAGTAAAGTCCAAGATGTCAGTGTTGTGGCTAAATGCATAAAAAACACCCACCAAAACACCAAGTTTGAGAATAGGTCAGAGGAATATTTACAATTATGTCAAACCAGTCACTACAACAATCTGAAAAAGCAAGACACTGTCAAGGAGGGAATAACCAGGACAATGAAATCATCTGTTTTGAATTCTGAATGGTCTGAAACAGTTTTACAGACAGCTTGATAGATATATTTCTATACTAATGCCAAAGGTAAAACTAGGAGTCTCAGATATTCAACCTCCTGTATTTCCTGCTTGAATTATTTCACTTTTAAAAACAGTAGGTGTAACTCACACAAACTTCTTGACTACAATGTTGATGGACTTGGGGTCAAATAGCTAAAGCTACGACCTAATCTTATCCCCTGCCCAATATAGTCCCTATATCCAGGGATTTGGGTATCAATAGCTAGTAGTATGTTTGTGCAGCAGACAAATGTTCATGACCTACACCAGCCTTTATGAAACTTAATTCTGACTCTGTATTTGGATTTATTCACCTTAAGGAAAAAATGCTTCAAATCTTTAGAACACACAGCCTTTCCAGCCTACATGGTATTCTTTATTAGTATGGCATACACAGAAAGACACGTTTGCTTTGAATGGGCTTTTACTAGCTATAACACCAAATGTTAATTAGCAGCCAACTTTGATATATCTTGGAATTACACCTCATAGCTACATTTGGCAGCAACGTGAGCACTTCCGTTACAGCTCAGAGGGCTCTCAGAACTGTTCTCAGCTGTATGTATAACAATAAATGCAGGTACATCTACAAAAGAGCATGAAAAATGCTTAAACCTAAGTTAGTAGATGCAGCTTTGCTTACACCAATAATCAAAAATTCTTATTTGACCTCTGCTCAAGATGAATGCTTGGCAAATTTACAAACAAGACATACCACTTGTCAACAAAATTGAATCATTCTTTCCAAATCAAGTTAAAATTACTGCAAGTAGTTGCACAAATACTACCAATGTAAGACATTTAAATAACACGCAACAAAAAGTATTTTAAAAGAACTACCACCTCTGGTTTCTTTGGGAGGCTTGAGAGGATTTAACCAGGGTCAAATTTTATAAATAACACTCCTAAGGTGTGTGTGGGGGGAATTATATGAAGTGTATTTTGCTTCATTTTTAACTTTTGCTATATGCTGTAATGCTGTGCCATGCTTCTTTCATCAAATACCCTGAATTTCCATTATGCAGCCCTGTGTCTACTACTCTGTAGATGACACTAAAGGAGCACATTTCTACCAAGTGGCAGGAAGTGTCTTACCAGTAGTACGCAGGGCTTTTGCCAAGCAATTACAGACATTCCTGGCTCTCAGCAGCCACTGCTGAGAGTTGGACAAAACCTGAGGTGGTTGTTTCCCATCACCACCTTACTGGAATCACAAAGTACTTGGAAAATGGTAGTTACTTTGGTCATAAGTCACCTAATGAAAGCCCCTGTAAATACCAGAAAGTGAACAAATCAGTATGTTGTGTGGGGACTTTGTCCTGCCTAAAACCGCATTTTGCTTTAGTAGGTAGTGATTAACAATTAGTAGGTGCAAGATTCATGCCAAGTGTTATCTCATTGTTAAGTTCCAAAACTCCAGAGCTCCATTTCAGCCCCCCACATCACTCACAACACTGTTTACATCTTTAAGTGTTTACTGGCGAAATCTCAGCTCTACCGAGATGACAGAATATTCAAAATCAGAGGTAATTCTGTGAAACTCAACCTTTATGTTTTCACAGCTTTTGTGGGTTATGTTGTTCTGTCAAAATCAGATATTAATCTCTATGTCATTCTAAAAACAAATGTTGCATACATTATGACACTGCTAGCTGTTATCTAAAAAATCAAGAAATGAAATACCATCTTCTGGTTCCAGAGAACCTCATATGGAAGAAAGCCCTTTCTACTACTGGCTAATCATCTTAATCTGATCCAGTTACACGAGGGATCCTGCTGAACACGTGAATAGAGATAGCTAACATACACACAACCCAATTACAGTAACTTTACATGTTTTCCGGTTTCTACCATTTCCAAACTCTTTCAGAGTTTTTTTATTTCTCAGGCAAATCTGTATAATTTAGCAGTTTGAATGCAAACTGATAGACTCCCAGAAAATAGACCAGAAGCCCCATCTTCTGTAACTATATTAATTCCACCTGCAGAAAACATATCAAACTAAAGCCATGAAAAGCATGGAACAGCTCTACAACACAGGCAAAATAGTTAATGACTGTAGATCACATGCAACATAGGCATAGAAGGAATAATGTGATATATCGGTAACAGCTGACATGGCCATTAGCTGCATAGCAGAGAACTGAACTGTGTTTTTAACTTTGGAAAGGATACTAACGATTACAGGCAGATAAGTCAAGCATGTATGTACAAATACGCGCAGACTGAAAAGATGAACAGGTTTCCATATGCCATATGAAATGCAAGATTCTAATCCAAGCTCATAAAAGCCTATTTTGCCCACCTGTGGAGATGTACACAACACACAAAAGAACAGTATGAGCTGTTACTTCAGTATCACAATGCAATGCACAGAAGGAAAAATGCAGTACTCTACGTACAGTTTTATTTACAAAAAGGGTATTTAACTGAAGATCTTAAAGTAAATAAATCTTAAATTACAGCAAGCTGTAAAAGAGAATAGAAACATAAAGGCTGCACCTTTTACAGTTAATATAGAACTGGGGGAGAACATGTGACTTTTCAGAACAGCTCAAGTTTTACAAAACATCACTGTGTCATATACAGCATTATGTTGGTTCTTTAAATCTTTACAAACAGCAATCCAGAAATAGTGCACGCCTAACAGGAACCAGGCATAGGACAGTATCAAAACGTTATTTCCAAAATACCACTAAGCATCTAAACAACTCTATCTAACCCATAACCCGTCAATTCACTAGCTACTTTCAGAGGCTGTAGAGTTCAACAAGGATAACATCTTCCTATTGTAAGACATCTTCCATTTTTTGTTATACATTTCACCACATATTTAATTACAGAATTTTCAAATGCCTTTTGTCTGCCTTAAGAAACTGCAGTTTCTATTCAAATGCACAAGTTACCGTGTAAAAAGTGAGTCATTCACCACTTCCTGGCATAATAAGATAGAAATGAAACTGCCAATTTGTACCTGCTGAAGTATAAGATGTACAAGTTCGTATAGCATTCTGCTTAGTAAAACATTACTAAAGGCCATATCCATTATGAAACATGTTTTAGCAGTTATGCAAACAAGAATGTACTTTTTAGTTTACTCCCTAAAGACTTAAAAGGTAAAATGAAGTTATGATTACTTAAGTCATATTTGAAAAACAGGATCTGAAAGATTCTGACTGAAAAAAAGGAGGCTGTAGTAATACCAGTCTTTTGGTTATCCAGCATGCATCTGTTAATTGCTTGTTTCCGAACATTATCATAAGCAATCACAGAAATTTAAAAATATTTATAGAAAATAATCCTTTCATCAGGAGGTAGGACCAGAAAACTTCTCAAAGTCCCATCCAACCAGTATTCTCTGATCTTATGAAAATCTGAACCAAGTTTGTTCTGCAATTCACATACTATATGTAAATAAAATGACTTAATTTTCTCAAATAATTTCTATACACATACACACATACGATATATTGCATCCATATGTCTTTAAAAAACACTCCCAAAGGGTGAAGACAATGCAACAGTGGGAAATACTGAATACAGAGCAACTTAAGATTCTAAAAAGTTAAAATATTTTCTCTGATTATTATTAGTCACAGGTGAGCCCAAAGAAATACACAGTTAAAGATACAGCTGTTATGAAACTTGCAATGTAAGCTATAAATTTTGGAAAAAAAAAAAACAACAAACACACAAAAGAAAAACCAGTAGAAATGAAGGACAACACAAAGGAATTATTCAGACTGATTACGAATGGACAAATTCAAAATAGTTACTGGCTTGATGCTAGACATAACTATATAAATATTTGAGTAATGCTAAAGAAAAGTGATGTTTTTGTTCTGCTTTCTAAAAAGCAGAATGATACTAATTTCTTACAACCATAAAGGAAATATTTCCTATTCTATTGGTAATAAGAAACACAAGATACAGCAAGTGCTATTATTCATATGATGTCAGCAGATCTGCAGAACCTGAATCCAGATTGCTTCTTAAAGTCGGCCTGAAACCCATGGGCAAGTAATACTTCGGTGCTTGCCATTTATTAAGAGTACAAACTTCAAAATGATCATTGTTAGTCATTTTTAAGTTGTTACTTCTATTATCTGACGAAATTTTAAAGAGAAAACTGAAGAGAATAATCCAAAAAGATTGACAGCAAGTCTTTCCTGCTTAAGCTGCTACAGATTTGTATATTTAAGATTGTTTTTAAATGTGTTAGGGTTGGTCTTCCCCACCATTTTACCCTGTAAAAGGGCAATCAAAACATTCGGCAACATACTGCATCAATCACGCATTGATTCTTTCAGACTACTGATGACTGGTGAGCGCACACAAAGCTTGACATGTACTGTAAGGTGAGGTATATTAATCCTCCCCTGCTTCTAATGGAAGAACTTTAACAGTTTTAAGCTATAATAACACAAACCAAAATGAAATTAAATCTTGTGCTAAGGAAAGCACAGAGTCAAGTACTTAAAGCAGACCTTTTATTAGTCAAGTTACTCTCAGAAGACATAAAGAGCTGTCACTTTAACACTGCACGGTAAGAATGTGTATTAAATATTTAGCTTGCCGAGTTAGTACTAAAAGAGCAACCTGCATTCTTTCATTAAAGCTACTGGAGAACTCTGTTACTAGGAATAACAGAAAGAACCAATATATGCAGAGTTTTTCTTCCCTCCGCCTCCCCCCCCCCCTCAAGTGAAGACAGGTCTGAGGTAATTTTAATTGTTCTTATGTCAGTGTCAGGAGAAAAGAAAAAAGACTACTGGTCATAACTCATCTCACTGTGAGTTGAAAGTCTCTCCTTTTAGGAGTGAAGAGTCACTATAGTTTGTTTAGGGAGTCTAAATAACAAGGACAGTAAATTTGCTACAATTTCTTAAAACTATCTGTGTCTTGATCTAAAATACAATTTTATGAAGCAGTTGTGTGCTTAGTTAACAAGATCCATATTATTTGTAGGTATTACCCTCAAATAATCCCCAAAGTCAGACTGTGGTAATTATCAGTCCCATGCTGCTCTGAAAATCTATTTTTCACTTATCTTCCATGACACAAAAAGCTTTCCAGTTAAGGCAGTCAATATGGCTAACCAAGAAAAGAGACTGAAACGTCATAACAAGTGATTAAAAAAAACCTAAGAGCTCCAAATATTTTTTTAAATGCCCCTATTAATCTATATTAATACCAGCTACTACAGGTAATCTTAGTACTCATGTTACACCAACCAAAGCAATAGCTATAGAAAGTAAAAATAAATTACGTTCCTCTCTCCAGCACAGGAAGGTTATGGCGTTCTCATAATGAGGACGAAAGAAAACCAAAAACCCAAAGTAAACAACACAGTCTAGCCATCAATGGCAAGGCTAAGCAAGATCAAATCCATAGGAGAATCCAACTTAGTAACTTTACCATTGTAAGAAAGCAGAATTCAAGGCAGCACAGTATGGGTTTGGGGTTTTGGGTTCTTTTGATACCACCTCAAGCCATGCTGGAGTTCACCCAAGAAGCAACAGTAACTTCAAACAATCACATTCATGTTCCAAATTTTCTAAACTGCACAATCTTTCAAACAAAAATAGTCTCTCTTTTATTGTTAACTTTTAAAATAGTACACATAATTTGAAGTTTGAGTAATACAATGGGGCAAGTCTGATTTGATCATAAATAATAATTTTAAGATACAGCTCTGGTTAACAAAGACTGCCAGTCACAAACCCCTCTCCTACCTATAGATTTCATAACAATTCCCTGAATTCAACTCCCACTTCTGTGTGAAGAAAACGCTTTGTCAGTTTTACTAAGCAAGAATGAAGAAACAGGAAGACATTTAAATACAGTTGTAAGTTAAGTCATAGACACCAAACTCATTAACAAAATACAGCAAGGTACTGCTGGTAGGTCATTTACTTACCTCCACTTGCTGATTCTTGCTCTTCCCCTTCAGGAAACGTAGCCTGGCTTGGTAAGCTATTCCTAGAACGAGTGACCGACTCTAAGTGTGAAGCCCTTCCCAACAGAGATAGCTCATCTAGCACCTCTCCTTCTTTGGCTTCCAAATCAGATTTTGAAGTGGTTAACTGTTTTATGTTACCTGGTGCCATTAAACTATTTGGGTCATTTAAACAAGCCACAGTACCACTGTCCAGGCTTAATACTCTGGCACGATTCTTGGCACTGTTTGTGCTAGAAGTCCGACGTGTAGAGCGTTTTTTGCTAATTCCTTCAGAGCTAACATGGGTTTTGTGAGTACTGTCAGGGTCTGTGCCCCCACGTTCTTTAGAAACGTATTTGGTCTTTAGAGCACTGTACTTTCCCTCAGGAGACTGACATGAATGGGAGGTGGTGCTGGAAGAGCTATCACTGCTGAACTGGTGAGCTGACTGCATACTTGATGTCCTGCTCAAGTCACTTTGATCACTGGAGTCCTCATCGTGACAAAACACAGCACTGTGAGGTTTTGTACCAGATACACCTCGGAAGGAAACATATTCCCTGTGCCGACTTGAATCGAAACTACTAGCCCGCTTTTTTCCTGTCCTTCTCCGGCTGGACTTGTGGGTAGAGGCTGTTCGATGTATTAAACTAGAAGATTTTGGTCGAACATCTCCTTCTCTCTGTTTTCCACTCATTTCTTTAGCTCTTGAATCTACTAACACAGCTAGTTTCTCAGTCTGCTCATCCCTTTGTTCAGCAGCCTTCCCAGGTGGCCTGTCAGCTTGCGTAATCAATTCATTGGCATGCGGGTTCTTATTGGCCTCTTCTGAAGCAGAGGCACCAAGACCTTTCTGACTGTGCATCTCATCAGATGCATTAGAACCCTTCCCCTCTTGAACACCAATGTTAGTGCTCACTTCCACAGCAGTCCTTTCGCTACTAGTCCTTTTGTCAGTAGTAGAACTACTGTCATCCTCGGAGTCAACACCACAGTCCTTTTTCTTACCATCCTTTTTCTCTTCTCTAGGAGACTCCTCCTCGTGCTCTGACAACACACTTTCTATATGCGTTGAGCTAGTATGTTCACTTTTATAGCTACTGATTGTACTGTTAGTGTCACGATCAGTCCCACTGCAGTAGCTTTCTGTTGAACCACTGCTTCTAGTACTCAGGCTTCTCAGACTGTCCACACTTTTGTCTGCTTTCAAGGATTTGCTCTTCCCACTCTTAGCCAGTGGTTGAGGGCTGCTACTTTTCAGAATGTCATCTAATTGAAAAACTCCTGAAATGCAAGAGTTCTCAGCCAAAGACTCTCTGGATCCCAAAGGGGGCTTGGAAGCTTCTAACTCACTGACAGGATCTAGTCCTCGTTTTTGCTGATAGAGGGGGAAGTCATTTAGTGAAGCATCTGGAAAAGCGACAGCAGAGCTAGAAGTCCTTGGTACACCTCGTGGTCTATGATCCTTCCTATAGGAGTGAGAATGTAGAGTTACAAGCGAAGCTACTTCTGTGTCACATGCACTGGTTTTAGACTGGTCCACAAGTTGGTTGTTCGAGAGGCACACTTTGTCACTGTTGTCTCTTGGAAAATCCTGTCCAGAGGATAGTGAAGGTTGGATGGAGACAAAGGAGTCATTTGACACCAGACGAAAAAGCTTCCGATCAGTTGCCAAATCTGTTTAAGTATATATTTAAAAATATTAATGTAGAATGTTCATGAAAGTTAATCAATCTGCTTTATCTGATACAAACAAGCAGTTGTAAAGTAAATAAACTGACAAATTCATTTGCAAGTACTATGCATCACATTACCACTTCAAAGACTACCTAGCATCTGGGTAAACCTGACAGACTTTTTATAAAAAAGAAACCTTCAACACCAACTTAATCTTAGCAGCCAATAAAAGACAACACAATTCTGACAAGTCCCCAACTTCCCCTATTGCTCATGTATCTCAGTGTTTTTATGTATCCCAAAGTTTAATTGTAAAAGTGCACCCTGCCTTTTGCTTTATTTCCAACACACAAACAGTTAATTTCACATAAAGTTTAAAATTATAAAAGAAAACAGAGTAAACCCCATTGACTTTGAGCTCACAAAAGCCCCAACAAAAATCACCCTTTCTACCAGATACCAAGTAAGCTCACAGTTAGCAAGGATGCAGGCACCGGCACAGTTTTGTTGGTACCACAATGAAACTCTCTACGAAGTTACTGAGATTTACTACTCCTAAAACTGGTGCTGTTAAAGCAAATCATGAGAATTTACTGTTAGTTTTTCATCAGAGCAACTCTTTCCATTACCCATCTGTCCTAGTTTCACTGGTATAGAACCACAGAATCAATTTTTTGTTCAGGAAAGCCTCATTTTTTAGAAGACTGCAGCACTCGATTCAGTGAGAACAAAGTTGATAAGACACTTTGGTTTTGCTTGTGGCCAGCCATGCGATGTGGGTCTCCACAGTGATCACGGTGTTTAGCAGTTTTGAGTCAGCCAAGTGCTACAGCTAAGAGGAACAAAAGCCAGGGCAGGTGACCCAAGCTGGCCAACAGAAGTATTCCATACCATAAACACCACACTCACTATAAATTTGAAAGTTTACTGGGGACAGTCTCTTCTGATGGCCACCACCCCTACAGGGTCTCGCCCAACACTCTGCTTTCAAGGCCTACTCTCTCCTATTTGCTGCGACCATTGTGTTTTTGCTGGGGCTGTCATACTCACAGTGCTTGACATGCAGCATTCACTGCTGGAAGCGTGCAGCTCACAGCGCTACACAGCCTGAGTATAACCTTGTGTACTTTCTGTTAGTATTAGTTTTTTTATTATTTTGTTTTATTAAAACTGTTCACATTTCAACCCACAGGTCTCCTTTCCTTTTCCCAATTCTCCTTCCTGGCAGGGGTGTGGGGGTCACTGGGTGATAGAACAATGGCTAAACCAAGACACCTTCACAAGGAGTGTAAAAGTGTCCACCTGCAGGTAGAAGAGAAAGTCAGGCTACTTTCTTTTTTGGTACTGTCACTGACAATAGAGGATCTGGAGGCCAAGTTAAGTTACTACAATAGCTAAGCTTTTGTAGAGTGTATTTGTGTATGTGTAACTTAAGAGACTTCTCCAAGAGTGTTGTTACTCAGCTGAAAGCCGAAAACCCCTGCTGCCTATTACAACAGCACAGCCACCTGTAACTCTCTACTTTAAACTGCACTTTCTGCACTGAATCATATACTAACAACTGAAATGAGCCCATCAGTCTGATTCGATTGACCAAAATGAACTACAGTATTCCCAGAGTTAGCTTCCTGCTAATCACCAGGTACTTTAAAATCAGCAAACAAAAGATTTCCCTACAGTTTTATGCTCTGTTTTAGTCTGGGCAGACTTTTTTCCTGGGAATGAAGCTAAATGAAAAATGAGATCTGAAACAAAACTGGGCAACTGAAGAATACAAGCTTGCAGTTTCCTTATGTACTAGGAAAACACAATTACAAAACTCGATAGATTAGGCACAGACTATAGCTCCAGAAACACAGAACTGCACAGGATTATCTACTTTACAGAAAAGCATGCCCAATTTAAAAAAAATTGGCTGTACTGGAAAGCAAAGCAAATTAGTCTACAATGAAGTCCATGAATCCCAGGCCACTTGCAGTATTAGAGAGATCGCCTAGAGGCATGTAAGCTTGCTATCTTTCAGCAGTAAGAAGACAGTATTTCTTACCTGTGGGAAGATGCCAGAACAAGAAACATGCAGCCAAAGAATAAAGTTAAAAGTATTCAAGCTATGCATCCCAGGAACTTAGAGTAATTAAGAAAGGAAACAGAGAGCTTCAATACCCTTTCTTAAAGTCTATCAACAAATTGCATGAATTTATTTAGTATGATAAGTAAAGGGTCTTTGGTATCAAAATACCATGTTTAATATGCAGAAGAAGAAATTTTACCTTGTTCTTCACTTCCTTCTTTACATAGGCTGGAACTTTGGCCAAGACTTAAACTGATATCATCAGAGGTCTTGGCAGTGTCAGTATCTCCTGTGAATTTTAAGAACAAAGAGTACTAGTGCGCAAAGTATTAACAGATACATCTACATACACTACAGACTTCTCACCTGTCATAAAAGACTGTTGCATTTATTTATTTGAAGGTAAATAACAATAAGTAACACAATATTTCTCTTATCTTTTAGAGATAAGTATTGTCTATTTCTTTTCTGTTGTAAATAAGAAAGTTTTCACTCAACTACACAGGATCTTCCATGAAGAACTGGACAAGTGTCTTACACAGAACCCAAAGGAAATAAAGGGTTTGGGTTTTTTTCTTAAAGATATATTTATCTCAATACTCCTTTTTGCACAGTTGCCAATAAAAATAAGGTAGCTTGTAACAAGATGCTTGTGAAGATAAAAAAGGTAACAAAAAAATCAGGAAGGTGACAAAAATTCACATCTTTCTTTTGTCTTATTATCGGCTTAAGAAATTCACAAGATAACAACTTTGCATATTACAAATAATTTATCTTTTAATCTCAGAGGAGTTCACAAGGGCTGTCCTAGACAATACTTTTGCTAGATACCAAGCAACTAGAATGATCAAGTCATTGAAATACAATACCAGAAGGGCAATTGGTTGCACCCAACTTAAAAATAGTAGGGAAAAGTCCACACAAACCAAACCCTTGGCTCTGCATTTACAAGCAAAAGAAGCACCTGTTGTTACATGGAAAAGAGAGCATAGATTCCAGGATATTCTCTCCTAATGTTTCAGACACATAATTTGCAAGTCCAAGGAAGATTTCTTCCAATGAGTAAATGCTGTACTTAGCCCACAAAACAATTTTGAGGATTACAAGGTAGACAGTATTCGGAAACTACATAGTAAACAACAGTGATTTGAAGTGCTACTGCAAGGTAATTTTAAAAAGTAGCCAAAAATCTCACCTTTGATGGTTGCTGCTGTTCCCAGACGAGATAATCCAGACCCAACCTAGAAACAGAGAATTGTGTAAAAAGCCGTAAACTTTCAGGAACTATGCAACTCTTGTTTCCCATCACTGCAATGCACACATTTGCCTAACACCTACAAGAGATTTTTTTTCAAAGGCACAAAGAAGAGAGAGTTTCAACAGCACAGTGCTGTAAAATCTTTTCTGACTCAGAATGATTCCACTGCAGAGACAAGTCATCTAATTATGCATCCAATTATATCACTGCATTATCCTGTTTAGTATATGAGAGTTCACTATGCTGATTTTAAAAACAGTTTCTAATCTATGGATTTTCCTTGAAAATATTTAAAGCGGTGGTATGCTAGTAACAACTGTTGTAGAACTGAATGTTTAATGTAGTGATCACAGTTGCCTACTATGCTTAAAGAAAACACCATGTTAATAAAAAAACTTATCTGTTCAACATAGTAAACATCAAGCTAAATCCAGAAACTGCTCCGGTTGGAAAAGATACCTATCTTTACCAGCATTAGTTTTCACGTTGGTCAAAGTTGATCCAATGACCAGGTAACCACAAGAACCTAAGTGCTGGTACATAGGAAGTGGCAGCATCATGAACAGGGGATACTGCAAAAAGATCCCTGCTGACAGCTGAATAAACTTACAGCAATTTAACCTAATCATTTTACTGATCTTATTCTTCCCCCTCATTCCTGCAAATGCAATTTTTCTTTTGAAGACAGTTTCCAAGCACACAGATTACAATTACCTCAAAGCAAGTAAGTCTGTTAGTGAAAGAGTGCAATATTCCTTGATCTATTATTCTTGGATATTAGTTACAATCACATTTCAAATTTACAGTATCTGTTTTTCAGGCATGTTCAATGGCCAACAGCAGGCATGTATCTCCTCATACAAATACTATATAGCCATTTAGGTTTGCAGCCTGCCTGTCTACATACATCCTGTAATCTGCAGCAGATTATTTTGCAGAGGTGCTAAAGAGAATTTAGTCTTTCCTTCAATAATATTTCCAATACTACTTCTCTTTAAGAACTCCAAATAGCATATAAAAATTCACATATCAAATAATTAAACCACTCAGAAATAAGATAGAAGAGCACTCAAAGGCAAAATCTGAATCCAAGCTACATAAAAAATCATGGTAATTTGACTTTATTGTATACTTAATTGGGATGCTGTTTTCCAAAAATCCCTGGTTCAAATGACTGTGGGGAAATGAAAGCATAATTCTACTAGTTCTTCTCTGTGAACACAGCAAATTTAAGGTAATCCGAAGATGTGAAGATTTTGCTCAGTCATACTACAGAAGAATAATGGCTTTGCTACACATCATGTAAAAAAGCAGACAGAGCTTATGTAACCTATTTTCTTTACTACACTGTCGCGTACACTTTTAGTTTGCCGTTTTGCCATGTTTCAACTTTTTTCCCCATTCAGTAACATGCCCTGCTGAAAGCTGTAACTGGGTTCAAATGCATCAGCATGGGAAAACTATTTCATACAAAAATGAACAGAACTCAGGTGATTAGCATTCACACATCCTTCCGATACTGCAAATTCAATCACAGGAGACTAGTGAGCACTGATCAGCATAAACACATTTTAAACACTATACTTCCTCTCAGAGTAGTTTTAACTGTGTTATAGTGTCAGCATTAAAGCACACAGCAAAGAACACAGAGCTTCTTCATGTTCTTTGACATTAAAACTGTTACGAATATGTTTGGAATTGTTTTTTTCCCCCAAGACCAGTCAAAGAAGCATGAACCACAGCCTAGTTCTGTCTCCCTGCATGGACCATCAATTCCTATTCCTTTGAACGCTACCAAATACCAAGGAGAACATCTCTTGAGATTATCTATGCTGCATAATGGCACATTATTGAGATAAAACACCAGCGTTAGCATAACACTGCACTACATTATACACTGCTTGCTCAGAGAGCTAATTAGAATGACCTGATACTGTAATACTGCTCCAAGGATTTCCACACCATTCAAAAATAGCTTCTGTATCTTTAATATGCTGCTGCATTGCTCATTGTCCACGTAACCATACAGCCTGGCCAGTCAATCTACTTGTCCTCATGAAAAGTTGGTCAAAGAAAGATGCCATGACTGACTAAACATCACAAGCCAAATAGAAGGAACAGCCCATGCAGCACTATGGAAGTTGAATGCATAAATCTAGCAGACATAAGGAAACAGAACAACTTCCCCAGTGAAATCACAAGACAACTAGAGCATAATGAAGTTGCATTAAAATCTAGTAAAGCCAAGTTCTTCAGCACTTCCATCTGCTGCACAGCAGCCCCTGTCTATTGTTTTCTTCCTGCCTCTGCTGAAGTGTCAAGAGTGAAGATTTTGCAGAGGTCATCCAAAAATAAAGTTTTAGTCTTCCCATTTCTACCAGTTTATCTTGCTTTGTACTTTAGCAAATTAACATTTGACTGCACAGTCTGAACTGTTAGGAATAATAACATTCAGAAAGCCTTTTAGCATTACAAGAGATAATCAGCAGTGGATACATTCTAAGATGACTTAACAGAAGCTTCCTGAAATTCAGCATAACTGAAGTTTGCTGATTAAGCATCTAAATAACAGATCACACAAAAGTAAGGGAGGAAAACAGTTTGAACATAAGGATGAAGTTACAGTTTAAGCTATCTAACAGCCCACTGATACCAAAGGGAAGAGGGAAGCCCATCACAGCAGGTATTGGTACTTTATCTGACCATACTCTGAGCTGTTTTCATTTAGTAAATCAGAATAAACCTAACTGAGCAAAGGGGAATACTTTCTGATGGAACAGTAGGTTGCCTTATAAAAATCAAGCCATCCCTAAAATGAACATAAGATGGGATGAGCAAGAGCTATGCAGCTGGCAGAGTGCAATGCCACCCTAATAAAGCCATTAAGAAAAACAAAAAGGTAAGTTGTTTAGCCTAATACAATTTTTTAAAAAAGTAAAATAATATGAAAAAAATCAGCAAAGATTACTCCACAGATTGCAAAGTCAGCAGTACTAAAGCAACACCTGCAGTAGCTTTAATTCTTACCTGGTTGTTTGGATCTATCCCAGCATAAGAATTGCGTGAACTACAGCCAACAGGAGGAGTTGCTTCACGTATGAACTCTGACATCTCAATCCCTCCACCAGGGTCACTGACAGAAACATAAAAGAAAAAAACCAACATTAATCTACCAGTTAAACAGAAGTTTGTCTGTCTACAATGAGTGCAGATTCAAAACAACTTTTCCCTTTTCAAATATAAGGGGTTCAAATATATCCCAGTATCTCAGATGAATACTGTCCACTTGACACAGGAAGCTCAGTCAGAGCCAAAGCACCCTACATGCTGCCACAGAAGCTGCTGCCTTGTAAAGTCCGCTGACACCAGCCAACACAAACCGTGAAGACTTCGGAGCTACAAGGCATTTTGAAATGCTGACGTATGAAATTCTCTCTGCCTATACATCTACATGTGTAACTTTTGGATGAGCTATCCAACTATAATACCAATCAATCAATTAAAAAAGTACTAAATAGAACTCTTTCAAAGAGCAGAGAAAGGACTCCAGATACTTCCCTTAGACTGAACCTAGAAGAAAAAAAAGTAAGGATGGGTTAACCAAGAAAGCCACGCACTGTCAGTAAAAGTATTGGAAAGGCAGAGACATACAGGGACATGGTATCTCTCCCAGGGATGCAAACCAATCCTTTCTACCAGAAAGTATTTTCCCTTTTGATAATTTCAGACCCTAGCAAGAAATATTTTGAGGTACAATATTATTATGTCCTAATGATTTCACCCTTTCAGGATAAGTATTCGTTTGGAAGTATTTTCTGGATCAACATTACCAAACTGTACTTCAACATAACTCAGCTTGTCAAAGGCAGATATTTATGAAAGAAAAGCAAGTTGGACCTGTCCATGAGGACAACAGGGTGAGAAATGAATTGGGGAGTACAACTCAGGATCCAACTCAGCACTATCTGTTAATTGCAAAGAGGGAGAAGTTGAGGCATTCATTTTCCTCTCCCAATAAAGATCTCTTCAACCATCTTGATCCAGGAGACTTCTGAACAAAATTAACTGCAGCATAATTCAACGCTGACCCTCTCTGCTCTTTCCCAATGATAAACAACTGCCTCCCAACAATCAATGATTCAGAGCTGTGGAAACTCCACTCCAACATTTTGCTGGAGAAAGAACATATGCACAACCCTTCT
Organism: Bucorvus abyssinicus; assembly: GCA_009769605.1. Classification (NCBI taxonomy): domain Eukaryota; kingdom Metazoa; phylum Chordata; class Aves; order Bucerotiformes; family Bucorvidae; genus Bucorvus; species Bucorvus abyssinicus. Next base: position 15,348,164 of record CM020042.1, on the reverse strand, counting down.
TCAGCTGGATTAAAGAAACTAAAGATGAAGCCCCTCTGGAGAAGGGGACAGATCTGGACAGAAGCACTGCAGGACTTTGTCTCATGCACTAAGACCAACACCTAACCATTTTTGTAATATATGGACATCAAGCAGGTATATTATAAGCAAACTGTCTGTATACTAAAGGACCTGAAACATCATCCATTCTGCAGCATGACATTTCAAGCTGTTGCCATGTCAGAGAGGTGCAAAGGCACAACCTTCGGAACCATTCTAGAACATCATACGAGAGGCCCCTAAACCTTCTTACATCAAAGAGATGACAAAAAAGACAGTTTGACGTTAGAATACATTCAGTAAAAACCAGCCATGAGTTAGCAGAACAATTATGGTCCAACTCCAGCAAACTGAAGACAGAAATGAAAAGCCACCATTTTGGTACAGCTCAGCAATGAGACATAAGTATGCTCTTACTGATGGCCCTCTCTGATCTGGTATTGTCAATTATATTAAGGCAGAACCAGGTAAGAAAAAAAAAGTGCAAATTCAGCTTCAATAACTTCCACCAGCTTTAGCCAAACAAAGTATTCCTTACACAAACATTTTAAGAACACGTAAGGACATAACATGAAGTTAAACATTGAGAATTTTAGCCTTTAAGTTCAGCATTCATTATGACAACTGAAGATGTAACAAAGGACGCCTTTCACAAAACGACAAAATTCCTTTCCTGTTTGAATAATTCATTGAGAAACACTGCATATAATTAAAGGATGTCCTGTGAAGTAGAAAACTAAGTCAATGTGAATAAGCTCTCACACACAGAACTGAGTAGTTAGCCAGGGTGGAGGAAGGAGGTGATTTTGTCTAAAAGTGAACCAACAGGTATCAGCATAATGAACAATAGAACCCAGCACCACCATTCTACTCACAGCTGCTGTATTTTGTGACAGCACACACAAACTAAGGGATCAACAAAACTAGTAACAAAAAACAACAAATAAAGTCTGCAGGAAGTATAGATTTCTAGGATTAATCATCGTATACTTAAAGAGCTGGACTACAACAGCACGTAGAATCCTTTAGGAGCTATTCTCTGCTAGTGTTGTGGCCATTTGCTATTAAGGTCTACAATCAGTTTCTTACAGTTTGCTGACTTAATACCTTAGAGCAAGTGCTACTCTTTTCAAATTGCAAGCAAAAACCTGGAAGTGACATTCCTACACAAATTGAATAGACTGAATAAATTATGTCCAGCTACCTGCAACAGAGCTGGCTGTGGAAAAGGCATTCAGAGACTGCACAAAACAAATTAAAACTACTATTTCCAGTTATTAGTAACTGTCCTATCTAAAATTACTATCTGCATCTGTATTACATTAGTGCATCAGAGACTAATCAGACATCTAAAGAGGCTGTAAGCCTACATGAATTCAGAAGTTTAAAACCTGACTTAGGCTAACTGACTAAAGAAATTTGGTATTTGGACTAGAACTTCCAGAGGGAATTTGGAATGAGCCATTTTGATTTCAGGACAAAGCAGAGAAAGAGTTTTATTCTTTTCTTTTGAACACCGTCTTCCATCCTTAATTTTCAGCTAAAATAGCAGGATAATTAGTCTGCTCTCAAAACACAGGATCACCACAGGATGTACTGCAAATGCTAGACCATGACAGTTTCAAGTAATAAGAGAAGTTTCCTTTAAAGCTTGAATCATTAATTATAAGTCAAAACGGCAAAACAACTCCAAGTTCAAGAACAGGTCTGTCAGCCACAGAAAATTGCAAGGAGAAATAGCAACGGTAAGACAACAGCTGTAGATATTATTTTATTTATTTCTCTTGCTCATACTTGTTTAAGTAGACCGTATGTAACTCAAAGATGCAACATTCTCCAGCTGTCAGTTTTATTTTGTATAAGTGCATGTGAAATTCATGTAGCATCATGATTACAGCTCCCCCATGCTGATGGAGACTGGGGATAGCAGCATCACCAGGTTAAAAGGCTGTACAGTGCTTTGAACCATGATAGTCACTAGCACAAGAAAGAAGCCATATTCATACCCCCCAAAGCAAGACTGACTGGAGTGTTTTAAGGTGTGGGTCCACTGACACACAAGAAAGATTAGGCCTGCACCATTCCTTCCACCTTTTATGAGATTAGGAGCCTGTATTCCCATTACTTGTTTTCATGAAACCTCACAGAAGCACGGTTACCACCACCCTCTAAGTAAGAAAGCAGCAACTGCATTAGAAGCTACAGGAGACAACTCACATTCCTATCTCTAAATTAAGATTAGCTTCTTTCAAAAATATTAACTAGACAATTTCAGCTTTATAAAGAGGATGAGGAAAAATAAACAATGCTTCCTTAGGGAACAGTAAGTTGTACTTATGCATGCCAAAGTTTTATGAAAAGATTAAAACCCCTGAGTTAGAACCTATTCACAAACCAATGTGAACCAAAGATAAATGAGCAGGTCATATAAACCTACAAATGACAGCACATATTATTGTCAGATAGCTGAAAGCACAACCTTGCAGATAAACATCTTCAGAAAGAACAGCAGTTCTCAGAAGCTGAACAAAAATCATGAACTTTTGAACAGAAACCAGACTATTGCTTAATCCTTCAAGAATATGAATATTCACATCTCAAGTGGTCTCAGGGAGGGTATTTGTGGCAGGATGAAAACTCTAGGAGAGCTTTGCATACTATATTATGTATATTTATTTGATATCACATGCTGCAGCCTAAGCTATAAAAACTAATATTCTGATTATACAAACATTTAAAGTAGTACGTCTGCTTAGATCTCTCTTATATCCATCTTATGATAGGTAAACAGAGTTCAAAAAAAAAAAAAACAAAACAAGAAAACCCTACATACACACTTCCTTCGGAGACAGGGGGTTTTTATTAGTGTTACAGTTTAACTTATTAAGAAGGTTACAGCTCAATATTAAACACTCACTCTGCATCCCCTCTACTGGTTTGAATGTTATCCCAGAGTTCTTGTAAGCTTCCAGGCAAAGATTAGTATATACTGTACATCCCACTTACCAAAAAGTAACTCCGTAATTTCTGCATTGACCTTGTTCCCAGTTCTAGTTAAGAGACCTGAAAGCGGGAACAAGGATCATATAAAAGTTAATGAAACTTTAGCTGGCAAGCAGGACACACAGCATCAAACTAACCTCTACTTCTGAGCTCACAAATGCTTATAACATAGTAACTTGTCCCATGTCAACTGCTCCTTAGTCAAAACAGAACTTCTGAAACATCCAGAAATAACTCACATTACTAGTAGAGAGAAATCCCTTGCCAAGTCTTGGCTAGTGTTTTGGAAGCAAAAAGCTCCATGGCTTACCAAAAAAAACAACCACAAAAACATTAAGGATCACAGCTAAAACATGCATTATCAAGGTTGCATTGAAACAGAACAGACCACTAGTTTACTTTGATGAATTTTATTAAGCAGAATAAGCACAAATATACATTTAGGCAAGCATTCTGCCAAAATAGCTCAATACAGTTTTAGTAAGGCACATGGTGTTCTAAATGGAGTCACAATTAAAATCAGTAGGTTCAGTTACCAAGCACAACATGGAAAAAGGAACAGGTTATAAAAGATTGATACAAGAAGTTACTGCATATCAACTTTAAAGGAATCAAAGACGCTGTTTTTGCTAACACCACCTGAGCTGAGAACAGATATAGAAGCACTTAAGACACATCTCATGAGAAGCTACCTCATATGTACAGTTAAGTCCTTCTAGGCTGAGCATTTTAAAGAGCATCACTTTAACACTCACTTTCTTTAAGCATCCTGATAAAAACACTGAAGAGGCTCCTTTCAACTACATTTCCTTATAGCATGTCTCCATGTTAAAGCTCCAGGTTTGTGTTTGGTTTTTTATTTTTTAAAGACACACACAACTTTTTAAGAGTCAGAACAGCATATTAATTGCCTCACTTTGAAAACTGGTAATGGCTACTAGTACCAGAAACTCACAGACAAGAGGAAGGTCTTTAAAAGCTAACAATTCAAGGCTGACTTATTTCATGCAGTCTAACTTCTAAGATGGCCTCAATTATCTGGAGCCAGGCAGAGGCTTTGATAATAGAGCTCATAACACATCCACAGTGTGATCAGACTGGTTAGGCTGGCCTTGTTGATGAGTCATGTTTTGCTCTTCTTTCTCCAAATAGACTGGTCAGAGCAGGAAAACCTCTGGTATTTTTTTATGCTGGCAACTGCAAAGAAGATCTGTAGAAAGGGATCACCTCCTATTGACAGTACTTCAGAGTCATTTTCATTACAGAGCTGAGCAATTCCAGAATTTCCAAGTTCACAGGACCATCTTGTCCTGAAGCAAGACTATGACTGGAGTCAAGCATCATATCTGACTCCTTCTTTTGCAAAACTAAGCAAATTGAAACCAAACCAGACACTCCTAGTGATAAGAGACTTATCACATAGTATGTGGTCTTCAACAGCTGGATCTTTAAAACTCAGCTTACTGCTGATATAAGATTACTTGTACTGGTTGTGTTCATTAAGTATTTAGTGACCTAATCAGCACGCATTTTCCATGCTATTGTTTTCAGTGCTTTCAGCATTTCCAATATTGTTCTGGAACTCCTTTGGGGGAAGAACCAGGAAATGAATGTGAATCCATCATTTCAAACCTAATACCAAAGTCTCAGTGTTTATTTCAACCTCCACTCCAGTTCCACATCTGATGAAGACAGGACTGTTTATCATTTGAAGCAGTATACAAACATCAGCAGACACCTTACCTGGGCCCATTGCTGTCTTTCCTCTTGGCTGAAACATTGCTTTGTTCTGTTTTTGCACCTCTGTCCATATGCTCACTGGCATTCCTCTCCACAATTTCTCCCTCATCCAGTGCCCTGTGCAAACGGTAGTTCACCATCTTCAAAACGATAAAGAGAGCTGCTATCACTGGGCAGTAGACAGCTACTATCATCATGGAAGAAGGAAGGGCCTTTCAAAAGAGAGAAAGAAAGAATTAACGAACACAAGGTCAAATGTTCATAAGAATACATAAAGCTATCTAGAGTTTAACAGTTTTTTTCATACAGAAAACATTGATCATACTGAAAATGAAGTTTAGAACACACAGTCAAACTTTGCATGGAGATTGTTAGAAGTCTAGCAACATAGAAAAAAGGAACAGTCGGACTACAGGATACCAAAGTACCACAGTAGCACGCTAAGTAGACCCATCATTGGAGCTTGAGAACCAAATTCAACTCTTGTTCTGTTTTTCCAGGATATTGGAATGTAAGACCTAGACTAAGAAACCTGGAGCTAGCATGATTTTTTGTGTCACAACCAATATTTTTGACTAGTTGTGATTAATAAAAAAGAGATAGCAAGATTTTAAGCAACTAGAAAACTAAACCAAACACAGGGTATAACCTTATTTCAGGGCTACTACACAGCATCAAGTCCATTTTGGAAAAATTCATGCAAGTTTGACAGCATGATGAATGGAGAAAACCTGCTCAACTTCAGATTTTACTTCAAGGCTTTCACCCTTCTAATTCGCCTTTTATTCATACTTACAACTTTGCCATTTCCCTAGGCAGTCACTACAGAAAATAAGATACTAACCTTTAGTCGTCATCCACAAATAGACCACTTTCCTTACTAAAGCAACAAGAGCCTGTATTCTCAAGTATCTTTCCGCATCACTATCCCTTACCCCACTGATGGTGTGGTTTGATATAAAAATTTTAACAGGCATAAATATATAATATGCACATGACAATCACAATTAAACAGCATATGTTACCCAGCACGAGCATTGATTTAGTAGGTATGAAGAACAAATGAACTGTCTTTTTAGACCTCCTACCCTAAGGAGAATTTAGCTTGTTCCACTCACCTAGCCTCTCTCCCTATGCAGGCCATTGCAAGAAAAAAGTCTTTATGGCAATCAAAGCCCCAGGCACATCTTGCAGAATCAGAAAGGGAACACAACTGGAGAATAAGACAGAGACCCCTCCCTATTTTGCACATAAAGCTGGTTTTAGTCATTTGAAGGACATCTGATTACAACATTAGTATTTCTACATATTCAAGAGTTTAAGCCAAGAGTTTAGCAAAAACACTGTTTGAAGAGATCTCCAAACACAAAATATTGTACTAATAAAGGGGATAAAATAATAAACATTTCTAAATATTATATTGACTGTTGACTTCAGAATAAAACCAATCCTTAATCTGGCTGCTCACTTTATGTCAGCAAGCAAAAACAACCAACCATTATAACATTTCTAAAGCCAAACAAGTATAAATAATTGAGTCTGGAATCAATCAGGAGGCAGGTTACTTATTAGGGTTCTTTTAAGGAGATCAAGTTTAACCCACCTTTTCCTCCAAAACAGGGTAAGTCAACATCTAATACAATATTTGAAGTAGGACAGGCAAAGTAAGCTGAGGCATGCTAACTTGGATTTTGCACCGAGCTGGACTAGACCCTAATGGATAAGGAGATTCACTTACCAAGTACCACCTCAGGAGGAGAAAAAGGAAACAAAGCTATTTAAAAACAGCACCAGTAAGCAACCAGGAAATACAATGATGTTAATGGCATTCATACAAACCCTGCAGCAATGCTACAAGGTTTCCTCAAGAAATGCATTGTTTCCACTTCGAAGAACTTCCAAGGCAGCCAGCTCCTTGCAGGCATGGGCAAGCCCGTAAGCCCGTTAACTTTGGCAAAATGAGGTTCCTGTACCTGCCAAGCAGTCTGCTACCCAATCACAAACAAAACTTCAACTATCCTCTCTTTTACAAGTACCTAGTGTTCAGAATTCATTACCAGAAGAGTCAGTTTAACACTAGATGACAAAAGCTAGAGTTAGTCTATAAGACATGGCTGTACTTTTCTGCCTGGGGAGCTCCTCAATTTCTCCCCCAATTTTGTCAGCAGTGAGGTCACATAGTTTATCTAGTGGAATGCAAAATCTACACATCCTGTTCTGCAAAGGAAAGCTTTGGGAACAAAGTGGGGGAAAAGGCAGAATACCTTGTGTAACTTGCAGCAAAACCAATAAAGAATTAAAGGGGGCTTTCTCCTCACATCCTCTTTCACAGGATTGCAGAAAGCTGAAAATAAGGTGACTCGCTACTTTTCCTTCTTTGTATTCATTAGTAACTACTCCTCTCCGGACAGGGCATGTAGTCTAGGAATAGAAGAAATTTTTAGCATATCTGGTATATTCTGCTTTTTGATTAGACTTTGTATTTCTCATTCTGTGGCACAGCAGTGCTACCCACGGTACCAGCAATTCATCCGCATTCCAGCCTGAAGAGAAGGAGCTACTGCAACCTAACCTAAACCACTGGTGCCTTCTCTTGTTTTCCTTAGCCAAATTTAGAAGCATTCTGCTTCAATTTGGAGTCTTCTCTCCACAAGCAAAGGCAAGTTAAACTGAGATTAGTATTTTAAACTGTGCTTGAGATTTTACCACATTTGCAGAGAGACAGGTCTCTCACCAGCATAACTGAGCATCCCGCAAAATACACTCTTCAAGATTGGAATACAAATCTAAGTCCTACAAATCTGCAGCTAGATCACACATCAGTTCTTTTCACAAGTAGGAAAGCATTTTTATTGGGCACAACAGACAAAAAACCTCAGGTCAGCTTGTGTGCAGATACCAGCTAGCTTCAAGTCTATAGCTGCAACAGTATTTCAGAGAACATCCCATTTTACTGCACATCTCTAGTCACTTCCATTAGCATCAAGAGAAAACATACACTGGACAGCAGTGGTCACTACAGAGAGACAACAGTCTATCTCTAAGAGAGAAGAAGAAAGAGCTAGACATGACCATACAAAACCTGCCTGCCTTAATTACATTCTGTTGAAAACTTCAGTCATCTAATGGCTGAACAAACTCAATCATTAGATAAACTCCTAGCTGAAAGTATTTCCCTAAATCTTAGAAGAAAGTTAAGTAGTACTCTCAAAGATGGACGGCGAGAGGAAGGACACTGATTTTTCTACCACCTTTCCCTCAGGAGTTACGTTCCACATTTAAACATTTCAAAACAACTCATGAAATCCTATACACATGGACAAAGGTAGGATGCAGGAATGCACAGTCAAGGAGTGGGACTGTCTGTTCTGGAAGCTGCTGGCTATTAGGTTGGCTCAGTTGTATCAGAGCACATCTTTTGTGAAAGAATAAGTAGAAAAAAAGCTTTAAGTACTTCTAGATTCCAGTGGTCAACGTAGAACGTAAAAGAAAACTCACATCACTAGTTACAGGACTAAAATATTACCATTTGAACTACAAAGGTCACTGTATCTTGATTCAACTTTTCAAATATGTAAGTGCCAGGAACCAGAGGGAATTTCATTGATCCCTGACTGTGCTGCATACTTACAAAGACACAAAGACTCTAGCATCTTACCTAATCAAATCCAGCTTTAGCTAGACACTACAGAGGCAATGAAGTTTCCAGACTCTTTGAAAAGGAGATGTGTAGGTGTTACCTGTTGAGAAGGTTCACAGGAAGGCTTCCCAAATCAAATCAGATTGCAAGTCCTTGTGTAAAAGTGCTACCAACCAAACTTCCATTAAACAGTTAAGAGTTGTCTTGTAAAATGCTTTTAACTTAAGTTCAAGCATTTTGAGGCCAGTGTTTTATAGAAACAGACATACTGAAGAAGAGGAAAGATGAATAAACAGCAGATGTAGTAGTTTTGTCACTTTTTTTATTAACAGCCAGAGCCCGTAAGAACTGCTATTATCAGGAACCATGTTCACGTACAAGTTACCTAGTTTTGACTGAAACCTCAAGGTGTACAAATGAAACTTGAGTAGCCAAGAAACTAGACATGGCTTAGAGCAATGTGGGATACCAGGGATGGTCACCATATATCCAACTTCAAGTACTTAAACTCTTAGTTTAAGAAAAAGTACCTATTTCAGAAATTTTACTGGAAAAAGACTTTCACATGAAGCTACACTTATGTGCCCTACTTCTGTAGCTATGTACACAAGTCTGGAAATCAAGTGCCTATTAAGAGAACTGTTGTCTAAATGAGCTGGGCTTTGACAGACAAGTTCTGTAGGCACATACAAGCCTATCACCCCAAGCAAGGTACAGTCCTGGCTTCTCTTCAGTTCCTGGCAAAGTTCCCCGGTGCGGGAGCCAAGATTTCACCCCCTGCTGCACACGTGGTGGGGCTGAAACAGCATTCCAACTAGGGGGAGTGCTTTGGCAGCCTCCTCTCTTCCCCTCCCCTTTGCAACACTGATGTCTAACAGTGGCCTCTACATTCAGGGTATTTTCTTCCTACTCTACCACTATATTTTACAACCCGGTTGTACAGTTTTCCTATATTGTAGCTTATCTTCTCCCAACTTGAGTTTTGGATTATAGTAAAAAACCAGGATCAGCCCTTATGACAGATAAGCAGATCAACAAGCACAGTTGAGTCTGTTACTGGATAGGAATATCGAAACAGGATGGATTTAACTACTTTAGAAAGCAGTATTTTTGTATGCATGCTGCCAAACCACAGATCCAAGAGTACACGCTCAAGCAGCTACTCTTCCTTCTCTACATCCCAATTTCTTCCTTATCTACACTTCTTTTTTTTGGCCATGCTTCCAACAAGAACAGCTTAAGTGTATAAATGCACATGAGAAAAAGAAAAGTATCTGAATGTGTAATACAGACACATTTATGCGTACATCTCCTTCACACAGGGTACTGACCTCAAATGCATGTGCTGAAGCTCAGAAGGCAGATGAGGGACCAAGGAAGGAAAGGTAGCTGAATTCTACTGCTGATTTCTGCAGCTGTTTTGCACCATGCATCATCAACCCTAACAGCACTGGCATAAATGTGCCAAATAACACACAAATTTATGGTATTATTTCCTGACTACAACCATTATTACAAATTCCATTCTGAAAATACAGGATCAATAGAAGGAATGCACAGACGAAAGATTAGCAACATTGGGTACAATAAACCAAGTCTTTAAGCAGTAAGTGCATCTAAATTACCATACCCAAAAGAGATTAAGCGTTCCATTCCTGTTGGGGGTTAAATAACATTTGAAAAAAGTTATTAGCTTACTGTAAAATGCATTCAGCCTTGAGAGCCAGCTACAAGTGAAGTTCTTAGGCCATACTTTTTTTTGCCTTTGTTGCTACAAAACAATTCAGGAATAAATACAGTTACTGCTGCCCCAGTGCATCAAAGCAATGTTATAAAACTTCCTCACATAAGGAATTCCAAGATCATAAGTAATATAAAACCTGTGAGCATTCAAAGTCTTTCTACATACCTTGTTTTTTAAACACACAGGGTTTTCTGCCAGCAACAACTCATTTGAAGCTAGCTTAGAAACTCCCTCCTACACACCAGTGAGCCATGCTCAGAATTCAGATTACGATTACCTAAGACTTTTAAAGCATGTTCTGCTTATTTATGTATGTCCTATAGCAATGCAACATTTACTGCTTTTTATTCTGAAAAAGAGCTTAAGATATGCTAAAGAGCTAAGATGACCATCACTGTTCTGCCTGCTTAGTTTATGTCTAGACAACACTTAAACTGCAGAGGGTGGAAAGAGGGAAAACAGCCAAATATGATTCAATCTGCTTTAACTTGTGACTAATCTCCCTACTTATTCTCAGGGAAGTTGGCACTTGTTATTGCATCTCTAACTTGTCCAGAGCTATGAAGCAAGATAATTTCTCTGACCTCAACAAAACCCAAAGCAGCTTGCTTTTGCCTGTCTTTTCCCCTTTCAAAGGAAAAGGAAAAAAATGTTTAAGCAACACTGAAGTTTACCCCATAATATGGGCAACTGAAGGTCAACTGCTGCTTTAAGAGCAGCAGGTGACTCAAATCCTAGTCCACATTTATCAGTTGTCAAAAGATCTACGTACAATATAGATCAGACCCCCTTGAAAAGTCTCCTGCACGTGCAGGATATAACTCACCACACCTTTATGAAAAGCTTTCTCAGCAAGGCAGTACTAATTAAATAGACTATTCTGTCAAAGCAGAACAGCAGTACTTCTTAAAAAAAACCTACGGGTCCAAAAGGACTCTCCTCATATTCAGTGGAGCTCCAAACAGATACAGAATCACAGTTTCTATAGAGGGGATCTGCTTAGTCGGAAGTTTTATCTAGCTGTTGTCACATTAATTTTGGTTTTAAAAGCAGTTTGTCTCAGCCTGTGGTTTCCCTGCCAGCAGTCTAAAGTTTTCAAACAAAAAGCCTTGCAGCTACCTTTTCCAAGACGTGGTAATATGAATTAAAAACTAACTCTACAGGGCTGTTACCTCCTTTTCAACTAGCTATTTCTTAGTATGAACTGTCTCATGCTGCTTTTAACAAAGCAAATCACTGACCCCAGAGCTCTCAATCTCTGCACCTGCATTCACAGCATTTTTTCTTCAAGGTTTCATTCACTAAGTCCGTTTTTTTCACAAGGTAGTTTCTACTTTAAAGTTGTCACAGCATCTGGACCTGGCAGACTTGCAAATTACATTCCACCCCATATGCTCAAAACTGGTCACAACACACCTAGTAAGACTACACTTTTCTACTGAGAAATCTGAAGTGAAATATTATTATTTCATCAATTACACACAACTTACACATAAAGAAAAGCACTGGCCAACAGTAAGCTGCCCTCTTCTCTCATAACTGATCATACCTCTCCTATATTTGTTCCCAAGTCCAAATGTCAAGAAAGTTTCTTGGTTTAAAGGTTAGTATTTTAACAGCTTCGACTGAAGTGTCAGATACAAAGATATATACAACAGAAATTCTCCCAAAGCAAATACAATGAAGTCCAGACATAACCCAAAAAGCCAAAGTAACTTCTTGTCAATAACGCCCAGTCCAGATACATTGCCAGCCTGCACACAGTACACTACACTACGGCCAAATAAACTTCTGGGTCCCTGAAGCACATCGCTTCCCCAGTCTCAAAAGTCCCAAGATAAAACGTGATAGAGCTGCCAACCAGAAATACTAGCTGGATCTGACAACTTCTACAGCAACTGTGATTTTTCCTGGACTACCAGTAGATCTGTAGCGGAAGCTCTTAGAGTTATGCCAGGTCTTGAAGGAAAGAGAACCAAAAAAGGACGGCAAAGTGCTAGCGACTGAAGCCCTGACGCGCCCGAGAAGCCCCACTACCACCCACCCACACCTTTTCGGTAACAGGTCCGTGCTTCCGAGACGACGCAGCCTCAGAGTATTCCAGGCCGCCCCGATCGCGGCTGCCAAGCCCGCCGCGGGCCACCGCTCACAGCGGCGGGCGCCGACCGGGACAAGCCGCGGGCAGGCGAGCCTCGGGGCGCCCCTTCCCGGGGCAGCCCGGCAGCGACGGCAGCGCGCAGGCAGCGCCGCGGGCAGGGGGCGCGCGTGCGACGGCCCCGCGGCCCTTCCCGCCCCCCCCGGGCCTTCCCGCCGCCGCCGAGGCGGGTGGCCCCCTGAAAGGCCCGCCCGCCCCAAGGCCCAGGCCCACACCGTTCCCCCCAGGCGGCGGCCTGCACTCACCATGTAGAGGGTGAAGGGGAAGCCGAGCAAGAAGAGCCACAGGTAGAGGTGCAGCGCGTTGACCCCAGCGCCCTGGTGCGGGTCCTGGTACCAGCCACCGCTCAGCGCCGCCCACACGCCCTGGCGCAGGATCTGCAGCACCTGGGAGCCCATGGCGGCCCCGCTCCGCCGAGCCGGCCCCACTCTATCCGCCCTGCGAGCCCGGGCAGAGCCGCGCGCCGCCCGCGCTCCGCGACAGCCCGCACGGCCGCAGCCGCCGCCGCCGCCTCCCCAGCAACGCCGCCGCCATCTTATGTCCGGGCCCCGGGCCGCCCGCCCGCCCCCGCGCCGCCGACAGACCGGCAGCCCTTGCGGCAGGGGACGCCCGCCCTGCGCTCTGTCGCCGGGGAGGGACAACGCGGCGGGGGCGGAGGCGCCCGCTACTGCGCCTGCACGCGGCTACCCCGCAGCCCCCGCCGAGGCGGGCAGAGTCGCCGCCAGCGCCCTCTGGCGGCTCGGAGGAGGGCGGGGCGGGCGCTGTGTGGGCGAGCTGCCGCCGCTGGCCCTAATACCCATCCGGGGCCCACACCCCACGTTGGAGGCGGTGGCAGGCCGCGGTCCACCCGCAGTACTAGCGGGGAGCGCGTCGCCGGTTACCGAGGCGGGATCATGCCTGCTGCCTGGCCAGAGTGGCTGTCGGGGCTCGTGCCGTGTGAGGATACTCCTAGAAAATGGAGGGAGACACCAGCGTCACAAAGGGCTTTACCTTCCCCTCTCCCAGGGCCTTACTCCTGGTGAGTCAGGGTGTCCTCTCCTGGTGGCAGGGCAGGAGGGCATCATCCCCCCATACGCTTCGATTCGTTAGGGTTAAAGCAAGATAACAACCTCGCCATTTTCAGAGTCCTTAACATTTACTGCGAAGACATGATTTTACCACAACCCTTGTGTGCCTGTCCCCACCATGAGATCAGTTTTATTGTTGCTTTCAACACGTGCAAAGCCAGAATCAATTGGATTTATTAGAAAACATAACACAGCAAGCCCTGGGTACACCAAAAGTCCCTCACAGATTGAAGTCTTTAACTTCTACATCCACCTATTTTTGCAGAAGGTCACTCATTCTCAGCAAGCCCCAGCTTTTCAAGCTTTCCCCTTAGGCAAGCACATCCCAAAAGTTACACCCAGACAGAAAGGGATGGATTTGGGAAGGGGTTCTGAGAGCACTGTCAGGCAGGAGGAAGGGGAGGTCTCTCCTTTCAAACCCTCTGGAAAACACTGAGGAACCCACATTAAATCACTCTCCAGTCATAGCTGGGAAAAGTTTGCTTTGAGGGCATCAGATGATGCTGTTGCTGTGGTCAGAGAAGGATCCCACACACGTTCTACATGCAACCAAGTTACTCTTCCACTCAGGCAGACAGGAGCCCTTCTGGGTCTCTGCTGCGGAGGAATTGCAGGAATGAAATAACCCAAGCACTCGGGCATGACTCACGATGAGCATGCACTTGGGCTGGTGTTTTCAATAGGCTGCGTTAATGCCACAGTCTCCACTGTTTTTCTCCCTGACAGCAAGCCAATGGCAGCATTTGACTATTCTTGGAAAAGCAGAAGACAGAAGTGACTGACTCAAAGCAGATACAGAGGATCTATTTTTTGTTTTCCCAGTGAGAAGGTATGGACACAAAACCCAACCATTATGGCTCACTCTCCCCCAATACAAAAAAAGATTTAAACTTGTTTCGGATAGTGCATTTTCAAATACAAGATTGCGAGCAGTATTTTGCAAGGGAACATTTTTTCACTCTGTCAAACAGGATTGAAATATGAAAGGAAGAAAAGATGGAGGTAGGGGGAGACGAGAAAAAAAACAACAGAGAAAACCTACAGAGGATTATCATGGATGGGGAGAGGGAATTCTCTTTATCCTTTTGGGATAAAGCCAAGCATTACAAGCTTCACCAGTTACAGCAGGCTCAGAAAAAAAAAAAATGAAGTCTGTTTCAACTGCATCATTTGCCAAAATACTATTAAAAACTAAAATTACAAATACAGCTGTTAACAGGTGTAGTTTTTAGTATGTGTTATCCATAAATATACGTTGGTACTGTAACGATCAGGATTATGAAACGTTTGTTCTTCCAGCAGCTGTTTTATGAATGTTACATAAAAGCTATTCACCTTCACCATGAAAAGGAGGCAATGGGGATAACATTCATTAATAACATGTTTGAAGGCTGCAGTGAGTGCTTTAAAACCCTTTATGCATCTGTTTAGGAGTCATTGATTAAATGCAGACAGATTAGCCTCCACCTTAGAGTACCGATTCACGTTAAACTATGCCCCTGTGTGACAGGCTGGATGCTGTGGAAGCTTATGGCTTCTTCCCCAGCCCTGCTCCTGGAAGTCATTGGACCAGCAATGAAGTGATAGAGGCTTGGGGGGAGGGGGGACTAAAGCAAAAAACAGAGGAAACAAAGCATGAATATTACAGGCTCAACCCTGATCCAAAACAGCATAACCTAGTTTAGCACAGATAGCCCTGTTCAAGTGCACTTCATCCTGACATGATCTAGTCTACATCCAGTAAAACAACCAAGAGAATATCATGTGCTTGAGAGGACAATTAAATTTCATTGTTTAGCTATTTAAATGCAGACAGGCTGAAAACATTAGGGTATTAGATGGGCAAATATTATTGGAAGCCATCCATGTCCAAAGGTAAAATTGGTAACAGGGCCAGTCATAGGCATCATTAACAAAGCAAGAAAAAAAACCCAAGTCATTATTAGCTTTTAAGGGAAACAAACAAACAATTCACATCTGGAGAGAAAGTAACAGCAGTAGATTCAGCCTATGCATCCAATATCTGCAATCCAACAAATAACTAGCGTATCTTCTGCACTTTACTTCAGCCTTACAATACTTCTTTAGGATGGGTATTACTCTCTGTACAGGGAAACAGTGTGCTCTAGGAAAAACAGAGCACTACATCAGTGAAGAGTGAACAATTAATTAGATAATTAAGAGAGGGGGCAGTAAATCGAATGATTGGCAATCAACCTATTTTTTTCTCCATCATTTGTCTTGTAATTTGGTAGGCCGAGACCAAGGCAAAGAGGCCATTTGCCACATAAGCCAGTGTTACACAGGAGGAGAGCAGCTCAAAACTGTAACTGTTATTTCAACCAGACAATACGTCAGTTCCATTTTCCCCTCACATTCTTTATCAATGCACACAGTCAAGTGCCATCCGTAACGACTGTAGGCTATTGGGGAGCTTCTGTAGCGAATTCATATTACTGGCTCTCTCAGGTATGCCATCACAGTAAAGATGTGGCTGGTTTAACTTGGATTTGGCCAAGGAAGAATGATCATGTAATCATATACTGCAGCATTTTTCTTTACTTCCTGCCATGGTCCGGTGCATTGAAAGGGCATTTGCAAAATCAGGGCAACGCTCTACGTGGCACACAGTAGAATGGAGGTTATACCAAATACTCAGATAAACTATTCACAACTTCTTGACCAGCCTTATGAGCACACTTTTTGTAATGTGTGATATTATGAAACAGGAAGTTAACCAAAACAATAACAAAAGACTGAAACCTGCTACAAAACTGCTTCAACATGTTGCCATTTCTAATAACATTGCAGCACGCTTTTAGTCTCTCATTCAAGGGAATGAAGTTCTACACTTTCCCTCCAGACATCTTTTGTGGGATACCCAAAATTATAATTTTTAAATTAGATATCAAGAGAATTCCTAAGTTTTATGAGAACAAAACTTAGATAATTAGGACAAGAGGTGAAACAGAAAATTAAAAAAAAAAAATTTGCCTAAATTGGGTGACATTTATAATGTCCAGAAAGCAGCTTATTATTGGTACTTCCTTGTAATTTTTAGTTACAGTAATCATCACAGTTTGATTCCAAGCTGTAAGTAGCTAGTAGAACAATCAGCAGAAAATAAGAAAAATACTGATTTACTCACTTGACAATGACGAGGGTTAACAGTTCTCTCTCTATGCTGCATACAGCATTTGTTTTCAGATGAAGATTGACAAACCAGGCCATGGTGGCTCACTGCCAACTTCTATTTACTTCTTCCTATTGATTCCTTGTCTCAGCATCTGTAGTTAGATAGTAGCATTTCAACCCTGATTTTTAGATCCTGCTGACACATACTGCTTACTGTGGATAGGATACAGTATCCAAAGCAACAACTTTTGTCTTTTCTTTCTTTTTTGGAGCCAAAACCATTTTCCTATATAATCGATCAGCGTAGGAGAGAAGTGCCTACACTACCTTTTGACTTCCTGAAGAATCAATAGTTAAGATATATACTTGCCTCTTGGGCATTAAGACACTTTTCATAATTTTAAGTCTTGAGGGGTTTTTTCTGACATTCCCCCATAATTGCAACCCAGTTAAAAAAAGGGTTTATCTGAATTCAGAACATATCATAAACTATGATAAATGTAGTTTATTACCTCATATGAAAATTAAGAAGTAGGCTTATTTACAAGGGTGATACAAAGCAGAGAGTAATTCTACAATGAAACCAGGCTAACAGATATTGCAAAACAGCTGATTTTCTTATAAAACCTGCCAGGAGATTGGTCTAGATTTGCTTTTAATTGCAGCACAGTGGTTTCTGACAGCTGCAGTGAACTCATTGCCACCATGCTAGCATCTGATGGCAGCTTAACTGCTATTTGCACAGTTTTTAAACAAACTTCTAAACAAGAGCCAAATCCTTTCACAGACCACACTCCCTTTCTAGGAGAGAAATCACACCAGATTCAGCTTTGCAGACTAAGGGATTGCTACGTATATTACCTCTACTCCAAACTAGAATACAGCCTTTAGAAACAACAAGAAAAATATGCCTATTCTGTAGCATTTCAGTACAGACCCAACATGGATTTACCAGCAGGAAGGTTACCTGGCAAGAGACCTCCTCTCCCTGCTGTGCTGGTAGGTTCACTGCTCTCAGCACATGATGCAACCCCAGCTGTGTGCCAGGATGCCACCCACCTTTACCACTGCTGTAGCCCTAAATGCACTCCCCGATCCACCTGCCCTTTTGGGATACACCCTGCCCAGCAGCTTATGGGGCAGGCCAAACCATTCCCTCTCTCTCAGCAAGGGAAAACATAGTTCTTGCCCTCACAAACCGACAAAGGGGAAGAAAGGTTTGAATTTTTTTTTCCCAACTATCCTCATGACTAATGTAGCTCTCCTTAGTACCTCACAGTGCTACTTAGGCAGAGATCAATGCACTGGGTGGAGGATGCTAATTACTGATCTGCAAACAGCTGAACCGTGAAGCTCACAGTCCCATTAATCCTGTCCTTGCAGTTTGTCTCAGCTGCTTGCTGCACCTTTTGAGTATGTAAGCTTTTTTTGTATGCTCTCTGAGCCCTGTGGTTTTCTCAAGACAAGATAGGCAGACCAAAGCTAGATTCTCCCCGAAGAAGAGCACTTACATAAGTTTCTTATTATCAGGGAGTGCTGAAGGGGGGAAATTGTTTAAAATAGATCCATGCAGACAAAGAAATCCCATGACAGCTAAGAAAAAGAATTCTTACCAACTTGTTGATAGCAACCTTCTGTAAGTTGCTACCAGAACAACATCATCTTCAACTCCACTCCTTTTCTTTGTTTTCCAGAGATTGCTTCTATACAGCTTTCTGCTGTACATTTTTAGCAGCTATGTGGGCCCCAGTCTCACTGTCCTAACCTCTTGCAGCTGCTTCAGCATGGCTGAGAAATCAATTGGAATGGCTTAATGTTCCTGTTGCTAGAGACAGAGTGCAGTTTTAAGATGAACGTTCTACAGATCATAAAGATGGTTCTGGTAGTGTTTCTTGCAAGAAAATTGCTACATCATTATCCAGTTTTACATTACAGGACCTAACCGTGTGAACATGTCCATACAGAAATTACCCAGAAAAGCATCATCAATGTCACAATGACCACAAGGTCTCTCTGATAAAGAGGAATTTGCTAGCATTGCTGGTACAAGAATTGCCTAAAAACACCATGGAGATGAAATTTAATAAACAAGGCTAAAATTAGAATATCCAAACACCAAGCTGACAGTATTTTAGCAGCATTTATACCACATTTTTAAAGTACAGCATGGTGGTGCCTCACTGTAAGAAATTTCTACCAAACAATGATTCAGGATGTCATTGGGATAAAGTCCTATTCAAGTTCTTTGTTCACAGTTAAAACCCTCTGTCTGAATTACAAAGCTTCTATAGCATTCCCAAGACCATCTTCTCCATTTTAAAGGATTTGCTCTCTCTTATGGCTCTTTTTAGCCATTTTTCCAAAGAAAGTTATGCCTTTTGGATTGGTCAGTCCCTGTCTAGGAGAGGGTTTCAGTTTCAAGGACATTGTCAGATGCAGAATTTAAAAAATATTAAATGCCTCCTGATTTCAGGGTAATGAAAAGAGACCAACATTAGAATCCCCAAATGGGAAATGTGAGCAGAATCTGGAGAATAGTCTTAAACTGGATGGCTTGTCAGTAGGCATGTAATTAAATATTAGCCACGTATGGACCACGTCTTACACAGTTAGCAGGCCAACTGTGTAGACAGGGAACATGGGTTGGGGACATTATTGCAGGGAACTGTGGAGAAAGCTATGACATTGTGGTGAGAGCCTTGGAAGAAGCTGAGAGGGGCTGTGGAAATCTGTGGAACAACTAGTGGCATTTGAAAGGCAACAATGTTGTAGGGGATATAAGTCATAATTTCATGCAGTTGGATTTCATACAAGTACAAAGGTCTGCTCGGGCAAATTAGTTGAGAGGCCCTGCAGTCCTTGGCAGTTTCCTTAGATCTTTCTTGGAGTTCAGCTTCATTCTGAATAAACAGAAGACTAACTTTATATTTCTGTCTGATTTCAACTCCTTTGCTAACTGTCTATGTAAGACTTCTTGCTGAATACAGCCTTGTCTGAAGTGGAATATGGCAGTGACTGTGTGCTTTAGTAGGAGGTGTGAAGAATAATTTTGACATTCAAGACTGTTGGAAACAGTACGCAATTCATTGCCTTGAGATGGAATGTGGCCATAGTTAACAACCTGAATTTGAGAAAAGAACTGCAGAATCTCAGTTTTAAATCCCTTTTGGAAGGTAGCACCTCTAGTCACACACTGCATGAACACCAATATAGGTCGGTTGCAGCAGAAGCAGTCCTATTTTTTAAACAACCAAGGTTTAAATTCCCAGAGATGAATGATTTATACTGGCAAGAAATCTCAGCTGCCTCACAAGATCTGCCTCTTCCTGTATTCTTCGTTCTGTTCTCTGGAGGTCTCCCAGATAAATATTGAGCAGGTCAGACCTGCTTAGTGTAGAAGATCTGATGAAATCATGCCCTGAGGTGTTGTGACTACTATTTTTGTTTTTGCTTGAATTGGCAGTGCCTGAAGGTACAGTTGACAGATTTCAGAATGTGAAAATGATTAATCTGTGGGGAGTGCCCTGAAACACTGCCACTTTATGGCAGATCTAAAGTAACTTGGATTCCAACAACCCTTTAAAGAGCTGTTTGAAAAGAAAACCCATATGAGCTACCCAGTGAGTAACATTCCAGGAATCACAGAGGCACAGACCCAGGCTGTCCCAGACAATCTTTCCTATTTCTCTAGGCTGCATTTTCTCGAAGCACTAGCTTAAAGAAACCATCATCCTACAACCGTACCACTGCATGAACCAAATGAAATTGAGGATAACTACAGTGGAATGAGAGAAGCCTGAAGGAGGTGTGACAAGAGCTTTATTAGAGAGGACATATGGCTTTTAAAGAAAGGGTCTTTGGCAGCCAGCTGGAGGTGGCATAATTATTGGACAGGAAAACAACAGCAGCTACAAAGATCTTCTCCCTCCCCTGCTGGCTGAATAGATTTGTTGCAGCCATTCAATGGGAAACTGGTTTCAACCTACCCTCCATAAACAACGTTTCATGTTAAGCTGATTTAGGAGGAAGCTCTCTCTTGAAAAAGAAACCCATAGCTATACAGAAAACACATGCACACATTCAACTCAGCCCCTCCTTGCAGCCCCTACTTTCAGCTAGCTCTTTGCTGTAGCCCAGTAAGACACTGTCTATGAATACAGAGCACATATATGCATGTATATAGATGCCCATGTGTTCATGCACGCATATAGATACACCACAGGTTCTGAAACACTGATAGTCTTCAGCCTATTTTTACATCAGATTTGAGTTTCAATTTTTACATTTATCCTTGTGTCCATGAGGTCTGTCATCAGAAGTCTTCGCCCTCATCTGTACGGGCAAGGCCTGATGATCATTATCAACAGCAGGGGCTCGGTGGCACCATATTGAGTAGGGAACCATGTGCAACCAAGAAAAGTGGAATTAAAAATAAATTCATTCTTTGCAACTCCACGTTATCTGTTAAGTAGCACTGATACTAATGCGTACATTTGGTAAAGGGTTTTTTTTTTGATCTGTGGATGAAAGCAACTTGCAAAGGACGTGTCCTTAATTCCTTTGTACAAGTATTAAAACTGTTGCAAATCAAGTGATTTACTCCGGTTCACAGTGTAAACTACTGACAGAGCCAGGACCCAGGACTCCTGGGTCCTGATCCGTTAAACAGGGTGATGTTTAATGTGAAGAGCATCTGTACAAACTGTCACAGCTTCTGCAGAGTCAGTACAAGACAAGTGTACTTGGTTTAGAGACAAGGCAGTGGGATGAAACTAACACTATTCATTCCTCTATATTTATTTACCACATGAGATTGTTCCCACTTCACATCAAGAGCAGATACTGAACAGCACAGTAGCAATGGAGTTCACAGATCAGAGAACTGCAGGCAGATTCATTCCAATTCTCAGCCAACCTCAACATTTTTTGTAAACGCTGCTAGTTGGTCCATCCCTTGTGGGGAAAAACCCACAGGAGACACTCTGAGAGGGTGGATCCATGAGCAACCTTTTGCAGAGTTTCTTCCTGATCTCTTTCTCAGGAATAAGGGATCTTGTCCATCATGGAGCAGCCTGTAAATGGCAGATTCTTAGGGACCTTCAGGCATCTGTGTTTACGAAGGCCACTTGCATGGATGCTTTGTGCAGCTTCTAGGTTCTTGGCTCCAGGTTTGGCTCCAGAACACTGTCCATATTAATAGCATTAGCAATTTATTTCATGGGTGCATTCTTTTCATCGACAGCATGGAAAGATATATTTAGCCCCTTGTGAAATCTTTGATGGATTAAGCAATGAAAATGAATGGGGAGAAAACTGTTAGAGGGGAAAGGAATCAGATATAGATGTATGATGCTGGCAACAGATATAGATGTATGATGCTGACCACATCTGCTGGAGAAACATATAAACTTCACCTTTTCATAGGCCTTCCCAGAACAGTGAGGATGGCAAAATGGTCTGGATATACTTTTCTGGAGATAAACAATGGAAATTACCTAACAATAAAAATAACCCTAAAGGCAAAAAATCAGAAAGGATTTTGTAACAAAGGAAGGGTGGAGTAAGCAGCACTTTTGGAGTGATTTATACTCTGCTTCATGCTGCTTATAGAACCCAGAAATGCCAGTAAGGGTTGCATCAGAAATCGGTAAGCTATATGCCTGTAGCTGTTACACACAGTGTTCTAAACATTACAGAAACTAGTTAACCTATTACAAAATTTGCAGCAGTTAAAATTAGATTTGGAGTGATTTATCCTTCTGCCATTGTTTCAGCATGTGACATGACATGAAAAGATGAGGTTTTGTTGCAAAGAGTATTTTCACCACAGAAAGCTATTTTGCAGTAGAAAATGTACTTCCAAGATTTAATTCAATACCGAGTGTTACACAAATCATATGAAAAACAGTCTTGCTGTGGTAACAACAGAATTAAGCACAGGTGGCCAAAGTATTTTGACTCTTGGGCTGAAGTTTGAATTTCTGGTACACACTGATGCTTCACAGTTATGTTGGTAGCAATGCAACTACATGTTTCCATGTAAATCTTTATTTGACATATGATGGAAAACAAGCAAAACATTTTAAGTTTAAAAAAAAAAAGATATATGTCAAAGCTCCAGGCATAATTTTGCAAGCTATATATCAAAAAGCATCTTTATTCACAACTATTACTTCTACTGACATCAGGAAAACTGCATTTTTTTTAATGTAGAAAATCTGTAGGAACTGGGTCTTACAAGAAAACAGTTCAGAGCTTATAATAATCCAACTTTTCACTAGCCTCCCTTCTGCCTTACTCCTTACAACAGATCTAAACATCACATGTTTTCTCAAGAAGACTTCTATGTGATTGGCAGGCCTGGTAGAAACTTCTGTCTGATGCTATTCTCACTAGCTAATTGTATCTCCTGGTTCTGTGAATCTCACCATCTCATAAAGTTTGAGACAAGTGCTTAAATTGTCAGATTTGCTCATAAATACAACTAATAAATTATGAGGGATGGAGTGTAATGGAGTGATGGAAAAACATCGGCTCTGGGCTAAAAGTGTTTAGTAGAAGTGGGGCTGATGTCTCCAGAAAATCCATTAAATTCAGTTTGCTAGAGTGACCTTCAAGGAAATTCAGTAGCAGGTGGCTGCACAGGCAGCATGCGTGGCCTTGTGTAGTCTACAGGAAAAAGAGAGATTTCATTACTGAAAGCTTATCCTTTATAATAACACCTCATTTTCTTCACACCAATAAAACAGCAACAGCCACTGTCCCTGTGATGCATCTTTCTTTCTGACACTCTTTATACAAAATAAGGGTAGAAGTGTGCTGAGAGTTAGTCAGTATCTGTGGGTACAAACCTGGAAACTGTTACATTCTCTGAATTGGTCGGTAGGAGACCTGAGGACAAAGCCAGGAGTCATAAACATGCATGTACAGTTACATTTGAATTAAGACTAATTCAGACTTTAAGTGAAAATTAATTAACCTGCCTCACCCTACTGCGCAGTTTTAAAGAAAAAGAAACAGGAATACATCCCAAAAGCATGTTTCTTTTTTCTCACTCTTAACAGCACCCTCAGGATTTGCAATGGCACATCTAAGTCCCATGGTAAGTTCAGAGTTGTTCTGAGGGGGAAGCTGAAGGACAAGCAATGTAAGAGTAATATGAAGATTGGACCATGAGACAGGGTATTCCAGTGAGGAACTGGATAATTGGGGGCCCTTGGTCTTCCAAACCTACTTTTGGGCCTAGATGAGGCTGGGTTCACTGGTGTCATTCGTAATAAAACACAGGTAAAGAGAGTTTATGCTTCTACTGAGGGCAACCATGAGATCATTTCTCATATATGCTGGTTGATGACTGATACAGTTCTATTTTCGGTGCTGTCCCCCTGGCTGCGCTTACTGGCTGTGGGATGTAAATAGGGCCTGGCAAACTCCCTCCTGGATGGGTGAGAACTCGACCAGATGAAGTGCTCATGAGTGAGGTGACTCACACTACCTCATTCCTTCACTATTACACAACTTGCCTTTTTTCCAAAGTAAGGTTTTCTTCCACATTCTTTCTGTGTATTTTTTTTTCCGTTCAGTAAAAGCGCCTGCCTTTGTCAGGATTTCACCCTGAAATGGGCAGGGAATTCAATAATGCAACCTGGCAGGGTATCAAAGGTCCATTTTCTCAAGGGGAACAGGAAAAGGTAATAATGGTTTGAGGAACTGGGAAACAAATATGTCCTATGTAGACGGCAATTGTTTCATCTAAATGAATCAAAACAATGACCTTTGAGCCATGAGGAAACAGCGTGCGGCTCCAGCAGGACCGAAAATAGCCTGGGCCAGCATTTCTGCATTGTTAACCGCGGAATGGAAAAATAAGCTGTCTTTACACGGCGGCGCTGGCGGCGAGGGGGATGGCCGGGCCTCCGCAGCGCTGCGGGCGGGCGCCGTGCGGAGGCCCAGCGAGGCGGGGCGGGGCGGGGCGGGCCGAGGGCTGCCCGCGGGCCCCGGCGCCCCCCGGCGGCACCGCGGGACGCGGCGGAGCCCCGGCCGCTTCCCCACGGCCCCGCCGCTCCCCCCGGGGCTTCGCGGACACCCGCCTGAGAGAGGCGGGGTTTTTACCTTCCGCAAGCCGAAGGTTTCATTCTTCTGCCGTGTTAATTGAGACCGATGAGCGTATCAGTGCCCATTAGCTACGGCTTCTGCTGGTGAGGTTATCTCCACTCTCCTTCACGGGGGGGAATGGCCAAAAAAAAGCGCTGGAAGGCTACTGTAAATGTCATGTTATGGCTTGTATCTCCGGAGCGGGTCTGAGGAGACGAGAGACTGCCCAGGGACTGACAGTGCAGCTCCTCAGCATGAGAGATGTTCCCCTGGCACACCCAGTAATGAGACCTCCCTCATTAGAGGTCCTCCTCCCCAGGCAGCTCTGCAGTTTGTTCACCTTTCCCTTTCATTATCCATGTAGAGAATTTCTTTCTGGTGCAGCATTGTCAGTTTAAGGATGGATACCTTCAACTCAAGTTAAGTAGGCAAAACAATTTGTACACTAAAATTGGATAGAAGGGAAGCATATTTCTTTGCTGGTAGTGAAGCAACTATGCTATACTAGAAAGGACGAGGTAACTGGGTGAATATGGGGAAATGAACTGTTTGTAGCCATCAAAATAGCCTCACTGTTCATATTTTACATATGAATTCAAAATAATATAGGCAAGTAGCATGCCAGGTTTTCCTGAAGCTTATTAGAAGCTGGGCGTTCTGTTCAGAGTTTCAATCCTGCTGGGTATGTGTCTGCAGTCCCATGGAGGCGCTTGCTTGTGTTGGAGGCCTCGGTGCTTGTAGACCCCCATAGGAGCACCATGGAGTCTAATAAGAATAGACACCACTGTGGAGTAATGGAAAGGCTCTGCTGGCCTGAATTTGAGGTGAATGCTTAACGAGCATTAAAGCTGTGAGTGAATTATGTAGCTCATTCTATTGAATGTTGGTTCATCATTATCCCATTCCCCATTGCAATTACAGAAAAATAGATTAAAAAAAAAATTGAGAATTGCAGAACCTTTTATTGTGCCTCTTTTTTAAATCCCCTTTTCCTGTAAAGCCAAGCGTCTTACTTGGTTTGAATACAAGGGTCAAAGCTGATTTCAACAAAGATCTGATTATTACTTGTCCATAAACATCGTAAGTAGAGTCTTACCAGAGATACTTCGAGATCCAAGCTGAGACTCTCAGCTTCCCAGTGATACAAAATTTCAGGTTCTACCAGCAGTGGAGCAGGAAGACTCAGGCTTAAGCAATATATACATGTGCAGAAAGATGATCATTCATACACTAATAAATCTTATTCTGCCAGGCCTTCTCAGCAGAGTACTCTGGAGGGAAAATACCTCACCATAAGAAAGAAGGAGGCATGTATCCTTCAGAAGTTAATTATGTTTAACATTATCTTTTGAAAACTACTCAGGTACCAATTAGAGTCAAAGACACGCAACAGTCTGTAGTCTGGGACTGATCTGTGTAGGCTCACTCCATGAATTATGCTTCCCTCATTCTACAAGAGCTCCACCTGTACAGTGAGCTGTACAGTGAGCTGTACAGTGCCTTGACAGTGTGCAGGACCAGAGCCCACCAATTAAGACCACCGATTAGGGAAAGAAAAAAAAAAGTAAATAGATAATGCAAATTAATTCTGGAATGTAAAGGCAGACTCCTTGAGATGGTTGCGACAGTGCAACGTGAAATCCCTGCCCTATGGGCTGATGTCTCTGGCTGCCTGTGGATCTGGTGCTGCCAGTACTAAGAGATTCCTCACAATAAAAACATGATGTGTCCTCTGCCCACACTTAACTAAGAGATCAAAACAGAGTTAGGTCTATTTTCATGGAGTAAGTACAAGGAAATCCCCTTACAGTTGCCTTATGAAATATCAAATGAATACAGTATCATATTTGAGCTTAGTCACCAGGCGTAGAGTATACGGGAAGATAAAGACAGAAAATTTTCCAGTAGAAAGTCATACATTTTTTGAATTCTGCTAAGGATTTAAACTGTGATTGCAAATAAAAGGAGACAGCAGGCAAATGTTGCCTATTCCCTCAAGACAACAGGGAAAAAAACAATTACTACTGTGCTGACCTAGTTGGTCTTATTTTAGATTGAGGTTTATTGTTCTGAATAGTAAGTTAACTTACTAAATACAAATTAGGGGAAAAAGACATAACCCTCAATCAACAACAGGATTATTTTGCTCCAAATGAAAAGGCTATCTATCTTATAACTTGGTAACGGCATATTTAGCAGTTATGGTTTGGGAATAAAGTTATGATTTGGATATGAATGCTGGTATCTAATGGATGTTGTATGTCCCTGAGTTGTAGGAATAAAGTTTGTGTCTGTCCCCTATGGTTGGAGTTCAGACGCGGGATTACTCATTTTTGCGTTGTGTTTCTGAAGCTGTTCGAGGGTGGCTTCAGCAACTTGAAAACTGGCCCAAAGGCTTTGTTTGACAAAATCTAAACGAAACCACAGACTAACAAATAACTTGTTTTCCTTCTTGTTTTTGTTATTTCCAAACAAAACCTCATTGCCCTCACAAAAAAGGGAGGCTTCATTCTCTGGGCAGGCCTTGAAGGGAAGCCGAGGCACCACAGACAGTGCAGAGCACTGAGTGAGCGCTGCATCGTATGCTGGCTGTGGCACTGAAGGATACTGTGCTGGTGCTTTGTTCTTCACACGAAAAGATCAAGGCCACCAGCACTTATAAAGACTTCAGAAACCCAAAAGGTTTGCTGTAGTGTCTTTGCTGAACTCCCGTGAGAGCATTTGCATTGCACTGATCTCAGTGACTCTTTGCAAGTAAGTTATTTTTTTGTTCCACACACTTGCAAAGCGGTAGCACAAGGTTGCCAGTGTGGCAGTGTCCTTCTGGCGTTCCTCTACAGCTGCAGCAACTCAGCCAATGACAAATGAAACAAGAGCTGTAAACGTGCCTTTGACTGAGATTATACACAGTATGCAAATGGCAGTCATTACTAAGCCAAAGTTAAGCATTATTTCTGTTTTATTTAGCTATTTTATTATTTAGCTGCATGTATTTTAGTGTAGGAAGAAATCTCATTTGAAAGTCTTCTTTTGTTATGGTTTTCTTATAGGGATGCTGTATGTATGAATGCTTCGTGTTACGTGTGAAATTATAGTGTGACCTGTAATAATAGTCATGAAATCATTATTATCAAAACAAGTTCAAACTAAATTTAAAAGCCAAGTCTGTCTGTAAAATCTAATAGAAGCTCCCAGATTTTGGCCCAGAATTTCCACTCTCCAGTGTTTTTAGTCTTCTTTTATTTTCCAGGTCATCTGTTCGATGGAGAAAGAAGATATAGCCATCTGGGAGATTAGCATATATATTTTATGAAGCAGAGTAGAGCTCCATCTTTTACTGGCTCAGATGCTTAAAGACCCAGATTCACAGCCTCCCCCTTAGCTAGCACAGCACAGTTCGTAAAGCTTCTGTTGCCAGTGGCTTACCTCTCTCCCCAGCATGAGGAACAGACCTACACTGAAGTGATGTTGGCAAAGTGGTACAGATCTAAAGCAGGGAAAAAAACCAGTCTGGCTTTACAGCCATGCAGAGAGGCAACTTACAATGACAGAAGAATCCTTTTTTCAGTAGAGCTTACATTGTTTGAGGAGAGACTACCAACAACTGATCAAGCAAATCTGTCTACTAGCATGAGATACATCTCCAGTGATGTATATGGTTACATCTGAGGCTATAACCATGGAACACAGCTGATATATATCCTCTGAAATGTATTCAAGCCAAATGAGAGCATTTGTGCTGTGTTAATTGAAGATGCAATATAAATTACCATGGGATGTAAAAGGACTGAGCTGCACTAAGCAGATGTGTTAAGGGGCATCTCCTTATCTTTTAGACTTTCTTACTGTGCTGGTAGAGATGTGCTTTCATTTTAGCTATAGTTAGAAGTACAGTGCTTTTGTAGTACTGTGGTGTAGTTGGACTGTGCTAGGACTTTTTCTTCTTTGTAGACATTCCTATTTCTCCTCTTCCTTTTTTTTTTTTTTTTTTTTTTTTTTAGGGTAGCATTCTAGTTTTTTCCCTGCACAGATACTAGGAGCCTAGAGTCCCAACATTTTGATATCCAGAGTAGATTTATAACTATGGACTGGCACAGTGGTAACATGTTGTTATAGAGCTGCTAAGTCCAGTGAAGAGAGAGGAAAGGCATCCTTTGAAAGAGAGAGTACTAGTTTAGCAGTCTGCACAAACATCTAGAAGACAGGGTAAAAGCTGAGGTGATCATCCTAAATTTATGCAAATAATGGAATTTAATAAGCTGAGTACTCTCCATAGCTTCTTAAAACAAGGACTGGGGATAGACTGGCCTTTTTATTTACCTTCTAATAATCTGTTGGGTTTTTAAAATGTAGGTGCAAAAATTAATTAAAATTAATTAAAATCCTTGGTCCAAAGTTCCCAGTTTGGAGGAATTTTGAACTACAGTCAGAGTATCATCTGCATTTTGCAGATTAGACTCTTCCTTTAAACACATTATAACAAAATCTACAAACTTTGGGAAGCACTGAGTGTGTATTTAGATACAGTCTTTGAAAACTAGATCTGTTATATCTAGAATCTAATTTCCATTATTCAGATCTGCTGAATAGTAATGGGAACATATGCAGTCTTATTAGAAAATGTATAAGAACAACCCCTCCAGTGTAGCATTTAGGCTATATGTTCACCAGAAAGGCATGCACCATTTCAAGAAATCTTTCTGTATCTTGCAAACGCTAAAATGCAATCTTTCACAGACTGCATGCAGACAGTCTTTAATGTTCTTTTCTTCTGCCTTTTGCCAGCTACTGAAATATGAACTTACCATTTACTGACTTCTTGATTTACCTTGATCCTAAGAACAGCCTTCCCAATCTTGCCAAATCTTTTCATTCAGAAACCAGTCTCTGACACGGCTGGTGAAAGATGCCAAGCGAAGTCTGTGAGAATGGGAAAATCCTATTGTGGCTCTTCAGAGCATTTCCCTGGACACTCTCCCAGCTCCAGGCACTGGCTGCCTCTGGGATTCCTGAGCCAGTCACACCATCTACGTAGAAACAAACACATCATTGCGAAAAAAAAAGGGGGGGGCAAGAAAAAAGCAAGATGTCTTTGAGAAGCAATGCTGACAGTGCACTTCAATATCAAGGCATTCCATGAGATGGCAGGGTTCTGGCTTAGCAGGTCACTACAGCAGGCAACTCGAGCCTCTGCAGAAGTCATTTTTCTCCTATCATAGTTTTCACCATTGGTAACATAACTCTCTACTTTAAACCTATCAGTGGTCTATAGCAGTGATCGAAATAAGTATCAAACAGCTGAAAGACATGAGGCCTCTATTTTCTTATGTCTTACTCAAATTTTTGAATTACAACTTTTAAGCACAATATTCACATAAAGCATAATAATTCCCCACTGCATGAATTAA
This sequence comes from Bucorvus abyssinicus, assembly GCA_009769605.1. NCBI lineage: Eukaryota > Metazoa > Chordata > Aves > Bucerotiformes > Bucorvidae > Bucorvus > Bucorvus abyssinicus. The sequence continues at coordinate 15,318,139 of CM020042.1, read as the reverse complement.
AAGAACCTTTTTTTTTTCCCTAACTAGAATTGGACAGAAAAGTATTGCATGCAACTGAGGCTGTTTTAACTGGGGACATTATGCCAGTCCTTCAGTTTCCATCTCTGTCATCTATTAACTGAACTCCAAAAATTGTGAATACAGCCATTTGTTACCCCACAGCTTCACGATCAGGACAAGGTGGCCTAACTCTGGGCTGTTGCTGAAAAAGCCAGGTCTGCTCTCCCTTTCACCTGTCTTGTCCTGCTTCCTTACATTGTGCTGGCTTTTAAGACTGTGCATCCAGTCCTACCGCAGGTCACATCAACCTAAAAAGCTGATTGAAAACTCGCTCGTTTTGCTTGGCAGCTTAGCTTTCAATTAGATAAATGAGCTGAAATGACTCTACAGCCACGCAGTCACTACTGCTGCAGTCAGGAAAGCGGGTCAAGCATGTGACAAGGGGCAGGAAAGTCCCTTTCAGCAACAGAGTAATATTGGATAAGCTTACTCTAATTGTGAAAACACACCCTTAAGTAACAAAAGAATAGTGAGGAGGATGCATCCTCATCTCTGTCCTCATAGGCAAGAGGAGATGGAGATAGAGGAGGAAATCTAAGGCTCATTTCTCAAACAAGTTCAATTGAAAACTAGTGCTGCAGCATGCCTAAATCTTGTGTGTGTCACATTAAAATGTTAGTTCCAACCTCAACTAGATATATCTTGCTCTTTAATTTAAATTAATTGTAAAATAAGGATATGAATATACCAGGTCTTTCTAGGCAGAGTATTTTTGGTTTCTGCCAGAAATAAAGGCTGTAAAGTTTGGGGGGTATGGGGAGTGGGGAAGGGAACTGGAAGAAAAAAAAACACCCTGCGGGGTTCTCTGCAATACTTGTTACTAAGTTTCAGTTGGGCAGAGGTGTTTTCCCAGAAAACAGTCAAGGAAATTCAAATATTTTACAAACAACAATAAGGATTTTGAATGACCTCTTTAACTCAGAGCACACTGTTCTTCAGATCTTCATCATTCTTTTTAAAGACTAAACCCTGGTGCTTCGTAAGTGCAGCAGCATAGTGCTAATGGAAGGATAGATAAATAGAGAGATAAAGCCACACTGCATAAAATGAAAGAACTATTAGCAGTAACTCTGTACATAAACCAAAACAATTGCTTCACTAGGGAATAGAAATTTTAAAAAAAATCATCTTGCAGAGAAGAGTTGTGTAACTCCATCTACAAAACACTAAAGAAAAATTAAATTCAAGATTTTATGTAAGTGGGAAGACATCTTGCGTGGTCAAGGTACATGGCACTCTCATTCAGCATCAGTGGGCTTTGTTATGATGAAGCATGAACAGAGACTTTCCATTGCCAGTTTTACCGCTCAAAATCGAATGAGGATTTTGAAGAAAATTTGAGTGAAATGGACAGAAAATTTCCCTTTGATATCAGTCAGTATGAACAGATTGTGTTCACAAGATCTAGTATCCTCACAAGCTGTAAAAATACTGGTAGCAGGGAGAAGGAATTTGTATTTTCAGGACCACGAAGCTATACACTGATTCCAAGAGTGACAAATAAATTGTTGTTTCACTTACAACAAAGGCATTCAGCAGGGATGTGCCCATATTAACACTGTACAAACATCATCTAACACCTGTGCTCGACTATAAACTAAACATGGAAGTATATGGAGTAACTGAGAACAAAGACTTTCCTAATCCCTGCTTTGATTCGTAGTTCCAGGCGACTACACCAGCGCTATGAGGGTCCCTCAGTGCAGGAGGGCCAGCGGGGCAGCTGGCAGCACGCTACGTGGGCACAGGACGGGCAGAAAGCATACCAAGACAGACAGATGGCCACACACGGCCATCACCCGCAATCCCAACCGCCGGCACCCACAGAAGACCTGGCCTGCCTCAGCACCTTTCGGAAGGCCCGGGTGGGACCCCAGCGCCCGGGAGCGAGGGACGGGGTGTCGACAGGCGGCGGAGCGTCCCTCGAGGTTGTGCTGCGCCCGCGCAAAAGAGCGACAGTTTTAAGCAGAGAGGAGCGGAGACTCCCCGGGGACCAGGCGCCGCGTCACGCTGCTGAGCAGTGGCTGACCGGGTCCAGGCCAGGCCAGGCCCAGCCTGCTCTCAGGTGCGTCGCCGCGGCGCAGCAGGGGACCCTAGCCCGGCCACTGGTCAGCAGCGCACCGCGCGACCCCGCCTTCCGGCCCCCGTCAGGCGAAGGTCGCCCCGCCCACCCATTCCCCCTCCCCCGATCCTCTCCCGTGTCATGCCCCTTTCCCCAGCCAATGAGAATCTGCGGGGAAGGCGGAGCTTGGAGCGCCTGCTGACACGCGCCTCGAGGCCCAATGGGAAGCGAGAGCTGACGAGGCGGGGGCCAATTGGGGAGACACCGGTGAGTGCGAGACTTCGAGGGCAGCGGCTGGGCGGGGAGAGGGCGTAGCCAAGAAGGCGAGGGCCCTCAATCAGGTGAGGGCGGTGTTGACTGACGGTAGTGATGGCCAATGGCGACGAGGAGGCGGAGCGTCCCCCTCCTCCCGCCGCCGAAGCTGCCAGACAGTCAGGTGGCTCCGGGATGCGCGGCCGCGGCGGCAGGCAGAGGCGGGCGAGGAGCAGCGCGAGGATGCGGTGGCGACTCGGCGGCACGCGCTGCCTGCCCTCGCCTCTTCCCGCGCTGGGCTGAGGCCGCCCCGCGCCGGGCGCCCCCCCGGCGGCGGTACCTGCTGCCGGCAGGCGCCGGGCCGCATGAACAATAGGCGGCGGTACCGGCCCCGCCGTCCCCCGCAGCGCCCGGCTGCCGCGGGCGCCTCCCCCTATGGAGCAGCCTCGCCATGGAGCCCCTCACAGAGCTCAGCCAGGAGGGCGCGGGCGGCGGGGAGCCGCCGGGCGGCGGACCGCTCTGGACCGCCGTCTTCGAGTACGAGGCGTGCGGCGAGGACGAGCTGAGCCTGCGGCCGGGGGACGTGGTGCAGGTGCTGTCCCGGGACTCGCACGTGTCCGGCGACGAGGGCTGGTGGACGGGCAAGATCGACCAGCGCGTCGGCATCTTCCCCAGCAACTACGTGAGCAGCGGCGTGCAGGGGGGCGGCCCGGAGCTGCGGGCCCGCTACCCGCCGCCCCCCTCCATACAGCGTAAGGCGGCCCGGGCTCGGAGCGGGGGGCTTGACGCGGCCCCTCGCCGCCAGCCGGCGGGGGGTACCCGGGGGAGAGGGGAAGACGTCCGGTCCCAGCCCTCCTGTGGGCTTGGGGTGGGGACCGGACCGGCGGTAGCCAGGGCTGCCGGGATGGGGTGCGGGAAAACCCGGCCCGGCCTTCCCGACGTCCCTGAGGGGAAGGCGGGGCCGTCACCGGCGGGGAAGTGGGCCCGGGCCGGTGCGGCCCGGCCTTTCTGTTGGCCCTCATGGGAGCCGGGACGGCCGCGGCGGAGGAAAGCCCAGCCCGGTGGGGAGCGGCCGTGGGAGGCCACGGGGCCCGGCCGGCGGCGCAGAGGGCGGAGGCGATTGGGCCCCGCAATAGCCCTTGGCGCGGGAGCGGAGGGGGCTTCAGCGGCCCGGCCGCTCGCGTCCTGGGGCTGCCCCAGGCCGGCGGCCCTGCTCGGCTGGGCCAGCACCGCTGCGGCCGTGTTCTCCGGTCCGTTCCCTTTCCCACCCGCAGGCTCATTCCTGCTGCTCCAATGCCCTTCTGTCTTCCAGGGTAGCGCTCCTCTCCGGCGAGGCCGAACTTCGCTCGCTGTGTTAGCATTTCACTGACGCCAGGAGCATTTTCCCGTTGCTAAGTCCTGTGCTTCCAGGGGCGGGTAAAATTTCATCAAACGGCTCAAGCTTGATGGCTTGGCAGTGGTGGAGCCACCAGGGGCTCTGGTGACTCTCCCTTTAACAATATCCATAAGGAGAGCTTGCTGGATAGGAAGCACTTGCTTTCTGCAGGGTGGATTCACTGTTAATACTTCTTCAATATCGTCCTTTCTCTTAACCAAAAGCTTATTATTTCTGACTTTAAAATTCCTAAGTTGACTTGTGTTACCAGGTTCCTCCTTAGTCCTTTGCCTTCTAACAAATTCTGTTCTAAAATACATGTGAATGTGTTTTATCCAAGTTTGGATATCTGGGCCCGCCTGAGGTTGCCCGACTTGATGGTGATGCTGAAGGCATGAAGGGATTGGTTTGTTTCTGTGAACTTCATTGCAGTTTTGAAGCCTTTGTGGAGCCAGAGAATAGGGCCATTTAATCTCTACATTTTTTTTTTTAGCCACTATGTACAATTGTGGAAAGAGAAACGTTGTGGAATGACTGTTTCTAGATCCTGTTTATCTATCACTATTGACAATTCAGGCAAGAATAAAGCTTTTTCTAGGAAGGGTAGAGAAAAATCTTGAGACTAGTAGGCTTTTTTAGAAAGTAAAAGGAGTAAAAAGGTGTTTTGTCCTATCTAGGACATATCTCCAAGGAATACAACTAATAGCTTCTTAATCTATGATCTGCTTGAAAGCATTTAGGTAAAAACTCAGTAATTCATAGTATTGCCCTTGGGATTGTGAAGTGACTAGGTTGGACAGTGGTGGTGCTTTCTTTCATGCTGGAACAGTGTAGATAAATTATTTTTTTTCCCCACATGCGGCAGACACTGTGAATGCTTATAAAGTTTTGTCTTGGAGATTGTTAGGAGAACCAATTCTACAGAACTTCTTGATGCCTCAGCTCCCCTCCTGGTTTGACTGTTCAAGTGTGGGCTTTGTAACAATGGATCCTCTCCTGCCTTACTGCACTTTTTGTGGTTTGATAGTTCAGGATCAGTTGGGGAGCTGCATCTTCCCCTTTTATCCTTGTCTTGCCCTCCTAGTGCCACAACAGGACTACACTACTTCTGTTCTCTCAAGTTATCAGCCATATGAGATTAGAACCTTCACTAAGTTTTTAATACGCTAAAGGAGTATGTTTCTTTTTCTTTTTTAGAGAAACAATGCAATTTGGACAGGGGGCAAAGTTGGTTGCTGTTGAATTGGTTTTTCAATTTCAGTGTTAGAAATCCCTTTGCAGGATGTTAGATCCATTTTTAGAGCTGGTGATGTTAGTTTGATAGCTGTTTGGATTAACAGTCTATTGTTAACTTATTGGACTGTGAAGTATTAAGGTTTTGCAGGAGTAATGCAAGGTGTCATTCCAGATATGCACCTCGGCACAGAAGCTATTTTTAGTTGCTTTCCTAAAGTTAATCTTCTTATTTGATGAAGGTTTTGGAGTATAAGTCCTGGAGGTTCTGCTTCCACTGAGAGCTGTAGTATATAGCTAGTAAATGTGTGCTCTCTCTTAGGCATCCATCCACATAGTGTGCTTGAGTCTTACCTCAGGGGGGTACCATGACTGATAAAAGTAGCCTATTGAGTCTGTCAGCAATGAGCCAGCTTGAAGGACCCTCACCTGCACAATGGGCTCATACACGCTGAGGGCTGAATTAAATAGCTTAATTGTATGGTATAATAAATGCTGATTAAACAGCAGCTACTTTGCAGTTGTCCACATGGCCACTGGTTCACGGTGTACAGATTCTGTAATTCCTTATCGGTCCCCAGAGGAATGACGGTGCTTCAGTTCTTAAATTCTAAGGCAAAAAATGCTTGTTAAACATTCCCATTGCCCTTACAGTCCAGTACAGCATGTCTGCCAGATTAAACTGGAGTCTAGGAAAGTGGTTAGTGTGTTTAAAAGGTGAAGATAAGCAAGTATTTTGTGCTATTAATGTAGCCAGTCTGTTAAAGAAACATAGGTTTTCCAAGTAAAGCTAAGGTCGGTACTTGCAAATAAAAGAAAGCTTTCTTTGCAAAATAGCATATGGTGTAACACATTACATTTCACCTGGAAGCCTGAATCTCACAGTTTGATGTCCCGGACTTGTTCCAGTTCAGTTGGGCACCCAGCAGGGCTATGTTTTTTCAGCAGTACAATGGGTGACAGCATATAGAAACTTTACTTTCCACGTCTTGCGTTTTCCTTTGCCCATCTCATTCTTCTGCCGGCCTCTCCCTGCCGCGCTCCTTCTCTCTGCACCAGCCGCGGAGCGGAGCGCAGAGCGGGGAGGGCCGGGCCGGTCGCTGCCCGCGGGGCCGCGCCACCGGAGCTGTCCCTTCAGCACCGCCCGAGCCGGTGCTGAGCTGCTGGCCGCGGCAGCGCTCGCTCGGCGTGTCTTTAATGCCTTCAGAATCCGTGCAGTGCCCGAGGAAAACCCTGATTGATTGTGAACGCTACCAGAGCGTTGTGGGTCGGGAGATGGGGGGACAGGCTGTCAATCTTGCTTTACGGCTTACATGTTTGTTTGTTTTCAGTCTTTTAGATGACCTTGTCCCTAGGAGCAGGTTAAGTGAGTGTTCCACCAGTGCTGAAATGCTACTGTCTGAAGGTGATAGGACTTGGCATCTGATTTCTTTAGCTCTTTTATCAGTGAGAAATACCAGAGCAGCTCCTTTTGTGAATTCTCAGTGACAGAGTAGTCTCATATCTGGAGTTCTTGTCATTACAATCTAGTTCTAATATTTCAGTGGTTTTGGCTGGAATCTACTCCTTCATTTTTTCTAGTAATCTGCAGCATTTGAACACCAAGGCTGCCGCTGCAGGAGTGAAACCTTCTTTGTTGTGTAAATCCTTGAAGTTCAGAGCATTGCCCAGAAGATGTACTCACAGTAACAGACAAATCTTTTTGTGTTCTGACTGGAAAGGGCCTTTCCTCCTTTTGGAAGAATTTCATGGTCAGTTTTCTGTCTTGTCTCACATTAGTCTTTCGTTCATAGGAAAAAGAGTGTATGCATCCTTATTACACTAGCTGAGGATTTGGATGCATTGTCTGTACTGCAGAGGAAGGTCAATGATATAATCCCTATATGTAGTCAACTCCTAGCTCATAGGTTTGACCAACTTACAAAAGTAAGACAGCCTTAAAAATCATGTTCAGGGAAGAATAAGTGCAGTCAAAAAAAAAAAAAAAGGCCTGCAGCTGTGGACCGTAGCGTTCAAATTAACGCCATACAGTTTTGTGACATCTTGTACTTAGGAAAGACGTTTGGTTTGAGTAAGTTAAATATGTTACTTAAGCAGCATCTAAGCAGCTCCTTGCCTTGTATGACTACATAATTTCCTTTAAAAACAGTGGAGAGTTTTATGTATACAATCAATAACTACAACACCCGGTAATATAATACTGTACTCTAAATTAATACCTACATCAAGTAAGTCCGTTACAGACTTAACTTGCTTTCTGTTAGATAAAGCAGGGGATCCATGTCAGATTTGGCATTTCAAATGCAGGAAAGTATTTAAAGTCTTGGTGACTTTCTGGTTAAATGCTTACAGTATAGTGTTTTTCCTTTAAATCTTTTAAAAATTTATTTGTCTGTAATTGGTAACCACCAAAATATCAGACAGAATAGCAACAATTGCCAGTGGCCTACCACTACGGTAAATTCAGCCATGTCAGTGTGTTTTCACTGGTCGCTATGTGGATTTTCGATTCTACGTGAGTCAGTATTGGACGGGTTCTTTTGGCCATCTGTGAGCATAAACTATGTTTACTGTACAGTTAGGGCATATTTTCTCACTGTTTTTGCTCCATATGCAATTTGTATGCTGAATTAAGGCATCTGCATCTATGTTTTTACTACACTACACAAAGTAGCCTCTAGTTACTGTGGCAGCCTGTATAGTTGTGAGTGCATGGGAATGGAAAATGATGATTCTGTTATTTCCTATAGTTTCTGTAATAAAAATGCAGTATGCATTAATGAAAAATTGTTTTCTTATTGCTAGCTCTGCATACTCAGTATGTGGTCTGATCCATCTGTTTGTCACACTATCGTCAGTAGTGTCAGAATTGGTTAACATATCTTTTGTGGGGAATGAATCTGCAAAGCTGTTAGAGGTGTGGAAGAATAAGCATGATTTGGGAAGGACTGAAAGATTGTTAGTGGCAGTTGAATTATGAGACATTCAAATAAGGGACAAATGCAGAAGCAGATGCATTTTATGTTGAATTTTAGCTATGTCACATTAAGCACTGTACAGTGAAGTCAGCAAAGATTAGCTGTATGTGTTTTTCTTTTTTGGAATCTTGTACTGTCATTGAGGGCAGGAAAATGAGGGTTTATCCTTAAGGGGGTGTCAGTGTTGTAAGGGTTTAAGTGTGTTAAGAGGAAACTATTTTCTTTTGGGTGTCATTCACCACTGTTGGTCAAATTCATCACTGTTCACAGTGAGTACTCCAAACGGGTTTTATGATACTGCAAGATCTGTTTTACCACAGTATTTGGCAATGGAAGATTGTCAAAAGGGACTGATGCTTTCATTTGTATTGTTTTGGAGTGAAAATTGGTCCTTCTTCTAAGGGTAAGAGTGAGGTTGGGCAACATGGACCTTCAGCTCTGTCATTGCTAAATGTTTACATCTTGTTTTTTTTTCTCTTTTCCTAGTCCTGGAGATCGACTTCTCAGAGCTTGTTCTGGAGGAAATCATTGGCATAGGGGGCTTCGGAAAAGTGTATCGAGCTGTATGGATAGGAGATGAGGTTGCTGTCAAGGCAGCTCGCTATGACCCTGATGAGGATATCAGCCAGACCATTGAGAATGTCCGCCAAGAGGCCAAACTCTTTGCAATGTTAAAGCATCCCAACATCATTGCCCTCAGGGGCGTGTGTTTGAAGGAACCTAATCTTTGCTTGATCATGGAGTTTGCCCGTGGAGGATCACTAAATAGAGTGTTGTCTGGTAAAAGGATACCTCCTGACATACTAGTGAACTGGGCAGTACAGATTGCGAGGGGAATGAACTACCTGCACGAGGAAGCCATTGTTCCCATAATTCACCGTGACCTGAAGTCCAGCAACAGTAAGTGCTACCCAGTGAACAGCCAGGGTGCTGGGATATGGTTGTGGAAATAAATCGTACAAAGAAAAGAGGGGAGTAATGCTAACTTAGCAATCCTTTCTTGTGAACCACTGTATCCTCTAATTCAATCCCAGAGGGGGTTATTTTTCTGCAGTAGTGCTGTAGACCACAGGAAACATGTAAATGCTTTCATTCTGTAGAAGCAACTTAAATGATTTGATGCAAAAGCAACTCTAAATGGAGCATGCTTCTCTAGTGTTTCATTTGTGTGTGTATATATATACACACACAGTATCTCAGTTTTATTGGCATTTCAGCAGACTCCTGTATGTTGAAAGACTTGTTGAACTTAAAATGTGTGTTGTACTTCCACTTTTTGGAAGGATAAATGCTCCTTTGGAAAGATAAATGCTCACAAGCTTTTATTTTACTTGCTTGATTTTGCTGTACAAATGAGATGCAAGCCTGTTTTCCTTATGGGAGATTTACCCATCCCTGCTGAATTGGATCTTCTCTCTATCCCTCATAGAGCTGGTATTGACAGAAAACATTAGCTTGGGTAAATGAAATGTCTCAGTGGGTGCTCTTGTACACCCAGGACTTCAGCTTATGTTTGTGGTGCATTATATGAGATGCAGCTGACCCATTAGAGCGTGGGGTCTGAACCTGGGTAGTTATGATTCTGGAAATCATGGTGAATAGCTACTCGGTAATACTAAGCATTATTGTCTGCCTCTTGGGATATTGTTTCTGTAGCATGCCTGTTTTCCAAAACTTAAAATGGCCTTGAAGTCAAATGCATGCATAGAGCATTATTTATGAGTGTGGAAGCAAAGTGCTGGAGTGGTTTAACGATCATCATCTCCTTTCCCGATATCTCTGTGCAGCTGTTTAGCCTTTCTCTCTGCTTGTCTATGCTTCAATGGCAAGGGCAAACACATACCTGCATGTTGGCAGCGGTGGTTTGGATAGGTGTGTTGGTATGAACTCATTTTTATTTCTGGCTTCAGTTAATAAGAAGCGCTATGAATTGGGTGGCTGTGATGCAGGTACATGTTCTCTTTTGTTTTGAGGGCAGTAGCATCTAGCAAAGAGGTCTGACAGATGGGAATTTTAATATCTTAAATAGATTCACTAGAGCTAGCTTTAACCATTACAAAGCTGTCAATTTCCAGCACTTGCAGAATCTTCCTGTGATTATTTTGGCCTCAGAACTTGTGGCAGTGAATTTACACAGTTCGTTGTGAAGGAAAAAAAATATTTTTACCTCTTGTTAGTGAGTTTGAAAATAGGAACTATGAGAGCTTTCAAATTAGTTTCTGTAATATTATTCTTATACTCTTAAAGTTTCCCTTTTTGTTGGAATAAGGCAATCTTAATGACTATAAAGATGTGTTAATACATAAACCTTCCCTTTCAGATGGCAGTATATGTGGTGATATTCATACATGCTGTAAAATGAAGGATTAATTGACTTGGTTAATGGATGACTGGTTGTATCTGTGAAGAATCAAAAATAGTTGCCTTTAAATGTTAGGCCTTTCCTTCTTACCTAAGGAAATATTTACTTGCTTATTTTGTTAACAGGCCATTAAGACTTTACTGCTTAATGCTATCTGAACATTTTTGAGGTTTAGAGTGAAAGTTATTTCTAAAGTAAAAAGCTGTTAGGTCCTGGTATTGCACTGTTTTATTCAGACTAGTGACTGCTAGTTGTAAAAGGGAAATGTATCAACCAGAGAACCAGCCCAGGCAGAGGGACTGTGCACAGTGCTACCTACCAAACACATATGCATGCTAGAAAACATCTGTTCTGTTTGCAGCAAATGTTCTCACAGTGAATCAGCAGTATGTAATTGTGCTGCTCTGTAAATTGTCAGTGAGAAGTTGAGGGCTTTGCTACATATATTACTAGAATTTTCCTCATTTGGAAGGAAGCAATAGTAAAGGAAGAAGAATGAGTGGGAATGCCCGTGGAAAGATTAAGAGACATCTTGTGTTGGAGGGGAGAGGTAGAGAATTTACGTGGTGGTCTTGACCAAAGATACCATCAGATCTCGTACAGAAATGATGAGTACAGGAAAATTCCAGACCAACTAAGTCTGTAGAAAGCAGTATTACATTTGGGAATCTAAATAAACATAGGAGCTGGTACTGGAGGGAAGGACTTAAGATATTTTAAGGAAAATTTATTGTTTTGTAACTCTGTTTTGAAATAAGATGAATTTCTAAGCTCAGGTATGGGCCTGACATGTTACAACAGCTGTTTAGTTTGGCAGTATAGAGTTCTTCATTCTGTACTGTGTGGTGGAAGAGAAATTAAAAAAATTGTATACTGTTTTAAACATTCGGAAAAATACGTTCATTTTGGGGTGTATCTATAAAGTAGGTGTCTTAAATATTAGATTATGACAAGAGTGGAACTTTTTTTGGGAGGGAGAGACTGTTGGTCTTTTCGTTTTGGTTTTGCCCCAAAAATGTATATTACCTATACATGCAGGTAGACTTTAACTTACGGTTATCTGTAGGATAAACAGCTTTGAACTGCCCAGGTCATGTCTTTCCAGAGTTGTCACTGCATTGCTGAAATCCCTTCCCTTATATCTAATAAGCATCTTGGAAATTCCTCCACTCTGCTTTTTGTAAGTTTTTTAAAGATTAGAGGACTAAGTTTGTTATTGCGTCCTGATTTATATATGGCTTGCGTTTTCAGTGTTTTTCTGATGTACTTTTCTCAATTACTGTGGATAATTAAGACCGGGTTGCGTTGTTAGCTTTGTGCCTGTAGAATTACAAGCTTGTAACATTTTCTTTGCACAAGTCACCACCCACCAATAGGCAGTAATGTGTCTGGAGAAGGAACAGCATCTGCTTGAAAGAACCTGGAAAAGATTCTTGCAGACACATTTCGTTCATGTACTAAACATCTACAAGGACTGTAGAGCTGTCATGGGAGCATCAGCTGTATTGATCTACTGATTGGTACTGCCTATGTTTAGTAATAGAGAGTGATTCTTATACATCTCATCCTGCCTTCAAGCACCAGCTGGGACCTGAACCATCCGTCTAAAGCTGCCAAATGAATGAGTTTGGGAGTTAGGGAACAAGATGGGTTAGTGGGAAAGAATAGAGTTGCCTTATTTAAAATAAAATTTTCTACTAGAATAGAAGAAAATTAGAGGATGCCTTGCTTTCAGATGTCTGCCTATACTTAGGCAGATATAGAATGAATAGGGACAGTACTTCATGATGAACCTTTTAAGAAGGCCGTGTTACTTTTTGAACAGGAAAATAAGTCAAGTGGGAACCTTAATACAAGTCTGAGAAATTACACCATTATATACGTATAATGATTTGAAAAAAATCCTTTTTAATCTAAACTATTGCAGCTTTGTGGACTCAAGTAGAAGGTGTCAAAACAATGCTCGGAATATTTCCCAGTAAAGAACATAAGGTTTTGATTGCTTTGGGAGCTAACATCAACTTGGACGGGGACTGAGCTTCAGGGGATCATTTGAAGATTCCAGAAGGTCTCTGTTCCTTCAGAGTCTCCTCATCAAAAAAGCATTCTCCGAACCAATTGTCAGTTCTCCTTCTTTTAACCAAAAAAATGGATGTTTTTTCTGTTCCATCATTTCCTTCATTTTTTTTCTCCCTTTCATTATCATAACTTTGTTTAATGTCTAATACATTCAGAGTGTAGGAAAAGTGCCCTGTATATTTTAAGTACTGTGTTCGTTTGAGGCAGAGTTTTATTGTTAATTTTGGAGGTTCTGAGGGCTGCCTGTTTCATTGCTTTGGGGATGATATCATGAAATGTGTACATCAAAATCTTCAGAGAACAAATTGCACACCTGCAATTTGTTTTTCGAGACCCTGAAATTCTTTTGCTCTATAAGAACAGTTGTTCAGTTGGCAGTGAGTCTGGTAGGCGAGTGTTGCAATGGCACTACCAACTCCCATGTTACTCATATAACTACACAAGAGAAATTTAGTAACCCAGGAAAGCTATTTTGTTCTGCTGTGTGAGGATTTAAGAATTTTTTTTTTTTGGCATTTGATTCAAGAGATTCAATTTATTCCATATTACTCTGACAGAACCCTTTGTGGCTTCTTTTCTTCGTCTGGTGATATTGCTAACCTTTCCCTCTTTAGATGCACATTGGTGCTCCATTGAGTGTATGTTACAGAATTGGTAGTGGGCCTCTCTGAATGTGAAGGCTCCTAAATAATCTAAATGCTGAGCTATAGGAAAAAAGCAACCAGGAATGCCCACTGAAGTCAACATCACTGTGTTTAGCACAGCTCTTAGTTTCCCTTTCTCTTATCTCTCATCTGTGATTTGAGTCTCATTTCTGGCCAGAGGAAAGTGCTTGGTATATAAGGCTTAGAATCAAAAAGGGCAGTCCTGTTGGTTTAGTGAAGTATTGTAAATAATGAAGCTGGTCCTCTTAGTTTTTATTTGTCTGTCAATGTTAGATATGCCAGCATTGCTATAGGAATAATGCCAGTTAACTAATGCTGCAGAGAACTAGCAAAAGCATATTTGCTCTCTTTTTTTGACTGGCTCAGCAAAATACGTTTGTTATTTGCACTGCATTGAAAGATTTTGCTGAGGGTGTTCATGGCAGTTAGCAAAGTGCCTTATAAAATCACCATGTTTGTGTTCCACAAAGTGGCACATTAGATTAGCAGCGAACTGACGTGGTCAAGGTCAAAGAAAGAGGTAAGGACAGACCTCAAAATAAACCCCAACAATTCTGAGTCACTTGAGTCAGTAGTTCTTCCCTTCTAGTTCTTTGAAAGTGTTCACCTCTCCTACCTTTTGGACCACCAAGGTAAGCTTGTGGTATCCTGAGATTCAAAGCTCTAGCTTTGTAAAGAATTCAAACTCTGCTATAGCTTTGCTTATTTATTTTATGTAGTTGTTAAGCCTTTTTCTGATCATAAAGATGCTAATAGAGCTGACTTTCACATGGTCTCTGGACAGTTCCTAGGACTTAGAGTATTCCTTTTTAGAATTTTTTTTTAAAGTACAGGCAGAGTTTAGAAGCAGAAATTCCTTGCGACTAGTTCAAATTCAACTCAAGGGTGGCAGGTTTACATATCAGTCTTGATAAATGTGATTACTTATCTCACTCCTTGTTGCAGTATTCACATCCCAGCCCATTCATAATTGACATTCTTCTGTTGGCCTTTTCAGAGAAGAAAAAGTACTTAATGTAAACCTCTTTCTCTGTCTGACAGTGTCGTAGAGGAGAGCTCTTCCAGGATCTGCTTAAAGTACGTTGGCAGAGCAGTAGGGAAGTCTGCACAATTATTGCTGCTTCTGGTCCTTCAGTGTAATTTGCTGACTAACTCTTCTATGTTGTACTTTCTATTGGAATGGATTTCCTTTGTTGGTGCAATTAAATGAATGTGAGTAATATTTCACATCAAGTATTGCAAAATTATTTCAATGGCATCTGAATGCTTTACACTGGGTGAATAACTGATCTAGCCTTAATTGGGTGGTCCTTTGCCCTGTGAGAGGAAAGTGATAAAAATGTGAGGTTTTGGGACACACAGCCTCCCAACCCCGCCAGCTGGGATATTAATTTTATGCAGATGTTCTCTGATTCAGTTCAAGGAGAAAAAGTCAGTAAACATCTATTTTTTTTTTAAATTATTGTATGGGTTTTTTAAATTTAAGAAGTGTGTACTGTAGAAATCAAGCCTTTCAAACAGCCTGAATATAGTCCTGAGGGTTTTCAGGTTCTGCCCCCCATAGCAATTATCTGACTCTATGGACATTCTGTATTATATTGCTAATGGTGCATGACTCCTGGTTCTGGTTATTCTGCTTATTTCTTGTCTCTCCAAGGTATCAGCCTTTGTGCTGATAGCCTGGTCACTTGTATTGCGGTTCAATAAAAAATACAAATAACTATAATAAGATGATGAAATTCATGCCAGTAATACTACAACTTTTTCTTGAACAGAATGAAAAAATATTTTAATTTTATGTATTATTAGTTCAGAAGATGTAAATTATACCTGAAAGTTATGCTAATTTTTAAGCTGTTGACACACCAGGAATTCACAGGAAGAAGAAGGGAGGCAGTTTACTTTGTGGGGTTCTTTTTCCTTACCTTATCTAAATTAGTGCGACTACTTTCCTCTCTCAGAGGTTTGACAGATGCTTTCATGTTGCAGTCTTAGTTTCAGTATGTTTTAGTAGATTTCTGAGAGTTCCAAAATGAAAATACATCTGTAAATATTTTGTTTTAGTTGAATATGAATTGATGTCTCCACTGTTAATTGCAAGACAAAAATAGCAAGGCTTTATGGAATAAGTCTGATGTCCACAAGAACACTTTGGTATTCTCCTGCCCACACCAAGTAGCAAAAAGGCAATTTCACAAATGGAATCCCTTATTGTCATAGATAAGAATGGAAAGAGTTCCTTTAATTTTTAAGAACTGGAATTGTGTCTATTACTTTTAAAAACCTAGCTAATATCCTTTTTATGTCTTTGTACCACTGTATATATTTTCCTGCGGGGTTCTTTCTGCCCCTAAAAAAAATTATCAAGACTTACAAGACTAAGCACTTTCTCCAAATTATGCATATGGAACCGTAGAACAGATACAAGCGGACCTGAGCACCATCATGCAGGAGGTGTACCTAGGCATCTGTGAGCTGCTCCCATGAATTCAGTGTCTGACCATCTGTGACAGAGCTGGATAAATCTGTGTTTTTCTGAAATGTCTAAGTAGCAAGTTAAGAGTGAGAACAGCCTTGCTGTAGTGTTTCCAGCCAGCTAGAGTAACTTTTTCAGCTCAGTTGTTTTCTTTTCGGTGTTGCTCCCACGTCAATGAACTTTATGTGATTTCTGTCAGAAGCTTCACTTTTGCTTTTCTCATCAAATAATTCCTGTAAGAATTTGAACATATCTGAAGCAAACCCACTTTTGAAGCATTAGAAGTTAAGCACAATCTTGCTCTTTGAAGTGATGATTTATCACCCAAGATGATTCCTTAATTTTTAAGTGATATCCCATTTCAAAGATGGTGCATATTCCCTTGTGACAAGGGAAGCCTTAAGCTGTTGGAAAGAATACGGGATATAGCACGTGATATTAAGTCGCTGCTTTTTGGTACGTTTACTTTCTGATTCTAGGATAGTTTCAGTTAGATTGGTGTAACTTTGATTTCTAAAAGGTTGCCAAAGTTGACTGGCATAACTGGTAATTACTTCTTAATTGTGTAACTGCTAATGGAAAGGTGAATTCAGCCTTCCTCAGACCTGAACTTTTTCCAGATATGAAAAAGGCATAGTAACAGAACCTCATGCACTAAGAGGAGAAACTATTGCAATGTATAAGGATTTATAATTATGTTGTTTGGTTTCATCAGTGTTACCTAAGATCAGGGAGAAGAGGACTCACTCGCAGAATAGTAAATCTTTGGGTCCCAGCCTGTTAAAGAGTTGTTATGGTCGTAATGGCAGCTTGGTGCAGCATCGTTTAGGGTTCTTTGCAGAAGGAAGTAGCCAGAGGACAGACAGCTCTCCTATGAGCTGTTTATGTTACAGCCTTTCCACTCTGCTTTCTAAAAGCATTGTCTAATTACTCGAGCATTTATTATAACACCATTTTTTTTATTAAAAAACAAAAGTATCGTCCCAAAACACCAAACCGAATAAAATGCACGTATAGATTCCAAATTACCTCTAGAATCCTCTATGTACTTTGAATGCTGCACTACCTAAGTCCTGAATGATTTTTGGTGCTACAAGCCAAGCTTCTAGTTAGCTGTACAACATCTTCCTCTGACGCTTCAACAAGCAAGCTTCTGGAATTTTCTTTGGCTGTTGAGAAATGTTAAGATCTGCTGTTTGTATTACAACTGGAAATCTTCATTTAAAATGCGAGCATGGCTTCAACCTTGCTGATCCATAGACTTAACCGTATAAGTGTGTAGCAAATGGTAGTGTGCCAGTAGCTCCATTTACTACTAACTAGCAAATATTTCTGCCACTAAGGTTTGCTTATTCCAACAATTGCTGTGCTTAAATTGGGGAGGGTTCTTGGGTACTATAAAGAAGTGCTAGTATGGATAATTGCTGTAAAGATGGTATGTGTAAGGGCAGCAGGAGATATGTGAACCAGGTTGTGAGGTCCACCTGCCACAGGAATATTACAGAATTTCCTGTTGTTTCTCCTCTTTGAGTGTGAGCCTAGGAAAAAGATTTTAGAGGGAATAGTCTTTAGTTGCTTTTGACTTTGCATTGTTCAAAGATCCTGAAAATAAGAAAAATCCCCTGACTTTGTTTAATAGAACTTGATATGCCTAATTCTGCTTGTTGAAACGTTGTCAGTCTTGCCCTTGGATTTATTGATTTGCTTTTTCTTCTTTGATGTAATCAGTCACATAGTGTGTGGCTTCAGAGTGGTTATGGTCATCTGGTAACTAGGGGATGTTCCTAATGCTTCATCAGGATACTGTGTGGTCGCTTACACTCTTTGATCACAGAGTAAGCTGGGTCAGAAAACTAAGAAAATTCTAACACATCAGAAAGGGAACGGTTTTCTGAGTGCTTTACTGCATGAGCTGTTGCCTTGTATGGACTTTCATGTGTGACAGTGCAGGACTACCCTTTTTCTCAGCGGCTGACAACTTGTTCTGCTCAGCTTAAGGTAGAACTCTGCAGTATTCAAGAGAGTCTGAATTTCACTGCTGTCAGCTGTAGCTTGGTTGCTATTGACTCTTTCATAGAGGTGTCTTAATTGAAGCCAAAGCAAAACAGTTCTGCACTACTTTTTTCATCATGAATTTCGTGTTTCTATTTGCCTGGAAATGGCTTCCATTGAACCAGCGTTATTATTAAATCTCTTTTCAGACAGTCTCTTGAGTGACAATAAATGAATGTCATCCATGTGATTCTACTCTTCCTTTTTTTGTTGTTGTTTAATGAGTTCTTGATTTGTTGCAAGCTTTCGAACTGACAGGATTTTGCAAAGCACTGTGTTGGGTACAGATGTAATTGTTTTTTTTCCTTGGAGCATTTAACTGATTACAAAGAGTACAATAATCCGTGCCTGAGCTAGAAGGTTGTTCCAGTGTAAGCAGTATGGTAGGATCTAGTCTGAAACCAGAGCTGAATAGCTCTATTTTTCCAGGAAACCCACCTGAGTGTTCTCCAGGAGCATTCAAAGTGTTTTGTGCCAGATCACTAAAGCAGTAAGACTTTTTCCAGCTTGGCTAGGTGAAAGGATTGATTCTAAATATATCGTGTCTCGGGAGGCCTTTCCTATCCCCTCCCCCATTATGCATTAGCTCTTTAGAGTTACTGTTCTGCACAGCTTAAAATCCAAGAACTGCTGTGCTGTCGCATCCATCACCTCCTCTCGCTTGATAGAAGAGGACAGTTGGCCAGCTTTTTGGATTTGCTGAACCTTCATGCGTACCCAATAATTAAAAAGCTTTTGCTCCCACGGTATATGTTTTCTTAAAATGTGGCGTTGCTGGATGGTTAGCAGTAAAAGAGAGAAAATACTTGCTTATTCCTACAGACAATATTTGTATGCTTTTTTTCCCGTCCAAGATGTAAAGTTCTGAGTGAGTCTTAAATTCTGTGCTCTACAGGATCTTATGCAACACTTAGCCTTCTGCACCACAAACAAATATTAGAATAAAGATGCAGTCCTACTGAAATGAACAGCAGAGTACCCAACAGAAGGTAGGTAAAGGCTGCATGCGGAAAGCCCGGGCTCAGTCCATGTGCGGATCTATTAATCACTTTAAGTTCTTTGAATGCAGGATCAAGAGCAGATTGCTCATTATCTGGATACTTGTGAAGCAAAGCTGTGCAGGCCGACTGCACTGGAAGGTAGAGCTAAAATTACAAATTAGATTTTGGCAAACCACTACAATATGCGGTCTCATTTTGGAGGAAGTTTTAGAGATCCTTTCCCAAAAGCTTAGTTCTGTCCTTAAGGCAGTATGCCAGTGTACTGCCAATAGGACTTAGTAATTAAAAAAAGGAACACCTGGCAAGCTCAGTCCCCTGTCCCCTTTGCAGTAATGCTGCCTTTTTGACTTGGTAGGCATGCTGCAGAATTACGAACTAGGTTCTGGCTCTCTGAGACCATGACTCACAGACAAGCAGCAGCATAAAGCAATATATTAAGGCTATCTTTTTATCTAACATCCAGTATTTCCCATCACCACCACTTGAGCCAAAATGTATCTTAAGAAGTTTTGCTTATTCATAGGAGGGGAAAATGGGATTGGAACAATCATGGTAAGTTCAGTGAAACCACCTGCTGTGTAAAAGCATTTTTATTTGATCTATGGATACTTTCCTTCTTCAAAAAAGGACTGGTCAGAAACTACAGGGCTGTGGTTAATATTTGCTGTAACTATAGTACTGTCTAAATAAGAACCCTGAAGATTACAGAATGCATTACATTTCTTTGGAGGACAGAGGAAGTTTTTATTCCTTTTTCAGATAAAAGTATAAAAAGTAGTAATTGGACCATGCAAGAGGCAAAAGATGCTTATCTCATTTTTCAGAATTAGTCATTTATAAAAATAAATCCACATTTGCATGAATTTCACAGCCTCCCTGCAGCTGAAAGTGTTTGAACTAGAAATAGATCTAGAAGGCGGTCAAAGGGATTTGGACGAAGCGAAGATTATATCTAGATTGTGGGGAGACGAGTACAAAAAATAGTGTAATCTGAAATTGGCAGTCCCAATTGTGAAATTCCATGGTGTGTGTCTCAGGGAAGGAATTCAAATTTAAGTGTAGTGTTAATATTTTAGTGTTCATGGACCCTCTGGCTAGGACTAAAAATTCTCTGAAAGTGTCTTCGGAGCTGTCCTAGCTTGGATAACTTTATTCTGTGGTCTGAAAAACAAACCTTTAGAAAACATAAGGGGTTGAGTGAGGAGATTCTTTGTTCAATACAAGGTTTCCTGTAACAGATTGGCTTGGTTTTGGACGTGTTCTGCAATGGGTGGGTGGGGAAGTCTGGATCCTGTGGTATTAAGCAGACTTTTTCCTCTCTGGCATACCTTCAGCTTTAGTAAGCCTTTATCTGACTTCTGAAATTCATGTAAAGCAATTTTTTAAAATAAATTTGGAATTGTCTGGAAATTAAAATATTCTTGGTTTCCTTCAACTCTTGCACTTGAGACTTCTGTATTGCTGGCAGGAAGAAGTTTAATGATCGTACCTCCTCATACAGGTCTGGATTGTTCTTAAATCCTGCAATGGAAAAGACTTGCAGCTTTTTACACCGAAACTCTGCTTATGTTTTGCATTTAAGGAGTGAAGAAGCATTGGTTTCCGAAAAGGTTTTACTCTGTTCTTTTTTTTCTGTAAAGCTCTTGCACCTGGGATTTGATTGACTTGGTATCTGATACATCTTCCTACAGCACAGAGTTATCTAAATGGAGGAAGTGGATGGGCTGATGCTTATCCACTATCTGACAAAACTTTTGCCGTTTTGCATTTTGGTAAGTGAAGCCACAGTATGCTGTTCTGTTTGCAGGATGGAGGAATAAATAAAATGTGCCCAGTATTCCCACCCACAGTGAGTACTCAACTGCAGCAATGGTCTTTCATGCTCCAGCTATGACAGAGTAAGCATTAGTTTCCCCCTTTGTAGCTACCTGTTGACCTTAGTGCTGTTTAAAATAATGTTCGTACAGTTAACAGGTGAGCAAAGGCCTATGGGAAAACAAATCTGGTACAAGGCTGTTGTGTCTGTAGGTGGTTGAGTTGCTCTGCAGTCATCTGCAAAAACACCCAACTGCAGCAAAAACGCATGGTAGTATTCTGGGAAAGAAAAGTTAAGTTAGGTAGAGTAGTGTCATTCCATGTGAGTTTGCGTTCCTTTGTCATTTTTCTGCTTTTGAGGTCTTAAGTAGTGGTCTTTTCACTTCTCTTCAATCATAACAAAGTAAGAATAAGTATGGTGAAGCACTGGGGCTAAAGGAGAAATCTAGTTCAGAGTCCAGATAAGAATATGGAAGGCTGGGGGGAAAAAAACTTCCCTAAGTTTGTGCAGGTAGCTGGATAGCTCCTTAATGACTTAAATCTTAGGATTAAGTGGTTTTTACACCAAGTAAAATGAGAAAGATGACATATTTACCCTATTTATAGTCATTCTTCTTGTCACTCTCACCTACCCATCGCTGTTGCTGCCATCTAGCTTGTGGACTGTGTAACCAGTTGATGTGGTAGGGTTTCTTGGGAATGGGTGTGAGTGAGATGTGCTTGCAGGCTAAACCCTTTTGCTGGAGTTTCTCCTCATGTCTTGATATGACTGCTTTCCTTATTCCTGGAATCTTTGATGGAAAAGCATTTGACCCACAGCAGTGCTAACGTTGGTGAAGGCTGAAACAGAACTACTGAAGTGCACTGACACGGGTATTCAGATACTTCCCCCACCTTTGGGTTTTTCAGGCCTTCTCATCTCTACATGATGAAGTTGCTGTGTCTGTTTGATAGTTTGCAGTCAGGGCCTCACCTAGGACCTCCGCTACCTTCTCTGTCACTAGGTCTGGGGGCTTCCTTTAAGCTCAGACTAAGTTGAAGTACATGCATAATCAGATTCTCTTATGTTTCTGGCAAACAATCTTCTGATAACTTTCTTCAGATAATTGTCCCAACTTGTTTCAAAGCACCACTATCCACCCTAGTATACTAGAAACTCTGTTAATAGTAGACATATTTATGAAGAACTGATAAAGCTTCAAAATATAACAATCAAACATAAGAATTAATGTTGCTTTATTACTAGGTAGGAGCCCTGTTGTTTCACGGTCTGCCTATAACTGCAGGATTTAAATAAAAGAATGGCAAGTGTTCTGGCACTGAAATGCTGACTGCATTGTCTCAGTTGGGGAAAAGTTGCGTAGAAGTTAAATGTGAAGCCTGCGATCATCCATCAAGTCAGAGATACATCCTGGTGTATCACAGATGACAAATCCAGCTTTTTCCCCCTGCAGTAGGGATCCTTGTCTTGGAGCCTGCTCCCTTCCCTGTTTCTTCCTGTATGCTTTCAGCTCTCATTGCACTCAGTCCTGCTCTTACTTCTTTTTTTCTTTCTCCCTTCACTTAATGATTGTAACCATTTCCATCAGGTTTGATGTTCATTAACTAATAGATTTCTGTTCTTGTGTGCCAGGCTTACTGAGTAACATCATGCACAGATAGAATGATTTGGCATGAACTGTTAAGACCATGCAAGAGACTGTCTTGGATTTTTTGCAATTTCTTTTGTGTTTCTTAATACACCCACACACACGCTTTGGATTGGGAAAGGAAGCATGAAGTTATTGATACAGCTGTTGTCATGAAATTTGGGGGTAATGGGGAGTTTGGTGGTTAACTATTGTGGTGGTATTGCAAGGTAATCTTGCTTTTCTTGATATTCTGTTGTTATCAATTTTTGCCTCTTAAGTCAGGAATGTATTTTCTTGGTGTGCTGTGTACTAAATAAATTGTGAATATAGCAGCAGAGTAGTTGAAGAAGCTGAAGCCAGTATAGCTAGAAATTCTGGTGTGCCTGGCTGCTCTTTCTACTTCATGCGATAGGCAGCAGCCCCTTTCCTCTACCTTCCTGTAGGAAGATGGACTGGTTTTGCTGTGGGTGATCACACTGTAGTAGTTCCTTCCTGACTGTTGTTCTGCTTCTGAAGTGATGAGTCAGCTCTTAGCACAAGCGAAGTGAAGGAGTATTCGGTTCAGCGCTATGCTGTGCAGATAAACCTAATTGTTTCTCTCGGCTGAGAAACCAGAAAAAGGCAATTATATGACCATATTTTCTGCCTTGTCACTTAATTTTGACAGTGAGATGAAATGAGGAGCCACTTCCTACCAGTTCTTTGATGTTACTAGCAACTGGATCAGCATGGGTTAAAGTGTTTATTTTTCCCTAATTGCTCTTTGACACTACTTTGGCGTGCTGGAGACTAAGAATGCTGTCCTAACTGTCCAAAAGTATAGTTGAAAACTAAAATAACACTCCCAAAAGAAACGAGCAAAAAATCTGAGAGTGTTACTGCCTTCCAGGGGAAGTTTATGTTTGTGAGAGGAGGTTGTAACACGTTTTCTGGCTCTGCTGGTGTAATATGATCAGAACAGAGGATTAAAACAGCAGCTGTTAATTTTGGTTGCCAAAATAAATTTTCTTAATTTCCCTTGTGAAAACTTTGCTTCTGTGAAAGTAATCTACCTCTTCAAACTATCTTTTCATGCATACTGGAGGTAGTATGGTAGCTGGATTAAAAAAATAGGAGTTATATTACTGGTGTTTTATGAAGTGACCAACTTAAAACCTAAGTAAACCTTTATCATGTTTGTTTTAGTGATTGGATTGAAAGATTCAGTGCAGATATTCTTTCTGTTAATGTAGGGTAGCGGAATGTGTTTGGAAGAAGGGTAGATGGGTTCGAGAAGAATAAAAATAGAGGAAAGGGATAGAAATGTGTGTATTCTGGCAGAAGGAGAGATACAGACCAATCACTGCTTCTAGCATGATCGGAAAGAGGAAGAAACGTTGTAGTAGAAATAAGTTGGGTTAAGCAAAATGAAAAATATAGCAACAATCCAGTTCTTGGCATTGAAACACTATAATAAAATTGAAAGTTCCCCCAAAATATTTGCTCAGCAGTTTTAAACTTCTTACTGCAATGGCTCAGAAGCAGGAGTGATACTGACATATTAGTTGTGGTTTACTCAGCCCGCTTAGGGTTTATTAAAATGTAGATACAAGTAGATCAAAGGATATATAGCTTTATACCCATATCGTTACCTTGGTGTGATGCATTTGAATATCTAATCTGACATCTTTCTGATAGATGCATGAGTGATGAAAATACATGTGTTTAATGTCTGGAAACAAGATCTTTCTTTCAGTAAGGCTTTGTGTGTTTGATGAAGATGTTCACCATTGACTTTTCACTTGATTCAGTGATCATTAAGGTGAGTGGTACAAGATGCAATGAATTATGACTTCCAGCTGCCTTTGTGGGCCAAGGGACAGATTTCTTTGAGATTGATTTAACGGTAGTTCCAGTTTGACTTACATTATTTTCTATTAGTAGGACTAATTATTAGAAAACTTAATTTAAAAAAAGTTCAGAACACTGAGATGATCCTGCAACTATGAGTAAATTGGTTTTCACCAGATGGCTCTCTAACATCTGGTGTGTTGGGGAACTTGTCTAATTGAAATTTCTTACTTATACCAGACCACAGAGATTAATGTGGTTTGAGTTTGGGCAGTTAGCACAGATGTGCCTCTAGTCAAAAGAGGCTCATGGTGAGAGTAATTCAGAGCATGTATATTAGACTTACGCTTGGAATCTTCTTCTGGAGAGGCTTTGTCTTTTCTGACTGTGTTTGGAGCTTAGGAAGGCTGCCTTCTGGAATGCTCTGAGTTTGTTTTATCCAAGCCAGCTGTCACTGTAATGATTGATTAATGATCCTTGAAGATGGAGGAGGTGGAAGGGGAAGAAATTCACCTTTAGAACATGTAAGGTTGTGGTAGGTGTGCATCTATTTCATGCATGCAAGACAGAATTTCATCTCTATAGAAATGTTTATCACTTGCCTCCAGGGCAGCCCTTCTGTAGTTTTATCACAGTTTATGGCAGAGTTGAAACTGGCTAGCTTTTAATCTGTTAATTTTTTAAACTCCAGTCTGTATTCCTTCAGAATTAATTTGATCCTTGGGTTTGCCTACTTAGCACCCAAAACCACTGGTTAGTCCTAGTACAGCAACAAAAATTTAAAGCCACAAGTTTCAGTGTTTTCACTGGAGTGATTTCTCCTGAAAGGACATAGAATAGTCCTAGATACATGTAGTCCCAATCCTAAACACACTAGTACAGGTTCATAAGTTGCTAGTGAAAGTTCAATGTTCTAACATGAAGCTTCACCTTTGGAACCATCCTTAAAGGTCTTATTAGATCATCAGCAGTCTTAACTCTGTCCTTCTATTAAATAATCCTGCACTGTCTAGTACCCCACAGAGTAGGCATGTCCATAATGACTTGTGATGAGAAAACAAAACTGAAGATCCTGTAGTACCAACTGTGTGAAGGCTGAAAGATATGGTGGTACTTTAGAAATCTTAATCAAGATGCTTTCTGTATTGCTTTGAATACCAAGGCAGATGTTTTTGTCTTTCTAGTAAAGCATAATAATGTGGAATAGGGTGGAGCAGGAGTAGGAGCTGACTCAGTGTCAGATACCCTTGTGTCAGTTATACTTCAGTGGGTCTGTTTGTGAGGTCTATTTTCAGTACAAATCCTTGTTTAAACAACAAAAGCATCTGTGTTGGCCCTGAGTCTAGGAAAAAACCCTCATTCTTCTTGATGTCACTGGTATACAACTGTGACTCATGAAACTGAGAATCATCCCCTTTGGGTTCTGTTATCACTGGTATCTGTGTACTTCTAAAGACTTGATTACTTTTGGTAAGAGGAGCATTGGATTCTGTCAAAAGCCTGCTAGCTATTAATACACATACAGAGTGATATTTAAACTGGAGAGGGTAAACTGGTGTCACCTGACCTCAAGAAGTTGATTTCCATCACTTCCAACTCTGCTAGGGAAGTTGCTAGCTCAAATCACATAGAGGGATAAGAGGATCTTGGATACATCACCAGTTCTTTTCCTACCCTTACTAAGAAACTGTCTTTAAATGGTACCATCATTAGCTGAGTTAACTCCCTATCACTCTTTGTGCAGATTTGAGACTGGAATGAGAAACTCCGGTTGTATCAGAAGATCATCTCTACTGACATTTCTGTTTCAGCATCTGGTGTTGCCCACTAACTGAAGAGTACTAGACCTGGTAGAAGATCTGGTTAATGGCCAGCATTCAGTGATTTGCAGAATGTATTGAAGATGCTCTTTGTAAACTTCATCAGTCTGCTTTAGCTCTGGCCTCTTAACTATTGCTTCAATAGTCAACTAAATCAAACTGTATCTTAAGCAACTGGACTTGTTCTCGTAGAAATTGCGCTCTTCCATATTACTGTGATTCTGAAGGGGTAAATGCTAGGACTTGTTGACCAAGGATGATTCTCTGATAATATGGATCTTGATTGCTGAGTTCATTCATGGCAATAAAGACCAATTAAATGTTACAATTAAAAAAGGCTGTTTAGTAGCTGGGGTGGTCTTATAGGCCTGGGTGCCGCAGTTAGTACTGTGAGCATGATGGTAATTGTCCATAAAGAATCAAAGACCCAAGCACAGGATATCCTAAATCTTCAGAGCAAGCTGTCAACTGTCACCTATAGCTCTGAGCCACTTAGAGATGACTGAAAATGCTGTAAAGTTAGTGATGAAAGCAAGCCACACAGTGCTGCCTTTCCTCTTTGTTACTGCAACTTCGTTTGTCCTGAGCAGAGACCGAAGGACCGCACAGATGGAAACCTGTATTGAAAAAGTACTGAAGATGTAATGGTGATAAGTTTTCTCATCTCTAGCAATATACAGTTGTTCATTTACTCCCTGTAATATCAGACAGTATGACTAAGGATGGCACTAGACTGAGTCTTGTCAAATGATCTTTGAATTCTGCATTATGCTATTCTGCTAGTTAGTCTGTCTTGTCATCAAACGAGTAAGTTCTGGCTTATTGCCTTTGGTTAACTAATGCGCCCTTTATATGGCACCCGCTTCTTTCACTGTACCTCAAGAAACTTTCTCACAAGAGTCTGATATGAAAATATCCTTGATGCGTCTTATAAGGCACCAAAGATATTCTCCAAGAATATGGAGGAACCTCAATAGACACTTTCATTTCAAAGAAAGAAGACTGGTTTTTGTCATAACCTAGATAAGAGGAGGCTCGCTATTTAATTTCTACCTTTCTCTCTAAGGTCAGACCTAAGGTGTCTTGATTGACTGTTGTCTTTCTGCACTTGCAGTCTGTCCAGCTCTCAAGAAATTAAACAGTGGGGTCGACTCATTACTAGTAATGATTCTTGAGAGTTCTTGGGGTAATAGTTCTTAATAAATTCTTAGTACTTGAAATTACACTTCTGAATCATGTGTATCTGTGTCTGGCCGACTGCCTGATCCAGGGAAGGTCTTGATAGGAGATGCTAAGGCCTATTTGGATCACATTCCTTTTTTGTTGTCTCAGCTGGGACAGCTTGAGATATGGAAGAGCTGCCTTGCTGGACAGAGTTCATCTGAGCTGTAATTAATTTCTCATTGTCAAACGCTTATTTTCCGAAGGACAAGTTTCAAGTCTTTCAGGAATATGTGAAAATGTGTGTGAACACTTCTGGATTATTAGTCCTGTAAGGACACACGCTCACAATACCCTTCGACTAAAGTTGCTAACAGTTTTTCATGCTGGTTTAAGCCACCATGCTTTGCTTCACACTTGCAGTGTGCAAAGAACATGGTGCTGATGATTCACTATATTAAGGTGTTTTGCTGTAGCAGTTGGATCCTCAAAGCTGTCTGAATGTGCTTGTAATACCCCGTTTGCTTCCCTGGTCCCTTTTGCACACTGCCACTTGGCTCCTACCCATGCTTCTTAAGATCAGCTCTTAGCCTGTGCTACAGAGGAAGATGTCTTTGAGTTGTCAGGAGCAGTAGTGCATAGCATACCTTCACCTACAACTTGTCTGTTTGTGCACACACACAGGAAGAGATTTCTTGCATGAGCCCTGCTGGAAAGGTGAAACGGTGATCCACCACTGACAAGCTGACACATTCTGCATGTCCTGCTGGTTTGGCTCTCATTCTTCCCGGGTTGCCTGAAAACTAGGCCCAGTATCTTTGCTGCTAAACAATTTCTGTTCTTAAGGCTGAGAATGTGAAAGACTTCCAATTCGATTTTCTACCTCTTTTTTCTTTTAGAGGTTATCATCTCATGCAGTTCTTTTAAATTGACAGAACAGAATGAGAAGACTTTCTGCCTTACTAGGTTAGCTGTGTTTTTGGTGTAGGTGCTTTATATTTTTGTCTGAATTTTTTTTTTTATCATCCTCCCACTGTTATCTCTGCCCTGAGTGATCAAATCTATTCAAAGGACAAAAGGTGTGTTAGCTCTGTAAGTGTAGGAAGTATGCTGCTTATTTGTGTTTTGTATTGTGGTAGACTTAATCTGAATGCAAAAGAAAACAGCACTTGCAGAAGAGAACTTGCACTCAGAGTATTAAAAAGAGGCAATAACATGTTGTAGATAAAGCCCACAAGCAAGTGAGACCGTGTTGATTAGCATGAGTAAAATGCATTTGCAGTGTCCTAGCAACCTGGCTTTTGTTCTCCATGAAAGAGATTTTTAGGGAGGAAACTGAAAGGAATTAATATTTCACCTATTTACAAGATTATTCATTGAAATCCAAACAAATGCAAGAGGGAGAGTCAATGTTTTGAGTTTGAAAATCTGACAGATGGGCTAGGGAGACTCCTAGCAGTTACAAGTGAGGCCATTGATGCTGACCAAGACAAGGAGAAACTGAAACAGGTGCTGGAGAGAGATGATTCTTAAAATTAATTATTACAATTTTGGGTTGTAGGATTATTATCCCAAGCAGTTATTACAAGGAAATAGGAGGGGAGCCAAGGATGTAGCTAAGGAATCAAGGACTTGCAATAAATGCAGCTCTTTCTTTGTTCTTCTCTGTGGTCTTTTGTCATGGTAATTTATCTTACTTATCCTACATCTGCAAAAGAACAAGTTCATGGATACAAAAGGTCTCCTTAAGTACTAATTATTTTGTTAGAACTTAATACACATCAAGGTAATTACATTTAAATAATCTCTTGGGAGGAAGGAATGTATGACCCAACTGTGATATCTGGCTCCTGTCCTGCTATTGAGCTCATTCAGACAGAACATAATCTATCTTGTGAACAACAAATTTGTTTGTTGCTTCTTGTGCTTATGGAGAGAAGCAAAAAAATCCCAAATCCATGCCTTCTTGTTTCAAAGTTTTACTTTACCTTTAAAATTTCACTGTGTATCTATATATGACTGCATTTAAATTTAAAATAAAATTTTATTATTCTGCCAGCTCTTTAGGCAGAGTGGGTATGTGCTAGAAGAAGAAACTTAGTACATGTTTTCTAGGAAGTTTTTCACTCTTGTGATCAATGAGCGACTTGTTAGCAGTTTCTCTTAGCAGTTTTCCGTGTGTTAGAAAGAAAAAAGTTAGGCTTGCCAGAAGAGTCACAAAGGAAGCCGCCTTCTGTACCTCTGTTTCTTGTGGTGGTTCTGTTCTACAGTGAAGTTTGGCTCTAAAAATACATATGCTTTTTCCCAAATTAAGAGAATAGTAACTCTAGACCTCAAACTCCTCCTTCATTTGTAGTTAGGAAAATGGAGCATTCGGTAATGTTAGAAAGAAATTTTGCAAAAGGAGCAAGATCCAAGAGCTTAACCATAAGTCTAGTTCATTTACAACTTGAGTTAGCCTGCAAAAATCTTTAGGAAGTAGTTTTGTCAATTCTGAAGCCTTGTAGAAAGGGTAGATCAATTTTTTTATTTTCAGAGAACAGTCAGTTTGTTTAACTTTAAAAAAGTAAATGCAGTATTTTAACATGTAGATATGTATGACCCTTTTTTAGGGCTCACATAACACTTTTTTATTTCACGGGAAATCCTATTTTGATTATTGGGGTGAAGCATGAGAATGAATGTAAGAATTTTTTTTTTTTTCCTCAAGAAGCTGTGTTACCTTGAGACTGATACTTGACTCTTTTCATGGACTGCTAAAAATGGTCCTGAAGATGATATTTATAGATACTGTAATTTTTGCAATGCTTTTGCCTTTTATAGGTTTTGTTATGATTGATGATTGTTTGGTTGTGTTTGTTTGTTGGGTTTTTTGGTTTTTTTTTTGCAATTCACAGGCACCTACATAGAAAGGGTAAAAAACCCCATGTTTTCTAAACCTGTGTCTATAATGACATTTAAAAACAGTGTAGTCCCATAATGATAATGTGTTAGTGAATGTTTTGCTGTGAAGTCATTGGACTAACGGTAATACAAATATTTTTTCTTTGTGGCCCTTTACAAAGTGGCTGAAAATCACAGGCTTATGGCTACGTTAGTTACGGAAATTTAGTGGCCTTTTATATTCTGTTGCTTGATGTACATTGCTGGCATTATTTGTGTGGTCACTTTACACTAGGATAAAGAAAGAGGATAATGAGGTGCTGCTAAAGCCTCTGGTTTACATGCATTTCACAGTAGTGTGACAGTACAGCTTTCTGGGTAAAGAGGAGTATGTGCTTTATCCCAAAGCATTCTTCTTGAGTTCTGGCTCGAGGTTGGGGTTTTTTTTAAGTTCTTGGGTATAGACTCCTTTGACACTGAAATGTGGTAGAAACTTTGGCAGCTTAACTAAAATAATAGTTTCATAATGATGGGAAAGGGAATCTATAACGTGGTGGTGTATATGTAGTCTTGAACTGGACATGTTGATACTGATCGTCAATCTTTTTTTTTTTATTGTGGATTTAGAAAAAAAAAAATCTGCGTACATAGAGCTTCCACTCCTAACACATTTACGGAAAGGGTATATGCAGCCTGTGTGTATATCTGGATTTAAAAAAAAAACCCCAGGTCCTCTAAGCAGTTCAAGAAAAAGATGCTATTATTGGCTTGCTGAGAGAGGATTAATTAGGAATGTCTTCCCTTATCTGGATTTCTAGAAGTTACAGTGGTTCACTTCCTCTTAGCAGAGAATTATCGTACAGAATGACACTAGGCACTGTTTGAATAATTATGATATTACCTATTTGTTTTCTGGGGCTTGATATTTTGGTAAAATTTGAAGTTACTTGCTAGACAGCTGTTCACTTGTCAGATGAAGGGATCGGCTTGAAATAACTTGAAACAAAGTGTGATATGTTTGAATAACTATAAGTCAGGGAGAATCTTGAAATTTGGGAGATCTCCAGGAGGATCTTTTTTTGCATAAATGATAGCTTTACTCTGCATACCTTTTATTTCCACCCCCCCTCCCTTTTCTCCAGTACTGATACTCGAAAAGGTGGAAAATGGAGATCTGAGCAACAAGATATTGAAGATCACGGATTTCGGCTTGGCCAGGGAATGGCATAAAACTACCAAAATGAGCGCAGCTGGGACTTATGCCTGGATGGCTCCTGAGGTCATCCGCTCATCCATGTTCTCCAAAGGCAGCGATGTGTGGAGGTATTGATTTGGCATTAAGTGATTGGATACTAAAGAGTAACTAGATCTGCCAGGAAGCCTCTTTTATGTTTAAGAATGAGTAATGGTGAACCAAATATTAAAATGCAGGTCTTAAGTAAACTTTATCCACCAGCTTTCCATCCATCAGATTCTCAGATTACTTTGTGTAAATTGTAAACTTTTTTTTTACTGTAGAAAGTGGTGGACCAGCTCCTGCATGCCTCCAAATTTTTGTTGTTCTATAAATTTACATTCAGATTATCCTAGGATTCATAATCCCAATTCCCTTTGCTTTGTGCTTATTTGGCTATTGGCTGACATAATCAAAGGCCTTAAAGCAATCTGTAAAGCACTTGAAAGTACTACTTTTTTCACTTTTTTACCAACTATAGGATCGTTTTATGTTTTGGTAGCAATTTGTCACTGATACAACATGCAAACACACTGTACCTAATCAAATTACCTGTGCAGTTTCAGCCTGATTACAGTGTTTTTCACTTCAAAATAATTGTATGAATTAATTCCACCCTTCTAGTCTTTCACATAAAATAATAAATTTCTTCTCTGGGTCCATCTGAGTACATAATCCATGAGTAGTAATTTACATGTGTATGTTGTCTTTTCCATTCATGTACTGGGATATTTGAGAATAGGAGCTAATTTGGTGGGTGGGAGTGTAAGGATCGGCCCATAGAATTCCCAAAATTGGGTTTGAATATGACCGTTAAGTGAATTGGTAAATCCAGAATTCAGTAAATAGCTCTAGGACAGTGACTTTTCTGGATGCTGTGTGACATAGAATTAGCCCTGAACATCTGAAACAGCTGAAGTAGATGGAGTTTTGTTTTTCCTGTGGGGAGAGAGGTATTGAAATATCAGGGTGACTTCGTCTTTAGAGCAGTAACATTCTGTCACTGGCCAGTAATGCTCCCACACAAGTGCGTGCATGCTGTGAATCTGACAGGATAAAGAAATATCCCAGCTGGCAGAATTGACTGGCTGTTATGGCAGAGATTTGGTGTGGGGATTTTCATTTTCCTTACCGAATTTTGCTGGACAAATAACGTATTGCCTTGTGATAAGTGTGTGAACTTCTATTTTGCACACTAATTGATGTGGATAAAATTCTGACTCTTTAATTAAATGTGGTAGCCTCTGTAGTTAATATGAGATGAACTGAGCAAGAACCAGGCTTTTATTCTGAGTGAAGTCTGGCAGAAATGAAAACGTCAAGGCTGTGCACCTTTTCTGTGCACATAATGACAGCACTGGTTTGTACACAGCTTGTCAACCTCAAACCTCAATTTGCTCTTCTCTGAAAGAGTGCCAGGAATGGCCTTTAAGGGTACCCTGGGGGAGAGGGAGAAGGGAAGGGGAAACAGTTTCCCTGTGAGTGTAACTTTACTAATCCAGGCATGCTGAGAACAGATCAGTAGATGGTCTGTACCAGTATGACCTCATTTTATAAATGATAAGACTTCGTAGGTCAGTTAGTGATTTTCATGAAGGTAACACAAGTGCCTCTATACCTGTGTGAAAATAGCAGTTTGGTCATTGACTTAAGGACCGTGAATCAACGTCAGGACTTAAGGATTGTAAATAACTTAAATTATTTGTTACTTTTTCAGAATATTGTATTTCTATTTTTTAAGATTCCTTCTTCACTTTGTCTTTTTGTAGTTACCAGTCTTCCCTTGAAGACAGATTGAGTTCCCCTCAGTGCTCTTCCTTAAACAGAGGGTCGTCACTATGAAGAGAGATGTTATACTGTCTCTGAATAGGCCTTCTCTCTCTGGTGACCAAAACCTTGTGTCATAGTTAAAGAAGCTGAAAAGAACATGGTGTTTGGGCCATGTATTCATAGGACAAATACTTGCCAGTGTGGTCACTACTGGTGTGTCAATGGTTTTGAGTACTGGATTTTATAAAAGCAGTCATGGACATGTGTAATAAATCCTGTCCCCACCCAAGGATGCGTTCTTAACAGGATGAACTTTTTTATCCTATTAGGCTTGCCCCTCCTCTTGTCCACTTCAACCTCTTGGTTAATCAGTGGAGTCAAGGGAGTTTTTTGCCTGATGACCTTCCAGATAGTCTCTGTAGCATCAACAAAATTGGCTGTCTCTGTCTCTTAACATTCACAAACCCTTTTATCTCAACAACTTTTCTCTAAAGCTTATTAGAATAATACTGCTGGCTGAATTGTTGTCCAGCCTTTCAACAAGAATCTTGTTCTGCTCGTGTTCTTATTGCACAAACAGGTGAGGAAGATGCTTGCCAGGACTGAAATTTCCTGAGTCAGTCTTATCATAAATAACTGCTTCATTCAATTCCTTTCAAAATGTGTATCAAGCTCCATTTTAAAAAAACTCAGTTGGTTTTGTTTGTTTGTTTCGGGGTGTTTGGTAATTTTTTTTTTTTTTTTGGTCCCACTACAAAGGAGGGTTGGCAAGGAACTTATGAGGCTGAGGAATGCTCCCACACATTGGTGTCTGTCACCAGAGCCTGGGCCACTGTAAAACTTGTTGATAGTAACAGTTCTTAGTACATTTTGCTAGTGAAAATTTGTTGCTATGAATTTTGCTGAAGCACAGATATTGGAGCTTATCCAGTACTGTACAGCAAGCTAATGTTATATAATTCAAGTTTTCCTGTCATTTTAACTGCTTAAATGTATTTCTTGTTTGCTGCACACTTCATTTTTGACTTGTGCTGCTTAAAAGATAATCACGTTGTCAATATGATTGGTATGCGGAATAATAAAGCCACCATATAACCTTCGTCTGAGTTCCTGGTGTTCCTAAATTTAGATGCTTTTAAGATGTATCTACTCTGAGACCAGCGAAATAATTAGGAATTTAGTTTTCATTTAGGTAATTCTGGTATTCCATTCCTAAAACCATCTGATTAGCAGATCAGGATGTCTCAGACATTCAGTGGTGGATGTAGGAACTTCAGTCATTAGAATTTTTCATTTTAATCAAGTCTTGGCAAGCACTTTCATCCACAACTGACTGCTTGTAGGCTCCTGTAGTCTTCTGTGTGTAATGGAGCACTGGGAAGACTTCAGTACCTGGCTGATGAAGTGTTGACTAGCAATATTGGTAGAAGCTACGTAGGAGAAGTACAACCGACTGTTGTGAAATAACCAGGAAATGTCATCTCTGGAACTGCCAGTCTGATAACATGCAAAATGCTAATTTTTAATGGTCATTAAAATGTAATGAAGCTTTTTTCTTAACAAAAGTAATATTCTAGTTTCTGTTGCTTCTGGGATCTCCTTATTGGGCTGATAGTTCCTTTCTCATGGAAAGTGCTGAACCTAGGGAGATGGATAAAAAGCACCTGTGGTACAAATGCCATTGAACAATAACAGTGAGAAGAAATTACTTTTTTTTTCTAAGTTCACAGACTTACATACAAGGGAGGTGGCAAAATCACGTGTGAAATCCTGCAGACCTCCAGTCTCCCTCTCCTTGAAAATCTAGTGTGTAGGATTGAACCTGATGTTAAATGGCTTAAGGGATTACTGGATCACCGGGAGATGATTAATTATTCATACAAGTGTCAGTTGACTTGAACACATGATTTGTATCACATGGTTCATTTTGTAATTAAAGTCCAAAAATTACTACTGGGTGCTGGAAAAATAAATGAGCTTGATCAGTTTTTCGTCCTCCCTGTTGAGAATGAAGAGGGGCCCTTGATCCTTCTTATGCCTTTTTTGTATAAATCTCTCCTTTCTCTGGCTTTTTCCTTTGTAACTGCCAATCCTCAGCTTGAGAGGTAATGGAAAACACTCTGTTCAGCACCTCTCTTGATGTTTAATCACTTCGGATGATCGTTGTTCAAATGGCACAAAGCAGTATTTTCCTAGTTCTGTGGAAGCAGTATTCTCAGCAATTAATTGTAAGTACGTGAATAAGAGGTGGCATTCGGTTTTGTCAGAAACAAAGTGACTTTTCCTGCAATATGTACTTCTAGTGTCACATTAGAAGAATGTGTGTCTTTCAAAAATTACCCTGCAGAAGAAATGCTTTGAGGACATCAATAGTGCTTTTCTAGCCATTCCACTAAGAGAAATACCTAATACATGCTTTATGCAGCACTAGTGGTTAAAGTAATAACACAACTCTTTGCTAGTTTTTCCTACCATTTGGTATCAACACTCGCATCCAAACTGAAAAATAACATGAACAATCAATCAGATTTAGACAGGCCAAATATATATTCAGTCCAGTACTCATTTTCTTTAAGTGTCTTACGAATCTTAGTATGCCAGAGAGAAAATGGGAAATCCTTAAATTCCTGTTTATTGTTTTCAAATTAGGGTCTTGAGACAGTAAGAAATTGAGAGCCTTGATGGAAAGATATAATCAGTTATCGTTATCGTTATAATATCAAGAGTATGAATTACATAGGAAAAATGCAAAAGATTGTATAGGTGAAAAATACTATATTTTGCATAATACAGTAAACTAGCTGTGTTAGCAGCAAAGGAGGAATCTCTAGTGACTGAAATTCCATATTTAAATACAAAAAGTAGTGTTAAGACTGTTCAACTAAGGTGGCAGCAGTTACAGTGAATATTAAAGACTTAGCAGGGTAGGGAAGGCGATTGTAAGAGTACAGGTTGTGAAGGTTGTGTCAGCAAAAAATTTTGATTACTTCCAGATGGCTAGGGCAATTGGTGCTTTGAAACAAGAAGGGATTAATCCTTGAGCTTCAGAAATGACCATTTCTAGGAACAGCTATTCAGGGATCTTTTAGGAGGAGAAGCAGTTTTTCATTTGGTCTTCAGGTGTGCTTATTCAAAATTGTACAACGTGACCATGGTCAAAATATGTATATACACTTAGATTCAAGATCTTTCCGAGAAAAATTAGTCCATTACAGTAGTGTTTAGTCTTTAAAAAGATTAATGCCAACATTGAGGAATTTTGTGTAACAACAGAAGAGGAATGCACAACGTGGATACTTTTTAAGGACTATGTTAAAGCTCAGAGTGAATGCATAGGAAAGACTTTACATGATTTAAGGTGATGTAGAAGAGACTACTGCAAGACATCCTTCAAAAAGTTGAATCTGTATCCAAATGAGGAAAATCAGGCAATGACTTAAGTGCTGGCAAGTTGAACCTAGAATACTCAAGAAGATTAAAAGGGTTTTGAGGAAAGTCTTGCAAAAAGCATAAAAACAAATAAATTGCTTTCACATGCAGCACAGTTGAGAACTCTGCGGGAGAACATATGGCCCTGAAGTGACCAAGATGCAAGAGTGCAAAGAAGATAAAGCTGTAGCAGAAAAAACTTAGTAAGTGACTTGTGTCGGCTGGAGTGGAGCAGAGAGGCTTTTTAAGCTAAAAATTTCTCTTTAAGGAACCTGAGCTGGAGGACATCTCATACTGAAGTACTGTCCACAGAGATGTTAAAACTGACTGATAAAATGAACAGTAACAAATTGCTGGGATTTACAGTAACACCCAAGATTTCTACAGGAACAGGAGAGAGCCAGCTGAGTTAATAGCTGTGCTGTGTAATCTGTTGCTTAATGCTGCCTTAATACCAGAGAAATGGAAGGCAGCAAACATAATGACAGGTCTTAAAAGAGCTTTCTGAGGATCAGCAAGTCTGATTTTCAGTTCTAATAAATGGTAGAAAGAGCACAAAAGAGTGGGAAGCTGGTGAACATATGAGCATGACTGGTGAAGGGTCAGCTTTTGGAGAAAGAAATCATGTCTTGTGAAAAAATGAAAATTCTTGAAGGAGTTACTCTGTATGTGGACAAGTGGTAAGATTGCTTGTACCATATTTGAATTTATAAAAACTCTCAACAAAATCTTTTGTCGAAAGCTTTTAAAGAAAGTAAATTGATGGGGGAAAAGAAAGCAAGTCTGTTTCCCATCACTTAGACAATTTTTAATTACTAAAGGAATATATCAGTTTTCTTGGTGGGGAATTCTGTGTTCAACATAATCATAAGTATTTTGAAAAAAAGCAGTAAATGGATAGGTAACCTTTGATGATACCAAGTTATTCAGGATAAGAAAAATTAATCTGCCGCACAGAGCGGAGGGTAAGTTTTACTGTACTGAATGATAAAATAGATTAAATGGCAATAAACACAAAGTAGTACCCATGAGAGAATTTCACATGTACATCGATGGGCTCTCAATTTTACTATTATGGTTCAGTAAAAAGATATTGGAGTTACTGTGGGTAACCTAGCTCATTCTGTATGAAGTCAGAAAGGCAAGTGGCAAATTAACATTTAATAGGAGAGAAAGAAAGAAGAAAACAGAAAATACTGTGCCTCTCCCTGTATCTTTAAAACTTCATATGACTTTGATCATTCCAACATAAAAGGTTTAAATGGAATGAGATGGTACAGTAGATGTCAAGGTCAATGAAAGGTATGAAATGGCTTCTCTTCAGGAGAGTAACTAGATTAGAGTTTACATAGATTATGATTTTGGGGGCTGGGAAGAAGATGATTTAGGATATAGTGGGAACCTGTGAAACCATGGATTGCATGCAAGGAGCTAATAGGGAGCATATGTTCACTCTTCCTTGTATTGAAAGAACTTCAGGGAAGCAAATGAAATTACCAAGTGACAAGCTCAAAACAAACACATAGAAGTATTCTCTGGCAATGCATCATTAAATTTGCAGAACTCACTACCAGAGAATATAGTGGATGGTAAGTGGGTTCAGAAGAGAATAAGACAGATCAATGGAAGGAAAGACTGTCAGGTATGTCATGTTTGATGAAGCCATCTCTGACTCAGGCTTCCTAGAAGCAGAGAGAATATTCTGAGGATATGTTGTTTGTTGTATACCTGAGGGGAGAACAGTCCTGGAACTATTTCCATAACTTGATAGTTAATATTTCATAGAATACCTTAAGAACAGTTTAATTCTGAAGAAGTATTTTTCAGTTGTTTTTAAAAGTCACAACCCACCAAACAACCCTCCTTCACATTTTTGAGAGTTTCACGGGGTTCTGGTTTGAAACTTGCTAAATTAGTTAGAAGATTTACGTTAGTGTTTTTCAGATTGTTCCCAGTTTCCAGAGAGAAAATTATTTTTGCCTGAAAGGTGAAAAAGGCATCTTATTTCAGTCTTATTTTTTAAAAAAAGCAGGTAAAACAAGGCACTTCACCAGCTTGGCAGCCATTAAGAGCTTGTCCAGAAAACTGCAATTTCTTCAGTGTATCAGACTCACCCTGATAGGTTCAGGTACTTTCTTGCTCCTTAATGAAGAATGTGTTAAGGTCAAACACCTATTCGCTTTTCTGTTTTCTTCCTGCTAGTTACGGCGTGCTGCTTTGGGAACTGCTCACAGGAGAAGTACCATTCCGAGGAATTGATGGTCTTGCAGTAGCATACGGTGTTGCCATGAATAAACTTGCCCTTCCAATCCCTTCCACGTGTCCAGAGCCTTTTGCCAAACTCATGGAAGGTAAGCCAGCTGCGGTGTGAGTGTGGTTTGTGCTGTTTCTAGAGGGCTGTTGAGCATTGCCTCCTTGTGTTGGTTTTGATACCTAAGAGCACAGATTTAACTGACTTCATTCAGTGGTGCAAGTTACTGTGGGAGCTAGGCTTGGCTGTTAGTGTGCTGTGCCTCTATCTCAAGAGTAGTATGAGTTACTCTATTACAAGAGAAGTAAGAGAAAGTAATCTCCTTGCCATTTTTTATCAACTGGCTTTTTAGGAGAATGGGAGCTATTAATTTCATCATCCAGCTTGTTGTTTTCTAGTAGTGAAGACTCACCAACACTAAAACTTAACGTATTTTGGTCTAGTTTGAAGTCTTCAACTTGTTTTGAAATGCGCAGCTTGAACATCTTGCTAGGCAGTGTCAGATTGATTTGGAATGAAACTTTATTCTACTGACATTTCAGGGAGAGGGTTTAAATGTGGCTTTGACATTTGAAAACAACCGAATTTTCAGTCAGAATGATGTGATTTTCTCCTTTGTGCATGGAAATAGTTCGTGCCCAAGGTGGGCTACGTATGGATGAAAGAAATATAGCAGTTTGTCATCAGAGCTGCTGTAGTTATTAAAAAGGATTCCATAGGTAGCTTTTGGGGTGTACCTATGTGACCTGCTCTGCTGGATATTGCAACTACTTACCTATCTCCTGAGCTTCAGTCCTTCCTCCTTTCCTCCTTCCTTCCCTCCCTCTTTCACAGCAGTACCTCTAGTGGTTTTTTAGTGCCCCTACTCCCAAGGATTTCCAGGTGTTTATTTGTAATAAACAATTTTATACCTATTTGGCAGAAAAGAACAACTGAGGTAAAGAGAAATCAAACGTGTTCTATAGTCTTAGTGCAAAGAATGAGTCTGAACATAGAACTGATATTCTGTGGCCTCTGGTGGTGTTTTTAGCCCCAAGAAAGGATTTTGATTCATTCGAGAAAATGTTTCTGATGGATTTCTCTGCTTTTAGAATATCTATGCATTTCTCTGGTCTTTTCTGTTGGTTATAAGCTTCAGTTAAGTTGAAGTAGAAAACTTCACGTACTGTTGTGCTGAAAAAGAAATATCCTACTGGATTGCAAACAGCCGAAGAGTTGCAGGTTTAGTAGCTTGGAAGCAATATAAAGCAAGAAACCGCATCTAAAAGAGTTAATAGAACTACCAGCTCAGTGTTGTGCCAGAGCACAACATGGTTCTGACATGGTTCCCTAAACAAGGACCCTGGATTTCTTAAATATAAGTGAGGTATCTGCAGCTGGGGTTAAAAATAATGCCCTCTATTGGGAAAGTCAGGTAGAGGCATATGGCCTGCACTTGAACCCAGCGGTGCAGGGGTGAGCACCCACGAGGCTTTGGGATGCTTGGCTTCTCCAGGTGCAGGGGGAAGAAGAGAATAAGAAGACAATTACTTTCTGCCCCTTCACGGAAACTGTTTTTCAAACAGGCTGTTTCCCATCTCAAGTGAACTCTTGTTCCCCTAATGCTGCTTTTACTTTTGAATTACTGCCCTGGTGGTCTTTACTGAGACAACAAAGCTGAACTTTCCCTCTTCACAGAAAAGACTTGTGTGTTACAACTGTCCTCATTAGTGCAAATAATGGCAGATCTAGGCCTGGGAAAATAAAAGCCATGGGCCACCTGCATAGTTATCCTGTTCACTCATTCATGCATTTGGCTGGCTGCAGCATTTTGTTTTACTTTGGGTCATGTTTGCTTTGCCATGCTTAAAACCTGGGGTAAAGAGGCAGGGATTATGGTGCTGACAGTCCAGCTGTATCACCCATTGCTACTAATTGGTCAGCAGCAGGGGACCTTCAGAGCACTCTTTAACACCCTCAGTTCTCTCTGATAAGAGAAGCAGTTTGAAATACATAAACACAAATGTGTTGCAGCTTATGCCTCCTGGAACCTGATCAGATGCTTAAATATCAGCATCTTGATACCAGCGGTTTTGAAACCAAAGCTCCCAAATGCAAAATCTCTGTAATGCTAAAATCAAAGAAAAGACCTGCAAAACCAAGCCTCAGCAGTTGCACAGGTTTTGTGGAGCGTTATTTTTAATTACAGCCGCTCCTTGGTGTATTTCAATCCACAAAACTGATGAATGAATGTCTTCTAGGACATCACCAAATTTTTTAAAGAATGTTTCCTTTTTCCCAACTGTAAGGTCTAGGAATCTTCAGAACATTTTTATAACTCTTGCCTCATGCTGCAGTAATGCATGTCTCGAATCCAGTGATGATTTAGAGCAATGATAGTATGAGCACACTGAGAGACCCCCATGTGTTAGTTTCTTCTATTCGTGCACAGAAGCTGAATTCCCTAGAAATATACTTGAATGCTAAGTTTTTCTGTTTGGTTCTTTGCAAAGTTTGGCATGCAGGAGTCTAGCAGGACTGCAGAGAATAAGGGTAGTTGTTGAACGGGAAGCCAGTCTATATTGTCCCTTACTGGCACAATATAGAATGAGAAAGTGATGTTTTCCACAGGGATAAAGTAAGGGTGAAGTAAGAGGGAAGGCTGTATAAGTAAGAATTTCCTATTCAAAAATGTAGTTGAGGCAAAAATTCTGACTTAATGGCTTCTTAAAAACATGTTGTTAATGATTTTGTAGCTTGAGATGTTACTTCATATCATTTTCTATTTCCGTTTTCTGTTTTCGATGTTCAAGTCTCATCACTGTAAAAGGAGTACCTTTTTGCACTATTGCTAGTTGAGTTGCCTCATGTGGTGAGATGAGTACCCTAAATTCTACATTTTTAGAGCCCTGTAATTGGGTAAGTCATTACATTAGGCTGTAAATCAAAAAGCTTGTTTATCTGTGGTTTCTCTTAAAAGCAAAAGAAAAAAGCCTGATCAAACAATTTTCTCTCAAATAATAAAAAAAGAACCCTTAAAAATAAGAAAACTCCAAATGCACTATTTGATGTCATTAGTTACTCAAATCTCCTGTTTTTACTCAAGTTATGCCCAGTCGGCTTTGCAGATTTTCAGTTCTGTGGAAGAGATTCATTATGACTCAGCTTAGTATTAGAGTTCGGCATTGGAAAGAACTCTCATAGATTTCCTTCTGCAGTATGGCTATTAACTCCACAGTGTAAGAGTGGTGAAAGAACTGTTTGCTAGAGTCATGCATAGTAGCTCCACTCTGTGAGTACGTACAACTTAAAGCAAAATATTTAAGGAAATTATTATTTTTTAATATATGCTTGAAAATGTCACTTTCTGTAGAATTAATAAGCCTCTATTGTACATGACATGTTACTGCAATAGAACCTAGAGACCAGGTAGTTCAAGACCTTAAGTGATGTTGGATATTGTACAAGCATGAAAGCATGAATTCCATACTTGACTTATAATCAGACAATAGTCAATGCAAGTGGGAAATGGGAAAGATGGGGTAAGACAGTGTGAATGCCACTCTTAGCCACTGGGGATCAGTAAAGTACTACACATCCTCTCGACCTTCCATTCTAAGAGATGCTTAACAGTTCACTGTCTTTGTCCTACTCTAGATTGTTGGAACCCTGACCCACACTCACGACCTTCCTTTACCAGTATCCTAGACCATCTCACCGCCATAGAAGAGTCTGGTTTCTTTGAAATGCCCAAAGATTCCTTCCACTCCCTGCAGGAAGACTGGAAACAAGAGATCCAAGAGATGTTTGATCAGCTCAGAGCCAAAGAAAAGGTAAGCAGAGGAAAAACACTCCATGCTTGTGCTCTCTGGATTACATTTTTCCCATTTCATAATTTAAACAGGGATC
Organism: Bucorvus abyssinicus; assembly: GCA_009769605.1. Taxonomy (NCBI): domain Eukaryota; kingdom Metazoa; phylum Chordata; class Aves; order Bucerotiformes; family Bucorvidae; genus Bucorvus; species Bucorvus abyssinicus. The sequence continues at coordinate 15,275,832 of CM020042.1, read as the reverse complement.
ATCATTTAGTTCATCCCAGAGTTAATTTTGTAAGTGCTTTACTGGAGCTTGTAGTAAGTCCCCAAATCAATGGCAGGTTATGATGCATACAAGGGCAAAATCATGAGTAAAATAAATATCTGCATCCTGAGCTGCAACTATTTCTAATACTGTAGTGAGCTTTCATTATACACTGTGCAAACTTTTATGATTAGTCGTCTTCATTGTTAAATGCATCTGACGACTATTTCACTGTTAGCATCTTAATTGAGAAGGCTAATAATAACTGTTAACAGTAAAAGTAGGAGGGGTCATTTCAGCTTGAATACTCTAGCAAACATTTCAGCTTCAGTTCTGTCAGGTTTGTGTTTTCCAGGTTTTGAGCACAGCCAAATTGGATAGATTATGATAAACTCATGCGCTACCAGCAGAATGGTCCAGTAACAGTTATAATTGACGTCCATCTGGGTGAATAGCAGGAAATAAAATTGCTAGCAGGAGTAAAAGGAATTGTGACTATCAGCCTCAAAGAATAGAAGTGAAAAAGCTGGTTTTCTTCAAGCCTTCTGGCAGAAAGCACAGCTTGCTGCGCCTATGTTAAGGTCCTTAGAGAGACTGTCTTTACAGTTATTGATATGAAATACTGCAGTGGAATCACTAAAGTAGTAGTATTTTTCTAAGTTCATGGTCTCTTGCCTATAAATGAATGCATAATAAGCAGCCAACTTGATTTGGGCTCAGAAGTTGGGTTTAGGAGGCAGAGAGAAAGAAAAGGAGACCTTGGGGCAGGAAAGAGAAGTCCTACAACAATACTTAAAATATTTCTATTCACATGTTATAGTAGCTTTTGGGAGAAGTAAAATAGCTAATAGGCCTTTCTCTGCTGCTGTTGTCCTGTGGCGTAACTGTGTTGGAACAGTTTTTGAAAATCAGAAACTTCAACAGACAAACAGAAGACCAAACAGTAGTAGCTAGACTGCCCTCAAGTTTTGAGTACTGTAGTCCTCCGTAGCAATGGGGAAAGAGAATTTTATATCCTATTCACCTCATGAGTAAAATATACGAAACCTCTGTGGTGATGGGACAGGAAACAATGATGTTATTAAAAAAAACCTCTAAACTAAAATCTGTCTGACAATCTATCTGAAGTTTAACTTGAATTCTTCAGTTTACGTTCTGCACTGGAATTAGCCAGCTGGAGATAATTATTCTGAATATTGAATTCTTTTGTCCTTGTGGTGAGAGGAGTGCAGTGAGAAGGCATACTCAAGGACAATCTCAAGGACAATTTCAGTTGATTCATTTCGTCAACAAGGGGAAGATTGAAAAGCTTGCCTTATGCATCTTTATGCCTAAGGAGCAGCCATGCTTAGTGCAAAATGATGGGATTGACCTCCTGATGATATTTTCTTCATTCATTTTTATGTTAGAGCTGTGGTTTTTTGCTATTTTATAATGCATGAGTCAACAAGGTTATTTTCAAATGCTTTAAGTCAGTACTGAAGTTGGCATAGGTGCTTACTGAACAGGAAAGCAAGGCTTAAGCTTTTCCGTTCTCTTGCAGAATGGGTTCCCATATGCATGGTACCCACCAATGGCTCTTGTACACATGCTCATGTCAGATATCCAGCCTGTTTTCTCATGACACTGAGTTTAGGATTCAGTGCCTTTTCACAGAATCACAGAATGGTTGAAGTTGGAGGGACCTCTGGACGTCATGTGGTCCAACTCCTCTACTCAAGCAGGTCCACCTAGAGCCAGTTGCCCAGGACTGTGTACAGATAGCTTTCAAATATCTCTGAAGGAGACTCCACAGCATTTCTGGGCAACCTGTACCAGCGCTCAGTAACGCTCAGGGTAAAAAAGTGTTCAGAGGGAATCTCCGGTGTTTCAGTGTCTGCCAGCTGCCTCTTGTCCTGTCACTGGGCATCACTGAGAAGATCCTTGCTCTACCCTCTTTGCACCCTTCTTCAGGTTTTTATATACACAGAAAAGATCCGCCTTGGCCCTGCCCCAGTCTTTTCTTTGCTAGGATAAGCAGCCCCATCTCTCTCAGCCCTTCCTCATCGAAGAGGTGCTACAGCCTCTTAATCATCTTCGTGGTCCTTTGTTGGACTCTCTGCAGTGTGTCCATGTCTTTTTTCTACTGGAGATCCCAGAACTGGACACAGGATTCCAGATGAGGCCTCACAAGTGCTGATGTCCAAATTTTAATACTGATATGATGGGCCTTGAGTGGCAAGCATAGCAGTTATTGAGGATTTTGTTAGGTTTTTGGCTTTCAGCTGAGCCTTTAAGCAGTGGCGCTGGCAGTGCTGTGAGCACAAGTCATTGCTGCTGTACCTTCAGCATAGGTAATGTTAGTCTTAACTCACAGGTCACAAGGTAGCTTTTCATTTCTCCTTTCTTACTCCCTGCAGGAGCTTCGCACTTGGGAAGAAGAGCTGACTCGTGCTGCTGTTGAACAGAAGAACCACGAGGAGTTGCTACGAAGGCGGGAACAGGAGCTGGCAGAACGTGAGATTGACATCCTGGAAAGGGAGCTCAACATCATCATCCACCAGCTGTGTCAGGAGAAGCCTCGGGTGAAGAAACGCATGGGGAAGTTCAAGAGGAACCGTCTCAAATTAAAAGATGGCAATCACATCAGCCTGCCTTCAGGTTGGTGACATGTTAGGCTATGTCACGTGAAATGGAAGGAACAGGTGAACCTGTAGCTTTGGTATCTCCTTCCTACTGATACTTATGCATTAGAAAGTATTGGATGTACTTTGGGAAAAAAATGCCTCTTCGGAATCAAGAAACTAAATTTGATGCTCTTGTGGCTAACATTTCCCAAAGTTCAAAGTACAAAGGCCAGAAATGAATTTGAGATGTTATATGTTTCTTAGTCAATGGCTGTATATGAATGGCTGCATATATATATACATATGTATATATTGGTGTTGCAGTTTAAATATTATTACTCGAAATGACCAGTTTACTAAAGGATGTACATAAAAAATGATGGAGGTTCTTGATCTGGGAATATTTTACATAATGCTTCAAGAGGAACCATAATGTACTGAATTTCTTGGTGCAGGAATCTAAAACTTATCAAAAATGCGTTGATAGCTGTGATACTACAGCCCTACACTGCTAGTTCATATGTGAACTCCCATTACACACAAGTGACTTCTAATACCAGCCTTCTGGAAGAAATGATAAATATTGGTGAGATGTCAGGAAAGTCACTGAGTGAAAATGGCGATTTTCAGAAATACTGTATCTTTAGCATTTCTGCTGCGGATTCTGTTTGGGGATTCAAATCTGTAAAACAACAGAAGTGTAGGTTTTGTAAATCACCTAAGGCTCATCATTACCTCAAGGGTGATGGCTTACACTATATTCTTTGTTTTCTGAAAGAGACTGGCCTTTAAAAAGAGCAGTGGAAATAAAATGTGCATGTTAACTATGCCTTTCTTTAGGTCTGTAAACACCTATTGCTGGTGCGTTTGCTTAGCTTAAACGGAGAGATAAAGTAATAGGAGGAATTTATACAGGGATATACTTCAGCATAAATGTCAGTCAACATGTGGGGATCTATGCATGTATATATCTCACACATATACTAAGAAAATATATCCTCATGAGTGTGAGCACACATCTTTGTTTTGAAGTAACTACATGTGCAACGACGGGATAGCAATTAGCCATAACACTTCATTTCCACATAGATACTCTAAATTGCACTCTTTGAAAGTTACCATAAATTACTTCTTTATTCTTACATTAAAAAAAAAAAAATTAACTGTGTCTTTGTGCTTTTGTTTTGATTTTTTTTTTTCTTTTTCTTTTGGTAAACAGATTTCCAGCATAAGTTCACTGTGCAGGCTTCTCCAACGATGGATAAAAGAAAAAGCTTGATCAGTAGCTGCTCCAGCCCTCCTGCAAGTCCTACCATTATTCCCAGACTCAGGGCCATACAGTGTAAGGAGCTCAATGTAGTATTGAATTTGGGAAATGTACAGTCTGTCAGTGTGGTAAGATGCCAAGATTCCATATCTAGGACAGGACTGTAAAAAAAAAAAAACCAAAAAAAACCAACAAAAAACCAACAAGTCCCTAAAATGTTTGCCTTGTGCCCTGCATGTATGCTTTTAGAGAGAAAAATGGAGTATGTTGGTGTTGGGGGGGAGTATCACCATCTTTGGAGTCCAAAGCTTACTTTCCCAAGTTCTTGAAATATTTCTGTTTTGATTGTATAGAAAATACATTCCTTAGGTGTACAGGTTAATTTTTAAAAATACTAATTTGCAGAATATATCTGTGAAGCATTATTGAAGTGGATTAAGTTAATGTTGGAAGGAAAGAAAACCAAGGACACTTGTAATGAAAATAGTGCTCCCATAATAAAATAGAATTAGGCAGATGAGCATGTGTGAGAAATATGAAAGGGCTGTTAATTAATGTGTGGTGTTTGTATTTGACACTTGTGCGTCTGGTGTCAAGCTGGTGGTTCTAAAAGAGAAACAAGTGATGGAATAAAGCTGTAAAGCCTATCTTTACTAATTTTGAAGGGATCTGATTGTTAGATCTGTTTTGTTATATGGTGAGAGTTATGGGAAAGAAGCCTCAATGGATTTTCATTATGTTATATGTTTTCATTACTATTTCTGTTCTGGCCTGTGTTTTATTCTTTACGTTACTGTGGAACCAATTCTTTGATGTGTCTATCTGTTTTTTCTTTCCCATTTTATACTGTTCTTCTCACTTGTGAAGTGACTCCTGCTGAAAGCAGTAAAACGTGGGGACGAAGCTCAGTCCTTCCAAAGGAGGAGGGAGAGGAAGAAGAGAAGAGAGGCCAGAAGAAAAAGGGACGCACTTGGGGACCAAGCTCGCTTTGTCACAAGGAGTTAGGTGCAGGAGAAGATGGGTAAGAAAGGGCCTGGAACCAGACTGGTTCCCTGGTTCTGAAACTGATTATGACCTGGCTCACAGGAGATTTGCCTGTCCTCTTGCAAACACTTTTCTGCTTCCAAACTCATTTGCTGTATCAGAGATGTTAGAGATTCAGAACAGATTACAAAACTGCATTGCATTCAGTCCCTTACTAGAGGTCCGGTCTGATGCTTTCACTGTCTGCTATTACCTTGTTAAGTGTATTTGTAAGCAGTAGAATTTCTTATCTGTGCAAAACTGTTTCTCTAGTAGCTTTTCTCTATTTCAGGCTCAACTCTGTAATTTCATATCATATCTGGAAACTACTTCTTTACAATTCTCAACTATGCTTTTTCTTGTCTTAAATGCTCCTATTTAAAAAGTATCTGGTAGAGCCAGGCAAATATCTTCTCTTCAGGCTTTTCAAAAAGACACCTTGAGGGTATATAAAGTACCTTGAGTGAACACATCCTGAAAGCAACTTTTGCAGAGATACAGGTTGTACCTCTATTTCTATAGATTCTTGTTCTGTGGCATCTTTTTTTTGTGTGTTTGCAAATTATTTATACCAGGACTCCAATGGATCATTGCCAAAATGCTGCTTTAAACATAGGAGTATTTTGATCTTCTCAGAGGTTTGAATGCCTTGTGATTTTTAGTGGAATTTGAAGCTTTTCCCCCCACTAAATTGATAGTTTGACTCTTGCCATATGTTTTAGAGGGAAAATAAAATAACTGGTTATAATTTATCTTTAATATTGTGTGCTCAGGTGTGAAATTTCTGGAAAATAGGTGTTTACATAATGCATCACTATTGCAGTCCTCTGTGAGAGGGCCTGAATCTAAGTGTTCTAATGACGTTAACTTTGAGGAAGAACATATTTTACTCTTGACGTGTTAACAGGGCAATGTGGAGGAAGCTTCTCTGACTGCTGCCAATGCTTTACCTGTTCTATAGATGAAGTAGAACATGCTACAGAATTAAAGCGTGTGTCACACTTTACAATCATTAATTATATAAAAGGGCAGGAGATAACTGAAGCTAGTGGAAAAACACTTCTAGCTTGAAATCATATTCTTAGAATTCTGGGAATAAAGCTCCTCAGTTTTCTATTCATTACTGTACAGTCTGAAGCACTGAATTGCTTTTGGGCACCAACAGCCGGAAGGGAGTTGCTTGCTAACCGTAGCTGCTCTTAAAACTGTCCTGTATTCTCTACAACTTGGGATGTCCTATAGTATTCATCACCTTTTCCAGGGAGACTCAATACATACAGCTATGGCATTTTGCAGAGTATCTGAAACGTGATAGTGTTGCTGAGAGGGCAGTATGGTTAACATACAATGAGGTCATGCCAGAATGCAGACTTTAAAGGGAGCAGCAGAGTTGCAGTAAGCATTAGTGACTCCTTGGAGCAGTAACAGATAATACTGCTCTAGTGGGAGTGTACTTTTAAGTCAGCGTGTTTTGATTTGTTTTCAAATGCACACTGCTGTATAAGAGGATGTGCAGCTATCCTCTGCACAGGTCTTTGGGGTCTGCTTGTAATTTAGGGGAGAGAGAAGGAGTGAAAATATAAAGGGAAAGGATGAAGATTTCATAACCTTGAGACAAACATAACAGGCCTTGAAATTATTCTGGTAGCTGTTTATCTTTCTGTTCAGATTGAGCTGTGCTTTTTCAGTAACAGCAAATGTTCAGTTCGGTTTTTGCAAGGTAAGGTTGCTCTGAGAAGTCAGAAGGAAGCAAACTAAGTTGCCGTACAATAAAGGGCAATTCCCAAGACTCTTTAGATGACTCTGACTGTAAAGTGAAGGCTAAACTGAAGACTACTGCTGCCTGTCACTTAAAACTTTGCTCTCTCTCTGTGTAGAGAACAGAGTATGTGTTTTCTCAGTTCCATGGAAATCTCCCCTTCCTCAATAGCTGTCTACCCATACTGTAAGAGTTTTGACAGTTACTTTTGAAGGTGATTGCACTCATAACATGGTTCATTTTCACTCAACAGGTTTCCCTTAACATGCTGCTCTATTTATAGTACTTATCCTAACTATGCATGTTGTACACATGGATAAGTTAGATACAACATACATAGCTGCGTATAGTATAGAGGAAGTAAATCAGAACAGACCCAAACACTGAATTGTATCTCTGTGGTAATACCACGTGCTTTTCTGTCTTGACAAGTAGGATTCAGCACTGTGCTGGCTGGATTCAAGTTCATAGCACAATACTGCATGTGCTAGAATGGTTAATGGGGGGAAAATGATGGACTTTGAAGACAGTTGAGAACTTTACAGGATACTGTTACTGTAGTGCCTTACAGCACAGCCATCAACCAACCAAACATGCGTTGAATCCCGTTGAGACCTTGTGACCTTGCTATAGCAATATTGTTGGGTGACAAGTAGGGCATCTCAGTTAAGTAGAGAACAGAGGGAAAATACACATGAAGGCAAAAAACCCTGATATAATAAAACTTTGAAATCCTGCAATGGAAGCCATCTTAGAAATGCATAGGCATTCTAGTGGAAGATAAGAATCATGAGAGAGAACTTCTGTATGCTCATATCCTTCTTTTTCTGTAACGGGATTATTGTAATGAATTATCTTTCTTATCAAAGAGAGCAATGCAAGTTAGCAATGGAGCTGGAAGGGATCTCATCTCCTAAGTTTTCTGTTGTTTCAATAACAAGTCAATGCTCTTGCGTGTCCAGTTAAGATCATTCAAACTATCCACAAATCTTTTTACTCCTTTCATTCAATTTCTGTCTATCCTAAGGGTATGTTAGTTTTCCACCAATACTATGATGTGTTTCATGTTGGAGTTTGGAGAAAGGCACCTGAGATCACACAGTTCAGACTATATTGATAAGTGAACAATAAAACTTTGCCAGGTTGCGCTCCTTACTGAAGTTGTTTCTGATGTTATGAATGTACTGCAGGGAACAAATAGGATGATGGTTATGAATATGGACTATTAATAAGTTGAGCGCCTGGTGACGTACCTTTAAACACAGGTGACATCAAAGTAGCGATTTGGTTTTGGGTTTTTCACTTGTTTGTTTTTATAGGTCTGGGGGTTTTTTTGTCTGTAAGTAAAAGAAACAATGATGTGATTTATGATTATGGTTGCATATATTTCCATAATCTAGAACTTATGCTTTTAACTGTCTGTACTTCAATGCAGTGTCTTCTTTAGAGGAGAAATAGTGGGCTTTATAATACAGAGGCATGACTTTGCTGTTACAATGAATTTAGCGCATTACTGTCCCAGTGAGTGATCTTTGGCTTTCATTGTTCATTTGGCTTTTGCATGGAAATGTTTTTGGAGATATTTTTCCCCTCCTTCTGCTGAGCACTTTATTTTTTTACCTGCCATAGTAGGTTTGCCTTGGTTTAAAAAGAAAATGTTTAATCTAATTTTTGTAGTGGCGATTTCTGTCATTCTGCCATCATAGCTGTTGTCTGTCAGCAGAGGTCTTTTGACTGCCATGGTGTAACAAATGAGAGGGGGACTTCTTGACTTTTTTTGTGCTGTAAAGATGTTGCAAAATGTCTTGCTATTGGAGGACTTCAAATCTATGTAGTTAAGTAGAGCAATAGAGAAGGGGATATGAAAATTGGTTGTGAGCATGGTACATTTTCTCCCATCTTTCTACTATTGCAGTCTGAAAGCTCTGGTAGAAGGATACAAACAGTGGTCATCCAGTGCACCAAACCTTGGAAAGATCCAGAGAACTGCACCTGCTTTTCCAGGATTCACCAGCTTGGCGGAGATGGGTAAAGGATTTCCCTGGACTTCGTATTCTAATCCTCACTTCCATTCACATTTGAATGAAACTTTCCTTTCCAGACCTTCACTTGGTACCTTGCAGCAATGTTTTCGTTTTGGTAGTATCTGTTTTTCTTTTATTCTTTGTGAAGTAACTACTTTCTGGATTTTCTTTTTGTTGATCTCTCTGCTTGTGCTTCTTACCCGTCAAGCTAACAAGCTTCTCTTAATTCCTGTCTAGCTCCATGCTACCTCTCAGCCCCTTTCCTGTTAATGAGATTTAGATGTGCAGCATGGTTGTATCTTCACTTGCAATGAGAGATCCTTATAGTTTTCCTACCTTATGCTCTTCCCAAACAATTTCCTCTAGAAGTAACTGAGGTATAGATTCTGAGATGTTGTTCTGCAGTTGATCCCAAATAGATGAATGTGACACTAATTCCTTCCACTTTGATAGTGTTTCCTGTTATTTGTCTCAACCTATCTGCTTTGGAGACAGTAGTCTGAGAACATTTGACAGTTAGTGAACGATGCTTGCAATGAGGATGGTGGCATCTTCTGAAGAGGAGCTTATTTTCATGTATATTTGTAAGACGGTGAAACTCGCCAGTGAAAATGTTACACTATGCAAAGTCTGTTTTCATTTGCTTTCCAGATGATGAAGACAGCGAATGTCTTAATGGGGAAGGCAAGGTGCATCCTTCACCTGGGCACAATCAGTCATACCTCTGCATTCCATTTCAGAAGAATGAAGACTGGGATGGCCCTTCTAGTGATGCCAATGAGGAGTCCACCCCTGTGAACTCTGCTACTAGTACCCCACAGCTGACACCAACCAACAGCCTCAAACGTAGCGGCTCCCACCACAAGCGATGCGAGGTTGCATTGCTTGGCTGTGGAGCAGTGCTGGCTGCAGCAGGCCTGGGTTTTGATCTGTTAGAAGCAGGGAAGTGTCAGCTGCTGATCGAGGAGGAGCCAGAGGCACCCAAGGAAGAGAAGAAGAAGCGTGACAGCATTTTCCAGCGAGCTGGACGCCCACGCAGGAGCACTAGTCCACCTTCACGAAAGATCTTCAAGAAAGAGGATCCAATGTTGCTGCTAGGCGAACCATCAACATCCCTCACCCTTCTTTCCCTGTCTTCCATTTCCGAATGTAATTCTACCCGGTCCCTGCTGCGCTCAGACAGTGATGAGATTGTGGTGTATGAAATGCCTGTCAGCCCAGTGACAGTCAAGGCTCCCTTGCCTGCCATTACCAACCCATTAGTCAATGTCCAGATTGAGAGGTTCAAACAAGACCCCAACCAATCCCTGACTCCCACACATGTGACAGTCTCTTCCCACACCCAGCAAAGTGGGCACAGGCGCACACCTTCTGATGGGGCCATCAAAGGGAGTGGACTAGTTGTCAATGGGTGCCCAACCAGTGGCTGCCCTTCCAGTAGCTGTTTAACTGGAGCACTGGGAGCAGGTAGGTTTTCAGCCATCTTCCTTTTCCTCTTCAGAGTAAAGACCCAAACAGTATGATTACTTGTTAGGAAGTAAACATGTTGCTTATACAGCATCCATTGTGCTGGCCAGCCCACAAGAAGAGCTTATGGATGCTATCCTTACACAAATAATGAACAGAATAATGCAGTAGTGGTCTCTGTTCTAGAATCTCTGCACAAAGGAAGTCTCTCTGCTCCCCTGTGCTGTGAGGCAGAGCGTAGTATTGTTTCTTAAACAAAATGGTACCGAAGTATAGATATTGCGCATTTTTTAGCAGTTCCTCGGGATTGCATCTCCATTGCCTTTGTACACTTGTTTGTATTGATATTACAGTTTTAAAGTAAATTCTGATCTTTAAAGCAGTGAAAACTGGATCACTAAAGCAATTTGGGGCTGTGCCACTGTTGCTCTTATTCCTTTGCAAGCAAGAGGGATCTTCCTGATTAGGCAGTGTTCTCACTGTTGCAGTGTTTAGGAGTGGCTGTGATTTAATAACTTAAAAAATGCTTTCCTGTTTTCTTGCCCTAGTAATTCAGAGAAAAAAAAAAGGACTAGAATAATAGATTAAAATGTGATTGAATTAGTCTTTTCCCAGTGGTAAAACAAAATGTAAGGTTGTGTGTTCAATAGTAGTCCGCAGAAAATGTGGGTTAATGCAACTGAGAATACTCATTAAAATGGAATTCATTAAAATTTAAAAGTTATGTTGTGTTTATAAAAAAAAAACCAAACAAACACCATCCCCCACCCCTAAAATAAGACAAACCAGGAAGTATCCACAGTAGGTAGTGCTAAATGGCTCTTCCAGAAAGTTGGTCCTGCTTGCTGCAAACAGGTGTCACATGTCCTGCTGTGCAAGTGTCTCCCAGATCCATTCAAGCTGTTATGGGTAATGTGCCCTCCACATGATTTGGAGAATCCTCAGCTCTGGTAGGAGGTCAAATCCATGCTCTCCAGTCTGAAAACTGAAGAAAACAAATGAGGAAGTGAACAAACTTGCTGCATACACTAGATCAGTGAAAGAGGTGTCTTGCAATGTGTTGAGAACAGTGTAGGGATAAAGAAGCCAGTTCTTCACTTCAGATTGATGTAATCTTGAAGATATGGAGTTTGTAGATTCTGAATGGAGGCTTTCTGCTTTGAAAATGTTTTCACAGTGTACATACAATAAACTAAGTTCTGTTGGAACCATTTAGTAGAGACATCTAACATGTTTCCCTCTTCTCTTACATTCTCTGTTTTGGATAGGTGTATTAAAAACACCTAGTCCAAGTAGAGATCCCAATGAGGTCCCTCGCCTGCCAGACCCCAACCTTGTTTTTCCTCCAACCCCGAGACGATGGAATGCACAGCAGGACCCCACACTGGAAAGACCCAAGACTTTGGAGTTCCTGCCCCGGCCACGTCCTGCAGCCAGTCGGCAGCGGCTTGATCCCTGGTGGTTTGTATCACCCAGCAATGCCAAGGGTGAATCTTCTGCCAACAGTTCAAGTACTGATACTCCAAGCAATCTGGACTCTTGTTTTGCTAGTAGCAGCAGCACTGTAGAAGAAAGACCTGGACTGCCTGCACTGCTTCCTTTCCAGGTGGGTCTTCCTGTAGAGGAGCGGACACTGTTGGACATAGATGCTGAGGGGCAGAGCCAGGACAGCACCATTCCGCTATGCAGAAGTGAACTTAACACACACAAAGCTGCAGCATATGAACTCAAGCAAGAATTCTGGTCTTAATATGAAATCCACTGGGGATAGTGAGCCCCTCTAAATTCAGTCCTACTTTTTGCACTGAGAATGCACTTTGAAGACAGATGAGATGGAGGGATGCTACAGAGATCGTATGGTGCTGCCTCTGCTGAAGATGTGTTGTTCAACTGCCTGGTTTTTGTCTGCAGTTGGATGAATCTTAGCAACTCTGAGGTGCTGACTTTTGCTGTGGGGTTTTTCTGTAGTCTTCCCTGCCCTGTTATTGCAGTTTGAATCTGCAATAAGCTAAAATTACCATATCAAAGTCTTTGTTACTGACCTTGTAGGATTTGGCACTTGCAGTAAGTGTGTTAGTATCTATCCTGGTATTAATCAGTATTTTCAAAACTCAAATATTACACCACAGCAGACATCAGTGTTTCATGTTTTCCCAAGGAATCCAGGACAGAAACAAGTAAATATCTGGAGACTACCTTCTCTGAAATGTATTCAGATCATTAGATAGGCCTGGGAATCACGGTACCCCCACTGAAAGAGCAGAAGTAGTTACCTTAGACTCGCTTGTCCTCTTTTGCTCATGTGATAGTGCAAGGTGGAACTTATTGCAGAGGAAGGGCATGGCATCTCCACTGATGGAGGGCTTTGAGAACAAACTAACTAGACTGTTGGGAACAGGGAGATGTAGTTGATTCTGGCTTCAAGGCAGGTTGGTTGGACTTCAATGATCTCTTTGAGGTCCTATCTCAGCCCTATTTTTCTATGACCCTGTGCTTTCAAAAGGTGAAGGCTTATGGTATGGCTGTTTACTCTAGCTTGCTTTTTTGTTTCAAACTTTGGTTCCATCAGCCTTCTTTTCCCACCCTCTGTATCTGAGGCTCATAGCCAAGCTGCCTCAGCTTTGGGATGGGGATTAGCAGGAACTCTTTCTTTAAAGCTGTCTTGGCTTGCAGAAGTAAGTTATGTATCCCCTCACTCTTTTGTTTTTTACTTTTTTTTTCTCCTCCTGTTTTTTCTCCTTTCTTATGCTTTTTAGAAATGGCCCTTAAAACCCAAGACTGTTCTTATGCACACTAATACTTGTTTAAGGCTCTTGTGAAGTTGAGGCTTGTTAGTAGTTGGATTGTGCAAACAGGAATCAGAACATCTGGATTCTGTTTTATTTTGTCACTGACTCACTGTGTGACCTTGGGCAAATAATGTAACCTCTGTGCCTGAATTTCCCCATCTGTAAATAACAGGAATAATACCTACCTCACAGGGGGAAGGGTTGGGACATAGGTATAGAGACTTTTGAGACCTTTGAGTGAAAGGCACTATAGACATGTAAAAATCTATTCTTGTGCAAATATGTAAAACTGGAGCAAGAACCAGACCCCTGTCTGGAAGGAGGAAGTCACACAAATAGGGTGTGCTGATGCCCACAGTTTTCTGTACAGACACTGCAAGTGTGTCTGTGCCACAGAAGGTATATCTTATTGGCTTTAGTGAGCTTCATTCTTCCCAAATTTCAGCATTTTAAGTAAGGGATGTGGCCTTTGTATGAGTGTAATAGGATAGTCTGCATTATTGCAGGGTACAGCATATCTGTTCACTCTTTTTGTACAGATCTGTGCTCATTTTGCTGATCTACTGGCCATTTGGGTGCAAATAGTGGATTTGACAGTGCTGCCAATGCAGTGCTCATCCTGTGAGGCCAGGCCAGTCCTGTTGGAAAGGCAGTGTAGCCGAATACTTTCTCGCAGCTGCCAGCACAGAGAGCCTGTGTGTTTAGATGTTTGTAACTGATGTTAAAAAACCAGCATGGGTGAGGAAGTACTGTACTTAAGGTTTTTTTAATTCTATTTGAGGGCTAAAACCAGCATGTTGCCATTAGTCAAGTGCACCCTTTTTTTTCAAGCAATTATAGTATGTTTTCTGTAGAAAGGTCACACAATTCTTGTTTATCACATTTCATGAAATGTGTTTAATGGCAGAATTAGTTTTTGCTGCCTTCCCCATTGAATGCTCCAGAACTAGACATAATGATGCTACGCTAGCTGCTGAAACTGGATAGCCCATTGACTGTGAAGGTAAGGTATTCTTATATGGGGCTAAAATACTTCAAAAAGATATCTGTATTTCTGAAGCTTTTGATAAATGTAGACTTTTAGCTTTATTGATTTCTTAAGCATTCATCCTTCTGCTTTCCATTTCTGAAACTCAGTTTGTGATTCAGAGACTAAAAAAAAAGGCAAACCCCACCAAACCGATGTTCAATTTTGACTGTGCTATAGAAACAAACTCAAGGAAAGCCCAGTCAGAGGTTGTGTCAGAGGGACTTAAAAGCAGGAGATTAGAACTATCTATTTCTCATAGTCTCCCTTACCATTTTAAAAAGTCTGAAACAAAACTGGATCAGCTGTTTCAAAATGTAATATTTTCTATCAAAAATGTATCATTACAAATGTCCTAGGAAGCATTGTCTGCTGTGCTAAGACATCACCTGGAATAGCTCCATTCAAACAGAAGTCTTTAAAATGCATTTACTTGAGTGGAATGGGAGGTTACCTTTCTAGGTCACATAGTTTTAACTTTTAACTCAGCCCACTGAACTTTGTGATAGTTGGCCCGTTGCTTTCGCCAAGTGAACCATAAGATTTCTGTTAAGTTTCCAGTAGGCAGAAGAGAGCTGTGAAGCCAAGTTGTTCTGTCACGTCTTTTGCTTAGGAAAATTGAGGATGAAGTATCAAAACGTCTTGCCCCTCTCTCCCTTTTAGATAATCACTTGATGAAAGTGGTATGTAGCTGACCTATTAGAAGTATTTTGCTCTGAAGAGCATCTTCCCTAACACCAAATGGACATTGCTACATTGAAGGAATTGTGTAGGACAGATGACAAGGAGTCAAGCATCCCCAGATCAGAGTTTCCAACCTAGGTATTCTCTATTACAAAGCTGCCAGAAAGACTAGGTGGAAGCATGATGTTTGGTGTTTGGTTTTTTAAAACACTCCTTAAATGTGGAATCTAGCATGTGAAATAAAATAAGGTCGTCTTTGAGCACCAGCCCATAACCATCTTCCAGTTGGGAGTCCTGTGGCTACACCTGAGATATCAGGCAAGAGGAATCTGTTGCAGAAACAAAGCTGTTGGCTTTAGCAGGTGGTGGGGTATTCTCTGACAGGCAGAGGGGGCTCTCAAGGCAAAGAGTTATCAGGTGTTTTACATTCTGCACCCCAAAATCTGTTGCAACTGGTGTCCTGAGGCCCAGAAGTTATGTGCATGTTTAAGCTAGCTCTGTAACCTCTCCCTATATCTGTCTATCCCATCCTGGCTTGGTTTCTCTCCTTTCTTAACCTGTTAGTTTTTTTCCTTCCCAGTTGTGGGAGCTAAGGTGCTCCAACTCTCCAAAGGAGTGCTTCACTGTAGTCCATTAGGTACTGATAAGATATGAACCAGTCAGCTCACAAATCTTTTTCTCTACTAGTTACTAGTATTACCATTTGTCAGGGAGACAAAAAGCTTCAGAACATTGTTGATTCACATACCTTTCTAGCAAGGTTCTTGAGGAAGATGGTGAAAATCTTGCTATAAAAAAATTCTAATAAATGTATTTTTTTCTAAATATCTGAAGAAGTTGCACCTTTTTTTTTTCCCCTGAGAAAATGAGAAATAGATAAGAGCACAAAATTACTGATCAGTCTCAAACATAACGACAAAAGAATGGAATAAAATGTGTTCCAGTAATTATAGGGCTCACAAAGAGGAAGTGACAAATTTTTTGACTGATAGGAATAGGAGTAAGATTGTTGCTGAGAAAAAATTTTCTGTTCTGGAAATATACATGTATTTTATTTTAAATAGTCTGGCAGTATGTATCAGTAATTTATGTAACTGATGTGCTGATTTAGGAAATAGAAAAAAGTTTGCCAGCCCTTCAAAATAAGCTGTCCTTGTAGCCTGCTTGTTTTTCCTGTAAAACTGGGGGAAAAGCACAGATATAGCAACTAGTGCAAAAAATGATAGTTTTTGATAAATTTCTACTGGTTTCACAGAAACGGACTGTGGGACAGGTAGAGAGAAGAAAGCTTTTGTGTCAAAACCAAGGTGATAATACTTATGGATTTTTTTTTTTTTCTAATACTGTTGCTTCCTATGGACTGCACAGTGCTCTGTTTTGCCAGCAAGTAGGTCTTCTCTCCTTTCAGTCCTTTTCAGAGGTGCAAATGTAACTTTTTATAGGTGTTTTTTTTTTTCCTTCAGGTTATTATTACAGTAGGTTGATATTCAGTATGGGGCAGGGAACCTCAGTGAAAATATTCTTTTTGTAATGGTTTTCTAACAAAATGAGTATTTTCAAAGTGAATTTTTCACTATTGATGAAATGGAAAGATATGTTCTGGTTTGGCATGCTTTTATGATGAAATTTTTCTGTATCTCTAGGAATGGGAGTAGTTGCCTTCCTCTTCATAGCATGCTGTTACCTTAAGACTTTATGGACAATACTGCATAGAGATGTTACTTCGATTAGTCATGAAACCGGATACCTCTCATTCTGTTGAAGGTGAGGCAGTAGTGGTCAAATGAAGAAAGGTCTTTTCCATCTGTGTTCTGTTAAATAGAAAATGACGGGGAACCTTCCATCTTGAGTCACCTTTCTATCTTGACCTTAACTTTTATTTGAAACTTAATTCATCTCTGTGGGATGAATATGGGAGCTGGAGTCCCATTAGATGTGCGGAACCAAACCTAGTATTGTATTGCAAAATTCAATGGTAGCCTGTTACTTTTGTAAGCAATTTTAAGCTAATATTGATGTGTTTATTTCTTTTGGGTTTTTTGAAACCTTTCTTCTTGGAAAAAGTGCTTATTGCTTTCTAACCTTTTCCATGTGTCTTGGAATTATTCTCAAGCACTCTTACCAACTCGATGGCAACTAAGGAGGTTTATATCTTGCACAGTGATGGAGGTCATTCTTCTGGCTTCACTTTGTTCAGTGTGAAACAAGGACACCTATATTTGGAAATGAAGAGTTCTGATCCTTGTCCTGTTGCTGCAGAACGGTTTCTTAACTTCCATATTTATAACTCACTTAAGGCTGTAATTTGGGTAAAACTGGACATTGAGGGAGAGGGTCGGCATGTGTTAAAACATATTTTCAAATAAGCAATAAACATAGCATGTATGTGCAAAACATACTCATGCTGTCACAGGGGATAACTTTCAGACTTCATAAGCCTTTGGGTGATCATATAATTAAGATATCTTTAGGAAAGAATGCCTTCCTATGTTTTTCTGTTAAGTTTCCTATTGTAAGATCAGAATATGGTGGTTTGCACAGCCTGTGGTATTGTATCTAGCTGGACAAAAAGGATCTTTAACCAAATTTTTATCTTTTTTTCCCATTTCCAATCCAATTTGTGGTTTAGATTTGCCTTTTTTGTGTGGTTAACAAACAGAAGAGTCTTAAGAAGAACTTAGGTTAATTGTTTCCTCAGCCTTACTTTCTCAGTTTAGCGAGACACTATGGAAATGCATTTATGGCTTATTCTGCTGCTGCCTCTATTGAACATGCTAGTACAAAGTCACATGCTGCAGTTAAAATGTGCATTTGCTTTAGTTTTTTCTCATGCTCAGGCTTTTTTAAGCAGCTTTGCATTTGGTCAGAGATGAATACAACCTCTGAGATTACCTACACCATTTCGTGTGTTAAAAATAGTCATTCCCAGGATAAGAGGGGTGTGTGCTTGATTAAGAGGTAGTTTGCCACTGGTGACGTGGATGGTAGGTCTGATGTAGCTACCAGGATTATTATTGTTCCTCTCTAACAAGGATCTCCCTTTTTTTTTTTTTTTTTTTTTTTTTTTTTTGCAACTGCAAAGTCTTCAACATTTCATCAGTGTCTGTTTTCAAAAAACATATTTCATCTCCTTCTGTATATGAATGAAAACTCTTTTTTTTCTCTTTGGTTCTAAATGACCAGGAACATGATTTCCTTACTGAGAACAGCTTTTTGGACTGATTGTTTTTCTTGTCTCTTTTTTTAATTTTATTTTTTTAAGCCTATGAAATACATAGGTATGTATTAGGTGCATCCTGTATTTCTAGGTGCCTTCTGTCTCACATGCCTCCTTGCTAGGGCCCGGCGTTGTTTTTTGGAGAGAACTCTTGGTTGTACCTTTCAGTACTGTAGTGTTCTTCATCATACATCAGGCCAAGTACCAGCGTAGTAAACATTTCATGTCCTTCCATTTACTGGTGTGCGTACACCCCTGAGGAAAGAAGTGCACTATCACTGGCTCTCCTTATCTCACAATTAGAATTCTGCTCCTATCCATCCTTATCAGGTAGTGATTCTTGTTACCATGGTACCTAGTGGCCTAAGACAGAAACCAATGGATGTTTTAGGGGTGCTTTGACCTAAAATGTTTCCAAGCTAGAAGCATAAGACACAACGGGGAGAAGTGAAAGTGTTGCTTGGCAGGAAATAGCAAATAAAAGAGTGAAATCATCCTTCTTTATGTAATAAACAGTCAGAGGACAGAGGGATACTAGCTGCTTGGTAATCTCTTGGCATCATAGGTAGCTGGGTCCTACAGTAGAATTTGAGGAATGTGTAGTTACTTAATTTCTGGTTGGTTTGTTTTACTTTACCGTGAGCTACCTCATTTGCAGAGATGGAATGGAAAGAATGCATAAGTTTTGGTAAGAATTGCTCTAGGTAGGCAGTTGAGGCTGGGATGATGGGAGGACACAGGCAAACACTTGTATTTGGCTCTTTGTGACATGCAAATTCCTGATGGAAAAATAAAACAAGCAATTCAGTTTTATAAGTTGAGATTATATTTGCTTTTACTGTTTATGTCTCTAAAATAAAAAAATAAATGACAAGGCAGTACATTTTTCTTGATGTTTTCCAACCCTTGGAGGAGCTGATTATCCACAGACCAAAAGATGGTGATTTCTTATTGGTCATTGCTGCTTTTAAAAGTGAAGGTCTGTTTTTTGAAAACAGATTTTTTTTTTTTTTTTTTTTAAATAATCTCATGTGGTCTTAAAGTGGACCTACACACAATCCTGATTGTTTCCCTGTGTTCGCAGTTTTGTTTTTGTAATATATCAGATGCTAATACAGTCCTTGTTGTACCTAAATGCTAATAAGGTGCAGCCAGCCCAATATTGCTACTCTTACGAAACCACAACACATTTTTAGTATGTAGTGTAGTGGATTGATAAGCTCAGCTTGCAGTGGGATACTGTTTGGTCTGTAGCTGATAGATGAGATGGATGCCCAACTAGCAAAAGGGGGCTTAGAACAAAGCTCCAGGAGGAATGCCAAAGTTTTAGTTGCTTAAAATAAATTATTTGAAATTTTGCTGGGATGGGGGGAAAGGCCCTTCGTTATTAGGAAATACTTTTCTAGGATCTTGTCCATGTTCAAATTTTAACTTCTAGGATAGCTAGTGAAAACTTAGATTGTATTCAAAAGCTGTTGGCTGAAACCCCAACATAAGATGAGAATAATACAATTTTTATATGCCATTTCAGAGCGATTGACACTGTCTCTCTGTTCTACCTTGGTTGTTCCAATTTAGCATTTTCTCAAGAGCAGGTGTTGGGGTTGGATAAAGCTAACCTCCTTGTCTTGAAGAGAGGCATATGGGTCTGAGAAAGAGGAAACATTCTTCTAGCCATGTCCTGATGCTTTTGTGTCTCACTCTCTTAGCAGTAAAGGTTATAATGGAGCAGGAAAACACACTGGTGTTTTTCCAAGCTTCACTGGTAAGAATGCTGCTAACAGCAGATTTCAGTATATAAATGAACAAGTTCTTTGGGAACCATTGTGCTTGATTACTCCTCATTGAGTTTTAGAAAAAACCCGGTCTCTGATTACTGTTTGGCATAGCTCAGTTGCATGTGAGCTTCTTGAGTTTAGCTACATCTGGAGGGGATCTGAGCTTCCTCCTTGGGTTCTTCTGGAATTTGTGGATGCAGCCACTTCTCAACTTGGGTTACCTGAATGTGGCCACTTCTCAGCTTGGGTAATGTGTTTTCTCCCAGGCCCAGTCTGTGTCACAAAATGAGTTGTCACCCTCGACTAATCACCCAGATACTCATAGTAAGGTGGTTGTTCTGTCTTGGATGCTTTGGTGAGCAGCTCTTACTTCCAGTGTCAACAGGGTTAATATTTGTATCTGAATAGGGCAGCTAGTACCTCTGAGCTGACTTTTCACACTGCATCTCAAGCAGATATTACTGCATCAGTTCTGCCATTGCTCTGTTTTCAAGGTTATCCTGGCAACCATAACATCCAGAAATTCTAGACTGTAAAAAGAATAAAGCCACAGCAAAAAAAAAAAAGGGGGTGGGGTGGAGGTTGTGGTGAGAAAAAAAGAAGGCATACAAGTCAACAGTTGAGTTTGGCCAGTGCTCTTTGCAGAGAATAAAATCCATTTTTGTGCAACATAGGTCTCTTTAGAGGATGGCTAAATTTGACGTGGAGAATATACTTAGATCCACTTAAAGTCAGTAGGCTCCTCATACTTGTCAGTTATAATAAGAAACCACATAAAGCCGAGAACACCTAGTAGTAATAGTACATATTTAGGGTAATTAACTTTCAAGTTAAAAGGGAAGAGGCCTCAGTTGAAGAAAGCTCTTAATCACTGAAGTCAGTGGAATATATCTGTGCATCAAAATGCACAAGTTGAGCAAAGCTCTTTTAATCTAAACTGGGAGATTGTCCTATAGAGATTAATGGTGAAGGACTAGGCTCTGTACTTTGATTGTCAGAGGAAAGAGCCAATTTACCTGAGGAAAGAGTTCCTTCACAAGCCTCTGGATAAATGCTGGTTTGAGTGCTGACTCTCGTGGCCTTTCCATGACTGCACATGCCATGCCTGTTTGACTGCTAATTCTTACCATAAACAGGGTAAACTTTGAGAATATTTTGTGACATAGGAAGAAAGAGCAACGATTCGAGCAAGCATTAGCAGATTGCTAGCTGTAAAGGGGCAGGAAGAGGTGCACGGAGGTTCTATGTGCAAATGTCAGTTTAACCTGAGGCCTTTTCTCAGGTGTTTTTTCTCCTTTTAAAAATGCATCCCTCCAGGCTGGTGAACAGATCTGACAAGTTCAGCAGTGAACAGCATCCACCACTGTCACTAGAGTTGTAGGGTTCTTGTTTGTCAGCGGTCAGCACAACACTTTGTGCTAGTATATGATTTCTTTGTCATAAATTTAGGACAAGCTGGAAATATCTGAGATATTTTGCCTGAGTGAAGTTGAGAGGCTTATATGGAGTGGGCAGGGCAACAGTGGTGGAAAAATCAGGGAAAATACCTGTGCTTTTAACAATGTCTCTTCTGTGGCTTTGAAAGTCCAAGAATTTCTCAGCCAGAGAATGTATTTCCTTCCTCTTTTTATAAGCTACTTCTTTCTTTTGCCTTATTAATTGTGGATCTGCTCCTGCTTCTATTTAAAGCCAGATGCAAAAATCAGTGACCTGACTTTTCTAGGTACAATGTTGTGAATCTCAAGAACCAAGTGAGTAGATTACTCTAGTGTAAGATCATGCCCCCATGTCTGTTCTTTTGAGATATGAGATAGTTCCTGCTTATGTTGAAATCACTGTGTGGAGGGTGTTTGGTGCTTCATAAGGAACACCAAACTCCGCAGGACTGGGATTCATCTTACAACTTAAGAATTTCAGCCTGGTTTTGGAGACCTCCGTCTGTCTTCTGTTCATGGTGTTCAAAAGTCTGTTGCTATGGAAGTAGCACCTGAAGGTATGTTTTGCCCGAAGAACCTGCAATGAAGCAGTTACATTAGCAAATGGTAATGTACCACAGAGCTGAGTAAAATAACAGAGGCCACCAAGTTTTTCTAGTTTGTGTGATGAAATGTTGTCAAATTAAGTGATTTGTTGGAGCCTTCCTTTAACTTCTGTACAGCAGTAAGCTTAGAGGAAAAGGAGATTGCATTATTTTTTACAAAGCTTTATTTGTGACCTGGACTTGTTGCCTCTGACCCTCTTGGGCTTAAATAGTTAAATTATATTAATGTCCAGTTTGTTTCACTGTAGGTAACACATCAACTGAATACTCTTGTGCATAATCTACTGTATCTTTCCTCTGTTCTGTGTCAATGTATTATGTGTATTTGGATTACAGTTCTTTTTTGTATTAAATTATTTTATGTTATAGAACAATATTTAAGCAAAGCAAAGAGCTAATGAAAGTTGTTGGCGTTTTGGGATTTCTTTTCTCTTTGCTCTTTTTTTGGATGTACTGTAAATTGTAAACCAAGGATGCCAAGCAGGCTTGGTTCAATGGCTGAAATTATTGTATTACAGTGTAATGCTGATCTAGGCCTTGTCTCAACACTAGAGCACACAGACTTGAATAAAACTGTTATAAAAGTGATTGTCTTTAGGCCTTGAGTTCTTGAGTTTGTGCTTCAAATAATTTTGAGCAGATGCTTCGAATAGCAGTGGCATTACCGTGCTCTGAGGAATGCAGATTTTTTTTCCCAGTGCCGCAAGAATTTTATTTTTCTTTGCTAGGTATCTCGGTCCTGATCAGCTGTTCCACCTCTAGGTCCTGCATAGGGTTTTTGAAATCTGCTTTTGTGAAACCCTGGACAGCTTAGTGTCAATCTTGGCACACAGTACCTGTCTGCTAACCCTCTTCTGGCTTTTTTCTGAACAGGGTAATTAATTGCATACCATTTTTATTAAGGTTAATATTTCTGCTCTGTTAGCCTAAGATTTTTCTACACTCTATTTAGGGTCCCAGCCAGAATGTGAATCTGAATGCCTGGATCTGGAGCTAATGCAGTAACACGTTTTGTGCGTGATGACATTTAACAGATGGTTTAGATTCACTTCTGATGCTGTGCCTTTATCCCTGCCACATCATTCATTGAGACACAGTTTCTTGAACAAAGATCTTTCCAAGCTGTCTTTCATCTGCTGTCAGCGTGAAAGCCAGAACAACACGGTTTTTATTCCTAGGCTGTGTGTTTGATTCCTAGGTTGTGCCTTTGCTCTTCTCTGCCACCAAGTCATCATGTCACATTTCTCTGCTTTAAGAAATGTAGCTGCACTGATGAAGGACTATGCACTACAAGAACTTAAGTTTCATAATTTCCTTTGAAAAGAGATTTTACTCTAATGTGGGTATGTGCAAGAAATCCTACATCCTTGCAGCGGATATGGAGACTGAACGAAGCATAGGTAGACTACTTTTAGTCTCATATTCTGTTCAAACGGCTGTGGTGATGTGTTTTGTGATAAACTGGGAGGAGAGTGGACAGGCCGTCAATTAAGTTTAGTTAGAAATAAAAACATGCAAAATGAATCACCTTTTCTCTTGTTTTAATAAAAGGTGTCTTGCAATGTTTTATCTTTCAAACTCTTTCACTTCTACCCAAGGAGATGGCCTCAAACTAAAATATTTTACCTTCTGCAATGTTTTGCAGAGTAGAATTCTGTGCTAGAAGAATCAGACTTTCTACTGAATTTACTCACCTGTCACAACCAAAGGTTATTATGTTCAAGCTGGCCTCATCAGGAAGAAAAATCTAGATGCATCGTGGCAGATAAATTTCTGCCAGCAAATGCAGCCTCTGCAGAAAATGGCAGGAACACAAAGCGCTGGGGCAGAACATAAAAATAAAACCAGCAGTTTTCTAAAGAGGAGAATCTATCCACTTCTAGCAGAAAGGGAGGATCCTAAATGAAAGCTGCCAGGGTCAGCACTGACGCAGAATGCCGATGCTTTAGTTTTTTGTTTGTTGATGTGTAGGCAAGTGTTGGGCATACAAATTCTACAGGGCAAATCTTACATATGCCTTCAGCTGTAAATACACTCACGTGAGGAAATTGTCATGTGTTACGTTATGTTCCCTGGATGGCACATGCTGGAATAGTACTTGCAAGCGGTGCTCCAAAGGTCCTTTGCATACCTTGATGAAACTTCTAGGCTAAGCAGATTAAGGGGAAAGAGGGCAGGCTTTCCTATACTATGCAGCTACAACTTGTATGATAGATTTGACATGCTTGGCCCTTACATGGAAGAAAGGGGAGAGGCTGTCCTGCTAAAGCTAGGTTTACCAAGAACCTAATTAATTGTAGCATGAAAAGTTTGCAGGCATATTGGTATCAGGCTCAAGCAGACCAGGCTTTAGAAAAAATGCTGAAGTGAACATGGCAACAACAATCATTGAAGTAGCTTAACAAGGGACACAATTGATGCTACAGTTTGCTCTGGCAGTGAAAGAGGAAGCAATTTTGACCAAGGATGAGCAAAGTTCTTTTTCAAGTACATTTCAACATGCTTTGTGGCTCTTTACTACTTAATCTGAAATCCTATTAAATGGCATGTGATTTACTTTCTGTTAGGAACTCATTAATTTAACAAAGAACAAATCCAAGTGGAATGAAAAGAGGCAGGATCAACTGATAGCACTCCAACATACAGTAAAATAAAACCATCGCTTTACTAAATACAACCAAAGTCCGTACAGTTCATGCCTGCAAAATTTGCTCTGGAATTTTTTCCTTTCTCTCAAAGATTTTGGTGATCTTCCTGCAGTTTTATCTGGTTCTTTAATTTTTTCTACAGATACCCCCAGTTCTTGCAGGACCCAGTTGGAGGTAAGAGGATCTTCTAAGCTGGTGTGCGTTCTAAAGGAGAATTGTTCTTGAAATGGCTCATGATAACGGTTTGTGACTGGAGAAGCTGGGGCAAAGGAAGAGGTCTCATACTGGGTGGGGAGGAGGCATAGTTGGGAGGTTTCTTTATTCTTGTCTGCCTGCAGAAGGGGAGGGACAGGAGGAACAGGAACAAGCACCGAGGAGAAAGTGGGCCAGATCTTTGCTAGGATGCCACAGGAAATAAAGATAAATCAGCAGAGCTGCTATAGAAGAGGAAATATCCTGACCAGTATCTGATAGTGCAGTGGGTTTCTGCCAGCGAGACACAACTTGGGGTCCTAAATTCCAGTTGCTCTTGCCTCAAAAACCTCCACAGTCAGCACAGTCTCCTTTTCCTCCTTGTCCTGAAAAAGAGCTCTCTGTTTTCACAGGGGCTGCTTCTCTGCCCATTTCCAGAACTACTCGGACTCAGTCAGTTCAAATTCCCTATCTCCTGCCCTGTCCAAAGCTTCTGTTCCTAGAGCCCTCCTAAATGAGACTTCTAGCTCCCTTGCCTTAAAGTCTCCGTCCTTGCCTCGGTTGCTGTGCCATCCCCTCCTCATGGAGGGCTGGAAACTGCTCTGATGTTAACACATTGCAGCATCTGTGGAGATGTCCACTTCCCACTCTGCTGGAGCAGAAAAGGAAGCCAATCTTGAAATACCGATCTGCTCAGGATGATTTTGAAGCCAGAGAAGGGAGCTGTCCAAGAAAGATCAAACCTAGGGTTTTCATACCCTATCTGGTGTGAGAAAGAGAGGTAGAATTTGCATCTCTCTATGATTTTGAGGGTAGAAAGAGCAGGGTAAATTGCTAGAGTGACAAGAAGCAACTACAGCAGCAAAGAGAGATGCCCCATCATCAGCTTCAGGTCTCATCCCCTGCAAAACGGAGTGAGAAAGTTTTCTCTATAGGCCCAGTTAGCTCAATGAATCTTCCAAACAAGCAGTTGCCGGTGGTGTCTCTGGGCAGGAAGAGCCTTTCAGGCAGGCTCTGTAGCACAGCTGTGATTTCTGCTACTTCTGCGTTTGTTATTTCTGGAGTGGTTTCAGGACCATTTCAAGTCGGCACTGAAAGGATTTTAAGATCAGACCTGCCCAAGGCAAAATCAAACAAATTCCCTCCTTAGGAGTTATTGCACCGGTAATGTTGCTAAAACTTCTCGGTATACATATATAGCCTTAGTAATTTAAAAACTTTATTCTACTCATCTAGTAAAGCCATCCTTATAGTCCCACAGCAAGTGAACGTTTTCTCAAGAACCTGGCTAAGCCATTGCTGCTGGTGGTAATTATCTTCAGTAGTAACAAAGTTAGACCTGTAATGTTTTGGTTTCCTGAATTAAGTTTTTGTGTCAGGGAGCAGCAATGTCAGGTGCTGCTCCGTAAGGGAAGATGAACTGGAGCAAAGGGTGACAGCAGGGCGGTGGCCCCACTGATGCAGTCCCAGGGTACCCGAGCAAGATGAACAGAGCAGGTCCAGTGACAGTAACCAGGGCCAGTCACAGTTCTGTGATTGCGAGGCAAGTCTGTAGGGATAAGGCAGGTCTAAGGTCAAGCTAGGAAGGCAAGAGTGGGCCTGGGACAGCAAGGTACCTGGGTAGGCGTAGCTATGGTCATAATTTAGCTGAGGCCAGGACCATGGGCAAGAAAAGGTGGCTGCCCAGTGAAGGTGGGGAAGACTGTGATGAGATTTCTCCCAGCTCTTGTCCCAGCAGCAGCATCCAAGGCCACACAGCTGGATCTCTGAGCTGGCCTTGATCCCAAGCAGCAAAACCTGTAGAAGAGGGAAAAGAAGTTACAAAAGCTGCTGGGTACTCAGGAGGGCAGACACCTATTCAATGACAAATCCATTATAATTCATAATTATCTTGCTCTGTGTTTGTCTAGTTCTGTAGTTCATCACTGTAATCAAGTGGAGAGTAGGAGAGGAGGGCCAGGACCCAGGAGCTTGCACTGCTGCTGGGCTTTTAGAACCTCAGCTTTTGCTGAGTCTAGTGGATGAAGCAGCTCCTGCAGCCTCAGTGCTTAGTGTCTCCAATACAAACAGCTGAAATTAAAAACCATTCTCTGCTGACTTTCTCCTCCTCCGTGCAATTTTCCATTTTTATAATCCGAGCTCCTTTCCTGCACTCAGCTTTCTCTGGAGCAGTCTGTCCTAACTGTGTTTGCCGACTAATTTATCACCTGTGTGCAATTCTGACATTAGGACCACACTGTTCTTGCAGCCACGTGTCTGCTCTTCTGGGTTAGCCTGAAATATTTTTCCCTTCATAAATTACATGCAAGGTAGGGCAGACAGTTTTTTCTCCCTGATTATATACGTACCTTCAAGCAGTGCTCTTTCAAGCAACTTCCATCACTTTCCTCCTGCCTAGAGACATGGATGAGGAATCAACATTATCGACATTATGAAATGGCATCACAACAACTTAGTCTTCAGGGTTCCTCAACTTAAACAGCCATCACAAAAACTATTGCCTACTTCTTGATCACAAATTCTTTCCCATTCAACTAAACATGGAAGAGATACTTTAAAAAATATTGTTGGACAATGCAAAACTGGAGGTGTCTGGAGAGCCTAGGAATTTGCTCTAATAACCTGGTGGTTATGCAAGTCCTTTCTGGACTTGTACCTACACAGTCGTAGGATGTACGTGCTGTCTAATGTTCTCTCCAGAGCAACAGGGCTTTCGGGACTAGGGAGGGCCAAGGCAGAAGCTGTCATGAGAGCCTCTGAGCATCAATAATGTTAAATATTGCATGAGCAACTGGTGTTGGAAAATATTTTTTGTTTCCTCACCTAAACCATGCAGTGGTTGGGTAACAGTTGGCAAGCTTGCACAGAAGCTTTCTAGAATAAGAGCAGAGCTTTGGGACCATGTGGCTAAGGACATCCAAGAGTCTGACCAGCTCTGTGCAACTCTGGTTGTCTCATCTGACACAACATTCCCTTAGGGCTGCATGGCATCCAAACCACCTCATTTTGATGCAATTCTTACCACTTTGGGCTCCATCTCAGACTGGCAATCTTAACCTTGTGGCAGACCCTTTGTAAACTTATCCTTCTCCAAAGGTGTGCTCCAGGATGTTGTCTGTATATATTTTAAACAAAACCAGCTGAGAAAAAGGCATGCTGGTCAGCAACATCCTCATCAGCTCTCTTTTGTGACTGAAACACGATGCAAACCATCACTTCAAGTGCCGTAGACCTCGTCCTATAACTCATACAGCCGTTGTCTTTGCCAAGGGGTCTGCTTCAGTTTGTTGGCTTGACTGCTGAGGCCCACCATAGGAAAGCAGACTGAAGTGGGCGACCTAGACCTGGTTGAGTGCTTGGTTTCATCTTCCCAATGTGTATCCTACGTGGCTCATTACGCCCCTCCTTTAACCACTTTTAGAACAGAGATGTTTATTATATAAATACTTCTCAGTAGACTGGCCTGCACAATATACCAGATGATTTTATTTACTCTGTGTGTGGCAGTAAATGTGATTTAGATTATACACAGCTCTCACCTTTCTTCAGATTTGTGACCGTTTGCTAAATTGACTGAGGTGTTAGTTGAATGTTTCTCTTGATGGGTAGTTAAAACAGAGGCTGATTGGGTTGGTGTCCTGTGGTGATTGTGCATGTGGGGAGGCAAACTTCTTTGCTGGCACCTTGAAAGGTTGAGCCTGTGAACTACCGTTGGGACTATTCACATCTGGCCCAAGGCTTTCATGGGACAGCGGATCAAACTGCTCAGACCCTGCAGCTCGCCCCGAGAGCCACAGGAGGTGGCTCCTGCCCTGGGTAGGGTGTCCCTCGGGAGGTCCCAGGGGAGGGGGTGGGTGGGTGGCGGGGCCATGCACACAGTCTCTGCCCCCTGCATTCCTTAGAAAGGGTGAAGCTTTTCTTGTCATTCAAGAGCATTTGCCTGGCACACACTGCCATCATACCTAGGTACCTGGTAGATGTGTCTAAGCTTTTCAGTGCTGGCAGGGGAGCAGAAAAGTGGCAGGACTTGGCCAGAGGCACTTGGTGACCCTGAAGCAGAACCATTGTCTTAACTGCTCTTCTTAGGTAAGTGTGCTCATCCTCAAGCTTGCAAGCAGCACAGAGCCCTCAGTAAGTGCAGCACACCTGTGTGTTTCCTTTGCTGCTCTGGCCTGTGTGTGGGATAGCACACGTGTGGGTGTAGTGCTCTTACCGCATGACCTGTACTCCTGGGATGTCACTGTTAGCCAGAGTTTGAGCCCATAGCATCAACACTCCCTCTGTGAGTCTGGAGCTCTCTAAACCAACCTCAATTCTAATAATGAAAACAATAAACTGGGAAATCACTCTGAAGCCTAGACCTGGGTCCATGTAGGTGTGCAGAGGGGCTGGCTACCTAGCCACAGGTGAATCAGAAATGCACAAATTCTTCTTGGCACTCTGCTCTGTGTCAGTCTGACACCAACCTCCTATCCCTCAAGGACCTCATTCAGCCTCACTTACGTCTTTTAATACAGCTCAGTGACTGTGCCACTATTTGTTCTGTGATAGGAAGGTACGAGGTCCTGGCATCAACCTGGAGTTTGAGGGACATGTATTAAATTTAGAGTTAAAGGGACAGGCAAAATCTGTGAATTTGAACATGCAGGGTGCATAGGATTCTTCTCCAGCTGTGCTAAAGCATGGATTAATTCTATCCTCATGACACGCTGGGAAAGAGTCAACACTTGACCTCTCTGAAAGTCACCACACAGCGTGGCTAGTTTTCTTCCTTTCTAGAAGGAAGAGTTTTGGTGAACACAGTGCTGCTGCAGCTGGGAACAGTGCTTAAAATATCACCGAGGCTCTGGCTCAGATCAGCAGCCTCTGGCAGCTGCACTGTGGATTGCCAGGAAGAAACAGTTTGCATCCTCAAACTGTAGGGGATCGTCCTATTGGTGCAGAAATATTAATAACTGCTAAATGCTTTGTGCCATGACAGGCTGGTAAGGAGGTGGATTTCCTGTAAAAAGGCAACCCAGCGCGCAGACAGCAAGTTTGTGCTGCTGTGAGGCTGGGTGACTCCTGCGGTGATGGCCTGTGTTCTGCCATCGAAGGATGTCCTTCGAACTTGAAGGACAAAATCTGCTGCAAGGACAGTGTCATTTCAGCACTTTAATGCCTGAGAAAATTTATCACGTCTGCATCTCAGTGCTATGCTGTGTCAGTGACAGGCCAAAAATAAAACTTTCCTTTATTGCCCGGGCGTTAGACAGTGTGGCAAAGAAGCCTTGCTCAGACAGGTCATGGGATTTAATTTGCTTCAGGGCAGGTGGTAACCAGCCACCACTCCTAGGCACCAAGTCCTGGGGGGCTCTGTGCTGTACAGAACTTGGGTCCCTTAGTCACAACACAGAAGCCACTACCCCATTCCAGACCTGTTGTACACCTGAAGGATGTTTTATCCGGGCACTACAAACGGGGCGTTGCACAGACCTGCTCCTGGCCCAGCCACGCAATTGCCTGGTAACCCTTTGTCGATGCTCATGACGCTCCCTGCAAGAAAAGGGCTCCTGCTCTCTCCCAGGAGGCTTATGAGGACAGAGACTTCTCTGTGGGAGCAGGGCACACCTTGTCTGAAGCCTTTCCCTTTGCTGGTAGGTGTGACAGTGGCGGCGAGTTTTATTACACGCTCTTCTAACTGCTAGTTGCCTCGCTGCTGGGCGGATCTGAAGGACACTGCTCAGACAGGAGGAAGGCATCTGTCCTAGGGCTGAAAGCTCCTTATCTCCAGGACCATGCGGCAGCATTGAACAGCAGCAGAAAGTGGGTGTGAATACCTTAGTGCCCATCCTGCATAAGCTTTCTGGAGCTGGTATTGGAAGACCCTTTGGAACACGTGCGTATTTTCTTTCCCATTCTGTGTTTTCAGTTATATTCCTTGTCCTCGTCTTTCAAAGTACTCAGCCTTTATTTAAAAATAGATGAAGGGTTTCTCGCATGATTATTAGCCAAGAAGCAGTCTCTGATGTGGCTCACGTGGTGCCAGTTCAGTGCAGCTGAAGGGGAAGTGGGAAGAACTGTGCTAGCAGGTGACAAGTCACAAAAAGCCCCACCGGTGTCACAACTTCCTTTCTGCTCAACACCCCTTGTCACTCAGCTGAGATGATTGGCAAAAGGGCAGGGCCGTTCCCAGGGCTTGATGCCAGGCAGTGGTCTTGTGGCAGATCTGGGCATTTTGCTGGTTGTCACTGGTCACAGCACAGGCTGAGGGAGCAGCTCGGGCTCTTCAAGGGTCACGCAGCTGCACCGGCAGATAAGAGCTGGGGACAGGAGTGCGGCTTAAACATGCCCGTGTCCCTGAAGTCTCCGGCTGACAGAGGATTCACACGGCTCTTTGGCAGCTGAAAGATAAAAGGGCTTCTGTGAATAGAAAGGAAAACATCCAGAGTTCCTGTCTGGGTTCCTGTGTCACCTGGGCAGGGTGGGGAGCAGCAGGTCACGGGTGTGTGCTCAGCCCCCACACTTTGCTGCCCTTTCGTCATCCAGCACGCAGCTTGTGTGAAAATTGCCTTTCACTGAGGGCTTGAATTTTACAGCAGGCATTCGGTGACTCGCCAACATGCAGCTGGTGCCTTCAAAAGCTACAAAATGTTGGCTTTCTCAGGCATCGCCGGGCTTTTGGTGTTTCCTGCAAAGCAGCCTTACGCGTAGGTTAAGAGGGAGCGCTCAGAGAGAAGGATGCCAGCACATCCCACTCCGGTGAGTGATGACCATGAAACCCCATGTCCCGTTACTAACTCCAGGAGTGATGAGGTCTCCACGTGCTCCCTCTGTACCCTTCCTCTCCTCCTCTTTCCTCCATGTGCACCCATTCGGTTTGCCAATTCCCACCTGATCTTCTTGGCTGCGTTTCCAGAGCCTCATCTGCTAGCGCGCGGTTTTGCAGCTTATGTAGCTCTGCCTTTTTCTGTATTTTCGAGCAGATGAGAGACTAATTGGCGTCCATCACATCTATTTCCAGCTGAGCTGACTGTCTGTATTTATAGGCGCCAATCACAGACCGGTAACTAGGTACAAAATTATATCCAAGGTGAGCATATGGCCATCATAGAACTGGGTTTTGCTCTTGCAGCTGCTTACATTTGATTCTGGAATGGATTTCTGGATTTTTTTCTTCTCTTTCTCTCTATTGAGGCTCAGCCTTTTGTCTGTTTTGTCTCAGGCACAGGCTAAGGCTTGTGCTGATTTTGTCTGTCAGTAAGCATTGTGATTCAAATGCAAAATTATGTCCAAATGACGTGCTTCCAGCTCCTCAAAATGTCTTCCTGGCCCTTCTGGTTTCTGTAAGTTGTTCACCGGCTAAATAACCTCCGTGAGCTGTGAATTGTGTCTTGGCTACCCTTACACATCTTTGAGGTGGTTAAAGCCATTACACATCTCAGGCTGTTCCTAGATTCAGGGCGGGAGCCAGATAAGTGCAGGTCGCTGAAGCAAGTTGTTCTCCTCTGAGGAAGGGCACTGCACGCGCACGGCAGCGTGGAGGATTAGGGACACTTGGCAGCTACACAGAGTAACTGTGGGGCAGGTACTTCTATGTGCTCATTTCCTTTCCTTTAAATACGTGCTGGGGAAAATGATCATCACCTCAACACCTTTCCTGTTAGAATTGATTTCCTGACATGCACTACAGGTGTCTCTGGCTGCAATTTAAATGAGTGCACGTAATAACCGAAAAGGAGGAAAAACTCATAGGAAGAAAAATTTGAGGATGGAGGGTGGAGGAAGGAAATGGCTAGAATTGCCATTTTGGGATGGAAGTGGTGTGATTATGGGGCATAGCAAGTGCAGACCAACTTTTTGGTGTGTGCACTTGGCACCTTAAATCCAGGATCTTTGCAAATACTGTTTAATATTCCAAACAAGCCTCTTCCATGGGTCATTCTACAGTTCAGAAGCTGAGTCAAAAGGAGGTTAAAAGTCTTTCCGGAGGTGCAAGCTCTAAGCAGAACTGAAAGCAGAGCCTGGGAGTCCTGCCCTTTAATTCCTTTCTCCAGCCGCAGCTCTCTTCTTGGATTTTCTGTAAGTGTTTTTCCCCTGCGGTAGTCATTGGCTTGCTCTCTTGGACACTTGCATTCAGTCGTTAGCAAGTTTAATGATATTAAAACAAAACGGCTGGATGTCTCTAGAGGTCTACAGGAAAGCACAGGATGCTCGCGTAAGAGCAGCACTACCAGGAAAATGATGAATGCTATGGGTACTGCATAATATAGCACAAGAACGAGCCTTTTAATGGCCCATTAAGAAGAAAAATGACATACAGAAGTTGATGCTATTTTTGGGGTTTGATGATTGTTTCCTAAGAAAATGTTGCATTCTACCCACAGGATTCAGAAACATTCTGTTGTGAGTTTTGTGGGCTTTAGCTAATAAAAGGGAAGTTACTGACAGGTGTGTGAGTACAGATGATAAAGCATTTCTCTTGGTCAAAGCTTAAAATATCCAGCGAGTGTCAGCATCCCTCAGCAGTGCTCTATGACACACATAACACCTCTGAACTGGAGCGCTGAGCCCATGTAATCCAAGCCATGGCTTCCCTGAAGCACGCCACCAGCGATGATCTCTGTGCGGTGGTTACTGTCCCCCGCCGTGCTGGGGTAGCAGGGTCTCCTGGCCTTTCAGAGAAGTGCCCTGGGCCTCCTGAGCCCACCAGACCTGGAGATTCAGCCATGTGCTGGTAATCTGTGGCAGACGGTGGCTATCTGCCTCACAATCCGGTGTGCAGGGTGAGCAACTCGTCCTTAACATCAGTGAGTCCTAAGGGGACCCAAATTACTTTGGGATCAGAGTACACCGAGTCTTTAACTCTAGTTTTCACTGCAGGTGCTAATACTTTTAATCCTTGTTCTCACACATTCTGGTCATATAAAACCAATGAAGTTGTAACGCCACCGGCCCTTCTTCCCATTTTGCCCTCTATTTCACTCACGTTTCAAGGGGGACAACCCTCAGCATGCAGGAGATGCCTCTGGAAAAGTCAGTATTGGTACCTCTGCATCAGTGTGTGTGGAGATAGGGAGGCAGGGCTGAGAGGATGCCATAGGCTATATAGGGACAGAGGATATAGATGGGTCTGAAGGTTTGCTGGGGAAGAAGCATCATTTTTCCTTTTAGTGCCCTTCAGGAGGCTACCTATATGCCTTTCATCCTCTTCCTCCTACAGTTTGGCCATTTGCCTGATGTTAGTGACCTGGGAAGACGGGAGAAATCTGGGCTTAAAGTGTCCTTTATGGGACAGGCACTAGTGTATGATACTGGTAGTTCTTACAGTAGCATGTTACACACCGGTGCTGATGCCCTGGGGTCGATGCTCAGAACCCGTTCTGAGTAAGCAATCCTTTAGATAAATTAGGTGGAACTGATGAGATTGGATATACTGGGAGGTAGAGAGGTATCTAGCTGGGCATCTCAAACGCCCATTGCAAATATCGGCTGGGCACGTATTTTAATTGAGAGCCTCTTCCTTCCTCAGGATTTTATGTGGCTGTAATCAGACCTGCATAAAGGACAAAGCGGGGTAACACCAGCATTTGAGGAGAGAGGAAAAGTATGCAGAAATGAAATCTATGAGCTGCGGAAAAGGTAAGGAATCAATAACATGAGGTTTAGTGAAACAAATACATTGTTGACTGAACGTTTTCACTCCGTACAATATTTCCTGCTTGCAGTAATTTGTCCCATATACAGGCCATGATCTGGAGTTATTCACCGGCATTTGAGGGTACGATTTCTATGAAAGATGCCATCCTAAATAAAGCTGTATTGATTCAAAGGAAAGCAATAAGCTTTACAGATATGAAAGGAGCAGGGAAAAGCTGGTTGAGAAGCAGAACCTCAAGAAAGGATCTGAGGTTGCAAATAAGAGTTGCCTGTGGATTAACATCAAATACTAACATAAAAGGGAAAATGGCAACATATCTTCTGGTGGAGAAAGGGACAGGGCTTTCCTCATAAAAAAAAATGTCCCGCTCTGCTCCACACCACTTAGGACCCAGCATCACAGCTAAAGGAGGTTAATGATGTAGGAGAAGTGGACTTAAGTCATGAGCTGTCACTGTAAGTTAATGTGTCCTCCACTGATGAGGAAATGAGTGAGGGGTCAGGAGCCCAGGGAACTAAAGGTGCTTTTGCCTTTCTGCATCGTACGTGCTGGAACTGCCCTTACCCTGGGAGGTGATCTTGATGCTCTTCTGCACATTGACTTTCACTTTGTGAAGTACCAGGTATTCTTAACAGCTACTCGGTGATGATTTCTAAGTCTTGATCCCACTTACTGCCCCTCTGATTGGAATTATGGGGGGAATACATCCTTCGCATACCCAGTCTTTTTGCTGTTCTAGCTCCAGCAGGGGACAAGGAAAGGAAAATAATTTCTGAGCTCCCCTAACAGGCAGATGGCTTGCATGCTAGATAACATACTCTCCTATATAGATAAGAAAGAGTGAGACAAGTCAAGACCCTGGCACAACTTTACATTAAAGGTGAAGAGAGAATTATCTCACCTTGAACGACAAGAGGAGGAAGATATCCCCTGTTTTCCTGGGCATGTCCTTCTCTCCCTATGCCCTTGACTTCTCTTACCCATATGCATTCAACAAAGACAGATGATATTCTGGGCATCACTCCAACAAACAACCTCTTTGTACCAAAGAACAACAAATGTAAAAGGTCTGGCAGTCCAGTCATATTGTCTAGTGGTAAGACTGAGGGCAGAAAGGGGTTTGGTGAGCTGGCGAAAAATGGCTGAGAAGGGCTGAGGTGGAGAGCAAGGGCTGTGCAAGAGACCGGGGATCTGTTGGTGTTGTTGGGTCCCCCAGGTCAAAACAAAAATTGATGAACTTAATCTGCATGAGGGGAAGTCTCACGTGGAATTAAAATCAGTTTGAGTGAGAGAGCAAATAGCCAAGAAGAAAGTCTGGAATAGCTACAGCCTGAGTTTCAGAGGCCAGGGTTCCACAGCCTCCTTTTGCAGATGGGATAAGGTTGAGGGAAATATAAAATACCTCTGAAGTGTGTATGTGCCTATGCATTCATGTCCTCTCCCACATGTGCACCTAAGTGTGTGTGTGTTGGGGGAGGCATCCACACCCAGCCCAGAACAGCACATCCACCCTTTATACTTTCTAAGAGGGTGTGGCAGCAGCCACTAGAGAACCACCCAGAACAACTGTGGGACACTCCTCAGCATCAAGAAATTGTGAATTAAAACCAAAACAAAATTTTCTCCTCACTCCTAATGATATTAGCACTCCTAGTAACGCTTATTATAGAATACAATTCTTAAAAAGGCAGTTTAGTTTTGCTGACTTTTCTACACTTCTAGGGAATATCTGTTTTCAGGCTGTAACACTTGATTTAGATTAAGTGTGATAACAAATGAAAAAACAGAAGTAAAGCCTTTTGCTGCTTTCTGGATCGTGCTGCAGCAGTTTGCTGTGATACAATGGTGGGTCCTCCTACAGCTAAAAAGGTGCAGTGCAGAGACTAAGGAATTCAAGCTAAGATGAATTCACCACATCTCTCCCACTCCTGCTACGTCAGTAGGGTTCAGGCTGAACTCTGGAAGTCAAAAATGCCATCTACTTTGGTCACTGACTGTTGATATAATACAGAGCATGAAACCTGGGGAGGAGGTTACAAACCCGATGGAAAGCCTCAGGTACCCTGTAAGAAAATACTTCAACAGTGCAAGGAGAGCTTGAAGACTTTTGTCCTAGGAAGGCTTAGGAAGGGCTCTGGCACTGTAGGGAAAACTTGCAAAGGGACCAAAACATTTCTGTATGACTGAGGGGTGCTCTGAGAAGGAACACGTCAGTCTTTCTGCCCTTGAGGCTGTGGGCTGCAGCATTTCCGTAAGCACAGCCAAGCCATGGTCAAACCTATTCTTTTTATTGCAACAGATGACAAGACTGTTTTTCAGCGGACATTCAATTATTGCACAGAATAGATGGTTGAGCATAAGGGGAAAGTTCTCTTTTTAGATAAAGCTACTCTTCACTTGGGACTCCTGTAATCAGAAAATGTATTTGTAGCTGATTGATACTCCTGCCTCTGCAAGCTTTTTGGATCTACATCAGAATTTCAAAGGTACAGGCTACTTAAATTATCTCTGAGATACCGGGCTCTAATGTCAGATTAAAATGTGTAACATACTGCAGTGTAGGTAAATAATAAATAGTGCCTTTCCAATGCTGTCGCCCTCTTAATAGGAACACTAAAAAAAAATGGTGTTCCTTTTCTGCTAAATTTATCATCCGTCAGTGACTGCTGGGTGAAATCCGCTGGTTATACAAGGGGTGAGAATTTACACTCCCACCGTCCTTTCCTCCTCACCCTCTGCCTCCCAGCAGTCGCTGCTGCGTGCTGCCTGCTGGCCCTGGGAGCAGCCCGGGGGGAACCAGAGCTCCCGGGGCCCCGCGCTACACCCACTGCTGCTCCCCGCCGCTTTGGCACAGGCTGCAGGCTTGACGGACACTTTCAGGCTTCTCCTGCAATTTGGCAGTGGCTCTTCCTGCCACGCTGAAGTTGCTTCTGATTCAGAAAGCGATGTTCCCATGCTTTGAAAGCCACCTTGCTGTTGCCTGCCCGTGCTGTCCCAAGCTGTCCCTGCTCACCTGCTAACCCACCTCTGCCCTGCAAGAAGGCTCCTTACGGTTAGAAAGGATTAACCCCTTCTTGGTCATTTGGTATTGTGCACATTCCTTTCCTCACATATGTGTTGAGGAGCTAGGGGATGTCCAAAACTTTCAGGTCTGAAATAACGTTCCATTATCTTCTCTGCAAACCTGCCAGGGCAATGGCAAACAGGGGAAAGTGTGATTCGGGATGAACAAGTGCAACGGCAGAGCTGATCAAAGTAGATCAATATTGATCCAAGAAAGCAAGTCACCTGCAAGCTTCCTAAAGTAAATAGTGAGGTGTTTTAAGTAAAAGTCTCCAAAAAGAAGTACATGAAAGAAAACTCATGAGAAATCTTTTCAGTGATGGGACATACAGGGTTTCTTGAATTCCCTCTATTGTTTGTAGGATTTCGGTGATAGAAACTGGTGTGGAGTTTGCATGGAACTGGGTTAACTGTTTCAAGTACCTCCTGCAAGCCAAGTCAAACCAGATTATTCATCTTAGTTATCCTTCAAGTGTATCTATGTGTGTGTGCGTACCTATCCTGGAATATACTGAGAATTTCTGAGATGTTAGCAAAAAAACTCTCACTGCAAAGTCACCGTTTATGTTCAACCCAGACTATTTTGCTCACTGCTGGTGAAGCCAATTCATGTTGAGTAGCCAGTTCTCCAGCCTCTACACCGTGTCAGCATGGCTTCAGTAGCGCCACAACGCAGATACAAAACCAGCCATCTCACCCACAGCCACCCTGAAAGACAAATCAGGGAGTTACGCTTCCAGTGTCAAGGCAATGAAACTATTGCAGAGTTTCCCGAGGGAGCATCATGGGCAACAGTGCGATGAGTGAATTTTCTACTGCCTCAAAGGTGACTGTGTGGTGGTATGGTCCCCCTGCCACTCAAAGCCTGCTCGAGACCTGAAGCAATTTCTCTCTTGCCCCCCCACCATTCCTGCCTCCTTGGCCACAAACCAGCCCAGGGTAACTCAGGCACAGATTGTGATGGGCACCAAAACACAACACTAAGTCGCCTCTTTGCTGTGCTGGCCCCGCTTTCCAGCCCTGCGCTGCTCTCCCTGTCACTTGGGAGATACTCACCGCCTCCTAGCCTGGTACCTCTGTGCTCGGGTCACGATAACGTGGTACCTCTGTACTGGGGTCACGATAACCTGGTACCTCTGTACTGGGGTCACGATAACCTGGTACCTCCGTACTGGGGTCACGATGACCTGGTACCTCCGTACTTGAGTTCAGGCCAACAGGGGGGTGACACCAACCATCGGACATCAACAACTTCTGGGCTTCCGCGGCTGGCAGAAGTTACCAGAATAGTTTGACGTCCGAGGTGGGCCAGAGTGGGGAAATGCCTGACAAAAGTCAATCATCTCAGCCCCTGTAAATAGTGATCCTGAAGCGAGACCCTCTGAGCTCTCCCGGCTCGCAGCGGGCTGGGTCCAGCATCTCCCCTGAGCCGGGAAGCCTCTTGGCTACGGACTGCGCGAAAGGCCAGGATGAAGCCAGGCTTCTGGAGACGCAGTAACGGTCCGTGGAGACGCCGGAGCATTGCGAGAGTTTGCTGTGAGCTCGGGAAGGGAATTCTGACTATCGGCTGGTCTCTCGTTCGTCCACCCCTCTGACACGAGTGGGGATGGGTGTATGTCTGTCTGTGTCTGTGTGTGTGTTTTGTGATCGTGTCTATGCATATGCACACATATATATACACACACATGTATATATACATACACATATAAAGGATATCCTGCAGTAAGTTAGTGTGAATCTTGTCATCATTGAATCCGTAACTAAGTCACTATTTGATCGTAACATACTCGACCCCGTCACCTTGTTAATGGTGAATCGGTTAGATTAAGCACTGCTACAAAATCTACCCTTTGATCTACCCCTTACTGTTAATAAATCTTAGATTGCTGCCTAATCACAACCTTGTCAATATTTTCTCCTGCAGCAGACTGTAAAAATGGCATCAGGTTTCTGGTTTATTCTTTCTCAGTGTCACTTCCTATCCATATCTGTTCAGCCTGCAAGTAAACATTGCTTTGTCTCAGGAGCAGGAAGGCACCTCAGCAGGTGAAAACTTGTGCAGTCTGTCTCTGACTGTTACCAGCAATATAATTTCTACCGTTCATGCTTGGGTGACCAGATTATGGAGCTTAATCAGGGTGTTGAATAGCTAAGAGCCAGTTTGCCGCACTGCTGAGCCTACCTCTGTTCATTGCTGCTGTATTAGTTCCTCCAGGCAGAATCTCACGAACGGTTGTTTGGATTCTTTCCTATTTAAATACATTTGTGGGTAAGAGTAAATGGATGGATTTTCATCCTGCAGAGTAAGCCCATGCCTGCTGATGGGCCTTTTCTTTCTCTGATATCTAATCCTTTCCTTTGGCAAAGTAAATAATGAGACACTTCTACAGATCTGATTAAGCTCCGAGTCCCTTTTTAAACGACAGAAGATCAATACTATTACTAAATCCATTAAACAGTTCTTCACACTTCAGTTGTGCACTCTCTAGGATATAGGAGAAAGAACAGGAGGGATTTTTGGCTATTATAAAGAAAACGCATGGTAAAGCCTCTTCTCGTGTTCCACTCTCTCTCCCTGGCTCCAAGCCACCCATATCTTCCAGGCTCACCATCTCTTGAATCTGGCTCACAGGCCAGAATCAGCCAGAGGCCTGGGATGTAGGAGGGACTTCTTCAATCTCTTAAAGCAGGCTTGAATCTGTCAGTAGTATCCAGAATTTCGGGTTTTGTTTAACTCTGACAACAAGTGAGCTGAAGTAGGTCTTTTCTGGTTTAGTTTTTGCTGTAGTGCCTGTTTTTTGCTGGACCACCGCAAGCTTTCACAGTCCCTGAACAAGAATCAGGGCACCACAGTTCTGTGCTCATAAATGACAACACAGTTTTGCAGCAGTTGTTGAGATCTTGGATCCATTTTCAAGCCCATGATTGCCCACGTGTGAGCAAAGGATACAGCCTTAGGGACAGGAAGGGGTTTTCTTCCCAAGCCAGAGCAGATTTGATGTAGAACAGAGACTTAGCCCTAGAGCTCCCACGCTGCAGGCTGGGCTCTGCAAGTGCTGGTATCTCTTTTCAAGCAGCTCTCTGAGGTAGGGAGACTCCTTCACATTTTTAAAACTGTTGCAGAAAGTTTTGGTGTCAACAACATGGCACATTTGTGGGGAATGGGCAGCTCTGTCCATTCCTCCTGTCAAGAAAACCGCTATTGGTGTGACAGGACAGTACTCCCCAGTCGGGACTGGTTACCAGAAGGGTCAAGTACCAGAAAAGCTGAGGACACTGAATCTTCTTTCTCCACCAGAGGTGGTTCCTCCAAATCAGGTAGTCCTTGGATATCTCAAAAGTTAAAGGCAGAGTGTTACAATAATTCAGGAAATGAAGTTGGCAACCTGGCACAGATCTGTGCTTGTCTGTGGCCTGATGTCACCACCAGCCAACCTGAAAGCTCCATCCGTATCCTGCTCCCTGTAACCACTCTATAATTATGTCTCATTGCACGGCATTTTTCTTCAACAACTTGCTGGCTCTTTTTCACATCAAATGAATTATTCAGCAGCAGATTGTGTTCTTTTTTTTAACAACAGCAGCAACAATACGCCGTGCTCATAAAGTCCCTTCAAAAGTGTGATGAAAACATTATTTGCTGAATTCTCCCATACTCAGCAATAGAAGATGGGGCTAGTTCAATGAAGTGCACTGTCAGTTCAGCTCTCTGACATGGGCCAAGTGAAACAGAGCTGCAGAACTAGGAGAGAAGTCCAGCTTCTATTGCTCTACACAACTTTTCTTCCCCTCTGAGCTGCTTTGCAGCAATGTAGCCATGTGCCAGCTGCTTGGCTACTTTAATCGACATTATTTCCCTCAATGCCTTGGGGAGATGCCAACTTTTGTCTGGATCCAGCCCACATTCTCAGGCTAAATTCCCATGGATTTCCCATAGATACTTAACATTTTTTTAGATGTTTAAGTTCACTGCTGCCATCAAGAGTGGCGAGTGTTTGGATTATTTTCTCTCTGGGCAGAATCTGAACCCCACCAAGTCGGGTTGTGAGGACAGGCTGGGTTTTTATGTGCAAATGTGGATGCTGCATGTTTGTGCCCGTCCACCTGCACTTCAGAGGGACACTTGGGACCCATGCTTGCCTGAAGATCTCACATAGCAGCCTACATCACAGCCTTTATGCCATCATCTTGGAGAGCCAGGGACCTACTTGCCCTGCAAACAACAATGTGGTCTCAGCAATTAACACCTTTTAACATGAAGCTGGGCATGGAGCCCACAATGGGTAGGGAGCTCTAGCAGCATTCTACAGCCTGGTTCAGGGTAACTAAGCAGCCACGGATTTGACTCTGCTCTTGCCACTGGTCTCCCATAGAGTAGCAGATCCAATTCAAAGCTGGCTTTGCCCTGGAATTCCATGTTGAGTGATGTTAGGAGATCGCCACTTCAAGGTTTTCAGAATCCTCACACTACTTGCAACTTGTGTGGGGCACATTTCTTCAGTGTTTGTTAAAGGAGGAAACACTAGAATGTATGCATTCAAAGCCCATGACCTACCAAACCAAGTCCTCTGTTGCATACACTCTCTCCTGTTGGGGAAGAGCAAACAGCAAGCCAGACATCCAGGATATCTTTCTGGATGACACTACCTGTAAGTACAGGATAAAAATCTATGAAGACGAGAATCCAAACCATAATCTTCACTGGAATCTGGACAAACATGGATTAACATTTTCCCCTCTTTTTTTTTTTTTTTTTCCATCTCTCATCCTTAATTTTAATTTCTGCTGAGCACCTTCTGTTTTTCTGGTCAGGTGCACCAGCTGCAAAAAACCAAGACACCCAGGAGAGCTAGGAATTCAAGTCTATGGGCTGCACTGCCTGTGACCTCTGCCTAGAAGGTTTTGAAAGAAACATGTATCTCCTGTCTGACTGAGGGATGCTGGAGAAAGAACTAGCAGGGTGTGGTGAAGTAGCTCTTGACTTTTGTGCCATTGTTCTTCAATGTTCCCATCTTGCTCAGGTAATATTAATCGTACTTGTTTTGGATGATGTGAATGTGCCTCACTCTGCAAGGCAATCTAAAGAGCAGAAGGAGTTGCTTTCCCTCATGAAAGACAACCGAGTGATGCTCCCAACAGGCTGTGACTCTCAACTGTCAAGTAGTGTTTTTCTTAGCTGCTGAAGCACCGCAGAGCTTGAGCAGCTGTAGAACTTGTTAGCAATGCTACAAGAGTGGAACAAGCATACTGATTTTCCCCCACCCAAAAGCTGGTACTTTATGCTGAATCTTACTCTTGCTTTGTCTTAAATTTTGGCCACATGTATTCTTTAAAAAGCAGAGAGATGCAGACCTGTTCTTTTTGTGGAAAAAGAATCGTGATGTCTGATTACCTGGAATCCAACCATTTCTCAGTCAAACAGGATGCAACTCAGTAAGGAGTGTTGGCTGCACAGATACTAAAGAACCTGATGGAGACATAGCAGAATTAAAACTGGGATGAGTCAAAGCAGTCTGGGATGAGACTTGAACATGCGTCAACGATGTCTTGCTAGTGCAAAGAATATATAAGTAGGCCTTGTATATAGGACTTCTGAAGTAATGCTTCTGCTCTATCTCCCGCTGGAAGGCCACACCTGTAGAACTGTCCTGCTTTCAGCACCTCACTCCAATAAAGATATAAAACATCTGGAAGAAATCCAGAGGAGCAGGGAGAACAATCAAGGAGCCAGAAAACTTGCTGAGTTGCAAAAATGTTGATAGAAGCTGGAAGATCAGAGTCCTAGAGAAGAGTCTTTCACAAAGATCAGGAATTGCTGCAAAGCAAGAGAATAGTTTTTTGGTCATATCTATTGTAGCTGAAACCAAAAGTAATTGGTTTAAATCACTGCAAAGGAGACTTGGTTTAAGCTGTAGTAAAAAGTCTCTTAACTTTCCATCTGTGAAGACAGTGGTATTCTGCTGTGGGAGGTTTTTAAGAACAGGTTAGATAAACATCTTTCAGGAGCAGTTTAACTCAGTCTGACCTAATTGCCTTAAGGCAATAGGGTGATATAGATGGTCTCTTGAGGATCTTTTCCAGTCCTGTTTTCAGAGTTGATACTTTCCCAGATTTACGGTATGAGATGACATGGCTTGGCTTGCTCATTGTGATGGGAGCTGTGAAGTGCCTGCAGGGAATCTGTATTTACACTGGTGATGAGTGAAAAGGAGAGACCCTGTCTTTTATTAGACAGCCATCTTTCATTACTTACCTGAGTCCATCTGCCATTGAATCACAGAGACGTAAACATTTGGGATCCCTAGAGCTCCTCGTCAGTCTCTAGACTAATAACAGGTGGAGTGGGAAATGGCTGTCTCAGAACACTGAAAATAAGAGAGATGTCTCTCAACGGCAGCATGTGTCTTAGAAGAAGATGCGTTGCTTGAGAAGAAAAATGGAGCTCAGTTTACAATGGGAACGTATACTAATGCCTCTGTGGTGTTCCTCATTTTTCTGTTGATTTGAATGCTGACAGTGCATGCTATAAATTATTGGCTTTTCCTACCTGACAGTATTGTATTCCCAGCCCCTGATCTGAGAATCAAGCTGTGCCATTGTCTGTAATCTGCAGATTCAGACCCTATTCTTGTGTACAGCTTTCTGTCATCTTCTCTCATATGGAAATAATTTTCCAGAGGTCAGTCAAATCTTCCAGACTGACAGCCTGCTGAAGAGCAACTTGAGCTTGCCAGGTTTATGTGAAAAGTTCGGGGTGCTGCTGTGGCATGTTGGTTTGGTGATGTTCAACACAGGCTTTTCTTCTGCTCAGCCCTTCCGTTTTGCTTGGCTGCTGACTAGATAACCGTGCTTATATAAAAGCGCAGGCCTGTCTGATACATCAGCAGGCAGCATTGCCTGCCACAAACATTGAGAAGTGATGACCTGAGCCCCTCTGAATCAGGAGAGCTCAAAAAAATCCTCATGGATTTTTACAGTTTGCCTGTTGATATTTGGGATCCTTACTACTCAGGTTTTAAAGGGCTTTTAGAAACAGGGACCTACCTCTACCTCAGGATGACAATGCAGTCCCAGCACTAAAGACTGAGAGAGTCAAAAAGCGTGAGAGTTGTTTGCAATGGGGATATGCCAATCAGAGGTCAGCCTTTGCTTCATGAGCCATCCCTGCATCCTGTGGAGCTGATGTGAGAGCCTGGCCTCTGGACTACATCTGTTCTGCCTGGCTGATGCTGAGACCTGGCTCTTTGTGTGCATCCTGGCTCAGTCCCCATATGTTGCTCAGCCAGAGGCCATCTAAAGGACCCCATGAAAGGGCTTGCAACTTGGCTCTCTAAGCTTATTTCAGGGAATGGGCTT
Source organism: Bucorvus abyssinicus (assembly GCA_009769605.1). Lineage (NCBI taxonomy): Eukaryota > Metazoa > Chordata > Aves > Bucerotiformes > Bucorvidae > Bucorvus > Bucorvus abyssinicus. The sequence continues at coordinate 15,231,251 of CM020042.1, read as the reverse complement.
ATGTGCTTTCCCTGAGTCAATGCTCAGAGCTTGCCAACAGGCAGCGGAGCCTCAAAGATAACCTCCCGAATTCAGCAAGCTGTTGGTTGAATCTAATTCAGCCCCAGCAAGGTGCAGGAGGCTAGCTCTGAGTGAAGGAATGTGCCATTTGCATGTGGCCATTTTTCTAACCAGAAAACCTGTAGGAGGTAATATGAAACAACTGTGTTTTATCTGATGCCAGAAGATTTGCTGTAACCCAGTACTGCTGCTGTGTGAAGCAAAGGAAGTCTGCAGAGTCTGTAGCTTTACTGACAGCTCTTTTCAGGTTGCTGATAGCACCGTCCACCCAGCACCTTCCCCTGAGGCTGTTCCAGGCCATACTAAGCTGCTTTCTTTGGGCTGCCATCGCAAAATATGAGTAACACTGGCAGCCACACTGGCTGCAAACCATCCCTTGCTGGTTAAGAAAGTTAAAAAGAAAATCCTTGTGTTCCCAACTGTAAATGCCCCAGCTGTCTTTGCTAGGCAAAACCAGAGAAACACTTACTCCCTTTCATTCTGGATAATCTGAATATACTTTTTTTCCCCCCTAGTGGCTATTAAAATACATTTTAATTGTAACATCACATGCTCAGCAACAGTCTCTGTCTGGAACAAGAGTTAAAGATGCTACAGCAGGAGGAACAAGGTGCAACCTGCATCTGAAGTTGAATCCTTGCTAAAGCAGAGACATTCACAGCAAAAGCTCCCGCCATCAAACTGGAACAGCAGCCTGCTTTATGGACAACTTTGGCAGAAGGGCTGGAACCTGAAGTTACCAAGAACATCAAACTCCCTTATCAGCCTTGGAAGAAAGCTCTCATTTGCTTTGTTTCATGTCTTAAAATAACTGTCCCCAAAACACATAATGAAGGTGGGCTACCACTTCCAGCTAATACAAGTCTTAAAATGATAACCTTATGCATGTTATCCCTGTTCCCCTTGCCCCAGTGCTGCTGTCATGTGTTGAAAAATACATGAGGGCAAGGCAGTTGGTCTGTCTCTTGGTTCACCATATGGAAAGCAATATAAAGGCAAAAGAAAGGTGTCAGCATGTAAAGGTCCAGCAGACAGCCACTGCCTGAGGTCTCCTCAGGAAGGTATTGGGCTCACTCTTCCTCCTTCCATCTGCAGGCTTAGAGCTATAGTAGGGTCTTGTCACCCAGATGCCCAAGTCCTATTTGGTGTAAGTCCTACTTGTGTCATGGATGGGAAGACTTGCTACCACTTCCATCTTTTAATTTTTCTACCATATTCAATTTCTCTGTTTCCATTTTCCCTTGTGTTTCACTCTGTGTTGTGTCTCCCATTCCAAAAACTTCTCCTCTGCCTGGGAATCGGAGCTCCTGCCAGGCCCCTCAGACTTTCAGCTACGGGTATCCATGTCTCTTTTTTCCTCTGTTCCCTTTCCTACCTGAACTGTCCTTTGAGATGCTCTCATTCTCCTTTCTCACCCAAACAGAATCCCAGGCTGTGCATTGGATCTACTTTGATTGAGTTGTCTTTCCACTCAGGCTGGTTTTCACATTCAGTGAAGCTCTCACTTCTCTTTGAGTATCTTGTCCCTCCTCTCCCTTCATGGGGAGTGTGTGTAAGTGGTTATGTTCACTGCAGATTCATGGCCAGATGAAAGCCTGCAGAACTGGGAACCAAACATTTACATTTGCTCCACTCTCATTTCAAGAGAGTCAAGGAGCCAGTAAAAATGTGTCAGGACTGGTTGAACTAGAGCAGGTTCTGCTGTGGGATGGACCGGACAGCAAGATGTGGTCTGGTCCAGCTCTGTCTTGAACATTTTTGCCCCCAAGGCTGCACCCCACAGCCCCTCTGTGCACCCACACCCATGCACACTCACATAAGCCTAGACTGAGGAATGCCTCCATAAATGCTGGTTGAGATAATATAATATTAAATCTAGCTTCTGTTACTAGTAACAAGGTCTTTTCCCTTTCAGAGTGATTTCTTTTCTTACTTGGCAGAGTTCTTTACAGAAAGCGTTTCTGTCATCTCCAGTGCTCCTATTTTGCATTTTGGATGTCAGTACTTCACAGCGGTTAACACCAAACCTTTAGAGTACTGTGCTGAACTGGGGTCTAATTCAGAAAATGTACAGTTTCAGATTAATCACAGTTTTGATTTGTAGCTCTGACAATAGACAAGAGAACATGCTCCTGTTAGCTCAGCTCTGGGGAGAAAATAGTATAACGAAGAGAGTTCGCTGGGGATCCACCCTTCTTCTGAGCTAATCTCCCATCGCTGCTGTAAACTACGGTGGGCAGCAGGGAGCTCTCGTGAGTGCTGTGTATAACAGGAGTCTGGGCAGGTGTCATCACTGCAGATCTGGTGTCACTGCTTGTATGAGGATCTGTTGGCCCCAAAGCCCCAGCCAAATGCCTCTTCATATTCCCTCATGCCCTTGCTAGTTCCACCTGGCTACGTTATAGGCTATTTCCTCACCAGTGATGGGGAGTTGCCAGAGGTAGCTATGAGCTGGCACAGCTTCACGCTCCCCAGCAGGCAAAACTGTGTGAAGGAGAGCCCTCGGGAAGGAAACAAAAGCTGTCGAAGTTAGTTTTGCGGTGCTGCTGCTATTCATAAAACTCGGCTGGTGATAAAGGGAGGAGAAAGGCTGTGGGTAGAGCCTGTGAAGTCAGCTCCTCTTGGACAGCAGCTTCATTCGCCACTGCCGTGGTTGAATAGTGCCATACATGCCCCCTTATGTCTCCACGTAACGTAACAGATGCTTTCCATAGGATAAAGAGTGAGCATAAAAGTAGGGTAACAAGGTAATTTCCTGGGCACTACACAGTCTTTTTATTTCCTGATTCCCCATCACGACTGCTACTGAGAACATACTGTAGGCACAGCTCTCTGGGCTGAACAGAGTTTGAGCTGGCCTCTTGCTGGGACAGAAGGAAGCAAAAGAGAGGGTTTTTTTTCTTTCCTTCCCTGTGGGGGGAGGACCTCTGTGGGACCACTTATACCCCCTTCCACCTCACAGTCTTCAAACTGCCTCAAAGTCACATATTGTCACAGGTTTCCTCTCATGTTCTTATCAAGTATCTGTGGATTTACTTTCTTTCAGTTGCAGCTGTGAGAGGAGCCTGGAGGGCATCATGTCTTCATCACCTTCACTGAGGCAGCATCGAGGCTGTTGTTGGTGTGGTAGTATAGTCTGCAGCACTTAGTACCTGAGGAACTCCTAAGAGCTCCTAAGAACTTCTCATCTCAGAACAATCTCTGGAAAACATCTTACACCAGCTGCAGTGATACAAAGTTCTACTAATTGGTTATGTGAACCCACGGGTAGTATTAAGGAACCTTAAGTTACTGCAACCTCCCAAGCATCCCACCTGGCTGGCACTTTGGCCCACTACTGCTTCTCCTTATTTAAGTAATCCCTGTCCAAGCCTCTAAACTACCAGGCAAAGCAAGGAGTTTCAAAGTAGAAACTTCAGAGGAACATCAGTGTGCTTCAAGGTGCAGAAGGAAAGGTGAAGAAAGGAGCAGAGAAGCCGGATAGTCAGCCAGTTCTGTGCAAATTTGGTTTGATTTCCCCTTTGCCCAGAGCATACCCTTCCCCTTCCCTTCTCCTGCCCTTTGGAAAAAGAAAAGAGAAAGGGTATCATCAAGGGATTGAGCATAAAGAAAACAACGCAGACAAAAACTCTGGAGATCTCATGTGAAGCGTCATGAGAACACAGCTGCTCCTGGGACTGCTGGGCTGCAGTCTGGGGAGAACATTTACACAGATGAAACTTGCGGAGAAATTCTAGGAAAGGAAAATGGAAATGCATGGCTAAGGGGGTTGCTCTGCACTCAAGATCCTCCTCTTCATCTTACGGGCTCCTGGTTTCACTAGCAAGCAAGAACAGCCAGACCTTTGCATTCCCGTCAGTTCTGGAAACCAGTCGTGCCCTCTTCTCGATTTAAACAAAGACTTCTCCACCCTGACCAGGGCACTTCTAGCAACAGCAGTGGCTAACACATATTTGGAAAAGTTCTGCAGCCAGCATGTGTTTGTCTTCCCCTCACGCTTTCAAAAACGTTTGTGCTGGAGGAATTCGCACTGGATTTTGCCCTCTCCAGCTAGAAAATCATCTCTAATCTTACTCCCTTTATTTCCGCTCTGTATCTTGCCAATTAGAACTGGGTCTTGTTACGAGCTGCAAATAATGTGGCTAAGCCTTTGGTCAGGTTTTTTCTCGTCCAATTCTCATTCTGTCCATGATCCTGGGCTTGGCTCGTATTTTGCATCCCATGATCAGCTCATCCCTCTCTCATTTCAGCCTCAGTTCCTGCTTGCTGTCAGCTTTCCTGCTGCTCTGCCTGGCATCTGTCGTTTTGTTTCTGCTCTTTTCACACGTGATGAGTGAATGGGCTCGCTTCCCATTGCACTGGAGACATTTTAGCCCTGCTGGATATGTGGAGGGGCCTGTGTTCATTCCCCTGTACACCACGTGTTGAGGACATGTGCATATACCACCCGGCTGAGCTAAAGCCCTGTTTGCTTGTTCCAGGATGTGTATTCTCACATTGCCGTTTGACTGCTCCGCAGAAAAATGCCATCAACTTGTAGTGGACATGACCACCTTCACAAGTGTCCTTCTCTGTCTCTCCAGCTCCCTACAGCTATGGCTGGGTTACTTGGGTGCGATTGGGTGGCTTCTGCCCATACCTTCACATCTGGCTGTTAAGGACCACTCACTGGGAAAGGTGTGTAACTCCATTTAATGGACTCTCGAGGGTCTTGTATACACAGACATCTTTCTTGGGGGCTTGATACTAGGTTCTCCCCTTTACAGCCAATACTTATCTCACTCTTCTCTTTCCTGTTAAGGCAGTTATTGGATAACATCACAAGTTTCTCCCTTGGGTATTCTTAAATTCAGCAGTGGCCAGGAGATAAACTTGCCCATGGTCTTTTAGGGCCTTGCTCCTCTAGAGCTCCTCTGAAGAGCCCCTTGATGTGCTGGATGTCAAATATGCCTTCTCTGCAGAAGATGAAGGATTTTAGGAACTTTCCAAGGCTCTTCCCTACTCCCCTAAGACATGCAGTAGAAGTCAGAATGCAAACTCTTCTGGGATGTTTGCTACATTCCACAGGAGCTCTTGTGTTGGCTTTGGTGGCATTGCTGCTCCCTCTCTCCTTGACATGCGGAGGGCCCTCACCTGGACTTTTGCCCACATTTCTCTCAATCTCTGTGTCACTGAGGAAACATAAAGATGCTACATAGCTGGCAAAAGAGTCCCTGACCCTGTTTTCTCTCTGGTAACTTCTTTCTCACAGCTCTTGGTGTGAGTGTGCAGTGCTTGCAGGTAGTCTGAGTGTCAAGGTACGTAAGAACAACAATTTTCTGCAGAAAGTAGGTTGTTGTGTAGAACCTGGAGGCTCTCTGAGACCTTTTTCATATGTACATTCACAAACTTCCTTCTTTCTCCCACGCTTTGCAATGTTCCTGGAGAGAAAGAGGCTGAGAACTGAGGGGACTGTACTTAGGAGTCTGCTGTGCCTTTTTTATACTAATGTAAACATGGGACTGATGCAGTGACAGTATGTCAGTGAAGCCATTGTGAGGGCTAAAGCTGTCTCCAGACAAAGTGACAGTCCATGGACCTACATCTCCAGTGACTGGAAAATGCCCTTTCTCTTACTTTAAGGTCATGAGAGCAAGCCTGCCTCTGCTTGCCTGAGCTTGCCTGGGGCATAGGCTGTTTGTGTAGGTGGTGTCATCTCTGCCTGCACGGCCTGCAGAAGGAGTCCTCATCTCAATTCTAGTGAAGAGACACGCGCAGCTGTGGGATGAACTGTCATGAGCAGTAGGGGCGAGTCACCTCTACTAGAATTTGCTGTGTGCTGTGATATATTTAGGATATGGAGGACTGCATGCACCTGAGAACCGGAATCTTAATAGCTCTGTGTTTTGTACTGTACCAGGTACTCCTTATATGCACCCAAGCACTCCTCTGCCTGTTTCTCCTAGTCCAGTTAACAATCACCTATAGAATTTCCCTCATTTCCCTTCTTTAACTCAGTTGTTGTCCTAGCAGTAGCCGTAGACTAATTTATTCCTTAGACATGCATAGCGGTGGGCACAAGTGCTCGCTATTTCTGACACAGACCTATGAACCATGTGCCACCTGAAGAAGGTGAGTGTGCTGCCTTCAGGATGCAGCCTTTACAGTAGCTGCACACAGCCTTCCCAATATTGGAAAGCAACTACTTTCCACCAGCCACCTGAGGAACATGAATTTCTGGTGCCATCCCAAGTAATACAAGTTTCACACAACTGATGTAGGTCCACCTTATCTCAGAGGCTTATATGCCACTTTAAGATGGTCTCTTCCTCACCTCCAATGCGGGCTGGATGTGCCCCTGAACTAAAGAATACAGCTTCGTTTTTTTCAAAGACAATGTTAGAGATTTGCTTTTTCTCTTGATGTTTCTCTATCAACTTCAAATTTTGGCTAGAGAAAAATGTGGCGAGATGCCATAGCTGGAATGCAGGATGCCATAGCCAACCTTCTGCAGACACAACGTTTGCTGGGACCAAAGCACGCAGCGTTTGGCTGAACTTTGTTCAGCTCTATGCATTTCAGTTTCCATGATTCAACTGAGGGCCAAGTATTTCTGGCTACACTCACTTCACACTGACCACCATGGGACGAGACCGCTCATGCACATCCAGAACAGGGAGCAGGTTCCTGTGGGCCACTGATGGGGCAGTCACACTGGTAGTGTCTTTGTGGCACTTACTGATCCCATTACTGACAGTTTCTGAGCAGGCCCTATGGGCTGCTGAAACAGGCTCCAAAGCTATTGGTCCTGCCCTGTTTGTCTGCACCATGTTCTCCTACAAAAGAAAAAACAGGACACAGGAAGCACCAACACAAGGTGGGAGAACCAAGACCTCAATCCAATGTACTAATAATACTTTAGCACTGTACATCACTGTACTGTTACTTACAAACATTAACTAATACATCCTCACAACACCCCTGCGAGGTAGGGAAGTATTATTATCCCCAGTGTACAGATGGGGAAACTGAGGCACAGAGAGGCTAAGTGTCCTGCCCAAGATCACAGAGCAAGGCATTGGTACAGCCAAGATAAGAATGGAGATGGCCCTTGTTTCCTGCCTCATGCTGCCCCCCACTAGACAATGTTGTCTGTCTGGACACGAGGAATACAAGAGGTCCCTTCGAAAAGCAATGTCTGGACATGTTGCCTATTAATAATTTTTATTTGCCTTTAATGAATTATTTCACAGTTTTTCCCTCACACTGTACACCATGCTTTCACAGTCCATTTAGCATTCTGTGGTAGCCCACAGCCTTCTCCTTCGGCACCAGGACAGCTCTATGGGGGGTTCGTAGGGTGCTCTGTGCTTTCTTTAAGAGGATGTTTAGAAACAGTTTTCACTGGCATTAGACTGGGAGCATGTAAGCTCTCACTGGAGACCGATAACACACACTGGAGAAGCAGGCAGAGAGAACTGATCATAAAAAGGCATTTGCTTTCCCTGGTGAAATGACCAGCAGCTCTCTTGGTTTCTTAGCTCTTCCAAGCTCCAGCGATCACTCAGAGCAGAGACTGTCTCCAACTTGCCTGGTCCCCCAGCACTGCCTACTCCAGGGGTGTGACACTGTCTTGGAACAAGGCTGGCTGTAGCTGTTGTGCCCTCCTGCCACAGGGAAGGGTGTTACCATGGCTGGCAAGAGCCATATCCAGTGTCTAAGTCTCTTTTTTTTTCAAAACTGGGATTCAGTGAAGAACAAGGGAGAGTGGATAGATGAGGAGATGAGGATGAGGCAGAGCAAACAGGAAAATCCACCAAATGAGCTTCTAGGAAAGAAATGTTCCCCCTTGGGTACTTCAGCTGAAGCGGCTTCATTTTCACAAGGCTTCTTTCTCTCTCTGGGAACATCTGCTGAGCTTCATCTCTGTCAGCTGGATATATCGTATAACATTGGTATCTGCAGGGAAAGAGCACACACATACACAAATGATGGTTACAGCTCCCTGTGGAAGACAGACACACTGCACCTTCATCCTTGGTGCATCACCCAGGGAGCAAACACAGCTCCAGTGCTGCCTGCAGGAACAGCAGCAGTTGGAAGGGGCTCCGAACCAAACCCTGCAGCTTTGGGTTTGGACAACCTGGTCTGATTTGTGCTCATCACCTCTGCTGCTCATGATCTTGCTTCATCTAGTTTTTACCTTCTCTGTGTTTACTCTTTGGCAGCACAGTTGAATTCACACAGTTGACAATATCCAGGTCATCCTTGCCTGTTCTTGTGGAACGGCACCTCCATGGGCTTCCCTTTCCTCGGTGTCTGCATGCAAGTCCCTAAAGGCATTTTATGTACAGTTATGCTCCACCTTTTGCCTTCCTAATCCTTCTACAGCCTATTTCACTCTTCTCACATTTTTCCATGATGAGTTGAATACTTCACACTCTGTTTGCACCTTTGCTCTCCTTAAATTTTATATTTGGAAGACCTTCCACCATGGCACTCTATATGCATTACTGACAGACGCTGTGTGCTGCATACTGCCTTGTCTATCCTGTCTAACGAAGTTCCAGGGGCAGAGAACCACTGATTCACACCCACAGAGAGCGGTGAGATCCCAGCACTATGCAGCTGGTAAGCCCCTTCTTATTCCTTCCAGTATTTCAGTGCCTGAACACAGCACACAGTACATCTGAGTTTTGTTTTATGTCCTAGCCTCAGCAGTGAGGGAACCTGTTCACCCTGAAGCACAGGTTGATCTAAACGAGTACGCGTCTCCAGACAGACCCCATGATTCTGCATAGTCAATCATTTCTCAAATCATGTTGATTGACTATCATGAGGGTGACTTCCCACACAAGTGGCACCCACGTAGTGGCAAAACCCATGTGGTATCAGAAGCAAGCAAGCAAAAAAATAGCTATTTTCACTTATGTCTTGATTGAAACATGGTTCTTTACTCACAGCCTTACTCAAATAGCCAACCAGGGCCAGCTTAGTTCATTTAAGTTATTAGATCCTCAGAAACCAATCTGAAGTGCACTGCACTCCACAGTCAGAGGGTGATCTTGTTTCCTCCTCATCCAAACAGCAATGTGCTCCACGCCACACAGGGAAATGAGAAATGCTTGAGCTTTTGAAGAGATGAACAAATTACTGCTAACATGTCCAGCACTAGCAAGTGTGGGTACTGCAGGTGTGGGTGCAAAGTTTCCTTTAAACACGAGAAAGGGATATCTTTGTTGTGCCCTCAGCCAGACCTAAAACGGTGGGAGATGTTTTGGCTTCCCTTCACACAGAACTCTCCAAAAACATGCCATGGGGTAGCAGTGGGCTGTGGCAATGCTGTTGTGACTTCTCAAGGTGTCTCTGGTAAGGTGGATCTCCCTACCGAGTCTTCTGCAGGTGCAACTGCATCATCCTAGTCAGTCCAGAGGGTGGGACTCAGTGATTAAGTTTCTTACCCTGTTTGGGGCATTCTTAATGAGCCAAAAAGTTCTGCTTTTGCTTGTGTTAGACAAGGTCCACCAGCATCCTGGGCTGTCCATGCATTAGCATTTCATACCAGCCCAGCAAATTTTAAATGTCGGTTTCAGTTGCGCAGCCTCCCAGAGCGAAGCAATTCAGTTGAGGGGGTAGCCCTGAATTTTAGTTGTAAAATGAAATCAGCGCATGTGGCAGGCAGGTGGCTAATAAACTCGCAGCAGTGAAAGGGCAGGGCACACAGCCAGGCCAGAGCCCTGCTGCGCTGCCTACACCTCACTGCAGCCTCCCTGCTCTGCGCCCTTCCAGGCTGTGATGGACTACGGTTTGGGTGCGTGCCCCTGCTGCAGAGGTTCACACCTGGCACATCTGCCAGGGGCAGGCAATAAGCGATAACAGGCACAGGTAGGTTAGCAGAGCACACCTGCCTGGGCCTGCAGGGACTGCATGAGGGGGTGGAGGGAGGTTCAGGGCATAACTGGGCAATGAAAGGTTGTCAACTCCCTTTGGCTTGCAGGTGAGGTGGCTTGCTGCTGATGGCACAACTTCACTCACCTGGGAGATTTCCACATGCCTGGGAAGCTGGAGGCAAAATAAGGTGGAGCCTGGTAGGGGGCGGGAGATACTCTCATTGAGAGCTAGTTAAAAATCTCGTGGGCAGGTTCTGGCATGTTTTGCTTCCTTTTTGAGGGACGTGATTTTACCAAAGAGAAATAATGCGAGCAGCACTCTATTTACAGCATTAGAACCCTGTCTTTGACAAGTCTTTTCCATCAGATAGATAGTATTGCACCATACTAGCTCTGCCTACAGAAGTATTTCAAAGCTACATGTAAATATTAACGAAGAGAAGACTCCATCTCTCAGTGAGGAAGAAGTGATCTCCTTCTGTTGATGTGGAAATAACAGGTAAGGCCAACTCAGACGAGGGGTCAGACCCATACACAGAGATGCTGGCAAAGCTGCAATGAGAACATGTCTCCTAGCTCTTGGGACTGTGCTCGTGTCCTCGTGCAGACTGGCTTCCTGATGTTTCAGAGGTCATGTCTGCTTCTCCCTGTAGCTTTAGAGCCCAGTTGCTTATCTGCGGTGTGGAACTGTGGCCTGGGTTTTGCTCCCAGGACTTCTGCGTTACAGGGGTTCAGGAAGGCAGCTCCTAAGCTCAGCCATGAGCCTGCCCCACACAGCATGGGGCACTTGGCTTGTATGTGCAGTCTGCGTGATGTCTGATCGTGAGCTTTCAGCGCAGGGCCAGCAGAGGCCAACTGTGGGCCAGCTGATGGTCTGGTCTCAATCCCAGTGAGAACCTACCTTGATGATGTGGCCCCAGCAGTGGGCAAGAGCTGAACAGGGCTTGAAGGTAACGTGTAGGTTTGGCAGCCCATGCTACACCAGCCTCTGGGCACAGAATTCACGGAGGGATGCATGTATGCTTCACACAAACTGCTGTTTCCCTCTCCCTTAGTAAGGAGGATTATACAATTATATCGTGTTACTTCTATCTGCTTTTATGATTTTTGTTTGGAGGCATCATAATGAATCAGGTCAAACCCAACCTTCACCCTTGACAGGCAGTAAATGGCCATAAGAGGTTTGCTCTGCTGACAGCCCTTCAGAACAGTAAAATCCTTTGCTAGCTAATTCCTCTGTACCATTTAAAATCTCCCCCACCAAAGAGAATAACTGCCAGTGACTTGTGCAGAAAACATTCCTTATTAGAAAAAAAAAAAACCCACACAGAAGATGACTGTAGTAATAACCAAGTGCTTTTGCGAGTGAGCATAGTGAAACCTCTGATAAAGAAAATCAATCACATTTTGCAGACGGAGACACTGAAAGTGGAGACATTGACTTACTCTAGGTCACATAATTTTTGACTGTGTTACCTGATTCCTACTGCTGTGTTTTAACATCCTTTCATACTGTACATATTCACTTCTTTCCCCCTGAATACCCTTCAAGTTTTCCATAATCATAAATAAAACAGTGGAACAGTGCCCTTGAATGGTCTAACAATAGCAGGAAAGAGCCTCTGATGCAGAGCTGAAGGCCAGAACTGATTTTTGTATACATTAAGGGCCTTTGGGGACGCTTTCTGGTACACTTTTGCAGCAGGCTGTGATATTTGAAGCTGTTGCTGTTGAATAAATTAGTATTTATTTCAAGAAGCAAATGAGAGATACCAAATAAATAGTATCATGGAGGTGGGAGCACAGAAATACATATTTAAAAAACAGAAGCAAAGCGGTTCAGCTTAAAGGACTTTTTCACATCTGAGCCTAGTCAGAACCTCAGGGTTAGGATAACTTCTTGTTTTCCACTGACTATTTCTCCCTCGCACAGGCTTTTTCATTTCCTAGTTCTGGCAAGGGCTGAAAGCAGAGGGCACGCTGTAAACTAGAATAGGCTAAACTGAGCTTTTAAGCACATTTGCTCAGGGAGCGTGGGGTGCCCAGCTGTGCTGTCAGACTGCCCGGAGCCCATGGCCAAGCGCAGCAGATGGGACCGGGCACTCTTATGGGAGGTGGAAGATGGAGACGCCAGCGCACCCTCCCTTGTGCTCCCTGGAGGCACAGCCACTGCAGGAACCCTGTAGGACATCAAGCACAGCCAGCTCCACCAGCCTCCTCTGACTCCTCTGGTTCAACGAACGTCAGCTCCACCACGCTCTGCCTGGACCCAGGCTCACTCCTGTTTCATGCCCAGTTCTCACTCTTTCCCCTCAGTTTCAGGTGGAAGAGCTGCTCTGTGGTGTTTTCTTTGCACATGGCTTCCATTCTGCTGTCTTGAGAACCTTTAATTTTTCTTTGAGTATTACAAAATTCCTTTATTTTAACAGAAGTAGTTTAAACTGTAGTGTGGTTTTATCTCCCTGTCACTCTTTGAAAAACAAAAGCACCATCTCTGCATTGTGGCCTTCTATCCACCTTCTGAGCTTGGGCAGGTTAGCGTAAAGGTGGTTGCTCTAGCAAGGCTAAATTGAATATCTAAATTCTTTGCTGTCACAAAGTGAATTTTGGGGTTTTGACACATGGATGACAGATACTTGAACAGGCAAGTGGCTGACGTCATGGCCAAAGTTGAAGCATCCTGATGAATGCTTTGTGAGTGAATGTCTGTCTCTGATCAAAGTGGAATACTAACCCTTTACTGAGATGGTGGAATGTATGGCTATTGCGGATTGCAAAGTCTCCTGGCTTTGCTAAGGGGAAAAAGCGTTTTCTCGGTCAGAAATTGTAATGGACAGGATACACTCTTCCCCATCTGGCTTTCCTCTTCAAAAATAATTAGGGAGGGAAAGAAAGGCAGGATTCCCTCCACACAGATGGCATTCCAGCGATACTGTCATCTTCCAGGTTGTGCTGCAGCCTCAGCAGTGCTTAATCCTTGGGCAGTGCTGCCTTGCTGCACTATGCAGGAGTGCTTGGAGGGGACTACAGCTAAGGATACAGGGAGTCACGCTCATCCCTGCGGAACCCAACGCAGTCAAGTCAGGAACAGAGTAAGTCTCGTGAAAAGAAGTGCAAAAGCACTCAATGCAAAGCCACGTCCCTGCTCCCCCCATACCTGCTGGCTGGCGGGATCTTGCCTCTTTCAGGTAGTAGAGAGCCTTGTCGAAGTCACCCAGGTGGTAAAAGGCCACTCCCGATCGGTAGAGCGCCTTGAAGTTCTCGCCTTCCTTCTGAAGCACCTTGAGGCAGTACTCCTTGACCCGCTCGTAGTTCACCAGCTCAGCCTGGAGCAGGCAGGCTGCGGGGCATGCGGATGATGGGGAGACAGACAGACAGACAGGAGAACGTTAGTGCTGTATTTCATCCTGTTCCTGCAATCTGCACGGGGAAGGGAGCAGCTTAGGTGAGGGAAATGAGTCAGACGGGTGATTCAGAAAGGGTGCAGTCACACGGATGGTTCGCCAAACCTGATTGCTCGCAATTTGAACACCAACACTTCTATTTTTGGCATTGCAAAGTGAAGGGATTGCGTTTGCTCCAGGAGGGGGGTGGTAGGGGGATAGGGTTGGGGAGGAGAAAGCAAGAACGTGAATGTCCCTCTGCAGAGCAGGAACGCCGTACAGTCCCGTGACAGCGACTGGCTTCGTTAGTAATAAAATTGCTTCTCAGACTGACAGCTGGAGCTCAGGAAAGTAGAAAAAGGCAGTCAAACAGTTATCTAACAAGTTAAAAAGGGACTAAATTGGATTAGATTTTGTATTTGGCTTAATCCAAGGCTGTTAGATTTACAAATAAAATGTAATTGCCTTTTATCTAGGTGATCCTGTACGGAGTTTTGCTACAGGAAACTGGAAGGGGCTCTGCTCTGTTGGAATGTGCTGCTAGCAAAGCAGAGACACCTAGAGTTACAGTACAGGGAACAAATGCGCTACACTGTGCTTTTCTGCAAAGTATTGCCACAGAGGTTCATCCCCAGAGGTCATTTCTGCTGACTTCCTAAAGGAAAAGGTAAACACAGTGAAAAAACCAGCGCGCTGAGAGCTCTGCATGCTGGAGGACAGTTGTTGCATGAACATCAAGGAGCTGAAGAAAATCCCCATAGTGAGTTTCCCACAACTAGGAGTCAAATAAAAAGGAACCGGGGAGGTCCTTGAGGCATGCTTTACAGCCCTTCTTGTGGCTTACTGACGAGCTAAGAATAGGACGTGGTGCAGTCACGGTCTTTGGGGAAATGAAGAAAGCTGAGCTGTCTCCAAGTCCACCTGGTGCTGCAACCCAAGGCAACTTTGGGAATGACACAATTCGGGGAAGGCAGCCAGGATGCTGCTGCAAGGATCAGTTCAGAGGCTGGCAGTGACAAGTGCCAGGGCATGGAGAGAAATTTCCCATGGCAGGTGGTGTTACTCAGTGTGCCTCTGGCAAGGGGGAGACTCACTGCTCCTGGAAATCCAAGTTGTCACAGTTCAGGTGTCACCAATGAACAGCCAGACTTCATTTTTTGCATGGTAACTGCAAGCTGAGAAGATACAATGCTGGGTCAGGAATATGATACAGTTCTTGACTCTCTTCCCCTGCACCCCTAAAGTAAGCCCTGCACCCTCCCTGTATCTCATTTTCAATTTTGTGAGTAAGAGGTTGGGTAGATGACCTCCAGAGAGTCCTTCCAACCTAAATTAGCCCAAGTCTATGATCAGCTAACATGGACAGAGTACATTCCTGACCCAAGTATATCATGTTTAATGCTTGAATAGCTAACTGGGAAAATCATAAACAGGCTTTTACCAGTAAGAACTGATGGTACAGCTGTGTTGAGCAAGGACTGCAGAACTAGCTTCACTGCTGGTACGTTTGGCTGAGCGACACAGTAATTACTAATGAGAGCTTTGTCCCATTTGCTTTAATGATGGACTCTCAATATATTTTAACAGCTCCACTGAAGTGCATAGGTATTTCAAAGGCATCTGTTTGCTTGCTCTTTGATTGCCAGTTAAGAAACACGCATGTTTCTAAAAGCACTTCCTTATTCAGAATTTGTCCCTTCCTATTTGTCAAACATTGATTTTTCCCACTCTTGTTTCTAACGGAGCTTGAAATGACTGTGCCTTGTTTTCCTTTATTTTTCAAAGCTATAAAAAAGACGGCTGTGTAAATTTACTGCTGGCTTCACAGTCCTGGAAACAGGATTGCTTTGTTTATCTGCTGACCAGTAGCATGTACAGCAGTGGCAGTAGCTTTCTGTGTGCTGCCAATACGACCCAGCCTTTCACATGCTGTGAAACTGCCTTTCAGAGCAACTAGGCGGGGTGGATTTCAGTCTCTCTGTTCGTTTACTGCTTGGTATTTCCAGTTAGTCATAGAAGTGACTCTGCGAAAAATGACAGGCAGTCTATTCATGTGTATTAGTTCAGTAATTCATTCCATATTGGACTTGCTTCTTGGTTTGGTTTAAAAGAAAAGGTCTCCCACATCTGGCTAATTCATAAATCCAAATGGGCTTCCAGATACCCAGCTGGGTGCTTTCTGTGACTCACACTGACTGTAAAGATTCTGCGGGGCATCCCCTCTAACCGTGCACGTGGCAGAGAGACGTGGTGCCACACGGCTAGCAGGAAAGATGCGTGTTTATCGGAACAAAGCGAGCAGATAGATTTGCAGGAAACAGTCCTGCTGTAAGAGTTGGTCATTTGGAGAGCCAGCGTTGGAAGCGAACCTGGAGGGAGTATCTCCCTTACAAATGTTTAGAGGTGAGTGCTTCCAGTTCTTGGTGAACTGAAATGAACTTAATGGACTGTGATTCAATGCAAATATCAAGGCCATTAGTAATTCAGCTTTCAGAAATGGAAGAGATGTGGAATCCTTGTACTTCCTACCTAATTCAGTCAGAGGACTGAATTGTTTTGAAAACGTGTGGTTTTCCTAAACTTGTGCATCTGTGGCTGGGAGTGTTTATTTACCACATCAAACACCCCATCACCCTCCTTCTCCATTCACAATAGACCCCCAGCGAATCCTTCTGAGGAACAGAGCTCCCTCAGAGACCGAGTTGAGAGGTTTATTCAGCTCCTCCTCCTGCTTTTTTAAATTGAATGGGCTTGATCCTGCACAGCACCATCCCTAGTAGCTCTTTGGCGATTAGAAGCGCAGCCTTTACTTGCAGATGCAAACCTATAGCCACCCTTTCCCTCCAGGTCTTGTTGTCATTGTAATGCAGCATCTGGTGGCTGCTTCTCTCCAGCTCAAAATGCAGGGTGCCCTGCTTCCCTGCAGCATGTGGTGGTTATCCATCATACTTGGTTATCATTCTCAATTTGGCAGCTGATTTATTGCGTCAACCTAAGCAATAAGTAACTCGTAACTTTTAAAACCATGTATGTCACATGGTGATGAAGAGTCCCTATCTGCTGTAAAATAAGCTGTTTTGAAACTACTGGGTGAAATGTGCTAAGGGGAGGGGGAGAAGATCAATGCTATTGGCCCCGATGGAGGGGCCCTGTCCATCACGCTTCCCAACTGACTGTTGATGTTTAAGCAAGGAAATAGGAAATTTGGCTGGTTTTCTTCATAAGAAGAGTGTTAAGCCTAGATTTCTAAGTTTTAATTTGTGGACGCAATCTATGCCAGCCAGTTGCATGAGTTGGAACAATCTGAGAGGTGCAGTACAGATTTGGTACCAGTAGATAATTGTACCATTCAGCTAATTTGTGTGGCCCTGCTCAGCACAAGGTTAGGCAAAACAAAGATTAAAGCATCTGTGGAGCCAAAATACACCTACACGTTTAACCTTTACCTGCAGCTGTGGTTAGCAAGGGTGGGAAGTTGTAACTAAAACCCCATCAGTTGAGGGTTTGGGATTCTACTTTGTTGCAACATGAATTAGTTTTGAATTGCAGAATATCTTTCAGGAAGATATCTAGGCTTGACAGGTGCCAGTGAGAAAGGACCCATGACATCCCTTTTCTCCCAGAGGTTAATTACTTTAATTGTTTAAGAAAAGTCACTATGTTTCTATACTGATTTTTTTTTTTTTGTTCAGCTACAACTACTAGCCACTGGTGCGATTACTACCCACCTTTGCTATCTTGAAAAGCTTGTGTTTCCTTGTTGCAATGGCACTCCGAGACCCGGATCAAGTAACTCCATCTTCCCTTTAATAGCCTGCATACAGAAATGCCTGGAGTCTTCTACTAAAAAAAAACCCCGGATTTTTCAGCTTTCTTCATTTTGAGGGCTCAGAGAACAGCTATAAAAGTGAAGTTCAGCTGAAAGTGCTGTCAGTTTTCATCTTACTAGAAAAACCTCTGCTGTGTGAATACCTCTGCAGGTTATGCAAATAGCTCAGTTTGGCCTGAACTTTTGGCTTCCCATTTTGGCTGAGCTAAAAAATAAGTCTAGGAGTAGGATGCACAGGTTTCAACATGGAGATTTGGAACAACAATATCAAGAGCCTTGCCTACCTGGCAATTTTCACCAAAGGGTAAACCTGCATGCCAGAACAATCCTCCAGACACAGTTTATACCAGTGGCTAAATTCCTGCTGTAGGCAAGGCTCGAGACCTACCTGTGTTACAGAACATTTAAGACAGTGAGCCAAATTACCGTGCAAACAACGTTAGGGTATCCCTACCCTGTGGCAGGTTCCTTGGGCTCAGCGCTCCCTGTTAGTCATAACAGGAATCCCATTTGCTGCTGTTCTGGGAGATGAAAATGCCCTTGCCCTATGGAAATATCTTGGGTTACAAGTTAATGTTTCACAAACTTGAGTCTTGTTTGCCGTTACTATCACCCAGGTAAGCTGGTAATGCTGCCTATTTTTAAGATTGCCTCATGCCTTCCACTGTAGGAGAGAGTCAGCTGCTTATAACTTTGTTGGTCTTTTAAGTTTTTGGACTACAATATTCCAAGTGCAGTGTCTGCCTTTGATGTCTGCTTTTGGAAAATGTCAGCCAAGACTTTTCAGGTATTTTTGAAAAACAGGCTAGAGAAACATAGCTTATTTTTCCCTTGTTAAAGATGTCCAGTGACTGTCTCTTTGAATTTGTCTCATGCCCTCTCATCGTTTGGCTTTGCAAACTGCAATCTGGCAGATATCATTTGTGTCAAGCAGGTGCCTTCAGTTATCCCCAGGGTAATCTATAGCTGGCCAACCGATAACCTTCTGAAAATAAAACTAGTACAGTACTGCATAAAGTGCTCTGTAGAGATGCTTTAGAATTTGATTTCCAAACCCTTTGAATAGTCAGTCCACCCTGGGCACAATGCAATCTATAACAAAGCAGGGATTTGGAAACTTAGCAAAAAAAAAAAAACCTCTTACTGGTCTCACTGGTCACAGGAAGAAAGAATAGCAGAGAGCGGAAACCAAGCTGAGAGGAGCTGTCTTAGTTATGACAGAAAGACAGGGAGACAGATGCTTGCAAGGGGAGACTAGTGCTGAGATCCTTGTGGGGATGGAGGCACGGAACTGTTGGGGTGGTGAAAAGGGTGTATGAGTAGGGAGTTGAGGTCTATTGAGAAGGCAAAGTCTGAGTGGGGAGAACTGGAGTTAAGAGTTTGGGACAAGGTGCTAAGGACATAGAGAAACAGTGCAGCCAGCCTGGGGACCAAGAGGAGCATTTATAGCAGTGAAATCGAAGCAGAGGAAATTAGTCGCCTCAGGCGTGTATGGCAGCAGCTCCTCTAGCAGATCACTTAACCACAATTCCATTCCTGCTCTGAATCATCTTTTTCTCTGCTGGGTGTACTCACCCAGGGATACTAACCTGCAATGCTGAAAGATAGCCCTTGCAAACATTCTCTGGAGACTGGAGCAGGTGTCCTGTGCAAGAGCTAATAGTAAATCTTGTGGCTGAACCACTCTTGTATACCCATGCAAAAGGACCTGAATCCAAATGACCTTGGTTTTCCACTCCTTACACTGAAAAAACAGCCTGTATTGATTTGTTTGGTTGGAAAGCAGAGAGAAGGAGCTAAATCCATTCCTGCTTAAACCTGAAGTGGATATTCCCTCTTTACTGTATTTATTCTTGACTCTACCACTAGAGTTTAGCAGCCTATGTGGATTATTACTCCTTAGCAAGTGATAGGTAGCCCAACTACTACAAATGCAACGTGCATTTCACAAACCGACAGTGTCATTCCCAGAAATAACCACAATGAAACTCTGCAAAATACTCTGCTCTCTGATACGATCTCACCCTAAGTGTAGCAGCCATCAGCTCACTTTAAATCTGTCTAAATTGCAGGAAGATAGTGCGTATTCTTGCTCTGGTTCTATTCTGGAAAACATACGACTGATGCTTTGATATAACTGGTTCAGGTTTTTACTCAGACATTTGGTTAATACCTTTATCTATCACTGAACAGGCTTTGTTTTTAAATCTCTTTAAGACTCAAAATAATAGGGCAGACCATAAGTGTCTCAATTCTCTTATTTCAGAAGGCATGGCATCCTTCATGGTGATGCTTTTCCTCAGAAAAGAGAAAACATGGCAGTGGTAAGTTCTGGACTGACTTAAGTGTTTGAAAAGAAAAATTATTGCAATATAACAGACACCCCCCCCACCCCCACCCCCCCACACCCCCCCCCGAAAACAAAACCAAAACCCAAAAAAACGGGTGGGGTGGGTGGGAAGGAAAAATGTTTGTCTTGTAATACACAGCAATCTTCTAACCATGCCACCAATGGATGTATCACTAATTTCTGTGTGCTGCAGTCTGTGTAAATGGACATGGAGCTTACAGTGTCTGCTGGAAGAATTAAGAGAGATACCATTACTACCTGGGACTGTAAACTTCAGCTATGTGTTAGTAATTTAAATTGTAACTAGTTTCTAAAATAAATCAGGTAAAATGTGGCTTATAGGATGATGCTGAAAAGGTAAAGGGTTATCTTAGATTAAAAGTCACCTTGGACTTAAACTACTGTAATTTAATGTACAGCATAAAAAGATCTGACCTACTGCATGCTTACCCAAATTCCTCTGAAGTTGAAGCTATTGGTCCTGAGTGAACAGACTGCACAGGCTATATGTGGATGGCACAGCCCAATTTTTAACCTATATTTTAAATTTTCAATCCGTACTGGCACTAAAAGGAGCCATATAACATGCGGGAATGTAAGAAGCCTACAGGAAGAGAACAGAGCAGAGGTGGTAAAGCATCCGTATCTGCACTGAGCTCCATGGGTGCTGTACTTTTCAAGAACGCAACCGAGCATTCCTCAAAAGAGGATGTTTGAAGCCTCTCTTTTTCCAGAGGAATGCTGCATGCAGTTTCACTACTAGGCTGAGACACTAATTAGGACCTGCAGTTTCCAAACAATCTCTGCCATGAAATATTTCTCTTCTTCCTCTATAGACCAAGCTTGCAAACAAAGAGGATTTTCTGGCTTCTCACCAATAAAAAGTTAATTATAGACAGCTTGATAATGCCTGGCAATAATCTGATCAGCTGACTTCTAGTTCCCGGACAACCTTAATGGGATGAAAAGAGAGTATGACAATGACAGTACAACTTTCCAGACAGTGGCTCTCATTTATTCCTCTCCAGGTACCAAAAAGCCCTAAACATGCCCGTATGTTCCTGCTTGCAGAGAGCTGTGTGGAAAATTAAAATCCAAACTGTATGACAGGTTGGCTCTCTCCATAGGGAGGAATTAATGCTAAATGAGGTGTGGATCCACAAATGTTTGGAGAGCCCAAAGAAAGCCACCTCTTCCAAGCTGCCTTCCCCTTCTCAGCCTGCCTCAATTCACAGACACATACCAACTGTTCCTCCCAGTCCTGCCTTCTTGGCCATGCTTTCCTTTCAATACATAGAATGGTCTCCTTCAGTTCTTTGCTGCTCCTGAGCCCTTCATGCCTCTTCCAGAAGAAAGACCCTGACTTCAACATTCCAATTAGCTTTTCTAGGACAGAGAGAGAGACAGTAGGAGTAACTGAAGTATGCTGATGCTTCCACCATCATGCACATTAAGAGGGATCTAGCAGTTCTCCAAGGAGCTGCTGAGCCTGAGTGTCAGGCTTTTTGAGGCTGGCAGACCACCCAAGGACTCTGCCTATTGTCATCCCTTGGAGTGCACAGGGCTGATGACAAGGAGGTAAGTAAAAGCTAATGTGAGCTGTCAGAACAAATCAGTTCATCTTCAGTCCGCGATAGGGTGATCAATCTTGAAGATAAAGGAGACACAGTAGATGTTACGTATCTTGGCTTTCACACTCATCAAATGACACATTTTTGTGACATTTTCTTAAGGAAATTGAAGGAGCACGGTCTAAATGAAGAGACTTCATTCTGTTAACAAAGTGAAAGACAATATTAACTAGGGTTCTGCACTGATCTGCTCTAGGCCCCATGGTATTTGGTACTGTCAATAAAGACCTAAATGGCAGACTGCCTTGTCAATTTGCAGATAACACCAAGATGTGAGGTGTTATCTGCATATGTTGAAAGACAGAGGTAAAATTCCAAAGGATCCCCACAAACTGGTGGTGTCCTGATAAAAATAAGATGCAATTTGACAGGGGCAAATGAAAGGTCCTACCATTAGGCAGGGAAAAAAACCCGATGTGTTAAGTACAGCAGGGGAACAGTTGGAGAGCAATTCTGCTGTGAAGAATCTGGGGAGTGAAATGGGTCACCAGCTAAAGTCAAGACTATACTGGTAATGAAGAAAAATGCCCACCAGCATGTATGAAAAGAAGCAGTTTGCAAGACGTGAGAGTACTATGTCTCATTTTGGATCCCAGCCTTAAAAGAAAACATGGATAAAATCCACAGGAGGACCCTGACAATAACAAGCAGTCCAAAGAAGACAGAATATAAGCCTTCAAGAAGACAGTAAGGGAAGATAGACTAGCAGTGTTCGTGCATGTGAAAAGACAAGGAAAAAACCTCCAATGCAAAGAAGGGTATAAGCAGGATACAATCTGTTCTTCTTGTACTTGGGCTTACATTTCAGCTGGGAAGAACTTTCTAGCAGTGAAGGGAGTGAGGCATTGAAAGAAACTGCTTGGGGAAGTTGTGAAGGATCCTAGCTTAAGAATAGCTTAAGCAAACATCACCTGGGACATGTCTTATCTGTACCCTTGTACTCTATGGGTATAGATAGAAGACTTGAAATGTTCAGCTCTGCAGTCCTGTCATTGTCCTATAATGCTCAGAGCATGAGCGGTCCTTAGTTCTCCTTGACAGCTGCCATTCAGTGCTAATTCCCATCAGAAGGTGCTGTTGGATGATGTCAGAGCAACATCCTAGCCAGGCATGTATGTAAGCACTTAAATAACAGCAGGCACGAATGATTTCTGCCTTTGGTGTGATCTTAGGTTCCCGTGTTTCAGACTTCTCTAATTTTCAAGAGCACGGTTTTTCAGAAGCGTTCGTTATTTCTCAATACTTTATTTCAGCTACTTTAAGGCAAATCTGTGGTGATTTATACTTCTCTTTTGTCCCAAATCCAGTGATAATACTGCCATTTTCCCTCAAAGGGCCAAATCTTTGAGAAGCAAGGAACTTCAGCCAACTTTTCATTGATCCTCATAGCTTCTCTTTTGAAAGAGTATTTTGACCTGCCAGTTCCCGTAGTTACTCGTTCTTCAAATCAAAACCAGGGGCTTACCAAAAATTCTCAGCTACAGTAATATTAAAGAAGTAGTTAAAACGTAGATGTCAAGCAAACAAGAATTGTTTTCTGAAGTCAAAATCGGCCCTCAGCTGTGTGCCAGCAAATCTTTATTCTACCAAAATAAAGAGCTTAAGGTGGAGATGATCTTCATATTGCATCTTCTAATCTCCATGCCTTTGATATTCCCAGCCAGGAGAGGCAGGAGCAAAGTCCTGCAAAGCACTGGTAGAGCAAGAGCTTCAGTCAGCTTCTAACTACTAGATCATTTTGATTTTATAATATCCATAAATACTAGTTGCTCCTGCAGCCACATGAGAAGAGATGGCAGTCCCTTCTGCTTGTTTTTGCCAGGCTGTTATTGTTGATCTGCCAGGTTAAATCCCCTGAAGGTTTCCTTCTCTCTCACTTTGACCTGTCTTTATCTTTTAAAATCAGTACTCATCTAGTCCAGTCAATATGACTTTAAATGTTTGGCCTTCAGAACTACCATTCCAGTTGTTTTTTATGCCACTGCCTCTTCCTTGCAGTTTGCTTTTGTTCACCTTGTGTGGCATTACTCTCACACTGTGGCACCTTCTCTACATTGCACCATTTCGTCCTCTGGCCTTCTGTAGCTATTGACACCCACTGGAGGAAGCTGGTCTCTTGTTTTCACAAGGGAAAAGTACATAGAATTTTATCAGAGATCAGCAACATCACATGGTGACGACTATCTGGTTAAGTGCCTGGAGTTCAACACCAGCCCGACTCTAACAAATGCTATCAAATATTTTACGATTCTTACCAGAGTATATTATACAGTGAAATTAAGGTGTTAATGGCATGATGTGGGGGCTTTTTAACCTATCTGAGCCAAGGAGATTTTGTAAGTATGGAGACACTTTGGAGGAAGTGATGGATTTCAAGCTGCCTTCTCTACTGAAGGGTAAAGCCTCCTTTGCTCATAGCGGTTCAAACAGCTGACAGCAGTACTGTCAAATGCAGCTGGAACAGCTTGAAGGCTCTCAAATGAAGTCACTGACAGTTGTGCGTGCCGTGATTGCCTCAAGCCTGGCTTACTGCTGCACGTTCAATTGGGATGAAAGCTAGCACTTCATCCTGTACCACAAACAAGGCAGGATGATGTGGCTGCATAACATCTGGGTGCTGTGCCTTGCGGTGGCTCACAGTTCACCTCCCAGGACACATGAAAGAGCTGACAATTGCAGAGTCCACTAAGGGGTGGAGAGCAGACTGTCTGCGGGGCCACTGCTTTGTGTATTCATACCAGGTATAACTGATAGGGACTGAAACACCTGCGGTTTGCAACTTGAACTCTCTCTAGCTGAAAAGACTTGTCTGACAAGATAGAGAGGTCAAATCTGGAGGAACACTTCCTTCATTAAAATAATAACCCAGTCACATGTTTTATCCAGGTCCAGTATAGCCCAAAGCCTTTCCATTTTAATGATGTTTTGAAACAGAGAGAAACCTTTGTGGCCTCTGTGGGAGGGATGGGAAGGAGAACAACTGACAGAGGATGCCCAAGCCAACAGTTTTCTAACTAACTGAAGAAAGAGAGAGGTATAAAACAAAGCTCTCAACTTTATTTTCTTTAAAAGTGCACCAAACAAACTTACAGAGAAAAGTGGTTTGTCAGCAACAAGCCAACCAACCCTGGCTGTGTCAGGTTGTGTCAGCTGGCTGAGCTTGGACAGACGATGTGAAGTGAGCTTAAGCATCACCCTCTCGTGCAGTTGGGCCTTTAGCGTCCTTGCCTCCTCCCTGCCCTCCACATATACCATATAAACTTAGTACCATTCAGACAACTGTCTCCCCATCAAAGCTGGTTAGCCAACAGGTTTAAAAGTTAGTGAGAAGGGTCTGACAGGCAGACCGCAGGAAACATATATGCATACAGACTCATTTCTTTTGGCAATCAGGCTGAAAACTAATGAAGACCAGAAGGATGATTCAGTATACTACTTGCTTGAAGAAGTCAGGTTTGAACTGTGCAGAAGCATAAGCCAGACCTAGAATAACGTGTCTTCTCCTTAATATAAGCTGTGGAAAAGATAAAGATCTCAGATCATTCCCAAACCCTTCATAAACCACATCTGTGCGGTGCATTGCTGGCAGTAGAAGAACGAGGTATGACTATGTGTCTGATTTGGAGCTTGTGGAGGGTAACTTCAACCCCAGGTAGCTTGTTTTCAGGTACCAGACACACGGGAATCATTGTACGGAATCAGGCCAATAATACAATTCTCTGTCCTGACTGTGCCTCTTCGGTTACGCTAGGGAAGGTGAAGATAGAGTTTAAGAATTATGTGGTGGCTAAAGAAGCTGAAATGGGTTCTGCTGACAAGCACATTGGTCTGTAACTAGAGATCACTAGAAGAATACCTCAGGAATTAATTTCAGAATTGAGCTTGTTTAGTGTTTTGGCAATACTCCTGTGTAAAACCAGGAGTGCCGTACCGATTATGAAGTTGGAAGGTACTGTCAAAAGGGATGAGGAAGACTATGATATAAAGACAACTACATGAGCTGGTACACAGCAGTAAACTTACTGGGGTTGGAAGCTGGTAATACAAAATTTATTACTCCCAAAGAACATGGACTTAATTTTTGCTGGAATTTGTGAGCTCATGAGCTGGAAACAACCAAGGAGGAAAAGGATGTGAATATGCTAGCTGATTGCAGGATGATTGAGTCATTTAGGTGACATGGCTGTGGACAGGGAAATGAAAATCTCAGTGAAGTTTATTCATAAATCCAAACCAGTTAGCAGTGGTTCTCAAGCATGAAAATGTAATATTTGCTTTACAGTTTTTATCCTATCTAATACAGCAGCGAGTGTTCTGATTAGTTATGTGTCTAAGCCTTCTCTTCTAACCTTATTAGGTTCTTTAACTCCATGATACCTTCCGGCACTATACTCCAAGTTAATCAGCCCTGGGTTTTAAAAATTATTTTGTATAAATATATTAATTTAATTTCCCATCCCATGAGCAAAGCTCCTGAGCTGCCTCAGTTTGAGCTCCTTCACAGTAGTGATGTATAAAGAGAGAATGTATAAAGGAAAATGAATCCACTTTCTTTGTATTTCCAATATGGGTGAGGATCTTACGCTGCTCCAGCTTCCATGCAAAATGAATGCACTACTGTGTCTTAAGCAATTAATCACTGCTAAGCACTTAAAAGGATAGTAACCTTGGATTTGAATTATGCTAGTATTAAAGAAAACATGGTGACTAAAGGAGCCGAGGCTCAATTTTGCACCACGTTGTTTGATGAGAGGATCATTGCTACAGGTATGGGGCAGAGATTCTGATTTGATTCTTTTTGAAGCACTAGACAAGAAAAAAAGGTGCTTTTTTAGAAAAATGACTAGGGCTGACTTATGATGGTTTTCCAGAGCATCGTAACAGATTCTTTCCCTCATTGTTCTGCTTCTGCAAGATCAGCTGGGTGGAGTGATGACCTCCACAGGCAGCTCCTGTTTGGGAGAGGCTACAGCCATTCCATGGATTTATTCTCTAAAAGTGTGGATGAAACATAACATTTCTGCCCTTTCCCTCTTTGGGAGCAGGAGTGGGGCAGAGGAATGGTAATTCTCACAGCCTCTTCCTTGCAGCTGGTTGAAAGGTCGTTCTTTATATCATAAAGATGTTTTTCATATCAGGGTGTATTTGTGGATTAGATGGTGACTAGAGATAGCACAGCACACCGGCAGTAGACTTTAGTCACGTCAGCCCAGGAAAAACCAAAGGAAGCACTAAAGGTCTGACGCAAATTTTCAATTCCCAGACACTTCCTCTGGTTTTAATTTGCTTCCAGGAGTAAATATCCTCTCCCACACACTACACTGGGGAACGCGCAGGGCAAGCATATCCCGCTGCTTGTTTTGTATTCTCCTCTCCATCTGCTTCAGGTAGCAGTAAACAGTTCTGCTGCCTGGAGTGGAGAGTTAAGTTTTTCAAGTTGGAGAAGACCCAAGATAAGCAGCATCCAACTTGGCTGACCTGAAATCAGTCTTTGCTTGTTAGGTTAGGCCTTACAGATATACTAGATGGGTAGTGAATTTCCACCACTGCCTGATTAGATTCTATCAAGAGGTCCCTGAACCCTCTTGCTTTACAGGATAAGGTATATAGCAAGGTAGACACCCCACTTGAGTTTTCTGAAGTAGGATATGAGCTGTTTAGATGTCCCTGATGTGGCTAGGGCAGAGTAACACCAGAGGTGTGAAACCTGACAGTTGTAATCAGGGTATCACAGGAGCTTTGGAATCAAAATTTGAGGAACTCTAGTTTGGCGGCTCTTTGCTGGCTGACCCAGCGGCTCCTTTCCGGCAGCTCCCAGGCAACTAGATCGATGGCTAGATTAGCAGAGTTTTGCTGCCTGCCACTCTGATATGAAAGGAGTTGCTGTTGCCATTGATGCAGAACAATCTACATGACAGCCCCCTAAACTGGTAGCAAGTAAACGCATGGGCAGTGCTCCTACTAAAGAAAGGAAGGAAATACCGAGCAGTGCCTAGGAAAGTGTTCGTTTTAGCACGGCAGAGATTTGACCTGTCAAACATGGATGTATTGGAGAAGGAAAAATGCTGTAGCCTTGCAACCAACAATCAGTGTCCTGCATTCCGAAAATTTGCTTATGCAGCCATGTAAGGACGGTTGTTCTCTCCATCTCAGGACAGGTACAAAGTTGCAGTTCCTGCCTTGTCGATGGCACGTATGACTGAGATGTCGTGGTAGCCAGGAGCCTGGGACACAGGACTTGTCAGCTTGAGTTCTTTGGCAAACATGCACAGCCGCTAGAGGTGGAAACAGCACAAGATTACTTTTTTCCCCTGCCTCCTGTTGGGAGGCTGTTGCACAACCATTCAGGGTGGTGCCTTACACAGCCTAAGGCTTTCAAGACACGTATGTGCTGCTGCAATGGGCAGAGTTGTGATCATGGCTACACACGACAAGCATGTGTTAAAATTCCTGTCCCTGATCGTAAGAGTTGGTAATTTTATCAAGGTGAATGACAATGTGAAGATAGAGAACACAGTCACACGCTTGCACCGTTGTAGAGGTGCTCCTCCTTGAGATACACAAATAAGTAACCAGCACCAATGGACTGGCTTCCTGTAGGTGTCACAGCAGGGATGGGCCTTGAGGAGAGCCAGGAAGGGAGAGAAGGTCCAGCCTGCACTAACACACTGCAGGCAAACACAGCTCAAAGGAATCAGGCACAGCAAGGTGCTGTGGGACACAGTATGAGAACAGAGCGGATAAGAGTACTTCAGCAGCAGAACAGAGGTGGCGGAAGCCTGGGAAGGAACAGAACTTTGTCTGGGAGGTCAGAAAGTCTGACGTAGCTGCACTGCAGCTGGGACAGCGAGTAGAGGAATTCGAAGGGTAAAGGCACAGATTGGCTTATGCAGCCCCGACTCCTGATGAGCTCAGAAACATGATGGGAGAAGTGGGTACACAGGACAAAGCCAAGGAGAAGCAGATGGTGCTATCCAGCCTATAAGCCTCAGGGCGATGGTGTGTCAAGAGTTTTGTAGAGTGGGGAGAGTGAAGTGGATTTTGAAGTAAAGATCATGACATTAGCTATTGCCTATGGATAGTAACAGATGAGCTCTGGCACATCAAGCTATGACAGCTAAAGATCATTGCTCCCAGCTGTCGCCTCTGCCATGGGTTATCACAGAGAGAAAACGTGACTGTGCCTAATCCATTTTCATGAATCGTCTTAGTATTGTTTTTAGCAGTGTCCTAAACTCTGAATCGCTATACTGTGACAGGCTTGTCCACTCCAACCCCACCTTCAGTGGTTGCCATTTGCAGCTGCCTAGGCAAGTGCCTAAGAACGGGGCAAGCTATGGTGTCCTACTACCCCCTCCCAGCCTCGCACAACTGAGCGTGCCCCCGCTGAAGCTACACTCAGCAATTCCAGCAAAGCTTCCAGAAACCGCGCTGACTCTACAACCTTTGTTAAAGAGAACAGAATAGTAACGCTCCATGCCACCACAAGAAGATTTACCTGCATTCATCGATCAATGTCCTAAGCTTACTGTTTCCCATCCAAGATGCAGTGCAAGAATGAACAAAAGAAGACAGATTCCTGAGCAGCCGTTAGCAACAACCTTCTACTTAATGATAGTTAATATTGACTCTTTTCCCAAGCATTTTTAACCCTCAGTATTAGTCACTGGTATGGTCGCCTGAGTAAGCTGAAAACAAGATTAATAAACAGTTGTCTTCTTTCTACATCAATTTCTCATCCATTAAGTGAGAGAACAAAGAAGAAAATAAATAGCCAGTAAATTTTCTCAATACTTCATTATGTATTTTCTCCCTTTCTTCATTTTGTTTCCTCAGTTTCGCAGTTCTTTGTATGTTATTTTCTGTGAGATGGCACAATATCAAGAAGAAACTGGGACCTGGCAACATTTAGACCTCCCCTTTTATTTATACTATTTGCCTTTACTGTTCCTTTCATCACAGCAGCTCCTTTATCAGATGTCCATTAGATCTCATCCTAAAATCCTAATGTAAAAATTTCTGATGACCTTCCATTCTTAGAGCATCCATTGCACTGCTCAGAGGCCACTCATGAGGAACTGGGGATGTGCTGCTGAACTGATAAGCAGTTCTAGGAGAAAGGCTGGAGAAACATCTGGAGTTGGGTTAGAAATTTCTGAGTCTGAGCCCAAGAGAAAAGGTAGAGGAGGATGCTCCACCTGCTGAACCATGAAGAGGTGGCCCAGCTCCCAGAAAAGGAGGTAACCATGGAGCTCATCGGTTTATTTAGCAATAGACTGGGAAACAGCTTTCATTTTGACACTAGATTTTATTGAACCAATTGAACCATCTTCAGCACAGCACTGATGGAAACCTGTGGAGGTGTAAGAGGCTGTGACTCACTGCCGGACTTTTGCTGGAGGAAATTCTAGGACAGCGTTTCAGAAGAGGAGAGAGTAAAGCTGGCAGGACATGCTACTACTCAGAAAACATACCAGTGTTCTCAAGGTGGAGAACAACCAGTACTCTTTAGGTAAAGAAATTAGCCACCACTCTGTCCTTGAAGAAGCTTTGTGATTTTTGATATCTCCTGCTTTATCTCCCACGGTAAGCTGTAGTTAGGCTTAGACGGAGCTCACCTCACCAAGACTGCAGCTCCTCTGGGCTGTCTGGCCAGGGGTTTTATACCTTCTCAGTAATCTGTTTCAGGCAAATGGTGACAAGGTCAGCTGGGACAGGCTTCTTCTCAGGCAAAGGGAGTTAAACACGTGGTAGAAGTAGCAGCAAAAAAACCCCAGCGGAGCCTTGAACTTTGAAAAGGCTTGGAAAGGATAGTGACATACGCATAGGAAAATGCATCTCCTGCCTCACCAACAGAGATGCTGTCAGACACATATCATTTAAACCAAGTTTGGTGGCAGCTTGCCATCCTTTTTCTTCCTCCTGTCCACCCTCCCTCAGCATCTGGATGTATTTCTATCCCACCCTCTCAATGTACAAGAAACTCCCGGAACAGGGAGAGTTTTGTTCTCCAAAATAAAAGGTAATAGGAAAATACTGAGTATTTCTAAAGGGTAATTCAGGACAATGGCTTTAAATCCCGGTTTTTTCTTAAATACATGGCAGGGTTTGGGCTTATCACTAAAAAACCACCCATAGTCATCTGTGTTTATTCTCTGCTGCAGTTATACCTACCTGGAGCAGTAATTGCATGGGGCCTGTAACACAAGACATTCCCATGCGCTCTGTTTGGGCAGATGTATCTAAACCAAGAGTGCTGGGAAACTACCCCCTCAGTCAGTGAACGCGCAGACCACATCCTGCTCTTTGCTGTCCATCTTTCCCATTGCATGGCACCCTTAAAGAGGGTGGTTTTTTGTTGATGCAGCACATAAAAACCTTCACATCAAGCAACAATCCAGGACTGCTTTAACACCCACAGCACCATGTGTCCTAGGAGAGTCTGTACTTGTTAACGGCTGTATACTGGGAGGGGATTTTAGCAGAGACTCCTTGTGAGGAGCCCTAGTGGGTGGTCAGTGGAGGCAAGTTTTACCAGCTTTTCTCACATTTAGTTATATTTTTACTTGGATTAAGCATTGTGAGTATTTTTACTTGATTTCTCAGTGGGACTACTCACCGAAGTCTGTGGAACTGGTGACGGCTGGGAACGGTACCTACATTCCAGCCTAGAGCCCAAGGGTGCTAGAAGGTTCCTGCGCTGCTGGAAGTGCAATGTTTTGTGGGACTGTCACTATGACCTTCACATAGTCATGAATGGTACCAGTGCATGTTTCTGTCAGTGTAGGAGGCCAAAACTCATTATACAGGCTGACATGTATCTTGATGGCTACATTTTGTAGTAGTCTGTGCAGGTATGTGTGCCCTTCTGCCAAGACTCCTATAGTAAACTAAACATACCCGAATGGTGATATAAATACATTACATTTTATTTATATTCACATAGTTAACCGAGATCCCCCGGCGCCATTGCTCGTCCCCAGTTCTCTTCTTAGTTCCATTTCTCCTGCCAGGATTAGCTCTTGCATTTCTGCATGCTTAGGAAAACCAGCAAAGGTTTGCTTATTGCACTGCAACGTTCCCTCACCCTTAGCATTTTGTTGCTTTGGAACGATTAGGACTTGCTTCTCTCTGCAGAGCAGGCACAGTCCTTTTGATCCT
This sequence comes from Bucorvus abyssinicus, assembly GCA_009769605.1. NCBI lineage: Eukaryota > Metazoa > Chordata > Aves > Bucerotiformes > Bucorvidae > Bucorvus > Bucorvus abyssinicus. Next base: position 15,199,968 of record CM020042.1, on the reverse strand, counting down.
GTAAAATTTTAGGCAGTAATGCTGGAATAAAATAATCATTGCACTTACTGAGAGTAATGGTTGCATTTGTAGTAGGTAAATGATCCCTACCTGCATTCAGCACATAAAGCATTTAAGCTTCTAGATCAAAGATGCTGTAGGAGTGGAAAGGAGACTAAGCCCTGAGGGATATTTGGCCAGTTTGCCTCTCCGCAGGCATTCCTCCTACATTCATCTTTTTTTAAAAGAACACAAACCACTGACCTGGAGGAAACTCAGCTGCATGCACCACCAGGATGAGATTGTGGTCCCTGTTGTTCTTTTTTCAATAGGGCTGAGAGAGGCAAAAGGAGGTCAAGTGACTTCCTCAAGGTCAGAGACCGTCAGTGAGTCATAAAGGACGAACTGTTTGCCTTACAGCCCTGCATTCATTCTGCAAGGCTCTGTGCTGCTGATTGGCTTTTTCTTTGCCTGTCCTAGTGATTTCTGGGAGCCTTGACCCTGCTGCTGCTCTTGCCTCTGGTGACATTTATCAGAGAGAACTGTGGTACGATGAAGGGGTATCGACGGGCCCATGCGAGACCACGGCAGCACTGAATTTTGCAAATGAGAGGGAGTCCCTTTAAGGCAAAACTCTTGGAGCTTAAACTGAAGCCCAGCTAGCAGCTTAGTGAAAGAAATGTGAGCAGCACTGCCAATGGCAAGCGGTGAAAATCCTAGGCCAATTTAAAATATAAAAAAAAATAAAATCACAAAATTTAAATCCCAGCAGATTTGGGATTCTTTGAAATAGGCTGAATAGTTGAGGTTGTGGGGATGCCACACAGCTCCACAACAAGGAAACACACTGAATGTTGTGAGGCTCCAATTAAATGCAAGAGCTGTCCACCCTACCTCATGGTATGAAAATTGCCTGGAAGGCGTTCTACAGAAGAAGCAGAGCTAAACAGGAGTCTGTGTGCACATTTATGCCTAAATTTACATTCTGCAAGGCAATACAGGCACTGACAACACCTTAGTGTTTGCCCACATGTTCTTACTCATGTAATTGGTCAGATGATTAAAAAAATCCAAACCCCACCCTACACCCATGAGATTGCCCCAAATCCCCTTTGGGTGTATATTTCTCACCTACTTATTTGGCTAAGTGCATATTTACCTATAGTTGATGCTCTCCTCTGACTGGTACGCTGCATCTAAGCAAGTAATGGCGTGTGTGTGCGCACCTGTATTTGTGATGCAAAGCATCTCTGACAGGTGGATGTGTGGTAGTCACATGAAAATTGATAGTGCAAAAGCAAGGTCGGCTTCTCACACGCTAAGCTTAGAGAGTAAGTGGAAGTGCTAAACGAACTTGATAATAAGGACACTCAGATGACAGCTGCTAATGCTACCGGGTATACATCAGAGCTAAACGAAAAACTGCTTTCTCTAGAATTAACGGGTACTGCTGCTGTTACACTCCCTGCACAATACAGATTTACTTGCTTTAAAAGCAGCTCTAGGCACTCATTCCGTGCTCAGAAGTAAAACTCCCTGCATCTCCTCTCCTCCCCATGTCAAATAACACTGACTTCGACTCTAACTTCATGTGCTGGTGCCTCCGCTACAATCCACTGTGTAAAGAAACTGGTGGCCTCAGCTGCACTACACTTTGAAAATAAAGTCCCACTGCTGCACCTCTGCTATTGGAAAGGTATACTAATTATTATGACAGTTCTGGGGAAACTCCCTCCCACCTCTTCCCTTCCCTTCAGTCACGAATTCACAGATCCTCCTGCTAGAATGGGAGCTCTGGGACTGGGCTAGGAGTAGCAGCACTGCAATTCCAGTTTAACGGCATACTCCCTCTCCAACAGGCAGGGCATTTCCTTAGAATTGCTTGCAGACAGCCCAGCAGACACTGGGGTGCATTTCCAAAGACAGATGCTGTTCTCTGCTCTGTGCATGCCATCTACTGAAAACATGTGACAACCGACCAGGCAAAATGACAGCTTGACCTGCTGCGAGGTTATCACAGGAAAAGCACTGCTTGCAACTCCAGGGTTAATTATCCTCATCTCCTCCTGTGTTCACACTGGTTAAATTTAGGAAAAAACCTGTTCAAATCTAGGTTAAAGATGGAGCATGTGTCTCATGCTGTTTGATTGCTACTGCTGACAAGATCAATACAAAAATGAAAAAAATTCCCTGCACAAACCCAAAATGGTAAATAAATAAGCTGGACGGTGACCATTTTGCAGGACACTCCATCAGCAGGAGTGGATGCGTTTCTAGCAAGTGGAACATGTGTGTTCCACAGAAGGTGCTACAGAAGCAAATTCCCACTTCATTTACCTTCTACCTACCACGTCTCACTTGTATCTAGCAGAGATATTGCCTGTGAGTACTTTTTAAAGCCCAGGAACTCACTGAGCTATATTGTTCAGTATTATGGGCTCTTTGTATAACCTGCCAATCAAAATGATCCTTGCCAAATACAATGGATTTTAGTAAACCTGTGAGCAGAAATTTGGAGAGAGAGAAAATTACAGCTGTGCAATTACATTGTCGCTCTGGAATCTCACCTGCCTCTCCCTCCATGCGATTTCAACAGGCTTTTAAAGGAAGAGTATTTGAAACATTGATGAAAGGGGGCTAAGTTTTGCCCCCATTACACCCCAAAAGCTGTGTAGAGTATAACAGATTGGCATGGATTAAGACAAGAGAAGATTCTGGCTTGGTATAAATAAATGCTTTAAGAATAAAGCAAACAATTTGCTTTATTCTGCATCATTTTTAGCACTAGACAACGGGAAACAAAGCTAACCTTTCTGTCTAGAAATCCAAAAGCCAAGTGATGGTGACAGCTGACAACACTAATGTCCCAATTTTTGCCATTTTTTAACCTCAAGGACATAAAGGGTAATGAGAGACCCTTCATATTTCTGGAAAACAGCAGAGCTTTATTAATGTTGTCATTCTGTGCACCTTGTCCAGGTTATGAATGCACTCTTCCCTTGTACCTAGGCACAAGGTTTTGCTGTAGAGATGCTTTCAGGCTTGGAAAGAAAAAACCCCTGCGCTGCTAAGGACCAAAAATAACCCCTGATCCTGCAGCTCTTGCTTGGCTAAAGCTCCTTGAAGTCAACAGGAGTTCTCTCTGTAAGGACTTCAGAATCAGACTACAAAGTAGCTAAACCCCCTCACCCCTCCCCTCCATCTTCCTGCAGCACTTCTCCTAAACAGATGGCAGGGAGCAACGGGAGTGATGATCAAATGTCTACTGACCACAGCGGTGACTGGCAGCTAGTGAAAAGCCAGCACTGCATTTGCTTTCAACTTTCACTGCTAAGAGGACAAAAATTTCTTTTTATATCTAGTACTATTTAGAGCTATTGCAGTAGCGCCCAAACCCTTCCCCTTCCTTACATCAAATGGGGTAGAAGGAGTCTCTCTGTAATTCTGTTAATTACAGGCACCAGAACTGGAGCTGTGGTGAAGGGACTGAAGGACATCTCGGGCGGAGGGAAAACACGGCAGGCAACCTCGGCCAGTTCACGACCCACAGCTTCTGTAAGCGTGAGCATCCCACGTACGCACCGCTGCCTCAGCTCCTGTCTCCAGGGAAAGCGGACACGGAATTCATCAGTCGGTGGCGGCTGGAGCAGCCCTGGGTGCGATGCGGGGCCGCGGGGCTGCAGACGAGCCCCAGCGCAAGGAGCAGTCTGGCCGTGCCCCCTCCCCAGCGCTACCCCGGGCCCCGCGCCGGGCACCGGCAGCACTTCTGTGCCAAACGTGAGACCAAAGATAAAAATGGAAGACAACGGAAGGAAAGGAGGTGACATGAGCAGAGAAGCGAGACAGCGCTGTTTTGCGGAGAGGGAGGGAGGTGTGCGCGGCGAAGGTGGGGGTACCCCACCGCCCCCCGCCCCGCGGCCCCGCTGACCTGCCAGGCTGTTGTAGCAGTCAATCTCGATGGCCTCCACCGCCTGCCGCTGCTCCTCGCTGAGCCCGGCGGCGGCGGCGGCGGCGGCGGGAGGGCGCTGCCCGGCCGGCTCCTGGCTCAGCAGCAGCAGCAGCGCTTTGAGCTCCAGGAGGGCGCGGTGGTACTTGCCGATGGCCTCCCGGAATTTCTTGTCCTTGTAGCACTGCGCCCCTTCGCTCTTGAAATCCAGCGCCCGCCCGATGAGCTCGCCCGGCTCCGCGCTGCCCGCCGCCGCCGCCGCCGCCCGCGGCTGGGCTCCCCCCGCGGGGCCGTGCCCATCGCCCGCCCCGCGGCCGCCGGCGTTCAGCTTCCCCGCCGCCGGACTCGCCCTCTCCATGGCCGCGGCGCCGCCCGGCTCCCGCGCCGCCCTACGCGGGCGATGCCGCGGCGCCCGCAGCCGCCGTGCTGCCGGCCTTGCCCCCGCGCCGCTCCCCGGCTCCACCGCTCGCTCCCATCCTCCGGCGGCCGCCGCTCCTCCTTCCCCGCCCCGCAGCCCGCGGGGCGCCCGCCTCCGCCCGCCCCCGCCACCGGCCGCCCGCCGCGGGCACCGCCGCCCCCGCCCCGCCGCGACCCCCGCCCGGCGCCGCACAGCGGCTTGGGCGAGGCGTGGGGAGGCGCCGCGCTCTGCTCCCGGCTTTCCGCGCTGGCCCGGCGAGGGGCGAGTGGATGCCCGGCCCTTTTCTCCGCAAACTGGCCGTCCCCACAGACCGCCCCCACCTGCCCTCCAGCTCTCCTTGAGACTGGGCTCCCTCCAGCCCCCGGCAGCTGAGTCCCTTCCCCTGGCTGTGCCTTGCCCTGGTGCACCTTAAGGTCTCACGTCCCTGTCTGCAGGCTGGGATCCCATCTCTCCTCTTTTCCACTCCTCACCCCAGTTTCCCTTCTTCCTCGCCTCGCCCGTACCCCAGCAGCGGCCATCCACCCACACCTGCTCATGGTCCCGCAAGGTCTTTGGGTGCGTGTACTCCGTGTTGCTGCGCACACAAGCCCTAGGCAAACAAGCCCGCTGTGTCCTCTGCGTCGGGGCAGCAAAAGCAAAGGCCCAGCAGCTGCCCTGGCACCGACCACCCGTGTACTTTTGATTTCCTGAATCGGGGTTTTCCATGGGCTGCTGAAAACCAGGGCGATGCTCACTGATGCCTGGAACATTTCCTGGTTTGGGGGGGATCAGTGGGGAGTGGCTCTCCTCCTGCAGACAAACAGCGGAAGAACGGTTCTCAGCACCAGCCTTTGCTTTGTTAGGCCAAACACTACTTCTGCATCGTGTGTTAGAGCAGTTGGATGAATTTGGGGTGCATGGTCATGCCAAGACATTTTGTAGGTCACACCTCATGCTTAAAAATTAGAGGATAGATAAAAATATAGCGAGATTTGGTTTTTTCTCAACAATATATTGGGAGGCATCTTTTCATTACCCATGTAACTTTTACATGGTAAAGCTGCAGCTGTGGTACAGTGTGTTCAAGCCTCCCTCTGCAACCAGGAGGACGTTTTAAAATGGAGACTTGAGTTTCTCTTTATGTCCAGCCTAGCGTGATGGCATGTGGTGGCACAGTGCTGGGCAAACTGGGATAGCTGTGCAGCATGGCTTCTTGTAAAGGTATTAACGCCTGTCTGGAACTGGTGCCTGGATAATTCCTTGTTAGCAAGGCTAATAAGTAGGACTTTTTGCATCGGTGATGTAAGTCTGCTGCTGCAAGGTTTATGGACCTTGTCGGAGTTGTGGTCACAGTGTGGTACTCACTCAAATCCAAGAGCCAGAGCCTCAAGGAGAAGCAAATAGCATCATACTTGTGATAAAAGTATAATTTTGAAAATACTTGCATGAGAGAAATTGGAGCTAAGATATTCAGCAATGATTACATGATTTCAAGTGCTTTGATTTCCAGATGCCCTACTAGACACATCGTCACAAAATCTTACTTTGTGAAAACAGATGCTCAGCATTTTCAGGTACCTCAAGCCAAGAGTAAGATCAGTTACTTACAAACCTGTCTCAAAGTATGTGTGATCTAGAATCAGGAAATCCTCGGGGGCAGGTGTGGTGGTAGTGGTGGGCATTAGTCACAGTAGCTAGAGTGGAATTGATGTGTGGAACCTAAAAACTGAGGAAGGAAAATTCCTGCTGGGTCATTGTTTAGCCTGTCTGCTAGTCATATTGCACAAAATAAGTTTATGTGACTTCAGAGGTTTCATTGTACCGTTATTAATTGCTGTTCAGGAGAATTCACAAGGACAATGTATGTCTCTTGTGCTGGAACGCTGACTTTGCCAGAGGAAGGGAGATTGTCACAGAGGTTTAATGCCTCAGATCTGAGCAGCTGCAGAAGCAATTGAAGGAGGGACTGGTTTCTTGGAGGGTGGTGCAGCAAAGTGACATTGGGAGTTGATGTTGCTTCCCTCTTTCAGAGTTTGCCTGAGCTCATGGACATACATGGTATAGGGGGCACTGAGACATAGGTGACTTTTCCTTCTCTCTCCTCTATGCATTAGCCCTGAGGAAATCTTCCAAGATTTCTCCCTTTGGTTACTGGTCAACAGCAGATGCCTGAAACAAGATGTGTAAAGCTGAAGTTTTCTTACAGAAGAGTCCGGCAGCGGTCACTAACAGTATGGGCGCAGATGTGGTCAGAAAATGTCACAAAATATTAGTGAAACTGGGTGCTCCTCGCATTATGATCTAAACAGAATATACCAGACTGTGGCTTAGTCCCAAACGTTGTCTAAACACCCAAATGAGTTTTCCATCTTGTAGCTCTTCCAGAAATGTCCAAGCTCTCTTCCTGACAGATTGCTGGTGAATATGAAGAAGAATGTCATGACTGTGTAAATCTCAAAATAGACGATAACAGAAGTGTCTGAATGATTGCTGTTTGTTGGCCAACTTAGACTCTATGTTGATACCAAACAGTATCCCTCAGCGGAGAGCTGGATCTCTCAGACAGAAAATTTAAAGCTGCCTTAGGATTTGTGCAGGATGACTGGCAAGGATCAGTTTAGCCCATCCGCTCCTTCCTCCTAAAGAGAAGGTAATTAATGAGTTGGCTGCACTAAAATATTTGGGAAACATCACAACATCAGTCATAGGGTCACCACACTGACTGTTCTTGTAAGGGACCACTTTTGTTTGTTTCATTTTCAGGAAGAACATGGTCCTTGAGGGAAAACATGAGAAGCCATCACCTTTCCAAGTCAGACAAGATTTGCACTTGAGAGATACCTCATTTCATTTAATATGTGATGTGATGTCCAGATCCAGGGGGGATCCAGTCTAGTGGGACCCAGTGCCGGGTCCCACTAGACTCCCTGTACAGCCTTGCAGATGCTCCACACCTCTAATGATATTCAGCTTGAAAACCTGACAGGAACCTGAAAGCATCAGAAAGAGTAGGTTTATGTATTCTATAGATACACTGGATTGTGAAATAAGGCATACAGGCAGATAAACGAAGCCCGTTTGCAGTTGTGTATGCCATGAGCTGAGGTCATGGTATCGGTCAGTATTAGCTGTAGTGCCTGTCTTTTGTCCAATGGTGAGGTTTTTGTCTGTAAAAGCAGAACGTGCTTCTCCGTCTCATTCTGTAACAGATGGGGTATGCCTGTCTGTCTGGACGCTCCTAGGGGAACGTCTAAAACTGCCTGGGTGTGCCTGTCTCTCCTCCTCCACGCTGAGATTTCCGTAGCACATTCCAAAAGCCTACACTTGCATTGCAGTGTTATTGTTGTTGTTATTATTATTGTTGTTGTTATTGTTGTTGTGGTTGTTGTTGTTTTTATTATGATGATGCAGCAATCACATGCTCCATAGGGATATTTTAGGATCTGTTACTTACTAAACCATAATTTCCTGCTCACAGCTTACTTGAAGAAAATTGTTTTTTGTGAAGTTTGTGTTTGAGAGAGGGATTCTTGGGTGAAACTTGGAATTAATTTTTGTGAAGTCCTGTTTACGGTTGAGGGATGGATTCTTGGGTGAATTCTTGATATTGAGAAAGATACTGGGCACATATCTGTGAGATGTTCCAACCTTCCTCTAGCTGTGATTGGTTCTGTCTGCCCAATAGGATGATTAATTTACAGGTGGGTGTAGGACAGATTCCTCATATTTCAGGGCAGTGCTGTAAGGAAACTGGAAAGGCTTCTGAGGAGAGCTAAGGAGCCTGGACACCTAGCCTCTGGTGATGCCTTTTTCTAGCTAGATGTGGATTTGCTGTAGCATTTGTGCTGTTGGGTGATATTTTTATAAATTGAAACTTTAAGGGCTGCTATGAGGACTCAAGTCTATATATATCTAAATCATTTCAGAACGCAGTATATCTTGTAAGTTCCCAGGCCCGTTCTCCTTGTGGTGTTGATGAGACTATTGGCTGTGTGAGAATTGTTTCATCAAGTCCTTCACGAATACTTATAGGGGCAAACCATAAGCTTCACTCCTTTCTGAATGGGCCAAAACCAGATTGTGATGAAAATGGTGTCAAGCCCTTGTGAACAGAAGAGATCCCTCGCCGCCTCCCTTCAGCTGCAGAATTCCCAAGCTGCATCAAGCCTCCAGCATACACAGCTGCTGCTACAGTCTGTCACCAGCTTAGTCAATCATCCATTATTTATTTCCAAATCATATGTAAAGCTCTGCACCATAGCCTTTCGTCCATGTACAGAGAAAAGAGACAGAGCCTCTGAAAGACCTAGGAAAACAAAAGCAGAGAAGCCTCTGAAATCCTTTGCTTGGGAGATTGTCTTACGTAGTTATATCCAAGGAAGAGAGGAAAGGGAAATAAAATCATATGTAACAAAAGAAAGATTGCCACCTTGGTAAAAATTCTTTGACCTCTCCATGTCATTTATTGCAGTCAATGATTCCTTTTAGGACAAGAGATCCTTTGTTTACAAGTATTCATCAAATGCAACACACTTCACGTGGAAAGTATTGTGAGTGTGTTTCCTTCCGCAGCCTGGGCTGAGTGATCGGTCAGTTGATGCTGCTGGGCTGTTTGATGCCTGCTGATTGCCTGGTTGAGAACGGTTAATCAGGACTACAATGAATTTCCCAGGAATTGTATACAAACAGGGAAGAATAGTCAACAGAAATGTTCGCAGCCAAATAAGAGTGTCTCCGTGACAAGCCACTCCCTGGGCGTGTATATGAGCAGCATCTTTGTCACAGAAATATTTGCTGATAAAGAATATGAGGAGATAGATGGTTAAACAGAAGAGCTGTTCAGAATTGAAATGACTGTTTCAAATCCTGGTTTTAACACACTGGATTTTTTCTTTCTTTTTCGTAAAGACAATAGCAAATAGCTAACTAAGAGGCTTAGCCACGGAGGCTAAAGAACCCAAGACAGGCCAAATCAAAACGATTTATCATCATTGCCAGCGTTTCTTTTTGCAGTTTAATTAAAAATGAGTACTCTGGTCTGCAGAACGGTCATATTGGAAGGGAATGCTGCCAACAAAGTTTGAGAAACAGTGTTAATCTCTTAAAATCAGTTGTTGACAGCCCATCTGCGGGCTGCAGCTCTAACCTCTCAAGTGAACCCCTGTGTTCTGGGAAAGCTCTTGCACTTTGCTCAGGCTGGACTGAAGAGCAGCGAGGTTGAGTCCCCTGTTGTGTGTGAAAGAGTAGATTTGGGGAAAAAACCACCCACATCTCTCTTATCAGGCGGATATTGGGAATTGCAAAGTAGGCGCTCCTATGCCTTTCAGCTCTCATTTTTCCTCTATCTTATCTACCAGCAACCAAGGCTGTTCTAATTCTGAAGGCACATCTACACCGGGCAAAGGAGCATGGTGTGAGGTTTTATAGTTGGCAGTGACCTAGATCTGACTTGAGAACAATGCTTTACTGAGACCCTAAGGAAGCAGACCCTTGCTCCATAGTCCCAGTTACCACTGCCCCAGGGAGACCTGCAGAACTGCTTAATACTATGCCACAGCAGTACGGGCCTGAGTTACTGCAGCGGCTGCTCCACCACGACTGGCAAGGGGCCTGTTCTTGACCCTTCATGAAGGAGAAGGCATTCCTTGCTGTAACGCTGAAAGACTGCATCTTGTGCAGCATCAGTGGGGAATAAGAGACTGCACAGAAGCAGTTAGTGCAGGGCTGCTCGTGTCTGACATCCTTTTACTGCCCAGGTAAGTGCCCAGTAGTTCAAGGTTAGTAAAGTTCACTTCAGGAGGTGGACCAGGTGACGCTTGGTGTTCAGATCTGTACAGGAGTGCAGAGGAAGTCAGTTGGGTTTGAGTCTAATCAGACAGTATGTAAATGTAATTAGGAATTGAATTACTGAACAACATAAAAAGAATCCTAAAATGCACTGTCTCCCCATAAATCTTGAATTGCTGGCACAAGAGAAAAGTCATGCAGTGAGCACCTGCAGTAAAGCCTGCTCAGTTTATGTGTCCGCAATAGGACAGTCTTTACATCACGCTTACACTTCAGGATCAAGCAGTGATTGCAAGTGCTCTCCCAGGTAAGGGTGTATTTATCATTACTTGCCCATTTCCTGCATAACTAGCACCAGCACCCCTGGGCTGAACTCACACGTATGGCTGTAACTCTCGTTCCGCTGAATTCTTCCATAGTAACATATAGACGCATACCGAGTGTGAATCTAACTACCCCTAAGCTTGAAAAAAGTGTGTCTCTCGCTCAGTTTTGTGGTTCAATCTCTGTTTATGAGACTAAAAATGAAGCGTAGGAGCAAATGGGGACACTTGTGCTTCTAATTGCTTGCTTTGTGTGACAGCCAGATAGTGCGAGGCACAGCTATTCCCAACCCTTCTTACAGCTGAACGGCAAGAGGAAAACTGTGAACACTAATTTTACAGAGCAAGCAGACCTGCTAGAGAAGCGGATGCCTTTTTAATATCTGTTCGAGCAACATGCAAAGGAGTTAACATCTCACAACAAGCAGAGTTGTCTATAAAGTTCCTAGTTTGTCAGCGACTTTGAAAGCCACGGCTTGCATGAACTGTCTCACGCGTGTCATCCGTTTTTATTGTCTTATGTCATGGGGCAGTCTTCACTAAGGTTCATTCAACGCCTACCCACTTTTTCGTGCCTGATGGGTCCCAAACCCTCGCCTCTGGGAAGGTTCTTGTGGTGCTAGACATACCTGACTGGGCTGATGTCAAAGGGAAAGTTTCTACTGTTTTCCTCTCTGGTCTCCAAAGTCCCTGCAGGTTGTAGGTGGTGATCAGAGGAGTGGCCTCCAAGGAGAAACAGGCTATTTCAGGAAGCGTGGCTGATGATGCAGTAAACGTTACTCTCCCCTAAGAGAGTACTTAGCCGCTCTGTTGGCAGACTGGCAGGCCCTGCAGCTCAGCTAGCTACACTATCTTTGGAAGAGAGGGGAGATGAAGGTGTTTTATGCTCCTGACCTTTAATAGGCTTGTGCTGTTATTGAGTTTGAAGTGTAAGCTGCAGGGCCTGGGTCAAATTTCAGTGTAAATGCATTTGCACTTGCTTTTCCAGTTGGGTGTAGTTATTCTGCTTGCTTTTCTTTCTCTCCTAACATGCTGAGGGTGCTGCAGTGCACGGCTAAGCAGATGGCTCACTTCCTCCTAGAGACGGTTCCATTTCTGAGCATGGGGATTCTTGTATCTAAAGAAGTGCTTGAGTGAAACCACTTGAGTGAAAGCCGCAGTGGCAAATGGAGATGTTTAAGGTCATCTACCACGTGTATGGGTGATCTGCTCACAAGAAAGCAGAAAAAAGGGAGAAAAGCTGTGAAAGAGCAAAGCTCCTTACTTCATCCTCAGCGTTCATCATCCTGCAACATATGGGGTTTTCCTGAGGACATGCGATCCAAGATTTGCTAGAAACAAATTTGTGAGGTCTGGTAAGCACGAAGCCCCAGGCAGCACGGTCGCAGGCTTACCATCTGTGCATCATCCTAGTAGCATCAGGGCTTCAGTTCATGGCTTTCTTCTTTTGTGCAAAAATGGTTCTGTTCTCCATCCAGACAGCTCTCCAGGCCAGACCTCATCTCCCAGGACACTGCAGTGATGGAAGGTGGCCAGTACGGAGTGGTATCAGTATAACTGTATGTATACTAGGAGCTTAAGCGAACCTTAAGTAAGGAAACATCATTGCTTCATCCTGCAAAAAGAAGAGAGATTCTAATGGACCTTGATCTATGAAAGCCTTTCAAACTCATTTAGAGGGGCCACGTGATATTGCAAATGTAGGGTCCCAAGTGTGGACATGTAGAGACTAGCACTATCGCAATTATAATCGAGGCTCACTGAGAATTTCACTGCAGAAAATTTATTTAATGGTTCCTGCAACACACTTTTGTTGCATTGTTGTACTCTTTGAAAAGGTGTTTATTTCTCCATAAGCTGTTGTGCACAGCTTTTATAAACAAGATTGCCCTGAGAAGAGTCCCAAGAGTAGTCTTTGTGGCCCTACTTCTCTGCGCACGGCTGCCACAATAATTTCTTAGCCCTGAGCAGGAGTGTCCTGGCAACTCAGGAAAGGATGCCTTCCTGGCGTGGAGGAGATTTTGGCTGCTGTCTTGGCATTTGAGTTTTTTCTAATGTTTTGAGATTTTTTCTGTGTTGCTGCCTGCCTTGGACTTTTTCTGTGCCTTTTCTATAATATCCTAATTTACTTCTGGATTTCGTGTGAACAGTGAAATGTTCCTTGGCATGGTGGGTTGGCTCGCAAACATCATTGACAGGCAATATGTGAAGACTTCTGATGAAATGTCCTTGGTGAATGTAAAAATGCATGTCCTGCATATGTATACGTGTACGTGTACTTATACACACAGGAATCAGAGTCCTTAGCTAATTCAGCGTCAATGGGAATACAATCAAAAGACTTTGGTTCTTAAAATAAACAGTTGCCATTATAAAGTATAATTTTCAGCATTACTCTCATGCCGTTCTGTTTGGGCTATTTCTAAATTAGGCCATCTAAAATGTGGGCAAGCTGTAACATGGGCCAGTTTTTCTCTGGAGAAAGTATCTTGTACAAGTTGTGTCCCTCAGGTAATACCAGGTTAAATGACACGAAGTTTGAAATACTTTGTATGTGACTGTTAGGGCAATGTAAAATACATCTGATCAGAATACACCAGGTGAAAAAAAAAAAAAAGGTAGTTTCAATATAATGTCCCAAATTTCTGAAAAAAGAGAGCCATTGTAAGCTATATTAATGACTTCCTTTCCCTACCCTGCACTTGCTTTAGAGGATCAGAGTATGAAAATAATTTTAAAATGTAGCACGTGTTGTCAGAGAACTATGGGAAATTGCTGCTTTGAGCATCTAAAGCTGGAAATTCCTTTGTCTTGGGCAGCAGCTATGAGCTTCCTGTCTTGATACATCAATAATGTCTTTCCTCCTTCATAATGTCTTACTTGAGAACTTTAGTATATACAATATAAAGTAGTTACTAAAACCAGATATATAGTCCTCTTTAATGTTGGATGCGGAGGCTGGAAGTAATTTTTTATTCCAATCCAATGTTTCTCTAAAATTCTGCATGGTTTCAAGGCAGATGGTTGTTAAATACTAGCCAGGGAAAGGGGGAAACGTATTTCTGGCAGGGATTTGAAAAATGGAGAATCAGTGGTCTGGAGAGCATCAGATGGATGCTCCAGAGAAGCAGCTGAACAGGAGCTTTGAATTCAGAGGTAGTGAGAATAAAAAAAAAACAAAGACAGAGTGGAAAGAGGAAAAGATTATCAAAACAGATGTTATGGATGAGGAGGAAAACGGAGAGTGCCTTTGCACTTTAGTGATGAAGCAGTGGATGTTTGAAGGTGGAGCTGGTGCAACTGCTGGTGGAACTTGTTGAAAGATGAGCTGGTGACTGGAACATCTGCATGAATCAGGATTTCTAGAGCAGGGATTAAGAGAGGCCACAGCAGCACAGGAGTGAGGAAGCAAAGCTAGATGTCGGTGGCACTGAAAAATCCATGCTGAGGCATGAGCAGGCAAAATGTGCAAAACCCTTTAATCTGTTATCACCCTATAGGTAGCATTTGGTATCCAGATGACTTTTCTCTGAAGAAACCAATTTAATCCTAATTTAATTTTAAAAATGGCCAGCCTTTTTTTAGTAACGCCTGTGACGAGAATAGCAAGCAGAATTTGTGTGAGCCCTGACTCACTGGTTTCTTCAGACAAATCTGTGAACTGACATGCATTGATTGTTTTCCAGATTGTACCATAGGTGGATTGTAGTCAAGACTCCAAAGACATGGACCTCTATAAATAAAAAAAAGGAGATACTATTCCCAAATGAGTAACCAAACTTACCAAGACGGGCACAGTGGAGAAAGGTGGTTAAGGAGAAAATTCCCTTACTAAACAGGGACAAAAAGTTGTAGAGGCTTGATCTAGACACCCCTTCTACAAAAGATGGACTTGCAAAATCCCTGTTGCATAAATTCAGAGGTCTGTGCATATACCAGTTAAATGATGTGGGTATATGGGATAGACTTTCTTAGAACTTGCCTGCAAACCTGCCAAATCTACAGTAGATTGATCCTTCTAGGATTTTCTCATGCAGAGGTCAGGTGCATTGTATGTGGAATTCACCCGAAACCAGGCTTTTCTTGCCCTCATTATTCTTATACTTTATATTAACCAAATCTGCACTGACTGAACAGAAAGAAGAGGGACACTTTTCCTCTAAAGTGAAAATATCTGTATTAATATAGATTTATGAAATTACTAATTGACCATGCCTCTGTTTGCTCTTGATTGCATCTCCCATCAACTACCTGCTGACTTCAGTATCCAGAATTCATTTAATTCTTAGACCATGGGTTTTCACTTAAGGACGGTTTGCTCGTGAGGATCAGCCTAGAAAAATCTCTCACTGGGCTGTTGCCTTCCTTTATGGAGTTGCACAATTATTTCACTGTTCTCATCACAGTGCTAGGCTTAGAAACAGTACTGAAAAATGCAGAGCGGTTAGAAGAATAAGCTATGCTTGACCTTATTAGCAAGATCTGTATTGGGAGGCTGTGGGGATGGTGGGAATTGGGCCAGTCTGCTGGGAGTAATAGGGTATGTCGGGTTGTCCTTGTGTGGTTTACTTGCTTATCCACTTCGTATTTGGTTTAGTTTATTGATTATTCTTTTTTCTTTGTTTTTAAGGGTTCTTCCTACAGTAACTCATATTTATCTCTTATGTTACTAAATGAGAAGGGCTCTGCATAAACCACACAGTTTACTCACATTTTTCTTAGGTGATGCCCATGAGAAGAGGCACTACCACAAACCCGTGAGCTAATACCCCAGGATGGGTGAACACAGGCTCACGACCAGCACAGAGCTCTCGAAGCTGCTGATTTCAGAGACTGGCCGTTGCACCATGCCAGGGCATTAACCTTTGGGAGTGCGATCCAGGACAGGTGACAGGGGCCCAACCTCTTACCAACACTTTTGTGCATCTCAGATGAATTACTTTCCCACCTCTCTACGCCCAGAGTCTCTCCCACTTCTCCCAATGACCCGGCCCCTCTAACACGTCCCGCAGCACCACCGGCTGTGATGAGGCTTCTCGGCTACATCTACAGAGGGTTGGGGATGAGGGCCAATATCAGTAATCGTATGAATCCACCTTATAAATGTATGATGTGTTTTTAGTGTTTTCCCAGTGACTGAGGGTACAAATTGATGGCAGGCATGGACAAAATACTTAGAAGATTGTTTCTAAATATTTATCATATGCATTAAGAGTGCTTTAAAATTAGGATGGATGCTGAAACGAGATATTTGAGCTGCATTAAGGATATAAGAATTTAAAGAATCACTTCGTGTCATGCTCACATTACAAATCAGATCATTGTATAATACGCAGTCTTCTATAAATTGAAAGCAAGCAGGTCACTTTTATATTGCAATAAATATTTCCTGAAAAGGTTGATTTGTGCAGACAGGCTGGATAAGCAGCAACATCTTTGTAGCTTCATTGATGATTTTTTTCCTTCTGTTTGAGAGGTGGTATTCTGACATAGCCATGCACTCATAAACCCAGTGTTTATCTGCTCAACTAACTGAGGTCTCAGGGTTACGGATATGAGAAATGCAGGTCCTGAAAAGATCTAGATTGTGGATGTCATTGAGACAAGCTGTTGCATTAAAAATTGGTATGGGAGATGACACAGTCACGATCTGGAAAACAAATGCCATATATAGGCACTTCCACTCTATTAGCAGCAAAAGACAGTCAGGCTTCACAGTAGTATTCACAAATGGGAATGCCAATGTCTCCTGACCTGAAGGGCCTGAGGTCTTTGGGGTGAAATTCGAGAATTTACAACATTTAATATATTCTCTATTTTTCCCACAGACAGACTGAAAGAGATTGTAAAATGCACTGATATATATGATAAATAATCACTACAAAACATAGGTAGACATAGGAAATTTAACAAATGATACTCATACAGAGAGAGAAATCTGTGATGAATACATCTTTCCATGTCCACTATTATAAATGTTCAAAAACAGAGGAGACATTTGATCTGTCATAAAAGCAGAAAACCCATGAACCATACAAAAATTCAGGCTGCAGCTTCTGTGTCCTCGATATTCAGCTGAGATAGAGTTTTAAATGATCAGTTATTCTGCCTAAGGTTTTGTCTCAAAGGTTAGTAAGTCATAAGCCATAAAATGTTCCTGTCCACTCACCTTTCTCTTCTAGGAAGGAACAACCACAGTGAGTTGCATAGATGGATAATATGAATGGAAAAGATACTCCAGTCAACCTGGAGCTTAAGTCTGAAGGATACAGCTCTGACAGTGAATTTACACAGGCAAGGAAACTCATTTAACCCAACCTTCCTTAAATCCAAATCTTGTTATAACTTCGAATAAAAAAAAAAATTAACAGGATTGAGAGATTTGGTAAGGCAGCAGGGACTTAACAAGGGTTATTTTGGGGCTGGGTGAACAAGACCATAAAGCTTGGTAAGGCTCACGATGTTCTTTTTCAGCATGGAGTCCAGGCTGATTATGTAAGGGCATTTTCTGCTGTGCAGAAATGCGATTTCTTACTGATGCAATTTCTTACAGATGCAATGCTCTGTATATGAACATACGTTTGCTGCTGATTTGTCCCTTACTGGGGAAGCCTGTCCTGGAGAAACAGCCCTGTGGATGAAGAGTGCTCATTGCCCTGCCTTTCTTCAGTCTACAGTCTACACTTCATGGCACTGAATCAAGCTGTGAAGGTCAGTCATGTGGTGTTTTGCTGATGGTAAATGCTAATTTTTGACAGATCTGTAGGACAGATCGCTTTCTGTATTCATCTCCTGATGTTCCTATTATCATTATTTATCATTGGATCATGATAGCTTCTGAGTCCCAGTGGAGCCCCACTGTGCTAAGTACTAGAGAAGCACATGCCTGGCTTTGCTGACTTGGCTTCTCTCCAGTAGATCAGCTATATTCGTGTTTCTCCTGCTTTGCTATTCTGATTTTTTCCTGTTCAACAAAGGGGATATTTAAAACACTGGGGAGAGGAGAGTGGGGGAAATGATCAGATAAGATCTTTTGCTTGTTAATCCTCAAGTGTCCTTGCTCCACTCTCCATTGCACAGATAGAAAAACATGACTAGTTCTTTGCTGGATGTGCAACTATCCCAGCACATGCTGTAAGTTGCCACAAACCTACTGACTTCTGTGTGATCTGCAAAGCAGAGAGGTGCTGCAGTGCTTTCAATTACATAGATGAAGCTCTGGTATCACTGCGGTATTGTCACTTGTTTGGAGCACATGCTGAATCTCTATGATGTGAGCTTAATTAATTTAACCTACTCTTTCCTATCAGAGTCTGCTGCAAAATACTCAAAACTGGCCTACTCTTGGCTGATGTGGTCAAGAGAATATCCCCAGATGGAGGTTTCTCTCATGTGCAAAACGTACTGGACGGTGTCATCCTGTTAAACTAGATTATTTCCAGCTTTGTACATTGTGAGGGCAGCGTCACAAGTAAACCTCTTTAATTTTCTGTGAAGAAGCATAGCAAGTCTGATGTCAATCTCCGATGATGGAGAGTGCAGCACCAGCATGATGGGCTGATGATGGGCTGATAATGTTCTGATATCCAAGGGATCAGCCTTGCTTCTTTGGGACCATACTGAAGCCAAAGATGAGATAATCTGTATTTGGGGAGGAAAACCCATTCTTTTTTAATGCAGCCTGTGATAGGAATTTTGCTTCTCCTGCAGGAGAAGGGATAGATGCTCCTGAGAATGGGGTTCCTCTGCAAATTGCAGTCCAGAACTATTTGAACAGACTTACAGCCCTGATTAGTTCCCAGAACTGAGCTGTGATTCACTAGTAGTTACCTACCACACAGAGGACCTTGTAGCTTAGGGGGTATAGGGCAACAAGGTGAAGCCTATAGTGATGCTCTCTGCAGCAGTTTCTGAATGGAAAGGAAGAGGGACCCATACCTTCTCAGCCACACTTGCAGTGACTGAGTAAATCCCCTCTCTGAAAATACCTTGTGCAGACCAAGCAGGCAAAAGCCCCATGAACTGAAAGGTCCCCATAAACTCATACCACCTCCACCAAACTGGAACTTTCCTCTCTCCAAAACAGCGTCCAGTTACCTTGCAAATAACCTTTGATGATGCAGTATTACCTGGCAGAGAAGGAACTCTTTGCTATAGCTCATTTTTCACATGCCCAGCAAATGCATCAAGTTCCCTGCTGCAGGTTAGCTCAGCTGTTAGCATCTCTCTGGGCCCGGGGCTGAGCAGCCCTGGCTATACAGAGATAGCTAACCTGGCATCAACGCCTGGGTGACTTATCTGCCTTCAACATTGCACAGTGCCGAGGCACAGCTGCAGAAGGGACATACCAGTCGGGATGGAAATAATGGGGTTTTTTTCACTACGTGTTGGGAACACACACATAAAATTTCTGGCAAGGAAGCAGAGGTGTTAGGGTTACCAGGCAACAAACACCAGTGAAAATACTGTGAAAGGAGAGCAGGGAAGAAGGGATCCAATCAAGGACCTGGTCAATTAGTCGTCTGAGACAGTGATGGAGTGAGCACATTAAGATTTCATAGTAGATGAGGAAATCTGTTTTAGGGACACTGAAGGTGCAAGGAAAAAAGGTATGTGATTAAACAGACAGAGCAGAGTTGAAAATTCTTCACTGGAATGAAATAAAATCCTTCATTTTAATCATTGTAAGGCCTTGGAACTGTTCAAGCAGGGAGATATTTAGGGGTTTCATTCATGTTCTGCCACCAGTGCTGCTTGTTGCAGCTCTCTCCAGTCTTGAAACACTGAAATTAAGCATTTGTTTTTCACTTCCCGATCTGGTCAGCCTGTTCATGTTTTGCATCCTCCCACTGGGTAGCACAGGGCTCGCTGCCAAACCAAAGCCCTAGTTTTTAACAGAACATACAGTAAACCAGGAAAGCAAACCCTGATTTTGTTCATCAGACTAGAGAGACTCCTATTTTATTAAAACCTCCTTTCAGATTAGCTAAGTGCCTGACTGGGCATAAAGGGTGTAAAAATCAAGGATTTTACCATCTGGCTATATCAGGGTTTATAGCACACAGTGTAAAATGATGGCATTCAAGGCTTACCAAAATACATTCTACAAATGCTAAATCTGTAGTGCAGTCTGGAGATTGGGTTTCCTAGATTATCAGGTGTGTGCAATAGAGGATGCATGGGGAGGCAATTGCTTTGTTTTTCTTCCCTTCCCTCTCTGAGGCAAGCCTTGGCTGCCAGCGGTCACTCACTGCCTCTTCACCGGCAGCGAGCGGAGCCAGGGATCGGCTCCAGGGCCCTGATCTGCCCTTCGGAAAGTGGGTGGAAATAAACCACCAGTTGACTCCAAATCCAACGGGGGTTACCTGACAGCTCAAACTGCCTCCTCCTGGACATCAGTCTGCATCTGCCCCGTGCGGCTCTTGGGACATGGGGCAGCTTCTGCTTCTTCTGTCAGTCCCCTCTGCGTGATCCAGCACATGCAGACTGGACTTGTGGCATCCTTCTCTGTCGTGGGCTTTTGCATTGATAATGCCAATGCAGCAGTAGAGATAATAGGGTCAGAAATGCCCGCAGGAATGCAAAACCCGCGTCTGGGGCTTCAGCGTGGTTTTAATATGTGATCATGCGCAAGATGACATCACTGGCACTTCTTTGCTTGGGAACACATTTCCCCTCCTGTCTGCAGTTGTTAGCAGCCATGTGGCATCCTGACATTTTGCCTTTATTAACTTCTTGACAGATAGTCTTTGGGGGCTTATTGGGAGATTAATTGTTTTCAGGAGGCCTTTAGTCCATTAGCAAGGTTTTATACTTTCCCCCCATGCCTTTGAATAGGTGACTCTAATGAAGCACTATGAGATGTATTAAAATGCTCTGAGGATGCTAGGAGCATCACTCTTCTCACTGGCCCCCAGCTTCTCTGCTCTTTGCAGCCCAGAGCTGAGAGCAATGATGGGGCACCGAGTTTTGAAGAGGGCAACAGCTGCAACCATCACTGCAGCCACTTTAGTTAGATCTTCCCTATGGCATTTTTCCAGGAGAAAAAAAAAGCACACAAGCCTGGCTATTTTTTTCTATAGTCAATGCATGTGATTAGGGGTATTTATAAAAACTGTGCAGAAAACAGCATCTCAGGAAAAGGAAAAGTACAGGCAGATGCACTGAACGAAAGGAGAAATTAACAGACTTTGAAGTCAGCAAAAGTGCCTGATTAAGGGTATAAAAACCAGAATTTTGCAATTTGGCCATGCTATGCTTTCTAAAGCGTGATTCAGTAATGGCTTTTGAGGGCTACTGGAAGCTATTTTGTAAGGACTGTGTGTGTATTGCCATCTGAAGATATTGATAACGTTGTCATTGATTTCAGGGTGGAAAGAAGGAAGCTTCACCAGCAAAAATGTTGAAACAAAATAATAGGGATGAACTCATAGTAGCCCACTCAAATCTTCCCTTTCCCCTTTAAAATTTTGTTATTTCAGCATTTTCCCTGCATTACCCATAAGTTCTGTCACTGGTTTGTTGATTTTTTTTATGTCTTTCCCCCAAATGAGGAGATAAGCATTTAAAAGAACATTTTGCCATTCCTATTTACTATAAAACCAGTAGCAAATTGCTCATTTCATAAGTAATTCAAGCCAGCAATTTTGCATTAGCATAGGAATTTAAATCTCCCTTGTGCTTCACTGCAGAACTAGATTTGCCCAGAACACGGAATGGGACTCCGAGATTTTTACTATTAATCTGCGAGTTCAAATGCAGGTTGGCAGAACCCAAAGCTCTATGATGATCTCCTCATTCAGCAGCCTCGTTAGAGCCTCGTGTTTTGAAAAACATATGTATGATAAGGATGCATACACAATACGTTTCACCTGGTGGCTATTGCTCGTTTATTTGTTCCACCCCCTCAGACTGCTAGAGATGTACACAGAGATAATGCCCCTTTCATTTGCAGATGTAGCCATCTCAATTTAACTATGTTTAATTGAGACTATAAAGGGAGTCTTTGGTAGTACCCATAATGTGATTGGAGTGCTCAGCGCTACCAATCCTATCTCCACTGGAGATAGTGAACATCATAAATTAGAGGCAGTCTCTTACCGTATATGTCGGTGTAGTGCCCAGCAAAGGGGGGCATAGTAGGGTGAGATTACTTATTAGCTCTGATCAGAGAAATACAAAAAAATAATTCCACTCGGGAGGACGTTGACATTAAATGACATCCGAACAATGGGACATGAAAAGGTGCCAGTTTTTATCCAAGTATTTTAGGCTTTTTAAAAGCACGCAAAAGGAACGAAGGTGTCTAAATATTCATTGCTTAAGGTGCCTTTCTTTGACATTAAAAGCAGCGTGCATAAATTCCTCATTTTACCTGATAGCTTTCATTAGCTCTCCATCTGTAATCCACACCTCCTGCTGAAGGACAGAACTGCGACACTCATTAGGACTCTCCCTTTAAAAGAAGCGGAGTGAAAAAGCCCTAGACTTTTATGAAGCAGTATAAGGTGAAAATGTTACCAGATGAATAATTCTTTCCAGCAGTGCTTCAGGTAGTCTCACCGTGTAATTGAAGATTTATTGAAAGCCATCAAACCCCATTATTTCCCATCCAGGAGCCTTTGCTTTTCAGCCCCTCACTCATGTGAAGACACACTTGCTGAGGAGAGGTGCAGAGTCAGCAGGAGAGATGGATAACATGAATAATTAAAATGGAGGTTGAGTTCCCATTTGCTACTGAAGAGAAATGGTTTGCACAAAAATAGAATGAGACAGGGCGTCAGAGATGCTCCCGAAGGGTGGTTCTTATGTCTGTTGGCATTTCTGCTCCCCAGAAGGATTGTTCATGACAGGGATATTTAAATATTGGGTTTAGAATGGCAACCTATTATTTAGAAACACTCTGCTGTGGGTAACACTAGAGAGGTGAGTTTGGCAAAGGCAGAAGCCGCTAACAAGTAGCAGATAACTAATGAATGGGGATCTGCAGTGTGCATGTACATGTGAATTACCTGGTGGAAAAGTATATTACACAGAACGTTATCTCGGTAACAGAGACAAGCACTCAGAAATGGGAAAATTGAAGAATTAGGGTTAGCTTTGATTTTTAATGTAGCTGTGCCATTAAAGACTATCAAGTGCCATGTTTTCTTAGCTTTCTTCTGTATTCAGTGTTAAGGATGGGCAGTGCTCATCCCCTGTTTTCTTCCACTGTTCAATCTTTTTTACTTATTTTTTGCACGTTAAGCAAATCCTTTTTTGAGGAAGGGATTAGTAATTTCCTCATGACACTAACCACCCCAGCATCACATTTTTGCAGACATTATTATATTTATTTTCATAAACCACTCAGAAGTAAGGGATTCAGATGCAGCCTTGAGGCACAGACATTACAAAAATCATATTTTAGGAGCTTAAACTGTGAGAGAATAGAGTTCAGTTCTCCAAAATAGCATTCTTCTGCCTTAACTATCTGATCTTGTCACTTTTTGTAACCTTCACTTGGTACCTTGACTGCTTTCAAAGTCTGAAACACATAAAGCAAGTGTTCTGCAGGCAGCTTTCCTTCACAGAAGACAAACCCAGTATATCCTCAAGTCATATAGTGACTATAACATGTTGAATGAGACATGAATCCTAGGGGAGAAAGAAAGAAGATTATGTGGCTGTGCGATTAAGGCTGTCTTCTAATGCATTGGTACAAGAGGGCTGAACAAAGAGCAAATAAGCAGCATCAGCTCTGGTTTGTCCTAACTTTTTGATTGCTCTTGTACAACAATAATATCCTTTTCCTGTGCTTTATACACACTACACGTATCTAATGAAAGGGAAGAAATCGCACTACGAGTGACCACCCCAACGTGCCATCAGTGAGGTGATAACCTCCAGGTTCATTTCACAGACCCTGCTCCCAGCAAGGAAACGGCTGGTCTCAGCCACCCTCTGCAAAGGCTCAGGTAAGATGGGTGTGAGGAGCTATGCTAGCGGGACACGGGGTACGCCGATCTGTACAGCAGATCGGTAGATTGTGGTCGTCAGCCTAGGTAAAAAGCTTGTTAATCTTCAGTGTACGTATATTCTCTCACCCACTGAATGCTGTTCTTCACCCTACAAATGACCAGTGATACCACTGGAGAGTCAAAATGCCAAGGATGAAACCTCAGGACAGGAACCATGCAGTGTTCTGATGGTGTGTCTCAAACGTCCTGTATTATTCCCACACAGCAATGGAAATCAGGGCTACCCCAGTTGGCTCGACCCTCATGGGTGTGATGCTCAGCAGACACCTGCAGCCCACACCTCTGTCACTTGGAAAGTGACCCGCAGCTACCAGAGGGCCAAGATGAGGGTGCAAGTGATTGTAAACCGCCTGTATCTCTGTTTTTGAACAAACAGCTCGGAATTAGCATTAAAAATGATTTAGTTTTCATCACTGGTGCCGTCGTTCTGGTTATGCATCACTCCTGGGCGGAGAGCAGCTCACCTTGCTGTTCTGGGGAAAGGCTGGGGCAGCACAACCCTTTGCTTCATGCTTTTGGTTCCCTGGTCAGCAACTGCATGCTGGGAGGAGGGACGTTCTCCCACCCCACCCCACCCCACCCCGTCCCGTGCCGTGCCGTGCCGTGCCGTGCCAGGGCTGGCCAAGGACCACTGTCACCCGGGTGACCCCGCCCCGCTGCCGGAGGCCCCGCCCCTGCCCGCTGTCCTCCCGCCCGGCCGGGCGTGGCGCCGCTCTCGCCTCCCGTCTCTGTGGCCGGCGCCGCTCTACCCCGCTTCCTGTGCTGGGCGCCTCCCCGCTGTCAGGGCGCCGGGCGGAAGTGCGCGGCGCGGCCATGGCGGCGGTGGATATCCGAGGTAGGGCCGGGGCGTCTTGGGCGCTCGGGACTTCCCGGTAGTGGCCCTGCCGGGCGGGGAGCGCTTCCCGCGGCTCCGGGGCTTGGGCGGGTCGCCTTCGTGTCGAGCTGTGGTCCCTGCCTGCCGCCCTGGGCTGAGCTCGGAGCGTCTGGGCGCCGCTGGGAGCGCGCAGGGGTGAGCTCTCGCCGTGGGGCAGAGCGCGGCGGGTCTGCCTGCCCCGGGGCAGCTGCGGCTGGAGAAGGAGGTTGGTGTGATGGAGGCTGGCTGGGTGTTGCTGTTCTAGTAGTATTCGCTCCAAGGAGCTTCCAAGTTGCTGGACGATGAGGTGTGGCCAGAGGTGCGAGGATCACAGAGCTGCCTCCTTTACTAGTGCTCTCCAGGGGCAGTGGAGCTGCTGAGTTTGTCTGTATGTCTTTAAAGAATCTGCACAAGGGAGTTCAGTAGCATTGCTAACGCATCTATGTGGTGAGAAGGAACTGGAAGGAAAAACTGCCCAAAAAGCAGTTTTCTTGGACGTGAGGCAGGCTAGGAGGGTGTGTGCAGCACCACCTGAGAAAAACAAGCCTCCCTTCTGGTACAGTCCAGCCTTTTCAGGTGGAATAAGGAGGTCCTGCGGTGAGATGGTAACATGAGAGAACAGCTGAAAAAACAGAGTTTTAGCTCTTAAGTGTGGAGGAAAGTGGGAAACGCTTGCCCATGTGGGACTTGCACAAGACCAAAGCAGCTGGTTAGGCTGGTAATCTTAACAGTGCTTTGGTGGATGTGATGAGACAGGCTGGGTGTTAGAAAAGCCAGAAAGAAAGCTGAAGTGACTGAGAACAAGAAAGGTTTGGGTGAGAATTCAGGGATATGAATAGAAAGAGAGAATGTTTTGAAGAAGAAGGGGGGATATTTGAATGAAGTGTTAAAGAAGGTTGACATTGTAAACAAAATACAGGTTAAATTACTGTGAAGAGTTTGAATTTTGAGAGTGGAAGAGGGAGTTGAGAGGGCATGAAAAAGGAAATTATATTTCTCCATAAGGGTGTCTGAATGGAATCACACTGAAAGCTTGTGTGGTGGCGTCTTGGAGAATGACCAAGAGCAAATATTTAGGCAAGGCTCTTGAGAGGTTAATTTTGATAGTGCCAGCAAGGTTTTCTCTTTTTTTTTCTTCAAATTCTTAATGATGTCTGCAGTTCTGTTTGCTTCTCCAACTGCTTTGTGTCAGATTGCAGCAAGGAGCTAAGAGGACAATTAAAGGGAGAGCACTGTATTAAGTTATTAGTTGATGTGAGAACCTTTTGTGCCTAGCGGTGATCTGTCCAGCCGGCAAGGGCAGGTACAGCACGTTGAGTGAATTGCTCTCCTCTTATTTTTTGCCATGGTTTGGTGGCTTGTCTCCCAAATTGTCTTGACATTCATGGCAGATTGGCAGTATCGTCACAAGCACTTCACTTTTGCATCTGTGATGCAAATTCCACAAAAAATGCTTTGAACGAGACACCTTGTTGTTGAAAGGAATGGGGAAGCAGGAACACCATCCTTTCTTTCTTGTACCCAAAATAAATGGAAGTGTACTCCCTTCTTAGTGGGAATAACACGTCAGGTTTATGGTGGGTTTTGTTCTTCCTCTCCTTTTTTCCAAGAATAGTTTAAGAGAACAGTCTTGCTGGTTATAAAGGCAATTATGAATATTGGCACTAAGCAGCTATGGATAATGGAGCCTTAGAGCCCAGCTTCATATTCTGTTTTACAACACATTTATCAGTCTATATACAGCCTTATATATATGTATATATGAAGCTTGCCTGACTTTATTCTTGAGAAATGTAGTTGTTGTTAATCGTACAAGTAAGAGAAGTTTATGTTTGAAATGTAATATGAGAATTTATTATGGCAAGAATGGAAGCACTTAAGATTTTGCTTTTGTTGGGAAGGAAAGCTTGTCTTTTGGTTTTGAAAGGTATTTAGGATAATCAGCGCTACCACAATTTAAGTGCTTACTACTGGGTCTTAGTGCTGTGTTTTGGAGATTTCCTTTTTTATAGTGAGGAGAGAGAATAGCGTATGTGAAATAACATGAATGCCTCTAGACTTCCCCTCCTCCCCATTCTATGAAAGGGTTGGCCTGGCAGTTCTGAGATTAAGGGGGCAAAATGATTTACACATGACTGTTTATGCTGCGTTTTTCCTGGTTAGGACACCTAGTGTTACTTTATTAACTACTCCTCAGAGAAGCTGCTAATAGTATATGAGCTGACATTTTTGGAACTAATCCAGTCATCCTTGAGCATGCAGCGCTGTCACAGAAGTAAAATATTCACAGTGGAATGATGAGTGGGAGTTCTGGGTATGTATATAATGCGTGAACATAAGGGAATGGTTCCTGCGAGAGGAGAATCTCAGTTCCTCATTCAGTCTTCAATCACTTCTCATCACTTACGTTTTTTTAATTCTAAACAGTGCCTGCCTTTGTTTCCTGCTTTCTTGTGGCTTGGAAATTCAGTTTGCTGCTGCTGCAATTTAAAAGGGATGAATTTCAGGGCGCTTTTCAAGGTGTCTCATGGATCTTCAATGGTAGCAGATTTATTGGCTGTGGAAGTGTTGACATAGGATTCTTTGGTCTGCTTGAGGAACATAATTTTTCTGCAGTGTCATGATAAAATTTGGGAATTTTAATTCAAATGTCCCCAAATCTATAGGAACTTATCTCGCATATAGTGATTTGCAGGTTATAAAGTATGTTTCATTTTAAAAAGCTTACTTTTTAATAGAATTGTTAATACTTTGTAGTTAGATTTCTGTAATATCCACTGAGTTACGAAGTAATTTGCTGCAGGTAGTTTGGTAGATTAATTGTAGAGTCAGGAATAGAATCTCTTGTTCAAGATTACTAAGAAACATCCACCCAGAGATAGCATCTTTCTGTCTGCTGTTGGGGTTTTTTTTTGTTTATTATAGATTTCACTCAAAAAATAATCATCTTTGAAATGTAACAGTATCAGCTGCTGTGATATCATACTGATGTGTTTTTTAATAACAGAACATCTTAGAAATGTTACCAGTGCCACTGCTTTGTTTCACTCAGTAGTTTACTCATTGGCTTTAGCAAAAGAAAACTCTTGGTTTAATTAATAGATCTCTGTAGTGTTTTACCTATTTTTCAGCTTTAGAGTTTACAGCTTGAAAACTATTTTTGTAAGAAATAAATGGTTTTAAACATGACCAGGCACAGATTCAGTGTGGGGTGTATCACTTTTTTCTCCCCCCTGTAACTGATTCTGACTGAGTTTAGTAAATTCAACAAGAGACCTGGCTTTCAAAGGAAACCATGCTTTGTATTGTCCTGCTACTCAGCCAATGCTGTGGTTCATAAAATAAACTGTATAAAATACTGAGTAGATGTAGTATGATAATATTACACACAGTGTCAGAGCTAATTAACTCCCACCAACACAGCATGCACACAGGTGCGCACAGACCCTGCTCGCATTCTTGAGACACAAACACATACCAGCAGGTAGTGATTGAGGAAAGTGGAGTAATAAAAAAAGGTTCTATTTCTATTGTGTACCTACAACAGAACTGCAGAAGGTTAAAGGATATCCATTATTATTTGAACTTACGAAACACATTTTTAATTACAATTTGTTTGTGTGAGGCTGTGTTCCACCTCCTTCCCCTGCTATAATCATTAATGGTGGCAATTTGCTCTTGGAGGTATTTGCAGTGTTTCTGGCTGCTTTGGTACTCAGTGTAGATTTCTCTTCCCAGATAATCTCTTGGGAATTTCCTGGGTTGACAGCACCTGGATTCCAATATTAAACAATGGGAGTGTGTTGGACTATTTCTCAGAGCGAAGTAACCCATTCTATGACCGAACATGTAATAATGAAGTCGTCAAAATGCAGCGGATGACCTTGGACCATTTGAAGTAAGCTGTAATTTGGAACTCTTCCTGTGCAGTGTCCTCTGTCTCTCCATCTGAAGGCTGTTTGAATGAAAGCATGCTGGAAACCTCCTTCTGTGCTGTGCTTTTTAGTCCCACCACTTGCCAGGGAGCCCAGTTTGTTTTTTGTATTTGGATGTCTTTCACTTCCTCTTATGCCATTTCAAGGAGGTGTTAAGCATGAAGGATTCTATGTATCTTAGGAAATTCCAGTAAATCACCTTTTAGATGTTTCTCTGAATTAGAAAAGCTGTCTTCTCTCATCCTCCCAGCTCAACAGACCCCAAGAATGGTAATTGAGTTAAATATTTTTCTGAGGTGAATAGGGTTTATGATAGGGGATACTTTGAGTTCATAAATAGTT
Organism: Bucorvus abyssinicus; assembly: GCA_009769605.1. Taxonomy (NCBI): domain Eukaryota; kingdom Metazoa; phylum Chordata; class Aves; order Bucerotiformes; family Bucorvidae; genus Bucorvus; species Bucorvus abyssinicus. The sequence goes on along the minus strand of CM020042.1, from coordinate 15,171,387 downwards.
TGCATTTCCATATCCCGCTGGCTATCTGGTATAATTACTACATAATTTCTCCAAAGTGCTGGCTTTTTAGTAAGGATAATAAAAGTCCTGAGCGTTGTAAATAAACTGATCACAGATGGTTGTGTCATGAGATTGCAGCATGCACAAGTTAACTTTCTTTGCAATTCCCCATCTGCTACAGTGAGCACAAGTAGGATGTTTGAGAACTATTTTAAGACTCCATAATATGATAGGGAGCTGAGTTCATTGGTAAAGTCACTCATGCTTAGACGTGGTTACAGAGAGGCTTCCACATCAGACACATAGATGGTCTCAGAGAATTGTTTTATTTGGAGGAGACCTTTAAGACCATTAAGTCCAACCATTAATCTACCACTGCCAGGTCACCTCTAAATCATGTCCCTCAGCACCACATCTGTAGGTCCTTAAAAGACCTTCAGGGATGGTGACTCCACCACTTCCCTGGACAGACTGTTCCGATGCATGACAGCCCTTTCGGAGAAGAATTTTTTCCTAATATCCAGCCCAAACCTCCCCTGGTGCAACTTGAGGCCATTTCCTCTCATCCTATCACTTGTTACTTTCGAGAAGAGACTGACCCCCACCTTCCTACAACCTCCTTTCAGGTAGTTGTAGAGAGTGATAAAGTCTTCCCTCAGCCACCTTTTCTCCAGGCTAAACAACCGCAGTTTCCACAGCTGCTCCTCATAAGAATTGTGCTCTAAACCCTTTTCCAGCTTCATTGCCCTTCTCTGGACACGCTCCAGCACCTCAATGTCCTTCTTGTAGTGAGGGGCCCAAAACTGGACACAGGATTCAAAGTGTGGCCTCACCAGTGCCCAGTACAGGGGGACAATCACTTCCCTCCTCCTGCTGGCCACACTATTGCTGATACAAGCCAGGATGCTCTTGGCCTTCTTGGCCATCTGGGCACACTGCTGGCTCATATTCAGCTGGCTGTTGATCAACACCCCCAGGTCTTTTTCTGCTGTGCAGCTTTCCAGCCACTCTTCCCTAAGCCTGTCGTGTTCCAGGGGGTTGTTGTGATGCCAGTGCAGGACCCGGCACTTGGCCTTGTTGAACCTCCTACCAGTGGCCTCAGCCAAGGTCCAGCCTGTCCAGATCCTTCTGAAAAGCCTCCCTACCCTCAAGCAGATCAACGCACCCATCTAATTTGGTGTCATCTTCCAGCTTACTGAGGGTGCACTCGATCCCCTCATCCAGATCATTGATAATGATGTTAAAGAGAACAGGCCCCAATACTGAGGCCTGAGGAACACCACTGGTGACTGGCCACCAGCTGGATTGAACTCCATTCCCCACCACTCTCTGGGCCCAGCCATCCAGCCAGTTTTTTATGCAGTGAAGAACACCCTCATCCAAGCCATGAGTAGCCAGTTTCTGCAGGAAAATGTTGTGGGAAACAGTGTCAGAAGCTTTACTAAAGTCCAGGTAGACAACATCCACAGCCCTTCCCTCATCCAGTAAGCGTGTCACCTTGTCATCGAAGGAGATCATGTTAGTCAGGCAGAACCTTCCTTTCATAAACCCATGCTGACTGGGCCTGATTACCTAGCTGTCCTGTATATGCTGTGTGATGGCACTCGAGATGATCTGCTCTATAACCTTCCTCACCACCAAAGTCAGACTGACATGCCTGTAGTTCCCCAGATCTTTCCAGCCTTTCTTGTATAATGGTGTCACATTTGCTAACCTCTAGTCGATTGGTCCCTCCCTGGTTAGCCAGGACTGCTGATAAATGATGGAAAGTGGCTTGGTGAGCACTTCCATCAGCTCCATCAGTACCCTTGGGTGGATCTCATCTGGCCCCACAGACATGTGTGAGCGTCTAAGTGGTGCAATAGTTCACTCACCATTTCCTCATGGATGATGGGGCCTTTATTCTGCTCCCTGTGTCTCTCTTCCAGCTCAAGGAGCTGGGCACTCAGAGAACAACTGGTCTGACTATTAAAGACTGAGGCAAAGGCAGCATTCAGTACCTCAGCCTTTTCCCCATCCTTGGTCACTGTTTCCCCCCACATCCAGCAAAGGATGGAGATTCTTCTTAGCCCTCCTTTTGCTGTTAATGTATTTACAGAAACATTTTTTTATTGTCTTTTATGGTAGTGGCCAGACTAAGTTCTAGCTGGGCTTCGGCCTTTCTAATTTTCTCCTTTCAGAGCCTCGCAAAATCCTTGTAATCTTCCTGAGTGGCCTGACCCATAGGCCATAGACTTTCCTTTTCTTCCTGAGTTCCAGCCAAAGTTCTTTGCTCAGTCAGGCCAGTCTTCTACCCTGCCAGCTCATCTTTTGGCACATGCGGATGGCCTGCTCCTGTGCCTTTGTTTCTTCTTGGAGGATGTCCAGCCTTCTTGGACTCCTTTGCCCTTTGGGGCTGCCTCCCAAGGGACTCTTGTCAACCAGTCTCCTAAACAAGCCAAATGCCCTCTGAAAGTCCAAGGTGGGAGTTTTACTGGCCACCCTTCTTACTTCCTCAAGAATTGAAAACTCTACCATCTCATGATTACTGTGTCCAAGACAGCCTCCAGCCTTCACATCACCCACAAGTCCTACTCTGTTTGTGAACAACAGGTCCAGCAGGGAGCCTCCCCTAGTTGGCTCCCTCACCAGCTGTGTCAGGAAGTTGTGTTCCACACACTGCAGGAACCTCCTGGACTGTTTCCTCTCTGCTGTATTGTATTTCCAGCAGACATCTGTAAGTTGAAGTTCCCCACAAGAACAAGTTGAAGTGACTGTGGAACTTCTTCCAGCTGCTTATGGAATATTTCATCTACCTCTTCATCCCGGTTGGGTGGTCTATAAGACTCCCACTGTGATGTCTGCCTTGTTGGCCTTCCCCCTGATTCTTACCCGTAAACACTCTACCCTATCGTCACCATTGTAATGTTCATGACAATGAAAACACTCTCTAACATAAAGAGCCACCCCCCCACCTCTCCTCCCTGGCATGTCCCTTCTGAAGAGTTTATAACTGTCCAATGCAGCGCTCCAGTTCTGTGAATAATCCCACTGTGTTTCCATGATGGCAAATATATCACAGTTTTCCTGCTGTACCATGGCTTCCAGCTCCTCCTGTTTGTGGCCCATGCTGTGGGCATTGGTGTACATGCACTTCAGTTGGGCTATTGATCCTGTCACCTTGCTGGGGGGAAAAGGCCTGATTTCCACCTGACCATTCCCTGTGTTTCTCAGCCCATCTACATAATACACTGGCCCTTTGTTTTCTGTGTTTTAAATGAGGTCTCTATGATGATAGATTGTTATCTTTCTTGCTATTTATTTGTTTGCTAATGTTCTACTTACTCTTTCACGGGCACCCCCTTGCCGTGGGGAAAGAGCTTGCGTGCCCTTGTGAAGTTGAGAGCTATGCTGGTGGTGGCATATGCCTCCGGTAGGGTCTCCCAAGCCAGACAGGTCTCAACTGAAGGGTCAGACAAAGTGTGTCCATGGGCAGGATGGGCTCACTAGCCTTCGGGCAACCATCCTAGGAGAAGGACAACTCTAACTCCAAACCCGGGCAGATGGAGCTCGTTTAGCCCTGTAAGGCCATCCATCTAAGAGAAGGATACTCTAACCAAACCTATGACCTGAGGACTTCGCTGTCACCGTCCAAGCTCGCTAGGCCCTGGCAGATGAACCTCAGGTGTAAAGGGTGGGGCCAGTCTCGCGCATGCTGCGCCTCACCTAAAAAATCCACCGCGCAGGCTTGAAGGGTGTACTCACGTTTGCAAAGCCCTGTAGCGACAGGCAAGGGACGAAACGGCAATACCACCCAAGGAGACCCTCCGGTGTGCTCTTTGCAACCGGTCTTGCCTATCCCGCATTGGCCTTTTCAGCCATCAACGCGCTTGCAATAAGCGTGGGCAAAGCCCTTCCCAAATCTTCGTCCGCGAAGCCAAGCCATGATGAATGTTCTACTTAGATGGTGGTGTAACAGGTTGTTGTAACTCCCTTTGTATACGCAGCTAGGTTTTGGTAGCTAGCTCAGGAACTCCTATGCCTTTTATTTACTGGCCATTATATGGAAGAGCTTCTAAAGCATCAGAACTTCATCCCTTTACTGCCAGGCCCTTTGGTAGCTCTTCACATCCTAAAGATTTTACTTTGAGGAAAACACTTATTCTAGTTGTTCATTTGCAGCCAGATGGTTGGAGTGGAGTACATCCTTCTGCATGCTCAAGAGCCCATTCTCTTCATTATCCGAAAGCAGCAAAGGCAATCTCCAACACAAGGTAAGGTCACTCAGTTATTGTCGCTGTTGGGAAGATTGATGAGTTAGTTGCTTTTATATGTTCCTAATTTGTGTTTAAGCACTTCTCGTTCCTCTTTTCTGTCTTCATCTTAAATCTAAATAAAAGGGTATGAGGCTTTGTGAGGGGGTGGAGATACTTTGTCTAGCAGAGTGACCTCTAGTATGCTAATATCAGGGATTGCCACCTTGTGGTGGAATGTGAAGAGTGCCATGAGAAAGAGCTGCCCTGCAGTGTATTTTGCCATGGGAAATTGTGATAATAGCATTCATACTATGTTGTATGTATCTGATAGGCTATGCAGAAGTTTTCACTTTAATTATTTGAATATAAGGCTACTGATATCCTTGCTTGGGGACCATGAGCTTAGTTTAATTTGAGCTAATCATCTGAATGGTTAGTATATAATTTATTTATTTACTTTGGAGAACCATGATTTCCATTACTTAGAGAGAGGCATCGTTCATGCTTTCTGTTTGTGTCACGTCTCTCTTATTCTGTGCTATTTCCACCTTCAACTGTGGTATTGTTATACTGCTGGGCAGGATCTTGTCAGGAGAAGGCGATTACTCGTGAAAAATGACCATGAGATACCACAAATGTTTGGTTTTTTGGTTATTCCTCTGAGGACTGAGTATTTTGGAATCGTGAGGGAATCTTGTGACAACAGTACCACTCCTTCTTACAGTCTCACTGATGACCTTTCCAAGCTTTAAATGAAATGCCTCAGCGGTTTTTTCAGTTTCCATACACCTAGCTTCATTATTTTTTTAACCTTAAATTAGTTTCTGTGTGTGATTAATTAAAAACGTAGACACATTTCAATAGTTATTGGACTGTCTTATGTGTGTTACTGCATGTACAATAATTTAGGTTATTTCAGAGTAAGCTTTATAGCAAAGAAAGGTAGAGTTAATGCTAGTTTTTAACTTTATTTTAGTGACTTAGGCTCTGCATGTGCAGTTTGGTCTTGTATGGGACTTTGCCTTATATAGCAATGCTTCTTAACTGCTTATATCAGGTAGGGGCCTCTTTATATTGCAGTTCCGTACTGAAAAAAGAACTTACATGACTCCTTCTTCAATAGTTTGGTGGGTTTTTTTTTTTTTTTGAGTTGTTTCTTTATTAAAGGCTTTGAATCTAGCTTTCAAAAGGTGAGCATGGAAATACCATGCAGCCCTTAATTTCCTGTTCTGACACTTTTTAGACGAAGAGTAGAGTTGGGGATTCCACAATATGTGTATTCAGACTTCTGCTGTAATGCAAATGTATGTTTGATGAAACTTATCTGGGACTTGTTTGGGAACATTTTTTTGCATTGCAACTGTACATTTTATGCTAAGCACCTTGATTGGGTCACATAATTCCCTAGCTCAAATGTTGTCCATGTGTTTTCTTTTATCATGGTATAAATATTAGTGTATTTGAGACACAAGAATGGGGATGGAAAACTAAAATTTAATGAGTTCACAGCTAGTGTTGAGAACTCAGATAAAACTGGTGCAGGCCTGTCTTATGACTTCTTTGTGGTTTTTGGGTTTTTTTTAAAGTATATTTATATTTTAAATTCTTTAAGTTTTTTTCCTGTTTGGAGTGATTTTGGAAAAATCGTTAGATTCAGTGATTAGGGAGAGTTGTCTGTCTAGGAAAGTAGGCTACTCTGGTACAAAGCTGTGAGACAGTAAAGCTGCTGTTCTGTGTCTTGCTCCACTTCCGAGGAAATGCTTTCTTTTGAGGACAAGTGGATACTGGCTGTAATATGCACCTAGCTGTCTTGGTATGTTAATTTAGACAGGTGTCCAAGCTTCATAATGTGCAAGTACTGGATGAATTGGGTCCTGTCAGTAAAAAGGTTCAGAGAGAATGTGTTAATACAGATGGAGGAACGGGAGGAAACATGTGCACAGGTAAGATCCTTAGGAAAGTGCAGCTGATAGCATCAGTGTAGTTCCTCAGTTGACGAATGTTTGGCAGAGTATTACGGAGGCAATTGCAATGTTCCTCTGCTCTGCAGTTCTAATGAAGATTGGTTGTAGAGGTTCCAAATCCGATTTAGCAAATGCCTTGGAAGGTAGCCTTTTTTTGACAGAATGTTACTAATTTAGAGTGGCAGGTTCTGTGTGTGCTTACTGCCATTGGGTCTGGGAAACCTAGCTAAGAGGACTGTGCAAGTTGGAGAAAGCTGAGGCCAGAAGAATGAGACCTTACCTTGTGGATTTCTGCTGGTGACAAAGGCAAGTGGAACTACTTCCAGTGCAGTTCACTTGACTCCTCTTGTAGAGCTCTGAAAACCCTAACTCCTGTCAATTATTTGTTTGCAGTAGGACAGGACTTAAAGCTGATGCTTTTCTATTTGTAAAGATCTTACCAGTCTGTGGCTAAGGTGCAAATAAAGCACCTTGATGGAAAAGGTTAAAAAGAGAATATTTGGTGATGAGATGAATATTGCAATTGCTGCTGTTACTACTGAAATTCAATAACAAACACACAATCTTCAGCTAGAGCTTTAAATTGATCCTGCCTGGTTTTTTTTCTCCCTACAGCTATTCCGTTGGCTGACTACTATATTATTGCTGGAGTGATTTATCAGGCACCTGACTTAGGGTCTGTCATTAACTCCAGAGTGGTAAGTGTTCTGTGCACTTGATATATATACCGGTTTGTATCTGCCTTTTAATTCTGGTTGTTCCCCAGGCTATTTAAATCCCTCCCTCACTGTTTTGAGGAAAGATCTTGTGTAGTTTGCAGTAACTTAAACCAAACTCCACTGGTTAATATGGTGTGCATTCCACATGGAAATGAAAGATCCTGGGAGACTGCAGCAATACAACTGGTGCAACAGCATGAGGTTCAAATAATCAAAAGAAAAATTACATGACAAATACATATGAAATAGTAATTAAATATATATTCAGTGATGCTTGCTTTGGAATGTTACTGTTAAGGTAGTATTTCTTTTTAAATGAGGTATATGTTTTTAAGTTGATGTGATATTTCTTTTTAAGTTGGATACTTGGGTTTGTTTTGATTTCTTCTGTGCCAGTAAACTACTGCTTTTGCAAGTTTTTCCTGGCAGTTTAGAAGAGCACTTCAGAACAGGTCTTGTAAGAGCCTTTCAAAGAGATTACATTCTTGATCCAAAACTAGATGTCCCAAGTTCCTTTCCCAGAACAAAAACGAATATAGAATACTAATTTTAAAATCCCTGCTTTCAAAAATTTATGCTCTATTTTCTGAAATTCTGAACACTGCCTTATGTTTCTGTTCTAAAAGCTCACTGCAGTGCATGGAATTCAGTCTGCTTTTGAAGAAGCTATGTCCTACTGTCGCTATCACCCATCCAAGGGCTACTGGTGGCATTTCAAAGATCAAGAAGATAGAGGTATGATTCCTAGTTGCTCCTGCCTGCTTTGGGAAAGGGGAGGTAATGTAGGGAAAAGCTCGAGGCAATGTACAGTGACAGTGTAAGGATGAGGTTAAGTGTCTAACTGTCTGAAGGGTAAGCTAGCCCTTCCTCCCTGTCAGGTGGAAGGAATCTTGCTCTTCTGTGCTGGTGGGGACAAACATTGAGCCATGGGTGGGAGTTGAAAATGGTGAGCTGTGTGTCAACAAAGTGGGCAACTTTTCAGCCCACTGTAGACCAAAGTACATTTTCAGAAGCCAAACCAGTTTGTCAAGAGTTAAGAATTGTCCTTAATCTATCTTCCATAAAAAAAAATAACTGATGTCGAAGGGAAAATGTAGGTGAAGTTTAGAGGAGAGACTAATAACAACTTGTCATGCAATAAAAAGCTGCTAAGAGAATGGAACTTCTGATACAGCTTTCTTTTACGCTTCTGTGACTTGCAGAGAAAGCTAAACCAAAAGCCAAGAAGAAAGAAGAACCAAGTTCTATTTTCCAAAGGCAACGGGTAGATGCTTTGCTTTTAGACCTAAGACAAAAGTTTCCACCCAGATTTGTTCAGGTATGACACTAATGAGCCATAGTATTTTTGTAAATTACTTAGAACTTGAGCCAGTCATAAGTACTTGGACAGCTGAAACTGAATGGGAATTTTGTGTGCTTTCTGCAATGGCAACATGGATTAGATAATAAATTTGAAATGGAAGGCTCTGACTCGAGTGTGGGATTCCCCTTTGTAATTGCAGAAGTCCTTAAGACCTTGGCAAAACTATGAGGGAGAATTTTATTATACAAATTCCTTATCTAATCACAGAGGGTCTGTTCTTGTCAGCTATAAAATTTTGCTGCTGCTTCCAGTTTCCTGCTTTGTGAGCTCAATCAAGCCACCACAGCTATTTTGTTTTAGTTGCTCCATTGTTCTGGAGGCTCATTAATTGGCATTTGGGAATTCTTGGCATTCTATGAAGTTGTTGATATTACCTCTGATTGTCTCTAGTAGCCATTTGTTCTACCAGGTCTTCTGCTTGGGAGCAAAGGAAATGTTTGCATCACCTCACAAAACTGCTTCTCAGATGTGGGAAAGAATGCCTAACTGTGTATTTTTTGCTTTAGTGCTTTTCCGTTGTCAGGTGGAAAACTGTATGTTATAAAACGTTAATTGGATTTTCTTTAAAGTGTATTTAGTGATCCCTTCTACCCTCAACTTTTATGTAAAAATGATTGCATTGCTTGGATTATATTCCTAAATTGATAGTAGAAAGGGTTAAGAATGATGACTTTGGTACCACTGATGTGTTGTGTTTTTTTTTTTTTTTTTTTATTCTTCCCCCACAGCAAAAGCCTGGAGAAAAGCCTATCCCAGGTAAAACTTTAATATTCTCACAAGACTTAAAAATTAGGCTCTATATAGCAGTGTCTTCCAGCTGCCCTATAAGCTCCTTGCTGCTGCTACTGAGGTGGTTAGGAATTCTGGCATTGCCTAATTGTGCAAGGTACTAGGTAAGAGTTCTCTGTGACAGCCAGAGAGAAATTGAAAAAACGTGTATGCTACTCCTGCCCTTTCTGTAAAACTGTATTGTCTGAAGGTTCAAATGCAGGAAATGGTCTTTGAAAGCAGGTGGAGCATGAAAGGGTGCATGAGGGAACAGTTTAGTCAGTTCAGCATCTTAGCAATTTTGCATAATGTTACAAGCTCAAGAAGGCTTGTGAATGCTTTGAGTTGATTGTAAGCAACCTCAAAATAGGAAAAGCACTAACTGTATCTCTTCAATCTGTTACACTTTTTTACCCGTATAGGTGTGAATTTAGTCCTTGGTTATTATTATACCTTTGAAATTAATTTTGCCCCTTTGACGTCAACAATATTTTCCAAGGACTCTGAGTAGTATTTTAGGAATAAAACTGTGAGGTTTAACTTTCTTTTGCTCTTACTTCTTAAGTGGATCAAATCAAGAAGGAACCAGAACCAGCCCCTGAAGCTGTCAAGCCAGAGGAAAAAGAGACTGTTAAGAACGCTCAGCAGAGCACTGGCGCTAAAGGACCACCTGAAAAACGGATGAGACTTCAGTGAAGGGCAAAGTTGTTAGACATCTGGATTAGTCAGTACCTGGAAAACAGGAGATTCTTGCTCCCCTTTCTTCGTATTTAAGCTCTTCCACTAAGACTGACGATTCAGGGCCTGAAGTCCCTGTAGCAGCTTTTTCTGTAGAAACCTGTCATGCAAACGTTAATGTCGAGACGTGAGCTGCCTCAGAGAAGGTGTTTTCAGTCTTCATCTTAGTTCGAATGTTGTCTTCTGAGAATGGTTTTCACATGACGTATTTTGCAGCCTCCTGAAATCTTTACAAACTTGCATCCCTTGTGTCTTGATTTCTTCTGTAAAAAGAAAAAAACTTTTATATATATGTTAAAAAAAAAAAAAAAAAATCTGAATTCTTGGCAAATAAGCCCCCTGACTGCTGGAATGCCTTTCTTAAATGCTTACGTTGTTAGTAGGAATTATGTCATATATGCTGGCAGCATTTTTTTCCTTGGATATCAGAAGATATTGTGTGCTATTTTGAGGAAGAATAGTTCAACTAAAGGATTTAGGCTGCCTGCTATAAACTGCTGTGTGTTTAGTATGCTTGGAATACAGATAAAAGACTTGATAACTGGAGACTCAAATCCATATAATTAGATGTCAAACTGCTGTCAGTCTCTAAATGTTCTTGGGCACTCATTTTACTTAATGGCTAAGATGGTCTTTTATAATAAAAAGCTAGTGTTCTGTGAGAGATATTTCTGATGACATAAAACAGGGTAAAATGTCTTGCTGTTTCACACTGTGAGGCTGTTTATATTTCTCCTTTTTTCATTGTAACTCATGTATCAATTACATTTCTTTCTCTGTGCTTCTAGTACTTTCTTACTGCATCTGATCACCTTGATTAGTCATCCGCCCTTTAGACGTGAGGAGGTAGGGCAGTGGAAGAGAAGCATCACTGATAGCTGCACACTGTGCTGTTTAAGCATGTTGCTTACACAAACTTTTTTTTTCTCCGAATAATTATAAGTTACTATTGGTTTGGTTTGTTTTTTTCATTGAAGTAATGGAGCAATCCTTGAAATAGTTTGCTTTCTTTTCACAACTGTTACCTGCTTTTTTTGTAGTAAACTGTAGTAAGCAAGGAAAAGGTCTGTACGCAGCAAGCAAAATATAGATAGGAAGGCAGGCTAAGATGTCCTTAGATAACTGTGTCAAATTTAGTGTGAGGTTATAAGAGACTCTTGTCTCAGTACCTTAAAAAACAGCTCTGACTGGGTAGCTGTTGAATGATGGGAAGGCCCATGTAATTTTTGTCCTGTAGTCCAAAGCTGTAACAATAAAGATGGAGATAAGCCCACAGCTGTTCGCTGTTGCAGCTGCAGACCTCACGTTCATAAATCAGAGTACTTAAGTGTGTATTAGCTTTATTTCATACCATATGGGTCACATTTGAACAGCTGTTTCCCCAGATGTTGATAGAAGTAGATAATAAGCTAGTGTGAACTCTTAAATCAAGTGAAGATACGGAAAGCAGTTATTCTGGGATGCTCAAAACAGGACAGAGCTAATTGTTCTGCATTGCATAATTACAAATTAGTGTGAATACACTTAGAAGAAAAGGGTGTTGATTCTTTCTTGTATTAAAGAAATTCCTCTGAAAGCAAGGAGCTCAAGAAGCACCAGAGCCATCATCTCATCCACCGCCATGATGGAAAGGGGGACCTCCAGAAATGAGGCATGAGTGGTGCCGAACCTCAAGAGAGCTTGCTGGATTTTTGATGTTGAGAATAAAGTCCTTGGAATTGGCCATCAAAGGACCTGAATTTCTCTGTAGGTATTCATACTGCTAAGAAGCTGCATGTCATTTAGAAAAACTTAAGCAAGAAAGATGTCTAGACTGCACTGTAATGAAGATTTAACATTACTAGCAGGAGAATGATATCTTGCTTATTGTTGAAGGTACATACAGCTGTGGTCAAAAATGGATGCTAGAACACTTCGTAGGAGCAAAGTGTTCTTATCAGTCACTGGACTTCACCTGAAATAAAGTGTGTTGTACAGCTCAGTGTCTGAAAAAGAGTTCTCCTAAAGCAGAGGGGTATGAAGAACGGCAAGAAAATGAGTAGGAGAGTTTCTCCTATGAAGCCTCTGGGAGGACCAAGACTAGTTCCTCTGCAAAGAAAAGACAAGTACTGAGTCTTTATAAAACTGAGTACTGTGAAGCAAGTAGGAAAGTAGAGAACTCCTGTTCTGTCTTGTAGTACAAAAATAGAGAAAGAAGTTAATGAAGCTTCATTATTATATTCCATGCTCAGAATTTTATCTGATTCAGAGATGAGGGTGAAACTTGAAGGGGCAGGCTCTCCTCACGTCTGCTTCTCTTAATAGCCTTTTTTGCTTCCTGCAGAAATGTCTGGTGTTGGCTGATGTCAAAGGGCGTTGAACAGGATGGGCTCCTGGTCTGATCCCATCTGAGTTAAAGTGCCAGTGTCTAAGCCATTGAGAGGATGAAAATAGCTTCCATGTGTGAAATAATGCAGTCGAGTGTCATAAGCCTCTTCCAGGGGAATGATCTTTTCCTGAGGGAATGGCATTATAAGCCAGTACGGGTTGTTACAATGAGTGTGTCGATTTCTTAGGAGTTGTCCTTCAGTGCTGAGGGTTTGCCGTATGAGGGAATGAGGACCTGGAATATCTTCTGATCCTGTTACTTGCTGACAAGATATTCTAAAATAATTATATCAGTCAAGTGAGCTTTGATATTAACTTACTCAAGTGATATTACGCCAGATATTACTGTTGAACTCCAAGTAATTTATTGTCAAAAAGCTGTTGAGCAGCTGTCTTCTAGTCAGTAGTGTTTTTCAGTGTAGGAGAACCTAAGCCTCTTCTCTCTGGTGTTTATACACCGTTTCTTGGTTTGGAGCCCCAGTGCTGAAGTCCAAAGTCCTTCAAAGGACTTCAGTATTTGTAAAGCTTATAGATGAAAGGGAAGTCACCACCCGCTTCTGAAATTTGCCCTTTTGAAATTTCCCAGATGTCAAAAGGGCTTTTCTTGGCCTAAATCCCAGGGTAGCAGGAGCTAAAAATGACCTAGAACTCTAATAAACATTTTTCTGAGAGCCTGGAAGTAGATAAAAATGCATGCATATACATGAACAGGTACGCATACATGTATATACATGTGTGGGCATATACACATACATGCAAAAATCCAGCCAGGCTATAGCAAGAGGGGCAGTCCAGCTACCCCGTTCATTGTGTAAAGCTACGGGTGTCTCAGATGCAGCAGAAATACTGTTTTTCAACTTTTCCCAAAGTAAGGTCTGACCAGGCTATGTATTATTCTTACCACTTGTCTTCGCAGCTCCACACCCATACTTTTTATTTTGGTAACCTTTTCCTAGCAAGGAAAGTTAGATGCCATTTGGACAGTCAGTGTGTGTGGTTTGCCACAGCAAGCTGTACGTGGAGCAAGGTTAGGAGGGACAAGGCAAAGGGGAGAGATTAGCTTTATTTTGAGACATGGAGGTTCCCAGTGAGAAAAATGGTGAAGATATGTTGCGCAAATAGATTGTGACTTCTCTGAACCACCAGATGGCTTCTGAGCAAAAGCTGGTGTGATAAACTTTGTCTGTTTTTTTTCAGTGGCAAGGCAAATGATGATAACTAGGGATTCAAGGTTCAAGATAGTTTTTCTTGAAGAGGAAGGTGAATTTTTGGTAAAATGTTGCTTTGGTCCTGTAACCATGCACAGAACAAACAAATGGTCACTTACGTGACAAGTGTCCTTCTGCAGCCTAACATGGATCATGGATGGATGGAGGGTGGGGAGAAATTTTTCCCAGTGGGATGAGCTATGATGTAGTATTGATCTCTCAACAATCAGAAGACTTAATTTCTTTCTCTAAGGACAGTGGATTTCAATGTGTGATCCACAGGGCTGCTGGGGTTTTGTGACCTGTTCCTAAAGAAAGTAAAAGCAAGAGAAGTACATGTCTTGCTGGTAGGATTCAACTCCATAGGCATCTGCACCTTCACTGGAAATTTTAGGGGGCTACAAGATTGAAAAAAATTTGAAAAACACTGATGAATCATGAGAAAGCAAGTTACACCTGCCAGATAAATGTTTCTGCAGTTGAAATAGCTATGGGTTGCTGCAGTATTTTTTTTCTTTGCTCTACTGTAAGGTCAGTAATTTTTTAATTCCAACCTGTTCATTGTCATGTAATGGGAATCTTTTCTTCCCTCCCCTTTGATCTTTACCTGATCAGAGTACAGAAGTGCAAGGTTCTGGTAACCTCAACGCAACAGTGTCATCCCTTTTTATGTAACCTCGATGCTGAAGGGCTTGCTTAGGTGCTTAGCGCAGTGTTGCAAACTTACATTGACACTTCCCCCCTGAGGAATAACCTGCCATGAGTTCAACAATGGAACCAGAGTACTTTCTAGTCCTAACTATATAGTTATGTTTATATTAAAAGAGAAAGTATATTAAAACTTATATTCATATATTACAAGAGAAAGAAACATCTTGGAGGGGTAAAACATGTCTCTAGCAAGTTGGCAGAGTGATTTAGTAAGGCCCTTTCTATAACTTAAGGAATGATCACACAGCAGAAGTATGCATTTAAAAATAGTGCTACAGACACTGCACACAAGATTATGTAAGGATTTTTCTGTTGTAGTTCTTGTTGTCTGAGTTATATTTATTTCAAAAGGCATAATCTGATGTAGTTCACAGCCGTGGAATGCAAAACTGATACTTGAAAAGGAGTGGCCAATTATTCAAGAACTAACTGCATGTAAAAGACTTCTCAGAAAATAGTTTCCATAATTTTAAAATTAAAACTAATAAGAGAATAAGGCTAACACAGGTCATGAGTTCATTTTTAGGTAAGGCAATAATAAATTTCAAACGATACACAACTATGGATATCTAGAAAGATCCTAACAGAAGCAGGTGCCCTCCTGTTTTCATTCCTTTAATCCGAGGAACTGTATTACCAGGTGTGTATTACTACTGCTGACCACACTTGCAACAAGTGAGCAAGGTGCCTGTTCGTAGCATCTGAAGCACCTTTGGACAGCTGTTGGTTAGCCCTGCCATGTGCCCAGCTCAGGGTACCAGCCCACTCAGCACCCTGGGGCATAAGGCAGCAGGGGGAGGCTCCAAGCATTCTGCCAGCTGCTTCTCTCACTGGTCAGCCTCCTGCAGGGCAGTGCCTGTCTTGGGCAGTTTGAAATGTTTAGTGTTGCTGCCCTTGCCAGGGTGATGTCCAGCACCCAGAAGTGGTGCTGAAAGGCAGGATCCCTGAGGTAGGGATGGGGTGGTGATAGGGTGCACCTCCTGCAGATGAGAAAGATAAGGGCCATAGCAGGTGGGACTTCATCCCAGACACACTGGAAGTGCTGAAAAAGATAACAGCTGTGGCTATGTCAAATCTCAGCTCTGTGTGCCAAAAATCAGTGTGCATAGCTGTGCTGTGCAGGACATCCTGTCTTACCACAATCCAGATCGCTGTTTTATAGCTGTGTCTTGACGGAGCTGTTCTGTAAAACAGGGAGGTACATGTACCTGTACCTGTTCCCAGTGCTCTGCAAGCACAAACCTTTAGAAAGGCCATGATGTGGGAAAATGGCTGTTGCATCAGTGATGTTTGTAACTGAGGCACATTGTTGTAGATAACATAGCAGCTGTGGTAAAGATAGCACCAAGTATCAACGCATAAAGCCTTTTAGTTTGTCTATATAATTTGTAATGGGTTAGGGCTGGGCTGGCCACTAGACAAATGGCAGCTGCTCTCTATTACCCCTTTCCCCTCGCAAAGGGGAAGAGAATGGGAATAAGGGAGAGAGACTTATGGACTGGAAAAGAAAACTAAAACTGCTTTAGTGAAAATAATAACAATAAAATGAAATATATACAAATAAATACAAAATCAATACTGAAACCAACCCTCCTGATGACAATCACACCACTGGGGGCAGCCCTGGGGAAGGCCCATCCTGGGCTCAGCAGCAGACAGGAGCTGGATTAGGAATGCACAGATTGGGATTGAAGGCAGAACAGACAGACCCCTCCTCAGACACCAGCCATGGAAGAAGAGAGCTTGACCCTCATGATCCCTCAGAATATGACGTCTATGGGATGGAACACCTTGTTGGTCAGTTCGGGGTCACCGGTCCTGTCCGCTCCTCCCCGCAGGTGCAGCCTCTCACTCACTGCACCCCACCATGGCACACAGGATTTAGCAGTGACCTTGGTCTGCACAGGAGCAAGTGTCAGCCAGAGCCTTTCTGCACACCAGTCCCTGGCAGGAACTGGAAACACCAAGCGCTGTCACTGCTAGAGGCAGACACTGTCTGCAGAAATACACCGTGAACTTCAGGAAGTGCCGTTAGTTAGAAGAGACTGAGCTGGAAAGTAAAATCACTGAACAGAAGGAGTTCTGTTTGAACTCAAACCAGGACTGTTACTGAATGTAGTGGAAGTGAATTCCTCCCTGGTTCTACCTTTTTTCCTTGGTGCGTGAGTATAGCTGTAGTAGCTATAGTAAGGCGCGTGCTAAGGAAGGGCCCCAAGGAGCGCTATGTCCTAGTAACCAGACTGGAGATTAGTATTTCTGTACTTTTTAATTTCAGACCCTAAGCTTCTCCAAATATTCTTTTGAGCTGAAGTACTCTGTTCCTTACCTCCACTCACCAATTATCCTTTAGTAAAGTGAACAAAGCAAAAGCCAGCTTTGAGCTATTAAAACAGATTTCCCCCCTTGTGGTCTGACCAAATGATGCCTTTGCTCAACACAAACCTCTGGCAAAGCGTGTGAAGCTGAGCTAGGGCCCCTCCTCGCTATGTTGTTAATTTGAAAATGAAGATAATAAATAGCTGGGGACGTGCGTGTGCTAGGCTAATCTATTACTCCCCACAAGAGCCTCAGAGAGCCGGGGATGGATGTCTCAAGGCGCCCTCGCCGCCCTCTGAGCTGTAACCCCGGGCAGCAGGGTGCTGTTTGCCCCTGCACCGCTTCGGCCCTCCCTGCCCAGCGGCAGTTGTTGCCCAGAGCGGGGCCCTTCCAGGATCCCGGCCCTCGCAAAGTGAGGTGTGGGTGGTCATGGGGTGCTGCTGGTGCTGCCGGTGCTGTTGGGCCTGGCGGGCTGCCCCGCTGCCCCAGAGGACCTGTCACCAGGGGGCCTGCAGGTCGCTGCCGTGTGGGTGACGGTGCTCCGGCAGTTGAGCACCCGGGCTGACAGCGGCATGGCGGCTGTCTCCTACTGGCTGGAGGTGGAGGGGCGGCCGAGGGTGCTGCACCTGCAGCCCAAGCAGGGCCTGGTCTCCCACCCCTTCACCTTGGTCACCTACAGCAAGGACGGGGCCTGCTGGGAGGAGCACCCCTTGGTGCAGGACGACTGCTTCTACCAGGGCGCGGTGCGGGGGAGCCCCGGCTCCCTGGTGGCCCTCAACACCTGCAGCAGGGGCCTCCATGGCGTGCTCCGGGTGGAGGATGGCACCTATGAGATCGAGCCCATCCCCGACGATCGGGCCAACCGGCACTTCCTCTACTGCATGGAGGCGGCCAACAGCTCTGCAGGCGCAACCTGCGGGCTGATCCCGGAGGAACTGCAGCACCAAAAGGCTTTGCTGCCCTGGTGCAAGGCCTCCCGGGTGGAGGAGGAGGAGATGCTGAAGGACTGGTGGACGCACATCAGGTATGTGAAGACAGTAGTGGTTGTGGACAACATGCGGTTTGTGAACTCGGGCAGGAACAAATATGAAGTCTTGAGGCAAGTCATAGAAATCATCAGCATTGGGGACTCTCTGTACCAACAGCTTTCTGTTTGGCTCTTTCTTGTGGGGTTGGAGATCTGGACCAAACACAATTTCATAAACATTACTGACTCAGCCAGCAAGGCACTTGTTGACTTTAACAAATGGCGAATGTCAGACCTGTCTCCACGGAGGCACCATGATACTGCTCACTTATTCGCATTTCAGAGCTTTGGAAGGATCCTGGGATTGGCATTTGTAGGGTCTGTGTGTGATAACCGGTGGTCATCAGCAGTTGCTTCCTTCATTGATAGGAAGGTGTCCTCATTTGTTATCACATTTGTCCACGAGCTGGGCCATAGTCTTGGGATGCGCCACGATGAACAGGGCTGTAAATGCAGACGAAAGAAATGCATTATGTACAAAAGCAATGTTGACACTGATGCATTCAGTGACTGCAGTTACAAAGACTACTTTGACCTGCTTGGGCATGGTGCCGACTGCATTCGTCAGCCAGCAGCACTCGGCACTTTCTACACCATGAGAAATGAATACTGTGGGAATAAGATAGTAGAAAGCAGAGAGCAATGTGACGGTGGTTCGGAGTCAAACTGCCGAAAGGATCCTTGTTGTCATCTGAACTGTACATTTACTGAAGGTTCAGCCTGTGCTTCTGGAAAATGCTGCAAGAGCTGCCAGGTCCTTCCAGCAGGAACGGTCTGCAGAGCAAGCACTGGCGACTGCGACCTGCCAGAGTATTGCAATGGGACTTCCTCTTGGTGCCCGCCGGACATGTACATACAAGATGGAACTCCTTGCAAAGGTGGTGCTTATTGCTATCGAGGAAAATGTTCTTCTCACAGTAAACAGTGCCAGCATCTCTTTGGCAAACAAGCCAGGGCTGCTCCTTTAGATTGCTTCAAAGCAGTGAATACTCAAGGTGACCGTTTCAGGAACTGTGGTATTCGTAACAATATCCATTTTACAAAATGCAGTATTGAGAATATCTTATGTGGTGGGATCCAATGTGAAAACATACACAAACTGCCTTTCTTGCAGAACCATGTAACGCTAGTCCAAACCCCTGTTGGAGATAAAAAGTGTTGGGGTCTCAACTATCACGTAGGGATGCCAGTAGCTGATGTGGGAGCCGTAGAAGACAGCACGCCATGCGGTAGAGATATGCTTTGTATCAACAGGACGTGTACAAGCGTATCACTGCTGAACTATGACTGTAACGTGACAAAGTGTCATGGCAGAGGAGTGTGTAACAACCATAAGAACTGTCACTGCAGGTATGGCTGGGCTCCTCCGTATTGTGATCGGGAAGGGTTTGGAGGCAGCATTGACAGTGGACCTCCTCCAGCCAAGGAGATTTTCCAGAGAGCAAAACTAGGAGTAACACTTCTTCTTTTCCCCTGTGTCCTTGGAGTAACCCTCACCATATGTTATAGATGGGAAATGGTGGGATGGCTTAGGAGGAAAAAGGCCAAATTCCACAGAAGAAAATAGCAGTTGTTTCAAATATTAGAAACGCCAGCAGTTCCTAGAGGAGAACACCTGCTGCTGAGTCAAAATCCACCACAACGCACCTGCCAAAGACCAACGAGCAGACCTCCCTTGAGCAGAGCCAGCAGATAACTCATCAAAATAACCCAACACATTCTGAATAGTTCTAATCTCATGTGATATCATTAAATGCAGAGTAAATGTTATCTTTGTTTAAGTTAATAAATGCAGGCAGTAAGGCATGCCGTTCTTTGCACCTTGAGCTCTTAAAGTGAAGTACTTAGGTAAACTGTAGGTACAGCTTTTATGCTTCATATCAACAGTCTACAAATGTAAACTTCTTAAAACAGGTGTATATGAATGATTTGCTCCAATTTACTCCTTCATCAAATGTTGTGCCCAATTCAGGGCGAGAGATGTTTGTGAACATCTTGCTTTTTTCCTTCATTAATAACCAGAGAGAAAAAAGTGCTCTTGCAGTCTCCATTTAATTCACATCTGCTACACACGAGCAGCCAAGAAACAGCTATTGCAGTGAGGTGCAGATGTGGGTGGCATAAGCCCTTCCAACTATTTCCAGGGAGTAGCCCTTCAGGAGGGAGGTAGCTCATAGGGAACAGGGTCTTCATTTTGTGAGACAGTAGAGAAGTATTACCCAGATGACACCAGTAAGCATTACATTTCTGAACCATCAGCTATATGTCAACAGTGTAGTGATATCAAACCTGACATTCCACAGGAACAAATTGTCTTTCTCTTCTGGAAGCTTCCCAGTGCCTTGACTGCGGAGCTCTTCTGAGAAGTGCTATATATTTTATGGTCGCTAAGAGGAGCTGTCTGTGAGGTTGCACAAGTTAACTGGATTTCTGCTCTGCAAGTCTCCTCCACCCGGAATTCCTACAGTATTTGATAGATACTTTATCTAACTATCTCAGGGGGTTTCTCTTGGTTTACTATGTGATTGCTTGTTAAGGTACTACCGAATGTATCCTTGCAGCTCTATGGAGTGCCACAGAAAAAATATAGCAGCACTGTATTTTTCATTTTTAAAGACAAGATAAAATGTGTCTAACTTATGAAAAAATACAAGGGATGTGGAAATACCATTCAATAAGTTTTATTTTTATTATTTATATTATAGCAGTGACTAGGTCTTTCAACCAGATCAGCATAAAGAGGAGTCTGTAGTCCAGATTTACAGTCAAAACTTTATTTTAGAGGACTGGTGTTTCTGGATTAAGGGCTATAATGCACTTGTCTGGTACCAAAATAATAATTTGTATTTGGAAAGCAAAGACCACATTTTTAGCAAACATGCTATAAAGGCAGATTAAGTACCCCAACATTTGCAACATTTGAGAAGAAAGATGTTGGTGACTCTACAAATGATGACAGTAAACTCTTGCTGCCTCCCATGTATGACATTTATGAGTTTAGAATACACATTTTCCTGTACTTTTTCTTTTTTTTTTAAACAATTGAGTTCTGCATCCAAAAAAGGCTAGTTGCATTATGATTGGATGTGAAATACAAAGGATGTGATTCACAGTTCTTCATGGCTTTGTGTCTAAAGTGATAGGTTCCTTAAATTGTCTGTGTTTGTCAGGGAACATGAGGGAACACATTGTTCAGCAGGCTACGCTTATTGTCTTGATACAACATGGCTGGTTTTGATTGGATGAAGAAAACTTAATCCTGCATTTATGTCAAAAGACAAGATAACTGCCCCTTGACTAACACCCCAAATTAATTCCTTAGAACCACAGACTTTTTTTTGGTGGGTGGGGTGTTGGTGGTGTTTTTTTTCCTCAGAGAAGTAACAATCTTAATTCAGGTGTGAGAAGCAAGGGGGATATGGATTAGGTGAAAGATGGAGATAAAACGTAACACAAGCACTACACCTAGCTCCTTCCAACAACTGGTAAGTACTGGCAAGACTTCTTTTATTTTGCTTTTTAAATACATAAACATCAGTGGCAGAAGTCGCAGGGTGCCACCTTGATGGCCTGCTGTTGTTGACTGATAGTATACCATAAATTGCTGAGTATAGATCTATGCTGAGACCAGAGAAACACTTAGAGAGTCAGAGAGTTCTTATTTACAGACCTGCATACTGAAGCGACAGAGGTGTAAATGAAAGCACAATTTAGGCTAGAAAGCTTACTTGCAAATGCAGTCTTGGAAGAGACAAAGCAATAAAATGCTGTAGTTTCCATTTTCCTCTACACTGAAAGACTGACTAAAAAAACATGGTTGTTAATTGGGAGGAGGCTTTCAGCAAGCTTTGGACAGGAGTATTTCTGCATGTTTTCATCTATTTCTGCTTAGGCCACATGAGCAAGACAAATGTGCATCTCAACAAACCTAGTCGATGTTTTATAAAATGTGTGAGCTCCCTCACTAACGTTTTCTCCTTGAAAATATTGTTGTGTCTGACTTCACCATAGCAGCAAATAACTTGATACTTCTGGTGGGTTGTTAGAAATGTCCCACTACTCTGTTGTGGTATGAAGATGCAAGTCTAAGTTCAGTCCTAATCTTTCTAGTCGTGTCCCCCCCCCCCTTTTTTTTTTCTCCTAGTTTCAATTGCCTTTTTTAATATTTTAAATAGAGGTGAGAACTTGGCTAATGTATAAGTCACTTGGACATAGAAGAGGCAGCCTGGAAATCCTGCTACACCAACTCCCAAGAGATATGCGTCAGTCTAGTATGTGAAACAGTGTGGGAGGGAAGTGTCTGATTATGAAGAACCAAGAAATGGTCTGTGCCAGTGCAGCAAGGTATTAAGTCTCAGGTAGCTGTTAACATGGGGTAGGCCAGTAGTGGTGGGTGATGCCTGGAGCTGCCTAGGAGTAAGTTCCAGCAATGATTTACCCATGTTTCGTGTTTGAAATCTCTTCCTGATTAAACAAGACTTTAAAAAACGCTCTTAACATTGCAGTTAGATCAAGATAAAATTACTTTTGTTCTAAGCCAAGACTTTAATCCCTAAAATACCTTAAAACTGCTGCTAAGGAACAGCATGTATCTTCAAGGAGTTTGCCCAGTACTGTATTAGCAGAATCTGAGTTTGGAGGAAAAATAATTGATGGCCATTGTGGAAGTTTTGCTTTCCAGTGTTCTTAATCATTGGCAAAAAGTAAGTATAGATATCCAGGACAACATAACTGTGGGAACCGGACTGAAACAGGTGTGAAACTGAATGCTGGGCTTAATGGTTTAAGACGTCCTCCTGTGGTAGACAAGTCGTGGTTTTGCTCACCATTACAGGCCTTGAATGCCTTCTCTCACCTCTGAGGCAGGTGTTTTAACACTCAGTTTAGCACTAAGCATTAATGCTGTAGTATTAAAGCATGTGGCACACTCTTCCTCTACTCCAGAGGTCCAGCACCCAGGTTGCCTCTTTCTATTAAATTCAGGAATCCAAAAGCGCAGATAGCCTTGGAATGAATGCAGTAAAAAATATGTTACCCATACTGCAATACTGAACAAACAGATTGGCAGCATACACTGAACACCAGAGCACCTGTTCCTCATTTTCATCAGAATCGTTCCTGCAGCATGTAGGTGTGGCTGTCCTAAGAGTGCCAAGGAGTCGGGCGATTAAATTGCACTGGGCCCTGTTCATTGTTCCCTGTTGTCATTGTCTGTATTGCTACACTTGTAGCATATGCTGAAATAAAGTTTAATAAGGAAATAAATGGGGATAAATTTTGCCATGCTATCTTTTTCCCAATAATCCATTAGTTCAAGAACTCCCTGAGGTACAGGAGTCCCAGGTTCAAGTTACTCCTCATGTTAAGACAGAAAATTGAACTACTTTCCCATTTATCCCTAGGTAATCATCCGTTCTGCAGAGTGTTGAGGAAATGTCACAAATCTTCAAACTGAATACCTCCTACAGGACATAGTTAAGTGTTTATTGTTCCCAGCAGTGGTGGTTAGCACAGAGGTTCTATGTGCTATTTGTGGTTCTGAACCTAAGGCTACCACTGTATCGCATCGCAGGATAACTAGGGGTTGGTGTAGATCCTCTCTGTGCTACCTCCCTGCATTAGGCTTTTGCTTTTGTCCATCACTGCCTGATCTGCTTTTCAGTTTGCTGCGGAGCCAGTTAAAGGGAAGGTCACACATCTCTCCACTTCTCTGCCGTGCCCACCTAGCAAACTGTCACCCATTCCTTAACCTTCCTGAGAAACCCACCTCCAGCCTGGGGAGCAAAGCAGGGCCAGGCAAAGATGCTGCTTAGGGGCAGGTGTCTGTGGGCAGGAGGACGCTGTACTGTGCGCCCTGGCAGGCAGGTGGTTCCGCAGGGCCAAATTCTCTTCCGCCCCTGCGCTGAGCGCCCATCACAGAGGGCATCAGGGGGTCGGAAGGAGAAGCCCCGCTCTGCAGCCCGCCGCAGCTCCGGGTCCCCCAGCCCGAAGGACGCACCGCTCTCCAGACGCGGGCCGGCACCGCGGCCCACCGCACGGCCGCTTTGGGTCCGCGGCCGGCCGTGAGGGCCTGGCCCCAAGGCCAGAGGCCAGTGCCAGGCCTCGGCGCTCCTCCCTGGGTCCACGGCCTCGCCTGCTGCCCCCAGGCGCGGGTGCTCGTGGTGAGCCGCAGGCCCCGACCCCGGGCGGTGCGGTGCGGAGCGGCGGGGCCGGCCGCGGACTACAACTCCCAGCGCTCCGCGGCGCGGCCCTCCGGCGGCGGCGGCGGCCGAGGAAACGAAAGCGGCTGCCCCGGGAGCCGACTTCACCTTCAGGCCGCAGCATGAACGGCAGCGCGGCGAGGGGCCGCGGCTTTTCCGAGGAGGTCATCAGCCTCACCCGCAGACCCTCAGGTAAGGCGGGGGACGGCCAGCCCTCGCCGGGTCCTCGGCGCCTCCGGGGCTCGGGCAGCCGTGCCGAGGCCTGCGCAGCCCCCGACAGGGTGCAGAGCCGGAGAGCTGGCGGGGGCTGGCCGGGCGGGCCTGAGCGGGCACTGGGGTGGCGGCGAGAGGGTCCGGACGGTGAGCATAGTGCCCGCTCCCAGGCACTGGCGCGGCAGCCCTGAGGCTCCCGGCCCCCACGGCCTCTCCTGCCGCGGCGTGGAAATCACCCGTGGCGGGTTCACTGCTGCTGGAAAAGCCCGTGACCTGCGTGAGGGAGAGTTGGCTGGGTCAGGCTTTGTCTTCTGAGCGGCCAGGAGCACCGGCTGCGGCTGGTGGCTCGGGTGAAACAACCCGCATCTGGTTTTCCCAGGAGTTGCCATCTCTGGTGCAGCTCCTTTTGCTCGCACGTTGCAGGTGCTCAGCCGTGTGGGGTGCCCAAAGTTCGGGGTCGTTCTGAAAAGCAGTACTCAAAGTGGCTGTACCCTATACTGTCAGCTTCGCGTTCGTTGTTTGGGGCAGCATTAGGGAGGGCTTTGGGGTGGTGAGTGAGGAGCAGAGGCTAGCAGGGAGAGGGCAGTCTGGGGGGCATTTTTTTGGCTTTGCTTTTCCTCTCACAGGAGGGTGTGCTCTCATGGAAGCCTGCAGAAGCCTGTCCGCACTCATATTTTTACAGGATTTATGATGCCATTCATATTACACTTAGAGAAGTGTGGCAAATTGGCACCAAATGTATGGCTTTGGAACAAAATCCTGGCTCCAAAGAACCACGGGCTCCAGGGCGGTTTTGGAGCTAGAGATGCACTTTGGTGCGTGAGGCCTTCTCTTTAATTAAAATGAGCATGAAAGAAGACCGTGGCAGCTCTTCTGTCTACACAACTGCTGGGTGCAGTGGCTGGCCGGCCTTGGCTCCGTGGCCCCCCCAGCGACCCGCAGCACCATTGGCGCATAGGCATCACTGGTGTATGTGTCATTTTCCTTGCTCCGGGGTGAAGGCAGTTCCAGTGCAGGGCTGGGGTCAATCCTGGCCCCTGTGCCAGCAATTGCAAAGGATGAGTCCAGCGGCAGCCCTCTGCCTTCCCTGCTCCCTGGAGCAGCTCCTGGTCTGAAAGCTGTGTAGCCTGCCTGCACAGCCACAACCTCAAGCTAATGAAACCATGCTTGTCAGCGAAAATTATTTGCTAATTGAAGCCAGTTCTGATGGGAAAGCTTTTTCCATAAATTTGGGAACCTAAAATTTTGAGGGAGGTGGAAGGGGATGTTGAGGAGCACACTTGAGAGATCTTGAGTGTGAGCACGACAGTTTAAACCTGATTGCCACCAGCAGCATTTGTCCTGTCATTAAGATGGGCTGTGTATTTGTAGAGTTAGGTTTCTAACTATGACACCTGATTTGAAGAACCTGCAGCCCCTTATGATCTTAGTGCATTTACCATGGTAAGTTACCATACTTCTCTGGAAGGAACAAAACCCTGTTATCTGTAAAGCACAATGTAATCCCGTAATCTCTCTAATTGGAGTTTTGACTGCAACTTTTTAAAATAGGTTTGATGCTAAGTCTCTGGTAAAAGTTTGCTGAGGAGGTGGCAGCTGGTTTACAGTGACAAAACAGTGTGTCTGTCTCTTTCTCATTCCTTCTGAAGTACTAGGCTGAAATTAGAAAAACCTGGTTTTGTGGAAAACTAAATGACTTCATCAGTTCAATTTGAAATATTATTCAATCTCTCTTTTCCTAGTCTTGCCAATTGTGATTTTTTTTTTTTAATGGCTTTTTGAGGGACTTTTTAAGTTTTAGGTGGGTAAATGAGGCATATAGGGAGGATCAGAAGCTTAGCCCAGGGCCTGCTTTTAAAGCTCCACCACTCCACTTGTGGTCCCTTGCAGACAAGTGATTTACTGCCCTGAGCTCTCTTATTCCCCTTGTTCCTTTTCTCCCAGTTGTGCTGTGTCTCTTTCTATGGCTGCATGAACTGGAAGGGGGAGAATAGCAGAGAGCTCAAGGAATGACAGGGAAGATATTTTTAGCCACAGTAGAAGTTTAAGTGCTGGAAAGGAAAGACACAGTGAAAAAGGCCTGCGAATGCTTGACTTGGACTCGCATGAACTGCTGCCTCTTTTTGTCGTGAAGGTCTGCTCCTATCTCGTGCTGCCTCTGCTGATGAAATCTGTGACTTTTATTTTTCCAATCAAGGGAGAAAACTTACAAAACACATACTTTTTTCATATATATATATATAGGGAGGGTTTTATATATGTGAGAGAGAATCAAGGTATTCTGAAACCCTGATTCCTTCTTTCTGGCTTTTTAATAAGTGTTGATTAAACCTTATACTCTCTGTAGTATTGATGTCCCCCTGTTCCCAGGTTGTCGGCTTCATGGAAATAATTTTTAGGTTTGTGGATTTTTTTAACGTATTTTTATTTTTTTAATTCACATCAAAGGGTGTGTTACTGTGCACAACTGTCCCTTCTTGGAATAGATATTAGTCTAGCTAAAACATCAGTATTTCTTCAATCTGCTGCTGCTTCCATTTTATTCCTCATTTATCTGAAGCTGCCAGGAAGGGGAGGGGAAAAAAAAAAAGGTGTGGCAAGATTGCTGTTAATATTTCTTTACTTCCCAGCTGTAGATGCACACTTAAAATAGCATGACTCTTCTAGTACATCCTTTGATCTCCTATGACTGATTTAAAATGCTGCCTCCCAGAAGGCACAAGGTGATTTTACTTTCACTTGCAACTCTTCTCAAAGTTTCTAGTCCCGACTTTGAGAGAAAGTAAGAAAGAAAGAAAGAGAAAATAAATAAATCAGCCTGGCTGATTGTGGGGAGAATTTGCCCTCAAGCTGTTCTTGACAGTAGGTTTTGGATGACTGGTTTATGTCAGGCAAAAAAAGGAGAGTTTATTCCCACCATTTACTTTGATTGTATATTTGATTTTTTTTTTTCTTTTTCCTTTTAATTGCAAGCCTCTTCGTAGGGAAACTTTTCCATCCCTTGTCATGTATAATTAGTGACAGAGAAACTTAGCTGCATGTACAATGGGGAATGTGCTCTTGTAACCTCTGTGATTACATACAATTCAAAGTAGCTGCATCTAAGCTAGTTTTATTCTTGGAGGCGAAGGACTCCAGTTCCAGCTCCTGAGATGCAGAAGGAGAGCCTTCTGAGCTCTAGGGTCCCTTGAGCTGGTAGCACAGCTCTGCATGCCTGTGTCCTCATCTGTAGACAGGGTCTCATGCACCTTGCCTTTCCTAACTCAGTTTCCCAGCTCATGAAATGCTTTTCAGGTGTGATTTCTTGTTGCTCAAAGGTAACAATTTACTGTAGCCTCCTGTGAAATGCAGAATGCTCTCCTTACCTTTCATGCTGTGCTGAAGAGGCGTATTCCTGCTCAGGGCTGAATTGGCATCTCAGAAACGATGGTGTGTCCCTCAGTATTCCCCAACACCCACCTGAAAATGGTTTATGATCCTTTATGGAATGAAGCGTCTGGGCCCTCAGGTGTTCAAGGTGTCTTCTCTGCTTTCAAGACCAGTTTTATGAGAATAACATTTCTAGGCAGTGACGGTTCTAAAGGATGATGCAGATTTATGTGCTGGAGGAAACAGGACAACGTGGGAGGGTACAGTCTCCAACAACAGCAAGAATGTCTGAAGCTTTGAGCTTTTTCTCATTAGCTTTCTCTTTGGCTTACCTTAGGGCTGGGCTTCAACATTGTTGGTGGGACAGATCAGCAGTACATTTCCAATGACAGCAGCATCTATGTCAGCCGGATCAAAAAGGATGGGGCAGCTTACCTTGATGGCCGATTACAAGAAGGAGATAAAATTTTAGCGGTAAGCCCTTTCTTCTGTCGCCCCGTGTGTTCTTGAAATGCTGTGATCAGTGATGTGATGTGAGATGCAGGTTTGCCATCGCAGTGGACAGAGAGGAAGGATGGGATGAATGCAATTAGATGGTGCTGAGCAAACTCCATGGAGGAGCTATCTTGAGGGTCTGAGGAGAGATTTGAGCACTAGGTGATGAATGCCTTTACACATGGGCCCATCTCTTCTGCCTTCTTGATTTGTCTCAGAAGCACTCCTTGGTGCTGTGTTTGTATTTCCTCTGTGACTTGCCTCCCTAAGGATTTGGAATCCATCAGACCATCTCTTGCTCGTAACAGATTTATTTACACATGTGTAAATAAAGGTCTTCCACCTCTGAGTTTCCATTTTTTGACTGGTAGTCTGTGATTACCGATCCTTTTGCTCAGGGGGATTTCTCGGCTATAACATTTCTAGGCTATAAAATTTCTAGGCCATAAACCTCTTCATTTCATCTCATCAGGAATAATACAGGCCGTTTCTCCTTTTAGAAAAATGTTTTAAAGTGACTGAGGTTCAGTCCCGCTGGTTCTTCAGACAGTTGACAATCTTATAAGACGATATGCTTTACAAAGTGGTGAGTGAAGAAGTAGCCTCTCCTAGTGTGATACATGATCTTTCAATCCTTAATTATTTTGTACTTGCTTATTATGTCCCACATGTAATCTTTTCAGTCTCTATAGAGTATCTTGCACTAGTTGGAACCTGTTATTGATCCAGAATACGATATTAAGTTAAATGGGGAATATTATCCTACCTTTTCTTGACAGTTTAATATTTACATACTTGTGTTTGAGGAGTCTAAATATCAAGAGAAGGGAGGCACTGGATATGATCTAAGGGGATAGGGGTAACTGAGCTGAAAAAGCAAAATTACAATGAATATCATCAGTTAATGAAGGAAATCAAGTATGTCATAAAACCTTCTGCCATAAGATATTATTTCAAATTAAGAGAAACCGTAACACTTTCAAGTGGATGCCATATGTATATAAGTCTTGTTTTGTTTTGTTACATCAATATGCTTTTAAATGTATGTTTACAGCACTCTTTAAGACAGGTTTCAAAGGTAGACCAGTAGAGGGAACAATGTGGGAAAGAGACTCATAATAATAATTTTGCTGTAGCTGCTCTTTATTTTCATTAGCTGTCAGGATTACACCTTTGAGTTGTTTCCAGTAAAGCAACAGCATAAGAAGCTGCTGTTGACACAACTGTCATCTTACATTCTGATTTTCCTTCTAGGTATTTTTTTTCAGTATCTCTGTGTTTCAGCTTGGAGTTTCTCACGCTATCTCTCAACATATAAAAACTCATCTATAATATGAATGGATGAATATGGATCTTGCTGATTATAGTATTGTGCTCCAGATGCAGAATTTTGTGAAAGAGGAAGGTTTTTATTTCCTATCCTTTCTATGTTAGCCTGCATCATTAAAATTTACTTCTTGCCCTTCAGCAACTGGTTCTCCTTTTCCTTTTTTGCTAGATCAATGGCAAAGACCTGAAGGATTTGCGGCACAAGGATGCTGTGGAACTGTTCAGGAATGCAGGCTATGACGTGTCTCTGAAAATTCAGCGCAGGGTATGTTTTACCTGTTTCTTAGGGTTATTTCTGGCTCAGTTTACACTGGTCTCTATGATTGGTAGCTCCCTATTTCATGAGGCAGAAAAATACCACGACCAGGTGCTCAGTGTGGATTATGCATATAAAGATTTTGTTTGAATTATGGCCTTCTCTAGTTGACCGTGGCTGTAATCATCCATGCATTACTTGTTTGTAACAGTATCAGTGAAGACATGAGTTTGGAGAAGTCCCCAGGTCTTTGATTTCCTGGAATATGGTGCATTTTCTCTGAGATCTCCTTTCTCAGAGGCAAAGGTTTGTTTGTGAAGACAGAATCTCAGGTTCACCAGAGACTAAAACCTCACTGAAGACAAAATTCCCCTGTTTCAGAGGGCATTACTCATGTTAGTGTTGAGATGTGTGTGCAGCCCACCACTACAAGAAAGGCATTGAGATGCTGGAGCGTGTCCAAAGAAGGGCGACAAAGCTGGCGAAGGGTCTGGAGAACAAGTTTTATGAGGAGCAGTTGAGGGAACTGGGATTGTTTAGCCTGGAGAAAAGGAGGCTGAGGGGAGAGGAGACCTCATTGCTCTCTACAGTTACCTGAAAAAAGGTTGTAGCAAGGTGGGGGTCAGTCTCTTCTCCCAAGTACAAGTGATAGGATGAGCAGAAATGGCCTCAAGTTGTGCCAGGGGAATTTTAGGCTGAATATTAGGAAAATTTCTTCACCAGAAGGGTTAAGACCTGGCACAGGCTGCCCAGGGAAGTGATGGAGTCACCATCCCTGAAGGTCTTTAAAGGATGTGTAGATGTGGTGCTGAGGGACATGATTTAGAGGTGACCTGGCAGTGCTGGGTTAATGGTTGGGCTTAATGATCTTAAAGGTCTCTTCCAGCCAAAACAATTCTATGATTCTATGAAATGTGGGCTGCTATAGTTACTGGCAACGCTTTGGATCTAGAGAGAGGAATCCTTAATCTGCTGTTGTAATTTGAACATCCCTGGCTAGCATTGAAGTTGACAAAGGAAATACTGATCAGCCTGAAGCATGCTTTTGGGGAGAGCTGGGTTGAGCCCCCTTTTCTACTCCCTTAGCAGAGGAGTAAATCTTCTGGACCAGTGTACAGGGCAGGTAAGAAAAACAGAATTAGTGATGCCCTTTTCCTGGTAAAGACACCAGGAAATGGTGTGGTGGGAAGCGCCTCAAGGGATGGGTATGTGTGTATCTTTTTTTCTGCTGTATGAGATGTACCTTGCTCCAGCTGTTAGAGTCCTAATGTACAAAATGGCAGAGAATCATGAGAGTGCCTGGTAGTGAATAAGTACCCTGCAGTAAAGCTCAGTCCATCCGAAGCTGTTCTAACTCTCCTGTGTGTGGTGTGTACAGGTGCCTGGGGAAACCATCTTGCACATCCTTACAGAACTGCCTGGTCCTGACACAGAACTGTGGGCTCTCCTGGTGATGGGCTTTGACACAAATACTCTTTTTTCCCTTGTAGTTGCAGCCACAAAATGGCCCTGTGGGTCATCAAGGTGATGGAGAATCAGGTGGGCTTCCTCTAGCAGCCATTCTTGTGCCAGGCCTGGCACTTGCTGCAGCAGCGGTCTGGATCTTGCTGAGGTATCGACAGCGGATGTGAAGAGTTCATGTGTTGGATATCACTGCATATTTTACACAGCTATGATGTAATTTAAAGACAGAGAATCAACGATCTTATCACAGACTGGTGTCAAAAAGGATCATTGCCTATCGTAAAGCTGCTGCTCATGTTCTTTATGTATTGATTTTGTTGCAGGGTGGGTGGAAGCAGAGAGGAAAAGGGGAAGGGAGATGATCATGTTCATGTATAGAGAGGGATAGCAGGTTTTTTGACTAATCCGAGGAGGTTTTGCAATCACCCACTATTTTGCACCATGAACTTTCAAACATACTCATCTATTCCGTGTTTTAAGACGTGACTTTTGGTTAAAGGGAGTGGGGGTTGGGATGGTTTTAAACCAAACATGTTGCTAGAGACTTCTCCTTGTTTCCACTGAATTTTTCTTGAACCTAATTATCCCTGTCTGAAACATGAATAAAGAGAAGCAATGTGGAGGATACATTATTTTTTCCATTGAATTTTTGTTGGTTGTTGCTAAATAAATGCCTTAAGAAAAATGCATAAAATCTTATCTGTGGTTTCACAGGTAAAATCACCAGTGTAGCTGCTGATTTAACAGTAATATGCAGTATTGATAAGGTATTCTACCAGTTCTGGCAAGACAGAAGATAGCGTGCTGCTAGAAAAAGACTTTTGATTGTCAGAATGACTGCTCAGTCTTGGGTCAGAGTTGTAAGAGAAAGCTTTCCACAAAATGCTAGCATACCAGAGAGAGACAGTGATGCTCAGGAGATAGACTGACAGGTGTAGGCCAGGGTAAGGCTTAGCGGGTAAAACCAAAGGAAGAGACCTTTTTTACCTGCAGGGTCTCACCTCCTCACTGTGATCTGAATAGTTTTAAATGCCCCAGTTGACATGAGCTCTGTGGGGCAAGACCTGTTTCTTTTGTCTCCAAGAAATCAATGTGTTTTGTTGTGTTTGTAGAAGAAAAGCAAAATGTATGGTCTGGTCTGCATGATGCCAAAACAAAAAAAACCAAACCACATATGCAATATATGTATTCCAACAAAGAAAAACTGGTGTCTCGGTGTTTTACTTACCTCTATTCATTATTATTCTAGCAGAACACTGCTGATGTACTTGAAATTGTTGTGTGTTTGCTCAGGGCTGTATTCCTGCTGTCTGCTGGAGATAGAAATGGTATGCTGTTACGCGTGACATTCCTAAATCACGACGGAGTTTCAGAGCACTTAGACCACATGAAATCTAGCTTTGGCCTATAAACTGCTGGAGTGTAAAGAAACAGGAGGAGTTTTGCTCAATGTTCTTAGGGAACTTTGGGAACAGACTTGAGATGTGGTGTATGTATACTGGTGTTGGATGGCCTGGGCAGAGGCATGCAGTGACTTGCCTTGACCTGCAAACCAGTTATGTCTGATAGCAGAAGGGCTATCTGGACAGATCTTTGCAGATGCAGCATGAACCAGCTTGCTTGTCTGGGACCTGCTCTGAATTCTTGGCTGTGGTGTCCATGTGGAGCCCATGTGTGTATTAAGATGGAAGATTAGAAGCTGATGCCATTGTATCACACCCATCAAAATAAAGATGTGGACAGTATGAAAAAGGTCTGTCTGGGACAAACATCTCGTTAGCCCTTGCCTGAGTTGAGTTTCTGAGGGAGAGAGTATGTGGAACAGGCTGGGAGGATGAGGATTTGCCGAAGGGAGTGGTTAATTTTACTATTTTCCCATCGATGTAAGCAGAGAAAGCAAAGCCTTTGGATTTTTGGTTTTTTTTTTGGGGGGGAGGGGTGCTTTTTTTTTTACCTTTCAGCTTTGGGATTTTGACACTGTTCAGACATACTGTGGTGTGTGTTGCAGACAGTTTATTGTGGGGGGAGGGTAATACCCAATGCCCAGGTAATTGATGTGGCTTACTGAGGAAGAAAACCCCCTTCTGGTGCATGCTGCTCCTTTGGCTTTCTTTTCACAATTACTGAATAATTTTAACACCATAACATTAACTAAGTGGCTTCTCCAGAAGTCTGAATAGTAGGTTTTGCTCAGAATTTAAACCATCCAGTCTAACACACCTTTCTGTGTCTGCTGCCTTAAAACCAGTGCCTGAGGAGTACTAAACAATCTCTTTTCCAATCCCCAGCCACCTCTTGTCCCATTTATTGACAAAATCCTTGTGGAAAATACACCTCAACCCCAAACTCCCCTGTGGTCTGTGGCTCATATTACTTTCTCTCAGTAGCTGGACTGTCTCACCTAAACGGTGTATGTTTTCCAAAGTCTTCTCCACTGTGTGGTTTTTGTAGCTTGAGTTTCACCTTTACACTGAATGCTGTATATACGTTTCCTGTCATTGTGGAAGAAGTGAATTAAAAGACATCTAATGAGGACAGCTTGTAAATGGAAGTGATCAGAGAAAGTTTTAGCTTTAGCTTTTGTTAAAACTTAAATCTCTGGGTTTTAAAAAAAAAAGATACACTGAAATCTTGAAGACAAACACAGACAAACATCCTAACTGTAATTTATAAGTTTGGTTTTTTTAAAGAACTCATTTGCTGTTAATACTGCAGGCAGCTGAAACTTAAATCCCCATGTTTTTCTCCCATTCTTATCTGTTCCCTTAACCTTACTGTGAACTTGCTGAAGCCTGGATTTTCATATCCGTAGTTTAAAGACAAATCCATCTAGCTTGACTTCCTGTATATTCTAGGCATTTGTGTCTCAGTCTCCTGAATTGTATGTGCTAATAATACGTATTTGACTTAGGCATAACAGTGAGAAAGAGCAGCCAGATTTGATCTGAAGATAGGAAGATGCAATACTTCTGGCACTTTTTAATTAAAACAAACTAGAAAGGAGCATGTGGGAGGGAAAGGTGCCTTGCCTTCAGTTTGCCTTTAGGTTCCAACAACTGGTTGGTTAGGTTGTTCTGTGCTAGATTAAAGAGGCCTCTAATAACTGATAGTCCCCTGTGAGGGGATCTGTGTGTTCTAATTGCCTTACCTCGCACATTATTTTTAAGAAATGAAGCCAGCTGAGCCCTTTAAGATGCTCAGTGTAAGATAGTTTCTCTCTTGGAGTCGTTTCTGTGGCTTTCTGCACCCTTTCCAGTGTTTCTGTATTGCTTTGTAAAATCCAGGCATTCCAGCCACGTGCAGAGTCTCACTACTGAGCGTGCCGATGCCATATATGAGGAGTTTTCCATACAGTCTTTATCTGCAAGCTCTTAAAATTGTTTTGGTGAAAGCGCAGCCATGTGCAAAGCAAATTTAAGGCCACTCCTAAGAGCTGGCTTTTATTAAATGATTTTTACAAATCTCTTAGAAGAGGTATACAGCTTTCCCCTTCTTTCTTCATTTGCTTTCTCAAGTGCCCTAAGGAATCTGTAAACCACAGACCATTGAAACATGAGAGATAAATTCTTTTAATTCCAGTTTGTACATCAAGAGAACAATCCCTTTTGGTCATAGTGTGACACTAGAAACAAGTGTTATGTGCCTGTATGTTCTGACTTCCTAATCCCTGTCTATACCTGATGTGACCTGCACGGTGTGGGTGAAGGTGTCTGACTTTGTATTTTGTTAAATGACTGCATCTCCTATTTGTATGAGCTGTGCTCACTGACAGGCCCAGATTACTCTCTCTCTGCCTTGTCTGCTGTGTTATTTGCTAGCCCACTATCTTTAGCAGTACTGGTTTTGTCTTCTGCCAGATCATTGGTAAAAATACAGAATGGTGTTTGGAACAGAGGGAACTTCCCCCCATTGTTAGGATTTTTCAGTAACAGTTGGTATCTCCTGATTATTGGATACTTCGTCTGTTTCATGGATGCATTTTTATAGTGCGTAGCATTGATTATCAAAAAATACATGTATTGGCATGTTGCGTAGTACTAAGTAGATTACATGAGTGGTCAGTAAACCTCATCTGTTGTCTCGCTGTCAGAAGCTGATACAAGGGTAATAATCAGGTCAGGTGAGCTTTATCAGCCAGTCTTCCTCCCATCCTCTTTCATAATTTATCCAGGTTGGTTTTACCTATGGAAGTCGTTTTCCTCTACTCAGGTTGAAGGAAAAAGCAGATCACTTACTAATGGGATAGTGTCCCACAGGTGGGGGGCCCAAGGGAAGGGTTATGTGGAGAAGCCTGAATTCAGGAGGGCTTTAACTATGCCCTTGTCCTCAGGGTTTTCCTCATGACTAGCTTTAGGCAGACTTATGCTGCATCCGTGCTGCTGTGCTTGGTACATGTCTTCTCTGGAGTTCTGCTTTGTCCCTCCCCATGGGCAGCTGAGAGGGACTCCAGGCCTTCCAAAGCTTCCTTGAAGAAGGATCCACATATGATGAGAACGTACACTGGTTTAAATCAAGAACAATGTTGCGCAGCCTCAAAATGGATTTCCTTGTCAAATTTGAAGGCTTTTGTCCTTCCTGCTGCAGCTGTAGCTGATGGCAGGCAAACTTCACTCTAGAGTCAGTTGTATATCTCTTACCTGGCTGCCAAAACCAACTTTCCTAGGCTCGCACTCTGAATAAAGAAGAGTAACTGCTAAGCGTGCCGGGTAATTATTCAAAGTGGCATGTGAATGATTGGAGATCATCACCAAGCTTTCATGCTTGCGTTTGTGTCCAAGTCTTCCAGCCATGTTTCCCTTTGGTAAAGTTCTCTGCCCTCTCATCCCTCTTCACCACCTCTCAGCAGCCTAGCATTTGTGCCTGGCTTGCAATTTTTGCTATGACACAAAAGCAATTGTCGTAAGAAAATTGCTGCTTTTGCTCTATCAGCAGGAACTGATATTTGTTAATTCAGCTGTGTCCTCTTAGTTGCTCTGAACTAGCTTTCGGACTTGGTGTTACTTTCCTTTTCTCTTATCTTCAGAAATGAATATTGGTGCTTAATTTTGTGACTGCCCTGATTCTGGCTGTTTTGCCAGGTGTTGGAGGACAGAGCAACAGAACACCAAGCACAAGCATGTTCTCTGAGGTACTGCAGGCTGTACAGCTGGAGCAGTAAGAGGCTCTGATCAGCTCTGAACCGAGCCCAAAGAAGCCCTAAGAGCTTCACTCTGTGATTATGTGGATACTAGAAGCTCTTACTGAGTATCAATATTTTAAGCAGGGAGGTCCAGCCTCTACAGCAAAAAGGGCTGGATTCCAGTTTTGGGAATGCCTCTGAAGACCTCTGTTGATCTCCTGACAACTCCCAGCTCTAGGCCTGCCCTTTTTGCCCTTACAATGTGCCTGTCTCACTTTCCAAATGTTTCCAGTTGTTAGACCATGGCAGTTCACATTAGACATCTGCCCCATCTCCTGCTGTGGGTTGGATGGGCAGGATTGGCAGATCTTAGGGCTCATGAGATAGATGAATATTTACCAAGTTCACAACTTGGGAGAGTACAGCAGAAGTGCAGTTTAAGTATGCAGTTTAAGTTAAGACTAAGTATGTCATTCTTTCGCTGGGACAGAGTATTTCCAGAGAAAGAAGAGAGAAAGTTAGCAAAGGCAAGCAGAGTTCTGGAAAGACAGTTGAACTTGCACATGAGAGCAGGGTTTTCTATATATCTGTGCCTAGTGACATCTCTGAGAAAAGTTTTGGGGGGAGACTTAGAGTGGATGAGAAAAGAAAGGCTGAAGAAAACCTGTTTGTTCTTTTGCATATTGAGTGTATAAGGGAAGTGTGTCTCCTAAAGAAAAGGAAATTAGATTTAAAAGAAATGACGGCTGCACCTGCTTCAGTAGAACTGCCTTGGTTGGAGCGGCAGGGGGAAAATTGGGGAGCACAGCTGGGGCTGGCTGATTTAAACACTGTTTTCTGGCAATGGAGAAGTAGCAGGCTGAGGTATAAGCCATGTTGGTTTTTCATTTTTGACACAGCCACCTGTTTCAGCTAGTTTAGTCTAACTAGTAATAAGCACTTGATGAACCATTAGAGCTACGCTGGATGTTAATAACATTCATGCAAATAGACTAGAAGCTCTGTTTACCTGAATCACTTAAAATTTCGAGTTCGTAGTTTCCAAGGCAGATTGCGGACATTAATTGAAGCATATCAAGCTGTTAAATGGGAAATAGTCTAAGATGGGTCTGTGGTTATTTAACATTCATTAGTGCAGGAGAATGCGTAGGTTCTTAAAGGTGTTTTTTAAATCTAGAATGATTGAGATACTAGCAATATGGTGTTAAAAGTTGTTAGCATGGGGATTCCCAGGTGGAACTGGAGACTGTATGAAAAAACCTACTTGCTTAACTGGTGAAATATTTGCTGTCTCACTTAGGTACATAGGCTCTATGGGAGTCCAAATGCAACACACGAAATAGCGGGTTCACAGTTATCCCAAATGATCTTTGGCATTCATTGCTCCTCAGCATGTTTCAGTAAACTACTAAATCACTGAAGCAATAAAACATGGAAGGGGATAAAAGAATTGTCATGTTTAGGGCTTCTTTCACCTCCTTCTTTCTCAATATAGCAAATACAGTACAAACCTTGGGAATTTAGCTCAGAAATTTAATTTCAAAAGGTGAGTAGTCATCCATAATTATGTGGATTTTTCTCTTCTTTCATTGTGTTAAATAATACCCTTCAGAAGGGTTTCTAGTGCATTTAGAGAAGCCTTTATGCTTCTGCTCCCCTACAGACTTTTCAGCTGATGCACAAAAAGGCATGCTGGTCGCACACTCTAATGGCAACGATAACACCTTTGGCTGTAAAGTGCTCTTATACAAGGGAAGTATTCATGTATTCTTGGCTTTGCCACATGGGGGTCGCACGGGAGGGGAGCAGAACTCAGGTGGGAAGTAAGGTCAGGGAAGGCACACAGGTCTTGCAGAAGCAGGGTGGGTATCGGTGGGACACATGGCAGAGATGTGGTCTGCCTGGCATGGAGTCCTCCTCTGCCCTGGGAGCTTCCCTGCAGAAACCAAGGGGCTTCTGAGTCACAGCTGGGCTGTCACATGCCATGTGGGTGAACTGCAGCACAAGTGCCACAGAATACCAGTTTGTCTGCCAGCCCAGCACTTGAAGATCGCAGTTCCACAAAGAAACTTCAGTCTTAAGTCCTTTTGCTTAAATTGCTTGAATTTCGTCCCTAGCAGTGGTACCAGCTTTGCTAAACTATAAAGGAAGTGTTGCATAGACATTGTCAAGGAATCTGATCAAACGGTTAACTTTCTTCTAATGGTAATTAAAAAGGAGTGTTTGAGTCTGTGCTGAAATTATACAGCACAGGGGTTATGGGCTCCATTTCGCTCAGAGGTTGAAACAGGACTTCAGATGTTGTTGTGTGAAAACACCTTCCCCATTCTGTATTCAAGTTCTCCCTGCTTGGCAAGTTTTAATTAATCTTTGCTTGAACTGCTGGTATGTCCCATTTTGGCTACTAAATCTGTTTGTAGAGTATAAATACTTACAAAAATCCTAAATGGAGGATATATAGCACTGATGAGGTGAATGAAAACACGCTGTTCTGAAGCAGTGGTATGAAGCTGGAAAATAAACCCAAGGACAATCCAGCACACGGACTTCTGTGGCTGTGGTTAAAAAAGCACAATCAAAATGCTGCTTCAGGGAAACCACTTGCTACTGCCATCTCTAAGTGCTATTTTAAATGCTGCCGTCAGAACACGTCTGCTGTCGTTCAAGGTGAACTCCACAATATGGAGATGTGGGCTGGATGTGAAAGGCACTGATTAGAAAAGATCGGCTGGAGAGGGAGGAAAGTTTGGATAACCCCCAGGACTCAGCAGTTGTTGCTAAAGGGTGAGGTTTGGGCCACCTTGTGGCACTGATGCGGGTGTCTCATTTTCCCAAAATGTAGGCTTATTTTCTGCATAGAGCCAACATGCCCTTGATTTTAAAGTGGTTAAAGAGATTTGCTCTCAACAGCTTCAACTGACTGAAATAGGTTCTGACAGTCATGATATTTAACATTTTAGAGGTGAGATTGTAGGCTGCCCTTTAATAGGGGCAACCATTTCTGATCCAGAGCTTAACAACAGGGGATACAGAGGAGGAATGTCTTGCGTTGAGAGAAGAAAAGCAATGTCAGGCCGGTGTTCCTGCCATGCTACTCCTGGCAGTGAGGGCAGGTGGGAGGAGGAGGATGGCCGAGAGTTGTCTCTCTCGCTTGTCATGCTGATCTATTTTAAGACATTCAAACTGGACGCTCTTCTCTAAAACTTGGCTTTGCTATGGCCTGTAGTGATTTGTCTGAAATATATTGCTTTTTTCCTGGGCCCTCAGCAAGACACGTGTGACCTTTCTGCACCTAATTCTGAAAGTTTTCTACCTGTCACCAGCAACTCCATGCACTGGAGGGACACAAGTACTTTTTCAAGCCTGAAATGGAAACCACAAACTTGAGGCCAAATACAGGCCAATGCATTTTCTCTGAATTTAACTTTATTATGTTAAGTGCATAGACAACTGGAGAGAGAAAATTGTTTTTTCCCTGTGGGGAAGGGATCTCTGTTTGCCCTTACTGAAAGGCAGAGGGTTAATTATCACGTGTGGGACAGGGACGGGCTAGCAGGAGGGAAAATCTAGTGTGCCCCAAAGCTGTCCTCCTGAGATTCTTATTCAGACGTGAATTTGAATTGCTGGACTTGCCTTTTCATGTATTCTCTACATCTCCTCTATGGATTAAATCTAAGGTGTTGAAAGTAGGATGCTTAGTTTGTGAAAACACCAGTAATTTCTGTAATTTAACAATTGCCCTGGTAAATTCCTTCTGATGTGTAGTAGTTTTGTGGTTTAGTCCGTACACTTTTCATGGGGGCACTTGATACTCTTTCTCTATCTGAACATATTTTTAAGTGTGCAGTAAAGTAGGGATGAAAAAACCCCTAAGTAATACTGTGTACACACAGAAATGACCCGTCTGTACAATCACTGCCTGTTGAAGATGGCATCACTGAGCATAGTGATCCATTAGCAATTCCTAATTCATTGGTTCCCAAGATGGCAATATCAAATCAGCGCAGTGTTCTTGGTTATGATCAGTGGCTCATCTAAATAGCCTTGTTGATGGTTGTTGTTTTATGGGGAAGGGTCAGACAAATGTTCATGCAAGTCGGGAATCATGAGTGCTAAGAAGAATGTGGAGCAAGGAAAATGAAAGATTAATGCAAATGACATGTTGTTGCAGATGGTGAAAGAGATGAGTCAGACTCAGATGTGCTAATAGCTGTTATTGATGAAGCAACTCTTTCTTAAACAGTCGTTAGTATGGTTTAAGCTTATCATTTGGGGGCCTGTGTGTTTATCCCCAGGCTTTAACAACACAGACTGTTCAAGAGCTGACGCTCATAGCCACTTGTTTACAGCTGCTTGCACACGTGGCTGCATGGAGAGGGTCTCCAGTAAGATGATTTATGCCAGAGTCAGTGGCTGGCTATATTGTTTTCCCTTAGCTAAAAGGATACGTGTCGATTATTGAAATAACTTTAAAAGAGCAGGAAGAGGACAGAAGAATGGAGAGCTTTAATAATTTACCCAGCACGTCTTTAGTTTTGCAAACCAGAGTAAGTGACGCATTAGAAGTGTCTAGTTATATGCACCAGGAGGAAAATCTGCCCGTCAGTGGAGTTATCTGTGTCAAAGAGAGGGGGTGTTCTTGCCTTTCACTGTCTAAACTGCAGTTCCTCCCTTTTAGAAGAGGCTGCATTGATTGTGTTTCTTTCAGAATGATAATAATGAACTTTTCCATAGGAGGGACAACTCCAAACTGGGGAACTGGGTCCAAACATCATAGAAATTCAAACAGACATAGCTGGACCAAGTGCTTCTTCAGAGTGGAGGCTTTGAAAAGCTCATCTAAGTGGACAGTGACACAGCTCTCTAAGCAATAGTTCATAGACACCAACTGTATTCTAGGACTCTAGTCTTTATCCAAATCCCTGCTGGTTTTTGATTTGCAGAGCTTCTGTTGAAGTCCAGCCTTGTCTCTGAATGGAAGGGACCTTCACACACGTAACTTTGTTGTTGCAAAAGGTACCTCAGATGCTTATAGGAGCTCAGGGGAAGGCACAACTGCCCTGCAGCAATGAAGATCTGCTCTCAAGTGCAAAGAGATTTGGCTATGTCCCATAGCATACGTGTCTGGCCACAAATCCTGCTACAACAGTACCCCTAGAATACTGAATTAATGGAAGAATCATCAATATGAGGTATATTTAGGTGCTCTTTTGCCCATTAGTGCAAGCTATAAAAACACACAGAAGATCTAGAGGTTTTTACATGTTCTGAAGCCAAATTCTTCCCTAGAAGACTGGACAAACTCTACTTAGTACCTCTTCCATGAAACTCTGCTTTTCTGGCCATAGAGGAGTAAATTTTTGTCTGGAATGGAAACAAAATTTGGCTAATAGCTTTCCTACCAGGGAAATGCTGTAGGAAGAAGTATAATTGGCTTACCGAATGGTTCTTGGTTACAGCCCTTGCTATTTACAATAGAAAGCTGCTTTGAGCTTTCTGGAAGTTAGTGAGAAAGATTGATCAAACCTCTTGGGTACTTGAATAACAATTTCTCAACAGGGAGAGCTAGTGGTTGAACTAGCTAAGTGATACTTTCTACTAGACTAGAGGCAGTCAGACGACAGCTTGCCTAGATGCTGCCTGTTTTCTGCCAGCTGTATCCATTAGTCAAATAAAAAGCTATCTCCTCCCTGTATAAAATTTCCTTTTCTATGTAATGGTATCACTTTAAATACTGTTACCATATTCGTTGTCTTCTTTTCCAGTTCACTAGCATGTGTTTTG
This sequence comes from Bucorvus abyssinicus, assembly GCA_009769605.1. NCBI lineage: Eukaryota > Metazoa > Chordata > Aves > Bucerotiformes > Bucorvidae > Bucorvus > Bucorvus abyssinicus. The sequence goes on along the minus strand of CM020042.1, from coordinate 15,129,742 downwards.
AACAAATGCATCCACATGTTGCAAGTTCATGGATCCTGCTGTTGACCTTCGGTCATCGAGGAAAATAGTTTGTTTATTCCCATTTTTCTTCCCTCAGTCATAAATCAGAATGGTCAAATTGCACTTCTTTTAGCTCAAACAATAATTATTCATTACTGCACCACGAGGAGCTTTTCTAGATGCCTTCCAAAAATAGAAATTGGTCACTAGTTCTCCCCTGCTAACTGTTTTATTGATACAATCAACGAATTACAATGAGGATGCTTTTTCTTTGCACTGTAATCATGCAGGGGTGTCTTTAGGATTCTGCTTTCTAGGAGCTATTCAGCTGATTTATTGAGAAGGTGAGCACGGTCTAACTTGCCCAGATTACTATCTGAGCCTTTTAAAATTAGGTAAAACAAACTTATTTTCCAGTTCTCTGGAAGGGATGCTGGTCTTAATAAGGCTGCGTGTTTTTACTGTGTATCTAGTCATTTGAAATTTCAACATCTAGGCGTCATCCTTTGCTGCTCACAGTCCAAATCCCTCTGGGTTGTTTATACTAAAGAAATTGATGGTAAAATTATGAATCTTTGATGTTACCTTCCAATTTACAAAAATATTCAAGGTACTTTTCTCATCTTCTACAGCAGGTAGTGTCTGTGCTCTCTCCTTTTCTTTTTCAAGGAGATTCCCAGATCTCACCCCAAAACTCCTTTGCTGAATTGTTCTCCAAGCTATGTTCTGCTTGTTCTGTTAGGTTGTTTTCTTTCTTCTCCTACTCTGCTGGTTCCTATGGTGTTTCTCCTGACTCCTTTCACTCTCCTGCAACTGTGTGCATGCAGTCCTCTACCAAAAGCCATGTACACCCTTTCCTGGAGTCCCTGGGCAGCACCAGAAAAGCCTTTGTTTTGAGCAGTGACATATGCTTATGTTTGGAGTGGTGACTGCTAAACTCTTTCAGATAGCATCTTAACAAGTCCTAGTTTTTCTACTAGTTTCAGTACATGTTATGTTGATTATGATAGGTTCTTACCTTTATTATCAGGCTTCAAGTCAGCTGAACTTTCACACATGGAGATATGCTTCAGGGTGCTGATGTGGTGGGCAACGTGTCATTGAGTGCAAAGGTTGTTCCAAAGGGAGTGCTCTGGACCCTCCTTCTGTGGGTGCATTCTGAGGGTAGAGACTCTCAGTTGCTTCACTCCTCCGTGAACTTCAGTTTTTCCTCTTCTCTCACTACTCAAATTTACCAGGAGGAAAATGAAGATTCTTTCTGCTTACAGTTCTCCAAATTCCTCCCTGTGCCTTTTTGGAAGTTCACACAGTGTTTTATACGGTCCTGTGCTCTAGAACAGAAGCTAATCTTAAGAGATAGTATGATTTTTGGCTGAGATGCCAAAGGAAAGCTGCACTAACTCTTGCGTGTTTTTGATGATGTTTTGCAGGTCAGAAGAGTGCAAATCCAAAAGACTCCTCCTGGAAGGCATTGTGTTTCTTTTTAAGGATCTCTTCTGGGCAGCTGTCAGTGCTCAGCTTGTTGAAAAGTCACTGGGTTTTTGTGACTCCCACAAGCTCTGAAATTGCATAGCAGTCAAAGCCAACCCTTTACAGATGGCAGCATCCAGAAGGATTCAGGAAGGAGTGATCTAATAATGTTGCAGTGAAGCAAGTGAAAGAACTCTCAACAGGTAGTGCTTTGTCTTCTGGGACAATTTAATAAAGCTATACCAACCCTGTAGCATTGGGGGAGTAATACATGCATCCCATAGAGGTAGTTATCTTATTTCTGTGGAGCACCAAGTAATTAGTGGTGTTCTAACAGCTCCTTTCCATTTCTAGGTTTTTCCACTCTTGTATCTTGTTGAGAATTGGAGATCACTTGAGAATATGGGTATATAAGGTTCTTTTATCCACAGAATGCCCTCTCCTTTCCTTGTCTTTATCTTTCCCTCTTTCAGACGTCAACAGTTATGGCAACAGGAAGGTCGGAGGCAAATAAGCAGCTGGCAGTCTTCCTAATGGGCAGAAGCACAGGCTGGAGTCTCTCTTGAATTCAACAGCACAGTGGTAGTATCACAGTAGCATTGCTAACAGTGGCACAGAGTGCATTTTGAGCTCGCAGGGTAGCTGGATTTAATGAGGTGAGACATTGCTCATGCTAAACCTTCTACTGGAGCTGAACAACGCAATACATACAAATGCAGAGAACGTGATCTAAGGTTTTAAAGTGGCTTTCCTTATTTATTTTCCAGAACGAAATGGTAAAAGATGGTCTGGGTAGCAAAACTAGGTCTAAACGAGCTGCTTAGTTGCTGATAGTAGATTACTTCGAGAAGAAAAAAGAGAGGGACATCAAGGTTGCCTCTCTCTCCTGGCTTTAATGCAATGCCCTCACTTTAGCCTAGCAAGTTTTCCACAAATGAGAGAGAGTAAAAGAGGAAAACAAAGCAGGTTTGACAACTATGGAGTTAGATACTAGTGTTCTAGGTTTGATTTCCAACATAATTGTATCTAATCCCTCCTGCTTGGTGTCTTTTTTTAGACCCTCACTCTGCAGACTTTTTCCGACATATCTGTATTATGCTTCAATCCATTCTTTTTTTGTCTGCTGAGAGTTTCCTTAGCTCAGACTGTTCCCAGTCACAGGACAAAATAGATATTTTACAATCAATATGCCAATAAGGTGAAAATGTTTGGTAACTGTTACCTTTATTTGGCCCCAGATTTAAATTGTGCAGGTTTACCAGGTCTAATGGGACAGATTCATTCTTGATGTGATTGAAAGGCTGAATACGTCCTTGGTTATGTGTGAATAGAGGTGAATACTCCAAATTCCAGACCCCAGTCCTACTCTCCTGAACTTCAAAGAAGTTTTGATTGGGTTTGAATCCAAACTCCATTGCTTGGCTTTATCTGCCTAATGGTTTGAAATAAATGCAGAGTTGAAACACCCTCCACACTTGCAGGTGGTTCAAATTTGAATTTCAAGGATGGAGAGGATCATGAAGGAGGGAGGAGGGAAGCCAGTGGAGTTTCCTAATTACTAGTAATGTTTTAATTAAGTGGAATGGAGTTACATGAGTTTGATAATCTGAGTTCCTCTTTAGAATATTGCTGTCTGTTAGGAGATACCTGCACTGGAAGTGGTTCCTTCTCATAGAACCACAGTTGTATAAGAGCCATTTTATCCTGTCATTTTTAATGAAAGTTAAACCAGGAGTGATAGAATTTGAAGGCTGTCACTTCTGGCTGTCAACTAGTTCATCTCCGTTTTCATGCACTCAGCTTTATGTTTATAAGCAGCCCCTGTAAAGGTGCAGCTTAAATATATGCCCTTATGCATGCCTGTACTATGTATGGACTACCTACAAAATCCATTTGTCTGAGAACTATTCAAAATCCAGTGTTTAGATGTACAAGGTATAAGAGCCTGTGTCCAGGTCTGCATTTGGTGACAACTTTGGGTTTCATCCTAAAATACCTGACAGACTGCAGCTATAAACAGTCTTTATGAGCTCTTCTTCAAAGTGTAGTAGTGCTGCTCGCTTATAGCCTGTGAGTCAAAGCCTCACAAGAAGCATGTTTGCAATTTGGGGATCCATAGAGGTGTTGACATGTGTAGCAGCACGTGCACAGTGGTGCAGTGTGTGTTGCATGACAGAGGGGCTGCTGCCCAGGGCCTGTTCTGTCCTGCGCCCCAGAATCATGGCCACATCCAGCCTTTGCTACTGCCTATAAACAGTGTGGTGGATTCAGCTAGGCTAAGTGGGCATCAGCCAGTGGGCACAGGCTGAAAATGCAAGAGAGACCAGTACCAGGGAGAATAAGGGCATTCCTCCTTCTTTTCTGGCATGAATAATTGATAATTCCTTTTTAAGAGCATTATATGACAGGGGCATTTAGGCTTCAGTGACCAGAGACTTGGCACCACAAGATGCTCTCATTGCTGTCTGAGAGGCCCTCAGCACCTTGCAGAACTGGACTGTACCTCATCACCCACGTTAGACTGGCACGTGGGCTCTTCTTTCTTTTCCTACACCTTGCTTGCTCTCTCAATGTGGTAGGACACTTCCTCTTCCCCCATGCCATGATTCCCAGACCCAAGAAATTGCTGCTGTTTCTTAGCACTAAAATCTGTTCTGCTCCCAGTGTCTTTTTGATCTACTTTTGCTTCTGAATTCTGTGGGGCTTCTGTCCATAGTTTCAATATGTTAGGAGAGGGACATTCCTTTTAAAAAGCAAAGCAAATGACACGAATTCTGATCAGGAAAGCACTTTTAAGGTGTAAATCATTTTATGGCAAAGTGCTTTTGACGTGTATATAAAATAAAATAAAAAAAATCCTTCAACTACGCAAAGCAAAACAAACTTGGCACATTAAATAATGTGTTAATAAGCATCTATAAAATAGGTGATGGTTTCAATCTGATTTATTTTTCAGTCCTGTGGAGACAGCTGATGAATCATACATAGTTATGGCACTTCTGAATTGTAAGTCTCTTCACAACTGAAGGTAAATGTCAAAGACACCATGTGTTAGAACAAGCTATTTTCCTTGGCAGGTATGGCTTATTCGGGAAAAAGGCTTCTGTTTTATACATACACAGTCTACATTGCTCAATTGAGTGTATCGGTTCCTTGAGCACCCATCTTGTAGCTGACTTGCATGGCTGAATACCTCCTCCTCATTTAGGTATCTAGCATTTCCTTCGGTAGTGGAGAAGGGAGAGAGTATGATCAGTGAATCCCTTCTCTTTGGTGCTCTTCTAGTAAGCAATAAGCAGAACGCATCTGTCACCTGTGCGGTTCGGAGGCACAATGTGAGCTGAGTTAGAACTGAGTTGCCAGAAGGCAAAATGTTTGTGGCCGTGTCCTCTGTGCTTGCTGACTTTGACTTCCTACCTGAGCGGGAGCTGGTTTCTCCTGTCAGTGCTGAGAGCTCCGGCCTGGCCTTTTTCCAGCAAACAGAAGAGGTTTCAGACATTCAGGCTGAGCAAAGGGCGTCTGATGCAAAGCTTTTATCTCCTGACCTTCCAGGGCTTCTCTGAAAGAGGCAAACGCTTTCCTATAGGGCCTTGATCTGAAGTGGTTCCATGGAGAGTTTTCATACCTCCTGGTCTCTTAGCTTTTTGCTGCTTTCAACACAGATCTTATGCCGGGGATAAATCCACCATCCCTGGCGCTGACTTTTGAGAGAGGAGCAGCCCTTTAGGGCAGCGAACAGTTGCATTCTGCGAACTTTGCTCAAAGTCTGTGTGAATGTGAGCCACTCAAAGGGGAAATGGGAGGACAATGGAAAATGGCATCATGCTTGCAGCACTGCTAGTGGAGCACCCTCCAGAGAGCATGCTGTATCCACTAGAAACACAGCCAGAATGTTTCCTGCTGAGCTTATGCATTTTCTCCCTTCACCTGAGAAACCAGTGTAATTCAATGAGATTGGGAGGCTGCAGGTACATGGACCATCATAACTCTAAGACCGGCATATGGCTGGCGTTTTACTGAGTCTGCATGAAAGAACAAAGTATTTTTTGGGCCAAGCATGATGGAAGGATGCGATTGGTGTGAATGAGAGAAGGTATTGGTTTCCTCATCGCTTGGCCTCAGCAAGTCAGACTGGATAGGATATGACCCTTGTTGACTACATCTAAAGATGAGATTACCAAAGCATTTTGACTTTGTAACTGTTCCAGCAGAACACACATCAAAGAAAAGTGGAGCTTCAAGATGGGGCAAGCATCTGTACAAAGATGTGTCCCTAGTAGTCCCGAGTGGATGGAGGTGCTATTGTGCACATGTGAAACATGCCTCTGATGGCTGCAGCTTGATTCCTGTAGCTCCATATGACATCTTTTTTCCCTAGTGCCTTGCCTCTTGCCTATCTCCTCTACTTACAGCCATTGATTGCCACTGCTCTGCTGCTGTACCATAAAGAAGTTGTGATCCTGAGCCAATCTCTGTAACCTTAGGCACTCTGCTGGATGGTGCTTTTGATCTATCCTACTTTCTTCTTTCTAGATGCTGCCTTCGTCACAGATTCCTATAGCTGTGGTGAAGTAACACAGGGCAGTTTATAGGGAACTCTTCAGCTTATATTTTGTGGTGGATTCTTCAGTTCCTATAGAAATGATCAATCCCCTCTTCTGCTGTAGTACCAGGGGAGGTAAGCTCATCTTTGGTCAGTGATAAGTCGTGGAGTGGGTACAAGGGGAAGAAGGCAGGGTTATTCCTGTGCTGTGACACACCCTGTGCATAACTAGAAAGATCTCATATGAGAAAGACCTCTTACTGCAAGCAGTGAGTTTCTCAGATGGAAAATTCAGGTGTTCTGAGTTGTTACAGGTGTATCTTGGCAGAAAGACAGCTGAACTGGTGGTCCCTCAGCTGCTGGGGTCAGTGATACATTTCTACATTGGATGAGGGGATGCCACTAAGCAGATTTCAAGAAATTTCCTTTAATTCAACACCTTCTGGAATCTGGCATCTGAATCTCTCTTCTCATACAAGAGATGTGATTAGCAGCTACATTTCAAAAGCAGTGCAGTTCAATATAATGGAAAACACCTGACCTGTATCTGATTCCATTTGGGATCTCAGTAACAGCTGCAAATGAGGCCAAGCTGAATTCCATCAGCATGCTGAGATCTCAAGAGCCCCTTTGGAGTACGCCCAGAATACAAAATACAGCTAACCCCCTGCATTTATTAGCGTGACAGCTCCCTCGGTGGGAGAGAGAGGATGTGACTTGTTGGCTAAAGGTGGAGTTAGGCTGCTTAAATTTCTGAGGATGAATTCATTGAGGCCTTGATGCTTGATGAGGCTGAGATGCTTTTAAGCTGGGGAAGGAGAAGGATTGAGTGCCTGCTGGGATTTCATTTTGCAAGTGGTTCCTTTCTTTATAATGACAAGAGTTGTTCTGCTGCACTGTGTTTTTAGTAAAAACTGGCTTTTTAATCCAAAAGGCTAGGGTTTGGGTTTTTTTTTTTCCAGGAAACACTGATTTCCCACTCAGTCTTAGTGGGATTTACCAAAAGAAGCAAATTCCTTTCTTCTCCGTTGTCCATGAAGAGACTCTGGGGAGCAGGTAAAGGGATTTTAGCAAAGTGAGATTAATAATGCACTAATCTCTTATCAAAAGTTGAGGTTTTAATATATATGTGGATCTATGTGTACATATGAATATACGCCTGTGTGCATATATATTTAATAAAACCCTGAACACCTTTGTGGAAAACCATCCACACCAATATTTTCAGTTTCAACAGACTTTCCTTTTCAATTCTAATAATCCAAGTTCCTTTGGGGATGGTCAAAATCTGCACCAGTGACTTTACCGTTCAGCTGGTTTCACTCTCTATGTTGGATCAAATCCTCCCTCTCATTCCCTGATGACGTGATGGGCCTGTAGCCTCTGCATCCTTGTGTGCTAAAATTGATACAGTTTCTGGCATCCCACAGGGCCCTCCAGAGCATTGCAGATGGTCAATCCATGACAGAATGGGGAGGCCTGATGAATTCAAATCATGTTGTTGTCCCTGATCACCCTCAACCCACCCAGTTCAACACAGCAGATCTTCCCATTGTATCTTTCAAAATTATTTTTCTTTTTTTTTTTTCTGCCTATTTAGGCTGTACCCTTGGCTTAGTCACTCCATAGTGCTTTGAATGTCAGGAGCATGCCCTTGTTTTACAGCAGAGCTTTGCGTGGCTTAGCTCTGCTGCTTTGGCACTGGGAGAACTGTGTCTGCTCTCCCACCCAGACAGCAACATTTCCCCTTGGTTGAATACATTAACTGCAGTCTTTGTTGGTTCCCACTCAAAGAGTTGTGTCCCAGGCACTGGCAGGCTGGTGTGTCTGCAAGCCGGGGCTCTTTGCTTGTGGTGCTAAGGTGGCATAGTTCTCATCTGCTGCTTTGGCACATCGTAGCCCGCAGAGGGTTTGCACTGGTCTGTAACTGCCTGCCAGCCATTTCCATCTGTCGTGTTTAGTGGTGAGCATGAAATGATACAGGATGCACCATTTGGATGTATGTATCCTGTAAGGCTTTATTTTCATGAAGAATACAGGTGGTGTTTCTGCAGTGCTATAACTGAGCTTTTTAGCTGTTGAAGAGTACCAGAAGCAGTTGCCATTTTCATAGCTACTTTGACATGTTTTGGCTTCTAGATCAGCAAGGACTGCCCGTTCAACTCAATTGATTTGCAACCCAATTGATTTCTTTTCCCAACATCTTTTTCATCACATCTGAAAATAAATTCTGCCAGCAGCCAGATCAGTTCCCTGCCCTTCACCAAATAATAGGTAACAAGAATTAACTGGAGTTCTTAGTGGAAATCAAGAGAGAGGTTGGGACAGACCAGAAGATAAGCCTGGTGTTTCCTCACATCTGAAAATCTGAGACACAGGTGTGTCAAGACTCTGATAGGATAGGTTCCAGTCTTCAGCTGCTGCCTTCCCCTTTTCTCCTTTCCTTCCCCTTTTCCCATCAGCTTTTCTGTGGATCATCTCCCTCTTCTGGCTGTTCCAGGATTACTGAAGCAGAGGGGCTGCTCTCTGTCCTTGCAGAGGAGCTGTTGATATCTGTTCCATGTCAGCATAAGCTCCCTGACCAGGATTTCCTTCTGGACTCAGAGATGGCTTCTATCGCAAGAAGAACCTGGGAGGAAAATGACCAGAAAGCAGAAAGGCTGAAGGATATTGTCTTGTCCTGTTGGTGACACAGTTGTGCTGTTTGGGGAGTAGGGGTGATGTGTAGAGGCTATTTCTTCCTGCACGCTTCTTTATCCCAGGACTCTGTTACAGGACTCAGTTACTCTGTTCTGTAGAAGCCACATCAGCCTGTCTCCTACTCAGCAAATTCTGCCCAGAAAGATGGTTTTGCTCATCTCCTTTTATTCTGACAGAGCACTGTCACTTTTTTCTGCCATTCCCCACATCTGGTGGGTGAGATTAGGAGTTAGAAAGGAAGAGAGGTGCTGGTCTGGGGATTCAAAGCCTTCTGGTAGGAGAAAGGGGAAGGGCTGAGGCAGGGGTTAGGACCCTTCTCTTCCAGTAATGCCACAGCCATATGAAGTACGTGAGTGTAGTCTGGGTATAACTGGTATCTTAGGAGCCTTAGCGTAAGGACAACCTGTTTGCCTCTTAAGTACAATGATGCTGAACTTTTGCTGTATATTCTGGACTGCTGGTGTCACTGCAACAAAAGTGCATGTGAAATCAAGGTAGCAGGTGTAACGTTCTTTAAGGATCACAGGGTTATCCTATGGAGCAGATGGCATAATTTAAGTCTCCAGGTTCTTCAGACAAGATCTACTGGAGACTGAAAGGTACAGTCCTTATATCATTGTAAGGCATGTCATGGTCTTAGATTTAACGCATGACTATCAAAATGTAAGTCATAAAGCATCGAAGAAAAATTCCACTATACAAGTAGTCGTGTCAAATTTGAGAAGCTGCAAGATTTTGCGACCCCAATCTATTGTTGTCCTCCCAAGTGCTGTCTTGTCCTTCCCCTCCCTCTCTTAGAATACTGCTAGGAATGTATTTTGCTTTTCAGTAAGGAGTCATTTTCTAAGTAATAATAATGCAGGAGCTTTCATTCTAGAAATGCATGTCCTTCAAACTAACATCCTCACCCCTAATTCAGAGCTGGAGATCGTTCCTTGCAGTTATTTTATACATGAGAATTATTGTTGTTATAGATGGTGACTGTGATTACTGCTGTGCAAAGATGCAAGTGAGGGCAAGGCAGGGACTATGTATTTTTTGAAGACACGCAGAAAGATAAATGAAATCTCTTTGTGGACTAAAATAACAGTTGGAATGATCAACAGGCAGTAGACTCTAAGACGGGGCCTGAGCAAGGCTAAAGCATGTGGTCTGGCAGCGTTTGAAAATGCAGAGAATCAAAGATGTACGCGTGTGTGTGTGGGAGGGTATGAGACTGAGGGAGGAAGTGTCAGGAATGGTGGTGATGGAGCAAGGCACAGAGTTAACTGGGAGGCTTTTGCTTTTTTGGTAAAAATAGGACCTTGTGTATATTTTTGTGAGCCAGCAGAACTGTACCTGCATAACACCTTTACTGATATCATAGGCCTCCGATACCAGCATACTGCTTAGGCAGAGTTGGCAACACAGGAAGAATGATGCTATTTTATTTTATTTATTTGAATTTAATTTATTATTTTATTTTTAACTTTATTTCAGGGTTTTAACCAGAAAGAAGCAGGTATCACTGTCTCAGTCTGGCTAGGTGATGGTTGTAGGTGAGAATGTGCGTGCTGTCGTGTTCATGACACCTATAGCGAGGAACTGGCAGAACAGGCAAACTCTCATAGATGTCTGAAGCAACATTGTCATTTTTATATACTTTACTAGTTCAGGCGAAGTTATGAGGGTGAGCAGTACTTCAGGGAAAGTGGTCTCCTATTGGCTATTCACTTCAGGACTGACCTTGCAAAATTACAGGGCCTGTTGCCATCAATTTTTCCATGATTGAGAATTGAAGAAATCTGTATTAGCCATGGAGCTTGTTGATAAGATCACCAAATTCACTTAATTAATTCCTGTTATAATAAGCTAGTCCATTAGCCTGCAGTGCCACCTAGCCTCCTCATCCTTTGGAGAGCACGAAGTACGGCATGAATTTTTAGGAAGATAAAAACTTCTCGGAGGAGTTTCATGCCATCGTCTTTTTTCCCCTTTGTTGAAAGATACAATAATTCAATCTCATCAGAAGATTTTCATCATCAGTCTGAAAATTGTTGCCCTGTTTCATGCCAGTGGGGGGAAAAAACAGGGGAGAAATAGAGATTATTTTTCTTCAAAATGTTAGTTCCTTGTTCATTGCAAGTATTACTCATAATTTGTAAGGTCTGAGCTTGGTAAGGAAGCAGCCAAGCTGCTGCATGACTACTAAATATTTTAACAGTCTGATTCATCTCAAAATGATTCAGAGACTATTGATAGTAGTCCTGTCAGGAGTTGCCATCTCTGTGGTGAAGTTGAAGTGGTTAGTGACATACCACTAGTGCTTTGTGGCATTTCATAGCATTCACGATTTAGAAGCGTGTGGGGAAATGAAGGCAACAAATGGACTTATGCTGGGATGCTGATATTAGCATCTCTGCTACCTGAAGAAGTCATGCAGAATTGGCTTCCATCCATGGGTGGGTCCCAGGGCAGACTGCTGAGGGGAAAAACGGCCCTGGGAAAGGGGATGCCTACCCTGCCCATGCGTGCCTTGGGGAGCCAGGCACATTTCTCCTTCTTCCCTGATTATTGTGTGAGAGAAAGTTGGTGTCCTTGGATTTGGAGAGGAGCTATGGCAGGATAGCCAATGGCTGCGTTTCATGGGGAGCCATGGTCCTCAAATCAGAGGCAGAGATTGAGACATTAGCAAGGATACAGGGAGGGAACAGCATCCCAAAATCAGGTTGGGTGCAGGAGGTTAGTTAAGGGTAAGAAACATATCCTTACATCCATGAACTCCACCACCTTTGCAAAAGGCCTTTGTGCCTCTCTCAGCCTCTCTGCCTTTCCTACCAGTTGAACCATCTCCATCACTGTTGCAAGACAGAATTGTTTTCTCCTCGCCCTTTAGGTGGCTGGGTTCACATTTTTTGCTTGCTGTTCAAGTGATGATCCAGAGTTACAGGATTGTTAATATGTGATGGGGAAAATAAATTCAAATAATCCATTTCTGACCAATACCCTTCGAAGACATCTGTGACAGCTTCCGCTTTCATAAATAACAATCTGAAGCTTTGGGTTTCACTAGCTCTGTAGAAGCAAACACGCAGCTTTTTGCTTTAACCATAATCTCCCTGCATTTAGACTTGAAAGAGATTAGCACATAGGTCCTTTGTGAAAGACTGCAAGTGGTGACTAAACCATTTTCAAATGGGGACCAAACTAAATGGGGACACTCTCACGGTGTCAACAACAATAGGCAGAAAATGTGCACTGCCACAGGCTGCCTTTCAATTAGTTTGCCATTGCCAAGTAAGTCCTCGAACTAAGCTCAACAAATATGAGTGGAATGGGGCACGTTACTGGCTTTCTCCGGTATGGATTTCTTCTTACATTATAGCAGTATTCAAAAACGTTGGTAGCCAGATTATGCCATGCGTACCACAGCAGGCATAATTTGAAGGTGGGAGGAGTGAAGGGAAAAAAAAAAAAATCTATTGAGTTCCACCTCCAAATCCTGCTAGATTTTCTTCTTTATCAGCAGCTGTTCCTTCAGATGTTTGATCATCTTTTTATATATGAACAATTCTGTTTGAGAAGGCACTGCGGTGGGTTTTGGCTTGTCTAAGTAAAGAACTGTCTGAGTAGTGTACATATATCCAATGGTTACCCACAGCCTGTTTGCTCATACCTGTTAAAGCCCCCCCAGGTATGTCTGACAGACTATACTGGGTTAAACAAAACCCATCACTAAGCCTTGTCAAGCTGTAAAACGCTATCCACATTCAGAGATCCAATGAGTCAGCTTAGGGTTCTAAAACTGAAGCCATACCCTCTTGTCATTGAGGGACTGAGCCGCCCACTCCCTGTATCTAACCAAACAAGGGGTGAGGTACTCCTGGAGAGTTAGAGAGCTACCATCTTTGCTTAGGCATACATCAGTATCTCACTCTTTAAACTTAACAGAGGTTTTTGAGAGACAAGGGTTAAAACTAGTAAAAAAATGAACCACCTCCGGCTGGCATGGCAGTACCTATAGATGGTGCTGCTCAGTAGAGCACATTAGTCTTAAACCTATCAGAAGCCACTTGTGGATGCACCTGCCATCAGACGTGGTGTTTAGTGTGTTAGTCTAGAAGCTAAAAGGTTCTTTGTGTTGTCTGGATGCTGTAATAGCCCCAGAGAATTGCAGCATGCTATTGTATCTGCTGGCTAATCATCCATCATGAACAGCAAGTCAAATAAGAAAAGGGAATTTTTAGTATTCTGAAAAAACCTAACCAACCACAGTGATTTGTACAGAAATTAATATAATCAAAGTAAAGATAATATAAAGTGGAGTACTTGTAATTACTAACTTCTGTTGCGAAGCTCTAAGACTAGCTTGCAAGTTTCATTTTACCTTACTTTGCACATACAATTAAAAACTCAATGGAAAAGTTAAAAACTAGGACCAGTTTTGAGACACTCTTCAATATTTTTGTGATTTCTTAATTTCCTTTATGTCCAAGTTCTATGAAAGGGCTGCAAAGAAAAGCCTAGGTATAGAATAAGGGATACCTAAATTCTGTGAGTAAGTTGTGATGCATCTCTTTATCAAAGCTAGTGGTACAGGATATTGATCAACTTTTCTAGAATGACTGGAATGCAGCTATGATGCAGCTGCAGAATATGATACTCAGCTTGACTGAAAAAGACACCTAACACCTGGGCATCTAATGCCTAGACACTAAGCAGTTGGCACCTTGAGGGTGCTGAGACAGTGTAGCTTAGTAGCTAGGGAATATGTCTAGGAGCAAGTGCTGGAGCTCCCATCTCCTTTTCTGTGGATTGTCTTCACCCAGTGTTAAATGAATAAATTGCTTTGGCAACGGAGCCCAAGGCTCTTGCATCCTTTGCTGCGTGGTGAGCAAGAAAGATTTAAGGTGCCTACAGCAGCTTTGTAATCTGAATGTTTGGGTGCTCTCCTTGATGGGGTGAGCTTTAAATCTGCAGGACTACGAGAGCCCAGGTTTCCAGTTCCCTGTAATCTAACTAACAAGTGATTATGCAAAAGGCAGTCAGTGGCCCCAGCAGTTTGTTTTTGAAGGAGCTTGGCATTTTCTTCAGGATTCTGTGTTCAGCTGCCAACATGTGGTGGTGGGGATCAGAAGACATCAGATAGACCAAGTTATCTGGGGGTATTATGTGGCACTGTGCTGATTTTCTGGGTCTTTTGTCAAACTACAACAGAAGTGAAGAAACACAGTGCCTTGGTTGGGTAGTTCTGGGTGTGCTCAGCATGGGGACAAGGATTGTCCTGGTCCAAGAGCGAGGCAGCTTAGACACAGTCAGGGCTAAGAAGCATCTGGCTTTTTGGATCACGGCTTGTGATGTCAGTTCTTATCTCCTCCTTAGAAGTGTGGCATTGCACCTCGCTTCAGTTCTCTTTGGTCCTGACTGTACAGCAGATTTGCTGTTTGGCTGAAGTCTGGTAACTTTGCTTCCCCATACCTCCGTGACACAGGGTTTATGATGTATCTTTTATCTTGCCGTTCACCTGTACCATCTGTTTAAATTGCCACCTTTTATTGAGTAGGTGCATTCACCTACTGTGTGTTCATATAGTATCCAATAACATGGGTGCCTGCTTGCCCTGCAACTTCTAAACATTATTAGAACATAATGCAAATAAATAATCTGAAGATATTACTGATGGAAAAAACCCTCTGAAACTAAACCTGCGTAGTTCCTCAGATACAAAACACAAATTACTGTTACTGTGTACTATCTCTTTTAACTGCATGCATTGGCTGCTCTTGAACCATTGTTGTTTGTGCTGTGAATTTGTAATAATAACAACAACTACTTGCCTAATCTTTAGGATCACAATGGACATGAATGCTCAGCATTTCATCCCAGTTTCCAGGTTGAAAGTCTCTGTGTACATTGCTTGGCTATCAGTTGACAGTGTTGCTTTATGTAAACAGAGGTGATAGAGTCCTCTACTCCCCTGGGGCCTGCCCATGGCTCAGGAACAACATTTCAGCCCAGCCTGGGTCCGTAAGTCCCTGTCCCAGCAATGCCTGCCCCAGGGATGTAGGTAGGATGTTGGTCTCCAGCTCTGCCTGACTGAGCCTGGCCCATGGGCTGATGTCCTGGCTTGACTTTAGACCTGCCTTACCCTTACGAACTTGGCTGATGATCTGGACTCTTGGCTGAATGTGGTGGCCACCTCCAGCCTTGCCCGTGAGCAAGGTGGGCATTGCTCACGAGCTGTGGGACAGGGCCCCGAATAGTGAAGTCCCTGCCCTGCCAGCCATGTTACTGCACTCAGGTCCCCACCCCTAGGAGCTGCCAGCCTTCATTGCTCCCTGACAAACAACAGAATATTAAAAAGTTGGAAGGTGTAGCTGCAATGAGAAGGGAGACAAAATGCAAAATCAAGCCTGACTTGATGAGGAATTCAATGCAAGTATTAACTTTGGTTCCCCCAGCTACTAACATGCACCTAGCTTTCAGCTACAGATACACACAGTCCTGGATAAAATCTTTAAAATGGTTGAAATAATGAATTTTACTGTTGTTTTTTTTCCTCTGTGGTGCAATCTGAAGTTAAGTATTTCCTTACATGGGGCAAAACACAAGTCCTCTGCCGTTACTGACATTCTGTGCTGATTTTCTCTCTCCAATTTTGACCATATCCCACATTCGAGTCAGACCAGAAACAGTCGGCTCCTTGGTATTTGCAAGTGTCTAGGTTAGAAACGAGATAAAATACCTCCTCTTTCAATCAAAATACCTCCTCTGACACTCCTGGAATAAGGCTACAAAGCCACAGCACCTAGCCAGGCAGTGATTTATTGTTGTAGATAGAAGAAGGGCAGTGAAGCTCTATTTACATTCTTGAATACTCTCCACGATTCTCAGGGACCTGAAAAAATACTGTCTCTAGTTTTTAAAAGGCCATTTTATACTACCTTTAAAAGGGATAGTCTTGGCTAATGTACTCAGAATGGGATAATAATGACAACTTGACATGGGCAAAAGCACTATATGCAATCCAAAATGACAAGTTGTCGAAAAGTATAACGGACAGCCAGGGGTGCTGTACCTGATGTGGAGACCATTATGTGTCTTGAAGTTTAAACTGCACAGCCCTGCTGTGAAACTTGCTTGAAAGCCCCATTGTCTATTGGGTTGCTAAGGAACCTTTGAAAGTGCATGAGGGTAGATTAAGGAAAGGTGTTAATTTAAACTAGAATTCCTGAATAGCAGCACAAGTAGACAGACCCTCAGATATGACCATCACCTCTAATACATCGATTAGTTCTCTCTTGCACTGCTGGTCTTTTGTTCTTGTCCCCAGTGGAATGTCACGGCACTGTTTAGGGTGCCCAGCGCTGCCACTTTTGTGACAGGGACCTGGAGGAGGTGGCTGAAGCTCTCAGCTACCACCTTGGTTAATGTACCAGGTAATTACTAAAAGTTGTACCTGATTCTTGCTTTTCTAATCCATGTTGCATGGTGGCATCATTTTCCTTTTAACCCTTTTCAGCCCTTTCTTAATCTAAGAACACATGTAAGACCACAACGTCTGCTTTAGACAGTGATCCTTGAAGGTGCACACTTGCTTATGCCATGAATACGAAGTGTGGATGACCGCAGTTAAACTCAAACATGAATCCTTTGAGGGGAGTGCTAGGGGTGTGAAGAATCTGAAAAAATCAGGCCTTGCAACAGGCTGCTTAAAGGTGAATGAAGGTGTTGTGTCGCTTTAGGCATACGTATGGGGAAAAATGTGAGTTTCTGCTATGTCCTAAAGGTAACATAAGTGGTTAAAAGAATTCAAAAGAGATCCCAAAGCTCAAGCTCCAGTTGCTCTACCCAGTAGTAAGAAGAAACTCCCTTTTCCACTTAATTGCAGTTAATTTAAATTTTATTGCGTTTACAGGGCAAGACTTAGATTCTGGTGCCTGCTGTCAGCAGGGCTATCTGCAGGATTGCACTCATGCACTCTGTTACCAAATAGAACAGTAAAATTTCTTGACTAGTAACAGCCTGAGCTGTTGATGATAGACTTCAACACAGTCCAAAGCAAACCAAGCCCTGTAAAGAGTTTATGTGACTGCATTAAACAGCTTCTATTGATAGGACATAAGTCACCTAGAATAGAATGGGGTAGAAAAAGGAACTTTCACTGAAACGGTGATGAGGCTGAGGCACCATGTGGAACAACTTGTTTCCGCAAAGGGGAAGAAAAGGGAGCCTAGAGCAACGATGTTCATAATATAGCTCTGACAGTTACATTTCAAGTCAGGGAGAGTGAATCCCAGTCTTAATGTGCAAGTGACGTTTACTGTCTCTCTTACAGCAAAAGTCCTTTGAATAACAAATGCACATTTAGACTGTGTTTGATCTTTTAAAGCAAGAAGATGAGTTTAAAGACAAGCTTTTGGTTTTAGTCTTTTCCCTTCTATTTCTAAAATTTAGAAGTGAAATTCTGGTCTTAATTTATACCTTTTTTCCCCCCCAGGTGCTTATTTTAGAAATATTTACAGGACAAAACGTCTAAGCTTGTGGCTGCCTGTCACCTTTCTCAAATCCTAGTTATTTATAGATATCTGTCTCTGGAATGTGGATCTAGTTTAAGTCTCTTAATTTATTTTAATGAACTCTGGGCACAGCAGACATTGGAATTAATTTAGCAAGTAAGCACGTGGACAAGTGTGGGAAGAGCTCATGTGCTGCTTTTCTAATTACATCAGTTGGTATAATATCAACTATTTCCTCTCCTTTCAAGTCTCCTTAAAACATCACCATCACCAGAGCAGGATGCATACGCAAAGGTGACAATCTCAGGGTATCTTTGACGGTTTATCAGGAGCACTGTGGGATTCAGTAGGTTTGTTTTACAAGTTAGGGCATGAATGATGGTGCTTAGGCCCTTGCAAAGGGAGCTTTTCATTGCTTCATAGTCTTTAAAGTGATGATGGGGCCTCAGTCTGTCACGTGACCAGTATCTGGACTCTGCGGTGGTAGGGAGGAGGCACCCTTTTCTACCTGCACAAATGGCTTCTGCAGTCCCGGATGGTTAATGGCACCTAACAGGGAAGCTGGAGTTGGTGAGTTGGAGGGATGGGGATGGGTGGGCAGGGTGCTGGCCCAGCCCCTGTGCTATGTGTGTGGAATTGCCACCTACCCGTGGAATGACTAGCCTGGATGAAATTACTGTGCTGGAGTCCCTGTCATGCTGCATACTGTCGTTCCTAGGCCCAAGCCATGGCTTTGCTCTTTCAAAATGCAAATGCATACTGTTAGGGCAAAACAGTTCTGGGGCTCCTTTGGTACTGGCTGGAGGCAAAGTTTTATGTCTGACTCTGTCGGGCTGGCAGCTATGCAGGATGTGAACTCGCTTTCCTTTCATGCTGCCTGCCTTCACCACAAATCCTCCTGCATGCTGTGTAACAAGTAATTTACGAGGCTGCATCTCTGTGATCTTGTCCTTTTGCTCCTGACAAAGATAGGTGAGCCCTGCCCCTGGATGGGATGGTTCCTGCCTGGCTGAAGACAGTATCGGGAAGGGCTGGGGCATGCTGGGCTTTGCTGATGTAACGGGCTTCCTGCAATTTTCATTCAGATCTGGTTGGCTGTGCACTGGCAGAAAGCCTCAGATACGCCTCCAAACTCAGATGAGGTCATCCCTGCTTTTTTTTTTTTTTTTTTGGTGGGGGGTTCTTCTTCAGAAAGTGTCTGCTGTGTCTGAACGTTTAAGGTCAGCATGCTAATTCTCACATCACCGCAAATCTCGGAGTGCAGGAACCCCCTTCTCCCCCCACTCCCGCTGCACCCTTTCCCAGCACCATCAGAGACTCCGCTCTCCCTTTAAAGAGAGAGGAGGAGCAAATGGAAGATGAATTTACTGCAGTGGATTTTGTAATGGACTCTCGCATCCAGGTCGGAGGGGACTGTTCGCTGACAAGCAGTTGCAGAGCTGCTCGGGCCGAACACGAGTAGCTCCAGGATGGAAGAAACTCCAGACCCTGCCGCTGCCCGAAACTCCTCGCCCTGCCCAGTCGCTTCGTCCCTTCCCCGCCCTCCCTCCCACCGTATGCCGTGCAGAGATGCATCCAGCCAGCAGAGGACGGGATAGGTCCCCCCGGCTGTCAGTCAGTAGGGGCTGCCCTGCTCGGGACGAGATGATCCTGAAATAAGGACTGACCCTGACGGAGAGCAGAGCAGGCACAGCTGGGGGTGCCCAGCCCCGGCCTCGCACCGTGCCTGGAAGCATCGCCTGCTCGGCACCTTCCTCCCTCCAGCCCCGGCGCCGGGTAATCCCACGCTATCTCCCGCGGAGAACTGCCCACTAACTTCGGCGCCGACGCCAGGTCTGCCTGCGCGGCTGTGGGCAGGATGGGGCTGGCAGCATCCCCTCTCTGCCCCGGGGGCAGCCAGCCCCTTCCTCTTCCTCCTCCCACCGCCGAGCCCCGCGCTGGAGCCTCCTTGGCACAGCCTCTTCGCGATGTCCTGCCAGGGGCGGAGAGCCCTTCCCGGAGCGCCTGAGCGCGGGCCGAGCCCCGGCACCGCGGACAGCTCCCGGCTCCCGGCGGGCCGCGGCACCGCGGACAGCTCCCGGCTCCCGGCGCCCCAGGGCGCGGAGCGCCGCCGGGCTCCGCTCGCCGGAGGGACCTCGGTGCCCGGCTCCGGACCTGCTGCGTGCCTTGGTGCCCCGCTTTATTGCGTATTGCTCGCAGCCCGCTGCTGTAGCAGCACGCCGCTCTGCCGAGAAGGCCGCCGAGAGAGCCCCCCACAGACGCTACCACCCGCCTCGCTCACGGTGCCGGAAGAGGGCTTATCTTTGGGCTCGGAGCCTGCTTGTCTTCTGTGGAACGGGATTTACAAGCTTGAACGGTGCCTGGTTACAGTGGTGTATGAGTCTACAGACCCCGAGGTGCGCTACAGAGTTAGAAAGAAACCTCAGATCTGTGGTGCTGTGGAGGGGTAAAATAAACCCAGCCCAAGCCTTCCTGTCTCCCTGCAACCAACTTTACCTCCCCCCCAGCCACGAGAATTCCCTCCTTTCCTCCTCCCTCCATGCTTCTTCCTTCGGAGACTGTAGGATGAGGCATTTCCTTCTGTTTGGCTCAGGGTAAAAGCACACCCCAGGGGCAGCAACACACATCTGGTAGGGACTGAAAGGTTTTAATCCAGCCTCTGCTGCAATCAACAATGGCAAATGAACCGGTGATTCTGAATGTTTATGACATGGTGAGTATGAAACAGTACTGATTTGGGGGGTGGGTGGTGGGCAGTGGGATGGGTGGGAATTTGTGCTTGGAGGCAGGCATTGCATGAAGAGGAGCCCAGAGAGGCTGATTCCCACCCCCCCAAACTCCTCATCCAAGCATACCATGTCCTGGCTGTCAAGATGATGCTGATCCTGGCTTTTTCCTTTGAAGCATTTAGCATATTGGGCCATATTACACGTAAAACTGTGCCTGATTTTCTGCAGGATCTTACAGGAGCAGCACTGGGTGAGGGGTGGGGGACTTTTTAATTTCCAATGTCCCAGTTAAGGAAGGAGATGTGATCAACTCTCTCTTTGTTGGAGATAATTGTCCTTTAATTTTGAGTGAACAAGCACTGCCATACTGTGTGAAAGGAGCCAGGATTTCATCCAGGGAGGAGAAACAACTGTAGAATTGCAGTAAGGACATAGTTTCTAGGCTAATAATCTGGATCAGTCCCTCATATGTATAGGATTGTGGTTAATAATTTTCTCTGAAGGTTAATTGCAACAACAGGAGTAACAAATTGTCTGAACTAGTGAAGTTTCAGAACAGGGAGGAGCACAGGGACATGCTGCTCGGCAATGTGTCATGAAAGTTCAGTGTAGTGAATAGCTTTCCGTGAGCTATTCTTGCAAGGGGGAATTATCTGTGCTAAGAAATCAGAAGATCAAAGTCCTCGCTGTGGCACAAGCCCCCAAAGAAAAGAAGGCTCAGGAGTCTCCACAACCTCTCTGGGCAGCCTGTTTCAGTGCTCTGTCACCCTCAAAGTAAAGAAGTTTCTCCTCATGTTCAGATGGAACTTCCTGTTGCCCCTTGTCCTGTCGCCGGGTACCACTGAGAAGAGTCTGGTCAGAAAGAAGCTTAGGAGAGGTGTGTTTAGATAAGGAACATTTTGATGATGATGTGCTTCCCCTCCATTGTTTCTTTACGAACTAATGATAAAAAAAAAAAGTTTTTGTCAGATCTTTCAAAAATTTAGTGAACTTTGCTGGGGAAAATACAATCTTATGAGACTCAGGTGCAAACTGAGCTCTAAATGTCTCACTCCAGACCTTTGAGATTATGGCATACATTTGCTTTTTGTCATCAGGCAGTGACAACTTCCAACAAGGAAGCCCACAGAATAGTGTGGGTTTCCCTGCTGGGGGAATCCAGAGAACAGACACCAAAGAGATTAGGAGTGGGTTGCTGTAAATGTCAAACCTCTTATTACAAAGATTAAGTGATCTTTCGTTGACTAAAAAAACTGTCTGGTTTTCTGAGGGAAGAGGGAATGGTAAGAGCTATTTAGGTAGGACTATTTAGATATTGAAGGACAGTCTGAAAAGCACAACTACAAAGGCTTGAAGCTGTCTCTTCCAGAGCTGTTATGATGAAATTGAGCAGTTTGGTGTAAAATCCTTTCCTAGACTTTGGTCTTAAGTGTTTAATGGTCAGTTGCTTGGCATCCTGAACTGTGAACTCCCTCAAGCTGTTCTTCAACCAACAGGTCTGTAACCCAAGCAGGTGGTAGCTAGTGCTTGGTAACAAGGGACTGGCACTGCAAATGCATGCAAGAGAAATGCACAAGAATTTCTTATTAATACTTTGAGGAAGATAAAGGGGATACGTTGCCCTTTTGTCATATCCACTGTCTTCCTTGCAATTTATTTAATTTGTTCTGCAGCAGGCTTCATGTTGAAGTTTGCTCTCTCAGCCACTGTTGAGCTGTCCCAAATCAGTGAATATTTTACTACTGAGCTGAAGAGATCAGAATACTGGATTGACATGGTCTTTGCCTTTTTGTGTGTGATTGACACCAAAGATGAAGCCCAGAGGAATTATGGGAGAAGGACTTGCTGTTTGTGGTCACCGTGTTCTGAGATGGACACCCAGACACAGTGAACTGAATTGAGGTCATCAGTTTAATTCAAATTGAGTAATTTTTGCTGCTTAGCAAGCCATGAAAACCTTCATGTTTGAATACTAACTCCATGGGTTAACCACTCTGTAGAGAAACCGTTCTATTTTCATAGAGCATCTGTTTGACTACCACTGAGTCACCTCTAGTTCAAGTCCTACATTATGATTATTGAGGCTACATGCTTCTCCATTGCTGCTATGAGTTTGGAATGTAGCCATGCAAAATCTGCACTTTGTTACACTGTGGTGGGGAATTGCGGGGGAACTGGGAAATGAGCACATTTGCTTGAATGACTGTTGGAAAACTAGCCTCAATGAAAAAAAAAAAAAGACCGCGGGGGATAACAATTAACTGGATGGAGAGCTCTGCTTTCCTGACAAGGAACATGACCCCTGTATGGCATCTGGAAGCACTTACACTGCAGGAAAACTTACCCCTAGGGCAGAAGTTCAATTATGGGCTTTATGCTGCTATGAAATACCCACTCTGTGTAGTCTTGTGTATTCAAAGATTATAGCCATTTATCCTTTTACCCATTGGATATGTACCAGGCTTCTTAGGAGAAAAGTGCTTCTATTTAATGAGGTGTTTTGCACAAATAGCTGTAGCAGGTAGATCTATTTGTAGACTTAATTTCTTCATCATAGAAGAATGGAGCAAAAATCACCACCTATTTCAACTGTTCAGAATATCATCATCAAAAGCAACTTCCCTCACCCCCAGCACATAGGGTGATTATATCCTGTTTTATCTGTTGCTAAAGAGCTTCTAAACACCTGTACACTTTCAAAGCAGGGCAGGAGTATTTTGCTGCCAAACCAGGACATTTTAAAGAGTGAATATGCAGGATACAGAACTCTGATTTAAGGTGTAAGTCTGAACACAGAATAACAACATGGATCGGGAGTTTGATCATGGATAAATCTCTTTCCCAATCTGAATCCACCTCTCGCATGGACTTACTCTAAGCCAACAGCTGTTTGGAGACCTGCATGAAATAACTGGGTCTATAAAATCTATGACAGAGTTTGCACTGATCAGTCAGTTATTGCTTTGCCTTCAGAGGGATAAATTAAATTCCCCCTCATAACTTGCAGCTCTCTTCCCTCCACTCTGCCTTAGTAAGCTGTTTATCATGGATCAGATCTTACTTAGATCACAGGGTTGACTTTCTTCAGCCAGGATATCATCCTGCTTCCTCATCGCTTTAAGTCTTTGTGGCTGACTTTGAAATAGTTGACTTAATCACTGTGCATTAACAAATGTTGCCTACTTAAATCAGACAGAAGAGTAACTGCGGTGACTGCCTAGGTTTAAAGCTTTAACAAGCAAGCTAAACACATTCCACTAAAAATAGTATGCTTGGAGGAGATTCAAGTTGGGGGCTTTCATAATATTTTCAGCTTATTGCATAGCACATTCATGCTATCAAATTAAAAGCAAAGATATTCATACCACTGCTGTCTCTCTTTTATTACAGAGATGGTTGTCCTCAATTTCCACTGTCTTTGCAGCTGACAACATACAAAACTGTCATTTTGATCTACTGGTATTTTTGCTTGCTCTTTATGCTAGGGAAAATGGGCCCCTGAGATGTGTTGCAAAGGAAATGAGAGCCCTGGTCAGCAGGGAGCAATGCTGTAGGGTCTGTGTGGATGAGAGGTGTGAGTCTCTTTCTCAGCCTTGTCCCACTGTTATACCCTTGATTCCACTGACATTACTTGTCATCCTCTCTGGAGTGAATGAGAGGGAAGTAAGATTCAGGTCACCATAGATGCACTGGCTCTGAGATTTTTCTCTGAGACTTCCAACTTCAGGGAGGTAGCCAAAATGTACTTATTTATAATGGTCACAGAATCAAGAATAGTAGGAGTTGGACGACACCTCAAGATCATCTAGTAAAACCTCCCTGCTGGAGCGGATTCACCTGGAGCAGTATCACATCCAGGTGGATTTTGAATATCTCCAGAGAAGGAGTCTCCACAACCTCTCTGGGCAGCCTGTTCCAGTGTTCTGCCACCCTCAAAGTAAAGAAGTTTCTCCTCATGTTCAGATGGAACTTCCTGTGTTCCAGTTCGTGTCCGTTGCCCTTTGTCCTGTCGCTGAGTACCACTGAGAAGAGTCTGGCCCCATCCTCTTGACACCCACCCTCCAGATACTGATAAGCATTGATAAGATCCCCTCTCGGTCTTCTCTTCTCCAGGCTAAACAGACCCAGGTCTCTCAACCTTTCCTCATAAGAGAGATGCTCCAGTCCCCTAACCAACTTCGTACCCTCTGCTGGACTCTCCGCAGTAGTTCCTTGTCTTTCTTGAACTGGGGAGCCCAGAACTGGACACAATATTCCACATGTGGCCTCACTAGAGCAGAGTAGAGGGGGAAGAGAACCTCCCTTGACCTGCTGGCCACACTCCTCTTCACGCACCCCAGGATACCATTGGCCTTCTTGGCCACAAGGGCACAGTGTTGGCTCATGGTTCACTCGCTGCCCACCAGGACTCCCAGGTCCTTTTCCATGGAGCTGCTTTCCAGCAGGTCAACCCCTAACCTGTACAGGTGCATGGGATTAGTCCTCCCCAGATGCAGGACCGTACTCTTGCCTTTGTTGAACTTCATCCAGTTCCTCTCCACCCAACTCTCCAGCCTGTCCAGGTCATGCTGAATGGCAGCGCAGCCTTCCAGCATATCAGCCACTCCTCCCAGCTTTGTATCATCAGCAAATTTGCTGAGGGTACGCTCTGTCCTTCCATCCAGGTCATTGATGAATATGTTGAACAAGACTGGATCCAGTCCTGACCCCTGGGGATCACCACTAGCTACAGGCCTCCAACTGGACTCTGCGCCTCTGATCACAACCCTCTGAGCTCTGTCATTCAGCCAGTTCTCAACCCACCTCTCTGTCCACTTATCTAACCCACACTTCCTAAGCTTCCCTATGAGGATGTTATGGGAGACAATGTCAAAAGCCTTGCTGAAGTCGAGGTAGACAACAGAATATGGTCTGCCCATATTCTTTCAGTTCTTTATATAATTTATATAATTTGCCAGCTAAATGGCTGAAGGCCAATGGCTGATGGCAAAGGATGGCCCTGCAGGTGACTGACTGGGATGTCTCTTGCTTCACTGACCAGCGGGTAATTGTGTCATTGATTTGATTTCTCCATCACGCCACTGAGTGGATCATCCAAGCGTCCCTGACAGAAAAACTAACACAATAGCATTCTTGACTCTACAACAGCAATAAAGGCCCGTTTTG
This sequence comes from Bucorvus abyssinicus, assembly GCA_009769605.1. Taxonomy (NCBI): domain Eukaryota; kingdom Metazoa; phylum Chordata; class Aves; order Bucerotiformes; family Bucorvidae; genus Bucorvus; species Bucorvus abyssinicus. Next base: position 15,104,636 of record CM020042.1, on the reverse strand, counting down.
TGTTTGTGATATTACAGCAAGCAGCCTGTGTTGAAGTAGGGGTGGCATTCTGGGCTGAGGTTGTAAAAGCTTATAGTCATCTGTATAATTTCAAAGAGTTCCAGGAACATGAAACTCACTCTTGATTTTTACTGGTGCAGTGGAACAGAGCATCCTGAGAGGCTGCATCTGCACAGACAGCAGCATCTCTGGGGAGGGAGAGAAGGAGGAAGGTGGTGTTACAAACCATAAGGGTTTGTAATGAGTTTATCTTCCTCTGAGGGGAGGAGAATTAGTTTCAATTGTATCACCAAGAAACACTGATCATGCTTTGGGTAGCCAGTCAGCTTGTAATTTCCCAGCAGAGGCTGATCAGAGGATGATCACAGCCTGTGAACAGTTTAGGTGAGGATAAGAGCTATGATGAGATTGTTTCCACCTGATTCTACAAGTGTCTGTCATCTTGCAATTGCTTTATACATAGAGCTTGCAAGAAGTAGTCTGGCTTTTCTGTCAGTCCTGGAAAGGAGGATTCGTGGACAGTTGTGGTGTGAGAACCTGTACGTGGGACTCTGCAGCAGACTCTGGGGTAGGGTGAAAGTTGGGCTTTGTTTATGTGTTCTGAGAAAAGGGTTGTGAAAGTCCCTGTGTGAAGAGGATGTGCCAGCTATCTGTGAGGAAAGGCATCAAGCTACAGGGTTTGTATGGCACAGAATAAATGCATAAAGCTTTAGTGCTTTAAGCCAACTTCTCTGATACAAAATATGATTATGAGGTTGGAGTTAATTTTCCTTTTGCACTTTTCATTTCTGTAATTTTCAGCATTTTGCTTTAAAATCCATTGCTTGTGTATGATTTGGAGGTGATGACCTATGTGTACCGCTGAAAATAACCACAGACTTACTATCCTGACATCCCTTTTTGGCTTCTTATGCAAGTGGAAAAGAGAGAGTGAGCCTGTTGGCCACTACAATTAAATGCTTTGGGACTGAAGGAATAGAGGTGCTTTGTACCTCTACCTTCAGTACATAGGCTCAGAGGCCCCTTATTTTAGAAGCAGCAACAGGAGTGCAAGCAGGCACTGCATTCTGTGAAGTGATTGTTTTAAGCACTGACTAGATCATGGAACATTTTATTATCTCTCTGGAAGAAAGAATAAGTCTAGTTACTCAGAAAATTGTCAACATGTTTGTGATTACTGTTAGTAGAGGTCTCAGATTCTCTTAGCTCACTTAGTCAGAAGAGTGAGAAATCCTATTGCAGGTCCCACCTCTGCACTACTTGTTAGTTGTTTGTGAGCTGCTGTGTGTGAAGCGCAGCATCACCTGATTCTGGTATTCCAGGAAGCCACATGTAAAGCAAGGGGACTTTTTGCTGCAATGAGCTGAAGAGGTGTTCTGAGTCAATAGAGCAACTTGTGGTCTTGAAAAGTTAAGTGATATAGAATCACTAGGAGTTATTCTTTCTTTTTCTTCCTTCATACATTGGCCAAACTGAATGTTTTTACAAATAGAAAGCAAAATGCGAAATGTTGCCTTTGGGAGATTTTAATTAAATTCTGGCAACTACTAATATATATATATATTTAAAAAGTTGTTCTGAAACAAATTGACCACTTTTTAAAATACATTGAATGAAATGTTTTGACTGTTCCTTAAAATATTTTCTAATCATCTGTTGCCAAAACTATTTGCCAAATATGAATCATTTCAGTTCTCCAAAACACACTGTTCACTCAAAAGTGTGGCATGTTCCTGGTAGAGCTTGGTAGGAGTATCATTTTTATTTATTCTGTGGCCCCTCTCAAAGCTCCTAAGAATTCCCTCTTCCATGAATAAGCCCTGGCTAAGGAAGATCTGGGGTGTTTTATCTTCTGCACAGCCTTGTTGTGGGGGTAAGGTCAATCCTTAAATTCCTGAAGGAAAAGGGGAATATTTTGGCCTTGAAATTTTACTTTATCTCTGAATCTTCATTTATGCAGACCCTTAGTCATTCTGCTGTTTTCAAACCATATCAAGTACAGCGTACTGGTTAACACAAGAGAATGGTGAGATAGCCAGTGCCTGGTGTCTAGCTATGGGCTCCTCACAGAGCTACAACCTGTTCTACATATGTGCTCAACTGTCTTTGTTTCTAAGAGTAGTTGAACATAGTGCTAGTCACAGGCAGCAGTGTGAGGTATCAGGTAGATCTCAGATGCTTGTTTTCTGTGATTTCCTAGAACTTTTAGTTGGCCTGTGCTGGATCTTTTTTTTTTTCCTGAGTTTAGACTGTTAAACTATGCTTATGCTGCATAATAAGTCCAGGATTCATAATCACTTAGGTAAAGTAATGGTCCCACTGCAAAATCTGTAATGGTAATGTCATACTATGATGCTTGTTGTTATGGACTCAAAAACTCTCTGGGTAGACTCTTGGTTAGAGGCCAGAGAGACCAGATAGACCACTGCTCTGAATGAGACAGGAGGGAGAGAAAGCTGCTCTCTCTGGATGTCAGCAGAGTCCTGAGCCCAAGATATGAGAGGGCTATCCAGACTGCTTCACTTTTCTTGGATGCAACATTTCCCAGTGTAAATGCTCTTGACTTTGAAAATAATAGTAACAAAACCCCCAAGGTGTTATGGCAGTACATGAGGGTTTTCAGACAAATCAGGCTGAGCAGCCTGGCAATGTGTGCAGGTGAGGAAAACTAGGCTTTGTTTCTGCTTCTCTCTCCTTCCTAGACTGCATCAATTTAACTTGAGCAACAGTAGACTGACCTCAGTCACGCTAGTCATAGAGTGGGATTGCTACCTTGCCCTGCTTGAACTCAGGAGCAGAGGGAAAAGGAAAGCAGTTCGGTGATGCAGAGCACTGTGTTGTAGTGAGTGCCTCGCTCAAGCCTGTGAAAAAATGATGAAATGCAACTAGACATCCCTTCTGTCTTGTATCTTCAGAGAGAAGAAATCAATTGGAGGGAGAAAAGATAAAAAAACCTAATACACCAAACTGCAGCTGAGTCTATTCCTTCAAGAAGGAATCCAAACATGGCATCTGATCTAAACCAATTAAGAAACTAAAGAGTAAGTGGCATGGTCTGGGTTAATAAGTCCAGCGATGAAGTGTGCCCATTTATGCATAATAAATGGATTTTAGTTGTCATAGCAACAGCCTGGAGATGTGTTATCCGTCAGGGGAACGGTCTGTTTTGATGTTGTCAGGGTGACAAGCTGGCTACCTGTCCATGTTACTGGTGATCTCTCCAGCACTGCAGTTCTTTAGCTGACAACTCCGTGCTTATGCATGAGATGTTTTAAGAGCTGTCTCTTGACTGTACACAGAGCATTGCTATCTCCAGCTACAGCATTCATCCCATCAGCAAGCTCACTGAACCGGTGCTCAGTTGCCCGGTGGACTGACTTGAACTGACTCATTCAGGGCAACACGGGAGTTCTCACTTCTGCCAGTCCTGCGTGTGCTAGGAAAACTGCTCCACAACATGCTCGCCTTTACATCAGTACATCTAAGAAACCCTTATGAGTGAGGAGAACCTAGGAAAGCTTACACAGTGTAAAAAATGTGTGAACTCTGTGCCTGGAGCAAAGCTTCTCAGGTCCTGTCATTAGCTCAGTTCCCACATCAGTGCTCTCGAGTCGGCTCTTGAAGATGACAATCTGACTTAGTGTTTCTGAAATACTCATTTCAATGCAGCCTGAACTCCTGCAGAGTCAGGAGTCTTACAGGCAGGATTTCAGGTGTAAGCCAAGGGGGTCAAGGTGGGGTCAGCTCTAATCTAGAAATACAGAAAACTTTTGCTGTTACTGGAAGTTGTCCTTTAACCCCATCTACAGGCAAAGTCACAATCCCCCAGCCTGCCTCTGAACAACTCTCAGAGAAAGGACTGTTTCCTCTTGAAACCATATGGAAGCTGGATTCCAGTGAATTTTCTCTGGTGCTTCTTGGGGTTTCCCTAAACAGCAAGGCAGGCTCCTTTTAGAACATGATGCTTCTGTCAGCAAAATTTAGTCTCTGGCTCATTAGACTGTCAAGGTTCCTAATGTCACTTGGCTATTCTTTAAAACAAACAAAACTCCAAACCAAAAAAAACCCTCTTAGTATTGATGAAAGCTGATGTGTTGGCAGTACTGAAGACTGTCACTCTCCTACCAAATAAATTTATGCTGGCGGTAGCAAAGCAGACCCTTCTGCCTTTTGTACCTCATCGCTGGTTTATGGGTTGAGCTGCTCTGGTGTCCAGCTTCCTCCTGAAACAGCCTACAGGGACCAGTTATGGACGCAGTGGGAGCTTCTGCTGGGGAGAGCAGAGCATTAGTGATAGAAAGAGAGCTGTTGGAACAGCTGTCAGATCCATTTCTAAGTGTGGTGATGGGCAGGTGTAGAGTTGTGCATTAGTGCAATGAACTGAATTTAAATGGGTGTCCTAGGGCCGAAACCTACGATAGTGACCTGGGTTGCCCTTATTCTAATTCTGTTTGTTTCTGTCTCTCTTATTCCTGTCATTATGCCAAGATGACGTAGCTGAAGCTGGGGAGGGAGGCAGGCAGGCAGAGATCAATCAATACATAAAATCTATATTTCCAACGGGGAAGAAAAGAAGCAAAACTCACAATTCTGATAATTCTTTCTCTAGCAAATGGACTCAAACAGTTAGGAAAGAAAAAAATGTCTGATACTGTTCTAGGTAAACACAGGATGATCTTGAGTATGAAAGATCTAGAGGAGTGGAAGTAGATATGTCCTTATATCAGAGCTTTATCTAATCAGCATGTGAATCTGTAAGACTTCTTACCTCAGAGCAAAATATGAGGCTATATCCAAAGAGTAGAAAATTGTTTTAATCGGTAACTTAGTTTTTCAGCAATGAATCTTACAGTGTCTGGAAAAGCAATGACAAGGAAACAAGAAATGCTGTGCATTACAAATGGTCTCTGATAGGTAGGAATGTTTATCTGCAGAAGCAAGTGTCAGATGCTAGAAATGCTGAAAGGAAGACCTTGCACAGCGTAAGCTTTGTTTATAACATGGTTTGCTGAATGAATCTGTTACTGTGCTTTCCATGCAGACTTACTCAAACCCACAAGGAACTATCAACCCCTTTGCTGTTCTCTTAAATATCTTCTGCTAGTGCTTGTTTTATACTGGATATTGATGCAAGAAAAAAAGCTTCCCAGATGCTGATTGCTGCCTCAGAGTGCATGGGGAGCCCAAAGTTGCCTTCTAGAATGAATTACAGGCTTTGCCATAGGTACATGATATTCTTCTAGACATCTGTTCTTGGCTCATCTGTGTGTCTTACTCTGTCTGGGAGTACTTGGAGCAGATGATTTTATAATTGCCCCATATCAGTCATTTCCTGTAGCTCTGGATTAGCCTGGTGAATGTGAGAAGTGACAGAGAGGACCAAGAGGTTAAGCATGGGACCAATCTGTTAAGTAGTTATCTCTGTCTTCAACCTGCACTCTTGGGCAGTACTTGGGGCAAGAGCCTCAGCAGACTTCTAGCTGCATAAGAGGCCTAGGTTCTGGGTATTTCCAGGCAGTGCTTTCTTTGCAAATCACTGTATCTAGAAAATTGTGCCTAGGCACAGACATCAAGGGCCATTTTAGGATATTCACCTGATCTCTGCCTTTCTCTCAGGAAAGGTCTAGATCTCTTCCCTCATGGATCCTGTTTTACAGCTATCAACTTTGTAGAGATGTCTTGAATATTTTAGGCCATTTGAGATATGCCCAGAGGTTCTGACATGAGTGCTACTTACATGCTGGGGGAAGATCAGTAGTAGTTCTGCATTTGGATTCTACCATCTAGTGTGCTGATGCATATGGAGTGACAGACACCTGGTTAAAATCCCTGAGGGACTTGAACACAACTGCCCTTTCATGCAGGTCTGCCAGACAGTGGGAGACTCTGGATCTGGGTCTCTTGTGTCAAAACATTCAGGTTTTGTTTGAAATACTCAGCAGGAGAGTGGATGTTTCCAGTGGATCCTCGCTGTTCCAGGAGGATGTCCAGGCTGGAGCCAGGCTGTAGTGTTAAACACACTTGTTCTCTGGCCCACCGAATGTATATTGTGTATAAAGGGAATCTTTACTTTATATGAAAGAAAATTGCTTCACCACGATGAACTGAGGCAGCCTGACTCCAGATACACCATGAGAGGGTGACCAGGCTGCTTCCCTCTGAGGCAGGTGGAGAGCCAAATCCCCTCTGGCAGGTACGTTTGTTCCAAAGCAAAGGAAACATTGCTTTGTTTCCATTCAGGGCATTTTTAGACAGATGTCAGGCTTTGTTGCCCTGAGAGGATCTCTTCTGCCCTTTCCTCCTTGACTGGCTACCTAACCTGGTGGTCAATTAGTAGTTCAGCCTTTTTTCTGAGTCTGTCCCAGCACTAAGAATACACAGGCTAGTACATCTTTAGAGCATCCCTGTGATGGAGGCATTGTGGGAAGGCAGTGCTGGGGGTTTCCAAATCTGCTGAGGCCAGACCTAAAAATACGCGTCCCAATCTGAAATCCACCTACCATCTGTCTCCAGGTCTAACATTCATTGTTCTTGATTGAAATGCCATTTGCTGTGCCCTTGTTCACTCTAATTTTTATGGGTGCTCATTATCCAAGACAGCTGGCTGTCTTCTGTTTGGCAGCTCTTTGGGATGTGGAATAGACCTCTTTTATTTTCTGCTGCCAGAGCACTGTGCCCTGTGTGCTTGCTGTTGTGAGAATACTGGGGGCTAATGCATTGAGGAATGGGTTGTACTGAAATGAAACAGAACAGCGTAAGCCCAGAAGAAATGGGGGCAAACTGTATGAGTCCATTTCAAGCTCAGGTGTTCTTGGGACCAGAAGAAAGGTAGTACTACAAAACCATTTTTTTTTTTCCCTATAGGTCTCATAATACACACAGAAGAGCTGTGACTTCTGCTGAGCAAAAGCTTCTGGAAGGATAAACAAATGCAAACCACATGGATCCATGAAAATTTCTGTTGTTTTTATTGTCCGGGTCAAATTCTGTCTCCTCCCTTGGGCAGGGTGCTGCTGGCAGGAGACACTGCGTCGTTGTAGCCAGAGGCCTTGGCAAAGCCAGGCAAGCAGACAGGACACCCCGTGGAGGGTAAGGGAGGATGGAAAGGTGTTCATCCCCGCATCCTCTTAATTGGATTGGTCATAGGTCCCCCTTCACTGCTGAGCGTACTCTTCTGTTCGTTGTATTCAGGCAGAGCTAAGGGGAGGGAACGATTCCTTGGAGAGCTGAATCAGGAGGCAAGAGAAAAGGGGCGTGGGGAGGGAAAGACTCATACTTCTCTCTTTCACAGTCATCAACCCCACAGGGTCAACCAGAGCTTAAACTCTTTCAACACTCTTTAAAACACCTCTGCTTCTGAGAGAAAGGCAAGGAAGCAGGAAGCAAGCTGGAGTAAAAGTGACGTTCTATCTTCCAAATCCACCTCTGCAGTAAAGTTATGCTAGGAGGCTCACACGTCCATCTGTGGCTTTTTAAAGTGCTGTTTGTAATCTGGCATGTTATTGAAATGCTTCAAGGATTCCCTTTGTAACGTGTAATTACTCTGAGATATGCAGTTCAGTGCCTATTGCAGCTGCTGTTTTGGATAATCTTGATGCAGTTAAAGCTGTTGCTGGATCAAATACATTTATGCAGATGGAGATTTTAAAGTTAGCGTAAAGAACAGTTTAATAGGCTTTAACACATCAGGTGCTTAGAAATCCTGTACTTGGTACCTCTGAACTTGAATTCTACTTCTCATACCCACAGGACTTTGAAGTGTTTCCAGCTGTCTGTTACCTCTCCTGAGGTCTCAGAGGTGTCTTATTAAAGCTGATATTAAAGCCTATTAAATGCACGAATGCAGCTTCTAATGATGGATGCATCTCATTTTGGTGAGCTGTCACCAGGAATTGACAGGGATCATCGCTGCTCTGGTCCCCCCGGTGGCTAGGATAGTGAAAGCCACCTGGAGAAGTGAGGCATAATACCTTCCGTGCTGGGAGATGAAAGGCAAAGTGTCTCATAAAGGCTGATGACTTTCAGGGGCACACCAACCTTTTCACCTTCTTGCCCTACCAGCTCCCCTCCCTTCCTCCCACAAAGTGCAACCTCAGCTCCCTGAGCTTGCAGATGGGAGGCATCTGTCCTTGGGCTCTCAGTGTCTGCAGCCAGTTAATTATTAATCATCACAATATCCCTTACGTCAAGCATCTGAACTGCCCGTGAAGCATGGAGAACAGTTTTATCAGTTGAGTCAGAAAGGTTTTAGTGCTCTGCCACCCATTATTTGTAAAGCTGTTGTTCTGTGAGCCCCACGCTAGGTGAACTGTGCTAGCAGGGGCAATAAATGTGTGAATTGGGAAACCAGAAGAGAAAGTTAGGCTTGTATCACGGATCCTGCAACAAAACTGGTGCTGTACCACTGGATATGTTTAGACCTGTAATGTTACCGCAGTATAGCTATATTGCCCATTATGAGCTCCTATGAGGAAAAACACCTAAGTATTTAGCTCCCTTGAAGGAAACCTGGGAGGCTCTTTGGGGGTCCCAGCTAATACCCTGTGACTGTTGGCTGGCCATTGTGCCACTCTTTGGGATGCTGCTGCTTACCATTGCTCTAGAAACAGCGGGATGCATGCGTTTGTGTGGGGCTCTAGGACTTGCCTGCTCTATGTATTCAGCTTCTATACTACTCTAAAAGAGAGAGACTGAGCAGAGACAGACCAAAGAATAGGGATGAGAGAAGAAGAAAATCACTCGGCTTGTATCAAGGCACTTCTTACTGTTGGGAGTATTCAGATGTGAGAACCTGACCCCCGCTCCTTCTAGCTGGGACTATTCCAGTGGAAACGGAATGGCACCAGCACTTCATTTCTGGTTTAGTTTTGATAACATTCATTGAAGCAGATCTGAAAACAAACGAAAATCCTGGCTACTTTCCACTCATATGTAGGACAGCTTTTACAAGGAATAAATTTGTTTCCTTCTGCTTATCTGCAGAAGCATTTTAAATAATGTCGTACTCTCAGGATCACCCAAATAAAAATAAATCTCTCTTAGCAATGTGGCACAAGATACCTTCCTAAAACTATCTTGCAAAGCCTGCAGCTGCCACCTGCCACAGTGGAAGCTCTCACGAAACAAATGCCAGCCTCTGTGCCCTTTGCAAAAGTTTTCTGGAGTGCTCTGAGTGCTCTCTCCAGTAAGAGTATGTTTCTAATAAGTTGCTGAAGCTGACAAGTGGAGGCAATGTTACACTTTCCTGGCACCGTTTAAAATCCTGCTGTGGGAGGTCTAGGGTGATGCAGATAAGGGACCCCATTAAAACAGGACCATACACATGACTTTAACTGTGCTCTTTAGTGTCCCTATGACATGACTAGGTCCTCAGGTACTTCTGTGTTCTCTCCCACTGTTCCTTCTATCTCAGGATGCCTTCACCCAGAGAGAAAGAAATGATGGTGGATCTGACAGGATGCTTTTTTGTCACAGTAAATTGATATAGATTGTAACTAATTAGCACAGCTAGGGTGAAGCCTACTGTTATTCCATTCTCTACTAAGATAGCATGATTGTAGGAAACTAACTCTTATTTACATGTAATAATAGCTGGAGATGTTTTTTTCCTCCTTTCAGTTCAACCATAACATCATGTTCAACGACACCACAATGTTTGAACGTGTGGGAATCAAAAAGCTCTAAACAGATCATGTAATGCTGCTAACAAAGCATGTCCTTGGACCCTAGCCGAGAACAACGAAACCTTCATTTTGAGTAAAGAACTGGATGGTGAGAAAGAAATACCAAAGCTTTAGTCCTAGTTCCCTCAATCGCTCTTCTAGAAAGTCACTTCAATTTCTTTGCCCTGGGTTGTCTCATCTGTAAGAAGGGAAAGAGTGCTTTTGTTGGACTGGGAGAAGATGCTTGTGGGATGCTTGGGAGGTTAAAACCCTAACCACTTTATGTCATCTGAGATTTAACAGCCTGGGTTGATGTGACTCCCATAGGAATGGGAGGTAGCGGCAGAGATTCTGGGTGGTGGGCTGAGGAGCAGCAGCCCTGCATCCTGCTGGCAGCCTCTGCCTGACCTGTGCCCAGGTGAGCACATGCACTGTTGCAGTCTCACTCCTGCTGCCTTGGTGGCTGTCCCTGGCCTTCCTGTTGATCAGGAGGTGGTGGTCCCACTTCTGTCCCCACCAGAGCCTGCCTGGGGAGGGTGGGGAGGTTCTGCAAGCAGTCAGCCCCCATACTTGCTCCTGGCTTTGGCTTTTACTGTCCTTTGACCGCACATAGCAGATGAAGTATTTAAAGGCAGCTGCTATTCCTGTCATTAGCACCTAGACTTTCTAGGAGAAAACTGCTGGCTTTGTGACAGCTGAAATCTGATTCAGAGGAAGTTTTTTACTTCAGCAAGTACAAAAGCAAGGGGAGAGTGAAGTAAGGGGGGGGGGAAAGACAGCACTCAATTTGCTATTCATTTAATTCTGTCAGGAAGGCCCAAGCAACCCAAGATGATGGTGTGCATGTTGCAGCCTCGGTGGATGTTGTTCAAGGGGTTGAGGATGCATAAACAGTGGGTAAGAAACCAACGCAGCATGAAGGGGCTGTGTGCCATGCTTCTGGCCAGGATACTTTAGCTCCCACTGAGCAGATCTGTGCTCTGGATCCTGCTGATAGTACTTGCCAGTTTAAAGCACATGAATCTCCACGTTGTGCTGCCTTTGCAGGCATTGGAACAGGAGGTAGCCAAGATCTCTTCTCTACTCCAGTTCATGATCGTTTCTCAGTCTTCTCTAGTGTACTCCCCAGTATTCCTCTGAAGGAGGAAAAGACTGGTATTCCCACTCTGCAGCTGAGGCCCTGACATGCAGAGAGGCTGACTTGTCTGATTGTAGGACACAAGGAAATGGAATGAAGCTGCCTCAGGAGAAGTTCAGATTGGACATGAGGAAAAAGTTCTTCACTGAGAGGGTGGTCAGTCACTGGAACAGGCTTCCCAGGGAAGCAGCCATGGCACCAAGCCTGTCAGAGTTCAAAGAGCATATGGATGATGTTCTTAGTCATTATCATTTAGTCTTAAACATTCCTGTGAGGAGCAGGGAGTGATAATATTCTTGTGATGTTCTGTGATTCTATGAGTAGGTGTCCTGTTGCTGTGCTGTTTCTTGGGTTTTGATGTGGAGTTATGTTTGTGAGACTCTTCTTCCTCTTCTCCAGCTGTGGCTGTAGAAAATGCTCTGATTTCTTTTTAAGGACTGTGATAGATGTTTCAAAGCAAAGTGTTTTATTGAGGCTTCCCAGTTTTCCTGTGCTCCCCTTTGATGGAGTTCAGATGGCTTCCAGCACTGGAGGGAACTGAGGGTCAGAAGCACTCTTCCAGCACTCAGTCTTTTTAAAATCAAAGTGCAGGCTTTCTGTGGCTACCATGATTTCCAACTTGAAAGAATACTCTTAGGATTTCATGTTGTACTGTGATGCCAACAGGATCAGAGATGGTTCTTCCCAAAACAATTAATTTACAGAGCAGCTCTGGTAATATAACTCAAGAGGCTTTTTGAAAAGATGTCACTTAGTAAACAGGGGTAGATGAGCCAGGGCATTAAAGATTAATGCCCTTTTTATTTCCTATGACTCTGTATACGCCTTGGTCTGAGATAGGAAGAGGTAAGGAGAAACAGTGACTCCTAGTTCTGCCCAGTATCTCAACAACAGGATTGCACGCATGTTAATCTACCAAAATATATCCTCTGCTTTAGAAATAAAAACGACTGCTCTGGGCCAGCCTGAAGTCTTAATGCTGGCCAGTTTACACAGGTTATCATTTAATTTGATGGCAAATAGATTTGAAAATCTTCTGTGTTTTACTTGGGACTTGTCAATGCTATCTAGGATTTTTAGGGGGACAGGAACACAGTGACATTACACAGTAGGGTTACAGGAGGTGATGTGGTTAAACACTGCAGGCACATATGTGCTCTGGGGACAGCTTGACAGACTGCAGGCTTTTGGAAAGAACTAGTCTAGCAAAGGAGGGAGGAAAAAGCATCTGTCAGTAAATGGAGGGATAAAGATGCTCTATGCTGCTTTTAAGAGGCACCAATCATCTTTATAACTTTGACAGGTGGCAATGGGGCAGGAGGGGAGGAAGAGATTCAGGGAATTGTGTGGGTGGTGAAGAAATTAATCCTAATGAATTGGAAGAGCAAATCCACAGTGGGCAGAAAGCTTTGGATGTTTGCCCTGCTGCATGTGGATAAATGCAAGAGAATCCCTTCTGCATGCAACAGCTAATTGGGCAATTACAATGTAATCTCAAAACCTTTGCTTATCCTGACTATCAAAGCATGAGGCAGATTCTCTTCCAGTGGTTCATAAGGCTTGCCCAAAGTCTTTCAGATGGGTGTTTGAAATAGCTTCCCTTTTTATCTTTCTCTCTTTTCTGGGAAATTAAACCTCTCTGTTAATGTTGTTGTTATTTTTTTTTTTTTAATCAGTGTGTTGTGATGGGAGAACTGATTTCCAAGTCTTCCTTTAAATGTTTTCATTCTTCTTCACACTGAAGAAGACATGAACATAAGAATGGCCAAACCAAGGGTCCATTTAGTCTGATATTACTATTCTTCCTCAGTACCTGCTTGTGGAACTATAGGAGATGGAGCAGCATGAACATATGTGACATTTCCTTCTTACACTTTCACAACTTCCAAACATTTTCAGCTCTGGGGCATCTCTGAGCTTGACCTCTGTCTCTTTACTAATTCTCAATGGCTCTTTCTTCCATTCAATCCTCCTGAACAAATGTAACCTTTTGTATCAGCATGCCTTGCCAGGGAGTTTGCTGGTCTACTAGCTAGTGGTGAAAAGCCAAGTCTTTTTTTTTAATGGCTTCCTTTTGATAGATTTTATATCTGACAAAATAGTCAATTCCTGTCTACTTCTTTCATGCCATCTGCAGAACCCCACCATATCTCTTTGTCTCATGACTAGTTACATACTTCAAGACATTTTCTGAAGAATGTAATAAAACCCATTTTTTTCAATGTCAACTATGTCAATGAGAGCAAGGATTTCTCCAAAGAATACCAAGAGATGGGTGTCACAGGACGTCCCCTCGCAGAAGTCATGTTGACCTTTACCCAAAAGATCATATTTATTGTCCGTTAATGCTACCATTTGTTACTGCTTTTACTATTTAATCCAGTCTAGATGCCAGGCTTGCAGACTTATAATTCCTTGGCTCTCATGTGGACCTCTGTTTGAAGATTGGTATTACAGTTGCTACCTTCTGGTGCTCAGGTCCCAGAGACATTTTACATGACAGGCTGCCCATGATCATTAGTAATTCAGCTATTCCATCCCTGTGGTTCCTCTGTTACCCTTGGGTAAGTGTTATTCTGCCCCGGGATCCTCCAGAGCCAATTGTGTATGTCTGTACCATACATTCATCCATGTCAACTTTAAACAGAGCTTCTTCTGATTTCCTCCCTCTTCCTACTCCTCCTACAAAAATAAAAGTGGGAGGTTCAGGCATGGAATCTCACGAGTTTTCTTTTGGTGGAAAAAGAAAGGTCTGATGCAAAGACTTAATTTATTTTCTCTGCAACAGCCGTGTCAGGTGTGAGTTCTCCTTTACAGCTTTGCTATCACTTGGCCCTACAGACTTTTATTTTCAGGTATGTTGGAGAAAGGATTGAAGAAATAGCTAAATGCTACTGGAGAGGCTATCCTAATCATTTTTAGGTCTATCCAGAAGCTAGAAGTGGCACTGTTTTCTTCTGCTTTTGAAAGCAGAGTCCTGAGACAGTTTGGATGTAGGAATGATTAGTAAGAGAGCTCTGTCTGCAGTGCTTTCTGCTGGATACCTTGGGGTTTTTCCACCCCCAGTTTGAGGGTTCATGTTGTCTAAATCTTTTATGTGGCTGTGCTTGAACTAAGGTTTGAGTGCTACAATGTAAAGCAGTTCCACGCTCCAGAGAAACGGAGCACTGGGTGCTTCCAAAAGCTTGGGTATTCGTAAGGCTTTAAACCTCAAGACTGTTCACTTCAGCCATCTTCCAAAGGTTCACTTGTGAAGAACGCTGTTCTCCATCCCATTTCTCTGCTGAACCTAGCCGATATTCTTTCTCTGAGGGAGTGTTTTTCTTCAGAACTGGCACCAACACGGCAACTGGGCATCAGGCTCGTCTTGCTCGCATCCGTTGTGTATTGCCATCTGATCAAACAGATGAAAGAGCCTGTGCCTTGCTAGGGCTGAGTAGGCAGGGAAAGCAAAGAAGGTATTTGCAAGCACAGGTGCACAAACCCCAATAGTATTAGTGTTGAAGTGAGGTAGAAACTATGGCTACAGAATTACATGAAATAGAAATGAAACTCATGTCATGGTGTATGGTCTTTTTTTTTTTTTTTTTTTTTTTTTTTACAAAGAGAGAGGAATAAGATGCATTGGTGGCTAGTATTCATCTATCTAGCACTGTTTTCGTGCTTGGTAACCCAAAAGTTGTTGCTGCAGAAGAGTAGCAACCCAAGCTGCGTATTTACTCTCATTGTTCACAATGTACAAATGCACATTGGAGGTTAAAGTAAGCTGGGAGAGAGTTAAAAAATTTGCATCTTCTGTAATTTACTTGCTGAAGGAGCTGTCCTCTGAGCAGGCTTGCTATTGCCACAGAAAGCATAGGCATTTCTAGGGATTCGGCAGCACTCATGCACAAGTGGCTGTGTTCTGGAAGAGGATGGTTCGGAGGAAATTGTTTCCGTAAGGAGACTTGCCAAGGACAAATCTATAGTGCTGCACCTTTGGTGCCTATTTCTAGGCTTGATTACTAAAATGGTGTATGTGAAAGGAGGCTGATTATCAGTCTGTCCCTGGTTGGCTTTGTACACACTCTTGGGCATATTTGCTTATTGCTAGCAGGACACCTCATGTAAACCAGAGAATTAAAATGCTGCTGTGCTCTAAGACTTCACTGTGTACGTACAGACTGTATTTATGTTTGCACATGTGATGCATGAGCAAACACATCCTATCTGCTTGTGCAAGTTTTATCTCTGTTCTCCTGTAGAATGAGGTAACACTTTCCTGCTTGTAGCACGGTGGTGTTTACCTTGTCCTGCCGTTAATGAATTGTTTGTGATATCAACTATAAGCCCCAGCCATGAACTGGGTTTCCACCATATTTTATGAAGGCACTGGATAAATGGGAACAAGAGAGGGAGTTCTGGCTCCAAAGAGATTACAAGCTACTTTTCATCTAGATCTGAATGGATGTGGGCAAACAGCGATTGCTTATTGACTCCATCTGGTGACCCTAACCTCTTCCAAGATGAGATCTCCCACTGATGCAAACATTCCTTTGGTCATAATGCCCATTCAAATACAAATTTGTTCCCTCTATGTAGTTTTATACTGACTAATTTTGGTTTTATCCCTTTTTGGTCGCTTCCAGTAAGACAGGCTGAGCAAGATTTTTGAGGTGTTAAAGAGAAGCACAGTAAAATGAATTATATAAATGCTACCAAACTCATTTGTCATAGGCCAAACAAAAGTTTCACATAAGATGAAATATATCAAGCTGGGCTGCTGATCTTATTTGTTTGATGAATCTGTTTGCCTCTTGCATGCATCCATCTAACTTGGGAGAAGACAGATATATAGAGTGGGAACTGAATGGTCTCAGACCTGTCCATCCATTACTTACATGATGCATCACTTGTATGACTTTCATTGCTGGAGTGTCCAGGTACTTCCCTATTATATAGGAGTCAAAATCTCTCTCTTCTCTTGGTTTGTAGGATAATTAGCTTAATTTATAGGTTTATGAACATTTGTATTCCCTAGCTTGCATGAGTGAACTTAAAGAAAAGCAACTGAGGAGACCTGAGATCGACATCTGTTGTACAACACCCTTCACCTCTTGTGCGAGTTGTGTCCATATATAAGCTCGGCCCGATTGTATGGAGTTCTACTCTTGTTCTCCTGCCCTATGGATCACTCTGGAAAGAATGTGGTGATTTTTTTAGGTCTCTGGTTCTCTGGGAAGCATTTTTGGCTGATATGGAAAATGACTTTTGAATGTAGTGTCTTATTAAGAGCACAGGCTCTTATTTTTGGTACTAATCAAAATGGGGGTGTGCTTGGAGTGTGCTTCTTCACTCCTAGAAATGAGTTACAATCTGCTTTTGAGAAAGGTGATGGGCCATTGTCAGCTGGGGCTGAATAAGGCCTTGTAGATATCTGGGCATCTAGAACGTTCTGAAAAGGGCCAAACTAGGAGGATAATTTAATCTGAGAGCAGATGTCTTTGATATTAGAAGATCTTGTGAGCTAGGTTAGACGTATACTGTGCTTACTGCTTTCTCCTAGATTAGCCTGGCCACAGTTCAGATTAGATGTCTACTCTGCATGCAGGAGAATTTTTTGGGAGGTCTCTGAGGGATATGGCAGACAACACAATTTGCATGCTGTGGTACAAATGTACAACCATTTCTCTTTTCACTTAAATAGGAGCCAAGATGTGGTTGCAGTATCTAATGGATTTTCATAGAAATAAATACAAATTGAGGGGAGGAAGAGGAAGGAATATTCCCAGTGAAACCTGCTACGTAAGGCAAAATCTCCTCCTTGATCTTACTGAGGTCTTTCCTTATCTTCCCTCTTCCCCTTCAGTCCCTGATCTCTCTGGATACATTTCAGATGTGGAGATACCACAAGATGTATGTCCATGAAGAAACCAGTTGGCTGAATCACTAGGGTTATTTCAGGTCTGTTTCTAGATGTATGCAACCCACAGTGGACTAGCACAGATTTGCTTTAGCATGAGTATAAAATCATTATTGTGCCAGCAAAAGGGAAATATTTAGGGGAGCCCAAATGCTAGTCCAACGCTGGTCTCATCCATGCTGTGCTGTTTAGGAGGCGGGGGCAAGGAGAAGAAAGAAAGAAAGGATAAATTGTGTTTTCCAAAGAAGCTGCACCAGTGTGTTTGTGTCTCTCCCTGTGAAAGAGTGTGTATGACTCTTGGGAGAAGCAAGCACAGAGGCTGTTCCTTTGAACAGACAAACACTCACGTTTTAATCTGAAATGGTTTTCATCCAAAACAGTATCTTCGTAGTACTAAATGCTGATGATTTGTTGCCAGGCACTGCTGCTAACTGTAATTTTGGCCCTTCAGTAAGGGATGGCTTTTAAACGGTACTACAGAGCTGCATGTCCAATACTGCTCATTAAAGACTGGGAATCCTTGGGAAAAAAAAAAAAAAAAAATCCCCTGTAGCTACCAGACAAACCAGAGCAGAGCACATTACATCAGAGTCATTAGATACTCCCACAGCTTTTTAGTTTTTTCCCCGGCAGTCTTGGCATGCTGCACATATTAATCATTCTGTTGCATCTTCATATGGGGGGTAAAATGTATCTTTAAAGCAGTTTATCAGCATCCAATCGCTAAATACCCACAGTCTGATCACTCATTTCCAAAACTACTCGTGGTTAGTATCTTTGGTCATAAAATCACGTAGCATAGAACCCCTGGAGTAATGGGTTATAAATAAGTTTCTATCTGAACCTCCCCGATTGCTGGTTTTATATCCGTTTTGTGCTTTGTAGAAGATAATTATTCCAACAACCCGATTTGTCATTGGGGTAAGTTAATCAGCTACCCCTTCTTGAGACAGTTCCCTTCTCAAGGAAATGTTCCTTGCTCTTTTTTTGGGGGAAGGTGTTTTACAATGTCCAAGCCATGACAGCATTTTATCATTGCTACATTCAAGTTCCTTGCTTTCTTTTTTATCCCTTAAATTCTAATCTGGAGACATCACTGCAATGTGATTCTTCAGTAATTGTGCTGGAACAGCAGAGAGAGAGATAGAGTGTATGGTTATAAGAAAAGATAATGCAGAGAGATGAGACACTGTATGAAATTGGCACTCTCTTTGAAGAGTTTTATCCAAGAAAGGACAAAGCACTGTAGGGAAAAAGAAGTCACTAGCTGTGTGAATCTGTATTTCCCAGTATTTTTCTAAGCTGAGCTGGTTAGGCACACTGCCAGCCAGGCATGGCCTCTGGAACTTCTCCAGGAAAAACATCTCAGCTCACATTGTGAAAGGGTTTCCCCCATCCATGCTGGAGAAGAGATTCCCTTCTCAGAAGCTTATATATAAATATCGATTTTTTTTTTTTTTTTTTTTTTTTTTTTTTTCCAATAGCAAACTAATGTTAGTGGCACAGAGTCAATCTCGTCATGGGCACCATGAGGTATTTTGTACATGTGCCACCAAAGCCAGCATGGAGTATAGATTCCTTAGGTGCAAACAGCCCCCACCCTGCTCTTCTCTGATGCTGCTGGTGTTGGCTCATGGGACAGGCACAACTGGTTTTGGCAAGTGAGCTGGAATGAGATGGAGTGAGAATTTACATGCCTATATGACATGTAAGTGCTGGACTGGATTTTGGCCTTATATAGCACTTGCATGGAGAGGAGATCTGGGGAGTGTTACCTTCTTTTTTTATTTTCTGTAGGGATGCAGATTTGCTTGTGGGTAGGTTTAACTCCTGGCTGTGAGATGCTATTCCTGCCATTAGGAACCCGAGGGTGAGGCCTATGTCCATGGACTTCCAGCAGCAAACAATCAGTGTTGGAGAGGATAGCTGGGATCCCCATCTCTGCTGGGGATTCTCATTATCTGAGTATGGAGCCCACCTGTTTTAGCTGCACTGGAGTGGGAAGGTCTTCTGTTGAGATTGCGGAAGGTGTTAAACACTTCAAGGTAAGTGGGAATTTGAAGAAGAATTTGGAGGATCGCAGTTTTGAATTTGAATGTAGTATCATGCTGGTGAAATTTTAGTTTTAACCTGCTCCGAAGTAAATCTGCGGTATGTCCTCTCATCTTATTTGACATCCTAGCTATGGGACTATCCTTCATCAGTTTGTCAATGCATGTTCAAACATGCTTCCACCTCCTCTTTGAACCCAAGATTTTTTTCTCTGCTTTATTTTAGGCAATAATTTTTTTCCTTTAATGTCTGTGTACCTCTCTTTTAAAACTTTTTTTTTTCTAGTGAAGATGTCAGCTTTTGTCTAACAAATGTAAGCCTGCCAGCCTGCAGATTCCTTTGAAGTAGTTTGCTGTCTCCCTTGGGTCTCTGCACAACAGGTTGAAAACAATATGATATTGTGCTTTGCATTAATGGGATGGAACAAAAGAAACTATTCCATTGACTGTGGTGTTCTTGGTTCTTCTGGACATCATAAAGGGACTTCTTATCCCTTTGAGACAATGGTAATTACAATGACTTTGTTGTTCCCTCAGTCTTCTCCAAGTAGTTAACCATGTGGGAACTTGGCAGAAGGCAGAAGTTATTTTACCTAGTTTCTTATACTTTCTGGGTATAAAAAGAGTAAACAGCCCTGTCTGGTGTACCTAGGAGGCTGTAGTCCTTGGTGCAAGCATTAATGAACTAGGTTGCAATGCAACTGTGAGTTCACTGTTGTCAATAAGAGGTTTGACTTTAACACTAGACCTCCTCAGAAGACAGTTCAAGCTGAAAAAAACAGTCGAAACTTTAAAAAACCCTCCTCCATATTGTTCTTCTCTAATTCGGTTTGTCAAATAGGATGCTAGTTTTTCAGTAGGTTATATCAAAGGAAGCCACTGTGACATCCTTTTTCAGTAAAGGAGCTGTGGTGGATCAGCCTCACTCCTTTCCACTTCAGCAAACCTTGTGATAGTCCTGTAGGTCACTTATTTTTGGTGGGCAGTATGGAAGTGTTGTTGGAATGTTAACTTTTGAGCCAGGATATTGAGTTCACCTTTGCTCCTGATTTGCTGTGACTTCATAGTGAAGCTAGATGCTGGCATCCTTCCCACATCACACAAACGCTGTGAGGTTTAACAGTTTAATGCTTGTAAAGCATTTTGAAATCCTAGGAAGAAGCAGAGTGTTGTTGAATCACCTGACGTGACACCATAAAAAATGCCAAAAAACTTTGAGTATACGTTTAAATTTTTAGAAAGTGTATACCTCAATAATTGCATTCTCTGCCACGCATAGGAACAATCTTCAGTCTCATGGTTTCCAGAGTAGCAATTTCTGAGCACTTCCCCCTATAATATTACATCAGTGAGTTTTACTTCTCCAGGGATGGGCAAAGAGCCAGATGATGATGAACTTGCTCACGTTCTCTCTCTCTCTCCCCCCGCACACTCCACCCCCTCCCCACCCTTCCCCGCTCCCCCCTGCTTTGTTTCTTTTTGGTTTTTAATCCTTTTATCTTTACAGAAATTTCTAGCTCTGAGTTAATATATAGTTCAGCTGTTAGGCAGTCGGCCGTTCTGTGGAGGGCTTTGGGTGCAGGTTACCTGCAGCCCAATTCCCTGAACAAAGGCAGATGATTTGGCCTAGGCAGGATTGATATGTAGACTGCACTGCATTTTCATAGGATGCATGGAATGTCTGTTTTCCCTCTGTAATGCTGGACATCAGGACAGGTCTAGTCTCTTTGGAGAGAAAGACTGCTAGAGGTCCACAGAAGACAGTAAGGATCCTTACCAACAAGGAGAAGGAGGTGCTAATGTTTCTTGGTCTGAGCAGGACCTAGCCACAGCATTACTCCACATCTGAGAAATCGTTGAACAGCCCTATTTATTGTTACAGTTCTAAGTTACATCCTTCCTGAAAGATGAAGGACAGAGAGCCCTGAGGCCATATTGCTGACCCTACCAGCCATGTCAGGGCCATGCTAATTCTAGAGTCAAAGCACCTGCACTATGCTTCAGGTATCTCCTGGTGAACCAGGGTGCAGGCTATTTATCTCCCTATGTTTTTTGCAAGTCACCTGTTTTTTCAAGACTCCTCTTTGATGGGAAGCCGACTTCCTGACACACTCTGAAGAGTGGACTGAGGGCTCGCAATGCACGTAGGTGTGCAGGGTCTGAAATATGCTCAACTGAGGTTGTTAACAGCCTCCTAGACATTAGCAGAGGAAACCATTTTGGACCATTCAATACTCTGTCCTGCACAGGCACACCAAGGCTTTCTTGATATCTGGCTTTCAGTCATCCAACTGTTTTCTTGTGCTTTCTTACTGACAGGAAACTTCTAAACACTTAGCCAAAGTCTCTCTTCTTTTTAAGCTGAGTATGTAACCCCTACTTTAATCCTTTTGTATCATTCTTAAGAAGCCTTCTTCCATAATTCATGTCAGCCCTTCAAATGTTTGCAAATTTGTCATCTGCAGTCACTGCTTTGCCAAGCTATTAACTCTTCTGAATTAATTCTCTTAAGTCAGTCTCGCCATTTCCCTGATCATTTTGCTGCTGTTCTTTTTGAATACCTCTCAATTTCTCGTTGTGAATGCATCTAAGGCAAAAGCATTATCACTTTGCTAAGTTTACAACATATCCAAGTTTCTCAGGCACGTTCCCTGAGTAAATACACTTCAGTGTATTTCTGCATGGGGATGCTTTTCTTTCTGACTTCATGTGCTTGAGATGAAGATTGTACATGAAAGTTGTCAAAACTAAGGAGATACAGCATGTCAAGTGGTGTGCAATAGCATGGATAATCCTTCTCCAGGGCTGCTTCTCAGACCGCTGTCTGGGAGAGGCTCTTGGCACTGGCACAAGCTGCACCCATTTCTAGGAACTCCCCTTCAGTGATTTTCTGTTTCATGCCCCCAGTCCCAACCCAGCCACTTCAGCTGACTCCTTCAGGCACTGTCAGGACTGAGGTTAAGGAAAGGTTGGAAAAATAGCACATTGCTTCTCATGTGGCACAAACAATCTACTATAAATACCACATTGTGTACACAGATACCCAAGCTGGGCCATTAGTGTCATGACTGGTGTGAGAAACCCTTGGGCTGGCAGGTTAACTTCTGCTGGCTTCTGAACTTGAAAATAGAAGAGACAAGGATGTTCATTCTGCAGGGGCAGAAAATAGTTGCTTAATTTAGCCAGCTAGTTGCCCTGTCTCTCCCTTGGTAAGGCAGGTTCCCACTCAAGCTCTGAAACAGTTTGGATGTGAGTGTTCACTGTCCCCAGCAAGAGTCAACTGTATTTAATGCAGAGCACGCTGGATCAGCTACCTTCTGAGGAGCAGACTACAAACGTGTACGG
Organism: Bucorvus abyssinicus; assembly: GCA_009769605.1. NCBI lineage: Eukaryota > Metazoa > Chordata > Aves > Bucerotiformes > Bucorvidae > Bucorvus > Bucorvus abyssinicus. Next base: position 15,082,538 of record CM020042.1, on the reverse strand, counting down.
CTTGAGGCAAAAGACGCACAGTGGCAAACCTCCTCCCACATGTGGCTGCAGGAAGGAAGCTCTGCTCAAGGCAACGCCTGGCATCAGTGCAACAGGGAAGAAAGTGGAACAGCAATGGAGAAAGCAGAAAATGATAAAAGACTTCAACTGATACCAGTATGTTTAGCCAGGACTGAGCCTGCCCTTTTGTAGGATGAGGCTGTAAGTGGAACCACTGAAAGTATCTGATTCTCACAGCTAAATCTTGATTATGATTTTTAATTAGAAGTATTCTGAATTGCTGAAATGTATATAATTTCCATGACTAATATTTTCTTCTGTCCTGCTATTCTTCCAGTAAAATCGCATTGCATCACAACATTGAAGTGTAAGTAGATTTTCAACTCTCCCTCAGCAGCAGCATCAGTTTTTAATCCACATACAGAGTTTTAGGAGCCACTGAAATAAGCTCTTTATGCTTCATGATTGCAAAGATTTTAGTGTTGGCTCATGCATCAGGCAATTCAGAAGCACGACTGAAAAGCCAAGCAACCTCTAAAGGAATTCCTCCTGAAGAGACAGCTAAGGAATGTGTTTAGCCCACCTGAGAGGAAAAGATCCTTTGCAGAGCAGAACCTGGCTGAGACAGAAGAGCTGCTGAGATAGAGTTGGCTGTTGCAGTCCTACGGCGGCTCGGCCTGTTGTTCCTCTCAAGGGTGGAGCTGGCCTCTTGTCTTGTGTCTCTTCTCTTAGCATTTGTGGGTTTGCACGAGGGAATGAGGAAATATGTTTATCAGCATAAATCGTAAACTTCAGGCTGTCATTTCCCAGGAAATTCCCAGCCTATCAGAGTGTATTAACATGACAGGTGGAGAACTGTCCTCAGCAGAAGCTCCTTTCATTCAAAACGAAGCAGAGCAGAGTCAGTTGCATACCAAGAGAGGCCTTGTCTTTTCCTTCTTGCTGTAATGTGACTCTGCTTCTCACATTTCTATTGTCCAGCCAGCTGTCCTGTCCCAGTCCCAGTCTGAAGTGGGGTCCTTGAGTGGGATCCTTGTCTACCTGCTTCATCAGAGCTACACCAAGCTCTCTGGCTGCTCTGAAGCTGCAGCGGATTTCTCAGTTCAGGTTTTCTTCCAGAAGAGCACCAAAGTAGTTCCTCAAGCTTCGATCAGTTCTGCCAGTTGGGTTGTTTGCAAACAGGCCAATGCCCACACTCTAGGAACTGTTTTTCTTGAGACTTGCAAGTTTTTGCCTATTGCAACTGGAGGCTGAGCCTATTTGTAAGCAGATACAAAATACTGCAGTATTTTGTTTCTTTAGCACTCTCTGGCATTTTAAGTGAAAGTTATCATACCTGACTAAAGCAGGCACTTTGGGGTAATTGGAGCGACCTGATGGGCTGCGACGCCCTGGTCCATGACTTGCAGATTGACAGCTCTTGCAACAGCAAAGAGGACCTGAAATAAGACGTGATTCTCTAGCCAGGAAGAGTGACATTCTGCATGTGCTGGAGTAAGGACCCACCCAGATCACTTTTAGCAGGTATGAATTACCAAAGACAGGTCTGTATCATCACTCCATCACTTCTCAATACTCTGCTAAGCTGCTTTTTTCATTGTTGTTCTGCCCACACGCACACAAATCCTTTCCTGCTTAATCCGTATTCACAGTATATTAGGAAAATAACATTTTAGGCTTGGTGAATATACAAGCCTTGGACCTCTGGAGAAATGAGTGTAAGAGCCACAGGCCACACTGAAACGGAAGGGTCTCATCCAATTGCTGAAAACTTACTAAGAGCTGCCATGCTGTATAATTGGATGTCATCCCACACAATAGTGAGTTCTTATTACTAGAGCTCCAGGCCAGAAGGAGAGAACAGCAGGACGGAGACATTGGTAGGACTGTGTGCTTGCCTAGGGCTGTGGATGTCTGTAGTTGAGGTAATGCTTCCTTCACGCCTGCATGCATTACTCAGGAAATAAAGTCTGTGATTTGTTTTGGGCTCTCCTCTTCTACCCCTGTGGGCCCAAGATTCTGGATCCTGCTTTAGAAAAGTGTATTGGAGGAAACTGAAACTTTTCTGAAGTTGCTGACAGTATAGGGCTGGGGTTTTACTCACTGGTTTCATGAAGTGATGTTCTCTAGCTTTTCCCTCTAGTTTCATCTTTTGTGCTCTCATATTTCACATCTGGATCAATGCATCTCAGAAAATAATGCTGAGATATTACTTTGATGTTCCCTGGCTGTTTTTCTGCATCAATCTGATGTTGCTTTTAATACTGGCTTTTGTGTTGAGCTTTAACATTGCAGAGGATTTTCCTGGTGTTCAAGATATGACTGATCAGTGCATTTTTTTAGTATACACACTCCTCTGCGTGTTTTCATGAGGCTACCTAGGTAAGTTGACTGCAGGGATGCAAGGGCCAAACACTGCTAAGCCCAGGACAAAGCCTCTGGGGAAAGACTACATTGTGTAAAAGCAGAGGTGGGAAGAAATGCTCCTTGCTAGTCTGACTTCTTCCATGGAGCACTAGTGAGCAGCTGGAGCCCTGGTGTCCTCCACTTGGATTTGTTGAGCCAAGGGTCTCTTCTGCATTGAACCAGCTCCCTCCTCCTACAGGGAGGAGACGTCTCTGCAAATGAGAGCTTGGTGTTACAGTGTGTGACTTGGCCCTCAAAGAGGAAAGGACTGAAATTAAACCCAGGTGGTAGGTCAGACAGTCCCTTATTGGACTTGTGTTGGCAGGAGTGCTCCATGAAGACTAGCACAGGGGGAGGTGATTTGGCCATTCCTTTAACGTGCTCCTTGCTCACTAGCAATGTCAGAATATCTTCTGTTTCTCTTGTCCTCCTTTACTGTTTTTTTCCTTCCTCCTAGAAGAAAAGCTTTGCCAGTGGATTCCCAGGAAAAAGGAAGTAATCCTACTGCTTTATATGCAGATGGTGCTTTACGAGGAGATATTAGTTACAGTTAGTTACTGGTTCATCATCTGCACCCATTCTTGGTAAAGGTGTCTTGTTCAAAGTAGTGTGTGGTCATGCACAGATACCAGAGCAAACAGACTCAGTAAGAGCAAAGCTTTATCTAGCCTGGTATCCTGCTCAGATAATGATTGTGTGTGATACCTAGTGAAGAGTAGAAGAGCATGGCAAACATCTAGGACACTGAGTACTCAGAGTTTGCAACTATTCGCTGAAACCAAATTTATTTAGCAACTCCTAGTGGATTTATTTTCTATATGTTCATACAGATCATAAAAAAGGATGGGTTAGTGTCTGTTCAGCAGTGGATGCATCTGGTGAAATGGAATATCTAGTCTGTACTGGGATGATAAATGGAATATTGCTTAGTGTGTGGGCTGCTCAGAGAAAGTACTATCTGAGATACTCACAGAGGCAGTCTTGCCTCCAACCTCTAGGGAGCTGGTTTGGCACAGTGATGCAGGAAGGATTTTGGTGACATACCATGGAAAATAATGTTCTGAAGTAGGGAGGTAAAGAGAAAGTTAGTGACAGAAACTTCACTGTTATGGTATGATACTAATTGATGGTAGAAGTTAGTGGTTACATGGATGGGTGTCTTCTATCTGGAAACCCATGTTTCTGGTAGGAGTTCCCAGGAACTCCTGCTCTGAAAAGTCCCAGGATGACATAGTCAGCTAATATCATGCCATCTGCTTCTCCATCCTAGAGTTACCAGAAGCATATCAATATAACGAAGCTTTTTAGCTTCTTTCATTTCTGGAAAGTTAGGGCATAGTTCACTGTCCCAGTGAGACTTTCACTTCCACCTCTGTGTGAAAGATAAATGAAGTGAATAACACAACAACTGACTCGGACTATCTCTCAGAATCTAAACTATCTTACCAGCTATTCTGATCTCTGAACTAAACCAACCAGGGAAGACTTAAATAAAAACTGGAAAATTTCAAATTCTACTTCCCCAGAGACCTGCATTAAAAGGTTTTAACTGATACACTACAAACTGTGAATACAAAGAGGTTCCTCTCTGGATTTGAATTTTGAGTCCTGGGCTCTCTGCTGTTTTTGTAAAGCAGCTACAGTCTGGTTAGCTTTCCTCCCTGCCTCTCTTCATTTCTGAGCTGGTCTCTGTCTCTGTTGAAGGTGGAAATGAAAGAGAATGCTCCGAGTCCCTCTGTGTAGGGTTTACAGCACAATTTTGCAGGCAGTAAGCAATGCAGGCATGAATCACAACTCCCTGTTAAGATACTGCTGTATTTGATTCCCTTGCTTTTTCATCTGACTCAGAACAGGCTGCAGATTTTTGTTTTTAATCTAAGCACTAGCCAATTTACTCCAGCGATGAGTCTTTGCTGAGTGTTGCTGCTGTTCTTATGCTCAGAATTGCAAGCCCCTTGGAAAAGGAGGCCAGCTCATGCATGTGTGTACAAACCTGGTTTCAAATCTGTCTTGGATTCTGTCTTCCAGTTCAGCAAGTGATGGACATGTTCACTTTAGCATCGCTTCCTCCAGAGGCATGCCGTGGGCTGTGCCAAAGTGCCGTGAGGGGTTCACTGCGTGTTCAGTCACACACCACAGGCAGATTCAGCAGCACCCTGGAGACAGGGGTGAGATGAGGACAGGAGCAGCCATGATTCAGAGCTGCTTTGCATTTTGGTCGTGCTAATAGATCATACTGAACATTTTTATTTGCAGTGACCCAAGATGCAGATCAGATCTGACTTGAATAACACCCTTGTGCTACTGAAATTATTTGAACATACGTACTAAACCAGTATAGCTTCTGTGCAGTTCAAATTCAGATATGGCTGAGGTTGTTGCAGTTCAGTCCATAATAGTTCATTAAAGAAATTAGTACCTGAAAAATACACCATTTAAATACAGAAATGTCCATGTGACAGTTGTAATCTCACACCTGGCATCAGCCAGAGAAACACTTTTGCTCCGCTCTCCTCCTCTGTCCTTTATGTCTAGTGGAGCCTCCCCATCACTTGTGTTTCCAGGTCTGTCCTGGCTCTCGGATCCCAGCGTTGGGCAGGGTGGGTTTTGGGGGCTGTAGCTCTGTGCTGGGAACAAGAGTGGTTGGGGGACAGGGCGGTCTTGTGATCTGACAGTGCTCTGCATGTATCGGGGGGATCAGGTCTCAGTGCATTACTCTGTTAGTCAAGGAGAGGTTTTTGGTTTTTTCCTCCCTTTTTCCCCCCCCTTATTTCTTGTTTAGATCCAACATAAGCTTTAACATAGAAGAAGAAAAGGCTATAGCTGAAAGTAGCTTCCAGTTTAACTTCCTTGTTTGAAATACAAAGCCTGATGCAGACCAGCCTCTGCAGATAGCCCCGACTTTGATAACTGGCAGGAGCATTTCTAATTTAAAGTCTCCCTTCTCTTCCTATTAGTTGCTCCTCTAAGCAAAGCAGCTGGCGTGACCTGGGCATGTTGTACTTTCATTGTTGCTGTGAGACAACAGCTCAGCCTGAGGGAAGAAGACAACCTATTTACCATATCTGCTGGGAGTTGTTACAATGGCACTCTAGAAACCAGTGTTTCTCTGAAGCTTACTGAGACTATCTGAGGAGTTAATCCATGAGATGTGGGAGATCAAAGAACTGAACTGAGGGCTATGGGTCCATGGGAGACAGGCTTTGGTCTCCCCAGTATATGGTGGTAGTGTCATATGGAGTCCCTTAGGCAGCCTTCACCTCGCTAACTTCTTCCCCAGTCAGAGCAGGGATATTCCTGCTGCAGAGGGCAGGGCAACACAGAACTGTGGAGGAGGGCAGCAGAAGGCAAGGGCACATCATATCCCTAAATGACAGGCATGGTGTTCAACAGAGGGTTCACCCCTAATGTGCTGTCTCATCTGGCAGAGTTTGAGAGCTCTCTGACCTCGCTCCAGTCCAATGTTCTGATGTATCCTAAAACCAAGAGTTTGCATAATTCAAATGAAGAGGTAAATGGAGGTTACACAAGGTCTGAAGAGAGCAGTGGGCAGGGGTCCAGCTGGGGTCAGGTGGTTTGCTGCCCTCCTGCCGTAATACATCATTTATGATACCAAACCTCACAAAGAACAAGAAGCATTACATCATTTTCTGGAGGGAAAGGGAACTGCTGTACTGCCAGAGGCAAGCATTTTTGGGGACGCAGTTCAACGTATCAAGACTGGCCGTACATTAAGCCAGGCTTGGGTCTGCACTTCTCGTATCAAAGCTAATGTTTTTCCCAAGTAGCAGTGGTCTTGCAGAAAGCATTTCCTGGTGATTTACAGAGCTACTGCAGTCATCAAAAATACATAAGCGAGCAGTTTGAGGAATGTAGATCAAGTATGCTGGTTACCTGACAGCAAAGGGGTTCTTACTCGTGCTGTGGCAGCTCAGTGATGCCAGACACCAGGGAAGGTGCAGCTTATTCTGGCTACACAAGGCACAACTACCAGACCCCAAAGAGAATTTTAGCTTAATGAACTTGTCACGTCCTTGTACAGGATCAAGTGAACAGCACTCGCTTTCCTTGTACTGCTTGATTAAAATAAGAATTCAGTTGCTCTGAGTTACCAGAGACGCATCTTCACTGCACAGTAGCCGTAAGTGAACTGTAAATATACCAGGTATGGGCACTTCCCACTCAGTGCCCGAAAACATCATTTCTGTAACAGCACAGCTCTGCAGCTAACCTAATAAATACCGCTGCTGAGCAGGGCTAATTATCTCCACTGCAGCACTACCCTGGCATGGCTGTACGGCTTCCCGCTCCAGAATTAGCTTAGCTGGGACTTGTTTGCGTGTCTGCGCTGTCCTTCACGGTATGGTGGAAAGAGGCCCTGAGCAGTGCTTGGTGGAGGAGCATCGCACGCATGCACCAGACTGCAGTATTCCTCTGCTCTTAATGTAATGGGGAAGTGCTGGACTCCAGAGCAATGAAGTCACTTAAGAGCTCCCCTTGAAAACTTGTCTTTGACTTGGGTGAAGTTGTCATCGCTTTGGACCTAATTTTAGAGCAGCAAGCCCTTGTATCTTCTGAAAAGAGTGCTTAATAGTATATGGTGCCTCTGAGCAAAACGTTGACTAGCATGCTCCAAGTTCCCTTTTTTTTTTATAAAGCAGTTAGCAATGTCATATAGATAATTACTAAATGGCGGTTCTCTGATGGGGGGAATGGACTCTGTCTCTATGATCTTAATGCCTAAAACCAACTTATTAAGAAGATGTGAGGGGATGTAAAAAGGTGTGTGAAAAATACTTGTGGATTCTCTAGCTCAAGATTTTGAAGATCAGATAAAGCAAACGAATTGGTAAAACTGGCTCAGTGTCAGCTATTTCAATGAGAAGATAGAGAAATAATCACATATTCTTTAGCAGTTGAGTTTATGCAGGTTCAGGTCCAGTTATATCTTAATACAGTTTAATGCCTTACATAGAAATTATTAGATGAGCATTTTTTGGAGACCTGATCTCAGGCAGCTGTATGAACACAGTGCCCACTTTTACTGGTCTGTAAGGAGTCTCAATTTGTTTGTTTCAAGATAATTTCAAAACCAGTCTTGTCCTCATGAGAAGTTTCCCTGAGGACAGGAGATGGGGGATATGCCCTAGACCAAGACCATGTGTTTCCTTTCCACTAATGCTTCCAAATGTGGCTTTTCTCTTACTGTAGTACTGGATAAATGAATACACCTCCACCTTGGGGATTGGTGTCTTCCACTCTGGCATCGAGATCTACGGCAGAGGTATGAAGTATTTCCTTTTCACTACCTGCAGAACATGGGGACAACTGTATGGCTAGTCTGATATGGAATAGGACCCCAAACTTACAGCCTGTGGCAAGGAATGTTTTAAGGAATGGAAAACTCAGCCAGTTCTCTTTTTAGAGTCCATTGTTGAGTCCAGCAGGACCTTGTGCAGTTCTGTCATGAACCATGTAGCACTTCTTATTTTCAGCATGTCACTGCAGCCTCTATAGTGTGTGCAGGTGTGTAGCAGCACAGCAGATAGGAGGGACCGAGCAATGTTGGAAAGCTGTTCTGCAGCGAAGGAGGGCGAGAGAGTGTGGGAGAAATGGGGAAGGGGAAAGAGAGGAGGATCAGTGGTTATCTTGAGACCTGCATATGTGTGTTTGTGCTAATTTCCTGTCAGGGTAAGCCCATTTTGCAGCAATTCTTTATGAATGTCTATGGTCTAGAAATCTTGGAATCTGGATTTCCAGAACTTGGAAACTGGTCTTTCTGCAACAGCAGAGTTACGAGGAAAAGAATATATCTTTTAAGACTTTTGAAGTGCTCTGTAGGGTGTTGAAGCTGATTAGAGCACCCGTTGCAAAAGGCACTGTCAAGGGTTCTGGGGACACAGCTGTAGTGCAGTGAGGGACAGACTAGCATCATAGACTTTCTGTTTCCTTCTTCAGCATTAAACGGGAATGGCTTGGGCCACTCACTCGTGGTATTTTTAGCTAGTGCCATGCAGTAGACAAAACCCCTGAGGTGCCATGTTCCATCTTGAGCACAGAAGCTTTCACAGGCCATGCGAGATGGCCTGTATGACACCGTGAGGTCCACGGCCTCTGTTTCACAGGCTACCCAAAATGGCCTGAATGACATGAAGGGACTTCCTGGCTTGACCTCCGTGATGAGGCGGTGGAGTGCAATCAATCAGCTTGGCTTTCTGCAAAGAGTTCCCAATAGCTGCCTGTAAATCCCTCTGGAAGAAGATTGGATTTCTCCCTACTCTAGGAAAGACTTCTTCCAGCTCAGTACCACCACTGACAGCCTCTCATAGTTTATCTAGATGGCTCCACTGCAGGATTTTCCACTGAGAAGCAGCCACCTGAATGGGCGCAGAGACAGACTCAGAGAGTTTTCCTGGCACTGTGAGAAAGCAGTAGTGTTAGCATGGAGGGAGGCTGTGAGGGCATCCTCAGGCTGACAGATAACTGGACAGAGAAAATGGCTTTCAGAGTCTGTCTGGAATGGGTTTGGCAATAGCCCAGCCCCTGTTGCTGATGCTGAGCGGTGCAGACAGCTGCCATAGACTTTTTCCTGACATTGCGTTCATTCAATTACTCACAGTCTGTTTCTTTCCTTGTCAGAGTTTGCCTATGGAGGGCATCCCTACCCATTCAGTGGGATTTTCGAGATCACACCTGGCAGTGCGGTAGAACTTGGCGAGACCTTTAAATTCAAGTAAGGGCCCTTTTCTACATCATCTGCTCTGCCCCCAGCAGCTGTCGGTGTAGAGGGAGCAGGGAAGTCCTGTCCTCTGGGCCCCCCCTTCCCTCTCCTCATAAGCACCCTCACTCCATCCTTTACATGATCCTGGTTCAAAGGCAGCCCTGCAGGGATTTTGGAGGTGGATAAAAGAGGGTGTACACCAAACAGGGAACAGTGCTGAACTGTGTTTGGCAGGGTTTAAAAGCATACTTACAGATGAATGCAGTTCTCTTTTCCCATTTTGTTTTCTGTGCTCCCAGTTTTGCCTGTCAGCAAGAATGGGAGCAACTGTGTGTTACCCAGCGCCAATGCACAGAGAAATAACAAAGCCTGGTCTTTTTATGAGTATCACCTATTTGTGGATACTTCACAGAGTACCAGAAGTCATCTCCTGTGTTTACTGCTACTCTGTCACAACGGACAGACCAACTGCTAGAGGAGTCTGAGAGGATGATGCATTTATGTGTTGTTCAAGGTGCTCATACTGTGGGGCGGTGGGTCAAGGAACTGCCCATGGCAGGTGGGGCTTGACCTGCCCAGACTACCAGTTTACGTTGAGGGTCATGAGAGGCTTTCAGGAGAATGAGTGCTGTTGAGTGAATACTGGGAGAAGCAATAGGTTCCTGCATAAAGATTTCAGTCTGCTCCTTCCTGGCCTACCCCATGGAAATCCTGTCAATTATGAAAAAAAAGCTTCTCTTCTGTCCTACCGGAACTTTCTATTGTGGGATGATGGGCAGAGTGGGAGCAGACCTCCAGAGCTGAGACTTCCCTGGTGGTGAACAGGAAGCTCTGGGGGCTGTTGTCTGCGCTGTAACCTGCTGTGTGGATAAGTTGGAGATATTACTGTGCCGTTTTGTTAGTGAATGTCTCCGGTAGCCTTAGACATGCATTCCATGTTTTAAGCCTGTCCTTGCCAATGTATGACCATTTCCTTCTCCCTGGGTATGTATCACTCTCTTCACTGTGTCTTTCCTTGTGTCCTGTTGTGTGATTTATTTTTCACTAGAGAATCCATTGCCTTGGGCACCACAGACTTCACAGAAGAGGACGTGGATAAGATTATGGAAGAGCTGGGCAAGGAGTACAAAGGAAACGCGTACCACCTGATGCACAAGAACTGTAATCACTTCTCTGCTGCTCTGGCTGAGGTGGGCACAACTGTCTTTTTTTATTATTATTATTTTTTGCTGCTTCAGATCTGTAGTAGCGTTCATAAAAAGGGAACAGGTCAGCACAGCCTGCCAGGCCAGAGCCCATAGCCAGATCTCCTGTCTCTGCCCTTAGTACTTTTAGAAGCCCTTTGCTGTTGAAAGGGATGGGATCAGGAGGTGAAGATGAAGGAGTTTTATCACACATTTGGTCTAAGCTGTGTGGGAAATCAGGATTGCCTGCATTTTAGTTCACTGAATAGGCACTGAGCAGGAATTGGAAGGACAGGCCTGGCTAGCATGCAAATGTGCATCATTTTAATAACAAACACAAATAACCCTACATGATCTGCAAAGGAATAAAAATGGCTTATCAGTGTTCTGCAAAAAAAAAATTTGCAGTATCCAGGAAGTGGGTGTCCCTTTTCCTTATTTAATGTCCACCATCCAAAGCACATTAAAAAGAAGTATTGATTTTCTCATGGACATCCTTGTTGCTCATTCATTTTCATGTTCATAAAACCACTGTGAATTGTAACAGAGCTGTTATTTCTCTTCAGAGAGAACTGAAGCACAGATTCATCCCAACTATCTGCTCATTTGGGATATTTGATTTTCAGTTCCTGAAGATCTGACTGTTTTGGGGGGAAGCTGCCTCACCCCCTCGATGAGATGTTGAAAGTGTGTTTCAATTAAGGCATGACTATTCAGCACTTGCGTAAATCTAAATTCAGGATCTTGACCCAGTGCCAGAAAAAGACGAGAAAAGGACAAAATGGAAGTGACCTACCATAAAACCTGATGCGCTTTCCATAGGTGTTTTACGGCCAACATGAGGAGAGAATATCATTCGTCACAGTAGAGTTCAACTGCTTTAACAGTGAAACTTGCATTTCTCTTTCTGGAGTCCCCATCCTCATTCATTACACATCTCTCACTTTTCTCCATCATATGGGACAAGAGTCCTATGCCAATAACCTCTTTTGCCACAAGTGTCCATTCATCCCCAAACAGGCCCATCACGGATCCTGAGTGAGATCAGATTCTGTAGTAAAAACACTATATGATTTAGCAAGAAGATGCCTAGTGAATCCAAGAACCAGCAAATCATTTACAAGGAACCTCCTTAGGCTCTTGGGAAAACCAGTTCTCTTTTGGTTTCATCCTTGCTAATTATAGAAAGAGAAAATGTCTGAGTCCTTTTTGTAAATGTTAGCAAATAAAAATAAACAGAAAAGAATTGTATTGGTACAGAGACTGACATTTCAAGCAGTACAGTGATCAAATCAATGTTAGCCACACTACTGTTTTGGAGTCAAATAACCAAATTACCACAACAGAAAATAGGAACTTTAAAAATCATGAAGGAAACCCAGGAGAAAGCTGTGTGATTATTAGCAAAAGCTAAAAACCACCCTTTGCCTGCAGCAGTGAAGTAAGGTCATTGCTTATTACGTACTTTGATATGTAAAATTTCTATCTCGTGTTCAAGCCGTAAGCCTAAAGCCATTCTTCCTTGATTCTGCTGCTACGTATCAGTGAAACCTTCATTGCCCCTTCCTTGTCCAAACTGTCAAACACAAGTCAAACAACTACTAGAGTATTTCAAATTTTGCTTTCAATATGCCTTCAGTGAACATCTTTACAGGAGTGGAATTCAGAGTTAAGTTTTCCTGTGAGAGCTTTCTTGGTGGATTCTCTGTGCTCATTCACTGCCCCATAACCTGTCCAGATAATAAAACAAAAGCCTAAATGGCTAGTTCTGACACTTCTGCTCCCAGGAGCAGAATTTAGTCAGGATGTAAGTCAGTTTAAATAAACCCTTCATAGGCAAACAGGACTTTTTGTTGCTGTTGCTCTTCACATATGCCAGTATTTGTCGCCCCTCTCTACAGCATTACAGCTGTAAAACTGGAGGAGGTGCACTTTAGGATGGTCAAGATACAGCAAATGGGAGCTGAAATTCTTACAGGAATAGCTGGAGTTAAGACACTAAACAGAAGCCCTAGCCATTCAACGTGCCTCAGTCAGCACCACGAGAAATACACGTGGCTCCCTTGTCACAGACGTCTCCATCCTTTCTGGTAAACACAGTAATATGGCAATCACTGTGCTTCAGAGCTGGGTGAGACACTTCTGACCTCTTAGAGGAAAGACTCCTTGAAATCTGTTGAGGCAGAACCTGCTTGAACTGAAAGCAATGAAAGTTTCTGTTTCCCAAAATCTGAATCCTTACTTAACTTTACAGTCTTAGTAGGTTTTTTTTTCCTTGCTATAGTTCCTATTAAAACTAAACAAAACAAAAATCACCACATTAGGAAGCTCTAGGCCCTACCAGGTAGAGCTACAGGGTGCAGCCTTATGGTACACAGACCATGCCGACTACGTGATGAGTGGCTCTCAAGACTGTGCGGGTATGTGTCACCCTAGAGGGCAGAAAACAGAATTTATATTTGTGCCCTAAACCCAATTTTGAGATGAGTGTGTTTAGTGTTTGTATTTCCTTTCCTTCAGACTCTTTATCTGTGAAGCAGCAATATTAATAATTAGCATCTATTTATGCATAGCCATGCTATGTGGCAGTTAAAAGACAGGAAACTGGAAAAAGTATTCAAAGAATTAAAAGAAAATATGTCAATTTTGTTCAATGGAATAAAATTGCTCACTGGAATGGGGATTTAACTCCAGCCATACAAAAAGCTGCCAAGGATTTTAAGTGGGTATAAATTCTTGGGTTTTGTGTTGCTGTAGCCCAGCTGATGAAAGGTGATGCTATCAGTACTGCAGTGCCCTTTCACCACAGAAAGGTGTGGGGGCGGAGGCTAATATGTAGCATGAGAGCGGGACCGACCAGCTTTGCTCCCTACAGCTCTTCAGGGCTTTCTGCTCATAGGCATAAGCAGTTGTGGCAAGTTCAGGAGGTGGTTGTTCTAAGCCTCGTGGGTAATGCCAGGCAAGTCACATGCCTGCTCTGTGCTGAAGTATCCTTTCTTGTAGGGTGGGCTATTTCTTTCCTTCAGAAAGGGCTCAGAAATCTTTTGGTGGCAGCTCTGTTACCCGCCAAGGTCAATGACCTGGTTTATGGCTTGCATTGTTCTGTATCAGCACGCATAACCAGAGCCAGAGCTTTATAGCCATGTGGCAATGTATGAGTTAATGTGTGTTCACCCAAAGCTGTCGGGCAGGTCTTGAGATTTGGCTCTACAGCCATGTGCTAGGCAGCTGTGTTTGGCTGCCTTGATGTCCTCATCTGGCTGTGGGCTTGCTAATGAGTATCCATACAGATGTTGTCCCGGTGGCTGGACCACGGGTCGGGAGGATACCATCTGGCCATATGGACTGAGGGCAGAGGGAGCCACGTGTCCTGCTGGCTGAGGTCACGTTTCTGCAGAGGGAATGGGAAGAGGATATAAGGTGGCTTTCCCTCCCAGATCAGCTATCTCAGGATCACATTGTGAGGTGATGGTCTCATGTCCAATTGCCAGGACCTGCATGCTAGGCTCCCCATTGTCAGAAAGACTGCTTTATTTTTAAATTTTTGTTTGCCTGTCCTTTACCAGTGTTTTCTCAGCAAATAGAATATCCATTCAGAAATTTTCCTTCTACATCTGTTTATGAATGATTTTTCTGTCAAAATCATGTTTAATACGATGATGCCTCGGGTCCCACTATGATAACTGGTAGCTGTTCTCTTTAACAGTTCTATGCAGGCTGACTGCTAATGGTTAGGGGCATGTCCAGACCTATGCTCATCACTCTGCCATTTGCCCACGCATCTTGAAAAATCCCTTGACTGTAGCAAGTCCAGCACAGCCAGATAACTCTACTTAATCACTGGGTATGCCCTAGACCTGCTATCTGCCTCTGGAAAAATTCACTTCGCAGTGTGACTGCAGCCTAATTGCATGTTCCTGTGGCACTGAGCCTCTCCCCACAATGCCATGCATCTCTTCTGAGTCTTCTGATCTTCCTGCCCATATGCATTTGTAAGCTGCAAGGGGCTTTGTTACTCCCTCACTGGCATTTAGCTCTGAATTTTCCTTAGTCTCTACTGCAGACTGCCAAGCATATTCATACTTGCTTAAGACTTAGATCTCTCCCAGCTTTGCTAGTTCCCTATGGACTTCTAACGAGCAGCTGCTGGGTCTACTCACAAAGCAGCTCCTGTGGAAAGAATACAGAGCGTGCCCCGGTTTCAGCAGCGGTTCAGACTTTATCTTCTCCAATGCTGGTTCATGGCAGCCTTCTCAGTAAGGGATTCAGTGATCACGCTGCATGATCAGGAGTCTCTTCTGTAGATTTCCTTGGAAATTCTTCTTCATCAGAGGGTTCTGGGTTATTTAAGAAGTGAACAACTACCACAGAGCATAAGTCTCTCTCTAGTAAGTGCTGCACGCCATCTTAAATTAGTTTTGAAGGAAGTTCTGATGTAATGCAGGGCAGAATTTCCTAGTGAATAGTCACGAGAAAGAAATCAGCTGCACTCCCTGTGCATTTACCCCGCTTTAATTTAAGGTCACTGGTACGCATACCACTTAATATCCCTTTGCAGTCTCTCTTTACCCTCACGATCTGTGTCAGTGTGGGAAGGTGAGGGGAGCTTGATCTAAGCAGTGAAAATCTAGTTAGGGTTGCCTCAGCCACATGGCCACAGGTTTGAGGTCCCAGACATGCCATAGCTTTGCAGGAGCACTTGTCACTGCAGCAGTGGGCAACAAGGAATTGTGCCATGAGGTGCCAAGAAAGACATGTAGTTACACACTCCTTTGTCACCGAGGCTGTTCTCTGGGCATAGATAAAGGCAGGTGCATGCAGATACAGGGAACTAGGAAATTGCTGTCAGAGGGCTCTTTTCAATGCAAGAGCTTGGCTCATGATTGCCCTGCAAGTCTACAATACAATTTGGGCTTGCGGAAGGCAGATATTAGGCAAGGCAAATGCAAACTTGGCACAGCTTCTACCCCCAAACAGGTATTAAGAAGAAAGGTTCAAATAAGGGCATATAAGAATATGAGCCCTGCTAAGCACAGGCATATGGTAAGTGTCCAGTGCCTGAGGATGTCATCTTTAGAGCAGATAGCAGTAACTAGAGGATCACAGGGAGGGTGAAGGACCTCTGCTTCCAGGTTCTTCTCCAGTCTGGTGATATTCCTCAGTATTGAGTGTAATGATCATACCATGTCACTGCAGCTTAAGTACTCTGAAGAGCTTTTGCTGCTTAGCCCATTCACAAAGAGATGACTCATTTGACTTCTCAGCAGCAATTTTCCATGCTTTTGAAGTTTCCTGTCTAAGATAAGCTATGGAGCTGTGTTCTTACCAGAGCGATGACAGTTGCTACAGCACGTCTCAGAAAAGGGCAAACCACCATGGGAAGGGAAAAAACCACCTCTGAATCGGCACCAGAACTGGAAGATAAGTGGAATGACTCCGGGAAACCACTCCTTCTCCCTTCAGCAACTGGAATGATCCCTATTTAAGGAAACTTTTTAGCACCTTACTATAGGAGACATGATGCATAATTATCAGAGAAGCGTGGCTTCTGAGCACCAGGGAAGAGAGCCCCTTTTACTCCCCAATAGCCTTACCAGTGGTGGCATAGTAATAAAGTCAGTGCGTCTTATAAGCCCTTTTGATAAGATATGAAGCCAATGCTCATCATAGTTAGGAAATGAATTGAGACGCACTGATTTGATTCACCCCCCAATTGTTGATGTTGGAGCTTTACCTGAGGACAGCAGTGACAGAAGGTTTTATTCTTTCATTATGTCTTTCTCCCCTCTTGAAAGTGGAATGATTTCTTTCTGATTAGTTTGTGTAATTGATCTTAAGTACTGGAAAAGGTAAAAAATACTCTGTATTTTGTACCAGTTTCCCAGTTACTTATCCGTATTGCAGCTGCACTAAAAATAACTTTTTTTTTAAAGAAAAAAAAAGGGAAGGGCAAGTGGGAGAAGGCTGAGTCTGTGTTAGTAGAATCCACTTGTATCTTTAAGAGTATGGTCAGAGAATTTGCAGAAGCCCCTGGGACAAACCTGGCTCAGAAACACTTGAGTGATGCGGTACGAATTCACGCAGACTCAGTGAAAGTAGAATTTGGCCACATGACTGCGGGATGGTGAAGCACAGTTAAACACCCCTATTTGCTTCCTAAGTTATCATGACTTTGTCTTACCCCAGAAAAATCTATTTAAACAGACTAGAACCAACTCTGAAGTTAGTGCCCATGGTTCACATCCACATGTGATCATTCTTCATAAGGCTCTGTAAGGTCTTTTGGATTTGAGGGATTAAAAACCCTTCAGGAAAACATATCATGTCTCATTATCCAGCTTCCTTTTGTACCCACCGATCCTTTTCACCCCTTAATTCCTTTAAATATGGCAAGTATCTGTTTCCTTACTGCTTGGCATTTCTTCATCCAAAGGATTTGATCCCGGGGACAATGCTCAGAGATGCCACCTGGGTAAATGGCTAAAATTTGAACTAATTATTAGAGCTGAACCAGGATTTTCAGAGTAAACTAAGTCACCAAAAGCAGAACCTTTCAGAGGGATCTGATAGTTTTATTAAAACTTTTGCTAGGATGTTTTATGAGTTCAAACAGAACTAGCTGGTGAGACATTCTCATCCTCTAGTAACTGAGAGCTTCCTGGATAGAGAAGCTTGCTAGGGTCGGGGAGAGCAAGTTGAACTAAAGATTTATTTACCCTTTCTCCTAAATTTCAGCAAAAATTCTCCTGAATATCAGCCACAAGATGTTCTGGAGCAAGGAGTCCCACAGTCTCTCCTGTGTGAATTGTCCTGCTTTAATCATTTTGATAAACAGAGAGAGAACTCATTTCAGAAGGAGAAGAGAGAGGCTTAAATCAGAATTTGTGTGCTTGTGGTTTTAGAAGCTCATTTTTAAGTTGTAGGATTTGCAGAAATCTCTAGAGAGAGAAAAATATTTTGGGGGAACTTGTTCTTGGGCCAAAGGGGCCTGGAGGCTAATGAAGTGTGCTTGGTCCATTCTTTGTTGACACAGGAGGGGAAGAGATACTACTAAGCACCTGAGATGTCTTAGGTCAGGCTTGGAGAATTCTTTAGCATCCTAGATGAGGCTGGCTCCTAGAGGACAAGGATGATGGACTCTGTCATAGTAAAATGCTTTGCAGCCAGAATCTTAGAGCTGCAGCACTGAAATGCTCAACCTGGGAGGTAAATAGCTCCTGGCCTCCCGAAGTCAGCAGGACTCTCTCAAATCAGCCTAAAAGGATGGTCTCCAATAGGAAATACCTTGAAGATTAACAGAGGGAGTCTGCACAGTGAATCCTACAACCCGGTGGTTTCAGAGGAGTGAAGTGAGCATCTAGCATACCCACTGCTGATGCGTGATAGTGGGTGGTATTATTAAACGTGCATGCTGGATTGGATGGAAATGCATGGTGAAGCCACACAATCTGAATTTCCTTGGAAGGCAGGGAATGATCGTGGTGCAATCAGGCTTGCTTGCATGCATATCGCATCAAGGCTGGGTGCTAGGGCTTCTTTCCCTTTTCTTTGTGTTATTGGTAAAGATCTGTCTTACTGATAGTAGCAGAGAGGCTTTGTCATCGTGCATCAGTGTGGTAGCAGGAAATATGCATCTCTTGTAACTGAAGCGCAGCGTAAGATATCTCTGTGATTGGCTTTAGAGCTGTCTGATGCATGCTTCCCTGATGGTATGGCTGTCTTTGTCCTTTGTCAGTGTGGTTGGAGCTTTGGTAGAACAGAGAGATCATACTTTACTGAGGGTGTGAAGCTGTGCTGAACTGACAGGAGATGGTAGCCAGTGCAAATTCTTTTACCTCTGACAATTCACCTGTCCTTTTTAAGCCAAGGCAAACAAACTCACATCAGAATCCAGCTTCCTTTAGAGGAGCTTGACTTTCAGTAAATTCCCTGAAAAAGATAGGTTTACCGAATCAAGGACCAAATGAGGGCATTTTTTAAATCATCAGTGAATAATTCAAGCCTAAAGCTTTTCAGGTCCATCCGCAGGCACACACGAGTTCTCATCATAACGTTATTAAGAACTAGGAATCTCTCCTTAACCTGAAAGCTTTCAGAGAGAAAGGATTAAACACCAGAGAAGGCAGCTTCAGGTGGCATTTGAGTCACAGTCAAAAGCATAAGAAGCTTTTATAAACCAATCTTCAGCAGATCCGAAGTAGACAAATAATACCCATATTTTCCTTAGTCAACAATTGCTTTTCAGTTGCCCCTGTTGTAGAGAAGGAGATAGG
Source organism: Bucorvus abyssinicus (assembly GCA_009769605.1). NCBI lineage: Eukaryota > Metazoa > Chordata > Aves > Bucerotiformes > Bucorvidae > Bucorvus > Bucorvus abyssinicus. Next base: position 15,063,954 of record CM020042.1, on the reverse strand, counting down.
TGTTTTGTTGCATAAAAAGCCTACCTGCGATTTTGTTAATGGTAGGGGACAAAATGCTCCCAACAGAGAGAAGGGGGAGAAGGAAATGAAGAATCAAACAAAAAACCCGCAAAAATAATACAACCACAGGGCATGAAAGAACGTTAGGAAAGCTTTAGTTCCTGGCGCCTGAGCCAGTTCTCACCAAAGCCGATGGAAAGACTTGCTTCATTGGACAGCAGCCTTTGACTATTGTTAGCTCTATGGGGAACAGGCTGTGTTTGTTTTCCAGTTTTGAACTGCCACGTACATTTAGAAGAAGATTATTAATGAAGATGTTCTGCAGCCATGTATTATCCTCATGGTTTCAGATGGATGTCATTTTTTCTCTTGTTTCTGCCTGTAAGTATGCACAATTTTGACTGCATGCGGTTAATAAACCGCTGTATTCCAGATGTGGCTTCGCTGTCATGGCAAAATGAGATTTCTAGGAGTAGTTTGTGATTAGTTAAAATTTAGAAGTATTTGGGAAGTCCTTAGAATAAAGGCTGCTATAAAAATATAAATGTAGTTTTCCACCATTAACCTTTTTAGCCTTGCTATCCTGAACGAGTCTTATAGACAAACAAAAATGATTAGTGGAATAACACTTATATGGAACTTTCAGCTCTCTCAGTCCATCCTATTTTCCCTGTCTGTCTATGGGTGCAGGGGAATAGTAGGGAGTGGCAAGTAATTTGAAACAGAAATCACCTCAGGCAAGTTTTTAGGCCATAATTTCAGGTTTTTTAAAATGGTCTGATTTTGCCACATGTGCCTCTGCAGTTATTTCATGTTTTCCCTTTAAAGGAAAAAATATTGATGTGAAGATGTTTTAAGAATGAATTTGGAAAAAACCCAACCATCTCAAGTTCCTTGGGGCTGGTGTAAATGTGGATGTTTTGCACCATCTATTTTATTTTATCTGCTTTTTGCAACTGACTTCTCAAACCAAAGGCGCTGTGTCCTTACCTGTTACAAATAAGCACAATACCTTGGAGCTAAGTTAGTTTGTACCGTCTGGGGAATTCACCTCTAGTCGCACCGTGATGGAGCCTTTGAGCCTCTGTGTGTACAAATGCCTGAGAACAGATGCCTCCTCTCCACGAATGAAGATGGCGAGGAAAACCCCTGTCCCTTTCTCCAGCTGCCTGTTGATAAATGAAAAGTGTCAGGAGTGTAAATGAACTGTCTAAGTGAGTTGATAGGCTTTAGAGGTTGGAACCTTTTGCTCTAGGAGTCCTGCCAACACTGCCAGTCAGAAAGTCTCTCCCTGTTCCTATGAGTTCCTGTATTCTCCTCATTGTAGCTCCATCCGCAGTAACCTGCTGCTCCCTCATGTTAGGAAACAAGGCTTGAGACTGAAACACAGGATTTTCTTGGTTAACTATTCAGGAAAAAAGGATGCTCTTGGGGTCCATCCATCTGTGCATATGGGTTGGTCTGTACACGTTCCGCATGTCCGTAACACTGGAAAGGACAACCCTATTAGGCAACAGCTGTTCCTCAGCCACTGGTCTCGAAACAGCACCTGCTAGGACAAGGCAGTTCCTCTTCATGCCATCATGATAATATGAATGAATTGCAGTTGCTCATTCATTTGGTGAGAGAGTCATTATTTTAAATGTCACTAACAAGTCCAGACTCGTTTATACTTAGTATTCCCGAAATGGTCATCTGTTACGAGGCCACTTGCTGCCTGCTTCGTCAGCCTGCAGCTGCTGGCTGTAAGTATACATGCTGGTTACAGGGAACTTCATGCTCAGAGAGGGTATTTCCGTACTCCAGTGTTGGTACATAACTAATCAGTGATGTCACTCAGAATTCAGCTCTGAATGTGGTTCATCAAGATGTCACATTTGCAGCCACTGTGCCTCTCTGCTGGTGGCCCGGCCAGCAAAGCTGAAATAGTGCTGTGAGTGCTGAGGTGCTATAAGCTGGCTGTCCCATTTGACCCAGAGGGACTTCATTGTCTCTGTTCTTGGCATCTCTCTGCATGCAGACTCCTGCCTAGAGGCAGATCTGTCCTTCTGCCACAGGACCACAGAGGTGACTGATACGTTCCCACTAGCATCACAAGGGGAGCAAGACCGCGTGGGTATTAGTCCCTCCTTTCAATGCTTTCCCTTTCCTCACTCCTGGCTGGTCTCGGGGTAGCGGTGCAGATGCTGCTTCTGCTTTACATGGCAGAAACGCCAGCAGTCCTGGGGAGGACCTGTGGGAGTGGCAGCGCCCTGCCTGCTGTAGAACAAAAGGTATTGCATAGGAAACCGGGGACATTTTAGACAGGTGCTTAAAGTAATTTTAAAGGTTTTTCCCTTCCTGCTTTTGACTTGGGATGATACCTTCCAGAACACAGACTCATCACTGAGCTCATTCAGCCTCATCTACGGTTTCTCAGCTATACCCTTTCCCCTGCAAGACACAGGCCATTTCTGGCTCTGCCGAACGTGTGCTGCGTGCAGCTTCGTGGCCCAGTGAAGCAGCCTCCCTCATCTATTCCATGGATCCCCATGGGCTAGTTATATTCTCTAGACTAGAAATTTTTGGTTTATACAGTAATTACACAATAAATCTGGTTTAAGCAATTGATCCTAGCATGCTAACCCTACCAAAGTGAGACTGTGCTTTCAGGTGTGTTGTGAAGGCTGTATGTCCATTCTCTTCCAGGAGATTATTATTTCCAGTGAATATATGCAGCAGCTGATCAGGAGTGCAGAGCTAGAGGAATGCTCCTCATTGATGCACTCAGACTCCCTTATCTCTGCAAGCACTGGACAATTATACCGCCAGTTTACTTTTTGCAAGGTGGTAAGAAAGATGTCCCTGTGCATTGGGTTAAAGGGTTATTCCAGATGTATCCAAGTATTAATTTCATCACATTACCATGCTTCTCTTTCTACATATGGGTTTTGGCTACCCTAGCACAGCCTGCAAGCTTTGCCTGGGCAGATAAGCTGGTTTGTATCTAATGGCCTTATTTTGAAATTCTAATAAGCATCGTCTATGCCATATTGTCTAGGTCTCGTAAGAGCCAATTCATGCAAACACTGGAAAGATTTCCCTTGGGCTCTAAAGGCTTTGCTCTGAAAGTGCTCTGGGTGTGTGTTAGACTCCTCAGGCGTCAATAAAAGCCCTGTGCATTCTCTAAGACACACCAAGGGGAATACTGTACAGTAGCTCAAATGGATACATGCCCCATGCGGACAGCACCTCATTTTTAGCAAGGCTGCAAAGTGGAAGTGACAGGGGGTGGTTCAGCAGATGTTCAGTGCTGAACTCTCTGAGCCTCAGTTTGAAGACAAGAAGTAAACAGCATGTATTGTTTGAGAAACCTAATGTTGCCTCTGCTCATCCTGATTTTCATGGATCGGAGCACTACATGGTGCCTTTGGGAAGGCTCACTTAAAAAAAATTCCTAAGTGCCTTGAGTTACACTTCTGTGCATGGCCTGAATTGCCTCAATTGCATCATCCAGCACAGTGCAGAACCTACTGCAGTCAAGAGCTTTCTCTTGGGATCAACAACTAATCAACCCTTCACTTTATTTTGAAAGGGGCTCACCCTGTTAGACTCTCTCAGATAATGTCTGGCATATGCCCATAGACCCAAAGCCCTCAGAAAATGCAGCACACTGGTAGCACTGTCTTCTACAAGGCAGGAGACTGAGCTTCTTCCGTTGCTGGATGGCTTTTAACCCCATGTTTCCCAGCTGCTAGGCTGTTCCCCTGCCCACAGTAACGCTGTACAGGGAAGTGTGAAGGCCTTGCTGAGCAGCAACACTAGTTCTCAGCGCGCTTTGGGGAGGGAAGAGCAAATGGGGTGCAGTCCTTACTCCCAAGGCAGTTTGTACATTTTAACCAGTGACTGCTTAGTGCAAAATGACACAGCTTCAGATGCTCAGAGGATCTTTTTGTATCCCAGATCAGTTGTTTCATGATGAACTGAAATCCTGGTGTGGATTTGGCAGTTGCCTAGAAATAGAACCCAAACTGTCAGGTCCCGTTTCTCACGCGCGTTTGGCTTCAGACGGGGGTGTCTGAACTGCTGGTTCCACTTGACTCTGCAGATGCCAGCTGGGTCATTCGCAGTTCTTGAGGAGTCCCCAGAAGAAGCTGCAGCTATGAGAGACTTGGCTCTCTATCGCCAGGTGCCTCCCTGTGGAAGCTGCAAGAACACGCAGCCTTTGCGAAGTTTCTGCCTGAAACGGGGACTGGTCTTTCGGGGGAACCCGAAGCCGTGCTCGCTGTCACAAATGGGGGACTTCAGTCTGGCTGACTCTGTGAGTTGAGAACAACTCACGCCTTCAGGGACCTGACAGTGAGAAAAAGATGAGGAAGCGCTATGCCCTGCCACGATAGCTGGACACCGTTCACAGGAGCTTTGAAAAGCTGAGGGAAGCCCTGCGTGGGCTGAGGTGTTCCAGGCACTGCTGCCAGACGCCCAGCCTCTCAAGTACTCTGCAGGGTTTCCCATTCCAAACACTCTTCTGCCTCAGATGAGCGATAACTAGACCCTGAGCTTGTATGTCAGGCTTATATCTCAGATAGGCTTAGTCCTTCTATGACTGTTTCTTTGAAGCTCTTTTTTCCAGACAGCTAGAGAGCAAAAGGCTTAGCTACTTTCTTGTCCAACCTCAAACTCAGACTCCACTTCAGGTTTGTTAAATCTCCTGAATGGACAATTTGGTGTGATGATCAGGACCAGCAATTGACCCATAACAGTTTATTATTTATTTACTGACTCTGACAGGACAAGTATGTGACTCATCACAGAGACGTTTACCCCCTTCAAAAGAGAAAACCCCACTTGTTTGGTAAGGAAGAAAACACCCCTGTAAAATCTTAAACTCTAAACGCATTTGAAAAATAGGTCTGCTGGTGGAAACAATGGATTGTAACAGGGTACTGTGAGTTTGTCACTCCAGTGTGTGGTTTTCAGTTGAGAATTGCCCTGAAGAGTTGCAGTAGGTAGATTTTTCTATGGCTTCATATGCAATTGGAAAAAACCCACTTCATCTTGCTTGTGCTGTTTTATTTAAACTCTGTCGGCTTAATCACATTGCAGTCAGGTTTATTCGAAGTTCCTCCATTAGCTAAGTACTGCTGGATGCTCCAGCACAATATGCTTTATAGCAAGGAGTGAAAAACACAGGAGCAGGCTGTAGTGTTAGTGGCATTCCCTGCCGTTACCCTTTTGCTCCTGTTGAGCAATGTGTTTTGCTGCGGAGTAGTAACAAGGCTTCACTGACAAGTGGCGATGACAAGGGAAACCACTCAGACTTCATTGTTATCCTTAAACTCCACAAACAGCCCTTTGCTGACTGATGGCCTGATGCCCACATATCTATGCTCCTTTTTTTTTTTTTTTATCTCTTCCTTGCCTCACTGATGCATTCCGGGTGAAGAAGCTCCCATAAACAAAAGGCAAACATCTCAGCATCGCTTCCACATTGGGAAGTGCTATTTTAGTTGGTAGAGGATGTGCTTAGAAAAGAAAGCCAACTCTTCAAAAAGGTATTTCCATTGCAGGAAGGCTTACCTTGTGCTGTTCTGTTGTTCCAGAAGAATCATACTCTGGTTTTGTTTTCCTATGAGTATCTGGGGGGGAAGTCTTTATTAAGACTTGTGACTGCTCAAGAACTAAACTCAGATGCACGCATACACCACAAGAAGCCTAAACTGAGTCACCTTCTACACTGGCAATGTTGCCTAAATTTCTGGAGAGGAAGAAAGAGAAATGCTACAGAATCTGGAGGCAATTGTGCTGCATTGTTTGGCTTTGGCTCAGAGTCAATGTTCGAGTGGAGCATATTGAATACAATTTTTAAATATTCAGCAGTATTCTTGTGAAAATTGTCAGATATGTCTGGTGAGAAAATCAAATGATCAGCAGATTTTCTATGAATGAGTTTTAAACACAGGTGGAGAAGTCATCTGCTTATAGGCTCAGATAACAGCTCTAGCAATGGAAACCAGGGATTTGGATGGAGATAAAGAATTGCTAATAAATTAATTAAAAATTTCGAAAATGCAGATTCATATAGCTGTATCTGAGGTTAAGTAGAATGCAGCACTGGTAAGAACTGAAATAAAAATCCTTGGGGTGTATTAGGTAAAGAATAGTCTATGCTTGCAAATAATTGTAGCAGCTAAATGGCTTTGCTTATTCTTTGATACCTCATGATAATGTCTTTGTTTTCACACATTGATTTTTAAACGATGCATGTCAAAATAAAGTGGCTTCAGTAGTCAAATTAGCACGGTCACAGTTTTGCTACCTCCACACCACACTGGAAACTTGACACTGCTGAAGCAAGCTAACTCCTTTATCATCATGGTGACTGTTGGGAGTGGGGCTTAGATTGTTCTGCCCAGGCCATAATGCATGAAGGACCAGCTGGTCATCAGCCATAACAACTGTAATGTGGCATGGCCCATGGTCTAGTAACAGCTCCAGTCGTGCTCCCTGAAAATCTCCTGAAACCTCTAAGCACTGCATTTCCATTCTCAATAACCAACATCTCGCTATATAACCTCCTTAGTGGATTAGAGACAGACTCTTAGTTTTTGCAGTAATTACTATTAAATTGAATGTAGTTTTTAATGGGAAAATGGTGGAAGAGCAAAGGAATTTCGTACTGGCAGAAGGTGCAGTATGGACAACCCTGGGAAGGTGCAGTATGGACCTTCCCTGGAACCATTAATCCACGCAGACTGTGGGACAAGGTCCACAGGGTGGAGTTTCCTCCCTGCCTGCCTTGCTCCATGGGAGAAAGTGCTGGCAGGGAGAAGAATATGGGTGTTAGGACTACTGTACCTGCCACAGACTTCAGGCTCTAGTGTACTGGTGTGGGGCCATACAGGCAGTGTATTTACTGAAGACAGGCTCTTGAAGCACCCTGGCTGATCAGTTCCGTGTGCCTCTTCTGTGTCTGATAAGGGAAATGGTAAACTTGCCTTATGTGGCCCAAGCCAGACACAGCTACTTAAAATCTGGCACCTGTATGTATGTATGTGTGGACAAATCCTACAGAAGAAAGGAGCTGCCGTATGCAGCAGGTTGTTTCATTGTACTGAATATGAGATGACCCTGGAAAACAATATCGGTGCTAGCAGAGTGTAACCCAAATCAGCGCCAGGAGCATCTATGATGAAACACAGGCAAAGCGAGAAGCTAGTATTTTTCTGTTTGTTGCTTGCTTTCCCACATTTAGGAAATACCATATGAGGAGAAATGAAAGGGTCATGGGCCAGGTTAGGAAAAGAACCCCCAGATACTGTAACTTGACTGATCTGGTGTGTCAGCCTGAGGAAGAACAGTGAGCAGCAAGAACAGCTCCTCAGGCATCTCCATCTATCTAGTCAGGCTCTGCTTCTAGGCTCCTCAAGGTCTGGTCAGCAACAGCCTAAATATTTTTCCACAATTTTTGATCTACTTGGAAAATGAGTGTCATTGTCTTGGCTGAGAAGCACCAGCAGGCCTGTCCTTTTACCCTTGGACTGCCTGGAGAACTGAGTGGCCAAAGCTACTGAGGGCCATGAACAGTTTGGTCTCTGCTACGATGCTGGCAAGGGCTATGGCTGGCAGGGCTCTCTGTGCGTGTTGAGCAGTTGTGTAGTCATTTGCATTTATAGCTGTTTCTGACTGCAGAAGATGCTCCCTACGTTTCAAAGAGCTCTCTTCTGAGTAACAGGGAATTCACCTTGCTCAGGTGGTGGTGCGGATGGGGATGACATTGCTACCACGCATGTGTTTTGGTACTATTAACCATACTCCTTGTCGGTTTGCTCCACAGATACTATGTGGGAAAGAGATCCCCCGCTGGGTGAACCGCCTGGCCTATTTCAGCTCCTGCATCCCCTTCCTCCAGAGCTGCCTCCCCAAGGAGTGGCTGACCCCAGCAGCCCTGCAGAGCCACATCAGCCTCGGCCTCCACAAGGAGGAGCAGGGGGACACAACGGATGAGGAGACTCCCTCCACCTCAGCAGCCCCCTCAGCCTCAGGCACATCGCGAACCTGTAGGCATACCCGGGTCTAAACTGTGCCCAGTATGCCCTCAAGTAACATCCCTCTCTCTCTCGTACTATTTCTTTCTCACACCCTTTTGCACACCTTGGCTTCTCTCTTCTTCAAAGGACAACACAGGAGAGGGAAGACCCTTTCTACTAAGACGGTGAAGCTTAAGTCCCTTTTCCAAGGGATGCCACTACAGTTGCTTGGCAAAATGTCTGTGAACCCCAACGCTGAACTGAGGAGTGTGGCGACTAAACTGGAATCTCCTCCCAGGGCCCCCACGGTCCTTGATCCATGCAGAACTCCTGGCTCTCTCAGGCATGAGAGCATGCAAATGGGAAGGGGGGCACCATACTGTGATGATCCTTCTCTGAAACTGTTTTATCTTTTTATCTCTACCCCCACCCATGTGAGCCCAGCAGCCTCCTCTCTATTTTGGCTGGGTTTGCCATTCCCATATGACAAATCTCCTGCCTATACCCAGTGAAGGAAGCAGAGCCAGAACTCAACCTTCTCATCTCTTAGACCAGCAACAAGCTCCACTCAGCCCCATCCCTTTTGTAATTATCAGGTTTCTAACTGACGTGAAGGACAAATGAAAGGTGCTGCTGTTCTACAACCACCTGTTTTCAGTACTCAGATTTAAGAGCTCAAATGACTGTCCTGCTCTTGAAAATAATAACAAAGAACCTAGAAAATGAGCGTGTTACCGTGGCTTTTCTTTGGGGTCAAAAAGAGAATGGGGCTAGTGCTTAAGGGCAGCTACTAAGTAGGTGCAGAGATGATTTGCTGACCATATTGGTGCTTTTCGGCACAGATCCCTCTCAGTTCCCCTGTTTCTAGGCTTTCCTTTTTTCCCCCCCAGATTCCCTGGGGAATTTCTCTCCTAGCTGACATTTGCTGGCTCTCTTTGGGGGAATGGCCCTCCTAAGCACAAGGAAGAGGAGAAAGAATCTTTTGGGAAGGTCACTATTTCCTTCAGATTTCCCCCCTGCATTCACAGACCTAAAACGTGGCTCCAGAGCCATCCTTCCCCACCATATTTTCGAGTCAACCCAAGAAAGTAAAAAATAAGTGGTGAACCCAAAGAATGTCAACTGGTTTCCTTCTCCTCCCTTTTTGGAGGTAAAGGGGAAAACTTAGGGCCACATCTGAAAAGCATGGATGACCCTTCCAATGCATGGGCCACCATGGTGCCTTCTGTTGTGTGCACTGTTTCAGTGGCATGAAAAATGGACACAGCTGGCTCACTGGCCTCTCCAGGCTGGCTTTTGACAAGAGCCTGTTCCTTAGATGTATTTATGCTCATTCTGAAAGCTGATGAGAAAGCAGAGGACGAGGAAAGTACACCAACTCTTCCACTCAGTTAATTCACTAGGAATTCTAGTCAGAAGATGTAGGAGAGAATCAAAGGGGAAATCCAGGCCCCCTCTATCCCTTGCCACTTCTTAGAAATGCTGTTCTCAACAGCTACTACCAAGTCAGGACCTCCACCCTTCACCCAGAAACAACTACAAGCCCTTAAGATGGATAGTTGTTTCCTTTTATGGGTCGCAATAGCGTGCTAAGTCCAACCAGCTGTTATTTTAGCTCAGGTATACAGATGTGTGTGCTTTCGGGGCTGAGGGTCTGTGATGTACATCATGTCTTCATAGACAGTGCTTAATGGTTTGTTACATGTGCATGCTCTTAGTGACGCAGGAGGCGTTGGAGAGATCTGTTGGATGGAAATATAACTCACAGGATGGCCTCACTCCACCGCCACCTCAAGTGATGCATGTCTGGGCAACAAAACCTTTACAACACGCTTCTCATTTTCATCCTCTGAACAAATTACTGCAAGTGCTGTACTGAAGTCATGTTCCATATTAACCTTGGCTACTCACAGCCAGTACTGCGTTGTGAGCAATTCTGCAGCTCCTGGTATCCAGTCCAGCACCGATCTTGATTGCCCTGGCTTGTCCACGGATGTTTAATAATATTTCCATTCTGCTCTCCATCCCGCTGCCCAGAAACCACGTTACACAATGTACTGTGGCACTCTGTTCCCCTGCAGTTATGGTCATTGCAGCCTAAACCAGCAGTGCAGGCTTCATTTGTCTGAAGTTCCCAGGGTGCCTGCCAATAGCCAGCAGCACGTTATGTGCAGTGAATTTTAAAATCTCTGTTTAGGTCCTTCTGCGGAGGAAAGTGAGCAGAGGCTTTCTCAGAGCTTTTGTCTAGGCCAGGGAAACTGCAGTCAGAAACACCTCATTCCTGATGTGACAAAAGCCAGCCAGCCATCACCCTCATGTTTCCATTCTGCACCTGAGCTCCACATAAAGCATGATGTATACATCTAGGAGAGAACTAGGGGTCCAGAAGCAGGTTTCACAGAGAAAACCCTCTCACAGTATTTCACAAAGTAGAAAATGCTTAACTGGATGTATGGTAACCCAGACAAGAAAGCTACATTCAGCCTCCTTGGGGACAAGAATATGTGCTTGAAGTGTTGGGAACAACACTTGGGGCAAGCTGTCAATGTCATAAAAACCAGATGTTTCTTTATCTACTTTTATGTTTGTCTGTCTGTTTGTGACAGTAGGGGTCGCTTCAAGGAGGCATCAAACCTCTACTGTAAATCAAATCAGAATATATTCCAACCTTCAAAAGCATTTCTCCCCACCCCTCTCTGTTCAAGGTGACCAGCCAATAATGACAAGAACAAAGGGACACTGTGGAAATAAAATATATATTGATGATAGCTTTATCTCTGTAATTTAACAGCATTTTAGATTATTAAACATGAAGACATTTTAAAAGTCTAATTTACTGTTCATGTCTGGCACAGCATGTTTGTTTTAGGCATTGTTCTTATCCTTCCAATTATTACAAAATTATTGTTGTTATTATATCATATTTGTATGTAGTTACACATTGGAAAAATTTTAGATACTAACAGTCATCAATGAAAACAAAAGAGCAGCTTATGAATCTTAACAAGAGCACCCCATGGCACTGGCATAAACTCTTAACCCTTCTCACTGCCAGGACTTTTGGTGCCCTTTTAAAAGTCGGAATGAGAGGACACCAGCTCTGCACATGGGCATCAGCAGCCAGCTACATCTCTAGCAAAGAGCTAATAGTACTCAGGTGGGACAGTAAGGCTGAAGGTGAAGTTACCCTCATGCTGGAATATTAGAGTTACTAAACAAACTGTTTCTAAGGGAAGTTAGGGTGAACGAGGTAAGTAATAACCTCTCTTCTCAGCACGTCTACATCTATAATAGCAACTCTCTTAATTTCAGATTATTCTTACTGATTTTTTTTGTCAGTTGCTTCCTCTTCCTGACTCTGATTTGAGTCCTGTATCTCAAACTCTTACAAAGTTTGAAAATGGACAGTTGTGCTTTCCAAGGCCCTGGGTGAGCTGGTCCACCAGCACTGAGCCTGTGCTCTGGGATGAGTTCATCCCAGTCTCAGCACAGTGCAAGGATGGACACAGACCTGTTCTCTTGCTGTCACTGCTCCCAGCTGAGAGTTCACATTTCTGGAATTCAACCCATGCTGCCTTTGTGTTACTGAGTTACTCAAGAAGCAGTCATTTCCTGCTATGTTACTTTTTATTCTTCAGTTCTGTTTATTTCTCTCTAGGGCAGAAAGAATCTCTGAACAAGTTAGTGACCACTGGATTGCAATATGTTAGCTTATCTTCTATTATATGTGTTTGATCTCCTTTTCGTTTGTATATATGTGGTGGCTTACTGACATGTTCGGAAAACCTACATAAAGTACCTCCACCAACTCCTTGATGTGATTAATGGAGAAGACCAAAGGAAATAATCACCAGTGTTTACTTTTCAAATGATTTTAAATTACTCTTTGAGTTGAGGCAGCAGGAGCCTGTTCCACTTCGTCCCTGCTGTGCTTGCCATCAGGCAATGATGTGAGTTGTGGGAAAGCCATGAGGTGACTCAGGAAGTATTTGAAAGAGGAGATTTCATTCTCCCAGCTCCACTCTAATGTTGCCACAGGCTACCAGAACATGGCAGAGCCTTTGGCTACAGTAATATGTGAAAACATCACAGCCTGTGCCTGGAGAATATGTGCTCTTATATCTAACATGTTAGTGTTCCACCCTTGTGCATGTGGCTGTAGCTGAGAGGTGTCTGAGTGGATGGCATGGCATATTTAATTACTAGCAGGAACAAATGAATAATGGCTCTAAATCTCACAGTAAGACTGTCCACTAGTGCTGTTGTATCCAGCTTTGTTTTGAAAAGGCTGTAAAACTTTTCTGGGGTTCAATGTGATTGGGATAAGGGATAACAGTGCAGGGAAGCAGACAGTATGGTCATTGCAATCTTCTTTCCTTAGGAAACCAGGCCACAGAATGAAAGACATGGCTAGTGGCCAGGCCTTCACAACTGCTTTAATCAATCAATGAGCTTTGATGGAAAGTTCAAAATTACAGAGGCATCGGTAAGGATGTGTGTTCAGCTACAAAAGCTAGTGGCACTGCATGTGCAGCTTAACATCGTTGAAATGGCTCGTCTCTTGTTACAAGTAAAGATTCAGCTGGGTAAGTTCTCTCATCATCTGCTGGGTGAATACTAACACAGCCTTCAGATCTCACTGGAGACAGTAGAGACTGCATATCATAGAATCATAGAACGTTTTGGGTTGGAAGGGACCTTCAAAGGTCATCTAGTCCACACACACACACCCCTGCAGTAAGCAGGGACATCTTCAACTAGATCAGGTTGCCCAGAGCCCCATCCAACCTGACCTGGAATGTTCCCAGGGATGGGGCATCTACCACCTCTCTGGGCACCCTGTTCCAGTGTTTTCCCACCCTCAGTGTAAAAGCTTTCTTCCTTATATCTAGTCTAAACATCCTCTTTTTTAGTTTAAAACCATCATCTCTTGTCCTGTTGCAACAGGCCCTGCTAAAGTGTTTGTCCCCATCTTTCTTATAGGCCTCCTTTAAGTACTGAAGGACTGCGCTAAGGTCTCCCTGGATCCTTCTCTAATCCAGGCTGAATAACCCCAACTCTCCCAGTCTGTCCTCATAGCAGAGGGGCTCCATCCCTCTGATCATTTTTATGGCCCTCCTCTGGACTCTCTCCAACAGGTCCATGTCCTTCTGGTGCTGAGGACTCCAGAGCTGGACGTGGTACTCCAGATGAGGTCTCACCAGAGCAGAGTGGAGCGGCAGGATCACCTCCCTCGACCTGCTGGCCACGCTTCTTCAGATGCAGTCCAGGATACAATATTATTTTCTCCAGTGGTGCCCTCCATGCTTACCAATCCTGAATGGCAATGTTTCCTGCTATTTCAGCCCCACTTTCCCTCCCACCCTGCTAAGATATCCCAGGTGTAAGCTGCAGAATTTCTTAGTCTCTCCATGGCACTTGCTTTCCTGAAATGTCCCCAACCTCAGTTCTGAAGGCTGGCTTTTCCAGTGTGTGGAAGTAGGTGAAATCCCTAGCTCTGTTGAGATTCAGTGAACTAGTCAGTCATTTGAACTAGTCATCATTTGATTGTGATTTTGCAAAATGGCAGATTTTTGCCTTTGAGGTCCACTTTACTGAAGCCAAATCCTTTTGCCAAACACCCCACACACAGACAAAAGGAAGTCCAGAACACAGAAAAATGTCAGGAATCTGAGTCAACTCGTCTCACTTGAAAGTTTTTGTAAATGTTCAACACAAAACAGATAGGTATGCTCCGTCAGGCTAGCAACGGTATGTACGTGCAATACATCTCTACTGCTGGATGTCCTTACCAAGTAGGTATATGCAGTGCTAAATCTTCTCTAGGCTCCAGACTGCAGTACTTAGTGCTCCTCAAGCAAGAAAGGCAATCCTCGCCTTGCTGACAGGTGGAATAAGCACTCTCTTCACTGCTGGGAATGCTGTGGCAGCTATTGATGCTCGCATGGATTTTTCTTCATTATGCACATCAAGAGCCTTCATTTCTTACCAAACTATTTGCTGCAGGCTTTTCCTCTGTCTGCTGGAATGGATTTGTCTGGGGAACCATGTTCTTCTTCCACCTTTGAGGTTCTTGAAGGGAACTTCTCCTGAGGGGCTTCCTGTGGCAAACCACCCGGCCACATGGTAACACCAAACTCCTCATCTGCCTCAGGGTTATCTTGAGAGTCACCTTTTCTGTAGTCTTTTGTTGTTGTTTTGTCATTTCTGTGGCTTCAAAGGTGGCTTTACTGAAGGTGAATTCCTCTTCCCCATACACATCCAAAGGGAATTTTATCTTAGTAGGAGAATCCAGGATCAGGCCTGGGTTACTGCAGTTTTGCGGACAGTGCTTTTATCTCACGCTTAGTTAGTAGTGACTAACTTTTAATTTTCAGTCCTGGAATACAGACAAACTGAGCTGCCACTCATGGACGTAATTACCTTAATGCAACAGCACGATATACACAGGCAATGTTCCGCGATACCAGTGAGCGGGCATTCTCAGGCACCAGAAGTAATCAACGGTAAGAGGAACAGCACCGTGTGCAGCAGCCCTGATCGAAAACGGAGAATGTCACTGTGCTAGGTGTGGCACAAACACCCAACAAGAGTAGAATGTTTGCACAAAAGAGCTTCTGGGAACAAGCAGCAGGGAGATTTTGTTCCACAGGCCATAGATGGCAGATGAAAAACGCAGGCGCAGAAACCTCACAGGGGCAACTTAGACATGAGGACACGCTCCCCAACAAACATTTCTCCTCAGGAAAGCCAGCGCGGTGGATGAAACCATTCACAGGCAAGACTGGCACCGGAATACCAGTGGTGTATGTTCAACACACACCCATTAATTCACAGAGCTTTTGCGATACCTCTGTGTGTGTGTGTGTGTGTGTGTGTGTGTGTGTGTGTAACCTGAGGCACCCCGCGGCGCTGTCACTAGCAGGCGGCCGCAGCAGGCCTGTCGGGCGGAGCGCCGGCGGGCCGCGCCACTCTGGCGCACCGCTTCATGCTGATGACTCCCACCAGCTACGTCTGCAGAAACGCGGGTGGCAGCTCGCGGAGCCCGGCCGCGCTGCGCAGGCTGGCGGATGCCGCGGGCCGCTCTGCCCACGCCAACCCCCTTCTGCCAAACTTCCCACGGCAGCACAGGGCAGAGCCGGTCGCCGACTCCACAGCGGAACCCAGTTTCCCGGAGCGCGTTGCCGCGGCGGAGGGGGCCCGCTGAGGCGGCGGACTCGCGCTCCGCCGGAAGCGCCGAGGCCGGGCCGGAGGCGGGAGGGCGCTGCCCAGGGCGTATGGGGAGGGAGGGCGGGGGATGGAGAGGCTGCGGAAGCTGTGGAGGGGCCGCACGATGACCTTCGGGGTCCCCCTGTTGGTGAGCACTGCGGGGGGGAGCACCGGCACCGGGGAGGAGGCGCGGCCTGGGGGCGGGCCGGTGCGGCGCCAGGCTCCACCCCGGCGGCGAGCGGAGGCGAGAGGGTCCCGGGGATGCTCCGGTCCCGCTGCTGCCTGAGGGACAGGGGGTCTGGCCCCCTGAGGGCGCGGCCCAGGCCGTGTGTTAGGGGGGCAGGGAGGCGCGGGAAGGTCTGGTGGGGTCAAGGGGACGACAGCGGATGGTTTGCGCTGGCAGGGAGGTGGCGGGGTGTGTGTGTGTGTGTGCTGTGTTTGCGTTCGCTGGTGGGCGGTGCTTCGTCCCCACGGTTGTCTGGCCCTGCAGGGGACTGGTGTGTTCCGGAGAGGGGAAGGAAGGGCGGGAGCAGTGCGCCCCGCTGTGCCTGCAGGGTCGGTGCTGGCCCTTGGAGGTCAGGGAAAGGGTTGTAAAGCACGCAGCTAAAGATGTGCCTAACGGAAAAGTGAGGAAAATGCACCTTTCTAACTTCCTTTAGCTTTTCGGTGGATTTTAAACTGCAACTACAGTGTTGTACTGATAATTAGTACATCTAAAGAAACGGAAAGATTTTGAGTTGAATGAATTGATAGGTTATAGTTACAGCTGTGCTCAAAGTGGTAGGTGAGGCATAACTTCGGAGCAGGCAAGACTAGGAAAGTCAATAAAGTCAAGGGAACAAAAGAAAATTATATGATGGATAGCAAAATAGATTGCACTTGCCTATGCTAAGTACCTGTGTGCGTTAGAGGAAAAATTAAACAACTCAGATGCACTTATGGATAAAAATGGAGGAAGGAAGACAAAAGCAGCAGCCAGGACAGTGTAGTTTCTTTTTATACAATTCACGTCTCATTTTCCATATATACAATTAGTTTAGAAAAAGTAAGCAAATGTCTGGGTGGATAAAGAGTAGGACAAAGCGTAGTTCTGGTATTTTTATAATACTGCTAGAGAAATTATTGTCATCATCCTCCTACCTTCAGCAGCGTGCCTCAGAAAAATGGAGTGATCCAGGGGACAGTGACACTTGTTAGAGTAAAAAAGTTGAAGCACATTTTAAAGTGAGATTACGAAAGGTATAGAGTAAGGACTTGTAGGTGGAAGTATTAATGCTGTTGAATACACTGAAGTATCTTCTATCAAAATACAGATGAAGTCATTTGTAACAAATGAGGACAGGTTTTTTTTAAAAAACCAAACAAACCAACAAACTAGTGTGATAGTGCCACAACTATATGAATCATTTGCATCAGCAACTCCACACCCTGATATTGCAGGCAACCTCTGTGTAAGTGCTTGCATAAAGTGATCAAGCATAGTGTTACAGCTGTTTTAGATATCCTGCTGCATGCATGTATACCTAAAAATCTGTCGAGAACTTGGCTGCTTTCATGCTTAGGCTGAATTTATTTTGCTTTCTAATTTTTCATGTAATTTTTCAAGTGCTCTGACATCGGTCTTTAGTAACATTTTCTTAGATGTTTAAGATTGGATATACTTCTAGGTCAAATACTGTTGTTTATGTAATTATTTGAGGTTTGCAACTTTTCTTTCAAAATGAGGGGAACCCAGGCAGTTTAGTATTTTCCAGCTCAATTTATCTCCATAAAAGGTTTGGGGAAAATGTCACATCATTAAATTATAGATACTTAAAGGTGGTGACCTGGTGGAGAAAAAAGTCACCGTAGCTTTTCAATAGTAAATGTGTCAGAATTGATATTTGATAGATTAACTGCTATAGTAGGTGAGGAGTTGCAACTGGTACAGAAGATCTTGAGTTTGATAAAGCTTTCTACATTATCTTCCCTGTGAGAATTGCGCTTTGGAGAAGGTATGGCAAAGATACACTTTTTATCATTTGTGTTCTCAAAGGATTGAAAAAAAAGACTATAAAATATAGATAGATGTCTTCCAAATTGAAAGATATCTTAGGTGGGCTGGGTCCTGCAGAAATAATGGGGGCTGTAATATTGTGAAAAAAACAGGAGTGTCATTATAAGACACATAAACTTGTCAAAAGTAAAGTAAAGCATGGAACAGGACTTTCCCAGTCTGCTCAAAGTCCTCAGCTGGAGTAATTTTCCAGCTTTGCGGTGCTATTGTAGAGGTGATGAAGACAAACTGTCAAGTCTGGAGGAGAGCAACATGAAAGATACAGCAGACTTTCCATGATTAAGGAATGTTTGAAGGAATTGACTTAGTTTATTTTAGAAAAGTCTGAGAAGTTCTGTACATGGTATATTGAGAGTGGTGATCACTTTTCATAGCTTGGGAAAGAAGTATCAAAATAAATGAGCTTCAGATCAGATGTTAAGAAGTGCTCGGATAGAGCACTTGGGGTGCATACTTAGGCTTTTTAAGAAGAGGTTAAACAACCATCTGGGAGGTTAAACAACCATCTGGCAGCAGTGGTGTAGATTTTCTCAGTTCTGATTCAGTCCTGGAGGTAGGACTTCAGCTTCGGCAGGCCAAGATAGTCCTGTGGTTGTCCTTTTGGCCCTCCTAGTGTTTTTGCATGATTTGCCATAGGTCATAGCAGAAATTTTTGAGACTCATTTCTTTGACTTTGTACTGCATAATTTTATTCCATTTCTGTTACTGCAGAGCTCTTTCTTCCAGAGACAATATTATATAGAGAAACGTTCTATTGTATTTCTTTCCAGGGTTTCATGTCTCCCTGCCTTAAAATTACGCTCCCCTGTGAATACTTCAGAATGTTTCTGTGTTGCTGCCCAAAGGCTTCCCAAGGAGTAGGAAAAAGAAACATTCATGCAATTCTTGTCAGTTCCCCAGCTGTCTATTGAACTCTGAAAGCATCTCTGAAGCTGAACAGAATTGTGCTAAAAGATCAAGTACATCAAAAAAGACACTGAATCTATGCACAGAATCAGAAGGAGCATTCCTTCTAACCCTTTAAATTCTGCTGAATTTGTTGATAATATTGAAACCTAAGGTTTCTGTTAGATTCTTGTATCCTGTATATAATTTATGCAGTAGATGAGTACAGGACTTTGTTCTTCAATACTGCTGGACTTTTCATCAGTACCATATTTGCTTTTTTTTATGAAAAAAAAAATCAAATGGCATTCGTATCTTCCCTTACACTGTAGATTTAAATGAAAAATCCTTGTGTCTCTTAAAGCTCCAAGGTTAAAGAGATTATAATTCATAGACAGATGAGTGTCTCATTATACTCATGCATGCACACATATATATTAAAAATATTTCTTCCTTTTTAGGGTAAATTATCTTGATCCTTTTTAGTTTGTTCTTTGGGGCTTGGGGCTATTAGAAGATTTCAATGCAGAAGGAATTTTCTTGGTTGGTCTTTAAACCTCAAACTGACAACAGCTTTCAGAGTGTGTAAATCACAGTTTTCAGTCATAACTTTCTCAGAAGATAGAGTGTTTCTTTGTAAGCATGAGCAAGACTGTAGGTAGTAGGAATTAAACCTGCCGGAAACCTTGATTTGTGAATGTTTCCTTTAGATCTGTAAAATTCACGGGTAAGATATCTGTGCATGGCATAAAACTGTAAGCATGCAGGGGAGAGTGATGTAACCTGGCATGGAATATTTTAACAGCTTGAGTGCTACAGGGGGAGTAGTCCTAAAGCACTAGTAAAGCTGGTAACATCTGTGTAGATGTTGGGATGAACTCCAGCGACCTTACGGATGTATCTGTAAAATTTGCTGTTATGATGGAGGGATGTGCCACCTCGGTGGTAACTTTGACATCCCTGTTTCCTGTTGCGATAATGGGAACTCTTTCCATGAAGCTTAACTTAGAAGTCTTCAGGATACTTTGTTCTGTTATAGAAGAGCTTCAGTCACTGCTGCTTTTTATTCCACAATCAACTGTACCTGACCAAAGGCATGTCTCTCTCAGTGTCCTCTTGCTGCTGTGATGCTTCTGTAATATCTTGAGAGAACAAGGCTCTTTGCTATTACAGCTAGTGGATCCAGTGTCATAACTTTCTTATGAGACACTGAACATGTAATATTACTTCTCTAGTACAGTTAGAAAGTTTGAAGGTTGCTGGAGGTCATTTTTTTCAGTCAAGTATAAATGGTGACTCTTGATCATTGAGGAAACATGTTTGGATTTCAAAATTCTAAAGCAGTAACAGTTCTAAAACACTTGTTAAAAAGTATTCTTTCATATGCTCACACCACTTTCCAAAACTTGCCTTTGTGGTTCTGTCTCTGTCTCATTTTAGATAACGATCTTTCATACTCTCTAAGTTGCAAAATGAATGTATAGATGCAGTTCCAGTTCTGCTGTCGACATCATCTTACAAGGGAAAATTAAATTCTGAGTATCTGAAGTGGCTTCTTAGCAGACAGAAAATACAGTCTGTGGCTCATTCTGTGATTTTTATTGCACACCTACAGTAAGTATATTGCACTATATATGTAGTGCTGCAAGTTTCATATTTGCAGTATGTTGTAACGTTCTCCGTATCTATAGCTGTAGATTTTGACTTCCCATTTTTCTGAGGTTTTTTCTCCTCATCCTGTAGCGACTGTACCTTTTACTGGATCTTGTCTTTGTTGTTTTATATGTTGTGTCTGGTGTTGCCAAAAGAGAAGATGGAGATAAATTGGAACAGTGAAAGATTTTTCTCTGAATAAACATGTTTCTAAAATCTATTTCGGTCAGTGTTTATGCACACAGACTGTGCTACAATGCCACCTACACCGCTGCCTTGAACAGTGCGAGTTTACTTTGATAAACACTTTGTCAAGAGACACCAAGAATGCCCGTCATGTACCGTCCCTAACAATGCTGCAACAGTGTGGTTAGTGCTTCCAGCCATCATTAGAGAAGGTCCATGGCATTTCAGGCTCTTGTTAATGAACGAGTTGTCTCTTAACCTTTTTGAAAAACACCTTTTCCAGACACCAGGACATGAAATTACATGTCAGTGGATTAGTTTTGTTCACTGGTGAAATCATGACTGATACTCAGAAATGGTTTGCAAATACCGTGAAATGGTATTTTATTGTGCTGTGAGTCACCAAAAGTGAAAGCTTTGCAGGGTTAATGGGTAGGAAAACTATTTATTATTTAAATAACTGAGTTCCCAAAGAATTCTTTGAATGCAACATTCTTAATTAATTTCATAAAAAGATGGTGAATTCTGAGTCCTGGGGTGTGCTGAAGACAAGGCACACTTTTTCCTCACAGATTTTGGAGGGTCTGCCCATAAAAGCTGATATGAACATTGAGAAATACGGAAAATTCTTCTCAGGAGTAATCACATTTCTGAGATCTATTGTTGCCATCAGTGTCTATGTGTAGAAACTGCTATTACCTTATCATCTCATATTGTTTGAAAAAGGACTACTGCAATCAGCATTTTTCATTTTTAGATATGTCAGTGTTATTGTTGACATCATTCACATTATTGCCTTGAACAAGTCATAATATCAAATTGCAGGACTTTTATTAATATCTATTACTTCATGTAACTTTACAATAAAATTTGACATATGCAGAACAGTTGATTTAAATGTTAATATGCTTTTGAGAGATGAATAGAAGTTAACATTTACCCATGAGAAGAGAATTCTGACGTTTAATATTTGTAGATAGATTGTGATTGCCTGTAAGTCACAAGTACTACATCTCTAGCCTAGAAAAGCAATAAATACAAAACTGTTTTTAGAATTTTAAAATGGTTGTTCCCAATCAGCGAATCACAGAGTGTTGTTTTTATGCTTCAATGACTTTTATTATAAATATTGAATCTCTAAGCTTGTGATGAGATATGTCCAACTTCAGCAGCACTTCTGCTTTGCATCTCCTGTTCATCTGTGCGTTTGAATCCACAGCAGAGTGTGGAGCTCTTCCAGACAAAACCACCCCCTGGAACTGTTTGTGCCGCAGTGGAAGCCAGCGTGTTCAAGCTGAATGGGCTTCTGTGGACTCCAGTTCGCGCAGTCTGAATTAGCTGACTTCCATCTTTCAATTGACAGGCCTTAAAATTAATGAGCTCATTTTTTAAATCAATGCCTTAAACTTTTGTTTTGATTTTTAATCTTTGAGTACTGTTTTCCAGATAAATGTTAGACAGACAAGTAGGCACTGTTTAGTACTCCACATTTCCCCTCTGCTGCATTTTAATACATAAAGAGTGCTTTTGCATTGTTTAATGCTGTTAGAATGGACTAATTTGGCACCTGAGGGAACTGAGGTTCTGTGTTGAGCCTCAGATTAGGAGTGCAAGTGCAGATTTGGCTGTTTTCACTTTGTTTAGTCATGCTGTAAGCCTCTACCTTCTTTGAGTGGTGATGAAGATAAAGATAAAAGATTAACATTTACTCTATAGTACCTTTCGTCTTCATCCTCTGTCCAGTGTTGTCAATAGGGAAGTATTGACTAGTAGTGGTTTCCTTTTTATGTTCTTTACTGCAGATTTCAGCTTATTGCTCTTTTGAGGGGGGCCTAACACATCACAAGAACACCAGATTGCCATGAGATAGATAGAAACAGTTTCTCATTGTAGCGTACTTTGGCTAGATTTGAAGCTGTGAGTAATGGAAATGTCGATTTTAATAAGGAATCAAAATTTTGGCTTTTAGAAACTTAGGAAGAAAGAGAAGGTGGTGTATAGAGAAGGAAGTGCAGCTTGATCACCATGGCAGACTTGGTTTTCAAACAGCTGTTGAGCAAAATTCCCTTGTTATCTGACCAGCCCAAGCAATTGTGTGTAATGCAAAATGACAATGCCGTGGCTGAAAATGCCCTTTTGTGCTAATGCTCCTGCTGAGGAACATATGGGTTTCTGTCTCTTCTGCATTGTTCTTAGATTGGTTTCTGTTAAATGCATTTTCTGTCCTTTACAACCTGTTAATGAAATGGACATTTAAACAAGCAAAGGTTTTGTTTTCTTCCTAAAACATACAATAGTAGCATCAAAAAGATATGGACAATTTTTGTTGTACTTTGGCCTGTAGCCATTCATATTTGCAATCTTCAAAATCACTGCTTTGAACATACTCTATAGTGAGCTGATTAGCCTGATAGCTTGGGTCAAGTTTTAGAACTCTGTGCAGAGTGTTCATGCTGTGAAAACTGCACGCTTCTGCTTTATCAGTCGGTTATGATGGGCTCCAGTTTATACCAGCTGCTGTCCCAGGTTGCCAGCATGATATCCACATGGTCATCTACTGGTGTATTTAATCCGGTTTTGAATGTGATGCAGTTCAGGCTTTCTGCAATATTCCAGTATACATATTAAGTCAGTGCATTCGCTTACTTTGTCATGCTTTTGATAGAAGTAACTGCTAAAGGATGTGTCTTTTTAGTTTGTGTTTTTCCCCAAAGGAGGCCGCTGATCCGAACTAAAAATAATTTCCATTTGTTCCAGAGAAGAAGGTAGACCCTCTCCTGCTCCCATTGAGGGTGGGGAGATGATTTATTAAGTTTCTGAGAAGGCTTTGCATTGCTTTTCTCTCTTCTCAGCAGTTTCAGTATTAGAGCCGAGCTGGAATGGCTATGGGAAATAAACTCTCGAGAGTTAGAGCTGGCAGAGGGGGGCGCTTCAGGTTAAGACGACTTGCCTGGGTCTTTTCTGGGACTGGCAGTTTGCCCTGCTACTTTATTTAGGGACCAAAAAAGAGTCTGCAGTCTTCTGGGCTGTCAAATTGCTGTCTTTCACCAGTCTTGCACTGCACATATGACAGTTCTTTAAAAAGGAAACCCCCAAACCCTTTTTACTGTGATCGCTGGAAACTGAAATAAAACCATTCACTTGACTGTTCTAGTTCTGAAGCTCCTGATGAGTAGCTGGAGGGTTTTGCAGCAGCAGGGTTGAGGAAGAGGTTGGAAAATTATCATGTTCCTTCTCCAGTGATATGTATCATAACATTTTCCACCACTGCATAATCTGTGTTGCAAGCATTAAATATTGTTATTTGGTTAATTTAGGGATTTATGACAAATGTAATTGTGTAATCTGGCTTTCGCAATTGTAACTACAGCAGGAATGGCTTTCTCTAACAACAGGGATGCCTGTAATATGGCAAACTGCTGGTTCTGCCAAAGAAATGGTTTCTTGTTATTTTGTTAACCCAAGGAACTGAAGATGGCTCCTTTCGATTCTGCAGGAAACTAAAAAAATAGGGATCTGCTGTAAGTCCCAAGTTGCTCTGCTGTTACAAGGCCTTAGTGACCATCTCACTGTAGCTGGTGACAAATACAAGTATTTCCCATCCTAAGATGCAGTTCAGGGGATCAGTCTGATGCCATCCATGATGATTGCATAACATACTTCCCAATGGAGAAGTGAACAAACAGCATTTTTAAAAGAATGTTATTAAAGAGAATTTTATGTCATTTTTTTACATAAAACATTTATTGAGGTTGTTGAGTGTATGTGACAGATGGTGCTCTTATGTCACATCCTATCTTTCATTTTGTTTTGAACATGCAAGTCTTCCATGCATGCGTAATTGCATTACAACATTGTAGGGTTGGGGGTTTTTTTTGTGCACTCACTGAAACATAAAGGAATAATCCAATGTGAGATCTTTAATGGGGGGTTGTGCTAGCAGTGCTGTTAAGCTGTTTGCTTTGGTGTTAAGTGCTGGCTAACTAGTATGTTTTATGATTTTTGCCTTCTTAAGGTGAACTTCAAATGTAAAGGAAAAAGTGAGAGGTTGTTATTTCATCAGTCTGCTGAATCCATTCCAGTAACTAGACAGATGATGTTCACTACATAATAATGTTTTTTGCTCCACATTCTGAAGTATATAAAATTAACAGTTCCTTCTCAGTGAAAGAATGCAGATATATTTGAACTTTCCAGCTTGAATACTCTTCAGATGTCAATGCCTTAACATTTTATCGTGTAAGTTAAGTGTCTGTATGTTTCTAAAATCAGAATGAAGAAAAAATATATCTTCATTTTCATTATATGTAGCATTACTTTTCCTCTTTTGGATAACTGGAGAGTGAGCTTGTGCCTGACTTCATTAGAATGTTGCCAACCTAACTGTTTTATTTATATGGCATCCTGAATGACTTCTACTCTCTCTTTTATGACTGGACTAGTGGATGGAGCATACTGGACTTCGCTGTTGCCCTTGGCTTACCTTGAGCAAATTTGTCCATTGTAGTGCTTTTTTAACTGAATAGTGGTTTGCGAGGAATGCAGAGATTATCTCTGTTGTACAAATTGGGAAACTAGAAATGTATGTGAGACATACAG
Source organism: Bucorvus abyssinicus (assembly GCA_009769605.1). Lineage (NCBI taxonomy): Eukaryota > Metazoa > Chordata > Aves > Bucerotiformes > Bucorvidae > Bucorvus > Bucorvus abyssinicus. The sequence goes on along the minus strand of CM020042.1, from coordinate 15,039,357 downwards.
ACTATGCAAAGCTAACAAGCTGATAACATTGCTGGATTTTTTCGACTTGAGTCTTACTCCGCTTGTAATAATTTTGGCTGGTGACTCTCTGCTTCATTGTTGTTTGAATGTATGTATTCTTCCTTTTAAATACAGTTAACTTAAATGTGAGGACATCCTCCCTTGTAAAGCAAAGAAGAGAAAGGAAGCACTTAAACCAAGACTAATACTTCCACTCAATCCATTGTCAATCACCAAGTCCTTTAATGCTATAATAGTTACATAAATTCATTTATACCTTCTTTTGGCTTTCGAACACAATTTTCAAAAACCTAACTGATGGAATAGCTGTCCATTGCAGCTCTGGCTTGTGTAGAGCAAGGCAGTTCATGCTCAGGGCTGTCAGCTAGCTGTATGGATGTGCTGTTGGTTGATTAAATCAGTGCTGAATTTGATTCTGGTCTGGTTTTGCTGTGAAGTCTTAGACATCATGTTTGGTTCTTTAGAACATTGGTCAAGTAAACTTGTAAACATGTTATTTGTATTTATATTTTTGTGTGTATTCTCTGCTTTTGAGTATTATTTGATCTTATTCCTAACCTTCCAGTGTTATGCCGTGTAATATTTAAGTGGCATTTGTGATTTCTTACATCATCAACGTGCTTTGACTCTGACACACTCTAACTGATGTTTCACTGTAAGATAAATCAACTATCACAGTATTGGAAGTGTAAAGGCAGCTATACTGGTAATGTCTGACAAGCAAAATGTGCCAACTTGCCAGGCTAGTTGGGCTGCTTATGCTGTATGAAGAGCAGAAGTATATCAGAAACCCAAGAGGGTTTTTCCCCTTTAGTAGTATAAAGGTGATGTGAGTAAAGTTACAGTCTCAGGCCAAAACGATCTAAAGGAACTGAGAGGTGGGTGTGTATCAACTTTGTTATGTGTACAGCTTCAAATGTGAAGTGCACTGTGTGTTAGATGGTTGCTGTCAAACAAACGGTAGGATGTGATGAAACAAAATGAACACGACTTCATGCAACAGCCTTCTACTTGATTTTCCTTAGTTACAGTGCACATTACCTGGTTTTAAACGGTCAAAGCTGAAGAATGTAGTATTTCTTTTTTAGCTTGGAGCATGGCTTTGTAAGCCACAGTGTACCTTTTCATTATGTTAAATAGCTGGGTTGTGAAGAACAGGCCAGTTAGAGGTCTTCCACTTGTTCATATTTTGCATCTTGTAATGCTGTATACTTCATGCAAGTTTGGACAAACTGAATTTTAATTGATATCACAAGTAATTGCTACTTTCCGCTGGATTTAACAACTGTGTACTGAACCATCTCTAGCGCAGCTGCTTTTGGCCCACCATAGCCCCTCTTTGACAGCATGCTGATGACTAACACATACTCCTCGACTATCACGCAGAGGCAGTAAGCTGTGGTTTGTAACAGCCATGAACTTATCTTTAGCACTTCTGATTTCTGTTCATTAGGTCTCGAAGTTTGTTAACTCAACTCATTGGCTGTTAATTAACATAATACTTGTTAGGAATTAAAGAAGATCAGCTAATGAAAATTTATGCTGAGGTGTGAACCTTTTTCAAGTTCCATTATAGTCTGATCCTTGAGACTTTCAGCATTACATGTTACCATATCTTTGGCTAACAAATATTCTGCTTTGATTGAATAAATCTTGAACAATGTTCAGATTCTTTTTAACCATTTTGAATGCTTTAATTTCTGTTTTCTGTTCTTTCTTACCAAAATACTGACACTTTTTCCCCCTTTATTCAAATGCCTTTTTTTTCTGTTGTATATTTAGATGATTGAATGATGCAAAAGCATCATTAATTCCTTGATGATACAAGGAATGATGATACAAGTTATGATACATGTATGGTGCCATCTAATTTCTGGTAGGTCAGATTTCTAGTTGCTGGAAGTTAACATGCTACCACATGGTGATTTTCTGATTGGCTTTCTGAAATCAGAGTTCTGTGGCCTAGCAGCTGAATGTTCATATCACAAAATCTTGGTCTATTTGTTTCTAATTACCAGCTCAATTCTTGGGCTTATTGAAAGGGCCAGGCCAGCAAGAGACTGTGGAGCCTTTAACTCCTGGCTGTTGGTGAAGGGTTCCGTCTTCTGAGAACAGAGCATGTTAGTTCCTGGGAACCAGTCTGTAACGTAACAGCCTCTAAGTGTGTGGGGTGAGTGTGCTTACATGGTAGTGAGTAGTTTTACCTGCTTGATGGGAAATTGTGTAGTCCTGCAACTTGTAGAAGGAATAAATATAGAAGTTTGTGGGTTGGTTTGTTTGGTTTTGATTTTGGTTTGGGGTTTGTTTTATTTAAATTTAAATTAAAGGAATATGGCTTTGTAGCCTTAGTGCTCTGAAGTTTGGATAGCATACTTTTTTGAAAAAACATACATTTTGACTGCCGGTGCAGCATAATTACAACATTTCTTGGACATAGGCGATTGCTGAAAACCTGATAAGTAGCAAGAAATCAGCCAGTATTGTGTAGAAAACAGTCACCAGTGCAGCAACAGCCTGTAATGTAACAGCAATGCGGTGTGATAAAATAGGGTGCTGTTGGGGTTTGGGTTTATTTTTTTCACTCAGGTCCTTAGAGCTTCCTCACCCTTCCACCTTCCTTATAGGTGCATCTCTAGATGTGAAGCCTCCTGTGCATCTGCCTTACAGAGAAAAGCAGACGGGCTCTGTCAGGTCAGAGCGGAAGCAAGAGACCTGATTTTTCCACAAAATAGCTAGATTTCTAAGCTAATTTTCAAGTCCTTAATGGTGTTTGTTAACAATACTTGATCTTTTGGTTGGTCTGTCCATCTTTAGTGGTAAAAATAGACAGTTTTATGACATCCCTCTGTCAGAAGAAAGAATAATTTTAAAAAATTTTTTATGTGAACAGGAAGGTTCCCCCCCCCCATTTCTCCCTTTATTGCTCATAAGCTTCAAAGATGTGGAGGGGATTGCAAGGCAGCTGAGGAGGCAATAATAGAAGCATGGGTTGTGCTGGGTACGATTTCCTAATCTATGTGATAATGTATCGCTGAAGTGCAGCTCCAATCAGCTGGTCTGTTCAGAAGCTTAATTAGATCTCTTACCCACAGACACCAGAGAAGTGCGTGTGGCATTGTTCCTTCCCCATAGAGTTTGAAAATGATGACAATAAATCCCATGGCAGTGAGGCAAAGTTTCCTTTGCTGCAGTTATGTCAGGAAGCCATATGGGAAAGGAAGAGTTAAGAGGAGAGGAAGTTCTTAGTCCTGGAGTCTTTATATGAAGGAGGAAGTTTGTAAAATCCAGGCCTGGAAAGTGGAGGAAGGCTCTGACTTTACATACACTTCCTTTTTTCTTGTACATACCTTCCAATGGATTATTTTATTAAGTTGGGAGTGTTTCTGTTGGAAGAATAATAGGGTCCTCTGGTAAATGCATTGGGTCAGTATGCAAAATGTTCTTTGTAAGTACACAAAAGGTTCTTTTTTTGTGGTAGTCCTAACATGTCTGTTTTCATTTTGTTGTTTTTCAGCTGTATCTTGTTGGAGGATCTTTTGGACTTCGTGAATTTGCTCAAATAAGATATGATGTCCACAACCTACATGGCAAGGTAGTTGAAATGGTTTTTTTTACTTTTCCTTTTAATTTAATTTTGCATATGTGCTGTCTTCTAGAGGATTGCTAGGACAAACAAATGGTTGGTATTGGGGATTTGCCTTTCACCACTGGGCCCTGGGCTACAGCTGAGGCTCTTGGACAGCGAGTAGTGTAGGTGACAATAAAGGGCCTGACATGATGATGAATCCTTTTACTGTCTGTGAAACAGATCAACATAAATAACAGAAAAATGTTATTCCTTTGGTTGATTATAAGTGGCAGTTCTGAATCCTGAGAAAGAAGGGTAGCGCATCTAGAAGGAGGTTATTATGAAGATATTGTATCTGATTTAGACTAAGAAAACTAATCTTTTAAAAGGTTCTGTTTTCAAACAATACTTGGCATTGAGTATATAACGTTAGATGGTTTTTTGGTGCTTGACTTTGCATTTAAGCTCTGAAAGAAACAGGAGCTAGTCTTTACTCAGTACGTCAGAATGTACTATATGGAAGAAGCCTTTCTTTAAACGAAGTGGATAACTTCTGAATGAGGGAAATAGCTTGCTTACTAGTGTTACTTACACTTCCAAGTGTAACATTAGTTCTGAATTGTGTATGAAATGATCTGAAAGGAGTATGTCAGTTCAGCAGAAAATAATGTTGGCTTGCTCTCCCTAACTTTATAATATGCAGGTCTGCCATTGCAATGTAGGGAGACTTTCTGGTTTCTGTGCTGCTTACTTGCAGGTGCCATAAAGCTTTTTGAAGACTATATGGCACTTTGTATAATTTTTTTTTTTTTTTTTTTTAAGACTCTGGACACTGTGGCTTTCTACTGTGGTCAAAACTTTGAGATCCTGAGCTGTTGAGACTTTGGAGACCCCTTTGTTTTATCTTGTTGTAGGCTTTCTAGTTTACTTTAATCATTCCTTGTTGTTCCTTGTGTTGCAGACTTAGATGCGGCCTTTGAAGCACCATGTGGCCCACTTCTGCTAGTCCGGTATTTGATATAGCCCATAGTCAGGGGGAGGAATCTTACACATCTTTTCTCTAGTGCTGTTTTCTGGGTAGTTACTTTCTATTAGTCCTAAGCTTTTAGGACAAGTTGGAGCCTTTATGTTTTTCTCCAACCAGATGGGGATCTCAACAGGGGCAAGAATTTTCCTATTGTGTTTCTGTCAGTTTTTTGGTCAGATTTATACTTATTGAATTACATTTGGCCTTCATGATCTGCACTTGTGACCGCAACCCACGGAAAAAACCTGGTAATAGTTGTGCTCATTCAGATCTATGAGGCTTGTTGTCCCAGCGTTTATAATCAAGGGAAGCATCACTGAATTAGACAGTAGTACGTGAAAGCTCTGAGGGGAAGCTGCTACACCCTGGAGTTCTTAAGCCCTGGAAAGCTAAAAGAGGACATCTGGATTTTGCTGTAATTGGTGTTACTTAAGGCTGCAGCATCTCTTTTGTGTTTTCTTTTTCTTTTCATGATGATTTTATTTAGGAATAGATGAAATTTATTTAAATTTATATTTAATATTCTTTTATATTTAAAAGAACAATGCAGTATTGGCTGAGAACCAGCAATACCAGCTTTGGGCTCATTTGTAAACAGACAAGTCAAAGCAATGTGTTCCATTAATTTCTATTTCTATGTCCATAAAAATAGAGTTAAGAACCATTCTAATTCACTAAATAAGACAGCAAAAGATATTAGAATGTATTTTAACTGATAAAGAGAAACAAACCTAATTTAAAATGTACACGAAACTCAGGAAAAGAACATTAATCTAAGTAATTTGAAAAAACTATTAAAAATGCTGATGGTTGTAACGTTTGTTTTATTTGTCACTGGTTAAAATGTTTTTGTGTTGGAGTAGAATATGCTTTTCTCATATAACACACTTTGACTAGCATAAACCCTTATCAGAACAAGGACAAGTGCTCCTTTTGGGGGGTTGGGCAGTTACATCCAGATTGCAATAGGCAATAAAATAAATAGGATTTTTTCGTTACAGTTGCTCCTTTGGAATAATAACAATGTTTAATTAAATAACACTTTTCATACAAGGAGCTTGAAAGATTTTCATGGAATTTAAATTTGTTAAGCTCCATAGCCTTGCTGTCAGAAAAGGCAGAATTATTATTTCCATATTAAGGGTGAAAAAATGAAGATTGCAAAAAGTTAAGCAGGCCATCCAAAAGTAGGCTAGGATTTGTAATACCTGAGTGCCCATCTTTTTTTGTCATGTTTTAAGGATGTGCAAACTATAGTATGCCCTCTTTCGTAAGCGTGACCCCGTAAACTTGTTTTCATGTTAATTTAACTGCTAGCTAGACAGAACTTAGACAGTCTGTTTGTGGTATATCTCTATTATATTTCAAATGCTAAACTATGACCCCTTCTCTTCAAAAGTATCTGTCCTTTTCCTTTTTTGGTCTAACCATTCTCATTGTGCTGAGAGGGAAACCCCATTAGTAGGCAAGTTGTCAGTTGATGGTGATACTTGGAAGAAAGCATTATAATAGAACTAGTGTATGTGTTTCAGTGACTAAGGGGTTAACTGCCGCTTCGTGTTCTTATGGCTTAATGGGCAAAAGCTGCATTAGTGAGAATGCCTATGTTATTAATGTCAAACTGGCTTTTGAAGAAGATTCCTTGATAAAGGAATTAAAATTCAAGAGAAAACGGTGGTTTGGACTTTAGAGGGAGTATGGTTTGGTGGTGATGCATTAGGCTAGGGATAGGATTAGAGTTGGAAGAGGGACAGAGCCTAGAGCTGAAGCTGAAGTGGGGCTGGGAAGGGCTGCAAAAGGAATTCTGTCCTCTTGTTTGTTTGAGCTGTGGCTTGGAATCTTGGGCTGAGTCTCAGCCAATGAGTAGGACAGAGAGACAGAGCCTAGCGCTGCAGTTGAAGAGGGAATATTAACATTTCACTAGCAGATATTTTATCCATTTAGTAGAGCATCTTTGGATATCAGGGCTTTGTATCTGCCCATCTCTTGCAAAAGCAAAAAAACATTTTGCGTACACCTTAATTTACTCAGGATACCTAGATCAGTCATATTCCCTCAGCACACTGGAAGTCCTGCGTTTAAAGCAAACTTACGCTGAGACTCTTCTTGATGTAAATGCCTGTTAATGCTAGCCAGAATTCTCCTGGAACTAATCAAGGACTTCTCCATTATCTATTGTTGCCAAAATGTTTGTTAATGGAGAAATCATTAGGTTAGGTAATGGTTTCTTTTCTGGGAAGGATTTATGTAAATCAAAATTGCTTGTAGAAAACCCGGTATGCTTACAGAGGAATCATGTGGAATTAATGAAGAAGAAATGAGTAGGTTTGTATAGGCATCATTCCAAACGCCTTCATTCTGAAATGTAAAACTAGGCCCTCTCTTGTCTTCTCGTTGTGTATGCAATTGAATAGAGATGCTTATTTAAGGAGGTTTTTTACAGAACATGTGACTTTTACTAAATATACAGAAAATGTTTCCTTTCAACTATATGATAATAAATTACTTTTATTTACTGTGTGCCCATTGTTGTCATTCAAGACATGGTAGAGATGTGCTGATTCAGATCTAATTTTGGATGTAAGAATCTCAGACACGTGGAATGGTCTGTACTATTGGCTGATAGTTACTGTAGAGGATGAAGAGAAGCAGCATATTAACTGCTGGGGAAAATCTAGGCTTTCAGCTCATCAGCAAACAATTTAGACTAATAAAATAGAGTTCCTAAGCTCCAAAACTGCTTTGTGGAAGAAGTATTATTGCGACGCAGGTTCTCAGAGTATAGGGAGGGGGTAGGACTGATCAAGTTCCTCCAGGGTAATATGCAACACAAGCACTTTCAGGAAAGCTAGAGTCTCTGGGTCATTTTGTCAGGAAACAAAGCATCAGTTAGCCTTTGAAGTCTGCAAATAGTTCCTGCTGTGGATTATGTATGGCAGTGTTACCACACTGACCTCGTTAGTGTTTACAGACTATGTAGATCCTGTTCACTTTTCCTTTGTCCTATGCAAGGTGAGTGCACCCCAAATGTAGAATGATAAGAAATGAATCCTAGTGTTTTCTGTCTTACTGAGGCAGAAAGCAGAGGCAGTGAAGAGTCAAAATGACAGAAGTTCAATCTTTTTTCCTACATGAGTTTCACCCTTGAATCATCTGTTAAAATATGTATGACCATTGTGTGGCACTCCCGGAGTTAAAATTGGAGTGCAAATGAAAATACCTGACCTTTCTTTCAGAACACGATCCTCTATGAGCAATAAAACTGTAAACCTGGAAGGAGTATAAAGGGAGTGATGGTGGTGGTGCAAAGCATACACATTAGTAAGTGTGCAGGGAGCATAAACCTCTCTTTATGCAGACTGTAGATCGCCTTTACAATTTCTGAAAAGGGAATGGCAGCATTTTGAGCACCTTAGCTAATCTTTTTGACCAATTGACTGGCATGTAATTACCCATGAGAGATTGTTTATAGACACCTGGAAGGTGTTAGTGTTGCCATTGTAGATTCTCGTTTATTGCATTTACTTGTGTCTTGAAGTCCTAATTCATTAAATGATACTAATGTGAGGATCTCAGCTTTCATTTTTGTAATCCTAGACCTTGGAGTTGGGAAGAAGAGCACATATGGTGCATAAAGGATTATCCTGGAAGCCTTGCTGTCCTTTGAAAAAGGAAAGAATGAGTGGAAGAGAAACGAAGAATAATATGATCACTTAGGACAGTCTGACATTTTACTGATTTACAGCTGTTCTCATAATTGGGCTTTATAGCAATTTAAGTGTGTTGACTGTGGTTGATTATACTCATTAATACAGTTTTACAATGTTGTTGGTGGGTCCCTGGTGTTGCCATTTAACATCATGTCTTGAAGCTCATGATCAGGTGTCAGCAGACCCACAGCAGCCTGCGTTTTAAATAACTTCCACTGATGTCATTGGAAACTTTATTTCCATCTTGTTCAGGTTCTTGCTTCAGTTTCCTCCTCTACCACAGAGCTTGTCTCTGCCTATGAGCAGGTCACTGAATTTCAGTGAGTCTCACTTTCTCAGTCTGTAAAAGGGAGATAATTAATGCTGCTCTACTTTACATAGGGAAAGGAAAGTTAATTAATTCAAGTAGAAGGAATTATTTAAATTTAAATGAGTATTAAAAAAAAAATATTTCCTTGGGTGAGATCCGTTAATTCAAGTGGGTTTGGTCAGGATGAAATGGTTCAGAAGGACACAGGAGCAGAGAACTGGCCAGTTTGCATGAGGGCTTTATATCAGGGGAGAACATAACTGGCATTTGCCTCAGGAAGGTCCAGAAATCAGTCCAGGATTTTCTCATTATTGTAAGTAGATAGTTGAGAAATAAGTAGTATTGGCCTATTAGAATGCTTCTGTGTTGCAGTCAAAATATTGCTCTGATTCACAGGCATACTGCGTATTGTTTCAAACCGTTGAGTTGAGATGGTGACAACTGCAGCAGCACAGTGTTTAAAAGAGGTTGCAACATCCACCCAAAAAGGGTAATAAATTTGTGAGTGACTGGACAAGACTATGCTGTGTTGTTGGCTGGCACATTTGTGTCACTGTCATTATGTAAACTAGCTCAGCTATGCCTATAGGAGTTGCACACATAGACGTGCCCTGAAGTATTACAACTAAAATTGTCTGTTTGTTATTGCTTCTATTTTACCTGCCTATGAAGTCCGTCCGGATAGGATTTCTGTGCCTCAGCAGAAATTTGGTATGGTTTTTTCAATTTGTTTTGGTTTGTTCTTTTTTTTCCTGAAAAAGAAGCATTACAGAATTAAATGTAATTTAAAAGATTGTTGTAAAGTTAGTGTGGTTTCTCAACAATATGTTGTGTTTCTATATGTCACATAATTTTCTTTTTTTAAATACTGTATTTCATATCAGGTGAAGATTTTAAAACAAAATCACTGAAACCTCTGTCTGTAGCATTTATAATTACAAAATTATGATTACAAAAATAATGCTATTTTTTACTTGTGAAATGTCAGCAGAGTGTCCCCATCGTTAAACATATTACTAGCTGCTAGTGGTAGATAGAGCCGCTTTACTGCAAGCTGTCTTTTTTATCTTATCTGAGGACCTGTGTCTGTGTTAGAAGACAGTATTCACTCTATTCACGACACTATCAAAGATACTAAGAATTTAACTGAGAAAACAAACAGTATTGTAGCAGGATGTAAAGGTGGGTTTTTTCACTTCCTTCCCTCAAATTGTTCAATTGACTGAAAATGGCAAGGTGTTTTTTATTGCAGTTCCTCATGGATAAGTATCCATGCTTGAAATCACGTTATTCAGCTGACTGTAGGAGGAGCCTAAATAAAGGCTTGATGCTTCAAGGCAAAAGCTTAGATGGATGAAATTAGATGAGATGAAGCCCACTCAAAATATTCTTTCCCTGGAGCTTCGTTGTCAAACTAGCAGATGGCTTGAAGGTAGAGGAACTCTTATTTATTCCGTTGTTTGTGTTTGAGGTATTGTTTGTTTCTGGAGAGTTTCCTCAGTGATTTTTGTAGGAGGTTGTATCAAGAACATGCTGTTTGATTTGAGTGTGAACAAAATCAGAACATCTTTAACTGGTGTCTGGTGGAATTTTTTGGGTGGGAAAGGTATCCTTTCTAAACTTGGCAGCAAGGGAAGGTGGAATCATTTTGTGTCTGTTGCTGAACTTGGAGGAATAATTAAGTCTTATCTAGCATTTTAGGATTTATTCATTTGTTTAATTCATGTGTTTAATTGTCTTCAGTAAGCTAATTACACAAGCACAGTGTGGCAAGGGATTGATGTTGGTGATTATTGTTTTCTTTTTTTTTCCTTAAGCAGGACAGGTTGGTCTGAGTCTCAAGTCTAATGAAGATAAACTTTGGCTAATTTCCTTGTGTAAGTAGATTTAGTTGATTTTCAAAGACTAAATTCATTAATGAGCTTGGCCCTAGGTCCTCTGAAAATTCAGAACATAATACACTGAAATGTTGTTTGGTGCTTTAGAGAATGTGAGAGGCATACGTTTATGATTACTTACAGGAGAAAAAAAAAAAGATCTTTGTCAGTCATTTATCTTTATGTAATGAAGCACACTGTGCTAAATTAAAGCAGACCTTGCTTTCAAGCGCGGCCTGCATAGTGGAGGGCTTTAGAACTGAATGTTAAGTGAGGCAGCCTGGCTCCTGATTGATAGCTAAGCAGGTGCCCTCAGTGTCTTTGTTTCTCTTGGCAGAGGGAATTTGGAACTTATTACATCTTTTGACCATGGTTCAGAATCATCCAAGGTAGTAATTTCAGTCCTTCAACGTGGCATAGAAATGAAAGGGTAGCAGAGCTTTTCATACGCTCTATTGTGGTGGTACCGGATGTTCAGACATCAGTTTTCTTTCTTGTTTCAGTTCAGTCCAGTTCAGTTCAGAGGGATTGTATGGAAATGAGCTCTTTAGCCATGGTTTTCTTGAAGGTTTTGAGGTTCAGCTGCTGCTGATGGGTTCATGGGTTTCATTGATTTCAGCAAAAACTAATCTACTTTGCTTGAACTCAGGTGATTTCCCCACTTTGTCTCTAAACAGTTGCTTACTGAATTTGCTGTGATACCAGACAGAGGTGTATGTTTTAATTTTCGAAACATCCTTTTGGTTTAGCATATTAATCACCATTTTTCTGTAAGAGAAAAATACGGAGTCAGTCTGAGATTTTTTGTTCCTTTATTCTGAGGCTGACACTGTGTGTATGCTTTTGAATGGTTTTCAGTGATTTAATCCACCTAGACCCACTGCTTATTGTCACCACAAATGGCTTAAAGCACTGTAGGACAACGTGGAGATAAGGTATTGCCCTTACCTGCCCTTTCATACTATCTTGTATAGAACTAAAAAAAAGGAGATCAAGGCCATGTAGCTTGTTTGGATAAAACTAGGAGAGCTGTCAATATCAGACTTCTGTTAATAACTCAAAACAGGTATGGGCTCTCAAAATGACAGTATGGTTGTTAAAAGTTGGGACAGTCTCATTAAATCTGGACATGATTATGTTAATAATAGTAATACAGAGATTATTTTGGTAGTATGTGTGTTCACTGATGAAGGATTAAAGCTGTACTAATTTTTAACTTTGAAATGGCTGATTTTTAAATTAATCTTCAGTGTCACTCTTGTAATATTGTGCTAGTATAACTTTTTTGCAATGAATACGAATATCTTTGTTAATGATACTGAGTTTGGCCATCGACCCTAAATAATAATACTCAGGGTTTCCACGGTAAAGCGTTTCATGGAATCCCTGTTAAGGTTTTTTAATTAGTTGGGGGTTTTTTATGAAGGAAAGCCCTTACTTCTCAGTTTCCATGTATGCAATGGTTACTACTACTGTAGAAATCACAGGGTTTTTCTGCCATCCATGCTAGGATGTCATGCTATGTCTTGTGTGTAAGGATACATGAATAAACCTCAAAAATGGCATGCCTGAGAGGCAGAGAGGTCTTGTGCCTTTTATAAAGATTGGAAAAAACGACTTAAAGGTTTGGAGGCTTAATATCTGTCTAGATCCGAAGTTTTGATTCTTAAAACTTCGATTCTGTGTAGAAGATCTTCGATGGTATCACTTTTGGACTGAAGATCCTTTATGTACCTAAAATTCTGCTTTTGACCAAGTTCTCTAGTACTGTGTTTTTCATGGTGCTGGATAGCTTGGCATCTATTAAATACACAGAAAATCTTTTAGGCTCCATTAAAGACATGTTCCTCAACCTGTATTAGCTGAGGGGTGGGCACCACTAAGTGCACTGTCAGTACATCTCATGGCTGTAGCCGCTTCCTGTGACCTGCCGGTTCAGCCAGAGGGCAGGTACCCAGGACGTGGATGAGAGTTTCAAAGCACATCTCCTTTCTCTTGGTAACGCGAAGTATTGTAAATTTGTAGATTGCCTGGAGCTGCAGGCATTATCAGCTTTCCTTTTTAAAACTTGTCTCTGCATGGAATTGTTAAGAAATTGGAAGAATGAGGGAGAAAATGTGAATTGTGACCTAGTGGTTATATTATATATGTGAAATAACTTTTTTCTCTTGCATCTAAATCTTCTCTTTCCTGTTTTTTGATGTTTTTTGGGTTTTGGCTTTTTTTTTATTCCAGAAGTCTAATTCAGGCTGTGGATTCTGCTACACAACCAGTTGCTAGGTCCCTTTAAATCTAGTTCTGAATCTTCAGATGTGTGTACTAACATCTATGTGCCCAGTGCTATTTAACTATCTTGAACTAGTAAATACCTTGGTTACCCTATGCATTGTTCCAGCTTTCTCATATGTGTAGGCAAGTTGTGGATGCACTTAGAAGATTGCCTTAGAGTGCTTCAGGTGAGGGCTCTCATATCTATGTCCAGGAAATTTAGGACAGAATTAGGATCCTATCATCCCTGTCTTACTCAGAACTACTGAGTAAAGGGAGCAGTCTAGGTATGTTCTGCACCCAAGGTAACTCTTTGTTCAGGTGCACAAAAGTCCTAGAGGATATACATTGTCCAGGATTTCCAAATATCAGGCAGCCACATCAGAACTACCACCTGACTATGCTGCCCAGCATCTGGAAATTCCAGGCAAATGGCCAAATTTGTCTTTTTATTTTTTTTTCCAGGACAGAATTTCTGTGTAGAAAAAAGGCTGTGTCTATAGAAACCTGGACATCTGGCAGCTTTACCTCAGATTATGGAGCTTCTCTGTGATGAAATACAAAATAGAGTGCAAGTATTAAGAGTTCCTTGTTTTAAACAGAAGCCATTTTTTTCATTTATAATTCTTGATGGTGTTTCTGTTGTCAAGATTAGATTCAGATGAAGAGAAGGTTATTAACTGGAGAAACTCATTCTGATGCCATTGCAAGTGGAACTAATTTCAGTACATAAAAAGTTGATAGCTTTCAGATTTTTACATTTTATACACTACCAAGAATTCTCTTTGGTTGCTTTAAATCCTGTCACATTGCTACAATTAATTACTAGTATTTTTGCCTTGCGATTGAAGTGATTACAAGTGTGTAATTTAGCTTCAGGCAGCTTTTAGCCAAAATGTAATTTAATATATAGCTGTTTCTCCCCTCACCTCCTTCAAGCACCAGAAAACATCTAGCTTTCCAAACTCATTTTATGAAGCCAATAGCCATGGTGTCAGCAGATTGAAGCTCAAACAGAAGTACTGGGGTCCCAGCCCCTAGATTGGGATTTTGTGCACTTCTGGACTTGTAGATCACTACAGTTTTTACCAAGAAAGTATTGAAAACCCTTTGCCCAGGAATGTTTGAGTTTTAAGTGGGATCTCTGACTAAATGGACCTTCCTTTTCTTCTCCTTTGTGTTTTGAGGCTAGAAAGACTCAAGTCAGATAGTTCTGTTGCAAACTACAGCTATGCGGCAGTCTGAAAAAGCAGAGCCCAAACTCATGTCTGGAGTACAACCACTAATGAGAGGGGAAAATGCATAATCTGTCTCTCTTCAAATATCTGTCACTGCAGAAAACATTTATAGGTGTGCTTGTGATTCAATAGGTGATACATTTTCCTCAGGGTCGGCACTGAGCCTCTTGTATGTTTTGTCAGGCAGTGCTTAACTGCCTTTTTTTGATGAGGCATAAAAATGAGACTTGGCCTTTAGAACCTTAATGACTGCTGAAATTAATGTTGTAGCTGGTACAGCATGTCTTGCCTCCCTGGAGTGCAGCTCGAGGGTAGAAGGTATCTGAGATTCTATGTTGCCTGTGTGCAAGTAGACAGGCAGCTGTGGGTTCAAGAAATTCACAAGTGCTCCCTAACAGTCCCTCCACTTCTGCACCCTCAAAGACTGTGCTGTCCATAAAGCCCACCAAGCGTAAGCTCTGGGATGATTCAGAGCAGGAGACTAATTTCGGTATTCCCAGAGGAACCTCTCTTTCTTCATTTATTACAGTCAGAATGTAGGGATACAAGCTTTCTGGATACTGCATAGAGAAGAGACATGATTTGTCTTACAAATATCTAAAATGTATGAATTAAAACCTTTTGCATTCAGAATTCCCACTAAATTTAGTAGAATTGTTTTGTTAATGATGGATATTTAGCCCTTATAGGTACATCTGACATGATAGGAAAATGTTTTCAATTTAAGTACAGCAGATCTTATCATTATAACTTTCTCTAATGTACCCATCAGAATGTCTGAGCCTTTGGCAGGTAAATGTGTTATTTATTAAAAACAGGGGCAAAATATCTTAGGAAAGAAAATAGTGCATGATGTACAAATGTGTTGCAAATTCTAGTAATCTAAAATACAGTAATAAAGGTAATTTGGAAGATGAAAAGCTTTCTGTAAGTGCAAAATGATAGAACAGGCTTTTTCTTCTTACTGTAAAACCTCACTAGATGTCAGTGTGGAAAGTATTTTTACTTTAATGCTATGTGAACAGTAGAAGGAGAAGTGTTAATTCCTTTAACACGTGCATATTTAGGATGGCAGTTCTTAGAATTTTATACTTGGGGGGTTCTCAATACTTAATTTATTTGTAGAAATGCAGTTTCAGGACAATGAAAGCAATTTTTATAAGTTCACACTGAATTCTGAAAATTGTTTCTGTTCAAATAGACATAAAAAGTAAAAATTTGTTTCAGTATTTGAGACTTGTATTATAACTCAAAATGACATCTTAAAACAATTTAAAACAATTTTTAGGGTTAAAAAAGCAAACATTATGGGTTTGTTTTATATTGTTGATTATATTACTGATTTAAGTCAGGAAAAATTTTAATGTATATTTTCTTGTTGCTAGTTTGTGAAAACTGCACTTGCTTATATGCAAGTAGCAAATATTTTTTCACGTGGCTCAAGACAGGGCTTAGGCAAAATCCCCCATGTTTACATGATTAATTTTGATTAAGGAAAGCACTCCTAATCTGTAAGTGTGCTTATGTCCAGAGAAGGGCAATGAAGCTGGTGAAGGGTCTAGAGCACAAGTCATACAGGGAGCGGCTGAGGGAACTGGGGTTGTTTAGCCTGGAGAAAAGGAGGCTGAGGGGAGACCTCAGCACTCTCTACAGCTACCTGAAAGGAGGTGTAGTGAGGTGGGGATTAGTCTCTTCTCCCCAGAAACAAATGATAGGACAAAAGGAAATGGCCTCAAGTTGTTCCAGGGGGATTTAGGTTGTATATTAGGAAAAACTTCTTTATAGAGAAGGTCATGAAGCATTGGAACAGGCTGCCCATGGAGGTGGTGAAGTCCCCATCTCTGGAAGTGTTTAAAAGATGTGTGGATGTGGTGCTGTGGGACATGGTTTAGGGACCGTGGCAGTTCAGGGTGAACGGTTGGACTCGATGATCTTAAAGGTCTCTGCCAACCAGATGATTCTGTGATTCTGTGTTTCTTTTAACTGCACTATGTGTTTATGGCATTTGAAGAATCAGACTGTATCTGTTCCTACATGAGAAGGTTGGTTGTTTGGGGGTTTTGGGATTTGGGCTTTTTTTGGCGTTTTTTGTTGTTTTGTTTTGTTGAAGCTTCAATACGTTTATTGAAGCTTTAAGGTTTGGTCTTGTATAAGGTAGTTAGACTTTTCCCTTTAAATGAATTCCTTTGTGTTTCTGAACTGATCCACCAAGGGAAAGACAGTGGTTTAGATATTGCATGGTGTGTTTACTGTGGTGTTAAAGAAAGCTTACCATGCCGAGCCCTACTGAACAGTCATTGAACACCTGCACACAGATATTTTTGCGGAAGTGCAGAACTAAAGAGGACACCCTCTCCAGTCCTGTTCCCTCTGCTAGCACAGCAGTGAAAAGATGGAGAGGAACACAGGCAGCTTACATACTGGCTGCTAGTTCATGATTTGTCTCTTGAAGTTACTTGCTTTTAACAGAAACTTAAGTGACCTTTCTGTTTTTTGGAATTATCACAAAGAGGTTGATTCTGTCCAGAGTTAGGATATGACTAAGGGAGCATAAGGAAAAGCTTAAACTGTATTTGCACTTATTTTCCAGTTTTAATTTGCATAGTGGGTACATAGCCATTAAAAAAGCAATCTTTTAAAAATAGGATAAAAAGTGTTGACTCTGCAGGAGTTGCATCCAGAAGTTGTATCTTGTCTTTATTATTTCCAGCTATTAAGTATCTTCCATTTAGAGGCAAAAAGGGATTTCTTTGCATAAGTACTGGTGTCACAAACTCACGCTCCATGTGAGTCCTTACATATACATTAGGTGTGCTCCCAGTAGCGGGCCCATTACTCTCAGAAAGTTGCTGCAGATGGAACCAATTAACCCTGCAATTTGGATACAGGAAACCATTCTTTAGTAAATACTCAAGAACTCCTTATTAAAGTTCCTTTTGTATTTGCACAACTTTTATTCAAAGTAGAAGCTTTTGCTTTTGTCAAGAAAGACTACATGATTCTGAATGCAGTTTGAC
The DNA here is from genome assembly GCA_009769605.1 of Bucorvus abyssinicus. Taxonomy (NCBI): domain Eukaryota; kingdom Metazoa; phylum Chordata; class Aves; order Bucerotiformes; family Bucorvidae; genus Bucorvus; species Bucorvus abyssinicus. The sequence goes on along the minus strand of CM020042.1, from coordinate 15,022,321 downwards.
ATTTTTCGTATTAGAACTGGAGTTTCCTTTTACATACATTGGTTAATGCTGTACTAATGGTAACTATGGAACATGGTGATGGATTAACTGAAATGTGCAGAAAACACGTTTGAAAATGTAAATGTCAAATACCTATTAACAGCAGATGCATTATAAGGAATTTTGAGAAGTTTGTTAAAGCATTGCAAAGAACTCACATGTAAGTTAAGGTATTATGAAACCAATATTTAAGAACTTAAAATCTTTTAGTAGATTTTGTTAATTTTTTATAAATTATACCCACACAGTGAGGAGAAGGGAAGGGTTTTTTCAAGTATTCCTATATGTAACATTTCCTTCTGCTGAACTGATACCTTAAGGGTATTTATCTCCTGTACTTCATGGTGTTTAAGTGGCTGTAGCAGGACAGGTAGAGCATACTAGAGAGACTTTTAATGTTTTTAAAGTAGGAGACTCATACTTATTGCTATTTTCTCTGTCAATGTTTTATGAAGGCTGACTCAGCAAATTCTGCAAGTCTTGTTTCAAGCTAAAAATCTTCTTTTGTGACCAGTGGTCCACTTCTTGGCCCACAGGAAAGAACATGCTATCGCCTTATTTTTCCCCCTTTGTGTGATGATAAATAAATGCATTAAGTCCTGATTTGTAAATCAGTCATGCCGAACTACTCTTGCTTTTCTTACATAGTTTACGCCATGGATCTTCAGCATGTTCTAGGCATTTCACCTGGGTGGTCTTATACTTTTGTTTCTTGTATGGAAGAAATAAAGAGGAAATTGGGGGAAAACTGCACAGAATACTTAGCAAGTTAGTGCTTTTGTACTGTTGGGTTGCAGGAAAACCAAGATGTAGCAAAGCCCAGGAATGCCAGCTTTGAGATGCTGTATTGGAAAGCTCTGTTGTTCTGACTTTTAAGGAGAGAGATGTAGTTGGGCCTATACTTAGTTCATCTTTATGCATGCTTACATCTTTTTATGCATCTTTATGCATGCAGCAAAACTTGGTTTTCTTTGGAGGGACCTTTCAAAAACACCAAGGGTCTTGCTGTTAGTTATGGACTTGTGGGGTTTTTTCTCTATTGGAGCTGTTAGTTACGGACTTGTGGGGTTTTTTCTCTATTGGAGCATTTTATTTTATACTGGAAGGAACAGTTTTTGCACTGAATTGTACTGTGGAATGAAATTTTTGCTAGTATACTCTGAGCCAAGGTTTAAGGCACTAATTTATGTTTTATAAACCAAATAAATAAATGTGTACCTGCAAATCAGGCTGGATGGGAAAGCATACAAATCATTGATTAAATGCTTGAGTACTTTCTTCTTAGAACTGAAAGCTGTAGAACTCTTGTTAGTTTTGATGACCTTATATATGAGAAATCTAGATATTCTGAAGTACTTGCTGAAGTATGGGATGGTTTGCTCATCATATTAGCATTTAACTTAATTGCGTTTCCCATGATATTATCATATGAAACTGTGTGGTCTGGAGTTAGGGATTGTAGGTCTTTTTTTAATCATCTGCAAGCAAGTAGAAGATTCAGATTTTGAGAGATCAGTGGTGCACCATGTACTGTAACTCTGAGATCTGCTGCTGTAATAAGATTTTACGTTGCTCCTTTGGAAATGTCTGCATTGATTTCTGTCAGAGGCTGGATGAAATATTTTTTTGTTTAACTGTATTCTGTGCAGATCTTAGTCAAAGGACACAAAGCCAGGTTCTACATCTCATCTCAGCTGTCTTCCCTGTGTTCAGAGGTATTCCTAAGTGTTTTAAATGTATTAAGTACTATAAATAATGTAGTTAAAGGATGTTGTGAATGAAGTTGCATGAAATGGTATGTTTTGCCTTGCCCTTCTCTGTTACCAAAGACTGCATGCCAAAGAGTTTGGCATAAGTACAACCTTTGTTGTACTTTATAACCTTTACAAGCTTTGTTCTTTTAATTCCTTAAGTAGAACAGCACTCAGCTTGGCTGTAGTTTACACTCGCTTCCTGAGACCTGGGATTTATCCTCTCTTATCCACAGCTTCTCCCCTCTGCTCATAAACCACAATTTGGAGTATTTATGACACAAGCTTTTGTAACAATTTATGGGGGTCTTTCTTCTCAAGGAAGATTAAAGTTGACTGATCCAGGCAAGATTGCTGATTTTCCTTTTAGAGGATTAGGCATATGATAGATGTTTTCAAAGAAGATGCTGTATTGGGAGAGCCAGAACTGGTGGTTCTGGTTTACTCTAAGTTTAAAAAATGGATGGATAGAACAAAATGAAGATTTTTGTATAAACAGTCACTTTGTGGACTCTCTGTGTTGTGGATACTTCAGGAGAATTGTGTCCCATCTATTCATGTTGATGAAAAAAAAAAGCTTAATTCATGTTCGTTACATTCAAGCCATCGTCATTCCCCATTTTCAAAGCTAAAGCTGAAATCTTTCTCAGTGGGCTATTATTTTGTGGAGTATAGGGTAGGCAGGGATACTCATGTTTTAGTAAAAATAACTAACTAGTTTTAGAGTGGAAACATCTGCTGCTGCCTTCTGGAAATGCTTGCTAGAGGGAAAGTTTTGTAAGACTTTGGCATACAAATATTTGGTCAGTACATGCCAGTCTCTGGACACAAGTATTAACGAGTTACTGCACTGTCTTATGTGAGAGGAGACTGTTGAAAGCACAGTCCTCTTCTCATGATGTGGTTGTCGCCTGACATTTTCCTTGTGTAGTAATTGACCCTTTCATTTTAGAAGATGTAATATATTCGAGACTTGGTTTGTGCTAAAACCCATGGCCACAAATAGTAAGTAGACAAATAAATAATAACGGTTATAGCTGAGAGAGAAACTGCTTGTGAAAGTGGACTTATTACAGATTCAGGCATACGTGTATTGTGGATAACTGGGATGCTACTGTGAAAATTAGAACGTGAATCAACTTGTTCCTTCTCTCTGAATACTGCGTGGGAGTGACACTGCTAATCTGTTTTGTATTCCTGTGTTTCACAGAATCATAGATTGCTTTGGTTTGGAAGGGGCCTTCAAAAGTCATCTAGTCCAGGCCCCCTGTAATGAGCTGGGACATCTTTAACTAGATCAGGTTGCTCAGAGCCTGGTCCAACCTGACTTTGAATGTTTCCAGGGATGGGGCATCTACCACCTCTCTGGGCAACCAGTTCCAGTGTTTCACCACCCTCATTGTATAAAGTTTCTTCCTTATATCTAGTCTAAATCTATTCTCTTTCAGTTTAAAACCATCATCCCTTGTCCTGTTGCAACAGGCCTTCCTAAAAAGTTTGTCCCCATCTTTCTTACAGGCCTCCTTTAAGTTTGAAAGGTCTCAGTGAGGTCTCCCTGGAGCATTCTCCAATCCAGGCTGAACAACCCCAACTCTCTCTGCCTGTCCTCCTAGGAAAGGTGTTCCATCCCCATGAACATCAAAAGGGGATAGTGATGGTGTTCTTTGGGTTCATTTGTGGAAGAGCTATCCTTTCCATATCCCAGAGGTAAATTTAGTGACATTCAGAAATTTCACAGTTGTTCTCTGTCGGGATTATTTGCTTCTGAACTGAAATGAACTGTGGTCACTGAGGATCAGAACAAAATTGTTAGCTGGAGAATTTTTTTTTTAGAAGCAGCACATTTAGGTTTATAACTGTACCAAAAATATTTGTGTCACAAGCAAAAATTTCCCTTTACTGAAAAGAGTGTAGAGGCCAACAGTTTACCGCAGCGCACTGCAGGAGTCCCTGGTTTGATAGGGGCTGCAAGCACCAGGTTTTCCTGCATTGCTCTGAAGTGATGCCCCTTGACTGCACCTGAAGGTGCACCTTTTTTTTGCACCCAGAAGTTCTGTCCAGGCTCTAATTGAAAAACTGAAATGTTAGACTTAAAATGAGAAGTGGCAGCTAGATTTTAAAAGGTTTTTAGGTACTTAATATCTTCAAATAGCTACCTATGAAGATTTCTAAGAAGAATTTTTGTGTTTAACCCCTATTTCTTTTAGCCACCTAAGAATATTTTTTAAGTCTTTATCTTTGGGAACCTTTTGAAGTTTAGTAAGGGTAAATCTGAAGGAACAATGGAGTGTGAAGTGAGACAAAATTCTAATTTGAAAACTTTGTTGTTAAACCTTTTTTGAAGTTTGTCTATATACCTGCCTTTGCACTTTGACTTGATGTAATATGAAGTACGCCTGTATAGTATAGTGCAAAATACTCTGAGAATGTTTCATTCATTTTGACTGCAAGTGCTATATAGGAAAAAACCAAACAAACAGAATAAAAAATAGTAAAGCCTTGAAAAATTATATATACAGTATTGGATTTGAATCCTTGCAGACAGCTTCTCATGAAAACTGTGCAAATACTTGCATCAAGTATTTAAATAGTTTTTCAGTAAGAATTTGATGTCAAGTTATGGTGTAATTAGAAGACCACAAATCTTTGAATTCTATACTTAGAGACTTGAGTTTAAATGGATCTTAAATCTGAGGTTTTGCCTGACAAGAGTGAGTCCTCTAATGTAAAGGGATATTGTCTTCTGTTCCTTCCTACCTCCTAAATAATGATGTAGAGGATGCTGCCAGGCTGTTACGGCATTTGAGCTTTGTCTGCTTCCCCCATCATGTTTACTAATAGGGATTTGTATTCATAATTTAGCTGATGATTCATTTGCCAGAACATAGCTGAATACTTTTAGCTCATTTGGCAGTATTTGTGTTGGCATAACGGTCATCGTGAAAGTGCAATGTATGTATTTGTATTTGGATCTTGTGGCAGATGTGTAATATAAAGAAGCTACCGCTGCTACCAGGCTGCTTTCCTGGTGCTGCCTATGTTTTAAGTGTTCCCTGGTTATGATCTGTGATGGTGACTCGTATCGATGTTTATCTGCCTTTTCAGAATGAAAGTAGCACTGTTCTGTTTTCCTTTTTTTTTTTTTTTTTTTTTTTTTTGTTCCTGTGATGTTGCAAAGATAATGCAGCATGGTACAAACACTGTGGAAACAAAACTTTATCATATACTTTTTCTCAACTGCCATATTGGTCCTGAAAACAATTTGTAGCATGCCTGTCTCCATTTGGCAACTGTAAAGCAGTGGTTTGCAACCAAGGCTTTAGAATGTGCAGATGATTCAATTTCTGTGCAAAGTCAAGTATGTTTAAATTATTCTATGTGCTTAAGTAGGTAGGGAACAAAAAAGTGTAAAGATAAGAGGAAATACATACTTGTTCCTGTTTTTTTTGTGGAACTTCAAGCAAAATAGCATGTTCTGCAGGATGGACTTAAGCCTTTCGTGTGCCTGTGTTAAATATTAGGAGCTTGCCAAGATGTATCTATAGTGTCAAAACAGGGTTTAACTCCTCTTTTTTGGTAAGTTAATTTGCTGAATAAAATTGCTTCTTCTGAAGAAGGAGGAGTTTCTCATCATTCCTCATTTACAGGATAACTTTTTTCCTGAGAAATTTCAACTAGCCTCCTTGATTTCTGCATTTTTGTCAATGTTAAAGCTACAGCATCGAACAGTTATGAGAATTGGGATGCTGTGGCTCAGTTTGAGCTGGTCTTCTCCCTTTGTGCAGGCAGAGGAGAATGAAGACTCAAGGAAATCTGAGGACAGAAAGGCCTGGAGGGGAGAAGCAGCAGTAACTTTACTCCTTGCTTCCCTTTACCTTACACAAATGTGGCTATGCAAACACCACACATTAAAAAACACACTACAAATTGCTAAAATACTTCATATTGGGGATATCGAGCTGAGATATTCAGCTGTGGTTAATTAAGTAAAAATGCTGCTCCAACCATGTTATCTTGCGTGCCTTATTATTAAATGAAGGGAAAACGTAGGAGGAAATAAAATTCTCTTGCTTCTTTACTTGCTGGAGCATTTATTTCCCCTTATCCATACGTGTATTGTGAGAACACCAAGCATAACAAATAGTGTTTGCATTTAGTTCTGAATACAGTGAGGTCCATGATCACTCTTATCTCTGTGAAAGCAAGCTCCAAAGCCTGTCTGGCTGCCCAAAGAGTTAGCATTTCTGCACGTGTGATGGATGGGGTCGTTTTTCTAATGAAGCGTGGCTGTTGTTGGAGGTTGGGGTCACAGGAGAGAGGCAATCCATCTCTAATGAGGGGCAGTTCTATGGAGGCCTTGAATGCCAAGGCAGAGATGTAGCATTTCATTTTTTATTTGATGTAGAGGGCCAGTGCAGAGACAGTACCTTGTTTTACAAGTGGGGGGTTTTTTTTATTATTATAAAGAAGGTGGGAGCTGTATGTTATACAAACTTCAAGCATTTTAGATGTTTTGAATTAGTTCCCAAGTGTAACAAGTCTGGAGGTTGCAAATGCATGTATTTCTATGGCCAGATCTCTGATCAGATGGGGAAATCAAACCTCTGGCCATGCACAGATGGTCTTAGACTTGCTGTCTGAGCATCCTTAGGAATTGAGGTCTCACAGGCTGCGTACTAACTAGCAGGCAGTGTTTGTAATCAAGGGGAGCAATATGGCCTAGAGAAAGTCTTCAGAGAAACTCCTATCAATGCACATAGTAGGGGTATATTTTAAGTACCTCTGAGGGTCAAGAGCTTGTGTTGGGGCAGAATCTGAAGGTGGATCTTCTCACCGACCACATAAATTCTATAACGTGTTTCCTCCTTTTTCTTTTCTAGACTACTTGTAGACATTTGAGGTTGGTTGTGACGAGGGTGTCCGAGCCCCTTTCATTCAGATCGAGAAGCAGCAAATTAAGAATTAACAACTTTTCTTCACTGAACTAGTCATAATTGGACTAGTGTACCAGGGATGTAGAACTAAACACATTACCAGTCTCCTTACACATCTGGTTTCTTTAACACCTGTTGTATGTTAGGTTTAAAAATGAGAATGTGTTCTCATGGTAGATTTATTTGGTATTTTAATTGATTAGTCTAAAGACCGTGTCTGAATACTGCATATGTGGCTGATGTCTGTTTGAGGAGAACATAAAACACCTTCTCTAAGCATAAAGAATGCTAATTATCTTTTTCCCCTTTGCTTCTACTCTTAGGCCTGTGGGAGACAGATGTTACTTAGCAAAGGGAGGGATGCACATAACTTCTTCTGAGCTCAAAAGAAGTTAGAACATTTAACGCATCTGCTCTGGTTCACTGACATGTCTGTTCTTAGATTTGTTCTTTGAACAAGCTTCTCTGAAAGGTGGCAGGAATCACCAGCATTGTCGGTACAGAATCAAAGCTAGGAAATAGCTGTGTATTCACCAGAAAATTGGAAGTTTGACTCATGCTAAGACTTGAAAACTAGAGTATATTGTATACCTATTCACTGAACACAACATTCAGGAGTGAAATATGTAATGGCATCGCAATCTTCTCTTCCTTGGTCTTTCTTGTTTAATTTCTTTAAGACTTTGTTTAGTTTGACAGTTTCAAACTAAATAGTTACAGATTTAAGTATCTAAGGCAATGCAAGTGCAGTTAAAAATATGCTTCCTTTTTGATTTGAAAAATTTGTCTGTTGACCTGTCTCTTTTCAGCCCAATTCTCGTACTGTGTTCGGTATCTTGGTATCTGAACAAAGAGCACATAAACTCATTTAGAGAAGAGGAGAGGAGGGTCTGCATGTACCAATATTTAGTTTCTTTAGGGTTAAGGTTTCTTTAAAAAGAAGTTCATAAAAGTGAACATGTTCACTTTATTTTTCTCTTGCAGGTTGATCCAGCTTTGAAAGAAAAATTAAAACAGAACACTGTGACACTGGAATCTGAATATGAGGTAAAATATATTTGTTGCTTGGGGCTCATAACCTTGGCTACCCTTGATTACCCTGGCCACTGGTGGGTTGTATCTGTCCCTAACTAAAATTAGATCAGCCATCTGCCTTTAACTCACTGATGTCCAATAAAACTAAGGTTTTATGTAAAGAAAGGTTTTTGAACATGCAGTGCTTCTTTCTGAACACAGCTTTACTTTGATGTCCATGTGTCAAGTACAGTGGCATAAATAAATTCCACTATTTCTGTGCTTACCCTAGTCTATAAATGTAGAGCTGATGTTGGCTTTAGATAGAATGTGTATATGTTTATGACAACACTTCTACTTATATAAGTTTTGATGATCTTTAGACTAAATTATGGAACAATGTGCTTGGCATGCTTTCTGTTAGTTCTTGCTTCTGAAGCTTATGTGTATCTTTTGAACAAGTGCCATTCCTTTTTCACTATTTCAGAAAATTTTACAGAGAAATACCTCACTCCTTTACAACACATTTTCTTCAAACATTACTGAGCTCCAAAATGGCTCTTTTGGCCAATTTAAGATCCAGAGTTTCGCAGTCTTCAGGCCTGCATAAAGCCATGTTGGGAAAACTGGAGAAAGCCTCCCTGTATCCTGAAACAAAGGATAAAGATATTTAAGATAGTTTTTAATGTTTTAAGATTACTGGATCAAATGTCCAGCTAACACTTTATCTATCTCTATGGCCTTTATTCTAAACACAGGTTTTCTTTTTCTTCCCATAACACATTCCTGACACAAGCATTTGAAGAGCTTGATTGCACCCATATCTCTCAGATGTCCAAATGGCAATATACAGTCTTGCTAATAACACCTTTCTATAATATTACTCTTTGTGATTTGTCTGAAATAAAAATAAAACTTACCTTTTGTATTTTCACATGCCTAATTTCACAGAACATCTGCCTACCTGGCAGGTTTGTGATAGTGTTTTACCATTATTGAAAACACTTCTGGGCTGTCCCCCTTCTACAAAGAACTGGTGTAGGCAATAAAAAGATTTGATCCCTGAGTACATATGGAAAGCTTCAATAGAAACTCAAAACTTACAAATCCATTAAAGCTGCTCTGATTTATTTATGTGGAAGAGCCACAAGCAGTAAAAAGAACCACATCTCTCAGTTTAACTCACTACCTAACCTCGAAATCAACTGATCTGTATTCAGATATGTCTTGCTTTCTCTCCAGAAGATAAGTAAATAGTTGAAGGATATTTAAACGGCCATAATTGCATTAGCTTTATGGATAAATCAATGATAATAAAATACAACTGGCATAACGACCTATTACAAGCCTGCTGGGTAATGAGTCTCCTTCCTGACAGACAGAAATGACAGAAGCAATCTTATTTTCTTAGTCCAAACTGCAGAGAGTTCCCAGGCCAAAATTATTCCAAAGTAGGGTTTGGGTGTTACGACAGACCAGTTCCACAAAACAAATGGATCTGCATTTCCACATAATGAAAATAGATTCAGATTATTGTTTTGAACTCTAATCTCTCCACATGCTTTACTGTGGGCAGTAGGCATATTCATTTCTTACTCGAGTGAAACTTGTGGAACTACCAACATCATGCCCATACTTCTTAGGCTTCACACTGAGCGTGTGACAATTTTAGTCAGTTACCTCTGTGTTCTGGTGGACAAAATCCTAACCATTGAGTCACTGAGTTACAGCTGACATTTAGGAGAGTAGTTTTCTGTGGATCCCATGGGTTCTAGGCTAGGGGGCGGTTGGGTGGTTGTTTCCTCCTTTATTTTTTTCACTTGTCCAAAATACAGTTCTTAAGAACATCTTCTAATTCTATATATAGGTCACACTGGAGGATTACACCAATGGCTGTTACTAAATATGGTATAAGAGATCAAGGGCAGTTTAAAAAAAAGTTGCTCTTTTCATATGTAAAGCCTTACTGCCTTATTTTATAATACTATTAGCTTTATATCCGCAGCTGTTACTGAGGATACTAACCCAGCTCTTCTGAAGCAAGGTTGCTTGCTGCATGTAAATGTCCATTGCCCCCTCCCAAGACTTTTAAAAATACCTTATTGTAATTACAGAAATGTACCTATTGAATATAGACTGAATTCTTTTAGAATGCCGTAATTTCTGCTATAAGCATGCACCTTTATTGGCCATATTGCGAAAGATAAAGACATTTCTGATGTTTCAAACGCGTTCAAGTCTGCGTTTTGTCTCCAGTGTGGTGGTGGTGATGAAAAGGTTGTAATCACAGATTTAATCAATTTACTCTGAGAAAATTAACATAAAGACATTTTCTCACTTTCTAATTTACTAAATGATATCTTCTTAAAGTATACTAAATCTATTTCAGATATGACTAGTTCTGCCAGGATACTATTTTGAGGAAGAAAGAATTTGCATGTATAATAAATACTGCATTTCTTATATCTCAAATCTGTTAATAATGCCATTTATCTTGTGCCTTGCGACGTGCCAGAGGAGCAAGCTACCTTCACATGCATTCTCCGTGGTTTACGCATTCTTCTCACACACTAACGTGTCCTCATACGTCCTCATTAGTCCTTGCTGCTCCCCTTTGCCTAATAACTCATGGCTCTGTCAACTAGTGACACTGGTGCTAATGCGAATGTAGTTCTGCTGCTGAGCTGGGCCTTCTAGAACACACTGTGAAAAATGTCAAGTGTTTGACCTGGGACAAAAGCCTATAGTATTTGTTTGAAAGAGGAAGATATAAAAAGCTGATTAATGGGATGAGTGAAAAACATTCTTGTGGATGTACATTCCTTTTCATTTGTTTAAATGCAATCTCGAAATAACATTCCTTATTCTAGTGCTTGATTTCTGTACTTCTGTGAAATCAGTTGTCTAGTACACAGTAAAAAAAATCTGGCCTTGGTCAGTTAGGTCAGACCCCAAAATAAACAATTGTTGTTTAGTGTTTTTCAAGCAAATAAAAACATCTTTAAGAATTCATTAACATTTTACAATGGAAAAATCAGTTAAGTCTGAATCAAATATGTGATATCCAATGGGAACCAATGGCAACTGAAGGCAGAGGAAAAAACATTACAATAAATAAAAAGTATAAAGGATTGCTATAGAAACAGTAAGTGAAAAATTATAAAGCAGAGAAGATGATTGATAAAAGACTCTAAGGACATCAGAGAGTTGTCTGATAAATAAGCTGACAAGGATATGGGTAAGAGGATGTTGTTGCAGCAAACTAAGAATAAAATAATGAGCAAGTAAAATAATGAGTAATCACGTTGGCAAAGTAGCAACATTTTAAAAAAATGTATTTCTTAGAGAAAAAAGTCCTTTGTATTCAAATCAGAAGAGTCAAAGGGTGTACTTCCAAACCTCTTAATAACCAAACAAGATGTTCTTTAATATCTATTAGGCTTTGATGGTTTATAACTGAGTTCCAAGAAAATGATGGGAATGCTTCAGTGACTGCTGAAAATCTCAGTGGGAGTCATCACTGGGCAGAAAGGTGATATTTTTAAGTATTCTGTGAGATTTGGAACGTATATGGGCAATACTGAGTACTTTTTCCAGTAATACGGAAGAAATTGTAAAATCGTTACTGATATGCAAGTGACACGAGTGTATTGAAATAGTAAGAACATGGCAAGGCAAGGACAGAGAGCTGGTCAGATCACTTGGTGAAGTGGGGGGCCCATTAAATGAGCAAAGTACCTTTTAAAATAGCTGAAGTTACTTGTTTAAAAAACTGGAAGTGCAGGCCAGAGTGGACTGCATTATAGAAACCAGCAACTCCGGAGAAGGTTTAGGAGTCAGTGAATAAATAATGCAGATTGATCTTGTACTGCGATGCAGTAGCATGAAGGGCTAATTCAGTCTTTATGAATATAATCAGGAAGGGAGATGGTAGGAACAGGTGAGTTTACTTCTGAGCCTGGCACTGATGAGGCTGGGACTGAAATACTGGATCAACTTCTGATGTCCACATTTTGAACAAGGCTTTAAAAACAGGATAGGTTGAAGAACAGGCTGAATATCTTAACTTAGGGCTCGAGAAAATGCCTTAAAAGCAACTTAAAGATTTAAATCTTTTTAAAGGTACCAAAAAGAGTGTTGGTTATACAGTAATACCTTCCTAAGAAGAGAGGGCTAGCTATTAAAGATTTTTTTTTTTATTGCAGCAAAGATATTGAAATTAGAAGTGAGGTCCATTATTAATAGATGGGAACATCGTTTGAACACAACAGCAAGAAAAATGGGTTCTCTTTCAGGACATCAAAACTGTAAAACTTTAAAGTTTTCCTTCAACTGGTTGCAAGCTAGTGGACTCAGAATGCTGTAAAGGAGGAAATGTGCTGGTCTGTGAATAGTCGGTTTAGAGAACTCCGCTTTCTTGACTTAAAGTATATGAATATTGACCGGGTTTTGTTCCTCATGGTTTGTTAAATCAGAAAAGGTCGTCATTAGCTCTGGACAAAAGTTGTGTAAATGTTTGTCGTGAGAATTACAGTAAAACTATTGTAATTACAGCATTAAAATATTTATTCAGGACAGTACAAAAAGGAAAAGCAGGTATATGAAAAGGTGGCTTGGGAATAGAACCTGTATATTTACTGTCTTAGGAGTAAAAGAAGAATTTGAATAAGCTCTTTTCTAAAAAAGATTCAAGCCACTTAATGCTCATTTGAGTTAACTTTGAGGATTTTAGTGCTGGCAGAATGGATGAAACATTTTTTTCAGGGAGGTACAGTGTAGTAACATAGTAATTTATAGTATTAAAAAGATGCATCAAAGTGTGTGGATGTGAGGAAGGTAATTCCTGAGTGCCAGTAGTTGAAATCTTCAAGTATCTTGTTGCTGCCATTATCAGAACCAGAGGATTACCGATTTTGTTGTTGTTGTTTAAGATGTAACAGATTAGCATATTGAACTGATTTATTTCAGTGTCTGTGAAGATACTAGTGGCTAAATACCTTGAGCTGTTTGAGAGATGACAGAGGTGTTGGGGAAAATCACTTCTTAGTGACCGTTGTGACACTAAATGAGGTTGAGATATTTGTCTTTCCCTCTTTAATCACTCCATCCCTTCCATGCTCTCTGCTTTGTTGGTGTGTTGTCCAGTCTGGCCATTAGATTCCGACTGTCATCCAGGTTGTATTTGGGATGAGTGGCATTTCTTGCATTTCAGTTTATTCACGTGTAAAATGATCTTGAGAGTTTTTTATTTCACTGTGAGTTTTCATCACTTAACGTTTTGTAGAGAAGGACAAAGTGGTGTTAGTTTATCATTAATGGAAAATGCCATGGGAAAGGACTTTAGTTGAAATAGTTTGTGCTAGGCATTTTATTCTGGGTGGTTGTACAGTCCATAGCCAAGCTATAGTTTGCTTCTTTTCTTCTTGACATCTCAAAAGTCTTGTGTGCCATATTTCAAAATGTGATCAGAGAAACATGAGAAGGTGGGATTTGGTGATGGATATGGCACAGGAAGAGTTCTGCTGAAAAAGACTTCTTGCGGGAAGAAACTTAGCCTCAAGGAAAGTTCACAGGGTATCGCTTTTTACTGGTCTTATTTCTGGAATTCATCTCTATTAAATAATCCTGTAAATTCTTTCCTGGTCATGTTTATAACGTACCTCTTTGCACAGGATTTTTCTTAACTGTGAGTTGTTTTTTTCATGTGTGTTGCAGTTGCATTTTTCTTATCCCATAAGATGACACTAATTTCTAATAGATGGAAAACAAAGTGAGGCAGTTAACAGGGCATTAGGCAGCAAACACGGTTGGGATATACAAATACCTGTTACAATCTCTTCCTCTCACCCTTTTTCCTCTCTCCAAAACAGAATCCTTTGTACCCGCTTGCACTCCCTGTACTCTTTTTTTTTTAATCCCAGAGGAACCGACCAACTCTTACCAAGTTAGGGCCAACATCGTGTATTGTCTCAGTCACAAAAAAAAAGTTTGAATAGGGAAAGTGGCATCCACGCAGCATGGCTGAATTCTTTCATTTATTGTCCTAGGGGATGCTGCCAGCTTCTACCAGACAGTATTGGGAACATTTTCTTAGGCAGCTGACTGGGTGGAAATGTTAAGCACTTCTGTCATACTAATGGGCCCCCAGTGGGGAACTGCTAGATCTTTGGTATGAAATATCTCTGAAGTAACTTTAGTATAGTGTATGGGAATTCAGCTACATAGCTGAGGCTGTACACATTCCTCTCACTGACTGCTCTGAAGATGATACAGCAAAACAGGTAGTTTTGAAGGAAGCTCTTGTCTCAGCAATGAGGCAAGGTGGCTCCTTGCAAGAATATCCTCCAGTTTAGTTTGCTTAGCTTTTTTCTTTTTTTTTTGGCTGATTTCATAAACACTATCTGGAATATTCTGTGACTGCCAGCATTCTCCCAGATGATGCCCACATGGACACTCAGGCTAAATTTGAAATACTTTAAAAGATTGTTTTACAATTCTCGCATGTTCTTAAATTATTGTTAACGATCTTTATTTAATGTTTCAAATTTAATGTACAAATGTACTCTGCAGTAGCAAGTTACTGTCAGAGAGCGGGTCACGGCCAGTCCTAAGAGGCTTACGGATCAAATAGAAAAATGAGATGTGAGATAATGGTGGAGAACTGACGATGGAGATTGCATACTTTTAAACTAAATATTCAAACTTCTAAAAATTGAATGGAAGAGTTCCCTAATTCAATCCCTGACTTCATCATACATCTGGTAAGACTTGCGTTTTGCACAAGTGTAGCTGGGAGACATCACAAAGAAGTTCAGAGGCAGAGGGAAATGCCATTGCCGATTCAATATGCAATACTCCATCTGTTTCATGGCATCTTCCCAGCAAGTCTTTGGAGAGCCAGTGTCCTGCTGTGCCATCTTACAGAGGAATGGTGTTGGATCCCACTGAAGTAAGCAACAAAACCTCTGTTGGTTTCATCATTGTGTTTTTAGCCAGTCTTCAGCAAAGCCAAAAAGAGAAGCAGCTCTCTGGATGTTTACATGCAAAAAAAACCCCCATTCCTTCCCTTAGTGCACAAAAAAAAATTATTCTGGCCATAGCATGCTGCTTGCTGACTTGCTTGTATACTAATAACATGAAAACTAAACAGTCTATAGTTGCAAATCTGAAGATTAAATCACTAATCATGGGCTATTAAATCACAGATTATTAAATCACTAATAGCAGATACTAAATTATGTCTCATCTTTAATAGAGTAAGTAACATCAAGTTTATAGTAAGAAAATAAGATGTCTAAAAGGTGGCTCAGGGAAAGAGTCAGTAAGGCCCTATCAGTGTGATGATAAAGTTCAGATTTTCAGCCATGCACAAGACAGCAGCTTTCAGTATTAGCCTTAATTCTGTACCTCTGCATCTGTACGTCATCATAGAGTTCCTCAATATATCATTTATGGTCTTCAAGCTGTTTTGAAACCCTTGCAAAACCAGTCTGGTTTGATGCATTTCCTTTGCTGTTTTTCAGCTATGAGGATATTCTTCCCTGTCTCATCTTTTATCTGCAAATGGGGTTGCTTACTATGATGATGGGAAATAATTGTCTCTCTGAATTAGAGCAATTTTTTTCTGTTGTGCTCATCAGAGAATTTACTGCATCAAACTGTGATGTAAACAGGATTTTCTTGTCTCTCTTTTCACATGCGGGAGATAGAGACTAAAACCAAATATTTTTTGCAAGTGACCACCTTGAATTAACTCAGCCTGAGCACCAGCAGCTCTAAATTATTTTCTGCAGATTTCGGTTTGTTTATTGTGGCATGAAGACTATTCTGCAAGAATAGAATTCAAACTCTTTTTTAATTTTTTTTTTAAGGCTAACAGAGGGTTATGGCTTTTACTTAATACCAAGCAAGGTGTTTGAACCAGCAGTTATGAAGTGAAGGTTTCTTTACATCCTTCTTGGTACCTTTGTGCCAGGCAAGGTGTTTTAACAAAAGTGTTAAAAGCCAAGTGTGTGGTAAACAGTTGATTTTTTTTGTTGTTGTTTGTTTGTTTGCTGTGCCTGTCTGTGTAGCTGCATTTTTTTCTTTTAATTTATAGCTTCTGTCAGTCCTGCACTTTTAATAGGCAGTTTAGCTCATTTAGAAAGTGAATCAGTAGATGTAATGGACTACACTGATCTTACTTTAAACAGCTAATTTTCAATATCCTTTGGGCTATTTGAGACAAGCAGGAAAAGTGGTCCTGGTCTGATCTGATTACATTTCATTGTAGTCTCCCATGATTGGCTATTTAGTACTTTTGAATTGGGAGAAAAAGCTTTTTGGTTTTTAGTCTGCCAGTTCATATGGATTTCAATTCAGTAAAAAGCTAGAAGTAGTTTAGTATCTGTAGTGAAGTCTCCATGAAGTTAGGTGGGCAGAGCCCAGGTGGCTAAAAAGAAAAAAGAAATAAAATAAGGAATTAAAAGGACCCATCCAGTTAGAATCAAAGCAGTTGACTCCAAGAGCAGAACTATCTGCTTGCCTCAGTTCTCACAGTACCGCTCAGGCAGTCTGAAGGAGCTGTGTAGCTTTGTAGCTTGTGCTGCATCTAACTGATAGAAGGACTGTCAGTTTGCTCTTATTCTCAGCACTAAGATTAATTTAAAATGTAGCTATGTATGTGTCTTTGGCCTACATCTACTGTCACCATTTATTCTGGGGTGATCGTGTTTTAAGAATTTTCATGTCAATGACCAAGCTAAAAGGTCAGGTTTTGTTTAGTTGTATGTGAGGTAGCATCATGGTTTAACCCCAGCCTGCAATTAAGCCCCACACAGCCCCTCACTCACTGCCCCCTGGTGGGATGGGGAGAGAATCGGAATTGTAGAAGTGAGAAAACTGGTGGGTTGAGATAAAGGCAGTTTAATAGGTAAAGCAAAAGCCTCACACACAAGCAAAGCAAAACAAGGGATTCGTTCACCACGTCCCATCAGCAGGCAGTTGTTTGGCCATCTCCAGGAAAGCTGAACTCCATCACAATTAACAATGACTTGGAAGGACAAACATCATCACTCCTTCTTCTTCCTCCAGCTTCACATGCTGAGCGTGATGTCATATGGTAGGGACTATCCCTTTGGTCAGTTGGGTCATCTGTCCCAGCTGTGTCCCCTCCCAACTTCTTGTGCATCCCCAGCCTGCTCGCTGGGAGCTGAGCACCTTTGGGAATAGTTTAGGTCCTCACAGCTGTGTGGTACCTTTGGTTTTTAATAAAAGCAGCATGCTCCCCTTCTGTTAAAGAACAAGGATGTTTTCAGTGTAGTTTCCTTGGAGCTTCCATTAAAATCAGATGTTAAATTCTGAATTTGCAATCAGAATGGATAGTCGCTGTTGATGGGTACCTCCCCTCCTTCTCCCTCCTTCCATGTCAGCTCAGATATCTTCCAGTTCAAGTGAAGTACCAGCTAATCATAAGATGTATAAAATAGAGAAGACAATTCTTCAGAAAGACCTATGCTATCTCCACTGTATAAAAAATTCAGTTGCTCCTACCTTGTGAAAGTCTGCTGTGTTTGTGCATGTGTTTTCATATATCTTCTGTTGATTGTTGCCTAATTTCTTCTGATATCTGACTAGCCTCATTGCAATTTCCTCAGTTGTAGAAGCGTCAGAAAACTTTTATGTAACATGAGGTAATAGCACCAGGTCTGTTCTGTTCTAGCTGTTAAATTATTCTATGACTATTATTCAAGTCTCTCGGTGTTTGCCATTTATTAAGATGATTGATAGCAGCAAATTAGACCCCAGGCTTAGGGCAGGGTTAAGTATTTTCTGGTGTTTTTTTACAGCATTTGCTGAGATGAGGCCCTAATCACAGGTCAGAGGTTTAAATCCCACTGCAGTACGTGTCATTAATGGTATGCAGTATTGCCCTGTTTAGTAGCATGTAGAACAACCCTGGTTCTGGCAGTGGTGCAGACCCCCTCCTTAGTCACCTGTTGGCAGAGCCCCGTTGTGTCCAATGTACTGTTCTACAGGCTGGTATGTGAGGCTTGAGGTCTGTGTCTGCTGGAAGGGGACTTCTATGTCTCTGCCAGTAGGACTGTGAAGATGCAGTATATGTTTGTCTTCTTGGTAGGTGAGGTTAGGAGGGCACCTGTTCTTCATTTTTGTGTGCCTCTAAGGCTAGGTAAATAACTGCAGTCATTGGTACTCTGAGTGGGGATGATAGGAATAGGCAAGGAGGTAATAAAAATCTAGACAGTTTTTAGGGATCTGATAGTTCGGCCAGTTAGCTTATCTCATGTACAACTTTGTGAGAGACCTATATGTGATGGTTGGGTGCCATGAGAAAGCAGACAGCAGAAAGCATCGCATACCTCTCTCAGGTTAAAACCACAGGGATTGTAGAGGATTGCACTGTTGCTGTCTCTCTTTGTGCATCTTTTCCACTATGCTTTGTATCTATGCTGACAGGATACTTCAGATCACTAATTACTAATCTTCTGTTTGAGCTGTACCAATGCTTATCACTCCCACTACTTCAGTACTTGGCAGACTTGCAGTTGAAGAACAGATCTGGAAAACGAGGTAAGAGAAGAAAGAAGAAGTGAATGCAAGATACCTTCAATTGTGTTCAGATGCTATAGTGCTTCTTGTCCTACATGTTATTTATGTGTTGATAAGCAGATGCAATAATGCCACCCTACTCATTTATGTAACACTATGAATAACTCCCAAATTTTTTTTCCTTGTTGAACTTTTTTTTGCAGAGTAGGTGAAAGTTCATCAACCTAACAGTGATACTGAGTTTCTTGTGCAAAAAGAAAACCATTTAGAATAACAGATACTTTAAATCATGGGGCTGTCAAGGTGACGCTGTTATTTTTGCTGTTTTTTTTATCTGCAGAAGCTGGAGAAGTTGGACTTGGATAACTGGGATAACATCAGAGGGCCCCGTCCATGGGAAGATTCCAGGACTGTTCAGAAGCAACATCGGGAGGCTCTCCGTCTGAAGACAGAGTGACTGAGCAAGCCTACCTTGATGCCTCTGAAACAAAAAAAAGTCTCAGGCTGGACTGTTTTATTTTTCAATCTAGTGTCAGGAACAGACATGGGAGGGAAGGATTGCACTGAGCAATTCATGCTGGTGTGTATATAAGTAACTGTGAGATAAATCCAAATGGTACTATCTGAAGCTCATTGTTTGCATCCATTTGCACAGAGTTCCACAGGCTATACAAATCCTTTATTAAAAAAATAGCTGATTATTCCACTGAGAATATCCCATTGTTTTTTAATTCCTGTCATTCAAAACTGAGATTCTTCAGCAAGCAATAACATTTCAGGAGTCACTTGTCAGTACCAGAAGTTATTGTCCTAATGAGAACAACAGTGCTGTCATCTAGATGTGTGTGACCAGATAAATGCTGCTTCAGGGAGCCCCTCCATGTCTTCAGGCTCTTAAGCTTGGAAGGAATTCCACAGGCGTATGAGCTGTTCAGAACAGTGAGTCCATTTTTGGCTAAATTATATTCTTGTGTCTCATTTCCAGGAACTTGACTGTACAGAGGCATATACAGAGTGTCAGCGGTAATTGGTAGAATAACATTTGTTTAGCTGTGGTTAGATTTTTGTGATTAGTTTATTGATACCTTCGTGCAGGCAGGACCTTTGCACTGGAACTTCGCAGTTTAAGTTGGAAGAGTTCTTCCTTACTACGAGCTGTGCTGTTTCTCTGTGAGCAGGTATTGTAGCAGAATCTTCTTGAGCCACTGCATGGTGGCAAAGTTCACCTTACATGTATTATTACACGTATATTTATGCATATGCACCAAAATTTTCTGTCTCTTTATGAACTCTTCTGAAATTAATTTTTTATATTTGTCTTTTGTGGGCTAAATGTTTGCTGTTAGAGGAAACCATGCTAACATTGAAGACCCTTCTGCTGAGACAGTTCAATGAAGAAGCATCTAGTCAATTTTTCAAATTAAATGAAGCTTTTGGTAAGGTGTTACAACAGACTTGTAAAACTGTTCAGAGGAATGTAGTAGTAATGCACAGATAGCAGATTCGAATTTCAAAGCATCCAGTGACACCTATATGTAAATCCTTTTGGAACTGTCTTTGGCAGAGGTATGGTCTTATTCCCCTCTGCAAGATGTGTTAAATGCAATCTAAATGTCCTTCCAGACACTTTATTTAGGGTAGCCTCCTTGTCCTCATGTAAATCTTCCCTCAGTGCTTAAGTTTTCAGTCTCTCAGCGATGAGGTCCAGTCTTTCTTTCAGGAAAAAGAATCAACATTGGTTTTTGGAGAGTTGCAAAGCATTCATAAAGCATTATATGAAATATCTTAGCCCTGTTTTGTGCATGTTTTCTTCTGATAGAGTTGCAAAGACCATCAGAAAGTGTTGCATGATATCTGGAACAAGATTGGAGCCATGTGTTCTGTGTTTCCCTGTTCAATGTCATCTGTATCTTTGGTTCTAAATAAGTGGACTAAGAAATTAAACCAAGCTGGAGAGGAACAAGAGGAGCAATACAAGAGTGATCCTAAATGCTACAGGGAAACAACTGAAAAACTAGAATATGGAGGCACTAAACTGTGCTAGACGTAGAAAAGAAAGTGGTTTAATTGTTTTGTCATTAGTTTTACCTGAAAGATAAAACCATATTCTTAGGCAAATAAGATAAAATAGGACAAATAAGAAGTAAGTGCACCTTGCTAAGCATTTTTTCAACTCTTCAAATTCTGGTGCAGTTCCACTGACAGCATCAAGATTGATTGCTCAAAGAACTTCAATGCATTGACTACACTGACAGTGTTCTTTGAGTCAGGGCTTCTGCAGCATCACTGCTACTCTTATGGTACTGGCTGGACTACTGGAAATGTTTCTTAATGTTCCCTAGTATAGACCCATCTTGTGCAGACTCTGTACATTCACTGTGTCTTTTCCGGAGGATGCACACTTTCCTTTTCCCAGCCTTGATTGAAGGAGCGGGGAAGTTGCCATTGCTTTGCATATGGAGTGGCATGATCAGCTCCCAGTCTTGCAACATTGGCTCACAGCATGGACCAACACTACCCCTGAAATAAACACATGGCGTTCTAAGAACAGTATGTGTAGGAAAAGCTGCCTCTTCCCGCAGGGAAAGAAGCAAAGATCTCTCTCTTTCATGAAGCCCTTAGGCTTATCAGTTTTCTTGATGAACAAAATGCTCACTGAAATATCCTGTGTATTTTTAGTAATTTGATATCCCACAAAGACTGTTTTGGGAATGGTCATCTTGTTTCAGCAGGTCTGGAATGTAGTTGTAAATAATTACTTCAATGGAGAACACTTCTAATGTTTTAACTTAGGACCCAGTTATAGTTGGTGGCTTGCTGGTTTTGGGGTCCCCCCATTGCTCTATTTTTATTAGGCACTAAATTTCCTGTGGTTTCTGAGGGGATATTTATAACTACCTTTGAAGTGGCATCTCTGGAAAGTGGTGGATTTATGTTAGCATCTCTGAGCAGCACTGACATGCCGTTGGAAATGTTTCCAACTTGCCCTTCTCTTCAACTTCCCTTTTAAGAGACAGCCTGTATCTATTGACAGTCCACTAAAAAAGCTCCCACTTTCATTTTTTTTAAATGCTGTTGACTTATTTAATAATTAACCCCACAACAATAACTTTTGGCAAGTACGGAATCTGTACTTTGCATTAAGTGGGGAGAGCTATTTCAGCAATTTCTCTTTATTGCCATGCATGTGGACAATGGCTTCATGTTTTATGCTGTGCTTTTCTTGGCCGTAGAATTGGAAATAATACTACAAAAGGTGTATTGAGAGTCAGTTTAAGTCTCTTAAATTGTCATGCATCCTAAAGTAGAAGGCATTCCAGAAATGTGGAGAATTATAGTTCACGACACTACTAAGAGAGGCAAACTTCAATTGGTTCAGGACTCAAGGTCAGTTTGACTGCTTATTTGAACTGTCCTTTTGAAAGCCATGTTACAGCATTTCTGGTTGTCTCTAAGGCACCTGGGGACAACCTTGTTGAATTCCTGGATTGTTATTCTAAACATCTGTGGCTGGGGCAGGGCAGAGGTAATTAAAGCAATTGTCAGTCTGAGGCACTGATTGACAATTTTGCATCCTCTTTTGTAACTGGTGTATACCAGCCTGAGGGGAATGCAAACATTTAGCAAGAAGTGTGAGATATTAGAGAAGAAGCCAGACCTTCTAGTCAGTGTTGTGTAAATTGGAAATAAAAGAAGGAAGTCTGGCTAGGTGTCTGTGTGCATGTGGACTAAAAAAATCAGTTCCAGAATCCCCGTTTGGACAATAAAGAAGTCTTTATCTCTCAGATAAACTGTGGTAAGGTTGGTCTCTGGGATCTTCCGTAACAAGAAAAGCAGCAGGACATAGAAGTGGAGGGAATCGGGGGCACCTGCCTCCTGGGATAGGGAGAGTTCAGCATAGCACCAGTGAGTATCCAGGTGGGTGGTTCCCAGCGGTAGCTGTCTGCAGCCCAAAACACTAATGAGATCTTTGTATGAGATCAGTGCTGTGGATCCTGCTTATTGAGTGTGTTTCTGCTATAGCACTTCGAATTTGCAGACTCAAAGGAACTATAATGCTCAGTATCTTAGTTTAGCTGTAACACAGATGGAGGAGAGGCTTAGCCAGAGCTGTGGCTACTGTGATGCAGAAAAAGTTTCAAAACCCGCTCAATAGCATAGCAGTTGAATTTCAGAGCTCCTAAGTACATCTGAGTGGGCAGCTGGATGTAAAAAACTTCTGGAATCAAGACGCAGAGTACAATCTTGCCAATACTGATCCTTCAAGGTCTTGAAAATGGCTCCAGCTACCAAAAAAGGTAGGTTAGGGTGTAATAGGAGATGAGAGATGGGAGTTTTAGACCAATATAGAATGCAGAAACTTCTTAAAAACAACTTAAACGTACCCCATCATCAGCTGGGGACTAGTCCCAAAAAGCAGAGAGGGAATTCCATTTCTTCACAGCGAAGCAGCAGCTTGGAGTGATTTAAAGGTCACTGTTCCTTGGATGTTTTAGATGGACACTTCTTGTTTAACTGTATGTGCATGTGTAGAGATGCAACTTAAAACAGTAGGTTTCACCTTCTGAAGTAACTACATAGACCGTGTACTTCTTAATGATCTTGCATTCGCTCTGAGTCACTGTGTTTGAATTTTCAGCACAAGTCCAGGGCAAGTTTCATTTTTATATCTTGTATTTTCCAGAGGCTTTTCTTTGTACATGAGATGGGAAAGCCTAATATTATCCTTTGCTACTAACTACTTCATGCCCACTGGAAAAAAAAAAAAGAAAGAAACAGAGAAAAGAAGGGAATGATCTGAAGTCTTAGGGAAAGCAGAATATTTACTTTCACATGAAAATGGTCAAAGAATTTTCCATAAATTTACATGGTTAGAAAGGCTGCTTTTTGTCAGTGTTTTCAATGGAAAACCTTTTTTCATCCTTCAGTGGAGTAAGGTTCACAAAAAAATTTCCACTCTATTTTAGACTAGCTAACTAGAAGGTTTTAATGAAAGGAAGGTAATTACTCACTGCTAGGCCTTCTTTTCCTATGGGGACTTGCAGCCAGACTCAGCCGACTTGCAAATAGTCTCTAGACTTAGAAACAAACACTCAATGCAGATGTTTTTCTTAAACTTGTCCTTACCCCAGGAGCCCAGAGCAGTCTTTCATACCACTGGAATCACACCGACCATATTTTCTTGTTGAACGTGTGCTTTAATTGCATGTTTAACTATCCTGCTTAACACAGACAGGCAATTAAAGTTTCACCCTCATCATCTCCCTGTTGCTTGGGAGGTGTGTTAAAATTAAATTCTACCAAAGCAGCAGCTGGTAGTGCTGCAGAAAGGACGTGTGAAATATGGTTATACATTCAAATGTGAAAAGTAGTATATGTGTCATAGTCACAGTCATTTGCAAAAGGAAAAAAAGTAATCCAAGAACCACAAATGAGGGGGTACTGTGTATTGCAGAAGAAATTTATGCACTTTTGCCCAGCATACTTGGGAGTCTGGCTTGATGTGCTTCAGTTGGTGGGGAGAAAATGAGCATACTTCTTAGCATGTCTGATGAGATCCTTGATGTTCAATACCAACTCCATTGTGCACGTTCAGTACCAATCAACCTCAAGGAGGCCCAGTGAGTGGCTCCCGGGAACACGGCTTAAGCCCAGGCAGGATCAAGAGTAAACCTATCTCTTTGCCCTACAGATCCGTTCTCCCTCCTCTTTCTGTCCTGTCTTCCAGTGTTCCTCCTAAAAAGTAACAGCTCAGTCTCTGAGCTGCTCTTTTCTAATGGAGCTGGCTGTAAAATGTCACCCTCTCCTTTTTTAAAGTTCATTGTCTATTAAGAATTGAAGAATAGTGGTTTCTAAATTTGAAGATGTCCCGTAAAATGGAAGCTCAGAAACAAAGGCCCAGTATTACATCCCCTTAAGTATGGCACCCAGCATACACTGGATCTCTTTTTATCTGTAGATACACAATGCTGTGCTCTCTATTTTATGCACAAAGGAAATGAAATGTACTTTTTTCTTTAAAAGATGAGATCTTCATCCATCACCAGCTGTCACTTCCTAATAATGTTGCCCAGAGAAGTGTTATCTGTGATTTAGTGGCTTTAGTGGACTATCTTTTGTTGAACAGAGGACAGCAGAATAAAATTTCACCTTACTACAGATCTTTTCATACTCCTGAATAAATAGAGAAAAAGAGGAGAGCAAGAGCAAAGAATCATGGGTTCCAGGCTAAAGTTTTTTCTGTTTTGCATTAGATAGGGCATTTTGAGAAAGAAGAAGGAAAATAGAAGTGAAAAAAAGGAAATAAGAGAAAAGAAGAAAGGGGGGGCGGTGCTCAGGGGAAGCTTAGGGACAAAAATAGAAAACAGAGTGTTCTTTCTGACTGGTCCCTCTGGATAGCCTAGGAAGGAAAATTGTTTCTGTCTCAGGAAAAACTTCTGAGCTCAAAAAATGCTTGTCTCAAGTCAGAATGAAAAGTCAAGTATAATGTTTTGCAAGCTAGTGGTTTTAGAAATACTTCTGTTTGGGTGAACTGCTATTTTTTGCTTTTCGTGTTTTCCCATTCTTGATTCTTTTTCTTCAGGTAGCTTAACTCTGGAACTGAAAAGCCACCGCTGATCTTAAAAGTGTGTTCTTCACTTAAAAGACTGTCAGCACAAAATGTTTCAACGGTTTCTAAAACTTTTCACAAAAAGTGTTCTTAGTATGAGTAAGGATCTGTCAAAGTAGATCACTCTCAGTGAACAGGTTGCAAAATGTCAACCTAACAGATTTAAAAGACTAAAACTGTGAAAGGACTTTTATCAGCTGTTCCTTCGTTAATTGGTGAACGCTGATCCTGCTCGCTGACCAGTGTGTGACTGCACACCTCTGTGGCTGCATATGCCAGTGTTCTCCCCACCAGATGTGCACACCTGCATTTGGAAGATTGCACTCTTGCAATTTAACAGCGGACTTTGCTACTCAGTAAGTGGTAAGACCTACCTCCTACTGCAGCCGATATTCTGGTGTCCCAGGCAGTGACATTGTAACTTTTACATAAACTGATGACCTTGCCTCTAAACACTAGTTCACCTTCCTCCCTGCTTTCACTAATCTTCCAACCTAAATTTTTTTTGTTCAGATCATCTTAAATAATGTCATTTTTTATTAGATATTCAAACAGCATGCTCATATGTCACAATAAGAAACCCAACATTTTTCCTAGTCTAATAAAACGCATCGCCTCTCTTTAAGTTCTAGGTCTAGAGTTTCCATCACTTTAAGTTCCCTATCTAGCAATAAACTGGCAATCAAAGACAGAAAGAATCCAGTCCTACTTACATCCTGTATATATTTGGAGCGGCTGTAGTCCATCCAGTTTTGGAGTCATGTCTTACCAGTATTTGGCTATTCACCCCACTGCAGATGCATTTTTGCCTTGCAGACATCCTGACTGGGCTGTAGATGTGGTTAAACACTTATTTTTGGTACAAAAGTCTGATATTGCACATTTCTTATAATGTGTGTTTGGGGCTCTGTGCTCCCTGTGAAGAGCAAACATCCTTATCGGCTGTGCTGGGATAATAGACAGCAAAATCATATGTTTTATTTTTATCATCCTTTAAATCAAGATGAACTTGAATGCAGTTGGATCGATTTTTTAAAAGTTCACCCTGGCCCTGATATGGGTTTTTTTTTGGAAGGTTTAAAAGTGAATTATGACAGACGGTGTTTTGCAACTTGACTTAGGGAAGTCATTGCAGAGGAACAGTTGGGAATACTCATGGTATGTTTCAGTTTAGCGAAAACCCCTCTATTTTAAATAATCAGAAATGTAGATGTCATAAATGCTTGTATGAATGTCTGTTTATATGTATCTTCCATGACCAGCGTAGAACCTGTCCTTTTTTGTTAAGTGGACTGAGGTTTCTGACTAATCCAGGTTGTTCAGATTTTGCAAGAAAAAGCTGGATATGGGAATCTGTACTTTCTATGGACAGACCCAGCTGGCTGGTCAGTGATTTGGAATCGAATAGGAGGAGGAGACCTTTATTTCTTATCTTTCATCTATTCAAGAAGATTTCTTACCCCTGTAATGAATTATTCACAGCAGAAATTAAAAATTGAACAGTCTTTATCCCTTGAAGCTACACAGGGTTATGCAATGTTATCTGACAGGTCCATTTTTCTAACACATACTCCACATGATCTTAAAAGTGCAGATGTAATTTCATGGTGAAGCCAGATTTGCACATTACTACCCTAGATTAACCTCACTAACTTGATAGTATCATCCACATGTACTATATCATACATGGGTCTCCCAGTTATTTATCCCTGAGGTGTCTGTTGTTCCCCCTGCCCCTTCTTTGCTAGCAGTAGAAGGATGCACAGGATTTTCTACAGCTCCCTAAGGTTAAAAACAACCATATTACCTCTCCCAGAAAAGATATTTTCTTAAAAATATATTTTTTAAGTTCTGTTGCTGGCAAACTATCCATTTTAACTGCCACATATTCTATGCAGTCTTGTCTTTCTGTGTATTCAGGTAATGCCTAGAAACGAGTGGGAGAACAGGTGTTAGGTCTGCTCTGTGCTCTCTGCCCAAGGATACCATGATCTAGGAACACCTGCAGCAGCTGACCAAGATGTTCCTGTGCCTTGTTCTTTTGTCCTGGAGAAGTTTATTTTGCCCTCAGAGGATTCACCACTCTGCTTTCTTTGCGTGCAGAGGTGTAGCAGAAGATCTGAAATTTGGAAGATATGTAATACCTTAAGGTCTCTTGTGTCTTGCGATATGATTGTTAAAGCTGGGTTTTATACATCAACTATGCATAGATAGATAGATACACATATTTAGTCCCAAAGTCTGCATGCCCTTTTCTGTGCATACGCAGTGGAGAGCTGGAGTATAGTGTCCCTTTGCAGTCACTGCCCTGCAAGGTGTGGACTTGCAGGGATCACCTCTGAGGGATGAGGATGGTTGCCTTAGCAGGAACTGGCTCTGTGCAATGATTGCCTGCCCAGGTTACAGAGAGGAGAATTCTTTTTCCCATCAATGTACATGGTAGCTCCATAGAAGTCAAGTGACTAGGCAAACATTAACATCAAGCACGTGCAGACAGTGATCACCTCATGCGAAAGTAGATGCCTACCAAGGTGGATGTTGAATTGTGCTCCACCACTTCTTCCCTTCCACTGATCTTAGAAAGCTCTTAGATATGAGTTTTGATCACTTTGCTTTTATAAGGCTACCTTTGGGTGAGCTGGATCCCAGGAAGTCTCCTCATTTAGTAAGCAGTCTGGGGAACTCCACTTTTGTCTTTCATGGAAGTTAAGACGAAACCTTTGGATGGGCGCTTGCAGAAACAGTGAGGGCATATGTTCCTCTGCTAGTGCCCTTGAGCTTCTCTCCTTGAATTCTCTTCAGCAGGGTTAAGGGCTCTGAATGTGTTTGAAAATTAGGGCAGCTCTGATATTGCCATATTTTTAAAATTTATTATTTCTCCTTTCTCTCAAAAAGCTGCTGAATTTCTTGACAGCTTAAATAAATATTATCTCAGTAAATCAGCAGAT
This sequence comes from Bucorvus abyssinicus, assembly GCA_009769605.1. Lineage (NCBI taxonomy): Eukaryota > Metazoa > Chordata > Aves > Bucerotiformes > Bucorvidae > Bucorvus > Bucorvus abyssinicus. The sequence goes on along the minus strand of CM020042.1, from coordinate 14,994,477 downwards.
ATCTTGCTCTGTCACACTGGTGTTTAGACAGAAAGTGAAATCCCAGCATTGCCTACTGCAGAGGTAATATATCTAAGCTACCTTTCTGATGAGGGAAATCATGGCACAGACAAGGGGAAGTCATTCTATAGGCTTTCTTGGGTAGGACTGAATGCAATCCTGTCTGCTGGATGAAATAAGCTAAGGGAATACATCTTTCCTACTTCAGAAGCAAAGTTTTGCTTAGACCATCCTTCAGCCAAAGCTCATGTTGTACGGGCAATAAGGTCAGAGGATCTGTAGTCTCCTCCAAGTCAACAGGGAGCAATAAAAAGATATTTTTTGCCATTAAAGATAACCTTATGCATAGCAAGGTCATGAACAATGTGTCAGCAAACTGGCCCTGAGAGACTACTTTATTGATGCTGCTTCAGGTTTCTTGTAACATGCAAAACAGCATTATTATTACAGTAGAGAACTGGCACAGACCTCTCAGGATTATGTATTAAGAGCAGCAAGTCAAATACCATCTGCCTAATGTGATAAATTCTAAGTATTACTCCAGAGAGGTTTGCCTCAATCTCCTCTGCAGAGTGCATAGAGGCAGCCGCCAGTCGCTTTTATCCTCAGTCCCTTTCCCATTATCACTTCTTGGCCTTTTGGCTAAGATCGAGTGTAGTATCTCAGTTAAGTTCAAGTCTTGGCATGTCCTCTCTTTGGGGACATGATCCTGCCCTGGCAGCAGGCTGGGCTCAGTGACCTCCTAGTTCTTTTCCATCTGTAACTATTACCATTCCTGCTCTTTAAGAGACCTGGCAGCTTTTAGAAGTCAAGTCCCCATTAACATGCCTTGCAAGTACAACTGAGATGCACTGGCCTGAATTACTTCTGTTTTGAAAGGCAGGTGGGCCTCTGTTTTCTAGCATGGCAGAAATTGCAATGCAGCTGGAGATCTTGGTTCCCTTCTCTTGAAGGCCAACAAAAAACTTCTATCTATAACAGGAGATCCTTTCCTTTTTTCAATTACTTTACTGCTTAGAGGAGATATAAACCAGAAATTTTTGGAAGAAGATAGCACAGGTAAGTCCTCTGAAAGATTTGCACCCCTGCATCAATGGGTTTCTGGGACCAGGCAAAAAACATCTCTTACATAGGAAGACCTTAAAATACTGTGATAATTTGTCCATATTTTTCTAGTTTGGTAGTTGTAAATCCAAAGCTAAGTATCCACAAGGGACAGCATAATTACCAGCCGGACTTAGTGCCTGAAAGCCTTACCTAATGCTGGCTTTTTTGCACGGATCTATAGATTTGCAAAGAAAAAGAGTTTGTTGGGCAGTCAGCATGGAGGTGAGATGCTGATGTCCTAGGTAAAAACCTTTGAATGCTACTTTATCTGGGATTTTGTTGGGACACTGGGTTTTTCCATGCCTTGCCTTCCTGAGCTGTAATCCATTCTTGCTACTGTGACAGGAGATGGGTCCGTCTGTTACAGCCTGAGATACAATGCGGGTGTCATGGCCTTTCCTTCCCAGTGTGTTTTTCATCCTGATGCAACTGCAGCAGTCTAACCTCCAAGTGAGGACTTCTCCAGTAGCAGATTTTGGCCAGAGATCTGTGCCCATTTTTCTGGCAAATTCTTTTCCGAGCAGGCCCTGGTTTCTTTCTGGAACAGTTGCATCAGTGTAATTACATGATGCATGGCGGGGTTTGGTTTGGTTTGGTTTGATTTGGGGTTTTTTTTGCCCAGGTCACTCATCAAACAGGAAATCATATATATTATTTCTGGAAGAGACCCTAAAATATAGTGGAGCCTCATGTGTAACTCAAATAAAAGAATTTCACTCCAGCATTCCTACATCAAACCCAGTAACTACAGGGTATCTTCTAGTCTTGTATTGGCAGAGGTCACTTAAAAACTCCACCCTTGTCTCTGCAGCCACCCTTTGTAGAGGAGGTACATGGAGAATGTTGTGAATTTGCCTTCCACCTAGGGTGGGCTGGCCAGGTACTCTCCAAAACAACTTCTGTGGCAGCGCCAGCCAGCTCTACATCCCATGGCATGGGGAGACGTGTAGGAGACTTCTGCAGCAGGAAGCCTCTGGCTGGCTTTTGTAGGAAGGCAGCAACGTCTTCCAGAGTCTTAGTCTCCCATCTGATTTTGTCTGAAAGATCTGTCTGGTCTAATGACACAAGTTGTGGGAGGCCAGGTTTTGTTCACTGTCTCTTGTTGCTATTTTCAGGATGTGATTTTTCTATTTTGGTTGGCTGAATGTGGAAGGAGTGTGGCTGTGCTTTAGGGAACGCTGCAATTAGATTCACTCAAAACAATCATGGTTATTAATTATGACTGTTTTGTTGCTAAAAAAGGAGAAGGTAGAAATAAATAATAAACCACGGTTACTTTGAAGGCAATCCCTGTCTCTCTCTGTGCCTCTTTGAAGAGCTTTGAACAGACCCAGGAGCATTTGGGCTCTCCTTACAGGACAGCAAAGGCCTCATTTCCATACATGGCAGCGAGCCTTGCTCCAGTGTGCGTAATCCGATGAGTTCTCTGACAGAAGAACCGCGTTTACCGGTTGGTGACCCTTGTTTGGTAAATCCCAGATCACTGCAGCAGCTGGGCAAATCTCAGCTGTGTTCCAAATAATTAGCAAAAGTATTTGAATCAATAATGGCAGGGAACCCACTGAAACAGCTTTGCTGAAACAAATCAGTGAATAAACACTGAAAATGTTCAGTTCAAGTGAGATGTGTTTACCGGGAATAGCTTCTTTCTCCCTGTCAGTACGTGGCCCCAGGCCTGCGATGTCTTAACGGAAGCTGTTACTACCTGAAATCACACTTCATTATCCCATTAGAAGCTCAACTAGAGAAGTTCCATGGTAGCTGCTGGCCCTGTCTGCCAGCCCCTTGCTCCACCTGATGTCATGGTCGGGGGACATCTTCATGTCAGGAAACGGTGCCGAGCTGGGAGGCCACTGCTTCACACCGCTGGCTTGCTGCAGAGCTGCAGATGGGCTGGGGTAAGCAATGGTGGCGAGAGTGGGTGCACTGCACAGAACGGTGAGCCTGTGCGCTGGGAGGGCAGGGCACTGCTGGCTGCTCAGCAGAAGAAAAACATCTGTTTTCTTCAAGTTTCTGTAGAAATGGAATATGCTGTGCAGGGAGAGCCTGGCAGCAGTGCTGTCAGGCTCAGGGGCCCTGCAGCTCAGCACCTCAGACCTGGCAGGACTCATCCCCATGAACAGGCAGCCTGCTCAGGGGGTGGAGAGGGTGCAGGCTGTGCTGTCCTTTTGGCAGCAGCTCTGCAGACTGTCTTCGGAGCTTTTTGAAACGCTCTTAGCATCTATTTATATGTACACAAACACAGGTATATATTAAAAAATAGGTATATATATTCAGTTCGACTTTGTTTCATAGAAGCTGAAAAACTGATTCAGTTGGTCCAAGCACATGTGAAAGTCTCTTTAAAGTAATCTCTTAAGAATTAATGAATTCTTATATCCTTATATCAAAACAGAAAGTCATCTTCGCTCTGCTTAATTTTTTTGGAGAGGTAATTTACATTTCTGAGTTTACTAAGGAACACGCTTCCACCTTCCCAAAGGAGTGATTCATTAGTCCTCAATATGAATTTTATACTTAAACTATCTCTGATCAGTAACTAGAACAAAAAGTGAGTGTGCTGGTTTTGTACATAAAAATGTCTCTTCATCTAACGTCACTATGATGTTGTTATATGATGCATGCGAGCTGCTACAAAACATCCACCTCAGAAGAGTTTTCTGATGTGTGAGAATAAATGTCTGATTTTAAACGAGTCAGAAATGTGGGGACCACAAAAGATGTGGTTAAAGTGCTTTCAGCCATCCATTTCTTCTATGAAATTTTGAAATGAAAATTTTGGAGTGCTTATTAAAGGAAGTATCTTTCAATAGTCCCCCACTTTTGTGTGTACAAATCAGAGGCATAAGAGCATTTTCTTCTGAAAGGACAATGAAAAGCCAATGTCAGACCCCGAGTTTTGGATACTGACAATGATCCTGAGTAGAAATGTTTGTATTTTCTTACTCTTGCTAATACAGAAGTGTTTCATAGAATCTGTCACATGAAGTAAAATTCTGCCTCTAACAACTGAGGTCTTGTACCAGACCAGTGTGTCCTGGGTTTAGATAAAAACAACCATGTTGCTGGTTTTTCTTCCCTTTTGATCCTCTGTTGTTGAGATTTATTGCCCACCATTTATAGCATTTGCAACTTGCAATTAAGGTTTCTATTTTGAATACTTAACACATAAGCAGGAGTTACAGTAACTTAGTATTTGGGTATGTCTTTCAAACCATGGCAGAAAATGTTTCAGATGTGAGGTAAAAGCATTGAGAGTTAAAGAAAGTTTATAGTGGCCTAATGTTATATGAATAAACTGCCATTTTATCAAATACTTTCCTATCAGTTTGAAAAGCTCCCCTGCATAAAGTCTGTCTGATATCATCCATAGGCTGATTTTCTTTTTTTAGCAAGTTGCAAGTACACTGAGCATTTGGAGCAAGAAAAACTTTAACATTTGTGTAATTAACTCTTTGTTATCTAAACCCTCCTGGGTTTAGATACTCAGCTGGCTTTGTACAGGAGAGACTGACTGGACATTCATCGCTAGTCTGGAATGAGTATTGGTGCAGCTGATCTATGCATCCATGAGCTGTATCCCCTGGAAGGACAACTCACCCAGCCTGTGCGCTGGTCCTCAGGCCCCCCAGGAGTGGCAGGCCATTGGCAGGGCTTTTGTGGTGCCTATCTACTGGAAGGGTTGTGTTTCAGGGGAGCATCTGGCTGCTGCACATGTGATGAACCCCAGCTCTATGCGTCTGCTGTATATTCAGTCTTATGGCAAGGAGGGTGCTGTGAGGACCTCACAGAATAGCTAAGGTGGCCAACAGCATGGGAAATTTCGGTGCTACTGGGTTAGACCTTTAACTGTGCTTGAAGGACTGGCAGATTGAAGGATGGGCAGCAGAAAGGCTCTCTTCCCTTTGGCTGGACTGGGCGAGTGCTAACTGATGGTCATCCAAAGAACTAGACTGGGCTGTAAGTTTGAGCCCCCCTGAATGACTTTCAGATTAAATCACTGTTTTTTGGCTAACAGGAAAGCTCAAGTTCTGTTCCACCAGAGACGGGGGAGTGGAATGAAAGCCCATGTGTATTTTTAGCATCCCTTGTAATCATGTCACCTTTGAAATGAAAGCATCAGTGCATTAGAGCGGAGAAACTGTGGAGAGGACATGTTCTACCAAGGGAAATGTCATGCTCAGAGTGGATTGACTGAGTCACACATTGAGTGATATTGGCGCTGGCCAGGGCAGACCCATCTTCTCCCTGCTGCACACTTCCCTCCTTCCAGCTCCTCAGTTTTATTTGGCTTTCTCCTTCATGCATCTCTGCTGGTTGTCTCCTCACGCATCTCTTCCCAGGTGATTCTACCCTCCAAACTATATCCAGCTGGAATAAAACCCAGCACATGCAAGATGCTTTGGGATGTTCACCCAGAGTCCTGCCCAGAGGGCAGGCAGCCCTGGCAAGGTGACATTGCATGCCTTAATGAAAGCTACTTAGCAAGACCTTTTATCTTTTTGCCTAAGAAGAAAGCAGATCCAACACAAGGAGGAGAGGAGGGCATCTGTTCAACAATGAATGTTTATTTGCTATTCACCTCTGAAATGCCAGTGAGCATTTGTGCTGTCTCGTTTGAACTGACTATTGGCCTTGGAGAAATTACTGATGCTCTTGAAAGAAATTGTCCCTTACTTTCTAAGGAGGTAGAAAAGGTCTGTCAGTCTCCCTCTGCAGTCATGGATAGATGATGTCATTGCCCTGCTACATCCAGGAGAAGGGAGTAATTCTCTGTGGTTCCCACCCTTTGCCTAGCCTTCATAGGCTGGTAAGAAGGCAAGAACTAGTCCACCCTATGCCTCCTGGCTCAGCTCTGGCAAGGGCATGCAGGCACCAGCTGCAAGAACTGGAGGAGTGGTTTGCACTTTTTTTCCAGCACATTACTCAGTGCCAAGTGGGGTGTTTTCACCCCTGGAAGGTAAAGAAGCAGAAGGGAGACAACTGCTTGAGGAGGGTCGAGTGTCACACGCCAGGCCATTCACTGCAGCTCTCTGTGCCTTAGTGAAGGTCCCATCTGTGGCTCAGGTGCTCTTCCTTACCAAACAAGGTGGATGTGCAATTAGTACTGTAATCCCTTAAACGTGTCCTGTTGTCCCTGAGCTGCTTTTAAGTGCCTGAGAGTGGAAGGCAACCCTCACCTCTTTCCCTGTCCTCCCTCTACTTCTTCCCTTGAGCATTATATTAAATCCATTCTCCATGGCACCAGCAGAAGTGTGATGTTTCTTCAGTGTGCCAAGACTTTGGTCTCATGTTTACACTACCTCCTGCTGCATGACAACTACCCATAAAATTAATTAAGCCACGGTGCTGGCTTTCTTCTCTTTCTTGTGTATTTTCACTTCATACACAACTTCATGACTTGACTGAAGGCGGAAATGGAAAACTTCACACTAAGAGTGTGGGGGCTCCCCGAGAGCAGCAAGCCCAGAAGTACAGTAAGGAAACGCCAGTGGAGAGAGCTGACCTAGGCTGGAAAGCAACCTGGTACCGCAGCCCCTGGAACTCCTGAGAGAAGATGTGTGCTCTGCCTTTGTCTCCCAGAGCAAGGTGACACTCTTTTGACACCTGGGGAGGAGTGCAGGTTCACAGGCAGCCACAGGCAGGCTGCCTGCCCAGCGTTCCTTGCTAAGTTTTTTTAGCCTGATCAGAGATGAGGAAATTTTTCAAAGAGTAAATGTGGCTTTAATAGATAATTGTGGTTTTTTTGCAGGCAACAGACCCATCAAAAGGCTCAGCATAGATCTCCCCCTCCAACCAGCTTCTTTTTTCATCTTACCTGGTTGTTAATGATGACAATATCTATTTGCACAGCGCTCAACTAAGGATCCCTGGATATTTTTCTAAAGGTGGATATCTATTTTTAACCTAATTTTGTAGACAGTGAGACTAAGAAGTAGACAGGTTTGTGCAAGAAACTTGCGGTGGCAGCTGTGCTGGGGTGAGAAGAGGTGAGCTGGCTGGCTGCTGGAGCTGTGCTGGCAGATGGAGAGGTGCAGAGATGCTGGGGAGGCTTTAGGGCTGCCTGCTGCAGTGTGGGCAGCCCTCCTCAGCCTGTTTCTGCACTCCCGTATGCCCTTCTTCTAGTAAAAGTGGGTTATTCTCATGCAGAGTTGCTCTTTCGGTGACTTGGGATTATTGTACCAACTTGGGGCATGGCTTTGTTGTCCACTTGTGTGCACACCAGTGCGGTACCTTGCTAAAGCATCCCCAGTGCTGCCCAAGCAAGGCCTCCCGAGCTCCCCAGCGAGTCTTGGCCAAGTTAGGGAGCAGCTCTGCATACACCTAAGCATTTGCTTTAGGGACTTACCCATCAGTTAAAGTGGAATTACATGCTTAACTTACTAAATTTCTCTAGGCTTTGCCCAAGTATATAATTAAGAATTATGTACTCAAAGATAACCATTTGTAGGGCTGGGGCTTGCTGTCCTGCTTCCATTTCCCTACAACACAGGCAAATTATTTGTGCTCTTGTCTTGTTCTGCCTGGATAATGATTCCAGCCACTGGGATCAGAGGGTAAAAGAGGAGGAGAGGCAGAGCATACAGATCTGTAGTAACACCTCATCACTCTGGGCAGCCATCTCAAAACTTGGGAGCATTTCAGAGGTTCAAATATAGCTGGAGAAGCTTATTTAGATGTGGCAAATACTGACTGTCTTCCAACTCCAAGCCTTTCTTCAAGGGATCTTTCCTGCTGTGGGTGGGTTGGGAAGAAGACGGCCACGGTTGTCCTCAGCCCAGCTGCTGGCAGGGCCGTCTCCCTAATCACCATCTGGCCAAGGACTGCTTGGTGTTTAGCAAGCTCAGCTTTGCAGACCAAAGCCATTGTGTACCTCCCCTGCCAGTGGTTTCTACAGACTGCTATCAGTGTCCCATGGGACAGCACTGGGACAACGCACGCTGCCCCTCCCTTATGGCTAAACCGATATTGAAGGCTATGAACAAAGAGGGCTGACTGGCCACAGTGACCACAGCCTTCCAGCAGAGACATCCATCTGCAGAATGAGGCCAGGAAGATCATTTTGCTCAGATCCCCAGATTGCAGCAGGCAGGGAGCTCCTCATCAGGAATGGTTCTGAACCAGCAGCAGTCGCAGGCCGTGCCCTGTGTCCATCAGTGTCTCCCAAGCAGCACATTTCAGAGGAAGTGGTCCCCTAGTCCCCACGGGATTTTGGCAAGCTTTGGCTATGGCATGAGAGCAGCCAGAGGAAAGATACTTGGCCTCCTAAGGAAAGTAGTGCTGTGTAACCAGCACACTGGGGACACCTGCCACTGCCCTTTCTTGTCACCCCTCTCCTCTTTCTCATTATGTCTACATCATCCGTATTTGTAAAGATGGGGAATGCAGGTTAAGATGCTAAAGCCCATTTGGTGTTTGTATGATTTTTGAAATACAAGAGGCAGGTTTGGGGGCAGTTTAGCCTTCTAATGAGTCACATTGCCTTTTCAGAGCCAATTTGCCGAAGTTCTAAGAAGGTCTGCTCTCTTTTTCCTTTTGGGTTTTTTTTTTTTATTGTTTTGTGTTTCTTTTTGTTTTGTTTTTAAATAGGTCTGTTTGCTTTGTGCTCCTTTCTCTCTTGTCCAGGCTGGGTCTGACCCTTTGTGGTGCCTCTTGCACCACCATCTCCCACTTTGGACTCAGCGAGCTGTTATTGCAGGTGGGATGTGGCGGTAGGCCAGAGCACTGCATTGAACCATTCCTGTGGGCAGCTCTTCCTCTGCCCACAGTGCAGGGACAGCAGGATATGCAACTAACTGAGCAGAGTTGTAAAAGATGGTGTCTTGTGCACGTGCTGTGCAAACAAATAGCAGGGTCATTCAAGAGTCCTCTCTTCTGATGTCGGCATCATCACAAAAGCTTGGAAGAGAGCTGTGCCTCCTCCAAGCTGTCTTCTTGCACAAGCCATGCCTTCTAAACACACTGCGTAATCCCTGCATCAGGCCCAAAACTTCTGCTTGAAATAGAGCAGATCAGTTAAAAATATTAGATATTAATTTTAAAATCTCAAGTTACCAAAAGCTAGCTATGTTCTAGACTGCATTGTACCAGTGGCTGGTTGCTCCCACAACTCAACATTTGTGTGGAGTCTATCCAGTCTCTTGGCTCCTGACAAGCTTCACTTATCTATGCAGGTACTTCCAGGTCTATAATCCCATGGAGCCTTAAGAGCCTTCTCCTAGCCAAGTCCGGGGATGGTGACTTCCCTTTATCTGCAGAAACATATCCCCCAGGGCCATTTGGATGGTGCCTTCTTCAGCTCCTGTCCTAAGGTGAGTAGCATGGTTAAGACTAGTGAAACCTCTGCTGTGCTCCTCCAGACCTTTTCATTTCCATGGTCGATGGAGTGACTCTAGGTGGTTTGTGTAGTTTTACAAAGATTTTCTTTGCTCCTCGCGAGAAGACGAACTGTATCGTGGCTGGTACATACCCTTGCTTTCTGCAGCAATGAGCTGTTCTCAGTTTATTTTCTCTCTAGCAGAGCATGAACCAGCTTGGAAAATACTTCAATGCTGTCACCTACAGTTGTCTAGTATTTAAGGAGAACCAAGCCACTTATCTGAAAAGACATCTCCGGAGTAGGCGCTCACTCCAGCCTGCACTGGAATGGAATGGCCCAGAAAATGAGTGCTACCTTCAGTGCCCTTGGACTAATCTGGCTCTCATAGTAAACCTTAAAATACTGTTTCCACTATTCATACAGAGGATTGCCTGCCCACACGGAGTTATTTCCACTTCTTTGGTTTTTTTTTTTTTCACTCCAGAGATCTCAGTGACAAACTTTGTGTTGCTTCAGTGTTATTGTTCAGTTCATTCCGTGCCCTCAGTTAATTTTTTTCACATTTTTTTAGCAGCTCTGTTTTTGAACACAGCTCCACACCACTTCTCATTCCTGCATAATTCCTCTCTCTGGAACAAGCCAGGGAAAGGCAGGTTTGTGTGTGTGTGTCTTTGAGAGAAAAGCATCCGAATTCCTGCCCATCACACGGTTGTTTGGCAGCTGAACCCTCTGTGGTAGCCATTCGGGTTTTTTTACAGAGGCACCTCCTCATCTCTGATCTTGTGATAGCAAATGTTTCCTTTGATGTCCTACATCAAGGCTGCTGCTTTGGCCTCCTATCCCATTTGCTCCTCTTTTTAATGCTGTGCCAAACATATTAATGTCAGGCAGTGCTGCCCTGGACCCCTTGGCATAACTCCGAATGCAAACCCCGCCCCTTGCCCACTTGGCCAGGGCTTTGCTGGGCTGGCTCCTTCCTGGCCCTACATGTGGGCTGTGATAGAGGCACCATCCAAACTGTGGCCTGTGCATGTATTGTCCTATGTATTGTTCGTGGGGATCCGGAGGGCTGGACTGACTTGGGGCCCAGCTGGCTCTGCTGTGTCCATCTCCAAGTGCATCCTGCTGCCCTCTAGTGAGAAGTGCTCAGTGGTCCAAGCCTGGCATTTGGGACCAGAAGGAGAAGGAAGCAGGTCCATGGAGTAAACTAACTGTTGTACGCAGACATGAGTGCATCATCAGAGCCTGTCAATGAAGGACCTGCTGCTGACCACAGTGCCCAGCTCCTCCGGGAGAACATGTCACCTCCTCCTCCAGGCTGCGTGGGGTATTAGTCTGCTGCCTCCAGTTCACCTGCTCACATGTAAGCTTTACCCTCAGTCTAAATATGCTGAAACCTACCCAAAATCAAGAGCAGGCTGACAGAGAGAGAGGGACAGACTATAAAGGAGATGGAGGAGCACTGCTGATGCCCAAATTAATAAGGCAAGGGAGGATGCGGTCACTCTGTGCTGCTGACAGCCCCCCTGGGCAGCCAGAGTACTGCGCAGTGTGACAGCTCGTGCTGGCTTTGGCTTAGCTGGTGATGAGTCACCTTGAGCTCCTGACTTCTTGGTAAATCCTCGAAAAAACAGGGCAGTTTGTCAGCCAATGGGGAAGATTGTCGGCTGGGGTAAGTTACAGTGGTTCTACAGCTGTCAGGAACGCTTGGCCACCACCCACCTGGAGACCTGGCTGGTTCAATAGCGCTCACCTGCGATGACTTTGCTGGGGTTAGGCTGGCCAGATGGACCACAGTTTTTAAGGAAAGCCTGAGCTGCTGGTACTGTTTTTTCTCTCCTGAGATCTCAGGGTTTGTCTTGTTAATGAGGCCAGGTAGGTGAAGAGAAAGGTTCTGTCTTCCCCTGCTTCTCTAGTAAAGAAGCAGCTGAGAAAATGCCTCAATTTCTGTCTAATCTATGGTTCTTTCCAGCTCCTCAGCTGTCTTTTTAGTCACTTTAAAAGCTGATAGGAATTATTGATCTCATTTACCCTCTGTAATCTTGACTGATTCTTTATTTGGGAAGCAGAATCTTGAGATGCAGAGAAAAAGTAAAGCTTGTCTCATGGGCTGGAACAAAAACATGCTTCAGAGTATCTGAAATCTATGAGAAGGCTTTGTGTTTCCATGGGTTGTGCTGAAATACCAAGTCCCTGGCAGGGAGGGGTGACCCACTTCTGTGCTATGGAGAGGACTCTGGCCTCCTGGTTCTCTAGCGAGAACCTCTCTTGCTACCACCCTGATGTGCCTTTCTCCAGCTTATCTGAGCTCACAGCTCTGGGAAATGGCAGTTCCTGCTCAGGAGGAAACCTGCAGCCAGCGTTTCTGCCTCTGCCCACGAAAATGCTGCCCTCCAGGGCTGGTCTTAATGGTCCCAACTGAAACGTAAGACACAGACCTAACTCTTTATTTCCAATAAGAATTGCACAAGCTTTCCTCAGAGCTGCAGCTCTCATTTTAGGTCTTCTAAGCAGGCTTGATGGTCAGCCCTGAGAGCACTGAGGGAAAGCTTAGTAAAGAATATGGGTGACTCTTTAGCCCTAGGAGCAGCGAGAGCCACCTTTTCCAACAGCTGTGCTCAACAGCAAGATAAGTTTCAGATTACCCACCTGCAGGAAAGAAAAAAAAGAAAAGTAATTCCTAATTCTGGACACTTCTTGACCTAATTCCCAGCCGTGTTCCATCCCTGCCACCACCTGTTGTCTCTGAGAGCACAAGTGTTGCAAGGAAAATTGCTGAATGATAATAGTTAAATACAATTTTGTTTCTTCGATGTTTTGGAAATCATAAAGAACAGCTAAGTGCCCACACAGACTGTTGCATCCAAAAGATTAACTGCTTTGCCTTTTATAGCTCTTGATTACATCAGGTTGCTGCATCAATATCTTGTCTGTTACAGTCCAGCCTGATGGATCAGCAAGGCGAATATTATTGCTGGGTGGTTTTCTAGGTGGTGTGGCAATTAAAATAGCTTTCCAGTGGGATGTAGTGCAGATCCCCCAAAGGTGGGAAGCAATTTAAACTCATGCCTGTTCAGATGCCTGTCCAGCCCATGGATCTAAAATAAAATTACACTATTTTCATAAAATATCCAGGGTATTTTGATTAGGACTGGCTGGCTGTACTTGAGCAAAACCCTTGCCTGAGTATTTCACTGCATCTGTCTTTGTTCCAGGCTGCAATCTGGAAGCGCAAATAACTGTCTGTAGCAAGAGGTGAGTGAGGGCTGCAAATCAGGGTCCAGACTTCAAAACCGAGGATGTGAAGCAGTTTGAGCCCAGTTCAGAGAGAGGCACAAGTAGCAATGCCTTTCTCCAGGATGGGATTTACAGGCTTCATCTCCTTCAAAATACCAGCATGGTAGGATCCAGGGCTTAGCGCCCTAGTGCCACATCAGCGTTTGGCTTTGCACCTGCAAGCCTCATGGTCCTTCTGGAAGAGTGCCCCCCGCCTTTCGAACAGCTGAGGAAGTGTGTGATGGGATTTGGCTCTGAGGACCTAGCAAAGCCTGCGACAGGAACGGATTCCCAATGTTCTGACAGCTCCTGCAAGGCCAGAACCAAACCCAAAGGAGATTTCACTATATATTAGAAAATCTACCCCTGTGCTGTTGTGATCCCTCTCCCTTCCCCGTCCCCTTCAGCAAGCAAACCCGCTTTTGCTGTAGGATGCAGAAGGTGGCAGAGTGAAGGTAATTAAAAGTTGTTTGCTCAGTCTATTACCTCCACCATGGCACAGAGCAGCTGGGACAGGGAGGAAGAGAGAGGGGAAGGGGCTCCATGGACTTTGAGAAAGCTTTGCTCACAGTGGACAGAGAAAGCGGGGTTAGAAAAGCAAGTACTAGAACAATTTATTGATGTCTTGGTGAAAGAGGCAATAGTTGTAACCTTAAGCCCCAGATAATGCAGAATGGAGGAGGCAGGGAAAGGAAAAGGAGGCTCCCTGGCGAAAATAATTTTCATTAACAGTTCAATATCCTACTGTAGCCAGAGCTTGTGCCTCATTCATGTATATCTCTGAATCAGATACGCTTCATACTCCTGTTCTTTGTCTGCGCACTAGGCACAACGGGTGACGGCAGGAAATTGAACACAAGACTGCATGTCTGCGGCTGCAGGGAATGCGATGGCATTAGCTATCCAACCAAATGTCTCTTTCTGGTGGCTCCAGAACTTACTGAAATAGAGTATCGAGGCTCAGATCCAATTTCCTGCTCTCTTTTATCTGGGGTGAACATGTCAGTCAGAGCGACTGCCTGTTGTTATCAGGTGATCCATCATATTAAAACAAGAGGGAAGGAAAAACTGCAGCAAAAAGGAAAATTAATGCTTTGCAGTCTTTGAAGTACTTCCCCTTTCATCCTAGCCCATAAAACTTTGATTTAGTTTTGTATCCTGACTCTAGGGTTTCTCTCTGTCCCAGTGCTCGGATCTGCTCAGTCCGGTTTGGACACTGGTGAAAAGAAAGCAGTACCTACACCCATGTGTGTTAACGTGGCCACGCTAGCCTTCCCTTCTGGACAGAATCGGGGCAGGTGCCTTGCAGGACTGTCCCTTCACTGGTCCTGGCTAACAGCATCCCATGCCAGGAAAGCAGAACTCTTGCTGCCCCAGGTAATCCCCTTCCCCACCTGCTTTGTTAAATAATAAACAGTCAGAGTGTATTGCCAGGGTGGCCAGTGACCTTGTGCCAGGTTGGCATGTGAAGAAGGAGGTCCTGCAGCATGCAAGAGGGATGCAGGCTTCTCTTTGAGAGGCTGACACAGTGCCAGTGGTACTGCAGTAGCTTCCACTCCAGTTCAAGGTCAGGAGAAAACCAATGACCTGTTTGTCTGTGATCTTGGCTTTTAGTAGCAGACATCAACTCAGCAGTTGTCATTAAAGGTCTGTTATACTCTTTGAGAGGGCTGGTGGCTGTCACGTTCTGGACAGAGTCCAAATTTCATTCTGCTTCTGCAAATTCCTCTTGGAAGGTGTTGGACGCAACATACTTCTCTTCCTGTCTTCCGCCCTCTCCACTGATTCTCCAGGTCCTTCAGCAGCTCTCATAGTGTAGTGTGGACTATACAGCTTACAGTGACAAAGTTCCAGCTAATTTCCATAGAATCAGGATTTGGCTTGATCTCTTCATCATCTGTCCTCTGCAAAAGTGATGGGAGCTCTCTGCATCTCCCCCTGTGCCCTGCAGTAACGCTGGGCTGGTCAGGACCTCATTACACTTGTCTCTGTAAATACGTCAGGTGAGGGAGAGATCCCGCATTGGCAGGTGTGGATGGGGATGAGGACAGATTGTCCTCAGGCTCTCCAACAGCTCAGAGAAGGCTGTCTCAAGTTCATGAGTTTGCATTTTCTAAATTGGTTCTACAAGATGCGGAGACCCTTGACCTGGCTGAGGACAGCGCAATGCTCAGACAGTTAAAACCATGCCTGGAGGGTGAGTCTGGGTGCTTGATGCTTCACAGCTGGGGTGTCCAGGCTCAGAGCTCTGCTCTCCCTGCTGCTGAGAGATGCAAGGGCCTTTTCCAGTCAGCAGAGCCCTGGAGGAAGTGTGCACGTCTTATGTAGTGAATGCTGGTGAGAGATCTGTGAAGGGAACTTCCCTGGCTCAGCATCGCAGCATCCTGGGAGGTTTCTGTACCAAGGACTGGCACTTGTCTGCATGTTTCTATCAAAGAAAAGGGGTGACCTGGTTTGGAGTGTTTTGCCTCATCGCTTTCCCCAGTGGTCCTGGGGTAAGGGGGTAGACTTAGTATCTGAGAATGAACCCACAGCTGCAATTGCATTCAAGAGAGAAAGGTCTCATGTCCTCACCTTCTGTGATGAAAATCTCTGTCATAAAATAAATCGGTGATTTCACACTTCCTGATACACTATGAAAATGATTAGACACAGCAGCAGCTGGGGGAAGTGATGGGGCTCATTGAGGCTTTGCTTTTTCTAATAATATCTTTTTTATTTTTTTTCCCCCATCTTTTGAACATGTATTCATTGTTCATAGAAGCTGGCAAAGGGCAAAAACATCTCCATACACCCAGCAAACAAGTCCAACAAGGGAGCTGCTCTGTCCCCTAAGCACATGGCAGCAGCTCTCTGAAGTCTGTAAACCATAAAACCACCAACAAAGAACTGAGGGTGAGAATGTGTCTATGCAGAGGCTAGATAAAGGGTACTTCCTTGCTTTTTGTCTTTCTGAAGGTGGCATGGCAAAATGAGATTCACCGAATGGCTTTGTTGCATGCTCTTGTCCCTGCACACCCTTACTGGGACGGGATTAAAACCCTGACAGCATGTGGAGAGGGAGCTGTGCCCCTCATCTTCCCTGGGAGCCTGTGGTAGGTCTGGCAGTGACCCGAGCCAGGGACTTGCCACCAGGTTTCTGAGTGCTGTAGGTGACATGCAGCAGCCTGTATGCCTGGAGACATGCTGAACTGCAGGATACTGTCAGGCAGAGGGGAGATGCAGAGGAGATAAAGCTCTACCAGCCAGTGGAGAAGAGGGAAGCCTTGGTCTTTTCCCCAGGGGTGGCATGGCAGCCAACAGCTTGGCTATTCCTAGTCCCCCAGCAACAGTCACGGTGTCTTGCCTGTGGCCTGTAGGACATGCAGCCATCCCTTCACTCTCCTTCTCAGTAATGAGAAGGCACTAGAAAGTTGTTAACTGGAATACCATAGGAATATAACTGTACTAAGTAAGGGTTCAGTCCATTTCTAGATGTAGCTGAATCCAGTGAGATGATGGCAGTAGGGACAGCAGCTGCTGGGGGAGCACAATGGCTTTTAGAGGAACCAGCTGAAAGGGAATCCAAGCACCACAGGCTCTGCTGCTCTTGCAGTGTGAGCAAAAACACATGATGCTAGGGAAGGAGGCTGCTTCATGATGATGCTGCTCCTGGGATGCTGTTTCCCTCCATGTAATAAGCCACATAATGAGTGTGCTGAACCACACCTTCACCCTCTGGAGGACATTGTAACCCAGTGTCAAGCAATTAGCCCTTGCAACAGCCTTGTGAGATGAGTAAAGCCCCATTGCGTTTGAGGAGTTCCCTGGTGCTGCTGAAGATCCTGGAGAAAGCTAAGACAGGGCTGGGAGTAGCAGGTCTTCTGGCTCCTGGTCAAGTGACTTGGTCTGCATGCTGCTGGGACTCAGGAGCCTGTTCTGCTGCATGGGTGATGACTGGGAGAGGTACCTGGAAATGGCTTCCAGCTTTGTTAGTACCTTTGACTTCCAGTTCAGGAGTAAATCCAGGCCCTTCTGAGGACCTTGGGTTGCAGCACCTGTGAGCTGGGTGCAACCTAGGGCAGGGAACAACACATGGAGGCAGCAGCTGGGAAGCTCATGTGGATTCACAGAAGTTTCCTGTCCCCGGGAAGAGGGGGTCTGGTGGCAGGATGGGGTGAGAGCTCTGCCACTCCAAAAGGACCCCTGCAGGATGCTCCTAGGGCACAGCAAAGGCAGGTATCTGAAGCAGAACCCTCTCCTTGGCATCACCCCTTAACCTCCACAAAGGCAGCAGTGCCAGGGAGGCAGCTGGGCTGCAGGGGCTGGACCCCACCTGCAGCTTGTCACTGCCTGGCTGGGCAGGCTGCTCTGAGCCTGCCCCAGCTTGCTGTGCAGGTGAGCTGGGCCTCCTGGCCACCACAAAGCCCCTTGTTCAGCTCCTGCTAGCCCTGTAGGGAGCGTGGCTTTGCCTCCAGCTCCTGCATGCTGCTGGCCTTTAGTTTTCTCTGAGCTCTGGTGTTCAGATGAGGTTCTGCTGCTCTTCCCATTAAGGTAAGTGGCATTTTCTCATGCTTTAGCTTTGTAAAGGGCTTGTAGGGCTGGCGTTTAATCCACATGTATGGTACCTGCTGAGGGCCCTGTTGTGATTTCTGGGCTGTGTTCCTGAGGCAAGGAGGCTGTATGGTCTTGCTTTGCCAGCAGGAACGTATCTGTACTTGTCTGGTGGTCCCTCCTGGAGCTTTGGGACTTGCTAGCCTACTGCAGGGAAACTTGGTAGCCAGGTAGCTGTTCCCAAAATTTTAAATTCACAGTTGTGAGGAATTAGGCAAGAGGGGAGAGGAAGGAGAGGCTCTGGATGCCCAGGCTGAGGGAAGCACCTAGTCCTTTAGGGCTCTACTGAGAGACACTGAGTGTTGCCAGTTGGGTCTTGTCTGCCCAGCTGCGCTGAGTGATGTCGGGTCATTCCTGCCAAATGTGGTTGAGGTGGCTGGTGCAGCTGTGAACTTTGGCAAATCTCCGACCAGCACGTGGAGATTAAGGCATTTTTTTCTGCTCGGTGTTTCTGCTCGTGGCCCTTGGAGTGAGGTTGGTGTGTTTGGTAAACAATGCTGTGAGCTGGGAATCCTGGAAGCGGGAGATACTGCTCTGTAGCTGAAAGATGGTCAGCAGTGCAAAAAGGAATGTGAAAAACTGCACAGACCAAAGACTGTGCAAAACTGCCATGGCCTCTCTATGCCAGGAGCACTAGGACCACGCAGGAGATGGGCAGCCCGAGACTCTCCAGGCCGAAGTGCTTCTGCCGTTCCAGGTTATTGCATCTATTATCTCCAGAGCAAAACTCCTTCTGCACATTAGGGGATGCAAATTAGTTATCATGGAAAGAGAGAGATACTCCGAGCTTACAGTTTATGTGATGTATTGACAAACAGCAACAGCTAAACCCATGTTCCCCCAGCAACAACAAAAAGGGAGGTTAAAGAGGGAGTGTGGTGAGAGGAATGAGGGGGAGAGGCACGAGCGGGAGGCAGTGTACAGAACAGGGCAGAGGACAGGGCTGTATGTGGGCCTGTGTACTAAAGCACAGGACAAAATACATACTGTGTGTAAAAGAAAACCCGTGCCATGAACGACCACCCTGTGTTTTGTGCACATATCTAAGTGTGACTTTCTCCTCCACAAATGAACTTCCTTCCATCTGAATCCTTTCGACTGCTCTGAGGGCAGGATCCTCTTGTCAGAGCAATACTGTGGGACTGCTTCAGGCTATGACAGCGTGCCTAGGACAAGCGGGTGGTGTTCAGCAGGATCTAAGCATATATAGGTACATGTTGCATGCACTTATGTCCTTTTGTGGTTGTGCATTTTATTTAACATTGAAACAAGGGATAATATTCTCATAAATTCAATTCTTAGGAGAACCTGAATAAATTAAGGGATAACCAATCAAGGGATAACCAATATTTTATCACCCACTTAATTCAAAAACATGACACGTATCAGAAGAACAGTTCAGTGACTTAACTAGAGGTTTGAAGTCAAGGCTTCAGTACTGAGGGTGGTGGCAGACATTGCGTGGAGTCTCGATGGCACGCCTCTTCCCAGGAAGGACTGCATCACCAGAGCAGTCCGGGGTCAGACCCTGCACCCGGAGCCTTCATCTCCCATGTGTTTCCTGGGTCCTGCCAGACCCGGACGGAGGCTATGTGTATCTGAGGGACGGATGCCTCTCTCCATGCACAAGCTGCTCACTCCTTTAATTAAACCGTTACCTTTCATTTACAGCTGATGCTAATTTACTTTATAGTTCCTTTTTCCCTCTGATTTTTCTAAACCAGGAGCAGAGTCTCCTGGAGGGAAGCCTGCCATTCTTGTAACTGCTCAGGGGGAAGAGACAATCTGGCACTCTTTGCTTTGCCCCAGATTTTTAAAGGAAGAGACACTATTGCATAGGAGACTTTGGGTTTTGTTAGTAGGACTCAGCTGTTTTGCTAAGAAAATTATTACATTGACCTTTGGGGAATAGTAAAATCTTATTCTGTCTTTATCCAGCATTTACTGTTGTCCCCATTGGACTGTGCTATCAAGGTCTGTAGTTGTGCTGTCTGGGAACATCCCCTGAGGTCAGGGGCCTTCAGTTCTGGCATCTTGCACGCTCAAAGTGGAGACAAACCATAGTGTGAAACCTTGTTTGCAGCCCCCCTAGAAACTGCTGTGAGGTTAAGGGCAGGGGCAACCACAGGCACAGCAGCGTTTTCTGCCCGTGAGCTGAGCACCCACCATCCTGTGCCAGGCACTGCTAGTATAGATGGGTGGCTGCAGGGTGGCTGTCGGTCCATTGGCCACCCGGGCTGCAAAATGGGTGAGAGAGTTTGAACTGATGAAGCTGTGGAATCATAGACAGGTTTGAGTTGAAACTGACCCTAAACATCATCTAGTTCCAGCCCCCCTGCCATGGGCAGGGACACCTTCCACTATTTCAGGTTGCTCAAAGCCCCATCCAACCTGACCCTTTCCTCCTAAGGGAAGGCCCTTAGGAGTTGGAAGCCAATGCAGGGGACAACGTGCTCCTGCTACCTATATGCTATCTGCAATATAACATAACCCTAACCATTTTTCATTATCAACAGCAGCACAATTTAGCCTGTTAGCAAGCCCACTGGCCAGGGAGTAGCTTACCCAAAGTTTGAAGGTACAGGCTGATACAGGGGACCTTTATGTTATTAGTTAATGATTAGTAAGTATAGAGAATGCGTATACAAGATAGGAACAATGGTATGGGGGATATAGTGAAATCATATAAGCAAGCTTGGCTAAGCCTTTTGTTTAAAAAGAGAATGTTGCAGTTAAAGATCAGCCTAACCAGGAAAGAGACCAGTTTGGGCTCATTATAAGTTACCCAACTGTGGAAGCCACTAAAAGAACATGCGCGCCAGCCCAGAGGTAAAAAGTTCAACCGAGAGGAAGAAGAGGAACCTTCATCCTGCGAACACCATGGACGACCACCAGAGAACACTGTGCGTGCCAAAAGAAGGGTGAAGTTATGCTAATGATTTCCAGGAATTGATTAGAATAGTCCCTCCTGTTCTGGGAAAACTAATACATATGCATTCAATGTTTGTGTAACAGAGATTTAAGAGGTTCTGCAAGGTGCACATGTTAGGAGGAGGTATCCCCTGTGTGCCCAGCACTGCAATAAAGAATACCTGCTTAATAGTCTCCCTGGCTATTGAGTTTTGTATCTGTGATTGTTGAATCGATTTGGCACCCCAGATGGGACAACTCTGCTCGGCTGCAGGGACCTTCTGAGAACAGGATTCCCTAGGGTACCCCAGGGGATGTTCTTGGAGGGACTCCTCGCCTCACCCGGGTCACTGCGGGAGCAGACAAAGGACCATCTGCAAAGAAAGGTATTCTTTGTATTTGGTTTGGGACCGGTCATTTGGAGTTCCCGTAAGTCGTGGGAGACGTCCTACGCAGGGTAGTATACCAGGTTACTAGTGCCTAAAGGTATATGTTTGGTTTGGAAATTTGCTTATGCAAAACTGTGCTGATATCTCCAGTATGTTTTTGTATTTTTACACTTCGGACGGGTAACTGACATTGATTCTGTAAACAGTTTATGGATTATTGGATACCGGTATGAATGAATTGAGAGATTGAGACGCAGTATAACCACGAAGGGAGCATGGAATTTGGATCCGTGGTTCTGTGCCTGGAACAGTTTTTGTTATTATGAATGGGAAGAGTGAATCGGGGAGAATCTCTAGCCAGTGCAGCGTGCAGTTCAAATCCCGGAGTTTATCTGTGCCCACGCTGCAAAAGGTGTCATCTATTTATATCAGCTAGATGTAAAAATTGTGGACAAAATTTGATACCTGGAGATATATATCTTACTTTGTCATTTTGTTGTGTATGGTGCAAAGGAGAAAATCGTGTAGAAAAATTAGTTTGTTGTAGTTACTATTAGGCTAGAGATCGTAGAGAATTATCTCTGAGACAGAGCAGGCAGTTATATATTAACCGAGAATATTTGTGATGATGGGAGGGTCTCAGAGTGGTGGAATCATGAAGAAAAGTCCCTTGGGTGGTATTCTGGTACATTGGAAGGACATAGGGGGACCCCCTGGAGGAAGTGTGGATAAAAAGACATTGATTATATATTGTAATCGGTGGTGGCCCCTTTATAAATTGGAAGAGGGTGAAAAGTGGCCATGAAATGGAACATTAAAGTATAACTCTTTGTAAAATTAATGTTGTTTTTAAGGAGGGAAGATCAGTGGGATGAGGTAGGATATGCAGATATCTTCTTTAGTCTGAGGAATCACCCAGAATGGCAGAAAGATTGCGGAATTAATTTAGCCCCGCAGGACCCCCTCATTTTAACTCTAGAAAAGGACCAGAGGAATAAACTTCCACAACAGAAACGGTGCTGCTTGGCATGTAACACTGGGGAGAGATGTCTAAAACTTGAAAAGGAAAATATACAGGAAGATAGGTTGGAAGATTGTCTCCCCAGCTGCTCCTCCAACACCTCCGACATCTCCTCCAGTCCTTTCCCTGAGGGTAGAGGGATTAGATAAGGGAGATGAGGAACCAGATGAGGAAGATAGGAAGTCAGGGGAAGAAACAGCTAGAGAGTTTACCCCGATAACTACCCAAAGGCGCAGTAAAATCGGTCCTATTGTACAAGCACCACTTCGACAGGCAATGGGTCCTACAGGACCCACTAGAATAAAAACCCCTTTTTCTATGGGAGATCTGGATTCATGGAAATTGGCAGTCAAAGATTATCGAGATGACCCCACAGGAGTGGCAAAACGTTTTGAGCTAATAGTTAAAAGTCAAGATCCGGACTGGGGAGACATTGATGTAATGTTAGACGCTTTGACCGAAACAGAAAAAACGGTGTTAAAAACTGCTTGTACGAAGGTTGGAAAAGAAATAGGATCAGACGTCAGGTAGAAACTGGGAAATCTTTCAAGAAAACTTTGAGGGAAAATGGAATAATTTGAAATCAATTCAATTGCAATGGAAATTGCAAAATTGATAAGAAAAGGGGGGATTGATACAGGGGAGCTTTATGTTATTAGTTAATAACACCTCTGAAGTGGTGGAGGTACGATTGATTTTTATCTTTGTTGGGTTTCAAATCAATGAAAGATGAACTTTTACCATTGATTTTTTGAATTAAAAATGATTTTGGGAAGCAGCTAAATGAATTGACAGCTTTGGGAGCCAAATCCTCTTCTAGGGCTTTGTAAGACGTGTATGAGAACCCACCAGAATGTGCTGATGTGCTTGCAGGCTTCTCACCACGCTAATATCTGTTGCTGTCCTCTGCCATGCCAAACCTCCTCTGAGGCCAGGCTCCTTTGTCCTCAGTGGGAGTGGGAGGAAGAGCAGATCCTATTCACTGCTGTAATCCGAGCCTCATGTACTTGTTGTGCAGCTGAGAAAATGGGTGTATCACCGGCAGTGTTGGTGCTGGCTGCTCATTACTAGTCCCTGCAGTTGAAAGGGACCTTCTGGATGTGTCCTTTGTCCTGGCACATACCTGATGCCGTTAGCAATAGAGTCCCATTGGTCCTTCCTGGAAAAAAACTTAAGTTATAAAACCGCTCCAAAACCATAAAACCTAGTTTCTAACAGAGTTACTATTAAGCTGTTGCTCTAAGGAAAGTCTCAGAGCTCCTCAACCTGAGAAGGTCCCCCTGAGCACCACCCGTGGTTGGCATTTAAATTGCTGGAAAAATCCCCTTTGAATGAGTGCCTTTGTCTTGCCCCAGGTCGCACTGGCTTGCCAGGCTTCATCCCAGGGTGTTTGTCCTGCACGGGTATGCTCCACCACAGATGTCCGCTTTCTCTGCACCCTGCAGCAGTCAATCTATGGAACAAGACAGTTGCTGAAGCCAATGCAAAGTGGAAAGCTTTGGAATTAACATGTGTCGTGGAATCCACCACGATTGAAACCTGGTTTTGAGGTGTGCCCTTGCTTTCCTTCATTGCCAGGTGGATTCTCTGAAAGGTGTCACTTCTCATAAAAAGTTCTCAAGGGTTTTGAGTTACCCTGGACTCCCAATGACTAGCTGCTATCTTTAGTTAGATTTTTTTTTAAAAATATTTTTTTGGAGGAGGGCTGTAAATGGTGTCTGAATGCTGCATTGAGTTCCTTTTGGTCCACGTTCACTTACACAGAATATCCTGGGCAAGCTCAGACCAGGACGTGTTTGTGGTATCAGTCATATTCACAAGGGCTTGTCCTCACATTGCTTTGCACTCAGTTGCAATGGTGAAGATGGTTGCACAAAGAACTGCCATTCCTTCTGAGACAGACATGAGGAATGTGGCCTCCGACCCCACACTAAACCTCCTGGGAAGCTCTGCAATGAGACTAGAGCATCTCATCACAACCTACACCTGTCACAGCCACAACTGTGGATTAAACCCATGTTCCACTCCTTCCTGATGGGTGTGCAAAGGATACACAAAGAATGAGCCATGCTTCATCCTTCCTTGAGCATCTGTGGCAGAAACCCATTTGCTAGGACCTGTGGAAGCATTGCCCGCTGCTCACGAGAAGTGCCCTGAAAAGAGCACAGGCTGTCCCAGGTGCTCGTGGTTTATCTGATCAGATCTTAAGCACTGCTGAGGATGAGTGTGTAAAGCTGATCTTGGCTCTCAGACCCTCAGTCGTGTTTGCAAAGCAGGCTTTTATGGGGGAAAAAGTAAAGCACAGAATTTCACATTTAAACTGGGTTCATTTGCTCTGTAATCATGGATAGCCTTGAAGCTACCTCCTACGTGGTGGCTTCTTTCCTCTTTCACCTAGAAGGTTATTTTTTCTCAGATTTAGAGCTTAATTCCAAGGCTCTGCAGATGCATCACACTAATAAATGTCACATTATCCCATCTCTTCTGACACAAACGTGAGCAGGCACCTGATGAAAGCTGATGAGGGAGGAAAAGTAAAGCTATGAAAAAATAACCTGACACGTAACCCAGGTTCATCAAGACTAAATCTTGAATGAGGGAAGGAGGCTGTGCCAGGCCCTTAGATACAGACTTTGGGGCAGGAGCAGTCAGGCTGCTTGTATTCAAGCAACAAGGGGAAATGTTTGTGGCCATTCCTGGGCCATAGGACCAAGGGCTGGAAGATCAGAACAGGTTAGTAAGATGGTTGAAGCAATTCCTATGGCCTTGCTCAGCTAGAAATTTTCCAAGGAGGAGACAAACCTGCAGCTTGTGGTGTCTGCTGTAATATAGCAGTAATATGGCTATACCCATCTGGAATTTTGGATGGCAACTGTATGAAATTCTTACCCGTATGTGCTAAGTGCACAGTTGGTGGATGAAGGCGAAGGAATAGGTCCTTTCTGACTCAGCTAACACACTCCCAGAATTTCTTCTGGAACTTGTAGGACACTGGCAGGTTTTTTATGTCTATAGATGGTGTTGGCCTGGCAGAGCAAGTCGATGCCTGTTATGCACGTTGTCTTTATCGACAGTGCTGCTGTTGGCTATGTTCCGCTGTCAGCATCTTTATTATCACCATGGTTGCCAGTAGAAGACTTGAAACCATGGATTAAGTTACAAAAATCTTCTCTAGTCTTAGGTGAACAAAAGAGCAAAGCCTGCATTTCTTGTTCCACCCCAAACCTCAAGAGCTTGGAGACAGGTTGGAGAGTGGGATTAAGGTCCTGATTTCTCCTGGGAAAGGTTGCCCAACTGATGCGTTTCTGGTTCGTGAGCAACATTGCCTACCTGTGGGTTCTGTTTCAGGTGATCGTGGAGGAGTCTGGAGGGGAATAGGTTTTGCATTACCATTTTTTTGTTGTCATTGCTGCACATGTAATTATTAATTATACTTGTCATTCACGGAGAGTGAGAAAAGCTTTTATGAAAGAAAGAAATAGTGTGTGTTCCTTTAATATATTAGTATTTTCTAGTCTTTCAGTGGTTTTGGTTTAGGTAAGATAATACTCGAAACATCAAGAGATGTTGGTATTCATTAAAAACTGACATCCAGGCTTGTTTAGTGAGGTCGTGCTAAGCAGCCCAGAAGTTTGAAATCCCTGTATTTTATTTGCTGAAGCTAATATAAACAAGAGGGTTTATTTGTTTTTTTTTAAATAGTATTATAAAATAGTACTTTGGATGCTTTCATCCCAGGTTAGCACTTTGCAAGCACGCCTTTAAGACTAAGGAAATAAAAACACCCTCATACACTCCATCTTGCGATGAACAATTTCTGCCTGAGTTAAGCAACGTAAGACCAGGCCCATATGGAAGAGAAGGAAAAGGGAAATGCCTGGGAGCGTTTCTTAAACGTATTAGGCATGATTTCATGTACTGAGTTGAGGCGATGAGGTGAAATGAAACATCTGTGTACAATAAAGAGCTCTGTCTGTCTTAAGTTATTGTCAACAGTAAAATTGTGCGTTGCCCCCAGGGCTTGTTCCCGCTGACACCGCCATTCCTTGAGTCCAGAACCGCGCTGGCCGAGCCTTAAACACAAGCGGTTGTTTGGAACCACCTGACAATGAGCTGTGGGTTGGGAGAGCTTCCCTGTGCTGGCCAGGGTCGTTTCCTTTGCTCGGTGTTGGAGTAGACTGGAGAGCTGCCACCCTTGGGGTCTGTACCCCCTGGCAGGGGTATGAGGTTTGGAGGTGGCCACCTGGAGATTGGGTGTAACTGGCCAGCATGAGAGTCCTGTATCCACCTGCTCTTGGTTTTCAGCCATCGGTGCTGTGCTGCTGATTTTATGTGTTGATATCGATGAGGGTCTTGCACGGCTCTGATGAGACTGCTGGGCACTTCAGTGCCTTGGGCCAACTGTGCACATGTGCCTGTGTGCCCCCAGGCACTGGAAAGCTATTCCTCTCCCTGAAGTCACACAGGAGCATCATGCCGGTGTGCAGCCTTGTGTGGAGCCGGCCAGCACCCCGAGCGCGGGCACCTTGGCATATGATAGATCTCACTTTGTCCTCTGGCCCATGTGCATCCCGTGCCACGTTCTCACCTGGTATGCCACCTTGCTTGGGTTATTTGGGGACAGCGGGAGTGGCAGGTGTCATCTGGGGAGATACAGGGCTGAGTCTGGGACCCATGGGATGTTCTACACTCTTCTGTGCTGCCATCTCCTCCTCGTTCACCCCATCTTCCCTCAGCTGTGTCCCACTGTGGCCTCCTCTGGCTGCCCCTCTGTCTCTGGGTTTCCATGTCCTGCTCTAACTAATAACAGTGAGTAGCCAGACCAGAGCAGCTCACCACTCCTCCAGGTCTCTGCGTCCCTTCCATGCTGGGATGTGGAAGCTGCTGGGGTGAGGCTGCCCTGTGGAGCTGTAACCAGAACGTCCCAGCTGACTTTCAGGGACCTGGTGGTCTATGCTTTCCTGCGGGGGACCACAGCCCGTTTGCAGCTTTCCTTGCCTGTTTTTGGCTGCAGGAAGTAGGTGCAACTATTTTACATGTCCCCCTCCCAGTAACTGGTTTGCTGCCCTTTCCCCTTCCCTCTCTGTGCATCTCCTACTTGCGCCTGGCCGAGGTAAAAGCTGTTGCCCAGTGTAGGACTCGGGCTCAGGTTTCTCATGGCAGTTTACACAGCTGCTTTTGACAGGGACGGTTTGCGCTTCCATGTGTGCTCAGGTCTCACCAGAAGGCTTCTGCTCCTTCATCACCGCATGGGTAAGGGGACTCACTGGGGATAAGAGTGTGGGGACATTTTCTTTCTGGAGGATGAAAGAGCCTACCCTTTGGCAGAATAGCCCTGTGTCAGGGATTGTTGCCTTATAGTACTTGGGCTTGCCAGTCCTTTAAAAGAAGTGAGAAGCTGTGCCAGAAGGTAGATCTCCTGGAGGCACATGTCTGCCTGTAATTGCTGTAGCGAAAACAGAGGAGATCACAAGGAGAGACAAACTGGTGTGCAACCATCATAATGGGTCTTGTGTAAGGCATACAGCTGCTGTCCTGTTCCACGGCCCTGGAAACCAGCCCCCAGTCATCCTCTGCCAAAGTCAAATAGCAACTTTGGAGGCGCGGTTTTTTTTTACCTTTAAATGACTTGCTGTCTCACAACTTGTTATTTGGCTTTGGTTTTAAAATCCCCCAAAACCTGGGTGTTTTCTGCAAGCATAAACCAAAGCATTTTGCTTCAAATGGATACCAGGACCAACTCTCCCCATGTAATTACATTGCCTATATTTAATCTCTCAGAAGTGTTTGGCAGATGCTTTAAATTTCAGATATGCAATCAATATCTTCTGCTCTGGGGCTCAACAACCGCGTTCTTCCCCTCCCTTGCTTGAAATACACAAAGTCAAGTCAACATACTTGGAGGGTGCAGGAGTGATCGCCGCTCAGTGAGTGTATATCTCTATCTGTATATACCCGCGGAGATGTCATAGGGATGGGTGCGTGTGTGTGCACGTTACATGCAAGACGTGCTCTGCCTTTATTTATTCTGGAAAGGGTTTGTTCTGTTTTTGTCGTGCCTTGCTTTAAACCATCTGAAAATCCCCCCCTGGATTCAGAAGAATAAATATGCATGGCTTGTAATTCTGTTGCAGCTCTCGCTCCCAGCTGATAGGGTGACGTGGAGTTTGGAGGCTCGCAGATTGGCTTTTTGATTTGGCTTCTTGCTGCAGTTGTGCAAACCTCGCTGGCTCCCAGAAATCAGGCTCAGCGCTTTGCCCTGCGCCGTAATGCTGGGAAGCCTGGACCGAGCCCCGATGGTGTGAGAGTGGGAGCGGGGGAAGCCCAGCAGATTCAGTGGCAATCTGGGGGACAATCCATTTTCTCTTCCCCTCTCCCTCGACCCCCATTTGTCTCTGTCCTCCTCGTCCTCCTCCCCCTTCGCCAGATCTCCCTTCTCTCCCCAAACTCCGCCGCACGGAGCCGAACATCAAGGCTGGTGGATTTATCAACATTTTACCTCCACCCCCACCCCCTTTTCCAGATGCACCTCCCCGCTCACCCTGACAGCTGCAAAAGGGAGCACAGGTTTCGTAGCGAGCGAGGCAACTCGGACTGACATGCAAAGGCGAACACCCCCCGTACCCGCACACACCGTCGGTGAATCGCCGGGAGATGCGATGAGCTCCCTTTAGGAACCGGAAGAATTTGTAACCGGGGAGCCAAGGAAGCCCACCGCGCCCCCCCCCCTCCCCCCCGCCAGACCCTCCCCAAAAAAGTCAGGAAAGCCACCAGGAGGGGTAAGTAAGAGGGTGCTACCCCCTGCTCCGTAGGAGACGCGAGGCTGGCCGTTAAGTTTCCTGCTGTCGAGTGGGGCTTCATGTCTCCCATGCGAGCGGCGGTGGAGCCGGGGGTGCGGGGGGGCGGAGGGCTCTTTGCGGGCTCATCTCCCGAGCTGGGGGGGGGGGGGGGGGGGGGGGCGGTGGGTGGAAGGGGATTTAACGTTGCCTGGCGCTGGCAGCTCGCTTCATTCGTGCTGTTTTCCCGGAGCCGTTTGTGTGTGTATGTGTGTGTGTGTGTGTGTATATATATATACACACACATATATATATACATATATATGTATATGTGGGTGGGTGTGGGTGCGTGTGTGTGTGCGCTGCGGGGGGAGGGCTTTGCTTACGGCGCGGAGCGGGCGCTGCGGGGTGGATGCGCGCCGGGGAGGGGGAGCCGGGCCGGGCCGGGCGCTGCGGGGCCGGGGCCTGGCAGAGGCACCGAGCGGGCGGTGCGAGCCGCCGGGCTCCGGCGGGGAGCAGCCCGAGCCCGCGGCACCGTGCGCGGCGGCCCCGGGATCCCTCCGGCCGCCGGGCGGGGGTGCCCCGGCTCGGCTCGGCTCGTTGTGGCGCGGCCCGCAGGGATGCCGGGGAGCCCGGCGGGGGTGGGGGGGAGCGGCTCTGCCCGGGGCTGCCGGGCGGGGGAAGCGGCTCTCATGCAGTGCTATAAATTTCCATTTTTGTAATTTTTTTTTTTTTTTCCCCCCTTCCTTTTCGCCGTGGGGAGGCCGGGCCGGGACAGCCCCGGCTGCGGGGCGGGGTCGCCGGGGCCGCCGTCCCGGGCAGCTGTCGCGCTCCGTCCGCCGGGGCCGGCTTGTTTACCCCCGGTGTCAAATATAGCCGCTGCGCCAGGCTCTGTCCTAAATAGAGCACGGGGCCGCTTGCGGGGCCCCCGCAGCCCCCGACGGGCAGGGGGAGAGCAGTGAGACACGCACACGAGCTGACCTAAATGTTGGGTAATTTCATACTCTTCCTCCCTCCCAGCCTTGCTTCAGGGCTTTGTTTTTTTTTCACCTGTGTCTAAAGTAACGATCACCCTGGGTGGGATATCAAACCGTTGCAAGTGGTTTTTGGTGTTTTTTTATTATTATTATTGTTATTCTAATTCATGAAGCTCTGGCCATTTCCCCCCTCGCCCCCTCAGTTGGAGCTGTAGTGCAATGCTTGGGTTACTGGCTCCTTGGTTCGCTCCTGGGGTTGCTCTGGGGATTTCACCCTAAATACCTATTCTGGATTTAAGGTGAGACACTGGAAGAACAGCGGGGGGGGGAGAAAGGGTGCCTTATGCACGCCCCACAGTCCCCTTGTGCTTATATATGTACATTCCTTCAATTCCTCACATCTCTCTATAGAACAAAGGGGTAATCTTGAGCAGCTTGCTCTTATTTCTGGAGAGAACAGGGCTGGAAGACTTAGGTAACAGCCAGCAGCATCTTCCCATTCGAAAGTGCTCATCCCATGCTCTCTGGGAGCCCGGTGGCATGCCCCGGAGAGCAGAGCTGGCTTTGGGCATCTGGTGTGACACAGGGGCCTTGAGGGTGCTCTGTAGGTTTGGTGCAGCGGGGAGAGGCATTGCTCCCCCGCGGCACAAGCACTTCTAGGGAGTCCCTCATCCTGCTCCATCCAGTGCTGCTGCAGGCGTTCCTTTACCCTGATCACGGTGCTCACATTCAGGCTTCTGTGGTCAACTGGAACAAGATTTGTTTCCAGAGCAGAAGTAGTGATGATAGAAAAGAGCGTGTCCAGCTACTGCTGAGGGCTGGCTGGGGAGGAGCAAGAGCAGCCCAGGAGTCCTCAGGTCTGCCGCTGAGCGTGCAATGTGATGGCAGTCAAATCAGTTACCCCCCCTTGTAAATAAAAGGGTGTAATATCAGCCAGGGTGGAGAGGGAGAGGACTGAATGGGAATAGATGGAGAGCACTAGGTAAGAGGTGCGGTATGGCAGTCTGGGGTTTTTTTTCTCCAAGCCAGATATGAGTCCTGCTCTAGTGAGTGAGTGGGTAGAGCGTTTCCCAAATGCCCAAGGTATGACAGATTGTGGTAATCCCGCTGCTGAGGTCCTGTGTGAGGGCAGTGGAAATGCAGGTAGGCTCCTGGTCTCTGACACACCTCCAGTGCGCTGCTGAGCACATTGTTTCATGTCCCTGGGTCTCATTGTTAATGATGTTTTTTCTACCCATGTGGGGCTTGGTGAGGACATGGTTGCAGTAACTAGTGGGTGACAGTGTGTGAGGGAAGGCAGATGTGCAGCTGACCTAACGCCACTCTGCGCAGTGTTTGTCCCTTGCAGAGAGATTGCCCCCTTCCTCTGCAAAGCTGTGACCTGACAGGATGGCACCTGGGATGGCAGAGGCTGTCGCCGGGTGGGTAGTCCTTTCTCCGTGGCCCTGTGCAGTGTGGGAAGCATGCTCTGTGCTGCCTTGAACACCAGCCCCCAGAACAGAAGAGTGCACGTGGAGCTGGATACGGAGCGTGGTCTGGGTCATGCACCATGCTGTGCTGCCTAGTCTGTTGCTGGGCCAATACCAGGGCAGGAGCTGCCCCGTCCAACTGGAGCAGACCTTGTTGATGGGAGTCATGGACAGTTGTTCTGCATGGTGGTCGCAGGGCACTCAGGACACTGCCCCTCGTCTTGGCTGCCTTGTAGAAGGGAAGGGGTACACAGGCATGAATCCAGCCTCCCTGCTTCCTCTGCGTTCCTCTGGAGCCGGTGGGGCTGAAGTCAGATGAGGCTGGTCTGAGCATGGCAGATGCTATGGTATTGCTGGTTGGTCAGAGACGGGGATTGCTGAGGGCCTGGACTGTCCTGCTGCTGTGTTATGCCTGATCTCACAGGTGTCCCGGGGTTTCAGAGAGTCCTTACTGTGATAGGCATCCTCCATCCCCAAGGCAGGGATTATTAGAAAACAAATTACCATGTATTCCCTCCACCAATATTTTCAAGTGAAGCTCTGTAGATAAATGGTCTGTCTGTCAGGTTTTTGTTTGCTTGTTTTAAACAAACAGCGTTGGTCTCCTCCCCTAAGCTTCCCCAATGACCAAGTGGCGTTGACAAATAGTTCCTTGTTCTTTGTTGCTGTCGTGTTTCAGATGCCTTTCATGTGCTTCAGCAGTTAAAAAGATGGCTTTGATTGCTAGCCAAATTTATTTTCTTCTTTTTTTTTAATTGGCATTAATATCTAATTCTATATTTTAAAAAAAGTAAAGGAAATTAAATTACACAGACAAAACCATCTTCTTAATGGGGGGAAAAAAGCTCTGAAGCCAGGAAATTGATAGTAGCGATGCTCTGTCTAACCATCACCCATGGTGTTTAGGTATTGTGACATAGATTAATACTATTGTTGATTTACTGTTTAGATTATGGTGACTCCTAAAGGCATACGCCTGGTTGGGGGTCCGTTTTTCAAAGTGCTATACAAATGTCTAATAAATTACAGTCTTTGTTCTGAAGAGTTTCATGCATTGAAGGATACATAAGATCACAAGCTGTTCTTGGGGCACCCTTAAAACACGTTCTGTGCTGCTGAACTCATGGTCCTGCATTTGCTGATTTCGGTGATGTGGAGCTTTGGGGTTTGGGGCTGAAGATGAGCTTGCTGTCTCTGCTCACCTCTAAAATGAAATCCAGGAACAACTTCGTCTCTTGCAGCTTCAGTGGACTGCTGGGCTGCTTAGGGACTAATATGGTATAGAGCGTAGTTGGCTTCCCTCCTTCTCCTGTACTCTCTCTACCTTAATGCTTTAAACTGCAAGCCCGGTTTGAGGGTCATCATGGATGTGTGTACACAAAAAGTTCAGCGGGATGGCCTCCGAATCTCCCCTCTAGGCGTTTCTGTCACAGGGTTTTGCAGGAATAGCAAGGCACCAGTTGGTGGGGGTGTGTCATGCCATTCTGAAGGTACCACCACCACCCCATCCTGTCAGTGTTGCGATGAGAAGACCTGGGTGCTGTTGTTCCTGTGGTACAGTTTCGTAACGTAACTAGTGCACCCCATAAGACACATTTATAAACAGGTGTGATGATCATGCCCCCGTGCTCCTTCAACTCTCAATTTTCTGGTAATTCTGTCTTTAAATCTGCTTGCTGGAGCCTTTGATCACACAGCTGAGCTGTCGTTGATGTCTCTGACAGTTGACATCATGGGATAGAGGGGAGCTTAGGTCTTTTAACATTTCTTTTATGATAGCTTGTTTTCCTACGAAACACTCCAGTGAGGATTTTCTATCATAATAAAACAGGGAGCTTTTCCAGAGCACTCAGATTTAGGGGAAAGCTTCTGTTTTCATTGAGCATTTTCATTCACTAGCAGATTATTTTAAGGCTGCAAGACTGGACTTGCTCTGTTTGCTGCCTTCCTCTACTCTGCTGTCTTTTTACCTAAGCCTCCTAATTCAGGACAGCAGCAGAGACAGCCAGGTCAAGAGCAATCAGAAATACTAAATATCCTATGCTGCTGGGCATGTTTTGCAACCAGGGAGGTGACAAAGAGTTTTAGAAACTAGAGATGCATAATACTGCATTCCACTGTTTTCATCGTCACCCTCTCCTAGGCTGGACCTTGGAGTCTGTCTCAAAGCAAACAGCCGCACTCTCCATCAGCAACGCAGAATACAGTTTTAATCAAAAGAAATGTAGTGATGCAGGGATGTGCTTGTGAGAGGGCACTTAGATCTGACTGCCAAGGTTGTGTTGAAGGTGACATGTCCAGAAGTGAATGGGGGCCTCCAGTGCCAGCAAAGCAAGGTGCTCTGCCAGTGTGTTCCCGTGCTGCATGCTGGTGAAAGCTGGCTTCCTTCCCCGGGCCAGGGCCGGGGCAAAAGCAGGGAGAGCTAGAGCATGTCTGCGCCCTACTCTGCAGCTGGGCTGCAGCTCGCTCTGAATGTGTCTTGGCTCCCCTCACTGCGAGTAGTGTCACCAGCTCCAGGCAGGCTGTGAAACCCAGTGCTGCCCCAGTGCCACAGCTCAAACTGGGGAAGGCAGCGCTGCTTCCACCTTGCACTGCTGGCCCACCCCAGCTGGTGACGGATGGGGACTCAGAGTAACGCTCCGTGTGAAGAAGCCATCCTTTTGCCTTCCATACTCTTTGCTGTCAGGAAAATTTGTTTGGGGGCGTTAAGACCTGGATATCTTGGTTTTTCACCTGAGGTGGACCTTTCTTGGTAGGAAGTGATATCTTGATGTTGAGCTTAAAGTTCACCTTAATAAGCACCTTTGTCCTCTTTCATGGTTTTGGATGGGTTTACTTAGTGACCCTCGAACAGCCATGTTGGTTGGGAAAAACGGAGGTGGAGATGTCTCTCTGCCTTGGCGTAGTGGGACGAGGCTGTTAAATGGTCCAGCAGATGTTGCAGGATTCACAGCTGCAAGAGGCAAACCTGTCTCTGCCCGTACAGCTAATGCCCCTGCCATGGTCTCATTTGTGCCTTGCTTTCTACAGCCTTGCCACCCTGCCTGCTTGTTCCTGCCTCTGTCCCAGCCCCTATGTCCCCTCACTATGCAAGATACTGGCAGAGTGGCATGTGTGGCCAGGTGGTGGGTCCAGCTTGCTTTTCAGCCAGATCAATTCCTGGTCCTTACTCGTGACGTAGCCATGCAAACAGTTATGCCAACAAAAAAGGGAGAGCTAGTGCAGAGTGGGAACAACCAACCAGAGACGGAAAATATTCAGATTGGCTTAAGAAGCCCGGCTTCCACCTGTAAAGCAGCTGCCTGAATTGCCTGCAGCAATTAAGGCTTGGAGTTGGTTCAGCCTTGAAGTCTGCTCTTGATGAGATGAATAGTCCTGAATGCAAATTAGTTGCAAAGAACCTAAGAGTGATGGGGTCTGCAAAGCTCTTCTTAAGCCATTAAGAGGCACAAGAATCAGCAGAAAAAAAAAAGACAAAATAATTTTTAATATAAAATCTTCCCAAGAACATGTGCAGGGGTTGATCCTGATTTAAAAGAAAAATGGGAGTCTCGGCCAAGCGATTTCTCGGACACAGTGTCCCAAGTGGACTCAGGTTCTTCAAGAAGAGAATAAAATGAGAACTTGCCCTGCGCTCTCAGTTCTTTCAAGTCCCTTGGAAGCTTCACACTAGAACTCAGCGCTTCATCAACAACAGTCTCTCCATGTTGAAGCCTCCAGACTGCATTCCCTGGCAGCGCAAGTGGGAGCGGTGCCAACTGTTTTATTAGGGTTGCACCCGTGAATCCCACTAGCAGGGCAGGACCGCACTCCTTGTCCTCACAAGGCCACAGAGGGCTAAGTTTGTGCTGCTGCCCTGCACTCGCTGAGGGTGCTGCGCTTAGCCATTACGTGAGTCCTGGGGAGGGGTGTCTGCCTCGGGGCCAACTGGGGGCCACTGTATGAGAACCTGAGGAGGAGAGTGAGCTGGAGGTCTCGGGTTGTTGTCTTCAAGGTGCAAGGCAAATTTGGTCTCTCTGTGAGGGCTCTTCCTTTGCGAAGGATCCCAATGAGGAATAGTGACATGCTGCTGCTTTTGTTTTGGCAGCCCCCGGGCAAGAACGAGCCTTTCAAAGCTTGGGCGATAGGAGGCAAGCAGAGGGGATGCTGCTGGCGTCAGACATGATGGGGTACTCTCCTGTCTGAGCATCTTGGAGATGAGTGCACTAGACGTTGCCCTCACATAAATTACCACCTGCTCTGACTCCTTAAGCATAATTTGTTCCGTCCATTTTAACCTTCCAGAGTAGTTTCACTTCTTCTAGTAAATGTTTCCTTTTCTCTAACTTAAATAATCCATCTTCCCAAAGCTGACCTGACAGATGTTACCCCTGCAGTGACCCTGTGTGAGCAGCACACTTCATGAAACCCTGGCTTCTGTGGGGAAATGCAGCACCAGCACTGACCCTGCTGGTGTCCCAGCTAAAAATAAAGCCTGTCCCTCCTGGCAGTGTTGGGGTTTGCTTTTAAGTGGGTAGGCAGTTTTCCCCATTGGCTGCGCTGTGCTCTTGTGCCAGGCAGAAGGCACAGCTTAACCTTCAGAGCACAACGGAGCTGTCTCCCCTCTGGGGAATCGCACCGGGAGACTGAAGGTGAGAAGATGCTCAGCTGCACTTGGTGCATCTACGTCACTCCCCGAAAACTGCCAGCTTGCCTGTTGCCTGCCGAGATCCGTCTCCTTGCTGCTTCATCCATCCCAGTGAGTCACCTCCCATCCTCTGCTTTTCCCCCCAACGTCCCTCCATGCCATCTATCTTCCCAGTCTTCTAACAGTGTCCCTCGCGTGTTCAAGCCTCCATTTATCCTCTGTGCGTGGCTTTCTGCCTCTCTGTCCGTATGGCCTTGGCTGCTGGGACAAAGCAAGCGATTGGCCCAATCGGGAAGCAGATGCTCAGTCAAGAAGGGCCTTTCCAGCTTTCACTGTACACACACATTAGCAAGAGTCACAAAAACTGGTAGGGTTGAAACACACTCTGGAGCAAGAGGAGGGATGCATCGTGGTTGGTGAGTCTGTGGATATTTTGAGGGGTTCCATGCACATCTATTATTCCTTTCAGTCTTCCAGTACTTGATTTCTTTCATACAGCACTGAGTTCCACAGATTGCACAAATGCACAGCATAGAATTCAAGAAGTTTCCAGTGCTCACTAGGTAAAGTACCCCGAGTCTGGGAGCTTTCTGGTGGTGTTAGCCTCGAGCTTCTGTTGGCCTGGTTGACCAGCTCTGTCCCTCTGACCACAGCTGGTTTCCTGGAAAAGGCTGAGGGAGGGGACATGGGAGTTGTGAAAGGGGACATGGGAGTTGTGCTTGGTTGTGCAGGATTCCAGAGACCTCATCTGCTTGGTGTTGCAAAGAGAGCCTGAAGAGGTGGGATGGTCATAATTTGCAAGTATCTGTTTGGAAGCCAACAGCTATCAGGTACGGCAGGCTGGCTACCGTCACCTCAGACAAAAGGGTGGTAGTGTCTCACCCGTCACGTTCTTAGGCACTTCAGGAAAGGCGCACCAGTGGTGCTGGTGGCTTGCTGACCTGCTGGACAGCACGGGGGGTTCAGAAGCAGCTGCAGTATGCTCTGCCTCTTGCTTGGCTGGTAGCTGGATGTGGGAAAGACCACAGGAGTGTTGTGGGAGGCAGGGCCAGGGGAAGGGGCATGGAAATGTTTGTGTGTGTGTCTGCAGGGAGAGCAGAGGACAGGGAGGGTGGACAGAGGAAGGATTACTGCAGAGTGGAGGGTTGTTGGGATACAGGGCTCAAAATAATTGAAAACCCATTTTTATTCATTTGTCTGCTCATTGAGCTCCCACAGCAAATTGATTCATTTCAAAGTGTTGCTCATCTTTAAAAGTGACCATCCTTTTGTCAAAGACCTTTTGTGCTTGTTCTTTTACCTGTTCGTGTCACTGACCTGAATAAAATAGTAATGGTGGCTCGGCATGGAGTAATGCTCACCCTGTCCCACTGCTCCTCACCTGCTGGTGTTTGGAGACTGTGGCTCCTGCTCTGGACAAAACATTTTTCCATCACTTGTGACAGGTTTCCTGGAAGGCAGGAGTTACTGTCGTCAGCAAAGAGAGGAAGAGCTGGGTTCAGGGTACCACAGGCTGTTCATTCCTGCCTTAGCTGTTGCTCAAGGCAGTGCCCCACTGAAACTCACAGCAAGAGAGGAACCCTGCAATTTCCTTGCCTTATCCTTGTCTTAGGAGAGATTTGGACTTCAAAGCAAGTAGAGCACATCTCAGTTTTAATCTTCTCTTTGCTGAAATGGATGGAAAAATAATTTCTGCAGTGCCTGATGGGGACCTGAGCTCCTCAGTAAAACTGATGGAGGTGTTGGACTACTAGCATCCATAACAGATGCTGTGCCCCTCAGTGGCAAGATATACACTGTCCCTTTCTTTGCCTTAGTGGCTTAAGTGGGCTGTACAGCAGGTGGCTGCATGGGACGAGCGTGTTATCCAAGCACCTACGTTAAGCCAGTGACTCCTGTCATTGTACCTCCAGGATGAGGTGCTTAGGGATGCTGATGCAAGGTGACAGTGAGCACATGGTGGAGAAGAGAGACTCGAGGGCTGGTTTGCTGGGGTCTGGGGTTGTGGGGACTGTCTGTCTTGTTTCAGTGCATTTGGCTGATGTGGTCATCTCCCGTGACTCAGCTGTTCCTGTTGGCAGGACTAGTTGTAGCAAATCTGAGGCCAGCATGGACCATTGGGAGGAGGGAGGAACCAGGGCAGGATAGACAGCAATACATATGGAGGAAGTAGGAAGATGCCTCCCAGTTGATGTGCGTGACGTGGGTTGCAAAGAGGGCATAGATGAAGCTTTCCTTTTGGAGTTTTATGTTATATGAAATGTTGCCAAAGCTCCTCAGGCAGCTCTTCCAGTAGAATAAGCTGGCTCTGCTGACTTGGGCTCATTGGACCTGTGCTGATTTGTGCCAGAGAAAACCTGGTCTTAAGGACCCTCTCTTACTTCTCTTGCCAGCCTTCATCTGGTGGTGTGCAAGTTGACTGGACTGGAAAGAGTCCTCATTTTTAAGGTGACTTTGTGTAAAAGGAGGCTTTTGGAGGGGAGGGTCAAGGGAGGGACGCTGGTGTAAGCAGTGCTTTGAATACAATGAAAATGCTATTTCTTCCGCTTTGGAAATAAACAACAGAATGATTATTATGTACTTTGCTAGGAAATTCTTCTGATACAGGATGCCCTGCATCCAGTTTTCAGATGTTTCTTACTAGTATCCAAGTTAAGACTTGCTGACTGCTGGGAGTTAGGAGAGCATCATTGCAGACATGTTAGAAATGGCAAGGGAGGAGCCCCATCCTTTTCAGACATGGTGCTTTGTTGTAAGCCTGGCTCCTGAGATGGCATACACGTATAGGTAATCTTGATTTTTTTTGAATCTCCTTGAAGAACAAGTCACACATTTACCTGGCTGAGCCCTATGCCTTTTGGGTGTGGGACCTGCCCGGTGCGCTTGGCAGGAACCAAGAAATAAACCTCTTGTCTTTGAAGAAGACAGCAGTGGCCTCTTACAGTCATCTCTCTGATTTTCTGCAGGAATTTTAAATCATGTTTAGGTGTTCAGTGGAAAATCAGTGGTTTCAATGGGGTCAAGGTGTCCAAGTGGGTTAAAGAGCTGCTCCATTAAGCTTCTAACTACCCTGTGAGATCTGGTCCTTTGTGACTCCTTTGGTGAAATACCTGAGACATATTTAGACCATGGACAGGGCAGAGGAGGAGGTTAGTGCTGTGGTAACAGTGAGAGAGAAAATGTGGATATTGAGGGTGACTGGCTCCAGGCGATATTTCAGTTTACCTACCCTTGACGGGACAGAGTGGGGCAGCCAGCCAGGGAGGGCAGACCTGCAGCTAAAACACAGATTGGAAGTAAAAAGGTGAATAATCCTGTCTGGTAATGCCCTAGCGAAGAACAATTCTCTGCCTGTCTTTGCTGTAGAGATCAGAGTGGCACATGGCTTTATACAGCCCACAAGGAAAGCTGTCAGAGGGAGGGGGGAGAAGAAGTCAAGGTGGGGCAGCAGATAGCCTGGACACTTACTATAACTGCCGTAGGAGCTCAGCTTGCACTGTTTGTTGTCCATGTCATCTCTGCAATTACCATATGGTAAATATGACTTGAGTCTCTTGCAAATAACAGAGCTAATATTAAGAGAGAATCTGTAAACAGCTAGTGCATAAATGAACAAAGAGCAATAAACAGCCTGGACTTAGGAAGAATGAATTAATCATGGTGGATGTGAGGGTTTATTTTTTAAAGCAGTTGCAGAATCGGCAGCTGAAAAAACACTGAAGGATTAAGATATCTAAATTGTCAATAAGAGACGCGTGGGGATATGTGTCAGTAAAGGGTGAGGGTGCTGTGTGAAATCTTGCTTGATAACTGTATTCGGATGGGTGAATTTGGCACCTTCCGAGTGAAGTGGGAGGTATTTTGAGGATAACCCATAGCTCGGTGCATTTTTCATGCCTCCTGCTGTGCTCAGATCTGCAGCAGCAGTGAGCGCGTTACGGTGTATTTCCCTGCTCTCAGCTGGCGATGCTGACTTTTTGGTTGAAACTCTGGAAATCTTTCATTCCACGCATGCCAGTCAGCGCTGCGCACCTCACGCAAACCCCACTACGCTGGGGACGTAGCAAACAGGTGGAGAGACCTTCGAAAATCAGCAACATGGTGGGCTTCTGTATGTCAATCTCGATTTAATCTTTATAACAGCCCAGTGCCTCATGAAAACGTGCTGTACAGCAGAGCTGAGGAGCAAGGCTTCACTGTCCAGGCTCCAGCAAGAGCAGACCTGCTGCTGGTTTCAGCGGTAGCAGACGCTGAGATATGGCTCTCCCAGATACTCGGCTGCTTCTGCCTGCCTTGAGGATGGAGAACCAAGAGGAGATGAAGATAAATGATTAAAGGGCAACTTGGGCTAATTTATAAAGATTAAAATAAATTCGCGTGCTTTGGCCGAAGAATCACTGTGGAGGAGTACAGCTATTTACAAGTATCTGAAGCATGTAAATCTCAGGCAGGGAGGAGAATGGTTGAGAGTGCTCCAAGGACAGGATAATGAGAACTAGCAGCATAAATTTTCTTAATTTCATCCTAAATATAAGGAAGACGGCTAAAACCTCTGAGATAAATTACATCATGGCAGAGTCTCTATGGGAAGTTGTGGAAATGCCATCGCTTGGGTAATTTAAAACTGGGCTGGACGAAGTTCTAGGAAATAATGTTCGCAAGGGGAACAATGCAGCAGCAGCCCTTGAGACATGGAGCAGACAACTCTTCTGGCTCTGGGCTAACTGAAATTAGTGAAGCCTGTGCTAACTGGGCCAAGTGAGAGCCTTTCCTATCTATCTATCTACCCCATTTCTGTGCCCGTCGCACAGAGGAGCGTAGGAGTCTTCAGTCGAACATTACAGATGGCACCTGCTTGTTCCTCGCCGCAGTGGTAAAGGTGATTTCGGAAGTGGAGCTGCCTTCTCCTCCTCCTCCTCTCCCCTCCTTTTTTTCTGCCCAGTCTCTCGCTGCCCCCTTTTGTGCTGCTTTTGCCTCCCTTTATTTTTTTAATATTTTCTTTCTCGCCAAGCTAGGAATGCACCTTTCTGAATAGTCTTGCGGAGGGCTTATTTCTGGTGTGTGTGATGCGGCATTTTTCGTAAAAACGTATTTTTTGCTGTATTCAGACAAAAAAAAAAATCAGAAATTTTCTTTTTGTTTTTCCTTGGAGGAGAAGTTAAGAAAGAAACCTGCCCATTCTGGAGGATCGGAGCAGTGTGTGCCCCCAGCTGTGGGGTTAGCACCCAGTGTGGCTGGCTGGTGGCTGTCCCAGGAGCCCGTGAGCCAGCTAGAGAAGGGCTCCCTGCCTGGCTGCTTGTAACATCAAATCCAGCACATCACATGGTTTGTTTTGTTTGCCCCAAATGAGTGTTTTCTGTCAGAAAACTTGTGTTTTTCTTAACTAATTCTGCATCTAAAGAGGGTGAGCTATGACTACACCACCTTTTCCCCTTTTATTTACCGCTTAGCCCACCTCTGTGTACAAATACCTACTGAGTCTGCAGCACAAACGTGCTGTTGACAAGAAATCCTAGGGTCTTTAATTGTAGCTGTTGCAGATCTGTCACGAGAGTGCTAAAGAAATGCCACGAGTTGCTGCTGTCATCTTTCCTCTAGGATGCTGTGAGTCACTAGGTGATAAGTTGCACTCTGATGGTGGCACCTGAACGAGCAGTATAATATGTCCATGAAGCAGGTGCAGTAAATAACACACCCTGTGTGCTCCCACAGGCAGTACATAAAATGTTTTTTACTGACAAGAAGTTTTCCTCACGCTGTTGGAATAATTTTTTTTCCCTTCCTCCCCGCTCCCCAAATGATGTTTGCTGCTCTTTATAAACCAGCAAGACAGAGAGTGATGAAAAACAGCACCTTGAAGGCTGCAGCAGAGGAGTTGGTGCCTGGTGCAACCCCACGCGTTGTGGGGTGGCTGCTCCAGGTTGTCTCCATGAGCTGCAGTCCGTGAAAGAGGCAGGGGGGCCACCAAGCGGGTGACCCAGTAACTCCACTTCTTTATTTCCCTCAGGCTCCTAAACCTCAAGGAAGGACTCTCAGCCTCTTCACTGGACCTTTCACATCATAGGCATAAAATCAAGGGCCTGAAAATTGCGCTTGAAACTACCTGCCCTCTCAATTTGGGGCTGTTCATAATGGCGTGTTCAGATGTGCACTAGTATTCAGGCACTTAAAGGTTTTAATTAGGTTTAGAAATACCTCTAAATGCAATAAAAAGACTGGTGTTTGAAGATCTGCCTCTAAATGTGCAACAGAGGCTTGAAAAATGAGATTCTGTAATATTCATGAAAAGAAAGAAAACTTTGTCTATATCAGAGCAAATAATACTGCTTTTTAAGCAGGAGGATGGCCACTACTAATCTGTATGTCAGCCTTAATACCAGGTTTTGTTTTCTGAATATAAAAAAGAGCTACAGTTCTGGGGAAAAAAAAAATGAAAAGGGTAACACTTACTGTCCTTTAGCCTGAGGAATCTCAGACGTGGATCTGTATGGGGAAATGGAAGAAGTAGTGCACGGTGGCTCCCAAGAAGGCTGCACTAGCCCACACCGTAAATAAGGATGGCTCTCAAAGAGTGACGGTGGCTGCCCACCGAAAGGTTCCCTTCAGTGTCTGCTACCTCCTCCTTTACATGTCTGTGCTCAGAGCCTAAACCACGGCTCCTATATCCATATATATCCATCTATCCTGTATGGATATTTTTCAGCTGCAGTGAGAGCAAAGAAATAAAATGCCTGGTCAGTCAAGTGCAGCCGGTGCGGCATTGGAAGGGGACAATTAAGTACGGGCATCTTTATGGGTTAGCTG
Source organism: Bucorvus abyssinicus (assembly GCA_009769605.1). Taxonomy (NCBI): domain Eukaryota; kingdom Metazoa; phylum Chordata; class Aves; order Bucerotiformes; family Bucorvidae; genus Bucorvus; species Bucorvus abyssinicus. The sequence goes on along the minus strand of CM020042.1, from coordinate 14,952,208 downwards.
TTTATGGCACTGCTTCTCCAGGAGCATCTCAGACACTAAAATACAGGAAAACCCATCATGGACCAGTTTCCCGAGGCAAGTTGAGTGTTTGGAGGTTGCTCCTCGCCGTGCACAGACTTGTGCTCTGTTTAGGTCAGCCCCTGGGATCACTGGGTGTAACTGAATCCCATCACTGCAGCATTTCTGCTTACGAAATTAGTAGACTTGAGTCATTATGTCGGTTAACACCCATTTACTACGCTGGAATAGTAGGAACTGCTCGAATTAGTAGAGACACCAGCTTGAAAATATTAAAAGACTTGCTACGAGAGCTGTTTTTTGTTATGGTAGCTTTTTGCATGATCTTACAATAAAAAAAAAGCGGCTGCTTTTGGCATGTACAGAGGGAGTTATTCCGTAGGCAGCTAATTCTGGGTTTTGGCATGTTTACTGTGAAGTGCAAGGCAACAAGCACCTATGGCTCCGTGCCGTAACTTTTCCGTAGAGCCGAACTGTGGGGATCTGTCCTGGCCGAGGCATGAGTTATGATGCTTTTTAACTCGTAAAACCTAGCTGGTGTGGTAGTAGGAAGCTAAACTACCTATTGCTGTGCAATAACCTGTGTACAGTCAGCTTGGGGTCCTTGCTTGTGCTTATATCAGATAGGTGCGTGCCGTCAGCGTGACGGTCTGTGTTTGGAAATGTGCATTTGTCTGACAAAATGCATCTGATTACACTGCTCTGGCTTTTGGCTTGTAGTTAAATCATTACTTACACTCTGGGTACTACTCTTGTAGTGATGAGTAAAGGATTCAGTAGGGTTTGAATGGAGAGTATTGAAAAATGTGCTTTGTTTTGTGTTAAATATTCTGTTCTGCTTTTATTTTGGGGGAGTGAGAATTAGGTATAATACCTCTTCTGTGAAAACTCAGTTATTTGTGTTCTTTGGCAGAAAGGCTGTAATTTCAATTTTTGCTGAAGGTTGTAAAAAAAAATATGTGCTCAATCAAAAAGCTTTTATGTGCTTTGGAGCTGAGGAATGCGAGGCCCTGTTATTAAGCTGAACCTTATTTCTTTCTCCTCCAGCTTCGGAGCAGGGCTATAAGATGACACTAATAGCAGCACTGTATCTGCTCTATTCTGGGACAGATGTTTGTCCCTTGATCTTGAGATGTCTCTGTTTGGCCCTTGTGCAGCACCTGTGCCTGAATGGGGCTCTCCCTGTGCTCAGATCTGATTAGCATCCTTTCTTGGCTAGTCTGGAGTCAGGGGAGACAATATGTGGCCAGAGATGTAATTGTGCATCTGATTCGTTTGGGGTGTGGGAAGAAGAGGGGAAGGAGAAGGAGGTGCCAGACAACGTAATCTTACTTGCAGGTTAAATCCAAAGGTTTTTATGATCGTTTAGGGGAATTTTGCCTAAATAAGGAGTTAATAGGGACTTAGAGGTTTGTCTTGGTGATCATGGGCACTTGGTATGTGGAGGTTCCCTGTTAGCAGCCATCACTGTCTGACGTTGCCTCTTGATTTGATTTCTTGTGGTGAATGCTTCCATTTGTAAATATCCTTGCCTTCAGAGTCATGTGGGTGGCTGTGTACAAAAAGCTAAATTATAAGGGATCAGTATAGCCTTCCCAGCTTTCTACCTCGTTATAGGTCCACAGCAGACAAACTGTCAGTCTTCTGAAACTCAGCTATTATGAAAGATGTAAGGAACAATAGGCTTAATTGTGACAGGTGTGGTCCATGCTACTTTCTGGACTGTCTCCAGAAGTATTTCAAGAACTGATCTTTTTATTTATGGGTTATATTTATGAATTTATGGATCACATGGACATTGTCAACTCTTGTAGGAGAAGGAGTTTCCCCTGCTAAAATAACTGTTACGCATCTTCCCAGAACCTTGCTGTTGAATGCTAGCTTATTCTGGTGCAGTTATGCTTGAAGCATTTGGTCCGTTTGGTCCTTTTGCATTGATAGAATGCTTTGAACATATCCTTGAACTTACCCTACCAGATAGGTGACACTATCTAGCCCCCCTCCCTAGCAATGCCCTTATTTGCATGTATTCAATGTGATAGCGATAGCGGGGTAGAAAACTGTGGGAGAAAATGATCTCTGATAGCAAAGAGGTCGTGGAAGTGATGACCCGCGTCGTATAAAGCTGAAGACCACCCAATACCAACTCACTTTCCACTGTTGCTGCAGCCTCCCGTTTCTCGCATCCCACAGGGCCAGGGCAGTGATGTTGCTGGAATGACAGCTCTCTGTGCCGGATGTGGACGTGTTTTGTTGCACTGGCGTCAGAGGAGTGACACCCCCTGAGTGACGAGCAGTGACTCAGGTCTGTGCTGCAAGCCTGCCTAGAGGCTCGGTCCTCAGAGCAGGACTTGCACTGAAGGGCGGCTCTTGTCACAGTTAGCCCTGCTGAGATCAACGTTGCTTCTTAGAGGAGGAGTAGGGAACGTGTCTACTTCACTCTGGGCAGGCCAGAGCTACACAGATCTCCTCCAGTGATTTCTGGACTGAGTTCAGTAGATCTATCTGAGGGAAAACGTGCGCCTTGTATAAGCCACCTTGCTGACCTAGAGCTAGAGTTTTAACTCTACTGTCCTCTGTATGTTGAAACTATTACCTCAATGTTTTATTAACAGCAGTTTTAAAATTTAATAGTTTTATTCTGAGTCGTAAAGCACTTTTGCACCGGTTCCGAAGAGGAGTATGACAGTAAGAATGCTTCGCTGTGTTTTCAGATTGGTTAGGTTAATGCTTTTCATGCTAATGAGCACATATTAAGATCTTGTTAGACAGTGTGTCTGTGGGCAAAGTTCCCATTGATCCCACTGGGCAGCTTTATCTGTGTCAAAGAATTGCAGGATCAGGTTGTGATTATATGGTTTTAGAAAATGATTGTGACCTCCATTTAATGTTAAAATGTTTGTCAAAGCAGGGGAAAACAAGTGAAGAAAAGTATTCCTGAATTCCGAGATTTTAGTCTACTACCCGTAGCCTGAGTTTGGAGGTCCTAACACGTGAACAGAGGCTACCCTTCTAGAGGTTGTTTTTGAAATTACATATGATTAGTTTGAGGAATAGTAGTAAAATTACCCTCCACTTAAAATCAAATTAAAAATTTAAGGAGGGCTGGCAAGGTCCTGGAGTGTGGTGAGGAATGGCTAGCAATAGAAACCATCATGGCATTACAGAAGGTAGACAGATAGTGTTAATTACAGAAGGTGGTTGTCCCACAGAGGGGGAGGTTGGTGGTAGCAGTGATTTATTTCAGATGGCAGTTTAGTCATTGTACTATTCCTAGACAAGGCTCTGAATTTATGTGATACTTAGACTCTTAAGTCATTTTTGAAACCAAATTTAGGTGCTTGAGTCATGTAGATGTTTTTGAAATTACTCCTGTCTTTCTGTCAAGCCGTTTCTACATGGCTGATCTTGGAAGTCACAGCACCTACTGGCTGCTGTACAGTTAAGTAGGAGCTGGGAGCTGGAAGTGTCAAGAGGTTGGTGGATACCTGCCAGCAATTGCAGTACAGAAGAGGATGATCTGATGTGCCCGGGGTGTTTTTCGAGCTGCTGTGCTTGTGCAGTTGGTCTCTGTGTGCACCTTGAGTCAGAGGACCTGGAACATGTCATCTTTACTGTGCATGTGCACACATCTGCCTTGCAGCCCAGAGATCTTGGGCTTGCTGCTCATAGTCACTCTGCATATGTTCACTGGCCCTTTCTCAGGGATTTCCCAACATCCTGCAGCTAGAAGTCTGTTAAAATATCATGCGGGACAGGAGGGAAGACAAAATGGGAGTGTCAAACTGAACCCAAGATGTCTGTGCTGGATAGGTCAGTCCTCCCTGTGACCCTGGGCTATACAGGCAGCGAGGGGTTCTAAGGAGACTTCAAGGCTGGGGTTAAGGCTGGTCCTGGCTGACAGTCCTCACTGGGGCTGAGGTCCCTGTGATCCCCAGGCGCTCGGTCAGGCGCAGGCGCTAGGGTAGACAGGCGCCTGGCAGATAAGTAGGCATTGGAGAGAGGGGTAGATAGACTAACGTGGAAGAATCTCTCTTCTGAATTAGTTCAGGTAGCATGAAGAAGTGTACTGTTACTTCACATCAAGGGTGTCAGATATGGATTTGTGATCCTGATACTGCATAATCAATTCTCTCCCCTCTGCTGTGCTTTGTCAGGAGTGGTTTTGTTCGTTTGCAATCCTTGTTCATGCTTTGCTTCCTGTTTTCCTTGTCTTTGTAGATTTTTATCTGAAAGTTGGAAACGTTTTTGCTGATATCGGGAAGATTTCACCCTTTTTTGGAAAGAGGCGAGCACCACAACATGATGATAAAATAGCCATTTGAGATGCATTTGTTAATGCTGATAAGATTTAAATGTTGCTTGGAATAGGATGGACCTCCTCAATGGTTGCCCAGTCCATCTCTGCCGCCACCTGAAGGTTAGGCATCTGCTCTAAACTGGCTGACTGAGCACCCTCTTGAGACCACGGAGGGAGATGGGAAAGGACAAAAACCCTTCTGGAGATGTGTGTCTTAAATACATCTTTTGGGTCAGCATAGGGTGGGACAGGAAGTATCATCCCCGGGAAGCGACTGTCTCTTTCTGCTGACTACAAAGGGAGCCTAAGTGACTTCATTTGACTTACTGCCCAAGATTTAGATAGAGTAGGGGAAATGAATCTCAGCCCTACTGATCTGGCAGTACAAACCTGAATGAAAGTTAGTGGGAGTTAAGGCTCTTGAACCTTCCAAGTGCTGTAGATAATGCCACTATTAAGTTTGATGTTTCCTGTGAGCTACTTGGCTGTGTCTGGACTCACAAATGTGATTTGTCAGCTAAGCCTGAGACCAAATACTTCCAGAGGCCTGTTAAAAAGGAAAGAGAATAGTGTGATCCGTGCCAGCGTGAAGGGTTCAGAATCCAATTTTAAGTGGTGCAAGCCCTACAGCAATGTAGTCCATAAGAAATAGGAGGCATTTTGGGGCAGTGATATGCCAAATCTATGTGATACATTGATCAACTCCTTTGTTTTTGCATGGTTAGAGATTACTTATTATTTTATTTTAGAGAGTATTTGAAAATATATCAATTTCTTAGGGATGCAGAGGGAATGTTGGTAGGTGCATGCATTTTGCTCTGTCTTCTGGGTTCAAGAGCACATCTTTTTCTAACTGTTGTGGTTTTGTACGTTTCCGTGACCATTTAAAAGCAGGACTGTTGGTGTAAAATGTGATCATCTAGATCACAATGGAAAGGCTGGAGAAAAATGGCCTTTGACGCTTTGCCAAGCACTGGAATCTTCTGCCCTGTTTCTGGGATGACATCTTTGCCTCCTAATGTGGAGGCCCCGTGCCTCAGAAGCTTAGAGGAGCTCTAGGACCCTTCCGGAGACTCTGTTAGGAGGGGCTGGCTGTGGAAATGGTTTGACCACTAAGGTACTCCATAATTCATAACTGAATTATGTCCTACAAATGGACTTAATTTGGAGATGGCTCAGTGGCCTTACATTGTGCTTCTTGTGTTGCTAGTGATTCCTTGACTTGTCTTTTCTCCTGGGTGGTGAGACAGGGTAGCCTTTAGATTTGGTTTCTTGTGCTGAGTTGAAGTGCTGTGTGCTGTGGCATCTTTAGGTGAGTGGCAGCTGAGCCCTCAGTACTCTTATTGCACATGTTGTAGGTCAGGAGTGTCCTATTATATATATACACTTTTCCTCTGAGTTGCTTTTCTAGCAATTGATCTTCATCTGCTGGGCATGTAAATGCTGCCGTTTGTTAGAGTCCCTGATAAATACCTTCTTCAAAGTGACAGAGAGACAACCCAACTCTACCAGTACTCTTCAGTGGTGAGATACTGAAGTGCGTTTGGATAAATGTTGCATCTTCCTTTTCTCTCATGCTTCCCTCCCTCCTCTCTGTTTTGTTTGTTTCAGGTTCTCGGCCTTTTTGGATCTACACAGTGGAAGTTGCATCTTGTGTATGGCGTGGTTAAGCTTGCAGCCTGTCACCTCAGCCTTCCTCCATTTTGGGCTGGTTACTTTTGTGCTGTTTTTGCATGGTTTGCAGGTGGATGCTGGCCTGACGGGAGACTCAACCAGTTCAGTACAAAACAGCTCGTGTTCAGGATCTTTTGACTGCAAGGAAGGTGTTATCCTGCCAATATGGTACCCAGAAAATCCATCCCTTGGGGACAAAATTGCCCGTGTTATTGTATACTTTGTAGCACTGATCTACATGTTCCTTGGAGTCTCCATCATTGCAGATCGTTTCATGGCATCTATAGAGGTGATTACATCTCAAGAGAAAGAAATCACGATTAAGAAACCCAATGGAGAGACCACGACGACCACCATTCGGATCTGGAATGAAACTGTTTCCAACCTGACCCTCATGGCTCTGGGCTCCTCTGCTCCTGAGATCCTTCTGTCTCTGATAGAAGTGTGTGGGCATGGATTCGTAGCTGGAGACCTGGGGCCATCTACAATTGTTGGCAGCGCTGCTTTCAATATGTTTATCATCATTGCCATCTGTGTCTATGTGATCCCTGATGGGGAAACTAGAAAGATAAAACACCTGAGGGTTTTCTTTGTCACAGCTGCGTGGAGCATCTTTGCTTACATCTGGTTGTACATGATCCTTGCTGTCTTCTCTCCAGGTGTGGTTCAGGTCTGGGAAGGTCTCCTCACACTTTTCTTCTTTCCACTTTGTGTCCTTCTGGCTTGGATAGCAGATAGACGCCTGCTTTTCTATAAGTATATGCACAAAAAGTACCGTACTGACAAGCACAGAGGCATTATCATAGAAACAGAAGGTGACCACCCTAAGGGAATTGAGATGGACGGCAAGATGATGAACTCCCACTTTCTAGATGGAAACTTAGTGACTCTGGAGGGAAAGGAGGTAGATGAATCTCGCAAAGAGATGATCCGGATCCTTAAGGACCTGAAGCAAAAGCACCCGGAAAAGGACTTGGACCAGCTGGTAGAGATGGCTAACTACTATGCCTTGTCTCATCAGCAAAAGAGCAGAGCCTTTTATCGCATTCAAGCTACCAGAATGATGACGGGAGCTGGCAATATTCTGAAGAAGCATGCGGCTGAGCAAGCCAAGAAGAGCACCAGCTTGCATGAAGTGCGGCCAGATGAACCCGAGGAATTCATCTCCAAAATTTATTTTGACCCATGCTCCTACCAGTGTCTTGAGAACTGTGGTGCTGTTCTCCTGACAGTGGTGCGGAAAGGAGGGGACATGTCCAAGACCATCTATGTGGACTATAAAACAGAGGATGGCTCTGCCAATGCTGGTGCTGACTATGAGTTTACAGAGGGGACTGTTGTCTTGAAATCAGGGGAGACCCAGAAGGAGTTCTCAGTGGGAATTATTGATGATGACATCTTTGAGGAAGATGAGCATTTCTTTGTGCGGCTCAGTAACCTTCGTGTGGTGGAGAGTGAGGAACCTCCAGAGCTCAGTAACTCTCCATACCCAAAGGCCATATTGGCTTCTCCTTGCGTGGCCACAGTGACTATACTGGATGATGACCATGCTGGCATCTTCACATTTGAGTGTGATGTTATACATGTCAGTGAGAGCATTGGCGTGATGGAAGTCAAAGTCCTAAGGACATCAGGTGCTCGGGGTACAGTCATAGTGCCATTTAGGACAGTAGAAGGGACAGCGAAAGGAGGTGGAGAAGACTTTGAAGACACTTACGGGGAGCTGGAGTTCAAGAATGATGAAACTGTGTAAGTACCCCCTTTGTTTCTGTTCCTGGGCCTAGTTTTGGTATTTAACCCCACATTTTGCATCCATTACAGGTGAATGCTGACAAGCCACAGGCTCCTTACAGGCTCCTTTCTTTAGCTTTCCATCAGTTTCCCTACCTACCTCTTTCAGGCAAGAACCGACAGCAGGATTTAAGAGCTCAAAGCTCTTGTCCCTTCCCTCTTGGGAATGACAAAGTGAGGTTAAGAAATACCGGGGTGGGGAGTGGGAGGGTGGGCGCGGCGGGGGAGCGGGGAGAGAAAAGGAGGAAAATACATCATTCTCTGAGGTCCTGTACCTACAGCTAAGGGTTAATGGAGAGTTGAGGTAGAGAGAGAAGAAAAAGGGCGAGTTTTAACCTGGCTGGGCAAATACGGGAAAGCCTCTTTTTGAACACCAAACACAGTTCATTGCAATCTCTAGATGAAAAGTTTACATCAGTTATTCCCAGACAAGCAAGAGCTGCTCAGTAGGCATGGGGCTTTTTCACCGGAACAGCACAGCATACCAGTGTCCCTAGGCTGCTTGTTCACCTTGCAGGTCCATGTGGCAGCTATTCACAGCATAGGCACAGCTGCAAGTTATTCTGCTGGACTTGTGAAATCCTTCCAGCCTTTATGTCCCTATGGTCTATCCATATTCCCCACATCACCTTCTCTATGATCTCCCTGTGCCTGTTCTTTTACTACCTGTGGTTTTTCCCCTCGTAAAATACCATGGCAATTGGCAGTAATGGTCTAAGGCACTGCAGCTCACAGCCCGTCCATGTGGCTCCATGACCCAGTGTTTTCATACAGAATAAAGAAGGCAAGCAGAACAGTCTGCACCAGTCCTGTTAATTCAGCTCTTTCACTGCATCAAAGTAGGTGATACAAAGCTAGGAAGTAATAAAGACCAGAGAGGCGATAATGTCTAATTGCTTTAAGTACCTGCTGTTAACATTAGTGAGGAATGCGAAAAATCCCTTAGCTGAATAGGGAGAGGGGTGTGAGCCTGGTGCTAAAACTCCCTAGTATTAAGTGCCTGGGTTCCTCTCGTTAACACCTAATCACTTGAGCCATCAAAGGAAGAATTGCAACTGGCATCAGAGAAAGGAAATCTTTGCACCAAGCCTCTCAATACAGTACTCGAAAGGATGGTAATATATTAAATGCGATGGAGTAGGGATGCCCGAATTCAATAGCACCTTCTGCCTTAGCCCACTAAACCATTTAATCCAGCTAATATCCACAGTCCTGATGCTGGATTGTAAGTACGTGTTCTTCCTATTTAAGGAAGGGAAGCTCCTGGTTGGCTGGCTTCAGCCACTGTCAGAGATGGAAGAGGATCTGAGCTGTCCTCCTCTGGCCTTTCCAGGGAGAAGGGCCATGCAGGTTAGTCTCCTTAATTGAGACACAAGCTGATTTCTCTAGAGAAAGTGAAGAATGTCAGATGTGTGGTTGTCATCTCCTGTGAGTACACTACTTAAAATATAATGGGTATTACCTTGCTTCAGCCAGGTCTTGGAGAAAAGAGACTTTTCTTGCTTGAAGAAGACCCATCAGTGAAAGGCTAGCAGGTTTGGGGTACCAGAGAATAAGCCTATGAGCTGTCTTACTCCAGACTGTACTCCCTTTCTTTCATCTTTCAGCTGATGGAAGACTTCTTCTTGTCTTTGAAAAGTGTTACAGAAGGTCAGGGTTATAACAAATCGCATTCAGCAGGACCATGTGCATCCTTGTGGGACAGACTAACGAAAATGAAGTCAGTCCGGAAAACAAGTATGTGTAGGTTGCTTAACACTGAGGTTTGTGACCCAGAGAAGATTCCCTAGAGCACAGATGAGACATTTGTGGTGTAATTAAAACTGTGCCCACACCTAATGCATTAATTTGACTTTCAATTCTGCATCAGAAGACTGCTGGGAACAAAGCCTGCTAACCGCAGTGCCCATGGAGACCATGTGGCTAGCAGAGATGAATTTCTTTTGAAGCTAGAATTAGTGTAGCTGGCTCAACATAGCACTTAATCAAACTAATAAACCTAACGAGGAGGGAGATCATGTCAGGCAGCAGGCTGCCTTTATTCACTCGCAGGTTTCATTAAATCTCCACGTCTTCTGGGAATGGACTTCTGGGCTGGAAACCCATGAAGGTAGTTTTCAGTAATCAGCCCTTGGCCTTTAAATTCAGTGAACACAGATCAGTTGCTGTACTTTTCTGACTCTTCACTAAGGTGCAGGTGGCAGCAGCTGTAGAAACCTAGAAGCAGTAGTGGGCGGGTTTAATCTCTTCTTCCTTTTTTTTTCTTTCTAAATTTGAATGCAGAAGAATAATTTTGAGCAAATATTTAGGCTGCAAACAAATTTGTGGTGATTCAGATCTGAATTTGGAGTTCAGACCCATAACGCTATTATTCCAACACACACTATCTGGTTTTGGTCAGCCCACTTTGGGAAGGTGGGTGTTTGGAATAGTTTTGCGGATCCCGAGGGCGGCGTATGAGTGACCGGTCATGGTATTGCTTGGTACAAGGCTGTATGAAGACACTGGGTCACCACATAGCCAGCGGTTGCCTGGCTGAATATTTGAGACCCTGCCTCTTAAATGCCTTGCCACTGAGGGGCATCCGCCATGAGGTACTGACAGTCCCTGGGCACTGAAAGGGTGGGGGACCGAGGGTCAATAAAGCCCAGAGCACAACAGAGGGGAAAGCAGGAAGACCAAGATGGTCATGGCAATGCTAAGGACAAGGAATGAGAAAGCAGTGAGAAGTTACGTGCTCCCCACTTCAGCCTACTGAGGAGGACCTTGCTTAGGAAAGGTGAAACTTGGGCACTAGTTTCCATGCTGGTGTAGTAACTGCTTGTGGATGGAGTCCTGCTTGCCTCACTGCTTTAACCTTGTCATTGTCTTCGTGGGGTCACTTTGAAAAGATTTTTGACTCATGGAGGAAGGAGACGAATCAACAGTGTCTTGCAAACACGTAAGACAGTGCTAAGCTTTGCTGTGGCTATGCATTTATGCTAACGATCTGCAGAACTGCAGCCACAGAAAAAGCACTGATCAGCGTAAACTGGAGGAGAGTAAAAGCTTCAGTTGATGCTTTCAGCTCGTTCTCTGTCGCGCAAATTAAAAAACTCCAGCTTGCGTTCTGCAGCAGCAGGCAATCTGTAAGTAGTTTGTAGGTCGGCCTCCTTAAGTGCAGCAGTGGCTAGATTAATTCGAGGAGCACTGGATTACACTGCATCCTTGAGATTAAACTATAGGATAGGTGCTGCCATCTACCAAATCCCCAGGGCCAAAGATAAGCACTTTCCCTGAAAACTAAACGGTGAAGGGGCCTTCAGTTAAATATAACAAGATAAAATAAACTATCTCAGGGTTGTTTTTAAGAGGCTTTCCCTAAAATACGTGGGACTAAAAAAAGATGAGTTGATGCAAATGTTACAGCGTGAGAGGGAAATGGGTCCTGCCACCGGGTCTTGCTTATTGCCTCTGTGGTTCTTTCTAGACTAACACAGTCAAAGTTTCCTTACTCATGGTTGGGCGGGAGCACAAGAGAAAGACTGAGATGAGGAAGCTTGAAACAGTGCTGTTATTGCTGAGATGTGGTCCCATGCTGTGTGGGTGTGTGTGTATGGTTGTGTATGGGTGTTGGATAACCGTAAATCAAGCCGTATAATCTTGAATGCGGTCATCTGCTGAGAAGGAGATTAATCAGGTCTCAAGTATTTGATAATGCTGCCTCTTTTTCAATACATTTGTATTTTCTGTATTTTCTGAACTCCTGAATCCTAGCCCTCTTGTTGCTTAAAAGGAGACTCAAAAAATCAAGTCCAAATTTTAGATTTTTTTTTTTCAAAGATTACCAAACACTATTTTATTAAATAATTTTTTATGGAAATCAATAGGTATGATTCTTGGAGGTATGAAAATGTAGAACAATGACTGACCTGGCTGCTTTATCATGTCCAAGCAATAAAGAAATCATTAAGAGGCAGCAGCAAAAAGTGAATTGGGTTTTAAAGGATTTTATATTTTGCATAATAAAGGGAACTCTCAGCAAGTTTTTAAATTCAATTTGTATTTTCTCTGTTTAAATTGTTTCCTCTGTTTAAAACTGTTTAAATCCATGTGGAAATTTGTTTAGGTCTTGGTTTAGAAAGTTGTGGAAGGTACACAGGTTACCAGTAGCTAATTGTAACACCAGATAGAAAATAAAGTGACAAGTTCTGCTGCGGTGCAGTCACTGGAAGCAGCTATACTGAGTTAAGGTTTAGGTCAAGAGATCTACTTTGTTACTTGCCTTTGTTGCTGGTAGCTCAGTTACTTGCAGGACCTGAAGGCTACTGGAGGTGTAACCATCTGCCCTGAGTCTGTAGTTCTTGGGGTATTGCCTGTGGCTCCGAAGGAACCGGGTGTTGAGATGCTGTGTGTTAAACCGGCATTAAATGACCTGCAAAGTCAGCATGGCCGAACTGAGGGAACATGTGGAAACCTGGGGTCACTTAGCTATGTGTGTGTGAGGCAGAGCTCTCAGATACAGAAGATTTGTCTCCTCCTGCGTAGGGAGGCTGCTGGACACAAACATATGAAGCCTGCCTCAATAGGCAGTGAGATTTTTAAATTTTTTTTTTTGCCTTCAGGATTTGGGCAGGATGTTGTGTGCAAGTTGCGCGTTGCCTCTCCTTGTCTCCTTCTCCCCAGAGAAGCCCCCAGGCTGCTGCATGCATGGCTGTGGCTGCTCCACAGGGTCGCTGTGGGCCTTGGGCTGTCTTGAGCTTGGTGGCGCTGGTCCTGCAAAGTGCTGCCAGGACACGGAGCAGTGGAAAACCACGTGCTTTTCTTCCTGTTGGGGGCTCCAGGCACGTGGTGGCACGGAGCTCATGGAATGCACGTGTACGAATGCACGTGAAGGCCAGGGCTGTGCCAGTGGTGGTCTTGTCTGGATCAAGCTCAGATTGGTGCTGTGCCCCAAGGGCAATGGTTAACAACTGCCCCAGGCAGCCACGCGTGCTGCTGCCGCCACCCTCTCTCATGTGTGTTGTGCCACCCCTGTTTGGTGGGAAGGTCAATATCCCTTCCTCCTCCTTTTCCTCTCCTGTCTGCCCACGCTTGGACGCAGAGATACGTGGGCCCTGATGCCTTGCTCCTGGTCCTGTCGTGGCTGTTAGCTTCCCTCTGCAGATCTGGTGAAGGTGATAGTGGAGAAAGGTGAATGGTGGTTTTCTGGTAGAAGAATGTCATACTCAGGTTTGGTGTCATTAATTGTCCCTCCTTTTTGCCATTTGGCGCTCGAGGAAACTGTCAACTGAATTTTTTTAATTTTATCACCTACGCAGTCATGGTTGTGGCATTTTGAGGGAAGTGCCGTTAATGATACTTAGCCCTATTGCATGGTGTTTCATCAGTAGATCTCATAGCACTTTGCAAAGGAGATTGAGGGACACTATTCCCATGTTGCAAATGGGGGAAAAAATACAGCGAAAGTGACTTCTCTTCCCTCTGGAATACCCAGCACATCAGAGGCAAAGACAGGAATAAAAGTGATCTCCCTGAACTGGTGGCCTGTGCTGTATCCAGAAGAGGTTCTGTGTACATCAGGCTGGTAATTTCCTTTTACTCAGGACCACAGCGAATTTATGCAGACTCACTGACCTCTCCCCGGCCCTCGTGAATCAGGTTGGCACAGGTATAGGCAGTAGCTGCACTATCTCACTGTTCTCCCAAGCTGTCAGCAGGAACTGTGCTTTTGGGTGGTCATTTTCCTAAATTAAATTTTGGTCACACGACATGGAGGTGTGCTGCATCTACAGACCTTGGATTATTTATATCAGCTGTGATGACTCCAATTAATGACTGAGGTCATTACCAAAATAATGTTGGTAATCTAGTCTGAACTCTTGTTCAACAGCTCTCATATACCACGCACTGATCCTAAGGCTCTGGGCTCTGAGGAGAACAGCTGTCAAAAAATTAGGACTAATTAGTGGGACTCCAGGCAATGAGAATTTGTTGTGTGAGGCTGATGGTTTCCCTCTCCCAGGACAGGCTTCCTTCCTGTTAGAGCCTCCTTGAGATTTAACTTGAGACTGAATCCTCCAATCTATTCCCTGGTTTGTTTCCATCAGTGGCTAAGCTCCTCTAGGCTTTCTCTTCCTACACCTTCACATAAATTAGAAGCCCTTTATTCGTTATTTTAATTTGGACTAAGGGAAAACAGTGGCTGCTGTCCTCCAGTTAAAAAAGTTTTCTCCCACTATGTTGCCAGTGGTGAAAGGCTGATGGATTTGCTTCTTGCTGTGAAATTCTAGTCAGTGTTCTTAACAGTGCCAGTTTCTAATGTAACTGTCATCCTTTACACACGTGTGTACGTGGTTTTCTGCTGTAGTCCCACTGTGAGGTCTAGGTGGTGTGTCCTGCAGGGGATTAGTGTAAGGCGTCAGGGTACTGTTCCTGGAGCATATGTAAAGTCAGCCTGCAGAAATGTGAGACCGTGGCACCATCCTGCGAAGAAGAGGAGCCCTGAGCTGACCTTTACCTTCCCGGATAGTCCTGTTGGCAGGTGTCCATGAATAAGGACAAACAACATCCTGTCTTGGAGACTCTGACTTCTTGCCCATCAAAGGAGGCATTTGTGACAGCATTAAACAGGGGAGGCCTGGGAACCCAGCTCAGAAGAGAGGCACATGGTAGAGATCGTACCAGAGCTGGTACGTGCTCTGATCTAGCAGAGAAACCCCGGGGAAGCTCACAGGTTCCTGAAGTAGGAGGCCATTGAAAAGGATGTTCTGGGAGGTGTCGGAGAGGACAGTGATATTCCTAGTTTAGAGCGAACAGCGGGAAATTCACCCTGCCAAATGACACAACCAAGTATTGAGTTTAAAAACAAAAAACAGACCAGAACCAAGCCAAGATAAAACTAGTCTGCTGTGGCTTTGCCTCCTTTACTTGTACTGACTCATGCATTACTGCACAAAGCAACTTCGCAAATAATTGTCTCAAACATCATGCCCTTTACACACAGGTTTGCAGAGGCACAGATTGTATTTGTGTCCCACCTGTAAGAAGGAGGAGAAGGCAAGGTTTGACTGGTGCAGCTTCAGGGGACGAGATGCTGCAGGCAAGGCTTGATAGACCATATATCACTCCAAGCAAGTGCTGTTTTTTGGGTTTGGTGGGGTTTTTTTGTTTGTTTGTTTGTTTGTTTTTAATCCCACAGTGGGAATGTTACTTGCAGCATCAATGTGTCTGTGACTTCTAACAGATCAGGGTGCCAGCAAAGTTTTGGAGTTAAATACGGGCTTATCCTTTTCTAAATGAGATGAGGAGAACAGCAGAGTCTAAAATCTCCCCAGCCAGAGGTCCTCCAGCACGTTTTTGTGGTGTCTAAACAGAAGCAGCTGATCCTGGTGGAAGGTGGCAACTCTTTCAAATAAGAGATGATTTACCTGCTGCTAGCAGTGTGGCTCGCTTCTTATTCATCTCATGTCAGGATAAAAGGTGGTGAGAGAATTTGCCATGCTAACTGATAGAAGCACTGAGGACCAAGCTCATCCTCCGTTTAGCTTTAGTGAAAACAGCAGATTTAAAGCTGGCCGGAATGTGGACTGGTGCATATTTACAGCTGTCTTAGCAGATGGGCTGTTGACAGATGAGGCCCCTCAAGTCTCTGCCTGGGTGCCAGCACGTACCGCTGCAGGCATTTCAGCTGAAGCCAGTCCTGGTGTTGAGCACCCTTTGGGTGGGTTGCGCTGGAAGGGCAGTGGGTTGGAAGTCAGTATCAGATAGGACCAGTTAGTTCTTCCTGCTGGGGTTCACAGGACCGGTCCTTAGGAGGCCGATGGAGATGTCTGCTGAGCTGCCTCATGGAGCGTGGCACAGCCCCAGAGCTGGACTGCAGCACCTGCAAACCCTCCTCTGGGCATCAGATCCCTGACAGCCTCTGCTGTGTCCTGCTGCTCTTCTTCCAGGTGCTGGGTATTAAAAAGAGGCCAGGACTTGATTCTCCATGCGAGCAAAAACTACAGCTCTGATCTCCTGGTCTTTCTGTTAGATGGTGGAACATGTCCTTTGGTGTTCTTAGGTGCTGGGGAGGAAAGAGGCTTTTCCTCTCTCCCCCCTTTGCCTCTCTAAACAGTTTCCCGGAGAGGTTGCTCCTGCTGGCACTGCGGCTGTTGTACCGAGTGTGTCATAGATAGTTTATCTGCTGCTGTGCCTAGCTGCTCTCCATTTAAGAGTATGTTGTTAAAGTGAAATGGGGTAGGAATTACCTTTTGTGCCTCCGTTTTTCTTTGCATGAGATAAGCAAGCCAAGTGGGTCCTACCCACATAAAAATCCCCACCTGAGCGACATGCTGCCCTGCTTTTATCCTTTACGGAAAAAAACATGATAAAGCTATCAATATTTAATGTAGAAATTCTGCTCCACTTATCTCTGCTTTACCTGTCTTCTTTCCTGTGTTGGTCTTTCCTTTACCTCATCTCCTTGAGAGTTTTGACTTAATACCACCAAATACTCCACCTCAGTAGAGACAACTGGACCATGATGCTGTTTGGAAGGATGTGCCAGGACCAGCGTATTGACTGCGCAAGACTAAATAAGCACTGAGTGCTCTGTTTTCGAAGACATCAGAAATGCTGCTTTATTCGGGGGCTTGGATATTTTGGAGCTTTGATAGCTCACAGCAGTTTTTCTGTAGTGGAGTTGGGGAGAGAGAATGTATGAATTGGCAGTTTTTCCCAGATGTGTCCTGTTAGCTGACACCACCGAGATGGGCAGAGCTGTGAATAATGCAAAAGCTCAGTGAAAGAACTGTGTATGAGCAATACCTGCTTGCCTAGCGGTCGGTCTCCTACAGGGTTTCATCAGCTGTACCCTGTAGAGCAATACCTGAAAGCTGTAGCCGGGTGAGCCATATCAGCTGCCTGGCTCCTGCTGGTGTGTGAGGCTGTAGCACTGTGGAAGCATGAGGAGCCGTGTGTGCTTTATCTCAGCCTGTGGTGCTTGTCCTATTAGAAGGTCTTAATTTTCTATAATTAGCAAGTTCTTGGCATAACTGTTTTTCTTGCTCTTTTTGTGGCCTGAGAAGTGGAGCAGTGCTAGACGTGGTCTGTGGGAGTCAGAGCTGATGGCAGCTTTAGCAGGTCATTAGACTTTGTGGTAGGCAGCTGGTGCTGGCTTTCCCTTGAGGTGACTTTAAAAAAAAAAGGAAAAGAAGAGGCTCAGGGGCCTGATTATCCCATCCTTTGTATGGTACAGAGCAGCAGAAAAAGGCATAACAGACGTGACATCTCCTCTGGCTTGACAGTAAGTTGTAGACAGCAGTGGTGGAGCAGGAGAGAAGTGCAGGGTGGTTTCCTCCGCGCACAGCCCCAGAGGAGAGGATAAAGAGCAAAGGAGCTGTTGCCTTTGCTGGGAGAGCATCAGTTGGACAGGTGGGGTTTTTTCTCCTCTCTGATCTCTGTGGGGAGCAGTAGGTCCTGCATGAGTTCTGGCCAGCTGGGAGCCTGAGGAAGTGAGGTGCCATGGTGCAGAGCGGTTTGGTGGTACCGGTCCGCAGCTTGCTGCTGGCAGGCAGCATGGGCCTCGCAGGACAACTGATTGGGCAAGCCTGGTTCTGCAGCTCCCCTGGGAAGGTACAGTTCATGAAGAAAACTGAATAAGTCCGGACTAAAACGGAGAGCAAAATCCAAGGGTTGAAATAGGCCCCTGGGAGCATAGCTTTGGGTGCCTAAGTGACGGAAGCGTGGCCAGCCTCGGGGGAGCAAGTTGCCGTGTCCTGGGGTTACTCCAGCCTCTTGAGGGGTAGCTGTTTGCAGCTCCAGAGTGTTTGAAGGCAGGACAGATGGATGGGCAGGCTGAGGGGAGAACTTTGCCAGCATGTGCTATAATGACTGGAGCCCCTGTTTGGCCTGGCCTGGGACTATTAATGATGCCCTGCCTGTGGGGGCCACTTCTCACGGTTTTTTCTAAGGAGGCTGAGACTCCCTGGTACATGACACCTTGTGAGGCACCGTATCTCCTGGCCCCACGCTGGGAAGGGAGGCCAGCAGCCACCCAGGCAGGGGACCGCCGCTGCCCTTGGCGAGGGATGTGTCCCTTGCAGTGCAGGGCTGTCCTGCGTGGCAGGAGAGGGAGTTCACGGGGCTGTGAGCTTGTAAAGGAGGGACCTGAGGAACAAGTATGCAGCAACAACAAACTTCTGCTAAGAGTACCTCCCTTCCAATTTTTGGGGGGAGGTGATTTTTTTTTTTTTTCCCAAGTGAATTGCTGCATAGAGTAATGGCCTGCTCCCTGGAGGGTACAACTAATGGAATTAAAGGGTATCTCTATCTTGTTCTGGGCGGTGAGAGCTTCCTCGAACCACTGCCCAGAATACTTGTGAGACACCCTATAATTCAATTAGAAGTACCCTCCAGGGAGCATATAATTATATCATATCTATGAAATGTAATGACAGCCCCCTTGTATCACATGGTGAGCAGCACTCTGCTGCTGCCCAGAACCTTTCACCGGTAAGGAACTAATCTGCTTAGCGCAGATTGAACTCGGCGGTGTACAGCACTTACCCAAATGCTTCTGAAGGGAATCCCTGCCAGCGGAATAAACCTGTTAGCAGCATCTGAACATCGCCGCCTCTGCATCCCTCTTCCCAACCCTCGGTCCACTCTGACTAGAGCTGCTCACCTCCACCCTTGCCATCTCCTCTGTAGCTTCCTGGGAATTCTGAAGGATGGGAGGTTTTCCTTAACCCTTTAAACTTGTTTTTTTGCCCCCAGTTGGATAGTAATAGTCTGTGATAGAGAGTGTGCTGAAGGGATTGAGGTCCATAATAGGCAGTGTCCTACCTTCCTGCCAATGCCCTGTAGAATTTTGGTACAAGTTGGGAAGTTCGGGGAACAGAAATAATTGTAATGCCAGTTGAAGTGCAGCTGCCTCCAGTGTGAACTGCAGGGTACCAGCATCGGAAATGGTTTAAGGCTTGAAGTGAGGAACACTGAGTGTGACCACCACATAGGGGTCTTTCGTGGGATACTGTAATTCCAATTAAGTCTCACCAGAGAGTTAAATCAATTTGCAGAAAACGCTGTGTGTGTGGGCCTTGGAGAGGCTTTGAGTACCTAAAGGAATCACGTGGAGGAATTTCCTTCTCCACAGCAGAAGTCCTCTGGGAAGCAGCATTAGCTGCGTTGTGATTGAAGGAAACCTTGAGTCAGTACAGGTCTGACGATGCATTGCCAAGACTGTACAGCCCCCAACCCTGCTCTAGTTCAGCAGCTTCACGCAGCTGTCCCTGGAAGATCATCCACCCACATGAATAAACCCATCTACCTGTCACAAGATTGTAGTTGTTGTGAGTGCTGTTGCGTTGCTAGCTGCCAGCCCTAAAGTGTGTTTTTGCCCTCAAATCCCAGAGCTCTGAGTGAACTGGACACCTCTGGATTCTGAGACGAAAGCAGGGAAGAGACTTTTGAGAGATGATGGAGGCAGTGAGGTTTGCTTCCATTAGGAGGTGGAAGAATGTTGTGCTGATCTTGAGGGCAATGGATCTGAATCCCAATGTGTGTCCTTGACTGGCATTTTGAGGGTGAATCACCAAAGGTGGAACAGAGGTGTGTTTAGATGGTGGTGTTCTCCCCTTGGGGACAGTTTTATGGAGAGTCACTAATGAGCAGGGTCCTGGTGGGGGTACATCCAGGGCTCGAAGGAGCTTAGCTGTGAGCTGCTAAGTAATCTGGAGAAAGACAAAATAGAGAGCAATGTGATTGGAATGAGAAAAGGAAATGGATGAGAATTGCTTGCTGAGAACCGTGGGGCCTTGGTCTTCTCCCCTAATGTGGGGCTGGGGCTCAGTTTCTTGCTGCAAGGCCAGTGCTTTGACCAAGACTTCTCAGTCAGTGGGAATGTCTTGGAGGAGAATTGAAGTTTATCTCTTAGCTCCTCCTCTATCTGGTAGGAAAAGCAACTTTCAGCGTTGCTAAGCCAAGGGAAGGAGAAGCTGCTTTCTGGTCCTTGCTCTTTCCCTGCTGCTGTCTCTAGTCTGCCCTTGTTCCCCACATCCCCAACCACCTCCCCCTCCTCTTCCCCCACTCCCCAAAAAAAGTAAACATAGCACCTTGGAGCCTACCTCCCTCTTCCCAGTACTTATTGCCAGTCAACGCGTCAGGTCACACTGGGAAGCCATCTGATTCTTTTTCAGGCAGCACTGCGTTCAACTGAGTATGGCTTGGAGCAAAGAGAGGAGCAGTGTTCTTCCCCGTGCGTTCTCTTCTTCCCTCTTGGCATCTAGGTATCTGTAATGATAATGCCCAACTCTAAACATTGCAGCAAAGCAAGAGATTTGGCATGAAAGAAAATGTTGAACTATCATGTAAATCTTGGTGGCTCTCAAGCACCGTGTCCTCCTCTAGAACGGGAGAGAGACGTAGGCCAACAGTTGTGGCATAATCTTCCCTGGCTGCCTTCGGGTTGTGTTTTCACAGCTCTGGAGTTACTCTTGCTGCTCACCTGCATTTGCACAAGGAAATTGTTGTCGAGTAGCACCTTGGTTTTCTGTTCCTAGGGAAACCCCTTTTACCAGCTGGCTTGTGCTTCCCTTGGCCTTAGATACAGTTACATGCTTTTTCTGTAACAAGGTGGTGGGACAGTAGCATGCCCAAGGTTATCTGACCTCCCGCAGACAGAGCATGGAGAGTGCCTGAGGAAATGGAGGTAATGTTATCTGGTTACCTCAGGCAGTTTCTCATAGCGATTAAAGGTATTTTGAGACTATATTTCTCCTTTAGTATGGAGGTATCTCCCACTGCTCAACAAACTTGTCAGGAGGGTCGTTTTATCTACCAAGGAAAAGCAAGTGCCTGTAGGCATGCTGTGTTTGGCATCTTGTAGTCCTGTGAGATACCATAGGGCAGAGGGTCATTGGGGCAAGGGGATGCCCATGTTGGTCAGGTTTGGGGCTGGCACAGTTGGCAGCAGCGTGCCTGTCCCATGAAGGGGTTTGTGCTGCTCTTGAGGAGCATGCAGTGAGTGAGATGTGAGTGCCAATGTGCTGAGCATCCTTCAGGGTGATCAGAGTTTTTGTGGTGCTCAACTGAAAATGCAGGCTCTGAAGAGCAGGGCGGTCAGCACGGCTGGGATACAGGGACTCAGAATGGATGCTTTTCTTCAGAAAGAGCCCAGCTGCTGCACAAATCACAGCCTGCATTCCTGCATGGCCACTGAGTAGCACCAGGCACTGGGGACAAAGCCTCCCTGGGATGGCCTGTGCGGGGTCCCCTCTGAGATGCTTCAGTTGCTGTGCCCAGATGGGACGCGTTGATCCTCTCTGGGAACAGAGGTAGGTTAGTGGGCTTTATGTCATGCTGTGGCACTGCTGCCCCTGCCTCCCCAGGCTCCTGCGGACCTCTCCAAAGAGCCTGCTTGGATCTGAATGTCAGCTATTGCTGTGAGGCTTCTGCAGGTATGTGGTGTCTCACCAGAGCCCTGCCATTTAAAGCATCAACCTCTTGCTCACCCCTTAGCAGCTCTGGAAATACTGATCTGTTTTTACCTATTTGCAGTAACTGGGCATGCCATCCCCTCTCTCTGTCACATGCACACCACGTGTGTTGTGGGCAGGAGGTGGTGCCACTGTCTTCTCCTCTCATGCTGCCTGTACTGTCCCCAGTAAGGACCTGCTCCCAGACCCTGCTGAAGTACCTCTGTGAATTGTGGAGGCTGAAAACCCGTCCATAAAGGTGGTAAGGTCTCGCTCATTGCCTGCTCATTAGCTGATGTCAGGGCGTGTGATATGGGTATATGCCCATCTCAAGTTATGCAATAAGCCCTTACTCACCCAAGCCTCTCTCCAGAGACTGTTAGGGTCCCCGAGCAATTTTAAATTGCCTTTATTCTTGACCAGCCTGAGAACCTACAAGGAAAAGCTTTTGTACAAGGACAACCAACTTGGGGTGGATATGTGCTAGACTGTGCTATTTCTAGGTGCAGGAAGATGACTGGGAACAGTCAGCATGAGTTTACTGTAGCAGATCGTGCCTGATTAACCCAATTGCTTTCTGTGATGAGATGCCCGAGTCAGTGGCCATGGAGAGCGCAGTGGGTGTCATTTACCTTGGCTTTTGGTTTTTCATGTGTTCTCCCATAGCGTCATTATAGCCAGACTGGGGAGATATGGCCTTGATAGGTGACTACAAGATGGATTAAAAAGCTCTCTGTTCTGTCAGGCTGAAAAGGTAGTGGTCAGTGCTCTGAGGTTTAATGGGTAGCCAGTTCCTAGTCATAACCTTGAGCAGTCAACATAAGGCCTGAACAGTTCAGCATCTTCATCCACCCCAGGTATGATGGGGTGACATGCAGCCCTGCCTCAGTGAGCCCATGAGGACCATGGTCCAAGGGGTATATTGGTACACTGGCTTGTGGGTTGCTGTCTGAAGAGGCCTTGGTGTGCAGCAGAATTGGGCCAACAGGTAACTCAGGCAGCTGGGCAAGAGAAATGCAGGTCCCGTGCCTAGGACGGGGTCAGCTGCTGCCCTGGTGCAGGATGGAGGCCAGCTGGCTGGAAGCAGCTTTGCAGGGAAGGAGCTGTGCTGCAGGGAAAAACTGCTCAGTGCGTGCAGTTTAAACCAATCCAGGACTGAAGCAGTGCGTTGACTTATCAGCGATGTATAATTAACCAGCAATCAGTGAACTATGTAAGGAAGATCAATATCGGCAACCCAGTGGAGGAACCACAGTGCTGGACACCTGCGTGATACTGATGTTCAACTACAAATTTCTGAGTGCCCTTCTGTAACTGGTCCCCAGAAGTTATGCTCATGCACAGTTATATGCCCCCATGGTGTTCCTGTCTCAATGGCTGTTGCTGCCCAGGGTGGACCCTGTGAGATCCCACACACCTGACAGTCCCTGTGGACGTGAGTCAGCAGCATAGCACATCTTAAATATTAGCCCAATAAGTCACTGCTATTGATGGGATTTTGCACGCAGTGGCAGAAGTTTATTCCCTGTAAAAGATAGAAGCAGCTCTGTTTCTCACTGGGACACTAAGGGAAGGTCTTCCTGGGCTTGCCCACCTTCTTCCCTGCTCTGAGGAATGTCCAGGCAAAGCTGGTGAGCTAGAATTTCTCACCCAATGTCCATTTTGTGCCTTCTTCCCATCTGAAACAGGTGAGCACTCTTAGATGCTGACCAGCTGAGGTTTTACTTACTAGACATATCGCAAAGCTCCTGGAAAGTGCACAGCCCTGAGGTAGCAGCTTATATCCCAGCTGGCATGTGTCCTCCTTGCTGAACCCCCTGGGTGGTGTTAGAGGATGTCCCTTTGCACGATGGCCACATGTGATATGTACTCACCGTGTGTTGTTGGTTTTCTGTCTGCACAGCTGTATGCAGATGTTGTTGGCCGCTGGAAATGGCCGAGGACATGCAGCACCATGCTCTCCTGGTGATCTGGTGCTTTGACCTTTGGGTGATATTTCTACATTTTAAGTGTCCAGCAGCCGCTGAGGTTGTGGGGGCAGAAGCAAGTGTCCCCGGGCTATGCTGTTGTGTGAAACTGGCTGGGGCCCAGCAACGGTGACCCCAGAGCAAGTTTCTCTTCTAGGCACCGGTGTTGTAGCAGATGAGGCAGATATTTGACAGAAAGGGAGAAAAAGCAGGATGAACATTCCAGAAATAATAATAATAAAAAGTGTTAATGATAAGGAAGAGAGAAGCACCATCTTCTTGAGATCTCAGGTACCATGTAGTTCATGTGGAGTAACACAGCAGCTAGCCTGGCAGTCTTTCAGCCTTATGTCTGGTGGAATTTCTTCTTCTTTTTCCTGTTAACATTCAATTTTAAACAGAGTAGACCTCTGACAGCCTGAGCTCAAGCCTCTTACATGTGGTAGAAAGAATCCCCACAGTTAGAGCCAGTGGAAGGAGTTGCGTTAACCATCTCTTTGCTGGTATTTGCTGTTTTGTTGGTAAAGTTACTTCTATGTCATTTGGAGCAGAAGCCATGCAGTCATGGCAGCTTATTTCAAGCTTCCCTTCTCGGGCGGGCCAGGTGTCTCTACATGACCATGTGCCATGAGGACATGTCAGTAACTACCCGTGAAATTTAACCAAAGTCTGCCAGGACTGGAGTGCAAGTAAGCAGTAAAATATTTAAGTCCCCTGTGGAGTGGAAGGACTTTCTTTTCCTAGTTGAGAGGGTGTGGAGATTTCACAGACCCAGAAGAAGGGTCTGTGAAATATTCTTTGAGAACCTCAGGTTTTTCGGTAGTGTTTCTTTGTTTAAAATGGAATAAAAGGGCAGTTCAAACCCTTTCGGCTGTATGGCATTTTTGTATCTTGTAGTGACTTGGGAGCACAGTAGAAAGCAATGAGAAATTGCAGTAAACAGTAATCCCTACCATTAGAGACCTTCCTGCAATTGCTCCTGCTCTCCCTGGGTTTCAGTGGGAGCAGGAATTTGGCTCTTCCATTGGCTTTCTTGGCCTGGGTGGAGATTGGGAAGTTTTATCTCAAGCAGCTGTGGCTACATACTTCAGTCATTGAAGGGGTTAAATCTCAGTGATCGGGGTTGGAAATGTGACATAGGAGATTAGATCTAGAATCCCATTTTGCTGGTGCACTGATAACAGGATCTTATCAGCCTGCCACTCTTAGTTGATTACTAACACTTGCTGCTACAGAAACTGAGAGGGAGAGATGGGAAGTGGCTATTGATTGGCAATCAATAGGGACTGAGGTGCTTTCATCAGCCCCAGGGAAGGCGGCATTTTCACCTGCTAATTTCAGCCTGCAAATCCCAGAAGGGATGCTCTGGGTATGGGCGTGGCATCGTGTTGTGCTATCGGACCAATGCTATGAGAGTTCAGTCTTGAAATGAGTGCTTTTGGCACTGGCCCTGTGCAGGCTGTGCCATCCAGTGACAGAGCCACCCACGCTCCAGCCTAAGGTTAGCAGCATTGACCAAATTCATCAAACATGCCCTGGGAGGATGGAGAACAACTGGGTATTGTACAGTGGGGCTGAGTGTGCTCACTGTTTGCATACTGATTCTTCATTGAACAATAGGGGCTTGTGCAGTTGGGAATAGGACCAAGCCTTCGTTTTCCTTGAAAGAAGCCAGATGGAGTTTCATATTCCTTTTTCTCTCCCTCGTTTTCTCTATGTATACTCCTATACGCATCTTTTACCTCCTTCCCTTCTCTAGTCCTCCTTAATTTCTCAATTCACTTAGTTTTTTGCCTCCAAATGCACCTCTGCCTCATATGCTTTAAAAGTCCTTGGAGAAAGGAGCCAGGATTGGCAAGTAATACAAATACAAAAAAAGCTGAGGAACATCATACATAATGATGGTGTCACCTCCAGTAAGTGAGTTTGAAGAGATTAGAAAGGCAGTCTCTCACACAGCCCCTTGTGTTCGGCATGCTGTGGTGTACGCAGATGGTCCCTAAGTTCCCAGTGACTGGGAGCCGGAATACAGAGGGGAGACCATCACATTCCCTTCTGCTCTTTCCTGAATTAGACTTGATGCTGGGCAGGGCCAAGCTACCTCCTGCCATCACTAGTTATCCGTGCTGAGCACGGAGTGCTGCACCCTGACGCATGACCATTAGTGGCAAATTGGGACATCGCTGGGCCCGGCTAAATGGCATTTAATGTTCAGTATGCGTAAGCAGGACAGACATTTGATGGCACTTTTGGCATCAGGCAGGGAACACAGCTTTGTTCTGCACTAGCTGTTGCTGAACTGTGTTCAGCCACGGGAACCGCATGAAACGGAGTCTTTGGACGGAGCGAAGTTTCTGATATAGATGTTCATGAATACCATGTGTTGTAGCCGTTCCTATTTTTCTTCTCCTCAGCATTCCTCTCCGCTGTTAGGATGACTTTTGTTCTGTTGACAGATCTGTCAAATATCTGCCTCATCTGTTGACTGTTTGTGCGTGGAGCTGAGCGTGGCTCTCCCATGCCCCAGGAACCCACGCCTGTGCAGGCTGCCTGAAGCAGGAGCTGGGACAGGATGCTCACTAAGGGGATCTGCAGGAATGCACCTCTGTCCTGTGGCCTCCTGAGCGCATTTGCCTGGGGCGAGCGTGTGGTGCATCCAGTGGAGGATGTTTTTATGCGAAATCCTTCCCCGGGACGGAGAGCTGTCTTTCTTCTCTTGCATTGTGCCTTTAAACCCAAGAGGGGCTATTTTAAAAAATCTCGTTAAGAGAATGTTTCATTTGCATGATTAAGTCCTACAAGTCAATAATGCCAAGCAGAACATTAATTCTGCCCCTAGTGTGTGTAGTTATAAAATGATATTTAATTACACAGTTACAAACTGTTTATCTGACAATAAAATGTACTCTCAGTGTCTTTTACATGCAGAGCTTCATATGTGAAACGTCTTGTTGGATTTTTGCAGTCCACTGTACTCTCACCCGTTTAATTATCCTGATCCTGCCATGTGCAGCTGAACTCACCTATGCCTAATTCTCTCCTAATTTTTACTGAGCCACTGGAATACATCAGAAGATGCTCCCTTTGCATTAAGAGAGTTACACTGGTGTAAACCAGACAAAATAAAATAAGGACCTTGTCCCTTATATAGGAGTTGTTAGCCATTCTCAATTTTTGGCACCTTCAAAATATTCCAGGGGGAATGTATGAGCCCCTTTAGAAACATCTGACTTTGTTTTACAGGGTGTGGTGATCTTGTTTCTCACAGTAACCTTTTGTGAATCCCTCAAGAGCAGTCCGCAGTCTGCCGTCAAAACGGCAGGCTGAAAGGCACTGCTCTAAGCCTTTTAGGCAAAAATTCCCTTCCAAGTCAGTGGCTGTGTATTATGCCGTTCACTGTCCGTTAGCACTCTGCTGTGGAGGGTGAAACAGTTAACTTCGGAGCTATTTTAGCTGCAAAACTTAGGTGCCCTAAATACGCCTGCAGCGGTTCTCTCGTTACGTGCTGTTATATTTAATTTCTAGTATGTTGTGTAAGAGCAGCGTACTAAGCTCTTTTCTCATGAATGACTCCGAGAAGTCCGGTCTGTGATACATGAAGAGATGCGCTGCTCTGAGAGGTATTGCACTTACTGATATAATATGGCTTTGTGGTATTTAAATAACGAAATGTGGTTATGTTGTTGACGTCCGCACTGTGTGTGAAGAGAAAGAATTACGTTTGGGTAAGTGTCCCTATCACGCCATGTGACAAAATTAATTCTGCCATCACAGTGTTCTCCTTGATATTGCCCCTTAATTTGGTTGATGTAGTGTGTGTGCCAAAACACTGATGAGCTAGGACCGCAGACTCAAGCATCACTTTTGGTAGCAAAATCAAATCATGCTTTTTAGTGGGGATCTTTTTAAATGGCCGAGTGCAGACGTCTTCCTCTTGATTTACTATTGCAATCAAAAACCCCAAGTGCGTATCTTAGTGCAGCAAAATAATAATATAACGTCCGAATGTCAGTGATAGGCTGGCATCTAGAAATGTATGCGCTGACCAGAGCTGGTGGGGTAGAGCTTGACTGCAGTGGTTAGTAGCTATTTAAACACCCTATAGCTGTATCGGTAGCAACAGCATATCTGGAGTGGCTGAGTCCGGGCTATGGCCATGCTGCTCTCCAGGAAGCTTGTGGTGGCTCTGGTCCCTGCCATGATGATGGACGTGAAGTTTTTGGTAGTTGTTACATATCTGGCTCTTAGTGTAGGGATGAGCATATGCCCAGAGACTGTGGAAAACTTGGAAAAGGAACAAAACCGGAGCACGGTGACGCTGGTGTCTGGGTTGGTGGCTGTGCACTGCGCACAGTCAGACTCGAGTCTCTCAAAACCAGGCTGAACCCGTTGTAGTTTTATTGATTAAGGGTTTGTCTGCAGATGTTAGTTAAAGTCTGTTAAATCCTTGGGTAGATGAGCTCATTCCCGGGACCTTACTCTAGCCTAATTGCCGTTACAGGGAGATTAAGCTAAACTAAACTGAGGTCATGTTACTTCAGAGTGTGAGCATACACACAGGGCTTTCTCATGCCTTAACTTCTCACTCCTAATTAATTCAGCTTAATTTTCTGGAGCATCCCCAGGCAGGCGAGCCCTTCCCAGTGCTGCTGGATTGCAGTTTTCTTACACGATGCCTGAAGCACGTGTCCCTCTTCCTGCTAAACCTAGAGGACTGGGGGAGCAAACAGGCTGTGGTAGGTCTACAGTCCTCAAACAAACTGGCAAAGGCCACTTGGAAGCACTGTCCAAGACTGTGCCATCATACCAGGGCACCCAGGAGCACCCCCAACCTCTGGCAATGTGGATCTCCTTGGCAGTGCTAGCCGCAGAGCCCAGGTACAGGCACAGCTTGGATTTCAGCCTGACATGGGTCTGTTGCACTGCACTCTCAGCAGCTGCTGGGGCAAAATCCTCTTTTGCTGACAAAAAGAGAAATCACCTTTATTATGGCTCCGTTTACCGTAACTGAGGAGGCTAGGATTAGATTGGATATAATTTGTTGTGATTTTTTTCCCAGTGGTGATACAACTGAGTATCTTTTCCCATTTTGCCCATCCTTACAGCTTTATACAATGCAGCTCTGAGGGGAATAGTTTAGGAAGTGTCTCTGCTCGGTTACTAGCAGTCCTTGTGGCAGAACAGTGGTGCAAGGGTGTTGAGGGGACACCTGGTCCAGCTCAGGACCGAGGTTCCTGGTGTAACATGAAGGCTGTGCAGTGGTGGTTTGACTGGCCAGACTGGGTGAGCTGGGAGTGCTCACAGGGCGGATGAGGCAGCTGCAAGCAGGAAGATCTGTTTAAATCTGTTGCTAACATGCCTATGGCTGCTGTAGAGCTGCCTGGCTGGTCCCCTTTTCCAACTGTTGCTTTGGAGCACATAAGACAGGGAAAGCTGGCTTTTCCTGGACCTGCCTCTGGATTGCTGTGCAGCTGTGGGGAAGCCGCATCGCTGTTCCGTGCCTCAGTTTCTCTGCATGCAAAATGGCAGGAATGTAGCAGCCGTTACCTTCCCTAATGCTGCGCTGTCATGGAAAGTCTCTTGCCCTGGGTCTTGTCCCCGGTCACTGCTGCTTGCACCGCTCTGTTGCAGGGAGGCCCAGGACTGAGCATCTCTGCTCTAGCAGGGGACATGTAAGAAGGGTCAGAGTGATTTTGAGGAAGACTAGAACTGAGTCAGAAGAGATGGCTGCCTGAGCGGCCTGTGCAGCGGCAGGTAGGGATGAAGCTGAAGGCATCTGTTCTGCATTGGGTGCCAGTATGGCCAGGCACGGGCTTCCGCAGAGTTCCACGTAGGATCAGGTCCTTGCACACATCCAGTGTCATGGGCTGAGATCAGAGGAATGCAGAATCCAAAACACGTAAGTCAGGGTATCTTCAGTGTCATTGTAGACACAGGACTTAGCATCTCTTCATTCTGGGGACAAAACAGGTTTTTCAAGTACATCCAGTGATCTACACATTAGCTCACAGCTTAGGATCTTTCAGTTGTAATGCAGAAAACTATCACTTAGAGTTGGGCTGAATGGAGTGAAATCACCTGCTGCATTACACGCCTGGGACTAATGTGTTTGTTTATTTGTTAAGGGTAGAAGAACATTTTCTTTCGGATGGAAGGAAAGATCTATATTTTATTTTCAGGGTATTGATAGGTTAACAATCTCAGTACTGTATTTCTTAGAGAGAAATGTTTGAAAACTATCTAAATGTTCCTACGTATGTTATAAATCTCACTGCGTGTAATTAAAAAAGATAATTTTTGAAATCTGAGCTACTTCTTGTCACTTGTATGAGGTCATGTGCTGCTATGTAAGGACCTGTGCTTTCCCCTCTCTCCTGGTATAGATACTGTCTAGCTTGGACTTGTCCACAGGTGGGAGGAGTCCTTTGATAACTGGAATAAAGTTAATGGGCTTGTTCGAAGAGGCAAGGGGAGAAGAATAGTCTTTTCTTTGGATGGAGCCTTGATCAACAGGAGCATTTCTTTGCTGAAGGACCGCGCTTGTGCTTGATTTAACATAGGCTACTGGACAGAGACAAATGTGGCAGCTTGAAGCCTTGTGAAAATCCCTGTGGGGTGTGGTATGAATTTTCGCCTGGCAGAGACGGATCCTACTCCAGCCTGCTGGAGAGGGCGCAGCCCCTGAGATCTGCCCGTTCCCCAAGAGATACCAGTGCTGGAAGAGTGGTGGGGAATGGTGTCCTGGCTCCTCCCGGCTTGCTGGCCAGCTTTTGCGCTATGGTGCTGGGCTTTACCCACTGAAGGTGGGCTCAATGGCTGTGGGAGAGCTGTCAACACGACGTTGACTACATGGCAGGGTGTGCTTCCTTAGCCGTGCCATAGACAGAGCAACAGGGGGCATGATGGATACAGGACTTGAAAAAATAATTGTCCTTTCTGTTTCTCCACCAATTCCTCAGCTTTAATGTTATCCAAGGCCCGGTCTCTCTGTGTCAATCACCTCTGTTCATGCAGGCAACATGGGTAAACTATTCTCAGTCTTCCACAAACAGAACGGCTATGGAAAAGTAGATGGAGATGCCTTCTGGCTTGTCTGTCAGCACCGGGCTTTCCTGGATAATTACAAGGCTTTTCTTACTGGGGAAAACAGACAAGGCGTTGTCTGACTCTCAGATCCTAGGCTGGCTTGCAGAAGTGGTAATATAAATAAATAAAATAGTAATCTTTTGACTTGAAAAGTGAGGCTGTTTCATATAGGCACCATTGTGGGGGTGGGCTGCGGAAACCCCAAAGCAAAAAAACCTAGCAACAACAACAGAAAAAAATGAACACTAACCACACTCTGGAGACCTAAATATGCCCCCTCTAACATTTAAAGCATCTAATTAGCAAAGGCAGGCAGTCATGAAGGAGATCACCAGCCATCCCTGAGCTAGACACATATGACTTGCTGGCAGGGTTTGCAAGGTCACCCCTTTTCCTCGCTTTCCCACCCACAAAACTGACATAGCAGGGAACATCTACCATCCATTTCCCCCTGCCAGGGAATGACAGGAAAGGTGCGCTGGGAAGATGAGAAGCATGACTGATA
Organism: Bucorvus abyssinicus; assembly: GCA_009769605.1. Classification (NCBI taxonomy): domain Eukaryota; kingdom Metazoa; phylum Chordata; class Aves; order Bucerotiformes; family Bucorvidae; genus Bucorvus; species Bucorvus abyssinicus. Next base: position 14,921,428 of record CM020042.1, on the reverse strand, counting down.
GCAGCACAGCCGTGCTGAATTATTGCCTCTTGCGTGGGGAGTGGAGATTTGCTTTTGGGATGCTGGACTCTTAATCATCCATCTCTTTTTTTAAAGGTGAACTGAAGAGCTTTGCATGGGGTTAAAAATTAACCAAATATTTAAGAACACAGTAAGCTTTGAGCACAGATACATTTACTTACTGAAAATGAAGACTGAAAATTACTTCCTCCTTTATTTATTCTCTACCTGATTTTTGGTAGTTGCTTTTGTCTCATCAACAGTATCAAGTAAATCAGTGTTTTAGTGCTGTGCTTTCCAAAGTACTGCCTGTTCCCTCCTTATTTCTTGAACTGCAGTGGTCCTGGAGTGAAGCTGCTGTGGTGTCTTGAAGTCTTTGAGATGGGACAGGGGGCTGGTCAACACAGCCCCAGTGTAAATGCTTAGACCCACTTTGTCTCGAGTCATTCGGGAGGTACAAGTTGATTATGTGTTTCTGTGTTGACAGAAAATGCAGATGTGAATGCATGTCTCCATCTGGGGCAAAATTTGTGGGACAGTAGAGCTTTTAACTGAGATTTGTGTGTTGCCTTACTGTGTGGAAATCAGGCTTGAGCTGAAAGTAATTTCAGGGTAATTGATGGCTAACCTCAGGGAGCATCTGCTTCTGTGGGTGTGAAAATCCCAAGCAGTAAAAGGACTCTTGAAGTATCCCAGCCCCAGCGTGGTGCCCCGCCATGGAGCCACCCGCTCTGCATTGAGAAACAGCAGGTCAGGGACCCTACTGCAGGCAGGCAGGGAGCCTGCCTTACAGCCTGCATGAGAGCAGCAATTTTGGTCTTCAGTGGCACCTTCTAGCATCCTTTACAGATCGAACACCCCATTTTGCAGATGAAACTAAGGCAAAGAGGCGGTTTTGTGAGGTTAAACCATGAAGCTCTGTGGAGGAGGAGAACAGGACTGAAGCCTCCAGGGTCTCCAGCACTTCCTTTGCTGCAAAATCCTCCCTCCTTCCTCTTCCTGAAGGAACACTTTATCTCTTTCCTTTATTCTTTCTCAGGCTTAAAGGGTTGCTCTCTGTTCTCTTTAGATGCAAAAGTACAGCCCTTGCCATGGCATTACACTGCACATGGCACCTGTCCAGGGAGAAAGTTGGCCAGCCTGGCCATGAGGAGCCAATCTGGGTGCTGAGGGTGATGGAGATCTGTGGGGGGAGTGTGCTTCCCAGGAAATTTCTGGCTCTCTGTGGGTAGGTCCCAGTGAGCAAGCATGTGGACCTTCGGGGCTTTATGATGGAAGACAAGGAACTGCAAGCCCTGAATGGAGCCTACTCTGACCAGGGGGACCTGATCTCGTGTCCCGTCTACCTGAGGGCCTCAGTAATGGACCCCAGGAGGGACTGGAGTTCAGGTTTATTGACTGCCTCTCCTGCCAAGTAGCAGCAGCGCTGAGTAGAAGTCTCCCGCAGAGGAGTTTTCATATTATCCCTGTCTGCAGCAGCTCAAGGCACATGGGGACATGGGGACCATTCAGCCCCTCAGAACTGTCCCAGGAAAGTGGGCAGTGCTGTACCATGGGTAAAGTGCCTTGAGTGGATGAAGTTTTGGGACCAAAGCAATCACCATGGCCTGGGCCTGAGAGGCAGTGATGAGAGTAGGAGGGTGGAAGTGCGCTCGTGTGGCTGCCTCTGGGCTCCCCTGCTTAAGCATCCCCTTTCCCATCCGCTTGTTATTCTACTCAGGGGCTTTGAAAACCTGGAGCCCAGTGCTACCTCCTGTTTGAATTATCTCTCCTGCCCTCTGACTGAGGTATCCCGTGAGTGTAGGCTGATGTTTCTCCTTCTAAGGGTCGAATTGCTTGGTGCCATTTGGTGTGGTCTCTCCTGGAGATCAGCATACCCCCCAAGAGCCTGCTTGGACTTTATTGAAGCACTGCTTGCCTTGGAGACTCCCCTGGATCTTTCTGTCTGTTTTGTTTTTATTGCTGTCATAAATCTTCCTGGATCTCTCTAGCTGGAAGGGTGGGAGGGATGGAGAAGGGAGGTTTCCTGCCTAGAGCATTGCAGGCTTTTATTGACTGCCAGAAGTAGCAGTAAATCCGAAGCGGAAGGTGGGCTGGCAGCAGTGAGCAGAGCACCCAGTGGGGATCCAGCCTGGTCCCTGGGGGATCGCTGCTGCTCCACAGACCCACCAGGAGGCAGAGCTCAGCGTCAAGCGTCAAGCCAGAGCTTACAGCCTTGGTGCAGCTGAGCGAGACAGGTAATCTGCTTCTCCAGAGCTTGGGTCAGCGTGTCTTTGTGGTTCTTCAGCAGTCTAGCAGTGATATAAATCTAACAAAAGAAAGTCTACCCCGAAATGTCCTGGCTGGCACCGATGAGATGCTCGGCTGCCTGGCTTTTAGGAGGTTACCAGCTAGCTGTGTCATTTTAGCCAATATTTTTTTTTTTTCCTAAAATCTACAGCTCCAGAGCTCAAGCTATCTTTGTTTTTAGGCTTAGTAATTTTTTCCTGTTAAAAAATTATTCTCTCTGTTTCTTAAAAACAGTGTATGTATTTGGTGGGGCTGGTGCGTGGCACATGTCCCTGCAGCCTAGCGGGGCTGGCACCAGCATTTCCCAGTGCCACAGCACGTGGTAGTGTCTAATTAGAGGCCATAGCAGTGTTGTGATGAAATCCCTGTTCTTCCTCTGCTTCTGCTGGGATGTTTAAACTCCAGAGTAGGTAGCCTGTGTGGCTTGTGCAGTCTCTGTTATTGGAGAATTTAAAAAAAAAAAGATGGCTGTAAGATGTGGCAAGGAGTGGCACAGGTAAAATTCGTGTTGCCTGGAGGAGATGGCTGTCAAAGCTGGTGAGGGGCTCTCCTGAATTTCCTCCTTGAGATTCCTGCCCTTTGGCACCAGTGCTTTCTGCAGCATGGAGAAGGGACTATCAGGACTGGGGCAAAGTCAGTGGCATCATGAGTTGTGCGTTCTGAAAGGATACGAGCTGTGGCTCCAAGCTGTGGCTCCAATCTGTGGCCTGGGCAGCTGGAGGGGTAGGAGAGAGGGGACCCGTAGATGTGGTTGTGCTGCACCGTGCCTCTCCTCCTGCACCGTGTCTGGTGCACAGGCCCTGGATATCTTTTCAGAAAGCATTAATGCAATCAAACCTCAGGGTCATCACGTGGATGTCAGCTCTGAGCATAGGTGTCTACAGTCCTTCCCATCAGCCTTCAGAGAGAGCACACTGTCCGACTCTCTAGTAAATAAATACTTAATACCCACCAAAACATTGTAAGTAGTATTTTAAATACTTATGAATAGCTTTTTTTGAAAAAAGCTATTAGGCAGTAAATCTACCAGGGTTCTCTGTGCAGATCTTCTCACTTTGTCACATTTAAATGCGAGGCTGCAGTGTAACACTTGGACTTCTTAACTTTAGCACATGCATACGTAAGTGCATCCTCCTCTGATTTACTTTCAGAGATGCTTTCTCAGACTCCCTGGTAAGAACACGACAGGGGATGTGTGTCACTTGGATTCCTCTAGGCTGGGAAGAATGAAAATCTGTCATCTCTTTTATTTTTGCTGTGACCCATCAGAACTGTGTCCAGGGATCCCTACAGCTAGCAACATCCTGCAGTTAGGGTAAGGCTAGAGCGCTATCCTCAGTTGCTGGTAAATGATCAAACCTCTAGCCTGCAGTGCCGGTCAGACAAATAATGGAGAGGTCTGCCTGCAAGAGATCCTTTCCTTGGATTTCCCAGTGAATGTCATTTCGTACCCACCCCACCCTCGTAAGTCTAGCAGCTTAGATGAGAATCTCCAGCTCTCTGCTTCTCTTTTAAAGGGATCATGAATCCCATCTTAGTATGTTGACAGAAGTCCTTGCGGCCCCTCTAGCCATAACAGTCACTTCTTCCTCTGGTGTCGTTCAAATGAGCAATAGAGGCAAATTGTAACTCTAGCAGAGGGACTCTCTAGTACTTAAACTACAAAGCCTAGCTTTTGTAGCTCATGGCATGAAAGGTATTGATGTGGCTTGTATCTCAGCCTTCTGGCTTTAATGTCCTTTACTACCACCTTAAGGAATCCTTCAGAACATGGCTCTGCACCCATAATGAAGCATCGTTACCATCTGACACTGCCATCCTTGGACAGGAGAGACCCCCTCCCTACACTCATATAGATAAATGCGGGACTATGAATCCTGTATGCAAGCTCCATACCTAGAAGGGACATTCCTGTCTCTTGTGAAATTTGGATACTTCTTACAGTAATTCGGCTAGAAGCAAAAATATCTTCTCAAATTAGTTTTCAGCAAACTTGACTGCATTTCTGGCTGGGATCTGGCAGTCTGTTGGCCAGAGAAAATGAAAAGAAATATGGGGAAAATGTAAAAAAAGTCAGATTCTTAATAATATTCTAAAACCAGTGATGCTACACAAATGGACATGGGTTTCAGCTTTGTGAAACCAGTTCTCACCTCCTTAATTCATAGTCTGTCTCACCTGAACAGTGGGGCCAAATGTCTTGGCAAGGCAGGTGATTGACAGCATCTCTACCACAGTACCCACAGTGTAGTACTCCAGCTTTTTGAGGTCAAGCTGGCTAAGCAAAGGGCTTTTACTGCTCCCAACTAGCCAGCTCTCAAATTAGCCTTATTGCTCATCCTCTGTTGGCTCTGGTGTTTAAATGTCACTACTCTGCTGTTGCAGTTTACCACCAACAATCACCATTAATGCCTGCTTTAACTTGGAAGAGATTTCTCACTTTCCCCATTGCCAGGCTGCCTCCCAACAACTGCAGTTGATGCAGTGCCCTGTTTTACAGGGAAGGGCAGGCACGCTTTCTTGGTGAATTTCCTCTGGAGAAGCAGCTCAGTTTGTGGAGTGGATGGCCAACAAGTCTACGAAGTTCAAGAGATGATCCCTCTGAAGAGAGGAGTATCCCTCTTTTGCTGTACCAGCTAAGCACAATGACTGTTGCTTGCTCAACTGAGAAACATGGGCATAACGTGGCCATCTAAAATATGCACCATGCAACATCATCTCAGCCCAAGGCAGAGCCACTTGCACCTATGTCATTTTTGACAGATGTTTTTCTAGCCTGTTCTTGAAGATCTCCAGTGCAGAGACACCTACAATATCCCTAGACAATCCTTTGTAGGACTTCGCTAACCTAACCCATTAGAAAGTTGTTCCTAATTTTTAAGCTAAGTTGGCCTTGCTCCAGCTTGAGCCTCGTATTGTTTATTCTGTCCATCAGAGATATGGAAGAAACATTTTCCCCAGATCCTTTCTTCCCTTGGTTCTACCTGGATAAGCCTTTTACCTCTTGGAATGCTGTGCCTGAAAGTTATATTTTCCCTTCTGTATACTCCTCTTCTGTAGGGTAATCCCAGTTCCTTTAACCTTTCCTCAAATAAACCAGCCCTGCTCTCCCTCCAGCTGTTCTCTTTGCTCTTGTGTGGGCTTCTTCCGTTTGGCTCATGTCTCTGGAGGTGCAGCACCCTGCACTGGATCCTGTACTCCAGCTGAGCCCTTTCAAGTTCTAGGTAGCTTGGAGAGATGGATTTGGTCCCAGGACAGCTGGTCAATGCCTGTCTCTGACACCTTCTCCAGGTCCTGCCAGCCCATGCCGGTAGATCATTCTTTCCAACCCTTATTTCTGCCTCCTTTCCTAGCTGGTTAAAAGTGGGTCTCATCTGTCTCTGCAGTTAGCACTGTAGTCAGCAAAACTGTCCCCATTTGATGAGGTTTAAGGCACACCTGCTGTTGCTGCTCTTCCTGCTCTCGCCCCTCCTTCCCAGCTTTGTGCCGCTGTAAGTCCTCCTTGTCCTGTCTCCTGGCCTGTCCTCTCCTGATGCTCTCCAGGACATCTGCTTTCCTGCCTCTACCAGGGTGCACTGGCTGCTGAACACAGACCCTCTGGCCTAAGGTCTGTTCTCTTCCGACCCTGCCTATGAGAAGGTTACTGTTTATTGTCCTTTATAATACACACTGTCTTGTGAAGCTGTTGGAGAGCTATCTGTCCTGTACACCTGAATGAATTCAGCCTGAACTGGCTGCTGCAAATGACCCCTAAGCCCTTCTGTTGCATCTGAGTTGTCTTTGTCACCCCTCTGGCTGCAGGAGGAAGGACTTCCCTAAAGCATGTGAAGCTCTCTAAATTTATTGAAGACTTGTGAAGTCTGTAATATGCTAAAAATATCCTTTTTCATACCCAGGTAATATTTAGAAATATTTTACTGGTCTGGGGTAGACTTCTTAATCCTATTTTTGGAAGATCATTTGGCTAATTAGGGAACCTCCTAGTGTGTCTGAGGGAACACCATATTTCTACCAAGCTTGGTTTGAAGATGGAACAAGGAAAGAGTTAGGTTCTTCCCTTGATGGAGGACAAGAGGGAGCTTATCAAACAGGACATGCCCTCCACCACTGTCTCCCGTGCTGTCTTTGCACTGGTCCCCATACAGAACCAGGACACCTTGGGGTGGGATTTGCATGCTTCTCCTCAGCCATGTACGGCAGGGGTAATGGGAGGCACTGTGGTGCCCTGTGTGTTTGCAGAGCTGTTGGTGACTCCCCATACGGGGGTGATGCTGGTACGTCATACAGCCATGCTCACAGGGGTTGGCAGGATGCATGCCCTCCTAGTGCCTCCTCTTGCTATGGGATCTCGTGCGTCCGTATATGATGGGCTCATGCCTGAGTCAGCACCTCATGGAATCAAACGAATTTGTCCCTGTATCAGTGGTACTCCATAGAGGTGGGTGCCTGTGAGGCCAGGCTAGCATCAACTTTCTTCTTTGTCTTGTCTCCCAGTGTAATGTAAGCCTGGACAAGTGTGATGCTCCCTTCAGGGAAGCACAAAGCAATTCCGTAAATTCTCCTGTCTCACCTCTCCCCCCACTCTTCCTCTCACTCTCTGTCTCACCCTTGCTTATCTGTGTTCATGAAGGATTTAGAAGAAGCTCGGAGAAGGTGGCTGAATTACCACCTCTGGTTTAGCTGTGCAACTGATGCAGCCTGGACTTAGCTGTATAGGACTTCTGAGAGCTCAGATGGGGATTCCATACCAAGTCCTCCATCCCCAAAAGGTGCATGCAGGCAGAGTACCTGAGGCACTGGGTGACTTATCTGTTCCAAAGATCCTCTGAGCTGCTGAGAATCGCTGCTGGGGTGGGCAAGGGATGTGTGAACAACTCCCCAGAGATCCTACAAGGAAGGGAGTCAGACTTCCTTCTTTTCTCCCATGGTCACCTGAGTGAGGGGGAGTCTTTTGGTGCCAAATATGGCTTCAGTATTGTGCAACATCAATAATTAGACAGTTGGAAGAGACTGGAGAGAACGTTGGGGCTTTTGGGAGGGGAGCCAGGGAGAAGATTTTCTTTCTCAAACCGAATGCATTAGATGAGTCTGTGGATCTGCCTGGAAACTGGACGTAGCTCGAGGCAAGATACTAATGAAAAAGTATGGGCTGCAGGGAATAGGCGGATATGGTCTGTCAGCTAACAGCATCAGGGTAGCAAAGCCGTGACAGGTGGGTCTGCAGTGGGAAGGGAGGGTGAGCTGCTGTGGCCCCATATTTGGTAAGAGCTTCTCCTCCAGTGCACGAGGCTGCTTGCTCCCATCTGTGAACAACATTTCTATGAATTAGACATTTCTCTGAATAAGAGTAGCATCACCACTTGTATGAATTAGGATGAAAGGAGTCCTCAAGCTTCAGGATAGGAGCTGAATGCCAGCCAGGTCCAGGAGAAAGCAAAGACTGTTTAGAGACCTCTAATACAGGTGGGTGTGCTGCAGGCACCATTCCCAAACCAGCTGGAGTTGGGCATTACCGAGATGTTGAGGTGGATCAAACAGGTCACCTACTCGATGTGGCAGACATCAGCTATTCTGTTGTGGGAGGTGGGGTAAGGACAGGGCCCATCTAGCATGTTCTGGAGAATAAGGAATTCCAGCTGGCTTTTCCTCTTGTAAAAGCAGGCACAGCTGCTGGAGACAACTGCAGATGAAGAGGTAGAGTGACTGATTGCCTGGGATGCCTTCTCTCTCTGCCTCTTTGAAGACCTCAGGAGGTGCTTCTAGGAGACATTACCTCGACAGCAAATATCAGACAGTGATCTCAAAATTGTTCCCACCCTTCCGAGACATAGGGAACTGCCCAAAACTTCTCTGTGGCTATATACAGACCTGCTTCCACAAGAATATTCTAAAACGTCACTCTTGGAGATTGGTGTAACGTTTGCTTTACACAGCAGTTCTAGTGTTAGTTATTTTTAACTGCATAACTTTGGTACGCTCAGCGTGTCTAATATTGCCGCTTTGAGGCTTGCTCTTTTTTCTAGGATGTCATAGTTGTTTATTGTATATGAGATGGACCCCAAGTTGGCCATCAGCTATCAGTCTGCCTTCCTAGTGAGACTGCGTAGGAGCCAGCAACTACAAGACTTAAGTTCCTCAGATCTGCTGGCAACCCTCTGAATTACCCAGGCCCTGTTCTGAAAACATTCATCTTGTCTCAGTTCTCATGGTGAGATCTTACATGGTGAATGCCTGAAGTTCGCAGGAGACTATGCTCTATGGCCTTTGTGATGGTGGCAGACCAGGAGCTGCAGGCATGAGGAGAGATGCTGTAGTGGATCTGTAACTATTTGGTCTCCAAGTTGCTAGTGGTGAGGAATAGTCCCAGCTTTTCTTCCTTCATTACCTTATCAGGTCCTGCATGGGTTTGGATGTATGTACTTTAAGCTGTTTTGTGCAGAAGAGGGATGCTGATGCCGCTCACTATATCAGTGGCTCCCAGCCAGGAGCAAGCTATGTGTGAACGTGAGCCCATGGAGTGCCCTCTTCTCCCTTGGGAAGTCAGGCTTGGGTCACAAAATTTTGGTGTCACCGTCCAGATGTACACGTTGACCAGAGCCTGCTGCTCCAAACCTGAGTGCTTCCCCACCTCCTTGAAGGGTGTTAACCACAACACAAATATTATATCTGGTACTTTGGTCATTGACGCTGTGGAAAATGAGATGGAAAAGGAATTTCAGTCCTTGGTAGGAAGCTGTACAGCTAGGCATGGTTTTTCTTAACTTTAACCTTCTAGATAGCTTGAAACCAAACCTTTCATTCCTCTCTGAAATATGTCCACTGACCCCTTGAGCTCCCTCCCTCTCCCACTGACATGGCTTTTTTTTTTTTGCATAGAGTGTTTTTTGTATCAAGACATCTCCTGTGCCTGCTTTCCTCAATGGACACTGATGTGACATGCAGAGCTGAGCTGTCAAAGCTCTGGGGTGTTTTTTTCTCCACCCTGTGATGAGCTGTGACATTCCAGCATCCCAGCTCCACAGGCCACTTCTCCGTGCTTTTGTTCACATTTCATTGTGAGTGCAGCAGGAGTCCAGGGACAGAACGCAATGACTAGAGGTGTTCCCAAGACAGAGGCCATTTTTGAAATATGTCATTTTTATAACTTTACTTGGATAATCCGTAAGGCAGCATTGTTCCTGCTCTCTTTCTTCACGGTTCTTATCCTCCGGGATTCTTCCCTGTTACTCTAGATTGTCCCAGCCATTATCTTCCTCCCTCTGTTCCTCTTCTGTCTGGCTCAGGGGAGAGCTTTGTGGGTGGATCATGGGCTCTTTGGGGCAAATTTACATCCCTTGGTCATGCAAATGAGAGGTCACGTTATACGAGTTGGTAGTGCTGAGCAGCATAAATGAAATGGTCCCCGCAGGCTTATTTCCGCGGTATAAAGTAAGGCTGGATATGAGGAGGGAGCCAAAGAAGTGCAAGTGGGGCTTTTTTGTTGGTTCTCGTTTAACAGCCATTACAATGACTTAAATTTCACCTGCGTCCCATATGAAGGCCAGCTGGTACGCTGGGCAGCGCGAAGGCAAGATGGGGGCCTCCAGACAGCCTGGGGAGCAGGGAAAGCCAGGAGCCTGGGAGCAGCTACCTGGCTCCTGCTGATGAAGAGCAGGTCGAGGAGGGATGAAGCTGTGGACTCCCCAGGTCTGTAAGGAACATCTCCTTGTAGCCAGCCTGGTGCAGGGAAGGGACCTGCCCCCCTTGCTAACTGATACTGGATGAAAGTGGGTCCTGTAGGCTGATCCTATTAAGGTTCTCAGCACAAGCCTCCCTGAGGTTTTTACCCTCCAATGTATGTTGTCTCATCTCATATCTCATTTTCAATAGACTCTCTGGCTTTAACCTTTTGGTGGCCTGGTGCTGTTTAACCCTGATGACCTGACGCATTGATCAGGGGGACACTTGGCACGTGAAGACAGCAGGCATCTCACTGGCGGTGCTGCATATTGGGGAGAGGGCTTTGCATTTCCCGTATACCCTGAGAAGTGTTTGGTTAATATTGCCACAATGTGTGGTGATACCTGAAACCTGAGCTCGTACGCTAGCTTGGGAGAAAGGGTATTAGTGGGAGGAGATCTCTCTAGAGAGTTGCTTCTCCCTGGCACGCCAGGCACTGCAAGGGGCTTGTGTCCTGCTCCCACTGCTGTTCAGGGTGGTGGATGTTGCATGGTGTCTGTTGGCCATTGCACGTCTCCTCAGCTGCCTCCTGCGCAGCGGCAGTAGCCTTCAGATACTGGTGCCTGCATCACTGAGGGGGGACGTTCTGCCACCTCTTGAGGGTATGCAGGTCTCCATGTACCTCTGCTGCATCCCCCATGAAAGCCTACCTCCTTCCCCTCTCACGCTGTTATCGCTGCAGGTCTCAGCTATGTGGAGCCCAGGTACTTGGACAACACAGCCGTTGGCCCAGGTAAGAGGGACAGCGTGCAGCAGTACACTAGCACAGCTCACCCAGCCAGCCCCCAATGCCTCCAGTCAAAGGCCATTGCTTCATTTCTGACTGCAACCTAATTACTGTAGAGCAATCACTGTGTGCCAGACGTCCGAGCGAGTGTCTGGGGACGGGACAGGGCTGGGTCTGGTGCTGTCCCCACGATGTGGGAGTCCAGCAGTCCTGGGCAGGGGGCCTTCATTTGGCACAGGCAAGGGGTCCTTCCTGGGACGAGGCCAAGCATCCAGTACCTCCACAGGGTGCTAACAGGATCGGGGTGAGGAGATGTGCGGTTGTCTTTGGGGCACCCTCTGAGGGGACCTGGCAGGCTGGGGAGGTTTGCTTTTAGGGATGCTGCTGAGCGGTTTTGTTAAAGGGATGTTTGCATGGCTTCAACCAAGCATCAGTTTTGCCTGGGACTATTTGTCGCTTTGCCAGACCATCGCCAAAGGCTTTTCTAGAGTGGCTGGTGTGCACCATCGCTATTCCTCCTCACTGTGGGGGGGATGTTTCCAGTGAGGAAACATTGCATTCTCACAGGGGAGACACTTGGTTATAAAAGAGGCAAGGTCTGGCAGGGAAACGTCTAGCTCTTTGGTCCCCAGTGATTCCAGCCGTGCATCAAAGCTGGGGAAGCAGTGAGCTGCAGGCAGCAACACATTTTGCTCTTCTCATGAGTCACAGCTTCTACATTTCAATTTCCTTTGGCTGCGGGCAAGGTCAGAAGGTCTCAGCAGTGCCCTGGTTGGTGCGAGGCAAGGGAAGAAGCCCAGGCTCCCAAGGAGCAACCCCGTGTAGGAGGTGGGGCAGTGGGGAGGGAGACTTTGCTCTGGTCATGTCAGCTTGGGCAGAGCAGGAGGAGAGGAGTGGGGAGCCAGGGTGTGCAGTCAGCTGGGGGCAGGACTCGCATTGGGACACCCTCAGACAGGGCAGGCTGCTGGAAGGGGCAAGTGGGAAAAAGGACCTTTCCTTGCTCCAAAATCTGTAACTTTTAACTATAATCCAACTATATTCTCCACTCAGAAGTCCCAGGCAAGGACAACTTGGAAGAAACCATGCTTCTCAACCATGTTCCAGATACTGTGGTATTGAACAGGAAAGTATCAGTTCTCATCTAGCAGATGCTTTGGCAGGGAAGCCGACTGGAAATCCTCAGAGAGATTACCCTAATCTCCTCACAAACAGAGAAGCATGGAATAGAATAACTTATTTTAAATATTAATGCTAATTTAACATTAACTTTTACTTTGTTGCTGGTGGGAGCTACCACTGTGACACCCCTAACAACCTGAAATCTTCTTCGCCACCTTAGTCTTACAAAACTGAGATGGGAAGGACAGAGCAGCTGCTTTGCTGTGCTTTTCTGCAAACTGGGGGAAAATCTGCAGTTCATTTGACTGTTTGCCCATTTTGGTGATTCTTTGAATAGTATGGAAAAGCTTTTGAAAAAAAAGCCCACTTCTTCTTGTAGTGGTGGCTGGTTTTTTCTGGGTTAAGAAAAAAAAGCTGTACCCATTCCAGATGGAACAGATTAATTTGTCAGTACGGCATCTCAGAGGGTTTTCTTCAGGTCCAGGTTTCCAGAGTAGGTAAAAGCACTTGTTGGCAAATGGGCTCTCCATAAAAAGCACTTTCCACAGCAGCAGGGATAACGGTAGACAAACACAGATACTAGGATGCCTAAAGATCTTCTAGGACCTGAACACTGCTGTAACTATGTTGAAAATATTGCTGAATATGGAAAAATAATCTCTAAATTAGATTTGTTGCTGCAGACCCACTGCCAACTATGGGACTTGTGCTGTCTCGGCAGAAGTCGGGGCTAACTTTGGCATTTGCTTCAGTGCACCTTGGCCTGAGCTTGGACTCGGATATCTTTAAGACTTTCTGGTGGATGTTTGTAGATAAAGCAGGATTGCAGTGCTGTGGTCAGCTGTTGACAAGGGCCAGGCATTCCCTTCTGCACTGGTGTGCACTGACAGGGCTCATTACTAGTTTTGCTGGGTTACTGCAGGGCTGGGTTGGCCGAACTCAGCACAGGTTCTCCCAGCAGCAGAGCAGGGATATGCTCAGCTCAGGGCATGCTGTTAAAATAAATCATAGCCCTTTGTGGATCCATTATGTTCATTTCATAATATGTAGAAATATTCCCTCTGCCCCCACCTCTACACCCTAACTGTGCTAGAAATTCACCCAGGTATGTGGTTATGTGGATGTATTATGCAACGTGAGCTTTAGAAAAGCACAGCGCTCTGTTTTGCAGCAGTTGAGAGGTTTTTCCAAAGCATTTAACAGCAGAACTGATACAGCCATACCAGCATCCGTGGCTGGGCAATTCGTGCATCTTTTCTGGATGCAGCAACATCTGTTTACCACTGTGAATATGTTGTGTGATCCTTTTTCTGCTAATTCCAGGAATCTTGCAGATTTGCTGATAGAGCTGGTTGAAACTCATATTTGTTGGGATATTTATTGGGCTGAAATGCCTGCACACCAACACACGCAGCATGGGGAATAAACAGGAAGAACTGGAGATGTGGGTGCGGTCACAGGACCATGATCTCATTGCAGTTACAGAGACGTGGTGGGTTAGCTCACATGACTCAATAATGTCATGGATGGCTACGTACTTTTTAGGAAAGACAGGCCAGCAAGGTGAGGTGATGGAGTTGCTCTTTGTGTGAGAGAACAACTGGAACATATCGAGCTCTGCCTGGAGGGAGATGAAGAACGAGTCAAAAGCTTATGGGTAAGAATTAAGGGGCAGGCTAATATGGATGACACCATTTTGGATGTTTACTACAGGCCACCTGATCAGGAAGAGGAAATCAATGAGGCCTTCTACAGACAGCTGAAAGTGGCCTCACGATCACAGGCCCCGGTTCTCGTGGGGAGCTTAAACCACCCTGATATTTGCTGGAAAGGCTACACAGCCAGACACACACAGTCCAGGAGGTTCCTGCAGAGCACTGATGGTAACTTTTTGACACAGGTGGTGATGGAGCCAACAAGGAGAGGTGAGCTTCTGGACCTTGTACTGACAAACAAAGAAGGTCTGGTTGGAGATAGGAGGGCTGGGGGCAACCTTGGCTGCATTGGCCATGAAAGGCGGAGTTCAGGACCCTGTGTGGAAGAAGCAGGGTGATAAGTAAGATTAGAACCCTGGACTTCATGAGAAATACGCATAAGAAATCAAGCAAAGGAGGCAGGAGACCTGCATGGATGAGCAAGAATCTTCTGGAAAAACTCAACTGGAATAAGGAAGTTAACAGAACGTAGAAAAAGGGACTGGCCACTTGGAAGGAATACAGGAATGCTGTCAGAGTATGCAGGGCTGCAACAAGGAAGGCAAAGGCCCACCTGGAGTTAAAACTGGCAAGGGATGTCAAAAACAAGAAGAATGGCTTCTTCAAATACATCTGTAGCAAAAGGAAGACTAGGGAAAATGCGGGCCTGCTGCTGAGTGAGGTGGGTGCCCTGGTGATGGAGGATACAGAGAAGGTGAAGTTACTGAATGCCTTCTTTCCTTCAGTCTTTACTGCTAAGGCCAGCCCTCAGGAATCCCAGTCCCTGGAGGTAGGAGACAAAGTCTGGAGAAAGGAAGACTCCCATAGCTGTGTGAGAGATCTTTTAGGCAAGCTGGACACCCACAAATCCATGGCCCCAATGGGATGCACCCTCAAGTGCTGAGGGAGCTGGCAGATGTTCTTGCTAAGTCACTCTCCATAATCTTCAAAAGGCCATGGAGATCAGGAGAGGTGACTGAGGACTGGAGGAAAGCCAGTGAGGTGGGTTGAGAACTGGCTGAATGACAGAGCTCAGAGGGTTGTGATCAGAGGCGCAGAGTCCAGTTGGAGGCCTGTAGCTAGTGGTGTTCCTCAGGGGTCAGGACTGGGTCCAGTCTTGTTCAACATATTCATCAATGACCTGGGTAGAAGGACAGAGCGTACCCTCAGCAAGTTTGCTGATGATACAAAGCTGGGAGGAGTGGCTGATATGCTGGAAGGCTGCGCTGCCATTCAGCAAGACCTGGACAGGCTGGAGAGTTGGGTGGAGAGGAACTGGATGAGGTTCAACTAAGGCAAGCGTACGGTCCTGCACCTGGGGAGGAATAACCCCATGCACCTGTACAGGTTAGGGGTTGACCTGCTGGAAAGTGGCTCTGCTGAGAAGGACCTGGGAGTCCTGGTGGGCAGCAAGTGAACCATGAGCCAGCACTGTGCTTTTGTGGCCAAGAAGGCCAATGGTATCCTGGGGTGCGTGAAGAGGAGTGTGGCCAGCAGGTCAAGGGAGGTTCTCTTCCCCCTCTACTCTGCCCTAGTGAGGCCACATCTGGAATATTGTGTCCAGTTCTGGGCTCCCCAGTTCGAGAGAGACAAGGAACTACTGGGGAGAGTCCAGCAGAGGCTACAAAATTGGTTAGTGGACTGGAGCATCTCTCTGATGAGGAAAAGCTAAGAGACCTGGGTCTGTTTAGCCTGGAGAAGAGAAGACCAAGAGGGGATCTTATCAATGCTTATCAGTATCTGAAGGGTGGGTGTCAAGAGGATGGGGCCAGACTCTTCTCTAGTGGTACCCAGTGACAGGACAAAGGGCAACAGACATGAACTGGAACACAGGAAGTTCCATTTGAACATGAGGAGAAACTTCTTTACTTTGAGGGTGGTAGAGCACTGGAACAGGCTGCCCAGAGAGGTTGTGGATTCTCCTTCTCTGGAGATATTCAAAACCCACCTGGACGTGTTCCTGTGCAACCTGCTCTAGATGAACGTGTTTTAGCAGGGAGGTTGGACTAGATGATCTCCAGAGGTCCCTTCTAAATGCTACCATTCTGTGATTTCCTCAGCAGCACTGAAATGTCAGGATATTATCTTTTATACTGGCTATGTAGAGAAAAGAAAGCCCAAGATACAGCCTGTGTCTCCCCTGAGCTTTGTTTGAGCGTGTATATCCGTGCATTTAGGGATCTTTTTTCCATATGCTGTTTATCTCACAGGTTTACTTTAACTGATAAGATTTCACAGACCTGCTGTTCATGCATTGCAGACAAAAAGGTGACAGTACAACCTTTGGGAATCAAGCCCTACCCTCACTCTTGTGAAGGATCCTACCCTCACTTTTGTGAAGGGTGAGGGCAGAAGGGTATACGCAAAGCACTGAGACAGAGCTGTCTTTCAAAATAAGATGCTTCAGATTGTTCTAGCGAAAGTAATGAAAAGTCAAAGAAAAACAGAAAGTGACTGCAGGGGTTTCTTTTCCATGCTCAGCCAAACCAAGCCTTTTGCTTTTAAGCTTGGGGCTCTTAGAGACACTTGGACAATAATCTCTCCTCCCTCAACCCAGCTATCATGCTTTTGGGATGGCTGATGATGACCCTGTTTCGCTGTGGCAGGAATGAATCATGTCTGTGCTTATGTCAAGCCGCAAGAAACAGCAAAGGAGGGAATGAAGGAAAGGTCTCTGCTGCAGGAGCACTTCCCCACTTGGTTGGTCTTGGTCGCTTTTTGCTGGCATCCTATCTGGACCTCCTTTCCCTTTAAAAAAATGAAAAACAGACCAAAAAAAAAAAGCCCTGGTGCAGGTCTTCTTCCTTTGGGCACAGCGTCTGGGGTAGAAATAATGAAGTGCAAAGCATTCTCAAAAAGAAATCGTGTGTCTGCCATTATTCATGAGCTGCAAGGGTTAAGGAGATTAGCTGTTTCAGTGGATTAGTAAGGGGCTGCGAGATCTGTTCGGCTCTGCGTAGCTAGCTGTCTTGTGAGTGGATGTGTTGAGCATCTAAAAATAATTCAATTATTTGCGCAAAGTATCTGTCAGGCTTGTTTCCCTCAGGCAGGCGTTTGCTTCCAGAGCGCAGCTCTTGCAGTGTGAGGTCCCACCCAAAGGGAGATGGGAATGGATCCCTGCCGTGGCCAAAGAGCATCAAGCTGCCTGTTCTCCACTCCTCCTCCTTCCCCTGAATCAAGCAGACTCTTCCCCCGATACTGTTTCAAGTGGTGGGCTTCCCCCTTTCCCCTGTACCTCTCCGCACCTCAACCACCCCCTCGCCGTCTGTCCCTCCTTGCTGATGGCTGGAGGTGGCTGCCGTCGCTAGGCAGGACCACCGCAGGCAGCCCCCAGGTCTGGTGCTGCCCTGGCACCAGTGTGGCCATGGGGGGCACGCATCGGGGCACGGCATGGCATGGAGTGCTGCAGCAGGGCTGGCAAGCTGGTGAGGACAGGGTCTCCCTGCTTCTCCCTTGGCTGCTAGGAACATTTCTCAACGGGAGTAACTCTGTGCCTAGACACCCAGTATTAGTCTTTTCCAGTGTTAGTGCAATAAAAATCAATGGCCCTGGGCAGTGTGAAATGAACTTTGGAGGCTTACTGAAGCCTTGGCTGTAGATTCTCCACCTGTTTCAATATACGAAAAATAATAAAAATTTTATAGATTCCTGAGGCATCTCTGAGGCATGGGAGAACATTTCAGCTTTTTGTGCTGGTGTTACTCCCACCTGCACGTGGCTGCTTGAGCTAGAGGTCCCCGTGGTGTATGGGCAGGGTTAGAGACACAGGGCAGCACATGGGGTGGGGAGCAGCAGCTAGGTAAGGGGGTGGGAAGGCAGCAGGATCTTGAATTCTTTCCCATTTTTTCCACTAAGCTCCTGCACGCACTGGCAGGTCACTTACTTCACTGTGTCTCATTTTTGCTGTTTGTAAATGAGAACACGTTTCACCTCGCAGGGCTGCTGCGAAGCTTAATTAAGATTTGCAAAGTGCTTTGGTGCTGTATAAATGCCAGTCACTTTAATTAAGAAAATGAAATGGCTGCGCACTCTTGGCTTCTTTGTTTACCTGGGTGTGAGCAAGCAGCAGCCAGCACGACGATGTGCGGTACAGCTGATACTCCTCACAGTTACGTTTTATAAATGTCCTTTTTTCTGTAGGGCACCTTGTGATGCCTTACTGACCTGTTGGACTCGCCCGCTCCCAGGCTGGACATCACCTTTTGCAAGCCAGGGATGAGTAGTGTCAAGCCTGAGTTGTGAGGACTGCCTTACTGCTGCGGGTGGTCATCTGGCAGGGCATGGGGAGGATGCAGCAGAAAGCACGTGTCCATATGTGCTTTAGCATCCTACTTTCTGATGCCCAGAAGGCAGAAAAAGCTACCCACATGTCCTCAGACCTGGAGGGCTTGGTGGTGTGTAATGTCGGGAGTGAACAGCAGCTGCTCAAGTTAAAGACAGCCTGGCAATGGAAAAGCTTTGATGTGCATGAGGAGAGCACTGTGGTGATGAGACAGGGATGGGGAGTGGGTCAGTGTCCGCGCTGCATGGGCAGAGTACATGCAGCCAGGCACAGCCATGATACACACACGCCTGCAATGTAGCTCAGGCAGGGATTGGGGGCAAGAGCCTCAGCTGAAAAGCAGCTCCCAGATGAAGGGGAGGATGAAGTACTATATCTCTGCTGAGGCTTTGGAGGACAGCTGGTTTGGGGAGGCTCTGCTGAGGCTGCTTCTAGCTTGCTCCTTCATAGCAGGTCTCATTGGCCAGCCAGCCTGGAGCACGGGGAGATGGGCAGCTCGCTCCAGGCCCTGCACAGTGGATGATTGTCCTGGTTTGAGTTCAAACAGAACTCCTTCTGTTCAGTGATTTTGCTTTCCAGCTCAGTCTCTTCTAACTAACGGCACCTCCTGAAGTTCACGGTGTATTTCTGCAGGCAGTGTCTGCCTCTAGCAGTGACAGCGCTTGGTGTTTCCAGTTCCTGCCAGGGACTGGTGTGCAGAAAGGCTCTGGCTGACACTTGCTCCTGTGCAGACCAAGGTCACTGCTAAATCCTGTGTCCCACGGTGGGGTGCAGTGAGTGAGAGGCCGCACCTGCGGGGAGCAGCGGACAGGACAGGTGACCCTGAACTGACCAACAAGGTGTTCCATCCCATAGACGTCATATTCGGTGTAAAGCTGAGGGGTCACGAGGGTCAAGCTCTCTTCTGAAGTGGCCAGTGTCTGAGGAGGACTCTGTCCGTTCTGCCTTCAATCCCAATTTGTGCATTCCTAATCCAGCTCCTGAATTTGGTTCCCGTCTGCTGCTGAGTCCAGTCTGGGCCTTCCCCAGTGCCTGCCCACAGCATCAGTGGTGATGGTGACGTGTCTGCCATCAGGAGGGTTGGTTTCAGTATTGGTTTTGTATATATTTGTATATATTTCATTTTATTGTTATTATTTTCATTAAAGCAGTTAGTTTTTTTTTTCCAGTCCATAAGTCTCTCTCCCTTATTTGCTTTCCCTTCCCTTTGGGAGGGGAGAGGGGTAACAGAGAGCAGCTGCCATTTGTCTAGTGGCCAGCCCAGCCCTAGCCCATGACAGTGATGCGAAGAGGACCAAAGCAGCCCACAGAAATGGCTTTTCTTTCCCTTTAGTTTTCGTGACCATGTTCAAGGAAGGATTTTGCCATCTGCGTCATCTGCATCTTTACAGAAAAAGCTTATTTCACATTCATGAGAGCTAAAAATGTCCAGGAGGGAGAAGCTAGCAAGAAGCTTGTTAAGAGATTTTTTTTTTCTCAGTCTTCCAGGTGCCAAATGCTCCAGAGAGAGCTCTTAGGTCTGTCTCTCAGTGCCTTGCCCAGATCACTGTGTGTCCAGTGCCACATAAGCCAGAGTTGCCTCACTCTGCAGTGACCCGATATTGTCACATGCTGGTCCAACAAGAGCAACCCAGAGACCAACAGCCCTACATTTCTGGCCACTCTAGATCCAGATCTGAGCATCTTTGCTCTGAAATAAGGAATCAAAACATGAGATCTGCAGTCTCTCTGAGTTTCCAGTGGGTTTGTCTCTGCATCTGGAAAATGCACTGTGGTTATTTCTGTGAGCGCTCTGCTCTCTGGGTGACTGAGGACAGGTTTTTCAAAGAGGAGCCCTGAATAAAGGAGAGAGGAAGAAGCTGCATGAGTGCTGTCTGTTCCTAGGCAGGTGTCCCAGATCAAAGGTGATGGAAAGAGCCCTCTTGAGAGCCTTTTCTTGGAGTTATTAATAACCCAGCTTTGCCCAAACTCTTCTCTGTTGTAGACACTGAGGACAAGGCTTCCTTTCTTTTTTGTTGGTGGGAATTGAATGCCATTCATAGTTCCTTTTCTGCGGTTCAGACTTGTCCTTCTCCTCACCGAGAAGGGTTGAGTGGCAGTGCAGCCCCATCTGTACCGTGGTGCCAAGCTGTTGTTTTTCAGCCCTTCCATCTGAGTGTAACTGCGGCATGGATGGGTCTATACCATAAAGACCTCACAGACTCCTTCATTTTTCTCTCCTTCTGTTTATTTCAATCCTCGGACCTTAGGCCAAATGGATGGTTTTCAGAATATGCAATTTTCCCACCACCCTGTCCAAGACCAAGCCTTTGGAGGCCACTGGACATGATGGATCCAGGGTCCTTCTTCCTCTGCCTCCCTTTCCTCTTCACCCTCTCCTCTTGGGCAGGAACAAGGAGGAAGGAGGATATCCTACCTAGCGTTCTCCCGCCGCCCCAGTCTGGTCCCTATCCTTCACCCATCAGTTGCCGCCGAAGGCACTGCAGGCTGGCACACCGGCACATCCTCTCCTGGAGGATGTGTGGGCAGGCAGGAGATCCCATGTCTCCTGGTGAGGATGATGTTTAAGCATGTAGGTATCAGTGTTGGTACACTCTGTTAGCACGCATTGCTGCGTGTATCTCCACACCTATCATTTGTACTATAGAGAAGCACTACCTCTTATCTGGAAGTCTGCACCACAGGGATGAGTAGGCGGATGTGTAGATGACTGCTTTTTATGAGCTGCCAAGGTTTGTACGTGCAGCTCGCTGAGGTGCTTGTACTTGAACACCAGGTACAGCCCTCTTTCTTTTCCACCCCAGCTCTCTGGGTCGGAGTTTTCTGGGTGATTTCTCAGCAGTCACCTCTGTGCTGGACTAAAACTAACCTTTGGCATCTGATTATTGCACCATGGCTCAGGCTTCTAAACTGAAATCATGTCACCCCTCTGCCCTTGCAGAATATGAATAACTCAAAGCATGGGCAGCAGTGAAGGATCAAGGTACTCACGGACTCTCATATTGCGTCTTACTCATGTCTGTGTGACCCTGATGTTCTATCACAGCTTAATATGTTGTCCGGAATGTAATGTGTTAGCACACAGCAAATACTGGAGAGAGTCACAAGATCCAATTAAACTCCATGCCACTGACAGATTTGTTTTCAGGAGTGAATTTACAGCAGGGGATGGATACGTACAGTTGAATTCTGAGTCCAATATGAATTTCAAAAGTATAATCAGGATCTTGAGACTGATGGGAATATGTTAATATATTTATGTTTTATATAGCTATTCTGCCAACAGTGATCATAATATGCTGTTGTTTAAATTTAAAAGGGTGATCAACAGTCAGATCTAGCACAGGTTATTGCTTTTTGCAAATCTGGTTGTTAGTACTAGATTAGCCTTGTAGCTTGTTTGTATCCAAGGAACAGATTTGTAACTCATTATGTTGTTTCTTTAAATATATATGTAAGTTAGGGATCTACTTAGTGTCTCTAATATGGTTTGAACAAGTTTAAGCCTATCAGATTTTAACCCTATTGTATTTAAACCACTACAATTTCACGTGTGGACGAAATCAAGAGGAATGAGTACAAATTATTCGGAAGTAGTATGTGTAATTCTGTGGTGAATATTTCCTTGAATCAATGTTACGAGACTCTCAACACCTCCTGTGCCAGATACAAAGGAGGGTGTTTTCCTGGTGACATCTCCCTTGGTGAGAAGTGAGCGGCCAGTAAGGGACGCTGTCTGGTTGCCAGCCTGGAGAGGAGGTGGAACCACAGAAATCTGTCAGGGGAGGTTCCTCCTTTTAGAGGCATCTGGACCTCATAGGGGACTTCAAGAGAGGTAGGCAAAAAGCCACACCACCACTGTCGGTGATGGGGCAGAGCTCAGCCCACCTTCTCTTAGAAGTATCCTCATTAGAGGACCAGCGATGCACAGTGGTTGAGCTGTGACTGAAATGCAGCGGAGCCCGCATTTTTGCAGGACTAGCTGGTACCATACAAAGCAAATTCGGAAGCCTTGTTTTTGGTCATTACTGGGTAGTGTTGCTCAGTCTGAGAAGAGCCACTGACTATGTCTGGAGTCAGAGCAGCATAAAGGCGTGGGACGTGCTCCTGGCTGCAGAACAAAGGCAGTGAGCCCTAAAGGTGATCTCAAAGGATTTGATTAAAAGTGTAGCCAGAATTGGAGTGTTTAACTCAGTTCAGGCCTCTTCAGAGAGGCTAAGGCTGGAACTTCACTGCAAGAGGCCTGGTGTTGCCAGGATGATGCTGAACATGATCCACACACTGTGAAAAGAGCATTAGTCTGCTTAGCCTTTTCACTGTCTAGGCGTGAAAACACAAAGAGCAGTGAAAAGTTAAAAAGCTAAAAAACTCCTTTGAAATCTCAGGAGTGGGGTTCAGTTCAGATGGTAGCAACAGAAGTTCAGAGAGCATTTTTTTTCCTTGCT
Source organism: Bucorvus abyssinicus (assembly GCA_009769605.1). NCBI lineage: Eukaryota > Metazoa > Chordata > Aves > Bucerotiformes > Bucorvidae > Bucorvus > Bucorvus abyssinicus. Next base: position 14,899,153 of record CM020042.1, on the reverse strand, counting down.
GTATTAACGTTTTACTCCCAGGAGCATTGGCTGAGAAACTCGAAAAACGCCATTCACTCACTGACCGATTTCAACTTCCCAGAAATACTCCGTGACGTCTCACTATTGCCTGGAGAGCCCTACAGGTGCTGTGAGCAGGAGTAAAGTATGGATGTCATCAATCTGGACTTCTGAAAAGCCTTTGACTTGGTCCCCCACAACATCCTTCTCTCTAAATTGGAGAGAAATGAATTTGGTGGGTGGACTGTTTGGTGGATAACAAATTGGTTGAATGGTCACATCCAAAGGGTAGTGATCAATGACTTGATGTCCAGATGGAGATCAGTGACAAGTGGTATCCCTCAGGAGGCCATACTGGGACCAGTGCTGTTTAATATCTTCATCAATGACATAGACAGTGGGATCGAGTGCACCCTCAGCGAGTTTACAGGTGACACCAAGCTAAGTGGTGCAGTTGACATGCCCAAGGGATATGATGCAATCCAAGGACAAGCTGGAGAAGTGGGCCCATGTGAACTTCATGAGGTTCAACAAGGCCAAGTGCAAGGTCCCACACCTGGGTTGGGGCAATCCCCAGAATCAATACAGGTTGAGGGATGATGTGATTGAGAGCAGCCCTGAGGAGAAGGACTTGGGGGTACTGGTGGGTGAAGACTGGACATGATCCAACAATGTGCGCTCACAGCCCAGAAGGCCAACCATATCCTGGACTGCATCTAAAGAAGCATGGCCTGCAGGTTGAGGGGGGTGATCCTGCCACTCTACTCTGCTCTGGTGAGACCTCACCTGGAGTACTGCATCCAGCTCTGGAGTCCTCAGCACCAGAAGGACATGGACCTGTTGGAGAGAGTCCAGAGGAGGGCCACAAAAATGATCAGAGGGATGGAGCACCTCTGCAATGAGGACAGACTGAGAAAGTTGGGGTTGTTCAGCCTGGAGAAGAGGAGGGTCTGGGGAGACCTTAGTGCAGCCTTTCAGTACTTTTAGGGGGCTTATAAGAAAGATGGGGACAGTCTTTTTAGCAAGGCCTGTTGCAACAGGACAAGGGATGATGGCTTTAAATGAAAAGAGGGGAGATTTAGACTAGCTATAGGGAAGAAATTCTTTACAATGAGGGTGGCAAAACACTGGAACAGGCCCAGAGAGGGGGTAGATGCCCCATCCCTGGAAACAGTCCAGGTCAGGTTAGGTGGGTCTCTGGTGAACCTGATCTAGTTGAAGATATCTCTGATCACTGCAGGGGGGATTGGACTGGATGACCTTTGATGGTCCTCTCCAACCCAAAGCGTTCAATGATGCTGATTCTATGATTCTATGAAAGGTGGCTTATCTCTCTGGCGACTGGAGAGAGGAGGCTGCAGTGAGGCTCCTGCAGGCTGCCTGTAGTGGGGACCAGATCTCCACACATACCCTGGCCTAGACAGAGCAATTTTGACTGGTGTGTTGGGTGCATTAGAGGATCTGCCTCCTTGTAAGGCTGTTTTTTCTTCTTTTGTCAAAACTGGGGTGCTCTTAGTTGCAAAGCTGTGAGTAGAGAGGCTGTGGGAGTGGGAGCGTTTCCATGATAGAGGAGTTGCGGGGCTGCTGACTCACTGTGCACGCCAGCGGCACTGCTCTGCTATCCCTAGCATGGAGGGGGAGGGAGACTGAAAAGCTTGGTTGAGAGATAAGGTCACCTAGTGCCTCCGGTCACCAGCTCAAAGTAGCTGGGATTTTCACGATGTTGTTTGCCCATGTGGAGAAGAAAGAAACGAAACCCTTTACGTGCTACCCATGGATAGATCCCCTTCTTAACAGCCCTGGCTTCATTCAGATGCCCAGCTTAAAACGACTTGTATCAGGAAGGAGATTCAAGTATTTGTTAGCGTTGAGCTGGCCTGTTTTGACGCACCAGGTGAGATTAGCTCACTGCCGGTTGTGTTTAGGCACATGAGGTGTTTGGCACAGCATCCTGGAATATCCTTTGGTTTGTTAGGCATAGGCGTCTTCTCTTCTAGCGAGAGGCATCTTCCACTCTAATCCCATGCTCGGGATCAGTAACTGGTTATTGCGATGCTTGCGGTTAATTCTCCCCAGGCTCGACCTGTAAATGCCAAGGTGCTGTGACGTTTGTTCTGGCAGGCACAGCCCATGCCATGCAGTGGAATAACCTCCCACAGGAGCATGAGACTTCCCCAGACGTTGCGCCTGCCCTCTCTAAATGCAGTGTACCTTCCCGAGGCTTGCTGTGGCCAACAGAACCACACAGCAGCAAGTACCTTGGAAAAAGGAAACCACTAAATCCTACCAAGACAAAACTCTGTGCTGCATCCAGAGCCTTCTGGATCCAGAGCCTGCGGGAAGGATGGGAGTGATAACAAAGCACACGTGACAAGTGTTAGTCACGTTGCTTAACGAAGGGCTAGAGGGCACTCGCAGACCCTGAGCAGATGAAGGTTGCTCATGTGGATTTTCTGACCCTGAAGTTAAAGAAACATAAAAGACCTTGTTCTTGCAAGATTTCAGGTCAGGTTTTTCTATCAGAGATGCACCTATTTAAGGCAACTGTGTGAGGGAGCTCTTCAAAGAGAGCTGAAAATGAAGAGGGTTTGGGAATTTTATCTTCTTTTGCTTTTGAAAGTCATCCGCCAGGATGGCAGCTGGGGATTTCCTTGAGCTGATCCTCTTGACATTTTTAGCTTCCCCATCATCTTCCTCTCCTCTTACAGCCTCTCAGTTCTTGACCTCATTCCTTCCCTGAGGTAAATACAATGCTAATGCAAGTTACCCAGGAAGGAATTTTAGTGAACAACATAGGAGGAGTATGAGGTGCAAATCTTCTCAGAGCAGTGGGCGCAGATGCCTGGTTAGAGCACCCTGCCCAACATGATGCTTATGTTGTTTGCTTATTTTCTTTGCAGACCCTTTGATAAATGAGTTGCAGTGCTCCTTACATGATTTGTAGTCCTCTGCCTGGCATTTTTTATGGCTCCCTTTGCATATTTCAAATCAGCCATCAAAAGGAGCCGCAGGAGAGCCTGGTGCAGACAGGCTCAGGCTCTCTTTTAGCCCAGCTGGTCAAAAATAGTCTTGGGAAACTCTGTAAATCTTGGACAGGAGTAGAAGGAGCAGGGCAGGTCACTGTTAAAAAGTGACAGATGCTTTGCCATTGCAACAGCAGCCGGTCTGGCGACCACGTAGGGACACTCTGCAGGCCACTGATGCCCCACAGACTGTGGTCTAAGAGCCACTGTCTGCCATATGGACTTTTAATAACTTGGCCTTTGTGGTCTTTCGATCTCTGAAATATTTAGCATCCTTTTACCACTTTGCATTGGTTGTTCTAGCTCAAGATCCCAGGAGTGCAAGGTTTAACTTTTCTCTCAACAATTTTCAGCCTTCTTAACGAGCAGGCTGTATTTTCCTTTCAGAACACATAGGTAGGCAGTAAATTCCCTTTAATCTGCACGTAGAAGTCCAGCCAGTGGTTTAATCCATCTCAGAACAGGGGTCACCAATCCTCTTTTCCCTGTGGACATGTCATTGAATCAGGTGAGCAGGAGGGAGACCGCTGCCTGTGTTTATCCAGTGGGATAGCAGGCATTTTCAGGGTTGAAGGAAGTATGTACTGATGGGTTGATTAAACACATACATGCCAGTGCAACTGAGCTCACAGCCAGAGTCATTATTGCTGTCATCAGCTTGAGTCTTACAGGCCATCGCATGAGGCCCAGACACAGCATCAGCTTGCATGTACTCTGCTTGTAACAGTTTTCTCACAGTATTTCCAGTATATGCCACCATTGCTGAGCCATTTCTGGTGTGTTGTGCTCTTTGAGGAATGGTTACTCCATTGGAGGGAGGAATCTCACACTGCTCGTTACTGGAGCATTTGACATTTTAGTATCCTGTTTATTTACAGTTTGCACAGAATCACAGAGTGGCTGAGACTGGAAGGGACCTCCAGTGGTCATCTGATCCAGTGGCCCTGCTCAAGTAGGGCCAACGAGAGCCAGCTACTCAGGAGCTTGTCCAGATCGCTCTGACTGTCTCCAAGGATAGAGACTCCACAACCTCTCTGGGCAACCTGTGCTAGTGCTCAGTCACCGTCACAGTAAAAAAGTGTGTCTTGATGTTCAGAGGCATCTTCCTGTGTTTGGGTGTGTACCCATTGTCTCTGGTCCTGTCAGTGGGCACCACTGGAAAGAGGCTGGCTCCATCCTCTTTGCACCCTTCCTTCAGGTATTTATGTACCCTGAGCTTTCTCTTCTCCAGATTGAACAGTCCCAGCTACCTCAGCCTTTCCACACAGGAGACGTGATCCAGTGCCATAATCATCCTTGTGGCCTTTTGTTGGATTCTCTCTAGTATGTTCTGCAAGCAGCAGGGAGTTGGGTTGGATGATCCTTATGGGTCCCTTCCAACTCGAGATATTCTGTGATTCTATGTCCATATCTTTGTTGTACTGGGGAGCCCAGAACCGGACACAGGTGTGGCCTCAGCAGTGCTGAATAGAAGGGAAGAATATCCTCTTTGTCCTGCTGGCAATCCACCTTCTGTTGCAGCCCAGGATACCATTGGCCTTCTTTGCCCCAAGGGCACATTGCTAGCTCATGGTCAATTTTGTGACCACCAGGACCCTCAGGTCTTCTTCTGCCAAGCTGCTTTCCAGCCAGGCAGCCCCTAGCCTGGTGCCTGTGCTTGTTCCTCCCCAGGACATTCAACCTCACCAGGGTAAAAGGTACACCAGTACATTCTCACTCAGTACACTCACCCACACCAGTGTAAAAACATTCAATATGTGAGTAGGAAATAAGCATTCGTCAGTTGGTCACTCTCCACTACACTGTTGTCCCAGTAAAGGTCACAAAGCAATATGCTAATAAGCAGGCACGCCAGTGCCCAACATCTCACGCAAGGCTGCTACCTGGAGGGTGCTCCCCAGGAGCTGTGGGAGAGGGGCAGCTCTGAATTGCGCTGGCAGGGTTTGGGGATTTTGTTTGGAGTCCTAGGCTTGGCTGATGGGGGCACAGGACCGGTGAAGGCGGCAGTTGATTACACCTCTGCTTTCACAGCTTTGAGCTCTATTTTCTTTTTTTTTTTTTTTCCCAAACCAGTCTAGCGCTTTTCCTAGGAAATCACTTATGTACCCATCTTCTATGTAACCACGAGCCTCCTGAACCTGCTCTCTCCCTTTGCTTTTGTCCCTCTCCATTGCAGTGCTGCTAGCAAGGAAAGTCAGCTCCAGCCTGTAGCCATGGAGCTCTGCACTTGGGACCGCAACAGAGCTCTGTGAAAAACCAATTTATATCCAGACAGGGAATGAAAATACCAACCCAGAGAGCACCTACTAAGAGCACAGCCCTGCGGGGTGAGGAGAGGCTGAGCAGACCCTCCCACCACTTCCCTAAAAGCTAATTTTCACCCTGTAGCCCAGGTGGGAGCAGACAGGGGTTGCCCTAACTAGTGCCAGAGGGGAGGGATCGTGTTCTGCCTGCTCTAGCTCTCCCTTTGCTTGCTGCAGAGATAACCGAGGCAGCCGTGGTGTTGCAGGCACCAACTAGGTCCTGACATCAAGGAAATCCCGCATCCAGGGCTGTCAGGGGTTTTGCGCGCTCTAGTGAGCAGTCTGGAGGAGCAACGGCCAAAACTCTCAAGCAGAGGTAACGACTACAAACGTGAAGAGGAAGCAGGAGCTGTGTCTACGCAGCACCTTGGGGGGTTGTTGGGGTGCAGAAAGGACATAACCTCTATTTTAGGCCTTTAATTCTTGAAGTATCTGTGCTGTGACTGCAGCTTGTGGAAGGAGACCTGAGAGTTTTAAAAGAGTTGCAGTAGCTTGGAGAGCAATACAGTCAGTTAATTTTTCCTCAGATTTGCAGGTAGCTTTTATCCCATGAGGAGCTCTGCACTGCTGCGGCTCGGTTGATAGCAGCCCCCAGTCCAGCTGGTGATAGCCAACAGGAGTAGCCTGACACCACCTGTAGTTATAGCAGTGATTGCAGTGCAGATGCAGTCCTCAGCATGCAAGCCTGAAAATATTGGCCAGTCTACCCATATGTAAATCTTGGAGCATATATTTATTTGTGTCAGGGACTAAATTAAATAGAAATGGATGGCTTGCCAGGACTATAAAAATGTCAGGTGTTCAGAAGAGCCCCATCTCTGCAAGAGCATTTGAAATATTGCATATGTATTGGAGGGGATTAGAGCCAAATGAGAAGATATCAGAGAGAGCAATAAACTCAGCCTTGCAGCCTGTTTTGTCAGGGCTTGGGAGAAAGAGACTGCCCATTCACCTTGTGACAAACAGAAGTTACTCTTAGGGAGCATGGCAGGCTCTTTGGGTGTATGTAGGAGTGGACACAACTTTACTACATTTATGCGAGATTTTTTTTTACTCCCATTTAGCCTAACAGACAGGGTCTTTTGCATGCATTCATGCTCAGCTTCTTCAGAAAATTATATTAAAGCAGGGAGTAGGTTTCTAACATGGAGCGGGAGGTGAGGGTGGCGTGCAAGCAGTAATGTGGGAGCTGGTACAAGTCCTCAGGAGTGTCTTCTTTAGGGTTTCAAGCTAATGATTTTTCTTCTGACAACTTATATACATGATGCTGCTTTTAACCTGAGCAGTTAGATTGAAATACAAATCCCAAAAGGACAAAAGCGAATATTCCTCTTGGTCCCTAGCCCCAGGATTGAGCTGGCCGAGATAAGAACATGGTGAGAACCAGATATTTGCATAGACCAAATCCTGTTTCTCACTCAGTCTGTAGGTTTTCTGCTGTTGCTGCTTTAGTCTTTGTCTGATATTTCCTCCTCTTCTATTACAGAGGTTATTTGTCCCTTCCTTTTATAAAACAATAGCTAACAGTGCTCTTTTGCCTGTAAATGTCTTCATTTTGGGTAATAAGGTGAGGCTCAGTTTAGGCATTGTCTCTTAGCTACCTTATGCAGAAGATAGGCTTTTATCCAAGACATAAACTACAAATCTGTCAACTTTGGTACTTCTGGCAGGCTGTTCTTCAGAGATGATCAGGATTCAAGATGAATGAATCACTTATATATGCGGTGTAGACCAGAGTCACTTGTTAAGTGTGCTTTAACAGAAGCTTCATCTCTAGCTTGTCCTCTGAAGTCCAGAGTATGAAAAAAACTAAAAAAAAAAAAAAAGAGAGAGAGAGAGAAAAACCCGGTGATTTTATTATCCCTCTTTGCTTTCCTGTTGCCTGATCCAAATGTGACAACAGCCTGCAAGGAAGGTGTATTTTACTACAGACTTCCCTTTGCACCCTGCACACGGGATTGTGTACCTATTCATAAGACACAAGAACAAAAGAATACTTCTATCTTTGGTTATCGTCTTGTGTTATGAGCTCTTGAAAACCAAGCCGTATACAAGGCAAAGCTTGATTCTTCCTTGCCCACACGTTACTAGTGTTTGAAGAGCAGTAGAGTAGTAGAGATGTATTTACAAGTGGTTCAGAACCATAGCATGTTCTCCAAGCTTTGGGTCCAGCTTTGAGTGCTCCAGACAAGAAGCAGGCTGCCTAGTTCTTGTCTGGTAGGTTTAAAGACGTGCCTGTTCTGTAAGTTCAGCTCTAACTCTGGTGCTCCTAGCTGTACTGGGTTTCTGTCCAGGAGCCACCATGACCCTGCTCAGAGGGGTTCATTCGTTATGGGCTGGTGCAGCCATGGGGAGCTATGCACGCTTCTGCTTTATGGGGTGAGAACTTCAGCCACTGAAATCTCTCTGGACAATGTGGTTGAAGGCATCAGACCCTGGCAGTGTTCAAGCATCCTTTTCCATCCCTAACTGCCATATACAGCAACCCTTGTCTAAGGAAGGGTCTTCTCCCTGCATGGAAGTTGGTGGCCAGAAGCTCTGATATGCCTGCTGGGCACCGTGGATGGGAGCTCCTGCCTTAATTCTTCCTTTGGTTCCCATCTCATTGGCATGCTGCAAGGGTAACTGTGTGTAAGTGTGCGAGACATTAGGATGTTAGGGGTCCTGTATGAGACGAGATTGCTAGAAGTGACCGTGGCCTTTCTGTTCACAGCAAGCCTGTAAGCTCTGCCGGCAAGCCTCATAATTGATAACAAGCAGAGGTCTAAGGGTCTGTGGCTAGGTTTTATAATTCTTGACAGATGTGCTGACAGTTTGGTTTGTGAAAGCTGGGGATGCAGCAGGGCTCCTGAGTGGGCTAAGGAACTGAGCTGAACCCAGCCTTCATTTAGGTTACATGCCGCATGTCATGCTGCTGGACACGCTCCGGCCAGCAGAGAGAGAGGGTCCATGGAAGCCAAGCTTGTCCCCTCTTGGCAGCTTCATCCCCCTCAGAGACCGCCCTCTGCCTACCTCTGCACCATTGTATATTGGTCCTCCTGGGCATCCAGAGAGCCTTGCACAGGAACTGCTAGGAGCGGAGCCAGGAAGGGTGGGAAGAGGAGAAAAATGGGGCCAGTGTCCAGGAAGACTGCCCTGCTCAGGGCATTCCTAAGGAAAAATCCTGGAGAGGGAGAGAACAGAAAAAAGCAGGAAGGATGTCTGAGGCCAGGTGGCTGAGCTGCCTGGTGAGGTGGAAACCTGCCGGAGTTCTCTGCCTCACTGTGAGGTGTGAAAACAACCCACGTGCAAAGCCTGTGAGAGTTGCTCTGGGGCCAAGAAAGGTGCTATCTTATTTTGTATATGTAGTAAAACAAGATTACCAGCCTATCTGGAATGACAGTGCTCACCAGCATGGAAGGGCATGCAGGAGAGCTGGTGCTTTGGGATGCCCCCTCTGGGGCATCTTCTCTGCTCCTGTTCTCCAGGGTGGGGCCCTGGGCTCTGCAGGGGAGTCCCTCTGATGGCTTACATGCTTCTAGTTCCTGCAGCGTTTGACTGCTCATCTCCAAACATACTCTGCTTTTCTGATGTCCTTGGTAGACTTGCCTGGGCTCTTGCTCCTTTTAAGAGAGACCAGGACCACCTTTGTGTTTTTAAAAGGCAACACCTACCCTTGCTGTGAGACTGAGGTCGGTTTTTGCAGGAGCTTCTCTCAGGCAGGCTCTCCTCAGCCCTGGCAAGGACTGAACCTTCATTTAAGTTCCATGTCTTGCCATTTCCTCTAAGTTAGTGTTTGTTTCTCCAGGTTGTATGATCTTGTGTAGCAAGATGGGTGATAATAGGGCAACTTACCTGTCTGCGTGCTGCCTTCCCTGTAACTGGAGCTACAAATACGGTGCAATAATGGTGGAATATGTTGTTGCAGCAAATGTTTTAGGTTGCATCTTAGGTTGTCTGAAGCCAAAGCTCTGGTGGAAAGCTGAAGTGTTTCCAGAAGCTGATGAGGATGCTGGCTTGATTGCTTTCTTACTTTTAAGTAAAAAGTTAATTAGCTATTTATGTTGTTGCAAACCGATGCAACTGCGATGGCCTAAGGATATGAGAAAGTCTCTAGGGAGTGAAAACATGAGCACAGTTGATTGGTATGAGTTCCGAGGAAGAGGCAATTTGAGGCAAAGCAAACCTTTTCACAGGCTTAAACAGAAATCCCCAATTTGAAACAGGGTGCATTTTGGGCACAAATCCCTTATGCTCAGAAGCTCATAGCAGTATTAGTTGAGCTAGTAAAGCACATTACCTCTCCTTAAAAACCTTGCTTCTATTTATTTACACATTTTAAGCTTTCTCTCCCCCATAATGTTGAAGTGTCTTGAAATATTAATGTATTCATGCTTATGATGTGCTTCAGAAGCAAAGGAGCACTTGTTCCCATTTTACAAGTGAGGAAGGAAGTTACTTTCTTGGAGTTGCAAAGGAGGACACTGGCAGAGGCAGCGCAAGGACCGCGCGGTGGCATCTCCAGTGCTGTGCTTCCTCTGATTTGGAAACCTATGTTGAGCTGTGGAGCTTGAAATGGAAGAGGCCTAAGATCTCACTATGCGCCGTTCATAGTTTAACTCCACATTATGGGGAATGATATTGGATTGTGCTGCAATTTTAAACCAAACTTGGCCTCATTTAAGCGAAGGTGTGGACGTGGCTGACTTCCCCATTCCCTACTAGTGCTGTGCTCCCACAGCCCAGGCACCTGCTTTGATCAACGAGGTGCTGCACTAACTCGTGTTATCACTCACACTGTCATCCCGGAGAAGGACATACAGAGCTTTGATGCCTGCTCGTTTGTTTCAGAACTCAGCGGGGTGATGAATTTGGGTTTTGAATTGCATCGCTGCACAACGCAAGATGACTGCCCAGGCCCATTTCCCATCAAAAGTTATTTTTAATAGGGCTCTCAAGGTGAAAGGAGAAAAATCTTGAGGACGTGTGACCACTGTGGTTCAGACTACAGTTTCCTGAGAAAGCAGGTCTGTACGGGCTAACTTGTGCATCCATCATGTTTCCAAAGAGGAGACATAGACAAGAGCGAGCTCCAGAGATCAGCTTTACTGAACCAGCTTGAGCCCCAGTGCCATGGAGGCAGGGAGGTCCCGTCAACCCCTCCGTGAGCAGCTCGGGGGGAATTGATGGCGAGGCTACAGCCAAGCAGCCTTGCGACACAAGAAGCGGGAAGGAAGTAAGGGTACCTGAACAGGCAGCATTTTCTTTCCAGTTTGATGACCACAGGTGGTCAGGACCAGGGCTGCTGCAGTGCTGGAGAAACTGCTGCATTAGCAAGTGGTGGTGGCCAGTTTTCTGCATGGGTCCCTAAATTTCCCTGGTGGCTTTGGCATCTTAATTTGTGGCATTTGGTGCTGTGTATAGTTTAACACATGCCACACTTCATCCTAGCAGCAGGCGCTTTCTGTGGGGCAGAGGGACGATCTTCTATTATCGTTTGTGAAATGCTTCACATTGTGTTTCACTAGGCTTATAACAGGACATGAACCTGGTTTAGCAGGAGAGACGTAACTCATGGGGGCTAATGTATACAAAATCAGCTTATATAAGCTTCGGTGCCTCCAAGTGATGCTTTTCACATCAACAGGAATGGCTCGTTCTGGAGAGAAGGGCACTGGGCAGATTGCTCTGAACTGAGGGATGCATGAATACAAGGACCTGAGACGAAAGAAGTAGGAAACAGTGATTTTTGTTTTTAACGTTCATATACACGAGGTTCAAACCAGATTTGGGTGCCTGCCCGGCGTGCTTGATTTTAGGGGTGCTTGATTTTAGAAGCATCTGATTTTTGCCAGAAATTTCAATAACAAGCTGCAGTTTTCAGGGCCTTGATTTATCTGTTCCCAGTGACAAATACGTAGATTTGGATGGAGGCTGGACATTCCCTTTCTCCATGATATGTTTTCATGCCTCAATTTCTCCTTACTAAAGTGAAAATGTTAATATTTACCTTTGTTTTTGCAGTTGCTTTTGTTCTTTTTGGTCCTTTCATAGGAAGTATAGTCCCAGTACAAGGTGGTGTATTACTCTGTGAAGGAAATAAGAAGAAATTCCTGAAAAAAATACGCACTTGAGAAAAATTCTGTACATTTATAATAGAAATAGAGGGTTTGATCTGTGACCCCATGAGCATTTTCTAGCAAAGGTGTCACCCTCTGAACAGCAAATTTAAGTGACTAGTAACAGGTTAGCTTCTCTGAGATATTTTCCACATTTCACAGAAATAATCCATGGATCCCTAAACACCCATCAGCCACAGGACAGCCCTTGCTGATCTAGTATTTAGAGCTATGCACACCAAAGTGGGATTTTGGCTGGCATGTATCCCTACACTGAGTGCAGGAGGATCAGTGTGGAGGACAGGAGTTAATAGCCTCAGTTTTATTCTTCTTTGAAAGCCAGGCTTACAACATCTTTTTATCTCAGATTTTTCATCAACAGCAGGGATTTTTCTATGAGGTTCCCACCCCACCCCTCCTTGGCCCTGCACTGACACAGAGGAAATCATCTATGAAACATAAACCAATGATGCTTCCTCCATGACCTTAGCTGTCCTCAGGTCTCCTGGCTTTGGATCGGACAGTTCTACCACTGTATTTTGTGAACTCTGGCAGAAGCCCATCTTTACTGAAAAGGTTGTTTATAGTATTGGTAGACTGAAACAGGCTCCTTGATTTATCTCTATTTTAACATCTCTGCCTGTGGGTGATTGAGTTTAATTAAGGCTGACTAGTAAATATTTATCCTCATGACAGAAATAGGTCCAGGTTTGTCTGTTAAAAATACTACACAGCTTGCCTCTTTGGCTGCAGCTAACTGATCCAAATGCTTGGAAATTTTATTAATACCAGCAAGGAAAAAAAATCAAACCCCACTGCCACAAGCTTTTAACCATGAAGCTCTCCCCTGGCGGAGGAGCACCTCTCCCCCCAAGCATCCCTGTTCCCTGCATCCCAGTCTCTGCCGAATCAAGCCCGTTGCCATGGAAGCCTCATTAAATCTGCATCTTGCTTGGCCGGGGCTGCAGGGGCTGCGGCTGTATTTTTAGCCGGCGGTGGTTGCATAAGGGAGACAGGATGGGACTGGGATGTGCCTTACATCTCGCCTTGATGAAGGCCAGCCAGGAACCACCACAGGCCAAAAGATGTCCTGCTCAGGAAAGCTCTCATGGGCCGGGCAGCCCTTGGCAGCCCCCAGTGTTGCTAGAGCTGAGCATGTGGGAGATGCAGCACGTGGAGCTGGTCTTAATGGCCAAGGAAGCTTTTTGGGTGGTGGCATAGTTCCGCAGAGTGCCAGGGGTCCAAAGAACGGGGGTCTCTTTAGATTAGACTAAAGATAACAAATCCCTATTGACCTGAGCAAAACCTTAACACCTGGAGGGGCAGGAAGAAACACATCCAAGCAGAGCTGAAGAACAGCACTCCTAGCAGTGAATATTTGGGGGAAAGTGATGCCGCATGTAAGTGCATAGCCCCCAAAAGAAGGAAATGGAGCTAGGTCGTGTCATAGATGCTCAGGGTGAATCCCCTCTTGGGAGCAGTCTTGCCTAAATCCATTTTTTGGAAGGACTGGATTTGAGCCCATCTTCCTGTTTGAGGAACAGAAGGTATTGAAGGATCTGAAATCTGCACTTACTGCGAAAAAGCAAACATGCAAACAAAAAACCACCCCACGTGTTGACTCTTGGTCATTTCAAATCAGATTTGCTGGCAGTGGAAGATGAAGAAAGAGGAGGTTTCAGTGTCCCTCAGCACCGTCAGGATTTCTTGGCTCAAAACATGGGGCTGGACCCTCTCTCCCTCTCTCTCAGCGCTGAATCCCAGCAGTGCTTAAATGTTCCAAAACCCAGATTTTATCCTGAATTACACCTGGGCAATCTTTCAGTCTTCAGTGGATCTCACAGATGGCCAGGAGAGCCTCATTTAGCCTGCAAAACTGTTATTATTTGTGCTGAGGCATGAGAAGGAAAGAGTCCAGCTTGACTGTAAACTAATAACTCTTGTCTCTAATAAAAGCCATCTCTTTATTTGGAGGCTGTGAAAATTTGATCTGGAGCCGTTGGGCTAAAATTAAAATAGAGCCCAATGCTGCTATCCTGTACAGTCACACTCCATCAGAGCAGAGTCATGTGTGAAGCTCCAAGGGCTAGTAGGGACTGTTACTATCATTGCTTTTTAAAGAGATGGCAGTATCATTAGCTTTTTACCCCTCCTTTTTCCACAGTCTCAGATCTCCAAAAGTCTGTCTCTGCAGGAGGCACCAACTGGTAAATAAACACTAAAAAAAAAAACAAACCAAAACCAAGCCAGGATTATTTCTAATTTGCTGGAAATGGGAAGTGACCTGATTCTCTGTAGGCAAGCGTGTCTGACAGAGAGAGCTGCAGGCTCTCTCTGCTGTAGACCATCTCTAAGTCCTCCATGGGGAGTTATTTCCAGCTTAAGGTCTGGCTTTGCAGACCGTTCTCAACATTAGGACCATGAAAAAGTCAGTGCCTGTGGTTTGCAAGGGTTCACAGGCTCTCCTCTACAGTTGTAGGATGTGCAGCTCACCTTCAGTCTTGCTATGAGAGTAGGGCAAGTGATGTTTTGCCCAGACAGCTTCATTTCTTCTCATCCAATGTTATGATTGTGAGTCTTGCACAGCTCAAGTGAAAGGAAAGTAGGATTTTCAGACTACTTCAGAAAGCCCCAAATGTCTTCCTCTGTCTCTTGCTGAGGCCCTGACTTTGGATTCAAAGACCCAAGATGGTGAGCTCCTGCTCGTCAGCACCCACTGACCCAGGAGGACACATATGGGGTGTGGACCTGAAGGGCGCAGAGCACTTCTTCTTGTGCTCTTGCAGCCTCTGTGCATCAGCCACGCTGCTGCAGATGGGTCACGGGACACAAATAGGCAACAGCACAGAGCCAACACTGCTCTGCTACAGCAGCAGCTCCAGGGGTGAGAGGTGTTCCCTGGCAGCGGGGAGGCCAGGCGAGTGCCCGGGGAGTGACTTGGGGGGACTCCCACTCGTGTGTTTCATTCTCAGCTGCTCCAGCTGATCGCTGCCTATGAATCCAAGCAAGTCTTTGATACCCTCTCTGCTTCAGCTCTGCTTCTGGAGAGCAAAGATAAGTGCAGCCTGCCCATGGGTGTGAAGCCAGAGGAAAACCTCAGACCAACAAGGTGCCTGTTCAGATCCAGTTTGTGGCCAATCAGCATTAGTTTGGGGAGCCTTTAAGCATTCAGAGAGAGTTTATTTTGCATACATTTTACTCCAGTGCCCTTCTTTGGTGGCTAAGGGGGCCAAGGGGAGCGTGATAGCAGGGAGCAGAGCTAGGGAGAGCATCTGAAAAATAGAAGCAGCCACTGATAAACACAGACAGACATCCCAGTAAACAGATAGACAGAGCAGAAGGCTCCCGCTCCTGACAGTCTCCCCGGCGTATAGCAGTTTCCTTGTAAGAGTGCTGACACTCACTGCAGGGCACATGTGAAGCAAGCTGGAAGAAAGAGGAGGCTGGAGCAGGGAGAGCGGGGAGAGCAGTGCTCAGGCATCAGTGGTTTTGCAACCAAATTACGTTCTGGCTGGGCAAAGAGCTGGCCTGGGAACTCCTTTCAGAAAAAATCAAAATCAGCTTGAAAAAAAATCAAGCGCATCTTTTCTTCAGGAGCTCTTTATCTTGGGATTTCAAGTCCTAAAAAGTCTTCTGGGTCCCATAATGGGAAAGATTCTGATGGAGTCGGGGAGTTACCTTTTTATGGTGAGAGGGCTAGGAGGGCACAGAGGGAGCTCAAACAACAGCTCCTCCTCTAAAACCACAAGGGGTTCTTAGTAGAGATCTGCATGAGATTTTAGCCCTCAGACCAGTTGTGCCCTTACTAAACCCCTGAGGACATGTCTACTGATGCTGGAGTGAAGGGTGCTGCACCAGCTGCCAATCTGGGTGGCAGACCAGGGCTGGGAGAACGGTTCTTTTTTGTTACCGGGTTACTTTTCTAACCAGATGGAGAGAAGTGGTGAGACCAGGCTGCAAACCCAATGTTCAGTGGGAGTTTGATAGGATATGCACCCAAGTGCATCAGGAGCATGTGACTGGGCTTTGTCAGGACAGGTTTAAGTCAAACAATTGTCCAGTGGTGTTGTCAAAACTTGAAAGGGAGAAGACAGAGCACCATTTATTAAGGTCTGAGGTGTTGAGGGAGTAGTAATAGGAGGCCTTAGTCTGCAAGAAGGGGAACAAGAGTTGAGGAGCATGTTGGGATGAGGGTAGGGAAAGCTTTTAGGATGAGTGAAGGGCCTAACTCTTGCCACAAGGTAGAGAGGGCAGGACGAGTCTCCTGCTTGTCAGCCAAGGACCCCAGGAGGAGTTCAAACCATCTCTGCTGTGGATCAGGCAGCAGGCTTTGCCAGAAGCGCTTCCCACATCCCTATGTGAAGGCTGAGATGGGGCTAACTGTTAGGGTGGAAATTATGGCAGTAAGGTGATAGAGGACTATCTTGATTAAAGAAGACCCGCTTGGGTGGGTGAGGGCTGTGCAGCCTGTGGTGTGTTTGGTCTGATGGAGTCATGCCAGCATGCAGCACTTGTTCCTGTCTCTGGCTGAGCCTTCAAGGGGACCAGCTATGGCAAGGCAGGGGTGCGTCCAGCAGCCCAGCTCTTTGGGAGTTGAAGCTGGGTCATTGGCAGAATTAAGTAAGGCTTGAACCCTTCTGATTTAACCCTTCTGAAACACTCCTCTTCACTGCAAAGCTGGCTGATGACATGATTTTTGTTCAGTTTATACGGTGGCTTTTTTATGGTCCGAAGCTCTGTATTCTAGACGTACAAAGCCCAGCAGAGCTGGCCTCCTCCCAGGAACCTGCAGCTCCTCCTGAGGCATTAGCTCCTGGAAGCTAACGAATGGACCTGTTTGGTTTTCCCAGTGTGTTTTTATTCAGTAAGAAATAGTATTAAAACAGCCCCAAAGAGTGAAATGCAATGGTGTAACTGAGTATCTCCTACACTGTTTTCAGTGCTACAAAGAGAAGAAAACAGTGAGGCCCTTGGATAAAGATGCAGTATCTTGGCTCCGTGTAAACGGTTGGATAGGCAACTTTGACGTTGCTGTGGCAATTCAGCCTGCTGTCCCTTATCTTGGTCACAAGAAGCCTGTGACCAGAGCCAAAGCACCCCGGCTCCGGCTCCAGGTCCTTTTGTTCATATATAATACTTGTATCTGCAGCGTGCAGAGTGGGCTCGTTTCAGGCTGGCAGCTGCACAGCATTGTTTTCAGCTCATTAATTTCCTACAGATTGCTGCCTTGCTGCTCCGTTGAATGTAGCACAACTCCAGTGGCTGGGCTGAACACTGCCCTGCTGAGCTGAAATCTCTGTCTGCTCAGGCGTGTGGGGAGAGCAGCGCAAGGGAGGGCGAAGAAGGACTCACGAGGCTGATGTCTGGAGAAGTTTGCAATGGGAAAGTTTGCTTTGCTCCCCTCTGTTTTCTGTGTGCTTTGAGCCCTGACCTCTGGGGATGCTGTTACCTGCAGGAGCCAGGAAGGATGTCTAGACAGCCGTGGAGTGATGCAATATGCCAGTTCCCACGCTGGGAATTTGGGGACTGTTCTGACCTTTCTTGGAAAGCCAAATTCTATTGCCAGTGCAGTAAGTGTAAGACAGTGGATCTTGGGAACAGCCACGTTAAGAGGAGCCCTTGGTCCCCACCTATGTTGCCAGTGCTGAAAAGAGCAGTGTGTGGGCAGTAGGTACAAATCTCTGCTTGCAGCTGCACATCTGGGCTGTGCCTGCTGCTGATGCCAGCCCAGGGGATGAGGATGTGGCATGGGGGAGATCGAGGAACCGTAATCCCTGCCTGTAATCCGCTTTCACTCCCACCCCAGCCTGGCTTCTGTGGCAGTAAAATCAGGAAGCTGAGGTCTCTGTGACCATCAGCCTCCCTCCAGTGCTGGGTGGCTTGTCCCCAGTATGCCAGCGTGCTGCTGCCCGTGCTGCTGGGGAGCCTTGGGCAGCTCTGTATCCAGCTATGGCTTCCTGACTGACCCCACTGTCAGTGGCAGAGGCAAAGCCGCCCGAGCTATGCCAGCAGCCAGCCAAGTACAGAGTCAATATGAGCTTGTGAAGAAGCATGGCAGCAGCAGGATTTGACTGGGACTCCCAGAGGGCTGCTTTTGGCGCCCAGGCAGTAGCGGCTTGCGTGTCTCTCCTGGGATGCCACGCAACAGGGCAGGTTTGGTTTTGAGCACCCCACATCAGAAGGTTTTTGCAAATTCATTGGAAGTTCAGAGAACTGAATTTTGAAGAGAGATCAAAGAAGCTCTGTAGAGCTCAGCTGAGATACAACTAGCAGCGGGTGACATGCAGCCCTCCAGAGCTGTGCCCAGAGAAGAGGATGTGGGTGGTTGTCCTTTGGATGTCCAGGGGTCGATGACCTGAGGGTGCAGGTGGTTATCAGCACTCACAGAGGTGATGAGCTGAGGCAAGGATCGGTGCTCAGCGCACACCCCAGGGTAGCAAGTTCAGGTCAATGGAGTCACATTCTCCCAAAAGAGCTGTGCCTGAAGGCCTGAAGGCCAGCCACTTGGGTCTCTTCAAACTCTTCAAACCAGTAACAAAGCAGTTAGCAATGCATGGGAGGGCCATGGCATCAGGCAGTGCCAGGGGCTCATTTCAGCTAACAAGCTTCAGCAATTTTTGCACTAGGAGGAATTTAAAGCCTTCGCGGGCTGGAGAGCATTGTTTTGAATCTGGCACTTCTCATTCCTCAACTTCCTCTCCCCCTCCATCCCCACCTTCTCATCCTTGCCAGCATCTCCATGGCAACCCTGTTGCTGAAGAATAGAGAAGACATCTAAATATAGCTTCCAAATCTCCATGCCTTCAGCAAGAAGTCTAAAACCAGGGGTGAGAGCTTGAAGTGCTGGGCTGCTGATACCAGCCAGTGATGAGCATCTTGCAGGTCGGATTTGGGAGCACTGTGGTGAGACAGGGGTCACTTCCAACTGAATGCCAGTTTTGTGTTTGCTCAGGACATCTCAAGGGGCTTTGAGGTAGTCCAGCCTACCCTCTCCTGTCCAGGGCATTCCCACTCCTGCCTCCTGTCAAGTTTTTGAGCCATTCTCTAGAGCAAACAAAAGCATCTCCAATACTTTGGCCATCAACATCCATGATGGGTTTTGTTATCATAGGCTTTTGTTGTGGTGCGTTAGACTAAGCTGGAAGCAGAAAAATTCAAAGACCATTAATAAGGAATAAATTCTCTTCCTTCCTTCTTTTTCTACCCTCTACTTTTTCTTAGATTTTTTACTGTGTGACCACAGTGTGGCTGAGGTTTTCCTCTTTTTAAAATTCTTTCTTGAGAGAAAAAGGGCACAGCATCTTCTCAGTGAAGCTGTTCCCCTGGGGACCTGCCCAAGGCAGGGAGAAGAAAAATGTCCATGCTCAGGGCCCTGGCGCTGCTTTGCACCTACACCAGGCTGATGCTCACCAGAACTGTCTGGTTTCATGGGCTGCCAAATTGAATTACTGCTTGTACACAACAAGGGCTTATTGTATAGACCTGAACAAACAGCTCCACAGGCTGTCAAGACGTTGTCTGTTCTCCCCTGGCTCTGATGCATCAAGTCTTGTAGGGTCAGCAAGAAAAAGCTGACCTACAGCAGGCCAGGCAAGGGTCTGCTTGTGTCTGTACACACAGCTTCAGTATTCAGAGTGAACAGTCTGGAAGGTGATGCACGGATCAGCCTAGATTTCTTTTTTTTTTTTAAGAGGAACTTAGACAAAGATTATATCTGAACCTGAAAATATTTAATAGAAATAAGATAGCTTTATTAAACCGAATAAAGAAAAAACCCTGTGGAGCTAGGCTGTTATGCTTGTACAACCTGGCTTAAATATCTCAAATCAGCTGATCAGCAGTGTGGACTCAGCTGAGAGAAAGGGGTTTTAACAAACTCCAGTTTCCCCCTCTTTGCAGCAATTTTTAAAACCAGTCTTTCCTTGAAGAACCCTGCACATTAGAGCATTTCATCATGTTTGAACAAAGTGAAATATTGAGTGCTTTGAAAATCTGCTTGTCTGGCAGGGCTGACTGCATCAAGGAAGCTCCTGGAGCATTTTTTGGTGCTTCTCTATCATGCGTTTTCCAGCTCTTCAGGGCATCCGAGATGAGTGTGAGGCACTTGCCATTGACTAGCTCCTGTGCTGATTCCCATGGCTGACATGTGGATATATACCACATCTCTTGAGTTGTCCTGAATAACATACCAGGTACTTGCAGATTTTTTGCAAGGCATGACAGTGCTTAATGGGTTCACCTGCCTGCGACTTAGCAGCTCTGGTTTCTCGTTGCGGGTACAGTTATTTGCACCGGTACAGAGTAGGTGTGAAACACTGTCACATGAAGTTGGCAGCATTTCATGTCTGTTTGTAGGGTTGGGTGGCTGAAAGTGAGGGCTGGGCGGCTGTGCAGGAAACAAGCACAAACTGAAAAGTGAAGATGACCACAAACATTAAGTGACTCCTTTAGTTTTGCCATCCAGGACGGAGGAAGAATAACAGTTAGGGACATTTTAAAAAATTTTTCTTTTAATCTGTATTTGGTTTTTTTACCAGCTCTCACTATAAATCTTTTACTGGTAACACTGAAGGTTTCTAAAACAAGTAAAGACTTTAGAAGGTATGGCTTTAGGCTTGGCTACGTCCCTTTAATTATCGTGTGTCAGCTACTAAAGCATTTTCAATAGTTGTAATTGAAACATGAGCCAATTCACTAATTAGCCAAGATTACAGGGGGAATACACAAAGGGAAAATGCCTTTCTGTGTCAATATTTCCTCCCTCGTCCTTTACAAAGACCTGGTGTGACGTGAACAAACTGCACCACCAGCAGCCAGCCAGGCAGAGCCTCTGAGGTCCTGAGCAGAGTCCCGTGCCATCCCGGGGAGGCGGGCATGGAAGGGTGCACAGTGTTTCAGATCGGGGGCCTCCCCTCTGCCTCAGGATACAGCCACTTCTTGCATGGTGTCTTCCTCAGTGGACCCTTTCCCCCCTCCCTGTGACCTGTTGTAGCAGAGATGGATGGTTTGGGCCCTGGCCCTTGCAGGAATGGAGCAGAGGTCCACCGTGTGCTACACGCGTGGCAGAGGTCGGGGCTTGCAGAAGCACTCTCGCTGGCCTGGGAGCCCCCAGCCCCTGCCTGTGTGGGGAGGGACAGAGACCTTCTTGCATCGTGAGCCAGGAGGCAGCACTAAAGGCTTCTTCCCCCTTCCCAGCAAGTTATACCTTGTCAGTCTGGGTGGACATTACCAAGGACTTTCTGGGGGTAAAGAGTTGAAATATGGGGAAAGATTGTCCAGAAAACCATCTCTACTGTGAAGCTTTCAAAAACCAGTTGGGCAAACACCTACCTGTCAGGAACAGCTTGGAGGGACTGGCTCTGCCCAGAGGCAGGGTGACAGCTGAGCGCTAACAGTTGCTTCCATCCCTGGTTTTTGAGGTCTTTTGGTTCCCTAACGGCGTAAAGGAACTTTAGCAAGGAGGATGAGGTGTCGTAGAGAAATGCACAGCTCCCTTCATATGGGAACCAAATCAAATGACGGAGAGTAAGTTGATACTCATATGAATACGTGATGCTTCCACCACCACTTCAAGCTTTCTCTGCTCTCTTCCCTCACCTTCCTTATGGCTGCGTCACTGTAACATCTTGCACATTAGGACTTCAAAGCAAATAGGGACTGTCCCCTATCAAATTCCTGTGAGAAATAAGGATCACAGCCACTGCATGAATACAGAAACTGAAGCACAGAAGTATCAAGTGACTTGCTTGGATGGCTTCAGGCTTGCCCGGAGGAATACAGAGGTCATACAGCGATTAGCACTGTAGAGAACACTGTTTTACTGATAAGATGATACCTAGTTATCATCTGGTGATCCTGTAGACTAACTTGAAGACAAAAGAGGAAAAGCCTGTTTTTTTGGAGGGTGTGTGAGTGGCTTCTGTCTATTATACTTTACAGCCAACTGGTCTGGTAATGAAGCTGTTCAGGCCATTCCCCATGTGTGTGCTATACAAAGTGGGATGGCTCTTACACAGATGGCTCAATGACACAGCTAGTTCCTGGAAACTGGCCCGCAGTGGCTTGTCCCCAGCTTCTGTACGAGCACCAGTTCTTCTGTAACTCATACATCAGCAACTTCCACATCAATGATCTGCTTGAAACTATCCTGACAGTTCATCTATCCAGTTGACTTCTGCTTAGGTAATTGGTACCAAGATCTGCTCTGATCTTAAAGGCACCTTACATTCTGACCTGGCTGCTAGAACAAACTGTGACCATCACCAGTGGCTGCAGCTGGATCCTTCAAAACCTGTCCCACCTCTTGGTAATCACCCATGGGAGCAAAAAAACATTCTTTCATGGGCATGAGCTTAAGACCAATGTGCGACCTGTCTGTCTTGGTCATACTCTGGATAGGTTGCTAAATTACCAGGATTTCCTGTGGCAATTGAGATCACTCAGCATCTCCTTGGTGAGTTTAGTGAATCTGCTCTGGGATCTAATGATTGTCCACCTCAAACACCTCCCATCTTCTTCTGTGCTATGTGACAGCATAGCACAATCCTTCGCTTCAAAAGGGCTCAGGTTGTCCCATTCTGGCTTACTCGATGCGAAACTCCGTGTGACCATGTGCATCATATCAGGGCTTCTCTTGCTGGCTTCTTCACCTTGCCTGCCAGCGCTGTCACATTGCTTTGTTAAATATCTGTCTCCCAGTGAGCTGGACAAAGACAGCTTCCCACTGCACGTACCCTTACTTAATCCCCTCAGGTTTGCCTCAAATGTTGACATCTTACCTAGTCAGCATTTCTGCAGTTGGACTTCTCAATGAGATCTTCTGGCAGAGCAAACGGATCCTATTTGTAGTTTTGTGTTGAAACCCCAGCCCAGTGCAGGTCTCTGGGGAAGAGTCAGACTGGCACCATGTGCTTTGAACTTCATGCTGCGGGGACCTACACCTGCAGCAAATCCGATGAGGATTTGTGTGTATCAAGATGCGTCAAGAACACTGTGGCTTGACCCAAGGTGTATGTACTAATAATTCACATTAATGAGTTACTAAAGATCTCCTGGTACTTCTCACTGTCCCAGGGATGTTTACCTTGCTGTCCTGGCTGCTTTCCATCCTGGCTAACAGCATCCCACCAGGGACTGTAAATCCTACCCTTGCGCAGCCCTGCCCATTTGAATGGTATACACTATGTGACATCTCCTGACTTAGGCTGGTTTTAGATCTGAGCCTTATTTCACATCCCAAAGTCACGCAGACACATCCTCTTAACCTCCTTGGCAATAATTCCTGCAAATGAGAGTCTCCACACAGAGAGATACTCAATATTTTCTAGCACATTAATCAAATAACCATCCAGTTGTTGCCTTGTGTGTTGGAAGTGGACGTGTTGTCAAATAAAATGATTTTATAGATTATCCTCTGTACTTCCCAGATGGGGAATTTAGCAACATCATGTGCACAAAGTCCTTTAGGAGAAGATCGATGTCTATTCATTTCATCTTCTGTTGCTTACTCAGGGAAATCTCGTCTCCCCAGAGGAACTTTTCCATCCCTAACTTTTAAAAGCAGTGATTGTTTCTAAGAGCACGTTGAAAGGAGAGCCCAGACCACCGTCACCTGAGGGCTGTTGGTGGCAGCTTGCAATAACCCCAGAGAAAAAGGAGCAAGTGAGCAGCTATCCTAACTTCTATGTGGCCAGGTGTTCCCCAGGAACGCTAGCCCTCAGCTTGCCCTGCTGTGTCACAGCCCGAACCAAAACCATTGCTCAGTCTGCTGAAAACACCACCGAGGCCTGAATTAAATTGCTTTTCCCATCAATGTACCCATGCATGGGTTGAGATGGGACTACACTGTGGCTTGGTACTGGTGGTGTGGCTTTGTGGTTTGCACGGTGGCTCCTTGCTGCCAAGGGAGGCTTTTGGATGGCCTCTGTTGTTCTCCACTTTCAAGCTGGTACATCTTGGCCACGATCAAGCTGTCAGAAAGAAAGGGGAAGGCTTGAAAGTGCCCTTCGTTACCCATGTGGAGTGACCGGGGGCTGGGGAATGAAGGCGGCTCTGCTGAGCAAGGTGGGCTTCAGATCTCTCGCTTCCTGTTGCAGTGAGCATGCCCTTCAGGGCTGCTGTGGCACCGGCCCTTCTCATGCCTGCCTCTGCCTCCATTAATTTCAAGAAGCTGTCAGGATGTTCTTGCAGCAAAATGTTCCCAAGCTTCCTGCTCCCATGCACTCTCTGCCTCTCGGTGTCCTCCTGTCACATCTCTCGCATTAATGTAATGTCTTCCTGGGGCGGTGTTACGCTCCAGCCCTTCTCCCCATCCATCTCCTCTGCTCTCCATGCCTTCCGAGGAGGTGGCTCTCAGTGTGGCTGCAGGTGGGAGATGAGATTGCGCGGGAGCAATCTGTGTTTTGGCCTCCAGACGATTTATGACAGCTCAGGATGCAGCTGTAGTTACAGCTTTAGTTGCTTTCATAGCCCTGGAGAGGAGTGAAACGTTTGCCGTGGCTAGGGTAGCAGCAGAGCCTGGGAAAGGGCAGCCTCCACCAGCCATGGTGGGCTGGGAGGGGTGGCTTGGTGAGCCACCACAACTGCCCTCCATCAGTGTTGACCTTTCCGTGGTGACAGTTATCACTGGCGCAGCCAGCCAAGCTGAGAGAAGGGCACTTCCCCTGAAGGGAGCAAGCCCAACCCCATGTCCCTATCCTTGCAAGCTGCAGAGCAAGCCAGGAGTGGGGATGCTGCTCTTCCCTCTGCCACAAAATCCCTCTCCCCATTATGTGGCACTAGATCTGTGAGTCCTCACCCACCTCCTTGAGTCACTGCACAGTCCCTGCAAACTTCTGCCATGCTCCTCTTCTGCTTACACAGGAAGGTCTGACAACATGCAGGCTCTGGAGCAAGAGTGAGCAGTGGCTGTGGTTCGGCTGGAGCTCTCCATCCACACCGTGTAACTGCGGGTGGTGCCAGGGCCTCCCTGCCACACAGCCCACAACTCTGGTCTCCTGCATTTCGTCCCCAAAGCTGTCACGGTGTGGTGGACCTGCTGAGCGTTCACCACCTCTCAGCAGAGCTGGGAAGGTTGGGGACCTCCTCCTCTTTTGGGTTCAGTCAGATTGGGTGAGGGGTGCAAGGCCCTGCCTGTGTCCGTGCAGGGCATCGGTGGCTTTGGTCTGTGGAAGTTCTGCCCCTCTCCTGGTGTTTCAGAGCCAGGTAAAAAGTCTTTTCCTCCCTATGGCTTGTAGCAAGGGAGGAAACTGGTCCAGAAGGTTTCCTGACTCAAGGGTACTTGCTTTTGCAAACCCAGCATTTTAGCATGTGGCCCGCTAGGAATTCCCCGCGTTTCCTTTCTCTTTCTTGACTTTTTTTTTTAACATTAAAAAAAGACTACTCTAAAGAAATCTCACTGCTGTGGGACTACTTAGTAGGCTGTATAGAGCTCCCGGTACTTAACAAAATGTGCGTGCAGTGAGTCGTTATTCCTTCAGTCCACAGCCTTGAGTATTCATCATGCAGATGAGGGGCTCACCTGAAATTAGGCTTTCACTTCGCCAGGAAGATCATGCACGCATCCTCATTAAATGAGCATTTCTCCACCGCTCTGGTATGTGCACGCACCACTCATGGAGACAGGAGAGTCACCTCATCAAAAAAAATCAAGAAAGCAAGAAAGGAAGAGAGGAGGAGAGAGGGAAAGAAGAAAATAAAAGAAAGTTGCTTTGTGAACGCAAACTCAGATGTTGTGCTTGCATAATGTTCATTGCATAAAGCCTTAGAATAGCTTTGTTGGGATACCTAAGCTGGTCCCTGGGAAAAAGGGTTGTGGGGTTTTTTTCTAAATTTTTCCAGACAGGCAATACTGATTCGGAGTTCCTAGAAAGGAAAAACCATAAGCAATGGTAATTATGAATAGGCTTTTAAAAAGCAACCCACGTTCACGAAGCACTGGCTGCTTCTGAAAGTCCCACCTTCTGTTTTGTAGTATATGAGCAAGGAAAAGATCAGAGCTATGAATCAGCTGTAGGTTTAACTCAGCAAATTGAACAAGCTTTGCAAAGTATAAGGGACCCAAACAACATCTGGTTCAAAAGCCAGATTCAGTCAACCTCTCCAGTGAACATGCAAAAAAATCATCGTGATGAGGTCTTAGCAGAGCACTGTTTACACCATAGGTGCATCATTTAAAATCCTACATCCTTCAGGCTGTATTAGCAGAGATTGAAAGGGTCTTGAGAAGGGAAATGAGGCTTGCTGGCATTAGCGTAGGATATGGGTAGTGCAAGCGCTGGCAAAAATAAAGCTGTTTTAGCTTAGAAAGAAGAATTAGAGGTGATTTTTCGTGCATATTCCTGCACCGATGAATACAGCAGAGGCTGTCTGAACTCTCCTCCCTGTCCCATCATTTGAAAGGCAGGGTTTGAAACCAAGACCCGAACAAGAGGCAGCACAGGGAGCAGGATTTCCGCAGGTGGAGTGCAGGAGCAGTTATGACTTGAGGGTCAGATTGTAGGATGACTGGATAATTTTGTGGTCATTAATGATAGCAGTAGGAATGTAAACTGCGGCAATCACTATTAATCAGCTCTCCTATCCTCCGTTGTGAAATGGTGGTTTTCAGGGGGCTGCTGGCAGTGGCGGTATCCCCAGGATGGAGAGCTGAACTGCTCGTTCTCTGAAGCACTATGGGATCAAAGACACTGGGTGTATTTAATGCCAAGGATCTACTGGCTGAGGCACATAGGGATTTGAATCTTGAGGCTATTTTTCCAAATTCTTTGATTGCCAATCCTGCTTTTCTCCTACTTCCCATCCCCAGCCAAGACTGGTTGTGCACAAGGTGTGCCAGGGGCTGATCTTAACTTTGAGGATGGGCAGGGAGCAAGGGGAGGTCATTGCTGCAGGGCTGCATGTGGGCACAGAGCTCTCGCAAGCAGGGGATCATTCGCTGGCGGGAGGGTCAGCTGGCCTGGTGGCTCTCAGCGGCAGTTGTTTTGGGATAAGGGAAACGGTTTTTATGTGGAACTGACTTTTCATTTTAAAAATGCAGTTCCAGCTTGGGATTGGGGCCAACTGGAAGTCCAGGAGCCCCAGGATGGGGAGCACATGCCTGCTCGGTGCACATGTGACAATGTTGTGTTTAAGTGGGTGTGAGATCAGCCCAGAATAAAGACACCAATCCCTTCTGTCACGAGCGAGGAATGAGACTGCGTGAAGCCTTGCAGCCACCAGACAAGTGAGGGGATCACAGGGGTCATTTTCAGCCCACAACAGGCAGTACAGCCCTGGCTGGAAGGAGGCAGTGGGTTGGCAGAGCCTTCAATTCATTTCCCATGTCCTGTTTGCGTGTGAAAGCCAAGGGACGGTGACCTTTGCATAAGGCATGTATTTTCTGTGAAAGAAACCATGGCACAGTGAGCTCTTCGCTTCTTTTCCTACAAAATGCTCCAAGAACTCATAGGCAATTTGTTGAAGGAGAGACGTAGGATGTGCTGCCCGGCTGCCACAGCGGCAGCACCTCTCAGAGCAGGCTGGTGAAGCAGCTGATGAACCCACATCACCTGGGGTTCCCTCTGAGTTGTATCAGAGCTGCGGGTTGCAGGGTTTCCTCCCGGCTGGCAGGTGTTGCCAGCAAGGAGGCAGCAGCACGGTGCCTGCAGGGTGCGAGTGCTTGTGTGGCTGCTTTTGCACGTGCGTGTGTGTGTGTGTGTGTCTGTGTCTGTGCGGTGGGTAGCAGGGTGAGGGAAGCTGCTTCTCTACGGGCCATCAGAGCTCATTGCCCACGCGCTGAGCTGTGAGCCGCTGTGCTGGTGGCTCCTGAGCCCCTTGGCTGTTTGCTGGGGGATCAGAGCTATTTCTGTGTAACTTTGCTTTGCACAGAGTGGCCTGCCATCATGCTTTTGGGTTAAACAGAAAATAACTGGTGTCACTTGCAGGAGTGGGGCTTTAGCCTTTCTCAAGGGCCACGTTGAGCTTGCTCAGTGGGTGAGAAAACTTTGACTCTCTAATGTACCCATTCGACTCCTTTCCTTCACTTTTGCTTCTCTGTTCCCTTCTCCCCTTTATGACCCTTATTATTTTTCCATCCACAGCAAAACAGTTCACATCAAGGTAATTGATGATGAGGAGTATGAAAAAAACAAGAATTTCTTCATTGAGCTGATGAGCCCCCGCATGGTGGATATGAGTTTACAGAAAGGTGTAGTACTGGCCCTGCAGACTAACATTAACGTTCTTCTTTTCTCTTCTCTTCCATCTCCTTCCTCCTCTTCTCCTCCTCTTCCTCCAACGTCTCTCTGTCTCCAACTGCTCTGCCCCAAACACTGCTGTGCGCACACCGTGTCACATGGTACCCATGGGGTGGTGTGGGGAAGTGATGCTGGGGTTGGGGAGAGGCAAAATGGTGAGAGGGGCAGAGAGAAAAGGGTGGAGAGCAGTCCTGCTTCTCCGTATTTCTGCAGTGGCTTGAGAGGGACTTTCTGCCACCCCCTTAAGAGGGACCTTCTGCCATACCCACTGGAGGGTCCAAGCAAATTTTGTGGCATCAAGCGGGAAGGTGCTGGCTAGAAACACATCCAGCATCTCAGGAGATCATTGTCCAGCCCTGATCCTATGGGGTGTCAGACCTATGTTAGAAAAAGACGGGAACTGAGGTCTGGCAAAGAAGCAGCATCTACAGCTTCTGAGAAGGACTTGGCAAAGGCTGTGAAACTCCCAGTCCAGCTGCTGCAGAGCAGCTCTGGGAGCAGGAGATGAGAGCAGGGAGGAGCCGACAGCCCACTTTGGTTCCGCCGAGGGCTGACAGCAGCTGTATGAATTGTAGGGTGCTGGAGGGAGCCAAGGGAGCTGGCAGCAGGGAGAAGGGCAGAGCCCCGCTCCAGCACCCAGGGTATTTCCATTTGAGCCTCGGAGGAATTTTAGTCCCGGTGTGTCCCCCTCGAGGTCCCAGCAAAGCTGTCTGCTCCCAGGGAAAGCTGCATCCTCGCTTGAGGAACAGGTCAGGGGGAAAAGCAGGTGCTATCGAGGGGAAAAAGCAGGAGGATGTGCCATTTCAAAAAGGGAAATTAGAACTATGAGCCTCCTTTGCAGCTGACAGAGCTGTATCCCACTGGAAGAGACCCACTTCATCCCACCGGGGAACGTGTCTGTGAGTGCCCATTTCTCTCTCTTCTCCTCAGGCCCCCAGCCCAGGGTCCTTGCAGATTTATTATTAATTGTGAGGGTGGCAGAAGCAATTGATCTTCCAGCTAAAATGCAGTGGGTACCCCAGGGTGTCCCTGATGATTTCCAGGCAGCCGATACCCTTTCCATTACCATGTGACACTGAAAAAAATGTGCTGCAGAAGTCACCTTCCACTAACCATCAGCCAGGTCCTCCTCCCCCTTTCCCTCTCTCCTCACCCCTTTGCCAGCCCCTTCCCCTCCTAACACCCTCCCGCGCCCCAAGGAAACAGCTGCAATGGATGCCCCGTGTCCAACAGGCAGGCCGACGCGCACCGCCCCGCCGAGGAAGGGGCTGCGTGCCAGGAGCTCGCACGGCCGCTGCTGCTGCTGCTGCCGCCTCGCCACCAGCCAGCCGACCCGCTGTACATGGTTGTCTCTCTTGTTGTCCCTACAGGAAGACCGTAAGGGTTAAGATAGTAGATGAGGAGGAATACGAAAGGCAGGAGAATTTCTTCATTGCCCTTGGTGAACCGAAATGGATGGAACGAGGAATATCAGGTGTGAGATCCTTTATGAAAAAATTGAAAAAAGATCAGAATCAAGTCTCCAAATCCCAAATCCAGAAAATATAACCCTCTTTCTCCTGCTTTCCCTCCCTCCTTTTCTCCTCCTCCTGTAGATGGATCGACTTTTATTCTCTGCCCTCCTGTATTCTCGCTCTCACCCTGTTTCGGTGTCATCTCTACCTTTTAGAACCCAGCTTACTTCTGGTCCTCCTTTTGTGCAATGCTTGAGCCTCGGAGGCTGTATAATTTTGATTGGGTTTCCGTGTCTTGATCTGTTTTTTGTTCTGAGCACACCTTTGCTGTTCTCCCCTCTCCTGCTCCTTTGCCAGGACTGTGGGGAATGTGAAAGGCAAGAGAAGGGCACGTTGCATGGCTGTCCCTTTAGCTCCTCCCGTATACCCCCCTGTCCTTCCCTCTGTTGTTGCCTGCCAGTGACATTGCCTTGGTGCTCTTGGGTCCCTATGAGGTGTGGTGAAAAGCCCGTGGGAGAAGTGGGAAGGTGTGAGGTATCTCATTTGCTTTTTTAAGGAAACGGTTCTCAATGTCTTTCATCTGAAACCCCCTCTAATGTGTCACAAACAATCGCAGTCTGTTTTGCAGAGGGTGTGGACCTCTGCTGAGGTCCTACTTCCTGAGCAGTAAGACCCAGGGTCTTCCAGCAGAGCAGGATTATAGCGGGAGTAAACACTGACTTACAGTTGTGCCTCTCCTACATGTAGCTTTGTCCTTGTCCTATACGTGTTTGACCTCTTTCTCACGGAATGAGTCTTGCCATTGGCTTCACCAGCTTTGGGGTGGCCTGGGAGAGCCAAGATTTAAAGAGAAGCACTTTACAAAAGGGAATTCAAATCCACCTCCTGGGTGTCTGATACAGAGTAGACAGACGTGTGTGCCCATGGACTTATTTCTGTTCTCATGTGCTGCTGCAGGTGATGGGAACAGCTGGCAGTGGCTGTGCATTGCACAGCGCCCCTTGCTGAAACGTCTCCTGTCTCTCATGTCACCAGCACAGCAACTGCCTTCTGGTCAGTTCAAGCTCCCATGCACAGCTCTGCAGGATGTTTGGGATAGACACAGCTTTCATTAGAATGACAACGTCCTACAGCATCCATAGATTTGTAAAATGTAAACCCAAAGAAAATTCATAGTTTGATGCCATTAGATTGTCTCCTGCAACCCACAGGCCATGAGGGACAGTAGGTTTCACTGTGTGCCAAGCACAGACCCTTGGGTTTCACCAAAGTTCAGCTGCCCTTGAGCAGAAGCAATGACCAACCTGCCGTGTCTCATGGGGGTATATCCCAGCAGTTAATTGCCCTCAAGGGTAAAGATGTGAGCACAGCTTCTAGGTAGAAGTTGTCTGGTCTCAGCTTGTAGCCGCTAGTTGTTTTCCTACTTTTCTCCATCAAATTAAAGAACTATATGGCGTGCTGCAGCTTCTGTGTAGGTACCTGCCCACTATACCCATATTACAGTCAGAGTTCTTCTTTGGAGTTTAAGGAAATTAAGCCCTTTGAATCTTTGTCAGCAAAGTGTTCAGCCCTAGCTCAAAGTCTTCAGCCCTAGAATTACCCTGAGTTCTCCTCGCCACATGTGCCCCTTCCTGTCCACGGGGCTCCCGCCTCCATCTCAGCAGGTACAGGGGGAAAATCACCTGCCTCTGCCTCTCTCCTGCTTATGCCCTTGGCAGCTTAGACCATCACACTGAAGTTACT
Source organism: Bucorvus abyssinicus (assembly GCA_009769605.1). Classification (NCBI taxonomy): domain Eukaryota; kingdom Metazoa; phylum Chordata; class Aves; order Bucerotiformes; family Bucorvidae; genus Bucorvus; species Bucorvus abyssinicus. The sequence continues at coordinate 14,868,297 of CM020042.1, read as the reverse complement.
GCTCAGTTATCTGCTCTCTGTGAGCCCTGCATCCTTTTCTAAACCACTGAGCTTCAGGATATAGAGTCAGGACTGGGCTGGTTTTTGTGAAGTCCTTCATTTCTTTTTCCCAGATAGGCCACGTTGCATCTGTTTGAATAAAAAACACATATTTGAAATAAAAGTGCAGGTAGCCCCTAAGGTAGTTCAGTTGTAAATGTCCTTGTTATTAGGACTACGATGCCAGTTTTCTGTATATTGTGTGACTCATTTACACCACCATCAGCTGGAGTCAGTGGGACTGTCTGATTTGCAACGGGCAGAGAGGAGATCGGAGCCAGACTAAGTGATCTGCAGCACAGATCCTGCAGGCCAGCCACTTCCTTCGCTGGAGGTGAGGGTGCACCATTGTATGGATCCTCTTTACCCAGAGGAAGTAAAGGACCATGCCAAGGAGGAGACGTGGAGCCCTGGTTGGCCTCATTAGAGAAAAGTCTGAGTGAGAGCGCTGTGGATTTAAAATCTGTGAGGTGGGAGATTAAAATGCATTTGTAAATGTTGCTGGCACAAGGTGGCACAGTTGCTACACTAATTCCAGGGCATCTGGAAAGATCCCCAGCTCTGTAGTGCTGCACGCCAGGACATCTCCGACGAGCGTACCTTGTGTCTGGGATGAACAATAAGGAGCTACACGTGGCTTTCCCGTGCAGAGCATCGGGAGTGATGACAGCAGATGCTGTCACCAGCAGCTTCACAGGGTGCGCGTGTGAGCAGCCGGCTCCCGGCAGAGAGGTGGCATCCTGGGACATGTGCGACCTGCCATACAGCGTCAGGAAGGGATGCTCATGCTGACTCCCACACACATGTTCCTGCCATCATCGCACCATTGCAGGGACAGAGTTTGAGCAGTTTACTGATTGCAAAGCACATGCACGACCAATAGAGCCCCATGGGCTGAAGGGTCGGTGCAGCCGCCTCGGTGCAAATGGGCCTCCACAGTGCTGTGCAGATGGTGTCATTGTCCCGCACCCACAGACGGGGGTGAAAATCCCAAACCACAGCCGCCTACCTGGGACTTCGCTTGGTTTTGTGGCCACGATGGATGGGTCTCCATGCAACCCACATGGCAGGGGCAAAGCACAGCTCCTGCCTCTCCTGTGAGGTTCGGGATGGGTTGCTTTGAAGAAGAGTCCCTCTGGGTTTTGGCTACCCGTGCATTTGTTTCCAGCACCACAAAAGACGTCTTTTTCTTGATGGTATGTCCTCGTTTTGTTGTTACTCCCCACTTAGCTGTGTCACACTGAGCCTGTGCCTAGGGAGCTGTAGGAGTATTGGATGTTCTTAGACAGCTCTTCATAGTGTCTTCAAAACATCTCTTCTGGCCCCATTGGGAGCAGGGCAGTGTAGGGCACCTCAGCTGGCTGGCAGTCGTGTTTGGAAGTAATTTGCCATCGGGGTTGTGCAGAGATAGCCAGTCCATTGCAGTCGTGCCTGCACTACCATAGCTTCTTGACAAAAGCCTGCACTTGCCCTGGGGCCCCCAGGACAGCGGGTATCTGATGCTAGCTTACCTTAAGGATGCAAGCTAGGTAGCAGTGATGGAATCCGTGATGAAATGTGCTGCCCTGAAGGGAAGGCAGAGCTGACAGCAGGGACGAGTAGATGTGTACTTCTCAAACCATCCTAGGGCAGAGTTTGAATGGTTTATTTTGGGATGCAGAACTTGGCCCAGAGCCCCATGCTATTCAAATCCAGTGTGCTGTCCCTGAGGGTACCCACACTGCTGCTGGCTGAGGGGGCAGTGCTGTCTGACAGACACGCAGTGGAGCAGGATGGCAGGCAGGAGCAGGGTTTGCTACCACACAGCTGATTCTCGTTACTGGCTGTGCTTTCCCATACACGTGCAGGTACAAAGCAGTGATCTCCAGTCTAGGGATGTCCTGATCAGAGCTGTGGGGCAGAGGGGTGTACCTCCAGGAGGGTCTCTCTGAAGGCTGGACCTCAGCAGGAAATTCATCCTATTGCTCTTGCTGTTTGCACCTGCTAGCAACTTACCGGAGGAAAAACCCATCTCTACTCAGAAAGGTACCTGTGGTGGTCCAAACATGAATTCCTGTCTTCAGGTTGCTCAGGGTTTGCACATGCATTACAGCCATTGGGACAGCGTTTTGACTGAAACATTTTGCATCATCTGCAGATGCTGCTCCTCGCTGTTCACCCCCAATTATATCAGTGCCCTGCTGCTTTGAGCCTTGGGGCACTCCATGGTAAACCCGTGCTGTAAGGAGAGCTGACCAATTACTCTTGTTGTATAACTGCTCCATCTACAATACTAAACCTTGTCTTGCAGCTCATTTATTCTTTTTCACCAACTGCTTTCTGCAGCAACTTGTGCAGCTGAAGTTTTTCAAAGCCTTTCTGATCATCCAAACACTTCACATCAATTTTACTTCAGCAGCATCTTTTGTTGATGTGCTGCAGTAATTCAAAGAGAATAGATCTGAGATGAGTATCTTGCCAGGCTGCTCTGGGATGAAGACTGATCCTGACTCGGTAGTGGCCTATCAGATGCAAAGAGCACTGGCAAAAATGGTGCTCGCCACAAGCTTTTTTTATCGAAGTGATTGAGTCAGAAGAAAACAGAGAGACACATTCTTTGCTTGGCAAAGATGGTAAATGTTGCTCTTCTCTATCCTCCTGGCCACCTCCCAGGTTTCCTGATTTTTTTGTCTTCTCCATTTCTAAGAAATTAATCTCTGAATCCTTCCTGTCTCACCTTTTCTCCCTATGTGCGGTCACATAAACTGAATCCCTGTCTACTGAGCGCTGCACGGCTTTGAAACCTGTGCCACCTTTCTGGGTGTCCTTTTTCCAGCACTTTTTAAAAAGCGTTCCTGCAGTGAAACAAGTCTTTTCCTTTATGACAAGATGAGGTCTGTTGGTTTGACTCTTGCTCTCCTGGCAACTCTGGTATTGTGTCAGCTCACAACTTGGAACGAGGATTTTGCTGCTGTCAGTCCAGCAGGATTTTGGAGAAATACTTTCTTCACACATCAGCTTTCACACTTTTTCCACAGTCCTGGATAACAGGAGAAAAACTTGATTTGCTTTTCCTGGATAAAGTCAGTCTTCTGCTTAAATTGTGGTTAACCTTAGTCTTTATGGAGCCCAAATGGCAAGTGAGGCTACTTTGGAAGGTTTCACTTGATTGAAGATAATGGTGAAAATAGCATTTGGAAAATTATGTTTCACGAAGGTAATTGGGAGTCTGCTCGTGAGAATTCAGCTCGTGGCACAGCGGTGGTAGATTCAACCTCAGGGCTGGTGTGTGAAGGCTGAGTCCTGAGGGTTACACTTTGTGAATGGGACTGACATCCTTCATGCAAAATTTTGCTTCAGAGAACATGTCTCCCATAAGATATGACTTGACGGGAAACACGAGCACAGGTGGCTGGCAAGCACTGTTAAACAGCTTGCTGGCATGATCTAGCTTTGGAAGATTTGGTCTGAAGTCCTCTCAGTGCTCCCAGCACAGATTCAACTGGTGTGGACAAATCTCATAACACATCTTCTTTTAATCAGTGTTAACACCCCTGACGGGAAAGTTTTGTGCCCCAGATGGAGGATGTGGCTGGGAGTTGCGTAGTAAGGATTAAACTGTGAAGGAAGAAGGATTCCAGCAGGTTATCTATGTCAAAACATTGATGAAATGATGTGTCTTGGTACAAAGGTCCGTGCCTGTATAAGATAAGCTGCATCAATACATGAGTGCATGTGCTGCAATTTTCAGAGTGTGGGCAGATGCTGAGAGACTCCTTCTTCCGTCAGCTGCTGATGGGAGTAGCAAAGAAATGTTAGATCGCTGTTACCTCTTTCCCCAAAGGCTTGATAATTTGCTTGCGGCTCTGTGATTAAGCGGAATGCTGCTGATTCTCCTGATGGAGAGGAGCCTCTTGAAGGCTGCAAGAGCTTTGCTATTGACTTCAGTCATAACAGCATTCAGGTTCATGCTGCAAAATCCCTGCCTTGTGTAGCTTATTAAAAACCCCCATGTTTACAGCTCTTCACAGTCCATTAGGGAAACAGTTTGCTCACGTCAGTGAGCAAATCTGGAGGCAGAACCTGTGGACAGTTACGTCTGGAAGATGGGGGGTCCTTACCTCTTTGGGGAGCTGAGCCTGCAGTTTGCGGTTTGCATGGTCACTGAGCTCCCTTGGGTGTGCTCGGGGTGCAGGCAATGTGTTCTCCTTGCCTCTTACCTTCGGCTGCCTGTGACTGCCCTGCTGCGTGACTGAGGCTCTCCTCGATAGCCAGCCAACTCTCCTTCATTTCAGCTCACTCTGTAAATCCCAGGCCTTAACAAGAATCCTCTTAGCTATGCGGTGGCTTCTTGGAGTCTTTAGGGATATTGATTAGAAACGATTTATGTTAATGAAGAATGAGCCCAGAATAAAGCATGCAGCGTGGTCAAATCTCTCCGTGGAGTAAACGGCAGAAAAAAGCATTTCACTCTTTAGCAAAAGGCTGAGGCACACATTTAGCCCATCGGGTTACTGTAACGTACAGGATTGCCTGATTGCTGCTCTGCTCCCGTCCCAAGCCTGGTTCCTCTTGGATTAACCTTCTTTGGCTTTGGTGGAGTTACAGCATGCACACAATTTTTACTTTGCCTAGTAAAAACCAGGCCTGCAGGGCAGAGAAAACTCAGCAAAGGAGGAACTGGGTTCCAGAGCTGAAGGCTTTGGGTCTCCTCAGAGAGTCAGTGTCACCCACCTTGTCTGTGGGCACATGTGTTTGTCTGCATCCATGCCATGCAGGGGTTAGATAAGGGATACTTACTTGGGACTGCTATTCTGGATTTGACTGTGGAGCTAATTTTAGAAGCTCCGTGTAAGAATACGTATGTCAAGCCTCTGAGACTACCTTTAGATGCTAGCAGCAATGAGGTGATCTGGCTCGGTCCCATGAAGAGTGTGATGTGCAAAGCAGGAGTGCAGGAGGTGAGAGGTGCTCTGGGGAGGGATGGAGGGATGCAGCCGAGGCTGGGGGCATCAGGGGGAGGCTTGTGGGATGTGAACAGCATGGGGGCCATCATCATGGCTGGTACAGGTACAGCATCCCCAGATGGACTGTCAGGAAACATTACAGGTCAGGGCTAAGGGCACATTAGCAGATGTGTGTGCAGGAAGGGAGCTTTAGTCCGTGAAATCATTTTCTTGCTTGCATGCCTAGCATTCACTCAGAAATATAAAGATAAAATAATCCCTTGGCTTTCTGCATGCTGTATTCTTGATGTTTCATTCATAGCTTTATAGGCTTCTTCAAATATTCATGTATCATATCATAAGTGAAAGTGAGAAAAATAGTTCTTTTCCAGGCTCAGAAGCAAATGGGGAAAAAAATTAAACTCAAATCCCAAAGCACTACAATAACAGTTTTAAAAAGCATGAGGAACCAATGATTTTTTTTTTAATAGCCTCAGTAGCTTAGGGATCAGTAATACTTCATTATATTAAATCTGAACAGCAAACTGACCCGTTGTACTAATGCTTATAATTGCAAAAGGCAGATTAGATTTCCCCACATTGTCTGGAGATCCAGAAGACCATGGAACAGTAAGGAGACCACAGGGTAGCATGGAGCTGCAGCAGGACAGAGCTACAAGGAGACTCAAGATTCATGCTACTAGGGGCAGTGACAAGCCCGTTGGAGACTTCCAGGCAGAGCTGTGTGGAGGACAGGAGGTGGTGCAGACAGAGCAAACATCCCATTGCTTCTCCTGGCTCTGTGGCACTGTACTTGCTGCAGAACATACTCACGAATGGTTCCCCCAAAGGTTTGTCACTCTCAAAAGGAATTGACCCTAAAACACGAGGGATGCTCAGCAAGGAGCCTCTTCATTTCCCTTCCCCTTTCACTGCGCCTCTACCTGCCCTCACAGACAAGGGAGATCTCCCGGCGTGCCTGCGGGATGCTCAGCTGTGGAGATGGATATGTGGATGAAGATCTTGACTGGGCTGATGCCTCTCCGCAGGCTGTTGGGAAAGCTGTGCCCATGGATGCTGCCCGACAGAGCAGGGAAGTGACCAGGAGCTGGGACTCAGGATTACTTTTGCCAGCTCTGCCACTCATGTGCTGTGTGACCTGTGACGAATCACTTAGGAAATCACTTTCAGACAGCACAGCTACAGTTAGGTGCATCTGTATAAAAGTGCCTGCTTTTCAGAGGCCTGAAATGGCAAGTCTGGGTAAATCAGCACTTTTGGACTCCAGCCCACTTCTGAGTTTGCAAAATATTCCCTTTAGCCTCTCTTTGCTTGCTTCACCATCTGTCAAATGGGGCTGTTAATCCTGAGTCAGTCTTGGTACAGAGTTTTAAGTTTCTGAGACTAAAAGTGCATGATAATAAGTGTTAGTAATTACAGTACTGTCGTCGCATGCAACCAAGTCTTCGGGGACTGGTTTGCTCTTTGAAGGACAGGTGGAAGTCAAAGCTAAGGTACAGAGCTGGTGTTTGGCCCCTCTCTAAGAGGGTTTGGTAATTTTTGCTATACAAACTCTTCCGTAGATAGTTTGAAGCTTGGATGCAGGTTGTGGCTTTCTACGGGTCACACCTAAGAGGGTGTTACTTCGTGATGGCTCTGGAGAGTGGGGAAAGCAAGTCATGGGAGGACCAGGACATCACTGCCCAAAGCAGCAGGAGGGCTGGGCTGGGCCTGTGTGGAAAGTCAGAGTAAGGTAGTCCCTTGCAAGGACCTTCGCCCCCTTCTCCTCCCTTCCTCCCACTTCCAATCTCACAGGACCACATGGTCCCATTTCCCAGGAGGCAGTTGCAGCCTGCTGCAATGACATTGCATGGCATGTGCCCATGCAGCACTGTTGGGCAGACCAGCAACTGGGGGAAGCAGAGAGAGCCAGGATGGCTCAAAGCGGAGATGTTTTACATGTGCCTGTGGTCCTCTTGGAACCCTGATCCTCTGGGAGCGGTATCTGCACGGCTTGGGATAGGCGCTACGTCCTGCCCCGTTTTGCACTGGAGACTAGCACCCATTTTATCAACACCTCCCCTGATGATGCTCTTCTCAGTAAGCTGCCCATCACCCTCGGCCACAGTCTCCTCTCGGTCACCCATGGATCTAGTGGGATTCCCCAGACATGCCAGGCCCTGCCACAACCACACACTCTGGGCTGAAGCTGGGGGCACCCTCCCTCAAGTCAGTCTGGGTCACATTAGGGCCTGATGGCAAGCGTAACCATCCTCCCCACTTTTCCCTTCCCCTCCTCACTACTCCACACGTGCATCCCATCCCTCTGCCTTTGCTTGGGGTGACTTTGCGGATCCAGCACCCCTGTGCTCACCAGTGCTCACCAGCACCTTCTCCATCTCGCTGCTGCAGGCTCTGCTCTCCAGCCTGCACCCAGCATGCGGCCCTGGTGAGCTTGCACACCGCCTTGTACCACATCCATTGCTCACTGACAACCGTAATCTGCAAAACAGCTTTTCCCCCTTGGGTATTAACTTTTTCCCTCTTTTCTTCTCTCTCCCTGTCTTTCTCTTGTTCTTCTCTCCCCACAGCCCTGCTGCTCACCCAAGGTAAGTGCTTTTTCTCCTTTCCTCTGCCTGCTCTGGCTCTGTTTTCGTCCTCTTCACTCAGCCCCCCGTATTTGTGTTTGCTATGTTGTAGATAAGCGCAACTCATGCTGTGCATGTCCAGCAGGAACAAGTTAAGTGAAGAGCAATGCATTAAGAACACAACAGTGATTGATTGACATCTAAGAGCCTTCCCCATATTCCCATCCTGGGGTGTCCTGGGGATGTGCCCAGTGCCGGGGCAGCACTACCAGGGCATGATAAGCACCAGCACCCTTTCCCTCCTCACCCTCAGCTCTGCCTCTGCACTCTTCATCTCCTCTCCTCGTGGCAGGATTTTACATGTATTAATACTGAGCCCCCCTTTCCTTGCCCAAAATCCCTGTTATGCCGGTCTCTCTTGATCCCACTGTGGTGCAATGTATGCCTCCTGTATTTTTCTTATTCCTTCAATTCCGGATATGATTACAGTTGAATTTGCACTAAAGAAGTATTTGTCAAAAGATAAGGTTGGGCATGCAGGGTGCAGAGAGGAGCTGGAGTCTGACGGATTTGCAAGCAGAGCTGAAAACCAAAGTGTTCATCATGCCTGAGCTGTGCTGCAAATCAAAGGAGCAGCATCTGCCATGCAAGCTTCAGTCTCTGCTCCTTTTCAGAAGATGCCAAATCTCTGCGCAGGGTATGGCCTGAGCCCATCGGATATTTGGCTAATTAGGAAATTGCTCGTGGCAGGCAGAAATCCCCAGCTCCCCAAATATCATCTTAGGGAGTTTACAGAAAACTCCTCGGAGCGGTTTGAAGGTTTTCCTTTGTAACTTCTTCAGGTCCAGGAGGACTGGAAATAAGTTGAGCACAGCCTCCTTCCCAGTAATTTCATTGCTTTAATTCAGTAGTTGCCTAATGTGATCAGAACCCCAGGAACCAAATATTTTCTATTAAAATAACATAATGTTCCTCCCTCTGTTGTGATCTAGCCTGATTACTTTTGGCAGCCGTTTTTGGAGAACTTGGTCACCAGCTATGGAAAGTTGCCTTCCGGTTAATAAAGAAAAGCCTCCTCTCTGTCTGGGAGGGGGGTGTCCCTGGGGCGACCCCCTTGCCAGGCTGCCCCGGAGTGCCCTCCATGCATACAGTGTGTGCTTGCCCCGCAGTCTGAGCTCACGGTGCCCGGCCCCCATGCGCGCTTCAAGCCAGCAGCCGGCCGGTGAGCAGAGCCCTGTTTGCCGCAGAGGCACGTGCTGGAGTGTCACTCAGCAGAAATCACGGCTAATCAGCAGGGAGAGAAGTGACGTCCTCGTTTAGTCCGTGTCATGTTAGATTTAGATTAGAGGGACGCAGAGGAATCTTTGTGAAAAAACTGCACTATTGAACGTTTCAGCGGTGTCTGTCGGTCCTACTCCGTGTCCCGTCCCTCCCAGGGCAGCTCGCACAGCTTTTCCCAGGCAGTGCCCCCTTCCCAGTGCTCTGTCCCTGGGACTGCTGGGCACCCTGGCTCTTCTCCACAGCCCTGGGGCATCTGGTCTCAAGTGGCACCTCTTCAGCTTCCCCTGCGGGGGAAGCAGTGGCACGGCCCCCTCTCACTGCGGTGGCCTCATGTCTTTGCAGAAGCCTTGGGGTGCGCCGATCCCCGATGGATGAGCCCAAATGAAAATGCCTGCCTTGTCCCAGCAGCCTTTACCGCAGGGTAGATCCTGGCTCTGCCCCCCGCCTTGCTTTGCAAAACCCACCCTGGGAAAACGGGGCTGCGAATTTTACACAAGGCAAAGTAACTGGGCAGGGGTGAGCCTTTGGCACAGGGTCAGCATTTGTTTCCTCCAAACGGACTCTCTGAGCCGAACTTGCAAGGCTGTGCAAAGCTTTTGACAGCCTTGCTTGGCCAAGTGTCCAGTGTCAGCTGTTGGGGCTGCAGAGGACCACAGTAGTACGGAGGTGGCTGTGGAGTGACTTAAGAATCAAACCTGTATTTTTTTTAACTTCTCTGATGCATAACCTTTTGCTTTGGCACTGGCAGTGATCTCTCTGTATACTCTTGACACCGGGAAATATTCGATACCAAAGTGCATACCTATTCCGGTTGTTCCTGCCCTTGCCAGCAGTGGATGAGCTGCTCTGGAGGTCTTTCCAGCCTTTGCAGAAGTCACTGAAAGCCTGAACAGAGCCTTTGCTTGCAAGTCCTTAGGCTCAGGAGGTCCAGATCTTTAAAGAGATGCGGAATTATCTAAATAGTAGACACCTCTCTGCCCTCATTTCCACATACTCACCCAGATCAAAGAAATTATTTCTAAATATGTTCCTCTATTTATGCCTTAAAACTCCTGGGTCCACTTTGCAGAGGGAAAGACTGGGTAGCAGAGATGCCAGTTGACTGGCCTGTCGGGAACAGTCGTGTCAACAGCAAGCTCAAGGCAGAGCCAGCAGAGGAATAATGCGCAGTTCCCAGCCCTGTGCCTTAGCCGCCCTCTCATGCATGTGCAGTGTTTCCCAGTTAGCATTAAGGACACTGGGGCATGTATACAGGATATATCATGCCTCAAAAATAGCTTTCAGGGCTAAGTAAGCAGATTCCTCCCTTTTTTAGAAAGCTGCTCAGGCCACCGGTGCTCGTGCATGTGTTTCAGTAAAGGGCATATCCATATGCTAACCTCAAAAGCTAGCGTGTCTTTTAGCCAGCAGTCTTCCCCAGTTGTAACTGATGGCTTGACAGCACTCTGGAGAGAGGAACTCATTCATGCTCACTGCTTACTTTGTTTTAGGATTATATTTTATTGAGCCACAACAGATAAATCCCATTTTAATTGTCCTTTTAATTTCTTCCAAGCAGCACAGTCCCCAGAAGGGGTGACCTTCATGCAGATACATGCCCGCTCTGGAAATGGATGGAGATGAGATAGCTCAAGGGGTGTGAAATGGCCTTCATATCTTTCATGAATACATTGCAGGTTTTAATCCAATTTATTCAGCAAGTGACAGGGAATACAAACGTGTTTGGTAGTCTTGCAGCATTGCCTAGGTACCTGCCTCTCTGATGGTGCTACAGGGCCTTCCTGTTGACTATTTCAGCTCAGAAGGTGCAGTGGCCAGATTACCTCGTGGAAATGGGCTTTGTCTAACTTTGATTTATGATGTGTTCAGGAGGCCACAGGCAATGTCCAGTTCCCATTTGGTCCCCTCAGTCTGAAGGACATTGTGCTGGCAAGTACCCCTGTAGCACCCTCTAGGAACAATGCATGATGTGGGAACACTGCTCAGTGCTCCCCTTTCCCCTGGAAGAAATAAGAGGAGGAGGGGATCTGCTTACAGTATTCTGAGCCCAAGAAACTGCCTGTCATGTGTAGAACTGAAAGTGCTTGGCAAATAGCTGCAGATGGAGTCCCAGGATGGCCCTGCAGGCGTAAGTTGTTCTGGTGTGGGTGAGAGAGCTGAAGAGCGAGCTTGGCGAGGACGTGCCCAGCACTGCAGAGCACGGCAGTGCCAGGACTGTAACTAGGAGCTGCTGGCCCCCTAGTCTGTCCTACCTTTAAGGGTCTGAACTGACCCTGAAGGAGGCAGAATAAATGAGAGCATGGTATGGTTTAACCAAAAACCTCTCCTTGCTTCGTGCAGGCAGGCATTGGGTCTAGTGCCCAGCAGGTGTCAGCTGTGGTCATTGCTGCAGCTTGGGCAAAAATGGACTACACTCTCATTCCTCCTACCCAGCCTTTAATCTTACCAGACCTGTTGTCTCCCCTGCTTGCAGCATCTCCTCTCTAACCCCTGGGCTCCCTGGCACAAGGAGCAGAATACCTGGGTGAAGCACCTGGTGCAGTAGCCCCGGCTTGCCTAGCCTTAGCAACCTGTGCGTGCTTCTGTAGCCCAGATAGGTTGCTGGGACTAGATGGTAGCGCACACCTATGTGCCAGAGCAGGCGGAGTTTAGGGGACCCCTCTCTTGCCACCTTCCTCTTCCAGGGAGGAGGTGGAGGCAGCCCAGGAGGTCCTGGCAAGCTCCTGTTCTTGCTAGGCATAGCCAGACCTTATCAGGCTTAATTGGGGTTGACAGCAGGGAGTCCAGGGTGCAATCTGCATTGAAAAGTAGGTACGGATGCTGATACAAACAGAAATCAGTCGTCTAGTTAATTATTAAGCTGCAGCTTGGCAGCATTCACCTTGACAGACTTGACCTTCCAAATTAAAAATCTGTCTCTCTCTGCCACCCCTTGTTTTATTTGTCACAGCCCTTGGTAGTCTTCTTTGCAGGCTACCACACTGGGGTGAAGTGTGACACACCTCACCAATACCCTGTCCCTGCTTCCCGGAGGAGCCCTCCAACAGCCTAGCCCTAGACCTGGTCCCTCAGGATGTGGGGGCCTGTGGCTACCTCCGCCGCCGTGGGAGCATGCCCCACAATTGCTGCAGAGACGGTGGCCTCCTGCGGCTCTGAAGGCAGGCTGGTGCACCCTGCTGCTGGCCGAAGTGTTTCCCTGACAGGATCGGGACTGTGCGCTGCCACCGGGATGTTGCAAGAGTTTAATCCCTCTCAGCTGTGGGTTCTGTGCACACAGGTCTCAACTCAGTCCTCAGCATCCCGTTGGAACTGATGGGCCCAGCAGGTCTGGAGCAGGTTCAGGTTGGGGTCTAGTGTTTCGCAGAGGTTGGAACAGATTCCTGCCACTGGAACTGAGGTGTCCTAAGCGATAGGTGGGGAGAAGTGGCAGACTCATGTAGGTGCTATTGGTTTTTGGAGGTGCTTAGCTCTCCCCCTTAACTGTATGGCGAGTATAGGTTGGGGCAAGAGACATGTCAACTGGGCTCCTAAGGTTGTCCTTCCTGCCACAAATGGCACTGCCTTAACTTCAGAGGAACGTCAGCAGCCTGGTATTTGGCATCTATGGGTCACTTGCATGAGTGCATTGAGCAAGATCCAGCACAATATTGACATGTGACTCTTAATCTGTGTTTGTCTCCTATAGTAGGATTGAGGCTCAGTGAAAACTCAATGGCAGGTTGAAAGTTTCAGATGCACCTTTGAAGTTTGTTAGGTTTCTATGCTTTTTTTTCCTGTTGCACATTCACAAATGTGATTGGTTTTTAATGGGGCTTGAAGAAATTACCTACTTTTTTCCTTATCTGCAAGCTTCCTCTATTAACATTTCTGCGAGGTGCTCACTTGGACATGCTGCCTATGCACGTTCTCCTGTGGTTTGCTTGCAGCTGTCATTGGAAGACTTAGCCTGGCAGTGGTATTCAATCAGCTGCCCCCACAGGACATCCTCGACGTGCCTTCTTGGGTGGCTGTCTGTCTTCAGTCTGTGCCCTAGTTCACCATATTCACTGCAGAGGAGCTGCAAGGTGACAGCAGGGCCTCCATTATTCATGTCTTGGTGGATGTGCTGTCAGCAGGCTGCAGGTCTCCATCACTGGTCAGCTTGTCCCTTCACTGCTGGTGGCCTACCTAGAGCTTGAAGGTGTCTCTGGTGACACTTATTCCACTGGCAAAGTGCCCTCGGAAATAGCATGAGTCCCACAGCCCTTCGGTTCTGTGGTAAGCATCAGCATCTTCACTTCGGTGGAGCATCCCGTCCCACGCTCGCACTGCATCCAGCCCCCAGGCTGCCAGAGCAATCAATCTGTCCGCTCTTGCACATGAAACTGTCACTCTTAAGAGCTGCCTGGCAGGTGATTGCCACACTCATCAAATCAAGCAGGTGATCCACAAGTGGCTTGCAAAGACAGCAAAGCCGCCTGCTAGCAGCCAAAGGTCCTGCCTCTGGCCACGGACACAGGTGGTCCCATGCAGCCTGCCCAGCAGCCTGGGACCTGGCCCACAGTGAGAAGGGACGAGGAGAACTTACTTCCTCCTCACAGGAGTGTTTCAGATCTTGCACTGTCCTGCCTGGCACAGATATATAAACCAGCGTGAGCAAGACTTGAGGTTCTGGGATAAAGCTGTGGTGGATACTGCTCCCTGTGGGGAAGAGAAAGCTTTCTGCACTGGGTGTGCTTACAGGGCTGCCTGAAGCTCAGCCTTGCCTCGGCGGTTAATGTTTGCATAAGGCTACGTGTTGTCTTACTGTGCCAACGGCTTTTGTCGAATCAGTTAAAGTGGGGACTAAGGCTTCATTGCATCGTTTCTCCCGCAGTTGTTAAGCTGAGGAAATTCTGCCTGATATTCCCTGTTTTCAGGTCAGCTGCTCCGATTCCAGACATTTGCTTTCTGCGCCATGCAACTGCAGCTAGTGGGTGAGAGCCCAAGGGACCGTGCTGCCAGCTGCGACTGCAGCTTTTCAGATGTAGTTACTTCCCAGTGAAGGTGTCGTGAGCCAGACTGTCACCAAGCCCGGGCTTTGCCTCCCTTCTGGGATGGCTGCTGCGCTTTTGCTCAGCTCAGTACCGTCAGCACACGTCAGCACACATCAGCACATCCTCGGCTCTTCTGCCAAGCTGGTCCTTGCAGAGCTGAGGGTGTCGCCTCTCCTGAGCTTAAGTTATGGGCGAGCTCAGACAGAAGCGAGCCACGTACGTGGTACGGCAACTGATGTGTCAGCACCTACAATTTTAACAACGATTACAGCTTGTCATCTTCTTACGCTTCCAGGCAGAGGCAGAGACTGGACTTTCTCGATCTCTGCCTTGGAAAAAGAAGATGTAGATATCATCTAACTCCCTGCTCAAGTGAATATAAGTAACTTCAGTCTCGTTCTTGATAATCATCTGTTCGTGCCTTCAAGTGCAGCATAAGGCAGAAGATTTTGTCCAGGTTCACTCCTTTCCTGCACTTCTCCAGCTCAACTTTCTCCTCCTCTCTGTGCTTGCTTAGTCTTTACCTGCAGTTGCCTCCCTCGTGCCCCAGCATCCTGCATTGCCCATTTTCTTCTTCAGGTGCTGTGCTCCCCTGTCTCTGTCATTTTCTGTAAACTTCTGGGGATTCTCAAGTCCAGGGTACACTGTCTTTGAGCTAGGCAGTGATGGTTTGATGTCTGTCATTGATTTCAGATGACGGATGCAGCTGTTTCTGCTCCAGTGATGGGTTGTAATAATGTCATCTGCCACAGGAGTTATTATATATTTTATAAACTCTGCAGGTCTTGCAACGCTTACAGTCTGCAATCAATCTAGCTGGGTTGATGAAGAGGAGTCAGAGTTTATAACTAGATTTCACTGGGACTTTATAATTTCTGTGTGAATTTTGGTGCAGAGTATGAGATCTGCTGGAGCCCACGTGGGATTAATCACATCTGAGGCATTACCTGGGAATGTTTGTAACCTCTACAGGAAACCTCAGATAACATCTGACCCCAGGTTCTGCAGAGCTCCCACTCCTGTTCCCAGGCACAACTGGGCCCTGTGTTGCAGCTCAGACACCCTGGCCAGGCACAGGAAAGCCAGGGGAAACCCAGCTTCGTTACTGAGATGGCAAGGCTTTTCAGAGAGCCCATCAGCATGTGCCTGCACTGGGGTGTGTGGGTGAGAGAGGAGACCTGCATCAGGGCCGGGGACAGTGCCAGGGCACCCTTCCTGCTGGTTGGGGTGCTCCTTCCCATCCGGGCAAACAGGACATCCCCCGGTACCTCACTGGGTTTGCTGAGGCAAGTTGTGCCTGACACAGGGTCATCTCAGCACGCTGCTGACCGGGGGTCCAGGTTTAGTTTCCTCCAGCAGAAACTAAACATCCAGTAATAAAAAAACAAAAAACCCACTTGTTTCCTGACTTACTTACTTCTTCCTGTTCGTTTTTCCAAGCACTAGGAACACGTTCATATGTGCGGTTGTGACTGTGTGTGTCTGAGCGTTAGATCAAGCACTGAGTGGCACTGGGTGCCAACAGTGATTTTGCAATCAAAGGAGAATAAAAAGATCGTGTCTCTTGTTCATTCAAACCAGGAGACGTGTCAGGGCATTAAAGCTGTCTTAAAGGATGCTTGTGGCAAATGGCAGAATGAATTGGTACCTCAGTCTCCCCAAAGATGTGGCTGCTGCAGGGATGATGGGATGGCATATGTCATCCAAGAGCACCAATGCAGGCTGACGAAACATTTGGAGTTTCTTTTTAATAAATTAAAACCACGTTGTGTATGTTCTTAATGGCTAACTGATATTCAGAAATCTTGATCCTTTGTTTCTGTGATCCAACACCCCACCACTGCCCCCAAAATTGCTGTATGAGCTTAGCAAGCTGTGAACGGGCTGTAGAAGCTCATGCACAGACCCTACAGACAAGCCCCCATGGTGCTCCAGGACTGCTGTCTACATCTTGGTGTTGACCTTGCTTTCACAGAGGTGGCTGAGAGGAAGCTGACGGTTGAAGAGGAGGAAGCCAAGCGGATTGCAGAGATGGGCAAACCAATACTTGGCGAGCATCCCAAACTAGAAGTCATCATTGAGGAGTCCTACGAGTTCAAGGTCAGTCGTTGTCCTAGGGGTCCTCCAGGAGGGGAAGGCCATGTGACACTGAAGAGCAGGGGGTGGCTGCATGTGCAGGAAAAAGGCTGCTGGAAAAGCAGTATGCGATGCAATAAAGGATGAGGAAAACCTACAAGACACGCCAGGGGAAGTAGCTGCTGGTAGGCAAAGGTGGAGGAAGAAAGACAAGGGAGCCCAGCTGGAAGCAGAAGGCAGCAGTGGACAGGAAAGAGCAGAAACAAATGTGTCTCTGGTGAGGCAGGGATGAGCCTCATCACGTTTAAGGCAAACGAGCTGGCTCTGGTGAGGTTTGGGTTGGCCCCTGTACTCCAGTCAAGGCCTCATCTGGCTGTGGAGGCACTTCCACAGTTTCGAAAGGGTCTGTGAAACCACAGTGCACTGTAAGATCAGCCTTGACCACCAGTAGCTGGTTTAATTGCTGTGCATCTTTATTCCCACAACAGAGCACCGTGGACAAACTGATTAAGAAGACAAACCTGGCTTTGGTTGTAGGGACACATTCCTGGAGGGACCAGTTCATGGAGGCCATTACCGTCAGCGCAGGTGAGGGGGACATCAGAAAATCCACACCAGCATCTGCAGGGTTCACGCTGCCTGGGATGAGATCTGTTCGGGCTTGAGAGACATCATCTGCTCAGTCAGCGATGCTCAGCTGTGGTGGGTGTGGTGGCCATCAGCAAAGCCAGCGCAAAGAGTTCCTCTGCTCCATATATACTAAGCTTTTGCAGCTCCAGTAGCTGGGAGCCCAGGAGATACATCTTTTGGTGCAGAACCATCCAGAAGGCCAGTTTTCAAAGACTTTTCATCTGCTGGTGGTGCTCTTGCTGCTTCATTGGTCTGATGAGCCGGGTACAGTCAGCAAAATCCCATTCTGGCTGGGCTGGTTGCTCCCAGTGCTGTCCTGATCATGTAGCTCCTGCTGCTACATGATGTCCTGTCTGCCACTGCCTACTGGTCTCTGGCAGTAGGGAGGGTTACCACATGTGGACAGAAGTCCCACGAGGCAGCAACTGGTTGAGGGAAAGGACCAGAGACCTGCCAGCTGTTGCTTGGGGGTCCTCAGAGAAGTCACCTCTTCCAGAGTCAGGCAGCTGTGGAGAAGACATTTTAGGCCTGTCCATGCCATTAATGACACTTGGGCACCTTTCTGAACCTTTCCTCGATGGTTTGGCATCTTCCCCAAAGGGCTGTTGTCCACCCAGTTGTAGTGCAGACAGCTGGCAGGCAGGCACGTGGGTGGGAGCTTTCGCCGTGGCCACAAGGGCTTCTTCTCATGTGAAAGAAGAGATGTGGGGTATTCAGTTTTCTTCATTCTAGCAATTAAGAGAAACTGTTTCTGTGGAAACAGTACCTCCATGCTTCAAGTAATGTTTTTTCCCAGGCCTGCTTCTCTTCCTGTGTCTCTTTCCTTCCCTTGCCATCTGCCCTGTGCTCTCTACCTGCTTTCTCTTCCTCCACTTTATTTCCATCATCCCGTATCTGCATAAAGACCATCAGTGCTTCCAGCCTTGGGGCTGACCTGGCCCACCAGGCTAAGGAGGGGACCTTCCCAAGGGCCTGCAGTACAGCTGCTGATACCCTCGCAGAGATGAGAAATTTCTTGCTGAGGCGCTGCTGGTGATGAGCCCGTGCTCTGGAGCAGAAGGACCAAGAAGTCTCTCCAGTTTCCCAATTCTATCACTTTCTGCTATTTTTCATGCCAAAATATCACTTGCCTGTGTAACTTCATGGTGCTCCTCAACAGTGATGTCCACAGGTTGACTACATCCTACATGACTGCCTGTGTATGGGGACAGGGCTGCCCCTCTGTGGGTACAACACACCTCCCTGCCACTCCCCAGCCCTGCAGGTTCTTGGGTGTCCTGGGAGGCACCCCTCTGACCAAGCTTCACCCATCACTGAGGTACCTGGTGTGCCCTGAGCCCACTGTCATGGCCAGCACCATGCCACCTTGTTCCAGGGGAGCAGCATCCCTGGAGCCCTGGGGTGGAGGGGGGCAAACACAGGCTGCAGCCCACCCCTGTGATCTTGACATGCCCCAACCTCTCCCTTCCACATTGTTTGCAGCGGGTGATGAGGACGAAGATGAGTCTGGCGAGGAGCGCCTGCCTTCCTGCTTTGACTATGTGATGCACTTCCTGACTGTCTTCTGGAAGGTGCTGTTTGCCTGCGTGCCCCCCACTGAGTACTGCAACGGTTGGGCCTGCTTTGTCGTCTCCATCCTCATCATCGGCATGCTCACAGCCGTCATTGGTGACCTTGCCTCCCATTTCGGCTGTACCATTGGCCTCAAGGACTCAGTGACTGCTGTCGTCTTTGTCGCCTTCGGCACTTCTGTACCAGGTAGGGTAGTTGCCAGGAGAGAATGTGGTGGGATGAAAGTCCTCCAGTGGCTCTCTTGCCTCCAGGGGAGCAGCTCTGTCATGGGATGGGTTTCAGACTGGGAAGGGACTCCGCAAAGCCCTGCCCCCAGGCAAGGTCTGTACCTCACCTGGTGGCAATATGGGGTCCCTGGAACTTGGGAGGGGGATTGTGCATCTGGGGAGGTTCATGTCCCAACCTGGTCAGTGTCACACCTGAGCCTTCCTTGTCCCTGAGACATGAATGGTTGCCCATTTCTTCTTCACTGGACCCTCAGTGATTTCTCCTTCCCTCCTCCCCCAACCGCAGACACGTTCGCCAGCAAAGCTGCAGCCATCCAGGATGTGTACGCCGACGCCTCCATCACCAATGTCACAGGCAGCAATGCCGTGAATGTCTTCCTGGGCATCGGGCTGGCATGGTCGGTGGCAGCGATCTACTGGGCGTCGCAGGGGCAGGAGTTCCAGGTGTCGGCAGGCACCCTGGCCTTCTCCGTCACCCTCTTCACCATCTTCGCCTTCATCTGCATCAGCGTCCTCCTCTACCGCCGGCGGCCCCACCTCGGGGGGGAGCTGGGCGGCCCCCGGGGGTGCAAACTGGCCACGACATTGCTCTTCGTCAGCCTCTGGCTGCTGTACATCCTCTTCGCCACCCTGGAGGCCTATTGCTACATCAAGGGGTTTTAGGTGGTGGAGGGACGGTGCCACCAGGGGGAGGGACCCCCTCCTCTGTTACCTCACCGGACACCAGTCCTGGAAGCGCAGTTTCACCGGAGGGGACGGCTGTCCATCAGGGGCCGCCGCCGCCCAGACGGTTGGGCGACTGGGCGCCAAGAAGGGCAAAATCATCACAGAGCGAAAAAAACAAACAGACAAAACCCACTCAAAAATGATACATAAGAAAAGAAAGCGACAATGGCAAGTGTTGAAATAAAACAAAACACGATAAACCCAGCCACTGACCCCATTCAATGGGATTACGAAGTTTCAGCCATCTCCAAAGACCACCTCTCCTGTAGGGGCTTGTCTCCTTTCCTTCCAAACACCCCTCCACTGTAAGGAGATTTTTGCTTACTTTTACTGGTTGGGAATTGTGAAAGTCTGATCAGGAGTTTGTGGGGGTTTTTTCTTTTTTTTTTCATTTGCTTCTTGCTTTTTGGGTTTGGAGGAGCACGCTGCTTGATTTTTTTTTTTTTTTCCTTTTTTACTACTTAAACAGAAAAATGTTAAAAATTTAAACTCTAAAGCTTCAAGCTGCCATTAGTGCTGGAATTGAACATGTGTATTTTCTGAAGCCACAAAAGACTGTGACACAGTCAGAGAACTTTTTCACTATTACCCGATCCCTGCCCTGCCGCCTTCCATTTCTTTCTTTTTTAAGGACATCACAAGACTGATATATTTTTAATACAAACACAGACACACAAACACACACATTTAGTGACAAAGGCTGGAGCATGTAGCATCTCAATCACCTGCCTGGGCTAAGAAAAAAAGGAGGAAAAAAAACCCCCAACCCTCTAGTATAATCCATATCATGTATATTTTGACTATGGCATTTCTCTTTGTATAATTAACTTCAAGCTTGTGGTACTGCAGGGAGAGAAAATGATGTTAATTTACAACTGATCAAGAAATAAATGGCTGCCCAGGAATAGCCTGCCCTGGAGGGCAGTGAGGGGGCAGGGAAAGCAGCACCGGCTCCTTGGGAAGGTGGTGGTGGTGGTGGTGGTGGTGGTGGGTTTGCTGCATGGGCCTCCTGCTCGGTGGTGAAATGAATTCAGGAACACCCAGGTAGCGAGCCCCTGTGTTCCCGGTGCTGCCCCACTCCGAGCTGCGGCGTGGCTGCCCTTTCACTTGTTTGCTGCCCCAGTTTTCACAGTGCCCGCATCTTGCTGGGGGTCTTCAGGCCGTTGAAGGTACAGGCTTAAAAACTGCCACCCACGTCAGGACTCCTGTGTCATCTTGAGTACCTTTTAGGAGCACCAGACAGACAAAAAGGCATCCTTTCCATTTGAAGTGCATTTCTTTTTAAGGAAAAAAAACCCCAAACCACCGTGAGAGTGTGTCATGAACTACATCAATGGCTGCAAATTTAAATGTTGGGTTGGTAATAAAGATAAATAAAAACTATACCTGTATCTATATAAACAGTGTTATCCAGAAACATATTTCTTAACTGAGAGCCCTGGAAGAGGATGTTAAAGCCTTTCTCTTTGTAAAGTGTTTTCAAGACGACGATAATTTCTTCTATATCAGGAAACAGGTGCTGTAAAGGGAAGCATTTTCTTCTTAAAGTTCCCTACGATAAGCCAAACCCTGGGAGGCAGTGAGTAAGAGAGGGGCTGCCAAGAGGGATGTCTCTGCCGGCTGTGGGGCTTTCTGCTGCCCCAGGAGATGGGGAGGGGGTGTCCGTGGGTTAGGAAAAAACCAATGGGACCAAGGCTGTCACGGACAAAGAGCCGTAACGTTATAGCAGGCGACTAGATGAGTGTGACGATGGTCCTTAACACCCAGATGAAGTATTTCTTTTCATACAAAATGTTTATCGGATATCTCTGTATAAATATGTATACACGTACGGCAGAGAAGAAGGATCCTTCTCAGACGAGCCGCAGGAGCTTTGCAGGTGGGAGCCCACCGTGGGTGAAAGCCGTTGGGTTTGAAGCCAGCAAGTATACGACCTCCTGCCTCCTTACCCTGCCTTCGCCATGGCTTTGGGGAAGGGCCTGAAAAAGACAAGCAAGAAACCCTGGGGCCAGGCTTCCGCCGATCTTGCCGGTCCTTCTGGCCTCTGGCTGTGCCAACAGCCATCGGGAGCAGCTGCTGCCGCCACCAGCCACCGCTGCCTGCCAGCCGGGAACCCCAGAGCTCACCTGTGTGACACTGAAAGAAAAATTACAAAAGCCTCCAAATACTGTCTGGGGCGGGGTTGAAAGTGCAGCTCTCATGGGGAGGTTGTGATCATCGCCGGTTTTTGTTTGGACATAGAAAGTCTGTGGAGCTTTTATTTTACCCATGCCAGCTCACCCACCCCAGCGTAAAGCCCTCCTGGGGAGCTGCCGTGCTGTTCTTCTGTTGCTTGTGCTGTAGCCACCATGTGCTTTTCCTCCCCTTCCTTCTTCAGCTGACTGCGGGGTGGGGGCAGTACGGGGAAGGACTGGCTGCCCTCAGGCCAACTGCCCAACTGCACGGGGACCCCGGTGCCCTCAATGCATGAGGGCGATCTGTGCCAGGCCAACAACATCTGTGGAGCGCTTCTTTCTTTATTTTTATTTTTTACTTCATTAAAAATTATGCAAGCTAAAAAAAAAAAAAACCACACCAAAAAAAACCCCCACCCACCAGGTTTGGTGCCTTTGGAGACTTCTTTTTCCCCCGAGACTTCTGTGTTTCATTTTGGGTGTAGCTATCTGCTTACTCCTGTCTTCCATTGAGCAGGTGCCTGGGCTTGGTCTCGCAGGCGCTGGCTGGTTTGCTCCCCCGTCCATCCCAGACCGCTGGTTCGGTTCTGCTGCGAGGACCCTGCAGCGCTTGCCCCTGCCTGGCCGGCGGCGAAGAGATTTTGCAGCTGGTCTCGTCGTCGCTGCTCCTTCCCCTCTGTTTCTCCCATCAGCTTCCCACGTCAGCTTGCAGTAACAGCTGCTGGCCTCTCAGCAGCCCTCGTGCTTTGGGCAGCACACACTTACCGTTCCACCTCCTTCTCGCCACTGCTGCCATGGAGGGCACCCCCAGTACCCCACAGGTTTTGCCATCCAGGTGATGCTGCACTGCATGGATGGCAGTCAAAAATGAGTCTCTGGGTAAAGATGACTTGCAAAGCGTAGTCACTTGCCTGACCCCCTCAAACTGGCCAGGGTTCGTCTCCCAGGTTTGACTGGTACCATGCCGCCTCCTTACCCAGCATTGCCACTGACTGCTTTTGTTCACTTGTAGGTGAGCCCCTGACCCCAAAAGTGCCCTTTACAGTGGGCCTTGAGCTAGAGCCATTCCCTCATGCCTTTCTGCAGCAAATGGGTGGCTGATGTAGCCTGTAACCCTGGGCTTCCATCTTTGCTTGCCAACACCCTCAGTTGTGGGGTTCCAGGGTATCCTGGGGCTTGGGCACCTCATGGTGCAATGCAGCGTGCTCAGGCAGGGCGGGATGACCCCCATTTGGGCACCTGCACTGCAGGAATTGTGGCCCTGGCAGAGCAGCTGTGGGGAGTCTGTGCTGTACATCACTCCCTCGGGGCGCCCAGAGCACGGCAAAGCTGCAAAAAGGCCACTGCTCCACTGGGTCCTTCATGCTCACATCTCCCCACAGGCCTCTGGCGTCTCTTCCCACCACTTGCCCAGTTGGCTGGCTCATGCCTTCCATGAGCCAGTGGTGCCCACAGAGAGCACACCTGCTCCCAGCGCAGGGGGAGGCACACGAACGCTGGCTCTGGCTCCGGGAAGGGACCCATTGCCTTTGACTTCAGTGAAGGGGCTGGGGGCAGGGCGTGGGGGCAGTTGGCTCACTGCCACCGCTGTGCAGAAGCATCCCAGTCACCACAGGTGCTGAGGCTTAGGTCCAGGACTGAAGGGCACCATCCCACAGCGAGGTGGGCTGAGCGAGAGGAGAGTGCGGGCATGGGGGATCGGCTGTGGTACAGTACAGTGAGAACGAAATGTTTGCCAGAGCCATTGAGCAAAGGTTCTAAACTGGGAAGGAGGCAATTTGAGCTCTTGGATTGGGTTTTGTCACCTTATAGGCAATAACTGTGGTGTTGGTGTGATCAACACTCTTCTAGACAAGCACAGATTGAACACAGAAAGTATTCTGTGATGCACATTTCCTCTGATTCCATGGCTGGGGCTGCTGGATTGGTTTATAAGACACTTCTTGCTGCTCTGGGAGGACCCTACCACTACTTTCCACCCCAAAGTAGCAAGACAACCTCACCTCACAGCACCATCTGCAAGGAGAAGCTCCATCAGCTGTGCGTGCCACTTCGGGCTTCAGCCAGCCTGGCCCACTGCTCCAGTGGGATGATGCCTACCTGCATGTATCCACCAGCATTAGCACTTGGCTTTGGGAAAGCATTTGGGAGGAAAACCAGTGCTGTTGTCCCTGGACACAGATGCCATAAAGCGTAGGTAACAAGACCTTTGAGGGCTGACCTCTCCATAGTGCAATAAGACAGCTACAGTAGTAACAGAAAGGCATCCAAGAGATCTGGTCATGCTTGAACATGCCACCATTCATAGCCAGGAAATTTCAACCCATCCTCAGCCACACGTGGGTGTAAAGTGGTGGCACGTCATTCCTCATATCATTCACCTGAAATTGCTTTTTGCCCTGGGAAAAAAAAAAACAAAACAGCCAAAAGCTTTTTTTGTTTTATTCTGCCAGAAAGTGCTTGCAGCCCTGACCTTGGTGTAGGAGCCAGCCTGCACAAATGGGAGCAGCAGTTGCTCAGCCCTGGCCAGGAGCTGGAAAGCACTTGTCACAAGAATAACCTTTGGAATATTATATGGAAAAAAACTGTTTTTAATGTCTGTTGTCATCCGTGTGCATGTGTCAGTGGCAGCCAGCTTGTTAATATCAGAGCTATGCGTGCCAGTGCCACACTTCCCTTCACCCGAGGGGTCTGTGCTTTGCCCAGCATCCTGCAGTGGAAGGGACAGACGTGTCCCCCAAGGCCCACAGGACATCCTGGCAGGCAGCTGGGGAGTCACACACGCTTGTCCCACCCCTGCCAGCAGAAGAAACCCTCGTCTCCCTCTCCACCTTGTCCTGGAAAACCCATTCCTTCCCCATGCTTGGCCTTGGGTGGTAATTTGAGCTTAGACATGGAGCCTGCAGGTGTGATGTGAGGTTGGTGAGCTCATCAGATGATGTTCCTACTGCACCTAGATGTGAGCATTCACCCATGTCCCAGACAGTACTTCTGCTATTGCCACAGAAGTGGCAAGTTGATTGGGAGCTGTGGCCAAAGGAAAAATTGTGACCTACCTACTACCCATTCCTGGGTGTGCACTCAGAAATTTGCCCAGTTTGAAGAATGCAATAAAAAAATAACACAGGTCTAGGAAGTTCTTTGAAACTGGTACGAAAAAGGTGAATTAATGAAATGGTGAATTAAAGAAATAAGCCGTTCAAAGGATTTTTTTTTGGGGGGGGTGTAAGATGTGAAGTTATAAATACCATCCCAGTGAGATGTCTCTGCTTCTTAAGAAAATAAGCTTGCATATAGAAACACAGGTCTCCTTTTGTGAGAATTATTTCTGTACAACTTGGGTGCATGGAAAAGATGAAGGGAAAAAAATCTTAACACAACAGCTTCAACAACATTCTCAGAAAGTCCCCTAAGCACATCCTCATCACTCACAGAGCCACTCCATGCCTCTACCAACACCACGTTTGTCCAATAAGCTCTTAGAAAAAGCTATCATGAAAAGAGATTTGATTGCCTCCTCTTCTTCAGGAGCATCTTGGGTAGAAACTAACAGCAAACCCAAATGTGGGGTGGTTTTGGCCCCGCTGATTTTTTCTTCTTGTTTTATTCACAGAGGCATGGAGAACAACTGATTACTACCAATGCCATAAGAGCATTTTGTATGTGGTAAAGCCCTTCAGGTTCTCCACTTTCTCCTCTTACAGATCCCAAGAAGTTGTTTCTGCTGGATTGCTGCCTGCTGGGGTCTCGTTTTGAGTTTGCATTCGCACTGGCTGCTTCTCAGTAGGTCATCATATGCTTCTCTGCTGAAACTCCTCCTATTGACTTGGACTAGTTCTTCAGTCTATCAAGCATTCTGGTCCTACCCCTCATAGGTGCTTACAGACACCACCCCCCCTCCCACCCCCCCCACCGGATAGCACCAGGAAATGTTATAGTAAGCAATTTCCTAAAGCTGCTGCTGAAAATATGGAATAGACCTGGACCCTGGACAGCCGCTGGAAAGATTTTCCCAGAAAGCTCTCTGACTTCGACACTGAACTCAACATTCTGCGAGTCTAAATAGGCTGCGTTTCCTCAGATCACTTACAAGAACGTCTTCTGGGCCAGTGCCAGAAGCCTTACCAAAGTCAAGACATATCATATCTGGTCATAATGGTCAGTAGCTCACTCTTGCAAGTTTTCTCATAGACATATTTGTCTATCAGGTCTATAATTCCCTAGGTTTTTCTTCATCTCATGTTGCCATGCCATCCATACGTCCCGTGGAAGCTCACTTGTAGTCTATAGTGCTCCAACACCCATCCCACGTTTTGGTTTTTTGGTTTTGTGCTTCAGGATGTTGAAGAACTCTTGACCCACTCCCGTGCCCCCCCCCCCCCCCCGCCCCCCCTTTTTTTTTTTTTGGAGTTTAAGTACTTTAACTCATTTTACAAAGGTCTGGTACTCAACTGCATTTTGAGGAGAGAAAGCTTGCAGCAGCCATCTCAACACTGGAAACAATCATAACAGCTCAAGAGGGGTAAAAATTCACATTCACGTTGGGCTGCAGGTGAACAGATCGGACTGCAGCCACCTTCATACATCTTTGTTACAACCTGACAGCTCGTAGTGAGAACATCCAAGTGACTTCAGAAATAGTTCCATCTCTTCAGCCAGTTGCTGCGTCAACTCTTTTCTGACATCATGAAGTCAGCAACGATTACTTCAGTGTTCCCAGCCAAAATCATGATGGAGGGAGATAGCAGTGGTACCTTGTGGTATCCAAGTCCAGAGCTGTACTTCATAATGGGACGCTGGATATTCAGACTCTGCAGTTTTTGCTGCTTGAAGCACAGCGCTGAGATGCTACAGAAGAATTTGTTTCACCTAAGTGAATTCTTGGGTCACATACCAAAAGACAAAGAGTTAAGGATCTGTTTTGTACTGGGACTGAATTTGTCTATTTTAGTAAGGTGAGTTGAGTTCGTCTGTACTCCAGACTCCCAGATCCTGCACTGAGGAGCAACTCTGAGCTCCAAACTAGGGTCACCTAGGTGTGAATTGCATGCAGGAGGTGGGGGCCTGCTATTCTTGCTGGCACCAGAGAGGAAGCAAGGTGTGGAAACCTCCACCTCTGTGGAAGCCACAGCCTTCTGCCTCCCTCATCACCCCACGCACAACCCATTCACCTCTCTGTCTGCAGCACAGTGCAGGTCTAGCTCAGACAAGGAGCAGAGAACCACCCACCACCAGTGCCTTGGCTTCAAGGAGGGGCAGCTAGCTAAGTACACAGTGGGGCCACGGCTCCTCTGCCTGGGCTGAGAGCCAGAAGACCCTCAGCCCAGTCCCAATGTGCTAAAAGAAAACAATGTGGAGTAAACATTCATTTATGCTTTTGCAGTAGGTGGGGAGATACAGGTTTGTGCTACAACATGTAGCACAGACCTGGTGGTGGATTCTGAATGAAAGCTAGACCCCTCCTGGTGTGCCCAGGCAAGGCACCTTTGAAAAACTAAACCAACCACAAAAACCAGTAAGCAGGCGCTCAGATACACAATGGCAGAAAGCATCATTCCTTCCCAAAGCAGCCAGCCTTGGGTTTTCTGGCAAATACTCCATACAAAATACTGGCTGTTATAGTCCTAGTTCCTGAGGTGGTGGGCTTTTAACCCACTTTGATTTCAAGGTCTTTTCCAAACTAAGGAGTACCACTTCTGCCGATCCTGCTGTCCAATTTAATATCAGCTTTTGGAGGGTTCCCAAGTTGTTTTGCCTGAAAGGGCTGGTAAGGGCTGGCTGCTGAGAAGTCAAAAGGTCGGCATTCTGCACGTGGATTTTGGAAGTTACGTCAAAAATAAGGGGGAAGGAGGCAGGAGAGGAGGAAAAGTCTTCTGGCAATATCACTGTCAGAGGCAGAATCAAGCTCTTTGTACTTCTTTGGACTTGCTTACAGAATGACTGTACTGCCAGGGAAGGGTGAAGGCCTCTAAGAGTACCTTATGTTGACCTCAGAAACAGGAAGCATGGCCAAAGAGTTGCTCTATTTTTTTTTAATTATTCCTTTTTCTAATTTTATTTAAGTCCTGCAGAACTCCAGAGATGACAACCACTGTTTCTCCCTTAGCCCCAGAACCTGTTATCTTAGTAATACAAAGATATTAGCTCAGTTTGCCAGATTATTCTTGACAAATCCACACTGGCTGTCACTCATCCTTGCATTTTCTCCTTTCATCATTGAACTTGCACCTAAAGACACAGCTCTAGCAGCCCCCTCCCTGCTCATCTATGAACAATCCAGCCACTGACTACTATATAAGCAGAAAACCTCTCTTTGGGGCCGCAATTGCCTCCCCTTCGATGTGCAATGAGTTGGCTCCTTGTTAATTGCAAGAGGTTTACCTGTGATCAAGAGAAAAGACATAGACCATGATGAGAAAACCAGTTGTATCTGCTTGATGGGAACAGTCTGTCCTCTGACATGGACCTGGTACAGCAGCTTCTCATGAATACCATCTCCCTGTAGCCTAGGGAAAAGCATGTTTTACAATAGCAGCAGCTTCCCAGCATTGCTTGTTACTTGTCATCTCTGAGGATTAAAAGGTTTTGGACAACAGCTAGAAGATACTATTCCAGGCCTCCACGTAGTGAGGCCTGACCTACAAAAGCAATGTATGAAGGCTCCCATGTGAAAGGGGATGAGGAGGTGGGAGGTGCAGTGCCCATCTTCTATCCTTAGCTTAGGAAGACTGTGCTATGGGATCCCACTTGGCTGTGGGTCCCACCTTCTGTAGTTACCTCTACTCTCCTGCTGAAGCTTCACTACCTTTCTAAGTAGCCTGGGCAGATTCAGGCAGCTGCCATCAAACCACAAAGAAGCACTCTGGGGCATGTTTTAAATCAGCCTACACACAGGAAATAAACATCCAAAGACCTCAGTTCCTGACTGAAGACTGACATATGACTCTGTGATCAGGGAAGTCCCCTCCCCTCTCCTATGGCACTGCATAGGTAACAGAACATTATATGGAAAAGAGAAGTTCTGGAAATCAAGGCTTAGCAAGAAATGACCACAACACACTGGAGCAAAAGTTATCTATTTTATTACAAAACCAAAATCAAACAGATGCTTTTCAGTCTAACAATGGCATAGGCAGAATGTGCTGGGGCAGGGTACGTTCCATATAAACTCAGGCCTTGGGAAGTGGTGCCTTCACATGAATGAATCCCACTGTAATGCAGTTCCCACCAACACACTGCACCCTTGGATGATCAGCAAAAAAGGAAAGACTTTTTCTTCTGGCAGGAAGAGCAGATGACATGCACTGTGGAGCTCTGGTTCTCTTCTCTGTCCCAGCTGTTTTCAGCTGTCATTCAAAGTAGAGCTGGAGAGGCCCAGAAGGACTTGAGGGATGTGGAGAGACATGTCCAGGGTCTGCTTCCAGGCACAATGCTGACAGTTCCCATACCCCAGATTCAGTAGGATGCTACTGATCCAAGGCAGAGCAGAAGAATGCTTACCACTGCCAGATAAGGACTTGTTTTGCCTGGCAGCCAGGTGCACTGGCCAGGTATCTGGTAATAAAAGCAACAAGGGAAGAGGGGAGCTGAGGCGCTGCTCTCTTCTGATGAGCACAGACTGTTTGGACAATTCATAGGATGCGTTATATGAATCAGGACCAGTACTGTCCACATGATCTTCCAACACACAAACCCAGAACAAGGATTCTAACTTCTATTCCGACATTACACAATCACGCTGGTTGGGTCTTGCTTGACAATGTACAAGTGTTGCCAGAAGCTGCTAAGAGGCTCATGCAAACCCAGAAAATCAGGATGCGGGGGCTTGGACTTGTCTCATGAAAGTATAGGGGAAAGCAATATAATGCTTGGACCCCAATCCATCCATAAAGTCAACTCTAGCACAGCAACATCAATACCCACCAAAACCGAAGTGAACATCAGCCCCCCCCTTCACTGGCTTCCTTGAAGAACTGACCCCATTTTAATTGCAAACTACATGTGAATGCAGACCTTTTGGAGGGGAAGGACAAAAGGATGAGAAAAAGGAGGTCTGCAGAAGGATTAATATGACAGGAAGGATCATTTGCTGGCTGGTTTACTGACATTTCCAGAAGAAAAGATGCAGTGACTTTTAGCAGTTCTGCCCTCCCACCCACAATCTTGTAGGGCATCGCTTGGCCCCCGTGGCCGGCTGACAGAACTCCTAAACTCCCATAGGCATCCAATTGGCTGCTTTTGCTGGATGCAACTATACATTAAAAAGACCCAAACCAAACACCAACCCAGCAGCCAGAGCTTTTGATTCCTAAAACTAGCGTATTAGAAAAGGAGAGGGTTTTTTTATACAGTTGGATTCGTTCTTTGCTCCTACAATAGGATTAATGAGTGACAGGGACATTTCTAACTAAACCAAATCATTTCAACACATAAAAGATGTGTCCTGAGCATTTAAAAAGAGAAGATGCAATCAAGAAGATGGAAGCCTGCAGGCCAAAAAGGCACATATGTTGTATATGAGAAACCGTAAAGATTCAGCAGCAGGATCTGCTCTTGCTAAAGAGACAACTTCTTTATATTATGGTGGTATGACATATACTTCAAAGACTACCAGAGGTGCTTTCAACCATGCCAAATGCTTTAATTAGCTCCAATCTACTTCCCAGAGGAGGAGTTATTACTACACTTAAACAGTTACTTATAGAAAGATTTTTTGGTTTTTCTTTTTTCAAACTTTCCATTTTGTCAACAAGGCACTAACTTACTGGTGTGATGTGTTTATCTCATGCTATTGTCATGAGGACATGCCACAGAGCGAAGATGCTGGGTTGCAACATCTTTTACCAAAGCCCCAGAGCCTCAAGGGACAAGCCCAGTCTTGAGAGTAACACAATGCTGTTATAAGCAATTGTTGGTGTGATGTCATATTAGCATGGCATGCCATCATCTGTGTCTACACGTTCTTGGTCCGGAGACGAGTGGCACAAGGATTGCCAGGTCTGAAGCAGGAAGCTGCTCAGAACATTTCCTATGGACAGGTAAATGCTGCCAGTGGTTGGAAACGCACAAAGCAAAACCCTGTGAGTCCCATCACAGTCTGCCCAAACCTATGGGTGTTCCTGCCCTACCACTGAATTTACAATTGTGCCTGAGATTAAGAAACAGCTTTGGAAAAACTTGGTAGTTGAAGCAGCCCCTGTGGCCTCAACACCAGGCTCCTCAGTCCAAGCCTTCCCTGTCACTGCAGTGTGACACTGGTGTGTGATTAACACAGGCGGTGCTCCTAACAGTGATTCGGGATACCCGAAGCTAGGCAGGCACTCCACTATGCAGGAGAGGAGCTTGGGGTTCACAACCACCAAAGACAAGAATAGTCACCGCAGTCAGACCTTCACCAGTGAGCATGGCCCAAGCTGTGGTGCTGAAACACAAGTAAAACAGATTCTTGGGGACCAGCAGCATGATTGTGTCTTTCTGCACTGACAAATACGTTCTAAGCTCTTCAGCAAAGCAACAGGCAGGCTAATGCTGCTTTTAGCAGGCTTCTCAATACTTTTATTGTTGCACAACATACAGATGGAACACTTTGTCAGAAAGGAAGATGCAAGACTTCACTCTGCTGACTCTACCAGGCCTACAGCTCCCACGTCCTTAGTACAGCATTAGATTCCCGAGGCACAGCACATCTTTGTTAAGCGTGTCTTCTGAGCCTGGATAGTAATGCATTTGCAATTCGTTTCCGCCCAGCTCACAACAAGTGCAGAAACTACTTTTGTATGTCCTTAATACAACCCTTTTCTATCCCTACTTTAAGCAGCTTTGCAGTGCACCAATACTTAGGTGAAATCTGTGCTCTCTCAAAGCCCAACGGTCTGTAAGTTGCACAGGGCTTTACAGTAAGAAAAGAAGGGGTTCAGCGGCTCCCAAGAAGCATTTGGTATCCGGGGCACCGTTTGCGCATCTGCAAGCACAAGTTATGCTGATATACTTGCTCCTTTTTGCATGGGGGTGTTAAGGTTTGCAACTGGATGATGGTTTGGTGGCAGAAATGAATGCATCACTGCAATCCATTAAATGCAAAGTGTCCCTCTAACCCTAACAGCCTTCAATAGCAAAAGGAGGAACAGAACAGTGACTCCAACCCCTGTACAAGACAACTGTACAATTTACATATATATTTATATACAGTATATAAAATTCTCTTTGAGTCCTAGTAAACTCAATTTTACGACATCAGTAGCTGTTCCAATTTTAAAAAGTCATGATCCTGATTCCCCCCGCTCTCCAAAGTATTAGATAATGGCATTGAAAAGCAACTAAAACCAACCCCAAACCCCAACCCAAACCAACTATTAAAAAGTGCAAACGTTCTGGGTGCCACTTCTGCTACGTTGGATGTTGCTGATGCTGCTCACAAGCAGCAAGGTGTCTGTCCATCTGTCGCTGGATCTTTCTTTCCTTTGGGTCGGCTCCCACGTTCCCTTCCTGTTTTCTGCTGCTACACCAGGCGACCTACTGAGAGAATGGGGTGGACAAGGAGGAACAAAAACAAAACAGAAGCAGAGAAAGTGAGGAAAAAAGGCAAATTAAAAGCAGAAGGGCACCTTACTGATAAAGGTACAGTACAGCCTCTGCTGCAGCCATGGCCCCAGAAGGCTGAGATCCCAGAGGAAGCTGTGAGGCTGAAAACAACCAGGGGCTAATGAGACAGCCTTGCTGGAAAAAAGCGTTGAATGAGTCACACGGAGCCCTAGGGACTGATGTATTTTTAAACGTAAACCACCATTTTCTTCTCCCTCCTCCTCTTTGGAAATGGGCATACAGTCTGAGGAAACAACTGATCCGACATCTCTCCCTCTGCTCTTCCACTTGCCACAGCCGATGCAGAAGCCCGCTGCTGCCAGACTGTCCTGCCACCATCTCCCCGCTGAGCCGCAGCCAGCCATCTCCTCCCCTAGCAGCCAAGCAGACCTCGAAGGAAGCCAGCATGCAGGGCAAGGGCAAGCCACCTCTCCCCATCTCTGCAGCAGCACAATGCAGTGGTCTCCCTGCTCCATCATTCTTAGAGACCTGCTGGCACCAGGCACTCTGAAGCCTGCCTAGCTACTGAATCTGTGGCACAGATACTGCATACTTGGAGCTGGGGGTCCCAGGACCTTGCTGAGCTAGTAGTGTCCCAGTGAATGGTGCAAGGGTGCTGCTTGGCACTTCAGAGAGATGTGCACACCCCCATGCTCGTTTCTTCAGAAAGCTTTTGTTAAGCCCCTCATCAAAGATCCTTAAAGAATAGAAGATCTTACATGATCAAAGCAAGAGCTCTGTGGATTAATTACAGGTGAAAACATGTTGAAGAGAAGAAGGAAGTATGGATTTGGTTTGCAGAAAGCAGAAAGGTTACCAGACGGGCCTCACTGGGATTGGTGCTAATTGACATCCTACCATGGGGGGACGAATATTGTCAAATGCAAAATTATTCCAGATAATCATATTTGAAATTGACTGCACAGGTCTGCAAAAGGTGCTCGCAGTGCTCAATGACTAGCTCATAAACACAGCAGTTTGACTTCAATACATGCAACGCAGTGTGTGAGTGGGGAGCGGGGATGACCTGTCCTACACTGTCAAGGAAGGAGGCTGAAGACGCAGTATGCAATTATTTGAATGCCTCTGCTCAGCTTTTAGCAGCAAACAATAATCAAACACAAGCTCAGAAATGAGAACACAGCAAGAATCATTACTGCAGCAAAGTATAAGGCTTAGCTGATCCTTTATCTTCAGTTCTCTGTTCAGCCTATCTCATTGGGACTAGATAAGGTACTGAGAAAAGTAAGGAGGATAGCAAGAGGTAAGGGAAGACTTCTGTCGTTAAGCAAATACATAGCGTAGGTTTTTTTCAACATGGAAAGGAGTCTAACCAGATAGATGTTGGGGGGCTATGGAACAACAAGGGGCAGGAGAGAGACAGGCAGGGGAGAAGTGCTCCCTGTTTCTCACAGTCCAAAATGAGAAGCACCCAAAGAAACCATGAGGCAGCAGGCCTAAAAGCAAAACAAATAGAAGCTGTTCTTCATGCCTGATGAAAGGGTGTGATTCACTGCCACAAAGTAAAGGAGAGCAGACCTTTGCCAGGACAGAGAAGAGTCTTCAGGGGAACTTGTCCATGGAGTAATGTAATGTAAACACAACAAATCACCTAAATTATTGCTTACTAGAAGCAGAGAGAACTCATCCCATAGCTGCTGTATCCAGTTCTAATTCCTTAGCAACGAACTGTATGCCCTAGCTAAAGACACAGTGCTGGGCTTTGAGATGCTGCAGCAGAGCTGCAGGTTATTATATTCACATCTCCTACAAACGACTTTGGTTTCCAGTTTTCTGTAGCACTATTCACGCACATAGGAGAGCAGAGGAGAATGAAATTTGGGACATGTGGTTATTACAGAATAAAAGGAAACATTTTGACAAGATACTCACTGAAAGGGTTAAGGCCTTGTCTTTTTCCATGGGGGGAACTGCTCAGGCTACCTGTAAAATCCAAGAACCATGTTAAAGGCAATAAATGCTGCGCCATGCCAAAGGAGCCTCCCTGCTGTCTGCTGCCAGAGGGCAGCTTTAAAGGAGCTCCACAGAGTGCGCACACATCAAGTCCTGCCAGCGCTCCTTCAGATTCACAAGCAAGAGTCAGATGAATGTGCTTGAGATGAGAGACGTTAAATATCTGGTGTTGTAGTAGCTGAACGTCATGAAATCCAGAGGTGTGGTGTGGGCAAGAAGCAACAATTACAAGGTTAAACTACCCTGGGGAAGGAGGAAGAAGAAGAAAGGAAGGACACAAGTAGTGCCATGAAGCTGCCCCAGACTGTTTTTGCTAACAGCAAAAACCAATAATGTCACATAGAAAGGGGGCAGCCAGAAAAGAGTGATGGTGTAGGCAATACAGATAGCCCAAGTCTACGGAATCTTTAGCTTGGACCAAACAATCAAAGAGGTCCCTAAAATTAAAGACCTGAACTCATACTTGGCAGAAGGGCAGGGACAGGGTGCAGAGCTGTGATTGCATGAGATACAGATGGAGCTCATGACAAGAGCTCTCACTTCAACAATTCCTACCACACACTGGGTACAGACAGCTCAGGGATACAGGAGCTCCTGAAAGCATGTCACATTTCCTGCTAGCTGCTTAGTCTGATTTCAGCTGAGGAGGAGTGGCTAGAAATGGGAACTCCTGCTCCGAGCCCCAAGCAGTAAGCCTGTTGCCACCCTCCACTCCAGCCCAGCCTAAGACTTATCTTTGATGGTATGTATCTGACCAGCTTGATTTGCACATCAAGTACTTTGCACACGTGCAGCTAAAGCGCACTTTGTTCTGTGCAAAAGCAAGATGAGCTCAGAGAGCAGGGGTGACCCTGGGGAAGCCCAGGGGATGGGAGGCTGGGCTGCAGGGAAGGAGCAGAACCGCTGGGAAGGAAAAGAGAGTGGGAAAGAAAGGTGGTGGTGACTGAGTTTGAAATGGGTTGCAAAGCACATCTTGTTGGCTTTAGAGATCATTAATAGGAGAAACTATAAACACAGAAAGTTATTAAAAGGCCCCTGAACGCCAGTCTCGTATCGGCCATCTGCCCTGGCAAGATCAGAGGAACTGTTGTTCACTTATTTCTTCGTTCGAGTATAAAAAGCAGAGCTCCGTTGCCAAGAGGCAGATTCCTCCAGAGCTAATTGGGACTCTCCCAGGGGGCTGGCAATAAAAACCCAGGGCCTTTATGAGCTGCGGCATCCTCTGGCCAGCTGGAGCTGTGAAGGCCGGGCTGCTCCCGGCTGGCTGCCTGGGTAAGCAAGAAGGCATCTGAAGAAAAATGCTTTTGCACCCAGTGCAGTTACGCTCACAGCACGTTGCTATGAATGAAACCTACTTGTCTTCGGAAAGAGGTGGGGAGCTCCAGGTAAGTTGATACAAAAGGCAGGGAACATCCCTGAAATGGCAAGGGTGCCAGGCTGGGCAGGGCACACCTTTCCAGTAGCCTAGGAGGGTTTTGAGCTTTCCATGGGTATGGCCCCATACAGTCACGCTGGGAAACCACCCTACTCATCACCTGTCATTCCAGACAGAATATTGCCTTCAGCTGGCTGCCTTCAATACAGAATCATAGAATTGTTTTGGTTGGAAGAGACTTTTAAGATCATCAACTCTAACTGTTAACCCTGAACTGCCAAGTCACCACTAAATCATGTCCCTCAGCACCACATCTACACCTCTTCTAAATATCTCCAGGGATGGTGACTCCACCACTTACCTGAGCAGCCTGTTCCAATACTTCACAACCCTTTACAACCTTAGTGAAGAAATTTTTCCTAATGTCCAACCTAAACCTTCCCTGATGGAACTTGAGGCCATTTTCTTTTGTCCTATTGCTTGTTACTTGGGAAAAGAGACCAACACCACCTCACTACAACCTCCTTTCAGGTAGCTGTAGAGAGTGATGAGGTCTCAGCCTCTTTTTCTCCAGACCAAACAGCCCCAGTTCCCTCAGCTGCTCCTCACAGCACTCATTCTCCAGACCCTTCACCAGCTTCATTGCTCTTCTCTGGATGTCCTTCTTGTAGTGAGGGGCCCAAAACTGGACCCACTATTTGAGGTGTGGCCTCACCAGTGCCAAGTACAGGGGGACGATCCTGCTGGCCACACTATTGCTGATACAAGCCAGGATGCTGTTGGCCTTGTCCACCCGGGCACACAATATAAACATAGACCAGCCATGTGTACCTACAGAAGACAAAACCCTGCCAAAACAACACTGCACCGAGCATAAAGTTGACGTGAAAGAGAGGAAGGAATGTGGCAGATGGTGATACTGGATCATTAACATTCACCTGGGAAGCCCTTGGATATCATAGGGTAACATCCCATCATTCAGTACATTTCATAATGCAGAGTACTTGCTTAGCCTCACGAGTACACTGCGTTGGGTAACAATTGAAGCCACACTGGACTAGGCCAAGTGTCTTGCAGAAGCAAAAACCCCAAGGAAACCCCATCAGCTTTTTATAGGTAGAAATGATTCCTCAGACTTACTGAGCAAAGCTCTCACCATGGATGGGGAGGAACATGCTACTACAAGCCTTATGTTGTGTTCTTAATGCAATACTGATGTCCTGATTCACACTAACCATCAGGAACTTTCCTTGAGATTAAAGGTGACAAACTACAGCAGCTCTACTGAGGTCCAAAGGGGGATACCTGAACAAGGCAAACAAAAACGTGCACTGAACCAGTGGAGCTCATTTCCATTCTAATCTAATTGTAATGAGATGTACTCGGCATTTCCTTTTTAACTCAGTCACTACCTTGTTACAGTTTTCTCACAGTCTCTCAGACT
The DNA here is from genome assembly GCA_009769605.1 of Bucorvus abyssinicus. Lineage (NCBI taxonomy): Eukaryota > Metazoa > Chordata > Aves > Bucerotiformes > Bucorvidae > Bucorvus > Bucorvus abyssinicus. The sequence goes on along the minus strand of CM020042.1, from coordinate 14,831,670 downwards.
GTTGTCATCTTTCTACCATCATCAGTCCAGAGGCCTTTCCCAGGGGACGGCTCCTTGCTAGGTGCTCCCACGCAGCTGCTTGCACAGCAGTGATACAGAGCACCCTCATTCCCAGAAGCCTCCCAAGCACACACAGAATCAGCTAGTTCTGCAGATACCAATAAGAAGGGTCCCAAACACCACTGAATTAAATCTGCTGTTCAGATTGTCCATTATTTTTCCTTCTTTCTGCAGCATTTCTCAGCTCCAGTAGAAAGTGCCATGCTGTTTAATTACACACACGTACACGCTTTGTAATTAAGGCGATTTGATCCTGTTTCTGGACTGTGCTCTGGGTAGCTGGTTGTTGGCACAGGCAGTGGCTCGGCTCCACCCCAGAAGTCCTCGTGGCTTGTGAAGCGTGCCCAACACGTACCATCTGACAAGCTCTTGGATGGCAAAGCAATCACGGGATCTGAACTGGCAGAAGGATACTTCCCGTCAGCTGGCAGAGGGACATTTCTTCGCTGCTTAATCCCTTAGCTCCTCTTTGGGCAGGCACAAAATGCTGACTTTGTCTTCTGAATTAGGAAGAATATAGAGGTAAAGCTGAACTCCAGCATTTTGCAGCCAGAGTGACTAGTATAAGCCTTGCTCAGACCTACAGTCGTCCTCTCCAAGGTCACTGGACTCCAATTAATCCTGGGTCCAGTACCTTTCCAGCAAAGCTTTACAGTGCGTGTCTATCTCCTCTCAAGGACTCTGCCTTTTGACTAACGCAGAGAGCTAAATTTGTTCTTTGATCACAGATGGTTCCCCCGCCTTAACTCAGGCTGTGCAGGCTGCACTGGTGAATGCTAACTTTTAACAGGCTGCAAATCAGTCTGTTTTCCTTCCACAATTCCTCAAACAGACAATCCTAGATCAAATTATGGCAAAGACTGTTTCTGGCATACTCTAAGTGACAAGCCCTCCCTGCTTGTTCTTCCCCGGTTTAAGAAACCATTTACAAGCTTCTGCAAGTCCTCAAAGGCTGGCTTTATTGTGGCTAGTCCATTCTGAGAGCCAGAAATGGCATTTTTCTACCCAAGTTGCCCCTGACAGAAACACATGAGGTTTAAGCAGAGGGGAAAGAGTTGTGCAAAGTGGCCACCAAACCTAGCAGATTTCCCAGCAACTTTGTGACTTGTGCTGGTTTTGGCTAGGATTCAGTTAATTTTCTTCTTAGAAGATGGTATGGGGCTTTGCTTTGGATTTGTGCTGAAAACAGCGTCGATAACACAGAGATGGTTTCGTTATCGCTGAGCAGTGCTTACACAGAGTCAAGGCCTTCTCTGCTTCTCACACCACCCCACCAGCGAGCAGGCTGGGGGTGCACAAGAAGTTGGGAGGGGACACAGCTGGGACAGCTGACCTAGCTGACCAAAGGGATAGTCCCTACCATATGACATCATGCTCAGCATGTGAAGCTGGAGGAAGAAGAAGGAGGGGATTATGTTCAGAAGGAAGGTGTTTGTCTTCCCAAGTCACTGTTAGACATGATGGAGCTCGGCTTTCCCGGAGATGGCTGAACACCTGCTCGCCGATGGGATGTGGTGACTGAATCCCTCGTTTTGCTTTGCTTGCACACGTGGCTTTTGCTTCACTTATTAAACTGTCTTTGTCTCAACCCATGATTTTCCTCACTTTTACCCTCCTGATTCTCTCCCCCATGCAACTGGTAGAGGATTGAGTGAGGGGCTGCCTGGGGCTTATCCATGAAAGTCATCATAAGGATGGAAAAGAGGAAGGGCTGCTGGTGGACTGGACAGCTGTTTTCCTTACTGAAGAACCACTGGCTAGCACCATGCACATATTAGGTTACCACAGGCATCAAGAACATCCTGAGGAGTGAAAGACAGACAAAACTATGCATCTCAGGCAGATTTCATCCTAAGCTGGAAAGACCTCTAATTCAGGTTTGTCCTTATGAATATCCCAGCTGAATTCTCCCACATGAATCTTATTTATTTAGACTATCCGGTGCCCAAGAAGCATATAACAGTGCTGATTTATCTATGCCCTGTGCTCTCTTGAAGCAACATTATTTCCATGTTTGTATGGAACTGGCCACAAAAAAAAAAAAAATAGCAAAACACTGACAGAAATGCAGAAGCCTTAACATTTGTTTTCCTTGGCATCCCAAACCCTACAAAATTGGTATTGATTTTTATTATTTTCAAAATCATTACATGTGTTCAGTTTGCGTAGCAGGAGGCACACTCACCAGGAATAATGATCCACTTCATTTTAGTCCTTATGCTGCTGAATACCCAACCAGCATTTGGAACATCTGAGGCAAGTTCATTTGTAATGAAGTATATCAATGGGAAATAACGACTCTCCTTGCCTCCCTCCAACCCTTCGTCATTCAATCCAGACCAGAAAAACTTTTCTAACAAAGCTTTTGTTGAAACAAACATTTCCATGAAAACTTTTGGTTTCATCTGACTGGCAGTTCACAACTGAAAGTACGTCATCAAAAAGGTTCTCTACTAGCTCTTGGCTTGGATCCACAGTGACTTCAGCACCAGCAGATGTTCAGAGGCCATGGTACAGAGAGAGTAACAGAGAGCAAATACACAGACTAGCTGACTGCATGTATCCATGATCAGGATAAGGGAAAGTTGGAGAAGGGGTAAGCTACCAGGTACTTCTTAATTTAGAAGTTCTTGTAAATAGAAAACAGAGCACTCATGTCATCTACTACTTCACAAATTCATGACTTCTTACAAAAGATCTATCACAAACTTGATTACTGCATCTCGAGACTACACTCTCTCAGTTCTTTCCTACACATTAGTACTTACCTGCTCACTGCACTGCCCCCTCTACTGCTTTTTATAGCCATCACCATCCTTTAGCTCTCCTTGGTCCTCCTTCCACATAACCATTATCTTTGGCCCTCAAGGCCTATCAGGCCTTTAATAGGTATGTGGAGTTGTCTCATAAAACACAGTCACAGTCCCTTTCCACACACAATTCTGTCTTCATGCAACATAAGAAACCATGAAAGGGCAAGGCTTTGTCTTCAGCAAATAGTTGGGCAATTAGGCACTGACAACAATGTCTTGCTGCTTCCTTTCCCCTTCACATAGGCTCAAAGATTCACATTTTCTTCCTTCTCTCCTTTTTTTGCCCCCTTTCCATAAACTAAATTTTGAACAGTCAGTTGGCCAAGGCAGCATATTCCAGAGAGCCTTATTCCAGGCCAAATAGCAATGAAACTCATTTGGCATATTCATCTTATTGGGAAGGTAATAAAATTAAGGAACAGGGTTGCTATTTTGGTATGTCATTCCTCAAGTAAGGTACCAATGACTATGAAAACAACCTTCCATTGAGCTGGGGAACCTGAACGCTTCTTGCAGCTGATGAGTAATGCAACAGGCTTATTACAATAACCAAGATGTTTGCAAAGCACCTAGAAAAGGCAACTTCCCAATACCAAATGCACCAACTCCCTTCCCACTCATGCGAAACCTGAGAAAAGAGCTAAGGAGAGGTTAAGCTTGGAGAAAGAAGCTACCCACCCTTCCCAGCTGGCACAATAGTTACAACAAGAGCTGTTTGCATAGCCAAAACACCTGCACAGGAAATTAGTCCTCTGGAATCAACCCATTTGCCTTTTCCTGCCAAGCAAGTCTGCCCACAGTCAAGAATGACTGTTAATTATTGAATTTGGGTTGAAGAGTTTCAATTTATAAAATTTCCAAAAATATCAGTTTGGTCCAGGTCCCAACAGAAGATGAGGTGAAGATGAAAGCAGAAGAAAATGAAGCGGGGTGGGTTGGTTGCGCAGGCACTAAACAGAAAGGACAATACATTACTCATGTGCCCTATTTCTCCCCCAATCTTGAAATGCAATTTAACTCTGAAAAAGGGCAACAGTAGAGCCCTCGCTTTCTTTCTGAGTTGTTCTCTCTGCGTCATCCGCTTTCCTGCATACTGGATTTAGCAATGAAAATACATATTATTTCTGTTAGTCAACAAGGTCTCTACAGAAAGACTGGGTCTGTGCTGGCTCATACATCATCAAACCTACGTGGCTGAGACAACAGAATGCTGTTAGCAGAGTACTACTCAGAAGGGACCAGATCTGAACTGCAGTTTCCACGGACTTCTACAGTACAAGCAGGGTTCTAAGCAAGGCTCATCTTTTTGTCCGGTTTCTGTAGAGTGCTTAGCACAAAGGTCTGTGATAAGGGATATAAGACAAAGTCATATAGTGAACTACATTTGTGTGGCAGGGTATTAATCACACTCATTCTCTCACACAAACTGTGGCACCTTTGAATTACCTGGGAGAAAACAGATTCCTGAGTTTGCTCCAATTCCATGTCCATCTTTTATTCTCATGCACTGGGGAAGGAAAGGCACTCACCTCCTTCCTTGCTGACTCCCAAGCAACCCTTCAGCTCTTGAAGTGAGATTGACTTGTCCTTGTTGAGGTCACAGTAGTCAGTAAAACGTCGAGCGCATTTCTTGGGCTTGGCTTTCTTCTTTACGTAACGCTTGAAAGGCTTCAGCTCCCGCTTGTTGATGTCATTGCTGCTGTTGTTGTCCAGCTGGCTAAAGTACCAGTGTACCACTCGCTCTTCCAGCGTGTGGCTGGGGTCTGGCTCAGAGAACCTGGAACAGAGGAAGCACAGGTCCCTGACAAGTGGGTGCTCTCACCAGCACTCTCAAGCATGTGCTGAGGAGCCAGAGCTGCTCGCTGAGTCAGACATGCACTATGCCGTATTTAAAGATGGCAAAATATGCAGGTCTTACAATCTTATCCTTTTAGCTGCCTTCTTTTGAGAGATTAAGTTTTTCTAAAAATATCCTGTAGCATTAACAAGCGATGCCGAGAGATTTCTGGAGACTGATACCATCAGTAGCTCTGTTCTCCTCACACCAGTTGCTAAAACTCTGCCTAATCCCTCAAGGATGGCCCTTTAGAGGCCAAAAGGCAACCTCCATGGCCCTTCTGACCACTCAAGTTCCAGCTGTGAGTGTCAGCTGTCACAGTAGTTTCTGTGATACAACATCTAGACTTCAGAACGGGAAGAAATTCATTTAACCCAAGACACGTTCATTATTTGAAAATGTCCTTGGCAAGATGCAACATTCCTGCTGTATCTATTTATACGATCTGAACTCCTGTGCTGTATTTTCAGCATATTTAATACTTTTCACATGGATGATTTATATACAAGAATTCCACAGCAGACAAGCACCACAAATCCATTAAAAGCAATACTATGGAATTGGCAACTTCAGTTTGCTTCATTTCTTACTCACTGTGATATTACAAGTTTGACAGTATTTGGCTCACATATTCTTTCTGTGGATGACGACAAACAATACCAGAGAGGACGAGAAGAGGAGCAGGAGGAAAAGGAACAGCTGAAGATGCATGAATACAGAATGCTGCCATTCAAAGTCAAGCCATCACTGAACAGGCACTGTTACGCCATACGATTCATGTGTCTGGTGCTCTGCAGCAGCAGCGGGAAAGAGGTTATTCCTCAGTGGTACAGAAGACTAGGGAAGAAACCCTTTCTAAAGAATAATTATTTTTAAATTGCACTAAGGTAGTCCACCTTTTCTCCATGCGATGAGTGTGCCAGCAAAGAAAGCTGAAATGAGGCTGAGACTTGAGCCTTTTTCCTCCCAAGAATAAAGCATTTCAGTGCATGGAAATTAGTGGATAGGTAGTCAGACACTCTACACAGACACTGGTAGGTCTGACTTATTCCAGGAGATACCTCCAGCTGCTGCCTAATTCCTTCCCCAGCAGTGAGAGAGGAACAGTTGCATGCTGCAGGCAGCCAGATTCTGGTGGGAGTTTGGGGCATTCTAGCTGATGGGGAAATATGAACCCAGGTACCTTATAAAATGCACTTTAAGTCTGTCACCAACCTTGTTTCAGAAACTGATAGGCTACATATTTAAATGGTCACTGAAAATTTATTTGTTTGGAACTAGAAGGGAGAAAATGATTTTGACCTTCCTTTTAATTTTGCCTCTAAAATGCAGCTACCAAGCCTGAAAATTAAAAAACCCATCCTACCACCATGGTAATTTAAATCACAACTGCAAGAGGAGTCTATGCTGAAAGCAGGCACTGGAGAACAGTAAAGAACAGAGATCCACGTTAACCTTCTCTGATAGCTTTTACAAATGAGGATACAATTCAGAAAGGCAGCCTCTATCCAGAGACTCTGGATTCTTGAAACAAGTAAGCAGACACAGTAGGGAGAGGCAAATAAACTGCAAAACATTTTCCCCAAGGTTTTACTTGAAAATATCTCCCTCATTTAATTCTTAGCTGAGAAGCAGCCTGGCATTCAGTCACGGCATCTGGTCAATGTACAGTGGGATAAACACCGTGGAGGAAGAAGAGGAGGTTGGAAATAAGTTCGGCTTAGTTTTGGGAGCCAAAATACAAGGCAAGCCCCTGAAGCCACCTATGGACAAGCAGAAATTGAAATCATCTCTCCAGGAAGCTAAGGGAGTGCCCAGATTTTTCAGAGCCTTGAAACTCTATGCGAGGACAGGAGAGAATAAAAAACACATCCTGTGGCTTGTTTTTATGACATTTATGAACACAGTCATTGGCCTCTCTCCCTTTTGGAAATGAGCTGGCTACCATTTGAAAACTAGCATGTTTCCAACAGCCACAGCTAATTTCTGTATTGCAAGGGACAATGTTCTGCTCTTGCTGAGACAGGGGAATAAAACCTGAGCTTTTGCATGTGAGATTCCCCTTGTACACACTTTGGCATGCCCTTTGATTCCTGAAGACCCACTACTGGAGAGGCAGAAACGGAGAAAATAGTAGAACATCTTAGAACCAACAGCAGTAAGACAACAGACAGGAACACAAGTTTCTCTCTACCTGCTGAAGAGACACTCAGAAGCTGGACTTTAAAGTACCTCTTCCACAGGCACACCAAGGAAAAGCTCTTATGAGTTAATCAAGAGAGGCAATATAGCTCTCTTCAGCACTTCCATAAAGAAAATCAGGGAAATTCAAAGCTTAATACAAATACATGGACTCATGAGGTGACAATACATCAATTTTTGCCATTACAAACATGCTAAGAGCTCATGCTGAAAACTGCAGCATGCTAATGGGAATTAGTTTAACTGCTGTGATTACAGGAGGAAGGAAGATATAACGATTTCTGACTTTTTACCACTTCCTGTTGGCTGGCTTAATGGGACTGCAGTTCCTGTGTTGGTTGCCTGTCCTTTCTGATGATCATCAAGAATCCTAGCACAGGAAGGATTCACATCATCTCAGTGCAGCCACATCTTCCTGGCTTGTGAAATTACATGATACACTAAAGAAGGCTGAGGTTACCTAACTATCTTGACTTTGAATGCTGCCCATGCAAGACACTTATGCACCACTCATGAAACACGAACCGATGCAACTTCATGGCACTGTTAAGCCACCAACTTTGGTGGTGTGCCATGACGACCACCATACCTGCTGGGTCAGCTGAAATAAATCTGGGGACCCTAACTGTCCTGCTAGCACAGACTTTGCAGGAGCAATCCAGAGGAAATTCCTGCTGTTACCACCCCGTTGCTGTTGCAGGAGAAATAAATCAGCCTTCAGATACAAACTTCATTTGTTGGGCTGCCTCTCTAGTCATTCACACCATAAAGAAATCAGAAAAACCAAGAGAGAACAAAGCTGCTTTGTACGTTCTCAGCTCCTAGCAAAACGTCTCTTGCTCTAACACCTCACACAAAAATCCACTGAATTCCAGTCTCCCTCCAGTGCTGTAGCAGCTTTGTAAGACCTACTAAAGACAGACATTAGCAAAATGCAGACATCCTTCTCAGTCTTCCCATGTTGACTACATTATAGCTATGCTTAATTTTCTTTCTAATTATACCTTTTTAGCACTCTACGGCAAAACAGTCAATCATAAAGAATGAGTGCTGGGTAAGCAAAGGGCTCTGTGCAAGCTGATTTTCCAGCCCAAGAATGAAGAGAAGCATGGTCTGTCACTTACAGCCTAAGAAAGGGAACCTGCTCTCTCAGCGTTCTTATGAATTTGTTGGCATAGGTATATAGTCTTCTCTAAGCAGGTTTTTGCTCCTCCTCCTGTACATGTGCTCCCTCATAGGAGAATACTTCTTAGGTGGCTTATGCTTGGAGATATGTGGGTTAAGGTATTGTTACCTTTAACAATACTATTTTCCAATCAAGACACGCTTCCTCAGAACACCTTCATATCATCTGGTCTAACTGGGGTACGGGCAGAAACTAAAATTAAAGAGGCTATGAAAAAATATAGACATGCACTTTTGCAGCTGCAGTGAATTCTGGAGCAGAGAAGAATATGCCAAAATGCCAAACAGACAGCTTGAACCTGCTCTTTGCATGCAGCCCATAATGCTTTCCAGCCCTTGAGGCCCCTGCCAAGAAAGGAGTTAACTCTAGTGGGAAGGAGCAGGGAAGAAGGGGAGGTATATAGGGTGAAGTATACAAGAACAGCAAATGTCAGACATGACTCACATACAGAACCACGTACAGTGTGCAGTCACATTATCCTCCACAGAACTCTGCTCTCAAAGCGTAATATGTCCCACTAAATTGTAATGAGTAAACTGAAGTCCAGTCCTGGCAAAGGCGATCATTGGCCCTCTGAACACTTGCAGCCCCACCACATCCCACTGCACAGGCTGCACGGACCCACAGTACTGTTGCAGGGACAAAGTCCTAACACAAATACTGCCTTGACAGAAATCCCCAAAGTACCCAGCAGACGATCACCTTTTTGAAGACCTTTAGAAAACCTATTCTTTTGTAATACAAACTTTATGTAGCAACAATAGCAGCTGAGGCAGAAGAGGGGAAGGGGAGTAAGACCAGCCTATCATCACCTAACTGAACTGCAGAGACGATAAAGCAGAGGGAGCTATTCCACGATGAATGATCACCGGTGGATGAGAAGCTGCTAAGCAGAAGCAACAGAGTAAAAAAAAAAAAAAAAAAATCAGTCCAGCTTCCATTCCTAACACATGACATATGTTTGTGGTCGGGATGCCTACAGGAGTTAAAATGGTAAGTTTCTACAACATGAAAATATTTTGCAAGGATGTATACTTCACTTGGTGTTGGGGCTGAATGAAGAACAGATGACACCGAAGCTAAAAAGATGACAGGAATGACCCTACCAGACAGCATTGATGATGTCCACCAAGGTGCCTGTGCGAAGTGGTGGAAAGCAGAGAGTTTAACAAACAGATAAAATGCAGAATTGTTCTTGCTCTGCTTCCACTTCTTACTCTCCTTTTGGAGAGTAAGTTCTTTGTGGTTTTCTATTCTAAAGTTAAAGGCTTTAACGGTGGAACATGGCTTGAATCAAAGAGGATTACTCTAACAGAATTGCAAAAGGATCCTGTATTTGTTTTATTATTCTCCCTTTCCTGTACCGAAAGAAACAAGAATCCAACAAAAAAACAGCCTGTGTTCAGACTAAACAAAAGGGCACTACCCAGTCCAAATTCATTATGGGAGTGCATAATTCCTCTACAGTTAAAACTTAAGTTGTCTTCCTTTCCTTTGGCTAAGTTATATATGAACCATTATTCTGAACACGACTTCTCTGAAGATTGTAGGCTAAATAATTTAGAAGGTTTAAAAATCACCTCCCTTCACTCCCCGTTGACTGTTCAAAGATCCTCCTCTTACATGAACTCTCCCGTATCTTTAATTAGGCTAGAATTTCCATAGGACCACAAAGAGAAGTTGGTATCCAACTTCAATTGAAATGCAATCAGAGTTGGGCATTAACTTTCCTGTACCATTTGAAAGTGTCAATCTTTATTAAAACATGGCTCGGCTTCAGAACACCCTGGAGATGTGCTGAGCCGTGTTTGCCTGCTTCAAACTGCTCAACTACAGCATGAAAGGGAACCTCAGGGGCAATTTTCTCAAGTACTTTTTAGGGCTATTACATGGGAAATAATTGGCAACTTAAAATGAAGAGACACAGCTGTTGTGTTACACGATAAGGGTGGCTGTTGTGAGCTGCCCTTTTAACCCTAAATTCCATGGGGCACTAATTTTTTTGCTGATAACGTAGCAAGCCATAGTGCACACATTTTGGCAAGGAGAATTCATTTCTGAATTGGCAGGGACCAAAGAGAGTTTCTCGGATCAGGGAAATCCAGGGCAGGAATCCCTTTGGTCTATTCTAGTTTAGGCCCTGTGTGATATAAATATGTCCAAATTAGAAAACAGATTAAAATGTACTAAAGCAAAGTCTAAATTTGAAGTAGCGCTGCCCCTGATATATACGATTTGTGAATAATTTCAACTATGTGTTTCTTCAAAAAGGATACCAAACACTGCTTAATAAACCAATTTCCTACAAGCACTCCCTTAATTACTTTGAAAACATACAGTAACAAGATGTGCCTTGAAGTTATTACATAAACTTAAAATTAAGAATGAATTTTTCCAGAGAAATTTCTGTTTCAAAAGTCTAGATGAAGTCTACTTGGCTATTTCGCTGTAATATAAACCAGGGCCACAAGGAAGGGAAGTTCTCATCTCACTTACATTATTGTAAAGCAAGAGTAACTCAATTAAAGTCAATAGCTTTGAACTTGCTTAAACGAGACAAGACCTATAAGGGATTACAAGGTTGTTTTAAGCATGCCCAATTAAAAAAAAAAAAGTCTTATCAGGTTTTACTTACATAGCCTGCAGCAATCCAAGTTGTACAGCCTCACTTTGCTGCTACTAGATCGTTTTTGTGTGTGCCAAGTATAAAGTGTGCGATTCAGCACAGCTCTATGTCATATTTTAAATGCAGATCTATATCATTTCTCCCCATGCCCACGCTCCTCCTGCCCCCCCTCCAAGAAAGCTAATATGGACATTAATTGCAAAGCCACAGATTGCTTTGCAGCATAAATAGGTAAAGTCTGGAAGATGAAGACACTCCGCAAATCCAAGTTTTCACTCGCATATCCAGATTCAGACTGAAGGCAGCAGAGTAATCTAATCTGATTTCATGTATATCATGCTCACAGAATGTGAATCAAATTACTCTCAGGTCCATAACTCAGGTTTGACTAAAAGCGAGTCTTTCTGAAAGGCATCAGGCCTAAGATGAAAGCCTTAGAGAGAGGGAATCTGTCACTTTTCTCATTACCTCATTCTGCCTCAGAATTGCCCTCGCTTTAAAGAAATTTTGATCACAAGTTTGTTTATATTCAGCTAATCATGTTCTTCCATGCTAGAGAAAGAGCCTGCAGAGCTTTTGTCCCTATGGAGATTCTCAGATTATACAAAATCATATTTCAAACTCCTTTTTTCTTTCCTTTAATACCCTAAGGAAGGCTGAGCTCCTTAAGACTCTCACTGTTCAGCTTTTTCAATCCTTGACACTTTGGAAAGGCTTTTCTCTGTGTTTGGTCCTATATTTTAATGTTGATTCTAAAGATGCATATTGCATGCCAGTATCATCTCTCTGCTGCCGCAGAGAAACAGCAATACTCCTCCCTTCCCTAAAACTCCTACTTGCTGCTTCTCTGATTGATTAAAATACATAGGACAATATATGAGGCCAATTGACATGGGGGCACAGCTTGCTGTTTGCCAGGCCTGCCCCTCCAACAGGCATCAGCTTTGCTGGTGATATGTTAAAAATTTACCTTGGATCATTGGATGCATTTGTTCAAACTCTAAAAAAGGCCCAGGAGGATGAAATGCTGAACATTGTAAAGGAACAGAAAGAGGGAGGCTACGGAAGGAAACAGTGTACGTTTAAACACAGAACCTGTTCTGCCATCATTACGGCAGAGATGGAGAAGAGCCTGCAATGAGTGAAGCCTACCTCACAAAAAAAGAAAACTGACATTAAGACATTAAAACTGACATGACTGACGTTAAGAAAAAAATCAGATAGCCCGATCTCTAGCTTTTCTTTTCAACATGACTTCTCAGCAAACTTGGGCCACAGAGATACAGGATAAACACTGTCATAAATCCAGTATTTTATTATTTGTTAAAGTTGGAAGTGAATTAGCCCTATGATTAATCCTACAGGTAAAATATCACTTCATCTTGGAAAAGAGCTTTCGTTTCCAGTGCCAAAGTCAAGTTTGGTCACCCAGACAATTTCAGATATTCCTGAAGAGAGAACTCAGGACATTCCTCTTCTTGGGAAACTTGGAAAGCAGGACTCATTGCACAGAGACAGCTTCCCAACTCTGCAAACTCGTGTGAAATTAAAGCTGTACTGAATAAATTTTTATATAAGTACCAAAAACTCCTTGAAATGCTTTTTCTTTGGCAAAATACATGGTCCCATCATGGCGTGGTGGGATGGAAAAGCTTGATGCATGTTCTTTGGGGTATGCACTTAGTCTAGCTGATGCACACGGAAGTTTACACAGGAGCAGTTTCCTGAATTTAATTGTGGCTGTGGGCACGCAGAGTATTTGGGTGGTAGCCGTCTTTCGCCTTACAAAGGACAGCCTGCTAAAAGATTTCTCTTTCCCCTTGCAACTGGGCTGCCGACTCTGGAACTGAAAATAAATCAACATGATGGCTGTGTGAGGAGCTGGGCAGTGAAAAATTCTACCAGAAAGACCTCTATTGAAAGCTGAGAAATACACAAAGCTCAGGGAACATTAGGAAGCAAGCCTGCTGGTTTATAGAAGTGCAGTGGGGGTGTAGATCTCTGGTCTCTACAATATTGGTTTATATTAAGCTTTATTTTAAGAGTGATGATTACATTTGTCTGGGTTTCAGTCCCAGTACCAAATATCAAACACTCTCTAGGGCTTCCCTCCACCCCTACCCACTGCATTTGAACCATGCAAATTAGACAGAATTGACATTGGAATGCTTCTGGCTGGGAAAGAAAGATGTACTTCCTATCCTTGGGGCACTTTTCATCCTGTTTACGCGAATACAGACATGCTAGGCATATACTGCTAAATTCAATGGGCTACAGAATACAGCATACAGGCACTCAGCCACTGGCCTGATTGTAAGGTCCAAATGAGAAGTTAAAACCATATGGGTTCACAAGCAGCCCACACAAACCAACGGACACACAGGTGCCACCCAGGAAGTTTTTTGCCTTGAGCAGTTAAAGATGGCACTGTTTCCTTCTACATTTTCAAAGAGGAAAGCAGGGGATCAACATTAGTCTCAATGTTGTTGCAGAAGTACTCACAGAAGTAACAGAGACACCTCCATCTGTACACCCCTACGAACATGAGTGCATGAGTCGTCGTCGCACCTCTGAGTGCTAAACTAGCACTGACCGCTTTTATAGTCGGGGGAATCCCGAACCATAGGAGCCTTGCCTAGCTGAGGCAATATAGCTGCTCTTTTAAACCCACCACAGTCCATCATCAATGGCCTGTCCCGCCGCAGCATCGGAGCTGCTGCGCTAAGGGGACTTGCTGTTACCAAGCAGAAGGGGGAGACAAGACCTCAGCTTTTCTCTAGTTGCCCAGAAACCAGACTTTTGCCCACCTCTAGCAACAAGTCTGACCTGCTCCTCCTCCCAAGAGAGATGAATAGGCAGCTGGTCAGAGGGTAGGGCCATGAAAAACAGCTCCTCTCCTCTTCGGCAGGCTGGCTTCAGCCCCACAGCAAAACCACAGAGCTGATACTGCCAAGAATTCGGCTCGCATTCTTCACTCCCTGTGGTAGCCACTAGGCCACACAGTCTCCTTCAATCCATTTGCATTTTATTAGGTCTTTTCATGCACCAGGGGACAAAAGAACAAGCCACTTCCTCCCACTGAGCTCTCATTTCACACTTCAAATGGGCTATACTAACCTTTATGGTGGAGCAGCTGCCAGGGAGGAGGGGAGGAAGGAGGCAGGGCTAGGATAACAGGACAGAGCAGCATCTGAAGATGCAGCCTCAGCTCCTCACCCAGCAACCCAGAGGAACCTGAATCAGCACAGACCAACACCTTTCCCTCCGCCCCCACCTCAGGGGCACCCAGAGCTCTGCAGCCACCTTGGTGGCATTCAGCCTGAGTGCTTTCTGGACTCACCTCCCACCCCCAGTAGGTGCTGCTGAGTTTATAGCCTGTACCATGTCTGTAGTCAGAGCATCAAGCAAGCTGGTAATAAATTCAACTTTCTTCCCTTCTGGGCAGCCTGCAGAAAGAAAAGAGGGGGTTTAATACAAGAACACACAGCATTGGTCTCCTATCCCAGTTCAGCAACGATCAGCCAGAACCTCCTTTGTTTGTAACATGGCATCCATCATCATAGTCCCTAAGGAAAGGCAGAAAAATCCCTCAGTGGGTTTCTCTGCATAGCAATTTGTCCTGCAGCTTTTGTCCAGGCACACACAGGGTCACCAACAATATCTGGCAGGAAGACCATGCGGTTAGCTTTACAGTCTCTTCCAGTTCTCTATCAGCGTAACCACAGGGATGTGCTGGAAGTGTCTGGCAGACGGGAGTTCCCATGGTGACACTTGCAGAAGAGTTTACAAAACAACTCATTACCTCCTGGGTCATCTTCCTCTGCAAACATGGCTGTTCTGAAGTCCTAACTGACAGCTTAAAGCTTCCAAAGCATGGGCCAAAGGAAGGACTGCTGCTTGCACTCTTCTCTTCAGGCGCAGAGAGCATCGTCTGCCAGCAGCTACCACAATAATTCAGTTCTTTGCATGATCACACTGCATGGGCAATACGTCAGTCTAAGTCAACACGTGGTAATCGCCCCCAGTCACAGCAGGCTGAAGACAAGCTTGGTAACTATTTCCATTACTTAGTGCTGAGGCTGCCTATTGCCTCACCATCATAACCACAAACTGACAGAACCTCCTATCCTTAACAGTGACAGCCTGTTATGACACAGCTGAGAGGAAATTCTCCATCTGCTCACCTTTATGGGGCAATCTATATTGTTTCCTTGCTTCTTAAAGGAGCAAAAGCATGCTTCATTTACTAGCACATTAATACTGTAACAATTGTTCTAGCCTACCAAGGAATAAGCATGCTTAACTTCAACCCACCGCCTCCCAAACTGTTGTCCAAAACCCATCACCTCTCATCCTATTGTCTTCCCTTGATGTGACAGAGGAGACGCCATCACCACAACCCTCACTACTTCTCTCTCCCCAAACCTCCGTGCACTACCAATTACTCAGCTAATGAAGCCAGAGGACATCAGAAAACAGCCTCCCTCAGCAACATATAGCAGCATCAATGCTTTCTGCTTTTCTTGGACAAGCAGAGAAGCACATGTACCCCAAACTAAGCACGAGAAACTTACTGTAAACCTTTGACAGCTGAAAGCAGCTTGCAAATTGATCTGACAAAACTCTCTCCTTCGCAGTATTACACACTCTGTTCTCTGTAATAGCTACCCAACAGTCCCTTTGCCTGTCTCCACATTATGTGCATTACACACACGCACACTCCTCAGCACTCGTTTGGCACATGGTCCAGAAAATGTCAGCATTGTAATGGGTAAGCTGCAGTGGCAGCCAGAGTAGACCACTCACTTAAAGGAGCTTTTTGTAGTAGTAATGAGAATGTTGAAAAATCATTTGCTATAAGTCATCTCCCTGGGGCCTCACCATCTCACCATATGCAGGAATTAGCAGCTTGCCATTTGCTATGTGCAAGCAACACTTTCCTTCCTTCTTTCTTCCCTTCTTCTGGCCACAGCCATGACACAGTTGGTGAAGAGGGTATGTGTAGGTGTGCAAGGATCTGCACTTGTGTCTCCTTCACCTTAGCCTCTGCAGGTTCTCTTCACATAGGCCAAAGAGCACACTACCTGCAGCACAGACAGTCTGAAGTATGGGCAAATGTCTAGAAGAGGAGTAAGGTGTGGGGTCTCCCTTACAGAACTGAGTGCAAATGGAATGATCAGTCTTAAATTAAAGTAGGGTTTTTTCTTAGAATTCAGTTCTGCCAAGTAATAAGAGTGGAAAAAAGTAAAACGAAACATCCTCTCTCACCCCCTGCAGTTCTGGTCCAACAGTGAATATTTGCTCACAAGAGCAGCTAATCAAACAAACCTCAAGTCTGCATCAAAAGATCATGCAGCACAGCATCTCCCAGGCAGACAAACTGGGATCAGATCGTCCGTCTCCTAGTCTCTCCATAGACAAGGGTATTTGCAGTGACAAGAACCATCATGCCAGCCAATGCAGCAAAGCACAGAGCTGGAAGTTTACTCAGGCACAGAAAAGTGGCTTGAGCTGAGAGGGGAACTCTCCTGGAGCCTGATGCTGGGACTAGACCACTAAGCTACAGAGCATCATGTGTCCTCTTCTGCGTCTAGCAGCTCCTGTGCCCTTGTCCAGCTGCAGTGCAGAAGGGGAGGGAAAAGGGAAACAAAACCATTCTGTGTCCCTGAGAGATCAGAAAGAGAGCTTCAAAGCAAAAGCCCCAAAGCAAAGGATTTTCACAGAGGAGTTCAGGAGAGGCAGAGAGAGGCAGTAAAGCAAGGCAAGAAGGGGATGGAAAAGAAAGGAAGTAAGGTTATACTATTTTAGTGTGCTTTCCTAAGGAAATGAGCCTTAATGCAATCATTTAGCTGGTTTCCCTCTCCCTACCCCCCAAAGTAACACTTGAACCAATTGGCCAATTTCATTCAAATGTAAGGGGGAGGCAGATAGGAAATTTCTACATGGCTTGTGAAAATGAGGAGCTGCATAGAAAAGAGCATTGCTGAGGGCAGAGCTGTTAAGCAGAAAGCTATGGGGCCTCAGGTCAGGAGCCAGCAGGAAGAGAATTAGGAGACACAGAAGGCAAATCTGGAACAAATCTCATTTCCTTTGCTAACCGGCTCAGGGACAACTTACTTTATGCTAGCCCTAGAAAGGGCCAGGAGTAAATGAAGTGGATCCAGAGCTACCAGCTCGTTCTGCAAAGTTCTTGGTCTCTACCACTCCCTCATGGTGGAGAGGGACCCACTGTAGCTTCTGTTTTCAAGCAGACAGTCCCCACCCAGGAGAGTAATGACTGACCTGTCAGTGAGAGACCTTCATTCTGCTCCTTAGAAAGGCAATGGGAAAGAAAAAAAAGCACAGGCAGGTAGGATAGCATTTTTAAGAGCTGCACAGACACCTACATCCAGCACATCTTCCTGGGAGAAACAAGGATGGCAAACAGTAAATTACAGCTTGTCACTCTGGTAAGAGGGAAAAGCAGAATATAAACCAAGCAGCAACAGGAGATAGAGCAGGTCTTAGGTGGAGAATGAGGGATAAAGTCCAGCTAAGTGAGGAGCCAGCGTTTGTTAAAGGACCTTAGTGCACTAGGAACACTGCCCTGCCTGGTCTGTGCAGTGTCAGGGAGCCAGTTGGTCCACTGACAATTGCCAGCTGCATCCTCTTTGCCTCTGAGCCTCATGCTCAGGAGGCACCAGGCTGCTGAAAAGCCCTGCTAAATAGAAAGGATCCTGTCTGGGCCAGACTTTAAAGAAGAGCTTTCAATGCTGGCCATTCTTCCTCCATGGGACTTCTAGGCATCCAGGTTTCTTTCCTGAAAATTCTGATCTCAGACATGTTTTCAAAGGGTACAGACAATAAACTGGCCCCCAGGACACTCCCAGCCTTCTCCAGTTCACTGCTGAAACTGGAGATGATCCAAAATAACACAGAATAAAACCCATGATAAAACATGCACAGTAAGTGAAATCCCCAACATCCTCAACAATATTCTTGGCCTCTTAAAGAGTCCCAAGGTGAGAAAAGGGAAGAAGGCAGAGACAGGATCTTGTTCCTCTCTGACCTGGAAGTTCTCTGTCCTTGAACGGGTCATCAATCTCTATGCTCTTCGATCTGGCATCGCTTTCACACACTGGGGTCTCATAGCTGAAAAAGGAGAAGAGCAGATGCTAAACTATGTGATACAGCTTTAGTGTCATCAGATGGTTGCTAAGGGGTTGTGTCTTATCTGCTTACTGCAGGGAAAACTAATAAACCTGCAGAAGAAATACTATTCTCAAACATCTGTCTGCTTATGGACAGTCAGCAACAGTAGAGGAAATAAAGGGAAGAGCATACTCTGAAGTCCAGTACCAGCTACCAACCCAAACCCACAAATGGCACCAGGCCTTCTCCAAGTCTTGTGGGCACAGGCTGAGCTTTTCTTCAAAGCAGTCCATGCTCTGCAGAATCACTGTACCTACCAGAGTTTAGGTCCCAGCTCCTACAGGCCTGCTTTTCTAAAACTTATTTTTATAACACAATTTGTTTCCAAACTCCAAGTGAGAAAAGATTTTCTAGGTAGTTTTAAGATTCAGAGTAACTTAGAGAAAAATCTGACCGGCTTAACATGTATCAATGCACAGCCAAGCAGTCTGCTAAATCTGTACTTGTTCGGATCCAAGTGGCTGCAGCATAGAAGTATAAAGCAAAGGAAAATGCAAGAAAGCAACTTGTCTCTTCACCGCTCATGCCCCTCATCTGTACTCTTGAGCAAAGCCCTGGTTCCTGCTACCACCCAAAAGCTGCAAGCCAGAGGAAAAAAAAAAACCAGCAGCTTTACATGAATACTTAACAGAGGAAAGCAAGGGCAGTAGTTACTATGCACTAGAGAGGGAGGTGCATAGTAACATTCGACAGGGAACATCACACACAGCACTGCTAGCCCTGAGGAAGGTAGTGCAGAGCCAACTGCTCTAGAAGTAGGAACATATCTAATACAGCAACAGTATTTTTTTATCACGTCTTCTCCAGGCAGGCATCTCACCAGGCCTATAGCTCTTACCGAGTGGAAGTACCAGGCAGGGGGCGTCCCGTGTCCACCAGGACACACCAGCAGTACCCAGTCGACTGGTGGCATTGCACTGGTTTGTAGAGCCCTCCAGGAGCACACTCGGGGATGACGATACCCTCACGGGGGTTCTGCCTGGCCTCCTCCAGGGCACTCTGCCTTTCCTGGTCGCAGGAGTGAACTTTCTCTGGAAGACGGAAGGGAGGTTGGAAGGGGTGGAGAACAAAAAGTCAAATAAAGATCACCTTCCTCAGCTCAGCAGGATATGGGTATTCTTTACATCGGGAGACCTTTGTGCCTGTTTCCTCCTCAGCAAACACCAGTATGTCTACACCCCTAGGGACTCAGGGACTCCAGGGTTGAGACCTTCCTCCTAGATTCAGCTATGACACAAGATTATGGATTACAGACATTGACTGTCAAGTGCCTAGCAAGCCAGGCACAGCAGGAAAAACTGTTGCAGTTCACCTGGGTTTTGGAACAGAACTATCAGATAACAATTCACTATTACTGCAGCCATGGGGTGAGCCATTTCTCAGTTTGCAGAAACTGAGAGATACCAAACTGTGACTTGTATTTTCCAGTTAAATGATGGAGGCAAGCATCCTGCCCTGCCCCACCATCTCCTTCTCCAGACTGCAATGCACTCTTCCCTCTCAATAGCATCTCTCCAATATGATCCCAAGAGAAGCAGAAGGTTATGTTTTAACACCGCCTTATCCAGTGCAGAGAGCAACTGCACACACTTCTACAGGGAACAGAATGGGATATCCCATTCTACCCCCACTGCTACCACCTCTCCAGCACACCTCACCTGGAAAACAGAGGGCACCCAACATTGCTTCCTACTGAAGGGTAGGTAGGAACCTGTCCCTTAACAGCTTATTACACAGAAAAGGTTATTTCCAAAGGCATTATCAAGCAGAGAACAGACTACACAGATAGCATGCACCAAAGAACAGAAAAAAAGCCCACGAGTGACTTCTGCAGCCAGCCTGGCACCTTCGGTCCTAACACCACCTCTTCAACCACCGCCTGCAGAAGAGTGACAGATGCATGGAGCGTTGCCAGGCTGCTGCCTCTTACATGGACCAGGCATTAATGGGGGAAGAGATGCACAGAGTACCCAGGAGACATTAAGACCTATTTGACTAAACAGCTAGAAGTCCTCAATTACAAGTCTTCAAATGTTCTAGCCCTTTGAGAACTAGGAAAATTATTTCAATTTTGGAAACTACTGAAGGTATCACAGAGAGAAAAAAAAAATTTGTATGTAGTACGGAAAGCAGTCAAGACAGCTGATTATCGGATTTAAAATATGTCTAAGTTTAGGGTAAAACACGACAACAATATAACTCCTAACTTTTATCCTTAGAGTGACAAAAAACAGAAGCAGGAACAGTTGTTCTCTCCTTCCCTAGATTTTTTTCTCCCTTGCAGTTTACTGTGGGTTATTTTTTCTTTTTATAAATAAGCCACAACATCTGAAATTCCTTGCCACAGCCAAGAATCCCCTCGAGCTTTCAATACATAAAACGTTTCAACAGTGACAGGCAGTGACACCAGAGGTTCATCCCAAACCTGCAGATGTTTGCACAGTCAGCCAGCAGACATGGCGTGGTCTCAGCATCCTGCCCCTGGACAGACTCAGCACACAGCTAACACACACTCACTGTTTCTGTGTATTTTGCCTGCCTGTCTGTACCCCATCACTTACGTCTTCTATTTTGGTGATAAATTCTGGTGCAGACAGTAATTTTTGTTCCATATTTGGGGAACAGGAGGAGTGCTGATTCACAACTAGAATTCCTCAGCTTGGTAGCAGCTGGTACAATGCAAAAAACTCCAGCAGGTCTGCACAGCATCACCTGAGTACAACATGCTTTGGGTACTAAAAGCACTTTTACCAGTTTCCAGTTGAACTGCAGCTGCTAAAGAGTCTCAGAGACCCCAGATGGTCTCCATCTCCTGAGCATATCTTATCACTGTTGAGGCGGGGAATGTGAAAGGCACCTGAACTTTGCCACACACAAATCCACACAACCAAAACAGAATTTAAAAAAGTGTTGGCAAGTCTGACTCAAGCATAGAGAAACTTGATCAGGAAGGAGCAAGGGGGGATAAAGTCAACAAAAACTGAAAGGGAGCTCAAGCCTCAGCTGATATTTAAGCTGACTTCACTTTGCTGACAGATTTCACATCTGAAAAAAAGGCCCCATGACTGTTCCCAAGCTGTACGTGGACAGAGAAGTCATTGAGTGAGGGGCCTGCAGGCTCCTTAAGAAACCACTTACATCACGAGGGGCCCCCACTTACCCGTGGTCTGCCGACAGCAGTTCACACCTTGGCCCTCAGGTGAGGAGGATCATTCATGCAGCTTGGGGAAGTAAAAACAGGGGCAGAATTCCCTATCATCATTTTATATAATAAGCAAAAGAAATTCTGCTTAACAGAACTACATTCCAGGAATTTTTCTATCAATCCCCAAAGTATTCTGAGTGCACAAAGTCAAACCAAGATCTCTCAAGTCCTTTGAGTCTTGCAAAACTATCACTAAAAATCACTCTGGAAAAAAAAAAAAAAAGTGGAGATTTTTGTGTGTCAGAACAAAGAATATTCCAGCTTTTATTGAAATCAAGGAAAAAAAGCATAAATGTCTTTTAATAAGTTAGTATCCTATTTTATGTACATTTGCAGTTAGGTGTGCAAATTACACACAATAAATGTTCATACTTAGACACATATTTGTACTATGCCATAAAAAATGTCAAAAAATTCTATGCACATATTAACAGAAATTTGTGGGAATTGAATAACCACAGCATTTACTACCAGAATACAGAACTAATTGGTAGTCAGTCCTGCTTGAAAGGTGTTTAAAGACTGAGTGAAACAAATCTTACAGGTTTTGTTCTGTGGCATCAAATAGATGTAACGATGCAAAATCCAACCAAGGTCACCAGTATCCAGTGGCCCATCATCAGCAATGATAGCAGCACAACTGAAATAGTGGGGAGATCGGATTCTTCTCATTTCTAGCATGCATCTAGAAGTAGCAACTATCAAAGTCTCATCTATTCCATTACATCTTAAAGAACGTAAAACCAGACATACTGGGGTGAAGAAAAGGCCCAACTTGTCTCTTTCATCTCCAGCTGTGGCCAAAAGCAGAAGCTGAGAGGAGAACACAGGAACAGGATAAGCATGTGCTTCTTTCCCCCGTGTATTTCATGTCTCAAGCAGCTGTGGATCAGAAACTTGCAGAGACAGACGCGGAGTTTGTATTTAGTGAATAGCAATGTTTTTTCCCTTCTACCAGTTAGCCATGTCTCCCCTCAAATTTTTATTGACTATGACATCCTGCAGCTAGTTCCGTGGCTTGCGGAACATGGCACATCCTCTGGCTTAATCTAAACCTGGCTCCAACTAGTTTTGTTTGCTGATCCTAGTTCTTCTGGAAGATGAAACAGTGACCAGTTTGCAGTCTCCCTCTCTGCCTCTCAGTGCTTTACAGATTCCTAGTTCATCTCCTTCACACGCTGAAGAGTCCCAGCTGACTCAGTTCTTTCTCTGAACCCTTTTCCAGATCCACCATACCTTCCCTGAGCTAGAGGGGACCAGAATAGCAAACTCATTGACACTAAATGGAGGCTCTGACAACAGCCTTATGGAAAGTTCTTTCAGTGACATCTGCCTACGAAGGAGAACAAAGTATTAACTAGCTGTAGCCCCCAGAGAGCCTCTTTCCTCCAGGCAACCACTCTAAGAGCACTTAATTCCCTCAAAAAATAAATATGAATATAAACAGTTGGGGTATATTTCATCAGCCAGAAAATCATCTGGGAAATCCATACTGTCAGCTTCCCTCATACAGGACTTGGCATGAACTGTGTACACCGTCACCCTGAGAGATGGTCTCGCGGGTAACGAAGGGACCATCAAATGCTATCCCAGCACACACTGAAGTCAGCCTGTTCCAGTCAGACTGCTTACTGGAAACTTTGCTGTTGTTGCCAAGGCCAGGTTTATGGAGAATAGTGAAAGCCTATGGCCAAGCTAGAATGTTGAATGCCAGCTATGAAATTAAGCTGTCATCTTAGAAAGCAGCATATATTTATTATACGTGCAGGGTACTTAAAAGCCTATTCCCTGTTTGAGTTAATGGGGGTTGCAGGCACAGAAAGATAAAGGGAAAAGGTTTTACTTCTTTCCCTATATTAAACATTTAGAGACAGAAGAACATTTAAGACAGCAAGTCAGTGGGACACAAACAGCCTCTCCAGGACCAACAATAATATTACAACACCCATCCACCCCTTTTTTTTTTTTAAAGGCACTGTCACATTCCCCTGTTTCTGCCATCTCTGCTTTGACTTAAGACAACCATCGGCAAAGAAGCTGAGTAACACTTGCCAACTGGTTGTTGCCGGGGAGTGAAACCTTCAGGAGACAGCAAATCTAGATTACAACAAATCCAATGACACACACACACACAAAAAGATAGGGAATGCATGCACACACAAAGGAGGGAATCACTGGCAGAAATATCCATTTTACTTTAACTGGTCAACTCTAAAATGCTAACCGTTCCTTCTTACTTTTGACTGCTTCCAACATCCTTAAAACATTCTTAAAAGTAGTGTTTCTGAAGCCATGAGCTATTGGAGGAAAACAGAGCTCGGACATCTGCAGCTGTACGTTATTTGTTCAACAACTTTCCCCTAGTAATGGCCTTCTGACAAATACATGGTCAGATTCATAAAAAGTTCTCTCATGCCTGGTTCCTTAAGCACACACATTCAAACATACATCTAGTGCTTGCACAATAAAAATAAAAATGATGGATGAGGTAAGGGACTCATCTGACTGTCTAATAAAACCTAGATGGTTATTAAAGAGATGGGGTGTTTGTTTACTTTACAAAGCTGGGAAGAGAGGGTGTCTAGCAGCATCTAACCTAAGGCTTGTGCTTAACAGTTCTCATGCTCAGCTTGCAGGGCTAGTTGCAGCCAACATGCTTCTCTGGGGATGAGGCAGCCTCCCCCAGCTGCTCTCCTGAAGCATAACAGCTCTCAAACAACAACTCTCACAAAACAACTATCAGAGCCAAAGGACCAGGGCTGCAAGAATGCTGTGGATGATTAGGGTGGGACATAACGAAGATCTGCCATCCAACCACAGTAAATTATTTCTTTAATATTGCTCTTCTGCACCCAATTTTTTTTCTTATTAAAAGAAGAGGGAGACTAAGACACCAAAAGCAACCACATTGGAGAGATCCCTACACCCTTGAGAGACATGAGTCCTTCTTCCAATCCAGGCAAAAGAGAGGGTCTAACCTTTCTCTGTGCTTCTGCCCAGCCCCAATGAACCTATGTGAATAGCCTAACACCAAAGCGACAGGCTATGCCAGGCAGGGCAGATTTCCTTCTCTTTCCCTCTTTCATTTCTTTTCAACAGAAATTCTGTCTGGACTGGGAAAACTTTTCTCATGGAGTTCCCACAAAAAGCTTTAGTTATAATGAACAAGCATTCATTAGAAAAGGAGGAAAAGGTCTTTTACTGAAGGATTCTTGACCAATCCCCATTGTTAGTGCTGCAACAGGGACCTGACTTCAAAATACTGTTTAAAAAAAATTAAAAAAAAAATCAAACACATGCCTCTCCCAAATTTTTTTTCGTTCAACTCCCAGCTTTCCCCTCTGTGAGGAATTAGTGCAGCACAGAACAAAAGGCAACAGTACGGACATCCTGTGCCAACCCAAAAGTGAGGACTAAGTGTCTTTGTGCCTCAGTTTTCCTCTCAGTGAGGGAAAATTTTTGCCTGTGTCCCAGGGCAGCTTAATGCAAACAGGTTGATCTTTCATTTTTATTTAGCCTATCTTTACACTGCTCTGGCAGAGAAGCCTTGAACTGCTCATTTTATCATAGTGTGTACACCAGCTTCAGGGTGCTTCTACATTGTACAAGGAAGCTCTGATGTGAACAGGACCCAGGTCCCCTGTCTCTCCACAGGAGAACACGTGCCTCATCCCAGTACGGAGCTTACAAAAGCTGTGTACAGAAAGCGCAGCCCCATTCCACAGAGCAAGTTCGGCACAGGTTGTATCAGCGGCTCAAATGTGCATCCCTTTCACCTCAGAGGGGAAAGAGAATTTGAAAAGCCTTGGGTATGCACATGCACAAGGGCTGGCAGGACTCACAAAGCAATGCGGTGAATAGGCACTGGCTGCCTGTCCCTCATGCAGGGCTGTGGGTGGAGAAAGAGAAACAACCCCTCCTGTGTTTACTAGGAGCACAATAACAGCTGAGCAAATATGGCTCGTGGGGATACCATAAATCTCTCCACACCTCCATTAGGCATCAGTACTGCTACCCGCTCCACCCTGTTCTGTCTGGGACTGTGGTCCTTCCATGCTGGCTATTATAAAGATAAAGAACAACAAACCTTGCAGGTGTCCCTCCACCGTACCAGTTGAGCAGTCCTTGCTTTACCTTGGTACTCACTCAATTTCATTTCTCAAGGCTCAGGCTACAGAGGAAGCAGAGGTTACTAAATGTTCCAGTGCTGAACAAGTACAATGCAAAGGTTTAACAAGTGGCTTATAATTTTAAAAAATGCACTGTTCTAAGTGGCTCATTAAACTCCAGCTATCCAGGAACATATCCGCCACCTGCCATTTTCCTTCTGCTCGAAGTGATAAAGCTACACTGCACTCTTGCCAGTGTTACATGATGAGAAGCCTATTCAGTACCTACTCTCTAGCTTGAAATAAGGAGGAATAGCTGAAGGAAGCATTGTGTCTGGGATTACAGTGAACCTGCTGAAGGACTTTTTGACCCACAACTTCTGCTTACATCGCAGAACCTGTGGGCATTGGGTGCTGCCCAGCTCAGAAAGCACTCTGCTCCACATAGTTTCCAAACTACGCAGAAATAAAGCTCCATGTGTGCACATCTTGAAACCTGCCAGCTGAAAGCTACCTGTCCCCACAATTCTAATTCAACTGCCTTTCAGGCAGGGCTTGGGCTCTTTCTCCCAGCCCATCTCCCAAGCATTCAGTCACACAGCTCTAGACCTCCTAGAACTGTAGCCAGACTAAAGCTGTAGCTGAAGCATGTTAGAAAGAGAACAATACTTTTTTTTTTTTTTTTTTTTTTTACAGCTACAGTACATCATCCTGGCAAAAAAAAGGCAAATATTTGTATGTTAACACACAAAGCATGAGACAGAGCTCTGATTAAATTGTGGTTCACTAGAGTATATGATGAATTGTGTTAGTCTCATAAGCAAACAAGGAAAATAGACTACATACAGTTACTATGAAACAGTGGTCTAACACTGCAGGTTAAGAAAAGCATGCTCCAAGAGGTGAGGTCTCAAAAGTTCTCTGTGAAACAGCTCTTCAGTCTTGAAAGTGATCATAAGACTTGTCTTCTATCAAATTAAATGACCAATTTGGCTAGTGGAACATACCATCCAATTTACAGACTGAAATTCAGGAAGTAATTCAAAGTCATCTTGATAAACGGTTTTAAATCAGTGTGATCCAATCTTACAAGTGCAAACCATAATAACCAGCAAGGAGAAATCCACTGCATGGAGAGGAAATTACTGGCGAGACAGCAAGACTTGGAAAAAAATGGTCAGGAGCTTAGGTAGACCACAGAAAAGTCTGCAACTTTATGACATTCCAAACAACAACAAGAAAAAAAAAATCAAAACAGGTACATCTAGCTGTGGGATGTAGTAACAAGGGCCTCACTTAAGAAGCAGGCACTAAGGACTGGTGAGCCTTTAAATCAGCCCTGGGTCCAGCTGTGGGCACTGCACTTTGACGGAGAGGTGGACCATTTGGCAAGACTGCAGGAGAGTGCAAAAGGAACAGGCAGAGGTCTAGGAAATTTGATCTATGAGAAAAGGCTGAAAGAATTCCATTTGTTTAGTCTAGGGATGACATTCAGTCTTCCGAGACATAAAAGCTGTTATATATTAAAAAAAAAAAAGATGGTCATAGATCTTTTTTTCCTTCCCCATGGGTAGTTCAAGTAGCAGTCAGCTTACTTGGAAAAAGGAGATTTAGGTTTGATATAAAAAAGCCCTGGTGTTAACTGTTCACTCATTGGAAGATGCAACTGGATCTCCGTCACCGCATTAGGAACAGGTTACACGTGTAGGAGCTGCTGTTAACTGGACATGACCCCAAGTTAAATCAGGGAGGAAAAAAACCTATGTAATCTCTTCAGGTCTTTTCCACTCTCCTCATGCAGATTGAGAAGCTTCAGCAGATCCCAGATGACTGAAGCAACTTCTTTGCAAACAGAGTCTAAAATCTTGAATATATTTGATCTGGTTTATGTTTCCAGATTTTGGGGTCTGATCTTCTTAATGCACCCGGCTTTTATATTCTGTGTGACAGCTGTAGCTGTGCAGTACCTGCGCAACAACAACAGTTTCCAAAGCGAGTAGAGAAAGTTTTGCACCAAAATGCAGCCCTCTTCAGTTCTTTACATCAGGGTGGTTCATCAGCAGTAGAAAAGCTTTCAACCTTAGACTCTGCCCTTGTGATTTTGAGAGGAAGCTACCCAGAGTCTGTGTTTTTTCTTCCATAACTCCTTTTTTCCATTTCACATAGTTTCTAAGCACTATTAGCTTAGGGCATAGCTAGTTTTGAGATTAGCCACCTGTCTTTGAACACATCCATTCATTTTCCCTGTACTCCCTTGTCACTGCACTCTTTCTGCACTGAGAATTGTTCAATAACATGAGAAGCCATAGGTGTTTCCACTGGAGTTTTAACATTATTGGGAAATTATTTTCACTTCCACACCTGTTTTTAATAGCACTTGGAATAATCAGCACAGCAATTGTTGGAGAACTTGCCTACCGCTGCTGCCTGGAGTATACATAACACTATTTTTACAGTATTGTAAGTGTCTAGGACATCAAATAGAAAACTTTTGAGATCTGTCACAGGCAGGTAAAAAGTATTTCACAGTGGTCTTCCTAACTACAGTAACATTCTTTTTTTGATGTTACTGCTGGTGAGTAAAAGGAGGGAAGAGAGACAGGTTTAAAGTGTGATGAGTCTTCTCATGTAATGACAGATCAGCTTTTTCCTGTAGTATTTACCACTTTACGAGAAGGCAGAGGGAATTACCTCTGACAGGAGTGCTAGCACTCACTCTTGTACATTCAGCTTGAGCCAGCTGTCTCTGGGCAAAATGTTCAGGTTTTGGAAGTTCAAGAACGTAACATATGGGATTCAGACATCAGCCATAGGACAGAGAAACCTCTCCTACTTCATCAGTGTCATGAGTTGGAGGTAGCCCTCTTCTATAGTCTGGGTTGAAAGACAAGCAGAGGACTACAGAATGATACCACAGCTGAGGTTAGTGTTCTTCCCAGTAGGATTTCTCCTTATTGCAGCCTTATACTGGCAACAGGCCTCGCAGCTGTGGAACCCCATGCATTCTGAGGGTCCCAGCTCCAGAGACAAGCTGCAGCTTCATGCTGCCAAAGCCTGTTCAATGAGCCTAAGATAAGGTGAGAGACTGATGACACCAGCAGGATCACAAACCTCCCTGCATTACAACTGGTGAAACCACAGAAATGCCATTCCCTTCACCCAGAGTGAAGGTAGCCAGTTTAACACATCCCTCATGTTTCAGAAGATTGAATGCTGCTTTGCTTTTTAAATATAATCCCATCTCTTTGCCTGGCTCTGAAGGTGGGTTCTCTGCCCAGCCTTCTTCCCTGACTTTGAGACAGCCCTTGGGAGCTTCTACCAAGAGGTCTTTCCAGCTACTTACACACCATTTCAAAGCCTGAAAAGCATGCAGTTAAGCCACTCCTGAAGTGCACCACAATATATACTCACTGGTTCCTATTGACCACATTCTTATCTTGGTGGTCTGGCAAAATGCAAAAATGAGAAGACCACAAACAGAGGAAACTTGAGGATGGCAGCTCTTACTCATGCTCTGACCACCCCCACCCCAAAATATACACAGGACTCTTACAACACAGCTCACAGGTCTGTTGACATCGGTTTGCAAGTAAAGAGAACACAGTCAACATACAAGGAGGATGTAGCAAGGTGGGTGTTGGTCTCTTCTCCCAAGTAACAAGTGATAGGATGAGAGGAAATGGCCTCATGTTGTGCCAGGGGAGGTTTAGGCTGGATATTAGGAAAAATTTCTTCATTTGAAAGGGCTGTCAAGCATTGGATCAGGCTGCCCAGGAAGTGGTTGAGTCACCATCCTTGGAGGTGTTTAAAAGACATGTAGATGCAGTGCTTAGTGGTGGACTTAGCAGCATTAGGTTAACAGTTGGACTCAATAATCTTAGGGATCTTTTCCAACCTACATGATTCTATAACATATTTCTCAAATGTCCCATGCTGCTGCTCCACAAGCCCTACTGATATTCCCACAGGATCTCACACATTTCCCTTCAGAAGAAGGAAGCCTTCATGAGAGGGGGGAGGGTTTTCGAGCAGTTCTGGAATGCAGCTCTGCTCCGTCACAGCTTTGTGCTCTACTAGGTGATACCCATTGCCTTGTTGGGACAGCAGACACTCTTAGGGATACAATGATCTGTGTAGCACTGAAGCCTTTTTTCCTTCAGTTGTCTCCTTGCAAATCATTTGCAAGACCCATCAGGGCTTTTCGTTTCAGGAGAAGCCTAAATCTAAACCTTTTCCAGAGGCAATCTAGGAGCATAGGTCAAAGCGTTACTTTGAAACAGCTCCTCCTTATTTGTGGCACCTTAGAAATATTATAATCTTTCTTGTGAAGTTGACAGAACATTTCAAGAGAGGCAGAAAGGTGAGTCACTATGTGTAGTCTATCTGACCATACAACATTCAAATGGATGTCTGAAGTGCAGCTCTGCACACAAGCCTGTGCTGAATGCTGCTACTACAGATAGCAAGGAGTGCTTTGCTGCTAAGGAATTACTTCAGCAAATCAATGAAACCCCTCCAATATGGACCAGCTTCTGCTAAAAAGCAAAACAAGCTCCATAAAGCTGACCTCTCCACTCTCCATTTGCCTCTGTATGTCTGGGAATGTCTGGTGTTGGAGCTTCTTTCCTCTCCCGTCCAAATCCTTAGCGGTTCTAAACGCAGTCCTGTTTTCCGCCCTTTTACCCCAGTTTCTTCTGTCTTTGCCCCTTTCCTATTGCCCCCTGTCCACTTACCTTAACTGGCAGCTGCAGAGTAACAGTTATGACTCCATGTCTGGAGTAATTTGTTTTCTTTCTCTGGGGGATAAGGAGGAGGGAGTGACTGAATTCTTTGGGAATGATTTATCACACAGCACTCAGGGGGAGCTTCATTTATTTGCCTAGCTGCATATGGTTTAACACCTATGGTTGCATGCCGATTATTATACAATGTTATTTTTCCCACTTGTATACTTTGCACCTTTTCATAGAGCAGATTAACTGGTCCCCAATGGCATATTATTTAT
Organism: Bucorvus abyssinicus; assembly: GCA_009769605.1. NCBI lineage: Eukaryota > Metazoa > Chordata > Aves > Bucerotiformes > Bucorvidae > Bucorvus > Bucorvus abyssinicus. The sequence goes on along the minus strand of CM020042.1, from coordinate 14,801,436 downwards.
GACTTTGTTTGCTGGCTGTCTGGGAAGGGTCCTGGTCCTAGATTCTTCCATTCTCCCTGCTTCTGCTCTACCCTACGTACTCTCCCTTCTTCATCACACCTGTCACACTGAGACCATGGGAGGATCACACTTGGGCATCACCTACATGGTACCTTCTCAGAGACAGGAGGGAGGAAGAGACAGAGGCCTCCCAAGCAGCAGTCAAGACAGGAAGGGGTTGTTGAACCACAGATAGAGCCAGAGGGAAAGGAGGAATAGAAAGTAAGGGAGAAACATCACATTTTGGCTTGCAAAGAAGCAGCAACTCAGGAGAGAAGAGCATAGAGATTTGCTGTGAAAATAATGGAATTGGTAAGTTTTCCTAACATACTCCACAGGAGTTTCTCCTGAGATTGCTTCATTTGATACCAAGCCAGAATCTAAATTAACATTAATTCAAAACCAAAGCAAAACAAACCCTCACAAAAAGAAGGGGTGGGAGGACTAATACAAAGATCTGAAGATAAATAGTTCTGGCAGGTATGACAGTAAGGTGACAGATTTTAGCACCAAGGAGGGCTGCAGTCAGCATCAGGATGTCATTCCCAGGCAACAAAATTCTCCAATGCCACTATAACGTCTTATTCAGATGTCACTAAACCACAGCTGTGTCTGGCTACCTCCCCTTCTCAACCTGCTTTCCTGCTAACATGATATCAACTTTTGCTTCTACCGATCCCCTCCACTTGGTGTCCTGACTAACACTAACCAGCCACAGATTTCTGGGAAAAGCCTACAATCCTATAACACGTATTTGGACAGTCACATTAAACACAACTGGCATGGAGGGACAGCCAGTCCATTTGGAACTAACATGACTACTTTAGTAGTAGCAGAAAGGAGGAGAAAAGTAGCAGGAGAAGCAGAAGTCCATGGTCTCACATATCTTTAACGAAGTGGGGAGTGCTGTGCACCAAGAGTAGGACAAGAAAGCTAAGGAATAAGGCTGAGAAGATGGGTTAAAGACAGGTGAGAAACTGCTCCCATTCAACACAGTGCTTTGATTTTCAAGAGCCTCATCTGACTCTGCCTGTGGTCCCCTGATCTCCGCAGTGTTCCACAATTCCAAGGCACAAGGAAATCTGCTCCAACTCCAAATAACTATACATTCAACAAATGGGTGCACTGTGTCTCCCCACACTGGAAAATATAGGCATTCAAGCTCTTTGAGGTTAGTCCTCACCGCTAAGAGGAAAGTCCTAATAATAAACAAAACTTTTGTCTCACCTTGGCTCTCTTTGGTGTATCGCACCAGAACTCCCATATTCCTCTCTAAGGGCAAATCAGCAGGCCCTGCCCTGTTAAATGTTGTTTGGCCACACTGTCACCTGACAATCTGACGCAGAAGGAACTACACTGATTCTTAATATAGGTAGCTTAAAAGCAGGCTTTGTTAATGTATGGGATCCTAGAAAGACTCCACATGGCGAAGGCAACATACCATGGGTACACTCCCCCTAGGAGCTATCTACTGTCCCTGATCCTGAAGAAAGGTGTGCAGCCCCGTTGGGGCTAAAAATGGTATCACTTAGGTGAGTACTAGAAAGAGGGAGCCATTTTGGGGTACCATGTGGGTTTTCTTGCCTTTTATTTCCTGTAAGCAGGAAAAAAACTGAAGGAACACAGACAAACCAGAGAACCCAGGTCCTGGTAGTACACTCGATATAATCACATTCCACCTCACTGTGCAGATCTCTGGAGACGAACTGTACCCAACAGCATACAGACTCTCTTTGGGGTAGATGGCAGGTTGTGCTTCTGCTTCTTGCAAAAGTATATTAAAACATCCAGCTTTCAAGCTGTTTGCCCCTTTGAGAAGCCTTAAAGTTTGGGCTCCAAGTGAATTCAATTAACAAAAAGAAATCTGAATGCCACCATTCTCGCTTTCAAAGATCATTTACAGTTCTCCATCCACGAAGAGCTCCTGACAGCAGAAAGCTGTATTACTGGAAAGCTGTCACACGAGGTGCCTGCATGATGCTTGGGTCCCAGAGCTGAACAGGACAGGTCACATGCAGTTGGCCACCATTCAACAAGCAAGATTTTGAAATAAACAGCTATGGTTGAGGGGGTTTTGGGGGTTTTTTTGGTTTTGTTTTCTGTTTTTTTAACTAGCCACACACAAACCTGTCTTCAGCTGCTAACCTTAATATATTACTCATTCTTCCTTTCAAATAACGTCATGTTCAAAACCACAGTGACTGCAGAATATTTACTTGAGGCTGCTACTGCTGGTTTCTCTAAAGCTGTTTGTTTTTCCATGCATGAGCTCATTACATCACTGTGGTTTTCTTAAAGGTTGTCAGGGTAAGCTGGACACAGGCTGGAATCTCTTGCTAACTAAAACCAAATCACTAAGCAGCACAAACGGATTTGGAGATAACCCAACTCTGGAAATGAAGAACAACATGGATTCTTCAGTGGAGATGGGGTGCTCCCAAACAGACAGCCATTAATTTTCTTGGAACTGGGATACATCAAGTGTTTTCCTAGATTAAGAACTGTAGAAGAATAACCATTTGGACTGTTGCAGGCTGAAATAGATTGGGGGAGGAGGCAGGAAAGTAGGAGGCTGAAACAGTAAAAGTAGAATGAAAGGACAGTTCCCACCCATGCTGATCACAGAATGGCCATTGCAAATGTCCCATCTGTATCGTCTTCTGCTCTGGCCATGTTAAAAGTAAATAACACATCACAGAAGGCAGTGCTAAATAACAGGCTTAGTTTGGGGTATCCATGTGTTAATACACAGGTGTGCATGCTTGGGGAAGGTGAAAATCAATTTAAAACAAACATCAAAAAAATGTTTTTGTCATTATGCCACAGCATATTGTGTTGATCTACATCTTTCACCTGCCCTGAAAAGAAAATCTGACTTTTGGGCTTTTAGGATTCATAAAGGCAGAAGACTTAGTTTGAAAGTCTAACTTTTCTGTGACTTAGTCCAGATGTTAGATCATGTTCGTATTTTGGCTCCTGCCTCTTGGTCAAGAAGATTTGAACCTGCACCTCACCCTACTGAGAGAGAGATTCTTTAAGGCGGGCTGAGGTAACAGCACTAGCAATCCCTCCTAGCAATGCTGTTTTACTTAGCATAGAAAAATTCACTGGCAAAATGCCTGGAGACATACAGATTCTCAGTCAAGTGCTCTAATCACCAGGCTGGAATCATTCTGCTTTTCCTGATCCCTAGCTTAATTAGTATTTACACATGCCAAGCAAAACATAAATGCTCCAAAAGACACCATTTCAGGAGAACACCTTCTGTTTGTCAGCACTATGTGGAAGGTAGAACACTCAGATTTCAAATGCAGCTCTTGCAAGATACAGGCTGTGTATGCCACACAGGGTGTCACCAGCTCTGCAGTGCTCAGCTACCTGGTGGTTGGTTCACTCTCAAGCCTAACATTGACCTGATACAATGACAGCAAATTACAGGCCTATTTGCCTCCATATAGTAATTCTTGAATTCTTGTCATCCTCCATATAGTGATGTGACACTAATATATATAGTATAGTAACATATATACATAGTATAGTAATTCAGCCTCATGGTTGATAGAGTGATGGTGCTAGCTCTCCAAGATGTTCCGTATCAGTGCTAATTAGAGCACAGCATGTGTCCTCTGACAGTAGTATCTACTGGACTTCTCACTGCAAAGGACAGGGCTATAAAACCACTGCAGGGAGGAGAAAGATCAGGGTTAACTGTTTCAGTATACAAACTCCAAGGAGGAGGCAGGCTTTCAAGAACTCAAGACTAATGGAAAAGAAGGGAGATAAGAGTTAAGGCTGGATATTACAAAAAGAAAAATCTGAGACTGAGTTCAAACAGCAGAGCCGTTTCCTATAAGAAAAAGTGAAATCTTTATTGCCTAAGGCATTTATACTACGCTAGAAAATGTTGCTGTTCATATAGTACAGTCAGTAGCCCTAAGGTAGTAGATTAGATAACCTACTAGGTCTCACCTCTATTTTCAGTGATCCCATTAAATTGCAACAAGAGGATACCAGCCTGTATCTGCTTCAAGACAGTAAGTGCAAGCTCAGTGAGATGATATAGTTGAGGAAATACCAAAACCAAAAATCCAATCTTGTGCTAGTAAAACTTACCGTAACCTTTTAAAAATAAATGAAAAAAAATCAGATGTGCTGAGCATATTTCAAGCTGACAAGAGTCAAAAGCAATTAAAAACATCCCCTAATTTTGCATGCCCATATCATGATGGCTCTTCCATCATCTTCAGCCAAGATAAACTTGAAGACAGTTGAATAGCCTGATTCTAAATGATAATTATCCTCCCCAGCTCTTTGTTGTTCAATGCCACCTACTGTACATCGTCTTTTAACACATACGACAAGGGATTAAATGAATGAAGGTAACAAACAAGTGGACTAGGCTTCATGGTTGAAAGAAATACACTAAAGTAGCCCACACCTAATACCAGCTAAACCATAGCCCTATTTTGATGAGGCAACGTTTCTTGATATCAGTAATTTGGTGCAAGAAACAGATGTATGGCCTAATGTGAAAACTGGGGCTAAAAATTGGCAACTCAGTCTCTTAATAAGATCTCTCTCAAATGAGTGTCTGTCAGGGCAATCAGTAAGGCTGAGTCAGATGAGCCACATGCCTCCTTTTAGCTTGCTGGAGAAAATACCCCTTACATAACTCTTGAATTTTCCAGATGATCTTTTTTTTCAATTTGTGGCATGCACCCACAATAATCTAGTTTGAATAACAGAAATGACATCAGAACCATTTGAAAAAAAAAGTGGGCAAAAGTAAACTCACAAAATTAGCTCTTCCATGAACAAAACTCCAGTTTACATCAGGCAGTTTCCTGACTAAATACTTGAACAAACCAATTGCTTTTACAACATGAAAGCCAGACTACTTTGGCTCTCTCAGGCCAAGAAAGGGTAGGAGACAGGCTCTCAAGTAAAAAAAAAAGTCCTGCTCCCAAGTCCCCTTGTAGCCTCCTAGAACCCAGATCTAGGAATTCTTGTTTCCTTTGAAGTTTTCAGGTTTGCTGCATTAGAAGGAAAGTTGGTCTCCAAGATAGGTAGGATCCATTACATAGGATTTTAATATTCAACAGTTGCCTTCAATTGCACTGTGAGCTGCTGGTTGTCCCAATAGCTCAACAGAAGCTGCATCCTTAAAGGAAAATGCTGATATTCCTACACCATCTGAAGCTTATGGGTGATTCCCACTGGCAGTTCCTGCACAGACCACCCTGTTATAAAAACAGTCAGGAGGTGAGGCACATGCGACTCTGACTAAAACTGGGGTCTGGGCAACAATGGATGTCCTCCTGCCAAGAGCTCTCCTCCACTCTGCAGTAACAGAATCTCACCTAACCTAGCACTGACTTCACCCTGCAGTGGCAAAGTAGCACAGGAAGGTTAAAGGAACTGCTGAGTGCCATGAATGCTCTCTGGCTAATCCAGAAATACCAAGTGACGAGGTACTTCAAGCTATCACAATTTATCTGTTCTGGGAACTGGAGTTATTCCCAACAGCTGTTTTAGGTCTGTATTGTTCCATAAAATGTATGCAATAGTAGCAGCTCCTATTTAAACCTTAAATCAAACTCATGGCTTCTTAAGGCCATTTTCTTCTTTTGATACTCCTTTACTGTCTTCCTTACTCCCACTTCAGTTAAAATATTTATAAATTAAAAAGATAGAAACCGTTCTTACCGAGAATCACTAACTTTCCTCTTCAGATTCTTCCAGTTTCTTGTGATTTCAGTGACTCCACACAGTTTCACCCTCAAATCCAATCCCAAGTTTTATATCCTAACTTCACATCTTCCTGCTCTTCCTTTTCCCACTCATATTCATCATCTGTTCTTTGCTGGTTTTTAGGCTTGTCTTCCCTCATCCACTCTATTACCCACAAAAACAATACATTTACTTAGGTCCAGACATAACTAACCTACTTTAAGTTGTGAAATAATCCAATAATTTCTCTATCAAAAAATATCCCCTGCAGAGAACTTGCTGGAAAAGAACCCCCTCTCTATATTTTCTCAACTGCTTAGACCAAAACCACAGCCCAGATCTCAGAGCCAAACGCATCACTCTGTACATCCATGAAAGACTGCTGAACAGCAAACAGAATAAAGATGACAGCTGGCTGGAATGAATTAACAGATGAAGAAATTAGAGGTTCCCCAGTTATGGTTTGGGGAAACAACTATCCCTCATTATGCATCAACTGTGTTCTTCTGGACACACACAAGAAAAGGATGCTATCTGAAATTATTTTATAGCCTGCAGGGCAGCTACAATGCAGAAAGAATGAAAGAACAACAGATGGTGAGGGAGTGCAGCCTAGTTAAAAGAACCTTTGGGTTTTTTTAGATAGAACATTACCTGAATTCCTTATACTGGAGCTGTTCAGTTTGGAATCTTTGATGACCAAGTGCTTAATCCAAAGGGTGGGTGCTGTGATTTCTGAAAGAGAAAAAATAAGAAACTACAGCAACTAGTGAACACACATGGTTGTTAGTCATGAGGACAAGATGTTTGCTACAATCACGCCTTAACTGATCCATCATCCCTGTAGAGATAGGCTCATCCTCGGGAGAGGTCTTCCACCTCTTACGAACAACTATTTGTAAATCTTCCACAAGGTTATCTCCTTATCTTCCTGATCCAGAGAGTACCTCTTTGCTGGCAAAACATGTTTCTTTTCCCCCTCCAGTCCTTACTTCCTAAATTCTCAAATCTAAAGCCTTTCTCCTCAATACTTAGATATCTCAAATGTTACATTGTGTGCTATAGTATATAAGGGTTTCCACTAAAGTACATATGAAATTCAAATTTAAAAAAGTCAATCCAGACATTAAATATTGCTTTAACAGCCCAACAAGAGCTGACCATGGTCAGCTTCCTAAAACAAGCAACAACAAATAAAAATAAATAGGCAGAGAAACGAAGGTATTTCTGGAAAGACTTGAAAGGAAGTCTGTTGAAGAAAAGTTCTGGTTAGAAAAGCATGTCTGATGCACTACAACCAAGATATCCAAACAAATTTGTGGGGAAAGGTGCTTAGAGCACTTCTGAGGTGTTACGATCGACTTCAAAACACAGCAGAACCTGCCCTAAACCACAGAAATGCCACATCAGCATTTGAACAGAACTGAGCAAAGCAGTCCTCAGTACCATGGGACAGAGCTCCTAAAATGACATTTTCAGAACTGATACTTTCTGAAAAAAAACTTAGTTTCCACAAGAGCATGCCTTAAATACTAGATCCTGGAGTTTGTCTTAAGTTCCTCTAAGAAGTTTTTACAAGAGTTTTTCTGCTCCCTTGTTGACATTTACATGGATCTGCTTCAAGGGAGAAGCTGGCTGACTACAAGAGAAACTTACTATACGTTATAAGAACATGAAGGAACAATGAAAGTTAATTTTTCATTCCTAATTGTTTTAAGCTACATTGATTGTAGGCATTATTGTAATCATGTTCAGTGACTTTTTTTCATACAGAAATGTAAGTTGAACACTGGTGTTTCAGCAATAGTAAAAATTTGCTTTATCTACAGGTTTCACTACACTATTTTATCACCGCTCTATCATGATATGCTCCTACAAATACATATTCCTATATACTCTGGGCCTGTTTTGGGGAGAACTAAATCAAATTAAACACTGGGTGAGAGGCAAGAAGAAACACACAAGTAGAAAAAGTTGGTAAACGAGAGTGCTAGGTCTAAACTAAATCTGGGATGAAATTTAGCTTTGACTCTGCACTGTACAGACTAGGTATGTCTACAGCTAAAAAAGGAGGGACAGCAAAGTTAACAGATGCCAAAGAATGGGTCAGGGCCTTTGGAAACACAATGGTGCATATCTCTAAGTGAGACTGAAAGTTGCAGAAAAAGGAATTGTAGGAAAACAGGAGAAAGAGAGAGGAAAAAGGAATAGGAGAGAGAAAAGAAAAAAGAAAATTACTCCTTTGGGATCTACCATAACAATGTATTTTCCATCCAGTTAACCTGGACATCTTTTAGAATACAGGTAAGCAACAGACTCCTCCAAACAACAGTTCTGTGGAAAGAGTAGATTCCCACTGAGTTGAGGTGAAGTGTACTAAAAAGATGTTTAAAGAAGTTACTCTTCAGGAAATGAATACAACTTGCACATTGAAACTAAGTAGAGGGAGGATGCAAAGAAAACAGAGCCTAGAAGTGCAGGAGGGAATAAAACTTTTTTCATACAAAACTATAGCAAGAACCATTAACAAAATACTCTTCTGCAGAAGAGAATCTTGTCCTAAGATGAGATTCATTAAAACATCACCGAGATTCACATTGTAATGAAGTGAAATAATTTTTAAAGTGATGGTTGCTTTATGATTCAAACCTTGGACGGGAGTTATCTAATCTACATTATCTTTGGCACTGCTCTGTTATGCCCTCAAGGAGGATGGTAGGGAGTGGGAGGGGAACTTATTATGCCTGAAATGTGAATTTTCATTATCCTCTAATGTAGCTGAAAACATGAGAAAGGTGAAACTTCATCTTGGAGATATTGAGGTCCAAGAAGTATCACACATGTCAGGGGCAGCTGAGTCTATTTAATGCCTTTTGAAAAAAAGTCAGCCCCTTGTGGATTGAAGGTAGGCACTCAAAAACTAAGCATGAAAAAAATTTCCACATTTTTATTGCCCATTCATGTGTCCAGACTCATGGACCCTGGCTCCATCTTCTTGATAAACCTCCCCGTAGGTGTTAGACAGCTGCTATTAAGTCACCTTTAAGTCTTCAGGCTAAACACTTCTTATACTCTTTATCTATCCACTTTAAACCACTGTTGGAGACAGTACGTTCAAAGGTAGTGGATTACACAAACTTTTGGTCAGACCCAGAAAGGATTTTCTTGTGCTTGTTACTACAACCACCACCAAAATCTGGTCCTATTTTACTAACAGCAATGACAAAAGTAGAGTCACAAACTTAGCAGAGGTTATTCATCAATGCATAGCTTAACCTGCTTGTCATATTGTCTCCTCTCAAGTCATAAGGGACATTTCTAATACAACAGGAAGCCATTGCATTAGTCATTCTCTCTAGAAGTCTAGAAGATAAGGTCTTGTATAATATATTGCAAAATTTGTGAGAGGCAATCTTTCATCATACAGTCCAAGACTTGATTTCACCTATAAATCAACACAAAGGTCTGAATGAGAATGTTCTTCATGGAAAATAGGATAAGATTTTTTTCAGACATTGCCTGTCACCAGAAGGATCAGAAGAGGTCTATTCACTACACCATTTCAAGAACTTTGTCCAGTTCTATTTCAATGACCAAAATATTTTCTCTTAGAAGAAGCTTCTGAACAGGCTGTATGAACCAGATCAGCTCACTCCTGCATTTTACTAGTGTATTCATTCCCTTGAATATCTATTGGTACCCTCTCAGGAGAAAACTTCAAGGTCCGTATTTTTTTTTATTACAAACAGCAATTTAATACATCAGCTTGCTGCCAGAAGGAACTTTTGACATAAGAGATAGTCAGCTTGGCTCCAGTCTCCTTTGTTTATTAGAGAATGCTTTTCTGTTCTGAGGGCTTTGCTTTATTAAAGCTCACGAGAAGATTCTTACAAATCTACGATCACTAAATGGAAGTGACAGGGCATTACCATTAAATAAGCTTATTTTAGCAACAAAAAAGCCCCAGCCCCATCACCTGTTTTTTACAAGACAGGAAGTGTCAAGTCATCACCTGCTCTTTGTCAGTAGTCTCCAATTCTACCGTTGATCCAGTTTTAAAAAAGGTGTCAAGTACAGCAGTTCAGTATGAAAATGCATAGGCTTTCCCCCACTGCCTCATGGTCCACAGTTTCAGGTGGGGGACAGAATGGTTTACTTCTCAGCCCATAGCTTGACTATAATTGTTGTGGGTTTAAATCTGTAGAAAACACGTACTACTTCTAAGCAACATGTAAGACATAAGCGGCTGCTAATAGGCCCATTCACTACCCAAGGACCACTAAACTCACTGGTATTTATGTTTGTATGTGTAACAGGCTTGAGTCCTCTCTGATGACAGCCATTTTATCCTTATTTCAAGGCTTCCAATGGGCTAAGGTCCACTATTCCCTCTCCAAAATACAATCACAAGATTAGCCCATTTGAGAAGGAAACTGTTTTGGTGAGCCATAAATTAACTGGACCCAGGACACTGACTTCATTTGCTTAAATAGTGTGTGCATCAATGAATGGAATCGCTAAATAGTTTTCTTCCAAGTCAACATTCACAAGCTGTGGTTTAGCACTACCCTCCTTTTCCGAAGCAGTCATGTGTTGCAGAGGTTACGAACCTCCCAGCACTGGTAACATGAGGGTGGAGAGAGCGAGGAGGTAAGGACAGTCTAAATGAAGTTGCCATTTCTGACGTGATGCATATTTTTTTCTCCCTGTGACACCTTTTCCTCCAAGGTTATCCCAGGAATCTGGTCAACTGGTGTTAATGTTAGATTCCAGGGAAGGGGGGAGGATGTAAAGGGATTAGGGAAAATGCCTGAGTTCCCAAGGGCACTGTGAAATTTGGATAACTTATGAGATTCACTGGCTTTTCTGCTTTGCAGGATAAAGAAAGCATCTGAGCCATAAATCCTGGGAAAGGGGAGAGGGAAGTAGCTTTTTTTTTTGTTTGTTAAGTGATGCTCTTACCTTCTCCATCGAAAATAGGCTGGGTTTCCATGGTAGGCGTTGGCTTCGAACCGTCATCTGAATTGAGGGTTAAAAAGAATCGAAAAGAAACTACCATTATTGAGGTAAATACTATCTACTCTCCAGCACTGTTGAATGATTGGGATTTGTACACGGCCCGGCCAAGTCCAGAAGAGAGAGAAGACAGACAGCAGGAAAACAGTTTACACTAACAGCAATAACATTTTACATAGCAAGCATGCATCAAGCACTGTCCTTAGACTTCAAAGGGGACTCCCCATCTCCCTCCCCTTCCACAAACCATGGGTGTGCATCACCTGGTAGTCTCCCCTTGTTGCATTGATCAGGCAATTGCCTTTTTAGTTTCAGGTGGCTATACATTCCACACAGGTAATTTTCTGAGACTGCAGAGGTCTGGAGATTGCTGTCCCACTGTGTCTTTCTCCTTAATCTTTTTGTTCAAAAGAAAAACTCTTCTTCTGAAACTTACCTGTGCAGAACCTGGCACCAACATTCACTGCAGAGCTGTTAGAAAGGGATGGTCAATAGCAAATCTTTTTTCTTACAAGGTCTGCGTCAAGGTGTTCTCTAATTGCAATGCTGTGGCAATATCTTCTAATTGCAAAATCGTGGAAAAAACTCTTACATTAGGGTTTTCATGTGCAAAAGCACTCCATGTCTTCTGACCACAAGTCTTTCATAATTAAAAGCTTCAACCAAAAAAGAGTCCACAGGAAATATAAATCTCAATATTTAGAGATGGACCACAGGGAAAAGTGTTCAGTTTACACTCTGTTTGGCTTAGCACGCCTATCCATCATATCTACAGGCTCATGTGGGATTCAGCCTGAGCCTAATTTCCTCATCACCCAGAGGAATTCTGGGTTTCAAGCCCCAGCTTGGAGCATCTTTACACAGCACTAGAACAGTGGCATAGCATTAAGCAAGGCAAAGCTTTTGACTGTGGGAAAGCTAAGCTGGAACAAAGTGTAGAGGAAAGCTGTCACATCGCAAGATCAGAAAACATTATGGTTGGGATGTAAACTAAGATGAGATTAGCCTAGAATTGTGACTTAAAACTTACAATTTGTAACAACTACTTTTTGCATATGTTATGGGCAAAGATGACACTGAGCATCAGCAAAGTGGGCAGTAAGTTAATACATGAAGTTACACAGTGAAAATCAGTTGGAGGGAGCAGTCCATGCCAGAAAACCCAGGCTTGCCACCATCTGCACAACTATCAGATGCACAGGGCAGACATTCCCTCATCATTCTGAGGAAAGATGCATGGGACAGCCCCTCCAAAAGGCGGCAAAACCCACCCTCACCCTTCCCTTATTAGTTCCAACTGCAAAAGTAAGAGACCATTGGAAGGGGAAAGGAAGGGCAGAGATGGAAAACAGAAGCTTGTAAACTATTTTTATACCCATTCCTCTATTTGCAGTCTTATCAAGTGAGCAAAAGCCTGAATACCTCTTCCACAGATCATTACCTGGACAAGCTGGAGAAGTGGGCCCATGTGAACCTCATGAGGTTCAACAAGGCCAAGTGCAAGGTCCCACACCTGGGTTGGGGCAATCCCCAGAATCAATGCTGGTTGGAGGACGATGTGATTGAGAGCAGCTCTGAGGAGAAGGACTTGGGGGTACTGGTGGATGAAAAGCTGGACATGATCCAACAATGTGCACTTGCAGCCAGAAAGCAAACCATATCCTGGATTGCATCAAGAGAAGCATGGCCAGCAGATCAGGGAGGTGATCCTTCCCTTTTACTCTGGTCAGACCTCACCTGGAGTACTGTGTTCAGTACTGAAGTCCTCCACAAAAGGAGGACATGGACCTGTTGGAGAGGCTCCAGAGAAGGGCCACAAAAATCAGAGGGATGGAGCACCTCTGCTATGAGGACAGGCTGAGAGAGATGGGGTTGTTCAGCCTAGATTAGAGAAGGATCCAGGAGACATTATTGCACCCTTTCAGTACTTAAAGGGAGCCTATAAGAAAGACAGGGACAACCTTTTTAAAAAGGCCTGTTGCAACAGGACAAGGGGTAATGGTTTTAAATTAAAAGAGGGGAGAGATTCAGACTAGATACTAAGGAAAAAATTTTTTACAGTGAGGGTGGTGAAACACTGCCACAGGTTGCCCAGAGAGGGGGTAGATGCCCCATCCCTGGAAACTTCCCAGATCAGGTTGGATGGGGTTCTGGGTCAACGCAATCTCGTTGAAGATGTCACTGATCACTGCAGGGAGGTTGGACTAGATGACCTTCCCTTCCAACCCGAAGAATTCTGTGATTCTATGATTAATTTTATGCATTTCCACAGAAAGCAATCTAATTCACAGAAAGCAAAAATGTGCTGGTAATTCAGTTTCAACCTCAGATCCACTGAGGTAAAGGAGGTTGACAGAAGTGAGCACTGAGCAAAATGTTGTCATTTTCTCTCTCCATCATTGTATTTGGTTTTATGCTCAACTGCAACCATAGCAAAAAATATTTGGATGTAAAAATACTTACCATTCCTCAGTCAACTCTTGTTCTGATTTTTCCTGTTATTGGGTATTACCAGTAACATGGGTAAGCAGTATTTTTCTTTAAAAGTTTGAGCAACCGACTTCCTGGAAAAATTCCCTGTATTCTGCTTAATTTACAAGAACAAAGATTTTGCCCTTTAAAGAAATTTTTGGATAAAAGTAAATGTTGATCTTCACTTTTTTTGGTCAGAATAAGCCACTCTGCTTCTGAAAGATCCCAGGAGTCACAGCTATGGCTTGTTACTTATTTAGGATGACACTTCACACTGTAATGAAGCAGTGAAAAGTATGTAAACAGCATGATTGGCTTTATAAATTGAGAAACCAACCAAAAACTGCCAAAGATTCTCATAGAACAACTGGAAAGGTGAATAACTCTTAAGTTACATAAAATTGGAAGAGACCTGGCATAAAAAAAATTAACAGTATGATAAGTTTATTCCTATTGTTCTCATGAATGCTTCTGCACCAAGTAATTACAGAATTGCTTCTCAGATTTAAAGCAGCAACCCAGAAGCCAACAATGGAGGAAAATTACAAGTGGATCTCAGCCACGGTACTTTATCCAAAGCATTATGTGAACTTGGGACATCTCAAGGTTCAGGGGGGTTCTTTTAGGCTCGTGTGCGTGTCAAGAACAGAGACAGTAGCACTCACAATTTGGGAAATGCATTCTTCTTAAAGAAAGAATTTTGTAGCAGTTTTTGTATAAAGTTAGGCATTAAGCTACTAAAGAGTATTAAACAGAGACAGTACGCAGCAGATAACCAAAAATACCAAACTAACCTTTGAACTGAGGGGCTTAAGATAATCTCAGTAAAATGGCTCTGTGAACTACCCAATCATTTACTCACTGGGTTACTAAGGGCAAATTGTCACTAAGCCCACGTTGTAGCAGCACCCAGTACAATATTAAGGGTCTTGCAAATAAAGGGGAGTATGATTACTCCCCTTTTGTTTCAGAAAGTACAGTTCTTTCATCACACATACAAGAAAAAAATAAAGTAGACAAGAGCCCTGTAATTACATTCACCATATTTCAAAAAATCAAAAGCCAGGGATATTTCTGATTATTTTTCTAAAGGTCACGAAATAGTCACATAAAAGAAGAATTGCACATTATTAAAAACACCATGCTCAATTCCCAGCTGCCAGTTTCTTTCTCCGAAACCACCAAATCTGTTTTTTAAACTGGAGAATTCTCAGGAGGTCTCAGTGTTTCAAATTAGCTTATGGCAAAAAGTTTCACTGCCATTCTCTTTAGGCAGAACAACTCTAATACTTGTCTACTCTCATTTGATTTTTCCTTTTGCTCTACACACTGTTCATCACACTGAACATTGGTTCCACTGGCCTGTTCGTTCCTGGTAAACAAGGAATAAACTCTATTTTACATACCCGAAAGTTTTGACTAAACATTGTATATCCCTTAAAAAAACATTTTAACATAGAACAGAAAAAACCAAGCTATTTCGGAGACCTGGGGTCTCCTCTGATATGATACAAAAATGTACCGGATAATGTTACTTTGGAGCCAAAGATAATGAAGCATGTTCATCAGGTATAATCTATTCCTTTCTTCAAAAAACTACTAAATGCCACACTTTCAAAAAAAGGCACCTAACTGCAATACTTCCTCATGCAGAGCATGTCACAAACAGAGGGATGGAAGAGAGCGAGTAACTGCGTCCTAATCCCTCTAAATGGCAATGCTTCCAGATCAGGAACTCACATACTACAGAGATACTACTCAAAGATAATTTCCCTTGGTTGCAGAATATTCTCAGAGCCTTGAAGAAGAGTGAATTGGCATGCGTCTCCATGTTTTACAACCCAGCATGATTATCCACTTTCTTTTTCCAAGACAACCACTGAATACAGACAGCATCACTCAACCCCCCCATGGGACATCATTTTAAAGCCATAAAAATCCTTTCTAGTGAGCCTCCTTCTCCTAGGGTACACTTGCAAAATTTGAACTGATTTTTCTGGCTTAATTGGTGTCAACTTAAAAATGGTATTTCTTCTTATCACTGGTAAGAGTGAAACAGGCAGGTCCAAACAACTCTCCCTAAGCCATTTTCACATCAAGATACAATGGCTATAAGACAGAAGCTCATTTTTACTACTACTGTCAGAGGCTCATAAGCTTAAGAACAGTTTTTGTTGTGTTAGCTTGACAATAACTCAGGACAGGACAGTTATGTGTGTGTCCAGATCTACTGCTAGTGGCAGGCAATAACTCTTTATGCTCCTACTAGGGCTCCCCTCCACTAGCTTTACCCTTGCAGAGTATCTAGCAGCATCCACACCTGGAGTGACCGCAGTAGTACACCAGGGTTGAGGGAAAAGGAGGTTCAGTTCATGTGAAAGATGACTGTTAAAGTGATCTTTTTACTCTGAATGATGGCACTGAGGCCATGAGCAACTCAAGTTATGTCAAGAGAAAAGTAAACTCCATGACATAGAAAAAACATAAATTACTATGGAAAAATATGAAGAAACTGCCTGCTGCTGTGAATCACTGTTTTTGCCTCAAGCCACCTAATGGAAGATAGAAGAAGGGAGAAAGTTAAGTGATAGAATTAATCTCCCCTATCACATCTCCTACCTAAGAAAATACACCCACTGCAAAAGTAATCTGCATACTCCCATCACCACATTAACAGACCAAGATCTATATTATTCTGAAGCAACCTCAACCTTCAGTACATTTGTGTTCTCACTGGAATCCATCAGACACTCTGTAAACATTTCTGTTGCAAAGAGTGCTAGTGTTTATGGAGTCAATCATCCAGACCTTGTACAAAACCTAGTCTTTTTTTGGTAAGTCTACAGCTTGAACATCAACAGTTCCCAGAATTTGAGTCAGCCTAATAGAATAAGAGGATGACAATTTTAAGCACATAGCTCTGCCCTGGGAGGCAACAGTCTTTTTCTAGTATTAAGTGGTTCCTTCACTTACCATCATCTGGTTTTGGGTGAGCCATCACAGAGCATAGCTGAAGATAAACAGGCAACTTAGAGCACAGATAGACAGGACAAGGAGGGAATTCTTAGCATGCAGCAAAGCTCTCACCCTTTGTGAGTCTGCCAAACCAATGGGAAGGGAGAAGAGCTTTTCTAGACTTGAGTACTCTGGAGGGACTTAAGTAATACATACACCTTTCTGTGGCTCTGGTCAGATGCAACAAAGACCTGCCAGGTCAGCTTGAGCTCCCTCTATCTGTGCAGTTCCTGAATCTTGAAGATGCAATTTTACAACTTTGATATTCCTATGTATTAAAACAACACCCCCAAGCCTGGGGGTGTTGTTTTAAATATTAAAAAAAGTCAAGAAAACCTGTGTTTGCACTGCAGGGGGTCCCACACAAACATACATGTCCCTTCCAGTATCATAGGTGTGGAGAAAATAGTTGACTTAAATCACAATCCTTCCTACATCAAGTGAAACGGTTTTGGCAAGTCATAATTAAATAGTCTATGCAACTTTTATGCAGAGACATATTGCCAATATAAATGTAGAAAGTTCGCACTCATGTTTAAAAAATGTGAAATTCTTACAATCCAGCCAAATCAAGATCACTTCTTGCCAAGCAGCTGAAATGGAAATGCACCAATGCAGAGAGACTTCCCTGCCAGGTTTTCACACTCCTTTCCATAGAATCATTTAGTTTGGAAAAGACCTTTAAGCTAATAGAGTCCAACCACTTCTATGCATGGAGATCCCACAGCTCTTAAAAACCCCGATTTTTTAAAGCAAATCAGCAAAAAAGCAAGTTCTCACTCTTTATTGCCTTCATTTTAAGAAACAGCAAGGATGTGCTCTCTTTGGATATAACAACCCACAAACACCTGGACTCAGACCAAAATATGGAAATGTTTTGCTTAAAAAGCTGAGAAATGTACCTAAGTGCTGCCCAGGAAAGGGTTCCGTATGGCTAAAGTAGCTCTTAACTGGAAAGGCTGACTTACACTGTCACTGCAGTGATTTTTCCCTTCCTCCAACTATTCTGTATGCTGTACAGACGCAGGCAGTGTTTACTTCAACACCGCATTCCATCCCTCATCCAGATAGGACAAGGAGCCTTCCCCTGCGCCTTCTGGAAGGCATTAGTTCCCCCCGCTTCCTCCTCACATCTCCCTCGCAGGTGCATCAACATAAAAAAGCCACTCAGGCCCCAAGGACTTTGTGGTCCAATGTCGTCAGTGCATTTGTATGGCAGCACAATTCTTTGCCCTGCGAGAAAGCCTATCCCACGAACAGACAGCTGGAAGTAACTCTGACCCCTGTGACACAATTCAAAGCCTCCTCTGTTTGGCTTTTTGATTCCTGATTGACACATTCACTGCCAGGCAGAGATAAATGCGGCTGGGAGGACAATGTTGATCCGCTCTGACTATTCTTGTGAAGGACTTTTTCAGAATAACAAACAAAAAACATTGGTGTGCTTAAGTGTCTGAATAGAACTGGAGATAGACAGAGAGGGGACCGCAGTGCTTTACAGAGGCTGGCAAGTCGATTGAAGAGTTAATTGTCTGGGTGTACAATGAGTTTATTCTGACTGCAAACAAAGAGCTCCCTCTTCCCGGGCCTGGTCCTTCAAAAGCAAACGTGTCAAAAGGGGTCTGGAGCAGCACTCTGTATTAATAGCAATGCTCTTGTCTCTGTGCTTCTGTGGCTTTTAAACTATTGAATCCCAAGATTCAGATAGGCTCTCTAAAATCCAAAGTCCTCATTTACTGCTAAAGTTCTCAAGGTACTTCTACAGTAATTAGCCAAAACAAACCTGTCCTCTAACTTCTCCTTCTTTGCAGATTTCAAACAACTCCTTTTGAAAAAATAAAGGCACAGCAAGATATTATCCTTCAGACACAATGAGTAGACACCTTCCCCAAAATGAGAAACATTTTTATATTATTTCAATTATGCACCATTTAACAGGAGTCAGTTTAAACAAAAAAGTGGCCTGTAATGTCTCATACTTGGGAAGATACAGAATCCCAGTCCACATCTGGACCTGCAGCTCAGAGCTTGTGCTACAATAGGTCAAACCAACACAATGTCCAAACACACCCCCTGCCTCTGGGAAAGTTCAGATCCAGATTCAGATTTGAACTTTGCAGGTTGAACCAAGCCCTATGGTAATTAGTGCTTAAATACCTGCCTCACTTATGTAAGTTATGCAAACCTTTCTGAGGAGAAAAAACAATCTTCCTGGTACTGCTGCATTGAGGACAACGCAGCTGAAAACTAAGCCATTATACTTTACCACTTCGATGGCAAAACTTTCATGAATTTTGGTGTCAATGCAGGGAGATACACGTGTTATTCTGGGAATAAATAGCAGCCATGAAAGCTCAGAGAATTAAGCGGAGCTGGTTGTATACTTGCTAGTGATGTAAGTTTGCTTCAGTACTTGTGAAAAGTTGTTTTAAACCACTCAAAAAATGTAGCATTCCAAATAATATTTTTCCTCAGGATTACAGCAATGCTTCCAAGCAGAAGACAAAACAAGAACCTTAAAATAATTAAAATCTGGCATTTAGATCACTAACCTAATTCAAACTTAAGATTCACACTTTTTTCTCCCCTCCCTCAAGCTAAGATCCCAACCATAGTGCTACCAAATAATTTGGGAGGACAGCAGGGAGCCACACAAATTTATGTGATCTCCCTTTTGTTCTAGTAAGTAAAAAACAAGGGGTTCAAAACCTTGAAACCTGTGACATCAGATTTCTTGGTTTTCAGCCATTTTCTCTCCAAACTGTTAACAGAAAACTGCAGTCTTAACTAATTCCGCAGGGTTGGAGTTTTGGACAAGAAGCAGCAGTATCTCTCAAGTAGCCTGAATACAGAAGTAATTTGGAACAAGGAACCCGACCTGCACACAGTCCTGCTGTTCCGAACTTAACTAGAATTTTCAGTTCACTTTTGGGCCAAAGTCTAACAGAGATTCTTTTTTTATGGACAAATCACTTTGACAAGAGATGGTCAGAGAAACAGACGATCAGATTTCAGTTTGGTTAATAACGCATTTCTAAGGTCAAATGCAAGGAAACCTGGATAGAAAAAAAATCTGTCATTGTGCACAGGTTTACCTTAAGCAGTTTCACTATTTTCAGACTCCGCAGCCAAATTCCTACCCAAAAGACAAAACAGGTCTCTTCAAAGATTTGGATGTAATGGGAAAATAAATGCCCAAGGCCAGATTTGAACCTTATCTGCTAAAAAGGAGAAGCAGGTAATAAAGGTCAGAGTAGTTTAAGACCATCTCCAGTTTAGAGTTGCACACACACACACACAAAAAAAAAATCTTTATTTTGATCGATGTGGAATCACTCTCAAGCTGTGAGGGCATTGCCCTGTCCCCATCCCCTGCCATCTTCAGAAACTTGTTATTCCCACCCTCCCCCAACATTCTCCACAGCAGTTTCATTCGTGAAGCTAGGAAGAAATCACGTGGCATCTTACGACTTAGAAATACACCCTGTGGTCATCAGCCCTGACCTACAGAACCAAGCCTTAACTCCTTCAGTGATGTCCCTGCCCCAAAGAGAATGGCAACTAGCTTGGCAGTGGTTTCAACTGTCTTAAGTCAAAACCTTCAATTCAGAGTGGTTCAAATTGCCAGGAGATGAGAAAAACTCAAAAGTCATATGCAAGTCATATAGATTTTTGTTAATCTAACATTTCCACTGGATCAGATTTGACCGTTTCTCCCTTTGAGCAGAGTTCCTCTCTTCCCTCATAGGCAAAGTACAATTCTTTGAAAAAAGGCAGTATTTCCCTAGTATTGCTGCATCTTTTCTATCCTGCTGCTGTTCTTGCTACTCTGAGATAATAACCACAAAAGTAATTTCTTAATGACTGTATAAACTATGCAATACTTTTATCTAGAAAAATGAGCATATTCCCAATCCCAAAGTGTCAGAATTCATTCTCCTTTTTGTTGTTTATATACCTCATGAAACTAGCTAGGCAGCAGCAGGGACAACACTAAAACCCCTCCTTGGCCTAGAGTTCTTTTGCCCCACTGTACGGCTTGCCCAGAATTTACATGCCATAGATATACATGTAAACCTGTTTATTTCACAGCAAATAATTTCAGAACATAGCAGCACACAAGCTGTGGGCCCATCCTCACTAGCCATGCAAACATGGTTAAAAAAAAATGCTAGTTCAACTGCTTGTTGAGGAATGAGAAGTGGAGCAAAGCTCAGAGCTCCAGCTCAGTTTCTGGGCTCTGCTTCAGGCATTTGGTAAGTTTTCAGAGAGGACCACAGCCTGCCTGTCATAGCAGACTGGTATTTCACAGCTTCTAGCAGCGATCTGCACAGCTAAGTACCACTGAGCATGGCTACCTTCCTTTCTCACGAGCAGCAATTTCAGCTACAATCACACACAGAAAGCTACTGAAATACCTTCAAACCTGAAGAACTCATATAGGCTGCAGAAAGGGGCTCCCTATCAAAGTAAAGAATATTTTCATTCAGTGCATACTTGCCTGTCTAAAAGTCTGTCATTCCCCTCTGATACACATACCCAAGGAGAAACGGAGTGATAGCTAAAAGAACCAAGGGGAATAGATAGCTTTTGAGATTGGTCATAACACAACATCAAAAACTACCTGCTACCAAAAATCATGACTACCTGATGCTTGCCAAGGAATCATGTTTCCTAATGGACAATGGCAGCTGGCTGTGGGGATAGCATTCAATTTCAAAAATGAGTCTCCAAGGCTCACTTTGACCAGCAGGCACCTTCACGGGTCAGCTAGAACAGAAGAGCCTTGATGTGGCAAATGCAACCCGGCAACTACATGACTGTAAATCCACCACTTCCCTTTCTCTCTAGAGAAAAGGTTCAAGGTAATGAAGAGGAGAGGAGGAACAGCAATAACCTTATTCTTCAGGGAGATCAACAATTGAAAGGAAATAAACCAGCTGTAACAAGCAGTGAATAAAGAAGAATTAGGCCCTGCATTTGTGTAACAAAAGTTGTATCCAAGTACATATCAATACAGTCTAAAATGAAGAACAACCACGGATGAGGAAGAGGCTGAGGTACTGAATGCCACCTTTTCCTCAGTCTTTAATGGTAAGATCAACTTAAGAGTGCTCAGCCTCTTGAACCAGAAGGCAGGGATGGGGAACAGAGTCAAGGCCCCATAATCCAAGAGGAAACAGTAAGTGAACTGCTGCACTGCTTAGATGTGCACAAGTCTATAGGGCCAGATGGGATCCACCCAAGGGTTCTGAGGGAGCTGGGGGGAGTGCTCACCGAGCCACCTTCCATTATTTGCCAGCAGTCCCGGCTAACCGGGGAGGTACCAATCAACTGCAGGTTAGGAAATGTGACACCCATCTACAAGAAGGGCCAGAAGGAGGACACAGGGAACTACAAGCCTGTCAGTCTGACCTCAGTGCCAGGGAAAGTCATGGAACAGATCATCTTGAGTGCCATCACACAGCATGTACGGGCCCGCCAGGTAAATCGGGCCCGCCAGGTAAATCGGGCCCAGTCAGCATGAGTTTATGAAACGCAAGTCCTGTTTGATCAACTTAATCTCCTATGACAAGGTGACCCGCTTAGTGGATAAGGGAAGAGCTGCAGATGTTGTCTACCTGGACTTTAGTAAGGTTTTGACACTGTTTCCCACAACATTCTTCTGGAGAAACTGGCTGCTCATGGCTTGGATGGGTGTACACTTCACTGGATAAAAAACTGGCTGGATGGCCAGGCCCAGAGTGGTGGGAAATGGAGTTCAATCCAGCTGGTGGCCGGTCACCAGTGGTGTTCCCCAGGGCTCAGTGTTGGGGCCTGTTCTCTTTAACATCATTATCAACGATCTGGATGAGAGGATTGAGTGCACCCTCAGCGAGCTGGCAGATGACACCAAGGTGGATGGGTATGTTGATCTGCTTGAAAGTCAGGAGGCTCCGCAGAGAGATCTGGACAGGCTGGATCAATGGGCTGAGGTCAATAGCATGAAGTTCAACAAGACCAAGTGCCAGGTCCTGCACTTGGGTCACAACAACCCCCCTGCAACGCTACAGGATTGGAGAAGAGTGGCTGGAAAACTGCACAACAGAAAAGGACCTGGGGGTGTTGGTCAACAGCAGCTGAATATGAGCCAGCAGAGGGACCAGGTGGCCAAGAAGGCCAACAGCATCCTGGCTTGTATCAGCAATAGTGTGGCCAGCAGGAGCAGGGAAGTGATTGTCCCCCTGTACTTGGCACTGGTAAGGCCACACCTCAAATACTGTGTCCAGTTTTGGGCCCCTCACTACAAGAAGGACAATGAGGTGCTGGAGCATGTCCAAAGAAGAGCAACAAAGCTGGTGAAGGGTCTAGAGCACAAGTCCTATGAGGAGTGGCTGAGGGAACTGGGGTTGTTTAGCCTGGAGAAAAGGAGGCTCAGGGGAGACCTTATTGCTCTCTACAACTACCTGAAAGAAGGTTGTAGTGACATGGGGGTAGGACTCTCCTCCTATGTGAGAAGTGACAAGATGATAGGAAAAGACCTCAAGTTGCACCAGGGGAGAATTAGGTTGATAGAATTTCTTCACAGAAAGGGTTGTGAAGCATTGGGACAGTCTGCCCAGGGAGATGGTGGAGTCCCCATCCCTGGAAGTATTTAAAAGCCATGTAGATGTGGTGCTGAGCGACTTGGTTTAGGGACCCTGGCAGTGCCGGGTTAATGGTTGGACTCAATGATCTTAAACATCTCTTCCAAATAACTTCAAAGAATCATCTGGTTGGAAAAGGTCATGCCAATCCACAGAAGATATGTTAGGTCATCTTGTCCCAAGAAGGAGCACTGTCCATATTAATAAAGGGAGAAAAGGGAGGTTGGTCAGAAGAGGAAGTACCATACATGGCTCCTCCAGACAGTCCTGGCACTAAGCTTCACAGGGCAAGTGGATAGGACTCGCAGAACACAGAAAAACAGAGTAGGAATATTATAAAGGTTGGGTAAATCACAGTCCCCCTTCAGCAAGAGTTGGAGTACACACTATTACAATGTTTGTTGGGTTGTTTTTTTTTTCCAGAGCAGACACACCTGCAAAGTGTCAGTGTTACTTACACTGTGGAGAGAGTGATGAGATCAAGGAATCAGCAAGAGCCAGCATGGAGAAAGTTTAAAAATAGATTGAAGGAGGGGAAGTAGAGGCTTACTTTTTTTTTTTTTTTTCATAGTTTCCTGCTTGGTAGAAGAATACATTTTTATCTTACCCTGTAAGCACTAGAAGCACGATACATATTGAGGGATTTTAAACCACAGTTTCTTAAATTTGAATCATCCTCCATTTGGCTCACTATCTTAAGTGACATTTGAAATAAAACAGGGAGCAAATAAGTTTCCGTGCAAAGAAATATTTCACTTCAGACACCACATCTCATAGCAAGATTTTAGCACTTCACACTGCCCCAAACTTGGAGAGAAGTTCGCAGAAAGCTCTGTAGAAGTGTCAACAGCTGCCTGATCACTGTTGGCAAAAGCAACAGCCACCATATGATTGTTTAGTTTAGCCTTTCTGGTTTAATTCTACCTGCAATATATCACTACTTCTTTCAGGAGCCTCTGCTTTGATGTCAAGTATTCTCTGTTCCACCCTCCCCCAGCCACCTGCATCACACATACTACTCCTTGACTATGTCTCCCAAAAAGCTGCTCAGAGTCCACAATCAACTCCTCCTTGCCGCTTCTAGGCTGTGTAAAAGGCCAGATACCAGCAGCTGTGGAAAGTGGAGAATGCCTGAAAAGTCCGCAAAGACCTTGTGATTCTGATCTTAGACTGCTTTGCTGAACAAGGGAAAATATTAACAATTGTTACACAAGCTTCATATAAGTAACAATCAGATACCTAGCTTTGGGAATGTTTTAGAAACTACCTGAAATATATGGTAGCCTGGGGCAAGGGGCTTGAAGGGTGTGATTGGAATCTCACAGACTCTCTTCCCCCTCTCTAACATCACACACATTCCCTTTCGCTGCTCTTCCAGCTCTGGTCTCTTCAAGCTAAAGGCTCAATAAATTCCCCCACATCTTCAAGGAATACAGCCCATAAGCAGGGGGTGGAGACAGGAGCAAATTTCCCAGATCAATGGCCATTTGAAATTCAGACACATGGCTGAAGACCTACAGCTGCATGTGTTAATTACCACACATGTCCCCTATAAAGCAGTCTGTTAAACACAAAAAGAAAACAGAAGAGAAAAAAAGCCATTCCAAGGGATTAAGTAAATAGTCTAAATTTTTGACCCTGCTCCCCCAGACACATGCTATGTATAAGAACACAAGCTCCCTTCCTTTCTCCCAACACCTGCATGCTGAGGAAGCACAAGACTCCTTCCAACTCTAGCCATGTGCATTGAACCTATCTCAAAGAGTACTTTCCCCCTCCCAGCTCCCCCTTCCCCCATCCAGCCTCTTCTCTCACCAGTCCCTCTCCCTGTCTCCTTTGGAGGACTAATTCCTGGCTGACAACTGGACTAGTCTTGGGCTCACAATGCACCTTTTCATTTCCTTGCAGGCACAGAGAATGGATACCTTGCTGTTATGTCTGTATTGCAATGCATGCAAATGAGGGAAAGGAGAAAAAACCTAATTATATTCCACCACCACCCCCCCCACCTTGTTTCTGCATGGTTTTACTCCCACAGGATCATTAAGACTAGAGGTTCAGAGCTTTAGTGGATGAGCACAACTCTGGTCTCTTACTATATTACCCCAGCTAGTTCACCCCAGGATCTGAATTTAGTCTAAACCACATTTTGTATTTGATTATGAAACTGAAGGAATAGTTACCCTATTTGACTGCAGGAATAGAGGCAAATGGATGGAGGCAGATAGGCAAGCTAACTGAGTGGTGCTGGGAGGACCTCCAAAGGATCTCATGTGCTTCAGAAGGAACATACGGAACACTACACATCTCAAAATTGTACACAGGGTACAAGTAACACCACATTCTCAAAATTAGAATGTTAAGAGGAGGAAGGTCATTCCTCAAAGGTACAGACTGCCAGACATCTACAGATTGACTGTTCAAAATGAGCCCAAGACAACGTATCTTAAGAACCATCATCATTTAAAGGTGTATTTGTGAGCAGCCAAACAGTCAAGATAAAACCTGTTAAGCCCTTACACTTGAGAATTGCTTTGCTGCAGCACCTAAAGGTCCCACCACAATCTGAGCACCAAGGTGAGCACAGTGACATGATAGAAGACAAGGACACAGACCAGAGAAATTCAGTCTGTTGGGAAGACTTCTCCCATCCCCAGTCTTTATCAAAGCATTTTGCAATATACCTCCCTTGCTGTCAGCATGAAAACCTAGTTGAGCACATAGAGGGAAACTATTATTCCAGCTAGATCTCTTCTAAAGAAGCTTGAATTCCCATAGGTGCTGTCTCAGGAACTTGAACAAACATTGTGGTTGCCTCTCCAGCTTCCCCTATTTACAAGCACACACGTTCTGCATCCATTCAGGCTTTCCCAACACAATTTCATAATTTCTCTCTCTTATAGAGAAACCCTCGCAGAGCTCATAGGGCAAAAGGAGTTGAAAGGAAATTACTTGAGTTCCTCTACCAAACCCCTGCACCCAAAACAAAATTAATTTCCTGGTGCATTACACTGATTTGAAATAAAACAACACTGATGTTCAGTTGTTTAGATTATGCTGCAGGATGCAAAAATGCAAAATAGGGTCATGATAGGCTTGTACAAGAAGACAACCTCTAGCTTCACTTAACTGCACACCCAGCAGTTTCTCCAATTTCTCAAGTTTATTTTTAAGAAACAGCTAGAGAAGACATGAAGTCTAGGACTATTAATTTCAAAGTTATAATGATGCTGTTTTAAAGGACTTAGAGAAATACTTAGTGTAATAGTGTAACATCTTGGCATGCTGATCCAGACACTCAAAGAGCATGGGAAGAATGTTTTTAACAACTCTTTAAAAGAGTAAAGGTGTTGAGGCCACATAGCTACAAAGTATTTAAACGACAAAAACAACCCGCAGACCCCAGAACTATTCTGTTTCTCTGCAAGCTGTAATTGGTCAGACACCAGAAATCTGTGTATAGCACATAAACAGTTAATAATACCTTAACAGATGTTGCTTAATCAATTGTTAGTCTGCTTATTAGATCAACACACCAGGCTGCTCAATACTATGACTTAATCATTTAAAAGCCTTTACAGCTGTCCTTAAGACATTACAGACATGAGTAGTCTGTAGATTGCTATAATAACACTTGTAAACTACTATTTTATTAAGTCATATTATATAGACTAACCTACCGATTAGAACTGTGTCTTTATAGATGAAAGCAAAATTCTTGCATTATACCAAACAAAATGTACTTTAAAACAGAATTCGCCTTCTGCTTAAACATGCCAATGAATCTTTCTTCAGCCTCAAATTTGATACACATGTTCCGAGGCCCACAAAAAAATGTCTTGGTGAAAACTAAGCAATTTCAGACAAGTCAGTGATGTGGGGACCCAAAAGGATTATTTTTAATTCTACTGTTTGCATAGCAAATTTGAGGTTAAATTTCTCTTCTAGACCTTAATATTTCAAAAATCTGTTTGATTTATGAGATGTATCTAAGTCTTTTAGAACACTGCTCTACTCTGGAAAAGTGATCCAGTATACACAGTACAGGAAAATTACACCCCTCTGTTCTTACACAATTGATCACAACTCCCAGTTAAAAGCTGGGTTCTCTCTATCTTATAAAATCTATAATACTGGCAAACAACAATCTGCCATACCTGTAAAATTCACTTGCTTTCTACAATTACATTTAACTGAAATTTACTGAACAATTTTGTAGATTATGTACTGCTTAGGGATAGCGATAGGAACCAGACAGAATACTGAATACCGACAAACTGACAAACCTGCCGCGTAAAGTAACGGTATTTTTTACAGAACTATTTTTATAATAGAGACATAAACTTCAATTCCACCACCAAGTCTGCTTGGAAATATAAATATGAGCTAACCAAGATCTTACGTGCTGCAAATTCCATCTATAGAATTTATTCACAGCCTTTGGAGGACAATGTTGTGTAGCACTAATCTCCCCCGGTTACTTCTCAGTCATCTGAGGTTTCTTCCCCAGTTTCATGAAAAGCAGCACACGGTCATGTTTCTTGCAGAGATGATTTCCTGTTAAATTTTATCAGGGTAGACTGAGAAACTGCCACCATCAGTGTGTGGTAGGACAAATCAAGCTTTTGCACATCCAGAGAACTTGGAGTATTCACACAGCACACACAAAGCAAATCTGCTGCTTTCAGGAAGCAGACCTATTATATATGCATAGTGCAGTTTGACTTTCCTCATAGCTACGCTACACACACAGCTCTGTCCAGAAGCAAAATGTATGCCCACACGTGTATATTTATATTATATCAGAAAAGACCTGACAAACATAGCAGCCCTGGTCTAGGAATATTACATGACAGAGTTAAACAGTTCAGAAAGGAGTTTTTGCATGAAAATTCTCCTTCATCCAGACTTATAAACTAGTATACACTTGTTTAAAAGTAAATATGTAACATATGGGATCCAGAAGAATTGTTTGGATAGCACTGCAGACCTAGTACCTGCTAACGTTCTGAGAAAAAATTCATCATAAAATGGTGTTCACCAGCTAGAACCATCACTTGACTTCAAACTGCCCCACTAAACCTGTATTTCTCTCACCTTACTGATGAAGGCCATACAGTATTTCTCTCTTTCCTATATCCTCCACAAGCTGCTAAGGACATCACAGAGCATTCTCTCAGTACCTATGAGCTTGGAGAGGCAGAAATCATTGGACAGTTGAAGCTTGGTTTAGGTAACAGCACAGCTCCGTTTCAGATCTGATCAGTACCCAGTTGAATCCAGAAAGAACTGCAGAAGGTGAAGACCAAAGTCCCAGTTTCAGGTTTTGGTCACATTTCAACTTCATGTTTTTGTCAAGATATTACCCATCTTCTGAGATATACTAAACCCTGTGGAGGCAGTGTGCTCCTCTGCCTGGGAGCAGATGGCAGGTGAATTAGTGCCAGCTGCACCTGACTTCTTGCCACTAGCAGACAATGCTTCCAGGTCTCCATGTACAAATGGTTCCATTTATTTACACCAGCACAAGGCATCCTCCACTTGGGTTTACCTGAGGAGAGTGTTCACCCTTTACTGCTCAGTCTAATGACTGACTCAGACTAATGGCTCATTACTGATTCAAATTGCTCAGTCTATTGGCTACACAACTAGGCCATTAACATTTTCTAGAGGTAAGACTCTTGGAAACCATCAGGAAGAGAGCCACAGAATGGGCCAACTTGCCCACAATTGCAGCAGAGAATTTCCCTGCAACAAAGCCCATTTCTCACAGTTAAACCCACAAAAAGGAAGCCAATTCTAGATGTTTAATTGACAGGAATTTTAAGTTGTTCATCTTAGGTTCTTCAAATTGCTTCAGTCTTTTCTTGCAGGCTGCAAACTCACCGGGCAAAGTTTTTTGCAACTGCATACTAGAGTCATGTCTACATGTAAGATAGGAAGTGTAAAATGAACTCAATCCAGGCTTTGTCTTCTGTGGGGCCATCAGAGATGGCCTTTCACCAGCATCGCTGTACCTGCCCCAGGTTCAGGGAATTGCAGATGCTATTGTCAGCTTTTGTAATAGAGAAACAAAAGCAAGTCAAAACACTCCTGGAACTTTACGCACCTCAAAATACTTTAAGAAAAGACTCAAGACTCTTCATGACTGACACTGACAGTTTATCCAGCTCATATTTACCCTTTATTCAGTTGATTTTAAAATGGTATCAACACCTCTCACACAATGTCTAGAACAGTTAATATCCACTAATAAACCAGCATCTCCACTCGGATTTTTTTCATCTTCCCTCATTTCCAATATCTTCACTTTTAATTCACTCAGTTTTCAGTTTAAAGAAGGAAGACCAAGTGACTTTATGGAAATAAGCAATGTCATGGCTGCTTTTTACATCCCTGTCTCCTGACCACCTACTTAAAAACTGCTTGGTGACTGCGAAAGACACTAGTCATGGCTGCAATATGCCAAATCTGTAGCTTTGAGCTCCTAAAGCTCCAGCATTCCTCAGATAAAGAAAATAAAGCTTTGTTTTGTTTCATGTTTGCTTGTTTTGTTTCAAACGTGTCGCATAATTTCCCTTTGGCTGGAAAGGAACATTCTACATTCTTTAGACATGGAAGAAATCCAGTCCTGTTGGCTCTAAGGATGCCTTTCACTGCTTCTTAAAACATTAACAACCTCCCCGTGGGAGAGAGGGGGAGATCTACCCTCTAGGGGACAGCATGTATCTTCCAAGCCTCTCAGGCCTTTCAAACTAAAGAGCAACTGGAATAAATTAGTGCAAGAAACTCCTTACAAGAAAGGACCATACCAGAAACAAGCCAGAATAAGGAACAGACAGCAACAGAATCTGCAGGTTCTGGGTATCCTAAACCCACCCACGAGCAACTGCATTTTCTAACAAAGGCCCTGGAAACTTATCCTTCACTTGCAGGACTCTTTCAGCATACAAAGAACAGTGGTAAATGCCTGAGCTGCAAAGTCCATGTGCAGAGCACACCCTGGAGAACCTGGGTTTCCATTCCACCTCATACAAACACATCTCCATCTCCCCAGGCCCAGGTCTGCTCTGCCGTCCAGCAACAGAGCACTTCTCAGACAGAATAAATCAATACATCCTATTTTAAAGTTTTAAGTTTAGTGCCAATTTAATTTGAATTAAATTACCTTACAGGGCAAATCTGTAAGTAACTGGCATTGCATCACACAGCAATAGCAGCAATGTAAACATGGGCAACCACAGCATGGGATTTAAAAATAAAAAGGATTTCTTGCCAGCACTTTTGCCTGTTCCCTGCAGAAAGCTCCACAGAGCCGCTTCTGCAACTACATGCCAAGCCACGTGACCATAAAGCCGTTTCATTTTCTTTTCATCAGTAGTGAGAGAGGCTGAGTGGAATCACACATTACCTCACATCTTCTGGTGACTCCATCATACCTACTGACTCCCAGAAATTAGGGCTAAACAGGATGGAAGAGGCCAAAATATTTTGAGAAAGAGTTATTACTGATAACTGATAACCAGCCTTTTTCTCCTTCCAACACTAATTTGTCTCTTCTAAAGGAGAGCTAATACACTAGTAAAGTCATCTTTTATTACCCAACAGCTTAAGCCTACCCATCTGGGCTGTTTCTAAGGCAGAATAGTCTCCATCCAAAAAAACTATTTTGCCCTGAAGACTTGAAATGCACCAGCATCACACAAAGTTTATTAGCTCCATATTTTACATTCCTGTATGAATGGGACAAAAGGAAGCACTTTTGAGAGTCTTAGCTACTCCTTTTCCTTCTGAGAGCACTTATTCTGTGCCAGATAATGCTTTTTGACTCAGAGATGGAGAGAGGAATCTGCTGTGCAGTGGGAATAGTCCAAAAGCTCTCAAGTCAGATGACAGTTGCCCAAAGTGATGCCAAAAGTTTTCAAATGTGCCTCTACAACAGAAAGGTCATCACTGACCCAGTTTCTGGTGGACCCCTCCTCATCCTGCTCTTTCTGTCTTCTAGTCAAGGGCAATCTTTGCAGAAAAAGTCTGAACGCTCAGCTAGAATGGATGCATGCTGGCTAGCCACCAGTATTCAGAGGAACCAGACCTCTGTGGTCACTTCAAGGAAGCCAGGCTGTTCTTGGTTCCAACTTCCTTACAACAGGACCTGATACTGAAATTTGAATCAAGGTAACTTAAGTCAAGAAAAATACACTGATAAAGTCAAATTCATTTTTAGATTCAGCATTCATCACTAGCCAAAAAAAGTAATGCTACTTCCACCAAATTTTAAACCAAATCATTTCAGCTTCTACAAGCCCAAAATGCTATAAGCCCAAAGGCTAAAGTGGCTTGTGCAGGAGCTTCCAACAGATATGAACAAACTCAGAGTTGGAGGGGACAGAAAGTTTACATGATTGCTTGAAGCATGCTAGTCCAAGGGAAACATTATCTTTTTCTTGAGCTACTGCATAGGAAGTTTCTGCAGCCACATGACCAGACATACTATTCTTGAAACAGGATGCCACAGGCAGCACCAAAAAGAATCAATTTATATTACAAATTTTAGATTATTTCATTGCATTTACAGTTCTTTTTTTCATGTTCCATCCTCTGAGCTAGTAGGGAGTGAAATGGGAAAAACAAGTTCAGATGTTTTCCCCTTTTGCTCCTGTTTCTTATGAAACCCAGTGTCAGCTGCTTCCAATTCTAGAACAACAGACCAAGACTACTCAGGTCAGAAGCCCACAAACAACCCCCACTCAAAAATAATACAGATTTCAAGAGTTTCACCGTTTGCTTGTAATTCAGGCTAGACTGGCAATGATTGAATTAAAATGATAACAATGCATCCAGCTGCCAACAATACATTAACATGTAATTAGAGGTTTAGAGAGACATACCCTTATTTAAAACAAGAAACAGGCTTCAGCATTCAGTTTTAAGTAAGTAGTTTTCCTTGCATCCTTCTCCCTATCTTTTCCTAA
Source organism: Bucorvus abyssinicus (assembly GCA_009769605.1). NCBI lineage: Eukaryota > Metazoa > Chordata > Aves > Bucerotiformes > Bucorvidae > Bucorvus > Bucorvus abyssinicus. The sequence continues at coordinate 14,769,566 of CM020042.1, read as the reverse complement.
GCTACTATACACTAGACTGGAGAGCAGATGTGTTCAAAATGCATCACTGCTCTAAACATAGCGATCTCTAATTCCTGTGAAGTGTTTTCAGGACTGGATTGACAGTCCCAGCATAGACGGTGTTCTTCAAACTGAAGTGTTGGCATCAAGGTAGGCATTTTCCTGTGTTTTGAAGTATCAGGAACTTAGAGTTAGCAGTAAAGATCCTGCTTCAGATACCAAAACAGGAACTTCTCCCAGGAAACAGCCTTCATCCTCACCAGCAGGAGTGAGGATGCATTCAGCACTGTTACCATGTAGCAAGGAGACAAACTCAAAAGTTGACTCTGAATGGGGGGTAGAGGGAAGAAGGGCTGAAAATCAGGGTGTGGAGAAGGCCTAAAGACAAACCTGACTGCTCCTCAATGTATACTTCAGTGGTCACCCCTCCCAAGCATACTTGAACCAACATGAGTCGGAAGACACAGAGAAGGGCTGAGGAGAACGACACACGTAGTGCCTTGCTCAGGAAAGGCAAGGACTGAAGGAGTGTAAAGAAGGAGGACTAATACCCAATGCACAAAAAAAGTGAGGTTTCCAAGCACAGCTAAGGTTTAATCCAGCACTGCTCCAGCTAGTCAGAGGGTTTTATGTTCTGGTAAAAAACCCACCTTTCAATGCATATAAAGCCACAACCATGACTCCCAGTGTACTAGTCATTAATAGCCTTCCTAATCTCTAGGGATTTTACTGATAAATGCTCAGTAGTTAACTGCAAGGTGAACAAGCAGAGGTTATTCTGTGCCCCCCACTCCTCTGGAAAGCTCTGCTTTCATGTACTACATCTCAGCTGACAAGCACAGAGCAGAGCGCACCATTTTCTACTCTACAGGGTGGTGCATGAACAGACTGTGTTGTTATCTTATTCCTCCTACTAAAAGTGGAGGTCTAAAGGCGTGTAAAAGCCTCCCACACACGAAGCTGGTAAGGAACCCAGGTTCTGAGTTATCTCAAGGGTCTTGGCTGGGCAGCTGCTATTACAAAACAAGTTGCTGAAGCACAGGACTCCACTCACCTTTCCTTCCCGAATTACCCTGGCTTGATGGTTTATCAGTTACAGAACCTAAAGGGGAGGAAAAGAAAAAAAGACATTCAGCTGTTGCATGATGGCACAGAACATGTAATGTCATAATATAGTCAATATCACAACCCTCAAAGTGTCTGTTTTACTTGACAGCAGCTCAGCTTAGGATTCAGAGAGCCTGTGGCTTCAACCAACTGAGACAGCATAAGGAGGTTTTATGCATTAAGATGTTAAATCAGGATGAGGGTAAACAAGAAATATTTAGTAGCAAGATCCAGTGATTTGGAAGAGCTCAACAGAGCAGTGCTAATAAATCTGGAATAAATCCAAGGGCAAGAAGGAAAGATCAGTGAGAGTCACTTCTTTCATTTGCAAATGTCAGGAAGAACAAATCAAAACCAGGTGGGGAGAGTGTGCAGGGAATGCAAGGGCAGTATTCTAAAGGAAAGGGATTAAGTGGAACAATTTGCAGAAAATGGATTTCAACCAACCCCTGAACATCCCCAGCTGTTTGAAAAGGGACACTGAATAAGATTCAGCCTGTACTTGAATAGAACATATCTTGGGTTTCTTAATATAACTTAGATCTTCACATAATATATATGATTCTACACTTATTTCTGCAGTTTGCTTTAGTGCCTCATTACACCACTTTCCACTAAAGTTTGAACTGATAATAAAAGCTTTTTGAACATATCCATTACCAAAGTGTACAAAAATCTACGGCAAGTGTTTTTTTAATATCTTTTTTTAATAGCTTTATTCCCAGAAAACTGATGCTTCTGTGCACCATCACTAAACCATTCCAGTGACTACTGATCCTTCAGGAAACATGGATCAAGAGTCAGCTCCAAAGGAGGCAGCTCTAACAGGCCCAAGAGTCTGGTCAAGACAAACTCTAAATGTAAACTCTATTGCTCAGGCTCTTTCACTTGCAGATCAGTTAATCACAGATCTACTGCTGAATTACAAGTAGAAAGCACATATTTGATATTAGTCATCATAGGCCTGACATCTGTGTGCCCTTCAATACACCATGAGTGTACTTTCCTAGTAACACAATTTCATGATCAGCTCAATACTATATGAACAGACCAGCAAAACTCTAGAACATGCCCTACAAAAACCACATGCTGTGAACAGTGGAAGAAAGTCACATTCCACTACTGTAGCTTTTCACCTTACACTAAACCAGGATATTAATCTTATTTTCTTTCCATGTACCTGTGAAACACCATTGTCTCACTGGTTCCCAGACAGTTCTCCCACTCCACTCAAACCCTCATGCAAGTCACTATGTTTGCTTATTACCACAGAACACCCTACAGCCAAGAGGACACCGATTAAGGTGAGAAAGATTAAAAAAAACCCAAAATGTTTGAATGCTGTCATACACCCATCTAAAGGTCAAACACTGCAAGGTGTGAGAGCAGAAATACATGAAAAACCCACGGGGTGCAGATTGCAGAGCAGGAAGCCAGAAATGGCAGCAGCAGTGCCTACCCAGCATCACTGAACACATTAGAAACACACTCTTATGCTCGCTGTCTTGTCTTTTTGGGGGGATGGGGGGGGACGTGGGGTGAGTGGAGGGTGGCAGCACTATTCTAGTGTTGCCCCAGAACTCTCCCAAACAGCACAGTTTCCCACCCCTCCCCATGCCTAGCACGCTGCTGTCACGGCAACTCTGTACACCACAACTCACAAATTTAGACTGTACAGTAGCAATTAGGGCCATATGAAAATCTGAAGACCGTTTGAGCCATAAGCTGCCATATTGAGTGGTGGGGAGAAAAAAAACCAAACAGTATCACTTTAAGTACAGAAAATGATGGACTTGGGCCCACTAAACCATAGGGCAACAGAGCAGTGTCAGACTGAGTGCCCAGAAGCACATCACTTACACCCACGAGCAACAGCCTGGCTCTGGACTTCCCCTGCTGTGATGCAAGCCCAGTGCTGTCCAGCCCCATGACACAAACATGGGGAATCTGGAACTAAGCAGCATGATCAGAAGACCCACATCCATTATAACAGCAGGACTCCAGATCTGGGGGCTAGTAGTCAACAAGTACCAGTTTCACACAGAACCACCTTATCAAACTTTTAACTGAAGTCACTCTGAAGGCAAAATTACTCCATGGTCCACTAAATACAGCCCGAGAACCGCTTCTTTAAAATACAGCTCATGGAAAAACGTTATCCCATCTGTTACAGGAATCACTGGTTTTGGTGTACACAACAACACTGTGAGTCTTGCCCTTGCTACCACAGGTGGTTACCTTTGTGGTTTTTTCCCCTCAGTGAGCCTTGCAGGAGTGTTTGTACCCTAACTACAGGATGGACACGCCACAGTCCAAGCTCCCTTACAGCTTCCAAATGCCAACAAGCACACATGAAGATATAAGCACAACTGCGGTGTTAAATCAGGTAAACTGGACAAGTCACCTGAAAAGATTAAGCACTCTCAAGAGGACACATTCTCCCCAAACCCCTTTGGTTATCAAATTAGTATTTGTTGAAGCCACTCCCACAGTACCTGAACATACAGGAGTTTTGTTCTGTACAGAAGAGCCACTAATGGGCTTGCCATCAGGTGTCACGCACCAGCAATATCCAGTGTAGGTATGGCACTGCACCTGTTCAATAAAACAAAGAGCAGGCATTTCATTTCTCACTCCATCATCTACCACTTAGGGGAAGTCCCAACCCAGGTGCATCACAAACACATGCTTCAGAGTGAGGTCACACAGAAGAGTATCTTTGTTAACATTACCTTTTCTTTATCCCCTCACCTCCCTCCCTGAAGAAAGGTTATTTCCACTCCAATTCCTTTAGCTGCAATTCAGGAGGCAAAAGAGTTACAAGTAGTCAGTTAAGAACACTTCAGTCTGTGGATGCAGCAGCTGCTTCTCAGCTCATTCCACCCTCTGCTAAATCCCATTTACTATTTACCATTAAATACTTGTCCCATTGCATCTCAGCTGGGATGTGGAAAGGCCACCCTGGCCCAATTCCACAGCCACTGCTTGAGAACAGCATCTGAGGGTGTTTTGAGAGCACTTTGTTCAGTAAATATGGCTGGAAAAAAATGCAACACTGACTCACGTTAACAAACCTTCTCCAGCTAGATTTAAAATCTCTCCTCTTACTATGTCATCCCAGGCAGCAGGAGCATGATCCAACCTGCTTGCTCTTCATGTATTGACAAAGACTGAAGAACATTTGATGAAGGCTCTAATGAGCCAAAAGGTACACAGCATAAGATTCATCTTGCTTAACTTTAAAGCTCTACTTCTGAACATCTAGGGTTGCCCAGTTCCTTCCTTCACCACAGAAGGACACCAGAATGACTAGTTCAGATGTGGACCTCTAAAGTGAGAATAGATAAATTCCAATCTAGCAGACTGGTCTTAGCAACATCTATGCAGATAGTAGTTCAGTGGCAGTATAGTTTCATCCAGCTTAACAGATCTAATTACAGCCTTTTCCTCAGCTTTCACAGACTGGTCAGCATTTGGATGAAATTGAGGATGCCTTTGACTTTCCCTTGAGACAAAAGTAAATGATCATCATAGAGGCATCTGTGTAACTAATAATAGGTTCCAAAACCCTTTCTAGCAAACGCTTTCAGTTGTGACCAAGTGTGTACATCAGTACTTCCAGCATCCTGAAAGAGCGTAGAAATGCCTATGTTACTGTAAGATAGATATGGCTCCTTCAATACGTTTCTGAAAAAAAAAAAAAAAACCCATGAAATGAGATCACTTCAGAAACAGCTTTTTTATTTTACTTGTAATTGAAATCTGTCTATTCTCTCTTTTTCCAAACAAGTTCATTGAAGCAGATTTCCCATTCCAGTCCTCTCCACGCAGAAGAGTGATGGGGTGTTTGTGCTGATCCTTCAGAGCTAAACTGGTCATTCCCATTGCTGACAGCTGGCTTTGATTCCCTAAGGTAGCAAAGTTTGTTCAGACTTAATGACAGTCTTTTTAAAAGGTTTTGAGTATCACATAAAACATGATCCAAGTGCAATTATAACACAGTACCATGTGTTTATCTTGGGGTTTACTAAAGTGCATATCAATCATTTTGCCTCAAGCAAATTCACTTTTAGCAGACAAAATCAACAGCAATCTCATGTACCCATGTTACTGAAGTCACTATCACTGCTATCCACACATTTTTATTCTCTATACATATCAAAATTGAGTGCTTTTGAGAAATTTTCAATATTAATGTAATTAGCAATATTCAAGTTGCAAAATATTTCTTACTGCTCAATCTAATCAATTGCACATACAAAATGAGTGAGATGGAAGTGCTCAGGTTTCTGTATTTAGTGTTTATCCTTGCTGATCACACACACATTACTGCATTCCCAACAGCACAAGAAGCAGTCTTTGCATCTGAGCATTAACTGTAAAAATCTTACCCAGAGACGAAGCCAGATTCCAGGATCAGGTCTTGAAGTCACAGGGCAAAACTATTGCACGTTACATTACAGAAAAAATTCAGTGTACCCAGCATTTAAAAAATTCAAGTGTTAGTGACTTGATAGGTCTTCAGCCAAGCCTTCAGAAAATAAAGTATATAGTAGAGGAGTCCAAAAAAATGTAATGTCATAAATTTAGGGTAGATGCAGTAACTAAGAGCATGCTATACAACTTGTCTCAATGGAGAGCTCCTAAATGAGTGTATGTAATTTGTAAGTCAAGCACATTACACCCATAAAAGCAAAGTAATTTTGTAAATAACTAAAGAATGCTGGTCTTCCTTGGACTGCCATCATCCCATGACCCTTTCTTCCTCCTGCCACCATTAAAAAAAGAAATAAATCTCAGTTTGACAGCAGTTTTCGCAACAACCACATGTTCTACTGCAGCACCAAAGGACTTCCCTGCTACAAATAATAGCAGCAATTAAACCTCAGCCCTAATCTTAAGGGCCAGACAACTATCAATGAAGAACGGACACTTCAGAAACCTCAAAAATCACTGCAGTTGGCTTTCCTGAATGTCTTCCTGTTGAGAGACACTACCTTTCATCATGATAACTCATCAGGTCTCAGCATATTTAGATGTCATAACAACAGTGGCCTATGGCCTAGAGTTTGCAGCTTAAAGGCTGGGGAAAAACCAGTATACTTTTCATCAGTTGCATAGCACTGGTATAGCATTAAAAAAACAAAGGCAATAGCCAATCCACTGCCATTTCTGAACACTGTCTGTAAACAAACTCTGGAAAAGTGTCAACTATTCCAGAGCACCTATAGTAAGGAATCTCAAAATTTCAGGTTTTTACTACAATTTTTTTGCAATGAATTTCCAATGATCTTAGGTTGGAGGTTTTGTTTCTAAATCCCATTTAAGTCTTCTACCTGAAATTCAACCTCATTCTAATCCTAATCTTATAGTAGCAAGATCTTTCAATACTGTTATAATCAGAAGATAACTGTAAAAGTAACACCTGTTTACTACACAGATCTAATCTTCAGTTACTGAGTTAATTTGGGCTCTACCAAGATACCTGTTAGAAAGTGTGCGCGACTTTTTTTGGCTCTCAGTCTAAAGCTAAGCCCTGTGTCAGGGAAAATACATTATCCATTTTTTTTTTTTAGACAAAACAAGGTTGATTGCTAACCAGAACACTCATTACTGCTGGAAAGGCACGTGACAGAGTTTGACATCTAAATTTAACATACATCTGTCCAACAGCTGCACATTTTAACTTACATAATAGAGAATCAGAGAAATAAAACCTGCAAATCATTTGAGGTCTTCCAGTAACATCTACACTTAAAAAAAACCCCTGTGGCTTAAAGCCCTGCAAGCACCTGAATCCCTGATCATGCAGGAAGACACTGTTCCTGTTTTTCAGGGGATACTCCATCTCGACTATGTCTCAACTGAAGAACTAAAAGCACGCGACAAACCCAACAAAAATTGCTCTGCCACCATTGCCCAAGTTAAGAGCCTAGCAGCAGTTCTCCCATTCCCCCCGTCACTTCATTTCACACACTGTAACAGCAGCTAACATACTAGCCAATGAGCAAAAATGCTCTCATCAAGTTCATCACAATATGAAAACATTATCAGTGTAGTCACTAGCAGACAACTCTGCCTCTTAAAATTCCTGAGGGAAAAAGAAGCCACGGTTATGGTTTCTTTAGTATCTCACAGGCAACGCCAAAATCAGATTCCCAGGCAATCCAAAGCTTCTCAACAAGCAAGCAGCAGCAGCATCTCTTTACAGCCATTTGTCAAAGGAGGATCAAGGGGTCATTTCCAAAAGATAAACTGGAAGTGGGAGAGAAATTGCATACACTTGTATGAGGGAAGAACAGGGGCAAAGCAGTAATTCTGTAATGGCTGAAACCAGTCTCTACAGTGTTATAGATTTGCTATAAGAGGCTTGAGAGTACATTGGACAAGCACTGGGCTGAGCACAGGAACAGCACCACTCAGGGTTCCACTGTTGTTCAGATGAAGAGTTTGGTAACCAATTCCTATCCCATCACAGATCAGACAAACATTTCCTGACTCCTTCCATACTGAAGGGACAGAGAGAAGGGGAGAAAAGCATTTCTTCTGCATTCAAAACAATACTTTGAATGAAAACATACATCCAACTTTTTAACAGCACTGCTGAGTATGGAGTCAGGCAGAGCTATGGCCCACACTCACAGCATAAGGCAAGGCTCCAAATCCTGGCTGCACCCAGGTGCTCCTTGTAAACACTGTAAAAACAGCTAAATAAATTATTCCAAGCCAGCAGGTCATCTCATCTGACCCAGCGAGCAGAAGCCACAGCATCACAGCAATTCTTTAATCAAACTTTTCCTGTATTTGAGCCATTGAGGCTCATCAAGAAAGTTCTCTGAACCCAGCTTAGTGGTATCCAATTGACACACTGGACTGATGCTCTTTATCCTAACTCTAAGTGGTGATGCCTCTGTTCTGGTTTAACTGTCCTGCTGTACTGCTTAGACCCTGGATCTTGTCATACTTCTGCTAGATTAAGAGTCAGCTGACTATTGTCAAAAGCCTGCCTTGCCTTTGACAATTTTAGGGAGCAATGAATCAGTCTGCATCTGATGTTTGCGTTTCTTTGGGACTTCAATCCCTTAAATCATTTTTGTCACTTTTTCAGTTCCCTATTCACATTTACTTCTTCCCAAATGATGTTGTGCAGACAAATATTCCCACCAGGGCTTGATGCAGCAGCCACCCCCCTCAATTCTATGCACCATTCAAGAGTGCTTGCTCCACAGGAATTTCACTATTCATATAATGAGGGAAAGTAGTAGTTACTGGCAAAAGAATCTTAGTCATGGTCAAGGGCATTCCCAACACACACTGGCATAGATACCATTTTTAGCTCATGAGAGGGATCCCAAGTGAGGAGCTCTGCTTCTAACACAGAATGTGACCCTATAAAATTAAGAATGATCGCACATTACTTTCCTTAAGGATAACCACTCCTGCTTTACTAATCTGCTCCTTTGCTGTTTTGACTGGTACTTTGAAAAAATGCCATATATAACTGAAGTTCCTACATCCTTACCCCGCCATGGGTACGAACAAGAAACACAGTGAGAGATGCAGGAAGAAAGCAAGTGTGTAAGTAGCAGACAAATCTGCAGAGCAATATTCAGAGAGCTCCAGCTACAGTCTTTTATAGCAAGGATGTCTTTTAATACAAAAAGCCAGAACCATCCACTAATTAAAGCCCTTTATGAAGAAAGTTTCTTTAATCTGGCAAGACAGATCATGTTCTTTCCTTCTGAAAGGAGCAGTTAAGTCCTTGAGAGCTTAGTATTGCTAGAGTATGAGCGCTGAATAATGGAGTAACAGGCAGCATCCAGGGAATGCCAGATATGTCTACACAGTGCCCCACAGCACTATGCTGCATTAAGAAATGAGTTTGTAATTCCACCCATCATCATGCTACACTAGCCAATGCAGAGGAACATGAAGTCACACTGAAGGATGAAAGGGTTCCCCACGTCTTTAGAAAAGGGTCTGTTTGTGGGTCTTAGAAAGCAGTACCTCATACACACATTAGCATAGCACAGAATGAAACTATTGCTATGGACCCTAATATAGACCACTCGTTCCAAACAGACTTATATTAGCAGGTGTGGGAGTGCTCTGGAAGCTACCAGACAACTGAAAGCTGCTCTGACAAAGGCATCTTATGATGGGATCAGTGAGTAGGCTGACAAGTTTGGCTGATGCACTTGCTTTAAGAGAAATCTCAGTTCTGCAGTGTAACTGCACCAGAAACTGCAATTTTGAGAGTCTGAAACCCAAAAGAAACTCTCCAAGGAAACTTGCTCTCAGACACTTGTATGCAGACTTGCAAGGAAAAGAAACCACTGCTAGATAGCGGAAAGTGGTGGCAAGACACTCCACAAAAAGCCCCACAGGACTACCCCCCCAAAGCAGGGTTAACATTATTCATACTAATCTGTCTGAAACAGATCTCGTTTAAAACCTCAGCAACCTTTTCTAAAAAAACTGCTTGGGGGAAAACTATGAAGAATGCAAGTCTCTCTCAGCCATGGCAACAAGCCCAATGGCACCAGGCAGCAAAAGAAAGTGAGCAGATTACCCAATAGAGCCTGTTGTTTATGAAGAACAGATCACAGCAGGTTAAGTGCAGCACAGAAAGGGAATGGCATTTATGCAAAATACAACATAACAGCAAAAAGGAGAGAGCAAGTCTTGGGAACAGAAACCAGATTTAGGTCATGTCCAGTTCTGTACAACAGTACGTGACCTCAGTTTTATACAAATAGTAAAGTTACTCATATCAAACAAACATTGTTATGTTAATATCTCAAATTTTATCTGCATGCTTATATTACTGTGGGCTAAACGCAGAGAGCTGTTATAGGAAGTAATATCCCCCACACTGAAATATAAAGAAATAGCAATTTTAGAGCAATTCATCAGGCCTGCTCCCAGTTACAGTCATCCCATCGTGCCTGCAATGCCACCACCTCTTCTACGCTGCAAATCCATGCCACATTGTTAGATGTGTAAGCAGTGCGAGAAGAGATTTTTTTTTTATAAGATCTTTGCAATACTCCGACTCCCAGAATAAGGAAAGCAGCACACAGTGCATATGAAACATGTGAAAATCAGTGACTTAAGTGCCTGCTCCTCTCCATGCAGTACACAAAACCCATTGTAACCAGCCATGCCTAGGAAAACTGGCCATCCAAGCAACAGAATTGGTGGCAACACTTTTTAAAGTAAAAACTAAATTTTTACAGACAATAAGAAAGATTACACAAGTGTTTCAGACACACAGGATCTCTCTCTAACTCAGGGTTTAAATGCAACCCAACCAAGGTCTCTGCCTTCAGTCCCTCCTCCCTTTCACCCCTGTTACCACATCTAACTGTTGGGTTTCGGAGCCAATTGCCCTGCAGGGAAGCAGGAGAAGTTAAAGTGACATAGTTTCCCCTCTGCAGCTGCTGCCCCATGCAGCACATGCTGCCAGTCACCAAACAGCAGAGCTCTTCACCACTCTACAGCCCCATCCAATTTGCAGTGGATCCAGTCCCAAATTCACAGTTTTGCACTGCACGCAATTCCAGGAGCTGGAAAGGGGAGACTTGAGCTGCTTTCAGAGGCACAGCCTCACTTAGTCTTGTTTTCAGTGTTTACCCATAATGAATTTAGTTTATACTCAAGAGGAGGATGATAAACCACAGAAACAACAGTTCAATCTGGTTAAGTCCAAGCAGGTTCTGTGAACATACAGTTACCACTACCAAATGCAGCTCCCAAACCTGCACTGGTCATGTTTTTCACTCCCACAAAACTTTCAAGAAGTTCCAACAATTAATTAGATAAAAAACCAGATCTTTTGAACTCTGGTGACAAGAACGATGATGTGAGCCTGAACACCTACTGTGTATGCATCTACAAAAAAAAAGACTTACCTTAAGACCTGAAAGTCATCTGCATCTTGAGTAAGTACTATAACAATTAAGACATTTAATACTCATGCATCTTTGTTTCCCCTCTGATCAGAATTTTTCTTCTACCCAAAATATTCCTCCAATAACAGTTACACAGAATGGGGCAAGTTACTGAAAAATTTTCCCTAGCCATCTCTCCATACAGGGTATACCCTGACGTGTATTCTTCTGCATAGATTCTTGTTGGGATAGGGAATCAGGGATGAAGAGCATGGCAGATACTTCTGAAGAAACATCATTAAGAGACGTTCTAGACTTCCCAACTGAGATTTTGGAGTTTGAATGGAGCAATTCTCTGGGTACCGAACCAGAATAAACTAGAGCCTACTTCAGCAAGGCCTCAGGGACTTTAAGAACTGGCCTACACAGCTTCCCTGCAGAGCAGAAGCCAGGGGTGTCAACTCTCTGCACAATGCAGTATCCAAACCACCTCCACCAGATGAGATCTATTCATGAGTTGCTGGAAGCAAAAACTGTTTAGACTGTTCACCAAAATTCTAATTTTATACATCCTTTTAAAATCAAAGTTTAATTAATTTGGACCAGAAACTAAAGGAAGTATTTGCCTAAAAAGCAGGCTGAAACCAGTTAGCTTCCTCAGACATTGTTTTTTATTCACATCTTCTGCAGGGACAATGACCTTAAATGCTGCAATATAAGTGATGAAACTGGCTTCTGAGGTATATGGAACATGGGGTATTTTTATGATCCAAGAAAACAATATGAATTTCGGTTAATTCCAGCTACAAAGGGATCAGAGACTTCTTTCATCATGCCAGGTAAAACAAAAGCATTTTAGTGTTCACAGATAGGACTGAACAGAGGAATAAGAATGTGAAATATCACTTGGCTGCCAGCTGAAAACACACCATTTTTGTAAGCAGTTTCATGCTGCCCCTTCACTGGCAACACACACAGGCCGGGGAATGTGCAGGAAAGAGGTCCAGCAACTGCTCCGCAGTCCAGATGCCAGCACCAACCTTCCAAATAAACCATCTGAAACAAATCTATATCAACTGCGCTCTCAGTCCTGCTTATTAGGATAAGAGTTTTACCTGTACCCCCTACTTTACTCTCCAAGAGGTTTATAGACAGGTGACAGATATTGGAAAGTCAGTTTTCCTTCCCTCCTTCTTCTTGAGCTGTAAGGTTTAACACAGAACACTTAGTTGGCCCGCTGTGCTAGTTTTTGTAAGTATTTCCCACCAGTGCCAACATAACCTGAGCAGCTCTACACAAAATCAAATTTTGACAATTAAGAGTGTAGTTAGACTGCAAGAAACTGCAGCCACCTTCTCTCTTACCCCCACCTTCCCAAGATGGTCCACACTATACACAAACATGATGCTGCTCCAGAGTAGCAGGTAAAGTTGGCAGGATAGATGAAACTTTTCCCACTTCATAAAAAAACAAGAACAAAATAAAAACACTCCCACACACCAAATAATGGGAGGGTAAGGCTGAGGAGGGAATAAAAATTTTTGGTGGGTTATAAAAAAAACAAATCTTTCCTCTTCTGTTCCCTTAGGCATCAAGTGTTTGAACCAACCCCAAAGTTTTTTGTCTTTCTCATCTTTTTGAAGCCAGTATTGATTATATTTTGGGTTTTTTACCTTCAAAAGAATTTGCAAACGTTAATGAATCCTAAAATGTGAGGCACAAGATTTCTAAAGCAGTGCTAGATAGAGGGAAGCTAAGGCAAGAAAAAGTTCTGCAATTTACCTAAGTTCACAAAATAGAAGTCGTCAGGGTTGCAGGATTATGAGATGCATGCCACACTGAGCAGACAGCATACCCCTCCTAACTGTTAGGGAACTGCACATGAGCCATTTTTAACACTCAGTTCAGTTAGCACTAGGACACTACTCAATATGCTAGTGGTAACAGAACCAAGTATCACTCTTCACTTCTACTCTGCCTTGGCAGGCTACTCTTCAAATCTCCTTCATGAGGGCTTTCTTTTTGCCATAATTTCTTCAGCTTCTCTGAAATTCTGTAGGACCTCTTCCAGTCCAACTATTTCTGAAGAATGCTCAGTGACCAGGACCGACTACTCATTTTTCACAGGCAGTAAAGGCCAACAAACCATAAGCCACCTCTGCTACCCCTGCCTGAGATAATTGATTCTCAAGAGAAGCAGCATTACAAAACAGTCTACAATCCTAGCACATCGTTTAGTTCCAGCAAGTTAACAGACAATAACCAAAAACCCAGACAAAGCAGTCTCATCACCTCTCTGCCAGACCCCCAAACTACAGTAGGGCATAGAACAGGAAGGAGGGGGTAGATGAAGCATAGGTTGCAGCAGAACCTTGGTCCGCTCTGTTCTGTGTGACCCACAGCTCTCTTTGCAGCTCATCTGCAGGGAAAAACTGACCTGCCCTGCAACTTGTTTTTGTTTCTGTGCCATGCTGGAGGTTGATTCCATTTGTTTCTGTGCTACACTGGAGATAGACGCCATTACATATGTGTCTTAAGGTACAGTGACCCAATCAAAGCTTCCAGTTGGTTAAACAAGTCCCCAGCTTTCAACACTTTCATCTGAGTAACTGAGTCAGAGTACGCAACCATGATGCTATTATCACTTGGCTCATACCTTAACTGCCTGGCTGAAGGAAGCCAACAGAAATTGTACCTGCGTGAATGATCCATCCTCATTGCATTCTGGGATGAAGACTGCTTCCTGGGGCTTCTTTGCCTGTTCCAGTGCTTGAGCTCTCTCTAATCGACACTTGCTTTGGCCAGCATCTACAAAGATAAAAAGCAAAATTCAGATTGCAAACACCATTTCGCCTCTTCAAATCTACCAGATGCACCATGCAGCTACAGGGGTTAAAAAACCCCAGACTAATATAAGGCATCAAGGACCATTACACGCACATTAATGAGGCAGATACAGAGTTAGCACGCACAGTCCCAAAGACAAATATGAATGAACCGAGACAATCAAACTACAAGCTAGTTAATGAAGATCTGCCTAATTTCCTGGATAATTTTTATGGTCATCCAAATGCTCTAGAAGCTTCTTTCAACAAGTGCTGGAGCACAATGACCGCGCAGTTAAAGGCCTTCCCAGAGGGAGCTGGGTTTGAGTTGATATTAACAGCCTGAAACTGGATGGATGAGCATAAGCTGAGTAACTGAAGCCCAGAAGTGAGCAATGTGGAAGGGATAGCCCCAGCAAAGCTTCTTCTCTGAGCAACTCTCCTAGTAAGATAGTAAAATAACCAGCCACCCATCTGAACTTCCATCTTTGTATGGTTCAGATAAGGTAGATACGCCATTGCCTGTGCTTTTCTGAAACTCAGCTTCTACCTCTAGTCCCAGTGCTTACAGCCAGGTGTGCATTATACTTTCTCATAACAGTTACTCACTTTGCTGTCAAGAAAAAAATACACTGCTCTGCAAGAAGAGCTTGAAGGGGTTAAGATCTCAGCTTTGCACTTATTTCAGATGATGGCAGCATGTAGCATGACCCTAACCCCTTTCAGGTCCAGCTCACTGTTACAGAACTTAGACATAGATGAGCCTAACGCTGATGACTGTGGGGTCAAAGAGGAGAGTTCTGCCCTGCAGAGATACAGACTGACTCAGAGAACAAAAAAGCAAACATCTTTTTCTATGGGACTGACACAGGGACTAGCACCTTCTTCCTTTTCCCATGAACCCACTGACTGAAAGATTTTCGGTACAGAAATGGTAAAATCTGATCATCAGAATCATTCAGCAGCACCATAGAGAATGGTCACAGTTGAATCCCCATTCTACCAGGCATGGAACACTGGTTAACAAAGAAAAAATTCCACTGAATCCCTGAAAATCCCATGTTCTGCTTCACAGATCATATGAAATTCAACACCAGAATCACTAACACCAGCACTGAATTAGAAAGCCAGTCCGAGTTCTCTGATCAACTGAATTCACATTGCACAGCAATACAAGCTATTTCCATCTAAGCATATCTAGATGCAGAAACCAATGACAATACTGTAAATAGTTTTGATAGAGACGCAGACCAAGCTTTGTAAGCTGAGTACTTCACACAACCGATGACTCAAGAGACTAAGTTTCCAGTTTGCCAACACAGTTTCATTTTAAACATATCATATTACTCCACAAGAAGGATTTCACAAGTCTTCTGAAATTAGGGAAATCAAACCCTTCTCTCTGAAAAAAGTCAATATTCATAGCAACAGCGTTCAGCACAGACACCTGTAGTTTAGCCATTAGGTTACAAAGCAAAAGTGGCTATACCAACTCTGCCACCAACCCACTAAGTGTCTACAAGTCAGTCACCTCACCTCCCTAAAACCTTCTGTCCCTTCTGATCCTGTGTCAGTCTCATCTTTGACTGTAAGTTGTTTGTGGGGTGTCTGGACAATACCCTTAGCACACAGAGCTTTGATCTAAGGTGGACTTATTATGAGCTCGTATAAAGAGCAAGATTGTTACAGAATGAAAATACTTCTTTGAATAAGTTGTATACTGAATTTAGAGAAGTATTATTTGGTTTTTTTAATTAGCCATGATATAACCTCTAAGTTGCAATTTCCTTCCCACCCCCCCACCCCCACTTGCCAAAGTGACCGGAGATCAGCCCTTGTTTGTACACCTCCACTGAAGGACAGTTCTGCCAGCAATACTGACCCTTCCAACACATGCGCGTTCTTTCAGCTGAAAATGAAGCACTGGCAATGCTGTTAACTAGAACACCTAACCATCACCTGCAGATCCCCTGTTCAAGCTTAAGAGTCTAGTCTTGCTTGGCATGACATCGGAGACTCTTACCAAACCAGATGGGGTGGCTGCACCTTCTGTTTTATAACTAGCTGTCTGCCTAAAAACACCTTCAAGCTCTGTTTCTCAGGAGACAACTAAGTAGCAAAAATCAGCATAGATTATGCAGATCTGCACAAAAGAGTTGTGAAATTCTCATATCATATCAAAGCACAGATTCACAGATGAAAGCATGATTTCCAGTCTTTCAATATGAGGATACAAGACTGCAGACAGGCATATCTGGTTCCTTTCCTGAACATAAAACAGAAGCATAAAGCATTTCCTCACAGCATCTACAATTGTGAGTGCTGGGGCCTCACAACTACATGACTGAAACTAGATGCTTTGCCACCTAGCTTGTAGAAACAAACATTTTGTGGTATGCCCTGTAGTACACACACATTAGGAGCCCAGGCAGGAGGGAGACCAACTCAGATCTTTGTCCAGTTTGTCTAATGAGCAAATGGGCACACAATCAGGCACTTCCTGTAAGGAGAAGATAACGTAAATGTGTTACTGCTGAGGCGACTGTGTACCTCCTGGCAATTTTAACTGGCCTTTATGGGTTGAACTCTCTACTACCAGCCAGTAGACCACACTGAGTAACACACAACCACTACTCAACAGTGTTTAAGAGCTCATCACAGCATCCTCTTGCAATTCAACCCTCAGCTCAAGTGACATGTCTTCACAAGTTGCTGCTGAAGTGCAGAGAAGACAGACAATTTTTCTCCTGTTCATGCACTCAGCCCTAATTACTTCTCCCACCCTCCCTCATTGATTTCAAAAGGTCATGCCAGTCCTTTTACAGCTTTGACTTGGAACAACCACCTGTACCACACTGGCTGGAGAGGTGTGTGCCTACCACTATCTTTTTTGTCTGTCGTTTCACAGTTCAGTTCCAGCAAAAATAGTGCCTTGAATATCAACATTTACCAGTTTGTTTTTAAAAGGACTGTCAATCCCTCTCTTCCTTACTCCACAGGCTGATATTTTCATAATGTTTGCATCAACATGTGATTTCAGTGGGATGACTTCACCTTGCTATTTTTGCTTTGTAGAAAATGTAAAATATTACATAAGTGACAAACGTTTAAAAGTAGCTGCCAAATAGCTCACCTCAAATATAAGATACATTACAAATTTTAATAAAGCCTGATGTTGTGATATAGGCTTATGTACCCTACTTTGTTTCTTGATTGTTTACTTAAGTGCTTCAGCACTTATTCTTCCATCTTCTCAAAAATGTTCTCTGGAGCATCAAACATCAAGCTTATAAAACAGAATGGCATTAATGCATTCAAGTTTCACAGTCCAGACAGATTAAACAGGACTTTCTCCCCCCCCTTACATGAGGTGAAAAAACAAAATATGATTTTTATTAAAAGCAGAGCTGTTTAATTATTTGACGTTAAATTTCTTCAAACTTAGGACAAATTTCCTGCGGCTCAGAAAACCACCTTCTAAAGAAAATGAATTCTCAAGCTGGTAGCTGGCAACTAGGAGATCATGAACCTCAAGTGATGTTTCTGACATCTGTGGCCTAATCTGCAGAATGCAGGTGCACATAGTTTTGGATTATGCAATGAAGTTGGCTAGTTACCATAGTTGATCTTATCCATGAACAGTTTATTCAAATGAGACTACCGTGTCCCTCATAATATGCACAGCGCACTCCTGAACAGGCCCCAAGAATTCCAGCACTCCGTCTTCATCAGGCAGAGGCAGTTTTGACACCGCAGAACATCAGGGTATAAAGACCCAAGCTATCCTAATAATACAAAACATCTCCAGGCATCCACGTAACACTAGCAGCAAATCTAGATAACTTAACTACAAAAATCTAGCTATTTAATTCTATTTTTATCAAAAGTTCAGAGGGCAAAAATTGATCCAGGCAGGTTTTAAACTGTTACCATTAGGTAACTGTCTCACATGCAGGCCAGGTCCCCACCAGGCATGAGGCAGCCCAGGGGCACTGAAGTCAGCAGATTCATGCCCTTTGCTCTACTCAATGATCTATGCCTTTGCATAAAGCAGGCAAAAATGAAAGCTGAGCAGACTACAGAAACACGCCAGTCTGTCCCACAGGATGTTACTCTCCACTCTCCCCATGGTTTTCCACTTCATTTCTGACAAGTCCTACACCTGGAATCTCCAATTTCTTTCCTTTCATGCTGACATGCCTTGCTCCTTCGATACCCACACGACATTTCTACTCCAGAGCTCCCTAACTTATCTGGAACATGCCTAAAAATGTGTCTAAATTTTCAGAATGATTGAAAGTGTCATTTCAGATTTTATTGACTAACTGCTGCCAAGGACAGTCCCACTTCACTCTCCCTTGACTAAGAATGAGAAAGTTCAAAGACAAAACAAATGGATCTAGCAAGTGAACTAAAATAAGAGTGATTTCAAATTTCAACTCCTGTCCAATAAGAACAGTAGTAGAGGAGAAAGATTAACCCTTCAAACATTCCATCACTAGTCAGGAGACCTTCCTTTCCAGAACACAAGACAAAAGTTGTGCTCATCCAGATGTCCCCAGGAGATGGGCTGAAGACCCCCATTTCAATTCCCACCACTAACTTACAGATAGGTTCATTCTACCTAGTGACTTATGATCTAAGAACAAGTGCTATACCAGTAGACTTTCAAAACCAACTATTATAAATCTAAAGGGAAGTTTTTAGAATAATCCCACCCCCTTTTTTTATTAAAATAGACCAAACGAGTTCCTAGAAACCAACCAGTTAGCATAGAACTTAAATGTATTTAAGACACAGATATTCAATATCCCTTAACAAACACTGCATAATCTTGACTGTGTGCCAAGACACATTTCACAAGAATTTGTCCTCCATCCCTGCAAAGTTTTGAGGCAGAACTCTTATTTGACATCAGATCTTAAGATGCTTGCTGACAGAAGATCCAGGTAGGAGCACTTAGTGTGTTTTATGCACAGTTATGCCATCTGGAACTATTCTGTGGACTCTCATCAATGAGGCTCCATTTTTCATGGATGCCATAGTTTAATCATTTTAAACTAGTCCTGACTTTTAACCCTTTGTGATGTGTGAGTGAGGGTTTGGAGAGAGTTCAGATAATTTAATGCTGAAGGAATTTCATTGAAAAGCACGTGAGGAAGCTAGCAAAGAACAAGAGCTGAATAAGAGTAATAGTTCCCAAAGGGCTGGCAAGATTTCATCTTTAAAGATCCTTAGCTTCTTGAAAGAGAGCAGAGCACTCAGCTGAATCAAAGGTTCTATTCTCACTGTGGAAACTATTCTGGTTGTGCTGGCATGAGCACAGTTCAAGTTATTAGTATATGAAGTGGGAAACCTATGGTAACCTGGGGTGTAGAACTATGCCTTGCTGTCCACAGTATACTTCCTCTTTTCCTTATATCAGTTAC
This sequence comes from Bucorvus abyssinicus, assembly GCA_009769605.1. Taxonomy (NCBI): domain Eukaryota; kingdom Metazoa; phylum Chordata; class Aves; order Bucerotiformes; family Bucorvidae; genus Bucorvus; species Bucorvus abyssinicus. The sequence goes on along the minus strand of CM020042.1, from coordinate 14,750,312 downwards.
CTGGTGGTTTTTTCCCACCTCAGAGAAGAAAGCACAAGTTAAATCTGCTCATTTCACAAAGATAAGTTCTTGGATAAGATATCAATCACAACTGCATGTGACTGGGCTCTCTGGCCCATGAGATCCATTCTGGTTCCCTGGAGGTTCCCCTGTCAAGCATCCCTGTCACACAGAAGGAATGAAGGCTGTTCAGGGTGAACCTGGTGCCCTACTGCAGCAGCAGCTGCTCAAACACTGCTGGTGATACCTTTGTGTGAGTACAAGATACAGACCTGGCCAACCCCCTGTACCTAGGTACACCTGTCTCAACGTCTGTATTTGCCAAGAACAATTATCTTTATGCACAACTAGAGGTCATATTCCTAAAGCAACTAGGTTAAATTTGAATGTGACAGTTAAAAGAATATTCCTACTTCCCAGGGATTCATGGGAGTGCTAGTAGCTTAAAAGCAAGACTTGCAGTTGTCCAATACTCCCAGGTTATTAGGTACTGTATAGTACTACAGGTGAGATGAAAAAGGAAAGGAGAATGCAAGTAGTTCCAGCTAAACATTTCAGTTGTCCGAGAAATCAGAAAGTAAAGTATAGTCTACCTGTGTTTAAGACAAAAAGAGTCCTTAGTTACTTCTGAGACTCTTTATCACAACATACAGTAGGCTGTGTAGTTTTGCAATCAACATTTCCTCCACTTCCAGAAACGGACACTTTTGTATATGGATGTACCACATTTCAGATCCTATGTTTTATGTGACTAAACAGTATATACACTAATATCAACCGTGGAGTTACTTATCTAAGCCACTCTGCTCAAACAATAAAAGCAGGACTCCCACCCTGCCAATACTTATTGTGATACTGAGAAACACATCACTTGCAAGAACAGTCCAACTGCTTCTTGGGCACTGGGAAGAAAGCTTCTGGGTTTCTAGTGCTCAGAAAGCAGCATGATTCAAAGGCCTTTTTCTGTGCTGTGGGAGAGAAGCTGCCATAAAGCAACCCAGTAGTGGTAATAAAAAAACCCACACATATGTAAGCTTTTTTCCAGTGAGAAACTCTTTTAAAGAGAGCAATATTTGAGGTCATCCTCATAATTCACCTAAACTATAATGTTTGTCAATACATTGAAAAGGGATTTCCATTTTAGAACAAGTAATTCTGACAAAGATACATTTTTAATAGTAAAAAAAGCTTTCATACACAAAAGCCAGGCTTAAATATATGCCTATTTATCCTTCCACAGGGATTTTAATTAATTTCTCCTGTCACTTTAACCAATTGCTAAAAACATCTGTGCCAGCTGCCCTGAGTCAATTGTGCTCTCAGAAAATGCACTCAACTTGATTTTTCACTTCACTGCAGAAGCAAGCCATTGCTGTGAACAGACACCAATATTCCTTAAAGTTTCAACTTCACCCTTATACTATGCTGAAAAAGAGCTGAATTGAGAAAAATTCTGCAATATTCTCACTTTTATAAGTAGATGTGTAACAGCAAACAGACAAAAAAAGCCATGCAAAGCCAGCACAGAAAGGCTGTGTATGTCTGAAAAGGGACTAAACATCTAACGTGCACCAGATGTCCTTCCCCACTCCTATCACTCAAAGGTATCTTAGATCCTCACTGGCACAGGTAGCAAGGAAGATCTCTTTCAGGATTTGATTTTGCATTTGCACAGCGTCAGCACCTTCTGCTCTGCAGACATGTATTTTAGTCCTTTTTCAGTGATGTATCTGGCTCCTTTGTCTTCCTTCATTGATAATCTTTTTAGTTCTGACTTCTGCCACCTAAACTCAGGCTCAGATACCCGTGCTCACACCAATGCATAATTTTGATCAGATTACCCTCATGGACTAAACACAAGGGTCTAAGAATCCAGTTTCTTATGAGGTAGGACTCCCATTTCTCCCCTCAAAGGCATTTGAAATCCACCTACCTTTGCACCGGCCACGATGTGTCACGCTCAAACTTGACTCCCGGCATTTAGCTCTCTGGTAGTCACACATTGACTCATATGTTCTGCCGTCAGAGGCACAGAGGGGTTTGGACTGGGATCTGGAGCAATGCAGGTTACACTGAGGGTCTCTGTCACGGTCGCTTATTAAAAACTGAAGGAAGTGAAAAAAGGAGAGAGGGAGAAAAACAAATACTGGTTTTGTTTGGTTTCCTAAAACAGAGCACAGTGTATTTTGTTTTTATGACAATAGCAATACAGTCTATAATGCAGTTTCAGTTGCTACCAAAGCCAACTTTGTCTGAAGGGAACTTAAAATTAAACACGTACATCTTTTAAAAAAAATTAAGGGTCCTTGCCATTCCATTTTCTTTAATAGAATGGAAACATTACTCACTCTGCCTCACCTCTGAAAACATAAGATGTGCAAAGCCAAACACAACCCACACGGGAAGGGCAATACTGAGTCACAACAGCCCAGCTTGCCCAGCGCCCTGCCACAAACAGTATCTGGTACTAGACAATTTTAGTCAGAGGCGTAAGAAACTTATCAGTGAGGATGGAGGAACCCAAATAACCTATCAAGATTGGCCTTGGTAGTTGAACCATGGATGTGGCCAGCTTTATATCACCAGTTATTTGTTTTTTAAAGCATTACTTACGTCATCTGTGGATACTGCCTGCAACAGCATACCTGCATGCTCCCAAAGTCATGTTTTGTTCCTTCCTGATGACATCCTGTCCAGGTGACAATTGCATTCCATGCATCCACAATCCAATTGCACACTACATGAAAGGCTATTTCCTTTTCAAAATTGGAATTTGTCATCTTTCTGAATACCTTTCTTCCTGAGCACTCAGTTTGGATGCAGACTGGTTTGTATAAACATGCTCTCCTTTCTTGTCAGTCTCTTCATGCGAGCAACCCCAGTCACCCAACTCGTCACCCAGAAGAATTCCTCTGTACCATGATCACCGCTGTATCCCTTCTCTGAAGACAGCCTGGCTTCCTACCTTATCTTTTGGACATGGGGAAACCCACAATGCATATGAATGAGTTCCTATTTCTGTATACTTGTTCCCTGCAAATCCCAACATCTGGCAGTAGTTTATTGCTGTATCCTCAGCTGTACTTTGATCTGCCTATAGGGACACCCAGGTCTCCTTCCCAAGTTCATACTATCTTCCTAAGGATCCTGACTGCCAGTCCTCTTCCCATAGAGTTTTGGCAGGACATGATAGTAGCAGCACTTTTCACTTCCCATGCTACCCTGTTTAGTGGTTAGTCCATCAGACTTTTAACTATTACCCAAACCCAACCACCTGCTCACAAGAAAATGTCAGGGGACTCTTGAAACAAGTTCTATAAGGATTAAGCAAAGAAAAAGGAAGTTAAATTGCCCTACTACTTCGCTTTCCCAAGCTCTCATCTCTTAAGCCTCTTGCAAGCCTGGGGGGATGAGGGTTGTTCCCTAACACACCAATATGCCAGCTCACTGTCAAAGCAGGTATGAGCTCAGCCGTTCGGGGCTGGCTGGCAAGTGGGCACTGCCTGACACGCTGCCTACATGCACAAAGCCACGGCTCTCCAAGTGTGTTGATAGCTGGATGCCTTACAGGGAAGTGTGAGTCACTGCCATAATCACCTTGGTGTTACAGTTCCCTACAAAGCTGTCTGCTCTATGCTTTGAGGTTAAAGCTGTTGAAAAAACATTGCCTGAAGCCTAGTTTGGGTTGGTTTCTAACCACTCCAAGAACACGCATCTCTGAAATTTGTTTTTTGACATTTAAAAAAATTCTTCACCCCCTTCCCCAAATTAAATGAGATGAGAAACAATTAAGAAGTTGCATATTTTCATGTAAAAACGTATTATCCCTGTACTGCTGGATCTTTTGAAGACTCATGCATCACTAAAAACCCTATTTAAACATGACAGCTGGAGAACGTAAGCAAGGCCTGCACTTGTTTTACTTCTGGTGGGGCAAACTTTTTTAAAAAAATCTCATCTGTCAGAGACTTGCCAAAATTTGTAACAGCACAGAGTTTTAAAAATGTTTTTGTTCCTTGTCTGCAACACTTTCTATAACCTGACAACACCTGTTCCAAATGGGAAATTGGAAAATTTAAACCTGAGGCAATTTTAAATGGTTTATAGAGACCTGGACTAGACTATAAAAACATTGTAAAGCTGGACCAGATTTTTGCCCAGTTCTTGTCAGGGCTTGAACTATCACAAGTTGGCCTGGAATTGCTCTGGCTACGGGAATGTCCTTCTGCAGCTGCTGAGGTACAAAGATCACCAGTGACTAAAAATACAGAAAAAGCAGCAGAGCGAAGATGCTGAAGCTTCTTCCCAGCGTCTAATGTCAGAGAACCTGAAAGACTCACAAGACTTTTCAGCTGTCCGTACAAACAGACTTTAAAAGCAGAGCTGCCTGATAGCACAGTATGGTGCACGTACAGCTATTAAGTATTCAGTTAAACGCAGAAGACATTCTGCTTTAGAAGGAACACATGCATTTGCCCTCTATTAAAACTTTGAGGGCCTGAGCTACTGGCATAAAACTTTTTGCAAATTCGTTGTCTCTGAAGCCAGGTTGCACAGATTGAAATTATCCAGAGGTACACTGAAAAAGCCAGAATCCAGCATCAATTCCCAGCAACCTCTATTAGGAATTAATTGAAAACTCAGCTTGTATCATGAAAACTCACCTAGGTCTTCTGCAGCCTGTACCAAAACAGTTAGTATAGAGGGACCTTGTGAGTCAGACTTGCCTTCCTTCCAGAAAGGGCATCTCTAAAGGACAGAAAACCCTTCTTGGGGTTGACAAACAAGCTAAACCTAAGGCTATGGAACAGCTTTTCTCCAGTGCCTCCTTGCAGAGGGATAGGGAAGAACAGCTCAGCATTGATTAATTATGAGGGCCTGAGGAAACACGCAGAGCACCCTGATGCAGTCTGTGAAGTTCTTGCCTACCCAAATTAAGCCAAGAACCATGCTATAAAAAAAAAGTCTTTTTAGCATTTGTAATTTGGCTTACAGTAGGGAGCCCACACAGCATGTTAGGTGCTTTCCAGACACTGAAGGTGCCACACCTGCCTTGCCAAAAAACTTTATGGTTTACATAGTTGCACAAGATGGTGCTTGTTTTGTTCAGCTAGTTTATAATTGTAAAAGTCTGCATTAATTTCCAGAAGGATCCAGGATCATGCCTGTCTGATCAGGGTTCTTCTCATGTGATCAGACAGCACTGCCAGAAAGGCTGGATCTCCTGGAAATATTACTGAAGGGCTTCAAAAACTCCCCCTTACAGTAGGGCACCTGCTCCACTGTAGCTGAGAGCCCTTGTCTTTGCTCAGCAGCTCTGCCAGCCTTCAGAGAGGGAAATGGTGGTTCTTTGTCCCATTTCTAGCTGATAAGTCTTCATGCTAGAGAAGTAATCATCAATAGAGACCACCCAGAGACATTTAACATACTAGCTGTTTTGAGCATCCATCCCCTCCCACCCAGCACTGAAAGTTTTCTTCCTAGCATTCTTGTCTGTCCAAGAGCATGACAACTGCCCTCCTTCGTAAGCAGCCTCAGCCACTTGAAGAAAAAACACTGGATGAACACTGAAATGTGTCTGCCCATGGGGAGAACACCTGAGTCTATCATTCTAACAGTAAGGCCTACAATTCATAAATTACTCATTCCCAGTTCTTCATTCCCACTTTGAGCAAGCAGACACTGCCTTTCCAAGGAGCACAGCCCTGTTCCAAGAAAGCACTTTGGTCACTGCAGAAGACAGTGCTGAGCCAGGCAGAGGGCTGCAATGTGCACAGGGTGCCCTAACACCTGGCTACTGACCATCCCCAGACACAGCCAAGGCAACAACATGATTCTCCAGTCCCTTCAGTAAATAAAGGATTCTGCCTTTAACACTACATGTCCTACTGTAACCCTTGAAGCTTGAATCAAAGCTTGATGTCCTAACAGGTTCAGGACACCCGCACAAACTGCCTTTGCAAATAGAATCACTCACAGAGCAGCATCTGGTGCTACACACGGGCACACAATGTGAACAGATGCAGACTCCGGGGAAAAGTAACCCTGCAAACACATGCAGCACCAGCAGGTTTCCAAGATTCATCTAGAAAGAAAAGGAAAATAATCATCTTAGCTCTGAGACTTCTCAAAGCCTCTTCTTGATAACCTTGTTCCCATTTGTTTCTGAACAGACTATATCCAAAACAAATGGGACTGAAAATTGTGTCACTGGCTTATCAGTTCTTTTCTCACCTTTTTTCCTTCATGAGAGAACTACTAAAAAGCACAACTAAAACACAAACCACATGAAAAAGAAACCCCATGACACAAAAACACCAACCTATGAACACACACAAAACCCCACCAAAAAAGAAGCAAAAAAACCCTAGCAGGAACAAACTATTTTACAGGAAAATGAATGTTAAAAATCAACCAGATTATGCAAATGGCATCCCTTGAATGTAGACTCAATACTAAAATAACCATAAGTAATAATAGGATTAGACAACAGTATTTGTATTTTCATCACATTTGCTTATATTAAAGGAGCAGCACAGCTCCTACACCAGTCAGTTTGAGTCCCTGCACTAAAGAGCTTCCAGTTCAATGCAGCTCTCAGAGCATCTTTTTATGTCAAAAGTTTTATCTGTATAAGGACATAAACCTCCTCATTTAGCAAATACATTTACACAGGTGCTTGCAGAAACTACTTCCCAAACTACTTTCTGCTTCTTCAGACTTGAAAAGGAAAAGGAAAGATAAGAGGTCAGAATGAAGTTAACTTTGCCGACAAAGCATATCTGTTCTTTCTCTCCACACCTCAACACCACTGCTGACAAACAACAAACACTGATTAAAGGGTTTTTAATGCCTGTGAAGGAAAGCAGACTCCCTGCAGCTGCACAGCAGCTGGGAACACTTGTGTTATTTAGCAGAGAAAGGTTTGACCCCACAAGTGAAAATGAGCTTGGTGGTCACTCAGTCTATTCACCATCTGGGTACATTATAAGCACAAACAGAACAGCGCAGCCCTTCGTGATGGAGGCAACAAGAAGTGGTCAAGGCATTGTGGTACCAGAGTAACCTGCTTTAGCAAAGCTTCAGGTGAAAGAGGAAGAAAGGGGCACAAGTAACATGAACATGAGAAAGTGGAAGTCTATTAAGAAACAAATCTACAAGACAATGGACCACTACAGATGAAAACACAGGTGCCTCTGCTGTTCAGTGACTTCACCTCCCATTTGTTAGGCAGCAGCCTGTGGTACTAAACTGAGAAGTAAAGAGATCAAGAAAGCAGCACATGCAATGCCTTACTCTTGTTTCAGCAGACTTCAAGTTTGAAGACCCTTAGAACACATCTTTGGAAAAAGCGATCGTTCTAGGTATGTTCATATGGCACTGATCACCCACCCATTTGCCTAAGCACTCAGACTGGCACATTGTAAGTACAAATGAGTGATTCCTTCCCAGGAAGAATTCCCCAGGAAAACCATATCATTTTATACATTAGAGTAAGCTATAAACTTTTGGATATTTTTGTTGCTGTTGGAAAGCATCATTTCACATTTCCTAGTTTTAACCTCACAGATTAGTGCCTTGGTTTCAAACTCCAAACTGGTACAACTAGCCATACTGGAGGGAGAGCTAGAGTCAAGTCCCAGTTTTAATCATGGCTAAACTCTCAGCCCCATGGCAGGTTGCCTATAGGGCACAAGGACTTCAACTTTAACCATGGGTTTAGGAATTCAGTCAGTTTTCCTGCCATGGAACCAGAAGCCTAGCTTTAAGCCAGAGACCCAAAATGCTTAGCTTCTTGAAATACAAAGAAAATCTGGAAGTCTTAGAAACTCTGGCAGACATGGGACTGTCAGGGCTTTCAATCTTCCATGTGCAGAAAGATGCCAACCAGCCAGAACCACCAGAACTCTCAACAGCTGATCAGGGTGTCCAGCCTCTCTCCTGAAAGTGACCATGCAGTCTCAGAACCTATCTAGTACAAAAAGGCTTTTGAAGTGAGCTTCCTAGGCAGTCTGTCACATTTTGGGGCAGGGAAAGGAAGAGATTGATTTATTTTAATACTTCCTTTTTGGAAATGCTCACAAGTTTGTATTTCACTTGCATCTGGATGACTTGGGTTTAAGAACATGTTTTTAAAACAGTTTCTCTAAGTTCTACATCTTAACAAGTTCCAGTTGTTGTGTGGGTGGTTTATAGCACCCTGCAGTGCTTAAGGCTTTCCCAACAAATTTCAGAAGGGCATAGCACTTTCCCCAGGCAGGAGGGACTTACAAGAAGGACACTGAAATACTTTTATTCCTTGAGTCATCCTACCTGCAAAGTGAAGAGTCTAGCCTAAGTTAAAGCACCACTTATGTTTCAACACCAGGCCCCTAGCTGTGCAAACATGAATGGGTTCAAAGCACACAGCCTGTGCTTGAGGATGGTGAAGGCTGGGCAAACACATGGGATCACACCACAAAGCAGGCAAACTCTAGTATTTGTATGAGTTGAATTCAAGACGGTTTTCTGCCCTTACAGGCTAGAAGCCTCAATTTTCTACAGTGATTCTCCCTTCCCCCCACCATCCTCACTCAAACTTTGTTTTGAGTGTAAGCCATTACAACGAAGAAAAACACTTAAGTATTGTGCTTTATCTGCTAGATGACTTCTAGCTAGGAAATAATACTACGGTTTTCTTCACAAACTGATCCCCAAAGGTGATGCAGCAGCTGTGCTCTGCTTTTAGAAGATGAGGTGCTAGATCCAAAGAAGTTGCCTAACAGCATATTTGAAGAGCCCACCTACAACAAATTATTCAGGAGAAACTGACCTCATCCCAGAGAAGCTCTGCAGGGTTTTTTGTTGCTCTGTTTTTAACAGAAAAAGACACTGCAGTCAGGGAATGAACTTTTAAAATTCTATCTCTTTTTTGCTTTTGAGGTGCATGTCTATGCAAGTGCTTAACTACAGTTGACTTGTGGGAAGGAAAATGCCAGAGATAAAGGACAAGAAGTTCATTTCAGATTTTAAAATAATCCCTTCTTCCACAGAGTTTTTGACATGCCTGTATGGCCTTCATAAACAGTGACTTCAATTTTATAAACATCAAGTTTAAGCATCTCATAAGCTGTATAGATGTATATATACATATACAGATCAGAATACCAATCAACTGAACAGAGGAAACTAAAATTCTAAAACAGAAAGTAGAATTTTCAGCTCAAGTTCCACATTTCTAACACACAACTTCTAAACCTAGTAAGTTTAGCAATATTAAGGTAGAGACTGATTTAGTTCCTTTGAAATAACATTACTTCAGCTTCTGTCAAAGCTCACTTCTACTCAGATTATTCTTGCAGCCAAGATGACATGTAAGCCTAGAACAAACTTGAGATTAAATTTAATTTGTCAAATACATTGACAAGAGAAGGCATGTTTAACTTGGACTATTTCTTCTTTTTAGCCTTGCTACTATATATGTTGAACCAGATCAAAAATCCAGATGTTTGCATAGTCAGACGATGAACTTGTCCCAAAGAAAATGACAGCAAAACTTCCATTGACATAAAAGGTGGAATCTTGCCTTTAGTAAATTGTATTAATACAGTCTTTTTTGTTCAGGGAGTTCTCTGCTTATTCAAGTTATGCTGAAAACAAATTCAAAACATCCTTCTGGATAACTTATGCCAAGTTAATCTCCTTTGAGTAACCATATCCTCTACTTTAGTTTGTCATAATGATAGTTGAGGCTGTTCTTCTCCCCTAGAAAATGTATCAGGATTCCAACTTTGCACTGTCACTAGAAGGTGAGAAGTCAGCTATTCCATTGTAAAGGAGTATGTTTTCCTCATAAGCAGTTGTCAGGAAAGCAGAAGGGTTAAAATAATGTCAGGTGTATACTTTAACAAAGGTCAGTATCTCAATCAAGGTTTCCAGGAAAAGTGATCCCTATCCTTACACAAATGCTTTCAAGTTGAATGCTTTAACCATTGCATGCATTCTTCATGATCTGGAGCAAACCCTCTTGGCTCTGATTCTCTTGAATCATGGAGCAGATAGAAGTACACTTTTTTACCCTCCACTGTATAAATGACAAGAAATCAGTTCCAGGATTTGTAGAGTTCTGGGCACTCACATGGAAAGTGTAGCCACACACAGAAAGTGGCTATGAAAGAATACTTCCCTGAGCCTATTTCCCCCCTTGCATAGGACTGACCATGCAGTCAGCCTAGGAAAGTTTCTTCCCCATTTACAAGAGCTTGGAGTACTGCAGACAGAATGAGCAAGCTGTGGGGCCATCAGTTCTGAGCTCTGGAGGTGTTAGAAGATGGAAGTTTACCTGATTAGATCTAGCTGTGTAATCCACAGTAATTTCCCCCTTCACCTGTATTTAGTTCCTTCCTAATAATTCCGCTGGAACCTTTCTGGGACTTATAACTGCTCAAGAACCCTTCCCTTGAATTTGTCTCAATTTCTACTAATGCGAGTTTGCCAACATTACAGTAATACCTTTCACTATACTGTAGTGAACTGTATAACACTTGGTTTCAAAGAGCAGAAGAGTCTTGATATCAAATAAGCTTCTCACATGAGTCTTTGCTGTGTAACGCAGGGATACGCATTAACTGCAAACATGTCTGATTACAACCAAGCTTCACTGAAGCATTCTGAAATGAATAATCTATTTGATGAAGTACAAATTCTCTGTCAAGTTTCCATCACTAGCCTGATAGCTATAAAGCCCTTAAAATTTGCCTTCACCACCTGACATCAACTCATCCAGACCCTCTTCTAAGCACCCTATGCTGCCTTTCTCTCAAGAACTCAAAGTACTTTGTGCTTTCCTTTCACAGTGTTACTGCCGAAGAGCAGGACACCTAAAACAGAATCTGAGTCAGTTGATAAGCTTCCTAAACATCCCCAACTGACAGGATGATAAAAATCATATTTTCTCCTCCCATCACTCATTCTCCCCAATAAGACAAAAGCTTCTGTACATTCCAGAGTCCGCTCACTGCAAAAAGTGGATATCAAGTCTTATGGAAGACAGCTTTGAAACCCCCGAACACTGTCTCCTAGGTGAGTACCATCAATTCCCTTTAACATGCACTCAAGGCACATTACATAGGCACATGTAGCAAAACAGATACAGCTGAGCTTACATTAAGCCAGATACTCTTTCCTCACTGCCTAGTTTACACCACAGCCAGTGTCTCACTTCAGTCACAGCCATATGTATCAGACAGTTATGTAAACAAGGCAGGTGTGCGAAGAAAATTACCATCTCTGGAACTGTTCTATGCTGCTAGGAGATCACCACATGAGGAGACATGATGATTAAACAAATGGTTTTGCAGCCATATCTTAGGAGTTGAGCTCCAGTGAAAGTACAACTGTGCAAAGGTATTCCTTAGACCAAATATTTTGTTCCTGCAGATCTTTCAGGATGGAAAATGCCCTCATTAAAACTCTATGGCTCTACAAGTTTCAATCTTTCTTAAATCAATTCTTCTATAATGCTGAAAGAGGCTTTCAAACTGAAGCTGGCATCCAGTCTTCATTATGGTTGTTGTTACTGATGCCAACAGCAGAACCAAGAAGTAGATATTAGATATAGCTGAGCTCATTAGTTTAAAACCCAGCAAAGGCTGGCTGCCCATCAGTAGGGCTATACTAACTGAATGCCAAGACTGAAATTCCATTGCAAAGGAGGGATATTAAAAGAGGAGGTACTGCGAACATTAAGTTATTCACTTCTAACTATATTCTTACCCCTATATGATCCAAAGACAATGATTAACCAAAGATAACTCTTGGGGCAGATGGCTGCATCAGGTTCTTCTCCCCATTTCATTTGGCTTTACATGTACTACCATCAACACCTCAGTGTTAAAGCTTCTGAAGCACTATCACTACTTCTGTCTGGGGACATAACTGTCTTGACTTGTCTCCTTCTATAGGCCTACCTTGCTGTCTCCAGAGAGATGTTCTGAGTTGGGTTTTGGCCCCATCAGCTATACATAATAGAGTAAATAAGGGCAACCTCCTTTATTACTCCTCTAAAGTATCTTAAAACACTAAAGCTGAAGAAAATGACAGGAATTTCACCTTGTTCATTATGTTCAATATGTTCAATATTATGTTTCTATATTAAATACAGAGTAGCTCACGTTGCCAACATTGTGAAAGCAGCCGCTTTCTCACATTTGTGGCTAACTGTATTCTAGCACTCTTAAAAAAGGGTTTTTTTCCTAATGTCATAAAGGTTGTGTTAGCCCTGGACTACGGATTAAGAGGCAACAAAGACACATTTTCATCAGCAGAAGTATTAACTGCTCAATTAATAGCTATGAGGTATTCTTCACTCCCCTTGCAGAACACTGTAGCAGGGATGATCCACCTACCAAAACAGGCAGGTATTTGACATTATGATTGCCTCCGTCTGATCCGCAGACAGGTAGTTTGAGACTCAACTTTATACACGTCAAATGACAACCTTTAAAGACATCCTTTAGAAATCTTAACTCTTGCTTTAGCAGGCCAGCAGAAACTCTTCAAAACAGCCCTCCAGCAGGGTGCTTTTGTCCTCATAAGGATCCCAGGCTTTGCAGCATGACACTCACTGCCAAACCCATATTGGTGGATTCTACAGTGACCCAGACAGACACATTAAGTCCAAGGCAAGGTTTAAATTCATAACAAAAATAGTCCTGCTATTCAAGAAAAATATGCCAGCCAGGAATTTAGAGCAAGAGGGAAAGGATCAGGAAAGGATGTACAAAATAGAACTGAAACTCCTGTCAAAAGCTGAACAAAAAAATTAACTTTTCCCCCTAACTCCCTAGGGGAAAGAGTCATTGTTCCATTACTTCGTTCTGCAGTTCTGTTTGCATTGTATTTCATAGTGTTTACAATAATTCTCATCTTTCTACTTACATTTAAACCAAACGCTTCCCCTCAGTTTTGTAGGGATAACCACCCACAGAGTTTAGCCCTTTATATGAATTAAGTGCTGGACAACACTTCCTCAGACTGTCAGGCAGTCAAAGCTTTCTGGGATAGCACAGGCAGTAGCAGAGCTTCCCCCACTACAAGTCTTTCTGGATCACAGATAGAAGAACCTGATGTGCACAGTAGTCTCAGGATATGAACTTCAGTTCTGCTAGTATGAAACTAAATCTTTGCTCCCTGTTCTCACCTTGAAAAAGTCACTTAATATGACTAAATGGATTATAAAACACTTTCTGTAACAGCCAAGATGTACATACTAGTTGCTTCAAGAATTGGAAGAAATACAGACAATTGTAAGATTAAATACTCATGCAAGGCAAGAACAAACGACCCTTGTCAGCTGCACTATGGTTAGCTTTAATGCCATCATCTGCTGTCAGTGATGGACAACATTCAGAACAGTGTTACTGTACACACTGAAGAGTAAATACATTTTCTTATTTCTGCAGGCCAGATTCCTTTACAGCAGTTACTTGGGTCTTTGTTCAAAGTTGCAGCAGTAACCTAGCTGCTGACTACTGAACTTGAAAGGGCAAAAAAACCAGGTCAAGCATCACTACAGCACTACCATTTACTGAAGAGTCAAACTAGGCAACACCACTTCAAATTAACAAGTTGTCAGTGTGCAGTTTTCTAGCCTATTCAAATAGAGTTCACATGCCTTCCAATAGCTTGAGTAAGGTGTTGCATTTTATCACTCCTGTTGAACTAACCAGCAATATTACTACTACACTAGCATGAAAAACTTCATACAGGTCAGAAGTATTTTCCATACTGAAGTGACATATATGTTTTGAATCATGTTCCCATAAAAACCCCTCCCACTGGTATCTATAAGGAATAATAGAATCCTCAAGATTATCAAGTCCAACTGTTAACCCAGCACTGCCAAGTCACCGCTAAGCCATGTCCCTCAGCACCACATCTACATGTCTTTTAAATACCTTCAGGTATGGTGACTCCACCACTTTCCTGGGTGGCCTGTTCCAATGCCTGACAACCCCTTCAGTGAAGAAGTTTTTCCTGAAGTCCAGCCTAAACCTCTCCTGGCACAACTTGTGGCCATTTCCACTTGTCCCGTTGTTTCTTACTTGGGAGAAGAGACCCATGCCACTTCACTACAAACTCCTCTCAGGAAGTTGGAGAAAGCAGTAAGGTCTCCCCTCAGCCTCCTCTTCTCCAGGCTACGCAACCCCAGTTCCCTCAGCTGCTCCTCATAGGACTTGTTTTCTAAACCCTTCACCAGTTTCGTTGCCCTTCTCTGGACACACTCCAGCACCTCAATGTCCTTCTTGTAGTGAGGGGGAACATCACTAAGCTGTCAGGGTTGCTGCTATGAGGTCTGCATTTTTTAAATAGCTAGAAGGGGAAGCAAGGACAGGCATGTCTTATCTTCAAAAGAAGAAACATTTACAGGTATCTTGATGCTGTCCCTGTTTATTGGTATGAATTCCCCCAGCAAGATAGAAAATTCCTCTCCCACTAAAGAATTACCCTTCTCCTCCACATTATACATGCACCTAATCCCCACATTCAAGCAGGAAGATCTTAGTGACTGATTTCCATACAGGCTGATCACTCTCTCAGGTTGACAGCTTTTTCATAACATTTTGTACTATAGAAGTGTTTATTTTAGCGTGTTTACTTTTAACTTGCAGAAAGGGCGATTCCATCTACACTGAAATTTTTTTTTTTTTTACACTTTCAGTGAGGAGCTGCAGAACACTCATGCTAATTCCTTGTTGCTAGAGACAGACACACTTTCCCTATTTTCTGTGGAAAGAAGTTTTAGAGCATTTCTAGTTCTACAATTTTCACCTTAAACACAAGTGAAGTTAACTTCCATTGTCACCAAGAGCCCTGCAGCTGGAAGCTGTCCAAGCCAGTGGGGTGTCTTCATACATGAGGCATTCAGTCCAGGACCGAGAACTTTCCATACAAGTAGCCACCTCTAGTCCAAGTTGACGCAGCACTCCCCAGGTTAACTTTCCTCCAGTTGCACTCACTGGGGTTCTGGAAGTGCTCAGCTAACTTTGTGCTGCAATTTGTATGTGTATCTAGTAGAAACTAAAAAAAAATGTCTAACATACATATTGGTCTATTTTTGCTGCCTGCCTCCCTGAAGGGAACAGAGTATCAGTCTGAATATAAGCAAATATGAGACCTTTGCACACAAATCTTTGACACAGATAATTGGCAAGATTGTTGCAGTCTCTCATCTTCCTTTTCAGGGTATGTTATTGAGAAAGCTGTGGCAAGACAGCTGTGGCTTTATCTGGATTCCTCAGATTTTCTGGATCTCTTTGTCTGGTCTAAGAACTGGCCTCATCACAAACACACACTTAGGCTCACTGGTCAGGCTTCTCAGAGTGGACAATGACCAAACTGATATTTTCAGTTGACAGACTTAAAGCAGGCTGTGATACCAGCTTCCATGTACAGTTTTTTGTGACTGCTTCAGACTATGAAGAGTAAGTACTACTCATAACATTACCACATCCAGAAGTGTGCAGTGAGCTTCTGCACAGGGCTAAGCAGTTTTCTTTCTTTACACCTTCTATATTTTAAGAGGCTGCTGGGACTGATCTCATCCGAAGGAATTTGCTTTTCTGACCCCAATGAATGAGATGTCTCTTCTCATTGGAGAATATTGCCCAGCTTTCCAGCGGCCTGGACTATGGCCTATAAGAAGGTAAGCCCAGGAAGAGTGGCATCAGTAGGATCAGAAGAAGCAGGACTTGGTTTATCACTGAACAGCACAACTGAAGGGTAGGCTGCTTCCTGCTCATGAGATGCCATACTGCTCGAAGGGATAGCAGGCAGGGAACAAGAGAGATGAAGCATCAGTAATCACTCCTCCCCATCCACCTGCAGCCACCCATGTAGGAATTACAGCATGCATTTCTTCTCATCCAAATGAGGAGACACTAGCAAATCACACTGCATCACCCTGCTCAGATGTAACACTCTGGAGAGCTCTAGTCACTGTAGCTATAAAGTGCTGCAGACCTCAGTTGAGGTTTAGTTTAAAAATAGGTAGACAGATAGCAACAAAGGCCTACACGGTGGTGTTGGCATCCACCCCCCAAAAAAGCAGCTCAGTGCTACCTAAATACTAGCAAGACTAGTGGCAGCAGCATCCAGGGCAACCAGCTCTCAGTGGGATTCTGGTTGAGGAGGAGCATGTTCTGCAGCAAAAGACCTCTCTCTCCTCTCCTGAGATCTTCAACCTGAAAAGCGATTCCAGGCACTAGCTGTCTTAGGAAACATTGAGAAGTCCTAGTTTCACCTAAAAAAATCTTGACATGCTGAATCATGTATCATCCCACTTCTTACAAGCTTTTTGGTCCACACCAGGAGGCAAAGAGGTAATTGGAGGGGGAAATCAAGGTTAAGAAATCTAGAGAAATTCAACCTTACAAATAGGAAGGGAAGAGGTAGAAAAAAACCCCAATTTTATGCTGTTCAGCAGAACTCCAGGCAGACACTAAGTCAGTTCAGGTCAACTGTGACTCAAGCAGAAATATCTTGGTTTGATAGAAGAAATTTGGCTAACAGTCACATTACAATTGGTTTTGTAAGTGCATGAGGAATGGCTGTGTACCTGGCCTAGCTGTATAATTTTCAAGGGTCCATGGAATCTAAGATGTGGCCATCAGGAAAGATTTCAGCCTAATTCTGTCTGAATCAGCTGGCTTATCCTTGTCAATCCTGATTTTTGCCATGACTGTCTGCTCCACATATTTTTCCAGTCAAGTCTCCTTGTAATCAGACACTTCTAGTTTTCCACTCTTACTTGCATACTCTTTATCTTCACACCTTTTTAATTCCAATCCTCTTAAGATTCAGAGGTCCTACTCAATCAGCTCTCTTCCAATTCCTACTTGGAAAATACTGAAACCTTTGAGAAAACATTAGAGCCAAGAAGAGTCATCTCTGCTCCTCCCAGCTGAAGTTTGCCAGCTCTTGCACACAGAAAGACCATTCCTGCAATTGACTTCGAAAGACTTTCTTCCTTTGGCAAGTATATTAACATCTTACCTATACAAATATTGTTACCAGCTCATGCACCAAGCATCTTTCCAGGTTTATTCACATGCCAGGCTTCTGGTTCATTCCTACCCCTCATCACTGTTCCAGCTCCTCCCCTCCCATTCTCAACTTGTCCACCTTCCTAGACTTTTTCCTCCCTTCTCAGTACCAGTTAAGACCCATTCAACTTTATTACCCAATTTCTCATTTAGAATTCAAGTAGAAAGAGGAAGTTATTAACCAAACCCTCAAAAACCCTAATTATACTCAGTAATCCAGCTCTATCACTGGATCCTATTACAATTTCAATCCTCTGTTTCTGGTTACAGCTCAAGTACCAGTATATTCCTTCATTTTTACATGACTTTTGATTCCAGACTACAGCAAATTGTCAGTTCAATGCTGCCCTGTTTTTGATCCATCAAGCCAGATGACAAATTTTAAATCCTGACAGCAGATTTTATTCCTGTTAGTTTTCAGTGATGGAGCAAGATAAGCATAGCCTAGTTTCCTATTGCTAACAAGCCCCTGCATGGATATCACATAGTGACAGAGCAATAGTGACCACAGGGTAGCGAACCAGTAGGTCAGCTTCTTGCAGAAATCTTTAAGAAGCACCACACTACATTTACACTTGGGTATGAAGAGAGTGCCAAGGAAGTATTAGCATTACCCAAAATAAAAGCAGAGTGGGAAAGAGCAAGAAAAAAGGCAAACTATAAGAAAATACAAACTCTCAGAAAAGAATACAAAGTTATCGTGCAGAGAATCCAACCCTGGATTCAGCTGCCTTGCTCCTGGGTACCCAGAGCTTGCTAAGAACTCAGGTATATTAGGACTCATGCAGAACTAGGACTCATTGCAGTTCCCAGGTCTGGCTGTGAAGTATCTGCCAAGATGCTCCTTCTTTCCTCTTCCCCCACCACTGGAATTTCCTCATTTGTAAGCAGAGCCCAACACAAACTTCTTAGAAAAGTTTGCAGAGTAATTTAGTCATCCTTAATCCCTAGGTAAAAGGGAGGGAAAGTTTCAGCAGGTAAAACCAGAGCCAGATTTTGAACACCTGTGAGCAACATTTAAGGGAGGGAAAGTCTGGAGTTTGCACGCAAAGAGGTTGACAGCAGTATTTGGCTCCAACACACAGATTTATATCCCTTATTCATTTCATCATTCTCCATGTTCATATCCAGAAGTGGATTCTGTTACAGAGTATGAGGACTGCCTCAGAGCAGAGATCTTCAGCTGAGCACTGTTCTTAAAACGGAGTCACCTAGAGTCCTTTAAATCAGATGAGCCCCAGGTTTGCAATCAACAAATGGACCACTTCTGTGTGGTAACTTAACATGAGAAACCATTGAAGCAGGACCTGCATATATCCTTGAGTATGGAAAGAATTTTCAGAAGTGCTGAAATATCAAGTATGGAGCCTTAAAAACCCATTACTGGACAAATTGCTAAAGAGCAGGAAACAGAAGTTGGAGTGCCTAGTCTCCCTGAATCACAGGCTGCCATACATCAAGGACATTTGCCCCAAACATTTTTATTCAAGTCAGTTCTCTGAACTGGCAAGCTCTGAAGTTGTGTAATGCCTCATGTGGCTACGTACTTCTAAAAAAGGCTAAGCTTGAACTGGGAAGAGATCAAGGCAAGGAATGGAAACACAGCACCCTCACAGAAACTCAGTATAGTGTGAATTTAGAGACTAGATTTGTTTGAAGATAGTTGCCTTACTGTTGCCTTCCCAAGAAAATTCAAGGACCTGAATATTCTGTGAAATGATGGCAGCTCTGATTTTAATATTTCTATGCAAAAAGGAGCTGTTGACCAATACTTACATCGACTCAAAGATGCAAAAATAGTGTACCTTCTCCAGAACTGCACCCTGCAGGAAACAGATCAAAAAGACTCCTTTTTATCTCAAAACCAGGAGATTGCTTTTCTAGGAGGATGCATAAATCAGTAGCTAGCCTTTGCCACATTTTACAGGCTAGACCATATTGTTCAATAGGTAGCAATTAACCCAAATTCGTTACATACATAGTAAGTACAAAGGAAAAGAAACACTCCAAGTTCACAAAGTTACTCTTACTAGTTAACCCTATTTTTCCTCATCTTTTTTTCTACTTAAGAAGTCATCTTTAACAACAGAAGCTGCCCATGACAAACATTTCTGTCATATACTTCCAAGTAGTTCAGATAGAAAGAGACCATTACTGGCTTGGAGTAGCTCCACTCCCGCTGGTGGTGCCACACAATAGATTCACAACTAGATGATACTGGAACTGCTTATCTTCATCTCAGTACTTGTTAGCCAGGACTGCCAAAAGAAGGGAGTCAACATCCATAGCGACAGCTACCCAAAGGCAATTGTACCAGGATGGATTCATGAAGGCAATGCATAGCCAGGGACCTGCCTGACACGTTCACTCTAACTAGCTTGTTGACTTTATCACCTTGTCCCTGAGCATCTCACTCCATTTCCTATTTACAATCATTCTTCCAGCATAACTGTATGTTCTTATAAGGTTTGCCACTTTTACGCTTACACTAGTCATCCTTCTCCCCATAAGCATCAATAATAAGAGATTCCCCACCCCTTTGATCAGGATCAGCCCACTGAAAGCAGCAGTACCACCATCCTGAATACACTACTGCTCCCACTCACACAGTCTAGGTTCATTAACTGGAATACAGGATGCAAGAGCCACAAGCAATCTGTCCCAACAGAAATGTATACCACACCTGCAATGCAGAAGTATCACTAAAGGTCTGTTTCAAAAAACCTAATAAGCAATTGATCATAACCTCCTACACTAACTTTCTTCAGATATTCTGACTACTGAGACATGTATTTGTATTACCCTTAAGCGGTGTCCATGTACACAAATGTTGTTTATCCAAATACAGAAGTTACCTCCATTTTTTGTAGAGTCAGATACTGAAGAATTAAACCAGTAGTCAGAAAACAGTAGGTAGTTGCATGGAAATCAATTCTCATATGAAGTCATACAGCAACAAGAAAACAAGGGAATCAGTTTGAGGTTTTTCCAACAGCTCACTTGTGGGAAGATTTACGCTTATGGTCATCATTAACAGAACTGTTCACTGACCTCTAGACTTCCTCCCCACATGCTAAATTGTCTGCACTGGGTTCAAGTGTGGGAGGAATATCTGTGTCCTAACCACAGGGACCTGGGATTCTCAAGTCCACTGACTTCTTCAGCTTACCAAACTTAAGTTCTCCCTGGCAAGAAGAGCACAGCAATGTTGCCTGTAAGTTATTTAGTCTTAATGAAGTGTTATTGGTCATACACCAGGAACACCAGAGAAATCCAGTTGAGAACTCTTTAACATGGTGATAATATGTGGCACCAGCCTGGTATTCTAACCTCAGAAACTAAGCACCAACAACTCAGCATTTAAGGAAAAAGCATGAAATACCTGCAAACAAAACTTGCAGCAAAAACAAACTGAGCATCAGGAAAGATACTGACAGACCTTTAAAGGACAGCAGGCGGGATGGCAAAGGAAAGGGTCAAATGAAAGCCCCATACAAAAGTCACAGACTATTTAACTGAAGATATTTTCTAAGACTGTATGTATGAGGTTTTCAAAACACTGTCCATCACAAAGGCTATTTTAATTACTCTCATGTCTAGCTAACCCAAATATGGTTTATCAGGAATTATCTCTATCCGCATGAATCTCTCAGTCCAAGTCTCTTGTCCACAATCTTCCATAAGATTTAGCTCCTTGCACTTTGCAATAAAGAGGAAACAATGCCAAGAACAAGCTTTTTTCTTCCTGAGATGATTTAGAAGCAGTGAGGACAGCATGTGTAGTGCCAAGGCAGATCATAGATAGTACCATTCTTCTTACCTCTCTCTCTCCATAAGAACTCTTACACAGCAAGCATGTGCTTCTGCAGCAAACCAATACAGCAATTAGCATGAATTCTGTTCCAGTGTCCGTTTCAGACATTTAACTCCTATAAATAAGCAGCCCAAAATAACTCAGGATTACAGAAGAGAGCGAGAGACTACTGTCATCTCAGGCATTCTTAAATAACTTGTCAGGACTCTTCAGCTGGTAGCCTACAGGCTGCATCCAGCCCCCAAGATAGCCGAGTGATCTGTTGCCACTCGGCAAGCCTGCTCTTTGCACTGAGGCTCTGGGGCTCAGCACTGAGGGGAAGGGCAAGTCCTACCATATTAGCCTGTCCCTTGAGTAATCAGCACCTGAGTGAAAGAGCATTGCTGTATCCTGATGCAATGAAAACGGTGTTCCCAGTAACAGCTCCAGCACCCCAGAAGAAGAAGGGAGGGACACTTCTATGCTTCCATCCCTAGGCATTGCTATTTCAGAGGCAGCAAAACAGTCTCAAGGCACCAGCGTGGGACTGCCTGCAGATAGGCTCCTCTCCCTCAAGCTCTTCCTCATTTCCTAATGGACAGCAGCTTCTCTAGATACTACTCCCCCAGTTGTCTCCCAGACATTAGCCTTCACTCCCCTGCCATGAGTTTCCAACCTGTTCAGTCCAAAATCCTTATGTGCTCCCAAATCACAGGCAGTGACCATGCTTACTTACCTCAGCATCTTTAACAAGTTCCATAAACTCCAAGCTCACCTTTTATTCTAAATGAAATGGGTCTGACACACCTCTACTCCCCACAGCCTATTTTAAGATTTATCAGAAAGCACGAGATAAGAACTTGCCACACAAGTGACAAGGAAAACTGTTTGGAGGAACGGGTTTTCCTATTGAGCACATTCCTGCTCTACAATTTAAGTGAGGTGTATCTTATTCCAAGTTTTACCAGATTGCAGGAATGATATTGGAAGTTTTTTCTCTGCAGTTCCCAACCAATGCAGACACAAAAGCATCCCAGACATCCTTTACTCTTCTTTGAGCTTTAAGACAGGGATTCCTCTATGTGCTGCACAACACATGAGCAAGAATAACTTGGGGTCCTGTCTAAGAATGAGAATGGCCAGGATCCCATCAAATACAACAGGATACATACTTGACTGCCTCTTATGAAATAAAGACTTCTTAAAAATATCAGTTTAAAACCTCACCTGTTCTCTTGGCAGGGCCTAAAAACATCCCTCATTAACTGGAAATTGCATTAGACATTGCCAAACAGCTCTTTAATGCGGACACATTATAAGCACGCTGTGCAGCTCCAGAGGTTTTGCACTTCTAAGACTTCTTTTATCTGTTGACTACAGCATATTTACTAGGAAAAAGTCTCCCCTACATACCTGTAAGGCAGGCATTATCTTACTCTAGTTGAAAAGTTTTAGAGATGGTTACTCAAGTTCACAAAACAAGCCAGTAGAAAAGATAGGAGAGCACAAGCTACCACTATTCTCCAGGTATTTAATGCCTGGAAAGCTATTCTCCCCCAGCCTCTGGTCATGTTCATAGTCACTCACCAAAAGGATATCCAAGAAATGAGTGCAATAATGCATCACTGTGGTCAGATGCAGTATGTAGTTAACCTTTTATGCCTTAGAGCTCTTTCCTCCGAGCAATTACAGCTGTGAAGGAAACACAGGCTTCACTTACATGCAGTGTTTGAACTACATGGAAGCACTTGCTGACACAGCCTAGCTATGTAACATAGGAAGTGAATGAATAACATTGGACAGAAGTCAATGGAGCAGTGATACTGCTTTAACCTAACCAGTACAGCGAACACCCTTCAATAGGGAAGAGTTAATCGAGAACATATCACTGTTCTTTTATACCACTGCATGAGTACTGCGCTGGGGACAAGACAGAACACCGCCACGCATTGTCTGGGATTTTTCACCTGTCAAGGAAAGGCTAGGTAAAAAAATATGCAAAAGGTGGTACAAAAGCTAGAGCCAGTCCAGTTGAGTGAATACATGACATGCTTATTGGGGAGTCAAACTTGACTCATTAGGGCTTTTAGTATATATAGTAAGATTAGTATGTATTAGTCCAAGAGTAAGCAGAATTTGAGACTCAGACCCATGCAGTTGTAACAGTAACATGCCATAGTTTTTCTTATAAAACTAAGCTATAACTTCTAATGAAGTAGCTTACCCAAAACCCTAACATAATATAACCCTCAGTGGCAAAGGGGCGAGTTATTCCTTTATTGGCCTGTAAAGGCCTGCTCCTCCTTCCACAACAGCTGGTACCTTCCCCCTCAAAGGAGAGGGGTCAAAAAGGAATAGAAATTCAACACTAACCTGATGCTCCAAGTTTGACAGAGAGACTTAGATTGCCCATATAAGACTGTGGAGCTTTCTATCACATTTGACATGTTTACTCATTATTTGAAAGACTTGAAAATCCTCTTAAGTTACCTAATCACATCCTGTGGCAAGTTGAAGATACTTGACATTCCTTCCTTCCCTTTCTCCACCTTTGGGGCAAGCTAAGTGTAAACATGGCACCAACCCAACTACAGCAGAGCCAAGTACCATTTAGGATCTCAAAGCAGTACCCTGTGCCCTCAGAGGTTAGAACAACACAGGAGGTCCAGACACTGTCTCTTCCCATCACCTAAATGGCCTGCAGGACAGAAAGCATTGGGAGAGGCAGTGAAGGATGAGTTTGTTTTCTATTTCCATGCTGGCACTTCCTCTCAGTTACAAATCTAGAAACACATAGCAGCTGCTTTGCAAAAGAAAACAATCACTCATCTACCTAAGTAGGAAGAGGGTAAGGCACCCTAAAACAAGCAATGGGGCAGCACATGCAAAAAGGCCGAGAACACCTTCAAATTCTTAATTGACAAGGGCCAGACAAGAAAAGAGCCAAAAAAGTAGCCAGACTGATGTGGCATTTAATTCTTAAGATGACTCACAGCTTGCTTAGATTCTTCCTGAAAACTTGCAGGGCAACTCCTTTGGACTGTTCCCACTCTGCAAATTTGTGGCAAAATATACATGCTGCTGACAATCCAGCTTCATATACTTATGATATGAGAAGATCAAGTAGGACTGCTGTTAACATCATTTCCACTCAGAAACCCACTCAGCTGCTGACAAGCACAGACTTAAAAATGAGATCTAAAGCATGTACCTTTGTGGGAAACCAACAGCTATGGGCTTTGGCAGATGGACCCAAGCCAGCTGCTCAAAGAGGCTACAGAAGTTACGTGCTAGCTTTAGCAACTGTTTTGCCATCTCAGCGTTGCTTCTCTATATCCAGCACAGGAATGTCCACCAAGTTCAGTATCAAATGGGGTTGACTGGATAAACTCAGTAACACAACTGTAATCAAGTGTAGTATCCATGATGAAACCAGAACCTGAAGTCCAATTCAATGCTTAATCATTGGAGTACAGACCTGCTGAAACAGTGGTTAAGAGCCTTAAAGGATTTCCTCACCTGCTAAGTAATGATTCAGTTTCTAGACCTGCGCAGAAGCCTGACTAGTTTCTACCTTTACCTATTTCTTATTTCAAGAAGTCCACATTGTACAGACTGAAGCAGCAGTCAACATCTGCTTAACCCCTCAGACATTTAGCCATATCTGTGCAGAAGTACTACACAGTAAGGTAACTTTAGATACTTTAGAACTAGAACATAGGAAGCTGCAGTAGGCATGATGGGGGAAAGATACCACACTTTTGTTTAGAAGCTTTATCCTCTTCCTACTGAAGAAAAACTACTGAACTGAAAAAAGAAGGATCAGGCAAGTATTTTGGCAGCTATGTATTAATATAGGACAATGTAGCCTTAAAACAAAGTTCTTACCAAGCCTGTGATTTACTTAATTGAAGTTGCTCAAGATCCTAAATCTAGTGCATTCGTCAGTTCTCAGTACAAAGCCTTAAGACACTAGGGGAGCACCACTTCAAAGAACACAACCTAAAGAGAAAAAGACAAGTCTTGTTACATTTTAGGCTCATTTTTTTTTTACCAGGTTGAAGCTATTCAGGAGTTCTCTAACTTAAAACCTGAGCAAATTCCAGAACAGAGATTCTCCAATCCACAAGCACACTCAGATGAGATTGAGTGTTCAAAAGCCAGACACGTAACCCCATCTTTGTTATTCAGTACAATCTACTAATGACAACTTCCACTGCTTTTATTAGTTGCTTCCAGAGGTAATTGCCCAATCTCTAACTTTATACTAAGTATGCATGAAAGCCATCTCTGAGACACCTTATCAGTATACTGCACACCAATGCATACACCTCCAAATGGCACAAGTGGCCAATTAATTATATCATTGGTCAAGCAGACTATTCAAGTGGAATTAAAGCATCTAATTAACTTTTACCAACAACATACTGAATGAAAGTTGAACTACTACATCATTATTAGAAGCCACAGTAAATTTAAAGATCAGTTTTAAAGGCAAGAGTCTTGCAAGCAGTTTTGATCTTAAACTCCTTAAGGCATATTCCAGTTTTCCTCCTTGGTAGTAAGCAAGTGCAGCAGCCAATTATGCCACCAAACACCTTTTTACCTTCTATAACCACACAAACACTAGATATCCCAGGTTTTACTCCTCAAAAGAACAAGAAGCAGTGTTAGAAGGCACACAGGACAGCTTTGAAAGCTAAGCAATTACTTTAGGAGATTAAGCTGTTATGAATTCACACCTGCAGCTGATTTGTCCCTACAGACCTCCAACCACTCCCAGTCCTCAAGCCTGTCCAGTCTTCCACAGCTCTTGCACTGTCAATAAAGTGGTGTGCATTTTATCTACATGGTGTGAGGTAAAACAGGTTTTACCTCACACTGCTGATGCAGTTCCACACTGGACAATTCTGAAAGCCCCTCTTGGCTACCTTACCCTTTCAGTGTCAAAGCAGCCAGTTCTTTTCTTAAAACCCAAGCTCTTACAGAAGGGAATGCTGAAACTTTTCCGCAGTGGGCTCCTCAGAGAAGGTTTATTCCCAACCTAAAAAGGCAAAAGTAGCCCCAGATCTCACTTCTAGAACACTTAGCATTCTGAAATATTTAAATAATTCAAATTGGGAAGTATTTCCTGGATGTTTTTCATTGTCCCTCCTCATACAGTTACAGCACAGCTGTGTCCCTAGAACACACACCTCCAGCTACCTCTTCCTGCTGAGCAAAACACCCAAGCTTGGTGTTCTAGATAAAAGCCAGCCATTACTTGCACAGTTAAAGCCACTAGAGGGCATTGAAATTTAGTCCGAAAATAGGATCCAGCGTGAGAGACAGGCCTTGCCCTATGCTTTATATGGAAATCAGAGACTTTGACACTGGCTTTCTCTACTCAGAGTCCTCTGTCCACAGGGATGACATCACCACTTGGATGCACATGCCTGGAATCACATGAAAGACATCCCATGGTTATCACAACTGCCTTAATACAAGAGCTGAGCTTTTATCTTATGTTAGCAAATTCACCTCATCAAGCCACAAGTCACGTCAACCCATATCTTCCCAGGCTGGCACACCACTGTGTACATTGGTCAAGTTTTTGCCATCTCATTTCAATTTTGGGGGAATTTGGAAGGCAGAAAGGATTTGAGCATTCTCTGCCCCATCTGCAGACAGCAATAATGTCTTCTTCCCTTCTAGGCTAATTTCAACATTCCTACACATTCCCGACCTACTTTCCTCATTCCCATCAAGTGCCTTGTTCACAGTTGGAGAGTGGATGCTTTAACATACTGTGTTTACATACAACCGTGACAGATTTTCACTTTCACATGCTGCAAACCTAAACAAGAAGAACCAAAGGTGACTGACAATCCTGCATTCAGATTTAACAAGCAACAGATGAGCAGAGAAGCCCTGCACTTCAGCTGAATCATCTCACTGTTCTATTTCAAGCAAGTACTTAAATGTTTGACAATGAAGAATAAAAAGCAGCTGTCAAGAACCTTGCATAGGTTGGCCATGCGATTTAGTAGCAAAGAGAATGCAGATGTTAAAAGCCTAAAGTAATAGCATGCCCTAGCTAGGCTAAATCTAGTTCATCAAACCCATACCTGAGGGCTCAGTGTCCTTCCTCTATTTGGACAAAGACCTTTCAGGGTATACATGGGACCAAACCCTTCTATCAAAACCTCTTGAAAATTCAGTTTGTAGTGCACTGCAGATAATTCTTCCAGGTTGTAAGGAGCTGCATCACCCCCTCAAGTGCTGCTCCACATCCAGTTTGAAACCAGCTTTCCCCCAGCATCACACAGCAGTGTCATAACCAGTGTGACACAACCACATCATTCCAGGGGTTGCATCTTGCCCTTGTGCAGTTCAGTAAAGGATGTACAACATGACAAATTATGCCAGTTTAGAGCATCTCCAGTTCTTGCAGATAGCCAATACGGGTGTTTAAAGCAAGCCCAGACAATTCTGCTGTTCAATTATACATACATTAGGTGTAGCATAGGTAGAAAACTCTGTCAGCACAGGGCACCAGCAAAGTGTTTCTGTGTTAAAAGCAAAGAAATTTGCCTTCAGCCAAAGTTAGCCCAGATGCCCTTAACTATTCTCATATTGAAGTGGTCAGCCTTATTTCACATTAGCAAAAAAATAATGTACTACTGCTTTGAGACATTTACCCTATTCAAGGTGGAGGAATAAATCCTCCCTATTCAACAAGCTTTATGCAGAGCCTTAGCCTACTCTATCCTTAAAAAGCTGAAAAAATAGTTTGTCTTACACTTCCTTGGAAGTTAAGTTACCCCTCATGCACTTAAGACTTCTCTCACACTTGCCTGGAACATCATACCAGAACAGTGCAAATCTGAGCACCAATCTGGGTGGAATAGGGGTCTATTGTATTTTTTTAGTAGACATTAATATTTGTTCCTATTTTCAAATATTCCAGCTCATGGTGAGTACACACAAGCTCTACTTTTGCTAAGGAAACAGCATGAAGAACTTTGCATTACAAATGGTACAAAAAAAAAAAAAAGAGACTTGTTATTCTGAACAGAGGGTAGGAAGCATAACTAAGTTAGCATAGTTCCCAAGTGTACTCTACAGGAAAGGAATGCGGTGTTTTATCTTTAGAGTTTAACTTGTAGCAGAGACTCAGAGCTGTAACTCCTTCTTTCACAGGGGTTATATAATGGGGCAGCATTAGTGTTCAAAACTAGCACTTCCAAACTTTGCCTGGAGCTCTTCAATACAACTCTAGGATTTACTGCACATTCTGTACCTACCCTGTGTTCATAAGTTATGCTATTGCTTCACTTAAGACTAAATAACAGGTACTATTTCTGAACCAACATCTCCAATTCAGTGACATGCAAGCAGTCCTACTATTAACTCATCCCATCAGCCATGAACTAGTCAGAGCAGGTAAGAAGCTGGGTTTCTTAAACAGGAGAGATGCATGTACTGTTGATGTACATTGAGTGTCCAGTCTCCAAAAGATAATAGTTGCAAGCAGCCATGGATTTTTTAATTATTGTGCTTATAGAAGCTATTTCAAAGGTTAACCTTACTCAATTCTGTAGTATGTTGCATGAAAGAAACAGCTGAAGCATTTCCAAGTGTCTTAAGGTGTCTATCTTTTTCTGTTCCTAGTATTTCTAGTTATCAGGCAGAGTCCATTTTCAGTATGGTCCATCCCTACAGCCAGCACAGGCTAGCTAACAGGAACTGCAGTATCATAAGGAGAGCTCCGGTAGTCTAAAAGCTGCTCAACTTCCAAGGTATGTCAGTGCTTCAGGAGGCTAGAGAGGTCTAGACTGCCTTCAGTAGCTCTCCTTCATCCAGACTTGACCACCACGGCAAATGATTAAATCCAGCTCCAGCAACACAACGGGCAGGCAAAATTTAAGTGTCAGTCCACAGGAGTGAGTTGTCTGGGTATAGTTCACAGCAGGCCAAAGCAACAAGATCCACACATAGCAGGGCATCAGAAAACATGCTCAGACATGGGCTTGGAGACACAAACCAACAGTATGGATGCAGCTTAAATGACTGTTTATGAGTTGAAAAACAGACTAGAAAGAGGAGGCTGTTGCAGCTCAGGAGTACTTGGCTAAGCTTCTTGTCTGTTGCCCTTAATTGCCAACTATCTTAACTCAAGCATTGGTACTTCTAGAGCTAGGACAATTATTTTTCATAAATTGCTTTATTTTACTTAAAGCTTGTACTTTCCACAAAACCCTGCCTGAAGGCAGCAAGCAATGCAAGAAAGAAAGTCCAGTTTTATTACTGCTTTAAAGCGTAAGGTCAATAAGTGCTTGTGAATTACTGCAGTGGCATAGCCTTCATGAGGCTTTGAGAAACAATTTGATAAAGGCCTAAACCCTCAGATTAAAATGTTAGAGAAGTTGGCAGATTCTGGAAACTTAAATGGTTTATTTATATCCTGTTTGGAGACTGTTCATGACCAAAATTACTAACTTCTTGCTGTCCAGCAAAGACAGAATTTAAAGACAACTATGAGAGAAAGTTTTAGCTTCAAAGCAACAGAAAAAAAGAACTTGTTAAGAGATAAGAAAAGAGAAGTTTTGGTCTTTGACATACACGATATTTAAGTAGACAACCTAATTATTTGGGGAGTAGCTTTTCTCTGTTCAAGTACTTCATATTCCTTTCCACTATCAAGCACAGAGCACTAGCACTATTACATGTCAAGTTTCCTCACCTTCAACTTGAACTCTAAGAGAAGAAAATTGCTCACAAATTAAAAATGGTGTAAAGTTTTATCATGATCCTATGCCTCACTGGATAGCACTGACATAACTCTAGCTAGGATTTTTGCTGATAAGGGCCAAATATACTTTCATCAAGGAATCAAAGCACAGGAGCTTGTCCACACCCAAGAACGCAGAACACCAGATCCAGATGTTACATAGATGCTCCTGTAAGTTTTCCAGGTTGAAGTTTGTCAGGAGTTACAATGTCTGGTACTCCTCTTTCAGAATTATTCAGTACCAGGACCAGTAATAGCACTTCTTCCCATTGTTAACTGTGTGGTCTCTTCCTCTTCCAAAAGGGGAAGATGAAAAGTCATTTCCTAGGTTTGGCTGTGACAGCCTTGCAGCTCCTCAAGGAGCCAGAATCTACAGAAATGACTAGGATCTAGGTGCTTGAATTCCTGTATGATATAACACCCATCACCCATCCAACTCACTGCCAGAGAACTTGCATCAGTACCCCATGATCTGAAACATTAGTAACATCTAGAATATAGAGTCCCAAAGAACTTAGAGTAGGTGATCAGACTTGCCCCTTTGTTACTATGGAAGTCACACACATGCCTGCAAAGCAAATCAGTTCACCATCAGTTCAGAACTGGAAGCAGAGGCACTGATAATGGAAAAAACAGAAGCACAATCAATATTGAAATCTACATTCATATGGGAACAGAACCTGAAAGTATTCAGTCAATTTGAGGCTACATATTAAAAAAACCAAAAGAAAAACATAGAGTAGAATATATGTTAGACTACAAATTCGCCGAGTTTTAGGTGCGTTGACACCTTTTACAGCAAAACCATATGCAACCTCTGCAAGACATCCACACTGCCTTGAAAAGGACTGAAGCACTTAACTTCAGGGAACAACCAGTTTGACTGATGTGTGAACTTCATGTTGGGGCTACTTCCAGGAGCACAGGCACATCCATTGCTGATTCTACTGGAAGCTTTCCAGGCTGAGGCAGCATTGCTTCTCCAGCCTGCAGACTGACAGTGTAGAACCTGGTCTGGCCAGCTCTGTTGGGTTTACATGACAAGGCTTTGGTAGTAGCACAGTGCAGAGGCAGCCTCTGTGAGAAGTTGGGGCTGCTCTGTGCTGGACAGCTGGCTCCACAACATATCCTCTACAGTCCAATTGTGAGCCCATCAGCCAAGCTGGCAGTGCCTCTGAAAACAGAGTTTAAATGGCAGGGAGGGAAGTGTGAGAAGGCCCAGTACAAACAAGGTCAGAGAAGGAGGTGCTCTAGATGACAAAGTAGATTCCTCTGCAGCCCATAGAAGAGACCATGGTGGAGCAAGTATTGCCCTGCAACCCATGGAGAGGGTGCAACACCAGAGCAGTGGGACATTTGCTGAAGGAAGCTGCAGCCCACAGAGAGCCCATGTGAAAGACCCATACTGAAGCAGGGGAAGAATTAAGGAGGGGTCTGGCAGCTGGGCAAGGTCAACCAACCATACCAACAAGGAGAAAAACAGAAACCCTTCCAGTTTGTAGATTCCAGGCACTGTCCCCACACTTCAGTAAGGTAAGAATTGCCCATGCTGTTTGGCTCTGTCAATAACTTAGTGCCTAATCTTGCTTGTCATTAGAGATAACTGTAGTATTAAGCGAGAACTAAAACACAGGGATAGTTTGAAATCTAGAAAGGAAGCTTTCCCAGGCATAAATAAAGCAAGCAAGGGAAGGAATGGGGAATTAAGTGAATGCAAATGATTAATTACAGTTCTGTTTAATCTTCTGTTTAACCAAGTCAGAGGTTCTGAGCTCTCATCTTTCCAGAAGTGTTGACCTTTCAGACTGATAAAGAAACATCTGCCTTTTCTTTTCTAGTCTAAGAGCTTATATTGCATTTACCAGAGTGGATTCCAAGTTTCAACCAAGACAGACACTTGCCAGTTATTCATTCAGCCTTCCAAAATTGCCTCTTCAGTACTTTGTAACGTTTATTGAATCATTCCCATTTGAGTTTTAAAGTAACATGACTTTTAATCTTACTCAATTTCCACAAAGACTTCCTCCAAAAGGGAAAAAACACAATTAAAGAGAAGCTTCCTACAAAGTCAGGCTCACTCTCGGAAAGCAGGAGGTCCAACTAAAACAGTTCAAGCTGAGCAGCCTCTGCATACATCACTAGATTTAACATAAATGTTGCCCTTTAATACATCTAGAAAGGTTCCCAAGAGGCAGCTGTACATTCTAACCATCACCAACTGATAACAAGATGACACTGAGTACCATCAGCTTCCTCCCCAGAAAATACCTAGGGCAGAAGCATGTCTCTCCCTAAAGTAAGGGGAAACTTCTTGGTGCTTTCGCTTCACTTCAGGGATCTAGAGCTCCAAGCCAAGCGCTCAAGATAAGAAGCCACACAGCAGTTTGACAAGAGTTTTGTTTAAAGAGTTGATATTGCAGCCCAGTAACTGCTTTATCTGCAAAAATAAGAATAGAGATGGAGAATGAGGAAGAAAGTATACCCTACACTTTGGGAAAGAAATTCTTCCTCAAACCTTGTCCCCTGCCTATTTTAAGAGGTTTCCTGTATTCAGAGCAATCAAATCCTGATTGCAATTTAGTACAGGGCATTAACTAAGCAAGATTCAGTGTCAGCATTTATAAATGCTGTTTATAGTTAGTAGCTTGTTGAATCCAGTAGTGACTTCATTCAGATGCTTTGTGTAAACAATGCCTAGCACTGGTGTTAATCACCTCACCACAAAACAGATGCCAAGTGAGTCTTGTATTTTCACATCAGCGCCTGCTAGTGAAACAAAAAACACTAGCAAGTCCCACTACAGCAGTTCTAGATAAGTATGGTTCTACTTATCTGAACACTGACATAAGATTTAACAAGATTATCTCTTCCCACTTGATCCTAACTGGTTGCCTTAGGAAATGCATGGATGGATATGTATGAATGTTAGTCTGGCATACAGTGAAGGGCTGACATGCCTGGCTTCGGTTGTTTGTGGTAATCCCTAGGTTTGCTTTCTAATAAATACTAAAGAGAGTCAAGCTAAAGATAACACCCTATTTTGTCCTCTTAATCTGAAGTGACCTCATGTCTGTCATCAGACTTCTGGCACTTCCTGAATATAAGTGCTTGTATTCTGCATGGTTTCATCCAAGGTGAAAACAAGGAAAGAGAAGTGAGAGTCATCTTTAGCTTTTGCTCTGACATGCTGCACTTAATCATTTCACAGAAAGGTTGGTTACATCTCTACACCCAAGAAGATTTTAATCGAAGCTGAACAAACTGAAGGAAAGCATGTCAGGTGGAAAATGTATGTGCAGTTTAACTTGATTTACTGCCTCAGCGATTTCCAAAGAAAAGCATGAATTCCTGAAGTTGGACTCATCTTTGCCAGGAGGAAGGCTTCAGGCAAGGTTCAGCAAGAACTACCAAGTCCAGAACTGTTCTCCCACTCTCCTTGCCCTACTTAAGCAGAGGTACACGTGGAGCACACATCTTGGAGGGTATAGAGCAGATTGACAAGATTCCGGACATAAGGAAAAAAGCTAGCCAATCTTTTCATCTATAGCTGTTCTCTAGGTGACACTATCAGTGGGCAGGTTAACTTGGAAGTAATTATAGTGGAGGCTCCCACTTAAGGTCAGATGTGGACATTTTCTTAAGAAAAGCAATAATGAGCTAGGAGTTGAATGGAAGGTATCAAGTTTAACACAACTATTTAACAGTTACAGTGATAAGACACCTACCTTTTTTAACATAGGGGAAAAGATATGCCTTTGAACTCAATATTCTTTGCTACAGAGAAAATCTTGTTGACAGTTGAAGTTAGACTTCCTATTTGGACTGTCATTCACTCAACAGCACAAGTGTTGCTTGCAGTTTTTAAAGTTTCAACCAAAATCAAATCCTTCTCTTTGCAAATTGCATGGGATTTCCCGACTGCACTCCATCTAGTCTGGGGCTCCTGATGGGAGGGGGGCAGGGGGCACAGGGGGAAGTCCCTGGGTTATGTAAAACAATTCTGGAAGCTTTTTTGGTTTTAGTTTGTCTTCATGCCAGCATAACTAGAAGCAAATCTTGAAGACCTTTAAGTAAATTCTTAGAGTTCCAACAGGAAACCCAAAATCTGAAGTTTACTTTTGACACTCATCAGCTATTCAAGACAGATCAGTCTCAAATATTTGGGCTCAAAATGTACTTGTCATAACTGGGTCAATTCCAAAGATGTTGAAAGGCACGTTTTAAGAATGCCCAGATTTACTCAAGTGAGGCAGATTTTTTTCCTCCCACTCAGTTCCAATTTCAGCACCAAGACAAACCAGTGTTCTAGTAAACATACTGAGTTTTTCTGTAGTTAACTTTACAGGCAAGACTCAATTTGGAAGTTAGGACTGATTTTTTTTCATTACTTTGATGCAAGAACCACACATGAACCAGGATAGGATCATCCTCCTAGGACAAAAGCTAACATAGCTATGCATTATAGCTGTTTTTACACTGACAGATTTTACAAAACAGAGCAGATGAGTTAAGGTGCTTTGACCTATGGGTGTTTTTACATGCAGAGTAGAAATCTGCAAACTACACACTGCAGTATGTTTATGAGCAACAGCTAGGTTCAGCTCCAACACTGCTGCCAAAGTGCTTCAGGTAAAGAAGCACATTTCTGCTAAAGAAAAGCTCAACTTCTTTCTGTTCCCAATCCAGCTAGTTTGGAAATCCCTTAGGTATCTATCATTAACAATAAAAATCCTGAAATTTAGATAGTCTCATTGACAGCTGAGGCTGAAGACAAGAAAAACATCAGCAGCCCCAGTTTCACACTTATTGCTTCTCTCCCCATCCTATTCACCCTCAAGAGGTGCCTATAATAGCAACAACATGGCAAAAGTTTAACTTGACTAGTCATTTAAAGTTCCATCAGCTACCTTAAATGTAATCCTAATTTTCAAAGTGTGCATAACTGATAGGTGAGCTGTGAAGTTCAAGAGAGTTCCTGCAGCTAGATTTTAACAACTCTGCAAGTTTTAAGAAGGGTAGTAGTTTAAGTGACAGTTCAAGTTCAGCAGAATACAATTCTTTTCTGCCAACACACTTGTCACTTCAGGGGAACTGAGGAGAGGGCAAAACCTGGCAGCCTTGGAAAGCTTAAGTCTTCAGACTTACTGTGACCTTTCAGTACTTAAAAGGGGCCTATAAGAAAGATGAGGACAGTCTTTTTAGTACGGCCAGTTGCAACAGGACAAGAGGTAATATTTTAAACTTTTAGTTTAAAGGGGTAGATTTAAACTAGATACAAGGAAGACATTTTTTACAATGAGGGTGGTGAAACACTGGAACAGGTTGCCCAGAGAGGAGGTAGATACACCATCCATGGAAACATTCAAGGTCAGGTTGGACAGGGCTCTGAGAAACCTAGTTGAAGGTGTCCCTACTTATTGCAGAGGGGTTCAACCAGATGACCTTTAAAGACCCCTTTCAAACCAAACCACTCTTTGATTCTATGAAGAGATACAGCTAGTAACATCCAGACTACTTTGGAGCTGACTGGCCTGCCTCAATATAAAAGTCCTTAATTTAAAAAAAGAAAACCACCACCAAATTTGAACAGAAAACACTTGCAGAGTTCACTGTGATTAGAACGCTCAGCTACCTGTAAGTTCCTGAAGATGAGCATCCAAAAAAATAAACTTGGACTGACATAC
Source organism: Bucorvus abyssinicus (assembly GCA_009769605.1). NCBI lineage: Eukaryota > Metazoa > Chordata > Aves > Bucerotiformes > Bucorvidae > Bucorvus > Bucorvus abyssinicus. Next base: position 14,714,978 of record CM020042.1, on the reverse strand, counting down.
TTCCTCGTACTTCCAGGCAGTGAGTTTAACCACTGCTAATAATCTAATCATCAGCAAAGTCTGTTTACATCCATTTTGTAAATGTCTGTGGAAATTGCCACTACTACTCCTTCTACAGTTCAAGATTAAACTAGGAAGAGTAAAGTCAGTGCAAGAACACTTACTGCTACTGTCACTGAGAGAGCATCCTGTCTCAATGCAGCAGAACATCACTGGCTTTAACAGCACCTAATCAGCTAAAGCCTGTAGAAGACAGCTTTGACTTTCAAACCTGCACCTACGGATATGATTCCTGCTCCTAAAATTACTGGCTGTACCTGTGTAATAGTAAAGAAGGAAAGATAGCCCATAGACACTGACAAAGTCAGAAGAATGCTGGTAGCAACCCTGATAAAAATTCATAGCAGATTCCTTCAATGTCCTTTATGGAAAGCATGAGCCACTCATTAGGTAGCAGATACCAGACACCACTGAAATACCTTCTTCCATCATTAGGTATTATTACCTAATCACATGCACAGTAGCCACTTGGCCAGCACTTGAGATTTTACCTATAAAGCTGCAAGACAGCATCTCTAGAACAACCTGAGGTCTTTAGATACAGCAGCCAGAAGCACCATTCTCTTACAGTCAGGAAGTAAACTTGTGGACTTGTACACGCATGCAGTGCACTGAAGATATCCTATCCCATGGCAATCACTTTCAGAAGCCAAGTTAAAGCTCTAGCAGGATAGATTTCTGCATCTAACCTAATCTTCAGAAATATTCCAGATGCATAGCATCTGAGGGCAAACAACACTCGCAGCAGCAGCACTGAGAATCCAATTCACTACAGTTTACTACAACAGCAGGAAGATAACAGCAGCAGTGCTGCATTACTACCTTCCACCAGATCCCGTACCTGTTAGAACTCCAAAGCCTTGGAGGTAGATATGGGTATTGTTTGAGTTAAAAGGGGGAAGCAAGTTCTTTTAGAACATACATATTTTTAGATTAAGACACAGAAAGGGAAACAACTGAAGTTAATTTCTAGAACCACATAGCAAAAAAACCAGTGATTGATGCATGAACAGTCCTGTTCATTTTATATGTATCCATCTTTTATGGACTTCTACCTTAGAAGTACTTTGCTTCCACTAAGACAGAGAAAGGTCCACATTAAAACTCACCTTTTCCCCTTAGGAGTTTGCAGCAGATTATCCCCTATGTTCCAGATACGTACACATTTTTAAAGGCTACTTTTGCACACAGCTTATCTACTTTTGCAAGACTTGCCTTTAAGAGCAGAGTAATAAGCCAAATGCAAAACTCCAGGCAGAAGGCAATGAGAGTTACCGCCATTCTGTATGGTAAGTAGACCCAAGGCAGAAGTAGCTACTTGGCTCAAACAGAAACCCCTTCATCTGGCCAGTATCCACAAACTCCAACTCATTTAATATCCTCCACTTGGAAATTACACCCAAGAGCTTCTGGCATTTTAGTTCTTAACTTGCACCTCATTCCACCAAGTATTTGTTTAAGCCTAAGTGTAGACTGCATGTAAATCTGCTTCAAAGAAATAGGAAGGGAAATGGTTTGATGTACCAGCTAGAGTAGGCTCTTTCATCTTCATGCTACTCAAGGTAGTCTATGCTGCAACAAAAGCTTATCATTTTATCTGCTTCTGAGTAGTGTGTATCTGGTACACATAGAAGCAAGATCTAGAGATAGTGTACATCTGGACATCTTTCCTAGGCATGTGTCCCTGTGTACATCAAAGGATACCACTACCTTCACCAGGTGTTTTCACCTGGGGATGCTTCCTTATCTACTCGATACCTTGTTCGCTACCCCTCTATACCAGAGGAAGCTGCATTGCTGCTTCTGCAGCCCAAGGAGCAGCCATAAGTTCACTCAGTTTCATGGCAGCTATATAAAATAAGGTAGTTACCTTTACATTAAGGCCATACTGAACTTTTGTTGGAGTGTCAAACGCTGAAGAATTAGAATTACAACTGAAGCATCAGATGATCTCATACTTCGGGTTCTCAGAATAAGAAAAAGAAAAGTTCTTAACCCACTATTCGCAACTCCACAAGAGTACAGAACAAGCACTATTCCACGCATCACAACAAGCCTACATATCACAGCTAAGCTAGTGGACTTTTCTCATTAAAAGGCAGAGTATGGCTTCCCCATGAAATTTAAGTGATTGATCTCAGTCATGGAACAGGGAAGAGAACAGGGATGGACATTTTCCACATTCCTTCTAGTCTGTGACCTAGCTAAAAGTAACAGAGGAATGGTAGCCAAGAGACGCTGTGAAACAGAATCTGCCCACTAAATGTTTGGAATCTCTTTATTTGAGGATCAGCACTTCACTCTGGATATGATTCCAACTATCATTAACTGGAACAGTGGCCAAGAAAAAACTCAGAAAACCAAGTTATTTCATTTGCCTTACTTCCCCATCTTCCTTATTCCTAATGCCCTGCCCTTCCACTTCCTATCAGAAGCTCACCCATGAGAAAGCTCTTGCCTTTACCACCCCCCCAGCCCCAGCTTTAATCAAACATCTTGGTGGCACAGAACAGCAGGCTTCTTCCATTCTGAAAAAGGTGAAATTACATTCTTCCACTTTGCCATAGGACTCACAACAGGGAAAAATTATATTAGACCAATGCTCTTCCAGCAGAGAATCAAATTTAAGTTTAGACTGACAAGGGCTGCCATGTAGCCTACTGAGCCAGTCTTATTAGATTCAGTCTATGCCTTGCACAGAAAGAATGTTGCATGCAGTCTGCTTCTTCCCTCTTAGCCACTCCAAGTCAAAGTGTTTGGGGCAAGGCAGCCCTGTTTATAGAACCATGGCACATGGTCTGGGTGTGTACTCAAGTACTGAATAGTGTGGTACTCACCTGTGTAGTACTGTCCTGCTCATATTCATTCATGTTCTTCAGAGGCAGTAGTTCCTCCCTGGGAACTCCAGCTCAGGAGAGCAGTCTGCATGCCCATAGCAAATTATCTGCCTACACATGCCAGTTTCTGTATGGCTTCCTCCACCTGCATGGAAGAGTCTGCCAGCAGCACTGGTGGGTAGCTTGCCTAGGCTTTGCTGCCAGACCCTACTTGACAAAACCCTGAGCCAAGCTTTAATGATGCAACCTCTGTTCCCATAGTAACTAATGTTATTTGCCCATCTTTAGGCACAGGTGCTTCCCCTCAAGGTCTAAGTTTGGTCTCATTTCCCACCTACCACTCACTTCCCTACTGCATAGCTACGTGCCACTCCAAATGAGAACACCTGTCAGTGGGCCCTCAAAAGCAGCTGGCTCAGCCACAAACCAGTGGGAGGCAAAAAATACACAAACCCAACATGCAGGCATGTCCTTCCAAGCAGACTACAGCTGGGAGACCACCGGGGAAGAGTTTGACAGTGCAGGCAGTTGCAGGCTTATGGGGTCTTCTAGATCACTGCTCTGAGGGCAGAAGTGCAACCGCCCCAGAGAAGCCACCATGAGAAACATCTGACAAAACAGCCTTCCACCAAGGCGGTTACTCCAGGCTGTCACTGGTACCTTAGCATCACTCAGTCAGGCCCAGGCTAGTCTTAACACTACCTTGGAAGGGTCACACAGACTAGAATGAACCCTTCCTAAGCCAAACCCTGTTTGCTCCATCACCTCTCCCCACACTGTAGGGACTGCACTTCCAGCATGTAGGCGCTTTAATCTGATAGCTCAGGCTTCCCTCAAATTCTTGTAGGGGAGCCCAACAAGGATATTTGCCTCCTCAATTTCATCAGGAATAGCATTTGTGAGTGGGCAGGCCTGCTCTACAAGGCAAGGTTTTCCTGCCCAAATGAGCAGATGATTTTTAAAAAAGCGGAAAAATATTGCTAACACTATCTATGGTGTTACTGCAGCATCCCACAGGGGTCTAAGTTGCATCAGAAAGCTATTGTGATAAGGAGAAAATCCATCCAGGACAGCAGCCATGAGCCTGATTTGAAGGTAAGGCCTCATCCTGAGGGAGCTGCCTGCTCCCAGGCTGAAGAGCTGCCAATAGCCCACATGAGGTCACAAAGAGCTCCTTTGTATGGTGGGTGGTTGTTTTCACTGCCCTGAGTGCAAGCTTTGCGCTCTGGTGTGACTAGCTACACTTTCCTGCTGTAACCCTCCTATAGCTACAATGCCTCCCGAGAAAAGAGAGCAGAGTTGCATTCTCAGTCATCACCAGAGGGTTTTGATGCCAGAATACTCCCTCCTTGTACCTACAGGCAGTAAAGCCACTACACAGAGAAAGCTTCACAGGGCTTACATGCAAGCTGTTGAACACAAACCTTAACTGCTCATGTGAGCCAGTCAGAAAAGGAAGATACATGCCACAACCATCACATTCTGGTATTTTCTCTGTGTAAGCAAACATCTCACACTGACCTCACACCTTACCCAGAAAGGTCCAGCACGGAAGCAATTCACCCACAGCAATGGCAGCCTTCAGTGTTGAGACAAGAACTTCACAAATGGAAGGGCTTCTCGCAAACAAGCATGGGAAGCTTTGAGTCCTCCCAACGCAACAACAGTAGTTAAGCTTGTAACACAACAAAGTAGGCTTCATAGTTGAAGTTGCAAGTTATAACACCCGCTTCTCTGCCAGAACTTCACTTGATGAAAAAGCAGTGAACTACCACCACTGCAAACCAAGCTTGGCTCAAGACCTGCTGTGCCACAAAGTCCCTGGACATTGCATCAGGACCACAGGCCTCGTGGCAGCTGCTGGGGAGCTCTGACAGGAAGCCATCATGTTGTCAGACAGGAGGCTAAGTGTGACTGTCAGCACAGCAGCCTTCAGGGATTAGCTTCAGCTTCACCTGTACTGCCTGTGTTTAGCTTTTAATGTGAGTATAAAGTTTACTGTGTAACATTTAACTGCACTGTCAGATGTGCCAGCCCCAGAAGAACTGGGGATTCAGCAGCCAAGTCAGAGACAAATGGGTTTTTGTTTGTTTGGGGTTTTTTGACATAGTAATGTCACAATTAGTTTGAGATGGCAGGATAAGAACATCTAAGACATTTAAACAGCAGTATTAAAATTTCAGAGCTACTATACTACTGAAAATGAGGTTTACAGTCATCTTACCAATTGCTTCAGGCCATCTGGAAATGAAAGAAGCCAAGACGGCATCTGCTCCGCACTGATGGCAGTGCAGATTACCTGAGCACATGACTAGTGCTAGAAACTTGAAAACTAGTCCAAAAGGTTATCATTGTAGGTGTTCCACCAGCTACAGAGCTTGCTGCCACCAGCAGCAGAAATACATGAGCAGTTTCTTCTTTGGTATCAAAACTTCTGGTGGTCAGAAGTCTTTCTTTAGCAGCAGAGGTCATCAACATGAGTGAAATATTTTTGTAGCCAACTCAGAAGCTCAGACAGTTAAAACATCAACTCTAATACTAGACAGAGCAAGTCAGATCCTACAGTGTTTTCCTGCTTTGAACAGGACCGACTGTCCCAATACTAATGTGTTGGAGCATAGTGTTTTAACATTTCTTCATCCAAGAATTAATCCTGTTCCTCAACACAGATGCATAACATATAAAAAGCAAGTCAGATCAGTTTCTTTTGTACACATCAGGGAATTCAGCTGTCTAACATTAAAGGTCTAGATAGGAACAAGGAGAGGGAGAAATAATAAGTGTAGCTCTATATACAATTAGAGCTTCCACTTAGGCAAGAATCCATCTCTCATCCAACCACAACAGAATATCTGTAATCAAAAGCTATTTGCCATACAGTAATAAATCTGTCCTGTCAGGGGATGCCTTTCTCAAGACCTGCACTTTTTAATCAAGGTTCTGATCCAGGGTTCTTACTAGTCGCCAGCTGCAGCAGGGAATTCCCATTGCTCTGTGGCACTCCAGTTCACGCACTGGAATCTGTGGGTATCTTCATTGTTTTACTATCTTCTACCTTCCCTTTAAAACAGCACTGAAATGGAAGGTCCCTCACATCTCCAAGCTGCATGCCTTTCAAGGAGAGGCATGGCATGTTTCCACGCACAAAGCTAGGAAGGAACTTACAGCGACTGCCCTGCCCTCCCATTTTAGTCCTCTGCAGTCACTAGGGGATACAGATCCCCAGTCTTCCAGAAATAGAAGTCCATTTCTAGGACAGCTTTTGACTGCTGAAGTCACATTCTGCTCCTTCTGCAGAATCCACCATTTTCCTGCGCTGGTATTTGTCATTATTGCCACCAACAGTTCTCTGCCATAAATGGAGCAAGTTCATAATAATCAGATATTATACTCAAAAAGCAGGGGGCCTACACAGATCTAGCTTTCTGAACCAGAAAGACAAATTTATTGTCCAGATGGAGGAGAACAGAGCTTAGAAGCAAAATCTATTTAATCTGCTATGAAATAGTACTGCTCAAACGCACCACACCGTAGGAGATGAAAGAACCAGCCCAGTCAAGCTCCCCATCTATCACTTTGGGGTTAAGGAGGGGAAACAGCAAGACCTGGCTTGTCACACAACTTCAGATCTCATGCCAGCAGAGAGAAAAAGGCACACAGGAAAAGAATGGATAGAAAGTAAAGCCTGATTATCTTTTTCCAGAAGACAATGTCCTTCAGACAGACATTCTCCAAGTATAGTCAGTTGATCACTTCCACAGTGCTCTTTAGACCTACAAGAGCAGAAGCAACCAAGCAATTGTATATGTAATGAAGCTTTTCTAGAGCCTGTCAAGCAAGGAAACAAGTCACACAACAGTCTTGGGCTTCCAAGTTATTTCTAGGACATCCAAGGTATTAGACTGACTATGGGGCTTCACTTGGAACAGCTCTTATTAACTGTCAGTGGGCCACAGCATATGTACAAAAGCCATGTTTCCCACAGGTCATTGGCACTTCCCAAGTCTAAGGGATTCATGTCACTGCTCATAGTTTTGCTACAACAAGGAACAGCATCTTCTGAGAGCCAGAAGTACCTCAGAAAGCCAGTAGATACTAGCTGCACTTGTAATTTACTCAAGTAATCATCTTGAACTAACTCACTTCATCCCTAAAGTTTGATGCTATTGGCATAAGATATGTAGATACATCTATTCCTCTTAGTTTTTCACCACCTTCTGCAAACAGTAGCCAGCCATCCTCCTCTGTCTGTGTATCTAGTGACAGTGCTGGCTGCCTAGCTTACAGCAACACTACAGTAATAAGAGGAAAATGCAAGGCAAAAAATCAAGAACTTGCTTCAAGCATTACTGCTGCTATTTTAAACTCATTGAGCAGGATTAAAAACTGCTGTTCACCTTTGAATGCATTCCAGTTTGCAAATATTGTAGTTCTAGTGCTTACCACACAGAAAAGACAGTGGGAAAGGGTGAGTATCACACCTAACAATTGAACACCTACAGGATCAGACCCCAGAACTGCAGCACTGACACACTAACCCCACTTCCCAACCAGGGAGGGGTCCTGACAAGAATATGCTCTTGATCGCAAGTCAGCATGAGAAACACTGGTGTAACACAGTAATCATAATTTTAAAATGAGTAATACAGAATTTTCTTGTGTACATTGGAATTTAAAGTTTGGCACCTTTATACTAATGACAACTTTACTGGCAAAGTCTAATCACTAGAAGAGACAAAGCTCAGGGGCTTATCATATCAACCAACATGGTTGCAAATGCGAAAACCAAACTCCCCACCTTCACATGTGTTTAGAGCATGACACATAAAAGGGTGAGAAGACAGGCTTTGAGTTAAACATCCTGGAAGTTCACAGCCTTCCATTTAAGAGCTCTAAGTTAAAACTTTAAGGCACATCTTTTTACAGAACTGTAGACACAGACTGTGCTCACAGCTAATATTCTCCCCCAGTCACAAAGAGAGAAACAGCAAAGTCAGTTCACTTACTTCAAGCAAAAAGTAAATCAGTAGTCCTTTGTATTTGGTTTTGCACTCTCCCGAAGTAACTCCTATTCCAAAGACGACACAGCCCAGGGAGGAATAAAACTGCCTTGTAAAGTTCAGTATATAGAAATGGCATATATGGAAACTGTTTGATAGACAGGCTCACTCAGCAATTATGTACTGCCATCAGAATTTTTTGTTTTGTTCTTTGTTTCAATTGCTCTTCGTGGAAGCATTTAGATTTCAGAGCTGAAGAAGGGCCCTAGTCATCCAGCCAGACTCTTACTTATCACCTCAAAGCTCCTATCTGGCATCACTCCAGTTCTGAGGTTTATGCTTGATACCTGCTAATACAGATCTATGCATAAGTACCCCTATGTTTCCCCATCCTCTAAAACAGGTCTCCAAGAATTTATGGCACACACTACTTCTGAGCTGTCACATTCTTACAGTTACCGTTACACATCTGACCATTAAAGAGGCTACACGGCACAGCTGAACACAAGGACACCAGTGCAGCCAGTACACTTCCCATCACTCCAAGAAGCATTTAACAGCCATCATGGTCAAACAGCACTTCTATTAAAAAACTAGAACACTGCACTGAAGTCCCTTATTGTTATACTTTGGCTGACTGGGGGTTCCAAAGACTCCTGGTCTTGCCTAACCATGGTGTAAGTTAATTAGGTACTACATTTCATAGCATTTCAGACTGATGGGTCAAGAATGCATCCAACACGCCTGCAGAGAGATCAAGTTTTTCCACTTACCCAGAGCCGTGCTCTTCGTGCAGCATTGGCTGAAGAACAGCTACTGTTTTGCAGCTTTATAATCGAAAGCTCTCCTGCTACTCCATAGTGGTGCTGCAGTGGTAACATTAGCTCACTGGGAGGACCATATTTAGAAAAGATGTTGGGTTCTCCCCCAGAGCAATGTAATAGTTTGGTAAGTGAAATTAACAGCCCCAGTAAGAGTCAAACATTGTCAGATTAAAAAAACAGAGCTAGACTCCTACGGGGAGAAGTCTGGGCTGAAGGCATCCAGCTTTATTGCAGGGATTCATTTAATCCCTACTTGGGAACATAAAAAAAGAAAACTCCTCAAGTATGTGCTGGGAACAGAGGCTACATTAAATGCAAGAGGAAAAATATAAAAATACAGCCTGCCAACCTCCCCCCTCCCTTTTTTCTGCAATAAATACCAACAAGTTAATACCGATGTACACGCTTCGCGCGTTCAGCCGGCATCTAGCTTTTAACGAGCGACGAGGCTCTTGTGAGGGTCTGCGCCCGCGGGAGCCAGCCCGGGAGACGCGGCGTCGGCCGGGGCTCCCCGGCGGGGAGCGCCGGGGCTTCACCTGCAACGGTGACAGGGCGCAGGGGCGGCGGACCGGGGGCAGGGCAGCTTGCCGCGGCGGGGCGGGCGGGTAGAAGGGCAGCGGCTCACTTACCCGGGGCCCCGTGGCTCGGTGGCCGCGACCCTGAGGCAGATACACCAGCAGCAGCAGCGCCAGCAGGAACGGGCGAGCCCCTGCGCCGCGCCAGGCCCGCGGCACCATGGTCCCTCGGTGGGGCGGCGGGGTAGAGGCGGAACGGCGGGGCTCTGCGGCCACCGGCGGTGGCTCTGGCGCGCGGCCGCCCCTCAGCCCGGCAGCGGCGTGTCCGTCGGCGGGCGGCGCGCGCGATGCCCCGGGCCGGCTCTGCCCCCTCCCGCCACAGCAGGTTACCCGCCTCGGCCATGGGGATGCCCGTTATAAAGCCGCGGCGGGGCGGGGCCGGGAGCCACTGACTGCGGCGCGCACCTATGGCAGTGCGGCCGCCGCGGGCCGTAGCCAATGGTGGGTAGGCAAGGCCATCCGCCCCGCCCCGCCGCCGCTGCCGGGCGTGAGGCGGGCGGCGCAGGTTGGCCCTGGGCGGCGCGGTGCTGCTGGCGGCCGGCCGAGGGGCGAGAGGCGAGAGGCGAGAGGCGGGCACCTTCCCCGTGCCGGCGGCACCGAGAGCGGCTGACGGGGTGCGCGGTGCCAGGCAGCCCCGGCGGGGCTGCGGGAGACGACCAGCGCGCCCGGGCGGCACTCGCCGGGTGTTGCCGGGCCGCGTCGCTCGCCGCCTCCGCCCCCGCCCACTCCAAAGCCCCGCCGGGCATCCCCGCCGCGGCGGCGGCTGGCCCTGACAGTGGCTGTGACAGCTGAGCCGTGCAGTCGGGTCGGGCCAGTGACCGAGTACATCTGGCATAGGAAATTACCTCCTGAGCCACGTACCGTTTTGCTTTGGTTCGGCGCTTTCGGGCCGGGGCTGCTGGAGAAACAAGTTCGTGTCTCCGGGAGTTTAGGTCCTCTTCTCTCCTCCAGAGCACGGCTGACCCACAAGCACAGAGACTGCCTGTCCCTGAAGGTCCTCCCCTGCTTTCCCAACTGCAAAAGCAGCCCCACAGCCCGTTAGTCCACATTGCCCAGCCAAGTGTAGACAAGGTCTCTACCTTGCTGTGGGTGTGATGTGGTTGGGGTCAATGGTAATACATACCTTGCCCCTGGAAAACCATCTCAAGATCAAGTTTGACATCTCTGGGGACAGCAAACCTTTCTAGGCTGCAGATGGGTCCCAGTATGTCCAAACATAACCAAGCACTCTGTAATGGGAAGCTTGGGTAGAAAGTGAGTGTTGTGTCACACAACGGGCAAGTGGGTGCAGCTGTGGAGCAGGAGCAGGGGAAAAAAGGGGATGGATCTACCAGCAGGACCCAGTGTCTGCAGGCACATCTGTCCAGTTAGGAGCTAGAGTACTGTGTCAGCATAATGTCAGCATAGGCTGTAGACCCTGAGCAATGAAGGTGGAGAGCAATGCCAAGCCTCTGCGTGCTGACTGAGTGACGAAGGGATCTTGGGAACCAGACTGACTTGCATTTACATCGAGTCCTTCGTTTTCACATCACAAGCATGGGTTTGATGGAGGGCACGGCAGGGCAGAAGCCCAACATTTTGCAAAATAATATGCTTGGGAAGTCATTGCTGTGCACATGATAGCGAGAATAACCTCTCTGTGGGACCGTTTTGTAGTGGTCTTATGGAAACTCGCAAGACATGCAATCTCTTCATATAACATAGTTAACTTTCTTTACTCAGGGACCTTACAAGAGGCAATACTCACACTTGTAAAAATTCCCTAGAGTGTATCCGCTAGGTATGGGAAGGGCTGATACGCCCACATGAAGAACCTTGTTACACAGTAGAAGTCATATAATTCTGGCATCTTATCAGAGCAAAGCACGGTGTTTAGTATAGCGGTTACTTTGATCTTTTTTATTCTTTTTTTTTTCTTCTTTTTTTTTTTTTTTAAGTATTTCTTTAAAAAATACCAGTAGGTAACGTTTTGTCATTAGCCTAGGCAGGATAAGACATTTGTTACTCACACGGAGCTCTGCCAGTATTCATTATTCTTGGCTTGCAGATCTCTCTAGAGTTCCAACTCCAGCACCCCATGCAAGCCTACCAATGTATCTTAGTCCTAATCCTCACCACTCTGCTATCCTGGTCCTAAGCTTTGCCAGCTCTTCTTCAATATGGCCTGCGGTATCCTCAGATTTTCCCTTTCAACGTCTCTCTGATCCACACCTGAACTTCTGCCATTACACAAGACATGAGCAGAGATACTTAAGGGCAAGGGTAGAGGGTGATCTGGGAAATCTGAATATGAGTGTCCTCGTGTACATCAGGATCAGCTCTGTCAAGGTTGGACAAGTTATACCAGTGCACAGCTGACATCTGTGTGAAGACAGGCAGAATCTATCACAGTTTTTCTCAGACAGTGATCCCTCCACTGGAGTACCACATCACCTCATAGTGAAATCTCGATTAAATTCCAGTCCAGATAACAATATCCCTCTTGCATACATTCCCCTCTCAAATTTCATAGGGAATTTTTTTGCATTTGACCTATTTTGTGTGATGCCTTACTGCATTTATTGTTTTCCTGTTCCATAACAGAGAATACCACGTGCACTGGAAGCCTACCCTCCAATGCCTATGAGGCCTCAACACCATCAGCGTCATAACACCAAGTACAAGTTCCGGAGATGGTCAGAAATTCCCAGTAACTGAACCCTTTGACACCTTTATGGTCAAAGGCATTCGTATAACCTTGCAGCATGTATTTCCATCCTTGACCAATATTATCATGGCTAGGTGTTTCTTTGTAGGGGACATATAATTCCTTTGCAGATAGTGACTGCCTTAGTGCAATAATCAGACCTGAAGAGACTCCATAGCCTGGCCTATGTATCACAAGCATGAAATTTCACTGAGCTGTTCTGAGCCCAAACACAGCAAAGCACCATCCAAGTGGATGGAGGACATCCAACCCCAGTTTAAAGACACCAGCAAGAGAGGGAATACATGTCAACCACCTTCACCATTGAAAATGCATGCCTAACTCTTTGGCTTACGGGGCCTGGTACTCCGGTTGATATAGATGGACTTTACTGGTGTGTCATCTGCAATGAAAAATCTAGGTAAATAAAACAAACTGCTGAAACAGAAAGTTTTGTGACACTAAATTGTCTGATAATTCTCTCCAGGTTGCTGGCGAGTGGAAAGTGCCTACCTTGGGCATCGGTGGCATTGCAGAGATGATGATGAGCCAAGAGGAGACTAGTGTCCAAACATGGGAGGATTTGGGTGCCTAATCTTTTTGCTTGAGCTCTTCCAAAAATCCCTGCCATCTCTCTGAGGATGCAGTGCCAAATGCTGTGCTGGCACAGTGCCACTTCAGTCAATGGTGTCTCACCAGCAAAGAACTTGCCCAGGGTGTTTAACTGAAAACTACAAAGAGAGAGGGACACAGAACCAGAAGAGAAGTTATTCTTCATGTCCAGGCATCTGTATGCCAGGCCCAGCATCTGGATCCTTCTGAGGAAGATGTAAGCCCAGCCATAATGAATTAAACTATGCAGTGCTGCTGGAGGTAGCGCTGAAACTGGTACCGTTGGGGCTTGTTTTGTATGCGAGACACAGCCTACAACTTGCACCTCTGAAGACTCACCTCAACATGTGCCTGTATGTGTTGATGATTAATATCTTGTTGCTATGGTGCATGCATATCATGTGCACCACCACAAACCCATGGCACAGGATGTACATATTGGTGGTCTTGACAACTGTTCAGGGACAGCTCTTTGATTGCTTTGGTTATTTGCCTCTGCATCTACTTGTCTTGTCCTCAGACAAGTTTCAGAAGATTGCCATCCTCTTTTGAACAATGTTGGCACCCACAGCAGAACTGTCACGGGATCTGTCTGCCACAGGTTCCATCAGGGAACGTATGCCCTCTTGCACACATTTAGCAGAAGTGATTACTCACACTTTCAATAAAAAATAATCTGCTGCCTCCAAATATGACCTAATTGCTTTTAGGGACCAAATTAATGTTAGTGGTTCTTTTTTAAGTCAGTGGATGCTACAATTGCTCCCGCAGCAGGTCTAGATTTAGCCCGTTTTTTGTCACAAAAGGAGTAAAGAAGAATGTAGGGAATTTGCTGTGAGATTGATTGTTGTAGGTTGTAACGATACAGAATTTAAACTTATTTTTTTAAACATCATGCCTATTGAATCATTTGGATAATTATGATCGGACAATTGCTGCCAGGCCTTAATTGGTGAGAACCTGCAGCAGTGGAAGAGCCTTTTCTACTATGCTGACACACCCAAACCTCCATCCAAAGGCAAGTACAGGGCAGCCCAGAAAAAAGACTAAAAAGCAACAGTTGAGCACACTCTTGACCCTACACAGGTTGGAATAGCAGCCACAGGATGAGAGAGTACGTGCAGTCATCCTAAACTGACGAAGAATACAATTTTCTCAGCTTCCCTGACACAGGTTGCATACAGCGGTAGTGGAGAGGAGTAAGAGGGACTCACAGTAATTAGGAGGCTGGAAATCAAAAGTCACTGGGTTTGCCAGGTTTCACATCACAGCATACGGCAATTTTACAGTGTCATCCCACTGTCAGCACAGTTGCTGCTGTGGGCAAAGTATTCACACTTGTTAGGATGTAGAGACACATTGCTATTAGCATATTTGGGGTGTACTTGCTGGATTATGTCAACAAAAAGGAGCGTCAGCTTCTTATGAAAGCTAATTATACATATGCCTGAATGAAACTGAAACCCCGTTAGTAACAGTAAGTGACCTATTGGGCTTTTCACCCTGGAAGCTCTTTGCAGAATGTTGACTTGAACAAAAAGCTTTGTTAAAAATACGACAAGATTACAAGTCTTTTACCATGAAATCCATCTAGAGTCTGCCACTTCATTCATTATACTTCATATAGAAATTCCATGCAGACCTTTTCTCTAGAAAGTATATTAAATTGTGTGGGACCTGGCTGCACTTTTGGTTTCCCAAAGAGTTGCTAGTAGTTCTGGTTAGTTACCCATCGCTGCCAAACCCTCACCTCTCACTAATGCCCGTCCATCTGATCCTACTACCCAGCCATACCCTCATGCCCTTATTTATTCCAGCACAGGAAGAGGCTGTTGGCTATACACCAGTATTATTATGAAAACAAAACAAAACCCAAAAAAGGAATGCAGTGAAGTGCAAGATGTAGTAAAGAGACAGGAAAGGCCATTTGAGCTTCAGTATGTTTTTCCATGGTGCTGAAGCACATATCTATTTTTAAGGATGGAACCTATACAATGGTCTGGCTGATGTTAGTCTGTCATCTGTCAGCTTCTTGAAAACAAAGATATTCTCTTCTGGCTTTTTACTCTTACTTATATTTTGCACATTCTAGGGTATGATGTTGAGAATCAGTGTGAGGCCCAGTGCAGTGGTGGTGAATGATGGGTATTCATGTGGCACTGGAAAATTAAATGACTCTTCCAATAATCTGACGGATTTCTAATGTTACTGCGCACCTTTTTTAATTTTGTGAAGTAAACATAATATCACTCCAGGCTCTAAAAAGAATGCAAATTGACTATATCTTTAACCTTTAAAATCTTTGAAAGCACTTAGGGACTTGCCAATTTTTTTTTTTTTTTTTTTTTTGAGTTAGCTATGAGATTGAAGTTGTATTGGACTCCATATGGACTCCAGAAGAGAGGAGCTCTGTTCCAACCTCATTTATCGATCTTATCAAGGCAAGGATTCTTTCTGCTTATCCTGTCTACCTGGGTGGGATAGATGGAAAGTGGGTGGGGAAAGAAATACCTCCATGCTGAAATTTTGAGGACTGGGTACTCTGGGCTGCAAATGCGAGGGAGAGCAGGTGGTAAATTTCCCGTACATGAGCTCTCTCTGCCCACGCAGAGCGGGCTCACCATCAAAAGCACAAAAGAAATGTGTGTGTGGGGATCATGCCAGGGCACATGGAAGGCAGGGTCTCTTGCCTGACCTCCCCTCCCTGTGATCCTCCATCAGCAGAGACAACAGCAAAAAGGAGTAAGCAGCTGAGGATCAAGCCCTGTGAGCACAACAAGTCATGACATTGGGATTATTTTTTGTCACTTGAGCACATTTACCTTGTCTCAGAGAGATGCTCAGATGAACAGAACAAAGTATTTTGTGTCACAGGTTGGCACCCCCCTCATCTGACTCCCTCCATCAGCAGTCGTTATCCTCGGGAAACTCAGACTCAGAACAGTGTCCTAAATGGCAAGAAAGCAGCTCAGAAACACACTCCAGCAAAGCAGCCCTGGCATCATATCAGACACTTTTTGTCTTCCGAGATGGGAAGGCAAAATGGTGACAAAACAGCAGAATACAAATTCTAAGATGCCTTCATCCTGCAATTTTTCATCAGGGCCAAGAGTAGCACTCGTTATCGGACAGGCAAAGTTTGGGGTTTTTTTCCCCTACCAGCTTCATAGCATTGATTTAGGCTTCACACTGACACCAGCAAAACTGCACTTAAATCACAGCCCTGAGAACCAGCTATACATATCCAAAGCTGAGCAGAGTTCAAACCTCAGCCCTGTGCTGATACAGACTCTTTTCTGTTTTAAATTGCCCACCCACTCACTATTCCCAGCTGCCGAGCCACATAACGTTCAAAGACCACACACAAGGTGCAAGAGCAATAGGGGCCTGTTGAAAATTAAAGTGCAACAGCTTAGTCAAGAGGATAGGCTCCAGCATTGCTGCCTAGAAAATAGGGACAAGGAATGAGGACGGAAGGGCAGAGACCGTGGGAGACCTGTACAGAAAGTGATGGGAATCTACACTGAAGCGTATTTTACAGAAATCCCCTACTCTCAGCTCACAGATCAACAGAGACACAGAGCTTCCCATAGGAAGACAGGCAAGAAGCATCTCAGAAAAGGAGGTGGTGCTTTCTAGAAGCTAGAGCTGATACTGGGGTCCCAGGGTTTGTTCTCAGCTTGGCTATTGGCTTACTAAAACCTCTCTATGCCGTATTTCCCTGTCTTGATCAAGTGTCAAGAAGCATAAGAGCCTCACATGAATGTTGTGCTATCTCCCACAGCCCCCAATAGACAGCAAAACTGTCAAAGAGCTCACATTTCTTCTCTCCAGTGCTGCTGCTGAAGGGACCTTGCACTGAAAAGCACTCGTTTGAATGCCATATAGCAGTGTTCCCTAGTCCTCTTCATCCCTTTGTAAGAGCACGTTACCATCAAAAACCAGGGTGTTGCAATACCACTCAGTCGTGACACGAAGGCAGGAGCAGCCCCACACTGTCACCCTTCATGGTGCAGCACCCCGACTTTTATCAAAGAGCAAAGCCCTTCTGCTGACCCCCAGACTAGAAGTTGCAGAGTCCAAGGCAAACTGGTGAAAATCTAGCTTATCCTGAACATATGTGCTCAGATGGCTGAGTTTGCTCTGAGTTTGTACAAAAAGAGACTGTTCATCTCAAAGTGTTTTAAAAACGTTCTTAAGTTTTGTCCTGTTGCTTCTATACATAAAGAATGTGTGTTTATATGTTTATACATCAAGATTTTGTGCTTAGTCGCTAACCAAGGCTAAATACTTAGAGGCTGAGTCAAGCTGTACTCTAAATGTGGGCTATTTTACCCATGGCCAAAAGGAACAGCTTCAGTACTGAGACAAGGCAATGTTGTAATGGTGCACGGCACAACCCAGCAGTCGGAACAAGAAATGATGGAGGTGGTTTCTAACAGAAAGCGCTCAGGGTGTTTGAAGAGGCAGACTGCCAGGGCTCTATGGGTATCATCCTACACCCTAGTCCTCAGCTGGGACAGCAGCTCAGGAGAGATGAAAGGAGGGAAGATGAAACACTACATGCTATGAATTTTCTTACTGCAACTCTGATTGCTGTTAGCAAAAGAAAGCAAGCCAAGGAGACACCGTAAGGGAAGACTCGGTCAAGTGTCCCGTACCAAACTCTCTGAGATGATGGTTTGAACCGAGAGCCACCTATGGTAGCTAGCGTGTGGGGGGGTAATGATCTAAACTAGAACCACAGATACAAAAGTGCTTGCAGCATTTTCAGGATCTTACGTTTGATTCCAGATTTGGGCTTCAGAACACATTCAACAATCAACAGAGCAAAAGATACCGAGACTGGAATTACAGTAGTTAATGCTGTTGCTCAATTAATTTTGCTACCTTCTAAAAAAAAGGTAAGTGTACAAAAAACCACGGGTGTACATGCATACCGGTTCCTTCTTCTGACCCCTGTCAGAAACTCGGTGCAGAAAGAAATCTTCCAGCACACAATCACCTGCAACCAGCTTTTTGAAATATCCCACTGTGATACATATCAACCTTTTTCTTTTGATTGATAGACTTTGCTAGGAAAACACGGCAGAACAGATGTGTGTGCATGGGTGCCATCAAATGAATTTTAAAGCTCTTTCTCCCCCCCTCTCCCACCCACAGGCTTATAAAGTTATTCTGGAAGACATGAGAATCCTAAATAATGGGGGAGGGGAGAGTGGGGATTAAGGGACATCTGAAGAAAGTAGTAGAAAATTGCACTGAAAGCAAAAATCCTCCCACTATAACCCACCCTTGTCCACCCCTATGTCAACAAATATGCAACCAATTAGTGTAATTGCAGAGTTATTTATGGTGCACAGGAAAGTGTAGTCAGGGACCCTGAGAAACAAGGTTGTAGGGATAGGAACGTCTGGGTTTCCCCCCTCGCCCCCTCCTTTGCAGATGTTTAAGTTGACTTGTGGTGTCCATGTGTCTCATAACCAAGAGTCTGTCTACTCTGCAGGTGTTGTTTGCTGCATGGGGGTGGGTAAAGTGGATGAAAGGAGACCTGGAAAAGAGTTGGGTCTTCTGATTTCAAACTGTGACCAAAAGATATTGGTTGGGTTTAGATATTCCCCCCGCCTTTGCAGCCTACAAAAGCCCCATACTTAATCCCTTCAGATGACCCTTCCAACAGCAGCAACAACATTTGAACTCAACAGGGGAAAAAAAATTTCTTAGATCCATGATTTGATTGTTCGGGGTGACAGTTTTGTTACTGTTCAGTGCCCTGCACAAGAGAGGTTTTAATTAGAGCTATTGAGTGGTTTGAATTGGCACAATTAGGGTTAGCATTAATGATTGTTGCATGTGTTCTTTTGAACAGTAAGGGCTTTTTTTTGCCCACAGACAGGAGGGGGTAGCAGCTAATGAACTAGGAGAGTGCAAATTATCTCTGCAAAGCTGGGGCAAGTGTAATGCACACTGGGGATGAAGTGGAGAGCGGGAAGAGAGACCACATCTTATGGGGCTGCTCCAAAGGCTTCCCGGCGGAGTGCTGAGCACCATCAGTCCCCACTGCCTGCCATTTGCTTCCTCAGGTGCTGAGGCTGTATAGAGCACTGAGATATGTTTCTTGCATTGCAAGGGAAGACTTCAGAGAGGCAAAGTGTACGCAGTGGTTTTATACTGGAAAATACAAAAGGAGATGGGAAAAAGGCTGCAGTCTGCTGAGAACAGTAATCTGCTTCAAAAACGAGGACTTTCTCATGCAAATTGATACTCCCGTGAGTAGGCTTGTAGGCTTTACCCACCTCCCATTCACTTCAGTGGGCTAGTGGATCAGTTCAAAGAAACACAGCAACATAAGGTGTATATATATGTATATATATTTGTGTACAAGCACCCCTCCTGTATGTGTGTGGAAGCATCTCCCAAATATGCAGACCTGCCTTAACTGCACTGCAAGTGAATGCCAGAGCCCCTTGCATATGACAGCTCTGCCAAAGGCTGCTCCCACCCCTGCCGAGAAAACAAGAGTCCTCAGCATGTGCAACTTGACTTAAAGAAAAGACCTCCTGGGGGTATATCGATGGTCTCCTCAGAACTTGCAGGTCTCCTGAAATGTGCGATTTACACAGCCTCTTCCTGACCCACAGGGTCTGTGAAGGTGTGCAGAAATCCTCCTAGGCTGCGGGAGGAATACACTCCTGTGCCACTTCAGCAGAGTCAAAAAGGCCTCCCTTCTGCTTAGCTGTTTGTTGGAGAAAGGGCAAGTAAGTGATGGTGACAACAGCTGTGTGGGTGCAGGGACTGACTGGCGGCACAGGACCTGCTCCACTCCTGTGAAGAGCTTCCATTGCCTCTGGGCCATGCAGGTCCTCCCCAAAGCATAAGCTTTTTTCTCCAAGTCTGGAACAAAGCTTTCCAAGTGCTCTCCATTTGCTAAAATGGGCTTTTGGTCAGGCATTGCATTAGAACCACAAGCCTCTCTGCACCTTCGAGCTACAGAAGGAGTTTGTTCATGTGCCAGCTCCCCAACATAGTGGTTCCTGCCCTCCACTGCGAGCAGCAACAGACAGCCATTCCCTGCTTACATGTGCAACACATTCCTTTTTACTAACAGTAGGCGTCCTTCTGATGGCTGAATCAGCCTAGATGTCCCTTCTGGCCTCCAAAATACAGATAGGGCATCACTGGCAGGGGTACCTGTGAGCCTGTCTCAGGTCTGGCAGTACCGCTGGCCCCTGAATACCTGTGTAAGCCAGCAGACCCGCGGTAAAATGTCATCTCCAATTGTCTGCAGTAGTAACGTCTCCTGAACATGACCCAAAGATGGAGATACGTTTTCAGGCATCATGCATCAAAGAAAAAGTTGATTCTTCAGTGAGCTAAGCTAGTTGGTAGAGCAGAAGAGAATAGCACATATGTTTATACTGTGAGAGGAACGATTCTCCTACATTTTTCAGAAAACATTTTCAGCCAAACTTCCTGCAGCTGTCCCAGAGTGTGGCCACCAACAACTAACCACTCAAATTTTTGAGGCCAAGCATTAACATCAGCCAAGGCTGCACGCCCCACCAGTGCCTTCACTGGCAAAGCAAGTAAAGCTGTGTGCACAACTGGAGCGGAGAAGCTTGGTGAAGTCCTGGGTGTGCGATCTCAGCTGGGAACTAGCCAAATACTTCCCCTTTCATATATGCAAAAGAAGACAAAGGTCCCCAAACTATGGAGAGAATGGGGCTCTTTGGTGTGGTTAAACAGAGGTTTCTGTGTATTTCTGTTAGTAGTGTTTTCAGATATTTCAGTGTGTGTCTCTCTAAATATAACCTGCTTCTCTAAAAAAAATTTCCATTTCTCTAGCTCTTTTTAAGTAGGTGATGTAAATTATATTATTCTTACTTAGGAGACAGAGTAGCCCAACACGCTGCGGTAATAACGGCAGACCAAGATCTTGCAATGCAAACAGAGGACAAAGAGATGAATTGTGCCCAAAGAGCTCCCATTCAGTAGACCTCAGCCAGCAGCAGTTCAGTCTGCAACACGAGGATTAACCAGTGATGCTGTTGCAATCCATTTGTAGCCTATGCATGGATACAAATCCAGTGGGCACTCCCAGCTGGAATAGTCTCACTTAGTTCTCAGAGTAGCACACAGAATCCCGAAGCAGACCCCTTCCCCTCAGGTGTGGGTTCCCTTCTCGTTTGTCACCCCTGTGGATTCACAAGTCCTTTACCTTCTTCAATTTGTTTGTGGCGCTAATGCCCAAGACTCCTGACAGCCAGGCGCAAAAAGGGTCTTTCTCCAGGCGTGCCCGCCTCCACACAAAGAGCCCAGCAGAGTCGGGCAGAGGTCTGCCGTTGCCGGCGGGAGCTGGAGTTGAGCAGGTGGATGGCAGGAGGGTGAGAGCAGAGCTGCAGCAGCTGCTGCACTACAGCAGCCACCCGGGGCAAGGCTTTACACCCGGCAGGGCTCCGTCCCCCGGCAGCAGCGTGGCCCTCGAGGGAGCGAGCAGCATGGCTGCAGGTGGCTACATCTTGCCCAGCACCCCTGAGTGGAAAAGACATCCCCCTGTCCTCTGCTGGCCAGGAGGAACCGGTTCCACTGGGGCTCAGCAGAGATCCAAAACTGGAGTGCCAGGGGGACCGTGGAGACAGCGGGAGCATCTCATGAGTGCCTTCCCCTTTTGCCAGTGGCTCCTTCCACCTCCTCTCCCCCAAGTCTCTCTCATAAGGTCTTCATCTGTTCCCACAGCCAGCGTTCTGGTTTGGGCAGATATCCAGCACTGCTTAGCAGATCCACAATGACACCTCACACATTCTTGAATGTGTGAAAGAAACAACCAAGCTGAATCATTTCACTACCCTCGGACTTCTAGAGGTGATACTGTAGACTTGCCAAGGAACCTGCAAAGGACATCCGCAAACATTTCACGACCACCTTCTTTGAGTCTGCTTTGTTATTAAACCGCCATGGGTTTTGGCATTAGCTGGAGAGTTGAGCATACAGCTACTCACAAGTGACCTCTGCCTTGACTTTCTCATCATATAGCCTCAAAAAGGCAAGACTTTCAGTTAGAACTTACATATATTTGACAACATAAATTTGTATGTTAGTCTTCATATAGACAATTTACAAGGAAATAATAATGATGCAGCCTGGAGGATGGGGACGAGGATAGCACTGCAGGTACCAGGCTGTCAGCTGGACCCTGGCCTGAGGTTGAGCTACCTGGAAAGGGTGTAGGAGCTAATAGATGTGAGAGTGAATGTGACCTGTGGAAAGCTGGATGTGAGAGGGAATATTGTGAGAAGCTGGCAAAAGCTACAGACAGCGCTGTGAGGGCCGGCTGGTTCCCGCAGGTGGTTAAGGAGGAGGTGTGTGAGCAACAGCCGAACCACACAGATAGTTGGAGTGGAGCACTGGGGACATTCTGGGAACTAAGACCTTGCCAGGCCAGAATGCCTGGTAACCAATGCCCCTAACAGAACGTAAGGCTGAGATAACCTCGCAGTTAGCTAGTTACTACTGCTAGTTAGCTAGTTACTACTGCTAGTTAGCTAGCAGTAACAGAAATAACAAATTCAGGTGTTGATATGGAAAAACTAGGATACATGAGGAGAAAGTTAGGTGCAGGTTGTCTCTCTCAGTTGAGGAAAAGAAAGGGAGATGCAGGAGTGGCAAAAAGAGGGGCCAAGAAACATGGAAATGGAGAGTAAGCTACACAATTCATGTAGCTGAGGGTGTCTGGGGGCATTTGTCAAGCAGCCCTATGCTTGATCACTGCAGCTGGAGCCAGACAATAAAGCAAACTCTGTGTTTCTGGCCATGCCAGCAGTCAGACCGGCTTCCACTCCAAGCAGAGGACAGAGGTTGGCAGTGCAAGGGTGGTGCTTTCACTTGCTGGCAAGTAAACACCTGGCCAGACAGATTGAGTACGCCAGCATCACCACTTGAGTGCCTGTTCCAAGTCAGACAGCTTTAGCAACTGCCCCTCACTGTGTAGCAGACAGGATTTAGAGGGGGGTTTTGTTTCCAGTTCAGTTAATACAGATAAACTCTTGGGAGTAAGGAAAGTGCCTTGCCTACCTTCAAACTCACAGTCCACACCTAAGAAAAGTGCCTTCCAGGAAAACAATTTGCACTGGGAAATCCATATTGCCTCTCCTCTGCCTCAGTGCAGGGGCTGATTGGAAATATGAAATACGCAACAAACCTGTCTCTGAAGGGATGCTTAGCAGTTCTGCAAGCGCTCTCAGCAGAAGCTATAAATGCAGACTTCAAAACATGTCAGGAAAAACATGTTACTCAGTATTTACTTAATCTGAACTTTGGCTGAAAGTTTTAGTCTTATTTTACCAGAATTAGTCAACCCATCTCCAACTTAAAAGAAACACATTCTGACTTCAAGTTCCACAACGTTTCATTCACCATTCTTCAGATCACCTATAAACCAGCAGAGACTTCGCTTTTCATAATTTCTCCATATCGATTTTTGCCATACCACTACATTTCCGTGCTGCAGCCAGACCAGCTAAGCAACGGTGATGAATGACTGCCTGGAGACTAAGCTGTGAGGTATCTCTCCTCAGCCTCAATATTGAGCAGTGAATTTTCCCTCATGGCCTTTCGTCTGTGTTCCCAGGTCTCCTTCCTCTGGCAGATCCAGACTTTGTTCTAGCTCGGACCTTGTGCAGGGAAGCCAGTAGTGCTCAGCACCCAGAGCTTCAGCTCTTCCTTCCTAGGGCAGACAGCTCGTTCTCACTCCAGAGCTCCTGTTCCCTTGCCCTCTGCTGAAAGCAGCTCGTCTCCAGCCTCACTACAAGGAAAATGAGTTACTCAGATACTGTATCTAAGAGCGCTTTGGAAAACTCCAGTGTTGCCAAGACACTGGCAGGGGGTTGAAAGAAGCCAAATATTTTGCTGAATGCTCTCTTGAAGAACAGAAACATGTGCAAAGCCGGGCTCAGTGTAGCATCAAACTCATCAGATATGACAACCAATATCCTCTGCAGAAGAAAGCAAGAAAAAACATGGGGACCTTTAGTACAGCTGGCAAAGGGAACCACCATGAAGGATTCTACACAATTAGGACTGCTTATCCAGTTGCCTTTTTACTTAATCGTAAGCAATGTCGCTTTTGGCCACCCCAGGGGTTTTTTTACCCATTGTTACAGAGACTTTTCAATATTGTTGCCTTGGTTTGGGGAAAGAGTAGGTTTCTCCTTTTGTCATATCAAGCTCCCTTCTCACATAAAAGAGAAATATCAAGCAGACAAGTTCATTTGCAGACACATCTGTTTCCAGAGCAGAGCTCTTCCCCTGGTTAACCAGTGGGACAGATCTGAAGACGTGGCTCAGGAGGCAGGTGGGTCTTGGCTCAGTCAACATGCTGATAGGCTTGAAAAGGGGCAGCTGATGTAATGAAAAAGCAATGAGAAGAAGACCAACATGGACTGCACAATAATTTAAGAATACCGTCAGGAATTCTGATGTAAAGTCTTCAGATTTTTGTAAGTAAATCCATCACTCCATCCACAGCCACAACAAGCTTGTATGCAAGGGTTTCTCCAGCCTGGAAGGGCAGATCTTCCCATTTTCACCACAACTTGATCAGTTCCTTTGCAAAGGTCACCGTGCCCAGCAGCCCAGCCCCCTCACCACCACACTGGCCAGGCTCTGATCCCATGCTAAGTACCACAGACAGCAGTGGAGCTGGCTGGAGAAGAGGTACATCCATGTGTGACTTCTAAACTTACCGGAGTCCCTCCTTGCACTGATTTCTCAACAAGGCTGAGAACATCTGCGCTTACTGGAAACCCTACAAGAAAGGGCAATTTCTCACCAAAGGAACTATTTCATATACAATACCAGTTTAGAGGGGTGTGAGGATTCTGCAAAAATGGTGGTCTTAAGCTTAACACAACTGAGCGACATCTTCACATTCTTCAGTTGTCCCATTTTCACTGCCTGCAAATTCCTGACCTTCCACTCCTCCACTCTTGAACTAAAGCCTTCCTTGGTTCTGTGGCAGCTGGTGGTTGTAAAGCAAGATCTTGCGCAAAAAAACCCTGTAGGAAGTCACCAAAAAAATAGCATTTTAGCTCAGTCCTCAGCTGGCAAACATCAGCAGAGCTAGTGGCACGGCAGCAGGTCCTTCAGCTAGGACCAAGGTTCAGGAACAAATCGGCACAGTCCTGGCTATCCAGGCAGCTCTGAACCAGAGTGCCTTAGGGCTTCAGCACTGTCATGATGGAGCAGCCCCAAGAAAAGCTTCCTGCAGGGAGTTGTGGCAGCAGCATGGATAGATGGTAGAACTTTAAATATACTTCAAGTGAAGATCCAGTGATCCAACCCTAAATACAAATTAAGAACGTTTGTTGGGTCCTTTAGCTGATGAAGTATTACAGCCTTTCTGAGAAACCGTTGGTGTGTCAGTTAAGGTCCAATTAGCTAATACTGTAGGATACACAGAGCCTGCCTGGAGACAGTCCTTCACGCCTGAAATCGTACCTAGCTCAGGTGTCTGGGGAGCTGATCTTCTCCTTGGCTTCTGCAGCCCTCTCCCTGCCATTGGGTAAATTACCAGGTGTCCAACTGGTGAGATTTCTAGCACGTTACTCTTCCTCAATGAAAAGCAAAATTGTAAAGATGAGTAAATGCCTCTCAATATATTGACTCCATGCAAATTATGAGGAAAACAAAAACAAAAACAAACAAACAAAAAAAGGGCTTTAAAAGCATGAGCAGCAGCTGGCCAAACAGAAGCAGCACTGCATGGAACTCAGCACGCTGAGAAACAGCCATATCGCAGCAAATGCAATACACTTTCCTGAAAACTGCAGAAAGCCAGTATCTTGGAATTTGGGGCAACAAGGCTAACTCACTCTTCTGAAAAACATCACATTCACCTTGGCGAGAACAGCCATTACAGACTTAACTTATTTCTGATGGTTTTTAAAAGAACTACCATTCACAGTTCACAGGAAGAAAGTCCTTTCAGCATCAGCTTTCCCAAGGGTCGCTGCACTCCGAGAGGACAGAAATCTCGGTGGGGGGAGGCAGAAACAATTGATGGGAGGCAGACAAGGGGAAGAAATGATAGTAGCAATGATAATCATTTCTGGAAACAGCAGTCAGTCAAGCAGGTTGCAATGCAATACCTGTCATTCATCCCTGCTGAGGGCATGTAAGATAAATGAGATGCTGCACCCTCTGGAGTCCCAGAGAGAAGTAAGATGAATGGCGTCACCTGAGTATCCAGCTTTTGGGAAGCTTGTTAGGCTGGGAAAGTCCCATCTCAAGAGAGCTGCAGGATTGGACTCCCCCAGAAGTACACTGGATAAAGCCTGTGCCGTTATTTCTTGCTTCTGATGAATCTGGCTATCACTGGGCTTAAGAGCAAACAAATTTTGCTCTTCTGCCAGCAATTTAGCTGAGCATACAAGTGTTGTCAGGTCACATTAGTAATATGGAGTACGTGTCCCACATAGCTATTGCGGTGATTTACCAGAGAAATCACCTACGATTGCCAGAATCAGAACCAAAGGCAAAACTTCCACTGCCCAAGCGTGGTAATTCCCTGTGTGAACTCAGCCCCACAACACCTCTTGAAGGCAGCGATAGCCACCACCAGGCTTTTCTCAAAAGGATGCTGAACTAGTCTGTCACATATGTGTAGGTTACTGAGCAAAATAATTATCTACTTTTCCAACAGCAATTAACCAAGTTCAACTCTGAATTTGAGATTATATTTCTACTGGGTATACTGGCCTTCATGGTTTCATGCCCCCTCCTCATCACCTACTTCATCTCTCCAAGCTGAAATAGCCTAGCAAGGGGATGGTCCACCCTGGCTCCCGCACAGCTGTCCACACTGCCAAACCAGTACTGGTGGCAATACCCTTTTTCTTCACCAGGCCAGCAAGAATCCAGCCTCACTTTCACATCCTCAGGTGTCTTTGTGGTTAGAATAACTTTTGTTATTGTTATATTATGTGAGGCCTGAGCCTTTGAGCTGCAGTGGTCTAAGGAGTGCAAACTTGAGAAGCTCGGCAGGCATCTGCACAGCACCCTTGCCATGCTGCCCAAGCCATGAGACAGGCAAGAAAAGGGTTCCCAGCGAGAAAGAAAGAGTGTAAGGGAGTCCAGCAGAGGTGCTGGTATTCATAGGAGTCCTCATCAAGTTCTGTTCTTCCCCTCACATCTTTCTTCTGAGGGGGAAAAAAGATCAGTAACCTCCTCTGCTCTCTGCACTTAAATCCTCCATTTGGATGCAGAGGGCCAGGCTGGCACAGGGAACATAATTCAAGAGCGTCTAGCCTCATGCTTGGTAAATTTGGCCCGTTACATAACCCCGTCTGTATCACCTTACATATAGAGCACATATTGATGAAGGGGGATTTTTGCACACTGAATAACATCCATATGTTACCCAGAAGATATTTCCTGTTCTTGGTACTGCTGTGTCATTAATTTTCCTGCTTGTTTTGACCGTTTATCTCTCAAGCTGAAGTGTCTAGAACCGTGAAAGCCACAGCCAAGAAAAAGTCAGTAATATAAACATCATCAATATTTATGATGGACACCCAGCGAAAAATATTCCACGATGCAATGCCTTGTTTTCCACATAGTTTGGTTAGGGCTAGGATGCCTCAGAATTCTATTTTGCTTCAGCTCCCTTCCATTTTCCTCCAAGCAGCGAGGGCACCTCGGAGCAACGAGGATTTTCTGGCCCTTTAGCAATCCCCTTGTCCGCCAGACTTCCTCCTTTCATAGCCCCCATGCGCTCCCTCCCCTATCCCCCAGGGCTAGTTAATATGTGCCAAATCCTGACACCCTGAATGGTTTCCCAACGCCGACACTAATCACGTTTTAGGGAGCAGGTCAGCAGTGAAGGAGCTGAAATTCGTGTGAAAAAGTCCCCGAGATGGCCCCGGTGCCTCACACCTGCGTGCCCTATTCATCTGCACTGTTTACACATTGTCATCCACAATTAATTCTTTCCAGGGACGCTCCACTGCCTGCCCTCCCGTTGCACAGGGACCCCATTCTGAGCTGTTGTGTCTGTTAAATTGAGCATGGGGTGCTGCGATTAAATTAAGTTTTGTGACTCTCTCTCTCTCTCCCTCCCCTTCTCTTTTCTCTCTGTTAATAACGATGCCTGATGGAAGATTGCTGGCACTGGAGTAAAGAGGTAATTACGGGCACTAAAAGTAGGTGAAGAAAAGTTTCTATGTGGAAATGTGAATGGGAACGTCTTTTCTGGCTAGCCAATGTTGCCCTCAGCGCGAGGTGGGAACCGCAGCCCCCTGTGATGTCCAGGGTATGAGGAGGAGAGGAGGGCACAGGGCTGTGCGTGAAGGTCTCCAATAGACAGAGCAAATTGAGAATTTCGAATCTGCGAGGTCTGTATCCACTGGCCTGAATACGGGTTTTCTTCAGCAAGTGTCATTCCCACCTTCTGCTAGAGCCGTGTTTGTGCACGTGTGGCATACACCAGCCAGACTGCTCTCCTCCCAAGATCCATACCCAACCGCACCAGGAGAAATTCCCTGGGCTAACAGGCTGGCAAGTCACCTCCCTACACTGATACGCTCCTGCACCGTGGAGTAAAACATGGAATGAGAACTGGAGCTCATCTGACTGCAGATGAGGAGGAAAACAAGAGAAGAGGACAGGAGTCTGACCAGCTTTGCAAAACCTCTGCGAGGCAGCAGCATTTTTTGCAAAGTGTTTTGCTCGTGCATGAAGTAGACAACTGGTTTTTATTACTGGGATGTCTGCAACGTCAAAGAGCCGTTTTTGCTGAGAACAGAAACGTGCAGCTCTGTGGAGTCAGGTGGATTTGACTTTATACCTTCGCTCAGCCACTCACAGGACTCACGACCACAATCGGGCTGCAGTCCTCCGGCACAGCACGTGAAGTGTCCCCATGGCAAGAAGGGCAGAACTCAGACCCTTCCAGCCAGCAGCCTGGACTAGAGCTACAGCTGAACTACAGAGCGGCCTCTATTTGCTGTTTGCTCATGTCAGACAAAAAAAGACCTGAGAATTGCCTTACATTCTGATGCCCCAATATCCAAGACACAGATTAAACACAACAAAATTAATTGGGGCAGTCTTTTAAGGCTTGGAAAATAGCAGCCTCTCTCATTTTTATGCTATGCAAGAAAATTGCTCCTGCAAGAGAAAAATCTTCACATCAGCAATTAAAAAAACCCAGCCTCCTCATAAATACCGCTGTAAAATATTGTTGCATGCACATACGAAATGTGCTGGAAAGCACATGCTACATCCCCCTCTAGCGCTGAACTGCTACAGAGTAACTAATCCTGCTACTGCTTCTTCAGCGGGACCATAGACTTTTCTGCAGCAATCCCTGCGTGAGCCCCACGACCGACTAAGAAGGGGGCTGCCACACGCGAGCGTGTCTTTCCAGGATTAATGCTCTACAGCAAATAGATTCACAGGGACTGAGAAGCCCGAGAGTCCATAAAGTTACTAAGGTTTTAATACCTCCTAAATACCAATGTGAATCCAGGGCAAATCTGGTTTGTTTTGCAAGTCTCCTTATTAATTCTGTGCTTCCACTTAGAAACTAGGGAGCTGTGCACATCGCACCCCTGATCGATGCTCACCCCATGGCATCGCAGGTTGTTAGTACTCCGTACAGAGCAGTACCTGGGGAAAGCAGCCCCTCCAAGAGACCCAGCTATAGTCATTACCTTCCCAATCATCCTCCGTCACAAAAGCCATGGTCCTGCAGGCCTTGCTCAGGGAAGGAACCTACCTGAGCCAGGCGGGGAGCATCAGCTTTCAGCAGCTGCCTGTATCCTATTGCATCAGCCCACCTCACGCCTGCACCTACAAGGACAATCAGGCTGGACACCGAGGTCATACCAGCCCGATGGGTCTCCAAGGTGCATGACAGGTCACACTAAAGCCACTCAGACTGCAAGCCTCATGTCTCAAGCAGGCAGGGCAGCGTGCTCTGCGTCCCAGACTCTCCTCTGCTTGGTGAAGCAGAGCTCTTCAGGTGGTCAGTCTGCATTTACCTGGCATCTCATTTTGGGACAGTCTCAGCTCATTAGAAGGAGAGAGAGGAAGCCAGAGGGAGGCCAGCCATCAGGGAAAGAGCACTGCACAACACGTGCTGGCTGATTTTGTGCACTCACAGTTTGCAGCACCTGAAGAAGGTTCTGGGGGCTGGAGGGAGCAGAGGCAGGCTGGCTTCAGCAGGTCACCCGGGACAGGCTGGGCAGAGATCAGGATTCACAACCAGCATGGGCAGCGGATGTGGGTCTAGCTGGCATCCCCAACCAGATGTGAAAGCAAGGCAGGAGGCACAGCGCCAGCACCACACCCCTGCTTCCACACCTTCATTCAGCCAATACAGCCTTCTTGTACAGTCCGTCCAACCCGACAGACACTACGTGCACAGAGCACACAAGTTTTAGCAACAGCCTCCATGGCCTCCTAACAAAAACACTGTCACTCAGCAGGAGAGGAGCAGCTGAGCCAGAACCCTTCCCAAACCAGCCAGCCGTGCTGCACTACCAGCTGCAAGCACTCCCACAGACCTCCTCCCTTTATCCAGCCTCAAGAAGAACAAGCCTGATCCTTCTTTCCAGGTGGGTAAAATCTGCGACAGAACAGCTGAAGATAGCTCTTTATAATGGAGGCGCTTGAGCAACCTCCCTGGTGAGTGTTGGGAGCAGCCCTGCCTGCAAAAACTTGAAGCAAAGGCTCGTATTTAAATTATTTTCCAGAAGCAGCACTACTAGTACGTTTAGTAACATAATTATCACAAAACCTGCGAGCTGCCTGCCACCCTTTCCTCCCACTGAAACCAACGAGAGTGGAGGATGTTTAGCAAATTACATCGCTTGCCCAGTTAATAAACAATTTACAGAAGGATGCCCGGTTTTGAAGTGCTCTATAAACATGTATTAATCAATCATTAAATAATTAAGATAATTCTCTGTTCTTTTTCTCTGACACTCCCAAATTGATAGACGTTCCTATAGCAACGGAGGAGCAGGACTGATGGCGGGGGAATGCAGGGCTCGGGGAGGTGATGCTAGCGCGGGACCTTTGCTCTCCAGCCCTCCAAAAGTCACGCAGGGCAAGCGGAAGGGGGCTGCAAGAGGTGACATGCAGGAAGGAGGCTTTCAATTTTAATGGAGATTCTTACGATGACGGTCTATGCAAATAGGTACATGAAAGAGAAGAGGAAACGGACTGGGGGAAGGGGGAGAGAAATGAACCCTGGTTCAGATTTCAAAGCAAAGCCAGGAATAATTTTTGGAGCTAAGAATAGTTGCAATGCACCTTGTTCTCCTTGGGCTAAAGCCCTGCATAATCCTTAGGCTCGGGGTCTGAAATTGCAACGGGGCGGGGGAGGGAGGCCAGCCTGCACAGTCCAGGAAATGTGGCTGTCCAGGCTGCAGCTCTGTCACCTTTAGGGTTCCTTTGTGTCACCAAAAGCGAATATTTAACAAAGGACCCGGCCCTCTGCTTTTGGAGGGCCCTTCCAGTTGTTTTGCAAATGAGATTCCCTGATTGGTGAGCAAAATCAGAGATCTTTTGAAGCTGTTGCCCAGGAAAGGGGGAGGGAGAAGGGTTCAGTTATCCCCCACAGTAAAGAGTAGGATCTGCCTGGTTCTATTGAGAGCTGTTGAGAATGAACCAAGGCAACTTTTGAATCGACTTTTAGGTAAAATTCTTCAGAAATCCCAAAAAGAGCCTACAATCACTTCTATTAAAAAAAAGCAAGGTCTGCTGATGTCCTAAGAGAAACTTCTGTTCCTACTGCAGCCCCCTTGCCTTCCCTGAGGGGGCTTCAGCAAGCCTCTGAGAAGGCAAGCGGGGGGGGCTTTAGCTTGTTGGACAATCTGCTTGACCGACGCTAAAGGACAGTCTCAGCACGGAGTCCAGGGGAGCAATCTGCAGCCCTCGCAGGGCTTACTGGTGTAGATGATATCAGCACTTACGCAGGTATTCTTCTTCCCTGAAGACAGGGATGCTGCTGCCAAGAAATGATGTTTTGTTAGAGGTGAACCGCAACAGAGTGCTTTGCGACAACTGCCCCCCGATTTTTGAGTTTCGTCAAGTTCAGCATCGAAATGAACTTTCCCGAAAAGGCCTCTCTTCTTTCCTGTGCGTGAGGCTTGCGGCCGAGCTGCATTTACTGAGAACAACGTGGACCTTGCCCAAGCTTCGTGGGAGCTGGGCAGAGCTCCCAGGGAGCACAGCCCAGAGGAGAGAATGGGACCCAAACCCAAGGAAAGGCACTGCCTACTTTAATGTTAAGCAGACTTGAAACGAAATGCTTCATGTCAGTTCAACAAATTGAAACAAAACATTCCTACCTCCGAAACGTCAAAAAGCTTCACTTTGATCCAAAAAAGGTCGAAACAGAACACGGAAACACTTCTGAACATGACTGCTTTAATTCCAGGAAACAATTTTTTTCCTCTTTTTTTTGCCCCAGTTTGTTCTGTTCTGGAAAACAGAAGCAGAAATCAAAAATTTCACACAGCTGTACTTGGAGCCATTTATCAAGGAGGATCAAGATTGCCTATACACGCATGCGTGCACGAGCGCTCTCACCTGCACACTCTGTACATCCACTCTGCCTTTCAGTGGTACTCCCAGGCCTCTCTTCAGACTGGTTTCACCACCCACATAGCTGCCAGCCCTCCAGCCCCATGACCAGAGGATGCCCTTTGGTCTGAAGGAGGTCCCACGGGCCTGGGCATACCCAGTACAAATGTGCTATCCAACACAAGCAGTGTGTTTGTCCACGGGGTACCCTAAAAAAAGGGTGTTTAGTGCTGGTGCAGCCATCACTACTGTCACCACAGGGTTCACACACAACCCAGTTCCCTTTAGAGTCCTCCCTCTCCCAGACAAGGCAGACACAGGGTTTGGACCTACCCATTTCAGACCTCAAAGTTCGTTACCAATGTGAGTAACGAGGAACTGTTTTGAATAATTCCCTGCTTTGGGGAGCAATGCTAAACCCAGCACTTATTGACAGAGAAGAGGGAAGGCTGTGGGAACATCCTAAATCATCTTTGTGCATTTATTTTCCACACTCTTTCAGTGTTGATTTCCTCTCCATCGTATGTCTCCAGACAGGTCTCTTGACGCCGGGTCCTATCTTGTTTCTACAGAGTGAGGTGGCTGCACATGGGTACGCTATGCCTCTCTTGCACTGATGGAACAGTTGACATGACCAGAGTAGCCATGTATATCTTAGCCCTCTAGACCAGACTGGCCAGGACTGGGGCTCCACACTTCTCTCCTGCCAGGCTCTTGGCACCTGTTGCCTAGGTTTCCCTACTACAGACCAGTCTTTCCCCAGTGCCTTCACCTGGGGGAACTTTTCTATATCTTGATCTCTTCCTTACTGGGGGAAAAAGCTTCTTCTAAATCTTCCCCAGTAGGCATTTACTGCAAAAGCAGCAATTCTGATCAGCGCTGGGCATACACTGTTGCGCCAGGAGATATAGTTCTCTCATTTTGTATAAATAACCTCTAATAATAATTCATTCTGCTAATTCTCTGATTCTCTCCAGCTCTTCCAAACTCATTCACCCTCTAAGTATGTAAAAATAAACTGCAGGAACAATTCATGTTGCATCTCCAGCTAAACAAACTCTCCTGGGTTCCGCTGTTACCCAAACAGTACCCTCCGGACTCATTCCCTGTGGGTTGGCAGTAGGTCAGCGCTTGCAGGCTCTCTGAGAGCCTTGGATCTGATGCAAAATCAGCCTTCTTGCTGAGACCTTGCAATGTCTTCATGAGGCCCTAAAAGAACATCCAGAAGGCCTTATCCATCATTGGGCTGTCCTGGGCTGCCATAGGAGAGTGGGTCTGAGATGGGCTGGCTTCCAGGTGATGATTGTTCCCACCTTCCAGGAACAGCTTGCAGCAGCCTTGCCAATTGTCAGGATGCATCCCTAAATATAGGAAGGATTTAGGCTTTTAAATTGATGCAGATGATTAAGAGACCTTCCTTTTAGGGATAAAAGTGTAGTGACATTTCACGGAAGACATATATCACCTTTGAGAACCAAGGCATGCATTGTTTTATAAATAAACAATAATAAGATAAAATCAAGAATAACCGCAGGAAGAGAGGAAATCAGCATGTAGGTTATGTTCCAAAAGTCTCCCCAGTGAAGCTTCGGATGTGCTCTGTTTCCATCATCCCCCCTGAAGATTATTTCAAGGCTGTACTAATACGTGGATCATGAGTGTGGCTGTTACCATGGACACATATCTAATCAAAAGGGGCCTAATTATGTATATTACCAAATTTGGCACTTTGAGAGCACTTCAGTGATAATTCTCCTGCTTGTCTGACAAATAACATGATTGCTCAGTAAGCTGCGGGTTTTAATGTTGCGGTTTTGTTCTTTGATAAGAAACTGTCTAGCTAACCAAAAGTGCATTTCACTTGCAAAGGCACAGCTAATATTAGCAACCAGATTAAATTAATTATGTTTAATAAGCTAATAAATATATTGAGGACTTTTTGTGCTACGCTCAGTCACCGTTAGAAAACACTTCATCATTAGTCACCAAAAATGAAATGGTGTCTTTTTTTCCAAGGATGAGAGCACTTTAAAAACTTCAGTTTATGATTATAAATTAAAATGCAATTTGCTTTAAAAATAGATTTTAAAATTGATGTTTGTCTTAAGCTTTAAGACCAAAAACAGATTCTTTATATTTGTCTCAGATTTATGGGAAAAGCAAGGAATTTTTCAAGAACATGTCAGAAATAAGTTGGTGATGCTCAGTCATATGCCCTCACTATATGAAAAAAGTGGAGAAGATTGCTGCTTCTCCCA
The DNA here is from genome assembly GCA_009769605.1 of Bucorvus abyssinicus. NCBI lineage: Eukaryota > Metazoa > Chordata > Aves > Bucerotiformes > Bucorvidae > Bucorvus > Bucorvus abyssinicus. The sequence goes on along the minus strand of CM020042.1, from coordinate 14,680,536 downwards.
CCCTGCTACAATGCTCCCTGGAACAAGCAGAAGAAAGCTTTTCCTACGACACCCATGGAAGGACAGTGGGATGGGTAGTGACAGAAGCTGCAGAACTGAGCCATGCTGTGACAATGGGCCGACAGACAAATGGGAGCCTGTCACACTTGGGTCAGCAGGAGTCAGGCTTTTGGGCAGATGAGCGATCCCACCTGCACAGGTACCACTGCATACATCATCACACTTTCCTTCTCTGTCTTCCTGCCAAATCTTTCCTTGCATAATTTTCTCCTAAGTATATTCATGGAAAGGACAGAGAAAGGCCCCTCTGGAATTTGCCCCTACCCCACGCTGCTTTACCTTCCATCCCCATCACACCCACTCAGCTGCCGGGAGAAGACCACATGGTTAGGAGACCCTGCCAGTTCGAGCAGCCTTTTCCTCCCCCTCTTCCGTGCACTGAACAGAGGAGAAAGAGAGATTGTAAATCACCAGGTGACCAGAAGCTCATCACCTTCTGTGCTTTCTTCCTACAACAAGGATTCCTCAAGTCTGCAAGAGACAAATATGCAAAACATGCAGCTAAGATGTTTGGTGCAGGAATGAAAAAAACTGTTAAGCTGTGGTGTAACAGCATAGGAGACACCTCAACTACAACGTGTCTAGTTAAGTCTAAGAGTAGAAAAGTGTGATCTACCAGAGTCAGTGACAACAAGGTAAGATCACTGCAGGCGGACTGAGGAAGTACCTGACAGGACGACCCATGTGATGCCCAGATGAGACGTCCACAGCTACAAGCACAAGTCGTGGCAGGTTGGCTTTGAGGAAATTCTTTTGGAAACCCATTGGTGAGCCCCGTTGCTGATCAGAGAGAAGACAAGGACCCTCTGCCCTTGCAGCCCCAGTGGGGACAGGTGAAAGACCCCAAGTCAGCACCAGATGCCCACTGGCATCAGCACAGGGACCCTGCTCTGATCACCGGTGGGGTGGTCTGCAAGAGCGCAACTTACCTGTGTGGCTGAGCTGTGTCGAGACGTGGTGGTCCTGCTCCAGCCAGTCAATAAGCATGTGAATGAGCCGGTATGATTGGTGCTTGTATGGCTGTCACCGTAACGCTTAGGCTAGATGCTGTTTGTGAATAATTGAAGCATTAGTAATAAAACACATAATAGTAGTTGGAACATGGGTATTCTAGAAAAAGATGTGATTGTAACATTCGGTATTCCCCATATTGGCAGTCATCTGATTCAGTCAGCAGTCTCTGTGCAAATGGATCTTGAAGTTCCCAGCTTCGGTTGCTCTGTGACACCAGGCACCACATGGCCTCCTCTCCCTCCTCCAGCCCCCACATCATTAAAGATAATTAATCTCTTGTCCCATGGTGTCCAGGTGCCACAAGACACCTGGTAAGTCTCACCTCTAACTACCCCCATCGGCTGTGCTGGAATAGCAGTGCCGCAGATGCAGCCCGTGGGGCTCAGCCCACTCCCACCAAAGTGCTGGGTGAGCTGCTGGTGGGACACCCCCAGCTCTCCTCGGCTTCCCAGGGCGCAGTAGGGAGCTGCGCGTTAATCAGCAGTGCCCTGCCGCAGGTCAGCACACCCATTTATCTGTATTTTCCCTTGTTTGCCATTTTCCATCAGCCCCCATTTTCCTCTAGATCTCTTTGGTGTACCAATTAATCCAGGGGGTTTTCATTTACTCGGGCTGTCCAAACCAGCAATACGCAACTACCCCCCACAATCACTGCCAACAGCTCGTAATACATTTTAACTGCTCCTTGGCCTTTGATGTGTTAGCCTTCTGGGCAACATTATCATTACCCTTTACATACCCCCGTAGGTGAATGCAGCGCTGCACAGTGGCTTGCACATGCTGAGTGCGAGCTAGGGTTTGCTTGAGTCTGAAATAAGGTGCGTTGTCCTAACACGCAAGAATTGTGCCCTCTTTGCAAGCAAAACCCTGATCAAGCCCAAAATAAGCACCAATAATATCCTGGGCTTTGGGGAGCTTATTTTCAAACTGCGTGAGCAAACGTAAGAAGGAAGAGGACAAACCGAAAGAGGTGCTTACCTGGGGAGAAGCCTTAGTGGGAGGAAGGAGTCCTGGTAGAGTCTGAAAGCGTGGGCACCGCATCATGGTGAGCAGATGGTGAGCCTTGCACGCGTGCGTGTGCTGGAAGTAAGAACACCGTTCCAGCTGAAGCATCGGACACAGCCAAATTCAGGAAAATATAATGGCAATTTTTAGGAGCCAGGGACTAGCGCAGTCCCAGACTGGGGCATTCTTCACAACTCTGGAGCCATTTACGGTTTTGAGGGCTCTCTGAATGGGAATAGTTACAATTGCTTTTCACAGGGAACATAAATCATCATGGGTGGCGTCAGGCTGATGATTTGGAAGGGCGCTTAGCCTCAGGAAAATGTGAGAGCATTCAAAGCCCTGAAAGCTTAGCTGGACATGGTACAGGTTAGCCAGGGATGTTCCACAGTGGCCACACGACCCACAGGTGCTTACAAGAGTGGCGTTGAGAAACGAGCTTCCCGTAATAAGCTATTTCTGTGGGAAATGACAGGGACGCGCGGTTAACATGGGTGCGCTCAGTGGGGTCGGAGGAAAGTGGAGAAAAGTCATTTCTAAAGAGAGTTGCCAGAGTCCCTGAGCCCACCGAGCGGGGGAGAAGATCCTGGCCAGCAAGGGAGGAGATCCTGGCCTCGCCCAGCCCGCCTGCAGCCTCTCAATTTTTCTACTGCCTTGCCGTCTTTTCTGACAAAAGATGGTAAGTGGCTCCCCAGTCTCCACGGTCATCCTAAAGCTGCAGAACAAAGCCCTGCTCATTGTTGGACCCTCTATCTAGAGGGCTGATATTTTATTTTTACTATTCAAAACTATCTTTCACTGAGCAGGACAAAACATAGTTTCCCTATTACAGGCACAATTCTGCAAAGGCTGGGCTGAGCTGCGCCCCTGCGTCGCGAGCACGGCCAGCCCCCAAACCCTCCAGTTCTGCAAATGACACACAATGGATTACCCCAAAACGTTGGGAGGGATGCAGGGAAAGGGGCTGCTTGCAGCATGTTGCTGCATGGGTCCCTGGAAAAGGAACGTGCCCTTCCCGACTCCCCCCAGAGCACTAGGGCATACATAGATCCCACGGAGAAGCTATTAAAACGGGTGCCTGGTTTCAAGCAGGGCTTGGGACGTCGAACAATAGGTTGCCATTTTGAAGCAGCGAGAGCCCAGGGTGCTCCAGACGACGCGGCAGAAAACACTGTCGCAGGGTACAACCCTTGCTTGCAAAACAAACGGGCCCCTGAGAGAACGTTGTGCAGTGGCTGCTGACGTGCAAAGCTAGCGTTGAAAAACATGAACTGTGCCTTCTGAAAATATAAAAGAGCAGTGCCTGAGGGCGGGCGGCTTGGGGCAGGAGAGGCAGAGGGAAGAGACCAGCATTGTCGCTGAATCCCTGTGGGATTTTGGGAAGGCTCCGTGCCTTTCTGTGCCCCACTGAGAGCGGGGCTGGAGGCCCCCCTTGGAGGAGCCACCACGCCATGCAATAAAGCCCCCAAAGGAAAGATCCCCTTCCCTTCACGAGCCCTCGGGGGAGTTCACATCCCTCCAGCTAGTTTTGCAGGCCAGGTAGCTCCAAGCAAAGCTGTCGGATTGCAGAGGAGGAGCTGTGCACCCTGGCTACAGCTCAGTGGGGGACAAGAGGTGCTGTTGTCCCTGGTGAGCTCCCCAGATCCTTCCCCACCAGGACAGCGGGCTTCAGGACCTCACAGAGGTTTTGCTGTCTGGCAGGTCTGAAGCAAGTGGCCAGACACACACACGTGGGGCAGCCCAACCGTCTGCTGGTGGGACAATCCCAGCTGCCATCACCACCTCCAGCTGCCCTTCCAAGCCCCCAGTGATGGAGAAAGCTCCTCAGCCACAGGAGACGCCAGCCAAGAAAGAGGGGCAGAAACGGTTAAAGTAACTGGTAACTAAAACTGCCAGTAGAAAAACAGGATCTGGACAGACAAAAGCATCCCTTCCAGCACTGCCAACCCCACATACTCAAAAATTATGTGTTGGGCTCCAGAGAATCACGGTTTAAAATTCACAAGGTTTTTTGTTCTGGTTTTTAAAGAAAATTATAAATGTTTGAGCTTTTCCTAATTGCACTCTGTTTTCTTGAACTTTATGATCATATTTTCAAACTTTTCTCCAAATCCCTGAGGGCTACAAACTTCTATGTTTTTATTATAAAATAAAGTTCAGATGCTCACCTAATGCCCACAGCTTTGGGGCAAACAGCAATGATCAAAAGACTTAAGCTAAAATGAGGGGAATAGGAAATACTGGAGATCTCAGGAACGAACATCCTGCAGAATACGTGTCTCTTACCATTTTTCTTACCATTTGGAGGGTTGTGCAAAAACACTCTTAGAAGATATTTTACAGTTTTAACAAACGTCGCATTGCTTAAGTACTTTGCCAGCGTGAAGAACAGGTCTTCAGTGGTGTTTTGCCTCCAAGAACACTGTTGCTTGCAGCCAAGAGCTGCAGAAAAGTTAATACTGAGGCTGCTGTCCCAGGCTAGACCAGAGGAGCACAGTTTCCAAGTGCGTGTCGTGCGCTCAGGGTTGCTGCTGTTCACACAGCAGAGAAGGTTGGGAAACATTATCTGAGGTCAAACCAAGACCTGACCTTCCACCTTTAGCCTGATCCATACAGAAACTTACTGCCCAAAAGGGCGAGGTGGGTGCCATCCAACTTACTTTCTTCATCTCCAAAGGTGCTGAAAGAACTGCCATATCTTTACAGGGACACCTACAGGGCAAGTAGACTGTGATAAATGCATCAGACTGTAAAGAGCTCAGTCATCGTCCAAGATTAAAGGCTGATGTGAGTGTGGACTCACTATCGTGCCTCTTGAAAGGACCTGGCTTGTAACAGCCTGATTATCGATTGCTGCCTGTAAGAGAATGTGATTCTCTCTTACACTGGTCCTGTTAGCTTCATTTACTGAAACGCTTGCTGAAATGTCCTCTTGTAGAGATAATGGCTTTCTTTGGTTGCTGTCAGAATGAACAAATGGAAATAAAAACATGCCACTAATAATTGTGTCCTACTCTAATTAAAGCAAGACAAAAGCATCGCACTGCTGGGTTTGGCTCGCCATTGCCTGGGTGCTTCGACAAGCCCTAGCACAGAGGCTGACCACAGTAACCCAAAGACAACGGTGCCTAATGCACCGGGGGCACTCAAAGCCACAAGGTTTCCACCAGCCCAGAAACTCAGCAAAACATCCAGGAGGACAACGAATACGTTTGGCACCCAGACTGGGATCCAGCGCCCAGAGGTGCTGCTCTAGGCAGAGCTCAGCACACGTAGGCCTAAGGGGCTGCAGAAGGTGAAGATAAATGGTGAAGTACTCCTGGCCCATCTGCACCAGGCAGAAAGGCAAACAGCTCAGTTCAGGCAACAGGACTTCCGCAGGACAGTGCACACTGTCTCCCAGGGTACTGGGGACCCTGAGTCCCCCTCAGACCAAAGGATGCACCTAGAGCCCATCCCACCAAGCTCCCAGCCTTCCCAGTGCTGCGTCAAGGCTTGATGGAGCCCATGTACCACATGTTTCCATCCTCCAGGTTCTTCATCCTCACCACACCACCAGGAAGCAAAATGTCCCTGCCTGCAGAGGTGGAAGAGAGGCAGAAATTTGCTGACCTGTGTCCTACAGCAGGGGTAAGCAAGGAAGTATGTCCAGCTCTCTTCTCCTGCAAGCAAGCACCATAACCCTTTGTGCATCCTGCTTCTTCAGGCTGAATTCAGGTCCCATCGTAATAGGTGCAAGTTGGAGAAAAAGGAAACAAAGTGGGGGGGAAAAAGAGCAAAACTCCCCCCAAATCCAAAATAAAAAGCACTGGCATAACCATATCACTGAGCACTCACAGAGCTTTTATTGTAAAAAAACAGGTGACCATGTCCAAGTACTTTTATACACCCAGATTTTATTTAGGATTACTCCAATGATTGATTGCTGATCATGTGAGAGCTGGGCCAGTAGTCCAGGACTGACCCAGGAAAAGCCAGGCTTCGAACATCTCTTGGGACGTGGTTTCAGCTGCAGTGCTGCCTTGTGAAGCCCTGCTGTCCCCCATGCCTGCTCGAGGTGCCCCCTTGGGCTGGCACTCTCAGGACAGGAGACTGTGATAAAGCAGGGAGCAAGACCAAACCCATCTGCTCAATGGCTTTCCTGGTCCTGAGCTTCATGAACAAGTGCAGTGCGGCTGCTGCAGCCATTTCTGCTTCTCAGGGAGATTTTCACTGCTAAGCAAGTAAACACATCCTCTTCTCGAAGCTCCTAATGCACCTATGGGAGAGGGAGAAGTCTGATCTTCTAAGACGCACAGTCTACAGCTTTACTGCAAAGCCTGGGAGTAACCTCAAGAGGAAGCGAGAAGAGAGACGCAAGAATTTCCAGGCACTGCAGTCAGTGATGCAAGGATGATGAAGGAGCAGACAAGAACCAGGCAAAGCCATGGGCTCCACAAGTGGCAGCACTGATTTCCTCCCTATTAGCCCTGTAACTCGCAAGTGTCAGCTTGGCCCTACAAAGTCAGATGTGCCCTTAAACATAGCTCTGTTTTGGACTGCATTACTTACATTTGTTTGTTTGTTTCTTTTCCAAAAGAGAGATTTTTTCTTCCTCATGCTGAGAAGGATGGTGGCTGAGGGCATCGCAACAGAGTTGAGGGTCAAGAGGATATGGAGGTCAGCATGTTGACAGATAATTTACCCAAACTGATTTGCAGGTGATGATTAAAGTTTTTAGGCATCTAAAGCTGCTTGGTTGCTAGCTGTAATATTGGCTCAGCAGCTCGAGGATGATCTCCAGAGCCATGTCAGGACCTAGGCTTTGCTAGCATCCCACCAACATCTGCAAAGGCACTGGGGAACATGGGATGCTCTCCTCCGGTGCTGCATGCCTGCTGCTCTCCCACTGAGCCCTCATATGCAGGCACAGAGTTGAGTGGCTCTCTGTCACTGCTGCTCTGCACCCACTGGAAAAGTCTCCCACACAGCCACCTCAGGGCTTGTTCCTAAGAAGTACCCCATCAGTAGCTTCCATGCCTTGTCTTTGACATGGAAATTTCTCTCTCTTATCAAAGTAATTTAGCTGCCTTTCAGATGGGCAGGCTGGATGAGGCTTTGAGCAGCCTGGTCTAGTGGAAGGTGCCCTGACCATGGCAGGGGGGTTAGAACTACATGATCTTTAAGGTCTCTTCCAACCCAAACCATTCTGTGATTTTATGATTCCCTGGGAGCTTGGAGAACAACAGGAGTGGAAAGACTGGATGATGAGTCTGCCTCTTCATAGACCTCCTGGTTCTTCCCTGGGGTTTGTGTGAGGGTCTTGGACTCTTTCAGTAATCCTTGACTATTCCTTATTTCTTACTTCCCACTTTCCTAGTCAACTCCTTTATTAAATCTTCATATTCATCATGTAGGAAGAAGAGCTACTTCACATCACTGATGGAGCAGTTTAAAGCTACGGAGGTAGAACTCGAGCACAATCTACCCAATGAAATTATTTAAAATGTAAGATTTTATTCAAATGAAGCACACTCACCTCAGCTCAAGGTGCAGTTGCCCTTCAGAGTATCCACAGCTGGAAGCTGGGCAAAGGACTAGAGAACCTTCTGCCGCCCAGACCAGCTCTCCCAAGCTTGTGCCAAAGGGTCTTCTCACTTGTCCCAGAGAAAGCACAGCATTTTCTGAATAGTTATCACGCTGCAAAGATCAGAACAACAGCAGTCAAGGCTTCTTTCTCCCATTCAAGGCTATATGGATCGAATACAGGCTTAAGGAAGGTCTTGCTGGCCTGCCAACAGCATTTTAACAAAGTTTCAAGGCAGCTTAAGCTGTCAAATTTTTATGAAGCTGTCTTTGACATCTGTTCCCTAAGGAAATGAAACAGTCAAGATTAACTAGACCCACCAATTACGTAGTTAACAAGTGACTACAATAGACAATAAATAATACATCTTTTCCCACAGGGAAAAAATATGCATCACAGACAGGAACATGCATCCTCCTGTGGAGTTCCCCCCCAAAAACATCCACCTTCGAGGTGAACCTGCTCCAGCACCATGCTGACGCCTTCCTGTGGGCATGGGTGGCAAAGCCTCTGCATCCAAGAATGTGGGGTCCCCCCGTGCTCCAAGCCTCAGCCCATGAAAAGTTCCCCCTCCCATCAGCTGGGAGGTTTCTACTCCAGACTTGCAGACTGCTCCCCACTGAGGGAAAACAGAGCCTCTCCTACATATCACCACATTGCACTGGCTGCTACAGGCTCCTTAGAGAAAACCAAGCAGCTATCACAGCGAGCAGAAATCCACAGCAACCCATGTCTGCTAACTGTAAAAATCACCCTTCTTTAGAAGTGGAGCTCTCTGACTGGAGTAATTTAAACCCCTCAGGGTAGTAGTACCACTGAAAGGATGGAGTCCTTATGGCACTTCATGGTGTTGGTGGAAAGCCCTGCTCTAGTAGTTAGGAGGAAAAGGCCACCTACTGAAATGTTGGTCTCAATGGCTGAAGTGCCTCACTCATGCTCTTGGGAGCAGCTTTCCTTTCTCCAGAGCTCCTCACACTGCTCAAGGCATAAGCAATGCTCACCTGGCCAGCAAGCTCATATTTAAAACAATCTCATATTTATTTAAAACAATCTCCCTAACACAGAGAAGAGACATCAGATTAAGCTTGTTTTTTAGTGCTGACCAACTGGAGCATTCTCCAGCTGACACGGCCCAGTCCTCTCTGGGTCTACAGCTGAATTCAAGCCATCAATAAATCACAGGGGGGTGCAATATCCCCTCCTCTGGCTGTTTAAAGTAAGTGTCACTAAACCAGACAGATGCTGGCGCTGTGTCTCAGCAGGCGCTAATTTAGCCCATACGGAGTGCTCTTACATCATTTGTTCTGGGCACAGCTTAATTGTAAAATTAATTATTTTCCTATCAGACAAAATTCTATAAGAGGGTAGTCATGGGATTTTTAAGCCCGATGGTTGCTAAATGGGATTTGAATAAATAAAAACAACTTTGACTCCCGTCTCCATTCGGGACCACTAAGAGAGTAGTGCCACCAGGGCAGGGAGCCAGCAAACGCTTGGTGGTGGGGAAGAGGGGACGGCTGCCACCAGGAAGGCTGGGGTGCAAGGTCCCAGCCGCCTTGCTGCGGGGCGCCGGGATGGGGCCCCCATCTGTGCTGGGATGCTGCAGCAGACACAGCTGGGCAGTGAACTGTGGATCACACCACCACCCGTCTCCAGCACAGCCTGGCAGCTGCCAAAAGTCTCCAGGGCTCGCTGTGGATATCACAGGAGGGCTTTCAGCCTTGCTGCAGGGAGCCAGTAGGACCATGCAGAGCTAGGGGAGTCTCTCCAGCCCCCCTCATCCTGTCCCACTCCAGATGTGCCCCTTCTCTATGACATGCCTGCTAGCCTTCCCCAACATGGAGCTGGCTTAGCAACACAATGGCACCCAGCATGGGGGTGAGGGGAGTGTGGCCATCACTGTGGCATCAGGCTACAGCTGTCCTGGCCAATGGTACACGGCAGCTTGTGCCCAGACTGCTCCACTCGAGATAGTGAGTGATTTGCATCTCAAGACAAGCCGGTTCAATTTGTTCTCATTTCTGACGCTATCACAGGAGGCTCAGACACAATCAGAGCTAACCACTACCCTAAACACACAACTTTTCCCATGACAGGGCAGACCAGACCTATATTTTCATTGGAGCGCATCCTGTTTTGGTGGGCTGCATCCACAGGAGGTGACAGAAGTGAAAAAACATGGCTAGAACCAGAACTGTGGCATGGGGGAGCCACAGCTGGAACAAGTTGTGACAAGTCATGATTGTTCCTGCAGAAGCCCTCCCTCTTCAATCCCCTGACAGCCACTGCAGCACAGTGCCCGCCGTGTGAGCAGGGCTGTGGTGGTCAAAATGGCACAGAAATGAGGAAAACAATTAGCCAAGCACATAACCATACAGTGAGAAAACCTTATCTGAGCAAAATACGGACACCAGATGCCAAGATTATGTCTTAGATTGTGGGCCAACACAGTGTGAAATCTAACACAAATCAAGTCACCGCCACTCCTATCGGGCACGTCTGCCTTTGGGCAACCACTGGGCTGGGCTCAAGTTACGTTAAATTCTATAAAATCACAGAAGAGATGACAGTCCCAGATGCAAACTTGAAAACTGGACCTCAGCTCCCCACCACTGGAAGGGCACGTGAACCGTTTCGTATTTATCAGGTGAATTTATGAAGCTGCATTATGAAAGCACGAAGCACCGATTCCTTTGGTGCCTTTTAAAAAAAAAACAGAAGTCCACAACACAGCTCATTTTGAGCTCCAACGGGAAGCCTGCAAGCTTGTATACGTATTTTTTTAAAATATCTCCTTTAACGCCTCATGCTTGTTGAGCATCCTGTGATGCTTGGTCTATTAGACCGTATCTCTGAATTTGGGAGTATCTGACTTAATGAAACCCATCTAAGAGAGGGCACCTACGGTGATACTTTGTTGTTTTATGAGGTCTTTCATCCTGAGAGCAACAGGACTCTGGGCGTGCAACCACTGCCCTCAAGTGGCATAAGCTCTGCAGGACCTTTCACGAAGCTCCTTATCTTTCCGCAGAGCAAGGGCACAGGCAGAGGCAAAGACCTTTGCGCCGGGCCAAGCTGTTTGAGCGTGTTTGAGCTGTGATGGAAAAAACCGACCATTTAAAGAACACCTGGAAATTTACCTTTTCAGAACTGAGCCCAAGAAGCAGCCGAAGGAAGGAAAAGGCACACTTTGCCTAGGGATGAAAAATCAGGGTCTCGCTCACTGCGGCTCCTCTGAACCGAGGTAGGTGTTGTGGCCATCAGGTCAGCAGCTGCCCATTGTGGGCTATGGGCAGCGTGCCCATGCAGCACCGGGCCCCGCTGCCCCCTGCGAAGGGACCCTGCTCCCTTCTCCAGCCACCCTCCTTGGCAGTCTCACCTCCCCCTTCCCACTGCAGGGAGCAGAAGCTGTAGGGCTGAGGTGCGGTTCTTTGTCCATATCTGAATGCAAACCTTCAGCTCCAGTGCCTGGGTAAGACAACTGGATGTCCCAGCATAAATCAGGGTGAAATAATGATCCGAATTTATTCTGCTTCTCTCAACCAGCCTCTCTGCTGGCTCCTGTGGCATTTCCTGCATTAACTACTGGGAATCAGCAGGAACACTTGAAGAGCAAACAACTACCAGGCATTTTTTCAATTATTGGGGCAGCTGAAACATTCTTCTACAGCCCTGCAAAGACAAAGGATGAGAGCATTACAACATCATCATTTTAAAACCCTGGGCTGCACTGAGTTTGCAAGAAGGGGGGTCTGGGCACTGCCGAGGCAGTGACACTTTATAACCTCTTAATTGTTGGACTTGACCCTTCTTGCATCTTCTGACAAAATTCAGCATGCAGCTAAATGGCAAACACAGGGAAAACAAGCATTTCCTTAGGAAGGCTGCGGATCTGCCGGGAAAAAAAACTGAAGGGAGGGATGGAAAGAGCAAAGGAATTGCTGTGAGCTTTGCTCCAGCATTTTCTCCTAATTCCTATGGAACTTGCCCATGTACTACTTAGACAGCCCTTACTTGTGCCTGGAAATCTTGTAGATGCCCAAGGATAAAAGAAAATGCATGCAGTACTGCAGGCCACCTCCTTCCACTTGCTTATCCAGGGCCCCAGCAACGCGGCTGGGCAGTACTCTCTGCCACCTCAGTGACACAGAGGTCTCTAAGCACCACTTAAAATTTACAGGAAAGGGTCCTTCTTCCCAAGCACGGTGGTGTGGTGCTCACAAGGGGGTAGGAGAAGCTGCAGGCATGGACGTGCAGAGCCACTGGGAGCTGCTGGCATGCCTCTGTCCCAAACTGCTGCAGGCATCGCTCCTCCTACCCGTCGTGGGATGCCCGTGTTGGGCTCCAGAGGTGTTGGCGGTGCTCTTCCAGCCTGGCTGCCAGCCTGGAAAATGAAGTTTCCAACCAATGCAAGAGCAAGTGGGGAGGAACAGGGAGAACAGCTCCGACATTCCTGCCTGCGGCCAGCGGTGTTTCCAGAGCAATGGGGCTGGAGAGGCTGAGCCTGCTGAGCTCCCAGATGAATAGGAGTGATGGACACATTCCTGCAGCACTATAATGCCCTTCAGCAAAGGGATTAGAGCTTGGCCATATTGCAGCAAACCTCCCTGGTTAAAATCCCTTCCCCAGTCCTGTAACACAACTATCATATAACAACTTCCCTATCTACGCGGCTCTTTTAGAGCCAGGCTTTATGTTCTGCAAGCTAAGGACAAGATTTTGCCAAGAGGGAAAGATTTTCTTGAAGCAGAAAGACAAGCGTGCTATCGTTCACTGGGCTTGGCCACATCCACAGGCACGTAAGGCAATGGCATTCACTTTGCTCTAGTTTAATGTGCACAGCTCTGTATCTTTCTAGAGTACCCCACCACAACTACAGGTTGGCCAAGGTCGATTTGAAAGCAATAAATGCCTTAAATGAAGGCAAAACCTGCAGAGGGATCAAGGAACATGGCACCTGGGGACAAGGCAGGCAACGTGCCATTCCCCAGTGTTGTGGAAAAAGGGGAAATAAAACCGGTCTTATAAGGCCCACACCGAATATGCGAGATGATCAAAATCGGGGGCACGAATAATGACGGTTTATTTACAGAGCAACATTTACAAGTTCTTTTTGCATTGCCATTGATAAACGAACTGCAGGTTTGTATAGAACTTGAGTCATCTTCTCCCTTCTCTATTCAAACCACATCCTTCTACAGCCTGACAGTGATGTTGGGGAAATCTCAATGACAGGCTGCGAAAGAGCAAGGTAAAGTTATATGTTAAAGCCATGTGTCCAGGTTAGTAAAAAAATTTGCATATCCATTTAAAAAGTGTCATTCTTCACCTGAGGGGTCCTTTCTTCATCTCAGCATTGTAATGACCACGTGCTCAACAGTCCCGGCAATTGCACTAACACCTCTGCTTCTGTACCTCTACTTGGGAGGACTACACGAGGGTGATTTGGAGGGCAAAGTACTTTACAATGGAATAATCCCCTCCCTGGTCCTAATGCTAAACCCCTGTGCCATCGGCATCATCTTGAATGAGAAGAAACCACAGTACACTGGCTTTATCATCAAGGTAAGAAGTGTCCTGTGCTAGTTGCCTTTCAACCAAAGGCCTCAAAGAAGTTTTCAAAAATAGAGGCACAGAAATATTAACTTCTTAAGGCATGCCACAAATCAATGAAAGGGTTGAGGATAGTAGTCAAGACATCCGATTCACCACTTTAATCATTAAAATATTTGACCAGAGGGAAGTCCTCCACCTTTTCCAGACAAACAACATTTTGTAGGCAACTTCCCACCTTGTCCTCCTTCGTTAGCTTTGTTTTCTTTTGCTGCAAGCAGCACTAATGAACCTCATAGGCGCTGCCTCTGTTACTGCTGTAACCAAAGCAGACCCCAGATTTAAGAAAACAAAACCCAAAACAAAACCAACAAAACAAAAAAAAACCCCCAACCCCCTGTTTTCAGAGGTCCAGCACAGGACAAAAGTCACATCACAGAGTTGCTGCTTACATCAGTGAGATACCTATCCAGCAGAAGCCACCAGATCACTAAGCACCCACTTAAGCCTGCTTCCTTTGTACATCAGACATCTAAACAGCCAAAGGAAAATCCTGACAACTATACCATTGTCTAGCTCAAGGGCTCCACTAGCAGTACCCAGAGAGCCGCTAACAACTTTGTAACCCTGTTCTTCATAGTTTCTGTCACTAAGGCTTCATCCCAGATAAACTGGGACCAAGCATGGCAAGAAATGGGTGCCAAGACTCAATAACAGAACTGATAAAGTGACTGGTAGGAATCACTAACCTCTAAGACACATGGGAACCCAGGAGTCAGGCTGGAGCAGAATTAGTCAGGCAGAAGGACCAGAACTCTCCAGAGGTCCCTTTTCCCAGCACAGGGCAGCAATGACTGGACTGTTTCAAAAGAACCTTTAAAAGCCTAGCGTGACAAGCCAGCCTATGCTGGCCAAGCTGACTCTTGGCCATGTTCTTTTTGGCTAACACCACATTTCTATTTATCTGCTCTGCTTGCTTTTAAAGAGAGACTTGATTTTAAAAACCACCCAGGAAACTCCACCCAAATTAGACTCCAAAGTGGAAAGGCAGGCAGGAGAGCTGTGTATTCTGCCTCCCAAAATTCCCCAGCTCCTTCTCCTGCTGAATCACCAGACACCAATGAAACAATCTGAAAATGCAGCCACCACCTTCCACACCTGTGTAGGCAGGCTCTGCCTGCGAGTAAAGTGGTTTCCTCCCCACCTGCTTTGGGTGGATTACACCCACAAAGGGACCTGGACAGAGACATACAGCAATGCCCTACAGGAAAGCAGCAGGCGCAGCAAGCACCAGTCATTTTGCATACAGACCAGAAAGGTGTTTGGTTATTTAAGGTCTCTCCAGCTAATACCTCAAGATGGTCTATTGTTGATTACTCATTACATTTACGTCCCTGAAAGTCACTTATGCCGTCTCACTATACACTTACGTATGTGATGGACAGGGAACTGGGCATGGCTGCTTTCAACAGCTATGACAAATTTTGCTGGGGATTTCTCTCTTGTCCATGTCCTGACCACTTTTATTTTCAGCAGGGATGGTTGTGCTTCTACTGTCAACTGCTGCAATAATCGTTCTGTCTTGGCCAATGTGGGACACAGTATCATGGTCGTCTTCTCACCATCCCTCCTGGGATCTTCTGCCTTGATGCCTTTTATTGGATTCCTGCTGGGCTATGTTCTTTCTGCAGTCTTCAAGCTTCATGACCGGTATGTTCCTCCACTCCTTCCTCCCTTCACTCTTTGTCACCAGAAGGAACAGAGAGGTATGGCAGCTCTGGTCTATGGAACAATGGTGAAAACACAGGTTTCAACATGCAGAATAAACACCAATCACAGCCTCCCCGAATGGGCCCTAGGAGTAGAAGCGGACATGCTGCATGCAAGCTGGTCCCAAGTCAGTAACTCCCACACCTCGAGTGGGGAGAGAAATGAGTTCAACCACTTCTTGACTCATCAGAGAGGGGAGGAGTAGCTGGAGCAGCTTTTTGATATGGGCACCTGATCACCACAGAAGGGCTGGAAGGTTCACTGAACAAGCAGATGGATAGTCTTAAGGTCACTAGTGACCTGCTAAGCACACATTACCAGCCACTGGTCTGGATAATGAAGCTGGGGGAAGAAGAGAATTAATAGCACCAAACAAAAAACTGAACTGGGAAATACCAACAGAGACCAAACCCCAAGTGACACCATTACTCATCAGCTAATACCTACCACAAACCGGTCAGTGCAGTCAGCAGCAGCTGCAGGAACTCAGCACGGCAACATTGCATGTAAAACCCACTCCTTCCCTTTCTCATCCTGCCTAATCCAGGTAGGAAGCCCACCCATCCTCACTATTTTTTACCTTCACACCATGGACTCCTCTTTGCACATCAGAAGCAGATTCCTTCCCTGTGGGAAGCTGCAGAGCCCGGAGCAGCAGGCAAGGCCTTCCAACACCATTAAGTACAAAATCCACGTTTATAATGATCTGTTTCTGCCCATTGCAAAACAGAACACGAGGTAAAACCTTCTAGGGATCCCTGTATTGCTCCTTTCAGCACAGGCAAATGCACGAAGCATTGCAAGAGCAAGGTGGGCAGGTTTCTTTTTAAGTTGTTTGAAAGTGGGTTAAACCTGTAAACTGTTTAACTTTTCCACCGCCAGATGCAGGTGGACGGCGTGCGTGGAAACTGGCTGCCAGGACGTACAGCTTTGCTCAACTATCCCCAGAAATCGTCGCCCCCCTGTACTTCTTCCCACTACTCTACTTGCTGTTCCAGCTTGGAGAGGGGCTTCTGCTCATCCTGGTCTTTAGGATCCATGACCAAATAAAGAAACCAAATGGCAAGATCAGCTTTGCTCCTGTATTTCTCACGCTTTCCAATCCAAACCATATATACTTACAATATAATTACCAACGAATCGCTGCTTTCTAGAAGCAGAAATCGGGTTGCCCTTTAACTCAGGCTTAAAGGTTACTGAGCAGCTGCTACAGGAGCACATTACCGGATCTTATAGCTATGCTGAAGGATGACTGTTAATGAGGACAAAAAACCCACTTAGTTCGGATGCTCAGGCGTGCCTTCAGTGCAAGCAGTTGGTATTGGGAACAGCCATGCAGGTGCTTTCAAGACTGCTATAAAAAGGGTGGCTTTCCAGGACGAGTCATAAATGACTGGAAACAAAATGACTTAAATGCTTTGGTGGTATTTCCACGTTTCTTCCCTTTGCTTTAAATCACCCAGCAACACCAACTGTAGCTCCGTCACAATCTTTCTATGACCTGGTGTGCCTATTCTCACTACATTTTTCTTTTTCTTCAGATGCCACAAAAATGATCTGCACAAGTGCGGACAGTCAGCGCTCATGAGATGAAACCAGTGTCAAGACCCTGCAGGAACAGCGGGAAAACAGGAAAACGACAGACGGGTTCTGCAGCAGCTGCTATCACCACCCCTCCAAGCTCCCCCTTCTGCAGCCGGCGTACAGGTCTCCAGCAGTTCTGTGTAGGACACTTACCTATACGCTCATTTTACACCAGACGAAGGGATCGCCACGGAGCTATCCGCACCGTTACTTCCAAAGACCTTGCTCCAGCCTCTCCCTGCCTGCCCATTAGGGAGACTTCCAGTGACTTCCAAGTCACTGTGACAGCCCTTTGGGACAGCTTAGGGCCATGCTCCCCCGTGACTGCCCCAGTTCTGCCTGTGTAGAAATCACTGCCTGCAGCAGTTCCCTTTTTTAATTTCCCTTACCTGTAATTGTCCCACGGCACACATTGGAAGCAGCTCCTGAAGACATCGCTGAAGATAAATGTAATGAGGTGTGGAAGTTTCTCAGGGTAGGAGCCACCAAGACCCAGCAGGCAGCTGAGCAGCCCAGGGGCTGCTGGTCACTCCCATTCTCCACAACCCAGCCAGGGTGCGGTGTACCACTGCGCTCCACACAAACTGAACACGCCTATGCAAACTGCCATAGTGTGCACAGTTTGGGTCCGGCAAGCCGCACCTCTGCAAGCAGATAAGCCTTGAACTTGCCTTGCTTTGTAGCAGTCAGTGACTAATACACCACCTCTCAGGACACCACCTAGCTCTTGTCACGCTACAAATACGAGTAGGAAGGAAGACTAGTGGTAACACCTCCAGTGTGTTAGTGTGCGTTGTAACCTGAAGGAATCCATCTTAAGAATAAACAGGATCCTACCAAGAACCCATGCATCGTAAATGCAGAATCATTTCTGGCCAAAAGTCAGTACAACCCTCCATAATGCAAAGCCTGGGCGATCGCTTTAAACAGAAAGTTCGTCATCATGACAGCCAGCTCCCCAAGTAGAATCCAGACATCGAATCATGCTGCTTGTAAGGCAAGTGGTGTGGTTTGCAAACAGAACTCAGAACAACTACTGTCACCGGTTGGCCAAGCCTAGCCAAATCACAGGATGAATTCTCTCTCCAATCAGTCCCTCCCCCATTCCAGGAGAAAGGGTTAAGAAGAGAGATAAGAAAAAAGAAAAAAATGTTGGCAAGGCCTCTGTTAAGTTTAGGAAACGAAAAGGTTTTTGATAACCATAGAATGACAATATATACAGAAAACAAACAAGATATTAACAAGCATACATAAGGATCAGGGATCTGGTGTGGTGAGGGTTAAAGCTGCAGGTAAAGGGACAAAAGCGATAGTGGAAAAAAACCTACCAGTTTGTTAATGGTGGCAGCACATGGCCACAGGCAGGGACCGAGGCCAGGATCTGGTGGGGCTGGGGGCAGCAGCGAAGGTAGAAACATGGAGCAGTGGCTGGGCCATGAAGTAAAGCCATGTCAGCAGGCTGTCCGGATAGCGGCAGTGAGGATTGGCGCGGTGTGCCCCAGGGTGAAGCATCAGTCCAAGCAACAGAGAGCAGCGACAAGCAGGGCGGCTGCGGGACAAAAGCAGCGGTCCAAGCAGCAGACAGCAGCAGCAGCAACATCCCAGCACAGGCGAGAAGAGGCAGGGCAGCCAGTCAGAGCAGCAGGGCAGCGGGCACAAGTGAAGTGAGACAGTAGCTCGTCTCAGGCAGTAGGTGAAAAAGGCATGTGGTTTCTTTCTGCGTGCCATTCTTAAAGAAACACCATCCCACCAAAAACTCCAGAGCCAGTAAGATGTGATGACATACAGGGGAAGAATACACTAATTGGTTTGCTTCGTATGTCCATCAAAACGAACCAGCCCCATTTATCTTAAACCAGGACAACTACTTATGGAGCAGGTATTTCACATTCAGCCGTAGTAATAACCCAACTGACCGTGTCTAACCACCCCTCACTGCCTGCTGCCAGCAGCGCTTGGCAGCTGGATACTGTGCCACCCAACGGACAGATTCACAAGGCATAAAAGTTCCTCCTCATTCATTCGTTTGGAACACGAGACCTCTGCAACAGTGTGAAGGCAGCAGGGTCTGCAGACAGCAAATGACTAACCTCCCCCACGGCCAGACCTGCCTCTGAGCAGGGGCACCTTGCGTTTCCTAGGACCTAATCCAAAGCCCAGCCTAGGCTCCCGAGACCTTTTTAAAGGTTTCAGTGGATTAGTAGAGTATTTTTGTAAAGTACTTTATATTTTTAAAATTATATTCTATAGCTTTCTTGTAACTTGGGTAAGGGCTTGACCCTTGCAGAGAGTTGCTGCTCCTGTAACTAAAGCACAGGCTGCAGTGCTCCCACCCACCAACTTAAAAATCCCTCCTCTTCCTCCAGAATGAGGAGTAGTGCCTATACAAATGCTTTATCTACACCACAATGTTCTCTCCTGCTTGTGTGCAAGCACTAATGAAGTATGCGGACTGCATCAATCGCTAACATTCCACAATCCTAACTGATTAAAACCTAAATGACTGGCTCTTTCTGCTTATTGCTATGAACTATGACAGCACAATTCTCCTCAGGTGGTTATCTCAGCACAGAGGTATTCACAGACACAGCATGATGTATTTAAAGTTACTTCTGCCCCACACCCAAAGCACCCAGTTATTGCTTTGCTGTAGACCCATCTTTAAGAAACATTTCGACACTGCCCAACGTGAGGTGCAGTCAGGAACACTTTATTAACAAAGAACACGCTAGAAGCAGAGACATGTTTCTTTATACTTTATTTGAGCTATTTAATTCTTAAGTATCAAGAATTAGGGTGCTTTATAGAATATTATTACCACAGGGTAGTGAAATGGGCATTTTCTTAGTGTAGTGCAAGTCATAATAAATGAAAGGCTTGTAAAATAAAGTTTTATTACCAGTACCGACCAGCACCTGTTTGCTGACCTATAACTGAAACAAAGGTTCAAAAGCACAAAAAAATACCCTCTGAAATAAAGCTTTATGTACAGCACACATAGAGCTCTCAGATGCCTAAAGCTAATAGCTTAATGAGAGATATTAAACTGATGTTCTGAGGTGCTATTCACAGTTGAATATTCTGGGAATTAAGTGTTCAGATGTCTTTTGAGTACAAAAAAAAAAAATTGTCCACTTTAGTTAAAAAGAGCTCTGCCAATATACACAAACTATACACTTCAGACATTCACAAAAAATGTGAGCAAGAAAAGGGTTATCAAAAAACATTTAATACAATTAGTCAACAACCCTTCCCACCATGGTCCACATCTACAAAGCTCCCCCACTCCTCCCCCCTCCCTATCCAAACCCTTCCCCACAGAAAGTCACATACTTACCACAAGTTTAGCAAGTATGGTTTAAAAAAGGCCCCCCAGGGCAAGTTACTTAAGAGTTCAGTTGCCACTGTCAACAGATCTGGATCTCGATCTAGACCTCTGCTGATCCTCCGATGATGGGGATTTCGATCTGCTGGAAGAACCACGTTTCTGGCTCTTCGCTGGCAAGGGAGATCTGCTAATGGATCGAGACTTGCTACGGCTCCTACTCCTTGACCTGCTGTAAGACTTGCGGCTGCGGGAACGGGAACGGCTACGAGACCCGGATGAACTTCTGCTACGAGACCGTGACCTGCTTCTGGACCTACTGAGGAAACAAAGAACATTGGTGTTAGCATTGAAACATCATAGACCAAGACAATAACCTGGCAATCCACCAGTCTCCAGTTCGGTTGCCTGGTCACTGACTTCAAAGCTTTCTCAATGAATATTTAAGCGTTATTTAAGACAACAGAAATCCATACCTGTGCCTTTTGCTGCCTTCGATTAGTTTGATTTTCCTTCCATTAATTTCTTTACCAGAAAGCTTTTCAATAGCATTCTTTAAATCACTGTAAGAGGCAAATTCTACCACCCTACAGGAGAAAACAAAAAACACAGAGCTCACAACTACAAGTTGTATTTTTTGTTGATAGTGCAAAACATACTCTGGGAAAAAAAAGCAAAATCAAAACAACTCAAAAAACCTCACACTGCTCAGTGTGGTCATCCCTTGTCATAACTCAAGCATGAACTGAAGAATTCCCCTCCCCAAATACGAGAGAACGCCTTTCCAAGGGGTAGCTAAAGTAAACCATGAACAGCTGCTGAGCACAGAAAGTAGCCAGCTTCCCTCCCCTGGTATTACACATAACAAACGTTGCTCTACAGCTTTCAAGAGATCACTGTCGAGGCTTACCCTTCATTTAACTTAGGTCTGTGTGCATCTGCAAAGGTTACTTCCCCAGCTTGTCTCATGAAGTCTTTGAGATCCTAACACAAGACCAGTTACGTTATGCAAAGAAGTGACATTAATACTTATCTATATAATAATAGTTAAAAACAAACAAAAGAAACTTATGACTACTGAAGGAGAGGATGTTAGATAAATCACAAACACGGCAATTGCCATATTTGTATTCTATCAAAATTGAATTATCTCTATCAGGGCACGAAATAAATGAAAAAAGCATATTGCTTTAAGCAAAATGCTAATAAAGTGTCTTAACATTAAGGAAACTATTAGTCTATGTAGATTATATAGATTAAATAAGAAGAGAGAGAGAGAGAGAGAGAGAGAGAAAGAGAGAGAAATAAAAAAGTACATTTGTCTATATACTGGACTGAGTGTGAAATACCACCCATATATTTTTGTACTATTTCAGCCTCCATTTACATTACGAGTCTTATATGCATACAGAATTACAGTTACGTAACACCAATTATTTTGTGCCCCATATGCCATTAAAAATATAGTTTACTTTACCTTTATTAACATTTCCCTAGGCTAGCCAAGCGGCCAACTGCATTAAGCGACCGGAGATACCGTCATGACATATGCCCGACTGGCTCTTCGCCACCCACTTGACGAACACTACCCAGTCGATGGAAGCCATAAATCGCACTGCCCTCCCCATTAGGAGACTATGGATGGATCCAGACATTCTCTACGCTTGATGTTACCAAGGACCACTTTACTGCGATCAGGATTCCAACGACCACCTAATTTCGTATCTCTCTTTTCGACCGGGACCTCTTTATTCGGAAGCGTTACAGGAAGAACAGCTCTCAACTTAGGAATCAGATCTCGTTAACGCTCTGGGATCGCTGCAATGTGGCACCTTAAGGAGTGCATCGATTACGTCTAGACCGGCAAACACAGATCTAGAGGTGGCCAAGTGACATTGTAGGAGCTGACTGGAAAGTCAACCAGGCCCAACCAAGAGTGACCAAGACAGAACGATTACGATAACCCACAGGCACTCCTCGTCATAAGGCCAACGACACAGATAGGCTGGCAAATAAAGGGTTTAATATGTGGTTAAAATGGATTTAAAAAACAAGAAAAAATATAA
Source organism: Bucorvus abyssinicus (assembly GCA_009769605.1). Taxonomy (NCBI): domain Eukaryota; kingdom Metazoa; phylum Chordata; class Aves; order Bucerotiformes; family Bucorvidae; genus Bucorvus; species Bucorvus abyssinicus. Next base: position 14,658,593 of record CM020042.1, on the reverse strand, counting down.
ATATATATCCTCAAATATATACATTTATTATTATTATAAATTAATAATTAACTAGTTTTTATTTTAAATATTAAAATTACATTATTTAAAATTACATTAATTACATAAACATTTTTAATAAATTAGATTTAATTTTAGTTAATTATTTTACAAAACAATTACATTACATACCCATTAAATGAAGTCAAAATAGTTAATCGTGTTTCAACAAACCTGCCAGCTGACTCGGGAAGACAAATTTTCTACTATGAGGCGATTTTCTGTTCTTAGCGGTGGGGCATTTCTGTTTGGAGACAAAAAAGCGAGGCTTTTATTAGTAACTAAAATATGACCTCATGTTAATATTAACATAAGCTGTTCCAATAACTGGTATCAGTGTATCACCATTAGTACTACAACTTAACTACGTAATGCCCCAAGTAATCTTGGATGTGCATTAAGTATTTTGGGGAGGGAGCACAAAGATGACAATCTTAACTGCGAAGTTTAGTAATCCTCACTGTCCTACTGCCACGTCAAACAAGTGACTAAAAAGGCAAATGGTACCTTTCAGTGTCTCGTTCTGGCTCAAGTTCTTAGATCAGACAAGCCCACAGTATTCTTTTTATAAACTACATCAGTTCAAAGGTATACATACCTCCTGTCACTACGTGGACGGCGGCTACTAAAACGGTCAGAGTACCTCCCTCTGCCTCTACCCCTAGAGCGTGCTCTTGCATGCTCAATTGTAACCCTGGGGGGAGGAAAAAAAAAAAAGGAAAACCATACGTTTCTACATTTTTATTCTTACATATTCTTTCATAATTATAGGGAAAAAAACCCACAAAATAGTTTAAACGGTACAGCTAAAATGGATTCGCTTTATATATTCATGAAATAGGGTACCTCTCACTGCAAAGCTCTTTTCCATCCAACTCATAGACAGCATCATCTGCGTCCCTTGGATCCTCGAATTCCTGCAAACACACCACAGCAAAAACACACAAGTAAAAAAATTGCATCTTTCAGAAATGAAATGCTTATTTCTATATAATATGCGTAGCTGAGCCCGTTAATGGCATTATCTTTAAAAGTAGCTTCGTTCACACCAAACGCACGAGATCCAAGCAACCGCCAGCGGACAGGGCCCGCAGAGCCCTGCAGAAGGCCGCACTCACCACGAACCCAAAGCCCCTCTTCAGATCGATGTCCCGGATGCGGCCGTATCCCTTGAAGAACCTCTCCACATCCTTCTCCCTGGCAGCCGGGTTCAGCCTCCCGATGAAGACGCGGCAGCCGCTCATGGCTGTGGCGGCGAAGCTCGCTGCGGAGACACCGCGCCCAGCCCGTCAGCGCCCCGGCCCGCCGCCCCCGGCCCCGCCCGGTGACTCAGCACACTCCCGCCCCGCGAGGCCACCCTCCCTGCCGCAGTCCGCAGCTGGTCCGTGGCCCGGCCTCGCCCCCGCTCCGGACCAATAGGAAGGAGCCAGCTGGACTCCGCCTCAGCCTGCACCAATGGGAACCGGAGACGTTCCGCCTGCAACCCCGCCCACAACATGCCGTAGCGGGTATAACCCCGCCCCTCTCGATCAAGGGAAGAAAAGCGAACGCCATCGCTCCGCCACAAAATGGCGGCCCGGGCCGCACCCAACAGCGACGCCAACGGTACCCGCTCCGCGGAGGACAGCGGAGTAAAACAGCGCGAAGAGAAACCTGGCCGCCAGTCGCAGGCTGGCCGGCTACGCAGTCGGGAGCTCCCTGCGCCACCGGCCCTGTCCCCCCCGACCCGCCCGCAGCGCTGTGCTCCGCAGGGACGCCCCGCGCTCCCCCGAATCTGTCACGAACCTGGGCTGCGGGTCTCGGTGCGGGCCGAGCCGAGCGGGCGCGCGGGGCAGTCTGCGCTCGGCTGGCGGGCAGTTACCGTCCTCCCTACGCGACGGTCAGCTCCGGACTGCGGCGCCGGTCTGCCGCTGCGCTGCGAAATGGAGGCGGCCCCGCGCGTCACCACCGCCCCGCTGACGCTGGCGCGGCGATTGGCGGAGGCGACGGCCTCGCCCCTTCCCTCGAGAATCTAGGTCAGGCGGGGAGCACGAGCGCCGCTGCGGGTCTGGGTCTGTCCGGCCCGGCCTGGCCCTGAGGCACCGCAGCGGGGCTGATCGCGCTCTCGGCCCTCCCGGAGAGCCAGTGGCCCAGTCCTGCCTGCGGAGGGGCGGACGCCCCTCGCTACCTGCTCCCCTGTACCCGGGCATTCCCGAGCGCCTCCTCGGTGCACGGAGGGAGGGTGGCCGCTGGCGCACTCACCTTCACTTGTCCCGGCCTGGCTTAGGTAACCGGTGGCGTTACGCTGTAGCTGCCCGTGTGGAAAGCAAACCGACGGTGGTGGTGATGCGGGTCCGGAACGTGGAAAGCTCAGGGTGTTCCTTCATCTGGAAGCCATTTTGAGGAGCAGTAAAAGCACAAACTACCCTGGTTTTTCACAGTGCTCCGTGGCATAGGGCTGTCATTGAAGCGGAGGTGATGGGTCAAGCACAGCCACTGGGCTCTTCTATTCGTACAGTACATAACACTGAAAACTGTGCTACGCTTGCCTGTCAAGCAGGCACAGGGGTGGGCAAGTCTTGCAGGAACAGGCATTTCTCTCTTGGCTGTGATGAGCAAAGGATGAGAGGAGAAAAATTTGTAAGGAGCACCTGATCTATTTGCATCCTCATTTGGAATCAAGTGTGCAATGACAAGGTAGAGAGCTGAGCTTCGTGTCTGTTTTACGTAACTCTGCAGAAATTGTCACAACGCAGCTTCTACGTGACTACAGTAAAGGCAAGAGATTACCCCAATGGGCATTCAAAATCCGGGAGACATGTGGAAGTTGCAGATACACTCACCAATTTCCTAATACAGACGGAGGTTGTGGCCCTGTGACTGTCATTGCCAGGTTTGTGCACTGCTGAATCCGTTGGCTTTACACAAAGAGTTAGACAGCAATTGTAGCTACGTGAGGTTGACCTGAGGACAGTGTGACCCTGTTGATAGCATTTCCCTGACTTGTCACCTGGAGTCCAACGCTGCCTCATGTCCTACCCCCTACTCATTCCCCTTGTGGACTGTGAAATGCCATCTTTGTTACGCCCCGTGTCTGTTATTCATCAGCTCTATGGGGACAAACTTCTCTTTTTCATGCTTAGTCACTGACGTAGGTTAAATCTCCCTGGAACAATGCCGCACGTGATGCCACTGACACCATAGCTTTGTGTGACTGCCCACACACGCTCCTGGAACTGTAGCAGTGTGGAGAATCCCCAAACAGGGAAAGTTATTCATGCTCTGTGCAGTCAGTGATGGCAGTGGGGCTACAGCGTAGCTAAAGGTAGCTGGGAAAGGCAGCAAGCAGATTTCTGCTGGTTTAACTCTCTGAAAACCAGCTTGTAGTGGGATCAAAACAAGGATTAGCGCTGGACAGAGAGGAGAGGAAGGGGCAGCAGCATCCCATTAAGGAAGAGCTCTTCATTTTAGTGTGTGAAACTGCAGCCTAAAAAGTGTTGTTCTTGTTCCTGCAAGGTAGTTATCTCCTCTCTGCATCTCATTTTCAGACTACTGGGAGAAGAGTAGCAAAGGTCAGGAGGGGATCCAGGAGACAACAATCACTCTTTAAAAGGTGCCTGTGTTACCCGGGAATGTTCCCGACATAAAAGTTGCATGCTTTTTTACTCACATGGGCTTCCCACATGAGGGTCATGACCAGGCACATCTGTTTCCTACCCAGTTTCTCCCAGTTTTAAGTTTACAGGAAGGACTAGTTCTCCCTTTGACTCGAGGCTGTTTGAAGACCACCTAGGACTTGTTCTTGCTGCTGGCTAGCCCAGGAAAAAAGCAGTGAGAGAGAGGACAAAAGAGAGGCTCCAGTTCAGAGACTTTACCTGCCATTGCTGAAGACCCTCTGCAAAAACTGCTGCCCCTCAGATCCATGTTGAAGCTCTTTGTATAAGGCAAAGATTCAGTGCTTGCCCAGTTCTGCAATGTTTCTGTGAATGGAAGCAGAAATGTAGCCAGCATCCTCTCCTGCTAGTGGCAGATGTGTTTGTTAGTACTTCCACTGTGGTACTCCAGGTTAACCTCCTCTACCTTTCTTTACTTTCTCCTTTCCCATACACTTTTTTTCCTATGCATTCTCTGTCCTTTTCTCCAAGGCTCTGTGAACTAACACGTTTCTGTTACTGCTAGACTAAGTGTGGCTCTCTTAAAGGTCGGTGTAATAAGGCTCAAGAGCTGCTTTGCAAAAGTCTCAAGGAGATGGCAAAAACTAAAAAGAGAATTTAATCTTTGAGCACCAATTGCCTTTCTTGAAAATATTTGGAGGAAGAAAATGGAAATTGACCTACAAATAATAGAATAACAGACTTTCAGAAAGAACTTTGTCACTGGGTTTTTCTATTTTTCCATTTTTCAGGAAAGCTAAACTTTTCAAAGCGCTCAAACCCAAATACATAGATTTGTTATATGTTAGTGTCAGGCTAAGAGTCCTTGCCCACCAGCCAGAAATATATGTAGCTGAAGCACCTTTTTTTCACTAGACTGTAATTCAGAGATAAATGTGCTGCCATGGGGCTGTGTTACTGTGCAGTCATTAGAGTTAGGCAGCCTGACTGAGGGCTGCTTTTCCAGAGTCTGGACAAATCCTCACTGCCTAACCAGCCTTGTTTCAGCTGGCTGCTGCTAGAACCCCTCAGATAAAGTTCCTCATGATCATCTTTCCTAGCCCAACATGATATTTAATATCCTATTAACTACAGCTCAGCAGCAGTTTTCAACTAGTCCTGAAGGTACCTTCTGGTAACAGAGCTCAACACTGAAGCTGCAGACCTTAGCTCTTAGTTCAGGTGACTGTTATTCAGGGCTCAGGAAAAAAGCAGTGGAGGCAGGAACTGATCACCTCCTCTTCCCTAGGATGTGGAGCAGGCACTGCAGTTTGCCTCTGCATGAGGCAGTTAAGGTGGGCTGGCCGCAGAATAGTGCATCAACACATCAGATGAAAAGTGGAAAAGATTTTTTTTTTTCTCCTTGGGTTAATACTTGAATCACCAGAACAAGGTTACACCAGTTCAGTGTGTTTAGTTGTAGATGCCGAATGTGACCTCGTGAGGAAGTCTCACAAAGCTGTGAAAGCAAGCTGTAGACTGCTGCGAAAACACTTTACTGGGTCAAAGCTATTTATAAACCTCCAGAGGGTAACAGGAGAGCTTCTGCAGGATCCTGTGTGTCCTTCCTCGGCTGTCCCTTTCAGACCTTTCCTGAAAGCCGCCTGACCCCTTTCTGATTTAACTCAACGTTAGAGGCACCCCCAAATGCAACCACTGCACCCATGGCCGTGGTCTACCATGACATTTCCAAGCAGCTCAAATCATACCACGTCTTTGTTTTGACAAACCATCTTCTTCGTTTACACAGACCATCGGCAACAGTTTTTGTTTTCAGCAGATGGCAGGTTGCAAACACTGAGCATTGTCATGTCATCTTCATCTTTTGCTTAACTGAGACCCAGTATTCATCTTAAAAAAGGTGTGAAGAACATAGGTCATAATAGGGGAGAAATAGGACAAAGAAAGTTCACATATTCTCCGTCAGCCAGTACCTTTAATCCTTAAGAAACACCCTGAAGTAACTAAGGAACCATCATGGAGAAATCTCTAGCACCATCCTGAACACCTGACTTCCTGGCAGTGCGGGGATTTTTCAGTTGGCAGGCTTAACCTCAAAGGTCAGAAAGGCAGTGGAACTAAAGATTAGATCATCAATTTATAAGCACTGTCATTCAGCAAACTGGTAAGATACTCCTGCCAACAAGGCAGGCAATCAAAACCAAGCTGTTTCAAATGAATCCAACACTACTTATTGGAATAACTAAGCTAGCAGACAAGGGGGGAAAAGTAGAGATGTGTTAAACCTGACTATAATAAATATTTTAGTCCATTTTTTCTTAATCAAACAGGAAAATGCCAAGGTAAAGTTAATTGTAAGCTGGCACCACAACTTTTTCAGAGTTTGCGTTCAAAACAGCTCCTTGACAAACTTGGGGACAATTAATTTGGGGGATCTGGGATCTCTTCTTAGCACAGGATCATTCAACACCTGCATTAATAATTTGCTAAGCAGATCAGAGCATGCAGTGTTCCTGGGAAGAGTTTGAAACACTCCAAAGACAAGGACAGAAATTCAAAATGAGTCTCAGAAACCAAAGGAATGATTCAACAACAAAGAGAAATTCTCTGCAAGAACAAGGGCAGACTGTGTTTAGGAAGCCTAATCCGCCAGTGCAAAATAGAAACACCCATTTAGAAAATAGCAACATCTATAAAAGCTTGAGCTAAAGTGAAAATAACTCAACAAATTGCAACTACAATGGCAGCTACATGACATGCTAGTTCCTCCAAGCTTCTGATAGATGTTGCTGGAAAACAAGCTGTAATTTCACCAATTTTAACCATCCAGGAATTATGCATACCTTGCACAGAATTTTTATGCCACTGTAGTTACTTTAAAAAGGTATATTTAAGCACAATAACTCTTTGAAAGTGCTCACACGAATACAGAGATCTTTCTTTCCGTATTGCCTAAAGATATAAGAATACACAGTCTTTCTATAGGCACAGTCAATTCGGTGGCAGACTTGGTTCAGGAGGTTTCCACTCTCAACTTCTCCTACTTGTAGTTCTCTCTTCTTCATTTTTACTGACTTAACTTTCAGGGCTACTGTAATATCAACTATTTTGTTTTTTGAACCAGAACTATCACTCCTCCCCCTTGACAGGGCTCTGCTCTCAGAGGGGTAGTAACTAGGTCCACATCTCACCATATCCACACCAGAGAATTTACCTCTGAGGTGCTCTTCCTCTGCTGGGCACCATGCCACCACATGACATCAGACGCTTGAGCTTTAAACCATCCTGTGATCTGTGACAGTTATAGCAGCACAGAGCTAGAATAATTAGGAAGAACACTGGAATCCACCCTTCCCCTAGACCATAACACTAGCCACCCAAGCCCTCAAGAAGACAACGATTAATTCTCTGGATATTCCCCTTACAGACACAAATACTGGAAAGATTAAATGAAAGACAAGATGCAACAGATTTTGGTTCATATTGTCCTCAGACAAGGGGTTTTTTTTTCAAGAAGTGCTCCATCAGCACAGAGGGTGTTTGGTGCTACAAAGCGCTCTCATCTGCAGGCCTTAAGAAGCAATTTACATCAGCAAATATAGAAGTCGAGGTGGGACAGTCGCAAGGGTGCAACGGCTGGAAGGCTCAGAAGGTGTCACATGCATCTCTTAAACATTAAGCATATGGATTAGACTGAATGGTGCCAGTCTCTGTAGACTTCAAAGGCCAATATTAGGGTACGAGGGTCAGCTCATACCAAGTCTAACCGCAGCCCTCTGACATGAGTGCACAGTGAGCCTCTGAGCATGCCAAGCTGCAAAGCAGCAGTACCCCAAGGTTACAGATGCCTCCAGCATTGCCTCCCCTTCTCAGTCACCTCAGTGTGCCTCTGAGAGGCCAGCTGTCATCCACCTGGTGCCAAGGAAGCACAAGCAGCACATGGAGCTGGTCAGTATTATCAAACCTTTGCTGCCTTCAGCAGTTTACTGACATGGTTAGTTAAATTTGACAGTAAGTTTCTAGCCTTACACTAGGTTACGTGGAGTGGCTTGGTATCTCAGCCTGGTTCCCAGACCCACATCTGTCTGGATCTGGTGCTTTCGGTTAATTACCTGACATCCTGCTAACCTGGTGCCAGAACTAAATTAAACTTTCAGCCTCAGAGGCAGTGGGTTCCTCTGGCTCGGAGTTGGCAGAAGGACCATCGTAAGGCAATGGCAGAGCTGCTGCCTGACTTGCCCACTCCAGAGGAGACGACAGCTCAATTCCCAGACTCCTCACCAGCAGCTTCTGCACTGTCCTAGGCTTGACAGCACCATGTGCTGGCCTGACGGAGTGCAGCTTCTCCTTGCAGAGCTAGAGGAGCAGAGCTTTCCTGCTCCAGCTTAGAAAACAAATGCAGTCAGGCACCCTGGGGTTGTCAGGATGCTGCAGAGAACGAGGCCAGGAGTGCTGCTGTCTGGTTCCTGCCAGTGAATCGTTATCTGCTTGCATTAGCTCTGCTCGTTCTGCAGTGCTTGCTCCAAAACGCCTGCTCACTTGACACAGGAGTTGGTGTCATCTCCCACAAGGAGATGTCGATGGTGCAGCTGCCTTCCCAAATTCTGCACTCAGACTCTGCTACATTTTCAGCATTGAGCTGAGGACATCCCTTTTGGTGAAAGTAAATTCTTTGTTCAGACACTTTTAGGGCTTTGCTCACTAACACAATGGCCAGAAAGCCTACTGTTTACTAAGATTGAATGCTTTGGGGAATAGGCATGTTTTCTACTCGTTCTTCCCCACAGACCATTCCGAAGCACATATTACAGAATCAATCACAGAATCATCTGGTTGGAAGAGATCTTTAAGATCATCGAGTCCAACCGTTCACCCTGCAATGCCAGGGTCCCCAAACCATGTCCCTCAGCACCACATCTACACGTCTCTCGCTCTAGAATTAAACGTTTGGCCATCACAGTGTCCCGACCGTGTGCCTGCCAGCACAAAAGACACGATTATGCAGATCTCTCTTCTATTTGGCACTGTGTTCTGCAGCTCTGAAACAGCCAAGGCATCTCTCATGCAGCCCCGTGAGCTGCACAGTGCATTAAATACCTCCACGTCAGCTTTTCCAGGGGTCTGATTCTACCACGCAACCCTCCAACGTACCCAGCTGCTAATTCCCAGCACATACACCAGCAGAAGAGTTTTCTTTTGTTACGATTATCAAATTCATGCATCAGGTGGCATGTAGGATAAGCAACAGGCACGAGCAGAAAGCTGGAAGACAAAGAGCCAGCCCATCGCTCAGTACTTGCCCTGTCTCCTTGCCGCCACTTCCTAAAGCATAGGAAAGTGTGTCCCCTCCCTGGCATACAGACAAGTCGAGAGCCTGGGCTCCTGCTGCTCCCTGTGGGAAATCACTTCAGTGTAGCAAATGACATCACTAGGAACAGTTTTTTCTGTTTAATCCGTATTTGCCTTTCAAAATTCCTTATGTCACATTGAGTTACAAGCCCTTGAAGTAGGCTGAAGACTTCCTTTTCCTCCCTGGCGACTATTCCCTTTGGATGGTGATATCAACTTGCCCTAGCCATCCCTGCTCAGCCGAGATATACGTGTTTATCCCTTTTCATCTTTCTTTGTAAGTCCTTCCAGCCTCTGATCATTTCATTGCTCTTGGGTGACCTTTCCTCTGTTCTCCTGCGTCTTAGGCTGAGACTGCAATACAACTGATTAAAACGACAACTAGCACAATGCTCGAATATGCGGCTGCTCCTCTGGGGGCCTCCCACCCCTCCTTCCCATCTGTTGGTGAAAGTCAACCTCCCGGCAGCCCAGGGGGCTTTTTTCCAGGCGAGGCTGAATTCATGTTACAAGGCTGGCCTGATCAACCTCTGCTGCTCTGGGCTGCGCTGCTGAGAGGAAGGAGAATGGACTCCCTGTCCAGTGAAGAAAGCTCTCCATGACCCTAGCTCAGCCATCCCACTGAGGTGGAAATACGGACACAAGGCACTGGCTCTGTCAGGCAGCTTCATGGTGGAGAATAGTGACCCAGGAAAATACTGCCAGGCTCTGCACTCGATCTGTAACATGCTACGACTAAATGGTCTGTGCAGGGAAACTTGGAGCGTTCCTGACAACTGCACTGGGGCTTAATGCGGTCCTTTTGGGGTTTGATTTTTGACCAAAGCTAGGAAAAAAAGACGAAAAAAAGAAAATAAAAAAAGGACTTTTGTCATTTCACGCCCTGTTTAAAGAAAATACAATTTTCAAGGTTTCCTGTTTTACCTAATAATTTTCACATTCAAGGAAAAAAAAGGGTGGCTTTGTGGTTAAACCGTCAGCACTCCGATTGCAAGGGGAGGATAAGCCATGGCTATGTAATAGCTGAGTGCTTCGTGCTCTAGTAATAGGTAGGGAGATACGCAGATGAAAATACAGGCAAGATCCGCCTTGTGTGACTAGGAAGCATCGGCCACAAGCCAACATCACACAAGCTTCTGAAAGAGAGACTAAAGCCCCTTGCCAAATGGTCGCTCTCCATTTTTGTTATATGTGCTTTTAACAGCTAAAGGACAGACTGGCTCACAGCTGCTTTATTTGAAGTTTCATTGATCTTACTCCGCTGGGAGCTTGTAATGAATACCAGGCCCCATATCCCTAATATTTTCTATGGAGACAGGCAGGAGGAAAACACTTAAAACAAGGCAAGCTTTCTTTGAGAAGGAGGGGAGGGAGGGAACGACCCCCCCTCAAGCATTAATATCCCCCTGCTCCCTCACCAGACTGAAAAGGAGAGACATGCAAAAGTTTATGGAACTAAATAAAATCAGAAAAATATTTGGAGCTTTGGACATTTAAAAAAAATGGTATTTTCTGGTTTTGAAAACTTCAGAGGAAACTGCAGCAATTGCCCAGAAGAGCATTGTTTCTGGAGAATTTGTTTCCTGTCATATAAGAAGATGACTGCACATTGCTCTGGCAAAGGCGCAGCTAGCTCTGCTAACCGCAGGGAGCAAACGATCGCCCAGAGCGGGCACGGAGATTTGTTTTCCTGATAGCCATCGTGTCCCACCAGTTCGACACCCCTGCACTGAAGAAACCAGCAGGGTTTTGCCCAACAAAGCAAAACCTTCTGCCAAGGAGTTTCTGGCCCAAACCAGGTAAACAGGTTTAGGATGGGCGGATGCATGTGCTGGGTTAGACCCTATGGAGAGGAGCAGCCTCCCAGCGCACGTCCTCGAGATGGCTTTCTCAGGGGGCCCTGCTGCCACGCCGCTCACAGCAGAGCATGTTTGAGACCAAAGTCACCACTATTTCAAATTCTGTCATCTTGAGAGCCTGTTCTGGCTTAGGTGTCCTGGCAGTTGCATTTACCCTCTCCTTTTCAACTCCATCACCATTGCTGGCACCATTGAAACCATCGGGGAATGCTGATGGAGCCTCGTTTGAACAATAAGAAAGTCCGGCTCAGGTATAACACTTGCAAGACCACATTCTTGGGCACGTGTTTGACTTTTCATAAAGCGATCACACTGCATCTTAAAACCCCTCAGCTTCCCAGCTTCCCCTAACCCCACGACAAGGCTTCCCCGGTACCTAACTGACGGCGGTGATCCTAGTTTCTGGCCTAATGTCCATCATGGCTAGTTTAGACCCGTTTATCCTCGTGCCAGCACTCTGGTTGCTAAAGTAGATGTGTTGCAGGTTTGTTGCTGTTGTTGCAAAACATCCGCAATTTGATCATAAATACAAATAACCTTTTCTTTACTCCCCCCCAAAATGATTCCTTTAGTTAGACAAACACGTCTTCATTTTTAACTTCCAATCAGCCTCTAGTTGCCGGGGACACACATGGAATTTGTGAGAGCCCATCCCCGAGAACCCGGCTTCAGCCCGCGGGTGCCACCCCCGGAGCCAGGCGGCTCCTGGGCGAGGCGCGGCGCTGTCAGGACGGGTAACCGAACCAGCGGCCGCCGATGCGGGGAGGAGAAGCCCCGCGCCCGGCTGGCGGCGAGCCCGGGGCGGGCGGGCGCTAGGGGGGGGTGTGGGACCGCCGGGGTGGCCTCGGCAAGCGAGCGCTGAGCCCGGTCAACCGGAGACCATCGCGGAGAGCTTTTAAACCAGCGTTAGGGACTCCGGTGAAAGAGCCTCCTGAGGCTACCCCCAGGTAAGCTGGGTGGCACCCCAAAAGATGGTGCTTGGGTTGCAGTGTGGCACCGCCGGCACTGCGGGAGCGGCGCTGGAAGGACCGCTTTCCCTCCACCCCGCGTACAGCCCTCCCCTGCCGCCACGGCTGGGGGCTCGGCGCTGGGATGCTGCTGGGTGGGTCTGGGCAACTGTGGGAAGGCTCGGGGTGCGCTGGTGATTGGCACCCTCATCAACCAGGGTAAAAACCCCGGTATGAAGGGATGAAGGTGGCTTCGTACAAAGGCAGAAGCGGGGAAGAAAGAAAGGGTTTAATCTCCCCGGATCTCTCGTAACTGTCTCTACAATTGCAGGGGGGAGCTCTAAGGCGTTAATCCATGGTTCTCAATTCACAGGAGCCAGGACAAGCCCGACAACTGATAAACCAACCAAACCAGCAACACTCTTCGTTCCCTGGTGCACTAGTAAGCAAGAAAACCCAATTCCAGCATCTCAGCGGTGTCCTGCACCACATGTCCTGCATCCAGACCCCTCCCACGCTCCATTCAGCTGCATTTTTACCACTTAATTCTGAAATTCCTAGTTTTGCTGACGAAATCCACCAAAGCAGCAAGCTCACCTTCCTGCGTGACTCTGCCAGTCCCCACTGACTTGTCTGAGACTGGAAATGTTTATCTCAAACTCATTAGCCACAGGGCAGAATGAGAGGAGCGATTATGTGGCAGGTGTTGCCCTTGGCATTATGCTTCCAGAAGAGGAGAATCGATATCTCTGAATTACCATTTCAGTCATTCCCTTCAGGCACAGCCTGTGCTGGAATAAAGGGCTGTCCCTCCTGGGGTGAGGCTGGTTCACCACATGCAGAAGGACCAGGAGCTCACAGTTCAAGCAGAGGCCTGGAAGAAGACTTGCTGAAGGTGTCCTTACGACCAGTTTTTTCCCCCACCTGCAACACAGCCTCTGGTATGACCTGGAGAAGGTTACTTCAGTTTTCTGTGCTTTGTTCCTCACACCCCCCCTCCATCAACGGGGACACCATGGGCCTTCCCGCCCACTGAGGTGCCCTAAAGATAAATTCCCAGTTATTTGTAAAGCTGTTGAAAAAGCACCAGAGAAGCACAAGAGAAATACTGAACAGTTTCAGTAATAAATCAACTATTTTAAAGCTTCCCTGAGGAAGCAATTATTTGGAGGCAGGTTACATTTAAGAGGGAAGACACAGACTGTAGGATGGGAACAACTTTGTCTGCAGAGCTGAACCCAGGGTCATAAATCTCTTGGAAACAGCCGTTACAGGGACATTTCTGCCATCCTGCGCCGGCGGCTCATGGGGATGGAGGAAAGCTGTTTGTGCAAGACTGCTGTCCTGTCCCACCTGCAGGGAGACCCATGCTGCCCTGCAGCACCCAGGGATGGCAGCACAAGGTGGGAAACCCAGCGCTGTCACCCTTCAGGTGCCAGGCTTCCACTTCTAGCTCCAATCAGGCTTGTTCAAGAGGGCTTCGCTAGCGGCCTTTTCCTCCACAGGAAAATTTTTCTACTCCCAAACCTGGCCCTGGTCTCCTCAACATGAGCCTGAACTTGGGTTTAAAGATGAACATTACATACTTTCTAAACAGGGGTAGCACGTTAGCCCTCCTTAAAGGGAGGGCCTCCCTGATGGACACAGCCAGTGCAGGAGCAAATCCAGCTGTATGCCAGCTGCAGCCACCAGCTCTGTCCAGCCCTGCAAAAAACATACCCAGCTGCCATTGCCCTGTAAGGAAGGACGTGCACTGCCACTGTCAGCTCTCCAACCAACCTGTCCTTCTCTCACCCCCAGCTGCCACTGAACTGCAGGGAGGTGGCAGCCCCAGGCACAGGAACAAGTCTATCTACAGGCACATTTTGTCAGACAGCAGCGGCAAGGGGAGGGATGCTTACCTGTTGCCGAGGCCTCCTTGGTGCTCTCCAGTATCCAGAGCGTGCTTCCTCCTCCTTCCCTGAGAACATCAGCCCTGCACCCAGCAGCACCAACCACCCCTGCTGCAGGCTGTGGTTTGGCACATGTGGGGACCGGGAAAGCATGTCTGCCCCATGAAGTGCGTCCCACAGCCTCACTGGGGATCCGCAGGCCTGGAAGACAAACCATGCTTGCTAGCAGAGCTGCTAAACACAGAGTGGTCTCAAATAGCACCCCCTCAAATAGCTACAAGGAGATCTGAGCAGCATGCCTGGAGGCAGACAAGACCAGTGTGTTCACACAGGTTTGTGCCTTCTTGTCCCAAAATCTGGTGGTTTTTTTTATAGTTGTAACATGAAAAGCCTGAGCTGTGTCCCACAGACTCTCCAAGAGCTCAGCATGGGCCAGATGACAGAACTGCTCAAGGACAACCACCTTATGCCATGGTACCCTCAGGGCTCCCTAGCTCTCCTGCGTCATGGCCCAGGTCTCACTGAAGGTTAAGGTGGGGAGTTTGCTGGTGAACGTCATTCTTCTGCAAAAGGGAACAGAGAGAATTGGAAAGTCCGTTACTGCGTGCCTTTTTCCATCCCGTTCCCTGCACCTCCGGGATGCCAGCCTGGGGCTGAGAGAGACCACTGCAGTTTCACCAAGCACCGCAGCCGACGAGGGAGGGGAACTGGCACTGTGTCCCAGCCAGACCCTGCTCTCTCCTCCAGCAGCAGCACTCCTAAGGGTCCCTCTGCACGGCTCTGGCCCGCGAGGAGGGGCGTGCAAATACTTGCTTCACAAAAGCACGGGACTTGCGGGCACATGGCCTGCTGCCATTCTTCTGCCTTCAGAGGGGCAATCTGCATTTGGTGACACCCTCAAAACCCCGTCAGAGGCTGGGGGAAGCTGATAATGCAGTGGAGGTTCCCAGCAGGGTCAAAGCTATAGTACATCAAGGGAGGATTTGGTAACACAATCCCACCGCAAAGCTTGCCGATGGTGGTGGTGTGGCACGCAGCAGCCGGGGGTGCCAAGGAAAGGCTCCAGATGCGCTTGGTCCTGTTAAAGAGTTAAAGCACGTGGTTGTAACGGCGCTGGTGCGCCTGTGGCTTTGTGTTCCTGGAAAATCCACACATACAGAACATCCTGTTTGGGAGCTGGCTGGCAGGATGCCTGGCGAGGGCAGGAGACCATCTATCCCCTTTCCTGAGCAAGCTTCTCAAAGCGGCTTTGTGGTGGGGTTGATGTCTTTGTGGTGAGGCTGCTTTTCTGGAAGCAGAGATGCCCTGGTCTTTTTGCCCTTCAGCCATGGTCTTTTTGCCCTTCAGCCAAAGGGCCAGCTGTTAAGGAGGATTTCCCAGACCACCCACCTCAGGCTGGGTTCCCTCGGTCTTGGCTCCCACAGTCATTTCTCATCACAGGCACAAACCAGAGGTGACAAATTACTGCCAACGCATCTAATAGATAAGAGCTGCAGAACAAGAAGAGCACGTTCGTGGCTGCCAAAACTGTTGTGGCAGGAGACCACAGCCCAGTAAAAATTAGTAATAATTTAAAAGCAATTCCTGGAAGCCACCAACTCCCACATGCCAACTGTCTGCTACAGGAGGGCAGACACAGGCCACAGAGCTCCAGTTCCGCAGCGGCCAAACTGCAGTACGATCAGTTTATTGTGTGGGAATAGCGTAAGGAATAAATGGAAATGGGAGGAAGGGAGATGTCACCCCTTCCCTTTCTCTTTAACCTGCATGTTCATCCACAGAGGCTATAAACCAAGTATGTCAGTACACAAAAATCTTGTAACATTTTTGAACAAGTTGGACAAGAGGATCTCCTCTCTCCTTCCCTTTCCTATCACATTACTGATCGATTTCTTTAAAAGAAAGGAATGCTCATCAGTACACTTGCCTCAAAGGGCAACGTTACCTCAGGTCTTCAAAGCCAACCACAACGATAATGAAAAAGGACTGTGTGTAGCACTAGCAAAACAACACTTGACCCTTCCTCTGCAGTTTCTGCTTCTGCCATCCGCCCGGTGCAGCACGACTACCTAGAGAAGAGCAGAGCCTGCACCCAGCTCACCTCTGCACTCACTGCACTGTCTACACCCACGTATTTAAAAGATCTCTCCCCAGTGACTCCTGTGCTGCCCTGCTACCCTGCTTTGGATTAGTATTTTGCCAATGAGAGCTATCTTCCCTCTAAAAATAACAGCCTATTCCTATATACACTGTTCTCCTTACCAAGATTAATTAGCTGCTGCTTCTCCGAAATCCTCATGCCACACATCATCCCTTTAAAAACCTTGCTTCTCCTTCCCTTTTCCATCATTAACAACTTGGCCCATCTTCCCTGACTTACTGTTCCCAAGGTTCCCACCAATGGATGGGGACTCTGCAGCAGCTATCAGCTATCTGTGCCATAGTCACCAACGCAGGTTCGAAGCCCAGCAACGAGGGGACTGAAAAACGCAGCAGTTGCTTCAAACACTCCCCAAAACACATCATCTCTCCTTACATCAAAGCAGGACCCAAATCCGTTACATCAGATCCCTCTTTGAGGCCCCCCATGGCTTTCCTCCAGCCCACATCTCCTGGCACATTCAGCCCCTCTGGCTTTATTGCTATTGCTTTTTCTCACGCACAGACCCAGCAGGCACGTTTCCTACTGCTGCCGCAGGAGAGCCAAGTAACTGCCACATCCTCCTCCCAGCTCACATCCTTCCTCTCCATCGCTGACTGATCATTGCTTCTTGCTCCCAAGTAACTCAGGCTGCACAGACTATGTTTATTTCGGGGAGCAGAGGAAGGGACAGAGCACTGGTGGGGGTCTTTCCGCACCACATCAGTGAATTGCTGTGCACGCACACAAGTGCTATAGAAGAAAGCAGAGGTGAAAAAATACCTTGCCAGCCTTATGCGGGAACTCTGCATAATAGATCAGGAGACTTCTCAGGCAGGCTGGGGAGCATCTGCTAAAAACAACAGCCAGAAACATCAGTCAAGACAAGACAACAGGTCCAGTGGCACTCAAGTGATCACAGCCCTCCCAGAACAGCCCTCCAACCAGCCTGGCCCCATTTCTCATGCAGATATATGCCGGCACACCAAGGGCGGGCTTTGCTCCTGAATGAAGGGTATTTTTGGAAACAGATGATGCTACTAAGGCTGCGCTAACTCTGTACCCCTTCCCCAAGCCACTTGAGCATCCCTAGCTTTAGCTTCATCCTGATCTTCACAGGGAAGGCTCTGCACTACTGCAGCGTATTCACTAATGACCTGCTAGATTTCCAGTCCACAAGGCCCAAACAGTTAAAAAAAAAGTACACAAAAGATTATAGCTTCACTTCAAAAGAATTTTTTTTAATTTAGAAATGCAGTTATATACATAGAACAATTAAATTAAACTTTGTACAAATATTAAAATACTATCTTCACACCCACTGCAATGTACAGGATACCAGAAAATATATATAAAATAAAGCAAAATAAAACAAATTGAGTGACATCCTGCACAGCATCAATTATGGTTTTGTTTTTAAATCCCACATATATATGGAGTACCATTCTGCAAATAATTCCATAGTGGTGCAATTCAGATAAAAAGAAAAAACACATAAAGGAAAGAAGAAAAGATTAATGCACAAAGGCAATCAAGCTCCCCTTGCATTTGCATCAGCAACTACCAGCAGTCTACCCACTGCATCACAGGACATCTGCTTCAGACAACTTTGTTTTCGTTTGGAAGGAAGCAAATTTGAGAATCAGACCTAAAACATTTTCCAGCACAACTCTGTTGCCTCTGTCCTTGCTCACTCAAGGACAGAAGCAAAAGCACAGCTTACGGAAAGGCTATGCAGAGCATGAGTAGAACCCCTTCTGGTGGGTACGTACATCTGTACATCATCTGCAGAGGGTCACGTTTGGAAGCGGTGCTGAACACAGGGCCTGAAGAGAAGTGTGGGAAGTGGCACGCTTTATCCTGGTATGGAAGGGCAGGAGGAGGGGACGAAGAATTGGGAAAAGGCCTATTTTCTCTATAAAAACAGGCCTTAAAATGAAGCTTGCTCTAGGAAACCTCTCTGCACTTTCAAAGAGTATCAGAGAATAAATGTTTTCTAATGAAGTTCTTCTGCAAACCAAGATTTTCAAAAAGAGCAAGTTCAATCTGCAGTTCCCTGGTAAGGACTGAAGGGTGAGGCAGGATGTGCAAAACAGATGGGATTTATTGCATTTAGGTACAGAAACCAGAAAGTGAAATTGATTTAATTAGTTATCTGGAGAGAGGAATAAGGCAGATTTTTCTTTTTAAAAACAACCATCGGAACAGTAAAACCAGGTTTTGCAAATACGTTCTAAAAAGATCAGCAAGGAAATCTCACTGTGTCCAACGAGTTGTACATTAATATGTTTTCATATAGCAAGCTTGCTGGTGTCTGCTACATCATCTAAACAAAGCACAAGCTTCCCTACAACCCTGCCACGAATGCATTAGCTCAGTAGCCCACAGCACACCTCTGTTTTCAGTCACTCTTCCTTAACCCCCTCCTTGGGTACCCTTTTCTGTGCTGCAAATGACTTAATCACCCCAGATTATTTCCAATGGCTACGCCCATTGCTCTCTCAGCCCCACTCCTCAGTATTGACCCGTGTCATCCACCTCCGGGAGCACCTGAGGATGTTTCCTCCCAAAATACATGGAACAGCTTTCTTCCTAACACACCTGACTTCTCTATGTGCTGTAAGGCCAAAGAAGGGCTCCAGATGCATTAAACGATTCACCACACTGGAACTGAAAGGTTAAGGAGAACCCTCAGGGGAGATGTCCAAGTGGGGAACAAGCAGCATGCTGGCTGGGTAAGCATTCTTCTACAGCAAGTTCCTGGTGGTTAAGAGAATGGATAAAAATGCATAAAGCTCTTCTCCCTCCCAAACTCATTAAGTTTTAACTCAGTAACAACTCCACAGGCTCACGTGCTGTAGCACGTCTCTCCTCATAACTCCATTTTCTACCTCTTCTGCAGTTAATGATGGGGAGATGCAAGACACTTAACCTCAGAACACACAAAACCATCTCTCTCACCAGTGCTGCTGACCCCCTCCAAGGTGGCAGGAGGCTCTGACGCAATTCAAGCTGGCTCATCATTTGAGCTGAGCTTCAGCTTCACGATGCAGATCCTGGCAGAAGATTGCCCCACTGCCCCAGGGGTTACTGTCACCTTCACTTTCTGGTTCCCTCAGGCTGGTCCGGTTCTGCACTGGGTCTGTAAACACTGCAGTAGGTTACGTTTTATTTTTTTAAAAAACTATGCAACTGAAAGGGAGCAAGGAGGTTTTTCTATTGCACATAATATTCTGAATTTCTAAAATGCCCTTTTTAACTTACCAGACTCCAAAAATAACAGAAACCTTTCAGATAAGTGCTTTTTTCTTTTTCCAATGGGACTAAATCATTTTAATGTTCTTGAACATCACAGGATCCAGCATGTATCACAGAGCATGAGATGATTCTGTTGGGAGTATTAAGTAAGAAAAAAATGCCTCCCTTTTAATTCTTCTGCCAGACATAGGTGGGGGGGGGAAAGGTAAGGAGGCTCTGGCCCCATCAAAAGAAAAAAAACCAAAAAATTCACTGCATTACATCTTGCAAGGCTGAGCCCCTGTGCTCCCCATCCGCCACACCGAGATCCAGGCGGCATCTCCCTAAGGCAACAGCCAAAGAGGACACACTCTGCTCAGCAGGAATGAACCCTCCTGAGGTAAAGCAGAGCTCACGACTGAGGGATCTTCAAGCCTCAGTCCTTGCTCCCATAAGTAAAGACAGGACTGTGCAATTTAGTTTTTTCCAATTCTCTGCCCAAACAACCTCTCAATCCTTCAGCCTCTGCAGAATTAAAACAAACACAAATGAGTTATAATTACTTGATAAATAGTAAAGTGGGGCCTTGCTCCCCCTTTCTCCTGAAAAAAAATGGTCAAGCAGACATCTCTCACCAGCCACTCTACCTCATTTTACATGAAAATAAACTCTAAAGCTCAGGACGTGGGCAAGAGGAATGTTTTCCGTGTTCTGGCCTGCATGGCTCCTTGGGGCCTGTGTCCATCAGTGTTGCTGCAGGGGACAGGCTCTTCTGCAAGCGCTGGAAGCACTGGCTAGGGGTTAGGGCCAGCACAGCAGAGCGTGGCCTGGGGGCGGCTGGTTTACCCTCAGGAGGCCAACAGGAGCTGCCTGTTTATGCCCGATCACAAGCCCTACGCTTGCATATTTCCCCCCAACTCCCCTTCTCCTTAGCAAAGCTGTTTCCCACAATTCTATACACGAAACAAAATTAAAGCACTCTTCCATGTCACTTGCTTCCTCCTCTTCTCCACCCGAATTGAATTTGGTCTCCCAAACTGGCAGCTGTTTGTTTTACAACAGCAGAGAGGAGGCAGGGCCACACAATACGTGCTTTCTGCTGGCGGAGCAGGCGCTCCTCCAGGGCAAGGTCAGACCAGGATCAGCTTCCAGCTTCATTGTGGGATTCTCCCACCAACCCAGTGCCAGCACTGAGCTAGAGCACTGTCCCTTGCAGGAAGACAGCCTGTACCCAACTTCTGCACATTGACTGCCGAGGGCCACTTTGAGTAGGCAGGACCTTAAATGCATGAAGAGCAGCTCCCACTGCTCTGAGTTGGTTAGGTAGCAGCGAGGAAGTCACGTAGTCTTCCCCCCACACTCCCTTACCACTACACTCGCTTGATCCCTCCAGCCCTGATAAACCAGTGAATGAGACAATTTGCTCAAGCTCAGACCATTTCCAAGGTAGGAGTTAAACTAAATACAAACATTCCCCTGCTCATTTTCTAAAATTTCAGTAGCTGATGTGTAAACTACATTTGCCCTGTACAGTGCCTGAAGCTGAGACAGCCCCAGCCACTGTAGGATGATGTGGGATTTTCACCATCTAAACTGAACAAAACATTACCCAAACCACACAAATGGGATTTATCAAACCCTTGTGTCAATGCAAGGTAACATGAGCAACAGGGAAGTTTAAAATACCGTATTTTTAAATTAATAGCATCCCTCTAAAACAAGGATAGGGAAAACTGGATTCTTCCATCCACAGGCACAGGCTGTCCCAGGCATCTGGGATTGAACAGCTCATCAGGAACAGGAGCAGCAGGTATGTGGCTGGATACTATGGCCAATCCCCACTTCCGGGAACTGGAGCTAAGCCACAGTGCTTTTATCTATAAAGGTGTTGTGTCACTTGTACCAAATGCTGTGATGGTATGTTCCTGGAGCAACAAGGATGAGGATGGTGAGGATCATAAACCAAGAGGAAAGCAGCAAAGACACATCCCTATTTACCTGTACATTACCACATGATGTGTAAGGCCATGACATTTTGTTCCTTCAACTCAAAAATTTAGCAGCTTCTCACAGGGCAAACACTTCCCTGGTTACTTCAAGACAGTTATGACAAGGTACATGCATCTAAGAAGCCAACTCTTCCCGCTGAAACCAATTCCACAGAAGCATCCAGATGTCCCCAGTGAAGAACCTTACAACCACCACAATGCTTTTGTGACTGGATCACCTACACCAGATGAATGTGGCTTCCTGCACAGAGAGTCCTATTAACAGCAACCAGGATATTCTGACCTGCTGTAGGTAACTGTGGGGGGCAGAGGTATATGTATTTTTGGATTTTGTTTTTCCCTGCTACCAGAACATGAAACAATCTTTGAAATTTAGGTTCAGGAATAAGACATGGTATCCTCTGGCACTGCTGTCCCTGTAGCCAACCCTCCCTCACAGCAACAGACAACTGTGTGGTGTTCAGAAAGACTTGATAAATGCTGCTTACCCCCAGCCACAAGGAAGAAGCCCTTCTCTGTGGGCCCACTGAAGCCCATTAAGATAAAACAGCAGACCCTTGCTGTATGAAGCTAGGAAGACACCCTAGCCTCTGAGATGGTAGCTACCCAGGATTCAAGTACCGAGGTACCTAGTGTGGCTGGAAAGGTAATAAGGGATTGCACCAATGGCACTGTGCATTCACTACCTACAGGCATTTTTACTCCAGATGTTTTCAGACACCTGAACCAGATTACATCTCCAAAGTGTTACCTTTGCCTGAAGATCTGACCAAAGGAGCCTAAGCTTTAGTGCAGAACCACCTTCACTGGAAAAGCTTTGAGACATACAGCTTATTCAGAAGAGCAGGGCCACAGATTTGCGTCCAGTCCCGATGCCTCAGTGAACAGGGGTAACTCGTAGTTAACACAGGCTTGGTTAACTCAAAGTCACATCCTACAAGCTTTCTGAGCCCTGTGAACCACTGGCCATTCTCCAAGGCTCTTCCACAACCTAACACCATGAGCTGCTCTGGCACCACACCAAAGCTGAAAGGGTCGTTTTATTGACAGTACAGTCCCAGCTTCTATAAACACAGCATAATCATGGGCTGCACAGGAAGAGAATGAAGGAGAGAAAACTGATTTTCAGGAACAGACTCCTGCAGGTGGTTTGAGAAGGGGCAGAGGGCATTCCTACATGTTGGACTTCTCAGCCTTCAGCGCTCTAGCAATTCTCAATGAACTGTTATTGCACAGGTATGTTGTCACACAGCCCATCTCATGTGAGGCGCTTCTAGGCATCACAAGCTGCCCCTTAACTGGGATCCCTCCCAAGCCCAGCTTTAGTCCCAGTGAGGCATTTTGTCCTGCCCTGTCGAAGAGGATGCCAGAAGAAGAGCCTATATAACATATATACGTATATAAAAACTGTGTCTGCACCCAGTGAGCAAGCAGTTTTAGCCCCTGTTCTCTGGGCAGCAGAAGGGCTAGAGAGGCTGATAAGCTGCAACAAGCCAGTGTGAGGAGGAGAAAGGCACAAGAAAAGAGCAGCTCTTCAGAGGCTGCTGTCAAAC
This sequence comes from Bucorvus abyssinicus, assembly GCA_009769605.1. NCBI lineage: Eukaryota > Metazoa > Chordata > Aves > Bucerotiformes > Bucorvidae > Bucorvus > Bucorvus abyssinicus. The sequence goes on along the minus strand of CM020042.1, from coordinate 14,635,975 downwards.
ATCTGGCTGGGGAAGGAGAGGAGAGCTCAAATCCACTGTTCCTTGAGCCCCTGATGCTGATGGAATGGGGAAGCCAGCGCTGCACCAACTCCACTGGTGCATCCAGGAGGCAACCTGGCGACATCCTTTGGATCTTCAGCTGAGGGAATCTCTGCTTGGAGGTATCCAGGGCACAGCTCACGAGGATGGGGAAGGCTGCACAGAGTGCTTCTGTCTTGAAGGCAGGGGGAAGGGAAGAGGAAGAAATCCAAGATGGAGAAGGCTAGACAAACACAGCAGGCCTCATGCTTCCTTCAATAAGGGAATATCTGAAGGGTGGGGAGAGAAAAAAAAAAAAGAAGTAGTCAAACTTCTGCCATTTACCACACACCAGAAATACTACTGTTGAAAGCAAGACAGGCTCCTACTTCCCTAATGTGATAATGCAGTGGTCTTCCTGACCTCACAACACAGCAGAAGGGACCTCTGAAGGACTCTGTTCCAACCTGCCTTTGTGAACAGGACCATCACCAGCTCCAGCCTTGAAAATCTCCTAGGACTGAGACTCCATCACCTCTCTGGGTGCCCATCTGGTCCTGTACTACCCTCTTAGTACAAAAGATTTTTCCTAACACCCAATCTGAATCTGTCAAGTTACAGCTTGTGGCCATTGCCCCATGTTACATCATTCAGCTGAGAGGAGTTTGGCTCCACTGCCTTTTCAACTCCGTGTTATTGTCATCAATTGTTGTCTTGGCCCTCAGCTGCTTCTTTACCAGACTAAAGCAGCCTAGCTCCCTCAGTCACTCCTCACAAGCCCCGGCTATCTTGGCAAGTCTCCAACAGAGTCTGTTCAGTTTCTCCACATCTCTCTTCAACTGGGGGTCCCACAACAAGATACAGTATTCCCAGTAGAGCCTCACCAATGTTGTTTAGGTGAAGGTCGTAACTTCCCTTAAGACTAACAATTTCCTTCTTTCCCATGACCTCCTCAATCTTTTAGTTCCTCAAAATGGCCAAGACATTTCTCACTGTGACAGGGATGGTTGGAAATACATGGATCACACTTGTCCTTACCCAACTTGAAGAAATGCAGCCTCCTCCAGTAGCTGCAGCTTCCTCATCTTTGAGCCATAAGCACAAGCTTTATGGTCTCCTGCTGCAAGGGCCAATCTGTTACAGTACAACCAGCCTTAGAGGCAATAGCTGTTTCCAGGCAGTGATAAAAGTGACACAGTACAGGCAACATCCTCAAATTTCTACACTGCGGACCCTTTTTGGTAAGCTTCACTTTTGAATTTCTGCTGTTTATGCACTTGATGTTTAAAGCCCATCTCGGGACATGTTGCCATTTCCTCCCTTTAGCAGAAAACCCCTTTAACTATTTTTACTGAAAGGGATCTGGGTGGCATTACAACGTCTCTAGGGCTTGACAGCATGGGAAGGAGAGCTATCTACAAGGCAGTTAACATTTGCCTAAGACACAGCAGTCTCCGCAGAAGCAACCTTAAGCTGCAGTTTCACATCAGCTCTGGCACTGTAAAGCCACTCCTTCAGGGCAGAACAGAAGTAAAGAATGCCAGATGCACTGACTGTTTAACAGACTTGCCCCTCTTCCCTGCATAGTAAGTTCAAGCACATCCCTTTTAGGTCATCTCGCACGCCAAGGCTGCAGCATTGTATGCACTGTGGCAGTAAGCTGCTTACGAGAAGAGTCTAAAAATGAAGTCCAAACATCACAAAGGTTTTGCATTCCAAGCACATCCTCCCACTCCCACCAACTTGTTTTCCACAAACACAGCTATTTTACTGCATTTGCACTATGATGCGGGAGGCTGGCATTTCTCTGCAAATCTTTTGCTAAGACAACAAGAGTGAGCAGCAGAACCCAACAGTCTTTCCAGACTGCCCTAGGCACCCAGTCTGAGAGCACTGCATACATCAGAAGGTATGGAATACTGCTTGCACATCTCAGTTGTGAAACATGCCATGGAGCCTGGGACACCTCTTTTCAAAAGCTCCCCTTGTGCCTGACACACATAGGGTCAATCCTTGCCATTTTCATCCTAGGTAGTCAACTGCAGAACCTTCTCTTGCAAGAGTCTCATTCAGTGTTCTTTGCCCAAGTCACGTACCATCTGTGTATTCCTCCGAGGAAGTGAGTGATAAAAGGCTCTGTATGTCACTGCTTTCTGAATCTTGGACCTCTTTGTGTACAGGTCTACTGCTAGCCATACCAGCTACCCAGGAAGAGGTAGCAGCCTGATGCACAAGAACAGTTTCAGAGCGCTGAGAGCCACTGGCTTCACACAGTCCAGAATGTCCGGGGGCTTCGTCTTCTCTTTCAAAGCTATTGCGAGCCCCTTGGTCCTGATGCTGCATCTCTCTGGCTCCATTCTGCCCCGCTCCCTCTGAGAGCACGATCTGCACACGGGAGTCTGAGGGTGGAATGCAGTTCCCTGTGCTGCCATACACTGCTTCTTCGTAGGATGGCAAGGCCACTTGGACACCATCCACCACAATAGAGACCTGATCTCCAGATACACCTTGGTCTCGCCTTAAAAAAAGAAACAAAGAGGGAGGAGGGGAAAAAAGAAGAAAAATCAAGTAGAACATTTTTAATTTTATATATATGTTACCAAGAATTCCAGTAATCTCCCACAGCAGACTTGTAACGCTCACCATTGGCTTATTCAGGGGAGAACAGACAGAAACATGAATGGTGGTTTAGCAAAGCTGAGCAAGCCCAGCCTTGTGAATTGCCGTAAACATGAGCAGGGACTGTAATTCACAGTGCCTGATGGATTTATCAGCAAGAGCTGAAAAGGTTGCAATGCTTCCCACCTCACCTGCCTCCACAGCTAAATCTGACAAAGACCATGACTCAGAGCCCTCTGCTGTCACAACCAGCTCCAAACACCGCTGATTTCAGCTTGTTATATTCTGCAACACCCAGAACTGCCTGTTCTGCCACCTTTGCTGCTGGTGAGATAGCCTCTGGCAGGGTGGGGCAGGCAGCTCTTAAACTGGCACAGCGCGAATCACCTGGGCTCATGAGTCAAGAGTCCTGAGATTGAGTTTTTCTTTTCCAGTGGTTTGGACTTCTTCAGAAAAGGGCAGACTCCAGGGCCCCACCTCAAGCCCCCCGCTGCTGGACAGCCATGTCCCTGCTCTTATTTCAGAGTACTAGTAGCTGGTTTCAAAGAGAGATTCCACAGTGACTTTGTTGAACTCAGCTGGCAGCAGTGTTATGGCTGGGTCCCTCCTGTCATCCACAAACCCAGGCCAGGAGGGTTCTCCTCCCACAGCAGGGAATAATGGCAGATTTGTGTGTGTATCTAATCAGCAGTACTGCCATAGGATCTCACAGACTGGGGGAGATGCATATATATACCTAGACACATTACTTCCATAGCTATCTAAGGCTAGAAAAGGCAGGAGACTGATCTACAAGCAGGCTAGTAGGGATAACTTTTCACATTCAAAGCCAAGGAAAGAGAGCAAGGAAACCACTCAGATGGCACATTAGAGTAGGGACTGCTGTTGCATGCTGCAGACCACCATTTCAGACTACTGCTGGACCATGGGGCAGAGGTGCTACTGAGGGCATTAAAACAGGAGCAGAGAAGCAAGGAGGTAAGTTGCTCCCAAATGAAGGCCTAAACCAAGTACCTTAATGGGCTTCTGCTGCAAAGAAAGGGGATACCTCTGAGCCCCTCCAAACCCCAGCTACACTTACCTGCTATGATGGAACGACTTCAGCTTCGGCTGCAGCAGAACAAACAGCACAACTAAGAGCAGAATCAGGGCGACAGAGCTTGCTGTGGAGGCTACTATGGACAGCGTGGGCACTCCAATTGTTGGAGGAGAGTCCTTTTCTATAAAACCAAGAGGAACACAAGGTAAAATGATCCACTCCCTTAAATCGCTGCCCTAGGGAAGGAAAGACATTCACATTGCCTTCTCTCAGGAGTTACACTTGGGTGTACATGTGAGGAGCCCATCTCCCCATACAGACAAGGCACACCAGCTTTCCCTTAGAGAAGACAGTTCAGAGCTCAAGCTGACACCTCTCCATCAGCTGTAAAGGGAACCTAAAATAAAACATGTACATACAAGGGTCCTTTGGAAAAATACAAGGCAAACAGAAAAGCAGTGCAAGCAGGCCATGGGAACTCACAGGTGGTAGTAGGGGTCACGTTATATATAGATCTGAGCAAAAGCTAAAAAAATGTCCTGATGTCACCAGCAAGGCCAGTAATTGCCTAGCACAATAAGCAGGATATTTTAGGCCAAACAATAGGAAAAGTTCCAGATACTGGGTTTATCAGCTAATGGAACAGCCTCCCAAGGGAAGGGGTGCAAGTCACCTGGCTGGGTATATTAAAGACACAGCAAGTGTTCAGTTTCTCTCACACAAATGTATGCCAGGGAACCGAGAGGGAAGGCAGATGTTGCTTCAGGATGCTGAATTTTCAGTGTTAGATGCATGTCCCCTATTCACATTACTGCTTCCTAACCCTTCCCCAGCTGTGCCCCATGACTGCATGGGAAACCATTTGGCTTTTAAAGGTCCCTTGCCAGACAGGAATAAATTGAGAGTGGAGAGAGAATGGAGCTGGTATTGCTGAGCACTGCATATCATGCCTAGAATGCTACGCTACTGCTTTCACCTCTCTTTGGTAGAGATCTGAAAAGCCTCACCTCCCCACTGACAAATACTGTCATGCATTTCACATTCAAGACGTTCCCTCATATGCAATTCCTCAATTCCTTTCCGCTACATTCAACACATTCTTCAGGAGCACAGGTCTCAAACTCCAGAGGGATGCAGGACACACATGCAGGTAGGGATGAGGGGAAGAAGAGCGTGAAAATAGAAGAAAAATGCTGGAGGACCACTGTATTCAAGCCTACAGCCTGAAATCTATGCCCAAAACAGGCATGTAAGCTGGAAAGCCAGTTTGCATTTTTTTGCATCTTCTCTTAAGGGCAAACCTATTAGTTTAGGTGTTTTAAACTTGTTTTCCTGAATTTTTTTTTAGAAGTAGCTTGACCTCTTCCCAGGGTAAAAAACCCAAATGTCTGGTACATTTTTCCCAGTGGCAAATAGGATTGAGTGAGGATTTCCATTTTCAACATTAGTCAGTGCACTGAGTAGGCTGACAAGGAAGGGGGTAGGCTAATAGAAGTAGTCCGTTTTCAGCATCAGCACATGATGCTGTAAAGATGCTCACAACCCAGGGTACCTTCTGGCACATTCACCATGTCATATTCCAACAAGATGCTCACTAACTCATACAATAAAATGTCAAAAGGCTGTGGGGCTGACAGGTTCAGAGCTAAACAAAACATCTCTTCTCAGTGATGCCCAGCAACGGCACAAGGGGCAATGGGCACAAACTGGAACACAGAAGTTCCATCTGAACATCAGGAAAAATTTGTTTACTTTGAGGGTGGCAGAGCACTGGAACAGGCTGCCCAGAGAGGTTGTGGATTCTCCTTCTCTGGAGACCATCAAAACCCATCTGGTCATGCTTCTGTGCAACCTGCTCTAGATCAACGGGGGGTGGACTAGATTTTCCCCAGAGGTCCCTTCCAACCCCTACCACTCTGTGATTCTGGGATTTAATTTACTCTATATGGAGCAGGTGGAATCTTATCCATTACCAATCATTTTAAGACCAACTGCCTTTCTCTTTATAGCCTCCCACCTCCTCCTCCCTCTTAGCCCTGTGAAAGAGACCCACTAGGTAATCCTCAGCTGTCTCTGACCCTGACCAGTTGTTTCAAAGCCTGTGCTGTGACAGCAATGGCTTTTTTACTGGGTCAGACTTTTGATGTCCTATATTTTTGACGTCCTATATTTTTGACAAGGCCACTGATCCTTCAGGGTGCTAAAGAAATCAGAGATTTCTGCTCATCACAACACAATCCCTTCAGCTCTGATGTAGACCAAGTGCCACCATACAGGAATGCCACCTGGGGAACACCACCAGCAATAGTACAGCTTTGTTCTCCAGCCTAGGTATAGCAAGGGGAAGGCGCACTGTGGTGGAAAGGAAGCTTATGCTGAATTTGAAAAGCCTCTTCTGGATCTAGTTGCTGACAGGCAAGCTCACAACTCCCTTTGTTATACATCATAGGAAAGGCCTGTTGGAGTGGCTGTGACAGAGCCACTGAAAAGACGACACTGTCTCTGGGATAGGACAGGATGTTCCAGAGATCACAGGTATGTGGTGAGCTCCATAAAGAGCTTTAAGAAGGTGCTTTTTCTGTTTCCTTCTGATTAAGAAAATCATTTTGCTTTGTGGATTACAAGAATTCATTTTGGAGCAGACATCTTGCTGACTCAGGATGACTGAGCAATAAGACTGAGCAACAAGCCAAACTTGAAGCAGGGAGGGAGGTCTCCCTTTACCCAGTATACATGCTTTTGAAACCAGAAAAGCCATAGGCGAACTAAGAGCCATGACAAAAATTTTCCTGCAAACCTTTTTACTTTCCTGCTTTGTTGGAGGAATTCCTGTTCAGCTGGGAGAGACTCACAAAACAAAAGCTGTCCACTTCCACTTGGAGAGAAGCAGAAATCATTTGTCAGCAGTGTCCTTTCCTGCCAGTACAGTGAAAAGCAGCATCACTGAGCTCTTTGCCACAGGAGACCAACAGTTACTTAACCCATTAGCAAGGAAGATTGGCTCTACATATGCACACGCACATGTGGATGGGTACACCACTGAGGGAGAGGTACTGTCAAATCCATCAGGAGCAAAATCAGGCAGCATGGAAAACGCTTCAGTTAGTGCCTTCCCTGTTTCTGGAATGAGAGCTGTAAAAATAACAGGCTCCATGTAAGTAAGAAGTTGCCTCCTTTATACTCCTTCCCACAGCTTGTCTCTGCATGAGGGACTCCAAGCCTGCACCTGAAGGGCTGTTACAGAAGCGATGTTTTTAATAAAGAGCTGTGGATTGTGAGCTGCATTTACGGAATTGCCAGAGCAATGAGAGACAACTGTATGGACTTCTCAGCATCATATGGACTCAGTGTTTAAGAGTAATCTGAAAAGCTAATGCAAGGGCAATTCTGACTGTCCCACTGCAGTCAGGGAGCACTCACCCGGGCTGAGCCTGCAGCTGACTTCCATGGCTGGGTTCCACTCTCCATTCTTGCAGGTCAAGTATTTATAATCTCCTTTCAGCATGTAGCCTTCAACACACAGATACTCTATGACACTGCCTGAAGTCAGAGGGTTGTTGCAAGGGCTAGGGTGGCATTTATAGCCTCCATTCTCAGGCTGTGGCGGCTGGGGACAATCTGGAAAAAAAGAGAAAGCGTCACAGAGGATATCTTAGAGGAAGACATCTGTTGCACAATAGATAATGGAACATAGGCAGACTTCCACCTACGAACACCCACTAAATTAAGAAACTACCAAAACCAAGAAGAAAGACTGTTACACATCAGCAGGGAACACTGCTCAGTTTCACCTCTGATATGACTTCTGTGATTGCTAAATACTGCTTGTTATCCCAGTAGCACAACCTATTTGGCAGGCATCAAACTGGCGATATTTTTGAACAGTGACACAGAGATTCCACATGAAAGAGTCCCAGAAAATCCTTGGTGCTATCTTTTCCCCACAGCTGTTTCACTAGAGGCTGGGAAGAACCTAACTTTCCTATTAGCCCAAAACAGATAAAGCACAAGCCCTCCTATCGAAATGAGTGAAGAATGCAACATCCCACTGTACTATGGGCACAACATCAAGGTACAGAGTAGCCCCTAAGCCACCCTGGAAGCCTGTAAGAGCACACTGATTTTAGCTATTTTACATTATACAGCACTAACAGTATGGGTAATAGATTTGCTGCAGTAGCACCAACTATTCTAACCTATTTTTAAGAAGGAATTAGTTATATTACAAAGATTTCTAAAAAACCCTCTGTTTACCCATGCAAAGTCTGGAGTGAAGGCACTTTGAATTTATCCTTGCATCTCCCCTATCCTGACAAATGGGTATAGGCCACATCTGGAGTACTGGGTCCAGTTCTGGGCTCCCCAGTTCAAGAGAGACAAGGAGCTACTAGAGGGAGTCCAGCAGAGGCTACAAAGATGATTAGGAGACTGGAGCATCCCTCTGACGAGGAAAGGCTGAGACACCTGGGTCTGTTTAGCCTGGAGGAAACTGAGAGGGGATCTTATCAATGCTTACCAATATCTAAAGGGTGGGTGTCAAGAGGATGAGGCCAGGCTCTTTTCAGTGGTGCCCAGCAACAGGACAAGGGGCAACAGACAAACAGAAAGTTCCATCTGAACATGAAGAAAAACTCTGAGGGTGGTAGAGCACTGGAACAGGCTGCCCGGAGAGATTGTGGAGTCTCCTTCTCTGGAGACTTTCAAAACCCTCCCGAACGTGGTCCTGTGCAACCTGCTCTAGGTGATCTCCAGAGGTCGCTTCCAAATCCTACCACTCTGTGATTCTCTGACATAGCACATGCCAGAATTTTTCTTGTAGAATTTTCAATAGCCGTTCAAATAAAAACAACAAACCACAAATGTGGAAACTGCCCTGAAAACAGGATATTTGTATTGCTTAGAATTTCCTCTCCTCTGGCAGGTCACAGTGACTTTATGGAACAGCCCCAACACACTCTGCAGACACCACGTACATGCCTGGCTGAAAGAGGGAGAAACCCTTATTCTTCCCATTAAATCCACATCAGCTTCCTAATCTTCACAAAAGAAAACACAAAGATCCCTCTTGAGATACTTTGAAGCACGGAAACCCAGCCAACTCACCCACCCTATTCTCCTCAGCATGGTGACCCAGGCCTGCCCTTAAACCCTGGAGCACGCATTTCCACCTTCTGCCTCTTAAGTGTCCCACTTATTGTAGGACAAACAGCTGGGAAAAGTGTTCAAGCAACTGGATTCCAGGAAAGACTGAAGAAGCAAAAGAAAACTTCAGAGATTCATTCTACTGTGGAAAAATTTGCTACAGTGGTGCAGTGCAGGTGACTCTTGAACCTAATCACATGTGTGACTGCATCATAGGTAGCATTGTAAATGCCAGTAAACCCTGAGATGAAGTGCTGAGGGAAGCCAAAACCCCTCTGGTATGAGTTCTGCCAGCTTTATAACTGCAATTCAATTTACTCCTTGAGAGAAAAGGTTAACAGGGGTCTGAGCAGCAGCTTTTTAAGGCGACTTTGACTTGAGAAGATTTATGAAATAAGCTTCAGAGAAGCCACTGTCCCATGCCTCATGAGTATTAACTGTTGACTCTTCTGTGTTTATTTTTCCTTTCGGCAATAATTTTCCATTTTGTAGCCAATATTTTAACCCTTTGCCTTATGAGGCTAAAACTTGCATTCACTTTAAGCCTGCCCAATACTTAGGGTCAGCTAGGATCAGCTGAAGTGACAGTCTTATGGCACATTCACATTCAGGCACATGGACAAATGCCCTGCTCCATCTGCAGCCCAGGAGAGGGATTTCTTGCTAAATTGCAAGGACCCATTCTAGCACCAGAAATATTCCCAGCAGATTAACAAGTACTTCTCTAAGCAATAGTAGAGCACTGTGGGGAAAAGCTACTGTTCCCACGGCAACTGCCAAAACTCAGGAGCAGAGAGGATAACTTCCCTACACCTTTTTATGCTGCAGGAAGTACCTGGAATTGCTTGGGAGCCACACACAGTTCGTTCCCTCTGCTCCCCCTTTTCCTGAGCTGCACCCACACATGGCCATTGCACCAGAAGCCCTTTTGGATCAGGTAGCAGCTCACTGATTGACACCTCCCCCCCCCTCCTTATAGCATAAAGTGTCACGTACACTGATGGGGTTTTTGAGTTACATACAAAAATCAGCCAGCCAACAAGAAGCAAGTGCTCATTTACATTGCAGTCGCTCTTTCAAAGGCTTGGAAATACCACTGCATCAGTCGCTTGCAGAACCCTGACTTGGCCTCCTTGCACAAGGGCTTCAGAAAGAGATGTGCAGCTACACAACTGCAGCTTAATTTCCTCCTCACCTCCACAGGCCACTTGGCACACAAAAGGAGAGAAGCAGCTGATAAGTCCATTCAGACAGTTGTCCCTGACTTGTCCTCTTCACACAGGGAAGAGACTGCAGAATTAGTCACCTCCCCTTTTTTTCCCCCCCACCTTCTTAGGTCATTTGTTACCACAGGCATCAAAGAGCGTCAGAAGTATTTTAAAATGTCACCTTCACTGTGATGAAGAGCACTGCTTATGTGCTGGCAAAATAGATAAAATAAGATCCAGATCAGGCAGCCAGAACATCAAGATCCTCCACTGCCAACCTCACTGAGCATCTCTGGGCATCCTCAGCTACCCTGGAAGACCACCTGAATTGACCTTTGCAAGGCAGCCTCAGGGGAGCAGAGCATCTCAGAGCCTGCAGCTTTGGTGAGGGCTACTAGGCAGTGCTGACAGCTTTCAAGATTGCTGAAGGCAGCCCAGGCAAGGGTTGGGTGGGTAAGAACATGGACCAGTAATGCCTGAAAAACTGAGGAAGTCAGGCTGCTCTGCTTCCTGCTGGACCAGCTCCCTTTCCCTGGCACCTCTGACAGAGCTCAGCACCTCTGCAAACCAGGACCCAGCCAAGCGTAACACAGCTACCCAGAAAGCTTGGGGCAGACAATGCAGCTTTCCACTACGGTGACCTGCTCCTAAGTTTTCAATAACCTCAGCTTTCACACACTCCACAATGGGTTTCTTCAACGGCCTCCATATGTGTGCTTTGAACTGGGGTCAACAGAAGAAAAGGTAGAGTCTGATTCTACACAAGCCATTATCTCAAACAGCAGAAAAGCTTGTCCCAAGTTTGAAACAACGTTATACCCCAGCAATACACAACCCAGCAGAGCAGCCCATTTACCGCTTCTGACAGAAAAAAACTGACACACCAGGGGTGAAAAGAGCTGGGTGCCAGAACATGCTACTGCCAGAACCCATGTCCAGAGCAGCCCGCTCCTGGCTACACTTTGTAGCCAGAAGGTGCAGACGGGTGGGAGGAGCTGCGTGCATGAACTGTTTATTAGCACTCCAGAGCATGGCTGTGTCCTGGTGGTTCAGTACTGGGTTTGGGGACAGCCTGAGCCAGCTCTCCTCCCAACTCACACTTCCTTAGTGGGCTGCTTGCATTTAACCCTCAGCAGGGTTCACATGCTGCTGTGTGGCCCAGCCCCAGGCTAGGGCGTTGCTGTTTGGATATTACTTTGGCACACTGATGCTTTCTGAGGCACGTGAACTACACCACAGAGGAGGGGTTTTCAGTATTTCAGCCCCAATTAAAGCTGCGCAGATTTCAGACACAGCAAAACCATGACCACCAGATTTATTCCTTCCAAAAAGTTACAAAAATTCCTTTAAGTTTGTGGGACAGTTTAAGTACATATATTCTAACAGTCGATCCTCTTCCCAATAGCATCAGCATAGACTCACAATGGCAGTGGGTTATACTTGAAATACAAAGAAACACGCAGGAATTTCATCAGCTCCTTCCCTGTAACACGTGTTCTTGGAAGTATCCCAGAGCTTGAGCCATCTTAAAACAAATGTTCACGCCAGACAGGGAAGAGAGAGAGACTGCCAAGTTACAGAAGTTATCAACTTCCTAGGGGGTTACTGACATCCTAGGCTTGCAAAGCTATTCCCAGCATCTTGATTCATCACACTTTGAGGATGCACAGAAACAGTGGCTTTGAACATTGCAGTGCTGTGTGCGAAGTGAGCAGAGCTCTACTCCCAAAGGCCCTGTTTCCAAGAGGTACTGAAGTTTATGACAGCTCCCATGAAAGCTGGTTCTCTGCCAGCATACACTGCTGGAAAACAGGAAGCAGATAACAGCTGATGAGAAGTCCAAACATTTTGAACATGACTGAACTCTGTTAAAGAAATTGTCATTTCCAGATTGACAGGCAGAAATAAAGTTATATGCTGGAGTTTTTGCAAATATTTCAAAATACTGGGTATTCAATACATAGATAGCTTTTTAAACACAAATTAAAAAAACACTAAGCCAGTACGCACGTCCACCCAGTTTCCCATCAAATAAATCATCTGTAAGTACCATATTTTTCTGTGTCTAGGTCACATGTGAAAATCCTGTCCTCCTTCAAGGAGGGTTAAGTGCTCAAGTTCTCTGAATAGCTGTTACCGACTTGACAATAAGCAGCACAACACTAAGGAACCTCTTTTTTATTGCAACCTCAGTGTCATCACATTGTACCTTTACCAGCTCCCTTTCCCACGGCTTCACTAGTAGTAGCAAGCTCTGCCTGCTTTTTCTTCTACCAAATTCACAGACAGCTATGAGGGGTTGGAACACAGCTGCTTCTGGAAACAGTAAGAGATGTCAGTTAGCCAAATTGATTAACCTAATCACCAAAGGATGAAATGGATCTTCCATGTCTTGGCTGTGCTGAAGCTGAGCCATGGTCCTGAATGCTGACCCGATGCTTGGCACTGGGTGTTTCTTTTTTCAACTAGTAAGACTCACAGATCCTAGCAGGACCTTTTTCCTGCACCAAGCACCTGAGCTGTATTTCAGTCACTCACCTCTTTCGCTGGGCAGTCTGACCACACAGAGATGAAAAACAAATCCTCCTTAACTGAATGCATTCTTATAACAAAAAAAAAAAAAATCACCAAAAAACCCCCAGAACAAGACAACTACTAATCATCATGTGCTAGACTGCCTAACTGTAGGAGAACAAACCACTGCATTGCTCACCTTACAAGGGTGGACAGATGGGTGTACCATTGCTTAACAGAGGGATGTTTTGCACTGAACATCCAGTAACACTTCTACTTCTCCTCAGCAAGGCACAAAGTCTCTAAAGTTAGGATGGGAACAGTTTTGACAATTACAGTTGCTGTTTATATGAGTCAGGCTCAAATCCCAGCAACTTCAGGAGGAAGCTGAACTGAGCCTCAGGTAAATTCCTCACTGACTACACAAGCGCTCTAGCATGTTTGGCCATCCTCAGAGCAGTGTCAGAGGAATCTTACATGTCAGTGCTGAAGCATTTCGGAAGCAATTTGAGTAGACAACGACTGCTCTGCTGGATCCCCTGAACACGTGCCCTATTTTGACACGTTAACTCCTTCTGGCCTTTCAGACATACTGCAACTTTTGTGGAACGTGAAGACCAGAAACAGAAGATCCTAAGCTCAGCAATTCTTTCCTTACCCTCAAGATCTACTCTGTTTAACCGATGTTATCAAAACTCAGAGTAAAAATATCCTAACAAACAAAAAACACCCTCCTGATCTAACAAGATGAAGAATTCCCCTGGCTAGTCTGGTTAAACCTGTCATGATTGTCTCATGCCAGCATGTCTTGCCTGGTGAGCAAACATCTTCTTGAAGGAGAAACACGTAAGTAACCAGTTGAAGTGTCCCAGCACTAGAGGACTTACTATTTCCTTCATGCTCTTCCCCCTGAAGCCTCATGCTAACTTTCTTGTGCTACCTGGACTCTGCTACAGTAGGATTTTTGTGGAGCAGCTTAAAAAACAGTTGTCTTGCCTTGAAGTATGAAAAGAGACAAAAAGTTGTATCTCCTGACACACAGGAAGGTTTCCTTATGATCAGTCACTGCTTTTGCCTATTTACTGTCTTCCAGATTGTGCTCCAGCATGTTCCACGGTGGCAAGGAGCACTTCTCTGTCCAAGTCTCTGGTTCTCCAAAACACTGCCACCTTTATTCTCTCAGCCAGGACTTAAGACTACCCACAGAAATGGCACATCTAGAAAAGCATCCAAAACAAACACAAGATATCCCCACCTTCCAGTTATTTGTCCCTGCTATAGAGGCCTCCAATTTTCAACTTGGATAATTCATTTCAGTACAACAGAGGGAACTGCAAAAGCTATTACTAACTTCTGGCAAGGACCTTCAAAAAGCCCCAGAGTAATCCTCCCTCCCTACTCCCTTCTTCAGCCTGGGTCCTGCCACAGCTGCATCTGAGGCCTTCTGCAGAGACTGTGCAGTTCCAGCACCTCAGACCTGAGGTTCAGGTTTAATTAACCCCATGCTGAGAACAAGAGCCAGGTTCACCATTTCTCTCCAGTTCACGTCCTGAACAGGCTTGTTCTTATAGCAATAGGTTGTGGTTTTTTCCAGTTGCTATTGTTTGTAAATTTGTAAATTATTTTTTTCACGATGGTTTTCCACAATAAAAATGCAACAGCCTGACGCAGCCAGCCAGCAGGCTAGAAGTGCAAGTCAGATACGAGCAATAATGCTCACTTTGGCTTCCAGAGGCTCTGGCTATTCTAGCAGAGTGCTGCTAACAGATGCCACTCAGGGGTGACATCGATTTCACCTTAGGAAGCAGCTGAATGAGTTTGCTAGGAAGAGCTCTGGCCATATTTGCTAACAGGCACAAAGACACTTTTTTCTCTTCACAGAGCTTCGGTTCTGCTGGCAGGGCTCTACCCAACCTCTCCGGTAATCTCCTGGTTGTTTAGTAAGCCAATGCAGAAACAATTCACCCCTCCCTTAGCCCAGTTATTGGATCTCTTCTATGTATTGGATATGCTCCCAATCTCTGTCACCAGTACTTAGAGAAGCATGAATGTGACCCAACCAGGTAAGTGTCACTACTGTCCTTAGCCAGAGCAGCAGGGTAACCACGCGGAGTTGCCAAACTCACTTAGCAGCTTCTCGAGCAACCACAAAGGCAACGCACCAGCCTCCCCATGCTGCAGACAGACTACAGTGCCTTGGCTTACACTTAACAGAACACACTGTCCACGTTTTGATGCAAGTACTTTTTGTTTTGTCTTTAAACTTAGCTTTTCCTCCTAGAGAAGTGGTTGTCTCAAACCCTCCCACGTTTGCTAGGGTATGACAGATCCCCAAGTAGCATATGATAAACTCAAACCCCACTATATAAACTACTGAGGGGAAAAAAAAAAGCAGCACAAAAACTAAAAGGCACGCATACAACAGGCATACATGCCATTTTCAACTGCAAGCACTTATTTTATAAATCCTTCCCAACTAGCAGACAGGAAACTCACTTTCCAAGTTAGCTGCTTTTCTAACAAGAACTTCACCCCCTATTCCCTGAAGTCTGGGCTACAGCTGGTTTGCTGCCTCAAGGAGAAAAAAATAAAAAAAAAATATACCTATTTGATTCAAACTGCATACAGATTCCTATCAGGCCGCTCTAACCTAAGCCTCCTGCTGCGTTGCTCTCAGGGGGAGCAGGGGAAGACCAGCATGGCTGCAGTGACACAGTGACTGCAGAACAAAAAAAAATTCCACAAGCTTCTCCTCGGGTCAGAAATTTTTCCTCTTAAACCAGGGCCTTCAGTCACACATAACATTTCCTTCTGCCTGAGGCAGGACTGATGTTTGGCTCCAGGAGTCTTCTGCAGAGCGGGAGATAACAGGAGGAGAAAACTAGTCAGCTTTGCTTTCAGTGTGAAAGCCAGACAGGCAACATCCCTGCTTTCCTCTCTTCCTTGTGCACACAAACCAGCCTATAAACAGCAGAAGCCACTTTCAGAGGACAGTCCCTCAGCAGCAGTTTGGTTTTAGTAAGAAGCAAGTCCGTTCCCACTTCATACCCTTTTTAGACTAGCTACGTCAACTAAACACCATCTTTTACCAAAGCAAAAACCACTTCCTGGGCAGCTGGTCTGCAGAGAAAAAGCATCTAGATAGGATTTGATCAACAGTACTGCCTCTTCCCCACCCACACCTTCCTTCCTGTTGAGAAAGCAATGACAAGGCGACGTGCTTTACCAGCAGATAGAAAAGCAGTCACCTCCACCCACGTGCTCCAGCTAGTCAGACTGCCAGCTCCATTCCTGAGTGCTAAATACCTTCAGGCTTCCAACCAGTGATGTTCGCCTGGATGCACTCAAAAGCTTTGGCACAGCAGCTTCCCACCATGCACCCTCTGCTCCTGCCTTGTCCTCCCCAGTCCGAGCATTTGGATTAATACCAATACTGGGCTGGGAAATGCCTCATCAAGTATTCCGCAGATAAGTGTCACTGCTTGTAACAGCAGGTCTGTGCTGAACACAAAGAGCCACACGCTTTAGACCAGGGTTTCTCTTGGCAGGCTGGCTCCAAGAAGCACAGCAATGACCTGCTCTGGGAATCATGTTTGAGATTCCACCCTCTCCAACATCCAGCATCTTGAGGAACATTCAGAAAGACATGTTTTAGCCCATATAATTAAATTCCAACACAAGTGTTTCCGGCAGTCATTAGAAAGCAGTCTCCCTAGAGGACAGTGCGGTCCTTCCTGGTGGAGGCAAAGGAGGCTGTGTGTTGCCCTTTCAGGTAGATCAAGGTGTTACTGGGGGTTTTTGCCTTATTGCCCACAAGTGCGCTAACCTGTGTGTTTTAGTTACACAAACACAGTAGCTGCAGATATAACATCTGAAAAGAGACGTAGACTGAAGCTATCCTCCGCCGCCTGGAAGCAGTTGAGAACTTGGTGTATTTCTAGCTGGAGACAGCATTCACACCATAAAAGACAGATTACCAGGTGCCCAGGTTTTCCACTCATCTGTGATTTCTGGGGTAGAGATGGGGACTGGAACCAGGAGAACAGATTTTGAACCTTCTCCTTTTCAGCACTCAGGCTTTCTCTAGTACATGAGCAGATGGTCATTTCCCAGAGGGACGAACCCGAGACGGCAGCTGCTGCCAGGGCCCAGTCACAACAGCTGAGGCTAAAGGACTTCTTTATATTTTACTTACAGGAGGCAGAAGTCAATAAAAGAACTTCATTGTGAGCACACACACTCCTCACCAACCTTGCCCCTAAAATATTTTAAGCTTTCCTAAAAACACACTGCAAAACATAGCCCTCTTTTGGAGTCTCTGTATTAACCAGAGACTGAAGTCCACTGAAAAATAAGCTCTCTGTCTTCCCTGGCTCCAGATGCTGCTTACTCTGAAGTCAATGACAGAAGAGCAAACTGAGCAGTACTGGAGCCTTTACCAGGAAATTACAGTTTCCCTAGAAAGGGCATGCACTGAAGAGGAGACTTATTGGGTGGGTAAATGAGAAGAAACCAAAGCAAAGATATTTGTATATATAATCATATAGCTGTGCATTTATATAATTAGGCACATGCACTCACACTGTGTACAGTAACAGGCACCCCTCACACAGCCATCCCATACACAAAGCTGCCTTTTTCTTTTTTCTTTCTTTTTTTTTTTTTGTTAGGGCAGGGTAAGAAAAAGCAAGACAGAAAAGGCTCTAATTGCAGCCTTCACCAATGCAGTCACCATCTGGTAACTCAAGAGACACATGGAGCCAAATTATCTTAATTAACATGTTACAACAGTATTTAAAAAAACCTCTATGCTTATTAACACTCAGCTGTGATTAGCCAACCATGGAGGAAGCCTGCTAGTGCAACATTAATTATGGGTCTTATCTTTCTATTAGAAATACAATTTTTTTCAGTGGCTTATCTCTCTCCTAAAAAGAAAACCATAAGCATCAAAAGCTTGCTCTAAAATGCAAATTCTATTTACATTCTACAAGAGTCAAAACATTTAGGCTATATGAAGCTGCCACTGGTGCTTCAAGTGCTACAGACTGTCTTGATATAAAATCTACTTCTGTTTGCCCCTTAGAAAGCTTTGCTTTGGTTGGACAACTCCCTCTCTTACTCAAATTCTAGCAGAAAAATAAATTTGTCTTTGAAGTTCCTTTCCCGCTCCAAAACAAGACTTTGCTGTATAGTAGGCAGGGAAAACCAAGATAAAAAAATCCAGGGCTAACCAAAAACACATCTATGAATTGAAGATTTTTGTGACGGAAAGCAGCAACCAAAACACAACTGCACTCCAGCAGCAGATTTGCCTCCTTAGAAGAGTGCTACTCACGATGACAACTGTATTATTTTCCCAGTAATAGGCCCAACTCTAAAGCGCTCCCCTCGGATACATTCCCCAGTGATTCAGCCTGACAGGCTCCGAGACTAACGCTGCCAAGTTTTTCAGACTTGGCTCTGCGTTATGTTTGCACAGGGCTGGCTGAAGCGGGGCTCTCATCCGCACTGGGCATTCTGGACATCAGGATAACAACAAATCATAAGACAAAACCTGGTGCTTTTAAACAAGGCCAGGATTGATAAATTAATTCAGGAAACATCAACGAGGAGGGGGAAACAAACCAGGAACAACTGCAGAAGTGCTTTTAAGATCTTCTGATAAAGTGATCTTATTGTTGAGCACACACGCGCGCACACACAAATGCTGTTGCTGATATCTGTGTTAGCTCCGGCAGGCTCAGGTCCAGTAAGGATGAAGACCAGCTGACCAGTACTTTACAGCATCCCATACTACCAGGACAGCATAAACAAACTGCATCTGGGCTGCACTTGGAGCCAGCAGTACAGCAGCTCCAGGACAGCCAGTTTAATACAGAAACCTGCTCTCCCCTGTGGGCATGGTGCAGCTTTCCAAGTGGCTCATGTTTAATTTGCTTTTGTTTTCTAAGGCTGCTTCCTGCCTCCCATGCCTTCTTCCAACCACCCCATAATTACTTGCACGTGTTCAGAGAAGGAAATTAAGCAAGTGCTGTAAAAACACTTTATATAATTGGCAGGGTCGTGGATTCTGCTTTTGAAACCAAATCCCATTGTCATAAGTAGCACCCAGCTAGTTTTGTGGGTTCTCCCCTCCTTCAAAAGTTTGATTAAGAAGGTCCCCCTAAGAAAGCTGCAAATGAGATTTAGTTTGAAATTCCAGTTAAGAAATGTGAAGTCCATAAGCATTTGCTGCATTGGGCAGAAGCAGCTAACACTAATCAGGAGCCTCTCTTCCTCTACTGGCAGCTCATCCAATTCTAAATCTTACTTTATATTACAGCAAAGAGGAGATTATTTAAAAAGAAACATCAAAATAATTTTATATTCTTACAAAAAAGGAACAGGCAGCTGTGCAGGAACTTAGGGCACCTACTGTGTAGAGGCAGGTTAGTAGGAAAGGTATTAACATGGCATTTGAACTCAAATAACACCCACTGTCCTCAATTACTGATGCTATTTTTCAACTTCACTCTTCACACAGCTTTGATTTCTCATCTTGTCCCTGCACACCTCTTTCCAGAAACCTACAAAACTAAAAACTGGCCTCAATTCTGAGGTAACTTGCATGTTTACCCTGATGTTTCCTTGGCTGTTCCTAGGTGGGTTTTCGGTTTGGAGACAGTAATACCCCAAGGCTATCTTTTTAGGATAAAAGCCTGACACACACTATGGGCTCTGGTCCCAGGAAAACCATGGGGCTCTTCAAAAACAGTGAGATGTTCATTCTGATTTTCGACACCAGGATTTGATAGGACTGGGATGACTGATTTGCACTGACTGGTCTGTAAGTCCTGACTGAAATAAATGCAGTCTCTCTGTTGACACTGGGTGAGGACATAGGGGAAACATACCTTCAGGATACAGCAGAGCAAAACTCATCTCTACCAGCAAGTGACAAGAGGCCTGCAATTTAGCAGTGCCTCAGGAGGCTTAACTTGCCTGTGAATTTCCATGTGACCACAAAATGCTTCCATTCCCTAAACTTCAGTCTACTATGGTAATTAGGTTCCTTTCTCCAACAAGGTCTTGAAAGTTCTTGCTATGGCAGTTTCCTAAAATATGTCCCTGCTGTGGGCTCAAGCATGGCCACTCAAGCTCTGGATAACACGTCACCTGGCTAGTAACACTAACAGTAGGAGCTCATTGCTCCCATTCCACTGTGAGGTAGAACTCAGGCAGACACCAGCAACCCACACAACAACCAACTCCCCCTTAGCCGAGAGGCCAGCTTGTACCTACCTTCAAACCCCAGTTCTGCTATGGGTTATTCTGAGACTTGACACAGACCATAGGACAGTCATGAATCTGCTCAAGAGGCAGTCCCAAACTCTGAGAGGACACGGGAATCTCTGAAGTAAGAATTTCAGAGTTTAGAAAGGAGCCCCTGTCTTCTTCCATGTGCACAGAAAGATCCCTGCACTAGTCAAGCCACTTTAAAGCTCTGCCCTGGTAGGCCTCCTTCATTCACTAATGAGCCTTTTGCAGCTGATTCATTTTTCATCCTTTCAGCAGCAGCAGCTGTTGCCTCTGACTCAGCCTATCCAAGAAGTACTAATTTGGAAGTTTGGCTAAGGCTGATCCAGTAATGGCATGCACACAAGAGATTGCTTTGTGCTAAACATTGTTCTGCTTTCATCTGTGTGGAAACTGAACCGGGAAGCTCAAAGCCCTGGGTTACTGAAGTTTCCCTCTGCAGTACATCCAGGGACAGCTTTTCCAGGGAAAGGTGGGTAAGGACAGCAATCCTGAAACCTCAATCTGATACATCAACGCACACTGGAGAACACTTTTTCATCCTGCCATGCCATCTCTTTTCTGACCGTTGGCTCTGTTCAGGACCATTAAACATATCAGAATCTAATACCTGGGGAGATTTATTTATCCCTTAAGAATAACTCATCTCTATCATGGGACTTGTCAGAACAAGTACTCAAATCATCTACCACTGGCTGGGCACAATTGCAAATTGCTCTCTTAAGTACATTTCACATGTTCACTCTAGATGTGGTTAAGTCAGCTGTAAGTATTAAGCCATCTTTTCTACCAGCTTTACAGGAGCTCAGCATCACAAGCAACTTCCCTGCAGAGCATGGCAGGAAAACAAAAAAGCCTCACTTGAACACTCAAGTCATCCTACTCAAAGTGGGAGGCACCTCAGAGTACAGAGCAACAGAAGTGCTCCACATGGCGATCCTAGCTTTCCCAGAGACCACAACGTCTTAGGGACTCCCAGTTATGCTACAAGTTCAACCATTCTTAACTACATTTTCTTGAACTGGTTAACTGATACACACTCAATCCAGACTCTAATAATTCAAAAGCTCTAAGACAGGGAGTGAAGTTGAAGAACTAAGCTTCAAAGCAAAGCAAGAAGTTTCTTCTCCTGAGAAGAACTAGCTATCACACACCTTTCTGAATTGCCTAACACTGTAACAGTGTTGGGCAATTTAAGAACTAGCGAGATGATAGCAGGAGAGGTGGTGTCAGACCCTGTATAACCTGCACCGAAACTGAACAGCTACTCAGTATGTGCACTGCTCTATTTACTCACAATGCAAGTAACTGGAGAGTGTTTTTCAGAAAATGGGGAAGTAACCCAGTGAAGCGATTGGTAAGGTTGCTTTGTGACTGGAGCATGGCTAGCAAGAGGCATCAAAGTCTGGTGGGATGCTGCTGCTACTTGATTTACCAGTCACAGAAAACACCACCAGTTCTGGCAGAACAGGGAGAGTCACACATTCCACCCACTGACATTCTGCTGGGGATCAAATGGCACATGGGAAATAGATGGCAACCGAGTATAATCCTTGCAAATGCAGTGCATAAAAGAACTCAGATTTTCAGACACCTCCTTTGAGAAGGCTGTCTCATTAGACAGGTGGAATAGCTTCAAAGTGTTGGTTTTGTACCTCCATTTTCTCAGTACCTAACATCAGCTCTCAGGAACTCAATGGATGTAAGTTAGCAAATTCCCTAAGACGATGTAGCAAATGCCAAAAGCATACCTAGCAGCAAACGTGAAATCTTCCTTTCTGTCTTTCTGGTTCCTCATCCCAAACGCCCACAGGGTAAACAAAGCTCTAACTGCAACACGGCAAGATTGGGAAACTGTTCAAAAACCAAGCTCCTTCCACAGCTGTCAAGAAAAGTGTTCAGAAAAGATATGTAGCAGTTCAGGCCCTTCGAAACACACTTGCCCTTTGACGCTTTTACTATACCACTGGAATCAAAGGCAAGTCAAAACATTCAGCTCAAAAAGCACATAAAAAAAGGTTAGAGATAGCACCTGCTGAGACAGGACCCACTTGTAGCCTGAGATGCCTGACAAAAACAAAAAAGAGATTAAATACCATTCCTTTCAATTGACATGAAAAGATGTTATAAAACATACAACCCCAAACCCCACAGTATAACTATCTTCAAAACAAAATCTTCAGGAAAGAGACCAGATCTCCTCAAGGACTGCTAAACTGCAGTCCTGCCTCTCTGCGCTTCGCTGCTTTTGAGCGACAAGAAATACAAGGCTGTACATATTCTTTGCTTTTTATTTGTATTCCCTGGTAACCGAGACAGGTTCTTTGTTCTGTAACAACCGACAACCAAGTTAAAGCTTAAAAAAAGAAAGCAAACGTTCTCATAGTTTGTTATGGTGCTGGTTTTGCTCCTTTCCTGGTGTTTTTAGAGCACAGCTGGCCTGACAGATGCTCAAGAGCCTTGGAGACACACGACTCCAGCTCCTGCCTACCAAGCCTGCCAAAACACATCCCATTGCTGACTTAGAGGTTACGGATCCTTACATCACAGGTTGAAATTTCAAAGCGGGAGCACAGCTGCTTAGTGTCGGGAACTAAGGCCTGGGCACAAGGAACCTAGACAGAGAAACATGCTGCACCAATAGCTGACCTGAGATTTTGACTCTCTGCCTCAGCTTCCCTCTTCAGAGAGCCTTCCCGCCTGCCTTTGTGGATATATGGTTTCAGGCAGTCTGGAGAGCCCAGTGTGACTATTTAAGGGTTCCTGTCACCAATGTAATTAATTTCAATGACTAATATTTAGAGATTAATTTAACTGCTTTAGTATTTGTGTCCTCTTTTCCTACACAAAGAAAGCCAACCCAGATGCAGGATTTCACAGTTCAGTAACTCTTCCACTCTGGCCAGGAATCTACTACCAACCTTTATTGCCATAAACAGGACTAACACAGGGGTAGGGACACATATGCTGCATTATCATCTTGCAGTGTTACTGTCTGGTTTTAATTCAACAAGGCTCCTTTTGTGCCAGCTGGTTTTCTATATTGTTTGTGACATTTCATTAAGTTTCATTTATTGTTTTGAGGCACTTATTTGCTCAGCTCTCTCAAGTGGCTTCGTTCAGCTACATCTTATCTATACAGCGTCAGTCACATCAGAGCAGTTCTTGCTAAACCAGCAAGAGTATTTCTCAGGGCAACATACACTTAACAGGATAACAACAGTGTGAGTGAGTTTTGGCTGCAAAAGCACCCAGAATCATACCTCAACGACAGTATTTTACTGGGATCACTCTTGACTTCGACAGGCCAAGCCTGAATGATACTATTATCATTTCCTGCCAGCCAGACCTTGAGTTCTATGACACTGCCTTATTGAAAAGAAGAGACAGTGGCAGGCCAGGTTCTTCCAGACAACTCAGTTGATTTGCAGACAAATCAAACGAAACCCTGTTTCCTCGTATACCACAAGAACGAAAACCAACATGAAACCATTTTCATTGCTTGTTGTCCTATATGCTTGAGCCAGCATTTACAGCATCAAGCTGGAGAAATTTCAAGTATCTCCTCAGGTTCTTACAGTTTTGCATCCTACTTCCTAAAGTCCTACTGCTCCTCCTCACAGCCATCTTCCATCGAACTTGTATGAGAAAATTCCTGCTCAGCTCCAGCATTCCCTCATATCAGACAATAATTTCAACTTCTGTTTCTACTACCTAGCTCCGTAAAAGAGATGGTGTGGTTAGCTGGGGTTTTGGTGGGTATGTGTTTTGGTTTTGTTTGGGTTTTATTGTTTTGCTTTTTGTTTTTGTCATTTGGTGTTTTGGGTTAGTTTTTTGGGTGGTTTTTTGTTTGTTTTTTTTAAAGCATTTACCTGCAAGGACAGTTTTTGCACATTTCAGTGATATTTAAGTAAAAATGTTAGTGGATATTAGCAGCACCTGCTACATTACTACTTGCTCCTTTTTGTCTAAATTGTCAATACAGCAGGACAACATTTCAAATTTAGTTTCCAGAGCCACAGAACCACCTTATCTTCACTGGGAGAGACAGAAGACTTCTCAGAATGAAATGCTAACTTCACATTACAAAATGTCATTAAAATACCAATTCCATGATATTCTGAGAAACAGGATGAGGTGGGAGGGACAGATTATGCCAAAAGACAAATAAATTTTTAAAGAAAAGATTTATTTATAGGTTTATAATTCCCTAGAACATAAAAATCCCTTGCACTACGCTGGTTAACACAGAACACATGTATAGACACTATCTAGCAGACAGATTTCACAATCACCTTCTGACTCAAGTTTTGGAAGGGAAACATTAAGCAAGACCAACCAAGACAGTAGGAGAAGTTACAGCCTGTCAGCTAACACCACCACAATCTTTCCCAAACCATGCAAGAACAAAGCAGTTTCAAACAGGTTCCTTACACAGAAAAAGAGCATTTCAGATGCTCCTGAGGGAAGAATGCAGCAGAGGAAGCTGCTGCAGCATGCCTGAACACCACAGGAAGTGCTCTGCTGAACACAAACAGAGGAAAATTCATGAGCATTCCCAGCTCCTGCAGAGCTGGGACAGAGCTCAGAGGAATGCTGAGAACACCCTAGGGAGCCCTCACACTCACACAGCTGGACCCAGATCTACCTCCCACGTCATCACATGAATGCATGTGGTAGGAAGCAAGTATCCAACTCCTAGCTCCTCCCCTGTTATCACTGCTCCCATCTAATCACCCCCTTGACCTAAGGGGGTCAAACAGCTATCAAAAACTTAAGCCAAGGGAGGGCAGAGGTTTTGCTATGCTATTCTTTGTCTCTGTGTTCTCTCACCAGAAACCTCAGTGTTACTACCACCGCTGGGGTGAAGTTTCTGCAGCTAGATTTCCTTCCCTTTACTGATCCAGCTGCTGAACCTGCTTTACACACACCTTACCAGCCTCACTGGGTTTCTGCACATCAAGCCTGGCTTCAACCAGACATCTACAGGCCCTGGGCACTAACTCTGCAAGCTCCATTTCTGTGAAGAGAGAGTTCACAAGCTGATCACCTGATACCTCTAAGAAAAACACAAGATTCACAAGATCCCTCAACACACAGGGCACCCCATATATCCTAAAAGCTGACCCCATGCTCCAAGTCTCTTTTTCAGGGAGCTGAAGAAAGCAGTTCTTGCATGGTGTTCCCCAGATGGTTCAATGCAGGCTCAGTTCTGAGGCATTAGACATCCCCACAAGGCTGGTAGATACAGCACAGGGCCTTCAGGAGCCCTGTGCCCTTCCAGAAAGGCAGCTGAAGGGCCAGTCAGATGTACAGGCCACTGAATCCAGACCACTCTCAGTCACCGTGTCTACATCTAAACACTTCCCATATTAACTAATTCAAACATCCCTACTGCCATTTCTAGACCGTCATCCAGCCTTACCTCCATGTCTCTCTACACCCCGTGAATTCCCTGAACTGTAAAGTCTCTCCTCATTTAAATAGATGATTCATAAGTTAGGGCATTTTTTCTTTCTCCCTGCAGCAGATGTTCATATTTCTCCCTTCACAACCCCTGGATTGTAGTTCAGTAGAGAGGCAATAAACTACCAAGCTTTACAGCCAGATGAAGTACACAGATACACCGTACACAGATAGTGTCCCTACACCAACTGTTTCCAAGATGTAGTAATTCTTTGCCAGGCTATACCATCACATCTCTTCAGCTGCTCAGGGGAGTTCAGTCTGCCAGATGATTTGATGAAAATGCCCAAACAGTGCTTATAGGTTTCTTGGTAGTGGAGTGAAAGCTTCCCATGTAACTTTGAGTTCTGTTTACTGTATGGTTCAACCTTTTGCTAGTTAGTGAAGTTTCTCACACAAAGGAAACGGAAGACCCAAAGAAATCAAGCTAAAAATAGCAGAAATGCTGTTCCCCAGAGACACACACTTGGGAACTTTCCCAACTGTGTATGCAGACTCCTTGAGAACATTTAAATAACAGATATGGGTGTCTTATGCCTGAGAACTAGCAGAGAAAAAACAGCAGGGAGGGAGTTTATTTTGACACTGATAAATTGGCATCCAGGCCATACAATACAGTTCCAGGGAAAAACCAGCAGTCCATTTACTAAACCTATCAGTGTTCTGTAACTGATCTCTCTTTCACACCAATATAGAGACTTTCAGAGAACAGCACACACATTCAGTCATGAAGAATAAGCATTACAGGGGTAAACACGTAAACAGAAATCACAGAGCTCCAAACCCAAACTTGATCACTTGTGTCAAACTTGCTAGGAACATACAGTGTCTTCAACATACGCCATCCAGGAAGCCTACAGATGAAAAGCAGCTATTACAAAGCCATTCTGATACTAGAGAGAGAAATGGTATTTCCTTTACCCAGAGCTTTCCTGGTTTTGTTCCTCCATATGATTGGGGAAAATAGGATTTGAAGTCTTTTAGGGGAAGGAAATAACAGAAAACCCACTATCTTAGTAGTGAGGCAACAGGCACTGCAGAGCCATGTTTAGCAGGCAGCCACCAGGACAAGAGGCGGTGTAACAATTCCACATCCCCTTCTTTCAAACTTCTGGTAATTTTCCTTTCTTCCAGTCTCCTCCACCCCCACACAGTTTGCTCAGCACACAGGAGTTACTCCCTCTCCCCAGATACATCCCACCAAGCACAGACACTGTCAGAACTTTCTTCCCATTGCCAACACAACTATAGTCAAGACTATCCAAAAGCTGTTGAATTCAATTTCACAGTGCTGATCATTAGACAGCCTGCAATGCCATCCTTTAGCCAGCCCCTTGACCACTCTGCCTTTTCTATTCACTTTTTAGAAAAGGCTACCTCAGGCATACTCAGGATCTAGAATGCTATTCATAAGAACAGCTGTATTCTGACAGCTGACTTAGAGAGCAGAGGACAATACTCCTAGGAGACAGCTCAGCCTCAGTGGAAAGTAGCTCAGGTTTGAGAAAGAAGGGAGAAGTGTTACAAGTACCTACTTCCCAACTGGACTTCCTCCTAAGAATCTGTATCTTTCATTAGGGTATTAATGAACAGCCTAGTTTAAACTGAGAGTTACTCTGTGCCCCTCAGCCCAAATCTCTGCTCGCTGGTCAGAGCACTCAACTGGTGTTTGAACGCAGCTAACACCACACTCCCTCTGTGCATGCATGCAAGCCTTCTAAAACTTCACAAGAGGATCTTATGTTAGGAGTGAACTACGAAAAGCCCTTTTCCAAAACCCCTGGATTAGATCTTGTCACCAAGTGCCCAGGGATTTCAAGGTTACTGCTTCTAAAATAAATGTTCCAGACCTAGCACTGCCAAGAAAGATTTTCATTCTCCCAAAGAGTTACCCCAGCAACAAACCTTAAAATAAGTTCTCAGCTCTTAAACTGCTGAGACAATTGTGCAAAAGGCCATTTTGAGGCTAAACACTATTATTGTGTGTCAACTCCCACGAGAACTAAAGGTGAATTCCCAAGAAATAGAAACAAAATTTAATGTCTGGAAAACGAGGATGTTCCTCAAAAACCAATCCCACTGCTCTTCTCCATTCTCTTTTTCTCAGTATTTTGCCTGAGGACAAAGAGGGCAAAGACCTCCCAAGCACTGGGAAAAGTTACACCTTTTTTGTCCCCAGCTGGTATGACTTCATTAATCAGGTGGATGGAGGTGTCCGTCTTATATTAAATACCATGATGTAATTTCATAGCCCTGCCCCTACAAGCATCAGAACTTAAAGCCATGAATGCAAGTCACAGCAACCTAGTTACTGCACATCAAAGCTGTCACTGCCACTCTTGCCTCACAGTGGAAGAGACAATCTGACAGGTGACATTTACTCTTTAGCTTACAGGGTAAATAGAAACCAAGTCACAGTATTTCTTCCACTGCTCTGGAAGGACACTGATCCTACACCACCCTGCAACAACCACACTGCCAGGTCCAGTGTCCCTTCTGCAGTAACTCCACAGGGAAGAGCGAGCTACCCAACCACACCTGTGTTTTCCTCTTAATAGCGGTTATCCATACAAAATTATCCATTCCTGCTCCTCTTAAACTCCTCATCAGCAATGAAAGTCACCTCCGTGTGCAGAACACATTCCACCAAGTGCATTCCTCCGTAACAGGCAGTTTGGGATCATATAGCTTCTTATCAAGGGGCACATACCTCTGCCAATTACAGAAACTGCTCATGCCAGAAAGCAAAAACACATTCAAAGCTCCATTTTAACAATTAAAGCAGTTTCAAAGTATGATGCTGTCACCACATGGCAGGCAGTA
The DNA here is from genome assembly GCA_009769605.1 of Bucorvus abyssinicus. Taxonomy (NCBI): domain Eukaryota; kingdom Metazoa; phylum Chordata; class Aves; order Bucerotiformes; family Bucorvidae; genus Bucorvus; species Bucorvus abyssinicus. The sequence continues at coordinate 14,607,847 of CM020042.1, read as the reverse complement.
CTACATGGACTATTACTATGTGTTCTGAAGACCACTGCCTGGAAACTTCAAATCCCAGTTTAGTGCATTTACTGGCAAGATTTCTAGTCTAGACTCCGCAAAAAGCTCCCAGAAAAGTAGTTTTTCCATTATGCTCCATTCTGAGAGGAGGTCATGCGACCGCAGGTACAAAATTAGGACGTATTAAGGGACCAGGCACTCCTCAGTAAAAAAGGTTAAAAACGTTCAGAAACAAGGCTCACAGCAATGTGAACGTAATGTGGAAATTCTCTTGAGCAATTGCAGCCTACTAGACTGAAGTGAACTACTGACTAGAAGTGCAAAATACCTGCACAGAAAGAACTATGTTGTAGTCAAGGAGATCTGCAGGGCTGCAGTAGCCCACAGGAACAGAAAGGCTGGTTTTGCAAGAGGTGCTCCTGGGACAAGAATTAACAGCATCTGTATTGGCTCCAGTCAGGGGACATGCTTGTTCTATAGTTGAGCACATGATGAGACTGACTGAAACACAGCATGTTGCTTTCAAACACTCCTCTTGATGACTTGTCAAAAACAGTCACTAAGAAAACAACAAGAAACCACCTTGCCGTTGCTGCATAAAACTGATTTATCCAGCGTACTATTTTCTAATAAATCATGCCCAGTGAAGCCCTCACCCTGGGGCTCATGCTAATGCTGAAGATAATGGAAGAGCCTGTTGCTTCTGGGGAAACTGGGAACATGGAAGCGTCTTTCCAGGTAGAATTGCAGTTGACGAATTAAGCTTCCCTTCATCAGTATGCAGGACCCAGACAGCTCTGGCAACCTGTCTGTTCTCATCAGAATTGGACAAGCTGTAAATATGAAGCTCTCTTCTGCTGCAGGTGACTTTTAGCACAGATAACTAGTATTGTCTGGGGCTACATACCCTCCGAGAGGAAATGAAAAGGCATATGGCTCTACCCTGCCTTCCTGAAAACAACTCGGAATGGGCTGCCACTACTGCAAATTGTTTAAGGGAATGGATTCGTGCCTTCTTCCAAATGCTGCCTCAACCCGCTTACTAGTCAAGTAACCTTTGGAGAAAGCGAGCTTCAGTCTCTCTTCATGGATTTCCAGATGTTACTCAGTTGCCCTGTTACTCAGTAATCTCATGTTACTCAGCCATCACGGGAATTTGGCAGCTCTCCTTCAGCACTGTATTGCTTGCAAATTTAAGGAACTAAAATCCCTCTTTCAGATTGTTAAACGCAGTGGGCAAAGTTTTTGGCAGTGCTTGCATGACTTAAGACATCCTCTCCCAACTGATAACCAGTGGGACACAAGTACTTTGGAAATTTTCATTTGATGGTAAATGTAACTGACATCTGGAGGAGCCATCCCACCAGACATCACCTCTGATTTAAAGAAGATGCAATGCTGGTTTTCTTTGCTATTTACTTGCCTAGCTGCCATATCACTTTATAAAGAGCAGCTTAAGCTGACAAAAGAGCACACAATTTAGTGGAAACTAAACTGCACCACTAAGAAGGGAGGAATTTCCAACACTTTATTATACAAAGATCCTCTTTGGGCATTCTGCCCTATCTCCTTTCTCCCACCTCATGCACTCTTGCTGCTTGTTACACAGAATCCCATTACTCTGTTCAGCCATTTCCTTTCCATATTTGTCTCTATTTTATACTGACAGGAACAAAAGAACGAACAACTTTATTATAAAGATCTAATTGAAAAATCACTCTTCTCACTTGCTTCCCTGCATTTAGAATTGCGCTTTCTTGTCCTGGTTTCTCCCCTCCCAGTACATCAGAGGCATATTAATTCAGTTCTCTTAACAACTACATACACAAACCACTTGCAACGTGGGATATAGCAGATAAGTTCTTACTCAAGTCTTCAATTATTCTCGCTGAATTGCCTACTCTTCTTTTAAAATTTGCAGTCTTGTTAGAATTACATTTGAAGAAACCCTGAGGTTTGCTACTAGCTATTTCAAAGTAATTAAATTCATTAATCCAAACAGGGAGCGAGGGAAATAAAACTACTTTCTCCTTCATGCCTTTTCCCCCTACTCTTACTCTGTAATAATTATAAATGCTCTTATCCAACTGAATATTATGACCAGCACTTATTCCATTTTTTGCTGTCCTTATCTTTCTCCTGCAAGCCTTAAATCAGTAATTGTCCCAAAATTAGAAAGAATGACAGAGGCTGGCTGTTTCCTGCATTCTTTAGTTCCTAGGTTTAGTTCACAGCACTCAGATTTACTGTTTTACTTTTTCTCAGCCTGCTTCCACTGTAATACTGAATATTTAATTTCTATCATCACTACCAGAAAAGGTGGTGTTTCAAGAAGAGGATGTAGAAACTCACACATCCCCAAACCAGCCACACAAAGATGCAAAGTAGCTAAGTTTAACTGTAAATTCAAAAGCTCATCTCACTGGGGCTGGTTGCACAGCAACTCAGTGACTTACCTCCCGGAGAGACAGCTGGTAGATTTGCATAGTTGTGTCTGCTGGTGCATTTGTGGAAACAGGAAGAAAAAGGCAAGGCAGAGTGACCATAGTGACTTCCCATTCTGCCACCCTGTGCTTCCTGCCCAGCTCACCTGAGGCACAAGGCACCCAAAAGCTCCCCTTTTGCTCAATGCAGGTTCCACTGAGCATCTAATGATTAAGACACTCCATCCTCATTGAAGATTACATACAGATGTGTGCTTTCAGAAATAAGCAGATGAAAACAGGCCTAGAGATTGGTAGAGTGAGAAATACACTGAATAATCACACCCCCCTTGTCAGCAGCCACCACACTCCTGGAAGGCCTTCCACAGTTCCTGTTTTCAGAGAGAAGTTAAATGCCTCCCTTCCTCAGCACACCAAGTACCCTGCACCATGTTTACGAAGGAAACTGTGCTTCTGTTCCCCCCGATGTCCTAAGGGACTGCTTATCTATGGCCCAGGTCTGCTACCTTTCTCAGGAAGAGTCACGAAGTTCTCCCAGCCAGTGTCCAGCTGCTTGTCCCCGGGCAGGAGCTGTCACTCACCCTCACCGGAGGAGGCCCAGCTCATGGCTGTTGCCAGCAGTGCCCAGAGCAAGGGACAGCTGACTCAAGCCAGCACTGCTTTGCCATTTGGTGAACTATGTCCAACACAAACACACAGGAGAAGTCCTTAAGGGCACACACAACCGATGCATATAACAACCTCTCTTCAAAACACACCTCTCCCTTCTTATTCAACAGTTCAATACACGCAGCACTAGCAATGCTACTCAGGAAAAGGCTCCAGGCAACCACCAGCATTTTCTGTTACACGCCCTCCAACCGTGCTCACACAATCAAGCCAAGAGGCTCCTATTTAGGACACTGGGGTCAGTGACTAAATTTAGGGTCTGGACATGGTTGAAGAGGTTGCACAAAGTACTCTTGACTCTTCCTTTGTTCCACAGGGATTTTCCAGTAGAATCCAGCGTAGGTAGGGCCTTATTGCAAGTTTCCAGCACAAGCAACATCAGAAAGAGAAAGTGAACTTAGAATTATAGAATGGCTTGGAAGGGACCTTAAAAATCACCTAGTTCCAATCCTCCTGCCATTGGCAGAGGCACCTTCCCCTACACCAGGGTGAACTTAGTGAAAAATGAAGATCAATTGAATGTCGACCTGAGATGAGGATAATGCAATAGAGTTGCAAGAGTTAGGAGTTAAGTTTCACTAGATGAATTTTTGCTGTTAAACAAGACCTTATGAAAATAGAATCATTTTCCCAAGGAACTGCCCTGAAATCCTGTGCCTGGGCACAGAAAATGTATTTTGGTATCACAAGAGGTATGGAAGGCACACCATTAATCGGATGTGTGTGCTGCCTCTTTCCTTTGGTTGAACTACACAAGACAAAAGTGTGATTACCTTAACTTCTTGCAAGGGTGGCTTCAAGATACTTCTCTAGCATACAGCTGTGATTCCAACACAGACCCTTTAATTTAACTTTTCCATTAGGAAATTCTCAGTCATTCCAAATCAGAAGGGAATACTGCTACCAGCAACAATTTCACATCTACCAGCCCACTTTTAGGCCAATCAACAAGCAATTTCCTCAAAACGGCAACAACGCACTTTTACTATAGTGTGACCAGCTTCACCAACCCTTCAGGATCCACATGCAAGGGCGGGTGGGGGAGCAGAGATAGCCAGAAAGCAGCCTTTCAAGTAACATCCAAAATATCCTCCCCTCAGAACCCAGGGCGTGTGGTAATCGCCTTTTTGAAATGCTAATGTCATTACAACCATAGCACCAGAAGACAAGCGGTGGGGCCTGGGTGACAGAGCCTCTGCTGTGCCCTTACACAGATGATTTAAGCTGGGCCTTTTGTAAGTCACCTCCCCAAAGCCCCCTGCCCGGCATCAGGCTTGACAGGAGCTGCAGCTGCCATCCGACCCTCCCAAGGGGCCGGGGTGGAAAGATCAAGCTGATGAATCCTTGCCTGCAGGGCTGGGGCGCAGCAGTCGTACACTGCAGCCTTATGTTCCCCAGACACACGCCAAGGACAAAGACAGGCTCAGGAAACACTTGAAAACAGGCAAAGCAAAAGATCCCCAACTGCCCTCTTGCTACTGCAAAGCAATTGCACAACAGTGAAAAATCACTACAGCTCATCACTGAGCTGGGCACAACAGGTATTGTAGGAGAGCAGGGCTCAACGAAACTCATCAACATAGGTATGTCTATCCTCACAACCCCAGGAACCAGCTCAGCCTTAGGGACGAATCCCTCCCATGGAAAAGGCTAGTCCAGAGGGATGGAAAGCAGTCAACTTCCCTGCAAAAACAACTGGAATTAGTTGCTGTGAGGAGATTGGAGAGCAAACTGGGCACCCCAAATTTCACCCTGCCACCACGAGATATGTAACAACTGACAGGTGGTTACCAGAGGGCTTTCTAGTTCTGTGATTTTGTAATTTAGTGTGTATTGCCTTCCATACCAGTCAGGGAATTACCAGGGGAAACCAAGTAATGATTCTGTTTTAAATAGTACAGGATTTGCTGCAGAACAAGTGTTTCTTACAACTTACCATTTCCTACCATCTCCCAGAGAGCTTCCCACTACAGGAGAAAAGGGAGACCATCACCACCATGCCTGAGAAGTTAATCAAGCTAAGTTTTACGTCATATGAAATACAGGTTAACTGGGAAAGCAAGCTATAGACTGAAACAACATTTGCCATTCACAAACACTGCTGCATTTACAGTGATTACCACTTCACTATGAGATTGGGCAAAGCTACTCCAACACCACAGAAATAACACATAACAGCCTCAAATCCCCCTGCTGGAAAAGAAACAGCAACTATTTGACCCTGAGAGTTCAGTCATCCCACTGTTGCTTTGGTGTTTGAACTCCTACCTACAGAGAAGTATTTGCATTTAATGAGGAGGCCAGCCTCTACTGCCACAGCAAGGAAAAACATAACAGACCTCTCCGGTAAGGGAGATGTGTTTGGTTTCATTTGCGCAAGGTGCACACTGACAAGCAGCGCCAAATCCAAATCATTTTTAAATGAGAAACACAAAAGCTTTAATTCTGCAAGCACCCTCCCTTGGTGCTACTAAGCAGTATCAAGAGGAAAAAATTCCTTCGTTTAAAGCAACTAATTAAGAGTTCAGTGGATGGAAACTGACTGAGTGATAAATGCTTCCCTGCTGTCAGAGGATGCAGACTAGATATTAATTTTCTTCCTCTCAAATCTCTCCACAGCACCTGACATGGCCAAGCATGAAATACTCCTGACCTGCCTCAAACAAGTGGCAGGTGCCCAGAGGTATGCGGTAAAATAGTTAAGACTTTGCTCACCCTGACTGTAGTCAGACAATGAATCTCCTCACAACATCCCTAATTAGCAGCTTCCACCAGTCTCTCTTGGTTTTACTGACAACAAGAATCAAGGATGCTTACAGCAGCCCTACTTTGTACTGGATGACAGGCTGCAACATCCCCTTTCCCCCATGCAGTCATACAACTGCCCACCCAAGGACTCAGTTCTTGCCTGAGATTAACTCATTACTGGAAAAAGCTGGTTAAAGTGGTATTAAACATGACCAAGGCAACACTGTCAGGAAAAACAAAGAAAAAAAGAAACAGTGCTCTGAGAAGGTGCTCCAACCCTGAGGAGTCTCCACAGCTGGAGGCACATGCCAAGAGGCAGCCAGTTCTCCACGGTGCTAAGAGGAGGCAGAACTTCTCACAGGGACTAACCTCTTCCAGCACAGCACCCACACTGCACTTCAAGTGTGTCTGCCCTCCAAAGGCATCGCCTTATACCAGCAGACAGCGATCTGGCCACCACTGCATGGACCTCCTCTCCCACAAGGCAGAAGCACACTAACAGTGCCTGACTATCAGTCGCGTGATCTGCCTCAGACCAAATGTGCCAACTACTTGTCTCACTAGCGCTTCAGCGACAAAATTGAACAAGCATCCTGCACCAATAGAGCTCAGCTCTCCCAGCACTGTACATCTCCCCCAACTATTCCAAAAGTCAAGTCTAGCTTACTAAATGCCATGAAGGAAACAGCCACCAAAGCACACTGTCAACTTAAAGATAACATTTATGTATTTCAGAAATAAACACACATGAAGAGATTTAATGGGGGAAGGACCAAAGGTTAAAATTATGCTGGCTCAAGGACACATTTCTACATCACTGTGAAACTCATTTCTGCTTTGGGCTACTGGCAGTAACATATGCAACAACACTAGTTTGTTGGGAAGGACAAAGAAGTGGAGGACTAAAAGAATACAATGGGAAAAATAAACTTGCCATCTTCATGGATTTTACTAAGACTTGCACCCAAACACATCACAGCTAGGGACTATGTTCGGATTTTTCAGCTTACATATCAAAAATGAATAGTTTCCTTATTTGAGAGAAAAGTGACTGCTGAACCTAAACACTCAAGTGATAAAGCTTTATGTTTTCTTCATATCTTATAACCTATGTCAATTACACCCAAGAAAGAGTTTACAATGAAACCCTGAGGTTGTTCTCCAGGAGTATTCAAAGGTTACTTTTGCTAGGGAAAGCAAAACCAGTGACAGAATAGAAGTACTAACTTTAGGATAATACAGAGCGTTAAAGTTATGGTCCTTTGCCTGGGCTAAAGAGAAGTAAATATGTGCTGCAGCATAATGCATGGCTCAGCACAACTCTGGCAGTATTGGTCCTTCTCAAGAGGAATATCAGCAGACCTAAAACTTCAACTACAGGAGACTGGTTATGCAGCAGACACATCCCCAGGACCCTTGAGTTTCAAAGTTAGCTGCTGTGAAGGCAGGAGTGGAATGGACCAGAGGAAACAACATAAAAACCCCATGTTTCTCCACTCCCAGGCAGGGATGTATCAACAGCTGTGGGATTTGTATGACACACCAGAAGTACATTCCTAAAGGCCTCTGCAACATCTGTTAAGTCTCCTGGAGATACATCTCCAAGGTGCTGGTGGTCCAGACTAGAGGCAACAGAAGTCGTCCCTAACCCACTCTGATAAAACTTAATTCCACACACACAGTGACCCCATCTGGAAAGCAGCATCAACAGGGAGTGATACGTCGGTGTTGACAAGGATCCAGGGTCTGGCAGCTCTGATGGGGTTTTCTTGTTTACAGGAAGGGTTCCTCTACAGTGGATGTATCAGCCAAACAAATGCAGGATGGGGGAGAAGGAGAACTTTCTCAGAAAGTCACAGATATTTCTCTAAACATGGCAACAACTTCCATCCATTCCTCCATCTTGTTACACACATGGTTGCTATATGGTCTTTCCATTTCTCCTCACCCCAGATTCCAAGCCGTGATGTTAAAGCACTTGTAGGCAGACACAGACAGTAGTACTCCAGTAACTGGTATCTGCTCTGCTCCTGCCTTGAGAAGATTCCCGCCTTGAAGGTGCAGACCCTGGAGGGCACGCACGCTTTGTAACCCATTCTTAAACTCTGTCAGTGTCTCATTAGTCAGTCCCATTGCATATAGATGAATTTCAAAAGCCTAATGTTGTAAAGGCATATCCTGCATCCTCCTGCATTAAGACACTCTTACCTAACCATTAAAAAAAAATAAACACACACATACATATACTTCTTGAGTCCTCCCTCCCAAGGCCATACTGTTCTCAACCATTCTAATCTGCTTGCATAACTAAAAACTACCTTCTTTCAAGACTTACACTATTTAACCATCAAGCCACTACTTGGCTTTTTAAAGCCCCACGGTCTTTTTCACAACTCCATCTGTGGAATCCTTCACTTTCCTGTTTTGCTGCACTCCCCTGTCCCCCTCCTCTCCTTCCTAGAATCTTACTCTCCTCTGATCCTCATTCACCTTCTATCTATTCTACCACCGTCCTACAAATCTCCATTCACTTCTAGTCCTTTTCTACACCTGAAGAGATAGCTCCATTTCCTCCAAAATATTCCAGTACAACCTAAACCAGCAAAACTTCATCTGTTCTCTCAGCAGTTGACATCTCTGCTGAAAAAGCAGAAGAAAATGCAAAGTTGCCTAAATAACAAAACTGGCAAGATTACAAAACAGTTTTTTTCTCTTTTTGATGGATGCCTAAGGATGTGTCTGACACCATGCTGATCTTTCTCAGGACATAGAAAATCCTCCTTCAAGCCAGAAAAGTAGCAGCCACCTCTGGCTTTCTTGTTATGACTCTGCATGTGTCAGGTCTACCATGTTTCTTCCCAGTCTGTGGGTTGAAAACTCAGGACAACATCCACCAGAGATGCTTGTTTCACTCTACAGCAAGGCCACCATTTTCAAATCAGACATGCTTCTCCCTTGACTGACAAAGTAAAAGATATATCTCAAAAGCACCAGCAACTTTTTTGCTCTTGAACAAGAAATATTTTCTCCATTATATTAACTGCCTAGACCTAAAATGCTGACCCTGCCAGATTTAAAGATCTTTTATTACCCCACTGTTACCCTACTGTTCAATTCTTTGGCTTCTGATTCCCCTGAAATGCTTCAACAAGTTTAGCAACAAGCCCCCTCTAGCCCAACCCACCTAGCACATACTATAACTCATCTAAGCAGCCCCATACCTAAGGGGTTACTTCAAATCTCTTCAACAACATCTGGAAGCAAGCAACTCCCCAATCCTCCAACGCCAGTACGCTTTGCAGAAGCAGAGCCTCAGGGGAATTCCTGCTTGCAGAGGAAGATGAACACTCCCCAAGGTTTCAATTCATTAAAAGGAAAATGGTTTTTCAGATGCAGATCAGCACACACAGATAAGCAGGTACAACTCTTGAGACAAAGCCATAATCCTGTCATTGGGTTCCAATTTCTCTCAGGAAGGTACATGCATTTTTGAGCTTGCTGTTCAAGTGCCTTTAGTGCCCTAACTTCACTCTTGACTATCAGCAGCTTGTTACCAGCAGTTTTAGCAATCCTCATCCAGACACAGATTGCTGGGTATAATACAAGGCCTTGACAGATTCAGCCACAAAAGCTGAAGGCTTGACAGTCAGTCTACAGCTACCCACATTACCTTACTACTTGATTCCCCCTTATCAATCATGTGAGCATGCTCAGGGTATATCTACACCACAGCCTTACATACCACACACCAGCTATTCCAGCAATATCTGCAGTAACAGTCCAGACCAGAGTTTGCCACAGTTCCAGAGCACATTTACTCCTTGTTCTGCCATCCTGCTGCAGTCAGTAATAACTGGCAGCATAAATAGAAGGTAGTAACTGCTTGTGCTGCTATAGTTAAACATAAGGTCTGGAGAAGCAATGGGAAATGTGGGTTGCAGAGATGAATAATATACAACATATCCTAAAAATGTAATGCCTCAGCTGCAATGGACGGAAGCAGCAAAGGAATTGTCTAATAGCACCAGGTGATAGCAAGCAAACTTTCATTGGCTCAAGTAGATGAAGAGGAAGGTCTCAGCGACAGAAGGAAGCCGTGTAAGACATTTGTATCTTCAATCTAGCAAGCAGCAGTCATCAAGGGACACCACGATGGTGTCAAGTCAGTGCTTCCCTCTATAATTAAGCTCCTACCAGTTTCCACCTTTCTCATTCTAGCCCAAGAAGCTAAGGTGAGTTAGACCAGCCAACTCTTGAGTTATATCCTAAAGCAGCTTGTTTTCCTGCTAGCAATCATGGCCAAGAATTGAAAGCCCTTTAATAGTAGGTATGTGTGATACCAGTCTGGCCAGGAATAAAATTCAGGCACTGGATAAATATCCAGGATAAGAGGATTCCATCAGCTATTCTATCTTCCACACTCTGAAAGCCAAACTTTGGTAGGTGGTAAAATTCCCCTCCCACATCTTTAAATACTTCACTATGAATCCATTCCCCTCAGACTCTGTTCCTGCATTCCTCTTTTTTTTTTTTCTTTTCTTTGGAGGGGAGGGGAAAGTTCAGACTAAACAGATCAAATTTCAGAGTTCAAAGATTTACACAAAATTTTATATATTTGGAACAGATTCAGAAGCCAGATATGCTTCCCAATTCCTCCCAAAGTTATGTACATCCACATCATGTACACAGGAAAGATTTATATTTTTTTCCGAGCACAGGGAATGAAAAGCAGGAGTATCCAATGGAATATATCCAGAGTTATGCTGTGATGTGATGTTCACCTTTCTTGATTAAAGGAAACAAAAGGCTTTTTGCCTCAGCTTGCACTCCCTGTCATCTCAATCCTCTCTGGCAGACTCTCAAAATTCATAAGCAGCAGCTCTCTCTTTTGTAATGAAATATTTATTTGTTTTTTTCAGTCATTTGAAGGTAAATGCTATAGAAGGCACAGGGATCCCTTCAAGCACAGTGAAATATATGAAGTTGATCTCCCTCTCTGAAACCGAGGACAGTCATCTTTCCTAAATACAAGTGACAAAAGCACACCAAAAGTATAAAGGGAATCCTAGCTCATAGCCACATATATTAACCAATAAAACACCATACTGGTTTCTCATAGTGCAGCAGCGAATATAAGTCTACTCACATGCAGGTCCTTTGGATTTGCTGAGCCAACCTAGGATGACAAAAGGAAAATTCAGGATTACTATCATGCTTGCTTTAATTCGTCCTTCAACCATTAGAACTGGTGAAAATTAAACAGGTTGTGTGGCTTCTTGAGATTCCTATCACCCCTTTCAAGCCAGCTGCTTAAACAGCACTGCCTGGATCAGCATAGTAACACCGTGAATATTATTATTTGAATAGTCTAATTCTGGGCCCATCTGCATCTGCTTCCCAGCCTTTTCAGCCTGGCCGTTTTTCTGCAGCACCTCATTATGCTCTTCTGTACCATCCTGCCCTTACTAAGCTCTCCAAAGGGACTGAAGAGAGGAACTGCACCTGAGACTGTTCCCCCTTCTCTCCACGGAGAACTACACGCTTCTTTGGGCTGACCCTGTAATTTCTCCAAACCCACATTTACACGAAGCATGCAGGTTAGAATCAAGACCCCCTCTCTGTTCATGCACAACACCTCCCCATATTTTTGTCTGGCGATCCAATGTTATAGTGTCCTTGTTTTCATGACCATTGAATTCATTCCTAGCTGTATAAACGCCTTCCTTTCAGCTGCATAATCAGAGACAAAGGAAACCTCTGCTTTGCATGGATTCCTAAAGAATAGGAACAAGTCTGAATCTGCTCCATGACTGGAGTGCCTCTAACAAGCTGTTCTATGCAATGCAAACAAATACCAGCAGTATCCAAGAGCTTCTGTGCAGAATAACCTTGGCTCTGAAAAGACCTTAGAACAGCAAGCAGCAGAATGGCTGCATTTGCGTCAGAGACAACACACAGAAATGAAGTCGTTTCAGTTTATTCAAGCTCAATTTATCACTTTAATGGCAATCCTAAAAATTAAAGAGCTAGCTTTATGGCATTTCACACGTGATCAGTCAACAAAAATCAGGCTCTGTCTAATCTAAATGGACTTAGAGTCACCAAGCTTGCATTATTATTAATTTTTAAAGGCTAATATTTAAACTCTGTCCTTTATGGGTATTGATATTTGCTTAATTCAGGATGTTTAATACTTTTACCAACACCTTTACTTGCATTTCCCTGGATCAGGTGATGCTATTACCAATAATAAAAGGCCCAACTACGTTGGGCTCTCTGACAGAGCTGGTTATGAATCCAAGAGTGATTACACCATCCGGAATACAAATGATAGAAAGCTTTCAGAGTATTTTAGAGACCGTGTATTAAAATTTAATGAACATCTTATTCTGATCCACTGTCATCCTTCCAAAAATAGACTGGCAGAGAGGAGGACCATTGTGAATGAGATACAAACACAAGGCCTTTGAGAGGTTGGGAATAACTTTAAAGGCCAGAGATGGGAGGAAAAAACCAAAAAATCATAGCCACAAAGAACAGAATCGAGAAGCATTACCTGTAGAACAGCAGACAAAATGGTTGTTATTGCTTCCCTCCAACACTTCAAAAATTCACTATCTCTATCTACTAAGCACCCTGGCTCTTAGCTACATTCCAAATGAACCCTCAAAGAAAACATGAGACAAAGAACTAAGCCTCAGCAGTTCAGGTCCTTGCTTTCCAAGTCTCCATGTCTGCTCATTCCTTATTTCCCCCAACTAACAATCGGAGAACTTGCCTGACAGCGAAAAAAAGGCACAGCAGCGATAAAACTCAGAAAATACTTCTGAACAGCAATGAAGTTTCCATAAATCCACCTCTTCTGACATAGCTTCATTGCTTGCCCATCACCAAATGCTGCATTTGTTTTATGTTAAAATATGTGCAGCAGTCTTCCTGCGAAAAGGGAGCAGTTTCCCTAATTCTGTGGTGTGCTTAGTGACTAATCAACTTAGCATACTTATCTCATGGCACTCTAGGATATTTGGATAGATTGCTTGAGACAAAGTGTTGAAGATTTTTCATTAAAATCCATGCATAAATAAAATCAATTTATTACCAGATGACAGACCAGATGCCTGCTGACTGGAAATGAGTGTGCCCTTTGTATCAAACACGTGGCAAAGACAACACATTCCTGCCCAGGACATGAATATCTCTCTAAGCCTCCTGGAACTCAAGCAATAGAATTTCTAAACAGCAAAATTACTGCAATACAATATACATCATATGGCTTTAAACATATGAATCACAAGCTCTGCTTTCTCACTCAGAGCTGAGCCAGCCATTATCTCCATGCTTGTCTGTCATTTTATGAAAACATTCTTCAGCTTTTGTAGCAATTGTGCGCATGTCACATTGGCCCCGCATTCAAGATAAGCATTTCCACCAAGAGATTTAATACAATCTCTTGTTTCATGTTAACATTGCTTTGCTCTGCCTGCTCTGAATGAACTTGCTTTGTAAAGTAATAAAGTGAGGCTGGTGGGGTGGTTGGGGGACAAAGAGGAGCAAAAGATGATTTTCCAAGCACCTTGCCAGTGTTCTTTGCATCTCCATCTGGCTCTCAGCTCCTTGGCTGACTTGCTCATTAGCGTTACTCATGCCTGGCGTGCTGCTGCAGGTGCAGCTCTCCGGGCCCATGACACATCAGTGAGCACCCCCATCCCTCCCCACAACTAGCAGTTGGGTTGCTATCTCCCAGTCTCAGAAAGCCTGTACACAGAAGTGCCCCTCAGTAAGCCCTTTCCCCCCCCGCCGGCATGTCCTGCCCTCTGCCATGAACTTGGGCTCCTCTCCACACACACTCACTTTCTCACTTCCCCTGCAGGAAATGGTTCATTTCTAGCCACTGTAATCCTATTTAGCTGATGATCTGTCTTGATCAGTTTACCACAGCTGTTTTCAGGTCCTGAAGCAAAAGGAACAGAGAAAGGGAAAGAATGCAGAACCACTCTTCGGTTTTCCGATATCCTTAACTAGTGTTTTTGTTAATGTGACTGGATGCCTCAAAAATGATACTAAAAAGGCCTGCCAGTATTGTGGCTGCCTTTCCCCATCCAGCAGCCCCTTGCAGCACAAAGTATTTGCATACTGATTACTGACTTAATTGAAGGTGCTCCAGTGTGTAATGAGAGTTTCAGATGGGGATGGCACACTCCAGCCCCAGGCTGGGACATGTATCTGACAAGCCTACATCTGAAATGAGGCAGTGACATTATCACCAGTTAACAGCAAGACTGGAAAAAAACCAAGAATAGACCAGATCCAAAAAGACCTTGTCCCTCTACGCCTCTTACTGTCTGTTCTTGCCATTTTGCCACCCCATCATGTGTGTGCCCCCACCTCTCATTACCTACAAAGCCAAAATCAGGCCAGGAAGACATACAACTCCGAGATAGCCTCCCAAATCAGAGCCAGAAATACTAAAAGGAGATCACTCCTCCTCCAGCAGTTTTCAGCACCAGCAGACTTTTCCATACAGGATCATCTCGCGTTTCAGTGCATCTGGCAACTAACATTTATTCTGCTCTACCACACAGAGGCCAATTTGAGCTTCACTGATGCTGAGGATTGTTGGTCATGGGACATTTTCAGCCATGATATGTCAAATAAATAGGGCAGGACTTCTTAGTGTGGAAAACTGACATTTTGTTTTTAAAGGTAAGCTATTGTTCTACACTGCAACAGCTGCTGAAGTCAAATCTACATGCCTTTTGGGCACTAATCTCCTACGAAGTTCTGTGCAAGAGCACACAAAGTTACTGCTTTCATCCCATGCCACTTATCAGGCATCTCTCTGCAGACAAAAACTACATCATGGCTGGTCTAAGAGAAAAGATGTATTTCAGGGTATGCTGGGTAAACAAACACATACTTCACATCATGTGCTACCTTGTGAGATTCCAGTATATTTTCTTCTTCCACTCATTTCTAAAAGGCAGATCCCTGATCCTTGCTGATGTTTTACATACTATCCCATTGCACTGCTTTTTACATTATTCCCACCACCCGTCCATCAGATAAACATCAAGAAGTTAGACAGGGTAGAGGGAAAAACTCAAGCTGCAAAGAGGATCTAATAGAGGGGTGCAGTTGGCATGTACTGAGGCATCAGAAGATAGTACACAAGGAAACACTGAACAGATTCATCAGCTGTGTAGAGTCTGTAGCTTTCAGAACTACTTCAGATGAGCAGTTGCTACAGGGCATACAGACAAGAGTGTCTACATGACAATCTCACTCAACCAAAATGTGGCCCAAGCTCTTGAAAGGGTCCAAGTGCCCCCATCTGCAGTGAAAGGATGACAATGGAGGGGAAAAAAGCTGGGAGAATCAAAATGACAGGGTAAAGGACAAGCGCTTATTTACTAATATGCAAGACTCATTCAGTTCAGATGCTGCCTTCTGCTTAACAAGTAGCGATGGAATTTTTCCTGTAAGTACTGAAAGATGTGTACAAATGCATCAACCAGCTTCCCCATAAAAACATAAGGCCACCTCCATACTTATATATTTCCCTCTCCCTGCAGCATATGCAAAGGTTTCACTTACCTGTGGCCTGTGCTTCAAAGAAAAAGGTACCAAAGATAACTAGCAGAAGAAATAACCCATGGCTAGTCAAGGCAAGAGACGATCCTGGGTTGCTCTTTGGTGCTACCATTCCATGGCACATCTTTTACCCACTGAAGTTTCTTTTTAAAAAATTCCTGAAAGAGCTGGTTGGTCAGGAGCACCTCGGTCTAGAAAAACAAAAGACAAAAGAAAGAACCAGTAAGTGCTGAGCCAACACCCACAACACCTGGGAAGGAGCAGAATCAAGAAAATTCAGAAACAAACAAGAGCAACCTTTTGCATGTTCTAGCATTTAGGAATCTTACCAAGTATTCAGTATTCACAGTTCACAAGGTAACAGGAGCAGAAAACACAGTCTTCCATGTAGGAAATACTAAAAGTAGCTGCATTAGAGAGACCAGAACTTCTCGCTCACCCTCTAGTATTTCAGGTGTGAAGACTGCCTAGCTTACAATCAATTTTAGCTTTTCCTTTCAAGACAGCCCCAGAGAATATAGCATCTGGAGAAATTGTTTCAAAATAACGTCAAGAGAGCCTGCCTTCCTACACCCCCACCACCTTTCAGAAGGTCTCCAAGACTGTGCATAGACAGCTAGGATGAATAAATCAAATGCTTCTTCAGCCACCTGGAGAAGCACAGCAAACCTGACAGCCCGCCAGCAGGCAGGCAAGCACACGCTTATGAGGAGGAATGTAGAACAGCTTATAAACCTCAGGTATAATGTTTGGACAGTACAGAGCATAGCAATTAAAATTGCAGGATGTGACACTGCTCATGCCTGACTGAGGGATTCAGCCATACCTTATCAGGCACTGTCACAGCAAAAATGGACTCGTACACAAACACACAAAGCGCAGCTGGGAAACCAAGAAAGCACAAAGTTCAATCCCTATTTTTAATGAAGGAAAAAGACCCAGCAGAACACACATCCCATCAACCTAGTATGATTTTAGTCTGCAAGACCTCCAGTGGTAACTTTGTACCTGGATGAATAACAGTGTCATGTGGAACTCCAACATTCATGAAAGCAAGCTGGGACTAAAAATCTGCGTATACTGGTTTTACAAAGCAGAAAACTGGAATAAAGACAACTGGGTGAGTGAAGGGACTAAAAAAAACAGGGACATCACCACAAAAAAATCCCCAACCCAACCCAAAAACCGAAGTGACACATTGCAACAACTCTATCATGCTATTCCTTACACAAAGATCTAAAGCTCTTGGGAAAAAAAAAAATTGCAGAAATTGATGTCTCTTTACACTTGACCGCAGGAATAATTTTAATTTTGAGGGAAATTCCACTTTGCCACAGTTTCTTCACTTAAATGGGTATTTCTACTGAAGGGGGATTTTTTTTTCCCGTTTCCCACAGAAATTCAAAACTACTGGGTAACTCCAAACAAATTTCAGAGGTTTAGTGGTGGGTGTGCACTCTTTCATACCCTGTGAGAACAGATGGGAGACCTGGGTTAGTTCTGCTACTGCTAGGGAAGGCAGTATGACTTTCAGATCTTTAAGTACTTCTGAGATGAAGTCAACGCACCAGCACTGAGCAGAGAAACACATGACTCAAACAGTCGCGACTCACATTTCCAATCACTCAGGCAAAAAAAGAAGCTGCATTATGGGAGGCAATATGTAGATTTCTCATTAAACCTGGAAGTCATCCTAGCAAAAAGAGGGTTTCCTTAATTCCATGTCTCTGCTTTGTTCATATTTACTTCACAAAAGGGCTACCTTTAAAATCTGGATCTTTCATGTCAATTAGTCTCCACGAAAGAAGAATTCTTTGTCTGCATACACCCCCGCCTTGAAATGTCATTTCAAGATGACATTTAAACTGCCATGTGGCAAGTCTGGAGCTGATGCTACAATAAACTCTGTGTCTGCCCCTTTTGTTTCCTGCTTCATTTGGAGGGGGAGGGAGAGAAATGAAGCTAACCCACCCTGCGCCTGTAGCACAGCCTAGAGATTTCTTATGTCTTCCACAGATGAGGAGCCATTGCTTTGTTCTCCCAACTCCTACCAGGCAGGAAGGAGTAAAGATGCTGTCACTCACCTGCTAGAAATCCTTCAGCAACAATTAGTACCATGGAATGAAAATACTCCTCTGTGAAGAAAGCCACACCTTTTGCCCCCTCCTCTCAAGTCAGATTTCCTGCATGGATTTTAAGTTCATATTCACCTGGAAGAGTCCAGCATCTGGTCTATACTCCAGGCCAACAGCTGGTTGCTTTCTTAGAAGAGATATTACTCTACACTGAATTACAACTCTGAAAAAGCCATGCACTGTCTTCAGCAAATGGCCCTTCTGATTAGATCAAGACAGGTCTGTCCTCCCCATTCCAATTTAATGAAGCCTCATTACTATAACAAACTCTGCAAGTCTTGCCAAGGTATCTTTTAAAGGTGGCCTTCCCTGCCCTTGGAACAGTGCTTGCCAGGTGACATAGCAGCAGCCAGAAGGAGAGGTGGGAAAGAGGGCATGCAACTACCACAGAATTACTGAGCTGCCTGAGGTGTGCTGCCTTGCCCCAGAGGCGCTTTCCCCTCTCTCAAAGACTGTACATGGGAGCCAGCAGTCCAGTTCTGGTCTCTGAACAACAACCAAGTCAGAGATAGCTAGAACAAGAATATCTTCTGGGGGAATTAGTTACAGCTTATGCTCTATTCACTAACGGATTGCTCTGAAGCACAGCAGTGTTTCTCTTCCCTCCCTTCTTCTAAAGCTGGGACCGGTTTCCCCACCTCTTTTCAGCTACCAAGTCACTTCTGTCCCAGGTTACCAGGGATCGTGTCAGTCAGGCACAGGGCTGCCCCACAAGGAACACCATAAATTTCTGCTGCTACACCTACAGTAACATCTCACTAAATCAGCTTAGTTTGGTGTGGGATTTGAAGGATACACAAAGGCAGCAAAACCATTTAGTGGAAGATAGCATCAACAAACCCCTCAGAATTGTTAGGAGACAATAGGCACAGGTACACTCTGCAAGGATCCTCCCTCAGGCTTCAGCCAAGTTACAGAACTTGTTCCCAGCCTTGACTTTTCCTTGGCAAAATTACAAGATTAAAGAGATTCTAGCTAGATAAGAAGGTATCCTTTCTTCCCAGAGGGGAGCTGGTGGTTGGGGAGCTATTTAGACAGACATTCAATTCTCTGCAAGTTGACTGTTGTTTTAGCACATTCCTTAGGACTACGGCTCAGGGGGAAGCAGCTTTCATAACAACTCTTCTGGTCTCCACCTCCAGAAGTTAACTGGAGCACATTACAGAGCACAGGCACGCACGTGAGAGACATACTCTCAGGGAGATAACAATTCATGGGTTCATGTGAATCAAGGCGATTTGCTGTTTACATAGAGCATTAAGGAATGGGCTGGTTTCTTTAGTGCATCCTAGAAGCAATGAAGCAGAAGCCAAATACAGAGCAAGGACACTTCAGACCTCTTTCACATGCCACAGCCTAGGCTGGAGGGCTATGGGAGGATTAAGTTTAAACAGAGATGTTTTCAAAGATAGTACGTAGTGTAGCCAGCAGTTCCCATAAATACAGTAAGGAGGAGAGAAGAGATTCTTCTCTGTTAACAGTATGTCAGTCAATAGAGGTGGGGTTTTCTTCGGCTTTCTTTTTAATGTGCGCTTTGAGAAACTCCTACCAAATATGGGCAAGAAAATAAACCATCCTCTGTGGCCACAAAGTCAATAGCCACACGCCCTCTCAGGGAGTGCTGAGAACAAGGGGGAAAAAACACTCATTGCTTCCAGGTTACAGCCATCCCTGGCTTTCTTAAAGTCTTGTCATCAAGCAACCTTCCAAGGGATGCTTCAGCACTAGTTCCCCTCACCATGTGGCCAACACTGCTTGCACAACGAGCAGGAGTTTGCTTCTGCATGAACTCCCTGAAGCAGGCATCAGCCTCCACTGAAACCATGCAGGCCAGACTTCTTGCTCACTCTTAAACCACAATCAGGCATTTCCAAAGATGATGCACTCACATGTGGAGGGAGCTTTTACTAAGCTAAGCCGTTTGGGGACCTCTGCCATCGACCTTCTAAATCTTCAGAAGCTGCCCACACGCAGAGCCCTTGTTCCCAGATCCCTTCATAAGCATGCATATATTTTCCCAGGATTATTACTAACTTTGTGATTTTTCCCCACTTCATCACAGCAGGACTCCTAGGTTCCCACAGAAAAGTGTTCTTTGGAAGGCCGTGTGCTCAGGACATGAAAGAGAACCAGATTCAGGCAGTTCTGGTGCACCAAGGACATGGGATGTCAGGCGGGTGCTCTCCAGTTGCTCAAGATACCTGGGACAGCTACATGCTGTGTCACCATTGCTGGAAACAGGTCTGCAACCTGGATTCTCCAAAGTTAGTTTACGGAAGTGTTCAGAATGTTTGGAATGCTATTGGCTTGCTTTTAAATAGCATACTTGATATTTGCCAACAGAAAATTAGTTATCCTCAGGCACATCAGAAATTTCTATTTTATCCACATAGCTTTCCCCTCACAGAATAATACTCAGAAATTTTTGGCTCTCTTGAATGCAGAGTGAAGATCTTGGCAGCAGGATGAGCGATGTGTGTGCACAGGATACCTTTTGAAAGACTAAGCACAAGGATTGTTCTTGCCTCACAGTCATGCTGGTGGTGGAACCTAATGTGAGCAGTGCGGTTCAGAGGATTTAACCTTCACCCTTTTCTTGAATCCTTATTTGTCTGCTTTCAATGAGCAGTCAAGCTTTAAAACAAAAAAAGTCATCGTCTTGGCTGCTTAGTAAGAAAAATTACAGAAAAATCAAGTCCAAGTGCCAGCAGAGGGAAGAAATCTCTAATTCTACTTACTTTCTATAGCTAAACTAGTTTCATTGAAAGCTTTTAGAAACAGAATTGTGATTTTAACATTTTGGGATAACTTCACAGTTCAATTAAACTGTTCGCTTAAACTAGACACAAAGAAAAAAGCAACGCATTCAAAGTTACCTGCAGGCAGTTTAGAAAAATCTTAAAACATCTGACTTTTCAGCACAGCCAACTCTCAATTATCCAGGATCACTGGAAAAGGTGAAGAAAGCGGAAATAAGAAAAACCAAGCAACCCTTGTAATACTCCCCCCTGCCCCTCCCCAGAGTAACCAGGTGATTTAGTACACGTGTGTTTGGTAGCCTCATCTCTGAATTCTAAAAAGGCAGATTTCTGCCTAGCACAGGCACAGCATAAAGCAGAGGGCTGAACAGCACACATCCCCTGCTACAGGGGGAATCGCTATGGCAGACTGAGCTGCTTATTCCAGGCACTGGAATTAGCGCACACCGTCCTGTGAACCAAGACTTGACTGCAACTTGTAGTGGGACCTGAATTGTTGGGTTTCCTTCCTCACTTCCCAACTGTGCCACAGGGTTTAGCCTATGATCTGCAAATTCAACTGTTTCTTTCACATAAATATCTTGTTTTAGCATTCACCTCGTCTCTCTCTAAGGTTTCTAAAACACCAGCACAATTGTTGGTGATGCAGAATACCCATTTTCAAGAGGAACATTAGCGTTTGCTCAGAAAGAAGCTTCCTGGACAGGCTAAATTCTGAAATTACATTTTAATCTCTGATAAATGGCTTGTGCCTAACTCTCCACAGCCCCACCAAGGCACACGTAAGCTTTAAGCCAGGAAACTGGATTTTTCATTACTAGATAACCAGTCCCTTACAAATGGGAAAGTCACACCAACATTCCTACCCCAAGTGAATAAATCTGGAAGACTCACCAGTTTGCATAGCTTATTCCCCAGTCTCCTCTATCTTTCTTGTCACAGTCTAAAGTCCCATTTGCATCTAAGTCATGCTTTTGCATCCCTCCCTTGCTTCCTTATCTCCCTTGGTGTTCCTCAAGAAGTCATCCTGAGGTTAGTCAAGCATATTCTTTGGGGGCTAAAGGCAGAGACCAACTCCTTCCTCAACCTATTTCCCTTCCATGCTAGTGGTTGGGTGCAAGCCTTTGTATAGGAGCTTCTTCCCTGCTGCAGCCCAAAGAGAAATGCATAGCAGACTCAAAGATACTCCTGAGTGGACCAAACAAGCTGCAACTCTAACAGTCCCCTCAGAGGTAAGGAACAGACTTTTCAACATGTGCAAAGAAGAGGTGAAAGGTTGCCAAGGGTGAAAATGGGTGGCATTCAGCACCTTTCACTGTCCGTTCATTGAATGATGGAAACTGATGTCAGTTGTGGATTAACCCCCAAGTAGTTTACCATTTCTCAGCCCAGTGTGACACACAAGGCAATTTTTAAGCATAATGAAGATCCCAAGAAAATGCTGCTGCTCAGGACACCTTCCTTGCCAGCTTCCTCTGCTCCTAAGTATCCAGCCAATGAAAATGAACAAGAAAAGAGGCATAGAGGATGTACATTTGTGTACATCCACAAAGCACCAGGAAGAAGATGACATCTCAGATCCCGACCCCTGACCCCCAACGATTTTCTATGCAGCATCCCCTTGAGAACAAGATATATGTTGGCATTTTTAAGATACTTTGTATGGAGGATGAATCCATTGGGCATAAGTCAGCCAAGTGAGAGTCTTCTAGATCCCTTAAGGAAAACTAAAGGAGGCATATTTGTACTGTAAATTTTAAAAGTCCACTGCTACACCATTGTCAGTCACAGTCCACAGATTTGCATCTCCTACAGTCTAAATTGCCATCCTTTTGTGTGGTGTATTAAAGATTTGAGAATCAAACAACCACACTGGTTTTCTAAATAAATCTGTGCACTGCAGCAATAAATTCCATCTTCGCAAGAAGACATCAGAGTAGGCGTCCAAAAAACATACTTCAGGACTGATCGCATCAGACACCCAACTGCAGGGGACAAACTGTTAGCAAAGTACTCTGACACACCAACATGCAGTAGCATTGCTTCACGGCATAGCCTTTAAGCCATAAAATGCTTTCTGTTTCATGGACTTGCTTTCCCATCCTGTGACACAAAAAAGGACACTACAGCAGAACTTGCTCCAAGACCCAATTTTCATTCTTGGAAATATCACCCTCATACTTACAGAAACAGAGTCAAAGACAAGTTGTTAGAAACAGTCTCAGTCTTGTGAAGATTATTCCCCATTTTCAAGTACTGTGATTGTCGTGCCAGGTCTGGCACAGTCCTAAATTCACAGATTTGAATTTTATGACTGTGGGGAAAAAAAAAAAAAAAAAACCCAAAAAACACCACACACCCAATTTTCCTTGCCTTGCTAAGTCCGAGACAAAGCCCTAGATACCATTAGCTCCCCAAATTTTAAGACGTTTCCTTGAAAGTCTCAGAATTTTACTGAAAACTTTTTCTGGTTTACTTGGCAGGAAAAAGATAAGAGATCAACATCCCATTGTTCTTCCAAATAAGGAAGAAGCAGCTAGTTACAGACAGGCTGTGAAATTCCAGGCACCAGCAAAAAGAAAAGCAGAGCCATGGAGGGGCAGGGTGGAGGGTTAGGCAGGTTAATGCACACAACTCCAATGCACGGTGGATTTCTGTGCTATTACAAAAATGCTGATTACAATGGGGTCACATCACCAGTAAATGAAAAGAAACCAGTTATTAAAGAAGTAGTGCTGGATCTGCTTTAAGGGATTCTGGTTTTAAGCATACTGGCATCTATGCAATCTATGGAAAAAAGTAGAGAATGCATCTCACAATCCTTCCCAGTTCTGGTGGGTTTTTGTTGGTTTGTTGTTTTTTTTTTTTTAATATTTGGAAAAGAATTCCCTTTGGAAACTATTGTTTCAGCATTTTTCCCCTGCCGCACTGCATCAGAAAGGCTAGGTTTCATACTTCCAGCTTTAATCAGTACAACAGCACATTTACAGAGGACCATATGCACAAAATGTTCCAGAACGTTTTCCAAAAATAATAAGTCCTAAAAAAGAAAACTCACAGTAAACTGAAATGGCTTCAGGGAAGGAGAATAAAGAAAAGCTGTGCAAAGGCAGAACCTCTTGAAACCACATACAAGCTTGAAATGATACTTCTAGTAAGAACAGGGTTCTCGAAGCAGCACTGTATTGGTAAGGTCACTTGTACACCCAAGATGCTTTTCTCATTTATGCAGCTGTGTTAATCTGTTTCAGGGAATGGGCCACAAGGCCCATGTACAGTAAAAGCTTATAATTCCTCACTAACAGAATGTGCTTCTCCCTATCCTTACCACTTGTGCTTTCATTTCAACTGATGAGGCTAAAAGCATCAGTCTGCTACACACATAGCTGCAACACCAGCAGGCAGGATAGCCATTTGAAGAGGATGTTCATTTGGGAAATCTTTTTCCTATCAAAGCCCTCTATAAACAAACTTCAGTGAATCAGTCTGACATTTAAATAAGGACCTGTTCTAGAAGATGGAGGAACTCTTACACTTATTCCCAAAAGCACAGCTGTAAGACAACCCAAGTTTAGAATGATCAAGTTTCCCAGATATGAAAACATCCACTCACCCACTTCCAAGGAATGATGACAATTGCTGTGCAGTGCTTATTATTTGTATCACAGTTTATACATAAAGTTCTCTGCAATAAACACATTATAATATCAGAACATTCCAAGCTAACAAATCCTTGATGTTTGGATGTCTGTCAGCACAAAGGTCTTTTTTCAAAAGATAAACACATACACAAAAAAACCCCTCTGAGAAATAAAGACTGTTCCCTAAGTCCTCTGAAAACTTTGCCTTCCAACAACCTAGTATCATGGACCAAACTGAGAAAGTCAAAAAGCACAGTTTCAAATTCTGGTTCTGACTTCAAGACTGCATTTGGGACTCTAACACAGCAGAGAATTGCTTCAATAGATCTCAATACGGGGGGAAAACACAACAGGCCTTCAAAAGGTCTCAGCACCATGGCTCAGTTCTGTACCCGTTAGCTCATGGTTCCCTTTTCATTTTTAGTAGCAAAGTCATTAAATGTTTCCATTGTTTTTCCTATTGAGGATGCACTGTGCTAATGTCACAGATGCACATGTATTGCCACAAACCCTCACTGCGGTAGAGGCCAATCACAGTGGCTTTGGGTACATTTCGCTCCAGAGCCCCGCCACATCACTCTTGCCAGCGTAGAACTGAAAATGGAAAATTGAAATTTTGCATCACCATTCAAATCCCTTGCAACTAACAGTGCTGAAAGACTAGCACATGGCCAGCACGCAGAATCCCCAGGAGGCCATGGTTGAGGGCTGCTGCAGGAGGTGGCCTGGGCAGGCTCCCCAGCTGGGCACCTCACCAGCAGCAGGCACACCAGCATCCACCCCAATACTCAACCTGAGGCTTTCAGACTCTAGGCAAGGTGTCATAAGTTTTTCTCAGAAGTTAATACTCAAAGGTTCAGAGGGGGTAGGAAACAGGAGTCCTAACAGCTGCCTTTCTTTTAAATCACTCTTGCAATTACCAGCTCACAGAGAGCACACATCACTATGCAGAAGACACCCACAGCCTTCTCTCTAACCGGTTTCCCTCAACAGGCTATGCTTAATTTGATTTTCTAACAAGGGATCAGTTGTAATTACATTCTGATTTGAACAGCACGAGCTAGGAGCATCAAGCTAGAAAGGCACTCCAAGAAGGATCGCTGCTCATTACATGTCATGAGGGGACATTCACATGCACCATGTCCCTTTATGGACAGGTCCATCTATATGGACACTGCTTGCTTGAACTAGCACAGTCCAGAGGTGGGACCCAGGATAACCAGACTTGCAGCAGGAGAGGAAGCATACCCACAGCCTCCTGCACCCATCCCACAGTACCCACCCTGCAAATGTCTGGGATCACCATTTCTCAGCTCCCTAAGGAAAAGCCTCTGCCTAGGCACTACCAAACAGGAACTTAAAGAATATGCTAAGCAGAGGATCTTGAGGCAGCCGAGGAGAACTGCCTGGTAGTAACTGTTCATTTAGCAGTTCTCAACACCTTGATTATATAGCAGCAATGGTTCCTCAGCTTTTACTAACCTGTAGTCTAACCTGCCCCTTTTACCTCAGCACTGCCCCTTTGCAGAACCAGCTAGGGTTGAGGCCTTTCTCCCCCATTTGAGCACTTCCAGGCTTGTGCTGCTGCCTTGGCTGACTCCATGGTCCTGTTGTTAGATAACCCCATGCTGCTGTTTTCATGCCCACTTTGCAGCCAAACATCCCCTCCACAAAGCTAATGCCACTTTCAGGAGCATGTTGGGAAAACCAGGTGCTTGCACCAGCATAGCTCTGGGTCCAGTGGAAGCAGCAGCTGGGGAGAGGTAAGAAACTGCCACCTCAGCTTTGCTGCCGAAGCCTGTAGTGTGTGGAACCGCTCTGACTTATGCAAGTAGTACAACACGCTGGGCCAAGTAATTGCACAGGCTTCTTGCTCCTAAAACCAGCTCCATTTTCATTCCATATTAAAGTGTAACAGAAATAATTTACTATGCATAAAGATGATACAGACCTAAACCCTCCCCCTAAATCAGGGCTCCAAACATCCGGGTTTCCATGCAGATTAAAAGCCAGAAAGCTGGGTGAGAGTGCTCCACAATACCCAAAGGCAATGCAGGCTTGCCTGGTTAGAGGAAGTCAAATGAAATTGAAGCTGAAAGAGGGGAAAAAGTTGTACAAAGCAGGACAGCAAGAGTCAGCAACTTGCTCTGGCAGTAAATTTTAACAGTTTCGTGCAACAGTGAGAAAGGCTGCAAAGTGCTGCTGCACACAGGCAAGAATCACACATATGCCAGGCTAGGTCAGAAGGAAATTCACCCAAAAGTGACAGAATACAGGTTATTTAACCTGCCTTGCACCTTGGCTTTTTCACTAGACCACCCAGGACTGCAAAAGCATAGCTAGGCTTTGTCCAGTCTGCCTCAAAACTAAGCTAGACTTTGCTAAGACAAACCCCAGATAAAGCCACAGGCAATGTCTCTTTACCACTGGGACCAGAAGCTAGAGGTGACACATCCTGACAGTGACCCAGGCAGTCACATTCCTGAAAGCAATGCAGACTGACCGCTGTCAGTCAGCCAAACACATCACTCCTGAATGCTGCTTCCCTCCCAGCTCTAGTCATAGTCCTCCACCCCCTGACGGAGCCAGCTACCAGGCAAGCATCCATGAAACACAAACAAGAGCAAGAGAGTATAGAATCTCCATCGGATTTCTGCATTTTGTTACTTCTCCAGCATGCTTATATTCAAATGTTAACTCTTCACTATCTGCCGGGTAGGAAACAACTCTGTCAAGCCACTAGCAGCCAAGTGAATAGTACATCCACTTGGGAAACAGGTCACTCTGCTTTGCTTGGGGTTTTGATGCATCTCCAAGCATCCTACACAAGTACACTCAAGGCATCAAACTATCTGTTAAGAAAAAAAAAAAAAACATTCTAGTACAGAATTCCCAGTGACCTCTACTTAGCCTCGCAGGAAAAGCACAGCAACTCCAGGTTCAATTGCCTTTAAAGGAAGACTGTTTTTTTCTCCCCAGACATTTTGCAAATAAATGTGAAGGTTCTGCCACAGGCAGTAATCCTCAAACAATTTCCTGTCTCTGGAGACAAGGCTCCCTCAGAGTGAATTCATTAAATAAAGGTGATTAGTATAAAGCAAGCTAGTTTATAAAAAGTCATCCTCTTCATATTTTTACCTGTAAGATAGTGCTCCACGCAGCAGCACAAAGACATGAGTTACAAGAGCTTATGGGATAGCAAAATTAATATGCAAAATGCACCAAACTGCAAGATGATTTCAGCAGCAGGGAATTTTCATATTTGTTTAATCTATTTTCAAGTGAGTTTCTCAAAGGGAATTCACCCAATCCCTTTAAGATTAAACTTGTTTTCCCCACTTTGACAATTTGACATGCAATTCAGTCTTTCAAGAGTCAGCAGTCATGCTCACCAAAGTTGCTCTTTTGCCTTTGCAGTCTAAGACTTTGCGGCAAGACAACAAACTAAATCAATTCGCTCCATCGTTCAGTGTTACCAGTTTCCTCTAAGACCAATGATTTTAAATAAAAACCATGGAGAAAAGTGTTGGTTCCTACAGATGCTGTTTGTGTGAAGGGAAGCAATAGCCTGACATCAGTACCAGAAACTTGCTCAACAATTCTCTGGCATCTCTTGAACAGACAATAGGAAGTAACAGTAAAGTAACAGCATTGGAGCAACAGCTTAAAAGAAACAAAGCAACTATGTAAATTAAGGCAAGCTTTGCCAATAAGAAAGCCTCTATCTTGCAGTATACACATCAGGCTGGCAACTGTGTCATACCCACAGATTAACTGAGCTTCTCATTCTAATTCATAAGAAAAACATATTATGCAAAGGGAACTCACAGAACTTTGGTTTTAAGCTAGTCTCACTTCTCTTTGCTAAATGTACAGAGAAACAACTGTTAGGAAAAACCCCCAAGATGTCATCTGTAGCTCCACCTAGAAAGTTCAGGGAAAGATGTATAGTGCATGTCATGTACAGCAGCAGTATCCAGAGGAGTTGGTGGTTTGCTATTTGCAACTGCCCAGGTTTCCATCAGCACCTTTAAAATGTAACTCACAAGCTTCGGCTTGTGAAAAGGCCAGTCTCTGCCTGCTGTTAAAAACATTCTAGCTCACCTAACACTGCTTTTCTGGGTGAGCTGAACATGACATTTAACAGATACCAGCAACAGCTAGCTCTGGACAACAAACTAACTTCTTTGTCTCCCTTTGCACTTCAGTATCTACTCTCCTCATGAAGCAGAGTCACTGTTTCACAGGCAGAGGGAAGTGGGGGGAGGACAAAGAGAAGCCTACATTGTGGAAAATATCTCCACAGAATGCTGTAAGGCACATTTTGCGGAAACCACTCTCCTTACAGCATCTTACCAAGCACAATAGCTATCAGAAGCCCATTCTCCAACAGCCACATCCCTTTCCCTGGCCTCTAGTAACAGTCCCATAGCTTCCACCTCCCTCTCTAGCCTCCCCACCAACTCCAAGTTGCAGTCCTCAGAGGCACTCGAGTATAGCTGCTGGAATCCCTGAAAAAGCTGTTTCATACTACCCCTGCAAATGGAAAGATATCCTAGTGAAACACTATTACTGGTCCTTTTGAAAGGTAGGACCTTCTGCTGCAGAGGACAGAGTCCAACAACTTAAATGAGACACCAAGGTTAAGTTTCATCTTCTCTGACAAGCACAGCCATGCTTTACTTGCATTAATGGCATCAATAGTCTTCTCAAGTTCCTTGCAAACAAACCAAATCTGAAGCAGCTAATTACAGTTAGGCTACTTTTGCTACGAAGCAGGTGTAATAGGACAGCAATTTCAGTTCTTTGAAGAAGTATTCTCATTCGGAAATACTTATTTCTGACCAAAGAAAGCTGTTGGGTTTTGCCACTAGACCAACAGCAAATTTCAATCTTGGAACTCTGAATCACAGGACATAAGTTACTCTTCTCAAGAGGTGAAGGCTCTCTGGAGAGAGGCCTCTGTAGAATTGTTGGGTACACCCTTACCACCACCAGAGGAACACTAAATGATTCCTTCCAAACACTGCAGTTACTTACATCTGCGAGGAGAAAAGCAGAGCAGGTCATAGTGTGCAGTGAGAGCAGCTGCAAGATGCCCAACTCCATTTTTGCTTTCTTTTCTGGGGAAATAAGCTTGATCAGACTTCCTAACTGCAGGAAGGACTCATGATCTGATGAGAATGAAGAAATGCAGGAGGATGAAAGAACCAGGCTCATGAAGGCCATGTCATTTCAGAGCACAGTAATGCTCAGGCCCACTGCATGTTCCTGAGAGCAGGCTACTCCGTGCTCCTGAGAGCATCTCACCTACAAACCAGTCGTCAGCAAATGACAACATGTAGAGGGAACCCAGTTCACTTCTATGAATGCAAATGCAAAAGGTTTGAGAGTGAGGAATTAAGACCTACGCTAGTACCATGAAAGACATTGCAACAAAAGAAAGATGCACAATGTACAATAAGACTCTCAGACTTTGCAGAAGCTTAAAAAAGTCTGAGGAGACTGGAACAGGGGAGATGCATGTTAATGCCCTAATATCATCAACATTGGGAGGGTCTGGTTCATGGAATTAGCCAGTGTTAAAGATTGGAATTATTCTTCAGATGTTAAGATTAACCGAAAGTCTGCAAACACCTTCATTTCAAGAGGCAAAAAGGAATCCTTTGCTTCTTTAGACAAGAAATGCTTAAATCCCCATTTCCTAGACAGAATTTTTTTTCCCTCCACTATTATACGCCAGGGAAAAAAAAGTATGAGGGAAAAGATGGTATCAGGGGAATGAACCAGTCTTGAAGAACTTCAGAGAACTTATTAACATTATCAATGCTTCTTTTTCAAACCACACCTGAACTACAGGCTGCTTTGTAAGGTGACTTGCCTAAGAAATCATTTACTAACAGCCAAACCAGAGCTCTAGAAGACTTCTGGAAGGGTTTCGGCTTACCGTCAACTGTTGACTTGAGAAATGTCAGGCCTATCCCCAGCAATACTTGGCTTATTCTCCTCATCTACAAGTAGCCAGCAGACTTCAGGCAAGCCTGTTTCACTAGAATCAAGTTGGAGAAGACTAGTCTTTAAATACCATAAACATGGGCAATAAAGGCTGCAGCTACCACAGGTTTATCTTGTCTGTTTTATGTCTGAATGCTGAGACATTTTCTGAAATAAATGACAGCTTAAATAAATGCTTCCTTACAGCAGGCTTTCCTACACCTTATATGGACAACATTTCTTGTAAGACACACAGGTTAGACCAGACTTTAGTTGCAGGATCTTTCCATGCTGTGCAATAAAAAGTCCACTGATCCTCTGCTGCTTCTTCCTCCCTCCCTCATCCCCTCACCCAATGAAAGCCTCTTGGCTGAAACATCATTTCTTATCCCGTTCTCTTCAGCACACCGTTTTTAACACCCTTTTTCATAAGTAACAGCTAGTTGCTGTGACTCACTATGGAAGTCACTGCAAGGAAAGAGATGTAAACAGGAAGCCTGGGGCACATGCCAAAGGATAAACTTTTGCTTTGGACAGGTATGTGACTAGGCAAAAAAAGCCCTTCATAAGCACTTTTTGCCTCATTAGCATTTGCAGGGCAAAGGGAGGCAGAAATTGGAGCCTAGGAATCAGACCACATTGTGCTCTGTGCTGTATAAACGCAGAACAAAAGATCACTGCTACAAAGATATCATGAGCTACCATCACGAGGAGAGAAATCACAACTTTAATCTGAACCATGACAGGTTCCCTGTGATCTTACTCTCACAGCAGCTTCATGCTATAACACCCAGAGAAATCCAGAGCTACTTGGTCTACTGCAAACATGCAATAAAATCTGCACCACACCTGTTCTTAATGCTGTCTTTGTTCATTACAGTGGATTCAGAAGATTGAAGAGGAAATTAAAAGGTCACTCAGATACATGAGCTATTTCTATCCCAGAACATACCAATAATTTGGCTCAGAAACAAAATTCAAAGAGCAAGACTGCTTGGAAACAGGCTTCCCTCAAATTCTTATCAGTAAATATTTAACTCCCTTTTTATTTTTATAGCTACAGTCACTGACATGAGCTTGATACTTATTAATCTATAAAACCAGATTTATGAAAGGAGTAAAGTCTATGACTTCCCTTGCCAATGGCTCTCCAGTTCCCAGCTCTTTCGCCTTGTCTAGAAGTCTTAACACAGCCTCACCCTTGCTTTCATTTCTCTTTCATTCCTTCTAAAGATCACTACCACACCTCCTTACCCTATCCACACACTCCAGTTCATACATCACACGCAAGTGAGCCTTCCCTCTCCCACAGTTTGTGCTATTTCATCAGCTGAACTCATTAACAACATCTCCAGGACTTCCCATGGCAAAAAAAAAAAAAAAAAAAAAAATCGCCCCTGGGCATATAGGAATGAGTTTGTAAGGTTTTGAGGGCAGTTACTTTGTGCATTTTGCAAAGGTCCTGTACCGCTGCAGCACTAGCAATGCTGTGAGACCGGTGCGAGCACACCACCCCCTCAACATGGGCTGAGCTTCTCTCTCACTTTTTGGAGCTCAGTGCAGAGATGAGCTACATGCTGGTAATGGAGGCTATGTCCCTTCCTGCAAGGGGTTATTGCTACCCTACAGATCCCTGCATCAGGATTCCCTAAACAACCTCAACTGGGAACACAGGAATCTCTCGTTCCATGGAAAAAGGAGCAAACTGGCTCCTCTCCCATGCCAGATGTGCTTTCAGAATGCACGCAGGTTTTGTGATGGGGGTTTGGTTTGCTCGGGAGGGGATGGGAGTGAGGCTGGGTTTTGTATTTTTTTTTTTTTTTAATTGTTCCCCGGTTTAGTCATGCCCCCTTAAAAGACAGAACCTACGCACAAGCGCACACACCCTCCTTGGCTGAGATCAAGAGCTACTGCTCAACATATCTTTCAAAGCTTGATCCTAAGCCAAGGCAAGCCTCACAGCACAGACAATGGGGTGCTGCAACGGCAGTGGGGAGCAAACTACTGAGAGCAGTGGAGAGAGAACACATGTTCACTGTATAACATCTCCAGTCATCCTGATCTCGTCCATCAGAGTTTAAGCTGGGTTTTTTTGCTGTTTAAAGGATGTACATTCTGGCAGCACCTCGAACCACTGTGGGAGCTTTTGCAATACAAACAAACCACTAAAAATAAATCTGTCTGTTCTTGATGTCTTACCATTTATCTGGCCTTTCCTTGCATTTTACCACCCCCGGTGCAGCTGTTTCTCTTCTGATTAAGGACAAGGATGAAATCACTGCCTCCTTGCATCCTTGTAACTGGCCGCAGTGGGATTCTCAGAGAACCTGAGTCTGCTCCCAAACACTGCTATCAGCAGGTTTCACTCCTGAAGTTTTGTCTTCTACTAAGAGCATTAAAATTTTAGAGCAATCTCTCATAACTGAATAACACTGCTATCAATTCCAACGTCCACAAACACACCCTTCCTCCCTCAGACAGTCCTCCAGGTTCAGTCTCCTGCACAAGCAGATGCTTAAAACAGCATGGCCCATTGACTGGCTCTGCCGAGGAGCCACACGAAGTTTGCAACTACCTGCAAGTTACAGTATTTTGCAGTTAAAGCTGCCTGCAAGACCACTTCATCTCACTGAATGTAGCAGCTACAAGCCCTCACGTGTTAAGCAGCACGGTACAAACATACCATCACAGGTACAGCCCAAAGAGAAAACAGCCAGCACAAGAGGACACAGACACAAGTCTTCCAGAAAAGGCTAGCAGTTTCTGAGCACAGACAGAAAGGGCAGTTCTGTACCACAGCTTTTTAGTGCACAGTCTGAGGCAAACCTCTCAGGCTCTGACATAATCACCTCCCCACCTCTGCTTCCTTCACCAGAAGAACAGAATCCCTCCTCTAGAGGCTGATGCTTTCCACAAGCCTTCCAAAGTAAAGCAAGACACACCAGACTGGTCACACGACCTGTGTTAGTACCTCTTCTCAGTATCACGTTAACCAGTGAGCATCCAGATTGCAGGATGCCATGGTCTATCTGGCACTCAGATGTTTGTCTGCTGCAGTCCACCACCATATGTCTACTCTCTTACTAAACTGCAACAGCAGCTCACGAGTACACAAGAGGACAAACAACTACACTGTCAGGGAGAATACAGAAAACAACCACTTACATGCAAAAATATCCCCATTCTCTCATTAAAATAACACTGCTCTGGGATACAAAGAGATGCAAACTTGTAAAGAAATTGCATTCACTAGCAAAATCAAACCAAACTACTGCAAAGAAGGTGGAGTGGAACACTGCTTTATGTTGAAGAACAAAGTGCAGAGGCCACAAGTAACAGCAAACAGAAGGAGAAACTATTCAGTTGAGCATACTGACCCAGAACACAGGGTTCAGTTACCACCTATAAGCACAAACACACATCAGATCCACAAACTCAAGCAACATTTCATGCAGCCCCTGCCTTATTTGTAAATGCACATTTCAAAATTCAGGGCAATAATCTGATACCCTGATGCCAAACACTACTACAGCCCAATGCAGATAGGATGGGAAGAAAACAAAGAGAATTTGTGTAACA
The DNA here is from genome assembly GCA_009769605.1 of Bucorvus abyssinicus. Taxonomy (NCBI): domain Eukaryota; kingdom Metazoa; phylum Chordata; class Aves; order Bucerotiformes; family Bucorvidae; genus Bucorvus; species Bucorvus abyssinicus. The sequence goes on along the minus strand of CM020042.1, from coordinate 14,574,287 downwards.
AAGCAAAACACAGCAAGAGGGGAACATCTGCTATTTTTACCAGGAATACCATATGGTCAGTATCTGAGGTACAGAGAAGGAGTTCATTCATATTTAAGAGTAAGTCACTCCTTCCAAGATAAGAGGGAAAACGGCTGTTCCCCTTCCCCTGTTCCAGCCCCATCATCCCCAGTCCAGATTTGGCTTTCTGAAGATTTTGCTGCCAGTATTCTGGCCCAGACAGGCAAGCTCAGAACACTTTTCATGGCAGGACACCAGAAAGAGGAAGATGAGAACACTCCTATAGGAGTTCTGCTTAGCCCTAACACAAGCCTGGTTTATCCACAGCCTAGTCAGAGGTGCAACATTGAAAGACCAGTTTTGTCACTCACAGATTACAGTAACACTCTCGAGCTGTGAGGCATTTGGCAGCAGTAAGCATGGTTAGCACAGTAAATCTCCACTGCTATTGTGAAGCCATCTTCAATTCCTGAAAGCACTGCCCAAAAGTGCAACCACCACAGCTGTGTTCTTGGGTGCTCTGATCCGAACCGTATTTCTTCAACAAATGTGAGGCCAGACACATGGCAGCAATACTTTCTGATGCCATACAGAACACAGCATGCTAGCTGAGGAAGCTCCTATTTCAGCAGTGCTACGCACATACAGGTCTGCCATGCAGCACAGTTAAGGCAAGAGGGACAACCTTAATGCATCCTTATTATTTCTTGAAAAACAGATCGATAAGGTATTTTTTTCTATGTGAGCACTTCTTGGTGGGTATCATTTAGTTGTGAAAGTCTCGTACAAGGAGATATGACCCCTGGTACTAGCAAAGCCCCTCAACAGCTGTCAAGATAGAGCACACAAGCTAATTCACCTATTATAAAAGTCCTTCAGTGCCAACAGGGTCTTCCAGTATTTGACAGTTCTTCATTATTCCCAGACCCGAATGCACATTTGCTCTCTGAAATTCAAGTATTCACTTTGTCAGCTGAGTTTTCATTGCAAGAGATGTCTCTTTTGCTATCTGTAGCAAAAAGGATTAGAAGGATTTTGCAGCAGTGCTGAGCAGCCTAAGCCACAATAAGAATGCAGTATAAAAGCCTACTCCGACACTCAAGTGCCAAGAGTAAATAAAATGGAAAATGACAGGCTGGATTAACTAGTGGTAGCATTACCTCCCATATCCATCCAGGTCATAACATGTCCCACGCTCCCTCTCCATCCCTTTAAAACACTCCAGTCTGAGTCCAGGTATATTATTGCCCTGACCCACACATCTCACTTTATACACACTCCCTGCCCGTGGAATGGAATAGAAACCCAGAGATGAACAGTCCTATGCACAAATGTCTCCAGTAGAGCCAAGCATTTGCTTACAGGAAGACAAAAAGGCAGTCTTCTGGATACCTGGTGTATAGCTCTCATGTGGACTTCAAGACCACTGCTGAGATAGCAAGGGTTTTTCAGTCTCCTCACACGCAGTAAGGGGAAAGGCAATGCAGCACAGAAGAGACAGATGGCAACTGTCTGGTTAACAGCCTCACAGCCAAAAAGCACCAGAGGGAAAAAAGATGCAATATCTGAATTTTAGCTATTGCCAGGCTAAGTGTTTACTGACAGAGGTTCCTAGCAGTCTCATCTTAGGACCAGGAACTTCATATAAAAGCCAGGTTTTGATTATAAGTGGGTAGAACAAAGCAGCGTTCTCTTCCCTGGTTTGCCCTCCTTAGGTATTGCATTTACTGATGATCCTACTATAAAAGGATACATTTCACGCCAGAGAGCAGCAGAAACAGTGTGCTCGTGTGGTGCAGCAACCTCCCACGGAAGCTGAAAGCTGGATGCAGGCTGGACTTTAAAGCCTTCTGCAACTCAGGTTTCTGCACATAGCTATGTAATTCTTATTTAAGATTTTCCATGCCACCAGAAGTAACTCCCAATCAATTTCTGGCAACCTATGTTTCTTCCATGTGAAAAGGAAGACCTATTGCCATCAAAAGCATCACAGAATTAAATGCATTTTCAGGCGCAAGGGGCAATCAATAGTCTTGGAAATCAGGCAAGCCAAAGGCCACTGGGAGAGATTAAATGTGGACTTCCATAACAAACCTTTCTAGACTCTTTGTTTTTGGTCTAGTATCATTAACTCTGCTTGCGGCTAACAATAATCAAACCACAGCAACCTTATTACTGTTTTTGGAAAAGGCAGATTTTGTGGAGATAAACAAAAGCCATTTTTTTTCCTGTGTGGAACTTGGGATGACCGATCCTTGTTAGGATCCCCTGAATCTAGAGCTGGACGTGGTGTCCCCTTCATGCTCTGGGACACAAACCAGCAGAAGCCTGAAAAAAGGTCAGAGCAGACCAGCAGTTGTGTGGTGACCCTAACACAAGCACACACAACTGCAGGAAGCGGCAGTGGCCAAAATGACTCTGCACATGGCACCTGTCCTCTGTCACGAGTAAGGAGGCCAAGGGGGAAATGCTGGTATTTCACAGGGCAGACAAAAAAAAAAAAAAAAATCTTTCACGTTGTCTTTTCCCAAGTCTGCTTTCTCAGCCCAGCAGTGCCAACATAAAACTTCATTAGCAACATGACCCATGATTCCTTCCAGCTTATAAGCAGTTAAGCTTTGCCTCGTCAGTCTCACTTTGATCCTCATATTTGTCATCTATCCGATAATTAAAGGATTTTTCTTCCTCTGTAAATTAAAAGGAGCTTCAGGTATTAGAGATGTCCCCAAGCTGCTCTGCCATGGTCTATACTTCAGACTCATGATAGTTCAGTCGCTCATTACCTCATGAGCAAAGAAAACAGAAACATAGCCAAGCCTTCAAACCTGGAAGGACCAGATTTATTCTGTGGGATAACACAATGACTATATCTATGTCAATGAGTACACTATGATCTGAATGAGGAAAGTAACATTTCACCCTCCTTTTTCACAATCTTTCATGAACAGATGTAGTGAAAGTTTTCAATGGTAGGATTTCCCAAGTTAATCAAGTTCCTTTAAGTAGTCACTGCTCATTAGGCATTCAGACATCCCAGAGCAACAGGATTTTTTTTTGTTTGCTGAACACCAAGTATTTCAGCTTTCCTGCCCAACGAAGCCTGGCAAGGAAGTGCTTCTGTTTGATGTAAAAGGCGGTAAGGACCAGCTCAGTGCTTCTGCAGGAAGAGATCATCAAATTCACCTTCCCCCAGAACAAAGGCAAGTACACTCTCAAAGTTAGACATTTGGTATCTCAAGCCAAATGCACAGGACAAAGTGTTTTTGGTTTTTGTTCAGAGAGTCACACAAATGTTCCTCTGATACAGCTATCACTTCATGTCTGTATTCTAGATAAATTGAGTGGTTTATTTAATGCTTACTACAGCAAAATGGGCACCTCCACAGCCGGCACAAGGACCAAGGCACTCCAGAGGCCACCACTGGCTCAGCAGCAGCAGCAGAGACCCCTCTCTTCTTTCTACCTTAACATTTTCCACCCAAGAACAACATTTCCACATTAAGACTGTTTTTCTTTCCAGGCCAGGTAGCAGTCCCATAATCCCAAGTTTGGCACTTACCTGAGACCAAATGAATAAAGACTTCTGCATTCAGTGACAAAAATGCCAATGTCTGCCACCTTGCCCCGTGCAGTCCGTAAACCCTCATCCTCCCTGCAGCTGCCCGCGCCCCACACACGTACAAGGTCACCACCTCCCCGTGTGCCAGGCGTGGCTGGCACAACCCTATACCAGCAGCTAAAAGCTTGGCAACCTAACAGCCACGCATTGGGAAAACCACAACATAATGAAGTCGCACATCTCAGTACAAGACATGCAGCAGTCACACGTTACACCCTATTACGCTGGGAACTGCCATTAATTGTGGAAGTGAATCCACATATTTTACTTGACGAGTTTTTGCTTCTGTACTTTAGCTATTTTGTGACCCCATCTGAGAGCACTGTCTAGCACACTGTAGATTACGTCTTGATTACAGACAGATACATAGTGAGGTAATTGATCTAGCCTCAAAAATTGCACATACTGGTATGCAAAAATTCACATGTGATCAGAACAAGCTCATCACGCTTACTGCTGTGTTTCTGGCAGATGCTACAGGCTTTTTGATAGGCAGGAAGCACGCAGAGAAGTCCAGGCGACAACCACACAACATTCACGGCACTATACAAAGCTTGCATTAATGATGCCTATGCTAACCACCTTTCTTAACTTCCCATTTTTTCCTCAGAGGCTAACAAAGCCTCAGCTCTCAGAGCTGTCAGTCTCTGTTACACACGCAGCGCAAGTCAAATCCCTTCCTCAGCATCTGATTCCTGGGTAGCAGGCACAGTGTCACACTCACCAAGGGATTCCACATACTCTGTTTGCAATATTCTTATTTTCTTTCTCTTCCCCGAGAAGGGGAGATCTCCACAGGAGTCTTTCAAACATGAGGTACAGAGGGTGTAACAGCAATCACCCTCATAGTGCAAGTCTGAAATAACTCTACTGAATGCATGGGCTCATCCCAGTATAACTAATGAGTTCAGCCAGCTTCAAAAAAGCCTGCTTAAAATATCTTACTGCCTCCTCCTTAACCTCGCCTACCTCCAAAAGTTTGCTTCAACTTGAAAAACAGGCTGCCTTTTAGACTCAGATCAAATTCTACCATCGCCTTTTTGGCTATGGAGCCAATGACAGAGAGGAACTCAAAGACAAGAAAGGACTAGATAATCGTAAGTCCTACAAGAAAAAAAAATCTAGACAGAATTTACTGATTTTACATTCAATATTGATCTTTGTGGCTTGGGAGAAAAAAAAAAAACACCCTGCACTCTTTACTGTATCCATCCTATAAAATTCACCACTTGTGGTGAATTAAACAAATTGAACACCTGGCATGAGGTGCTGCAAAGGAAGAAAGCATCGCCTCAGACTTCTGCAAGCAGCTAGACAGAGCCCAGCTATTATCTTCACAGAATTTAGAATATGAACATGCCCTTGTTAAGACACAGTACTGTATTGTCTGAGCTGACTAATACCTCTCGACAGCTCCAAGTACTACTTTAAGTAGAAAGAGGGTGCAAAATTCCCCTATGTACAGTTGGCATAAAAAAGAAAAAAAAAATCAATATGTGCTTGAGACAGTAGAAATCAGTTATGCAGCAATTAAATGCACAGTGCACCAGGACTATAAAATACCAGCTTGCTTTAGCAAATATGGTTGCTTGCCACCAAGTACCTCAGAGAGAGAAAAAAAACAAACATCACATATCTCAAATTCAGCAAGGCTTGTCTGGAACGGTGCTCAGAGAGGCTGCAGCACATGCATCATTCTGTAAGAAGCAGTATTTCTGACTCAAGTCCTCCTCTTCAGTCAGCACCAACCAACACACTAGTACACTGCTAGAGATGGTGAAAGACCAGGCACACAGGTAAACCAAGACAACAGAGAGCGACTTACAAGGAGCAACCAGGACTATTTTCTCAGCCATGTTGCAGAGGTCAGAAGCATTAGTGCCAACTGTTAAATTCAGTGGCTCAAATGCTTTAATTCCTTCCAAATTCAGTGTTCACCCCCTTTCAAAAGTCTCGCAAGTACAATACCCATCTCCTTTCCCACACTTAATGAAGAACAGCCTGGTTTCAGCTAAAAAAAAACCACCACAAAGCAAAGAACACCACTTAAGTTGTTCTGAAGAATCCAGGTGTTTCCTGTGAATCATTTAAAACAAACAAACACAGAGGCACTGACAGATTTCAACCTGTTCTGCAACAGACCTATCTTCAGGTGACGCACCTCTCAAACAGGAGATTTTCTGTAGCAAGTTATTTTTCAGATGAGAGTTTCATATTGATGAGCTCATCCCAGGCTCTCACTGACATAACGCTGCCGTTCTACCAACAGTGGAGTCCCTGCCCCAAAAGTAAGTTCCGTATCAGTAGCTCTGACGCCCATTGCAAATAGCTGTGTTTTCTTGGTACTTACAGATTTACTGAACTAGAGAAGACTGCTTTCTGTCACAACTGCAGAGCCCTTCCTGCTGGAAAGGCAAAGAGAAGATCTCAGCAAGGGAGATGTAGACCAGCTATACTGCCCATTTCCTTGAACAGTCACAGCAAGGACTTCGGTAAAATCCATTCCTCCAGGCATGTCTTCATTTTCACCTGAAGGACTCACTCTTGTAAAGGAAAAGTACCTCAATCTATACATCCCAAGTGAACCCAGCTTGCTTCACTGCAACTCCTGTTTAAGGAGCATGTGGTCAGAGCCTGATCCTCCACTACAGTCAGAGGAGAAATAATAACTGCAGGTAGTGCTGGGTTCTAACCTGCCACTCCAAGGTTGGGGGAGATACCTGATAACCAGCTCGTTTGACCCAAGCACTCCCCAAGATGCTAAGCTCTATCCATACACACAACTGGCTCTTCAGGTAACAGTTGCAAGAGTGTCGGCCAGGAAGCCAGTCTCACACACAGCACATTGTTTGTCACATCAAAAGTCAGAGCCTTTTTGTGGTATGTTAGTTGATGACTAAGCTATTAGAAGTTCTAGCTTCACAGGAAGGGATAAATACAGATGAAAAATTAAAATCAAGAAGTGTCCCACAAAGTGTTGTGAGGAAGCAGGGGGAAGGTGGGAAGAAACAATCATCATAGCTTAAATGGAACAACATACTGTCTCCAGGATATGGTGGCCACTGAAAAGCAGTCTTCCTCTCTACCAGAGATTAAATCAGAGTCACAAGGTCTTTGTTATCTTAAAATACACACCAAAAAAACCTCACTAAAAATCCAACCCACTCTCATCTAGAATCCAAATCCTCAGTTCATACATAAGAAACAGGAAGAGGAAGTCCTCTCTGGCATCCTATCAGTGGAGCAGAAAGAAAATACTTGGGGAGAAAAACAGATCTCTTTTGAACATTCTGTAGTGTTTCCTTAATTTTTAATACCAACAATGCCATATGCCCCTGAATCTTCATGCTACAGCACACCACCCAAGTACTGTACCCAAGTACAGTACACCACCTGTACCAAAAAATCCCCAAACAAACCAAAATATACACAAAGGGAAAGCCCGATGTATATGAATGGATGCAGGTGAATGCTGGCTGATGCCAGAGCAGCCACCACTGCCCTTGGGTTTTAGACTTTCCAGGTTACAAATGGTTCAAGCAGTCAAGGAGGGTAACAGACAAGAAGGCACAGGTTAGAGAACATTCAAGGCCTTATGAGGAGCTTTGCCCAGGATCTATTCAGAAAGGCTTCTGCCATCCTTCTCCTGCTCTCACTTCACAGAATAAAAATAACAGGGAAAGAAATCCTGTGTTCTGTATCGCAATTTGTCTGCAGTCTTTTTCCTCTCACACACACATCATTTCAGAATAATTGTTTCAAATCATAAAAGATGAGCAGGATGTTGAAAAGTGATAGAATATGAATAACTAAGTACAGCAGACTCACTCAAAGGAAATGCCCTGCATATGCCAATCGAGAGTAAAGGAAAGATAAAAACTGGAAGGCGTACCTGTTATTTTCAGGTCATAAAAGCAATCACCACCCTGCAAATGTGAGCATTTACTGGGATTTAACAACTGCTGGGTTAATAGCGCTAGGCAAAGATAGTTATGCCTAGCCCATAATTCTACCCATATAAAGTGTGTCACACTGCATCTTAGTGATGTTTCTTCAGGATACTGTACACAGAATCAACCTTAAAACACAGCTGCTGTTTGGAAGCGCTGATAAACTCCTTCCCACCACTAATGCTTCCACGCAGTTTTGCATCCAGGAGCCATGCTGGACTATCTTTGTAACACACGCTCCCTAGCTGTGCCCAGTCACTAGCAAAAAACACTTTAATCAGTCTCCTCAGACAGGAATCTTCTGATGAAGACCCAATACCTTTTTGTGCACTTTTTTGAGCTCAGCTTATCTAGACATTATGTCCACATAGCCAAAAATTGTGCAGTTTGCAAAGCGATCAGATTTTTATATTGTCACTGTAGACCTTTTCCTATTCTGCATCACACAAAATTACTCTCCGTCAAAATGAAACACTGTGAGAGCATGGCACCCACACGTAGATGCTAGTTGTGTGGACACAGTCAGTCTCTGTGTTCTAGGGAAGATCTTTAGCCTAAATCCCTCCTATCCTTCTATTCTGTACTGATACTAAAGAGGCATCGCAAACCACCCTGCAGAGAGAACAGACCCTAGTGAAAGACAGCGACCTCCCTTACAAATTCACCAGAAGGCCAGCTCAGCCAGACTAAGGACAGATTATCCATGGGGGATTGCCACCATCTATCCTTGAGAAGCCACTGTCACAAACTGAACAGCAATACTAGGAGGCCTGCTTTTAGAAGTCCAAAGATGAGCTTCTCATCAGCTTCGTAGTGCCAAGAAAAGGCTAAGGAGGCTCACTCAGTACACTTCTCCCTTTCTTGATCTGCAAGACATTTAACAGGTTTGTCTGATTCGATCATTTCACATCAGACCTAACCAGTATCTTTACCACCGCTCCCTGCCCTTTCCCCACAGCCACGAATAAGATCTAGTGAAGAGACAGTTTTAATGGACTATTTTTTCATGTTATGTTACATGGAAAGTCGTATTTCTCTATATATCTAGGCTTCAAGCTCCTGTCTTTACTGCTGTGCGGTTCATCTTTAGACTGGGAGCAGATCATTGCCATAAACCAAAACAATATAGGTTGCATGTATGCAACCTATATATGTAAGTTTTCATCCTAGAAAACTTACAGAGCTCTTTGGACTAATGATCAGAAGTTAGTGTCTTTAAAAGTATTTAAAAGCATTTGAGAAACAATATTTGTTTGCTCTGGCCAAGGAAGGAGGAAAGAAAAGACAGAAGAAAACGTACTTTCTGAGTTTCATCTACAAGCCAACTTGCATTCTTTCAGTTACATGCCCCAACATATAACAGAAGATGCCACTATATACAAGTTTCATGTGTCTTGCAGCAGTAAAAAGTTATTTTTTATTTCACGATACAAAAAACAAACACATATATCCACCAAGGCTTCTATTTAACTGAAGTGTAACTCCACTCAGGAGTGTCCAAAAAAAACCTCAGAAGATTTAAGTGAGTGTTCCTAATGAGACTCCCTCAAAAAAACTCAAGCCTTTGCACTCAAGCTAGCAGTTTCAAGAAACAAGGACGACAGGCCGGCACAGCAAGAAGCGTGGTAGCAAAGAAGCTTAATGCCTTATGGCTGCTAGAGGAATCTGAGCAGACGAGGGTGTAGTCAGAGGAATTAATTATCCCTATTCCGATTAGCATCGGAACAAAGGCTCACATTAGTTCCTCAGCACTAGGACTCCCCTAGAGCATGGATAATAACCTTGTTGAAAGCTTTAGAGGGATTTCCTCTACCCCCCCTCCCACCCCCCAATCTTCATCCCTTCTCTAAAGGAGGATAAAAGGGTAAGGACCAAAAACCAGCTTTATGTTTAGTTCTCTGAAAGACATACCCAGGTAATTTCTTACCACTAAAACAAAATACACAAGATCCTTCTGTGATAGATTGTCAAAGGTAACATTTAGGAGCAGGTACAGAAGAAAAAAAAAAATCAAACCAAAACAAAATCCATTTTCTTTTCAAGAGAAAAGGACAGAAAGTACAGGTGGCTTATCTTGCATGCTTAACTCTGGAAGGCAGGAGTTCAACAGTTCCTACAGCAAAATCAGGGAGTGGTAATGGAGTGAAGAATACAAGGAAAAAAACAGCTTGTAGTATCTGAACACCACAAAAAAACAGGTTAACAGATGTGTCAGGAAAAAGGCTAAGGCACCACTACAAAAGAGGCAGACCCTAAGAACATTTTAGAGAAATTACCTTTCAAAAGAGGAAGTCATGCTAACAGCAAGTGACCGTCTCAGCGCAGGAGGAGAACATGGAAGGCAGCACATTCTGACCTTAGTCTACAGAAAAGTCATAGCATTTGGACAAAAGGCCAGTTTATAAAGCAAAAAGTCAGTAAAAATAAAGTAATGGCATTAGCTTTCATCTTACCTGGTGTTGACACAAGCTGGCATATAATGGTTGTCAAGTTAGTATGATTAAAGTGATGATTCAGTGACAATAGGTTGATTCACACACCTAGGAATGAACAAAAAATTAAGTATTAGCTGTGAGCACACTGGGGATAAGAATGGCACTCTGTCACAAAAAGAAGCCACAAGGCTGAGGGGTAGAAGTGGCTCCATTATATTTTTAGGACACAGACACACAGCCTTACCCACAAAATTCAGATCTGGGTTTGAGATTTACAGCACAAGTTACTCAAAACCAAAAAAATATTCAAAACTACACTCACACATTCCATTTAAAAATCTCAAGTCTAAGAAGAGACCAGATCACAGTTTCAAGCATAGCAGTGTTACTTAAAAGAGTTTTTGTCAGCACTCAAGCTTTGGGGTTTTTTTTTTCCCCCCCCCTCAATGGGACAGAAAATTCTGAAAAGTTACCTGAAATACACAGATTAGAACTGCATCAAGTCCAGCCATCAGACACACTTATACACTCCTACAAATAAAAAACTAGTGATCACAAATACTGCATACTTCCAAAACAAGCATAGGAGAAAGGAATTTTATTTCTATGGTGCCAAAAAAACACAGGTATGTTTTGTTGTCTCTTATTCCCCTCCCCGTCTTCTTATTCAGATTTATACTAAAAACTCCAAGGCTTAAAAAAGAAAAAAATAGTTAATAAGGGACAGCACAGCAAGCAATTGAGAAATGGGCAAACCGGTCATCTAAAAGTGAAAGTAAAAGCTGTGCAGCTGAACAGAATTTTTGTCTAGCCTACTTGAAGATCTCCTTTGTTGTTAAACATTTCATTGTCCCATTTAAATGCCAGCTTTTTGAGTCTCAGAAGTGTGCAAGCCCCGCAAGGCAGCAAACCACAAACAGACTTGAGATGGAGGTTCTCACAGCTAATGAAAAGTAAACCTAGAAAACTCCTCTACATGTCTCTTATTCATCTTAAAAAACCCCTATGCTTACCAAAAGACACAACCCCTGATTGTACAGCCCTGCTCCCCACACCCACAAAGCGTTTTTTAACCGATCTCTGTCAGGTGGCTTATAAAGTTTTACAGTCTCTGCTCACAAAGCCAGGGCAAAGCCTGCAATGCATCTCCAGCATAGCTTTGTTGCACATCACAAGCAGTCTGCAGCATTTCGGAATCACAGAGCTCTCTCCAATAATGCTTTCATTTTATAAAGTTGTACTACTGGATTTTCCCAAGAGGGGAAACAGGAGCCTCCCTCTCCTGAAGGAAGCAGCATGCCCTTTTTGGGCTTTCAAAAGGAGTGAGGGGCCCTCAGAGAAAAGCTGGGTTTAAAGCTTTCAGGATGATCCCACATACGGCCACTGGGTCACCAGTGGCATATGTAGCGGCAGATGGAGAAGTGAAGCTTTCATACCCTCTGTGCAATGCTCTGCAATTTTGACACTTCTCTTGAAAAGCAGAGATGTCAATCACCCTTCCAGGCTGGTGTTTTGGTGCAGAAGGAATTCTCCTCAGGCTGTGCACCAACACCAAAGGATAACCTAGACAGGCTATCCTGGGGGCAGTTTCTGTCTTAGCTTTCAAGCATAATGAATCCCCTCAAAGCAGAGAATGATGAATCACTGTTAAGTTGTCTTCACTGCACAACAGCTTTCTTTTGCCTTTTGGCTCATTAGAGACCAACACATATCCAGTATGCATCTTCACCTTCCCCCCGACCCAGCACCTCATTTAAAGGAGTTTTAATTAACATTAGAGCACCTTACTAGGCCCAAGGAAAAAAAAAAGAAAAACCCACGCCTTGTGAGAGCGATTGGCACAAATAGGCTCCAATATCCAAAGGAGATTCTGGCACATCCCAAAATACAGTTGCTTGAGTGTGGGCTGTTTCAGTATCTACTCCTTGGAGAGTTTCCAGAAATTATTTACCAAGAATAAAAAAAACCCCAAACATCTTAAATAGGTCAGCAACATTCAAGCATTTCACTAATCTATATATTTAAAATTGCACATACAAACTGTAGCTCCTTTCAAAGCAAGCTACTTGTAACGGCTACTGTTGAAAATCAAGTTTAGTTATTGTAAGATCTATATTTTTATACAGTGTAAGAATATCACTCTCAAGCTCACTTACAGAAATTGGCATTTGGAAGGGTGTTTTGGGGGTTGGGCTTTTTTTTCTTGTGTTTTCTTTTTTAAACAAGCCTAATGCATCAACAGGATTTCCCTCTTAAAGCTTATGCTCCCTCAAGAGTCCTGCAGAAAGAGATCCAATACTCCAATATAACTACTTATCTATCTTCATTCCCAAACAAGATGCAGTGATTCTTTCAACCCTCACTCATTTTATTAAAAAAACCTCCATTAAACCAATGCAGGGAAAAACCAGGAAAAGCAGCAAGATCAGCAAACCACAGCAACATTTAATTATAAACCAGGAAGAAAATGAGTTGAGGGAAAATGTTAACAGCTTTAAAGTTTTCAAAATGGTTCTGAAGGTTTTAAAGCGTAAGCTAAGCAAGCTATGGACAGAGACACGGAGTACTGAAACTGGTTCACCTCTGAGCATGATGTTAAAATGGTGCACATTTCAGCCTAGCAGAGCTCAAGCATCTACAAGGAAGTCACTCCTATGGCAAGTGAGTTTACACTGCGGGACTGAAAGCCACTCACAGCACAAATACAGTACAGCGTTTCATTCTCCACACAAAAATGTTTCCAGAAGCCAGTTTCCCTTTACCCTGCTCTACCAGCTCCAAAAGCTGTACTTCACCTTGCTTACAAGGTCACTGCTCCAGAGGTGATGACCAACTCATTCCACTTAACACACACTTATATCAGGAAGCAAATTTACTGCTGGGTGGGCTGGTTGCCAGGATAGCAGTTCCCCTCTGGGAATCACCACAGCGACATGAAACAAATCAACCCTTTGCCCATTAGAGAACATTCTCAAACACATGCTCCGACGTTCACCACAGGCAGAGAAAGATAGAAGCTAGGGGAAGGGGACAACTGAAGCAGTGGGAAGAGGTAGCAGTTTTATACCTCTAACTTCTGGTCTTGCAGCTCTTGGACAGTGTAAGCTTCTTCAATGAACTGTCTTGAATTATCACACACAAATATCATCAGTTTAAATAAGCAAGCAAACAGCAGGCCAGACTTCCATGGTCTCTTATTAGCATCACTAGACTCAGTCTGAAAATACCCTGTTTGCAGACTGCATCACAAAGCCATCCGAGAACACTAAGCTTCCTGAGACAGCACTAGCTGCCACTACTCAGTAACAAAACACACAGCGTACGAACCGCGGGTGAAAGTATTTCTTGCTATGTACAAAATCTCGCTTACTGAAATTTATAGGAAGCATTTCCACTGGTTAACTTAAAATCAATTTTTGCAACTGCTCAAATGAGCCTGCTAGCAGACTCAAAGAAAACACTGTCTGCATAACAGCCGCACAGCAAAGCCAGATGAATTACACAGAAAGGCTTGCAAAGACAGAGGGTGTTTCCTCAAAGTCATCTACCTGTCCCTAACTGCTACTTCTCAGTGCTGGGGGTTAAATCACCACACCTGAAGTAATTCCATTCATACCCCGAATAGCTTTACAACAAACACGAATGACGGCATTTCTAAAGACACGACATTTGTCATGAGAACTCGATAAACATAGTTACAGACTACTGTATTTCCGGCAAGAGGAATCTACTGTAACCAACACCACAGTATGAACAAGCATCTTTACTATGTATAGGTTAAGCCTTCCCTTTTCCTGTTCTAGGAAACGCCTCAGTGTTTCTATTTACATACTCCTAAAGCAGAACCCAAGCCCTGCTTCCTCCACTCCCCACTCGTCTCTTAGGCAAGCAGGTCCAGCCCTGCCAGTGAGAGATCCTCCTCTCCCAGATAAACCCAATCAGCTGGGATCCGCTGGTTATAGCAGCCAAGTGGTCAGAGGGCAGGGGAGCCGCAGGGAGTCCTTGTACAGGCAGGGTGCACAACAGGACGCAGACTAGGAAACACTGGAGCAAGGTTTCCAAGCTACTGACCTTTCATGCAGGTATCAGCAGGCAATGGCCTTCTCTGGGAGGACCTCAGGTTAGCAAGAAGAGATGCAACTTTCAAAAGGGGAAAGAAAAAAAAAAGACAGCAGCAGCCTGGCAGACTCTGGGCATAGCATCAAACCCTCCTGGACTGACAAGGGCCAGCTCCCACCTGTTTTCTCATGAAAGTAGAGCAAGCAAGAGACATATTTGGGCAGTATAACAGTAGAAGGTTGTGGTGTGAGCAAGCACACTGATAAAAAGCAGAAGTGATGCAACAGGAACAGCTGCAGACACAGAAACCCAAATCTGCAGCTAAGAGATTGCACAGCTGAGGAGCCAAGGCTAAGACCACCGCAGACTGCTCTTATCAAGAGCTGAAACAATTCTCCAGGCAGGAATAAAATAGCAGGACAGAACTAATCCCCATCAAAATCACTACGCTACAGGCAGGACACACATTTAGTGACTTCAGTAACTATTGCTCCCTGACTCCCAGGCAGCTTGTGAGCTCAAGGAGTGGTTTCAGTCCACCTTCACATGCTGCACTAAATATAAACTCTGCTGATAACGGTCTGAAAATGATGTTTCTGCAGAGAGAAGGTGCAATGAGCAACTCAAGGACATTGGACCCTCCTCAATTTGCATGACAAGCAGTGAGGAGGTGACAGAACCAGTAATACTGTGGTTGGGAAATTCCAGCCTCCAGATCAGTACTTTCCCAGACCCAGACTTGACGGAAGCACCTGTGTATTTAAAAACTCCTTTAACACTTTAAAGTAGGAACATGAGGGCACCTGGGTTTTGATGACAACTCATCTAAGAGGAGATTACAGCTCCTTTGTCATGTGCTACTCTGCTCTACAACAACGCGCAACACCATAAGGTGATAAAAAACATCTTCAATGTTAAAAGTTAGTTAGATTAGGGTGCAGGTCTTTCAGGTACATTTCCTTCACACTAGTGGCCCCTTAACGGAACACACCTTCCTACTTTCGGATTCTACTCTAGTGGTCCATGACACACTCATTTATACGACAGGATTTAAGAGGGCAGATGACATTCCAAACAAGAAAAAAAAAGTTATTTTCTTCTCCAAGTTTTGCTTACAAAATCACTTCCAGAAACGACATGCAAGCTATAGAGACAGCAATGTGATCCGTAAAACTGCCAGTGCCACAGCTGGCCACCAGATTACAATACTGGAAAGGACTACTCTCTCTGCATAGAAATATACCCCCAAACAATAGTGCGGCACAAAAAGAAAAAAAGGAGGAAGACTTGCAAAGAGATTTACAAAAGACACCTGAAAAGGAGGCACAGATGAAATCAAATATAAACTGCAGACACAAAAGCACTGATCCTTAGAGCACTGGCATTTAATATGCAAATTCTCGCTCTGCTTAGGCATTTTGCCTGTCTTTGATGTGTACAGGCAAGTTCTAACTAGAGGTGCAGACTGGGAGGAGTCCCCTTTCACCATTATCACAAGAATTTTTTTCTAAGCAACAGTTAAACGCTCTGAAAATAACTATATCACTTCTGCTTCTGTTCAGAGTGGAAAGGAGGAAAAAAAAACACCAAAAAAAGTATAAAAATTAAAGGAGAGAGGCAAGGTCTTCTCAGCTCTGATGCAGGATGAAAGTGGCAAGCTGGTGCCTGATATGCAGCCTAGGAGCAGAGAAAGACAAGCTGAACTACAGAGGACAGTAAAGATACGCTGCAAGAGATCCAGATGTCTTGGGCTTAGTCCTACTGCATGAAAAATTAACAAGGTTAAAACCTCCTCTTAAGAACTTCTCTTCCCATTGTTCTGACCACAACACTCCTGAACAAGCTGCATGGCTCCAGAAACCTCAGGAATTACGGTGACAATAGACTCCTGCCAAGAGAAGCACCATTACATAATAGCATTTATGGGAACACACACAAAAAGCCACTAGGAAGCGCAACCAGACAAGTGCAAAATCCTTTCTGCCCATCAGCTCAGTTTAGCTCTCAACCATTCCAAAGACAGCCTCACAGTATATTTAATTTTTATGCTTACTTCCTCTCACCTCTTTCCACACAACAAAATCTGTGTTACTGTAACTGCACTGAAATCAAGTCCATTCCCAACAATAACATAAACCCCTTGAGAATAAACCCACTTGCAATTATTGTATTTGCATTAATCTGTTTAAAGGAACACTACAAAGATGAATAAACGTGTCACTGTTTGCATTAAATAAACATATTAGAAATAAGAACTCTTTATTACAGTATTTTTTTCATCTCTTCAGCTTTTACTCAGTTTCAGGGATACTTAAAGCAGTTACTGGTTTTCAGCTCTCAAAAGCCCAGCATGGCTATTTCAGAGTTCCAGGTCCTCCAGGGGATTTACAATAGATTTGCTATCCACGTGTACGGTTCAGCCTAAGCACTGCACACGTGTAAAGGCAGCTGCTAGGGAAGCTCTGACCTCTAGGCACTCTCAAGGCACCATAAACACGAAAGCAAAGATGAAAGCCCTAATGAACACAAAGTTTCTCACGTTAAATTACCTCCAGCAGTGCCTTCACTCACACCTTCATCTCGGACACTGGTTTCCCCCCTGTGTCTCTCTCCACACCCGTAAGCTCTACTAAAGGCAAGGCAGAAGAGAGCAATGAGCACTTCCCTGCTGTTACTATCGGGGTTTTTAAGTCCTAGAAGTTCACCCCACACCCAGAGGATGTAGAAGCCTAAATATACACTGTAAAGACCGCAGCCGTCAGAGCAAACCCAACTCTCTCGTTACTACCGTCCCCACGCCGCTGTGACACGAGGGAGCGGCTGGTACCACAGGTGACATTATGTAACCGACCCGCCTGGAGAGCCCGGCGCCGGGCTCCCGGGCGGGGACGGGGCTCCCACCCCAGCCCCACGGGCAGCAAACGCCGTCCCCCGGCCACGCGTGCAGGGGCAGGCAGCCAGGCGGGTCTCTGCTCGCGGGGGCCGCTCCGCCCTGCGCCCGGGGAAGCGCCGCCGAGACCCTCCCCCTGAGCCGGCGCCTGCCGCCGCCGGCAAGCCCTCCGCCGAAACACGCTCCCGCGCAGGCAGGCGGCACACTCCTCCGCACGCCGGCGGCAGGCCCGGCACCCGGCCCCACGACCCGCCGAAGCCAGGCCGCAGCCGCTGCCCCCGCCCCGCGTCCCGGCCGGGCCCGGGCGGCCCCTGAGCGGCGCAGCAGCCCTCCGGAGCGGACTGCACACCCTTCCCCCGCGGCGGCGGCTCACCGGACGGCTCGTCGCGGGGCGAGGCCGGCGGGCGGGCGGCGCGATGCGCGGCGGAGGGGCGGCGGGGCGGCGGTGCCGCAGCGGTGGGGCTGAAGGTCGGCGGCCGCACGCCCCGGCCGCCCCAGCGTCTCGCCCGCCCAACACCCCGACCGCTACCGCCGCCGCCCGCCAGGCCCCGCCCCGCCCCGAGTGCCCCGGCCGGCGGCGCGTGGGGCGGGGCGGGGCGGGCCGGGCCTTAAAGGGGCCGCGCGGAGGCCAGCGGCAGCGCGGCGCGGCCGGTGGGGGGCGCTGCGGTGCGCCGCCGTCCGGCGGCGGCGGGCGGGTGGAAGTGCTCCCGGCCCCGTTAGCCCGGCAGCTGCCGCTTGCGGTTGACGACCCGTAGCAAAGCAGCGGAAGCCCCACCGCAGCCAGCAGCGGCCGGGAAGGCTGCAGACCCCCTCCCCGCGGCGTGCCGTGCCGCCGCGCGGACACGTGGCGCTCGCTCCCGGCCCAGCACCCGGGAACAACAGCTGTGAAGGGAGCTGCAGCCCGCTCCTGCCTTCTGCTGCTCTTCTCCCGGAGCGGCAGCGGCTCCTCGGCAGCGGGGGAGAACGTCGATGCAAACCCCAAGTCGTTTCCCTGCGGTTTCGACCCTTTATTCCGGGCCGCGGGGTTATCTCCGGGTGAGATGCCCATTGCCTTTGCTGTGAATTACAGCTTAACTTGGCCAGGGGAGAGGCTCAGCCGTTGGCATGTCGCTGTGAATATCCTACAGTGGCACAGAATTCACTCTGAGCCCCGCTCAGCAGCTGCCACTTCAGCAGACACCCATCTGCCAGCCCCGTTCCTTGCCCGGTCTCCCCAGTTTGCCTGCTGGCAGCCCCTTCGGCTCCCCTCCAGCCAGACCCTGCTGGTGGCAGGCCTGTGGGAACACAAGGCACGCCTGGCCCCGTCCTGCCGTGCAGCACCAGCAGAGACAGGTTGTGTGCTGGAAGGTCCAAGGCTGAGCCCTGGCTGGAGAAGGGAGCACGCTCACAGGGGTTTGGTGATCGCAGGTGCAGAGGGAAACACCTTGCCTCCTCTCTCTTCATGTCCTATCTACAGCCTCTCCCAAATCCACACCTCTGTACCCAACAGCGCGCATCACTGGGGAATCAAGAAGGATCTCCTTTGCTTCCCTTTCTCTTCCTTGAATTAACACTTACCTTCTATACATCTGCTACATTGTTCATATTTTGCTATGGAGACTGAGCTGTTCTCCCTCTTACACGGGAGGGGAAGAATATCTAACTCTACTGGAAAGGTGGAGGGAAGTTTACTTTTCCTATTTTTCTGCAATAGCACGGTGATTGTTCATAGTAAAAGCCCATAATAGGCTAGAAATGGCTTAGCATCCCTTGAGCGGATGTAGGATGTGAATACAGTACATGATAAAACATTCCCTGTAAATACGCCCCTCGTAGCCACTTCAAAACCAAAAAGCAGGAAAAAAACTACATGGTCATCCAGAAGACATGCCTGAAGGCAGGAAGGAAGAGAGGGGAGCTAGAGCTGCACACAACCCTGCCGATTCACACAGCTGCTCTTTCTGTGAAGCCCTGGACGCTGGCCAATGTTTTCACGCTGTCCCTTACACCTTGGCACTTTGCTCTGGTTTGACCTGTTGGTGCAGCTCTCCTGGACCTGGAGGAAATGTTCGGAAACCCACACACCTCTGAAACCACAGAGCTGTGAGGAAGCTGCCACGCTGCTCCCTCTGCTCATGGCATTAATGCACCCAGAAAGGGGCAATTCCTGGTAAATCCTCACTAAAAAGGCCTCTCACTGGGGACTGCTTCACATTTCTGGGTACGGCCACTCCAAGTTTTTAAATGTTTAGAGGTATTTTAATTTCTATGCTATACTTTGTTTCCTTAATTCTCATTCATACATATTTCTCTTTATAACCGCATCAAGCCATAACAAAAACCACTACGCTCTTTCTTTGGGGCCTCAGATACACTAATGATGCTGTGCTTGGCTTTTTCTTTATTGTGGAATCACAGAAATCAGCATTTGCAGGCTGCCTCATACGAGCAAAGTATCGCACAGATACTAACGAGTCTCCTTTACATCGGATTTGCCAGACTGCATCAGCCCACTGATCTGTCTAAAGCCATACCCTGTTTCCAGCGTTAGCCAACAGCCAGTGCTTCAGAGGAAGCAAACGCCACCAACTGCCCCAAAACAGGTACTTCCCTATTCACCGCCCAGTGCCTGTGACCTACTGGTTCCATTCTTTTTGGGCTCCTGCTCTGAACAGCAAGGTGAAATATTTTCCCTATATTACACATGCCAGTGAAGGAAGATGAGGAGCTGCCACCACCAGAGCACCTCTCCCCCATGCGAAAAGCTTATGGTCTCAACCCAGGTATTTACCTGATGTTCAAAGGCCTTCAGGTTGCTTGAATAGAAATGAAAAGAAATAATTCATTGAAATATTTAATTTTGGGTAGCAGAAATTTTAACGTATGAAAGCTGCCAAACTTCACCGGAATGTCAAAGCACCCTTATTTTGTGCAGCCCCATTTGATGAAACCATTAATTTCTTATCCATTGGTTATGGATGTTGCTTTTAATCCACAGAAGTATGACTATCACACAAGTCTTAGCCTATCAATATGCTCCTTCCTGGCAGAGATGCCGACCGGCATTTGGTCAGGCTGCAACTCACTGGCAAGGAGCTGGGGAAGGAGGGCAGACCATGCATGTGGGCAGTGGGGCACCCCACACCTCATCTCACCCCAGTCCCCTTGGCAAACGCATGGCAACGGAATGGTGGGGGAGGCTGGGCTGGAGAAGCCCTATTTTAGAACACTTCAAAGCATCTCTCCTAGTGCAGCAAACACATGCTGTTCTGCATGCCTTGATAGACCCCCACAGGGAGAGCTCCTGCCCTCCATATCCAGACCTGCCACTGGATTATTCAGATAAAAGAAACATCTTTTTAATCCAAGCCACAAAATTCTTATCCGTTCCTTCAAACTGCTGAAAGCCCTCCAACATCCTCGTGAACCAACACCCTCATGCACACACCTGCGCATTCCTTCCATTCCAGGATGGACTTCACAAGTTATCGATGTCTGTCCGGGCAGCACATATCTAACATGACCCAAATTTCAAGCTAATTTCACTTCTGAGAGACAGGCCATCAGTAAAATAGGGTTCCTGATGGTAGTGCTCAGCTGGAAAAAGTCTCATGACAGTCTAAGCACTATCACAGGAGAAAAAATAGCCTAAGAGACAATGTTACCTCAGGCTGTGACACAACCCGTCACTGCCCATGAGCCCTGGGCATCCTGTGCGATGTCCTCTTCCCCAGTGCTACATGCTCCTGCAGACAAGGAGAAGCACGGTACCTGCTCCATGCCATTTGCTCCCTCCGCAGAGCTGCCCAGCCGCAAGCCAACAGACTGAGACAGCTTCACTTCAAGAACAAGCTGCTACAGAGACCCTTCAGCATTCAGCTCAGTCACCCAAGACTTTCTGGCTTCAGAGGGCTTTCTCACAAACCTTTTCTCCTTAGTGAGATAGCTCTGAAACTCTTAAGATGCAGAAGAGCTACCCAGCTTTGACTGCTTCCATCAAGCCTCCATGCCCAGATTCGGGTGGGAAAGCAGGTAGCTGGCAGCACAACAGAGGTGGCTTTTGTTCCTCAGAGCCGGCAGCAATGCCAGGCATGATTCCAGCAAATAGCATCTCCCACTTGGGCACAGATGACAGCCAGGCACACTCTTGTTCCTTTGCCTTCTTGCTGATAACACCTATGTGACCTATTCATTGGCAACTTGTTTGAAGTGGCATTTGTGCAGCAGTAAATCAGTTCTTAAGTGCTCCTGAAACCCCACTGCGCATTAGCCTCCTGTACAGTTTGCCTTGCCAGTTTTGCTTTGTTTTCTCCCACTTTCTTATGTTCTGCCAGCCCTCAGTTAGACTTCCAGGATCATACACTGGAACCCACACACATTTGTCATGTTTAGCAGGGCTTTACTCATTTATTAATATTCAGAGTAGATGTAAATAGAGAAAGAAGCTCATCTCCAAAAAACTACTGAAGCAACATGGGACAAACAACAGTAAAACAGAAATCTTGGCACACTGTCCACCCTCCTACCTTGCTGGGGTGCTCCAGAAGCAGGGGGGATGATGCTGAGCCCCTCGTTTCTAAATCCCTGTGCAGTTCAGGGCCTGCTAAGGAAGGACAGGTGAGGCTAAACCAGGCTACAAGCATCATCCCTGCTACGACACTTCCCTTCTCCGAGTACTGCCAATATTCACTGCACTGAGATAATTTTCCTTTCTGTGACTTGAAACACAGAACGCAGTTGTGGAACAGCCACTGAGGTTGTCCTGCCATCGTGGCAGCCAGAAGACCCAGCTCGCAGCCTGGAGCTTATAGGGATTTGGGGCTTGAAACTGTCCAACATTTGTTCTGTGCATATAGACCTGTACCAAAGATGCTCAGAGAAAAAAAAAAACAAAACCCTCCTGGAAACTACCCAGAGCTTTTCTCTCTGGGGGAAACAAATGAGGCCTTAATTAATTTTCTTTCAAATACAGCAAATTGACTTCTGCTCCAGTTGTGCTAGATTCAAGCCACACAGCACAATGTTTTTAATTCCACTTCACTTAAGGGCTAAATGTTCAGAGCAAGGAAAAGGATGTTTCCTGTAGGCTTTGCTCATGCTGGAGACACCAACCAAACCACCCTAGTTTTCACAGGAGCAGTTTCTTCAGAGCCTGCAGTTCTGAAATGGACTGTGACATGCCCCTGGGTTAGCACAGCGAAATGCAGGATCTAGGAAAGGCACTGACTGAGCAAGCTGCCTGGTCCCTTGCGTAATTTTAAAGGTCTGCCACATCCTGCCTCAATTTTCATTTTACAGGCTCAAAGATCAAAGTGCTTTTAGTGCCCTGTCCTAAGGCTAGATTACTGGTTCGCTGATCATCCTAACTAGCCCTGCTGCCTCGAACTTCATTTAACCTTTCTTAACCCCAGAGTCCTGCCTGCAGGATTTCCTAACACCGGAGTAACAGTGGTGTTCTGGACGGGGTCTCCTTGGTACCGTGCAAAATGGTGGTGCACTCCCTCGTCTACCAGAGACACTTTGCCCAATAAACCAGAAGATCACCTTGACCTTCTTAGCATTTGCATCATATGGGTAGCTCAGAGCTGCCCTGCAATCAGCACCTACCCCATGTCCAAGAGAATTGCACCCAAATCCCAGCAGAACGATTTGCCTGGGCACAGCACCGTTGTACAGTGGCCATCCTGCGCAAGTATCTCACTGTGGTCTTCTACAGTGCCACGCACCTGTACCAGCTTGTTCAGCACCACCTCATGAATCTCATCCCTATGCTGTGCTAAAAAGCATGAGAGTTGGAGGAAAAACAGGTGCAACAACCCCCAAATTACTGGGTCCAGTGAGACTGTTGATGTAAGCAGAGAAATGGCAGAATCTGACCTATATACACATATATATGAAGCCAAAATTCTACCAAACTGTTACAGAAAAATATCCATCCCGCCCCCTTTAGTACCTATTCAAGGAGACAGTAGCTGTATCATTGCCCATGTGCTAAAATAAAGAGGATCCCCTCTTGCTTTTCTGAGGGATTCTGTTTCAAAGAGGCTGAAGGACAAGATCTCCTTCAGTGTAAAATCCTTGATTAATTTAAATTACCTTCTAACCATCTTGAGATCTTCCTGCTGCCAAATTCATCTCATATATTTAATATATGGCTTCATTATCACATTGGCTATGCACCTCTTAGGGAAGGAAGGTGCTATTATTCCTCTTCACAGATGGAAGAGGGAGGCCCAGGTCCCTAACATACCCACTCATTTAAGTAAAAAAGTGACAAAGCAAAGAACTGAACCTGTTCCTGTCTAACACCCATTGTCCTTGACCCTTCTTTCTTTCCAATGAGAACTTCTTGTTCCAGGATCTCCTGTGAAAGCAGCCCAATTCGCTCTCTGCTTCATCTCTCATTGTCGATTTTGAAAACTAAACTAAGAAAGTCGGGCATCTCTTGACTTATTCTTCAAAATGAAGGGTAACTGTAAAAGTCTTTCTACTACACAGAGTAGGTTTTTGTTACAGGACATTTGTTAACTTCTTGGATTCCCATATGTTCTTTCCACATGATTTTGCATTGTTTGACTACATAGAGTGACTCTGTACACCTCAAGGAAGCAGTAAATCTTCATTTTCTTTCCTTTCTACAAAAACTCAGCCCTTTTCAAGTTGCAAAGCTGTGTATCAAAACTACTGTCTACTGATTTCCGTATTTTCCAAGGCAACATCTGGCATGAAAAGTGATTGCAAATGTGATCAGAGTTAGAAAGGTTTCCCTCCAGCAGTCTTCCAGCTGGCTTTATTCCCAGGTATCAGCCCAATGAAAAAGAAAAATCTCTTTGGCAGTGCCTCCAGTTACAGTCTCTCACTCTTCGGGTAGAATGGTTTCCCTTCCCAGGGCGGTTTTGGTGACATGGGATTCAGATGATATAATAGGAATTACACTGGAACTGGTACAGCCTCTGGGGTTCAGGACAGGTGCTCTCTGATGCCAAAGGAATTAGGAATCCCAGCTCATGCTGTAGCAGAATAATAGAGTTTATTCCTGTCAAAGCCTAAGCATGCAGACGTAGGTATAATTTTGAGGAATTTAAATGTAATCCTATCATTATGAGTAGTAGGCTTCAGCTGCAGACATTTGCCTGTAATTAAGCAGAATTATTCATAAGGGGGTTTGGCTGTAGTCAAGGCAGACTCAGTAGCTCAGGTTATTGTTAAACAGTGATAAAACAGCAGGGGCAACTCAGCCCTGGGTGACTGCATCACTGCCCTAATGTGGGTGCGTGATGACCCTGCTTCCTTGAGGGTGTGGTATTTGCCTCAGCTCTCTTGACTTCAGGAGGTAGGCATCATGGGCTTAACGCTTCTTTGCCTTTCTCCTCAGGCTGTAACGTATATCAATGCAGGCTGAGTGCAGAGCCCCCATATAGCTCTTTCGCACGCCGGAAACATGGGTGTATGGCTGACGAAGTGAGGAAGGGTCCAGCTCCCAACTCCTGACCCCTCTCTCATGCTCTCTGCTGCGCATCACTCCCAGATGACAGCAGAAGCAAAACAAATCTCTTCCGTCTACAAGCTCCTTGGCACAGCACCATCAGGCAAGACTAAGTACCATCTAGGAATGGAAAAGTAGCTCATATATAGACCACAACATTAAATATTATACCTCGGGAAAACTATGTTTTGATGTGGCTTCTGATAGGGGAAGGAGGAGCAATGTGAGATTTTTGCAGTTCTCCTAAAAATACCTAACTGGTAAAATCCATACCACGGTCAAGGTAGAAATCACGCAGGAAGGAAAAGCGCCTCCTTCTATTCAGCTAGTAAACACCCGAGATTAGTGAAAGCTAAAATAATTTAAAATCTCCAGTCTTAATCGAACAGTTTATTCTGTTTGATTACACTTTGCATTTTACTTTCCCCGAAGAGCGCCACCAGCAATGTCACATTTCCCACTGTTCTTCAATAGCTTCACGTTGTGATTTTCAGGCTGTGCTAGAATAAATAGCGCAGCTTGGAGACTGAAGTGACATGCAAGACTGATCATTTGCTCAAAACCAACAGTTTTCAAGTAAATGAATGGAATGTAATTGCGTTTCAGCTTTAGCTTGAAAATGTAACCAGCGCTAGCATTTAATCTTCCTGTGAGTTTACACTCAATGGCACTTGTTTATTAGAGATGATTCTGGGTCACTGCACTATTGGTATATGGATAGTAGCTCATGGAAATGTAGTTTGTAGTCCGGCACAGATCACTCCAACAGTGTACTCTGACCTCTCATATTCATCACCAGTGACATCTGTCCACCTGCCGTTTCGTCCCTTGCCTGTCGCTACAGGGCTTTGCAAACGTGAGTACACCCTTCCAGCCTGCGCGGTGGATTTTTTAGGTGAGGCGCAGCGTGCGCAAGACTGGCCCCACCCTTTACACCTGAGGTTCATCTGCCAGGGCCTAGCGAGCTTGGACGGTGACAGCGAAGTCCTCAGGTCGTAGGTTTGGTTAGAGTATCCTTCTCTTAGATGGATGGCCTTACAGGGCTAAACGAGCTCCATCTGCCCGGGTTTGGAGTTAACAGTTGTCCTTCTCCTAGGATGGTTGCCCGAAGGCTAGTGAGCCCATCCTGCCCGTGGACACACTTTGTCTGACCCTTCAGTTGAGACCTGTCTGGCTTGGGAGACCCTACCGGAGGCATATGCCACCACCAGCATAGCTCTCAACTTCGCAAGGGCACGCAAGCTCTTTCCCCACGGCAAGGGGGTGCCCGTGAAAGAGCCTCTCATATTAAACAGATGTCCTCAAACCAGTTTCTGAGTGATTTATGTATTGTTTACCTCATCTTAAATTTGCTCCGTGACTCTTGGGCAGAATCTATCCTCCATGATTCCATGGGCAAGGGCTCCATAACCCCCTCACAACCCACGAGCTCTCCATAAGAAGCCAAGCCTGACCAGGAGAACTGAGTGCATGAGGATTTGGTTTGGGCCAAGATATGCCAGTATTCTAATTTCTCCAGAAATAACCACTGACAACAGAATATCCCCAAAAGCAAACAAGATCTACTCTAACATCTATACTTGTTTCCATGGAAATATGCAGTGACAAGGTTTTTTCTCTCATTTGCAAAATTTTCTCTGCCAGCCTACCATATTTTTTAAGACAGCCCTAGTAACTGCATAGGTTTACCCAAACACAAAGACTACTGCAGATGTGCCAAGCCTGCACAAAGCCAAGCAGAGAGCTGCTCAGCGTGACCCCAAGAAAGCATCCGTGCAGCAATGCTGCTGACAGTCCTTAATCCAGAACACACCAACTGTCTGGAGATCCTTTCAGCCAGGCACCAACGAAACCTTTTCATTACTGAGGACAAGGAGTTTTTGGCGAGACAGCAAACAGCATGCACCACAGTATCACCCAGCAAGGCGAACACGAGTAACAACGCATCAGCAGCACAGTTCACATGCTGGCCTTAGACTCCGGCTTTAAATTAGAGTGAACAACATAGTATTTGTATTGCAAGTCTGTCTCCAGTGGCTGCCAAACGTTTTGCTTCTGGCGGTGGCCTTCTGCATTGCCCCTTGCCATATGTCGCAGTCTCCAGCTCCCTCCTCACGCCCCGGCTCTTCTCTGCTTCCCGGCTCTGCGCAACTGCCCCAGCCACAAGCTCCATTTCCCTAGAGACCCATGTGAAGTGGCTGAGGCCCAGCCGCAGATGACAACATTAAGCAGAGCCTCTGGGCTGTGAGCAGCGGGGACAGGGCCTTAGCTTTGGGCAGTTACTTGGAAGTCGCTCAGGGGCCGCGTTCTCACTGTGCTGGAACAGCCTGGCAAGGGGATGCAGAAAAGCGCCTGCGACCCAGGGGAGAGGGGAGGCTTTGCCTGCATCTCCCAGGCAGGCAGCAGCAGGAGGAAAGAAAACATCCACCCTGCTGCCCATGGAGGAAGGGAAAGGCAGGCTGGGCCAGTGCTATGGACAGAGCAGAGGCAGGGAGTGACAAAGCCAAAGACAAAGCATGGAAAATGGATAAAAGGAGCCAACACTGAAATCTCCCAGAGCAGGAATTCGTTTTTTGTCAGGTTGTTACATCAACATCATGGCGTGCTGGGTTTCAGTCCTTGGGTACCAGGCAAGTCCAGTGTGTAAAGTCTCATGGGACTTTAAGTTCAGCATTAACTCAGAGCGGGCTGCAAAATGATCAGGTGGAGGGGCTGCAGGACTGTAAACAAAGGATTATGGCGCGTGGCAAGGGGCTGTTTAAAGGGAAGGGACCAAGGATACCATGGGGATGGGGATCAGTAAGACCCTAGACTGAGCGCCTCATTAAATTTTTAAACTAGTATTTAAACTGTTCTTCTGACAGAGGAAGGCTGTGCTGGAGAGGCTCTGCTGTGTCTAGGAGGGTGCAGGAGCTGCCTGCAGGCAGGAAAAGGACACGATTATCCTCCTGCCCTTCCAGAAGGCACTGGGTGCCTGTGCTCCATCTGCAGCCAGAAAAAGAAGGCCACTGCCTGGAAGATACTAGCACCCTGTAGCCTAAAAACTGTGTCAGAGGGGTCCTCTCCCCAAGGCTGTCACCTTTGCCCTATTCCCAGGGCTCACGAAGGAGCAGGAGTATACTGGTGCAGAAGCAGGAGAAGTCTAAACAGAAGTGAATAGGCTGAGAGCTGGAGTAGCTAACTAGTCAGGGTCCTCCCAACAACATTGTAAACAAAGCGTGAGAAAGAAAGAGTAAAAATTGCAACCTAGATGGAGAGAGGATTCAACATGGAAAACAAAAGGTATTTAGCGAGGAGGAAGTAACTCACCAGCTAACATTCCCCATGGCAGAGGGGAATGTTTTGGAAAGTCAAACTGTGCTGAGCAAACCTTAGGAGAGCTAGCAAATTAGAGGAGGTGTTAGTTAGGAGGACGGCAATGCACCGGCACCAGGACCGTGCACATGGCTACAAGGCAGCACAAAGGTACGTGCTGGGCAGGAGCCCACTACTCAGTTCAGGGCAACAGCCAGTGGGAGAGCCTGACACACTGGGAGGTCAGAAGAAAGGTGATAGCTCATTGTGCAGCTACAGGGGATTGATTTGCAATGACAGTATGGTCTCCTTGGCTCTGAGAGGACAGGGAAACAGTTTACAAACATTTGTAAGGCATAAACCCAAGCAGGAGGGAGGGCAAATTACTTATTAGAGAAGATAAAACAACGAGAGACAAAAACAAAGCTGAGAGTAACTTACAACATTTTACCAATGAGCTCTAGTAGGTTGTGAAATAGCTCTCACAAGGAGAGCAAGGAAAAACTCAGGTATGGGCAGTTTTAAAGATGGATGGGAAGGAAGTAATTAATAAATACATGCACAATAGAGAGCATACAGAGGAATTTGTTGAAGTGATACAAATATTTCCACCCCCACAATCTGTAGTCCCAATTTTCCACTTCCCTGCATCTCTTGCTATCATTAACAGCAAAGAAGGAAAATGTTTATTAAAGGAGCAGAGTAACCTTATAGCACTGGTCCATCTGAGTGCATAGATTTCTAGACATTTCTAGCCAACAGAGAATTACGTTTTATAATTGTGCGAGGGGGAAATGACTCACTAGTGGTGATCTTCTTCAGCTCCTGCAGAGGTCTCCTCCTGCCCCATCAGAAATCTCCTTTAGTCTTGAGGTAGGGATATGAGTCCATGTTTGGATAGCATGTGTTAATGTCTCCTAAAGTTACATCCAGCTGCTTCAAAAATCTCCTGATATACCCCTTCCAATTGCATTTGGGACACCACTTATGGGACTCCTAAAGATCCTAAAGGAAACCTGGAAGATCAAGGCCCAAATACAGCCCCTCTGGAGGCTGAAACAGCAACCTGCCAAAAGCCCCAAGAAGCCCACACCTTACCCGGCATATACACTTACTGGCTTAATATTGTCCAGGAGGAGAGAACACAGCCATAGCTTGACAGCTATGGTGCTGCAGTATTAGTGGTTAGCCCTGTCAGCCAGCGAGCTGGGCTCTCAGACAGCAGAGAGATGTTCCCTGGCCTGAGGATTTTTCACATAATTAATTACCAAGCTTTATAACCGTCCCCTGCAGACTATGATGATGATGAATGAATGAGATCAGATTAGTCAATATGGTTTATTGGTGGAGTCTGCTCACTTGCTGTGGATGCAACATTACTGTGCGCATTCATCAGCACAGGGATGAGCATGATTCAAAGTCTTTGCCTGTACAGTATGAAACCACAACCAACCTGCAGCTTTTCAGCTTCCTCCCAAGGACTCCCTAGACCCTTCTAATGCTCTGTATCCTTGTACTGGGCCACCCTGGAAGTCTTTTGGTAAGTGTCATGCCCTTCCTTATTAAAGCAAAGCAGATTAAGCTGTGCCTGTTAAGACTAAACAAGAAATTGCTGAAAAGCACTGAAGTCATAACACAGTGGCTAACGGTGCATTTGTTACTGCTGTCCTCTGCCTGACATGATTAGAGTTGCTCCACTATGTGGCACAGATGCTCTGCAGCTCCACAACCAGCAACCATCCTTTTTTTGCTGAACGGGATTTATTGAGCAGGGCATTCCTCAGCCCTACTGCAGCTGATATACCCCTTCCAGGGTATATCCTTCCAGGAAGGAGTCCAGGATCCCTGTAGAAACCAGGGACCTATCAAAGTAACGGCAACCAGCACGTTCAAAGTGGGTATCTGAAAAGATGTACTGTATTGCCTGGAACATCACTCTAGTTCCCCCCTTTGAGTCCTGACACATCCCTGCAGCAAGCAATAGCTTGCGTGAGCACCAAAGGGAATAGGGTTTCATGGCTGGAAACTGCTTTGAACTGAAATTTGAGAGCTGTTCCTTTC
This sequence comes from Bucorvus abyssinicus, assembly GCA_009769605.1. Taxonomy (NCBI): domain Eukaryota; kingdom Metazoa; phylum Chordata; class Aves; order Bucerotiformes; family Bucorvidae; genus Bucorvus; species Bucorvus abyssinicus. The sequence continues at coordinate 14,544,514 of CM020042.1, read as the reverse complement.
CTTTCCAGCTCTGGCTTGAATTCCCTAGGTGGCCCAAGGCAGGCACCTTCATCTCCCTGCGGCTCAGTTTGCCATCTGTAAAACTGGGTTAGCGTTCCCTCCTCCTTCTTACACCCCTTTTTTCGTTGTTTATCTTAACTGTAAATACAGATGGACTTGTTTGGGTGCAGGCACAGTGCAAAACAGTGTGCAAGACCCTGGAAGTGCCGCTCCTATGGAGCTGGTCTGCAGGGAAGGATGGATGCACGGCGGGGCAGGTGTATGGAGGGATAAGTACCCGGGAGGATGCAGGGGTGCAGGTACGCGCTCGGAGGGATGCGGGATGCCTGCAGGGAAGGACGGACGCCTGGCGGGCCGGCTGTTTGCCCACCGCCCGACCCAGCCCCGGCCCCGGCCCGGCCCCTCGCGGTGGGGGGGCCGGGGGCCGGGCTCCCCGCTCCGCAGCAAGCGCTGCCCCCAGCCTGGCCCGGCCCCGCCGCGGGGCTGCGGGGCGGGTTCCCCCCGCGCCCGGCTCCGCCCGCTCGCCCCCCGCGCGGGGCCTGCAGCGGGCAGCGCGGGGCGCCGCAGCCTGCGGGCGGCCGCCGTGCCCGCCGCCGCCCCGGAGGTGGGGGCGCCGAGCGGGGCCCGGGGTGCCATGGAGGAGCCGCCGCCGCCGCCGCCGCCGCCCGCCTGATCCCCGAGGCTGCCGACACCGAGACAAAGCGCGGGGCTGCCCGCCCCGCCCGCCCGGTGAGTGCAGCGGAGGGCCGGGGCGGGCGGGGGGCTCCGTCCTGCACCGTGAGCACCGGCCCGGGGTGGGGGGGAGGTCCCGGTCCCGCACCCAGCCCTGCCTGACACGCCCGTGCACCTCCATCCTCATTCGCAGCCCAGACACCCCCGTCCGCCGCTCCGCCAAACCCGGTGCACCGCAAGCATCCTCGTTCACAGGCCGTCCACCCCCCACCCCAAACTCCCCCACCGCTGGCCCAGGCACAGCCGCGCACCCCCAGCACCCCCACCCATTGCCAAACAAGCCCGCGCCCGCTGCCCAAACATGCCGCAGGGACTCAGGGCGCACCCCACGTCACCCCAAACTCCCCCATCGCCCCAGCCGCCCCCACGCACACCCCCATGCACAACCCACCCACCCCACAGCCTCCCCCATCACCCCCCTGTGCCCGAGCACTCCCAACACCCCCACTGACCGCCCAAACACATCTCCCCGCCCCCAAAACACCCCGCCCTAGGCAACCCCTCCACCGAACACCGCTCCGTCCACAAACACCGCGCGCAACCTGCCTCCCTCCGCCCGCAAACACAGCCCGGCTGCACTCCCCCAGCCCAGGCACCCCGCCCGGCGCAGAACCCGCATCACCCTCCAGCTCCTCCTGCCCCGGCGCCTTCCCGGGCAGACAAAAGGGGTCCGTGCGCCCGCTCGCCCACCGCCCCGCTCACCCGCCGCCGCTCTCTCCCTTGCAGGCCGAGCCATGGTGGAGCCGCCGGCTGAACCACCCCCGCAGCCCTGCCCGACGCCCGGGGGGGCGGCCGGGGGAGAGCCGGCCCGTCCCGGGGAGCAGTCGCCGCTGCTGCACCTGGACCTGTACAACTTCGACTGCGCGGCGGCGGAGGGCAGCCGGTACGTGCTGACCAGCCCGCGGTCGCTGGAGGCCTGCGCCCGCTGCGCCGTGCGGCCGGTGGAGCTGCTGCCGCGGGCTTTGGGGGATCTGCTGCGGGAGGCCCCCGGGCGCTCCATGCGGGTGGCCGCCGGCCTCTACGAGGCCTACGAGCGGGAGCGGCGCCGCAAGCTGCAGCAGTGCCGGGAGGAGCGGGAGAGGATTATCCGGGAGGAGAAGAGGCGGATCCTCGCGCCCCTCGGCAGCCGGCCGCCCTCGCCCGCCGCCCGCATCGTCCCCCGGGCTGCCGCCGCTGCCGTCGGCGGCCCGCGGCCCCATGGCGGGGCGAAGGCCGGGGCGGCCGGGGGTGCCAAAGCCAAGAGCCACTCTCTGGACTCGCTGCAGAAGCGTCGGGACGGCAGCTGGGGCAAGACCTCCTCCGAGTCGGGGGCCTCGTCCTCTTACAGCGGGGAGAGCCTGCGGGAGCGCGGGGGCAAGGCGGGTGGCCGGGGCCGGGGGGCAGCCGCCGCCGCCGCCGTCAGCGGCTCCGTGCTGGGGCGCAGCTTCAGCCTGGGCGACCTCAGCCACTCGCCGCAGACTGCCCAGAGGGTGGAGAGGATTGTCAGGGAGGTGAAGAGGAGGAAGGGCCTCTCGGAGGTGCCCGAGAGGGACAAGAAGATCGCTGCGCTGATGATCGCCAAGCACCAGGAGGCCAGCCTCCTGCGGGAGCAGCGGCAGGCGGCCCACCTGCAGTGGGACAGCCAGCGGCGCCTGGCGGAGCAGCGGAAGGAGCAGGAGGAGAAGGAGAAGCAGAGGGCCCTCCTGCAGGGCCAGCGGATGTGGGAGAGCCAGGTGGAGAAGCGTCGGGGGAGGCTGAACCAGGAGCAGGAGGAAGCTGCCCTGCTGAAGCAGAGGCAGCGCCTGGTGTGCGAAGAGAGGTGGCGGGAACAAGCAGAGAAGCAGGAGCGGCTGCGAAGGGAAAGGCTGGAGAGGGCCATCCAGGAGGACAAACAGAAGAAGCTCCATCAAGAGCACAACCTGAAGGCAAAGGAAGAGGTCAAGAAGGAGCACCGGGAGCGAGAGGAGCAGCTCCTGCAAGAAAAGCTGTCCACGGCCGCACAGAAGAGGCTGAAGAAGGAAGTGCAGCTGCAGAAGGAGAAGAAACTGCTCAATCAAGCAGAGAAGCTGAAGCATGAGGCCTTGCTCAAGGAACTGGCCAAGCAAGAGGCAGAAGAGAAGGAAATGCTGAAGGCATCCCTGGAGATGAGTTTGATGAAGGCTCAGGAGAACTATGAGCAGCTAGTGGAGAAGAGGAACCAGGAGCTGAGGGAGAAGGCCAGGCGGGAGGACATGCAGATCCAGAGAGCCAAACTGGCAGCAGAGAAGAAGGAAAGAGAGCAGAAGGAGCACTTGGCGGCCCTGGCTAGAGAGACAGAGAGAAAGCTTCAGCATGCTGCCCAGGTGGCTGAAGAGGCTGTCCAAGAAAAAGCCCGCAAGGTGGTCTTGAGCCGTCTGGAGAAGGAGAAAGTGCAGAAGATGAACAAACAAAAGGTGGAACAATATGAGGACTTACGGCGCAGAGAGATCCTCCTCTCTATAGAGAGGAAGTTGGAGAGGAGTGAGCAGATCTTCAAGGAGAAGAAAACTGTCTTAGAAAATGCCAGGTCTGTTGCTCGAGCATCATTCCATGTCCGGGAAAAGGTACGGGAGGAGACGAACACACGCACCTTTGACAAGATGGCCTTGGAAGCAGAACTGCATGCCCACCTGAGTAAGAAATAAAAGATCTGGTTATGGATGAGTGGGCTTGCATCACCGGTTGTCCATCATAATGCATCAGAAAGCTCCTCTGCATTAACATTTAAAAAACAACAACCACCCTAATTTCTTGTTTTGAGGAGGCAGGGTACCGCACAAAACAGTGGCAGCTATTCATGTACTGTTTAAAATACATTTTTGTTCTGGGTGTGTTTTAAGTAGTTATCTCGGTCATCTTTACAGAGAGGAAGCAAGTTTTGGGTCCTCCACCCCACAAGCACACCCGTTTTCTCAGAGAGGGCTGCAGAAGAATTCTGCTTGAAGCCTATGAGTTACCGATTGATTGTGTATACTGGAGCTGACTACAGCTGTACTCCTTCCGGTTGGAAATGCAGACAGCAGAGACTACTGGCTAGGAACCAAAACTACCCCAGCTGATTCTGGCTTGAGTGACAGGCAGCTTGGTTTGAGTTACAAGACTGCATTTTCAAAGCCGTTGCACTTCCATGCCGAAGGTGAGGAGGGTCGGAGTACAGAATGCCGTATGCCCCTGGGTGCTCCTCACTCGCTGCTGGTACTGAGCTAGAGAAAGCACAGATCAAGACTCTGTAACACCATGTAAGCAGAAGTTATGATCAGAGCTGGACAGGAGCTGCTAGAAGTGCTTGCAAACATGATTTACTGTTTGCAGCAGTTGCCCCTTCCAGGTATCCTCACCTCTCCTTCTCCTTTCAAAGTTTCTCTACAAACATCTGTATAATTTCTTCTTCTGTTTTGGAGGAGGGGAAAGAAGGAGAGAAGTTTGTGGGCAATCCACAAACTGATGGGCAGCCACACAACTCATTCATTAATACATAAAAATGAATGAACCCGCGGAATCTGCCTTTGTGGCGTTTGTAAATGGAAATTGGGAAACAGATTGCATGGAGAAATTGCCACCCTCGCAAAATCTCAAAACTTGAGGAGTCCCTCAGCAACCTTATCCAACTTGGCCTGCCTTGAGCAGGAGGTTGGACTGGGTGTCCTCCAGAGTTCACTTTCAGCCTAATGTTCTGTGAGCTGCATACAATGAGACATTCCCCCAGCTCTTGTCATCATCTTCTGAGCAGGGCAGCATTTATCTGTCCACTGGTGCTAACTGTTGTATTCTTACATAGGGCACAAGAAAGAGTAGATGCACAAAATAAGGTACATTACAGATTCTCTTAGATGAGGATCATGGCTTTTTTATAACTCTAACTCAATACCTATTAGAGGGAACTGAGTCCTGCCATTAATGCACTGGAAATGTGAAAAGCCTACCTACTCCCTGTGCACAGCATTCAAGTAAGACAGTGTTCTGCTCCAGGTTTCCACATTTACTCTCTGCTTGGTTGCAGTTATGAGCACACATCCAAACCAGGCACTTTCTGCTGTTTTTTCCTGGCTCTGGGCAGCACCAGCTCTCTGTTCCACCATCCGTGATGCTGTGCTGGGTTGCTGTGGTGATCGCATCAGACCTGCAGCACGGGGGAGAAGCAGCAAGAACAGCGAGGATCTTGTTTCCTTGCTGATGTCTCTGACATACAACACAGTAGAAGAGAAAACGAGGAGAAGGTTGAGGTATGGCATGGACATGCAGTCCTGCACGCATAGCTTGTTTACCAGAATTTCCCAGGAGGTGACAACAGATCAAAAACCTCCAAGAAGGCTTTAAGGAAGGTGTTAAATGAACAGCAACAACAACAGACCAATCACAACCTGATGCCCTTCAGGGCTAGAGACATTATAGAAACTGTGTTAAAAATGAAGCTGGTAGATTTTCTTTGATTTTGATGGAACTTGCTCTTCTTTGAACCATGGTACAATTAGTGCTGTTGAGGGCAGGCAGTATGAAACTAGGAATTAGGGCACCTGAGTGATGTTTGCTCAGTCAGTCATTGGCTCACTGTGTAACTCGAGATAAGTCCTCAGGGGCTGCCTGTGCTCTTGGGGTTGCTGGGACTCGCAGGAAATAGCAACACTCGGCTTGACAAAATGTTTCAAAGACTTTGGACAAATGATGCTAACAAAGCACAAAGTACTGTTTTATTTATTTATCTATTTATTTATTTATTTGAATGGTTATTTAAGTGAAACATATCCATTGGTGAAAAACACTAATTAACACCAAAATGTAAAAATACCGGTAGCTGTGGGAAGGACAGCTGCCTTACTGTTTCCACCTAGGAGTCTGTCCCCTCACCCTCATCCTCAAAACAGCAATCAGTTTGAACAGTGAAACCAATCCTGCTGTATCACTGGACAAGGTCCAGTCTTCTCCACATGTTGTTTGTACTGCAGTGGTCCGTGTGTGTCCTTGTAGCTGCAAAGACCTAGAAAAGAGATGCCCAGTAGCCCAAATCCTGCCTGGACAAAACTTCTGTTGGTCCCTGGCAGCACTAGAGTTGGGATACAACCTGCAGTGACTCCAGCATAGACAACGTTTCATCTGGTTTGTAGCCTTTGGGGCTGCAGAGAAAGCCTGCCAGCACAGATGTGAGGGCTCTTGCTCCCCATTTCATCGCACTGTGATTGAGGTTCACAGTTTGGTCTGTTTAGCAGAGGGCAAAGAGGGAGAGCTGGGAAACAGTGGAAAGATGGCAAAAATGTGGTGGGCGAATGAGTAGATGCAGTCTCTAACTGGAAGAGCAGTTTTTCTCTAAAGGTCTACTGCAATCTACCTGAAGGCTTTGTCCAGATCTCCCTCTGATGGGGCATCTCCAGTGTAGACTGAGAACATTTTACAGCCCAGGAGACATGTCTTGGCCACTGACTCTAATTAACACCTGGGGTCCATCTCCTGCCGCTGACTGAGTTTGACACCTTGGGGCTACAGCTGAACTAATTAAAACATGCTTACATGGTGGTAATTGGATTGGCAAACTACTGTTCCTATATTGTGCAGCTCAAGTTTTGAATGTGCAATCTAAGAAAAAAATATTTTTTTTCAAAAGACATTAATCTGTGTATGGGTATTCTTTTCCTGTAGCTGTTTCAGTCCAAAGTTAGTGAAAGTCAATGGCGTTTTTAAGTTGTGGAGAATTGCGACCTGGAAAATTAAGTCAGCAAGCTGGATGGAGGCTTGAGAGGTATTTCTTGGGTCTGCTTATGCTTCTGTTTATGTGAGAAGTGTTACTGCTGGATTTCTGTGGAAACGGAAATGAACCGCTGTGACACAGGCCTTTTAGATGAGACTTATTTGGTGGTTCTGATACTGAGCTGTAGGCTGGGGAGAACTGAAAATCAAAGCAAGCAACATTTTACCTCACAGCTCAGAAGTAGATTACGGCTGATTTAGAGCAGAGGAGCAGCTGATGACATTTGGTTAGGTCCTGTAGAATGATAACTTTGGTTAGTCCTCTCGTGGGATTAGAAAACACATTTTAGACTATTACTGTATTACAATCATAAGGTTATAATAAAGTCTTTGCTTCTAGGCCATTTGCATGCGTGCTGCAAAATGACCACTAGACCTTGAAATACCTGCAGATTAAAAGCAACGGCAACGAAAGGACAATCACTGGGAAGCTTCTGTGATCGAAAACGTGTCTTAGATCCAGCTAGCATCAAATGCCCATGTTTCCTAAACACTTGGAATCTAGTTCCAGGTTTCACATTAGATCCCATAGAATCTAACAGGACAAGCCAAAACTAAACATTAAAATCTAAAGCCAAACACTGACATGGACACACCTCTAACCTGACTTGAAAACCACTGCACTTACTACTGCCAATTGACAAGGACTACTGCTAGAAGTTGACCAGCGTGACACTACTCTGAATGTTTACAGGGTTTCTGAAGTTGAGATATTGAAACATTAGAGAGAAAAATTCCAATATCCTTTAAATATTCTAAAAAGAGTTACAGGATCAAGTCCTGGGATTCGTTTTCAGGTAAAAGTCCTATCTATATCCTAACGTTTTGCATACTGAGACAACATGATCAGGCACACAGTATCGGAAGAGTCTGTCACACTGTTGGCTGTGGCAAGAGTAAGACAAGTAGTTGCAGGGTCCCCAGAACTGTGCAGCCTGTTTCCTTGGGTGATTCTCACTTCAGTGAAACCAAGGCTGAGAGATGAGTTCATCTGTATTAGACATCAGAGAACTCATACATGGGGGAATCGCATTGGCTAAAGAGCATTTTCTTTTGCCTGACCTCTGGATGAATCTTTTGCGTTTTGAGTGTTCACAGACTATCTGGTCTATGTAGATTGTCTTATTTTTTAACAGCATCCACAGTAAAGCTAGAGCCCTTCAGTGCCAGTGAGAGTGCCAGCAATCCCTTCTGCATGCTGCCTTCTCACACAAAATTCATCACTAAAACACGATCTCTCTCTCAAGGTTGAATTTGGCAGACACATTCCAAAGCTATTAGGAGGAGCAGCTGAACCACCAGTAGTTAATATTTTACAAGGTATTTTTTAACCCAGTTTGCAATAAATTCTTTCACTGCATGGATAAGAGAGAGATGCGAGGGTTACATTTCTCACCTTGGTTACCTACTGTATTTCTCTTGTGATGCTTATGGAACTCCAGGCTCATTCTGTGTTAAAATATCTCCTGGTGCCAGGAGAATTCTGTTCACTAAACAAATGCTGAATATGCAGTGCACAGAGGTCTGAGAGGGGACTTGCACCGGGGTGCTTGTCTTTACTAAGCCAAGCCTGGACAGGGAGACATGAGAAACACAGAATTTGCAATACAAAGTCCATCAAAGACTAGTTTTCCAGAAGTTCTGCTAGGGACAGCCCCAGAGCCATCTCTGCTAGTTGCCATAGGAACAGGCTGCCCAGGGTGGTGGTGAAGTCCCCATCCCTGGAAGTGTTTAAAAGACGTGTGAATGTGGTGCTGAGGGACATGGTTTAGGGACCATGGCAGTGCAGGGTGTACAGTTGGAGTCGATGATCTTAAAGGTCTCTTCCAACCAGATGATTCTGTGATTCTATGATTCTTCAGGGAGGTGACATTTTCTGCTCCCTTACTGACCTCAGAGAGCCAGGCTGATCACATCCTATCTGAGAACAGCTTCTCATCACCACCAGTTATCCCAAAGCAAGAGATTTGCTTTCAGCTGTGGGTGTTCTTCCTCAGGTGATGAAGACAAAAATGTAATTTTTAAAAAATTTTTGTCTTCTTAAAGCAGATGCAGGGGGGTATAAGGACGAGACACAAAATGAGTTAGGTGCGGTGTACTATGGTGGATGATGACTGTGGCTCTCTGCGCACAGTTCTGCTTTGCACTCTGTCAGTAAGAAATACTCTGCATTACAAAACCAAACTGCCAGTGCTGTTTTGTTCTTACGTGGTTTACATAGCTCCCCACATCTAATCTCAGGACGTGGCTGTGAGGTAAACTAGTTATCACCCCCAGCCTAAGTACGGGAATACTGAAGCAGAAAGAACTGACATGACTTGCTCTGGGCTATGCTGGCCTCCGTGATCTTGCTGGCGCTCTCACTCCTGTCCTCCCTGTTCTCCATGCAGCCCTCTAATTAACTGCTCCTGGTTGCAAGGGTGGGATATCCCTGTGCCCCTGCTGTGGCAGCTCCTCTGGCTCCTGCTCGGTGGCTGGTGCTTCATGGAGGATGAAGGTTTTAAGCTCGTCAAGGGTTAAGGCTGGGCTGGCCACTAGACAAATGGCAGCTGCTCTCTGTTACCCCTTTCCCCTCCCAAAGGGGAAGAGAAAGGCAATAAGGGAGGGAGACTTACGGACTGGAAAAGAAAACTAAAACTGCTTCAATGAAAATTATAACAATAAAATGAAATATATACAAATATATAGAAAACCAATACTGAACCCAACCCCCCAGTGACAATCACACCACTGGGGGCAGCCCTGGGGAAGGCCCATCCTGGGCTCAGCAGCAGACAGGAGCTGGATTAGGAATGCACAGATTGGGATTGAAGGCAGAACAGACAGACCCCTCCTCAGACACCAGCCATGGAAGAAGAGAGCTTGACCCTCATGATCCCTCAGAATATGACGTCTATGGGATGGAACACCTTGTTGGTCAGTTCGGGGTCACCGGTCCTTTCTGCAATCATCATTGCCTGTGCTTTGGGAACCAGCGGGCATACTAAGAGACGTCCACCCTGTCACTACTGCGATGACTGCCACTGAGGTGTGGATATAACCAAGCTAGCAACTAGTTCAGTCACCACTAGCAGTTTAACTAAAGCAGTGCAGGTGGGCTAACTGGTCCAGTATTCTCCAGTTTCTCCTTACGGGCTTTTCAACCAGTCCTGAGCTCTACTGGTAAATTCATAATTAGCTTATATAGGGCTGCATGACCTGTCACGTCAGGAATTTTAGATGTATCTTAATAGCTCTGAGTCATGACGCTGCTTTTTCTGTTAGCAGATTCACCTACTGCTGCTCAGGAAGAGGTAAAGCCAGGGAGGATTGTTTCTGACCTGCCAGCTCTCAGAAAATGCTAGGCAGGTAGGCAAGCCGAGGGATCCTTCAGGGCTTTATGCTACACTAGAGCACCTGACATCTTCGGTTTGCTGTACATACACTCTGTATCACTTTGCATGGTAGCTGTCATTCCAACTTGCATCTCTTGGGTGCTGTGAGTCTTAATATTTTCCAGACAGAAGGCACTCTGTCTTGTAACAGAAGTTTTCTGTGATTCCTACAATATTTCGAAGAACCTGCACATACCTCTTTGCACAGTCAGGTATTTCAATGCGTTTTTATTTATGGTTCCATCAAACAATTGTGGAAGTAGAGATTCCTGAAGGCAGCGATGTTCACAGCCAGAGCCACTGTCCTTTCTGAGTGTCTCTGATCAGACTACACTGTGCTACTCTATATGCAGCTCCTGCAGTCTTTGGGAACCTGCAGATCCCTCCCTGCAGAGACACTCTACTATAATGCAGATGCCACATGATTCATTCACAGCCTGTGAGTCCCCAAATGCACAGAAAATTTACTGTAAGCTACCAGGGGTATTTCTGCAGAGCCTCCTGGAATACCATCCTGATGCCAGCGCTGTATAAACTTGCATGCTGTACAGTACCCGCTGACCTGGCAGTACTGTCTGAATCCTCTCCATGACAACGGACAGCAATGTCCTCAGGTACAGGGAAACATCCCGCAAGAAGGTGAGGCTGGCCAGAGAGTCAAGGTATCAGATGTGTAGAATATAATTTTAGCATAAGACTTTTATATGGGGAAGTTGGAGGCACAAGTGCAAAGGGACAGAATGTCTCCCCAGAGGAAAGGAAAAAATTGCTGAATGTGTGAGAGAAGAAAGACCTAGTTTATAGGTCTTATGCAACAGATGTGCATGGCCAAACAGCTCCTTTCACACCACATTTTGGATACCTTCAGGGAATGGAGAATGGTGTAAGGTGCTTAGGACCACATGTAAGAAAGGAGCGGTGTTTTCCAACAAGGGCTGGGGTTGGCTGGAAAGCTGAGTGGAGAAATGTGGACAAGCTGTCCTAGACATCTCCAATGATGATGCTTCTCACACCACTGCAGCAAAGAAACAGGTCCTGAATGCATGGTGGGAGTAAGGAGGCAAAAGAGAAGCCAGCTCCGTGGCTGGGATAAGTGCATGGAGGAGTTAAACAAGTGGACAATATAATGAAAATACAGAGTGGAACCCTACATCAGAGTCATGATGAATTTTGAACTTTTTAAGGTCTCCTTCCTGTTGAAGTCTCCTCCCTTACAGTAACAGAGAAATGCCTTCTGGAGCACTCCAGCCCGGTGGCTTCCTCCACCACAGGCTTGCATGGGTGCTGCTCCAGGGGGCTGGCAGGCCATGATATTAGGAGAGAGCTTGAGATAATCCACCACTGGCTGGGATCTGGGGCAGCAGCCCAGGGTGCCCAGGGGGATCCTGAGAAGCAGAGGGTGATTAGGAGCGTTTCTCTTAGTGTTTGAATGTGAGCTGGCACTGAAAGGATTTTACTGTGTGGCAGTGCTAGGATCAGGAAGACAAGCTGCAGAAGAGATGTCTAGCTCAAGAGCACAGGATGAAGAAGAAAATTTCTGCTGAAGATTGTTTTAATTTTGCCTTTTTTTTTTTTTTTTCATCTTAAAGAACAAATCTAATGTCAAATTGCCAGGGATTGGTAGAGACCCATAACATGCCCATAGACCAGTTCTCATTTGGGAACAAGAGAGCTGGCTGGTGGTGTCACACAAAGGCCAGATCCATGCATGGCTTTATTTGTAAACAACTATTTTGATTCAGTCACCAGACCAAAGGGCTGGGGCCATGCCTGGTAAGGTCAATTGCCCAAAGGCAAGCACACAGTGACAACTAGCACACTCCTGTGTCAGATCCCCACAGCCAAAGCAAACCTGAGGTAGGGGCTGTTTCCTAGGAGGCCAGGGACCTTCTGAAAGGGAAAAGCCTGATTAAAGAGGAGTCATAATCCTCAACTATGCAGTGACAGCATGGGATGAGAGGATTGCTCAAAAAAAAAAAATGGGTCCTCCCTCAAGAAAGATAGTGTCCCACCACTGGCAGGCTGGATGTGAGCTCATCTCTCCATCTTCTTCTCTGGCAGGGACAAGAAGCAGACTCTCAGCAGAAGGAGGGGACAGAAGGCTGGCTGAGAGGATGCCTCCTAGGCCATACCTTGTCAAACCTCTCACTCTGATTTCCCTTGTAGACAGGACCCTAAATATCACCAGTGGGACTGGGCTTCAGCCCTCGACGACTTGTATAACCCTGAAATCTGGTCATGCATCCACACTCTAATGCATTTGCTGCACTTGCTTGGAAATTAAGGCAGGTTTGTTGGGCTTTCCAGCATGCCAGCCATATGCTTCGCAGCTGTATCCCAGCCACAGCTTTTGAGCAGCAGGAAAGGTTGTGTCTCGCTCTTCCCCAGCTCAAATCAGCAGGATTAGTTGGTTATTCAGGAGTCCCTTCCCCGATCAACAGAGTGGATGAAAATAATTATAAACCTTCTTTTTATGTATGTCAGCTAGCAGACAGGATCAAAGGACCCAAAGGGACTCCCTGATTTCTGACATGCCTAAGCCCTCAGCCGACTGTGGGGCTTTGCACCATATGGCTCTATCACTTGAAAGAATAGTGCCCTAGATACGCTGCTTGTTTTCCAGTCTGCCACCAAATTAACTTAGGAGGATGGGCATATGCAGTCACAGTTTCTGCACTGTTGCCACCATTTCTGAGGTCTCCAGACTGATTGCGAGCTGCTGTATTTTTGCAGCCCCTCCTGCCCCCTCCCCACCCCGGGACTAGCTACCAAAGGGATTAAACATGGTGTGTTATCTACTGCAGTGGCTTAATCCCTAAGCAAAGCGCTTATCCTCTGACCACAAGGTCAAGGAATTATCTTCCTGACAGATAACACAGCAGGGCTTGGAACGAAATGAGGAGCTGACCTGTCGTTGCAAGCCCACGGGCCTTGGCTTTATTGCTGTTCCTGAGAGAGTAATGCCACTCAGATGCTTTTAAAGTGCAGTGTGAGTTTTCCCACCTGCTCTGAGATGCCCCTTGGTGGCAGGGGAAGATAAACACAGGAAAAAATTGTATTCAGCTTTGTGTGCACATGTTCTCCTCCCATAAACACCCCCTATGCCAAACCTATCCCTCTGAGAGCAAAAGGTTTTGATGGTTGGATATATTTGGCACCATGTACTAAAGAGAGAACATTACGCAGGAAGAGCTTTTAATAGACTGTGAAGAGCTAACAAAGCACTAAGTCTGGGACAGAAGAGAAGTGACCTCAGGGGAAACACATATATCTAGAAACAGGGATTCAGAGGGCATAGGTCCTATTCCTTAGTTTCAGCAGCAGGTGGGAAGTCCCATTCCCATGTAAGCTAGTCCGTCGGGGCAGACCTACAGGGTCTGCCAGCCCCACAGCTCACTGCACACAGAGACAGCCCCACTAGGCTGCGAGAGGGCAGCTGAAGGCATCGCTGAAAAAACCCTTCGTTCGAGATTTAAAGGTAAAGAGTCCAGGTCTGCTGCCACCATAAAAGATTGAGGAGAACTGACACAGAGAGCAACAAATCCAGGTTCATACTAGGGACCAAGATAGGGCATCATCTCCCGCAGCTTTGCTGTGAGCACTTTGGGACCTTCTGTGCACATCCAGCCAGGATAAGCCATGGTTCCCTGCCTCGTGGCTGCCTGAGATCAGCCCCTTTTCATAGGTGGGGAAGGCGTAAGCTGAGATTACAGAAGAAGGGTGAGAAGATGAGGCTTGCTACCCAAAGTTGGGTAATACAAATAGCTGCCAGGTCCCCAGGTGACTCTTCGAGGTCACATGTATGACAGTGACTGCAAAGGAGGAACCCTCATCTCTCCATTTTAGCCAAGAGGCCAGGTCCCTAAGACTGGCTGAAATTACACACATGCTAAATCTTCCTTATTGCTCCTTTGAAAAGCAGCTAAGCAATCAAAGGACATTTTCCCAACTTGCCTTTTGCAGTCCAGCTGTTCCCTAAGGACCATGTTTATTTTCATTTGTCTGTGAAATACCCCCACCCTGCCAAGTCCACATGCCTTACCTGTGAACAGCAAGGGCCACCCTGCAGCCAGAGGCACTGCTCTCCTCATCTTCCCACCAAGAGATGCTCCCCACAGCACGGGCATGGGATACGAGGGAAGCAGCTCCCACCTCAAGGCACAAGATTAGCCAAAAGCCTGCTTGGCAATTCGACAGTTCTTCAGCTATAAATCAAAATAAAAATGTCTTTTTTACTTTCATCTCTGAAGCATGATGGCCAGATCATATTTGAGATATTTGTGTCTCTATTAAGCTCGGTGAACAGAGGTCACAGCTGTGGAAAGGTGGGAGAGACAGAGCAACTGCCAACATGTCACTTTCTTAGGAAAAGAAGCTAGATGGGTATGTTGGCAGTTGAAGCTGTTTGAGCTGAATGTTGCATCCGAAGAGCACATGTGCCCCAGAGAGAGGCTCGCTGAGGTTACGTGCGTGCTGTCATCCTCCTGGGGCAGGGCACAGATGTCAGTGTCCTTTTCACACACTCACCTGCAGCAGCTCCAGCCCAATAGCTAAGCCACAGCAGAGACTCAGAGATATTTAAACAAACTACAGACAGGACTGGCAGGAGGAATAGGTAACCCGCCTGCCCTGCAAGGGGTCTAGATGAGCTAGCTGCAAGTGAAGGTCCTTTGTTCCATCTCTTATCTCAGGCAAAGATGACAAACCTTCACGGCGCTCCATGTGGAAAACACAGCGCTAATAAAGCTTTGGATTTTCCACTGAGCTGATGCTCCTCACCTCCCCTCCCTCTCCTACCTGCGTTTCTCTGCACTCTTGGGGAAATCTGACATTACATACATTTCTATATTGTTCTTTATTAGGAAAAGAAATCTCTCTCTCTATTAAGTGACTCCCAAGAGCAGAGACGGGGGCGCATGCGTTTAAGAGCTGTCTGCCTTGCAGCCTGCCTGGAGCCCTGTCTCCTCAGTGTCCCTCCCATGGCCACTGTCCCTGCAGCCTCAGATCTGCAACCACTACAACCCAAGCCTCAATGTCACTTTGGCCATAGCAGAAAATTAGACAACCCCAACACAAAACCCACATCTCTGCTCTAGATTCCCACATGGAAATCAAGCACTGCTCTACCACTCCTTTGTGTGCTTTGCTCCACAGGGATGCTGCTGCAGGCTGAGCCTGGGTACATACCCCAGAGCTTACAAGCTGGCCAAGTTACAAGCTGCTTGCTCCCCAGGAAGGGCAATGGCTACACAAGTTCACCAAGTCATCTGGGTGATGGCATGAGCTGCCTTCTCCTCCCACAAAGCTCCAGCCTGGCACCTCTGCTTAGACTAGTTTTCCCATTTCATTGAGCTTCACCTCTTCCCTGCAAGTAGACTTCACTCGTGACTTCTCTACATCTCCATCGTGCTCTAGCTGACAGCAAGGCCACCAACGACAGGATCATCTCTTCCAGCGGATTCACCACACACCAGCCTCCAGAGATTACAGCAACTAGCCTAGATAAAAGTCCCTCTTCCTGGAAAAAATAGTCTGTATATGTTTAGATACAAACAGCCCTTGGAAAATGTATGTGGGTATGAGGAGCATGGGCCAGCCACTGCTTTCCTTATTAGTGGTGCCAGCTTCATGAAAAATGGTATGGTCTGAAGATCCTTCCTGCTCTGTGAGACATGCTCCCTCACACCAAACACCTTGGTTCCTCTCCTTCCCTTTGCTCCAGTGCTGTCAGCTGGGTTTGCCAGGTTTCCCTTGGGAACCCCTCTGCCTTCCAGCTCTCCATGCACAGCCAAGTCATGGAGGCCTCCAGCTCATGTGATCCTCATCCTGTTGCTGCTCCTGAACACCTCCTGGAGGGTCCATGCTGGGGTATGTTTAGGTGTGTGTTGGTCCAAGCAGCAGTAATGCAGGTGGGGAAATCCCCAGTAAGTGCCAGAGACGATGTGCCACTGATCCTGTTCCCAAGCCTTTCTCGCCATAGATTAGAATTACACCAAAATTCATCCAGTGGTAAGTAGGTGAAATGAACTTGTCTGTGACAGA
The DNA here is from genome assembly GCA_009769605.1 of Bucorvus abyssinicus. Classification (NCBI taxonomy): domain Eukaryota; kingdom Metazoa; phylum Chordata; class Aves; order Bucerotiformes; family Bucorvidae; genus Bucorvus; species Bucorvus abyssinicus. The sequence goes on along the minus strand of CM020042.1, from coordinate 14,528,630 downwards.
CAGGAGAAGAGATTAGAGGCTGTCGAGGTCTTTCCTAACCTTAAGCTTTTCAGTAAATCTCTGAAGATTAGAGAGAGAGGAGATACCACAAAATAAAATCTGATTTGTCTTTGGAGCAGCTGTCCATCCAAAGATGAATACCCACATCCCGCTTCTCTATAATTCACATTTCTTCACACACAGCCTCTAGAAAGTGAGCTGAAGACATGACCTTACTACCATAATTAGAATCCATAACGTGGCAGGCTGTGGTATCGGGTCTGTAGGGATGGCAAATACTGACACATTTCTCCTTAGAAAGGAAACAGGATTCATTTCATGTTACCGTGAGAACTCACACCCTATCACCGCAAACATTATCTGGACGTGCAGAGAAAAAGCAGAATACAGTCCTGTCAGTCCTACTGTCTCCTGACCTTATACAACACGTCCTCCTTCCTCCATAATTGATGCCTCCTGCTGCAGAAGCAGCCATGGTTTCTGCTTCTCTGGCTATCCCATTACAAGAAGTAATAAGCACAAGCCAATCATTCTGCAAAGTTCAGTGCCTTAAATCAGGAAATCTTTCTTTGTAACACCATCTCTTCCTTGCTGCAATGAAGTTTTCTTTTTTGTGTTTTCTTTTTTGTGACATTCAGAGATACTTAAAACATCCCCAGTGCATGTAAGAGGGATGCGTTTCCAGGGCTTTTAGGATACCGTTGCGTTTTGTTAAATCATGTGGACAGAAAGTGCTGAGGAAATCTCTGGCACACCAGCTTTCTGACCTGGCTTGATACACGATGCTAGCACTGGGAAAGGCGCTAGTTTTATAGCCCTCAGGATTTTAGACTATTTATCCAGAGAAAGGCAGCAGCAAGGAAAAGGGCACACCAGCTTTCCTATATGCTAATTACAAAACCCTCGTTAGCCCCCAGCCTCATGCCCCAGCCCCTGCCCTGGGACAGGCTGCTTGCCCTCTTCACTGCACCACCCTGCACGTGGGAGTTGTGTACCTGGCCATGGAACTGCCACCACCGTCCCTCATCCAGGGAAGCTGGAAAGATGCTCAGTGGCATGTCTTGAGCAGGTCACCGAAAGGCTCAGAAAAAATGAGGCCACGGTTGACCTGGCTGCTGCAAGGTGGATGAACAGAAGAGTCCCTACATGCCGGATTAACAGGCTCTTGTTCTTGCCAGGGCTGTTTGCCCACGTGCAGTTGATCTGGCAATGGTAGCTACTGTAAAGACATAGCCTCCAGGGTGACCTTCAGTTATAAAGCACACCATGTTTCACTTGAACGTAAAGCTTCCCCGTCCACTCTCTGTCTATGAGGAAAAAATTCAGAGGAAAAACCAGAAATTATTTTTGGACGAATTATTTTCAGGCAAAACAAGAAAAATAAAGACAGACCTCATTGTAGATGACATATATTTGAGACATGCATTTAATACATATAATCTTTTTATGTATGTGTGTGTACATGTATGCATGCACATGTGCATATATATGTGTGTGAGTACACGGAGGGGGAGAGATGAGACGGATTCAGTGCTCCTTAGCAGCTTGCAGGGGACACATGACACCAATCAACTTGCTAAAGTACAGACCCTCTGAGCCTCCCAGCAAAGGCTCAGACTGGTTTGGCGGAGGCACTGGTTCCTCACCTACCCCTCACACCAGTGAAACACACTTGGACAGGTCCTGGCGCACAGACCCCAAAAAGGCCCACACTGCAGGGTGTGAGGCGAGGGGGGACCAGGCACCTCCCTGCCCACCTTTGCACCCACAGAGCTTGACCCAAAGCTACGTGTGAGGTGGGCTGTGAAGCGGGGGAGGAAAGTGCCTGGTTAACAGCCTGGGGTGTTCACTGCCCATCTCTATTCATTTTCTGCATGAAATGCTCAAGTCTGAAAGACTTTGCGAGTAGGATGAATAATATTTTCCAGACAGAAAGGCAGTGTTATGAAAAAGGCATGAGCAGCTACGATTGTCTGCCAGCCACATCTTACCTCCTTTGCACTCTCCAAGGGGAGCGGCTCTCCAGCTCCACCAGGGCAGGGTGAGTTTCCCTTCCGCCTGGGGCAGCACCGTCCTCCCACTGCTCTTGGGTGCCGTGGAGTCTGCCAGGGTGATAGCCACAGTCCACCTTGGGGAGATAGCCACAATCAGCCAAAGAGGAACAAATGGAAAGCAGAGGGAGCAGGCTGAAGGGGAAGGTGGGGAGAATCCAGCTTGCCCTTCACAATCCTGCTCGGACCTGGGAAAAATTGGATGGGCAGGGAGGGAGAGGAAAAGGGTGTTCCTCTACAAGTACACACAGGATCAAGACTCCTGGTATGCACCAAAACCAAGGCCCAGAAACGTCTTTCAGCTCTGCTCCCTCCCATCTATACAAGGAAAAGAAGATTATCAGGGCACTTCATTCCTTTTCAGGGTGCTATGCACAACAGCTGTTCTTTGCTTGCCTGCTAGGTCTGCTCTTTCCTTCCAATTCACCTGGAAAGCAACTGTTCTGCTTTCCCCTTCTCTCCTGTCCTGGTCTGGGAAGAAGCAGAGCCCACGTGCAGCTCCTCTGACAGCCAGCTGCTGGATCCTCCTTGCACTGCACTTGGGAGCCAAACTGGGTGCTTACAGCAGAGCACTCTAAGGTCAGGGAGATGCTCTTCTCCCTTCAGGAAGTGAATGGGATAGCTCCCAAACCTGCTCCCAGTGGCCCTTCCTAAGGCTGGCTCATTAAATCTGCTCCTTCCGTGCTGCTGCTGCTGGATGAAAGCTCTGTGCCAGAGGTCTGCCCTGCTGGGCTGGGGTCCAACAGGCCAGAGGCAGTGGGGAGGCTGGGTGCAGGAGTAGCTCAAGCAGTGGACATGGGGCTGTCCACTCCTGGGTGCCAGCCCGGAGCTGCAGGCTGAGCTCATGCCTGCTTGGAAGGGGAATCCAAAGGCTCCAGTGACATTGTGCCCCTGCAAGTTTAGCTGGGAGGGGTGTCATGCACATCCTTCGCTGCATACAGGTCTGAAGGTGCTCCCTGAAGCCACAGCCACCACCACTGCTTTTGAACAAGGTTGTTACTCAGCAGCAGCTGGTCACAGCTGGCGGGGTTTTCAGTGTAGTGAGCAGCCACCAAACCTAATCTCATGCCAGCGCCAGGAGCCAGCCACAAGCTGAAAGGAGAACATGGACTTACTGGATATGCTGCCGCCTTCTCCTTCAGCATCATCCAAAGCAAGGGGCTAAAACATCCCCTTCTCCAAACAAACTCATTTTCCCTTACTGCAGGCTGGCTTCAAACTTTGCATACAGTGTGTCCTGCTACCCCTCCTCATCCAAGCTTGGCACGTGTGAAAAGCCCACTTATTTTACCCGTCTATGGTACCTTTGAGTGGCTGGGAATTTTCTGTCCTCTTTTTGGAGCCCGTGTTCCCCCTACATAGGGAGGAAAGCCATCTGTCGAAGTACCGCACACTTGATCAGAGAGGATCTAGAGGGCTTCCACTCCAGACTGTAGGAGGAGTTTCTGAACATCCAAATCCATTGAGAGCTGCAGGAATTTTCAGCCTCTTCCAGTCAATGTTTAGGTACCCAAAACATTTCCAGCACCAAAAGACTGCCTTCTGCTCCCTTGAGCAGCCACAGCATATGTGCAGCTACCAACACAGGAGAGCAAGCATAAGCAGTGTCCCCACATCAAGAAGCTGGGCCACGCCAGTGCAAGTCAGCTGTGTTTTCATCACCTTGTCTTGTGCAGCAGTAGTAAATTGGGGAGAGGATAAGAGGACCTTAGCTGCAGATCCCTTTTATCTGAGCATCCGGGGCTGGACTCTGGTTGGGACCCGAGGTGGTTTTTCTTCATGAGAAATAGGACAGCTGTCTTTTGCTTACTGAGATACACTTGCCATAGCACTTGCTTTTTGTTGTAGCAGTGCTCTAGTTTTTAGTCACATCTGCTGCACTCCTACCTTTTAAATCCTGGTGAAGCCTCCTCGCCTTCTCCTCACGCACAGCAAGTACAAGTGCTGTTGCCTCTGGCAGAAGCAGGAAAGGAAAGGAGAAATGAAAAAAGTGGCTATTCCCAAGTGAGATATAATTCATTCTCTCTGGCAGTCTGTGTAGTAAGCCTGCTCCTCTGTCTTGCTACAAAAGCCACAGCATTCCCACCTTCTTGACAGGTTGTTTTAATTCTTCTCACAGCCTCGCACGCTGTTAAGAAACTAGCCTACCTCTGTCACCCAGGGTCCTTGAGTGCTTGTGAACCATCCCAAAACCAGAGCTCTGCCGTACGTGCTATTGCCCTGTTCACGGCTCTGCTTTCAGCAGTGACTCTAACACAAGCCTCCAGCTGTACCTCCATCAAGGCTGAGAGCGCCAGCACCTTTTTGAACAGGGCCTAATCACATTGCAGCGAGTCAGTTTTCTCACACCCAACATAAACAGCTTGTTTCCAAGCCCCCTTATTAAAACAGAGATGCTAAAATGATTTACTCCTGTTTTGCAGAGCTTAGAACAAAACCCCAAAAACCCGCAAAACTACAACTTGTTTTCCTCATAGTGGAGGTGCAGGGGTTGACATCTCCTGTATGGAGGAAAATGGGACCTCTCTCCTGTCCCCAGAGTTGATGAAGAAATGATGGGAGCAGCAGCTCTAGGAGAGGACCTGTCCTCTGCTCTTGGGTGGTTTCCACAGAGAGGTTTGAGGCAGGGGTGCAGTCAAGAAGAACTCAAGGGTAAGTGGAGTTCACTTATTATTTTAAGCAATGCAAAGTTTGCACTTTTCATGATACAGCAAAATATGAACACATGACCCTGCTGAGTTATTTATTGCAACACCTCTGAGTTAGCAAAAGGTGCCTTTGCTACCCCCACAAAATGGTCTTTATAATTTCTCTTCCTCTGAGTTTCCAGATCTGCCATCACTGGTGGGGGGGGGGAGAGATGTTGGTTCCAGCACTACAGCATAGCCTGCACTAAGTACTGGTGGCAAAACAGAGCAGAAAGGACTCACAGACCTGGCTGAGTACTCAGCTGGAACTTTCTGCATTTTGGCTTTGGAGTTCAGCCTACAGTAAGAAGTAAATATTACTTACATATAAGGGATGTCATCTCAATGGGCAGAAAAGCACTGGAGGTTGTTCAACAAACTACATGTGGCTGCTGAGCTCATGGTCCCACCTGGCCCCATTTACAGTGACTCAACAGGTCACCTCAGACCAGCTTTCAGGTGACTGACTAGAGCCAAGTCCTCTGGCTTGGTCATGCCTCCCATTCCTGGCCATGTTGAAAGTAGGTGGATAACACATTTTATAAGGACTAGGTGAAAACCTGAAGAATTGTTCTTGTGCCAAGTGCATCAGGTGGAAGTTGTTAAAGATAACCGCATCCTTCACAATCACTTCTGCACAAAGGAGCTCTGAGTGTCCAGGCAAGCCCCAGGACCTGTCTGAAGCTAAGCCTTGGACGAAACTTTCAGAGCATGACCACCTTTGTGGGAGCAAACTTCTCCTTACTAGACACAACATGAGCTGTCTTCTGCCCCTCTAGTAACCACAAAAAGTGACTGCATTGGAAAGGATTCAAAACAGACTATTTCTGTGAAAAACTATCACCTTATTTCCGAAGAGATGGACTAATGTTACACTAACATTACACTAACATCCGAAGCAGAAAGGCTGCCTACCATCTTGAGCTAAAAAAAAGCCATACTCTGCAGCTGAAAATTGCTACGAGCCTTTGTCACTTGTGTGCAGTGCACAGCGAGGCGTAACAGCACCAGCAACCATTTAGCCTTTATTATTGACTTCTGACCCTGAGGGCAGTTTCCATTTCTTGTCCACTTTCTCTGCTTTCGAAGCAGCACGTACCGGAGGCTGCAGGGCTGGCACTGCCTTCCTTGCACTGCCATTTACTTCGGTGCAAGAGCAAAGCCTTGGGCCAGCGAGCACTGGGGGAGCCACCAAAGCCCTGTCCTTCAGCAGGAACCACTCTTCTACACCAGGGACTGAAACAGCCTGGAGGTTTCGTGCAACTTACGTGGAGGATGAAATTAACCCTTCTACTGACCTTAGTGGTTCACTGTTCACACTGTGAAAAGGAGGCAGACAACGCAGAGGAGGATCAGCAGGCTTCACGTTGGGCAGTGTCCACAAATGAAACTGTATTTTAAAGTGTCTCTGAAGGGGACAACAGGTAAAGTCTTAGGAGGGAAGAGAAGTTCCCAGATGATAGCCAGAAGGTGGAGGTGGTGGAAGAATGGCCACAGGCTTTTCAGAGCCAGTCTAGCTGTTCTGCAGCTTCTGAAAAGAAATCTTAGAGGTTCAAACCATCCTACATTTTCTCCTATCCTCAGACACGAGGGAACGATTTAAGGAACTCTCCTGAGCAGAGGGAGTTCTCATCTCACTCCCAGTTTTCCCAGTAGGAGGAAGTGATCTGACCCAGGACTACGAGAAAATGTTATTTGAACAGACATGGGTTGCTCCCTAAGTCATCTTCCTGTTGCATTAAAAATACAGAGAACACTGAAACCAGTAATTCTGTGTCCTTTCAAACAGAATAAGGAGAGAGTCACTTAATTAAGATGTTATGGTGCATAGACCCAGCTCTGTGCTGACTCTGTCAGGAAGCTTACAGGGTAGTAGATTCCCCTGCAGGACTAGTATCTGCAGCAAGGATCGGCTGATGGCAAGTACCCTGCCGCAGGTGGCTTAGGGCATGCCTTGCGGTTGCACAGAGAGCTGCTCACTGGCTTCAGGTAAACAAGTGGGAGATCTCTTCTTTAGATTTGATACACCCTAGCTTTACCTTTAAACACATTTTAAGAGTGAAAGTGAGTAGCAGGGGTGAAAGCATTTTACATACAGCCAGTCCTTTTGAGAGGTGATGTTGAGCACGTAACACAACTACTCAGTGAAGCAGAGGAGGAGCACTGCAGAAATAAGCGTGTCACAACGATTTGTCTCAGCTCCTGCAGAGGCAATTTAACATCATTTCAGTGACAGTGTATCAAGAACACGCAGGGATTCACTCTAGTGTCAGCATAACTTTTATTTATTTATTGCTGTCTATATGCACAGTAAAGGAAGACCCGATGTGGCTACCTCCTGAGTACAATACTTCTGTAAAGTCTGATGTTGTGGGGTTTGATGGTAATAGATCAGAGGTGCTGCATTCACAAGCCACGGGGTGATTTTCCTAACTGCCTGAACTACAGATACGCTCCCGGACTGTCCTTTATTCTGTCCCTTCCAGCATCACATGATATAGACCTTGTAACTGGAAAATAGCCAGAGATGATGTGAGGACAGTGTAAAGGGGAAAACCAGCTCTGTATTGCTTTCTCACAGACCTTCAGCCTTGTAGGAGCAGGAATTCATTTGTGGCTTTCTAAAACGCAAGCAAGCAAATGTGGAAAAAACACAGAGGAATCGGGTACGCTAAGGAGGAGTGCGAATTTTTTTTTCGTATTGCAACACCAGTCATCACAAAGATGTCAGCCTTCAGTGCTGGACTCTCTGATTGTATAAAACCTCCCATTGCCTGATAGAAGGATACTGGTCATTAACTGCCTGAAATGGAAAGTACCGGCTGTGCCTTCAATGCTTTTCCTCTGGTCACACCAGAGTGACTCCCGCCAGGAGCACGACACCCTCCCAGTACGCTCCTCCACCCAGCATCAACACCTCTCCTCTCCTCTGGCAAGGCACAGCTCCCTTCCCAGCTTCATCCCTGACTTTTCCCTAGAAACAGCACTGAATTGGTAGGGAGTGACTTAGGTGGCCAGAAACCAAAGCCTGGGACTGCATAGTGTCACAGTCTTCATGGGACAGGTAAGCAGCTACCCTGGTGTCACTGGACACATGTAATACCCAGGGGTACTGATGAGGGGTACAGCGCTGAAAGCCCCAGTAAATCTGCACTTAAGACCCCCTGAGCCCTAACTGTACCTCTGCTGCTAACTTCATTCCCCTTTGTGTTACTTCTTTGATTCCCCAATTTATTCCATGGGGATAACATCATCACCCTGAGTGTGCTTGTCATGTGCTCTGTAAGCACTATAGGATGGGTAAGTATTAGCCAGCTGCTTGCTTGAACAAGATGGGAGAGGCTGTAAGGTTTCCTCAACAAAGTGATTCCTCAACAAAATGATTCCTCTCCTGTAACATACAAGATGACCACATGAAGGACAAATCCTCTCCTGCAATAACCACATGGTGACCGCTTAGGAGAGGACAGAGGCCAGCCAGAAGCCCACCTCTGACTAGGCTGTCCACAGCACCTCTCCCAGCCTTGACTTGCCAGAGCCCCCAAACCCAGGTAGTCTGGACTGCAATTAAGAGGACTGGTAGAGAGCAGTACGAAGCCTTGGACTCAGGCTATTCACTGCAGCACATACAGAGATGACTTTCCCCACTTCCACAGCCCTGACAGCTTGCTGCTGACACTGTTTAATTCTCCAAGTGATAGTGAGTTTTGTTGCTGGACACTCCTCACCCACCTGTCCTGCAGTTTGTTTTACAGAGATGATGAGGAAGCCATCGCAGATGAGTCGAAGGCTCCTCTCCACACAGCATCTGCCTATAGGTAACACCTTCTGCAGCACATAGCTCCGCTACTCCTTCTGGCAGTGAGACAGCCAGATGTCCCAATGCAAAAAAAGTGCAAAGGTGGCCTAAGGGTGTTCTGTCCACTTACAACCCAACGCAATCCTCCCTCCAGCTTTCGTCAATGCCACTGAGTTACCTATAAGCTCTAGTCTGCACATGATCCTCCTGGGAGCCAAATCCACAGCATCCTCAGGTTGTCTTCACTTTGTGTTGCTATATTTGCTTGAAACGAAGTAGCATCAAGAAGTTGCCCTGTGTTTGATATTATTGCCTGGGCTTGGGAGGCTGGGACTGCTGCAGTCTTCAGGAAATGTGCCCCACCGAAGTGCTGATTGACTGGGGGTGTGCAGTGAGCCATTTCCTAGAGGGGATCAGGCAAAACACGGTAAGCTGGTCCAGCTGGAGAGTTTACATTACCTGGAACATAGGCTGATAAAGGGCTTTTTCAGAAGCACTTGTCTTTGTCTAGACAGACTAGACAGGAAGGGAAAGAAGATGCACTTCCTAAGCTACTGTCTGTGGTTCACTTTAACACCAGCTGTGGTATCTTGGCAAAATGTGGCTTAACATAAGCAGCTGAAGCAAACAGATCTGGAGCGATCAGCAGACAAGGTCTGCCAGGCTACAGGGAGCATTCAAACTAAAGCAAAGCCACTAACTGAGGAAATTGCCTACACACAACATTCCCCCACTTTCCCCACCAAAGGGCAAATCTCCCTTCTGACCCTGGTGCCCGATGGCATGACTTCTGTGGGGCTGAATGGCAAGTTGAGATCAGACGCCCCCTCCCAACAAGAGTCACTTTTCACCCCCCGAAGCAGAATCCTTCCGCGACCTCATGATTTGATAGAGAGTTTCCCTGAAGTGCTGGTCCTGACTCAGTCTTTTGGCTGCTTCTTTCAGCTCCTCGATGTTTTCAGCTTCTGCATGTGAAAAGATGAAGGACTGGGACTGCTTCACTGAAATAAGAGCAGCACAGAAAGGTCAGCACTCTCCATCAGGGACACAAACTGAAGACAAAGCTTCACTGGAGCACGTGAGCCGTGTAATCAACATGACTGAGAGCCTGGCATGGAATGAGCTAACCATTGTGCTCTAACAGCTTCACCTTAACGTTCTCAGAGGAGGAAAATGCTGACAGCTTGGAAACACACTTTTTTTTTTTTATGGCTTCCTCTGATGTAGAGTTCTATGTAGAACCTGATCTAACCTTGCAGGTAGTCACTCTGAGCACTGGATTGGATTGGACAGTCTCCAGGTGTCTCTTCCAACCTAACCCAGTCTGTGATTAATCATTCAGACGAAGTCAACTTTGAGCATGCTTTTTTCTATAGGGGCCTGGGATCATCACAGCAGTTACCTTTCAACATACATGAAGAGACAGAAAACCAGTAGGCAGACTCAGTGCCTGCTGTTTGGGTAAGGAAGCTCCCAGTTTCTCTGTAGCTCCATTCTACTACTAGGGAACATGAAATATGAACCACATTTGCAGACCTTGCTGCTCTGTCGGCCCCATCTGCACATATCTGCTGCTGTGGGATATAGAGTAAGAAGCTGCCCGATACCTACAGTCATTCCATGAAGTACTGGCTCTTCGGCGATGGAAGCGGCAGCTCTTTATGCGACGAGTGGCAGCCTTGTGGATGTACACAGAGTTCTTCATGATCACAGGCATCTTGGCCTCCAGCTCGGCATTGCGGATGCACTCTTCAAAGAACTCTGAGGAGAAGACACCACTGTGAGCAGTGATGGCAGAGACACTTCAAGCAATGAAGCAGTTACAGTTTGCACTCACTGATGGACTGAGCTGGGTAACGATGTTCTGCACCTCCCTAGATCGTGACGAATAACAATTTATGAAGATCCAGAATATAATCAGAATGGACAGGTTCAAAGTGACAAAAAGCTCCAGTCCCCAATAAATATATGCTCAGATTATAGAAAGAACTGCAACCATCCATTTCCCATCAATCATTCCCCAAACTGCTCATAATTCATCTGCCAAAAGCCTCTGATACTATGATAAAACTTCTCAACTCTCTTGCAACAGAGGGGTCTGATGCCTTGCTCATTGCACTGTCTGTGAAGGACTTCTAAAACCAGTCAAGTCTAACTGTGGGAAAGGAGACATGGCAACACTGGCACAGGCACACAAGCCATACATGGCCAGGGATTTCTTCATAGCATAGCAGATACTAGCACGTACATATATACATTACAGTCTGCATGTAAATCCCCATGTCCAAACTCGAACAACTTTATTCTGTCCCGATCTGCCATACAAGCTGCTTTTCCTGGCCCATTTCCCCTTTGATGGTCTAACCAGCAGATCATCTCCCATTCCAGTCTTGCTGTCCTCCTGCCTGTCACTGGTCCCTTGCTGTTCAGAGGGCTCACGAGCTAATGCACCCCAACTCTTACATGAAAGGGCAAGGTGGAAAGGGCAAGGGATGAAAGGGCTGCAGGAATCACTTGGAGGGAATGAGGGAACTTGGAGGGAATGAGGGAACTTGGAGGGAATGAATGTGCTGGGACTGACATTAAAGAAAACATTGCCAGTCCGTCACTTTCTCTAGTGTTTTGCTCATCAGTACATTTTTATTCTTGTGAAGAAAAACAGCCCCCAAAATGTAAGATTGGAAGTGAGTGTCAGGAGACTTTCAGTGCGAGAGGTTACTCACTTATGCCCTGTGCAGGTAGCTCAGCTCTAGTTGAATGCTGAGCTCAACACATCCACTTTAGCTCTTTCTTACCATGGCTCTGAGCCAGGCCAATGAAGTTCAGATTTTGCCCTTTTGTCTCACTTTAGAAATCTGATGTAGAAACTACTGAATGATACTTATTTTATTTACACGTTTATATATAAAAATTATAAGTATGTATACATATAGACTATTTATACATGTATTTATATGTATGTATGTAACAGTACTCAGAATGGCACAGGACTCTTTGCATTTCTGTATTGGCCCAATACATCCGCCTTTCACTGAAATGAAGCCTTAACTGCACAGATACAGCACCTTCTTAACAGCTTTCCCCGCAGTATACTTGAGGATGGAAAACAAGCAAGACTTCACTCAATTGAAGCTGCTAATGTAGATTCCCAAATCCAGCTCAAGGCAGATGCTAAGGTAATGCCCCATCTTTCAAAACAAACAAACAAACCAAAACAACCACAAGAAACAGGGATGAGCTGTGAAGAACCTGAGTTTTACACCTGACCTCTGGACTGCAGCTGTCTCAGCACAGCAGTGCTGACCTGATGCAGTGGTTCAGCTTTGAGTAAGGATCCAAACTTCACCTGCTGGGTGGTCTCCTACCAGCATGTTGCTACCACAACCATGGTCCTCCTTAAACTACTGATGTTCTCGTAACAAAGGCTGAGAAATTATTATCTTGAGGGGAATCAGGGGACTCTGTATAACTCAGACCTAGTCAGTCTTGACAGCTCTGCCATAGCTTCCCTTTTTGACATTTGGAAAGCATTTACTCATCTCTGCCCCTAGGTTTGTCTTCCACCCAACAGGGAAGGCTGGGATAATTCTGCCCTCCTTTGAGGGCAAAACACCAAGTGCCTGTATTGCACATTCTGGCTTCTCAAAAGGGAGGTGTGGTTGAGGTACGAGGAGTTGGGAGAGCACGTTATGTGCAGCTTAGCTAATATGGGAAGTTCTTTTTGTGCCTGGGAAAGTGGGTAGAAACGTGTCCTCTCTCAGAGCTTGCTCACCAGTAGAGAGGATGGAGGACCGACTTACTTCTCAAGTTACTGACATCTGCCTTCATCCTCTCCTCTTTCTCTGTGTTGCAATTCAGAGAATTTAACCCTTGCTCCAAGCTCTGCAGTGCTTCCTCAGCTTCTCTCAGTCTCTTCTCCAGATCCATGCGCACCTTCACCTCAGCCTGAGGAACAGAATAAGTATCGCTGAATACCAGCTTGTGTCTCAATAGTCAGCCTGCTAACTCACAAGGTCTGTGAGGGACCCACCAAGCAGATGAAAATGAAGAGACAACACTAAGTAAAACCAACAGAGGCATTGTAAGACAACATAAAAGTTGTTCCTCTTGTCTTCAGACAGAATCTGAATTTGAAGTCCAGATTATTTTAGTAATTTTCCTTTACTCTGACTTTCATTTTCACAGCTTCCCCCTCATTGTATGAACCATGTGGAATCAGAGATGGTATTTCAACACGAGTTTGTGCTTATGCAAGTGCTTGCAGCTGAGGAGAAATGGGAGGACATCTTTGCAGCTGAGATGGACTTGAGATAAAGGCAGCCGCAAAATGACATACGGTACTTAGTTTCAGAAACAAAACACAAGAAAAGTTGGAAATAAAAGATAATATCAGTAGTAGCTTAGGAAATGAGAATAACTGATACAGCTTAGGTCAACTTAGCTTTAGTATGGGCAAGTGGAAGGTTACAGGGTAAGAAAATCTTGGAGGTGCAGGAAAAAGAAGAATTGTGGAGTTTTTGGACAAAATATTTGCAGAATAAGGTTGAATGTCAAACAGCCAATAGAAAACATAACCTTTACATTATGTCGATTAAAATAAAATAGCATACTTTGTCCAATTACCTTTGCATAGATTAAGGTATCTTCCATTACCAAGATAGTGGTACCTCACCTGCATTCCTCTGCTTTTGATCGCAAGTTCACGCAGAGGTTCCTGAAGATTTGCAAGTCTTAAGATTGATTCTCTGAGCACGAGTGAGGAGGGAAGATTTCTGCACGGTTCTGCAATGCCCGTGTTAGCATATGGAAACATACTCTTTGAAATAATCTTTACTGTTGATTGTGTCTACTTCCCTCTTTTACTTTTTTTTCCCTCCCTCCGTCTTTAGGTGATCCTTTCACAGCAGCAAACGAAAAGCCTTACTGAATGTGTTAATCAGGCCTCAGGATAAGGAAATAAATAGTGGTGCTCGAGAGATACAACATGGTAACTTCATGTTACCGTGATACGAAGCAGAGCAAATGAAGATTTGCAACCACAAAACGAATTAAAACCAAGTCTCCCATTTGACAGGGGATGAACTGAAAGGGAAAATGAGACAACCCTGGGCCCAGGGATGGCAGTATGTGGCATACGCAGGGGATACCTTGAGGTCTCTCTCCGTCTGCTGCTTCTCCGCAGTCAGCTCCAAGAGCGAGTTCTGCAGCGCTTGCGACTGGGAAGAGTAAAATTCCCGCTCCTCCTCCAGTGCTCGGGACCGCTCCTCGTTCTCCTTCATCCTGTGGCATCGTACAGCAAAGACAACCATTCCCACCCCAGCACAACGCACAGGAAGGAGGGGTCTCGTTATCGTGCTTTACTGCCTGGCTGCCCTGAGCAAAGAGGCGCTCGCAGGACACTGGCTGTGTTTCACTTCAGTAACCCAGGCATTGCTGGAGAAAGCCGGGAGGACAGTTCTTGAATGGAACATTCCCAGTGCCCAGACGAGGTGCAGGAGCACCAGACGCTCCTTATGACAAGTCCATGCACACCAAGAGGACTCACGTCCCTAAGTCCTGATTCAAAAGGAGCAGGCCCAAGCGGCAGGAAGGAGTTCCGCTGCTCTGCCTCCCTCTGTCCTCTCTGAAGCGTTTATAACCCGAACTCCAGCCGTGGGAACCAGACAAGCTTCCAGGCTTGTCTGTGTCAGCAACCAAAACGCAAGTCAGCAGATAGCTGTGTCGTTTGGCACCACTAAGCCCCAGCAGAGGAGAAGTGTCCTCTTCCCTTTGCGGCACCCCGGAATGGAAATTATCGAGGATCTTGCCTTTCTGCAGGCCTCAGATAAAGAGGGGAAGAGTTTTGAAGGGATCCTAATTTTAAGCCTGTGAATATTTATCCGTACCCTTTCTGATTGCCTCCCATCTGCGAGGGGGAAAACCACCTCTTTTCCCACCACCCTCTTCACACTGTATTGCATCTTCTCCTACATCCCGGTCTCCGGCACTACTGTAAGAGCCCCTGCCCCCACTTCACCTCTTCTCTGCCAGGAGCTTCTCCTCCAGCAGTTGCTGCATCTTCTCTTCAATCTGTTGCAGGCTGCAGTGCAGTCCCCAGTTGGGGCTTTGCTCTTTGCTGGGGCTGGCTGGAGGTGGAAGCTGGCTCTCATTTTCTTCCAGCATCTCCAGCATTTGCTCCTTTTCCAGGGAGAGCTCCTTGAAGAAAGGCAGAGATTGTGAGTATCAGCCAAGTCTAACGTTTCTGCTCCTGTTCCTGCCCGGTTCCTCCCTGCAGAGTCCCTCCATCCTTACATCCACATGCCTCATTCAGGTTAAAAACAGGAATAACAAAATCTGATTTTCATTTCCTACCTGCCTCATGAGGAGCAAGCCTCCACCATAGCCTTTGCTATGCAAGGTGGCAAGAACCTCCTGGCTCGTTTGACATGATATACTAGTAAGGACCCAGCTCCGGGACAGCAGCCTTGTGCTTGCTTAGTGCAGCACCGATCCCAGCATCTTCCCTGCCTCCCCTCCTCATCTTGCTTCTCAGTGTAAACTGGAGGCATCCCCTCTGTGGTACTTCTAGCTGTGGAGCAGTAGGACATATCATGCTGTTTTCCTGTGAAGTGTTCAGTCCAGTGTGCAACTAGGGCATGAATGGTTCTTTCAGTTCTTTTTTCACACCCATAACTGTGAGCAGGGAGAAGACCTCAAAGGAACATCAGCAATGGATTTTTTGACAAATTTGCAGGACCTGACATGAACATTAAGGATGACATTGAGGCTTCCGAAAGACAGCTGTGTGGAAATTTTACAAAAAATGTACATTTGGAAAAGCCACTTTCCACCAATCCATCACAATGCCACCAAGTAAGGAAAGGGCTTAATACCTCAACACTCCATTTCCTGGATGATGAGAACCATGGCCCCTTCTGTGAACAAGGAATGCCTCTCTGCTGCTCCAACGTCCACCAGGACTTACAGAGTTGCAGTTAAAAAATCAGAAAGCTATCACAGACTTATGGCCATGTTGGCTTGAAGGGACCTTCTGGTAAGCTCTAGTCCAGCCTCTTGTTCAGAGCTGGTCTGTCAACACAGCAAAATAGGTTTGGCTGTGACTTTCTACAGTCAGATTGTGAAAACAACTTCTACGATGGAGGTTCTTCACCTCTCCCGCTACCTGCCTACCTGTCTGGTGAAAAGTCTCTCCCTAGATTTCAGCCTGAGCTTCCAAACCTGCAACTTATGGTTATTGTCCTACATCACGTCACCTGATAATGCTGAGAAAAGTTTGGTTCTGCTGGGCTCCGTGTCACATCTAGTCCTTTTGTGCAGAGGATTTTGGTCTTCATATCAGCCACTGAATGAACCTGTTCATCCACACAGGACTTAATTCTGGCACTAGCAGATGTTAGATTCATTCCACAGGACAGCATTGCTTTCAGCCCTGGTCAGTGCTTATGGATTGTTCCCAAAATGCCGTCAGGCAGAGGGGAGAAGTGGTCACTCACCTCTAGGGTTTTCTGTAAGGACTGTGTCAGGCTTCGCAACTCTTTCTTTTCTTCCTCCACTCCTTTAAGGGAGCAGGCTGTGAGCTCTAGCTCCCTGAAGAAGCAAAAAGGGTGACAGCTATTGCAGGAGAATGCCAGCCCCACAGACCACGCTCAGACTGCGCAGGCTGTGGATCTCTTAGTGCAGAACCTGCAACCATGGTTGGTACAGGCAGCCCTGGAGAGTCAGGAGCTTGCCGGGAAGCGTCACGCTTTGAACACACTACAGGCATCCAGGAACTTTACTGTGCCTCCTGATCATCAACCCAAACCAACCCAACCATTAGTGTGCTTCTCTAGCACGGGCACGGCCACGGTTGCAGCTCGAAGAGCTCAGACAGGGCAGTCATAGCTAAGCGGGTGTAGGTCTATGAAAACAAAAATGGTTTTCTAAATCACACTGGCATTTCAGAGATATTATTTAGGGAGAGAAAAGGAAAAAGAGAGGTCAATGGCAAAACATGCCCTTTCAATACTCAGTGCAAAGCATTTGGATCCTTCCCTTTCTAAATACTAATTGCTGTTCATAATTTGCATAGCGTAATTCTTAAAAGTACAAAAGTATTCTTGGTGAGGCAACTTCATCACCCACCCAGTGTCATTCAGCTGATGGTGGAAAACCAGATTCAGGTCTGGAGCCCACATGGCTGGTCAGTCAATCAAACTAATTACCCCTATGAAATCAAATCCTCTAGCACCTGGTTGTGCTCATGTCCCAGCCCTTTGGAAAAGAAGTTGCTGGAGCCCTCCATGTAAAATGAAACTAAGTTGTATTCTATTGGTCACACAAGCGATAGCAAATGCAGGCAAACAGATCTCAGCTGTTCCTATCTTGGTCAATATAGCATTTATCTCCTTCCTACGTGCACAAAATAGGTGAATTTTACGAACTGTTGTAAGTCACCACCACAGCAGCACCCAGTGTGGGAGTTCGTGTCCTTTTCCTGCCCTGTGCAGTTTGCCACCTCACCGTCTGATCTGTTCCTGCTCCAGCCGCAGCTCCCGAACCACCTCTTCAAACCGGTGCTTCTCTGCTTCCAGGACCTGGTTCAGACGCTCGAGTTCCTGGGCCGAAAGAGAAGACAGGACTGTACTCTGCTGACACGCAGTTAGGAAAGGCTTCTCTGGGAACGGGGAAAGGACACAGGGACTCCAATTCCACCACGCTTTTGTCCAGGGGCACTTAGAAGCAGAAGGTTGGTTGCAGATTTCCAGACATCCAGAACTCCAAGCCAGGTTACCAGGCAGCTGGAGATCCTAGACCTGCTCCCTGCACAGATCAGCTCGGCTGCACGTATTCAGAAGTCCAAAGCTCCCTGGCAAAGCGGGACCCAACATGCATGTACTGTTTCCAGGCAGCCACACGTGCAGGTACAGAAAGCCTGGACAGGAATGCGACAGCGCCGGCACTGCTGCACCCGAAGTGTGATTTTTCTACTAGGTCAACCTTGCTTCCCATCCCCACTGGGACAGGAGAACACAAACTGCATGGTTACAGCTTTCACAGTTTAATCAGCCTGTCACTGTCTTTGTGCTGATAAAACCAAGCTTAGAGCACTGAATACCACAAGCTATCCTCAAGCAGTGGAACAGTCTCTTCCCCTAGTCCAGAGGAAGCAGTTGTACCGAGACCTACTGCAGATGGAGGGGGACGGGGACAAATTACAGCGAAGGTCCCGCTCCTGGTCAGGTCCCCTCACAGCTGTAGCTGTGAGGCAGAACTCCTGCCGCAGGGCCAGGCAGGTCACAAAACAGCACCGATACCAGATAAATTCATAGTAAGACTCTTGCTCCATGGTGCGGATACATAGCTCAAGCTGCTTTCCCAACATACTGCTGTGAAGCCTTCAGGCTTACAGCCGATCAGACCACCACAGCTCAGTGAGCGACATACTCATTCCTTCATCAGCACTGAACTCCTTTAATCTGGCCCCGTCTGCTCTTTGTGGGCAGTGGAGATACCGTGCATGGCTTTGTAAGAGCAGAGATTTATTCCAGGGTCTTTAGACAAGGGCATCTCCCTCCCTATGGCTCTGGGTTGTGCAGCAGGCTACCTCACCAGAAAGGGATGTCTCCCTGCACAGACAGAAGTAGCTTAGCCCTAAAGGAGTGTCCAAGCCACCTTTGGACTTAAGCTCTGCAGAAATGTACACAGGAAAACATAGGTCTGAGAAGCCTAGGTCAGCACTGCCGTCTTTTGCTAAAGAGAGGGAACAGTCATTTTGGGTTAACTGGAAAGCAGAGCGTGCAGCAGCTTGCAAGATTGCAATGTGGTGGTCTACATCCATGCAGCTTTCCTACCATCTAATAGCACAGGGCATTTGCAAAGCTATCTTGCAATAACTTTATGATGATGCTATAAAAACCAGTGTAGAGTTGTTGTAAATGTGAGAATGAGCTACTTATTATATTAAGCAAATACAAATTAGGAATGGTTTGAAAAACAATAATAAACTTGATAAATTAAGGGATTATAGTCACATCCAAGGGAATGCTCTCTTGAGTTTTTCCCTAGTGCAATGTTTATTATTCTCGCCATCTGATGTATCCAAAGAACAAACCACGTTGCCTTTTGCTGCTCCTTGTTTCTCACAGCAGTATCTCTACATTAGAACGATGTCAGGTCTGTTTGTTTGCTCTCTGACTGTGGAGACAGACAAGTTGATTGTCACAGTCATCTTGAATCTACCAAGTAACAAGTGTATAATTCAACCCAGTGAATATGAATTTAATTTCATCTTTCTCCTTGGTCCTCCTGGAGACATAATCACAAGCACACTGCATGAAATGTGTTTGGGAAGGAGAGAGGAGTACACCTCCAGACCCGTCCCACGGCATGGTGGCTCTTATTCATCTCTTCATCCACAGGGCCCAGAGATTGGCTGGAGACTTTTTTGGCTCCACATCCTCCCTCCCTGAATCCTGACACACCTTCAAACCAACTCCCAACCTCCCAGTCCTGCCACATGGAAGTTGAGGGCAATTGACTTGTGATGAGCACTCACCTCTTTTTGCTCCCTCTGCAGACACAGCTCTTCTGTTTCTTCCATTAGCTTATCTGCAAACACGCACACAAAGGCCAAATGCAGAGAAAAGCAGTTTATATCCTGGGGATATTTATGAGCACAAAACACGGACTGTTTGAAGCTCAAAAATGCAGCGTTCTCCATTGCACTGTGTGTATCTGGGAGGCTCCAAAGGCTGAGATGACACTAATGGGATGTTCTGTAATTTCCCTCCTGCCAAATAACTTAATAAACTAAGCAACCATATTGCTGTGTACTCCTTCTAAGGTTTCCTCTCAATGCTCTTAAAGGGCATTAACGAACTTTGCAATCCTCTAGTTGAGTCAGGAAAGTATTCTTTGTTTCACACGAGGAAGTAAAGGCACAGAAAGGTCTAGTGAGCGCACAAAGTCGTACGTGGTGTAGCAGCGGTCAGTTCTCCTCCTGCAGCTCAGTGCACCATCCCTACCCGCCAAGCACACCACCCTCTACTTCAGCCCCCTGCACATCACTGACAGCTCCCTATTGTCACTTTGGGATGTCCCAGCCAAGCCCAGAAATCAATCCCCTAACTTAGCCACAAAACTTTTAGCTGTTAAAAATAGTCGACCCCAACATCACTTGCTCTTGTCCACTGAGGAGGACACACGCCCACCAAAGACTGCTCTGATCTTACTCCACGACCTGATGTACCTACCTCATGCTACGCGCTATCCTTAAACAGAGGCTCTGCCTTAGGCAGCTCTTAGTCATGCTAACAAGAAACTAGGCAGAAACACATTCCTCAGTTAGTCCTAGGGTTTAGCTCTCAGCTCTGCCACCCCGTTGCCCTGCGAGATTCACTGTACCACTTTATGATTCAGTCTCCCACATATCAGGTGAGGAGGATGCTACCAGTTTGCTTTGTACTGGGAACCCAAAGAGATTACTACTGCTGGCAGGATTATGACTGCTGGGGGAATGCCGGCCTCCCGCACACAGCTGGGATCCTGGTGCCAGAACAGTAGTGTTGTACCACTGATGCTCTGCTGACCACCACTGCTGCCTTTCCTTCCCACTCTCGCTCTCTTCCTCCTTGCCAGCACCCAGCACAACGGCACTGTAATTACACAGCAGCTTTCCCACCTTCCCGCTTCTGCCTCTCCTGGAGGGGCCAAGCCCAGGGCTTGATGGGCTTCTGCAAAGTCCCTGCCTGAGAGAGAGACCTGGATCCCAGCTGGGTGAGGGGCAGTTGGAAAGTAACTCTGGGAGGATTAAGGGAATTCCCCAGAGCAGTGTTTGCTTCCTCCAGAGAGCCTTGACCTGCTGCCAGGATCAGTGCGTGACCTCAGAGCTTAACTACAGGATGGACACAGATCATTGAAGGTAAGGCTAATGAGGCAGAAGCCTCAGCAGTTATACAGGAATAAATAGACATTTGCTGTCAAAATAAAGTAACCAGCTGTGACAATTGACCAGCTCTGAATGTTCTTGTCATGGACCAAAGAACCCAATGAAGTATATATTTTATATTCCAAATATCTCCTGTTTGCTACAGAATGTGTTTTCTTTCCTCCATGACCTTGCCTTTTATCATACTGTGGCCCTCTTTAGTCTTGTAGGCTCTTTAGTCTGCTCTGGTGGTTGCAAAATAATGTTTTGACAAAACTTTCCTCCCATCTCTCCAAGTTCTCCTTTCAGCAGTCCCCATTATCCCTTTGTCAGGTGTGGAACCACTCCTCCCTGCCTGCCTCACATACAAGCCCATCCATCAGCTCACACGTGTGAATGGCACTTAGATGACCGAAATGAACATGCCTTAATACTTGAACTATGAACACTGTCATACGTGGGACCATATATCGTCCCTGATCAGCATGGGTGCAGAAATGCGAAAGACTCTTCAAGATTCCTCCAGTGATTTGATGATTAGGAGTAGATACCACAAGCCCCTGCTCAAGCCATCACCAACCTGAAGTACCCAAAGCTGCTAGGTTGCTCAAAGCAGATAACTCTCCAGACGAGTCACTGGGCTCACACATTGGATGGGCAGCCCTCAGATCAGAAGGGCTCTTACACCTTGGGGAATACTCCAATTTAGGAGGCATCTGGGTTAAAAATGGTGCTCTCCCTTGGCTCTTGCTATAGGCAATCTGGGGAAGAGGCAGCTGGACTTCCCAAGACAGTCAGAGCACCCAAGGTACTGCCATCCAAATGCTGGTTTCCAGTTAGGGGGTTGGACTAGATAACCTCCAGAAGTCTCTTCCAACCTAAATTATTCTATGTTCATCTGGAGCAACTGCTCTGTCTCCATTGCCCATGGAGAGACCAATGACAAATTCGCCACTGTCATTAGACACGTCAAACAAGCCCTTGCAAATGCTCCCGTTTCCAATATGAAGTGTGAGCAAATGCAAAGATCAAGTAGAGTAAGACCAAAGAAAATAGCTAGAAGAGGAGAACTTATGCATGAAAAGCTGTGATCAGCCTCAGAAATACCAGTCCTGTGTGATTCAAGGAGACAAAGGTATTGGCTGTTTGCCTGGTGAGCAGATGAAATCAGCACATCCAGACTTCTCAGGGGCAGCAAATATTTGTAGAGTCTGGCCATCAGGAGCTGCAAGACTGTATCGCGCTGGCCAAAGCACATTCTTCCTTTCACACTCTTCACAGATGACTAGATCCTACCTTAAGATTTTCATGGTTTGACTCCCTTTCAAAACTGAATTTCAGCTGCTGACTATTCAAAAACTTCATCCAGTAAAAGTCAACAGTAAAAACCTGTAGTAAAAACCAGTGGCCTGACCACACTGTCAATCCAGAAAAGCAAAATGGCTATTTTGGGGTTTATGGCTTTGGGGAGTAAGACTTTCTTACCTAAATACTCCTGTTTCTCCTTGGCCAGCTGCAGTCCTTGGGCTTCCAGGCTCTCGATCATGGCTTCTCCCAGCTGGGCATTCTTCCAGGTCCTAGGGAGAGCAGACACAAAGCAGACAATGTGAGAGAGCTAAGGGTCCCACAGAGTGAGGCAGGAGACTCAGCCTAGCAATCCACCAAGGAATTCAAACACATAGACGCTCATCAGCTGGGACAGCGATTCTCTGGATTTTTTCTCCATAAATTTCCCCGACATTCAGTGATTTTATTTATTTTCTTTTAAATACAGGAGCTGTATGTCAACACCACACAACTACGCAGATGTCGTTTCCAGTGTTTTGGAGATTTCTACACTGAGTTTAGTCTTAAGGGCTCTCCAGACCAACCCAGCCTCCAACTACAACAGGATGTACCTGGAACCCATTGAATGGATCCCGACAGACTTTAGAACCAGATTTTAGCTTTTAACTCAACCAGCTTCCTATCTGCCAGTGGCATTGCCTTCTGTAGCCTTTCCAATATTTTGCTGTTATAGCCACTCTTCCCCTTCAAACATTAATGGTTTATTTACTCTTCCCCACAGCCTTTCTGGTATCCGTCATCCATCCTGGAAGCAATCAATCCCTTTTCTCCTAAAATTGTAAGCCACTAGGATTTGGTGTCTGGCCCTCCACTGTGAGCTAAGTGCCTCTCTGTGTAAAAACAAGAAAGAATCAGAGATAAAGTCAGACAAGATGCTGGCAAGTAGGGACAGTTAAGGGAAGGAAGAAATATTCAAAGAGTACCTTGTGTTATTGTTGGACCAGAAAATCTCAAGGTCTCTTGAAAACATTATGAAACTAAGCTGCTAAAAAGGCATGTGAAGCAGATGCCCATTACTGACTGAGTTGATGGACAGGTTGGGCTTTAAGACAGCTATTAAATACCAAGGACACACAAATCAAAAACAGAACCAGAAATGGAGTTTGCTGCTCATTTCTATTCATGTGCCACTAGAAAAAAAATTACCTACAACACATAAAGTACGTTAAACACATAATAGAATTCACCCCAATCTATTTACCTAGATGCATGTACCAGAAATTGCTGCTCAGAAATTCTGCCATCTTTATTAAATCCTAAGGGACTTTATTAGTATTAAATACCTGTCAGCCTTCCTGTACCAGGCCTCTTTGTGAGCCATTTGAAATCGCATCTTTTTGAAAACTTAAGTTGGCAACCTCCTATAAAACAATTTCAAGGCAACTCGTACTTCATCTCTTACAAAAGCCAGACAAATACATTAAACTCACACCACCCCAGGGACCAGGCAGCTCACAGCTCCAGCAGCCTGAGCACTGCCCTGTGCTCTTTGCAGGCAGCTTGGATTCTTTTTGGCTAATGAGCATCCAGGATATTTCTAAAGTGCAGAGGAAATCAGAACACTAATTAAAACGGTGATGTTTTGCGTACAGGTAGACATCTTCATCCTGCGTGAGAACAGCTGTCAATGTGTTTTTCCACTAATGTTCTGTGACACAGGATGCATCTGATCCCGGAGAAACCAACAGCAAACAGCTCAAGGAGGGCAGGGGACACACACAGCAGAGTTTATCGTATGATAACTTGGACAGTTTCGAAACGGCTGCAGCCTTTAAGGTGTCTGTTTATGAGACTCGCTTTTTCAGAGCTCTCTCCATTCCGCAGCCTGACAAGATGTTTCCCTGTCTGTAACTCAAATGTTACTACACCCACTGCCGTATCACTTCGAAGATGCACCCATACCGCTGTGTAGCGTTTAAGATTTCATTTCTTTTATCTGCTGGGACCAGTGCCAGTGTGTAACCATAGCAGCAGGGAGGTACAGGCTATGACTTCAGCTGAAGGGTAAGCAAGCGCTTTTTTTTATTTTGTACTTCTTACCACGTGAGTTTTCATCAGAAAACACCACTTTGCTTGAAGTTCTTGAAAGCCCAGGGTCAGGAAGGCTCTTGGGACAGGTAGAAAGCGCCCTTATAATATACTTCTGAAAAAAACCCCTGAAGTATCTGCAATTGCTATACAGCTCAAACATCACCTATTCCAGTCCTTTTGCAGCACTGGGAACACCTCTCTAGCTTTGCCGGCATTTTACCTTTCTCAGGAGCATCCACAACCACTCCTGTCTGCCACTGAGTCCCGCCTGGGGCTTCCCCAGCACCTGCCCCACAGCATCAGTGGTGACAGGGATGTGATTGCCATCAGGGAGGTTGCTTCAGGGGGTTGGTTTTGTATATATTTCATTTTATTGTTATTATTTTCACTAAAGCAGTTTTAGTTTTCTTTTCCAGACCATAAGTCTCTCTCTCTCCCTTATTCCCTTTCTCTTCCCCTTCGGGAAGGGCGGGGGGTTAACAGAGACCAGCTGTCATGTGTCTAGTGACCAGCCCAGCCCTAACCCTTGTCATTAACAAAATCTCAGTCTGTGGAGTTGGGTTTTTTTGAGGGTGCTGCAGGGTTTTTTTCTTTGGTTGGTTTTAAATGATGAGGATGACCACAACTGCTGCAGTGCCATTGGCAGTACAATCTCCATCTAGGAACAACATGGCACTAAAACCAGGTTGTCTGGAGGATTTCAGCTGTGTCCTTTTAGCTTTCCTATTAATTGCAGATCAATTTACTGGCCCATGCTGTGCCTTTCTGGCAGCTGCTTAGCTCCCAACCTGAGCCTGCTAACATAAAGCATATAACCTGTGCTTTTCTTCACATGCAGGCTGTTTTTCAGCAGGCAGATTTTCAGCCAGGTGCAGGTAGTCTGCTGTATGATAGCAGGCACTATCTAGCTCCTGTTTTAAACACTAGTGCTGGAATATTGAAGCAAGGACTACAGAAAAGGCTGGCTCTGTGAAGTAAGCATCTGCACAGGGCTTGCTTGTGAGGACCCCTCCTGAGATGTGCAGCCACGCTCCTTCCCTCCTATACACACCCAAAAGATTAATTTGGCCCCAAATTATTGCCCTTAGCAATAGTTAAGCGTAACATTGGTGAAGGCAAGTGCAGAGCTGTGCTATCAGAGAAAAAACTCCAAATTACTCAAGGGCTAAATCTGGGTCCCTCCTCCTCTGCAGTGGCCAAGCCTGCTCACGCTGAGTGGGTGACAGACCTCTGCCATGGGTCTGGGCTCCCACAGGGCTCACGCTTCCATGAAGCTTTAATGGTCAGCTTTGTGCTGCAGTTCATTCAGTACCATGGAGGTAAGAGCTTGCTCCACCACCAAAGCCAGGCTCAATGCAGCAGTGCAGAGCTCGGCTTGGGCTGATCCACTGTGTTCTCCATTAATTACAAATGAACATTTTCAGCCTCATAGCATTGCAAGTAACTGAGGTACCGCCTCTACCATGCACACACTGGTAATACAAGTTAAACTTGCCTGAAAGGGCAGCTTTTGTCCCTACAGTCACAAGAGAACACAGACACGCATTGTAATGCAGCCAGGAAGGGCAGAGCAAAGTGCTTGTAGCTGAATAGTAGGCTCTGCTCTGCAGCCTCCAGAAATTTCTACCTGGCTTGGCAAAGTCAAATCCCTGTTTGGCCATTACCTCTTCCTGCACCTGCTGAGATTTAGAAAGAGCCTGCTCTGGTTTTCCAGGAGAGCTGCTCATTGAACGGTCAGGCTCCTGGGTGCTGAGGGATTGCAGAGCTGGTGGCCAACACACTGCAAATCTCCCCAGCATTCTCAGCAGACTATGAACTCAGTATTGTATGCATAGAGCAATCAAACCCGCTCACCCCTGTCGGGGGGCTGGAATTGCTTTGCTAACATCTCCTCCCCTGGGATTTAGCCTGCCTCTGCATATCAGAACTAAACTGTCTTGAGAGGCTAAGCCCTGGTGGGGTGGGTTGCCTGAGTACCCTCTGATCTGGGCAGGTGGGATGCTCACCCCACAGTCACACAATTGCTTCAGGGCCATTACTGACATCTCACCATGACTGGTGCTGCTCAGGAGAGCAGGGTCAGGCTGGAGATGTCCCTGCTCACCAGCAAGCTGTAGAGCCACATGGACAGCTGCTCGCTAGCATTGTGCCTTGCCTGTTCTGCGCTTACCTTACATCAAATTCATACATCTGCAGTGTAGGGAGGTTTATTGACCCCCACCTTTGTCAAGCCCATGGTCCTTGCTTCCCACAGAAAATAGGCCAGAAGAGCTCCTGGTCAGTCCCAGGTCCTACCTCTCTGAGGCAGGAGAGATGGACAGCAGAGGCCACTCAGTATATACCAGCACCTGACAGATGACAGCCTGTGGTTGTTAGCAAAGAGTCATCCTGCATACCACACTGCACACCAAGGCGGGAAGCTTTGTGTCAGTTTTAGAGCATTCTTGTTTAGGGAAAGGATGGATCCCATAGGCAAGTGAAAGTCTCACTAGCCTTGGGGAGCTTGTCTGCCTCCCCATAGTCCTTCCAGTCAGGCTTCTTCCTCTTTATCCTTTACACGTCTACAGAGCAGATCAAAGAGAATAAGGAATAGAAAGAAGCTTACACTTTTCCAGACTCCTGTAGCATCTCCAGCCACTGAGCCTGCTCAAACTCTGATTCGGCTGCTAGAACAATGTTACCCTAGAAGAGGGAAGGGGAGGGGAAAAAAACTCGGGTTAGAGAGGCTGGTGCCTTACGTGCCTCTGTGCTCTCAAGGCATGTACTGGACATAGTTTTGCTAGCACAGCTATGGTGGGAGAAGAGCCCACCACAGGCTTCCACCTCCATGGAAGGCACCACGTGGGACCAAATATGACCCAGGCCTACCACACATTGGAAAGAGATGCGCATGGCAAGTGGTCATGGCAGGAATAAAATGATAGGGCAGCATGAGCTCTAGGGCTCCTGAATGTCTGTCTACTAGACTGCTAGTATCATAAGACCTGCTGTCAGAAAGAGCAAGTTTCCTTGTTTGCTGTCAAAGCAGGAACAGCAGCAAAGCCTTGAGGGGACTTGGGATGCTACGCCACCCTCTCCCTCAGGATAGTCTGCCCAAAGAGGGTAGGGCATACCTTGGTGGAGTGGGAAAGACTGCCAATCCAGCTCGGCTCACAGCAATAAAAACTTTAGTGGTGTTTGAATTTTTTTGCGAAGAAAAGAAATCTACTTACATGGAAGTCTTCGTGAGAGATCTTTATGGCGTAGGGCATGTTGGGCTCTTCTTTGGGCTCCACAATGCAGCCTCCCAGAGGTATGACACCCTGGGGACAAACCAGAGCGCTCCAATCAGTCAGCAAAACCAAGTATAACTATAACCAACCAGGAGCTGAACTTTCACCCTTGGTCACTTGTGGGTCCCTGCCCTGCCTTGGCCATGCCAGGAGGCACAATACACACAATTCCTGAAAAGCAGAAGGACTCCCACCACCACCAGGAGACCTCCAAGTGGTATCTGAAAGGGGGGAAAGATGTATTTCCTGCATTCAGCTTGGAGGGAAAGCGGCTAGCTAGTACATGGAAGTGGGATCTCTTTTATCAAGGAGGAGGTGATGTCCCAACAGAGGCAGACATTGCAGATTCACAGTGTGGCACCTTGAGAGTGGTTGTGCATCCATTACAGTCACTACCAGTAGGACAACACCCCACACATGCTGTGTGGGGACAGATGGGTGGCCTGTTGCCCCTAACCATGCCAAGTGAAATCAGCGCTTTTGGAAGTACCTGTGTTTCCTCTGCCTCTGGTGACCACAGAGGATAAAAGCAGACTCAGAGCACAGACGCCCCTGTGAGAGCCATCGAGGCTGCTCCTCGGGTCTGAGGACACGTGGCTTAGCAGGGACTGGCTGCGACTGCTTTCAAGGGCAAGTACCCGTTAGGAACAAGCAGGAACCAAAGCTGTTAGCCCCACCACTGGCTTTGCCGGCAGTATTCTCATAGTCACAAGATTAGTTGTTTAGGAGATCATTAAACAAGGGAATACATCTAATATCAGGTAAAAAAAAAGTCATTCTGAATCATGAAGGAGCCTGAAGAGGTACTGACGTGCTTTTTTTTTTTTTTTGAGGCTTCCCTGGATCTGTGAGAAGATTGTGACTGACTTCTTCACTTGCTGGGTCTATGGAGGGGAGGGAACCTAGAAACAGAATAACCCTTTCTCCCATGCAAACACTGCTCACCTTGGGGTGGATATTGAAGTATTTATTGCTTTCAAAACTCTTCTTTTCACTCTCAGCATAGTACAGCAGAAAACTTTCCTTAATGATGAAGAACCTTTAAGACAGGAAAAGGAAATAAATTCTGCTAGAACAGAAGCCATGGTTCACAGCACAAGGAAATCTCCACCTAACTAAAGCTGCTTTCTGAGCAGAAGAGTTTGCTATTCCCATCTAAGCCTAAGGTGAGGTGCCTCACTTCGATCATAGCCAAGAGCTAGAGCTTTACACTAAGGGCCAAGTTCAAGTGCTCTGTGGTTGCAGTTCACCACTGCTTGCACACACCGGTGTTGAAGGCAAACCATAGCACCGTTTACTCACAGGAGAATGGAATAGCGGCCCAAGACAGGAGCACAGCCAAAGCCCTCTGGCATCCCGACCTGTA
This sequence comes from Bucorvus abyssinicus, assembly GCA_009769605.1. Lineage (NCBI taxonomy): Eukaryota > Metazoa > Chordata > Aves > Bucerotiformes > Bucorvidae > Bucorvus > Bucorvus abyssinicus. The sequence continues at coordinate 14,500,169 of CM020042.1, read as the reverse complement.
CACGCTCTATCTAGCGCATGGGTTGGATTCAACCTATTGCAAGAGAGCTACTCGGTTTTTTTAAGGGTCTCTCTCATATGGACTAAGAGCAACTAAAAGCTTATTTCTGCAGTCTACTCAATCTACTCCCAGCCACCCTCTTTCCTCCCATCTCAGCATACACCAGAAGGGAAGCGTTTCCACTGTAACATTGAGTCATATTGCGGGGGGAATCACGGGCTGGCATCCTCGAGTGACTCTTGAGGCAAAAGGTTGGCCACAAGAGCACTCAGGAGCAGAAATAAATTTTAGAGATATTTTTAAGCGGAGCTCCTGGCAAAGTCTCCTGTCATTGACCTTTGTAAATACAAAGGAAATTGAATTTTTTTCTCATATGCATCACATTGAAACGTGCTTTGTTCTGCTCAGTTAGCCTTAGTTATGCTCTGATGAACACTGTAGAGTAGCCATGAAATATCACAGCCTCTACTTTACTGGAGCATGTCCTCAAAATTGCGATTAAAGGAGTGCCACTTTTAGCTTATTCGGATGTTCAAAATGCCCCTGGGAGAGTCCCTGTTCCCTTCAAGAATTGAGGTTGCATTTACCCTGCAGGCAGTGGTATAGGTGAGAGCTATCTGACTTAGCTTAAATTTGGTCTAAATCTCTCCAGCACTCAAAATTGCTGAAGAACAGCTGAAAAAATAGGGATGAGTTTAATAGGGAGGTTTCAAAAGAGTAAATGACAGAGAAAATGTGTCACGCTGTTCTGTACATATTTTCTGACATGAGAAAAGAGGGATTTGGAAAGAAAATGAAAGGCAATAAGCTGAAAATTAATAAAGAATGCCTTATTACTCTGCACAAAATACTGATTTGTAATTAATTTTCATGTGGTCCCCAGCACAAAAACTCATGAGAAGTTTGGAAAGGATAAGGCATTTCTGTGAATAATGAGAACATCTCCAGGAAACCCTGCTGCTTCCATGCAGAAAGCCTCCCCTGAAAAGGATCAAGAAGAGACTTATCCAGGCAGCACTTTCCAGTCACGCATTCTGGGGATTTCTGCACCTTCCTCTGAACCCACTGTTAGCTACACTGTGCTACAGGCCCAGAGGTCTGATCCACAAGAGCAATTCTAATGCCTCCATGTGCCCACCCCAGCCCTTTCCTGAAGCAGATGGAGCCAAGCACTGCCTCCAGTTCAGACAAGCACAGCAATTTAGTACTATTTATTTCCTAAAATTAAAGGAAGAAGTCAAAGCTGGTGGACAATTATCATTAAAATAATAAAATAACATATACCATTACAATATATTATTAATAATAATTATCATTATTAAACTGGGGAGATAGCTTTTCCGCTTCTACCAGCTCCTACCTCTTGCTCTTCTGCTGTGACTCGGGCAACGCAGGTGAAATTGCCACATGCCATGGCAACATGAGCCATGGGCTCACAGAGGGACTGGAAAACAAACACACAACTTCTGAATGATTGCAATAAGCTCAAGCTCCGGACCTACTGTGTGCCTGCTCCAAAATGTTTAGAAGTGACAGCCATTGAACATGTGCATATTTACATCCCGAAATCTTCATAACATACAAACACCAGCAGCTATTATTGTGCCCCAAATTTTTCCTTCTCCTTGCCCACTCATCTATACCTGTTCCTGTTGACCTCAGAGGTGAGAAGTAGAAGATAGTCTGCTTCCTCAGCAGGATACTGCCTTCTCGTTTGATACTCTGGGAACATCATGGTTGACTGTCTAACCTCACCTCTTGTTCCTGACCACAGCAGGGTAAAACCTCTCTAAGCAGAACAGCACGGCTCTGAAAAATCACTCTTCTGCGCTGAGCTCATTTAGTTGGTAGTGGACCAAAAAGGCGCCCAGTCACAGTGCACCCTGTCCAGCAGTTATCTGAGTAAGAGCAATTGCTATTCACTTTAGACCCAGGGGACCATCTCCCTTCCAACCCAAGCTTGTGTCCCAGTGGACCTTCCAGAGAAGCTGCATCTAACATCTCCTCAGCTGGGAAAGGAATGTGTGACCCTGCCTGTGGTGGCTGTCCATACTCTCTCTGTATGATTGCAAGAGATGCCTAAGATGGATGGGGTGATGGACTGTCCATGGGGCACAACTTGCTTTCCCTGTCATGGGAATCCCCATCCCAAATCTCTTGCCAGCATCACAGATCAGGGACCAGAACGGTTTCCTCATGACAGTAGGCAGGGATGGGAAGGAGCATCCTAGAGAAGGTGGGGGGCTGAACCACTCACACAACTTTAAGACACTTGCCCATTTATCAGACACATTAGGCACACCTCTGTGGGACACGTTACTGATAGAGCGGATTCATCAGGGTCTCACCTCCGTGCAAAAGAACGATTGGTATATTCAGATCTATTTGCACCGGTGGGAAAGAAAGGCACAACCGCTGCAGCAGGCTCAGAGCTGACCCTGGCTGAGGCAGAGAGACCTCCACAAAGCAGACAGGGCCTGTTTCTTGTTCCTCCTGTCCACATCACTTCTGTGAGCAGCAGCCTTGTGCCTTCCAGTTTCATTTTTCCTCCCACCTCTTGTTATTACATCTATAAGGAAGTTTTCTTACGAGTAGCTGCATCTTTATATCTCTAATGCTTAATTCAATGAGGACTTGATTTTTGAGAGGAACGTGTTACCTCATCTGCACAATAAATACAGAAATAACGTCTTTAAAGAACAACACTACCTGGCCAATGGCCTGTGCTTGGTCCAGTGGGTCAGAGCGCACCAAGTACTGTGGGTAGAAATACGAAACCAAGGAATAAAAAAGACCACACCACATGTAATGGAGAAAGTCTATTCATCACTCTCAACAGTCTTTTCAGTCTGAACCACCTCAAGAACCATTTGCAAGACGCCTTTAACTGTGTGTGATTTTTAATGTGAATGTTAACACTCAGTTAAAGCCAGGCTTTAGTTTGTTACATATTTTTTGTCTGCTCAGTACTCCTGATAATCCCCATATTATAGATTATGCTCCAGTGGAAAACAAAACCAAGAACAAAGCATAGTGCAGATCTCTAAGAATTGATGTGCCACTGGCAGATTAAGGAAGTTTTAGATCCTTGACTTCACAGATGTGGAAAGAATCTGTGGGTATTTGGAATGAAATTGTACAAAGTAAGAGCTTAAAAAATAACAACAACAAAACCGCACAGCAAATGATGAAGCAAAAACATTTTAAAATCTCTTTGGAAGATGGACATAGTGTATTCATGTTCAGGTCATATTCCTCCATCTATCCTTACCTGGAAGGCGACACCTAAACAACCAAGATCATCACTTTGATTGTTCAGACAAAGTGTCCATACAACAATACAAGGATAATTGGTGCAGCATGGTGGAAAGAGGCATGAAGTGAAGTAGTAGAGGAGATAGTTACAAGACCTAAGAGCAAGTTGAAGACTGAAGCAGCAGCCAGGTGAGTAAGAGCAGAAAGGGGAAAGACAGCCAAGGGAGAATGGGGAGAAATGCCTAGTTAGGACTGGTACTGGGGGGCTGGAGACACGGAATACATATCTGAATTAGGCACAGACGTGCCAGCAGAAGGAAAGGGAGTGCTTGAAAGACAGCAGAAGATTCTGAATACAAACAAGGAACTATAAATGACGAGATTTGAAAACCAGAGCAGTATTCAAAAAGCCTGGAGAGCAGCAGCAAAGGTGAGAGAGGTGAGAAGAGCTGGTGCAACCGTGCACACTCCACATGCAACACAAGTAACACTCGAGCCACTCACACCCGGACAACTCCTTTGGGGTACCCATGCCCTGTCCTGATCCTGCACTAGGAAACCACTGGAACCACAGTGCGATTAAACTGGAATAGCAGAGGAACAGTAACAGTCCAAGTGACTCGGGTGTAAAGCCAGAGCTGTGATCTGCCGGGATGAGACACAGGAGCTCTACCCTGGACAAGTAGAGATACTTGATCTTTGGGGATAAAGTACTTTCTTTGTCTCACAGAGGGGAAACAATATTAATTAGCTAATCTGTGTGACAGCTTTTGCAATTACACTGGCCCACGTTAAGTATTTACGTTATAAAACTGCAGCAGTCTCACTGGTCTTCCTGCCAATGGCGGTTTTCTGGGCGCCAGTCCAGGAGCACAGGGAGCAAATCCCAGTCACTAGATCAGCCCGGATCTCCCTCCCTGGGGACAGCTCAGGAAAACGATGGGGAGATGATGTCTGTCAGCATGTCAGCTCCGAGTTCACAGTACCTGTCCCTCACTCTTCCTCTCCTAACAGCTCCAGGCTTTCCTGCCTGCCTCCTGCCCTGGCGCCCAGCCGGGCAGGCAGCAGGAAGAGGTGGATGCTTCCTGACAGCAACCAGCCAAGTGGGAAGTTTAGAAGGAGGAGAGGGAAGCACACGAGCTGCTTGATCACCAGCCCCGCTGCCTCAGCAGCTTCTGCTGCCCCTGTGCTTTGCACAGACACACACACACACGCTGCTCCACAGCTGCGTGCTTTCTAGGGCTCTTTAGAGCAGAAAACAGTCCTAAACTATTATCCTTTCTGTCTGTCCTGTGGCCACAACCAGTGACTGCTGGTAGCCACTCTGCTGGAAAACAAGATTATGTGCACGCTTTGCAGTACACAGCCAGGACTGGTCCAAGAGAAGATAAAATTTCTCTCTTAACTGCATTTCCCTCCTGCCAGCAGCAGCCTGACATCTCGGATGGATTCACTCAGAAGCACAAGCATATTTTGTGTTTTCTTCTCTGCTCTCTTAAATTCCTCATGTTCCACGTTGCTTTTCTGACTCTGGTTGACCGCTGAGCAGATGCTCCCCTGAAACTGTCCCCCTTAGCCCCAAAGTCTTCACATCTGAATTGTGACAGTCAGCTGAGAGCCTGACATATCTACATGGGATTAATCACGGTAGAGAAGGATGTGTCACTTCCTACCTGCAAAGCTACCTTTGCTACATTCATGCCACATCCAAGGCTGGAGTGCACCTTGTGCATTTCATTCCAGACTCCATGCCAGGCTGATGCCAATACCAGTACAACTTTTGTAGTAGGGAAGAGACTAAACTGCACGTTCTTAACTGGAGAGAAGAATAGGGTGCAATTAGAGGGGAAGAGGACAACCATAAGTCAAGGGATGAGAATATGGCTTTCCAAAGCCACTCCAGCAGTCATCCAAGCTTAGACTGGTCAAAAAACACCTGGAGTGGGAATGCTGGAATGTCTTAATCCCCTGGATCAAGTACTCCCAGTGAGCAATGAGAAAGAGCTGTAACATTTTCTGAGTAAACTCAGAAAATGGTTGTGTCTCTCTTGAAATGATACCCCTTTACAAGGCAAGAAAATTCACCTTAGGAATAGAACTTCTTCTCTTGAAGAGATAGCAGCTAGGATGCTGCTAATGGCATTTCAAAATAAAGCTCTGAAAGGCAGCCTGCTCAGACGTCAGCCCTGGCAGATAAACGCAGTCACATTGGTGCAGTGCCAGAAGGACCCAGTCCACTCTCCGTCAGTACCTGAGGCAGCACGCAAACGCTTAGGCTGCAGGACAGACCATTGTGTGGGCAAGGGAAAGGGCTGAAACCGCCTCCTGTCAAGTGTTGCTGTCCTCACAGGTGCCATCAGATGCCAGCCCTGACTAAAACAAGGCTCTGCTATCCCTCCCTGCTCCCCGCGTAACCTCTACTGCTGCAAAATCGCCAAACTTGGGCTTTCAATTGCCAGAGCACAGGACACCATGCCTGGACTTTTTTCCTTGATGCATTATCCAGCCAGCCTCCATCCTTCCCTTAAACACTTGCCTTTCTTCTCAGTGTCTCCAGCAGCGCTGTCACTGCAGCCAAATGAATGGGATCAAGCCAGTAAGGATCACAAATCTCTTAGCAGCCTCGCAGACCCATCTCCATGGCCGATGGCCTGATGTGATCATCCTGCCCTCGCATGCTGCTTTACCTCTCGCAGCTTGGGAGCACTTTCCTCCAGATGGGGAGTAGTACTATTATCCAGTCCAAGATTTCAGGACAAAATCTACATTGTTCAGAGATCAGATCCTCAACTGTATCTAGCAACAGTCAATTTTTTTCTCTTAATTTAACTGGAGGGAGAAACATCCTTTCTCCTTTTCATAAAATAAAATGACCAGCTGTGTCTTGCTAGGCATGAGGGATTAGGTGGGGAGAATGGATGAATTGCTTCCTATCCCCTCATTGTGACTGATTTACAGTAACAAGTAAAGTTTTTATTTTAAAGCAAATCTCTCATATTGATTAAAAATTCTTATTGTTCCTCCTGTTCCAGTTTTTTTTACTCTGGAAACCCGCCCCCCTTCCAAACCCTACAGATTCCTTGTGTTCATCTCTCACTGACCCGTATCTGGTCCTCCAGGACCCTCATCTGCCATGCTTGCAGATAACTTTCTACATCAACCCTGCTCCACAGTCACCTCCCCATCTCTTCCCACCGGCTATCACTAAAATATTTCCCACTTGCTGAAGATGGGGGTTACTTCTAGGAGTAGAGCAGCACTAAATAAATAATGACAGGGAGAGCAGAGATGGGCCATTTGCCTGCAAGAAATTTTGATGAGGAAGAAGAAAGCCTTTTAAGAGTGTCTTCTCCATTACAAATCACCTTCCCCTCTGTTGTTCTGTCCACTTCTTTTCCGTAACACGGTCACATGATTTTCCAAACATAATTCATTTAAATATCAGAGTTTGGGATCTGAATAGGGAGCATCAGCACGAATTCTCTCCTGGGTGAATAAGGGCCATTGTTTTCGGGGTGGAGGAAGTACAGAATAAAACCTGCACATAGGTCAAAGATGGCTACAAACACAAAACTACTTCCCAAGCAACACTCAACTGGTTTTCTGGCCATACCATCTTCACAGGTTTAGAGGGGACAGCCCTGTGGTTACTATACAGAGCGAGACGGGGGAAGCTGGGTTTATAAATAGATGTGATGTGTTGTGTCTACACTGCAAACTGCAGCAAAAAGGTGAGTACCAGGGGTAGCTGACAGACATTGCTCATATTCAGGTTAATTTGTTCTTCCAAAAAGTCTTGAGACACACTATGCTGCAAAGGCTACAAAACTTTCAGTTTCAAAGGTAGCTCAGGCTTCTTGCGCTGCCTTTTGTTAATGACTCGTTTGTGCCTTTCCCCGGTGGAAACGTGAGGGGGCAAAGAAAACATTATTTTGCTTTTCTGACAGACTTTTCCATCTGCAGATATCAAACTCCTAAAGGTGGGCAAGTACTACTATCCTTCTTTAATAGATCACGACCACAAATCCTAAGGCACGAAACATACCCCTGACAGGGGTAGGGTGAAAACGCAAGTTTTTCAGCTGCCTGTCTTCGAACTGAACTGTTTGCCAATGATGCCTGTCAGCAGTGACATTAATCTGCCATCCAGGAATGCTGGAAGTCTTAATCCACTGGATCAAGTGCCCCCAGTGAGCAGTGAGGAAGAGCTGTAGCATGTTTCTGTATCTGTACTCACCCATAAACGGTCACGTCCCATTATTTGACAACAAGCGGAAAACTCTCCTGTGAGATTCAGGGATTCGCATAAAGAAGCTACACGAACTTTAAACCTCAGACTGACCCATCACTTCAGTATTCTAAAACACTTCTGTCCCTGGTCAAAGGTTAAGGCAAATGCTTTCCAGCTCCAAACTTCTGGCTGCTGACACACAACACACGGCAGCTTACGCCTCTCTAGCACCAGATGGGAGAGAATTCACAGCCACTTCCCCCCAGGGAAGAGTCTGCATTTGCTGTCCCAAGCGTGCCATCACCATAATGCAGCACAGCAGTGCTGATGCTGGTCCACAAACCCCTGCAGACCATACACATACACACATACAGTCCCACGTACATGGTCAGTTCAGCCTAGCCATCTCACACCCAGACTCCGAGCTTTAGCAGTGCTGATGAACAAAGTCAAGCAGTTGGGGGGCAAAATATATGAACTGACTCTTCCTCTTTTGTGAAATGGTCGTAGGAGAATTATCCAGAGGTGGCAGCTAGTGCTTACTCCCATCCTGAAGCACACATAGCACAGGGTCTGGGCAGATGAAGAAGGCAGCGCAGTGGGGTGCCATGTGTGTAAAGGAGGCTCAGAACAGTGGGGAAGCTATGCCCAAAGTTTCATCCCTAGTCTCTGCCTGGCTGGCTGCACTTGAAGTGCCAAACACTCAGGCTCTAACTTACCCCAGCACCCTTAGGCTTTGGATTTCACCTGAGCGTTCCTCAGCAATGGTGGCTTACCTCCTGGACCATTTGGCCGACTGCCTCCCGAAGGGTCTTTTCCAGAGCACGCCGTACAGCTGCACTTTGGTGCTGATGTCCAGAGCATCTGAATCTGCCTGCTCCATGGATGGAGAAGGGGACACGGAACTGGATTTTGAAGCGAACATTATAGATGGGTCTGGTTTTAACTCTCCCCCTCTGCGTGGCAGCTCAGGGAATCCGATTAAATGCAATGAACCAGAAGGACGTAACCAGCCTCTCCACACGGCAGACGGAGAGACTGGGCTATGGTTTGAATCAATAACTTGACTGCTCAGCACTCAGTCAATAATTGTCTCCCTGATGCACAGACGATGAGAGTTTCCTCATTGCGTATTACTTCCTGATGCATTACAGACAGCACATATCCCAGCCCAAGGAAAAAAAAAGAGCAAAGAGAGCCAGAGATCAGGAACACAGAGAGGCAGAAAGAGCAGGTCAGAGAGAAAGCTCCCAGCAATAACATTAGCCAAATTACCTCTGCACCAGAGCCAGCTTGGAAGGTTATTTCACTCGACATTGCAGCGCCCCAGGCAGAAATCAGGGTGAGACAGTCGTTTGGCTGTCAGGCATCTCTTACTCTGACACATACCCCCAAAATCTTGTGCTTGGAGACAGGTTCTTCTCATTTGTCCCATGGAGAAGGGGAGCAGAGTGGGTGGGAGCCAGTAAGTTTAATCAGATTCCCTCTGTCATTGGGAGGTTTCTGCTGTGCCAGCCTGGCACTGCCCACCCGAGTATAATTCACGTGGCTGCAGGGTTTGGACTGGGCAGTGTCCACGCTGCATGCCTTGCTCAGCCTTAAAGGGCCATTGCTGATCACAGTTAAAGCATAAAATTCTGCCTACCTCCGTGCCTTACTGCATCTTGGAGATGTGGCAATCACAGCCTCTGCCCTGCCTCTTAGTTACCAGCTCCTTCTTGGGCACAGCAGAGAGACACCGGAATGTATCACACAGCTCAGGTGAGTATCCATTCATCTCCTGTTCAGTGCTCCTACAACAAGCTTTTTATACTGGTTCCCTAAGTCCTCGTTCCTCTCTCAAAACCTTCCCTTCCTGCAGAGATACAAACACAGTCCTCCAAAAGAACCGCAGCCTTTTGCAATGCCCACAGGAAAGCACATTAGCATCATATTGTTCCTTCCTGCATCCTGCCTGCCCTCCAGGGTTAGGATTTGGAGCTGAATTGCCTGCATTGTGCCTAGTAGAACATCTGGAGTTTTGGGGTATCGTAACCAATACAGACATGCTCATGCTGTGAGGCATCTGCTCCTGTTTTAACCTGTGCCACCCTACGTGCATTGATTTTGATGCTATAATTGCTAAATGTCATCCCTTCCCAATGCAGTTACTCAGAAGTGACAAGCTACAGACTCAGTCCTCTCAATCCTGGAGATCAGAAATTTAGGCTAGATCACTAGGCACTGGGCACAGGCTCGCTTAGCTTTACGTGGTCATAGGCACTTGGAAAGCATCTTAACTAGAGGAAAGGCAGATGGCTCACCTCAAGTTCACAGGCTGCATTTGGTATTAGAGAAATTATACATGCAGGTCCCAGATAAAAGTCATTATTCACCACTAGATGAGAGAGTCAGCACATTCAGTGCTGTGTTCCTTTCTCTCGCCCTGGCTTTGACTGGCCTTTTGGTCCCAGACAGGACGTCCCAAGCAGCATCAAAGCCCCCCTCAGAGTGGCATTAAGCGAGAGGGTGAAGAACTGTGACCTGCAGTGAGTAAAAACAGATTTTCATCCTTTGCTGCTTTTTTTATCATACACAGACCAAGAGAGAAAAGAGGTCTCTAGCTTCAAATATAAAAAACCCGAGATATTGTTTCCTCTGGAGACCTCTAGGGCAAGCAAGGAACCGAGTAGTCACAGCAAATTCTTTAGAGTGGGCAGCTCCAGGGGAGAGAAGAGTGACTTGCTTTTGTCACCTGACCAGGGGTTAAACGTGGGCAGGAGCCAGCAATCCTAGGGCAGTAAATAGCAGCGAGGTGAATTTTGTAACTGCAGGTGTCTGGATGAAGTAATTTGTAATAGCAGCGGTTATGTTAACATTTCCTCTGTGTGTACTAATCTAAACAAGCTGAGGGCCCGTGTGAAGGAAGGAGCTGGAGGGCAACACAACAGGTCTAAGCAACTTGCTTCTCACAACCAGAAGGAAACGGTGTAAGAGCCATCTTAAATGGTCTTCGATGTTACTTCTGTCAGATGCAAAACTTAATTCAACTGGCCGGGAACTTCAGGATCAAGAGAACAGTGCCATAAAATCCAGCCAGGAGAAAAGGGTCCAGCACAGGGTGAGTAGGGGCAGTTGGGTCCTACAGAAGTGCCTTCTCCACATCCCAGGGGACACAAAACCTTAGGAAAGCACAAGTAGGCTTGGTTTTGCTGTGAGCTCTCGGTGAAACCTAACAGCCCAAAAGCACACAGACATTTATACAGAGAGAATAACTCTGTATTTAATCTGGGAGCTCCTCATTTTATAAAAGCAGAGGAGGAAGACCGGAGTATACAAGACCTTGGCAGGACAACAGCGTGACACCAGAGCAAAAAGAAGAATGCAGCCATGGATTAGAAGTGAAGGCAGATACAAGCCCTTGTACCAGACTCTTGCACACGTGAATCCTTCTGTACCGTTCTGGCCAAACAGATTCCCTGGCCCTGAAGAGATGCAGAACGATCGCAGGTATAGCTAACCCAGAGTGTGACAGGAGACCAAAAGGACTTCACTTGTTTAAATGAGAGCAAAGGGGAAAATTGGACTGCCATCTAGTTTCAAGCATTCTTCCCCTCTTCATTTACTGGTAAGGTTGATGCTTGCAGAAAAACAAACAGGCCTAAACTGGCCATGAATAAATGAGAAGGTTTGTAATCATCACAGGAAGGGGGTTGTGGAACTGCCTCACAGCAAGAGCAGCGCAGGCAAAAAGCCTTTACCTTGTTGGATCCATTACGTGCACAGCAACCTGAGGTGGCCGTAACTTCCAGGGATACACACCAGGCTCACCCGCTTTCTCTGAAACATTTTTGTTGCAGAATAATAATCTAAAGATTTTAGATGGCTGTTTCATTCTTGATGGCTCGTGGGGAAACACAGCTGTACATCCTTGAGAGGAAGCACTGGAGCTTTGTTCAGAAAACCGTCCTGCAGAGAGACTGCTTGTACTGATACAGGATTTATTTTACTAATATGTTGGTCCCTACTTTTCCTACACATCAAGCCAAGAAAATTTTTCTCAAAAAAAAACCTTTGAAGCAGACAGCAGTGCAAGCTAGTACGGAAGTAACACTCCATCATCACAGGTCATCCTCGAGCTGGAAGGTGCTCCCTTTCAGTTTAAGGATACTGGTAAACTGCAGCTGATGAGGCATCTTGTGGTTTGGTTTATTTTTTGTTGTTGTTTTTAAGTAGGAGGTTATACCTTTATATTCTAGGCAGCCTTCTTTATGCAGAAAAGGAGAAACTAATCCTTGGTCTGTGGCCAGGAAATTGAGATTCAGATCAGAGCTGCTGCAAAGTTGGAAAGGTGCAACTCTTGCCTTCCAGTATGAATTCCCTTTCCTCTGATGGCTTCTGATAGGCTCTGTAGACACTTTCGACCCAGAAAACCATTTAGCAATTATGAGAGGTATTAGCAGGTACCTGGAGTAATGTGGAGAAATAAAGAGAAAGTGCAGCTCAGGTTTCATTTATGATACATCATTCTTGCAAGGATAAAACGTCACCTGTACTTATCAAAAGGATGTCTCAGCTTCCCAGATTGTGTGCGGAAGCTATTTTAAATAGATCAAAAGCAACCACTATCAATCCACCTCTAGTGTGATACATTGAGAGATTATGTTTCTTTCACATGTGATTAAATTTTTAGCATCAGGTGGGAAGTCAGAGCTGTCCTGCAGAACTCAAAGTAAATGGGCATTGAAGTGAAGAGCCTCTGTAGATGTATAACCCCATCTGACATCATCCCTTGGTGAGAATCACATGGTCTTGGTGACATGATCCAGTCAAAGCCCTCCACCAGTCCCAGCCCTTCAAACCCACCCAGATCCATGTAGGATGGCTCATGAGTCATATTAATCAGGGTATTAGCTATGGACATAGCAACACTTCAGGAGAACTTGCAGAAAGACAGAAATTAAGGTGCCAGTTTTCTGAACCAAAGGGATTTGACAGCAAGCAACCAGCCCAACAGCCTTGTGGACAGTAAGCACTCACACCCTGGCTTTGGGGTGGTGGCTTGCTCAGGGACTGACACTCCAGTCAATGACCATTTCTCTTAGTATCTAAATGAGATAATTTCTTTTTTTTTTCCCCTATTTTTTTAAACCCTACTAAGAGGTCTCTTCTGGAAGAAGACTCATACACTCTGGTGGTTTTTTTTAAAAAGAAGTTTCTGCTAAACAGGCAAATTTTTTTTAGGGACTTTAGAATACATCAGAGTGGTCAGCAGCATTTGAAAAAGCCTCCTCCAGAAGACAGCCCATAGGTTTCCTGCAATGCACCAGTTTATTCCCCATCAAGCCTAAACACCACGAAGTTATCACACGACTTACATAAACAGAAAATGTCTAGTACTGGAATAGTTAAATAGGTTGCTTCCAACAACAGCTTGTTCAACAGCAGTAAATAAATACATCTCTAGTCGGGTTCTTTCTTTCCTTAGATGATAAACCCACCAGCCCACCCTCCCTTCCCTTCCTCCCTGGGGAAGGGCAGTGCTGCATGTCCGTGGTGAGCGCTGCCTGATCAGTCACACGGCTTGGGCAGCCCCAGCCAGACAAACCTCAGTCCCATTTCTGAGGCTACAGGAGGGCGCAGCAGCCATGGGAGCACTCCTCCTCACCGGTGGCAGCTGAACCTCCGTGCACAGGGACAGCAAAGAACAAACCTTTCCCCAAGAAGGTTCTATAGCAGTGTTCAGAGCTGGGAAGGTTGCTGCTTAGCATGCACATCACCTGCATTTCTATTTACCTTTCCTAGAGCATTTAATTTTATCTACATCTTATCTGCTTGTGATCAATATTATTCAACCCGATCCCAAACGTGACAGCAGCACCAGTAGAGAGTTACCAAAGAAATGGTTTGACCAGGTGACAAAGCTCAGCAGAGGTCACCTAGCCAGCTCTGCTGGAAGCTCTCTGCACAGAAAACATCAAAGTCAAGTCAAAGACTCTCCATGACACACATCCCCACGCTCTGTGAGTAGTGCAGACTACACAAAGGCCAGCTCAGCAATTTTTAAAGACTTTTCCTTTGCACCCTGTGGTGCCAGGACACTCAGAGATCCAGCAAATAGGTCAGAGACAAGGGTTAAAGCAGTTATTCAGGGGTCAGCATGGTTTCAAGGTGCAATTTCTTACTCCGTCTTGTTAATTTGAGAAAAAGTGTTGCCCTTGTAACGAGGGCATGGACGCAGAGTTCAGTACACCAGGGCTTAGCTTCCAGCCCTGGCAATGACCCTACCTGGCTTAAGCACGTAACCTGATTTCTCTCAGCCACCACTCCTCACCTAAGACACCGGCACTAAATCCAGAACATCACAAAAATACGTAATACAGTAATTTGGGTATGATGGCCAGCCAAAAACAATCCCACAAAAGAGGAGGGTTAGGTGCAACACTGCTTTCTACAAGGGGTTTCTCAGCTGTGAAAGTTTAGATACTGATTGCAGACCTCTAATTTCTACCCACTTCATTCCCTCTGATCAAAAGAGGGAAAAGGAGTCATAGGCTTACTTTTACGCCATAAATACATATCCAGAAAACAGGATCGGCTAAACTGTGATTTTATTTAATCTAAAGTCCATTAAATGTCCAGCACATACACACAGAACAATAACTGCTCTTGCATACACATCAAATGTGCCCTTTACCCCTACCATTATGGTGATCATCAAAGGCAAGGCCTTTCAAAAGCTAAGGATGTTACAATCAGGAGTTCATTCGGGAATGGAAACCGCAGGGACCGCAACACCGATGTTCTTCACACCTTTCACCTATACATCCTGCAACACCCCTCAGATCTGACCTGCAGCAGCCTCCACTCCAAGTTTCTCTCTCCTTCTTGGTCTGGCTCACAGCCAGGCACTGCAAGGTCGGTGCACATACCCAGGACGAGAAACAAGACATACTTCTTGCCTCCTTTCTATCCGCGTTCTCAAGCGGTTAACTAAATACCGAGACACAAAGATCTGCTGGTGCCATCTATCACAGCAGGAGACCATGACAGCTCTACTGCAAATCCTGCATGTGGAGAGCCATGCGCCAGACGCAAGATAAACTGCCTGGCAAGGAAGGACACTGAAAACATCGCGCTCTGCAAAACACAGCAGGCTAAGAGGACCGCCTCCTCCACCTCCGTTTACCCTCCTGTGAGCTATGCTGCCACACAGATTTTGTAGACGAGGCCTCTTTCATACTGCTGAAGTCCAGGCTGCAGGGATAAGCACAGAAACCCCCCCCCCCGCAGACCCATTGCTTAGCCCTCCACGTGCACCAAATCACGTTCACACAAACCACCCGCTCACAGCAGACCCCAGGAGTACAAAGTTTTCCTCAAGATCCGTTGTCCATCAGTTTCACTGTCAAAAAGAGAAAGCAGAACACGGGAAATCCATTGCAACCTTAAAACATGGCTCATTCTACTTACAGCTTCACCCCCTGGAGACAGGCAAGATAAGCTTGACTACGGGGTGCTACAGTACGAGTCATTCAGATTAGTACTAAGGCTTGTAAGCAGGGTTTTAGCAGCCCTCTTCAACTCAGTGTAACCACAAGTACCTCACTGAAAGCATTTCTTCAGACAGCAAAAGCTCAGTAACTTCCACAGACTCCAACATAACTATGATCATCTATCAAAGTAATTACCAGTTCAGATACTGGATGGGCACACAGATCCAGAACAAGCATTTTCCCCCTTTCTAATAATGTCTCCACTGCTTTTAGGTTTTCCAAATACTGTATAGCTTTGGTGTCACTCAGCATGATACAACTTTTAATTAGCTCTACAAGTTTTCTGAATGAGGCATTTTTCTTAAATGCCCACCCACCCTAAGTGTCTGTTAATCTCTAGACATCTCAGACAAGAGGGAGAAGTGCTGTGATAGGGAGGGTGGAGTGTTGTGCAATTCTGCCTGCAGGGATATTTGGATAAGGTTTGCACATATCAGTATGAGAATGGCTTAATTTGTAAGCTGGAACAGTAGGTGACAGCTCATCATCTTCTTGCTGCTGTGCTCATCCCTAATGAGTCCCTCATAAAAAAGCTGAGGAAATATTTTTTTTCCTTAAGAAATGAAGGAAGGCTCTACAGCCATCATCAGGAAGCCTGCAACACCACAGCTCCTCAATATTTAAGTTTTTAGTGGTAACTCTTGTAACATAAATGCACCAAAAGCACTTCCTCCAAAAGGATTTACAACAGACTCTGGTTACCGAGGTGACACTTTTATTAAACACACCAAAAGAAAGACAATATACTGCATAATGCTTCACCATTAAAACTGAAGTTTACTTGCTGAAAAAGCAAGAGCCTGGAAAACACTGGCTTCCCATCCTTCCTGCCTTACCTCTGCCTGTAGTAGGTGTAATAGCAACACTGTCATTTGTTTCAGTTCTCCTACTGACCTTACATTAATCATATTCTCTCGTGATTAAGCCAGTATAAAGAGAGTACCCTTTTTCCTAACCACACAGTCCTATGAGCTACCAGAAAAATCAAAAGTAAGCAAGTGTCAGGATCTTAGGTAAGTCTGTAGATAGCAACTGCAGGAGAAAAACATAAATCCTTTTCTTAATGAACTGCTTATCAATAGTCTTCATCACGGGTATCCCTTAAATGGATGCATGAAGTTCAGGAATGCATACATCGCCCATCCTCTAACAGCAATGACAGGATGTAATGTAACAGCATCATTCCCCTTTCTCTTTTTTGAAAAGGTGTGTCCAAAACCCAATCCTGCTTACAGGGCAGCTGGAAAGTATGGAGAGAAAGAGTGTCTATAAACTGCGTCAAGAGGGCAGCTATGGGAGGGATTTCATCAAGCTATACAAATACCTGAAGAAGGGTGCAAAGAGGGTAGAGCCAGGCTCTTTGCAGTGATGCCCAGCGACAGGACAAGAGGCAACTGGCAAACTCTAAAACACAGGAGATTCCCTCTGA
Organism: Bucorvus abyssinicus; assembly: GCA_009769605.1. Taxonomy (NCBI): domain Eukaryota; kingdom Metazoa; phylum Chordata; class Aves; order Bucerotiformes; family Bucorvidae; genus Bucorvus; species Bucorvus abyssinicus. The sequence goes on along the minus strand of CM020042.1, from coordinate 14,483,719 downwards.
ACACTTTTTACCCTGAGCATTACTGACCACTGGTACAGGTTGCCCAGAAATGTGGAGTCTCCCTCCTCGGACATATTCGAAAGCGCTCTGGACACGGTCCTGGGCAACCGGCTCTAGGTGGCCCTGCTTCAGCAGGGCATTGTTGGACCAGATGACCTTCAGAGGTCCCTTTCAACCTCCACCACTCTGCAATCGGTGCTCTGGACTGCATTCAGTTACTGCCTTCCCACCATGTGCTAAAGAACTTGACACACTGCCAGGAACCATCCTTTACCAGGGAGGTGAAGGTGAGTCCTTAACTACCTATCTGTTCACGGCTTCAGGGCTTGCCTCACTCTAAGATCGTTTTAAACCGTTAACGTTTCCTGAACTGCTCCAGCTGATAATCTTACCTCATAAAAGGTCAAGTGACAGAGTTTCAGACCACCTAGCTGCAAACCCCACAGATCTGAAGAGAGACCGAAGATCTGTAAAACCCATGCAGGCGTTTCCTTAGGGTCTGCCTTGTGACAGCTGCCGAGTTATTCCAAGGATCCCAACTTTGATTCTCATCCTTGCCCTAAATGCTGGCAGCAGCCATAGGATGCCGCAGCGGTGATAACTTTCTGCTGCAAACCCCTAAAAGCACACACCACAGGACATGCTCTGGCAAGAGACAAGCACCTTCCTGGTTTTTACACAGCATTTACTGCTTCAATTTATTCTCTTGTGCCCTACGTGTCTTTTAAAATGTTGGCAGAAACTTAGGTATAAGCCTTTTTTCCCACAAAAAATAAACCCTTCTCAAGGGAGTTTGTTGTGTGCCCACGCACGAGCCATTGATGCTGTGTTGCTGCATTTTAAGGGGGGGGGGTCAAGGGGGGACACATTTTCACATTTTACAAACTGTACACAACTTTCTGTGGGAAACACCCCTCTTACCTTAACCCTCAGCATGCCTTTGTCTCTTGTTTTGGTATTATATATATCCTGGTAAATCATACTCATTCTAGAGGTTCTTCGTACAGTGTCGTTTCTCAAAAGTCAAGGAGGAGCTGGCACTCCTACTAAACATGAGTGAAGACTTCCGCTACAGAAACTCCCCCACCAGACAGAAAGAAGAGGTATTTCTAACATTTTTGGTCAAACTCTCCCAGTTTGTGGTTGGTCCCATTTTGGAAGAAATGTGTCTTGATTCTGTTACCTGGAAAAGGACAAATTACATACGACTCTTCATTTGATAACACAATGGCACGACAGCACAGTCTTTAATGGTCCTGTTGAGATGGCTCTCCACTCGTCCTTAGCTCCTGGCAGTGGGACTGTTTTGACTCACCTGTAGTGGATCCAAGGGCTGATTCTCTCCGCCTTCACGGCTGTGTAAGAGGTCAACAGAACAACATAAGGTCCCTTCCACCTTTTTTCAGCGATTCCTCTTTCGAGGTACGAATGTAAACTGAGTCCCCATGTTGGAAGTTTTGTACCGGTGAATCCAGGGGAAGCGGAGATCACTGATTGAAGTTCCTGTGCAAAGATGTTAAAACACACGAGAGGGAGAGCAAATAATTTCTTCGCATCCCCTCCCTTTTCATATGCATTTGATGAAGTTTGACTTCTAGCTGGATGTGGCTTCCCATACAACATTTCAAAAGGAGTCACTCCTCTGACTCGTGGACTAATTCTGTCAGCAAGACAATTGGTAAAACATCTAACCATTTAAGCTGAGTTTCCTGCAGAACGTTGGAATTTGTCTTTTAAGAGTCTGATCCACTCTTTCTATTTTGCCACTAGACTGTGGTCTCCAGGAGCTATGCAAATCCCATTTCATCTGGAGAAATTTAGATACTCCTTGGGCTACTTCTGAAAATAAAATGAGGCCCATTATCTGAGGAGAGACCCTCAGGAATTCCAAATCTAGGGATTATTTCCTTCAATAATGCTTTCATAACTTTTCTAACCTGATTGGTGTGACAAGGGAAAGCTTCCAGCCATCCTGAGAAGGTATCTGCTAAAACGAGTAGATGTTTATACTTGTCTGTACCTTGGTAACTCAGAGAAATTTATTTGTCAATGTTCCCCGGGAGCTATTCCTGTTTTTACATCACCTGTTGGTGGGTTTCTTTGGATTTTGGGATTATTTGCGCTGCAAGTTCAGCATCATTTTACTATTATGTCTGCACTTGACTGCATTTTTGCAGTATCTCTTAACATAGCTTATCATAGCATCAGCTCCCACCTGTGGTTCTTCATGTAACTTCTGAGGAGAACTTCCATCATTTTGTCTGTAGTAAGAACTCATTGATTTGGAGTTATCCACCATCCTTCTGCATTCTTTGAACATTTTAGTGTTTCAGCCAATCGGTCCTTCCTTCTCAGAATATTGCAGAGGTGTCATGTTGACTTCTCTGCTTGGTACCAGGGCTCCAATTACACATTCATGTAAGGCCTTTTGCCTTCCTATTTCCATGAATTATTTCTCCCTGTCCTTCCTGCTGGGCTCTGCAGTGCGTTATTGCTACTTCCTTTGGTTCTAATACTGCATGGAGTAATTTTAGGATCTCTTGTCCATACATTTTACCTCTCTCCTGGGAGTTTAGCAGTCCTCCCTTTTCAAATAGCTTCATGAGCATGTACAGCCCCAAAGGTATATTTGGGGTCCACTATATTAACTCTTTGTCCCATTCCGATTTCAAGGGCTCTTGTAAGAGCAATGATTTCTGTCTTCTGTGCTGAGCTGTTTTGAGGTAAGGGCTTAGCTTCTATTTCCTCCCAGAGGGTTACCACCACATATCCTGCTTTTCTTTCTCTGTTTTGTGCAAAACTGTTACCATTTGTATACAGTTCCAGGTCCACAGTTTTCAGTGGTTCATCCTTTAAATCTAATTTGCTAGCATAAACTTGTTCAATAGTGGCCAAGGAATCATGCTTGTAAAGGCTCTTGCCCAGCTGTGGACAATAGACTGGCTGGATTTAGGGTAGACTCCACATCCAGGATCATGTCTTTCTGATCCACCAAGATGGCCTGATATTTTGCCAGTCAACTTGGAGAAATCCAGCGGTGTCCTTGATTGTTTAAGATAGCCACTACTGCACATGGGACTAATACTGTTACGGGTTGTCCCAGGGTAAGCTTTTGTGCCTCCTGGATTAGCAGAGCCACAGCCACCGCAGTGCAAAGGCACACAGGTCACCCTTTGCTTACTTCATCGAGTTGCTTGGAAAAGTAAGCTGCTGGTCTTCCCTGGTTCCCAAGCGTTGGTGTCATCACCTCTAATGCCACATGTCATCTTTCATGCACCTACAATTGGAATGGTTTTGTCATGTTGGAGAGGCCTAAGATGGAGCTTCTGTTAGTTCTGTCTTTATTTCCTTGAAGCTTTTCTGGCTTTCTGCAGTTCACTCCAGTAAGTCTCCTGGTCCATTAATAGTTAAACTACTATATGATGCTATCAGCCCCAAATTTGGAATCCATGTTCAACAAAATTCAGCCATTCCCAAAAATCTCTGCATTTGTCTCTTAGGTTTTGGCACTGTAATTCTACAGATGGCCTCTTCTTTCAAGTTCCAAGTTCTCTTTGTCCTTTTGATACTTTGAAGCCCAGATATTGAACTTTTTCTTTTGCCACCTGGGTCTTTTTTTCTGGGACACTCCATACGCTGCTAACCCTAGGTGATTGAGCAGACTAATTGTTGCTTCCAGACAGCTTTTTTCAGTGTCAAGTTCTATCAAAGTCATCCACGTATTGCAACAGAGTCACGTTGTTATTGTTTCCTCACCATTGTCCTTTCACCAATAAGTTACCAAACAGAGTAGGGCTGGTTTTGAATCCTTGACGGAGCACAGTCCAACACAGCTGCACCTTTCTTCCTGTCGTGGTCATCTCCATTCAAAGGCAAAGATTTTTTGGCTTTGCTTGTCCACTGGGATGCAAAAGAAAACACCTTTCAAGTCCAAAACAGTAAAATAAGTGTTTGTTTCAGGTACCGACACCAGCAGGGTATAAGGCTGTGGCACAGTAGGGTGTATGTCCATAGTTGTTTGAGTTATTGCTCTTAAATTCTGTACTAGTCTATACTCTTCAGAACAAAGCTTCTTTACTCGTAGGAGTATTGATTCAGACTGACAGTCTCTAAGCAGCCCGTATTGCATGAAAATATTGATCAAAGGCTCCAATCCTTTGCATGCCCCCAGTCTAAGAGCTATTGATCTACCCTTACCATTTTTGCCCCTGGTTTAAGTTCTATTTTAATTGGGTTCACATTTTTTGCTTTCTCTGGTTTCTTTGAGGTCCATACCAAAGGAATCACCACATTCAGTACTGGGTCTGGTATGTTGTTTTCAGGTTATTCCAGAGTCTCACTCAACAGCAAGTGAATTTGAGCCTTTCATGCTCTTTCTCATGGAATGTGCAACTGTAGAGATTTCTCACAAAAGGTTATTTGAGCATTCAGTTCATTTAGTAAATCTCACCCTAACAATGGAAGGGTGCATTCTGGCATACATAGAAACTCGTGAGTCAGTTCAGCACCTCCAGTTGTACACTCCATGGGTTGCAAGGATAGCCACAAAGTTCTCTTTGCCTTGCCCCAACAATTAGTATTGTAGTTTTGCTTAGGGGTCCTTTAGCACTACTTGCTACTGGATGAGTGGCTCCACTACCTGTCAAGGAGTTTATCGTTTCATTCCCCAACTTTATGGGAACTAGGAGATCCATGGGGGTTGCTTTAATGTTCTCTCCTGGTCCCCTTCATTCTCTGAATCTTCTAACATTATTACATTGATGTCCCCTGACTGATCTTTCCTTTCCCTGACAGGGCATTCATTTTTCCAGTGCTCTTCCTGTTTACAAATAGCACATGGATTTGGACCCAAAGGGGGACCTCTGCCTCTCTCTCTCCACAGCCTCCTCTTCCCTTTCCTCTTGCTCCGAGAATTCTCCTGTCCACAACTGCTGCAGCCAAAAGAGAAGCCTGCAATTTCATTCTTGCCTGTTCCTTTTTCCTCTCCTGTTACTGTATACCTTATAAGCAATTTCAATTAACTAAAAAAAAGATATTTCCTCTGCTCCATCCAGTTTTTGCAACTTTTTCCTTACATCCTGAGATAACTGACCAATAAACAACGTATTAAACATTTTCTGATTTGCCTCCTCCTCTGGATCTAAGTCTGTCCATTTCTTAGCTACTCCACATAATCTTTCACAGAAAGCCATCTGGGTCTCTTCAGGCTCTTGTCTAACTTAATATAATTTAGACAAATTTCTTTGTTTGGGGACCACATGCTGCATGTCATATAGGATCAGCTGTTGGTATTCTCTGGGTTTTTCTGAATCCAGTATTTGGGTCTCAGTCTGGATCCTCCCTCAGGAGTAAATACTCATCAGGATCCTTTCGCTGATTCCCTCTTCCCTCTCCTCTTTTGCCTTGTCTAACACCATTCTCCTTTCTTCTGCAGCAAAAAACGTATTTAACAGAGCCTCCACGTTCCCCCAGTTAGGGCTGTAAGTCAGCGTAACAGTTTCTAAGAGCTGATACATTACTTTGTAGTTCTCTCGGTAGGAGCTGACAGAAGGTTTCCAATTTACTCCATCAGAAGTAGTAAATGGCACATGTACAAAAACTGGCAGACCATCTGCCCCCACTGCTTGTCTCAAGGGTGCCTCTATTACCACCTGGGAGTGTTCCCATCTCCTTCTTGTGACTGGGCTGAAGTTCCAATCTCCTCTTTGCCCTTTTCCCTTATCCACCCGCCAATCCTTCTGGTCTTTTTTATCTGCTCCTGTCCTAGTGTTACACAGCAGTGGGCAAGAGGGACCCAGCATCTGTACATCCCCCCGTTCATCCCCTCTACCTATAATCCCTTGCCTTTTCTCTTTTTCTTCAATACATGGCATTAACATATCCCCTCCCAACTTACACTTTTTCTGAATATCTAGATTTCTATACAAAGTCATGAAAGCATCAATGTGGGGAACTTCATCTCATTTCAATGGCAAAACATCATCAGCTGTAATTAGTATTAAACTGCAATAGCCTGTTTTCTGGCCACCGTTCACCATCATCCAATCTATCATTTGGCCACCACTGATTACAATATCTCTTCATTTTATCCTTAAGTCATGGGAATAAGTCTGGGGGAGATCCAATTTTTCAAAATACAACACAGGGGGCTACAGGGGGGAATTGTGGATTGGTTCAATCCCATATTCCACCTATGCCTAAACCAGTACTTCCCTTCCCTTTGTCAGCAAAGGTAGTCATTTCCCTTTTCCCCTGGTACCAAGCGTCTGCATGCAAGAGGACCTTTCATGTAAAATGGAATTAAATATTATACTCCCCAATCCAGGAATTTGCCTCCCTTTCACCCTTAATACAAATATCTCTTTGAGCTGCTCACCATCCCGGCGTCAGAGGGGATCTGGAGGAGTGCCCGAACAACAGGTCGGAGCGCGCTGGAGTCCTATCTGGGCCAGTTTGCCGCCGCCAGGGACAGCAAGGCAATCTGGGCAAGGCTTTGTAGCCGCCCCACCTGGGTTGTCAAAACGTTGTCCCAAAATCTGGGTGTTTTACCCAGTGTGCAGAGAAGTAATCACCACACAGAGTCGAGAGAGTTGTTTCATTCCAGTTCTGCACAGAAAAGGGTGCTAGCAGCAATTCCAAAGCTCGCACACCCCCAGGAATCAGAGGGTCTTATACATGAAAAGGTAACTAAGGAAAAATCACGCCACAATACCTGATTTACTTTTGTAATATAATCGTAGATAACTAATTTGCGCATGTCTTGACTCCTACCCTGCTCGTGACACCAAGGTGGTCCTACATTTACATGTAAAGTCTCCTCCTAGAAGTGTGGGGTTTAGAATTATAATGTGTTATAATCAGCTTAAGGTAACTAAAGGTCACATCTGCATTCCATCATCTCTAAAACAATGCTCGGGCCTAAGGCTAACGATGGTGGACTAGAAACCAACTGCAGCGTTCTGATCTTGGGGACCTTTCATTCTAGTTGCCATGGCCACCTAACAGACTCTTTGTGGTTGCCTGAATTTGGAATTCTGCACTTGCCTGATTTTGGTCATTTTTAACTTTTTCTTGACATCAGTCCCCACCACCTTTGGTAAAGTAACATTTTTAGTCAGAGGGGTCTAACTGTGGCCATTCTTTTTACAGTTGCATCTCTTAAAGAAATTCAGTGTTTTTATGTAATGTTTGCCCCTTCCACAATCACAGCACAAAATGTGCAACTCACTGGTTTTTTTCAGAATCTTTTAATAAAACCTTTACGTGCTCAAAATACAGCTTGAAGTGTCCTATAGGAAAAAACCCTACTGTCCTGCCAAGTTTTGCTCAGATAACAAAACAGAATTAATTTTCAGTTCTCCTCGTGCCCCCTGCCTGAGCACCTCTTAGAGATCACTGCTAAGATTTAATTTCCAACTATTCTTTGCACCCAAAGTTACGTCAGAGGCTAATAAAACCCTTCCAGAGAAATTCAGGAGCCTGAGAAGACAACTTTTCTTCACAGCAAGAGCACAATCTGCTCTCAGTTACAACGACCACCACAACTAGCATTAGAGAGAACACTTCGGTAGCTATGGCTCACCATTGTGTCATTGTACACTGCAGGGAGAAGGTGTGCTGCCTTCCAGAAAACAAAAAAATGTGTCAGCAGTGAAGACAGAGCAGCACTGAAGAGCTGAGAACAGGTGAGCAACAGGGTCATGGGGCAGTCATAAGGAAAGCTGAGCTGTGACCCAGTGCCTGAAAACAGAAGATGATGTCCACAGAACAGGGGCAGAAAGATTTCACCAGCGGTTTCCCCCCATAACACAAGAACAAAAAGCAGACCAGGGTTTTCTTCACATCTCTGCATGCATATTTAAAGTTGACTTTTAATCCAAATCACACAGAGGCACTTTATATGGGAAAGACTACTTCAAGTCACTCCATTCTTTTTGCAGACTCTGTGATGGTGTTTGCGTTTTGTGTTTGGGGCTGACAAGATTGTTTTCACTCCTTCCTGAGCTCTCAATTTTCTTTGGCCCCAGCATGTCCTCCAGCCTTTTTACAACGGCCTGGAACAACCTGGAGCCAATCAGCTCCTTATGGCCCTCCAAAGAGGTCTCTGACTTGGAAGATTTCCCTGGGGGTGGGGGAAGAGAGAGATTCAGGGCAATGCCAACTCCTAAACACTCTGTGCAAGACAGAAGTTGTCAAATGCCCGTCTCAAGTAGAGCTGTCAAATAATTGCTGATTCTTTCACCTCTAAACCCGTTCCTACCCATGTCCAAATCAGCCTGCTAGACTGCCTCCCATCATGCAGTTTCACACTTCAGGTTCCCAGGAGGTGCTCAGAAATTACCAGCAAATACACTTATACAAAAATAAGAGGTACTTATTTTTGGATCCAATGCCCCACCTGCATCCCTCTTTGTCGGAGCTGTGACAAAACCCCATGCAGTAAATGACAAGCCAACTCCAAGGCACTGCACCTAGTAAAAATTTAATATAATAAAACAAATTGAAAACGGCAACATTATTTTAACCATTCACAATTAAAGTGGAAAAATTATAAGGCAGCCATTCATGGAATGATTTTGTGTACAAATGGTTTGGAAAAAAGACACATTAAAATTACAGTTCCGTACATGGAGTCAGGTAAACAGCAATGACCACACAATGCTTTTCCCTGGAAAGCCAAGGCTACTAAGAGATGTAATGAAAGGACAGTAAGAAAAAGAGAGGTTTATTTTTAAAGTAAGTTTGAGGCAAACAGGAATCTGAAATTCATCATAAACTTTCCCACCATACCACACTCACTCTTCCTCCTTCCACCCCCAGAAGATTATAAATATACTTCCCTCCTCTTCTTCCCAAGTCCCAGCACAGAACGGGAAGGGAGCAGCAGCAGCATTTATTCCACAGCATCTCTCTCTCATTCTGCATAGAGCTGATACCAGACAGACACTTCTGCTACTGTCAAAAACTCCTTGAAGGCTCTCAGCTAGTTCCTGAACAGACACATTATTTTTCCTGGGTCTCTTGGATAACACCAACCTTTCACACAATTCACCTAAAAATGGTTCCTTGAAGTCAACAGCAGGTTTCTGTGTTTAACACTCGGCCATCTGACATGCCTTAACTATCAAAAATTCCTGTCTTGGTGCAACAGCTCTGCCATCCTCACTTAAGTGAATGTCAGTGCAGCTTCTACATCTGACCTCAGGTGCTGAAAAAGAAATATTTCCCTTCTTTATACAAGAAACAATAAAAGAATTAGAACAGTAGGGGAAGTACCTGAACACACTGGCATCAACGGAAACAGCTACAGTCCAACTCTTATTGCCAATTAAGAAACCATTAACTGAAAAAAAAAAAAACAGCTGAAGATTATAGCTTTCCTAGAGGGATTTACAGAAGGAAAGGGGGACATGCCTCACACTTGGTTAAAGCACTACCTGCTAGACCTGCTGCCACCTACCTCACAGTAGAAAACAGAGGCAGAGATGGCCACTAAAGAGAGAGTAAAAGGAATTTGTTTGCACCAAGGTCCCCTGAGGAGTAGAAAGTGATACCAGATGGCCCTGACTACATGCAATGCTTGGATTTACAATGACAGATGGGGAGATAGGTAAAAATGGGGGCACGATAAAAAGCACCATTTTAACTCATTAAAATACTCTGTTTCAAGAAAATAATCCTCTATGTGGAACTAACTATTTAAAAGGTTTGATCATTTGAAATGTTATATTCTCCTCATGATATAAACAAAAGCTTCCTTAGTCACTGCAGTTTCAGCTACAGAATAGTTCAACACAGAGATAACAGAGGCAGCCAAAAGAAAATGCTGTTGTTACTTCTAAAGGGTAGAAAAAAGAACAATCACAGACGTCTTTTATCACTTAACCGAGTACCAAAATTAAAAGTATGTTATCAGAATTGTGTACCAATTTTAAGATGCCAATATTTTCATTTAAAATCCCTCACCTGCTGCTGTAACTTGGCCTCTATAGTTCATGACTCATTAAACTGAGTATTGTCATTTCTGGTGGCAGCCCCAGAAATTGGAAACATGATCTGAGGGACAGGAGGAAAGACAGACAACAAGATCTCTCAGCTGTGGCACCTCCTATGATTAATATGCCAGAGGTTGCGTCAGCAGTGGAAAGGCTGGCTGCCACATCCCCATAAATACACTCTGACCCATATAAGAAGGTACTATCCATGACCAAGGCAAGAAATGGGACCTTACCTACATACCTCCCTCAACTGTTGCTACTAAAATGAGGCTGGAGTGGCAGGCAAGTCAGGATGCCAGCTTTCACTAGTAGGGTGGGGTGCACATGCCTGTGACAGTTGATAGTTAAAGAAAAAACCTGACTGTTTTACAAAACGTTAAGTATCTGGTGCTGCACTAAGCTATCCCCTGCTTCTGCTGCAGATCTTGCAAACTGTCCAGCTGTTGGAAACAGTTATGCGGAAAGATTAAGCAAGGTAAAATAGTGAGTCTATCAAAGAAGAAGGTAATTAGGGGCAAATTAGGAAGAACACCAAGAGCTCTGGTGTAAACACCCCTGCGTATGATTCGCATGTGCTGGTAACCTGTATCACTGAACTAGTTGCATATCTATGTTGTTAAAAAAAGGGTCTGAGAATGTGCAGGAGAAGATCACATCCATTTTGCGGTGGCTTTTCAGAACCGAATTAACTTTTGAAGGTCTAATGTCAAAAATGCTTGTTTAGGCCTGATACACCAAATTCCATCTGAAAACACTGTCTTGTAAGAAAAGATAATTTCTAATAATTTTGCATTGGTTTTACACAGTAAAACACAGAACTGAAGCAGCACTCCTGAGGATCAATACTAGGTTCAAACCTGGGATACACCTGTATCATTACAAAGCCAACAGACAAAGCAATCGCTAGTCCAAGAGCCAGGCCATGCCCATTATTGAACTAGCAGACAAACAGGACAATGACAAAAATGTCAAGAAGTTAAGAGGCACGATGGCCTGTGTAGTACAACTAAAACGGCATGAAAAAAAAACCACACACGCTCATTCAAATGGAAACAAAAAGCACTTCAATTAAGAAGGTATTTCAAGCCATTTCAAACAAAAAAAAAGAAAAATATATTTGGCAATGTTATCTTTAAAAAGTGCAGAGAGTATAGCTTAAAAAGGGTACAGCATTAAAAAGTTGTGCCCTACAGAAAGATTTTCATGTTGAACCTGTGCACATCAAGCATGCCTGACTTTTCAGGGCACTACAGTTATTAGAGTAGAATATATTTTCTGACAAGAGAAGGCTGTGCCTTGGAAAAGGAGGGATCTTTTACCACTCTTCTGCAGTGAGAGGCATCAGCACCTGCAATAATTCCTCCAGTAGATTCGCCAAAACTAGTGCTTATCAGAAAGAGCTGAATGCGCAATGCCCAAAGGAAAAGCAAAATGCCTAACAGGTCCACTGGGAGCCCACCAGTTTGCATTTTGGTTTGTCAGGGTTATTTTGTTCAGAACTGCTCTAGAAACACTTTGCACTCTATCTGCAGCATAAATATTTTACTAAATATTTTGTTAGCCTCAATACCTTTTATTTATTAAAAAAACCCCACCCCCCACTGATTTCAGCAGTTCAGACTTTTCAAAATGAGCTAGTGAAGTTCCCTGGTCCCTCAGCAGCTGTCTCCATCAGATTTCTACTCCTCAGAGTCTGGAACAGCCTAGTTTCAAAGGACACTGCAGGTATCTCTCTCAACAGCAGCAGCAGTGTAATCACAGTACCCAACACCTAATTCCTGCTAACATTTTGTATGCCCACTCTTTACTGACTTGTCAGCAGACCATCTCCCAAGAAAGACGGCCTTTTTAGAATTTGTGAACAATTGCATGAACAATCAAAACACTATTCTCCTTGCTTCTACCCTTTGCCTTAAATAACAGAATACACTGCAAAATTCATTTGCACTTTAACCAGCTGATTTCCTACTCTAATCCTACATTTTGTTTGCATCTTTTCTTCCTCATCAATGACAGTGCTGTGACAATAGCAGTGCTGTCCAGAGTTCTGAGTGTATTTTTGCGATACAATTAGTGACAAACATCACAAGGACCAGTCGCGTTGCCAGGCCAACATTGAACCGATGGGGAGAGCCCCCTTCTTCATTAGTAATACTGCAACCTCTCACAAGGCAGCCATCCTTTGTTTTTGCTCTCAGCTGTGAGAGCTGAACTGCAGGATACTTTGGTGATCGCAATTTCATGATGAGTCGCCATGTTCTTCTCTGCTCACCTTTCTTAAACTCCAAATTCCATCTTCCCTGAGAATAGGGCCAGAAGTAACAATTAAAAGAGCAAATGTCTTCAGAAAAGAAACTTACACAGAATTTATGTCCGGCTGCCAAAGTACATTTTGCTACACTAAAAACTTTCCCAGTATTCCTCATTTTGCAATCAAGGTTCCCTCTGAACTCCATGAAGTGGATGGGATGGATGATGTGTAAGAGACAATGATAAGGGGAGCAGCCGACATTTACTGCTCACGTCAGATCGAGAAACGGAGAACGGTGAAATTTGAGCATTTAGTGATGATGTCCAATGGACAAAACTAGAGGAATAAGGCATCCTAATACTAGGGCTGCCACCTCCAGACGACTGAGTCCTTTTCCTCCACTTGATTCAGGTTTGTGGCTATGAGCAATTCCTCCTACTTCTGGGAGGACATGAACCGTAGCAACATAAAGAAAAGTCCCCGCAGAAAATAGCATAGCAACTCCGGTGGCATTGACTTCTGAAAGGGCTTCTTTGCTGCTCTGAAATAGAAATAAAAACAGAAAGAGAAAAAACCAATGAGGATAAGCAGAAGTTCTTCACTCAATAATGAATTTTTTTTACATGTTCTGACACAGTAGGTTTTCTACCAACCCTAGTTCTCTCACAATGGCAATGGTTTACTGTGTTGGCTTGTGTCTTGCACCTTATGTGTAGCAACTGGCTTTCTAAAGTTGATGTGGGGGGCAGAAAGACACCTATCACCCTAGATAGCTCACTACAGACTTCCAGGAACCCTTACAGAAGAAAGAAGTCACAGTCTGTGCAGAAGCATCTTGTTTGACGATCTCACAGCAACATATAAAATGTCAAAATGCACTTAGGAAAAAAATAAAGTTCAGATTGCAAAGCTACAAATTTTCAGAGGATGCTCAAGACTGACTTTTTGGTTTTCCCTTTTTCTAAACAAAGAGTTCAAATAAGACACGAGCCTTTAAATCTCTGGTCCTCTGCTGGTCAGAGCAAGATTTGCTGAATTTAAGTTCCAAATCATAACTCATTTGATATTTCATTTGTATGTACAAGTGAACACCCAAAACTTTTCCAGAATTTCCATGCAAACCTGATGAAGAAATGCATCTTCTGGACCAAAACTGAGCACCTCCTCACATTTATACTAGGACTAAGTTCATGCCACACATCACTAAAAGTATCGAAATGGAAACCTACTCCTATCAGTTTCACAATGCTTCTTGTACAATTTCCAGCTCAAGGGTGACGTTAGTTCTCTGGTATACTCTCAGGTTATTTTTCCAAAGAGCAGAGACACATCTTCTGCTCCAGAGCTATACAACCACTGTGACAGCCCTCATGCCTCATCAATTCTCCATTCTTTCTGAAGCGCAAAAGGCAAAACCAACTCCTAGTGACCATACACCAAAAGAATGCTCAAACAGCATTCTCATTTCTGTTTACAAACCCAATCCTTTCTGCTGTCTCCTGCACTGTAATATCAAATATAACTCTTTCCAGCAAGTAAAGGGATCAGCCCAGATTATTTACTTAATCTTTCCTCTCATGCCTTGAGTTTCATGAGATCACGTTAGATCCTTTACAACACAACACCATAGTGTGACACCAGCGTGGTCCACAGCAGTTAGAAATGCAGGTGTCAGGGAAATGCTATGGGAAGCAGAAACATTTAATTGGGACAGAGATGACAAACTCATGTGCAGGGGCCCACTTCACAGGCCATTTGTTGTTTAGAGCCAAGACAAGACTAAGCTTTAAGGAGGATGAGAGGCAAAAAGGCTGTCCTAGGTGAGGATTCAACTCCCGTCCCAGCATGCAAAGGACTTTGAACATATAGCACCACTTCTGGAATGGTGGGGGAAACCAGCAAAGATTATTTTCTACCTGCATATTAAAAGACCGAAATCAGCCTTCTGAAAAAAAGCTATACAGATATAGAGGAGTTGTATCAATGGTTCTGATGGACAGCATGGGTTATTTTCATTCACATTGCTACCCTTTTATCAATTTTATTTTTATGTCACCCATTTTATTTTTATTATTAATCTCCATTCTGCTAAATTTTTCAAGCAGTTTGGAATTATGTTCTATGAAACTCATATAAGACTTATTTCCCCTAACTCCACCACTAAACTACACTTTGGGCAGAACAAAAATCACAGACCTACCTTGCTCAGCCCTAAGTATGTCACCATCGACATAACAGGTGCTGCTAAGGCAAAGACCAGCAAGTGTTTTCTAATTCGATTCCGTTCCAGCCCAGCATGCATCAGGAAGGAAACCAGGCCAAAGGCAGCCGGTGCCTGCAAAAAACAATATTCACTGGTAATAAAATACCTTCTAAAATCCCCTGAAATCTGAGCTAAAGTTGAAATACAACTTACTACACTGAAACGCGCAGAACTGGAAGAAATCAGGGAGAGCACTAGTATGTTACAGTTAACCCAAATCAACAGAATTCTGCAGACTGCCCTACCTTAATAACAGCACCTAATGGAAACTCATGTTCTGGCTATCAGAGTACACATGTTTGTGTAGCCATCATAAATATTAAAATATTCATTCTGGCTGGAGTCATTGCTATAATTCCTAAGTCTCCATTAAATTAAGTAATTTCTTTTTTCATCCTGATACTAGTACGCATCCTTCGATGGACAGTTTCTTTATCTACAGTAGAAAAATTCTACAATTAACACAGAAGGGGGAAAAAATTCCCAGAGATAGAAAATGGTCAGCCACCAAATGAACAAAGACTTAAGAGCTCTTTTGATTAGTTCATCATTCAGTTTAACTTCTGTTCCCACTGGGAAGCAAATAAATACTTCCTCCTTCTCCCTCTGCTGGCATCCAGTTTCTTACGCACAAGGCATAGCTGTCCTACTACTCAGGGCATTTACTATACTTTTGGTTGTGTAAAGACAATAGCAGTCTGCCCTGACATTTGAGATAAGACAGACTAAAATATTTGAACAATTATTTTTATACACAGATTTTTTTTTTTAAATCTAGAAGGAAACCATGAGTGAGGAAAAAGAAAAGACAAGAGTATCAATCAGCATCAGAAGACTAGAAAAATAAGACAAAGAAATACATTTCTCTTTCAAAACTGACTATTTTTTTATAATCTTTCATAGGAGAAATTCACCTCTTCTAAAATTGTACCATTTCAGAAGTGAGTTAATTTGAACATTAAGAATAATAAAAGCAAGTTTCACTTGGCAATAGCCATAAACTAATCTTCAGCAAGATGTAACACTGACATTATCACCTTTGAAGAGAGTTTGTTCTTGTATGAACAGCGAAAAAAAAGACATGCTAGATCTGGATTTCCTAACACTTTGAACATGCAATTATGCAAGGAAGATTTTGGATGAATGTATGACTAACTACTGCAATATAAACATGTGCTACCATAAGTGAAATATGCACCTGCACACGCGTTTAGACCCTATATGACAAATAGATGTCTTTGCACAAACGTTAAGGAAAAACGACTTTCCCATCTGAAAGAGCCATTGTTTGCTTGTTACCATCAGAAAAACATTTAACTTTTTTCCCCTGCAGAAATGGCATATGACTGATGTTGAAGCTACTACAGTAAGGTAACCAGAAGATGTAATTTAACACTCTGACATTAAGTGGTCTCAAAAGACTAACCCTTTAAACACTAAACCCCTTTAAAACAAATATCCTTCCCACTTTAAGAATATCACAGAACCAAAACCCTGTTATAATCAGCATAAAACTATTTTTCTTCCTTAAATACACTGGCATATACTTCTGTGCTTCACCCTTTGGAATGTCTCTGAAGTTCTCTTAAAGCAGTAAAAATCTTGGGGGTTTTTGTTTTTGAAGAATAACACACCACCACACTAGCTTCAGAAAAAGTCAGTGTGAAGCTGCCTCTCTTCTTTATCAACTGCTGTTCTCTCCCTACTTTTGGGAGACTTTTCCCAACCATCATAACCAAGGTAGGCAGTGGGCAGTCAGAATCCTCTCTCATTCGTACCCCACTCAGACTTAGCATCCATCATTTGCTATTCTGTCATACATCATATCACTGCTTTTGTTTTTCTTGAAGCTGTATGACTGACCTGTTCATTCAATGGCATTACACATTTCCATATTACATCGCTAAGGAAACTAATGATCTTTAGTAATTTCTGTATGCCTTAACAGTCTTCTGAAAAATAGGAAAGATTTTTTTGATGACTTACCTTGTGCAACATAATCGCAACAAACACTATCAACTGGACACTAGTCTGAGAAGTAGAAGCTGCTGCACCCAATGCAACACCATCAGCTGAAAAGAGTGCAAATTCACAGATTATTCCTCCACATCAGTTTCAGCTTTCCCATCCCTTCAATGGCTGACAGTACAAAACATGTTGATTGGAGAAGCCCTGTTACTCAAAATGCTGTTAAGAACACCAACCCAGCCCCATTGTTTGTTAAGCCACAACAGCTCCAGGTTATCAGACAACCCTCAACAAGAGCTGTCCTGTATTTCCCAAGACCATAAAAAACCATATTCAGTATTGACACATTGCGACAAATTCGAACCAGGTAACAAGTTTAGTTATTTTACTCTTCTGTAGTAGAAGTGAATTTCTGTCTAAATTAAAAAGTCTGCTTTAGATTCTAAGCATTGAAAGACATTTAATTATTACCCTTTAAATGAATTTTCAAATATAAACACTATTGTAAATACCATTTTTTACTATTTAACATAATCTAAATTAAATAGAAACATATACTATATTAATAACTTTGTTTAGTGAAGAAATATATTTTTAATCAACTTCTTATGACTTATCTAGACAATAACCTTCAGCAGGTGCTATTAAAAAGCTTCATATTTGTACTACACATACATAATGAAGAATTACAGCATGAACATGGGTTGACTGCAACACACGCATGACTTTTTCAGTCCTTGCAGGTCAGCCCAAATGTGTTTCAGCCAAATCTTTGCATTCGACCCTATAATGTCCTTTTTTGCATAAGATATTATTTTTAAAACTTTTTAAAATAAACACATCAGCTGACAAGCAAACCCAAAGGTGTTTCATACTCCTTATCAAATGTGTTAGCATGTATTGAAATTTAGCAGCTAAAGCAGCCAGCAAAGGAATCAAAGAGGCTGAGAGCAGCACACAACTTTTCAGATGGAAAAAATAGAAGGACTGAAAATACTACACTCGAATAAAACTCCATGGAACATTATGAGCACTGGAGTATATTTTCCCAGTAAGTTTGGGGGAAGATCCTTAGTCCTCCCCACTCTGACTTTTTTCCTCCCCCCTGTATAAAAAGCCTCTGTCAAGAACAAAAGCCAAGTGTTCCTGTTACATCTAAAGATGAGCCACATAGCAACAGAAGCCCCTGTCAAGTGCTAACGATAGGTCCCATGTTACCTGCAGCATGGACTACTAGCCCCAGCGTTGTGGTGATTTTGGAGTTGCCTGATCTTGCAGCTTCTGGATCTGAAATGGTCACGAGAAAAGTTAAGATAAAGAGAACACACACAAATTATGCTGGAAGAAAAATTCTAAGTATCACTGCACATGTCCCTACCAGCTGCTTAGGCAAGTTATATTCAAAACCACCAGCTTTTGTATTTCTGCATTACATTTACTGTAAAATAGTCTAATACCTAACATCTTAAAATCACCAAAAGTTCTGCCAACACAAAAGTGACAGAATCACAGATCAATTCTTTGCAATTTACAGGATCATTGACATTGGCAGAGCAGTTGTTTTGCTTAACCTCCTGAAACCAAATGTGCTACCAAGGGGAATAAAAGCTAGTTTTACATCCCCAGAGTCCAGAGCTGCTCCAAGAGTCAGGATGACTTTTTGCCACATAGCTCAATGTCAGCATTTTCCTTCAGGTGACAGCCTGGGGCAGTCTCTGTTGCACTGATCCTCTGGCAATTCCTAGCAAACAATAAATTCTACTTGTCATGGCAGCAGTTGCAAAGATTTTCATCTAGCGTTACATACCACAGAGGAGAAATGCAGCCATTGTTGCCTGAGATCCCGAGTTTTGACTGCAATTGTTTAACAGCTACTCTGAGGATGTCTGCAGGTTATACAGCACAACGGAACAATATCGGTGGTGAAACTCTTAAAAATAATCACGGCAATGAACAGGGCAGATAAGTTCTCACAAGTATGGAAGCTTCTTACTATTCAACTGTTTAATTCCCAACAGTTGAACAGTCATTATTTAACTACACTAGTGGTCAGTAAGCTGACTGAAAGCACACTTCCAAAGCTACTTCAGTAAGTCAGCACTGCTGCCAAAATGGGAAGTCCAGTCCTGCTTCTTTCCTCCCCAAGTACACAAGCAGTTGCCCAGTGGGTCAGATCAGGGAAGTCAGATGGCTAAAAACTAATGTATTCTCTTCACTCAGATTGATCTTCTGAATGAAGGGAGCCTATTTGAGCACTTAATTGCATAAGCTGTATCTGGATGACTGCACTGGTATTCTCATGTCAAATAGGAGGAGATATCCACAAAAAACTTTTCCTTTAAATTTGTTTTGGATTGACCAGAACTAAAACACACTCAGAGAGAGTCACATTTGATTTCATACCTCCACTCCAGCCTACAGAATTTTTCTAGCTTAGACACAGTAAAGTCTAGCCACTTGGGTGATAATAAAACTACCAGACATTGGTTCAAATTAGAAAACTGCTTTTCTTCAGTAGCTTTCAAAAACATGACAAAAACACTACTACATTTCCTGTGACAAAGGTACAGACTAGATAAAACTTTACTTAATATCCTATTTTATAGTGTTTGTGTGTCTAACAGTTCATTGTAAATTTTCTCCTAGTATTTGCTCTGATCAGAGATGTAGGAAAGGGTCATAACCTCTACAAACCAAGGATTCCCCTGGCAGTTGCTCAGCTGCATCTCCTTGTCATCCTCACTGCCACTGTTTCCTTTGCAAATCTCTGAAAGTCGGCAAGCCATGGCTGTGGCCCCATTTATGCTTCTCCAGAAACACAAAGGTGACACAGTCCCTGCACTGGCCTCCAATGTGTCCCACCACACTAACTCCACACAAGCATTTGCACAGCTGCACTGTGAACTACCAAAGATCCAACCAAAACATGCCTCCTCTCCTCAAGTGTGTGTTTTACTTTTCCTTCAAGATCAATTCCTTAATTTTTGAGGGCCAAGTTCCACCATCAGAGGAGATGATGTGGGAGAAAACAAACAGCCAAAGGCAGTAAAAAACCTTTCCACATGACAAAACACCTTTGGTGCATTTCAAGCTACAGTCTGAGCATGAAGTCACAGCCATTTTTAGAGTCTTGTAATGAAGTTGGGAAATCTTTGGACTAAGCAGGAAGTGAAGCAAGTGAGGCTCTGGACTAGTGTGGGAGTCCAGCCTGGACTGTAAGGACCAGAGCTTACATCTAGTCATTTCTGCAGCCTTATTTATGGTAACTTCTTGTTCTTTGCAAATTTTATCTACATGTATGACAACTAAGTAGAAAAAACAAAGATAAGACTAACCAAGTTTTTTGGAAAGCTAAAGAAATGCCCTATGGGTGATACTGTAAAACAGACAATAACTTGAGTGTCAAGTCACCCTTCAAACCCTCACCATAGTTGTTCATACAGCTATTTCATGTTAGCAAAGTAAACTCAAATTATGCTGAATTCCAGGATAGATGTCCCACACAAACATTTCACACAGACCTTGCTTCATGTTTGTAAAGCACCTAGAGAAACTCTGGACATGAGTAGTCAAATTAAATCCCAGTAGCATTCGAAAAAATTGCAACTTGCTATTTAAAACTAATTAGCAAGTCTAATTGAACTGGATCTTTACTTACCATCTGTAGAGTGCACATGAGAGCTGCCTATCTGATCCACCAACAGCATGAAGACAAAGCCGAGAACAAGGGATACACCAATGTAGGCATGCAACCTGGAATGGTCATGGCCATACTCGTGTACAACTGGGATTTCCGCTACCTTCTCAGACTGAATCACATGCTGCATCTCGCTTGCCGGGTGATGCTTCCCTGTGGCAGGCAAGCAAACAGGTTAGGAGACAGCGGACTAAATGTGGCATGGTCGCTTTTTTCC
Organism: Bucorvus abyssinicus; assembly: GCA_009769605.1. Taxonomy (NCBI): domain Eukaryota; kingdom Metazoa; phylum Chordata; class Aves; order Bucerotiformes; family Bucorvidae; genus Bucorvus; species Bucorvus abyssinicus. The sequence continues at coordinate 14,463,325 of CM020042.1, read as the reverse complement.
TCCTTTGTCAAAAGCATGCTTCATGCTTTCTTGGACAATACACTAAAGTCCTTGTTTAAGATATTTCTTAGACCATTTTCTTAGGAAAGCACACATTTGCCTGGTTGGCCCCTACTCATACATCTTCAGCATGGAAAAGCGAAGAAAGCATTACTATTTGATAAGCCAGGCTACTTTGTTTAAATGCTGCATTTTAAATACAAATTGATTGCTAAAAATTGGTGAATAATTTTTTAACTGAAGTTGACAATTTTGTCAGTATTCAGAGGTACTGTCAAGCAGTGAAATGAAGATTATGACTTGAGTGAAAAAATACAGGATCAGGAGATAAAACAGGTTCCATCCATTTAGAGATCTAATGCAATCTTTAAGAAGATTATATTCCGAAGCATCCGTCTCTAGTTAAACAAGTTAGTATTGATACATCCCATTGATATGGACTAGAGCAACAGTTAAGTCAGCAATGGCTGGTTTTTAATTAAGTTTCCATGGTATAAAATGCTTTATTTGGTGCACAGTTCGTAATTTAAAAACCTTTTCAAACATTTCATAGGTTAGGAACAGTGACAAATGTCTCTACCTGCAATGACTTTCTTCGAAAGCAGAGATGTAATATAACCACTAACTTTTGCAGCTTGCCATTTGCCCAGCGTATGTGATCTTTATCACAAATACTCACCACACACAGAGTTCACATCAATTTCTACAGAAACTATGTCAGTCTCGCTCTGAATTTACACAGTCTTAAAGAGAAAGGAGAAGCTTTTTCTGGCACATTCGTTTAACACTTCCAGTAGTCTTTGGCCTAGGGGTTCCCAAGACAGAGCCATGAGATCCTCTGACCTTGCTCATGACTATACAGGAAATAATTGCTCCTGCAATCCCATCTGACACACGGGGCACACAATGTCCCAAAGTACACAGCTTTTTCAGTATCGGCCAGCAAAGATTGTAAAGAGCTGGGTTAGTACATTTACGTGAAAGAGATTTAATAAAGTTATTTTTTAGCAAAATTCTAGGTACTGTTTCCAGCTGACAAGCTAAGAATCACCTCTAAGCCTTCTTCTGCCAACAACATATAGAAATACACTGTTAGAAAGGTACAAGCAAAGACCAGGAACAGGGAATTTTTAATTAAGTTCCAAACTACCATAGAGAACACAGTAAACATTTGACCTCTTGGTTTCAGACTCTGTGCTCACCTGAATCATAAATTCTTTTTCTTTATATTTCCTTTGATATTACTACTCCAGTAATGGGAAGTGTCTTTTTCTCCACATACTAAACTTTAAGTTACAGAGCATTTAACTCTAAGCAGCAGGCTGTAGATTTCATACACAAACAATTTGCTCTGTTTAGTAATAAAAAAAAGCAAATGTTCACAACACTTGTATTTACTGCTAGGCATATCAGCACTAGAAAAATTTAGTCTACTTGGAATTAAAAATGAATGGAGAGCAAACACACAACTACAGCTCATTAGAGAAATTCCACATTAGAGTGCACAAATTAGAGTGCACAGTATAAAAGCATAATCAGAGGTTCTTTCACTTCCTGATAAAGGATGATTTTATACATTATCTTCTGTTTACTTTAAATCTAAGCAGAACAACACAAATTTAGTGGAAACTAAACCAGCATAAATTAAAGCATCTTACTAAAAAGAAATTTAAACTAGAGTAGAAACAAGAAAAAAGAACAGTAGTACAAGAAAAGCAGAGTATTACAATTGTCTCAGTTCCAGATTAGCAACAACGGTACATCAGATACTTGCAAAGTTCTCTACAGCCTCAACTTTGTAGTCCTTTCTCCTGTGACCACTAAGTTGTTACTGTTTACCTTCAGTCAAATTTCTGATTCTGAGCATACTGGAAAAATCTCATACATGCAGTGGTACTGTAATAGCACAAGACTCCAAGCTAAAGCAAGATTTAATGTGCACTCCAAACAGAGGTAATCAGCCCTGACTACTTAAAATAGTGTCATAACCTCAAATTGAGGTTTACTAAGACTTTTGGATAGAAGCTGTGCTCCACACTCACATCCCTACAGACATATAATTGCTGTTAGCTTTGAGCTCCTCATTAGAGACTGCAAGGTTTTGAAGACTGGCAACAGCAGACTAGAATAGGATGCTTGAATTTGGAACCACGTGCTGTTACCTAAGTGTAATGGACACCACCACCCGAGAAAGAAATGCCTCCTACTCTATGAATTAGCCCTATATAACCATCATTTTCAGCCAAATATATTAACTTAATTTCAAGACACTCTTCAGCTTCAAAGGAAGAAATTCTTATGAGGGCAAGTATGTACAGATCTGTAAAACACTTCCCAAAATTGCTTTAATGAAACGCAATCTAAACTACAAAAAGCAACAGCAAATAGTCCACAGTTTCATTCTCTGCCACAGGCCTCCTCACACGTTCTTTGAGGCTCCAGTGAAAGTTAAACTTTAACTCTCCTCAGAACAAGTCACATTACACACAACCTGGCATAAAAGGCTGTGGTTCCATGAACAGTTCAGTAACTGGACCCACAAATGACTGGATCACTCAGCAAGTCATTGATCCACAGCCGGATGACATCCCTCTGTCAAATCACCATAAAAAAGCAAAAACACGCCTACAGCAGTTTTGTGATTCTACGCTGGCTTTGCATCATGATGCTGTGAATTCCCTCCCCCAATTTTATGTTAAAAACCTTAGAAACAATCCCCAGTATGTCATAACACCATGATTAGGTTATCTTGAACAAGGCCATCTGGATTTGGTTCTTACCCTCCAAAATGTCTTCATAAAGTGCATGTACTCCTTCTGGCACAATGACAGCCAAGGCAGTTCCACACAGCAGCCCAGCACCCAGAACAGTCACCAACTTTAATCTCTCCTGCAAGCAAGTACAAAACAAGTATCATCATTAAGAATGAAAAAGCTTTCTTTACCCTTCCTCATTAACAGAGGTTAGGGGAGAAGAGGGGGGAAAGTGAGAATGATCCACAGAACCTCTTGCTGATTTTTTGTTCAGGAGCCCCAGTTGCATAGTCCTACATTTCTAATAATTAACTTCCTGCAAGTGAACATATCCAGTGTCTGATGCAATCAACTGAAGTAGAAGATGGAAACGGTTGTTTGACTGTTAACACCACAAAAGAAATTAAAAGTAGCATACTTGAAAATAGCAAGAATTGCTTTATCTGGCACTAATGATTATTGGGGTCTAATTTGTCCTATAGGGCCTCAAACTGTGAGGCCTGCAGAGACAAAGATTCAAAGTGCCTGAATTTTGAAGCATGTTTGCAACTCTACATTTTATCTCCATTCTGGGTTCATTTTCAAATATATCCTTCCTACTATAAATCATATTTAAACATGCAAGTTCCCTAAAATCTCTGCTAGGTATGGCACAGAGCAAGACAAATGGTTCATTTGCCAGAAAACTCAATCTAAATAATAAGAGAAATAAATAATAAATAAATAAAACTAAATTACCAAAGCAAAAACAGGACAAGAGAACCAATAACGCAAATTCATCTACAGAAACAAATAGATTGGTCAAGTATGAGAGTAAGCTGCTAAGTCAGCTATATTTACAATACACAGAGAAGGGTTAAAAAGTTTCATAACTACAGAAAGAGAAAAGGGTGATTTTAGAAAAAAAGCAGCAGGATCTCTACTTTCACCTACAGGTTTACAGACACAGAATAATTAAGTTAAGCTGTTATAAGACTGTTGCATGGTAGATGAACTATATATCAGTCTCTAAACCAAACAGCTACTCTTGTCAGAAGCTTGTCCTTGAAACTGCTGTACTTTTAATGGTTGTCTATTTAACAGGATATCTTTGAAGAACAGATTTACTACAAAACATAAAACTGTCGATAAAAAAGTAATTTAAAAGAGAGACACTTTTTTTGTATTTGAAAGATCTGATTATGTGTTCCATGTATTAAAAAGAAAGCGCCAGGTGAAGTTTTAGAACTACAATATTGGAGCACTTGCAGAATGTCACATAGCTATAAAATACAGCAGAAGGGACTGAATCCCCGAAATAGCTCTAAAACCAGAATTATAAAACACAAAATAATTTTAAAAGCCTTATTCAAATGAGAGTTTGAATGAGGTAAATGCACCAAACTGATAGTGGTGCTAATAGACATTTCACGTCAGTCTGTTTTCCTTTTTAATCTGATTAGGAGATTCATTAAATGCAGAACAGTGCTTGCTGTTTTTACAACCATTTCTAAGCCTTCCAGTAGCATTTTAAAAGTCATTTAAGACTGTAAAGGCATTTAGGGTAATATAAAACCTATATTCCATTCTCTACATAATGACAGATCATGCAATCTCCTTTCCTCTCTGCAAATATAGGTTTTAAGATGTATTTGTTATGTAAGCATTGCAAATTTGCAATTATACCTTAACAAAAATACATAAACTTAATGCTTTTATAATACAGCAAAGAAAAATAGTTTCATTCATATTTCAGGAAGAATTTCTACAAGGAGACTAAAAACCACACGAAGAGTTTATAAGTACTTGCTAATATTAGTGTTATCTTCCTAGTTAGAAAATAATTTGGGGCAAAAAGCTTAGAGAAATATCTACTCCCAAACTGACTAAATTGTTTTACCAGTCCAAGAACAGTTTACTACTACTTTTTGCTTCCTTGTGACTACCACACTGGCAGGCTAAAGTCATAGGCACATACTGAAAAGCCAATTATATAAACATCTAAGATTCCAAATATGACAACTTGCAGAGACTGTTTCTCATCATTTTTGTAGAAGCCCTTATCATATCACATGCAGCAACCACAAGAGTTTAGATCCTTATAAAAAAAACTGTGTCGGATACATTTTGTGTCAGAACCATCATCATCATCTTCCATGCATGATGAGATGTCTGGGTGTTACCAAAATACTAAGGTTAACTGCTGAGGACCTGGAGGCAGAGGTCAGTATCTGACTAACAGGCAACCATGTATGGTGTATCCTTATCACACCATCCATTCTCCTTCATGCACCGTAACAACACAAGTTGTTTAATCTCACTGAAATAGGCAACACTTGCATAGAAGAAACAGGAGGCTCTAGAGAGAAGCACAACTGGCTTTCTGAAAGCAAGCCAAATGTGACCATAAGGAAACAATTACAGCATTACTGGGGAAAATTCAAATAGTAATATGCAAGAGATGAAAACACCTGTAAAATTTCCACAAACATGCATTGTAGACAGGCATATATAACAATTATACTTGGTAAATTGCTAAACAGTGGCAATCTACATAAACATAATCTTCAACACCTACTGTTCATGAAGTCATTTTGCAAAAAATATAATATCATACAAGGAAAAACAAGATCATTTTTATACTGCAGCACTATAATCTTTTTTACAAACATTTATATATATAAACAGAGGGGAAAGTTTCAGAAGTAATACCCTTTTATTACAACTGAAAATACAGAGCACTGCTTGCTTTCAATTGGGCATTTGTGAATCTTAAAAATCCACAAAAATAATATACACTAACCAGTTACTATTTCAAGAGAAGTCTTCTTTTCAGTACACAATACTTGGACATGGTGAATACAGAAACCTAACAACTGCAGCCTACCCAGACAGGCAAAAGTCATCTAGTTTTATCCCAGAAATCAAACCATTTCAGTTACACACACATGCTTGTGTGTCTCTTGTTAAAAACAAATGCAATGCAGTAAATAGTGCTAAAAAAATGCATGGGGGAAAAAACTTATACTCCTCAAACTAGCAAGCCATTGGCATTGAAACTCTTACTTGGACCTATCAAATATTCACACCTACAGCCCTAGTCCAGTCAGCACTGCCTGCCTCTGTTAACACCAGCAAAACATTAGAACTGCTAGAAAACAATTTAAGAGACAGACTCAAGAACTGGTATAGTGTTGTCTCCAGCCCAAAGTTAGCCCAACAGAGTACTGTAAAGTAGGATTAAGCTGAAAGGGTACAACTGCATACAGAAGTAAAGTGAAGCTCTGTTCACCCTGTGCCATTTTACCACCAATGTTTAGTCATACCTGGCTTTGCTGGAGTTTTATACTTTGAAGAATAGCCTAATTAAAAGAACAGAAACTATCATGAAAACAGAACACACCCAATAGGTTCCATTGCAAAAAACTCTTCTGAAAGAATATATTAACACTAATGAATAATTTAATTATTCCTCAGCCTCTGGAGTATACTACATAAAGCATTCATTTTTGTTTTCTACTTAACCATTACAAGCAGCAGGTGGGAGGAGGCATTTTTCCTCACTAAGGCCATCTGCAAAACTTCTTACAAACCATAGAATGCACAATCCAAACAGTCATTTCAGTTTGAAATTGTCCTGGCTGCAGGGCCCTATCCAATAATTTTAAGCAAATCAATTCTAACTTGTAATTAGACACTTCAAGGATTAGCTACTACTTGCACATAATTTACAGAGATTCTGCTCCTCTTTTAAACCAGCATAGCATGTGGGTCCTTAAAACACCTAATTTAAATCAAGTGTAAAACCGAGTCAAGAATTTCTGAGAGTTTAAGATAGCACAATAAACTTGACAGCACATGTGTATTGTTGGTAAAATAACACATGCGCAAAAGGCTAACAAGTCTGTGATTACTGCTGATGCAGAGTGCTGGGTTTGGATCCACAAGGGATCTGTGTTCCTGCAGCTCCTGGGAGCCCAAAAGGTTTTGGAGCCTGCTGATTCAATTATATAAATAAAGCACACAAACACAGACCAAGAACTCTACAGTCAAACCACACTGAATATAAAGGCAGAACAGGTGACTATCAAGTATATACCTGAGGAAATGCAAAATTAAATTTAAAAAGGAGACAATATTAGTATGCTAGGCAATGTCCTCAGCCAATCTGAAAGAAAATCCTTCATAGGCTTCAGGGCAAAAGTGAGTTTTGAAAAGTGAGACAGTGGAAGCCACAGCATTGAGGATATATAAGGGAAGGTCCAAAGCATCAGACAAAGCACTGACAAAACAGAGCTATGCTAATGCTTATGTAAAGACTTCAGAAGAGAGGCATGTTTCAATTGTTTCAATCCAATTAGCTGAATTGTACTGTTACCAAGAGGAACAGCCTTTCCTTCCACACTGCTCACAGCTGCAGACCCTGAGCCCAAAGCCTCCTGATAATAACAGGACCAAAAGACAGGTGCAATCAGCTCTGTGACCTGATAGAAGAACAAGTCACATCTCTCTTCCAGCACTCTGCTTTCCAAAAGTGGCACTGCTCCCAGGAGAAACAGGAAACAGCTCAAAGAGAGCTCTTCCTGTCTTAAAACAACTGAACTCTCACTACACCACACTTCTACACAACAATCATTATTTAGAAAGAGAAAAAGCCCTTGGGAATCAAGGGGATATTAGGAGACTTCCAGAGACTGTAACAATCACCATCACCTCAACAATCATTTCTTAGAAGCACCCAAATATATTTACTTCTGAAACCCTGCACCGCTTGGAAACTCAATTCAATCAATGAAAGTCTCCCTCTTGTTTAACAATCACTGAATGGTTTGGGTTGGAAGGGACCTTAAAGATCATCTAGTTCCAACCCCTCTGCCATGGGCAGGGACACCTTCCATTAGATCAGGTTGCTCAAAGCCCCATCCAACCTGGCCTTGAACAATTCCAGAGATGGGGCATCCTTCCTTCTTCTGGGGCAACCTGTTCCAGTGTCTCACCACCCTCACAGTAAAGAACTTCTTCCTTACATCTAATATTTCAGTTTTAAAACTGTTAACGCTAGTCCCATCACCTCCCTCCCTCATAAAAAGTCCCCTCCAATCTTTCCTGCAGGCCCTCTTTAAGTACTGGAAAGCCACTATAAGGTCCCCACAGAGCCTTCTCTTCTTCAGGCTGAAATAGTTCAACTCTGTCAGCCTGTCCTCATAGGAGAGGTGCTCCAGACCCACTTGAGCAGGTCCATGTCTTTCTTACGCTGTGGGACCCAGAGCTGAACACAGTACTCCAGATGGAGTCTTACCAGAGCAGAGAGGAATACCTTATGTATCCAAGACATTTTTTCATAAGAATGCCTTGAGTTACATGGGATGGTAACGTAAGTGGGAAGCTGTGTTGTAATCAAAGAGCTAAGGTTTAATTTTCAGCAGCACAGGCTGTGAACAAAATTGTGGACCAGAACAAAGCTTTTTGTAAACATTCTCAGATTTGTTAAAAGCCCTAGTTCAAGTAGCCCATAGACATGTAATATTAGTTAATCTCTGACTTCAGCAGTTTCTGACACAAGTGTCTAAGAATACCTATGTCCATCTCCTATCATGTCCTTCCACTACATGCTGAGACTCTGCTTCATCTGTAACCAAGATGCTTGGCTCAAACCTGGCACATTTAAATGACTTTTATACACACTGAAGAACAAACATAATTTTATACTGCAATTTTTAATGAAAAGTAATGTTGCATCCACAACTTTTAAAAAATCTTTTAAAGTTACATCACCCCTAACAGCACTGCCATACTTGCAAGGGGACAGCACTAACTCCTTCTGGTAGATCTCTCCATCTAGTTTCTCCCCTCGCAACCAACGAGCAGTTTGGCGAAGCTGTCTTACCTCAGAAAAATTAACTGCCAAGGGGATAATTCCTGCCACATAGCAGGCGACCAGCATGGCCAGAGACAGCAGGCAGATGGAGCGGAAGTCATCCATTTCGCTGCTTTCTGTCCGGTCCCTTAAATTGAAATTCAACAGCAACTTTTCCACCTCGCCCCGCACGCCTTAACCCGTGCAGACACCGAGCTCCCAGGAAAGGCTTTCAGCCATGTCTTTCTTGCCCGGCAGCTCCGGCCGGCTCGGCCCCCAGGGGCGGCCCCTCCGGGCCCGGCGTGCGGCAGCCGCTATCCCGCCGGGGCCAGCTGACAGAGAGCGGACAGGGAGCCCCGGCGCGGCTTTGGGGACAGGCAGGGAGACACCTGCGCGGCCGAAGAGAGGGAGCGGCCCAGCCCCGAGGCAGGCAGGCCTGGCCCTCACCTGAGGCAGCGGGACCTTCCCCTGCACCCCACTACCCCCAGGGGCGGCGGGGGGAGGGGGGAAACAGCGGGTGCCGAGGCGACTCCTCGCGGGGGGGGGAGACGGCCTAAGGTGAGCCGCGTTCCGCGGGGAGAAGGTGCGGGGAGCGTGTGGGACCGGTGCGCGCCTCCTCTCGCCCGCCCACCCACCCCCACCGCTGCCACGGAAGCCAAGTGGCAGCTCCGCGACGCAGCGCTTCCCTTTCCGGGGCACGCCCCACCCCCGCTCACCTTATCCCCACGCGCTTCCCGACTTCAAGATGGTGAGCGAGGCCGCGGCCGCCCGACGCCCCGCGCGGAGCGGCGGCAGGAAGTGAGCGGCTCCCTCATCAAAGATGGCCGCGCGACCCCTCACCGCCTCCCGCGCGCCCCGCCCCCTCCGGCTTGGCACGGCCGGCCGCTCCCGACACCCTCAGCGACGCGCCGTGTGGCGCTTCGGCGCCGGCTGCTGGGCCTGCGTGCGCGTGCGCGAGCGGCACTCTGGTGCCGCGAGCTCTATGGTCGGCCGTTAGCGCGGCGTTTCCGGCGGGCGCGGGGTGTTGTGGGGGATCCTCGCGCGCCTCTTCTTCGCGGCAGTGCTGAGGAGCGGGAGCTGTGATGGTGAGCGGGGTGGGCGGCGGGCAGGGCCCGGCGGCTCCCTGCGCCCCGCGACTCTCTGGGATGGGGTGCCGGCGCCCTCTGGGCTGCTTTCCCTCCCCCTGGAGCAAAGGGTGGTTGCTGTGCTGCGGGCGGGAAGGCGCGGCGCGTAGTGGGGAAGGCCGCGGCCGCCGCTCCGAGCCCGAGCGGGCGGGTGAGAGCACGTGCTGGCGGAGCAGTGGCTTGGTGAAGGGCCACCCCACCGCCGCCAGAGCCTCCCCGGCACTAAGGCCGGTTGCCCTCGGGGAACGGAGGGAGGGGTGGGGCGGGGGAGAGGCTTCTGGCCCTGGACTTGGAAGGGAGCTTCAGCCAATTTCGGGGCGCTTTTGAAAGTGCAGCTCTTCCTCGCTAGCGATCCATCGAGCGTGCCTCCCTTAAATGGCTGGTTTGCGTTACTTGAACCTGTTTCTGCCTAGGCTCCTTTTCTTGCTCCTCCCCAGGACTTGGAGGAGGGAAAGCGGTAGCTTGCCGCTGGTGGGCTGTCTGAATGGCATGCCAAAGCACAAAGGCCTACGAGTCACAATAGTTCGTTGCATTTCAATATGCTGAAGCAAGTTATTGTCCTGCGGTGTAAGGATAACTGCTTCTGGCTTTGTAGCACAGTGCTACATCTGTCTGCATGTGCTCAAAAGCAGCTGGCGTCTGCTAGGCTGAGCAGCTACAAGCTTTGTCCCTATCATCCAAAGTGAAAGGTGACACTTAGACTGCTTTTTTTGCCTAGCAGAAGTAACTGAAAGATATGTGCAGTATGCTACTTGTAGTTGCATCACTGTACATCTTATTCGTACAATAGTTGTTTATATTCCTTTTTTAATTTTTTTTACTGTATTGTTGAATAGACTACAATTGGTGGAAGTCCCTATGGGCCGATGCTGCCTAGCTCCTAAGTCCTGTGGGTTTGGCTGTCAGCACCACCTTAACCATTTTTACAGGGTTGCATCTTCAGTAATTGGAGCGCTTTCTAAAGGGCTCCCTAGAAGTTCTAAATTTGTGTAATACAAACCATGTGGTGTAATATAAACTATGTGGTATAATACAAACCATTCACTGTCCTGCTTAACAGCAGATAGAACAACCGTGCTTTTAAAGAAAATGCAAGAAAACCCAACATATGCATCAGAATAATAAGAGTCTGTATTGGGCTCTTCCAGATAACCTGGTCCTAGCAAATGAAGGTTTATGGATCTTCCCTTGGTTTGATTTTCTTTTTGCTAACACCAAGATTTATACCTATAGGAAAGCATAACAGTTATTAATAGCACTGTCACCTAAGCACATATTCAGTAGGACCGGTAATAGTGGGAGGAAACTTCTCTCAGGCTTCTGAACATGTCACTTTTTTTGTACTTACATGTTAGGAGAGGTTGAGCAATTTTATCAAATCAAACAATTATTTTTTTTCCCCTGAAGGTAAAATAGTGCGAAGTTCCCAAAGAAATGTTTGAGATGTAATGCATTAATTGTGCAATATGGGTGGTCCCAATGGCATTAATATTAATGATTTTCAGGCCAGTATCTGATACAGATATTTTAAAGTGTCTGAAGTGATAAATAATTTAAAGTCAGAAGCCAGTTAATTTCTGCTGTAAAGTTCTGAAAGAACTGGCCTATGTGTCTGGCTCACTGATATTTTTTTTCCTCTAATCTGATTATTGGGATAATTTCAGCATATATACTTTCATACACTCAAAGAATGGCAGGAATAGCCTGGATATTTATAGGCCAGAAAACTTAACATTGATTCCCCAGCAAGATACTGAGAGACCAAATATGGAATTCACTCCATTATGCAGTTCTCTACCTCCTGGTCGGTTCAGTTTTAGCTGTGCTCTCCTGGGTTTTGCCAAACAAACACAACTTTGTTTTTTGATACTGAGTTTAGCTGAAACAGATAAATATGTGTATGTATGTAATCAGACACCACAAATGTAGTTTCCAAGACATTCTGGTGCTAAAACAGCAGCTTTTTTTAGAACACACTGACCGACCTGGCTGATACAGTTTGTCCATTGTTGTTAATAAGAAAGCCTTAATCAAATGCTCCCAGAAAGTCAAAGTAACAAGTCCTGGAACCAAGCCTTGTCATCAGTGACCAGCAAATAAAAATGATAGTGCTGGAAAAAGTATTTTATAATAAAGTTTGGCAGTCATTTGGACTTCCTGGTAAGACACGCCTGTTCAAGTACAATGCACTTAGGAACAGCCACATACCAGCCCCCCTTGGAGAATTCCTTCCAAATCTAGAGTCCTCTGGCATACATGAAAGGGGACTGAAATGGTGTAGTCTCTTTTGTAAGATTTGGTTGCCGTGTGTAGCTTTGAATTACCCTTTTTTCCCATTTCTGATTTGAAAAAGTCTTGCTGCTTCTGTTTCTCTGTGTAACTTTTTCCTGGGCTTCTCTGAATCTCTGTCTACCCTGTTACTTGAGACAGAATTTAAAGAACTGAAAACTGTATTCCAGGCATGGAACATTGTCAGTCATGGTGTAAAAATTTGTACTGTTCTCTTATATGTTCCTTGTAAATTCTAGTATTTACCATTTTTCTTTTCTGTCACTGCATTTGATGAACACTGAACTGATATCCTCACTGATACATCTAAAATGTGGGTTAGGATTTTTCTGTCAGCAGCTGATTAATTTAAGCCCAACGATATGCTTTGGTATTTGTTTCCAGTGTGTCTTACACTGCAGTTGTCTCCACAAATATTACATGTTGTGCGCTCACCTCATATATTAGCATTGAAAATATTGGATCCAATTAGCAGCGCTGGCACTGGTGTTTTGTAGCGTGCTTGCAAACTTCCTATGCTGTGTAACCTGTTGATTAGATAACAGATTGTGTACACTTCAGAAATCCTGCTGCTTTTTTGCTCAAATTACTTGCTGTAGCCAAGGGAAAAATATTGCAGGAATAATGCAAGGTGCAGACTGTACAGTCATCTGAAGCCTTCCCTGCAGAAGAACGAGCTTACAGACTGTGACATCGGGAACAGTTACCTGTGCCATAATTACTGTTTCAGCAGACTCACGAAGTATGAAAAATCAGTGCATCTGTTTTGCAGGAAATAATCTTGAATACTAAGTGCAGATTTGTTGTGTGATTTGTGTTCCCTTGAAGTTAGACAAATAAAGTAGATCTTTCTGTTAAAATCTTGAAGGTGGGGGCTGACAGTGCAATTAAGTTGGACTTCCTCCTTGCTCATTAATAGAGGTATTTAAAATCTTGCTAACAGTTTGCATTTGGAATAAGTAAATGCACTAATGGTGTAGCTTTTATACATTAACTGCTGTGCTTTTGTGTTTAAATAGCAACTACTACTCCTATCATAATTTTTTTCATCACAGTATCTGGTTTACTGGTGCTTTTGCACATTTTAAGTTACGTAAGGATTGATAGGACTGATGGGAAACAAAAGTTATGAACACAGCTTACACAAACAGTAAATGCTATTTGGAAAATGTCTGTGTACTTGATTGCTAATTCAGTGTTGTAATATTGCCCTTCTTCTTAGTGCTTCATTCAGATAAATAACTTAATTCAAACAAAAACTCATTCAGATATTGCAGGTAATGTGTTTTCTTGGTGTTTGTTTTGTTTTTCAGTCTCACACAATTCTACTTGTCCAGCCTACCAAGAGGCCAGAAGGCAGAACATACGCTGATTATGAATCAGTGAATGAGTGCATGGAAGGTGGGTGCAGACATGGTAGTCAAAACCTGTTGTTAAAACCCCATATTTGACATATTTCCAAACTTAGTCAGTAAGAAAATAAGTTGCTGTTCATGTTTTCCCAAGGTATTTCACAAACAGTGCAAAAATGTCCATGCTTTTAGTTTACTAATGTTCTAGCAAACTAAAAAATAGTTATTCTTTGTTTCTAAAACGTCCTTTTTATATTAAATGTGTCTTTTTGATTTAAGTAGATTGAACCACATTCACTTTGTCAGAGTAGGGAATGCTCTTTGGTGGGGCCATACAGCAGACTTGCCTGAATGCATTTCATTGCAGCATCAGAGCCTGACTCTCCCTCATTTTTGTGCGAGTCATGTAAAGGAAATAAATGTATGTGTGCAACTGATGCATAATATTCAACCTCGTGGCATGTGTATCAGAGAAAATCTCCTGCGTGACTTTAAGAGACACAGAGTGTGCTCTGAAAGACAACTGAAATACTACAGCTGTTTCATTTAAATGTGGTAGTTTACTTAACATTAAAAATTCTAATTCCAGGAAGTTTTGCGATGCAAACAAAAGCATAATAAAGACCATGTAAAGCCTCTGTGCTCACTTTAATATTGTATTGTTCTCAAATGTATCTGAATTATTTATGGGCTAGCTTAAATAAAACTGGTTTAAATTCATATACAGGCTTGTGCTGTCACTTACCTCAGTAGCCGTGTCTGACTCCTTCATCAAGAATGATCTTTCTTATGGTATCTGAGTAGCTTTATTTGACATTAGTTCTTTTTCCTCAGGTGTTTTTACAGTAGGAATATATGTTGCAATTGCTGTCTTAATTATTGGAAGGAATTTCAGGTTTCCCTTGGAGCTTACTGCATGGAAAGTTATATCTTTGACAGAACTAGAACTTTTTCCTCTAGATGATGATAATGATTCTTTCCACACATCTTACTTGATTTTATAGTGTTATGTTTCAATGCAAAAAGCTAGAACAAAAACATTTCAACTCTGAAAAATCTTAAGAATTTTATATCTGTTTTCATTATAGTAATCTAAACTTTTCTGATATCTGTGGTTCAGTAGCTGAAGAAGTTTCAGCAGTTGTTTTTTTAATAGTGCATTGTTAATCCTGTTTCTCTGTAGGAGTCTGTAAAATGTATGAAGAGCATCTGAAGAGAATGAATCCCAACAGTCCATCCATTACATATGATATCAGCCAATTGTTTGACTTCATTGATGACTTGGCAGACCTCAGCTGTCTTGTGTAAGTTCAGTTGTACAAGTCCATTTCAGTGACTTAGAGAATTCAGAAGTTTTCCATCTAAACTCTTAGATGTTTTATGTGAAATCTGAGAAGGTTCTGGGTGGTTTTTGCAGTAACTGTTTGCAAGGCAGCAGTATTGCACCTGGCATGCCATGTGCCCCACTCCAATCATCTGCACTGGGATAAAGCATCTCTAAAGAGAGCTTAGAAACTGACAGTTCCACTTGGATTTGAGTCACAGTGAAGCTCACGGCATTTCAGATAGTGAAGTCCAACAGTTCAATACAGCTACGTATTTTATTAATGCTAGAATTTGTTTACATTGGGGCTGTATCTGCATTTGTGCAGTTGGTCCTGATTCTGAAGGAGGCAGAGTTCTTACAGAATTTTATTCAGCTGAAGGCTGTACTAGTGGAACAGTAGAAGTCTGCAGAAGTGTGTTACAGGCAGCTGTTGATTTTGATCAAGTTAGAGCAAGATGGAAGTTTCTGTAAATCCTAATGAAGTGATTGAGGAACAGATCAACCCTCCAGAGAGCCCTAGCTAATTGTTTAAGTGTCCCTGTGAATACATTATCTCCAGTTCTCATCTGTGTGTTAAAGTTGTAGGCAAGCAAAGGTGCTCTATTGTACAAATGTTTCATTTCACAATTGAGAACAGAACATAGTAACTAAATCACTTAGTCCGGGTCATGAGTACTTTCCATATCATGAATTTTGAGGTAATGGTTTGATATGACAGTGGTATCAACTTTGCAGAAATTCTGTAGGAATAAGGATACAAATCTCATGTTCAAATAACACAAAACATAGTATTTGGCTTTCACATCTCAAAATTACGGGAACTCTTTTTAAGCCACTGAGTATCTGGTGTGGACATTCCCCCAGCTGTATTGCTCTGTCTGGAATCCCGGTGCAAGTACTTGTGTAGTACTTGTGTAGTTCACTGTAGCACAGTGAACAGCCTGTGCCAGTTAATTGCAGGTTAAAATAAAAAGCTATTTGAAAACCCCATAGATCGAATACAGTTTCTGCAGAGTTACCTTGTCCCCAGACATTCTGTGTCACAGTGCTGGGCTGGTACAGTTTGAAAGACACACTTTGTTTTAGTTGATCTAGCAGACTGAGGCTAGCGACTTGCTTTAGGAAGTAGCAACTGTTTTCTAGTACAGCCTTGTGCCTTTCTTAACTAGGCTTGTAAACTCAGTGTCGTGCCAAATTCTACTTAACCCTATAGTTTATAGTATAACCTTATAGTTTTCCACCAGATGGCACACGTAGCATGTAGCGTACCAGACATATCTTGTGTTCGAGGAGATTCCTAAAGTACTTGCTATCAGGTCTTGGAGCATAGTACTGTGACTGGATTGGGGCAGGGACAGAAATCGGTAACTTTTCCTGCAGCTAACGTTCCTTACACTGCACTGGAACTACTACTGACTACTACTGGATCAGTATACACTGAAACTCTTTCTGTGGCCTTGAACCAGTCTTGCTGGGCTTTAAACAACAAGGCTTTCTTAGAACCAGTATGCTTAGGGTTTTTTCCTTAGGCAAGAATTGTAAATTGTTCTGGATTGAGTTAACTCTGGACTTGCACTTAGCTTCTTACCAATGACCACCTCACCCTTCTTAAATGTTTAGAAGTATATGTACCAAGATTTAAAGTCTGACTGGGCCTTCAGTAGTTCTTGAAGCTTTCACTGGAAGTACCATCTTCATAAAAAACAAACCAACCAACCAAAAAAAAAAAAACCCCACACACATTCAACTGTAGCGACTAAGGGGGGGAAGGGAGGCTGTGAATCTCCAGATAAATTCCTGCAATTTGCTTTCATTTTTTGGTCCAACTCTGCTTCAATGCAGTGTTCTGAGTAACTGAGTCCTCTGGCTCTGGCAAGAAACTTGCTAGCAGACTATTTTTATCACCTAGCCCTGAGTAGCAAAGAATATGAGTCTGTGTTCTTGTTTGCAGTTTGCTTTTTAGGAAGTGTCCTTGTTTGTTAGATGTAAGTTTGCCCTTGCTGTCAGCTGGCAAGAATCCTTTGTCATCCATCTATGAGTCTACCTTTGTTCATGGGAAATTGTGCTTTTACTTACTGTCTAAAAATTCCAAAGAGAAGTTTGGAGTTCTTCTTGGAATTTGGGGATCAGTCTGTTCTCCCAAGTAACAAGTGATAGGATGAGAGGAAATGGCCTCAAGTTGTGCCAGGGGAGGTTTAGGCTGGACATTAGAAAAAATGTCTTTACAGAAAGGGTTGTCAAGCATTGGAACAGGCTACCCAGTGAAGTGGTGGAGTCACCGTCCTGGGGTTATTTAAGAGACATATAGACGTGGTGCTGAGGGACATGGCTTAGTGGTGTCCTGGCGGTGCTGTGTTAATGGCTGGACTTGATGATCTCAAAGGTCTCTTCCAGCAAGAATGATTCTGTGAAGTGGAACTCCTGAAAACTTAGATGAACACTTGCTTGAATTCTTGTTGAAGAAGTGCTTGGCTCATTAAGACAAATTAGATTGTTTCCTGGTGGAACTATTCATCATTCTGAGCTCAAGAATATTAAGGTACTGTGTTTGTTGTCTCCCGTAAGTAATTATATTCACAAATTAGAATGTGAACACACTGTGATCCAGTCACTCAGTAGTCCTCAGAGCATCTAGTTCTGCTTCAGGTTCTTACTGATCTGCTAGGTGTCTGGTTTTTAGGGAACAGGATAAAACCATTTCCTAAGTGGCATTTCCGGTGTACTTCTGATATTACTGTTCTGTATGCAGCTTTCTGCCTCATATACTTGAGGTTGCTTAATTAGTTGTGAAGTTCTGGTAACATCCTACAGGGCAGACTGATACTACATTAATTCTTCTTTTCTCTCTAGTTACCGTGCTGATACTCAGACATACCAACCATACAATAAAGACTGGATAAAGGAGAAGATCTACGTCCTCCTCCGCAGGCAGGCCCAGCAAGCAAGCAAATAATGGGGGCACCATCATTACATGGGTTTGGGGGAGGGCTTGGACAACAGGTGTGTACAGAGTGTAGTAGTGAACGTTTTGTATTATAGTCATCCTGTTGCCATCTTGTTAAACTCTTTAGCCAGGACTGAATGTATTGTTAGAGATGCAAGGGTTTTGTTGGATTTGACTTGTTTTCAGTGTAAATGGAGAAGAAAATGCAACATCTTCAGCAGAGTTTTGTTTTTTTCCTCTGGTTGGCTAATGGTCCTACCTTATTTGAACCCCTGGGGCTGTTCACATTGTACTTCACCACATTCACTGTATGTGCCCTTCTGTGGGGTTTCCAACACAGATATGTCCTTGAGACCATCTTAATGGGGAATAAAAAACTACCCTTTAGTTAAACTCGAGTGCTGAATTTTGTGGGTTTTGCAAAACAACAAATTAAACTTTTCTTGCCTGTTTGCTAAGGAGCAAGGCTTGAAAGGTTATGTGGACTGAACCAAGTTGTTCACCCTGTTACAGACTGTCTCAAATTCTGGCCTGCCAAGTTAACTTCTCTGGCCTAGTTTTGACTGCTGTCTTTCCTGGGGATCTTTGGGAAACACAGCAACCCTCTTGCACTCTAAACTTGATCTTTCTACCAGGCATTTATATTCAGGTAAGCGCGTCTGCTCTGGCATAGGTGATGGGTGAGAGCAGGCTGAGTGTATCACATCACACCCCATTAGTCAGTCTACTTCCAACCTTCCCCTGAGAAAAAAATTAGGCAAAGCAAAGCAAATTGTTTTGATGGGGATCTGCCCCAAACTACATTTTCTCTTTACAAAGACTAAGGACTTAACTGTTTGCACACACTGTAAAGTTCTATCTGCCCCAGGATATCTTGAACACTGATGTCTTTGTAATTTTGCTGTACTGAAAACGTTTGGATTGGAGGACACATTAGACCAAAAATCACAGCAGGTAAAAACGCAAGGCTGGCTTCGTACTTTGTGCCTTGCGTTAATCCAGAGTTTGCCTACCATAGGTACATATTTGTCTCTCGACTGTACCGGGAAACTCAACCAGGAGCAGTGGCAGCATGCACAGAGGGATGTAATTTTCTCCAGTGAACTTCCTATATAGCCTTTGATGGACCTCACAGCAAATGGATTGGCTGAAAAGAAGCTGAGGTCAAATTGACTGTCTGTAGTAAACCTTTAATGAAAGCAGCTTCAATTAAGTGATAAGTAATAGCTGCTGAAGACTTGGAATCAAATTACTGGAGAAAGAAATTCTTAGATGTTTGGAGAGAGCGTTAAACATTTTTCTCAACACAAGTACAAGTTGGCGATTAGACCTACTGGCTCTACAGTTGTAGTGACCAGGAATCAATTCAATCTGCTAATGTCAAAACATGCTTCCTTTATAATAAACAGTGATTTTCCAAACGTAGGCCAGAAGTGTATTAATCAACTTAAGTTTACTTAAATCTGTAAATACTTCTGTATGTAAATTTTACTTTTGTGGCCAAATGAGGCTTGACACAGTAAGTAAATGTGATACGTCAGGGCTTGGCCAGCCACCAGACAAGTGGCAGCTGCTCTCTATTACCCCACTCCTTCCCCAAAGGGGAAGAGAAAGGGAATAAGGGAGAGAGACTTATGGGCTGGAAAAGAAAGTTAACTGCTTTAATGAAAATAACAAAAATAAAATGAAATACATGCAATACCAAACCCAACCACACCCTGCAATGGCAAACACATCACTGTCACCACTGATGCTGTGGGGCAGACACCAGGGAAGGCCCATACTGGGCTCAGCAGCAGAGAGGAACTGGATTCGGGAATGCACAGACTGGGATCAAAGTCAGTAGGGACAGAGTCCTCAGACACCAGCTGTTGAAGAAGAGGCAAGAGCTTGACCCTCGTGATCCCTCAGCTTTATACCGAATGTGATATATATGGGATGGAACACCTTGTTGGTCAGTTCGGGGTCACCGGTCCTGTCCGCTCCTCCCTGCAGGTGCGGCCTCTCACTCACTGCACCCCACCGTGGGACACAGGATTTAGCAGTGACCTTGGTCTGCACAGGAGCAAGTGTCAGCCAGAGCCTTTCTGCACACCAGTCCCTGGCAGTAACTGGAAACACCAAGCGCTGTCACTGCTAGAGGCAGACACTGTCTGCAGAAATACACCGTTAACTTCAGGAAGTGCCGTTAGTTAGAAGAGACTGAGCTGGAAAGTAAAATCACTGAACAGAAGGAGTTCTGTTTGAACTCAAACCAGGACAGTACAACTAAGAAAATTCACTATTGCCCCATCTAATAACGTTCAGGTTTGATTTAAGTGAGCAGGTTGAGGAGTGTCAGGGAGTGTGAGAGATTGACCACTGGGACCACATCCTGCCTTACCTGAGACAGGCCCAGCAGTCAGACAAGATACATAACAGGGAGGAGTCCCTGTCCCCTCTCCATCTCAATGAACATAGTGACCAGAGGGACAGGGGGCAATGGCAAGAAGTTTCTGCCTGGTGCAGCAAGCACATCCCATCAGCAACACCCCCACCTTCTCAGATGCCCTTGCATAACAGGTACAAGGCCCTGCAAGTGGAACCAATCAATAACAAGGATGATGCTCAGAAGTGTCACCAAGGTTAAGTGGGCCTCTCACTACAAGAAGGACGTTGAGGTGCTGGAGAGTGTCCAGAGAAGGACAATGAAGCTGGTGAAGGGTCTAGAGCACAAGTCTTATGAGGAGCGGCTGAGGGAACTGGGGTTGTTTAGCCTGGAGAAAAGGAGGCTGAGGGGAGACCTTACTGCTCCCTACAACTACCTGAAAGGAGGTTGTAGTGAGGTGGGGATCAGTCTCTTCTCCCAAGTAACAAGTGACAGGACAAGAGGGAATGGCCTGAAGTTGCACCAGGGGAGGTTTAGGCTGGATATTAGAAAAAACTTTTTTACAGAGAGGTTGTAAAGCATTGGAATAGGCTGCACCGAGAGGTGGTGGAGTCACCGTCCTGGGGGGTATCTAAAAGACACATAGATGTGCTGCTGAGGAACGTAAGAGAAAAGACCTGGGCATCACCTTTCTTTTCCCCCTTGTCACCCAGCCTCAAGTATTTTTTATTTTTTTCCTGAAATAGTACATGCTTCTTGAGCTGCTGTTCTCCATATTCCTTTAGAGTTGCGTTTACTTGACTAACTATTCATGAAACAACAGATTTGTTGCTTAACTGAGCAGCTGACTGAATACATTGGAAGAAAAAAAAAAAAGAAGCGTCTACCTGATGTGCAGCTGGTTAGAAAGAAGGATCTGGAAAGCTGATCCCACTAACCACTGCCTTCAGAAATCTCATAAAGAGGGTTATGAGCGCTTGGAAACACACAAAGTGTCAGCAGCCTGGCACTCCAGTGATGTAGTTTGCTCTAGCAGGGCAAGTGAAAAACTACTCCTCAGCTTGATTCTTGGCTCCTTTGCAGTAAAGGAAGGCAGGAGGACATTTAGCACGTTCTCCACTTGCACCTGT
Source organism: Bucorvus abyssinicus (assembly GCA_009769605.1). Lineage (NCBI taxonomy): Eukaryota > Metazoa > Chordata > Aves > Bucerotiformes > Bucorvidae > Bucorvus > Bucorvus abyssinicus. The sequence continues at coordinate 14,442,202 of CM020042.1, read as the reverse complement.
CCTTAGAGGCATAAGGCAGCACTTCTACGAGGAGATAGCAAGCCATTGCCCAAGAGCTACATTAAAAGAGATGTTTGTCAGCAGCATTTTGCAAGTAAAGCCATAAACAAATTGCATAATTACAGAATGTATGTCAGAAAAGAATCTGTCATCCCATGCGTGCTTTGCCGGCGGCAGATTGTCTGGTGCTCCTCGCATAAAGGACAGGTACAAGGAGCAGTGTTGGTCATGCCTGCTACGGTGCGGGGGTAACCGATAAAGTCAATTATATTGGCTGCTTCTGCAGGAGAGTGGTACACTCTTGTAAAACAGGGATAATGAATGGAACCCAAGTGTGGAAATAATTAATACTTTTTTTTAAGCAAGTCCATTAAGCAAGCCTAGCCTCAGCCCAGTGAGATGTATGAGCCCTCATCCATTTACCAGGAGTGCAAAGAAAGTGAGGTGCTTGTCTGACTTGTGCTTGGCTTGAGGAGCCATGAGCCATGCTGTGTCTTTTCTAATCATGGAACAGGCAACTCCTCACGCAGTCTCTGGCCTGCCTGCTACTGATTTCAAGCTGAGACATGACCAGAATGGTACAACTCGTTTCTTGGCATGGCTATTCACTAATTAGTAAGATGTGAAGCGTTATGAGGTGGCCTAGCTGATCTAATAGTTCACTGCTGTTGAAAGGCATAATGCTGCTTCATGCTATGCACAGAAGATATACTGGCTGTTGGGGAAAGGGGGAACAGGACTGCCAATCAGCACCAACAAGCAGAGTAGCTGGTCATGTAAAAAAAAAAAAAAAAAATCTCATCTGAGGCTCTGAGAACAAGGTCAAGCATGGTAGATGCTGTTGCAGAAAATGGTAGATAAATTGGTGTATGTATATCTATAAATAAAGGACCACTTTATCTACCATTGCATGCTCCTGCCACTCAGTACTGCACTGAGTCAGGGGGTAACCCCACTAGGATTAGATTTGAGTTGTATTTGACACCACAAGAATAAGCAGATCCCTTCCTTACAGGAATCACACTCTGCAGCCTCCTTCCGTGTGTTGAAGGGGGATTGTGAAAAGCAAAACTGAGTTCATATTCCTGCTTTGGGGGTGAAACAAGCTAGTTAAAATTCTTGTCTACAGTTTCTTCCATTGTCATGTTCTTTCAAAATAGACTGAAATCATGACTTCTGTCACAATACCCCATTAGCACAGCAGGAAAGCAGCATCCCCATCCTTACATCAGTCTGTTCTTGTGCTTAACACCACTGTCACATGCAGCAGGGAAAAAGAATTAAGAGGTACCCAACATCACCTTGTTATAGTGGTCTTGGTTATATAGTTATAACTGTCATTATTAGTACATGTACTAATGGATGTACTTTAGAAAAACCTGCTTACAGCAAGAGGAGACTTAGCCTCCCAGAGTATTTTTTAGGTTGGAAGAACCACCAGATTTTTCACTTGCATTAGAAAGGGATAAGAAAGTCGCTGGTTGTGATCTCGTTATCATATGCCAAGCAATGTGCTAGTTCGTGATGCACTGAAAGCAAGGATGCTTCCTCAGATGACTTACTCTCGGAGGGAGGAGGGGAATGCTCCAGCTACTTTGCTTTAGAGTACATAAGCAGTTATGTACATTTGCAATTCCCACTGAGTAATGGCCTGATTGTACTGAAACTCAGCCATGTTGGAAACGCAAACAATCCATCAGGAAAGCTAATAAACAGGGAAAAATCAAGGGAAGCTGCATTACAAGTACAAAGTAATTTCAAGCTCCTGTTTTTCAACTGCTATGAAACCATCAAGTGTCTCCTAGACCCTGGAGAGCATTAAAACAAGTAAATTATAAATTCTCTGTCTTACCATTGTGATGGGGCATGGGGAGAGAGGATTATCTGGGGGGCCAGGGAGCATAATTTAGCAATTCTCCAGCAGGAGATGGGGTATAACTGAGGCTAGTAACTGAGTCTGAGATTTAGCCTCACTGAGCCTCAGAGCCGCTCACCTTAGGTACCTGCTATCCCTTGGAAGTCTGGGAGCGCTGACTTCAGTGCTTGTCTCAAGATAAAACAATAAGTAACTTGTACTAGCTATACATAAACTGCAAGAGTAAATCTGTTGAAACAGAAAATTATTTTAGAGCTCTGCCCATATTAGTCACTTCTCTCAGGATTTCTACACCGAGTGTCTTGTCTGCTGTAACGTTACTTATTGCTGGCTTAATATAACGTACCATTCACTGAAACAGTGGGGGAAGGAATTTGCCACTGAAATCCACTGAATGGAGATGTTTGGTTTTGCATAGTACAATGAAGCTCTTTATTGTGGCTCATTAATAAATGCTTTATCCTCACTGTGTCTGAAAAGGATTAAAGTAAGACCCATCTGGATTTGTTACAGGGAAACCTTGGATTCTAGGAGTTTTCTCATTGCTGTAATCTGAACTATGTCTGTATGAACAGTTTAGCTGAATGAACTCCAATGTATAGGTTTTATTCCTCCTATTTCTGCCACGTTTGCATATGACATGCAAGTAGAACTTGCATGTTGCATATCCCAGCTCAGTGCCATCCCTGGTGGAGCATTAGCAAGGGGTTTGTCATCCATTTTGACTACAACTACTCTACCTGCTGCTGCAACCCCTGCAGTGGCTCCATAGTCCTTCCAACTAAGACCATTACTATGCACTGTCTTAGCATCGGCCATCAATAACATACAGCTTCTGGAACTCTGTGTAGATGCTGCATGCCTTGTAAGTTTGTGCCATGTAAGTCAACAAGACCTGGAGAAGAGAAAAATTGCGCTGTGTGCTTTAGAGGCTGTTTCTGGACTCCACCACTGGCTAAATATGACACTTGTAATGCACTCTACCGCACCAGTCCTTCCATCCAGTGTATTTCATTCCTATTCAGACAGCTTCTGCATCACAGCATTGTCTGTGCAGGAAACAGGCTCCTAAGTTTAAACAACTACCTTCTTAGTTACCTGGGGATTAGGTTTCACACACTCCCAACACAGGGAAGCGTGCCCTGAGAGGATGGGGAATATCCATCCTTGGAGATGTTCAAGACCTGACTGGACACAGCACCGAGCAACCTGATCTGTTAGACCTGCTCTGAGGAGGATTTGACTAGATGACTTCTGGAGCTTTCTTCCAACCTACATTATTCATCATTCTATTGGACTCACTACCAGAACATCTCATATTATGAAAAATGGGAAACCTAAGCTTTGAATCCTTACTCTGACCAATTCCATGCAGGCATTTGGTTTAGAGGTTTAGTCCTGAGAGGTCATCAGAGGCCACCCAGATGCATCCCCCATGCTGCTGCCCCACCCACCCCCAACCCCCCCAGTCACACACCACACAAGCCTTTCCAGCTCTCAACAAACTAAAAAAAAAAAAAAAGTCCATATAAGAGATAAAAGTCCACAGAAATCGGCAATGTACTGTTAGGGAAAGCTCAAGGACATTGCAAAGTGCCAGAGGTAGGTAAGGAACAGGCCAAGCGTGACAATGGAGACAAAAGCAATCACATCTGCGCCCCTGCCTCTACCCCAACACCTCCCGCTAATCTCAATGGGGGACAAAGGCATCCTAATGCAGTATCCAGTAATGTGCTTGCAGGGGGAAAAGGAAAGTGAGCACCACTAGGACTAGAAACAAGCCTTGCTCCACATTTCGTTTTTAGCTATGCCTACTCTCATGTTCTGGGCAGGAAGGAAAGGGGAGGGATGATAAAAAAATCTCTTCTCCGTACATTAACTTGATCTCTGAGGGAATTCTTATTTTGTACATCTAATCCACTGTAACTGGAACGTAGCAGAAGCACCGAGAAATAACTAGAATGTAGCAAGCGGAGTCACCATTCAAGTCTTCTCTTTGAAGAAGTACATTTTTCAAATCCAGAATTGTTTCTTCTCTACCTCCATTATCTCCAGAAGTTTAGCCAGTGCCATACCAATGCAGCTTTCCTCGCCTGGCTTGTAATGCTGGTCCAGAACAAACTTTTCAGCTCATTAGTATCCTTCTAGGTTCTGGGCCAAGTGAGTTTAATTTCCATTTCTATCCACTTTGTGCTGGTAGCATCTTTCCATATTCTTTCTCCAAGCACTTTCTCCCCTCATCTCCCAGGAAAAGCAATCATTCTCCATCTCAGTTTTGCTAAATCAGTAACTTGTGATTGGTAGTTTCTTCTCACACAAGAAGTTGCTTTGTCTCCCACTCATCCTAGCAGTTTTCTCCAGCTTTTCCTGTTTGTCTTTGGTTGAACATAGTTATCATTCTGGGCACCTGCAGCTCTCAGTGAAGTTTACCAATCTTTCATACTGTGGTAAGGATATCTCCTTAGTCTTAATCAAGAATGAATCATTTAATGCCTCCTAAAAGGTGTTGTTTTCCTGTTTACAACTCAATTGTTTAGTGATCAGTCAGTGCACCCCCTATCCCTTTCCTTTATCGCCTCCAAGTAAAAGCACTCATCATTCACACAAACTGAAACAACTTCATCTGGAAAGCTTGAGAAAGACACACGTGAGAATAACCAAGCAGTTGTTCTTAATGAGCACGCTTACCTTGGATATTCCAAGAGATCTCAAAGCCTGTCTGAAATGAGCAGAGCAGGGCTACAATAGCCGCAAAACTGTGTTGCTCTGTGTTTCTGGGTAGAAAGGCACCCAAACCAGGTCAACCATAGCTCCAGGAAGTATTTCCCTTCCAAAAATCCCAGGGAAAAATAGACACCTTCCTCCATCTTATAATTAACAGACTAATGATCTTGTTAGCATATTGCATAACCTTCCTGCTCAGCACGCTGGCTTCTGTCCTACTCCTCATATCCCATTCCTCCCAGTACAGGACACTAGGCATCTCACTTAGAGCCCCAGATTATTCCTGTGGGGAATAGCAGCCAGTAAAATTTTTATCAACCTCCCCCTGCCCCCTCAAGACACCTCAAATAAAACATTTTAAGCTTCATAAATCTGACTTACCCATCTAAATTGTTTCTGTAGAATATTCACTGCTACCTCCAGGCATGCTGTCATTAGGAGTTAGACATCACTTGAATCTAGCTGCAGTGAGAACGGAGGTCCAGCCTCAAAGATGTTTGAAATGTAATTCAGATTGAAAAAATCTACCCATGTGACTTGCCCAGGCTTTCTTTTGGCTCATGGAGTAATGTAAGAGTAAAATGCAGGTCCCAGCCCAAGACCAGCTGAGCACCTTACTGCTGCACACCTTGGTTCAATTCCCCCTTTGCCTCCTCTCACCTGCATTGATCTAACTGCTTTTATCCTCCCTCCCATCAAAACTGACAATCACCCTAACTAGTAATAAGTAGGGCGAATTAGTTAATGCAGAAAATCCTCTGAGAACTGAAACACACCCCTCCTCCTATTTACTTAGATAAGCCCCATAAAGAGAAATGTGTCAATGGTTGTTAAAGGCAAGGATGTCATCCCTGCCTCAGGACGTCAATGCATCCGAAGTTACTACGGGCCCTGAGAGTGTTTTGGGAGAGTAGCATCATGCAAGCGCCCTGTCCTTATATTATCCCCTAGAAGCTTGGTGCGGGTGTCTGGCAGAAACAGGATAATGGACTAGGTGGCCCTTCGATCTGATCTGATACTCGTATGACTCTTTTTTATTTTATGTTGGATATTTTTTTTACTTGACTGATGTTTTCCACAGATGTTTTGCAGGGAAGATAAAAGTGTCTATGCAGTCCTAAGTTAGACAAGGAGTTGCAATAGGTAGCATCTTTCTCCATATATTTTCCACATGTGTTCCGCATTGTTTTCATAAATTTGGTGGTTTGGGCATGGTGTCACAAGAATGAGAGAACTAGAGATGATACAAATCTAGCTGATACAGTTACTGGTTAGGAGCAGTTTACTTATGGGCTTCAGGAAGCCCCAGAAAATACTTGCCCCAAAATGCAAGTGGTACTACAAATTACTTGAAATACCTACTTCATGGCACTGAGGGTTTTTAAAAGTGACTCTTAACATAGCAAATAACTTTTTTTGTAAACTTAAATGCAATTAATAATACTGATTTAGCCACGTCCATGTTTCTTTGAAGTCTAATGCTTCAGCACTCTTGCAATTACTTCTCCAGATGAGTTCTAGGGGCCTCGGCAATTGCTTGCTGCTGCTATTTTGATCCTATGCCCTAGGAGTATAAACTCAGTTATAGAAACTCCATCTGAGTCCATTTAATGAACTACATGAATCAGCCCTGCAATAAAGCCCAGTTAGAAATGAGAGCGCAGAGACTATTGATCCCTTTTAAAACCTTGTACAGCTTTCAGGATCTGCTTGGTCACTCATTGCTACAGCAGGCACCAGTCTTTCCTGCCAGTTCCCTTTCATTAGCTTACTGGGATTATGGTTGGATTAAAGCATGATTGAACAGATCAGCTGGTGAGAGCCCTGGGGTATGAGGGAGAGCCCCCAAATGACCCTTTTCATACCTGCGCACAGTCCTCTGGGTCAGGTTTTATCACTATCTAATTCAGAGGAAATTTCTAGAGCAGTGCTTGCTTTTCCTCTGAGTAACACCAAAAATACCCTTTGAGCTTTTGTAATCTGTTTTACTAATGGTCGTGGTGTCTGGAGGCTCTAAGTTCACACAGGTCGCAGAAGATAGCATTACCATGCACAGCACACCCATGAAAGGGTCCCAACAGCTCCCCTAACTCCAGCCCTTCAGCCTTGTTTGCAGTATATGACACGATAAAGAACCCCTTTGGTAACGAAGCACACGTTATTCATATGTGACATTTGAATAAGCACTTTGAGAAGTGTGCATGAAGACGGATGTATGGCATCCTAGCCAAAATATAGGGCTCAAAGTCATCTATTTCAGACTCTTTTCCAGACTGTAGCCCAGGTGTCCAGAAGCCCAGATCCAAAGGGTGTAGGTGGGATTTGAATCTCACTGGACTCCAAAAAGCTCCTATTTAGCTGTTGTCCAAAGCTGGATTCATCTCAAACACATACATCTTGGCCTTTCACAGTTCAGGATCTGCTCCAGCAACTCCCCAGAAGCACTTTAGTCTCAACTGTGTTCAGACCATCTCTGTGAGTAACAGCTAAGGGAGCTCATAAACAAGGCATTCCTCCATTTCCCTTGATTTGGTAAGCCTTCCTGGAGCACAGCCATCGAGAATAAACATGGAAATAAAAGAACAGTCACTGCTTGCTTTATTTCACCAGGCTGTATAGGCTTGTGTGGGACTGGCAGAAGGGAACAGAAGGCAAAACACTGAACGTCTTACGGCAAGGCTCTTCTGAAATCCTTGGTGTGGAATATCTGAGGATGACCTGCAGCACAGGGAAAGTAATTACAGTTTTCTAGCAGCAGCTGGGGCGTTTGCATGGTGGGAAGGTCCAGCATTCCAGGCACTGATCCAAAGGCTGCTCGTGAATTTGAAATTAAATGGCTACAGAATAAAAACGCAAAGTAATTCCTGAAGCAATCTCAGGATCCAGGCCTTGCTCCAGGGACAGAAAGCCCTTGAACCGCTAGGCTAGAATCATACATCCTTTTCCAAATCAAACTTTATCGCCATGTGAGGTGTCAGGTAGAGCAGCTTTAGCAGGCAGGGCTCCACCCTGAGCAACCCCAGCTTCCCAGAGAGTCTGTTCCTTCATTAGCACATTGCATTGGTACAAGGGGGGAGTGATTCCCCACCAACAGCCACACGAGGCGCAGCAAGCAGACCCCTCCTATGGACTTCCCCTAGCACCAGCTTCCACTTGTCACGGGAACCCCACTATAACAGCCCTGCGGCAGCCCTGTGGGGTTGGAACTAGATGATCTTTAAGGTCCCCTCCAACCCAAACCATTCTGTGACTCCGTGACAGTTTGACATGTGCTACAGATGTTCCTGCACAAAGGGGCTCTGGCTGTCTTGCCAAGTGCTCTTGGATGCAGCCACTGGTGAACCAGCTGCATTCTCTTCCGACCTGGGAAAGGGAAGCTGCAAAGATAGGTTAAAACCAGCTTTTCTACCACCCTGATTTTCAGCACTGAGCTCATCCGATTCAGGACCCGGCCTAGGCTGGTGCCAGGTTGGTGCTGTTCGCTGACACTGTTTATTTTTTGTAAGATCAAAATGAAGCTGGGAGGGGGGAAAAGGGAAATGTGTCACAGAAATCCAGATCCTTTCTTTCTCAGGACAAAGGATTTGTTGTGCTCAAGAGGCTTTCCCAAGCTCTTCAGCGCAGGCTCAGCACTTGCAGACACCTGACAAACCCCTGCCAAAAAAGTTGAGAGCTACAGAAGTGAGTGTGCCAGTTAAACATCGCTGAGGAGCATCAGGTGTTTGCCGGGGAAAAGGCTCCTCGTCTTAGATATGGTAATGATTTTAAAGATCTGTTTAGCATTTAGATTGCTTAGGGGGAAGAGAGCTTGGAGCAGTTGATTGCCTCGAAAAATGCTCCAGTATTAAGTGGGTCTCTTTGAACATTTCTTTCATCTACTCAGACAGAAAGCAGAGGTGACACTTAGCGTGGCATAATTAGAGGTACTTTGACATCGTTTGGTTGTCCTTGTCAACAGCATTATAACGTGTAGCCTCTAGTTAAAAAAAAAAAAGTGCACAACAAATCTCACACCATAGCATTTAAGAGAGTTAAAATACAAAAGACTAAACATGCTGCACTGAAGCCTTGAGAGGAGCCGTGGAAGAACCAGCCTGAACATTGGCACAGCATAACTTAACCCCCAGCAGAAGTCCCTTTGCCATGCTTTTAGACTTAGCCACATCGGTCACATTCTTAATGACCGTTTTCATCAACAGATACTTATGGCTGTAGCATCATCAGCTCTCACAGGTGAGCGACCTAGACTAAACAAAAATCTTGGAGGTGAAGGCTCCATGAAAATCTCAGATGTGCCAGGAGGCAAAAGCAATTGCTGAGCGAAGGACGGAACTCTGCCGTGGCAGCTGAGCATCTCAGCCCGCAGTCAGGCTGCACTGTGCTAGCCTGCACCAGTAAGCCTGGTCTAGGGAATGGTTTAAAACCAATTAGGGCTGGCCAAAGGGACGAAGCAGCCTGCAAGGCTAATACACCAGGCTGAGCAAATTCAGCAATTTGGAATCAAGTCTCTGCCACAATTTGCTACTTTTCCTCAAAAATCTGAGAAATGACCCAGAAAAAATTACTTCTGCCTCACAGAGGTCCCTCCATGCCTGAGCTGCTGAAACACCATTTATATGCTTCCTGCCCTGCAGCATGTTCAGCAGCAGAGGCAGTCCAGATGATATACAGCCCAAATAGTCAAGCCCTCATCTACACGGCAGCTGTCATTAAGCTGATTTTAATGAGCAGAAGTATCAGTGTAGTGAGCAGTATTGCAGGTGAACAACCTGAGACAGGCAGGGGGTCTCAAAGGGGAAGAGAGGTGATGCTGGACACGGAGGGAGGATCTGTACAGAGCACACCCTGATCAGAAGGCAGACACACTGCATTTCTGTCCTTCCTTGTAGCCACTTCCAAGATTTAAACGTTTTCTTACCAGTTTCCCTGTGACTGATGCCAAAGAAAAAACAAGCAGGATAACCACCAGGCTCCCCCCCAGCCCTCAGTCTCACCTACCTTGGGCCAGCTCTCTACTGCTGTTTCTGCCACAAAGCCAGTGACTGATGACTGGCAGCATTTCTTAAAGCCACGCGCTTAGAGCCAACAGTATTAAAATGCACAGTCAGAAATTTAATCCAAGCCAGAACAATGATTTAGACTGTATCTGCTTCCCAAATCTGACAAGGGTACGCACTAGTGAATAACACCCCCCATAAGCCTGCAAAAAGAGAAGGAAAATGCAGCACTGAGGAGAAAGTCCACCATCAATTTCTGCTAAGAAAAACATTTCTGTTCTGTCTCCTCACCCATAAAGCGTGTTTTAAGACCAGAAAGGAGAAAAGCAGATGGAAGTAAAGATGATAGCAAAACACACATAGACTAAATCGAGCAAGAATTTCACCCGTTTACCTGCCTGGCTGGGAAGGCAAGGCAGGACGTGTAGGTGCACACACCAGCTGCAGGGTAGATGCTGCTGCAGTCAGCACAGCAAGGGGACCAGCACCGGCAAACTCCCCCAGCATCGACGCGGTGGCTCAGACAGCTTGCGCGGCTCACCCCGAGATCTAGGCAGCCCCGGCTGTGCTGCAGCTGCTCGCTGAGCCCCGTGCCTGAGGGAGGGTTTGTTTTTTCTCACGCTGCACTGTGAGTACAGCAAACTTGGAGACTGATCGAGCAAAGAAAAAAACTCAACAAGGAATTAAACAACTTGCAGGAGAAGATTGATTAGGAAACACCAGTGACAAACAGGGTTCCTCTGTGCCGTGGAGAAAGTGCTTTACTAAGGTGGCTGAATTCAAGTTCACTTCCTACGGCAGCCAGAAGGAACTGTTCCCAGTTCAGAGAAGGGGAGTACTGGGAGCTGATGTGACTGGTCTGCAGCCACTGAGGATCACCGCTGACAGCAGAATGCATCCTTTCTCCTCCATCCCTTGGTAACATGAGGCAAAACTCAGAATTAACTGTCCCCATTATGTATTCTCCACTGAATTTCCAGCTGAAGCAATGACAGCTCTCGTGTTTATTTTAGAAGAGAAGAAATCACTGGGATGAGGGGTGTGAAAGATCTAGTTCAGGGCTGGCCAGCCTTGGACTGTCTGATCCTCACTGATATCCTGAGAAACGAGTCGTAGGAGACGTGTTTCAGAGAGAGCCAAGGAGCGAAGCAGGTGAGTGCAACTGGGTCCAACATCTGGGCTGGGACATCAGCCTCAGCTCACCCCGGTGTCCCATTTTCTGCTGCAGCCTGAGATACAGACACCCTCATAGCAGTGCAGCTCCATTGCCAGCTGCATCACATCCCTCCAGCGGGAACCAGGCTTGAAAGTCACAGCCTGAGCACCGTTTTTTCAAGCTCCACCGGCTGCCCAACAGAGGCCAAGCTGTCCCCTGATAAAGAAGGGGGAGAGCTTGCAGAAGAGCTGGGAGCAGCAGGGATTAGAAACAAGAGACAGGTCTATGTTGTCCTCAGAGCCTGACTCACAGTCTTCCTGCCCTAGAAACATCCCCAGCCATCTGAGGAAGACTTGCTGCTTTCACACCCCTTTCTTCTTTACCCTGTACTCTACTACTGACCAGGCTGAAAGGCACTCATCAGCCATCTTCCCATTTTTTCTGCTCTGAAAACTAGGGCCACATCTGAGTGCCCTCATGTCTGTATTTCAGCACTTCCACTGCTTCTCGGCTTGCCACAGGAGTGGAAACAACACTGCTTCTCTTCAGCAAGGGCGAAATGCAAACCATTGCCTTCAAAATATACCAGCATCGACACGATTTCTGGTTTGCGCTCATTATGTGCTGGGAGGACTGAAAAATGGCATTTTGGTGGGTAAAGAAATACACACAAACACTGGTGAACCACAAAAAGATGTCACCTCTTCAAATGAGCTGTTTTCTCTACTTTTTATGCAGCTGCCCCACTTCTTTTAAGACTTTGTGGTCACTTCTGAGATACAGCTATGGTGCAGGGTCACTTCTGGTCATCCAGCTGCTGAAGGGAAGCCAATAGCAGACAGCAGCAGGTCTACAGGTTAAAACTAAATCACAATGAGGAGACCCTGCAGCAGCCCCAAGGGGCAGTGACGTGACATGCCAGGGGGCAAGGTGAAGAGGGATCTCAAGAGCTGGGGCGAAGCCTGCAAAAGCTCACAACCACCCTAGGAGCTAGCAGCCTCCATGCTTACAGGAAGCTCAGGCTGCTACAGAGAAGGCGATACCGAGATCCACCCATCGATTGAGACAGAGATGGGAGAAGGCAAAGAAGCCCTTGGCTCTTGACCACAAAATTCAGGGAGAAGAGCCCTTGGGAAAAGAAAATGGAGACAGATCAAGAGGTGCAGAGGGATCCATGGGTGGCTTGTTGGGTCAGTGACCCTATTTTGTTCAGTTCATGCTCATGAATTTGAGCATCCCCCCAGGCACTAGCCAGCTCACCACCCAGCACACTGCCGCTGTTACTGCCAGGCTCAGCCTCGCTGCAGGCAGCGGTAAGCAGCCTTGCTGTACTAGTTTCCATGGAAATCAAAACCAGAGAAGCTGATTTCCACCAAAATCACATTAAAACACAATTTTGTCCCAAGTGGATTATTTTGTTGTCTTTTCTCTCATTCCCTCCCTTTTTTTATTTCACCATGCAGTACAGATGAAGCTGGATTTATTCTAATGACTCAGATTTGTAAAGCGCAAGTTTCATTGATATGTCAAGCAGAAGCCGCTATTTTCAGAACACTTATCCTGTGTCATTTCCAACACAGAAATACTACCTTGTTCTGGCCCGGTGTTAATTATCAGTCAGTCACTGGTGAGATCTAAGCAGCATTTCTCAAACAGATGCGGATCACTCAAAAAAGCAAAAGGTTGTTCACTTCCCTCCTACACCCAGCCCCTCATTGCCCAGTGGCACCTTTGCAAAATGCTGCAGCCCAGAAACATTTCTGGCAGTTCTGGACTGTATCACAGGTGTTGGCTAAACACCTTACAGAAACAAAGCCCGAGAAGGTGGATGACAGCCCTGCTACCTTGTGCCCAAGCTGGGAGAGTGGTGGAGGGGCAATGCCTCCTACCCACACGTGGGCACAGGGTTCTCCACTGGAGAAGCATGTTGCAGACACTCTGGGTTTTTTTCCACAGGGCAGCGCACTGCTGAATTTTTGCTACCATAGCAGCAAAACACACTGAAAAGATTTTTTTTTTTTTTTACAGGTAGGGCTAAACATCTAATTTTAACATTCTCAGTTCTCTGGGGCTTCTTTATCTCTATTTAAAATGCTCACAAGTCACAACGAAGGTGTGAATCTTAGGCCCCCTAGGAGGAAGAGATAGAGGAGCTCTTCAGCTGTGTTGGCCAAGCAGTATGAGAACGAAAGAGAAAGGATGCAAGAGTGTGTTAGGATACTTGCCCGAGGGAAGAGCAGCAGTCAGGTTTCCAGGCACTTCTGCATTTAGTACGTACTTCTACAATGCTGAAGAGGTCCAGCTGTGGCCTCAACACATCCTGCAACCCAACAGCAGAGGGTCTTGAGAGTGAAGAGACACTCACGTACGGTGTCTGTATCAGGCAGGTCCCTTTCAATAGACTGCAGAAAAAGGAGATCTCCTAGCACCTAACTTTCTTACTGAACGTAGCCTGGAGAACATGTCTAAGAAAATAACCTCTGTGAGTGCTACAATGAACCATTTCAGTATTAAAAAAAAAAAAACCACCACCACAAAACAAATCCAAACAACACTTAATTTGCCTTTTGAGTCAAAGCATTTACCAAATTTGACTTAACTGTGTGACCGCTGTGGATGTGGTGCTTCTGTTTTTAACCTCCTGCAAAGAAATGATTGCTCTATAATTTTCCCCACACTTGGTTCTAGTCCCCTCTTATGCAACTGCTTCTACTCCAATCTCTTCTCTGTCATTTATGTGCCAGATTACTGCAGGTCTGACCCTATCCTTCTCAGAGAGGAACCCATCCCTCGCTCATTTCTCCTCCTCCTCCATCCCCCCCAGTCTGGCTCTTCAGAAGATCAATATTTCATTTTCCTAGACAAGACTAATTAAAGTCTTCCCAACCATCATTACAGCCTGAGAATCTCCTGGTTTCTAGGGCACTTTGGAGGTCATCGCTCAGGGCGTGCATGGCAGAGCTCCAGAGACCCAGCCCATCTGATGCCCTGCTACAGAAGCAGCACTAAGAGAGAAAGCCCCAACTTTTCCTTTTTATCAAGTTCCCACAGCACTCAAACACCAGACACACTGCCAGGCAGCAAGGGCAAGCACTGATTCCCCACACACCGGCTAACTCCCAGCACACCTTCGCCCTCCCTCCCCTACAGAGGCTCTAGCACAGCTGCTTTCTGTAGAGGGAGACCCAGCTGATCCCAGTTTGAAAAAGCCTCTGTGGATGAACTAGCCAGCAGTTAAACCATGATTTTAAATTCAAAGCCTCCAAATTCACATTGCCGGCGGGGTTTTTTATTTATTTTTTTTATTTTAAATAAAATGAGATTAGGAAAGCTTACTAGCCTACTTGGGGGGGTCACAGTATTTGAGGCTCAGCAATGAACATGCTAGGAGGTGTCTGTGGGTGGTGATGTCTCCCTGCCCTCAAGACAGAGGCAGAAGAAAGACCTTTGGGAGGCTTAGTAATGAATAGGCAGGCTGATACCCTGAGGAAAAGATCAAGGAGGGAGTAACAGGAAGAATTAATTCCCCTCACCCCCAGCTATTTCTTTCCACCTGTAAAAGTCAGTCCAGTAACTGCTCTTACCTTTTGCCAGAAAGGATACTCTCCTGCCCAGCCGCCTGAGAGGGGCTTCTTCAGTTGTTTTCAACTGATTTGCCATTGTATCCTAGAAATCTGCCTGCCAGCTCCTGCTGTGTCCCTCTAGAAGCAGCCCAGGAACCCATGCAAAGAACTGTGGCATGTATGTCTAGGGGGACAAGCCCAGGGAGAGACAGAGGCAGGGACGAGGATGGAGGCTCTTTTCCGGTGGTACATAAGGGGGAATAAGAACAGGCTGAAACACTTGTTTCAAAGTGGATTTTATTCCAGGCATTAAACAGATTCTGGCACATGCTTTCTTCAAGAAAAGGGAAAACAAATCTGGGCTCCACATAAACTACATTTGACAAAGTGCAACTTACAAGTGAGTGGGGAAAATAAACCTTTTGAAATTGATTTCTGCACAACAGTAGTTTCAGCTCCTCTTAAATAACCCCCATTGGTTCACAGCCCACAAAATTACATTGGATGATCTGGTACGGTAACAGCTTTCTTAAAAAGTGTTACCGATGCAAATGCTCTGTCTTGACAGCTTAGGGGGCTGTTGAAAGTAAACAGGAAAACAAGGGCGAGCAGCTGCTTGTTCTGCCTGTGAAAGAAACGAATCACTGGGCCAAATTTGAGGGCTCAATCAGTTTGCTTTCAAAAACTTCACCAGAGTCCTGTTCCAAAACACGGCACTGTATGGACCTTTGGAGAAAGAGCACAGATAACATCATTCCTCCTTCCCTTCAGTGCACGGGAAATGGAAAGTATGCTAATAATGAGTTTGGACAAGACTTTGTTTATTCTGAGGAAAAGTTTCATTTGCCCACACTTGAAAGCAGCCTTTTGTAATGTACCTCCTTTTCAGCAATTGCTGAAATCCGTTGGAAACCAATGGCCTCCAGAAGATGATGCGGGAGGAGGTCTGCATTGGGCCTTCAGGAAGGTCCTGTGAGCAGTGCTTTAGCCGACAGTGGAGTAAGCAGTGGGCAGGTGACCTCAGGAGAACATATCCAAAACCAGGTAGAGCTGGGGGCTCCGGTAGCCCCTAACTCCAGGGGCAATTTAAGTTATTGACATCTAGCATAGGCCCACCTTTTCCCTTTTCTCCCCCAGGACAGGACACCTGAAGAAGAAGAGTGTCCAGTCGTCAGCTGCCCCAGCTCACAGTCCCAAATGGATACCAGTTCACACTCTGCCAGGTGGTGAGCAGTAGGAAGAGAGGCACACATCAATACAGCTAGTCCAGGTACCTCTGCTCTGGGAGCAGTCAGAAACCTCCAACAGTGGAGCCAAGCATAAAGTCAAGGGCAGTAGCCAGCGTGCTGATAAAAGCCCTTTGAACCAGGGCTGGCCCAGAGCTTGGAGGCTGTATATAAGCAGAGCTTCTGTGGTCTGCAGCAGTCAGAACTGTTTGCAGAGGAGCTGGGTCCTAGTCCCAGTAAGGTTATGAAGAAACAACTGCAAGAAAGATGCACACACACAGTGGGAGCAAGGAGGAAGGAAGCAGTACCTGGTGAAGGAGTGAACATGCTGTTAGCTGCAACCCTTAAGCTGCTGGAGAGTGAAATGGGGAAGCAGAGATGGTCCACTTAGGATGCATTTTGATGAAAATATGTTATCCTTTAGCACTTTATTACACAAAGTACCTGCTCAACGTCCTTTTGTCTGTCTTTGCATCAGCTTTCTTCAAGTCAGGTGTGTGAGAACTTGACTGCTCCTGTCTCTTGATGCCTAATGTTGCTGTTCTAGAAGTAGCACCTACTGCATATTCGTGTTTAGAAAAGCAATTGCCAGTAGGTTGGCATCTCTCCCCCATGATGGGCCTGTCTGCCTGGCCCTCTTTCCTTCCTGGGCTGTTTTCTTTCCTTCTCTGTTCTCTCCCAGCCTCAGTGGTTCAGACCCAAAGCACCTCTACGTAGGGAAAGAGAAATCTCTGCAGAGTCGGTGCCCCCATTCCCACACAGAAGAGTGGCTGCACTGTGCTGTAAGCTTGGGACCAAAGGGAACTGCCTCCTGAGTTTTCACAGTGTGGGCAGGACATTTGTCTGGGTAATCAGTGTCGATTGACGTGAGCTGTGGTCAAAGTGAAGGGGGAAACAGGGGAAGAGCTCCTGCCACATGACTGATTTAATTTCTTAAATAAAAGGAAACAAATCATCCAGGTCTCGCACAAGAACTTCTGAGCACATGCAACATATGAAGAACAGTATCTGTTCTTTTGTCAACTGTTTGGGCTAACACCAAGCTAGGAGAAAAAAAGTAAAAAGGGATACAAACATGATGAAAAGCAGCCGGCTGTTCATAATCCAAATGAACATCCAGTTTCTTCTACCCCAGATCAGAAAGGATCCAGGCAAGCAATTGCCTACTGGCCCCACCATCTGGTTCCCCTGCCAGGCTCTTGGAGAGGAGGGTGGGTTTACAAAACCTGGCTCCAAGAGGATAATTTAACAGATCTGGTAGGAAAAGGTAAGGGAGGGGTTTGTTTTGTTTTGTTTTTTTATTTGATTAGGTAAGCTTCCCCTGGCAGGTCTGAAAACCCACGCTTAGCTACAGCTGACTGGTAACTGGAAGCAGGACTGGGATGCTAGCTAGAGACACCAGTTGTCTTTGGTATTTCCAGAAGACAAAGAAGAGATGTCTCAGAGGAGGCCCGTACTGTGGCAGCATTTGTGCAGGGGCCACTTTCGGCTTCACCAACTAACCCCTGCAAGGTGTCCACTGGGAGGAGAACTGGGCACTGCAAGTGGAGCGGCCCCAGGCCTTTTTGCCTCCTTTTTCTGAGCAAGAGGGGGAAAAGCAACTAGACAGAGGGATTGGGTGGCCAGACTGTGTTCACAAGGGCCATGCAGAGCCGGAGAGCCAGAAGAGAGCTGTGCCCCTGCCCAGCCAGCAGCTGGAAGCCTGCAATGACCTAGGGACTGTTCCCTTCCACCTCTTGTAAAGGGGAACTGGGTGGGCTCCTGCCACAGGCCTGAGCCAAGTGCACTGGCACTGTCAGCATGTGCTGCCCATGCAGCTCTGTGCACCACTGCTGGTGTGGGACGCAGCAGGCAGTGTCTGGTAGCACCAGGAAGAGCAGCCAGAGAATGGTTCTGGCATCCAAAGCATCATCACCCATCTCTGACCAGCTCCACAGGACTGTGGTACCCTGAACCCAGGTCCAGCTGGGCTGTCTGCAGGCTTGGATCACTCATGGAGGTAAGACTGGACTTCCACCCGTGAAAAAATGGAAGCAAGAATTGATCAGGGAATAGTCCCCAAAATAATCCCTGGACAGATTGTCCCTTTTCCAGCAATCTTGTCAGCATTGTGCAAACCTCAGCCCATTTGGCTGTAGGACAGCTACTATGGGCAGAGGAAGATACAGGCCCACCATAAAGAGGTTACAAACCTGCCCCAGGGTCTGCTAGTTCCTTCCCAGCCCCCTCACTCGTCATGATGACTCTTCTTCTGGCCATTCCTCACTGACAGACACACATGCATAAATGATGCATGATGTTAGAGTGAAAAGCCAGGGAAGCCTAAGAGCTACCAATGTTTGTACAAGCATCACCTAAGCTGTTGGACCGAAGGTCGTGGACTCTGGATGCAGAGAAAGGAATGGATGGGGACAGCTGCAAGGCAGTTCTGGTCCCTCCGAGCATTGCGCTTCGTCGTCCTCTCTCTCTGAGCGCAGCTGTGCAGAGACATCAGCTACAAAGGAGAACTTAAGACAACAGATAGGAAGAATTCAACAACTCTGCTCATCCCTCTCTCACCCTCAGCTGCTTCTCTGAAAAGCTCAAAAACACCGAGTGCTCAGTTGAGATGGTGGCTTGCTGATGGGCACAATGAAAACATTTAGGGTCAGACATACAAAAGCATTCCTCCCTTCCCAATCCCCCTCTGTTCCCAAAGTCTCATGCACAAAGAAACAAGGAGATCTCTGTGCTACCATCATGTTGCTTGTAGCAGCTCCCACTGTTGGCCAGGTACATCTGCTTGGCAAGGGTTGGTCACCACTCTCCCAGTCTGGTTTTCCAGGCAGAGACCACTGACAAAGTGTTGAATGAAACTGCCTTTCATCTTCCACTTCTGTGAGAAGACAGAGAAGGCACATGGTATTACTTCCATCTCACCAAGGAACTGTGCCTCCAAGCTGAAGCAGAAAGGTTGAGCATAAACCTCAAATAAACCCCAACAACTGGGGAGACTGAAAATCTGGGTATGGGCAGCATCTCCAAAGCACTGGTTTCCTGTATTAATGATACCTGGAGTTTAGCTGAATTACAGGGCTAGTTATTCAGAAGCATCTAGAAGGCAAACACCACAAAAATCAGCATGTAGTGGCATTTTCAAAAGCATGTTATAGTCACAATTTCCCTGTCATTCTTTGTCCTGCATCTCTAGACACCTAGATACCTGTTGAAACCTGAAACCCTTCTATGATTTCTGTCCAATCCACAGAAAGCAAAGCATTGAAAGCTCTCCCCATGGAAACCAAGCTTCTTGGTACATACTGCTTTGCTTTTCTGCAGTGCTGTCCTATGGGCCTGCTTCCCTCAGAGCACATCCACAGGGACCCACATGCAACCCTTTCCTGAAGGTCCACTTTGGCTGTGCTGCTTTCCAGGACACAAAACATATGTCCTAACCTTAAATTGCAAATTCTGCTGGGAAAGGGCTGAACTTTCCACCCCTGCGGGAAAGAACTGGGATCACTGTGGCTGATAGTGAAGAGTAAAAAGAGTACAAATGAGTCTGTGGACTTGGGATCTCCCAGGTGAGCTGTGTCCCGCCCAGGTAGGGCACAGCTGAGATCAGCAGGTCATTGAGACCTCCAGGTCCGAGGATTTTCCCCATCACCCTTCTCAGACACACAGGTGACCCAGTTAGAATTAGGGTTTGAGGGCTCAGTCAGTAAACAGCTTAGGAATATTAGCATGTTTTAGCTAACACATGAGACTGATGAAGAAAAAGAAACAGCTTGACAACACCGATGGACCTCGAAGCTGTTGCAGAAATTATATGCAAAGGGAAATAAAAACTCCTGCAATATCCAGACAATGTCAAAACCTACCAACATTTTAATTCTTGGGTAACACAGCAAACAGATTGCCCCGTGCTGTGTGGTTTAAGATATCCAGTTATGTTCACATCTTGCTAGCAGCTCTGCTCCAAATGTGTGTGCTGGTTAGGTTTCTTGGAGGGCAGGGCCGTTGCAGTGTCCAGAGCAATCTCTTGCTCTTGTATCACTTATTCCTTCAAGACTAAATACTAGAAGTGGGATCACTCTGCCAGCTCTGCTAGCCCTGTCTGACAGGATGCCACTAAAGCAGAGCTGTTTGTGCAGCAGGAAGAAGCTGGTTTTAATAGGCATGGGGACAGAGGAATGTGGTGATAATGGAGAGGAAGACACAGTGCAGTCTGTGCACTGCAATGCCCTCGGCAGCTGCTGCAGCCCACTGCCTGCACAGGTCCCAGAGCCACCTGGCTCTCATTTGGCAGAAGTTTCCCTACAAAAAGCTGAGGCAGAGTTAATGCAATAATGCAGCAGCTGTAAGGATGGAGGGGAAAGTAGGAGATCTTCTCTCCTAGAAAGCAGGACACTGTGCCTAGCTGGTATGAATTCTGCACAACGGCCTCCCCACCACTGGAAACAGAGTCACAGACACATCAGTGAAGAGCCTCTTGACCTTCTCCAAAGCAGACCTACTGTACAAAGGGAAACTCTTCCTCGTCCTCCACCCTCCACCTCTCTACACTTGTGAATTCCCAGCCTCCTCTCCTCTGCCTTCCCTTGAGTGTGTGTTAGAGAACGCCTGCCAGCCATCTCTCCCACTCACCCCATAGGTCACCAGAAGACCCTGCTGTAAAGGAGTATGCTGTTATGAGATTTGAGATGGAGAAAAGGGCAATTACCACGAGACACTGGTTTTTTTATTCCACCCTGGCCGTTCAGGAGAAAACTAGCACCACTGGGAGGCTTGCTCATGTTATTCCTCCAGATCAGAGACCTGCTGCCGTGTCATCTCTCCATGATAAGCAGGTACCCACTGTGACGTCTGCAGGAAGAGTCTACAGCAACAGATGCAGCAGGACACCAGCAAACACTCACCAGAGGCATTTTCTGCTGCTTACAAATGACACCAATGCAGTCAGCTTCTCGGTGAACTGCACCACTGGAAAGCCTAGTGTGTCAAGTCACCTCAGATCTCTAGGTTCAAAAGGCAGTGGGGCAAAGATGGTGGAGGGGAAGGAGGAATGCTGAGAAGATGACAGCAAGTTGAATGTAAGGCTCACACGGGCTGCAGGGAGGTGCCACGTATGGAGCTATTATAAAGCGTAGTGACAGCAAAAGCCTAAGTAGGGCTCCTCATCTCACATGGAAATGGTATTTTAAGAATGATGGATTCTACTCTTTCTGGTCAGAAACCGTGCTTTGCTGCCCTCCATGAGACACCAGAGCAACTACCCCGACTTCACTGGAACCTTTCACATGACCTCCCTGCCTGCCAGACCACAGAACTACCATGGACAACCCTGCAGGGACACATTATATCTCACAACCTTGAGGAGGACGGGCAGTAGGAGTGGGTGGAAGTGGGAGATAGGATGCTTATCTCCCACCATCAGCCACATCAGAGCCCGACAACTCAGTCTAAACTGGGGTCCAAAGTACAAGCACCTTCTGGGAGGGCCCAGCTTTCTCCACACATCGCAAGGGGAGCCTGGACAGCCAATTTAAATGACAGCAATGATGCTCATCTTTAGGGAAAACTAACAAACAGAGCAAACACCTCCTGCACACACAGCCAAACATTACAGGGAGTCGTCTCCTCTCTGACACCCAGACATTATGATAGGCCTGTACTTGGAAGGACAGCTTTTGGGAGATATAAGCATTGCACAAGCTGAAAATTTTGGCTTGAAGATCCTCCTTGGTCTCCCTTTCTTGTGCAGGTGAAGACAATACAGTTTACTGGTCACAGCAGGTTTGAAGTGGAGATGAAAAAAAAAAAAGAATCTGTATTTTCTTTGAAATATTGTGTCTTGATCCTCTTCCACAATGTCAAGCAAAAATTTACCCACTTTTTTGTAAAGCTCGCTCTCTCCATCTTTATTATCTATCATTGCAAAGTACTTGGAGGTGGCTGGATAGAAGCACTGGAAAGTCAGAAATAGCCAGTCCTCTTCTACCCAATAGCTCTGAAGGTGTTTACACTAGAGTAATTTTTCACGGTAATCAAAGTTTTCTTTTAACCCCCAGCAATCCAATCAGTCCAGGGTTTCCTCTATAGATCCTGACAATAGCCCTGTAACGCTGAAAACCTAGAGGAGCTGGCCAAGCTCAGAAAACACGGCTGAGAAGAGCAGATTTTGTTGATTAGGACTGAGATGCTTTGGACAGAAATGTATGGAGAGCTGGTAAGTGGAATAGCTGAGGATGCTGCAAGTTGTAATTGAATGTATTTGCAGAGTCATGGGCAGCCTGAATCTGGTGTTGAAGATGATGAACACTAAATGTTAAATAATGAGCAGACAGAGTGTGACAGGAAAGCTCACACCAGCATCCCACAAGTACTGTTTCCCTTGAACATCTAAGTTTGTAAGACTAAGAATCACAACTGAGAGAAACTCCTGTCTCCTGAAAATTGCTTTCAAGCTATGGCATACCACCAGTATTGTTTTACCCACTTATTATCATGAAGACGCTGAGTAGGTGCTTCCTTTCACTCTTTCTCTTTTCTGATAGTCAATATAAACTTGCATTTGTCTGGACATCAGGGAATATGACACGCTGAGAAGGAAGGTGGGAAAAATTTCCCAATCACATCCAAAGGCACACAGCACTTCAAATACTGATTGTCTCACAAGAAATGTCTCCCCATTTTCAGGCTGGGGTCACATTCCTTCAGCACATTTTAATGAAATATGGCTGTTTAATAGGATTTCTCAGCATGCTCCTTGTTCTGTTGGGAAATATTGTGCCAATGTTTCTCATTTTCATTCTCTTGTCTTAGTGTCTGACTCTCACTTTGCCTTCTATTTGTCCTCACTATAATACAAATTAAAAGGCCACTCCTGCCATCAGACAGAGCCAAAACCAAAGCTAAAGGCAATAATTTATTGTGCATTCAACTAAAAAAATGCTATTCTCCAAATAACATTATGGGTAACATCCATCTGGTTTGAAAACTAGTTCTGATTATGCAGAATAGCTCTTGGCTGGTCTTCTGCTAGCAGTGCCAGCTGTTGCTGTTGAATGATCAACGGGATCATGGTGCCAAATTGATTTTGTTCCTGATTTCTCTTCAGGAGAAGAGTCTGACAGAACAAAAACCATCTACATTTTGACTATTGTCTCCTATCCTCCTACTTGCAAAATTCTAGACTTCTTTTGAGGTAACACTCTAGCTACAGCTCATAACACCATACAGCCTCTGCTAGAGTATTACAACTGTTAGATGGACTGTTGTTAGCACTCAAAATAACAACAAAATTATCTGCTTAATGCACAACAGCTCTGTAGCATGGGGACAGATTCAATCTGTTTGAAATTGGGAAACAACTTTAGGAGCTGTACGGTGCTGTTGTAAGAATCTAACCAATCTACTCGGGTGACACTAAAAACCAAAGCCATTGAGTGCCCTATCTTTTGTCAGAAGTCTCGCTTTTGCATCACTCAGAGATAGACATGATATCTAGATCCAGAAAAGTCCAAACATCTTCCACCACAGACCTTTGATGACAGTGACATCAGAGATGCTCAAAGTTGGGCTTTCATCATGCGCTGTCTCCTCTTAGGATATTGTATGTGTGATGCACATTGCCCAGGCTCACCCCCTTACACTCAGATCACCTACTCGGGGCTCTTGCTTGTCACCTCCACCTCTCTGAAGTAGCTCAACTTCCCTTCCTCCACTCCCACTCAGCTCCTCCAACTTTCTGAGAAGCCCACTTGAACTGAGGAGTGGCTACACCCATGCATAGTTTGAAAAAACTGCTCTCCCCCCAGCACTCGCACTGTGGGCTGTGAGCACCTGTGGGAGAACAGGCAAGTTGTAGGGCAACTGAGGGAATTTGTTCCCTCCAGCTTTGCTCTTTCATTTCACACTTTAAACCTTCTACAGCAGTGGCCGTCTCCTTGAAGCTCAACCTCCCAATTATCAGGAGAGAGAATGGCATAGTTTGCAAAGACTTGTAGCTAGCCAAAATCCAATGTCAGTATTGACAAGAATTACTGCTGTGTTTTTGTAAGGAAGGGACCTAACAACACTCCCCAAGAACAGAAAACTTGAGCATTGCAAGTAGAACTGGCTTTATAAGTAGAAATCTGAAATGGAAGTTTGGAAATTCCAAAAAACCCCCAACATTTCAGAGCTTTTCAACCCAAATTAGATGGAAAAAAATCAAATACACTTCTCTCAGCTCATCCTCACTTCATCCCTTCATCCACAACATGGTTTGGAACAGCAGCTGTGATTCAAATCGGTCTCTAATTATTTGAAATGCTTAAACAAAATCCTTGCTTACAGTCAGCTGGCTAAATCATCTGCTAGGTCAAGTCCTTGATTTAAGCACAGTTTTTTCACATAAGGTAATAGAAAAAACTAACAGCTCACATCCTTAAGTGTGTGTGCATGTCTTTATAATGAGCCTGCATATAACCAACATATCAGGGCTCAATAAATCCTATTTAAGGCAGCAGAATGAGCCTGCTTATGTAAGCATGGATTAATCTCTCCTCTGGCTAACAAGGCTTGGACTCCACCCCGCCTCAGGGGACACTTGTCCTTCCATGACAGGGGAGGTGGGGAAAGACGGCTGATTTTGGCAGCTGCTAGAGTCCTCTCTGCTGCCAGGGAGGAAAATGCTGCAAGGCACCTAAGGGAAGCTAAGTGACCTAATTACACAGCAAGGGTGTGAGTGATTACCAACAAGAAAAAGAAGGCAAGCACAGCACACCTGGGATATCCTTGCAAGGCCAATCCTAACCGAGAGTTTTCCCAGCATATTCATGGTAACAACTCTTTAAGACATTTCTGCATTAACCAGCCCTCCAGAGGAAAATCTACACAGGCTTTCCATAAATGGGCAAGACTGGATTTCAGTGCTTGCTTTCTTTCAGGAAAAACTAGATCCAGAGATTTGTACAGCATTAAAAAGTACTGAGGAAAAAGGATGCTGCTGAGGACTGGTAGCAAGCTGAGCCATCTTCTACCTTTGGGCTATCAAAACAACGGATGTGTCAGAAAATACAAGAGTCAGCATAGCCTTAGATGACAGAAAATTTGTTCTGTCTTGGTGTAGAGGGAAGCATAGGAACTAGGGATGAAACAAGCCCAGTCCACTGTCTGTCAGTGCTGTGTCGTCACCTGCTGTGTTTTGCCCAGTTCTGATAAAAAGGCACATCACATCTTTGTGAGGACACCCTGGCCATCGCAGAGGCCATCTCTTATCTAGTGCTGCAAGGCAAAATGACTTACGTGTCCGGACAGATCAGGGATGCATATATTGAAAACAGCATCAGCATCACAGAGTTGCATTTTTCTGGGAACACTGCACTTTGTTGGGAACACTCCTGCTGTGTATTTTTCCTCAGGGAGCAGTTTGGGTGGGACATACGGTGCTTCATGTCAGTCAGTGTTTCTCGGATGAGTTGCACACACTCAGTTTTAAAGGTTTGTTCACATGTTCAAAGACAGCACAAAGAACACAGTTCTCTCCCTTCTGAATAAGTCAACAAATGATAGCGCACACCACCATTCCCTTGGGTATCTCAAAGCATTTGCTGCCTATCTACCCCTCTCTGATGCTGTGCTCCATCCATGCACCCATCTGGCTAAACATGCATGTATCCAAGGAGCGAAGTCGGGCGCGACTCAGCTGGAGGTAACCGCGCTGCTGAGGGCCCAGGCAGAGCAGACACCCACCCAACTAGTGTGGTCTGTGCTCCCCACTTCGGCTGTGGGCAAGCTCATACATCTGAGCTTACGAAACACACCAGAGAGGGAAAGGCAGAAGATGGAAGGGGGTTTTACACGGTTTGCTAGTACTAGGTTTGCCCCTGCAGGCCTCACTGGTGTAGGAACACTGGTATGTGGCAATGAAGGGATTAAAACCAGGTGCACAGTTACCTACCTGTCTGCCATCTTTTTGATTGCAGGCTTCCAGTTTGATTTGAGAGCCAGTAGAGAAGGAGGTAATGGAAAGACACTTGTCCTGCTGTCTAATTAAAGGGTCACTGAAAGCCCACTCCTTTGGCATAAGAAGAAGAAAGGTTCCATTAGGATCGTAACAGTGACCGGATGAGGGATGAAGAGTTTTTTCTATCAGATATTTCAAAAGCCTGTATCTTTTGTTCCGTTCTTACCAAAGGCTCCCTGGGAAGACTATGGCAGAAGTTTTCACCTGATCAGAAGATTATGCTCAGGCTTGGTGCATCATGACTATTTCAAAGCCTGCAGCTGGCTCCTCCGACCATCTGAGCTGCCTGATTAACCCTGAATCCCATGGAACTCCCTGCTCCGCAGTTTTGATGATTCAGGCCATCAAAGCAGGGAGGAGCCCAAGCCCTGATTTACGTGATGTCCAACCGCTTCGGTACATTTTACACAGCAGACATGGTCTGTAACAGCTATCTGGGCCCTGTAGACTGTCAAGCAAAGCAAAACACATGCAAGCATACCCATGGGCTAACATATATCACCAGCACACATAAAGCCCAAGACACTTCATTTTTCCCAACTCTCACTAGATGGATAGCTGACACAACCAACAAGTATTATTATACTTTCCCCAAGGAAGAAATATAAAATGAAATAAGTCTCCTAGATTTCAAACCGTAATGACATGGAACCATGAGTCAGATTAAAAGGCATGTTGAATGCTGGCTGCCAACTAGTTTCCAACAGTTAACAGATGTGAATATGTATTTTCTGGCATAAAATATCCTACTGTGGCCCTTAACTTTCTCAAGCAGCTTCCCTACTGCTTCCAGTCACCAAAAGAAGAGGCTGAGTGCAGATCTTCAGCTAGTATAAACCAGCACAGCTCCACGGCAGTCAGGATTGCTGCACCAAATCACTGCAGCTGGGGTCTTGGCTATTTAAACTCTCTTTGGAGTTTATACTGAAATGCATTTGTAAAACAGCACAATTCAAGCCATCTGCAGCTACAGATGAACTGGCGGACCAAGGAACATTTCTGATCCTAGGACAATCTCTTACCCATGCGCCAGGATACTAGCCAAGCACGCCCCAGGGCCGGTTCTCACGGGTTGGACAGTGAGGCAGAACACCCAAGCACCAGTCTGAGTAGGAACAGCTACATGACTCAAACTCTGGTTCACATGCCTCCTGCACAGACTAGTCACACCTCTGAGCATTCAAGTGCTACCTGTTGCCTTTGAGTGATGAAAACCTTCTTACTCTAAGCCTGACTGCTGTCTGTTGAGCTGATGGAGGTCTGGGAGATGGGCACAGCTTCTTTTCTGCTTACTATTAAAACCATTAACAGGGCTAAATTCTTCCTTCATTTTTGTGTACAAACCAAGACCAGCGATGCCTGTCCATTCTCAGGGTAATAAAAAGGGCAGAAGCAGGAGCAAAGCAGCAAACTGCCTTACCTGAGTGACAGGTGGATTGTTCACAGTCCCTTTACAGTTTCCCACGCCAGCCAACATACTCCCTGTGGTATCCTGTGCCCAAGACTCCAAGCAGTCTCCTCCTTGTTTAATTATTCCTGGAATCAACTCCTTTTCAGGAATCCTTGAAGTAAAATGACAGTTGCACAGCACTTCATACACAGAAATGTCCAAAGCACTTTCACATTTATAAGGCATAACTGGCCTCTGACTGAAACACAGTCCCCTTTATTTGACAGAAAATGAACATCACGCTATCCACTGGAAATGCCTGGAGGAGGCAAAAGTCAAGGGAGAACTTGGTCAGAGGGCTGGCACTCTTTTGTTTTAGAAGGCACGACAAGATCTTTAGGTATACTCCTCTTCTGAAAGAGGCCATTGCCAGTAAAAAGCCATATCCACAGTGATTTATTCTGCTTCTGCCTCCCCCTTTTCCAGAGTCTTTCCCCCAGTCTAGCACATATTCACTGTCTCATTGGTAGCAATACATGAAAGATCTCTTAAGGGCAGAGTACAGCTGGGTGTTTTAGCCTCAACCCACGTTAGCTACAGACTTTGCTTGACTGACATGTTGCCAGGGTGTGTTAGCACCAGCAGGTGCTAACAACACAGCTCTACCCAGCCCACCTCCCCGCAGAGCAATGACAAAACACTAGAGCATCCTGACCCAGCGCAGGGGAAGCCGCAGGCGCAGCTGGTTCTGGCATTCACCAGGGCTTTCTCTGAACCACCCGCACCTCTGCACTGAGGCTGTCCGGCTCTACTTGGCTCAACTAACTCCAGGCAGAGCATCCAACAGGCAGAGACCAAGCCATACCTGGGCAGGAGGTAATGCTCTGGCACTTGCCTACACCCCACACCTCTGAAAACACCACTCTTACATATCTCTGAGGGACAGCTGTGTGGGGCAGAGCAGAGGGCTCCCAGAGGCAGCAGCAACAAACCTTTCACACAGTTATTCTCATAATACAAGCAAGGAAATCACAAGAGGCTTCTCACCAAAAAGAAGAACAGAGGAAAAACTTTTCCAAGCATAAGTTTCTCTTTTGCCCGCTGCTGCCAAGGCTCAGGTCCTTATCATGACCCACCTCCCAGATCCTTCAGAGATTTCTAGAAGTGGAAAACTGACTCACTTGAGCTCGGGATAGATGTTCTCCAGATACCACTGGAAGGATTTACAGTTCAGTTTGCGTCGCTGCTCCACTCGGTCTGCAACACTGGAAACACAGGCAGGTTGTTGAGGGTAAGGTAGTGAACAGGAGGGAGGGGAACAATGAAGATTGGCCAGGAGGTTTGAGGGACATTATACGATTTTTTTCCCATTACTCATTCTCCCACGTAGTTGTTGCTGGGTTCAGAGCACTAGCAGTGACCTGAGATGAAAAGGAGGAGAGAGGGAAGTGGCGGGAAATAGAAAAGGAAGACATAAACACCTTCAGAGAGTAATTCTTGCACTTCCTTTGGCTCAGAACGATGGCAGGGCCCAGGTCCTACGGTGTGAAATAAAACACTGCAGTAAAACTACTGTAGGACCAGGAAAACATTTCTGTCTCTGGGTGCCCCTGCAGAGGCATACCATGAAACTTGCACAGCTATCAGCTCCTGAAAAGGCCTAGAAAGTGTTTGTGCTCAGGTATACACAAATGGTTAATCTGTGTGTGCTAGAGCCCATCTCTAGCTCATGGCAACCGTTCTAAGCTCAGGCTGGCTTTCAGACCTAAAGAACATAACTGTTTGCTCTTAAGCAGTTTTGGGAAAGGGGAGGAGTATAGGGAAAATTAACTCAACATCTCAGTAACTGTCTGCTGCAGCAGTCCTCCCACTGTTGATTTGCTTGGCTTTAGCTGGCTGAAGAAGAGGACTTCTCTCAAGCAGTCCTACTGAGCAGTGACACCAGGGACTCTCCTCCTCAAGCTATAACACTACATTAGCGTGTTGGAAAGGACTTTCAGCGGTACCCATGCTCCTTGCCACCCTCAGCCCAAAGAGGCTACTGCACTGCCTATACCTCAGGAGAATGCACTTAGATCCTATATTCACATCAAAACTGTGGAGAAGAATGGTCCATTTTAGGCCCAGTTGACAGTGATGGTGTCAGGGGCATTTGCATTCTAAAATCCACATTTCATACAGGTTCACAGTCCTGCTACTACAGGTCAAGAAATTGCCTGAAATCAAATCGTACGGCTCTGGTCCAACTCTTATTCAGCCAATGCCGCCAGTAAAGCCGCTATGAAACTGCAGGTTTTGGCCCTAAAACACAACTAATATATCTATGTCCAATATGGAATAGTCTGGTTTCCTTCACAAGCAGCAGGGTTGCTCACTATTTGGCCCCAGCTCAGCTGCTGCAGTCAGCTCAAGGACAGATAAATTAGGTAGGCAAAGCTATTCGTACAAAAATACGTAATGCATCATGAAAATAAAGCACAATGTACAACAAAAAAAGTATGTGTGCCATCAAATAAGCAGGAAACACGTCCTTACCCAGCACCAGTAGCTACAAACTTAAGATACAAACGTAAGGACTTGTCCTTACATTGATCCCATAGTCATTTGTTCACAGGCAGATAGAACCCACAGATATACACCACTCCTGGGATTTTTTACGTTAATTTGGGAGTCATAGAGGTTTGTTAGCACAGAGAGCAAGGTCTCTCCTCATCCCAGGTTTTGGTGTCCATCACTGACTTCTGGGTCACAAAGAATGCTAAAGCCCATAACAGTGAATCCCATGTGGCCTGGAGACAGCTTCAGCAAAGGTGCTTCTAAGGAGCACAGCTCTGCACAGACGTGGGCTCAGCAGGTGCTGGAGACGAGTCGCAACCAGACTGTGTTTCTAAATGAGATGTCTCACCACTGGCCATGCTCTCTGCTGCTCTACAAACCAGGCAAAGCACTCATTCACTCATGAGGAGAGAGGGGCGTGCACCGAGTGCAGCCTGCCCCACGTGTCAGCTACCCGTGCTTGCCCCGGGATTCTGCATCCACACAGGACTTTGGAGCAGGCTCCAGGAACTGCACAGCTCACACTTCCAGAGCAGCTGCATGCTGTGTTAGACAATATGCTTATCTATCCACTTAAAATATCTGGCCTTTTCATTTCATTACAGATCCCTTTGGCTTTCTGTTAACACATGATTTGTGTGGGGTTACTGGGGGAAAAATAAAGTGAATTAGAAGCAAACCTTGTTAGCCAGACACTCAAGCTGCAGCCTCCCTGGCAAGCTGGCCCTTCAGAGCATCTCTGTTTCCCACACTTAGTCCTAGAGAAGATCCAAAACCTATTTCTTGCTAGCAAGGGGCTTACCAGAGCCCTCCTGCTGAGGTTTAGCTGCAGCTTACCTGCCAAATGACTTCCCAATGGCAGACGGCCGAGCCTCATAGTAGTACTGCTTGTATTCATCCATCCAGACCTCTGCTGTGCGCTTGGTGTTCCTGTGAGGGGATGAGGAGATGCTTTACTGAGTGCTGCTGGAGAACCTGTCCTCCCAGTGAGCAGGCACTGGGTGGGCAGACCCAGGGCCTGTCTGCCAGGAGGGAGTGGGGCACAGTCCCAAACATGAAACACAAGTGGGCAGTACGGATGGATATAGACAGAACGTGTTAAGTCTACAAAGCCTTGCAAGGTTGCTTCAGTTCAGAACTTAAATTTTTAAGTCATAGTTTACCATGATTTTTTCACGCATGCTCCCTCTGCAGAGACACCTGGACTGACTGTCACCACCACCCTATTTTAAAATATCCCTTTCCCCGGATTAGAATAACACCATAGAATAATGCAGCTTGGAAAACACCTCTAGGTATCACCCAGTCCAACCTCCTGCCCAAAGCAGACTAACTTCAGGTTAGGTCATGCTGTTCAGGGTCTTGTCTGGTCAAGTGTTGAAATCTCCAAGGATGGAGATTTCACCACCTCTCTGGGGCTTTGCACCAGTACTTAACTGCTCTCTTTGTGAAGCATTTTGCCTCATCTTTTTAATCCTCCCATCTGTCCTGCAGTGGAAGTCATCCTTGCCTCAGAGCACGCACAGCTCAGTAGGATCTCTGGCCTCAAAAGCAGATCAGAGGCAACAGAGATGACTAGGGACTGCTGATACACAGGCACCTGTCACAGGGCAGTATCCAGGAAGGGCCAGAGTCTCTCTCTGGGGCACTGCTCACCCCCTCCATTGCAGACTGAGGAAGAATAAGACATACTGATACAAACAATAGAGAAGGGAACAGGTTTTGTTCACAGAAAACAGCATCTCATCCTTCCCGAGAACAGATGCTCAGCCACAAGCTGTTCTCCTCTGTCATCGGGCAGAAAGACAACAAAGAATTCAGGCTTATTTAGACATGCCCAACATCAATATGACCTGGCTGCTACCAGGGTCTACCCAACACCTACTTGATGTAAGTCAGTGCGTTGCCTTCAGGGAAGTCATAGGGATGGCGCTTCCTGAACACGTGTCCCACTCGACTGCAGGGAACTATCTCCAAGCTGCCGCCGCACATCCACACTCGGAAAGAGAGCTCTGGAAGAGACCCCAAGAGTCATACAGCTGCAGGCAGACCAGCAGCATTTCCAAGAAGGGCAGCTTCAGCAGTGTGCCCGAAAACCTTGCCCCTCTGCTCTAGACGTATTGCCTGCAACAGCAAAACCAGGAAAAGAGATGTCATGGTGAGAGTGGAAAAACTGTCCTGTCTGTCTCAAAATGGAGGCAACCCTTGTGGCTCAGAGACTTCCTAGCCTTCTCTAGTCTTGCTCCTCTCTTTGGTCCCCTGAGTATTTCAGTGAGACATCTTTCCCTTTTGACCAGGTCCTTGTGGTTGCCTTCAGGATGGCATTTGGCAACAGACTGCATTCACCCCGACACCCACCTTGTTTTGGACTTCTGTAATTCTCCAGCCCTGCACATGAATGGAACAAAGCAAGAAAAATTCACCATGTAAAGCAAATTATGTGAGGAAGAAAGGGAGTTTAGGAGAGAACAAGATGAAGGCATAGGAAGTGAGTAAATGTCTAGAGTAGAGTCCTCTCCCTCATAACTCCATGTCATCCGCCCTACAATATCTTCTTGTTCTTGTTCTGCTTGGCTCTGTTAATTAAAACAAAAAACAAAACAAAACAAAACAAACACCACAACAAAACCCCATGAATGTCCGGGTTACAGTTTGTCACCAGTTGCCTCTCCTGGGAGATCTACTGAGAGCTGAAATCAGTCTAACAGTGTGACTATAAACATATTGAGACAACCCTGTTACTTGAAGAAATCCAGCTGGTCCCGAATTCAACATTTTGTTAAAGGATTAGAAGAATATGGAGTTTTGATGTACAGGCACTTATTTGCATCACAGAAGAGATGTGACCTTACTCAGGCTTAAGGGTCTGTCCTCACAAGTTTAATCACTGCCACAGTGGAGGGGTTTTCCACTTGCATTTCATGTGGCGGTGAGAAGAGAAGAAGGAAGAAGGAAAACATAAGGGCTTCAGATTATGTAGACTGATTACTTCAAAAAGTTTACTTAGTTTGAATCTCCCTCCAGAAACGCCTGAATTATGGGGCTCTGATGTTTAGAAATTAAAAATAAAATACGTATCCAGATCTAATGGCTATTTCAAAGCATGTACACACACTGACATCTTCTCAACCTTCATCTTTCTCCATAGCTTTCCACTCTAGCTCCTGAGAAAGGTTGTTTAAACAGTGTGTAGAGGGTGGGGGGAGATGCTATTTAGCATCTGGTATTTAATCTAGCTTTTAAGAAACAAAAATTTTTATTAAACTGTATTTTGTGGCCTTTCTTACTAGCTCTTGTCTCTTCCTGACTCTTCCCTAGAGCTTATTATTTTCCGTCTCATTTCAACAGGGAGTTCCATCTTCAAAGAGAGGAAGAGTTTTAGAAAGAAAAAAAAAAAAACCAGGCCAAGACGTAAGTTTCTGTCTGGTGGTGTGTCCAGCTGGCATTTGCTCTCCTGGAATGAGATTCTGACTCATTCCAGCCGGTAACAAAAACAAACCTCTCCATCTAGCGTGTGCAACTTGAAGTGATGTCCATCTCCCAAGAGATGATTCCTCCTGCCATATCGGTATCTTAGGCACAGAGACAGACTGCAGGTCTAGGTCTACCAACAACAGAATCCTTTAAAGAAGGGGTGAAAGAATGCAGATTTTGGGACAGAAGAGACAATGGAGATCAAACTGAGCTTATAAAGGACTTTCATCCATCCTCTGATGGAAAGGAGAACTTTTTGCTGTGTTTTTTCTAGGACATGACCTAGTCCATATGTTTTAGATGACTTCATCACTGTGGCTTTTCCCCATCACAGTGGAAAAAAAACGGGTTTACCAGCTTGCATCCAGCTGGAAGGATATTTAGGCAGCTGGTAATTGCTGCCTGATCATTTCTGCGTACCTGCTGTGTGTATAGAGCTTGGATGGCCCCATGCCCTTCCCATACATTCTCTTACCCTGTTTCCTCACACGAAAAAAGTTTCAAAGCTGTTCATTAAAAATGGCCTTTATGGGCAGGGAATGGCCCATCTCACCCACCCAAATTAATGAGAACCACTCTCCCACCTCACCTGAAAATGGTGACCTTACCCAAACCGTTCCTCTCCACTCAAAATTGTAATTTGTAGTAAAAATACATTATCATAAAAAGCCATTATCAACATTTTTCCTTGATCACAAAATCTAAGTTTCAATTAAGTATGGAATTCTGTTTTTTTTAAGGGGGTGAAATAGCCATTCAGAATACTTCAAGGAAAATTAACACTTTTTGTTGTCACATATAGATTGGTTGGTTTCTACCCCTCTCCCACGCAACAACAACAAGCTCAATGTAGAAGCCACTCGTTGATTCGTTGCCTCACATTATGCTGAATTGCTGAACAAAAGTTAGCTTTAAAGAAGTAGTCTGTTTTGTTTTTAACATACCTTCCCACTGCCATCATTGCGGTGGTGATGTGGCGATACAGCTCGGGGACAGGTCCCATTAAACACAGCGCTGTGCACTTAGCTTTGCCCTCGAAGTGAAGAGGGGGAGTGCAGGGTAAGAGACAAGTGACTTGAGACAACGAATTTACAGGGAAAGCAGAAACGGCAAAACGTGCAAGCCCTGTACGCCCGGCCCCGTCACACACAGGAAGGAGACTGAAACAACTCTGCGAAGGTTTTGATCTGCTCAGTGCAGGAAGGGCTGCGGGGGTGCGGGTAATTTACTGCCACTTAGGGCAGGGAGCTCCGCTTAGCATCAAGCTACTGACATACACACGGAACAATGACACTGGGCTCCCAGGTGGACAGAAGCAGACAACCAAAAGCCTAAAGATATATTCTTTCTCCATCTCTGGGGTTTACAGCTTTTACACAGTTGCAGCTCAGAGACTGGCAGGATGGCCAAGTGGCTGGCTCTGCAGGCGGATCGGGGCTAGGGACAGCAAGGAGCTGCGTCTGGCTGTGCAGAGGAGTCTGGGGACACAGGAGAGGGGATCTCCATGTCTGGGTAAAGGCTGCCTGTTACTTCTGCCTACAGTGCTTAGCTGATGCGACTAGCACTGCTGAGATCCCAGTGCCAGCCCCATTTAATATATGTTTTTAACATCATAAAACTGAAGCAAGACCTCAGAAACCAGAACACAAGCACTCATTATTAGATATCTTGTTTTTAAAAAGTGATACCTGGATATTCTGTTCGTAGGCAAAAATATTATTTCCTGGTTTCCGAGAGCATTTCAAAAAGAGGCAGCTCTCCCAGCTGTGTTCAGAGAAACAAGTGTAAATTCTTCTTTAAAGGGTTTTATTTACAAATCTGTGACATTTATGGAAGCTGTAGGAATGGAATAATCTTCTTGGCAGTGTTAGCTACAGAAGAGTCTATTTAAGTTGACTGCAAAACAGAGTTAAGACTTTTATCTCTTCAGCTCCACCTGCATAATTTCTAAATGAATGCCCCAAGTATTTGAAGTCTCTGTGAACCTCTTTTCAATACTCTTCTTTCCTTTTGTCACTAACTCCCGGTGACATTGCAGCATCCCTTCACGCGGGGCAAAGAGCGATGCCTGGGTTATCTGTGCCACCATTAAGTGCAAGGAGATGGGTTTAAGCAGCATGGCCTGTAAGATAACAGCACTTAAGTGGTCAGGCTACCCTGGACCTCTGAATTCCTCAGATGCTTGTGATGCCCTAGTCTGCTTTTAAATGCTTGCATCCTGCAACTAACTGTACCCAAATTCCACTTAGGAAGAGGCTTGTTTTATTAGGAAAAATATCCTTCTGACCTGTCAAGCTGGGAGAGCAATCCAGACTTATTTGGGAAAGAGGAAGAGGTATAAGAAGAGAGTGTAGGTGTGAGTGTCCACTTCAGAGCTGGGGCAGCACAGACTGTCGCGTGAAGGCCTGGAAGAATATTCTCCAAAACCAAGCAACAATGCAAATATCAGGAGGTTCCTCTTACTTGTACCATGGAAGCACCTGTATGATAGTGCATACGCCTGTAAGACAGTGAGAGCCCTGATTGCAAAGAGTCTCCATTTACTTTGGACAAGGCTGACAGCGATACAATTCTGACCAACATGGGGATTATCTGACCACGTCCCTAGACCTACATCAACACGCAGATCAGACCTCTCAAAAGGAGACTTCTGGTAGGCGATGAAGACTGGGAGGTGGTTCTGCATTAGTGTGTCATTCCCCTGAAATATCCTAAACTCACCAAAATTTTCTCCTCCCCAGATGTCCATTTGAGTATCATATTTTCCCAGGTGGTTAAACCAGGACTTGTCGATCACAAAGATGCCTCCTGCTATGACAGGGGTTCTGGAAAAGAAAACACAAGCCCCCCCCAAATAATCTCACATATATATAACACCACCACCGTCATTTTAGAGGGGAGACAATTTGTCCAGGCCTGAGAAATTGTATCTCATTTAAAAGAGAAAAATAGTAGAGCTTTGATGTAAACCCGCAGCAGGCCTCTGAGATCCCCCTCACTAAATCACCCTCCTGCCTTTGTAAGATAGTCCTGCAATTGCTACAAGAGTAATGCTGTGTCTTTTGCATTTGTACAAATACACGTAGTGTGAAGGAATGACAGAGGTGCTGTCTGATAACTGTGACACCAACTAGACACGGTGAGAGACACTGCTGACCGTACTGCTCTGCTGTTAGCGAGCTGGTTCCTTCCGGACTGCAAAACAGAGGCTCACAAATTACAGCGAGGAACTGAATGATAGTTTTATGTTACAAACGCAGAGCTGTCTGCCTGTACAGACAAGCACTGTGACTTTCTATATCAGGATTTGTCACACTGCACATTCCCCAGAGCCACGTCTACACAGCAGCAAGGCTGGCAATAACTGTTCCAGCCAACAGTCTGTTTTGTCCATGGACACGCATATTTAGGAGGGAAGGATAATTCATACAGGTGAAGAATTAGTAAAGGCATTTGGAGGACAGTGCATCAGAGACAGGTACCTTATAGACTGAGTCGGGTCTGTTCTGGACATCTTCTGCTCTACAGGAATCTGCTCCCACTTAAAGTGAAGGCTCCAGTCAAACCCTGGGAAGGAAAAAACAATGTCAAACAGGTTTTGTTACTGGTTTTCTACTAGCTTCAGTCATAGCCTCCACCTTTACATCACAGGCTCTCCTTACTTTCCTTTCCTTACCAGTGTACCCAAAACGGCAAGCCTATCCTAACGCAAAAGTCACCAGCTTCTGTCTTGTCACCCTCATCCCTTAGCATTACACATCTCTGCTCAATTCCACTCCACATCTTCAGGAGAGCGTTGTCCGTGTGAGATGTAATTGGCATTTTGTCCAGTCTTCCTACACTTCCCTTTCTGCCAAAGTTACCAAGCTTTAATCAAAGGACTTTGCGGGATGTGGTGTATTCTGGGAATACAGACCTGCAGATCATTGTAACCATCACCTCTTTCAGGATGATTATTTATAGTTGGCCTGTGGTGGGTGGTTGAGCACAGCGCAGTCACTAACATTATACCATTGTTGGGGTAGCCACAGAACAAGTAGCCTTTGGCAGGCAAGGAGGGCAGCAGTGAACCCCAGCACAGAAGAGGGAGAAGAGCACCAGGCACTGTAGGTGACCACAGGAACAGCTGCACGTGCAGCTGTGAGGAGCGAGGTGAAAAGGCTTTTCAGAAGATGCCATTAGATAGCCTAGCAGATCAGAGCAGCAGTTGAAAGTGCCTGACAGACTCCAGTGTACATGTAGTCTGGGGAGGGCGTGTGGATTTGTTTAACCAGTTACCTAAGCCCTGAAATTGCAAAATGTTGTGACAGTGATGCAAGCTCGAGAGGAAAACACTAGTTGGGTTTTGTTTTAACTCTGCAAAAGATCTGACTTTGCAAGTTGCAGGAAAAAGAGGACAGAGAACCCATCAGGAAAGATCAG
The DNA here is from genome assembly GCA_009769605.1 of Bucorvus abyssinicus. Classification (NCBI taxonomy): domain Eukaryota; kingdom Metazoa; phylum Chordata; class Aves; order Bucerotiformes; family Bucorvidae; genus Bucorvus; species Bucorvus abyssinicus. Next base: position 14,404,827 of record CM020042.1, on the reverse strand, counting down.
CACTGTTTCCTTGGAAAGCTGAAGAAAATGTCAATTATTTTTCATTCACCACCTCTCAGGCTACCTTAAACAATCCCGTCATTATACCTACCTCCCCTCAGATCTGCTGATGCTGCCAGGTAGGCAAAATTATCCAGGCTGATAACATCAATGATTGGACTCACCACTCGGGTATAATCCTGAGGGAGAGAGAGAAAGAGGGAAAAAAAAGAGTCAGGCTTTACTTGAGTGACTGGCAATGCTGTCAGAGTTCAGGAAACACAAAGCTGCACATGTAAACCTTTCTCCGGCTTCTCCAGTACAGTTCTGGTAGCTGAGCAAGGGATCTATGGCCACTATCTCCAAACATGGAGACGGTAGGTGCTAGCCAGCTGCACGTCGTGGATGTGGGGAACAGAGCCTGGAACTCCAACACCCAGGAGTGCTGCTAAAAACTAGCTCTTTATTTCCTGCCCAAGTCACAGGGCATAAATCATTGTCCCAAAGGTTTTGTGATTGCTTTTGATATCTACTGACAGCATACCTACTGCTCAGCCATGCTTGAATTAACTCATTAGCATCAGCCTAGAAATGATCAATCCCCTAATAAAGCATCTTCCTAACAAGTGCTATGCATCAAGACCTCACATTTAAGAATCATAGTGCAAACTGAAAAAAAAAAACATTATAAGATATTTGGGGTACTTTATTTGGCACTAAAGAGGATAGATATTTACTGTTTTCTTTTACAATCCTCTTAGTAAGTAGAAGTTGAGATTATAACAATTTTTCAACATCATGAGACAGGGCATTAAAGATAGTGTTGTGATAGCTGAAATATATGATGAAACAGAGAGCTGGCAACGCCAGAAACAGCATCTTGTTATCCGACAGCTGCCAGCCTCCATGCCTTTCCTATCAAACCTTCATTTTGCACCTTGCAATAGTTCCTCCTGCTGTGGTGCACTTGGCCAGGATGGCACACCCTAGGTAAGAGCTATCATTCATGTTTATTGCCCTCTGTGCTGCAATGGCTCCACAGAGCCAGCATGTCTGCCCAGCCTGAGCTCACCCAGCACCCACCCGGCAGGCTGGTGCTCCAGCCACTGTTCCAACCAGTCAGAGATGAGACTGGGTAGGGCTACACTGAAATCTGAACTAGGATGCACATCAGAAATGCAGGAAGTAGGTCAGAAATAGGCTGACTTGAAATCTGCTCACTAACAATACTGGCGTCAGCAGCCAAGCTTTTGCACTTAGATCCTTCCCTGAAGAAACCAGTGAGGTCCTTTCTGCTTAGGGACCCCTATGCTGCTGCTGCAGCTTGACTTAAAGAGCAGTAGTAAAGTTAACATTTATGGGCTTCTGAGATGGAGGATTTATTGAGCAGGAATAAAAAGCAGAAGCTTTTAAGTCATGGATCCTGAAGTTTCACCTGCCTCCACTCCTTCATATTAAGCCAACCAGACATGAATACAAGGCAGCATTAGAGCATCCGCCCCTTTTCCTGGGGCCCATTGCTCCATGGAATCCTCCTTTCAGTGGGGGCATCAATCCCAGCCACTTGCAAGCACGGCTGTGACTTCTCCCACCACCTCTTCCCAGTTTGCTCTTACAGCGGAGCTGTATGTCTCCCCGCCTCCAGCTCTAGAGCGCAGACAGGGTGACAGCTGCTAGTATTCCTGGCTCATTTTCACTCTACCAGCCTCACATCAACCCTTTGCCAAATGAACCAGCAAAGGGACATCCCTGCATTCACAGGCAGCTCTTCTGTGCTAGGAAGCTACCTGCAATGCAGGTGGTGTGTGTTGGCAGCTCAGCAGGAGCATTAATGGTAGTGGCAAGGCAGAGGGAAGGGTTCAGCAGCAAGAAGGAAGATGGCAACCATGGAAAAGTTGCACAGCATGTGCTGCCAAAGTCGATATCCTGTGTACAGGTGGACAGCACTAGGAAGCACAGCACCTGCAGAAGACATGAGGTACATGTTGGCAGTTCAAGCATTTACCGTTGCATCCCACCACTCAGCACCTCCTGCCCTGCCACACTGTCAGGAGAATGCAGAAGCCCCTCAGGGATCTCTCGCCCATCTAGTTCAGGCTGTACCTTCCTCTGTAACAGCCTGCCTGAGGAGTACCTGGGTAGGCTTTGTCCTCATCAGTACTGCTGATGGCATGTGAGGGCAGAGGATCCACCAGCACCATCCATCCCAGAGGTGTACATGGTGCTCACCTCTTTTACTCTCTGAAGCATTGGCTGCAGCCACTCGCTATTGACTTCACAGTGACTGTCCAAGAAGGTGAGGATGTCAGCGGTAGCCACTTCAGCTCCTCGCACCCGAGAGCGAATCAGCCCTGCAATGAGGAAAGGACAGCAGAGGAGTGGGAAGATTAGGAACAGCTGAACCTCCTTCAAAAAAAATACTTTATGTGGCCATTACAGGGGAAGAGCAGGTGGTTCTCCTATATTATGCCTCCATCAGGAGCAGACAGCAGCATCCCCCAGGGGACAGTCAGCTGAGTCCTCCCAATACACAAGGAACAACCTCGCTTGTCACTTCTGTCCATGTCACTGAGCTTTCATCTGGTTCCTGCCATGATAACATCCCCCTTTCCTTCCAGCCCTGCCCACAGGTACCTTGCTGCTGTCTGCTCTTTGTCTCTCCCATCAGAATACCCTGCTGCTTCTCTCACCACTTCCACAGCACCAAGCTCTACTCTCTGCTTTTTGCTCTTCTTACTGCTCATCTGCTTTATTCCCATTTTCCTTTATTCTGTCCTGCAGTCAGAGGTATCAACCTGGCTCTCAGACGTCTCCTTACTTTCTTACAGACCAACCCACTACCTGGGACGCTCTTTCTAACTAAGCAGTGATTTCCGTCTCCCATTCCAGATTCTCGCTCCAGGCCTGCTGAGCACTGACAGCTTTAGAAAGAAGCCAGCACATGTGAATCAAACTAAAGAGCAGCTGGGAAAGTCAGTGTTGCCATTCATGCAACGCAGGAGATGTATGAGAAATAACGTTCCTTAATTGTATCTCTCTAAGATAGATCGGTGATTGTTTTTCCTGTTTTCACATCTCCTAGATGGCTTGTTCTCTTCTGCTCTGATTTTAAAAGGCCAGGACTTACATCTGCATCTGTATTCGTAAGGATCTTAAAATGTGGTCCTTGTTCTAGCCATGGCCTCTGGACACCACTTCTCATTATTTAAAGTATGAAATGAGAGCCCTGAAGCCTGAGAGTTGATAAGCCAGATTGTCCCTCCACAGAGCCTCCAAACTAGGATACCAAACCCTTGTACTGAAAAAACAAACTGTAACTGTAAGAAATAACGTGTAAGCAGCTGGCAGGCAAACAGGGCCACGTGGGAAAACCTGCAAAATCTTTCCACACTCACCTTCTCGACGGGTGTTTCGTAGACACTTGACCTTTGGTATCTTGGTAAGGAGCTGGCAGTCCTCAGCTTAGGGGAGGCAAAAAAAACATTTGGCACACATGCGTGAATTCTTTGGCTTCAACAGAGAGCTCCAATTTACTGTTCTCGGCTTCTCCATGGGAGGGGCAATTCTGCTTTCACTTAACATCACATTAATCATCCTGATGGCCTTAATCCTGTTGTCTAAAGAGCATACAGAAGAGCAGCACTTGCTTGCTGTCCTCCTCAGACAGCTGAGCCCGTGTTCCCTCATCCTGGGAGCTGCCATGCCTTCGCCCTCCCGTGCTCAGCGTTTCACAGGAACAACAGGGCATGCGCTGGCAACATGGCATCGAGCACTGATGAAACGGAGGGACTGCAGGGAGCCAGGGCTGCAAATCACCCAAGTGCCAAGTAAAAAAAGAGTCCTGTCATATAAAGTGATCTCATCCGCTCTCTCTGCCTTCAGCAGCTCGTCTGGGCTTTTCCCACCATTTGTTCTAGGGGCAGTTTCTGCTTGATCCTATTTAATAAAGGCCACAGGGATGTGACCTGCTCCCTTGGAGACACCATTACATTAAAACATGGATGCCTAACTGAAGACTTCGGTGGCAGCTTGCCAGAAGCTTGTGGCATCCCTCATTTACATTGCCCAGAGAAGATGACAGAGAGGAACACTGCTGGCTCCAGCCCAGCTGTACCCTAGCAGAGGTCATCAGAACAACAATTTCTAACATGCTCTTTTTCCTTGCTCCACCAAGTTCACCCCAGTTTCCATGTTTATTCCATGTTCTTTTTCATGTCTCACGTCCCCGCCTTCCCACTGTCATCCTTTGCACTCTGGGGAGAACACAAAGGCCATTAGGCAAAGTGCATCTCTTGGCATGTTCCTGCACAAGCACTTCCATCCTCAAGGATACTTGCAATCTGAAATACTGCTCTTCTGTGGGCACTTTGGCAGCTGCTGGATCCTCCAAGTGAAGTGGCAGATGCTCTTAATTACAGAGTATCAAGACTTTGCTGGACATTGCTGCAAAGGAAGGTGACGCTCTCATCTTGGCCAAGTCACAATTTCAGGTGTGAGAATCCTTATTAAGTCATTCACTCTCCAGGAGTGAAGCACATCGCTCTGACTGTAACTACTTGCCAGAGCTTACAGACTCTCTGTATCTTTGGAGAAACTGAGGCAAATATTAGAGCAAAGCATCACAAACATGTGCTAAAGTGCCTCCATGCAGTTGCCTCAAGGAAACAGCTGTATCCCAAATACCCATCTGCCAGTGAAAAAATGAGAGCTGTCATAGGATGGAGTTTTTTTAAAATAGTTTTATTTACCTAGGAGCCTAAATGGGAGTTTCTGTTTGAGCCCTGTGCAGGACAGGTACCGGAAATCCATCAGTGTTGATCTGGAAAACTTTGGCAGTTGAGAATTGAATTTTTAGGCACTGAATGTGGAACACTTGGGACTGTTTGTTGGAAGTGCTCAGACCCCAGCCTCAATAGCGGGGCACAGCTCAGTCCTTATCCATCTCTCTAAGGTCCTCAGAAACTTAAATCCCCAGTCTCAGCATGCACCTCTAAAATTTTTTTTTTGGGCTAAAGCTACATAAGTATTTAGCTGCAAAATCAAAAGAGCAACACTTCCTTACCTTAGCAGACCAAAGCATTCTGAAGGAGTAATTATCAATTACTTAAGTGGCACACAACTAGACTGTCCTTGAATCTAATGTACCTCATGGGAGAAGCAAGAAGTCTTCTGTCCCCACCATCTCACCACTACTACACAACAGCCAGGAGCAAGAGCAACTGTACACATGGAAGAGTCCATAGCCTCCAGTCTGCAGGTCTGGTGGGACTCTTGCAGAAGATGCTCCATCCCTGTGCCAAGTTGCAGGAGAAGGTATGGCACTGCCCAAAGCAATAACCCTTCCATGGCCTCCCACAGGGACACCCGGGATCCCAGACACACGGAGGCAGGCAGACAGTCTTGTCCCAGTCTGCCTGCAGGACCCCAGGCAGCAATTTTCTGTAGGCTCCGTTACAATCTCTTGCTCTCTCTTGGTTTGTCATTACCCACTCTGCCCATGTACACCATCGCTACATACATGTCTGTGCTTAACAGCTCACAAAATGGGGCATGATGAAATTAGACAGAGATGTCTGGCGACCTGGCCAAAACTGCCAAGCTGACAGAAAGGGAAGAGCCAATGGAAAGACAAAAGCAGGAAGAAGCTCTGGCCTCTGCCATGCATGGACATAAACTGAACTCAGAAAAACCTCCTTCCTTTCCTTTTTCTCTTGCATACAGACAAGAGGGAATCTCTGTGAGGGAGTGGGACTGAACAGAGCAAACAAAAAGGGGGAAAACACAAAGGAAGAAACAAGTGCAAGGGAAATAGGTTCATACTTACGGTCTGAGCTGAAGTCATCTACCAAAATGATCTCCCGGATGAGGCTGGGAGGGGTGCGGTTCAGGACACTGCAGGGACCCAGGGAGGAAAAAGACAGTCTTTGTGAGCTGCCGTAAGAATGACAGTGGTGGGACTGGTACAGACCTGCTATTCTACGCACTACAGCAGGAACACCAAACTCCAGTAAGACAGAAGAGGTAGCCTTGCCCTTGTACCAGGGTTCATTGGCAGGAGCCAAACTGCAAGCAGGAATATCCTGGAGAGCTATGGCATCTCAGCCAGCCCTTACAAGGAGCGAGAGCCAGGAAGCCGACTGCGGGACCTGTCTGGGGGCAGCTAGCAAAGGATGCTGCAGCATGTTCTCTGCCTCTGAAGAGAGAGGCAAAGAGGAGAGCACCACCTGCCCCGAGACAGCCAGGGGCTATTCCCATCTGAGTAAAGCTCATCACTTCTGGAGAGTGCAAAGAGAGCTGCCACTTCCCCAGCGAGGAGCTCTGTCTCAGTGCCACAGGCGAGGCCTGCTGGGGCTTTCTCACCGATTCCCTTCTTTGGGAAGAGGGCAGTTTGCTTTGGCAATATTCTGGATTTGGATTTTCTTTTTCCTCTTTTTCTTGCTATTTGCCTTTCTTTCAAACCAGCCCCTCTCCTCAGGCTGGTTGCACTGTACCCTGCAATGCCCTCGGGACCTGAGGGCATTTGCGTCTGCAGGACACGGGGGCTGTCGCACACAAGGAGGGATAAAAGCACGGGCAGGTCCTCACTGCCCTCAACAAGATTGCTCAGTAACACTCAGGCACCCCGATGAAAAGGACAGCTATGCAAACTTTAATATTAAAAACAGAGGAAAACACAGTCCTTCCAGCAATCCATCCCATTTCAGTGGCACCTGCCCTTCTCATTTTGAGCAGCTCTGGAGAAAGATTCTTGGCACTTTTTTTGTTTGTTTTGGGGTTTTTTGTTTCATACAGGAAATGGACAACAAGAGTAATTCCATACTTTAATTCCATAGAGAAATATATTACCATCTTGCTAAGTAGCATCACTGGTGGCCTTGCCTACAGAGTCAAAGTTTCTGCCGTTTGGGAGATTTTTCTGCTGTCTCACACAGCAAAATCCTGACCACTATGCTGCTCAGTATCACATCCCACTCTGTTTCAGATTTATGCTGCTTCATATGCCTCTGAGAGTACTTGTATTTTGAGCTTATATGTCCCTAGATGACTGAGCTTGCATTTTTCAAAGCTGAGTCTCATTTGCTTCTCTTGGCTTGTACCTCTCTGGATCCACTAGCATGGTTGGGTGGGAAGTGGGGGATGTTCCTCTTTGCCTTTATAAGTGCAGCTTCTCCCAGCATAGCCATCATCTGCATATTTTACAGACAAAGTTGCCCTGCACTGACACTCTTGTCTGTGCAAACTCAATGCAAAACATAACCAAACCAGACAGGCTGCATCCTGCAGTATAATGGCTGTAAAATGGTATTCTACACCTTGTCCCACTAGCTTGACTATTAGCAATGCTCACATTTTCTCCACAGGTTTCAGGTTCTTCCAACTCAGCATAACTGGGGGGGGGGGGGGGAAAAACCCAAGCACTTTGTTCTTTCCTCCTCACCTGTCCACCAGTTCCCCAGTACAGAGTAAAGACTCCCCGAGGAGTTCACAGCTCATTGTTCAATGCCAGTTCTTCTCTCAGCTCTGCAATAATTTGCTGTGGATCCTTGGGAAAGCTACTTATTCTTTTTTGTGCTTTGTCTTGCCTGTCTTTTTAACAAGGAACAGAGTAATCCTAGTAGTTCCCTTCAGTGAGGTGCAGAGACTGGAATGACAATCAACTACTTTTAGGCACAAAACATACTATTAGGATTCCAAAATCCAAACGACAATTGCCTTTTACAGCAGAAGCACGGACTGTTCTCCCCTCATCTCAGGGATTCCCTACATTTGCCTTTTCTCACAGCTTCCTTCTCTCAGTATCAATGTCCTCACTGTCGCATGACACACATCAGCATTGCCAATGAGCTTCTTCCCTCTGCTGATATGTCCATCCACCATCAGCTCACAGATAATTTCATTTTATTCTGGATGTTAGCAGAGGAGCATCTTTTTTCCTTTGCTCTAATATAATCTTCTCTTTTGCCATTATTTAAATTATCATTGTAATGAGTTGCTATACCAAATGCTGTAGCACTACCACAGCATCCTTTTAATCAGAACTTATACAGGCTCTCTGCATAGGCACCAAACCATGGACAGCTGTTCAAGTCCATTGACTTAAAGCCTGACGATTCACCTTTACGTTTGCACCAAAACCGAACAGTCCCTGCAATACTGACTGAAATCAGAAACAAAGAGAAGGAAAGGGACCAGACAACAAAGCAGTTGATTTTCCCTTCTGCAAGAACGGTCATTGCAGCAAAAGTGATGGTATTGCTTTAATGACTAATCAGGCACAGACATCAATCACGCAAAATGCCTTCTGAGTGACAGTTATTTCTGAAGGAGAACAGGATGCCATGCAAGTAATTGGTTTGAGAGTGACAGCTATGTCCTGCTGAGGAAGAGATATCACGCAGGCAAGCAGCTCTTGACTGACACATACCTCCTGAAGGACCGAGGATGCCAGCAACGAACCATTTGAACTGGCATATTCACAGGTTCTGGTGGATGGACAATTTCCCAATTTTTTTTCCCTACTCCCCTTCTTAGTCTCTTGCTGGATATCTTTAACTACTTGTCTTCCTCTACACTGAAAACAAACTTTGTCTGAAGGACTCCCTACATGGGACCCAAGAATTCTGAGAGCTGGCGGAAGCGCTCACCAAGCCACTTTCCATCATTTACCAACAGTCCTGGCCAATGCGGGAGGTACCAGCTGACTGGAGGTAGGCAAATGTGATGCCGATCTACAAGAAAGGCTGGAAGGAGGACCCAGGGAACTACAGGCCTGTCAGAATGACCTCAGTGCTGGGGAAAGTCATGGAGCAGATCATCTTGAGTGCCGTCACGCAGCATGTACAGGATGGTCAGGTGATCAGACCCAGTCAACATGGATTTATGAAGGGCAGGTCCTGTTTGACCAACCTGATCTCCTTCTACAACAAGGTGATCTGTTTAGTAGATGAGGGAAGAGCCGTGGATGTTGTTTACCTGGACTTCAGTAAGGCCTTTGACACCATTTCCCATAATATTCTCCTGGAGAAACTGGCTGCTCATGGCCTGGATGGGTGTACACTTCACTGGATAAAAAACTGGCTGGATGGCCAGGCCCAGAGAGTGGTGGGGAATGGAGTCAAATCCAGCTGGTGGCCGGTCACCAGTGGTGTTCCCCAGGGCTCAGTGTTGGGGCTTGCTCTCTTTAACACCTTTATCAACGATCTGGATGAGGGGATTGAGTGCACCCTCAGTGAGCTGGCAGATGACACTAAGTTGGGAGGTAGTGTTGATCTGCCTGAAGGTCAGGAGGCTCTACAGAGGGATCTGGACAGGCTGGATCGATGGGCCGAGGCCAGTGGTAGGAGGTTCAACAAGACCAAGTGCCGGGTCCTGCACTTGGGTCACAACAACCCCCTGCAATGCTACAGGCTTGGGGAAGAGTGGCTGGAAAGCTGCCTGGCAGAAAGGACCTGGGGGTGTTGGTCAACAGCAGCTGAATATGAGCCAGCAGTGTGTCCAGGTGGCCAAGAAGGCCAACAGCATCCTGGCTTGTATCAGCAATGGTGTGGCCAGCAGGAGGAGGGGAGTGATTGTCCCCCTGTACTGGGCACTGGTGAGGCCACACCTCAAATACTGTGTCCAGTTTTGGGCCCCCCACTACAAGAAGGACGTTGAGGTGCTGGAGCGTGTCCAAAGAAGGGCAACAAAACTAGTGAAGGGTTTAGAGAACTTATCTTATGAGGAGCGGCTGAGGGAACTGGGGACTGTTTAGTCTGGAGAAAAGGAGGCTCAAGGGAGACCTTACTGCTCTCTACAACTCCCTGAAAGGAGGTTGTAGTGAGGTAGGAGTTGGTCTCTTCTCACATGTGACAAGTGGCAGGACAAGAGGGAATGGCCTGAAGTTGCATCAGGGGAAATTTAGGTTGGATATCAGGAAAAATTTCTTTGCACAGAGGGTTGTGAATCATTGGAACAGGCTGCCCAGGGAGGTGGCAGAGTCCCCATCCCTGGAGGTGTTTAACAGCCATGTGGATGTGGTGCTGAGGGACGTGATTTAGTGACCCTGGCAGTGCAGGGTGAACGGTTGGACTCGATGATCTTAAAGGTCTCTTCCAACTGGATGATTCTGTGTCTGTGTCTGGAGCAGCATGGCCTATCGGTGCACTGGCCTGGTCCCTCTGGCAGGTTGGGCAGCACGCCCAGCTGCCTGTTGCCTTTACCAAGGGCAGAGAAGGAAAATGGCTGAAGCCCACAGCAGCAGGCAAGCATGGAGCCCATGTGGTCTCTGGAGACCAGGAGGGACAAGCAACAGGGTGCTGGAGGGAAGAAGTTATTCCTCCCCACAGTCACTCCTCTCCCTCACACACACATTTCTGCCTTCATCAAGCAGCAACAACAGCACATCACTCCCCTTGCTTCCACCCAGCAGCAGGGAGAGCTTGGCAACTGCTGAGCTGCCAGAGGTGCTTGTGCAAGTCAATGTGTGCACATGTGCAGGTTGAAGAAGGGTCTGCAGATAAGGATCTGGCCCTTACAGCTGCCATGTGTAGATCTCCCTGAAACGAACTGTAATGCAGGAGTCTCATCCCTGGGTCACGTCCCGAGGTCTTTTGGTACCAGCATTGCCACTTAACTGAGTTACGTTGCAGAGCTGTCAGAATAATACAGTAAGACAGTAAGCACATTTAGGCTCCCTCTAGTTTTAGTTTAAGATCAGTTCAATCTCACATATTTTCATATATTTCTTCCTAGAATTTCCCAAAGTTTTACAGCTGATTTTTGAGTGCCCAAAATCAGGCACTCAACAGCCAGCCGTGCGAGGATCTCAGGTACGAAAACTTCAACTGGTAGTACATATTCTACTCACCTCTAAAGACTGAGCCTCTAAAAGTTTTCAGCTATAGAAAATTTTGCTCTTAGTGCTTCTCATTTCCATCAGTTGTTCTCTTCCACCCCTACTTCTCTTATAGCATCCCCGCAGTGTAATTATGATAACTAAACTTGGGAAAAGGCCCGTAATAACAGCGGAATCATATTTAACTTCCACCAGGTGCGTCTCAAATGGTTTATTCTAATTACCTAAATAATCATGCTCTATCTGGCTTAAGAAAGCTCTTATGGATATAGAAATAATGACAGGCTACTAGTCAGCAGGTAAGCAGGGAGTGCAATTTTATCACTGTAGTCCTCTGCAGACTCACAGCCAGGTCATAAACCAAACAGAACAGAACAGTCCTGCCCCTTTCATACCTCGCTTATCCCAAAGTGCTGCAAAGTAACCACACATCGTTTGGTGCACTGTGTATGCAAATTGACCGATAATTACACTCAGAGCAGTAACTCAGCCTGGCACGTTCAGATGCATTTTGCTGAAAGACAGGACTCTCAGGTTACAGAATAGGCCTTGAAGAGCACTGTGAAATCTTCAGCTCCCTCTATAACATCAGCATCAACCTGCAAGTGGGACTTAGCTCTATACCTCTCCTATCAGTGCAGCCACGACCTGAGCCTTCGCCTCTGTGTACGGCTGTCAAACCTCCCATGCCTCAAAGGTAAGGCTGCTAGCCAATGCTTCGTTGTGCGGGGCTGCAAACACTGCAGAGCCAAGAAGAATTCAGCTTTTGGGATCCCTCATCAGACAGGGGTAAACCATGGACACTTCTGACATGTGATGGAAGCAAGGAGTAAATCAAGCACATGAGCTGGCTGTAAACTATCTGGCAATGAAGACTGCTAGGACCTCCTTCCTAGCCAGAGGTCTGGGAAGAAATGCCCACCATTCACAGTAGAGTGCAGCCAGTTCCTCACAACAGCACTTCTCCCGCAGCGGCAGCAGCAGGATTGCAGGGACCAATTTAAACAGATGGATCATCCATTTTTCAAGGTGTCTGTGTGGCAGAAGACCCCATCTGAGAGACTGGTAATAAATGTCTTGAGTGCTGTGTCCAGTTCTGGGCTTCCCAGAACAAGAAAAAGTGGGACATGCTGAAGCAGGTCCAGTGAAGGACCAGTAAGATAATTAAGGGACTGGAACATCAGATGTATGAGATGAGGTTGAAAGAGCTGGAGTTCTTTAGCCTTGAGGAGAGAATGCTCAGAGAGACTGCAAAGTCTCCATCCTTGGAGATACTAAAAACTGACCAGTCACAGCCCTGAGCAACCTACCCCAGCTGACTTTGCTTTAAGCAAGCCTGGCATTGCATCGGCAACATTCATCTGCCCAGTAGTACACAACACCTCCACAGACTCCAGGATCAATTTCTCTCTCTATGCATTACTGCTGCTCTCGATGTCATCTTCTCTTCATTTTAACTATCACGGCATCTGGCTACTTGATTGGTTGCCTTGAGATTTTAAGGATCCTACTACCATGGTTTCTGAGCACCTAACCATTTATTGTCCGACCTATGATGTAATCGGCAGAAATCTCCCGTTGCCCTAGCAGCACCGATTCTAAACAAATCTGCTCATTTTCTGAACAGTGGCTCTGTAGAACTCATTTTATGGTTCAAATGAAAAGGAAATTCTAGAGGTAAAAAGGCAAAATGTGTCAATTCAATATATACAAGACTGGAAATACAGTAGCACCAAACCTGGCAGACAGAAACTCAGCCTTCCAGCCATGAAGTCAGCTTGGAAAATCCTGTTATTTATTCACAAAGCACATTTCTCTAAGCCCACAGGACCTTTCAGGGGAAGTGGCGATGATGAATAATGCATTTCTGTTAGTGATATCACCAGCTCAACCTTCTACCCAGACAATTCACTCTTCCTTCAGCCTCCACAGGCTGCTCCTGGGCCTCCTTGCAGGCTTTAGAGACCCTTTGAGAAATGACTCGATAAGTCAGAGAGGGCAGAGGGCATTTTTTGTGTAAAAACTAAAAGGAAAAGAGCCTCCCTGGGTTCTGCAGGGGTGGGGAGGGAGTTGAGAAGCAGCAGTTGGAACATTGCTTTGTGGTACAGATAACTGCATGCTTCCATCTACTTGGGGATGCTGACAGGCCCTATGTCACCTATTTACTTGGTTAGATTTGGCCACTATCCTCAGATATGAGGAGACACCGGTACAAGATAAGAAGTGTCCTGCAGGTTCAGCAGAGTGTGCGCTCAAAGTGCCACAGAGGATCTGGTGGGCCGTCAGGTTCAGCAACTGTCTACCAGCAAGTGACTCTAAACATCTGCTCAGACCACAAGAGCTCAGTCTCCATGAGACTTCAAGTTCATCACCTTCTGCTTGAAGGACTTGTGAGCGGTGCTCCTCACCCTCACTGAGACAGCCCCGGCTCCTGTAACACGTGCTCTTGCAGGAGCTGGCTGCATATTCCTGTTTATGGAACAGAGTCCCTCCAAAGTCCCACCCCGCGGCTGCATCTAGCAACACAGAGCATCCTCTTTGGTCCCCCCTCACTCTTCCAAACCAAGCTCATACAGATTGTTCCCACCTGTGGATGCAGGCCCAGCAGCCCCTTTCCTGCTGCTAATGAATGTGGCTAATTAGCAGTGGCTAACTATAGATATGCTCTGCCTTTGAAGATACACCCACACTGCCAACCCAAGCCCCCGACCTGTCCTAGCGGGCTGGCTCAAGGGCAGATCACAAACAATTGGACTGCAGCCACTCTGCATGTCTGACTGCTGGAAAATGCCAGTACCCTCCACACCAGTGCCCTTCCAGACACCACCGTTTGGACCCAGCACCCCTTGCTGAACTCACCTCCTCACCGTGCGGAGCAGGGTAGAGCGCGCCTCGTTGTGGAAGGTGATGATGAGGCTGGTAGCTGGCAAGTCTGTATCATAGCGTACAGAAGTGCACCTGCAACATGGGAGAGCAGAACTGTAAGCCAAACATCACCCTGGAGCAGCCACTGCAGCAACATACCTAGAATTTCTAAAGGAGAAGAGAATAACATGCTAAAACCAGAAGCAGCACAGTCGAGCTGCAGCAAGGGAGGCCTCAGTAGCCTCTGCACCAAGGCTGGCAGAACTCAAAAAGAACTGTGCCCACTGAAAGGCGAAGTTTTGAGGCTGTGATACCTAAACCCATGATGCAGCATTTATGGGGAACAAAGTTTCACCATTGTGGACTCTAGTTCCTGGATTCACCTGTGATTCATGTAAAATCTGGTTTATGCATAGGACAGACACGTGCTAAGCACGCATGGGGCTGGTACACCCAGGCATCGCTGTATAAAGCATTACAAGTTCTTTGGATGTTGGGCTTTAAAGAAAGGAAAACACTAGCTAGTGCTGCTATCTGCATCAGGGAGTTGCTGAGGTTCAACACTAATACCCTAGCTGGCGATGGAAAGCAATTCCTCCCATCTTCCCATCCAGCTTTGTAATGTCAGGTACATACATTTGTCCTCATACCCAGAACCAAGGATTAACTCAGGACCAGCTTGCACCAGGGCTGCTCATACCCTGTGGAGAACAATTCACAGACATGAATCCTGGATCCAATTCTGGCATGAGGAATGGCAGATTTGGGCTGATCTGCTCCTCCAGAGAGTCTGCCTTCCTTACTTCCAGCCAGTGTCCAACAGCAGTCAGTCTGCACTAATTCCCCACTCAGTGAAGAACCCACATCTGAAACTGTGGTCTAGTGTTTTTAACAACTCAAGGCCGCCCATAGACTGAATCTACCCCGGGAGGGAACACAATTTAGTGCTTACAGCCACTACTTGTACTTCTACATTTACTTACTATTCTTACATGACTATTATTAAACTGATAATGGTTACTGGTTTTATCATCACATTCAATCCTACTGGTTTATGACTTTTTCATTACAACATTTTATTAGAGGGAAAGCAGCTTCTTACAGCAATTTTCAAACATGTAAAGAAACCTTGATAAAGACTAAAGTGGAAAACCTGAGACCAGACAGGAGACATACCACATTTATTATTGTTTCAAAATAACTCCACAATGTAATGCATATAAAATGTATTAAGGCATCAGGAAGTGGAAAAGCAGAAGAGGTTGGTGCATGTGTTATTTGGGAAAGTCTTCCCAAGATCTCAGCATTGTTACAGCATCACAGAGGACAAGGACAAAGTTTGTGCTTGAAAGTTGGCCCTCTCTGCTTTTGACCAAAAAGCCAGCTACATGCTAGGTCAGAAGGAGCTTGTAGGATGTGCAGTCACGAACCTACAAGCTCTGCTTGGGTGCTTAAAGAAAAAGTGACATGTTAGTGACCTACTGAGTCCCCACTCCTTAAACAGGGAGCCAGATCCATTTGTGACTCGAGGATGGGGTTTCCTCAAACCACAATCTAACTGTTAACAGCTGAAGTCAGTCCTGAACCTAAGTTGCCATCCCAGCATCCATTCCAATATTGTTACAAAAGAAGGTACTCAAACACAGCTCCCTCATTCCCAAACTGTCACCCCTGCAAAGGGGAGGAACACTGAAACAGGTTTATTTGCTCTGATTATACATTACTTTGGATTCCTTGTTGTTGAAGGGAACCCTTGCAAAGCTGGGGTTGAAATGGCCATACATTTCCAGGGAATCACATATATGTTGTTCTTCAGGCTGAAGTGCATAGATCAGGCTTTTCACAAGACACATTCTGCATGCTACCACAGATCAAATAAACAACAATTCATCTCCGAAGTGAGCTGGTTTTAGGCCAGCAGATCAACAGAAAAAAGCAACTCAGCATGGCAGGGAGACTTGTCAGTAACACAAGACATGCCACTGCTGCCTCCGAGTCACTAGGAAGCTGCTGATCCCAAGTACTATGCTGGGAAACGGGAGCACAAGACTTTGATCTCACAACCAAGGTCCCGACTGCTTGCATTCACAAAGCACCTTCATGGCTGGCAGGGACACAAAGCTCCCTGCCTCCTGACATCCCTTTCATAGTTTCAGTCAAGTTAGACGCCCGGTTTCCCATTCCTAGCAGCTGGGAAGTGTTGCTTTGCACGCCTGGGTAGCATCTAGGTTCCAGTCCAGATAAACAAGCATTTCAGACATGGTTAGTTTGCCTCTGTTTTTTATCCATTGAAGTAGGCTGTTTTACACTATCCTATCACTATCAAACCTACAGTTTTCAAGGTACAACATTACCTTTTTGTACTTCAGAAACTACAAAATACTTTCCTGAGCCTTATTAGCAATTTAAAGATTAATTTAGTCAGCAGAATAAATTCACCCCCAGTGAAACAAGGACAGAATGATAAGCACTTTGCAAGTCATGAAATATTTACTGTATTTGCACATTCATTTCATCTCCACCCCAGCAGCCTTCATCCAAACTGTAACATTCAGGCTAGAAAGAAGGCACCAAACCAGCTTCAGACAGCCAGGGCACAGCAGGTGAGGAACACCAGAGTAAAGCAAGGCTGCAACAATGGTGTATCTTGCAGCCAGGACAGAGGATCACTGAGAGAAGCCATGGGTGTGAGGGAAGTTGTGCAAAAAACAACTGCCAGATAGGCAATTTGAGCCGCAACGGAGGGGCTGTGATGAAACAAGATGATGCTTTGACCTGGGAGCAGAGATGCTAGAAAAGTATGAGGGGCTGAATTAGTCAAGGGTCTCTGTGCATTTGAGACCTTTCCAGATTACCCATGAAATACAGTGAAGGAACAGACTGCTGCTGGCAAAGAAAAACCCCAACCATCCTTTGTCAACACTGCAGAACAACACAGGAGGGCAGTGGACTCCCCATACCAAGGAGCAGCCATGGTTCAGAGCGAGGGCTGCACGGTACCTGTAGTGCCTGGTGTCCCGAATGGGCCGATCGCTGCTGAGTTTGTCGCTCTCTAGCTGATTAAAAGCATGCTGGCGGTAGGGGTCTTCTCCAGCCTTCAGCAGCTTTGAGGACAGGTAAGCCTTTTCGTCAAAACCCCTTCGGCTGTTCTTCTCTCCTTGGGGAGCCCTTGTCATCTAGAGCAGAGACAAGCACCAGAGCATCAGGGAGAGCAGCCGACTCATGTTTAGACACAGGTAATAAGTTCAGACATGTGTACACTAAGGCAGGTTGTGTGCCACACATCTAGAACTGACTCGGGCATGGGGAAGGCAGGACAGGCAAGAGCTTGGAAAAGAGAGCAGGAAACCGTCATAGATACGGTGTTATAATTGCCTTCTCTGAGGAAAATTACTGGCCTCGCTATCCTTACCAACTGAGCTCGGGATGAAAGCTGCTGTTCCTGATAGCACAGGCAGAGCCCAAATTCCCTTTAGCGCTTGTTACACAGAACGTGCGAGACTACAGGCATTGGAAACCCTTTCAGGCAACGTGAGTGTTAGGGCAGCCTCCAGCCAACGTGGCTGAAATACAGCGTTTTGAGGAAAAGCAGTTTCAGCCTCTCAGCAGTCACTATAGCATAGAAACACAGAAGCATCTAATTTAACAGGTTCCCTGCTCTGCCTTGCCCAGCTTTGCCCAGTCTCACGTAAGTTCATAATAAAGTTGGAAGCTGCATGTGACTGTCCCCAGTCCCATGCGAGAGATAAAATACCTGCGCCATCCCTCTCCTCTCCTAGTTTTCCTCTCGCTTTCCTAGGCCACAGAGTCAGTGCAATGCCAACACCTGAACTCCACTCACTAGGGCCACTAGAAGGGAGGACAGGCACAGTTCTAGCCCATGCTGAACTCTTAGGTATGAGACTCTGGTTGGAAACAACCTAGAAACTTTGAAATATCAGCTTATAAAGGAATCAGGATTGTTTAGACAATTTGTTAAACTACTTTTATTGTATATGGTAGCAATTCGATAGACCAGATCACAAAGACGACATAAAATGCCCCCAGTCTTGTCTAAAACTGCTGGAAAAGGCAGATTCTGGCATATCCACATCTCATCCAAAGTGCTGGACAACCCCCAAATCTTGAGATCCTTCTCTGTGAAATAGTTTGGATACCCGCTAATACTAGGCTTGATCAAGTTTTTCCCTCTGCTCTAAGGCTCCATTTTGGAGTTTTAGAGGGTAAGAGACCAGGGACTAGTGCCCAGTATCACAGAGCATTTTGGTTGAGCCATCTTAGTGGATTGGTAAACAACTCAAGAGAGCCCACACCACAGCAAATTCCTTAAGCAGGAGAGTGCTTATAAGAACAAAAGTCTCTGCACCTTTCTCTGAGAAGGGCTACCCTGCAGTGCAGACAGCCCTAGGAGAACCAGGCAGCTGGGTAAGATGATGGCAAATTAAATTCAGCGGAGACAAGTGCAAGATAATGAACATTAGAAGAAACAAATCGAACTACTCATGCACATTGATGGATTTCAAACGAACCGTGACCACTCAGGTTACAGAGCTGAGCATCCCCGTGGACAGCTCAATGAAACCCTCCACTCAGTCCACTGAGATGGGAAATCTAGCAAATTGACTGCACTGCAAATGGGACAGAGAAAACTGAACCCACCATGAACACTGTTATACGAAACCAGTGACAGCTCAGCAGCCAAGGCCAGAGCACAAGTTTTGTCAACTGGTCTCTGGAAGGAAGCTACTGGAGGATGAAGAGAAATGAAAGGTTATGACTATTCCATTTGGAGAGAAGATGAATGAAGTGGGGGGCGGGGGGGGAAATGAAGGCAGCTCATAAAAATTATGTCTAATACAGCCAAGGTCAGCCTGATGCTCAGATTTTCCTTTCTTACCAATCAAGAATGAGGGAAACGTCTTTTCACAGGAAAAAAAAAGCGCCACTATTTTTGACACAAAGAAACTTATTCAACCACTGTAGCAAGAGCCCAGCTTATCACACGCCTTTAAATATTTTGCAATCACTTGCTTGCCCTTTTGCTATTTATTCCTGTCTCCCCATGCCCTGGAAAAGCAACAGCTGGGTTCAGTTTACACTGCCAGGAATGTCTTGCAAAATGCTGGAAGCAGCAACAAGTCATCAGGAGCCGTTTTCTCAGGGCACTGAGAGAGCCAGGGCTCCCCATGGCAGGACCTGTCAGCCAGGGACCATGCCACACCGCAGCCAGGAGTGGGGCAGCCAGGGGGCACCAGGACAGCTCCAGCACTGGGCATCCAGCACCTTTCTGGGATGGCCCAGGATGCGGGCACACCTTGGCAGGGCTCATGGGTGGGCAGGGCAGGGCTGTGGGGAGCTGCAGACTGACCCCGCTGAGGCATCGCTGGGGCAGAGGCTGAAAGCCCCTGGAGTCCTGGGTCATGGGCAAGGTGGAGGGAGCCCCAGGGGGCTGACATGGGGTCCTGGATCATGGGCAGGGTTGGGGGACCCTCGGGGAGTAGGCAGGGACAGGAAGGTCCATTACTGCCCACGGGTCCACGACACATTTAAACCTGAACTATTAGAGGTAATTCCTCTAGATACTACAGTTCTCACATTACTTATCCATCAAATTTAAAAAGTGGTAGAAGAGCATGGGTAGTTAATCGTCAGTTAAGAACATTTCTCATTTTTTTATCTCAGCCAGTATCTCTTTGTGCTCTCTTCAAACAGGGAAGAGGGAGGGTTCAGGGATGATAGCTCAGAGGGCCCAGCTTCAGCTTCCAGAAAGACAGCTAGTCAGCAGGTAATCAACAAATCAACCATCTGTGAGCACCAGGAAGATAACAAGGTAATAAGTAGGAGCCAACTGAGATTTGTCAAGACCAAATCATGTCAGACCAACCTAATTTTCTCCTGTGATGGAGTAATCAGTCTTAAGGGTGTGGAGAAACAGGACATAGATGCATCATGACTTGAGTAAGGTTTCTGATAGGGCTGGTAAGACGCTGTCATTAGCAGGACAGAGAAACAATAGTCTTGATGAAACCACTGCGGAATGGGTGAAACCGGTTGGAAAGCCACTGTCAGAGCAGAATTACTAGTTGTTCATTGTCAGAGCAGAGGGGCTATAGTGAGAGCAGGTCTTAGGGGTTTGGTCTGAACCCAGTGCTATTCAGTACCTTCCTAAGTACCTTGGAAACAGAGTATGTTTGTCAAATGCATAGGAAATCCAGCAAAAAAAAAAAAGTCAGACACATTGGCGAACATGATTAGAATTTAAAATTATCTCAACACACAGAAAATAAAGACGACTGAAAACAGTAAACACAATCGAGGAAGGGCAGTGCAGACCTCTACAGC
Organism: Bucorvus abyssinicus; assembly: GCA_009769605.1. NCBI lineage: Eukaryota > Metazoa > Chordata > Aves > Bucerotiformes > Bucorvidae > Bucorvus > Bucorvus abyssinicus. The sequence continues at coordinate 14,384,807 of CM020042.1, read as the reverse complement.
TCATTAGGTCTGTGCTAATACAAAACACGGCAGAAACAGGAAGGTAGCAGCTCCTCAGAAAAGCTCTGGATATTACAACTCATTGCAATCCACACAACAGCAAAGTCAGATTAAGAGGAAAGCAAACACCACCCTGAGTGGAGCTATGAACAAGCCTGGCAGAGCGAATATAAACCTCATCTTTAAGGACTGATGTGCTTTATCAGATTCTTTTCCTAGAACGTAGGTGTTTGACTACAGGACATTTATCATTGTTAATTCGAAACATAGTTGGCAGGAGCAGCACAGGTTCTCTGTGAAATCAGTAGTCAGGCCCCTGGCAAACCCGCTGAGGAGGGCAGACTGACGTCTACCCCTCCTTTCCTCTTCCTTCACATTAACACCTCTCACTTCAGGAAGAAGTCCACAATAAGCACAAAAGAGCTTTGGGTATATTAAAGGCACAGAACGTGCAGCTAAGTGCAGTCAAGACTTTTACTGTATCACCAGGACAGTTCATACCCGTAAGTTCTTTATGTGGTTACACACCCTGGGATCCCCATGCTTGAGGCTGGAACTACAAGTGGGAGTTACGGGAGTGGAAGAGCTCAGTTCCTCCTGACTGATGCTCTGTGATAGACATAGGAAAAATTGCTGCATGAAAGCAGAAATAAAGATGAATAAGCACTGGGAACATGAATGTCTAGACTAGGGATTAGCCAAGCTGTTTGCACAAATCAAGGTTTGTCCCAAACATTGCTGGGACCTCCAACACAATTCACATACTAAAATCTCAGGAAGTACTGTAACCTTCCTAAAGTCATTTCACCATTCCTCATTTTCGCATATGCTTTTCCCTTTCGGTGACAGAATGGACCGAGATGCTCTTCTGCTGTTGAAAGCACGTTCTTATTTGTGTTTTGACATGGTTCAAGGGACCAGAAACTATTTAAGAAGCAAAATTAACTTTGTAAGCAACGGATTAAGGGAAAGGAATTAATGCCTTGCACATCTATGAAAACTTGAGAGCCTCATTTCTCGACTAGAACAGCGATATTCCTCTATGCCTGATCACTTGTGAAATAGCAAGACTATAATACAGGCAACGCCACTCACCTCTGTGCTCTGCCACCATACGCAGGCACGCCAGCTCCAACATCGAGCAATCAGCCACTAAAACCAGAGTAGCTGGAGACTTCAACGTCCCAAAATATTTTATGTAACAACAGGCTTGGCCAAATTCAGAAAGGATAACCATACTCTAGAGGTCATGAGGAATTATTACTTAACCAGAGTAAGGTTTGCAGAACTCTCAAAGGTTAAGTGCAATTAATCATTTTACTGTTAAATTAGTCCAATAGCCATTTTGTACGACAGGATGTATACTTTGCAGCTCTTGCATATATCTCCTACAAGTGTTTAGCGCTAGTACAACAAAAGGAGCAGGGAGCTGCCAAGCTTCTCTTTTGTTTTGAACTCATTTTCATGATTGTGTCAGCTCTGTCAAATCCCAGGACAGAAAAGCAGCAATCACAAGGGATCCCTAGGAAGTGACTCTCCCTGGCAGAACTAACTGACCAGGAATGTCTAACTGATGAATATGGACACAAAGTAAGCCAGGGAGTAACCACCTTACCAAACCTTCCTTCCTCTCAAGACCCGTCTTTGATCCATCCCTCTGCGGCAGCCTCACATACTGCCAGTGCCGCGATGCTCAGCCCTGCCAGCACCTCCCTCCCACCAGTGCTGCAGGTCGAACCCCCCCTCAGCAGAGGTTTCCCCTCTGAACTGGTTTAATGCCAGCTTCAACCCATTGACCTGACACACAACCTTGCTAGCTGAGCAAATCCTCTTCCCTCAGAGCACAGCTCAGGGCCAAGTCACCTCTGTAAAACACAGTGGAGCTGCTGGCACCCACACGGCATGCAATTTCTCTCTGTGGGTTCACTCCACTTGCTCCGTACGCTCTCCCAGTGACCTAAAGATAAGTTCCAGAGAGGACAGGACAGCACGGCACCACCAGCAGCAATCAGACGCTGGTGAGCACTGCAGTGCCTGGGGATGCTAGAGACAGGTGCTGCTCAGCTCTGTGACCCATATGCTGGCACAGGGATGAGCTCTGAACCACACAGAGCACAGACAGGGCACGACCGAGAGCTGCAGCAACTCCCAAGAAATTCCCAGGGAGCAAGCTACTCTTGATGGTCTGAACCGGCAAGACAGCACCTCTTGAATGGCTGTTGCCAAGAGCATTTGCTGTAGAGGGCGTGTGACATTTCCCGTTGGCTTTAGAAACCCCGGTGCGCACGTGCCTCGTTATGACTCACGAAATAGTCCATACACTTCTCTGAAAGATTGCTCAAAATACTTTAAGAGAAAAGGCTGTGCCTGACAGCACAGGGACTATTTTTTTCACACTTTGTTTAAATGTGTAAAGTATTTTAAACGTGGTTTAGGAAACCGTGCTCTTATGGATCTTCTGTTATGAAATGTTAATAACAATTACCACAGCTAAATAGAACCATCTCTGTTCTTCAAGGAGCGCAAGTGCTGACAGAGGAGCTCAGGGATTCGAATGTTTCATTTGTAGCTTGCACAAACTGGAGTAATACAATGGAAGGAGTAGAGCTACGTGAATTGATCGGCCCCCATAGCAGCTAACTGGTCCCAAGAGCTTTTTCTACTGCCACCAACACCGGACAATCTCGAGGCGTGCTGCCAGTCCCAAACGGGGCTGGAGTGGCCAGGGGTGGGCCCCCAGCAGAGGCTATTTCCAACGGCCTCTGAGAAGAGGCCATGGTTGGCAGCTCACAGGGTTTCTCCAGGCCCTGTGACAGAGCTGCCGTTGCCAAGGGATGGTGGGAGCAAGTAGGGAAAATCTGCTGGAGCTTGTTTTCCAGCCCTGCTGCTTGCCCAAGCTGCCTCTCCACCTCCCTATTCTTTTCCACTATCTCCCGGTATTTATTGCCTTCTGTGCACGCAGAGGCAGTTCTCTGCCAGCTCTGTAAGGCTGGATCTCTGCTCTTTTCTGCTTTAGCCCCGAGAAACTCTTTCGCTCCATCCCTGCCTCACGGCTAGGAAGTAATGGGATTCCACCAAACATTTTCTGTTTTGTTTTTCTTTCCTCATAGTTTTGACAGACACTGAGTTGCTGACAAGGAAAGTGTCCTCAAGCGCCTGGCCTGAAAAGGTGGAGATTTTGTATAAGGCAAGAAAGAAGCAGCAATTATTTTTCTGCGTTTGGTTTCTACAGCAATGTTCTCCCCACACCCACCAAGAGACAGAAGATGGCACCGTGTTTTCCATGTTACTGCCTCCAGCCTGCGAGTAGGTGAATGAGGTGAACATTACACTCCCCTGTGACGTCTGTCAAGCAGACATCGGTTGTTAGTGTGAAGAGTTTATAAACAGGATGTTGCTGACTTACAGGTCACAACAGTGTGCTGACAGACAAAGCTTGGCCACTAACTTTAAAGCAGACTTGCCATGGTTTGACAAGATGTTCTTTTGGGCAGTTTTGGGGAAGAAAGCAGGCAACACAAGAGAGGAAAACAGTGCAGGGCAAGTTTACAGGGGGAGCACCAGCAAAAACCCCAAAAGCAAGGAAGTTACTACCTCTGTCTATCATGAGCAGTGGTTCTCTGACAGCTTCACACACCACTAGCCTCATCCAACTTCTCAGCATATGAAAAGGTGGTGCCTGTTCTACCACAGTCCCAACTCCTCGCTTTCATGTCTAAGAACTCACAACATTGCTTCTGAGGCAGCCATATGGCCTCTGCCTAATGATCCTACGTAGCCATCTCTAGTGACTCTGCGGAGAAGCATCCTTCTTGTGATATTTCATGTTGATGCTGCACGTCATTGTCTACAGGAGGGGAGCGATGCTTCCAGGAAGCACACCTGGCTCACTTTGCCCAGGGCCCAAAGGTATGCAAAGCAGCATAGGTTGACAACTGGAGGATGGCCAAAAGTAACGCGCAGTGCACAAGCGCCAGGCACTACAGCACACACCAGTGTCATTCATTTTGCAGACAGCAGCCCTATAGAGCTCGCTGCCATGCTGGTTATATGAGCTCAGCATCACGGTGAATGCAAACAAATCACTTCCACATGCGGTGACTGGCTTCAGCACAAACTAACCCCTCCCCACCCCCACGTAGACTAGTAATCCATGCATACATCATGCTAACTTGGATTCCCCTCTGAATACAGTCCTGATGTATATTCATTGCAGAATGATAACCTGAGAAGCTGGAGTTTATTATACAACCTCACACGTGACAGACAAAATACCATTGGTTATCATGCTCTACTGCTGGCCAAGACACATATAGCATATATAGATACAACATATAGCAGGAGATGACATCTGTAAAGTCTGTCCATCTCTGACCCAGCTGTGTAATCCTGAATAGACCTTGAGCAGTAAGCAAGGGCAGGATCCTACAAAGTTTTTTGGCCCAGCTGTCCAGAGGCAGGAAGACATTGCCCACAACTGGAAGGAGGGGACATGATGCCCAGGAGCATCCTTCTAGTCTTTTGGTTTTAGGAGCATTGAATAAAGCAAAGCAGTGGAAGCCAAAAGGGCTTCAAAGATACATGCCCAAGGGCACTCTCTTCCAAACAGCTCTGAGGAAATGAGGCTGCTCAGAATGGTAGAAATCCAGACCCCAGATGAGGTGAAGCAGTTGCCAAGACCTATTTCTTCCTGCAGTCTGAAGTCTAATGCACACAGATGTACATTATGCAAAACTGGAAAATTGTATTACAATTTTTCTTTTTAATATATTTATGACATTCACATACACTTGATTTTGTATAAACACGCACATGTCCAGACACACATACATCTGGCTTCTATGTCATTCGATCTTCATCTCATACCCTGGAGTAAAGCCATTTTTTCCCTATTTGGCAAATTTTATTGTGAAATGAACACTGCCGGTTTTGCTGATACAAACCTTTATGCTTTTATATTTCTCTCCAGGAGAAAAATAATGTGGAGAAAACTCTGAAAAATAGTGAGGGGATAGTCTTTAAAATTACTGAGTACCAGCATCAGAGAAGAGTGTGAGGTCAGTGGGGCTGTTTTTCCCTGAAATACGCTTGTATTCTAAGCATACCTCTCTCCATCTGTAAATATCCATGACAACATCTGGTGTCCAGGAGAAGACAGACAGACATGACGGTACACTATTTGAATCCCTAAGGGACCAGGCAGTTCATGCTGGCACCCACACCAGAACAGCAGCACTGTCAGAAAGAGATCCCAGTGGGTAGCTGGGGACACGGTGCCTCTGGGATTTAAGGTCACACAGACATGAAGCTGTCTGCATTCACACATCTGTTCAGCATCACACAGCAAACCTCCTTAGCAAAAGCCATCTAGGTTACTTACTGTACATGGGAATACTGCTCTGCTAAAGGTTACACATACGCAGCTTGTAAAAGCGTGTTTTGAGGCCCTTCAGAATAAAAAAGGCACTAGAGGAAGCTGCATTTTTCTTTTGGAAAAATATCCTGGTCTTCATAGATATTTAAAGCCTCTGGTTTCCAAGTGAATTTGAATTATTAAAACAAAGAAGAAAAAGGAACAATGCTTTGTTATTTGTCTTCTAAGTGTTGCTCAGTGGCCATTTAGGCATTACCTGAACCCTGATTTATAGCACCTGTATCACGACAGACTGACATATAGTGTTCTGTCTGTATCAAGACAGATGATGCTCTCACGATCACCTGCTAGCACCGATGAAGCCAGTAATACAGTTCAAATGAGGGTGGTCTAGGTCTTCACTAAATTTATCAGTCACATAAATTGTGTCTCTCCGTGTCCACTCCCGTACCCTCCACTGTCTGCCCAGACCCAAGGTGTGCATGTGCCTCCCGTGCTGATGTACTAATCTATCCCCTTTGAACTCAAGTGACCCACATTCAGCCTTTTCCTTCCAGTAGATCACAACCGTCTAGAGTGACAGATGCCGCCACAGATATTTTCACAGAGAAGGAGAAAGCAACTTCAGACCTCATAAGCTGCTAGCACAGTCAGCACAGTGAACAAGTTACCTAAGAGATGAGCAGAGGTCAGCTAGCACTGCAGAGCAGGCACCGCTCACCCAAAACCTTAAAATATTTATTAAGTTTGGGGCTCATTTTCTTTGCCTTCAAGATCACACTGTAAGGGCTTTTTGCTAAAGCTAGAGAAAGGAAGTTGAAGTACCTTTTTAATCATTCATCCTCAAGAGCGAGAGGTTTAAATGGAGATTAGAAGATTAAGAATAAAATAGTGTGGTCTTGCAACTAGACAACATTCACGCTCTGCAGAAATATTGTGCACGTGCACAGCTGAGCCAGGAAGACAAGGGGACATTTCACACCCCACCAGGCACAAAGCCACAGCAGGAGGTGGGAAATTCTCCCCATCTTCCAGCAAGAAAAGATTTTCTCTAACATGTTTTTGTTAACGGGTCTTGCTCAATTAGTCATGATTTTGAATATTATCCACTTCTGCACCAACTTTCTCCTCTCTCCCCATGCTAATCACCAGAGAGATCCGTTACAGCCTCTCCCAGACAGCTGCATCACACAGGTAGGAACAATGGCACATCCTGCACACCAAGCTGGGGGGCAGACTGGCCTCCAGGAGCCACGTTCCTGCCTTTGTGCCAGCTGGGGTACCAAGCTGCTCCTGGAGGCTGGCACACAGCCCAGAGCCTGCACAGAGCTTGTCTTCCCAGGAAATAACACCTGGGTAGGACGCGACCTTGATGAGTCAGGTAATTTACCATGATTCTCCATACAGCTCTTCCTCGAATTAACTTCTGAACATCACCCAGAAAGGCTCTTGGCAGGACCCGTTGGTTGGGAGTTAGCCAGGCCCAATAGGAAAACGCAACTTGTCTATAAACCAACAACCAAACTGGCATTTAACAGAGTGACTTAACATAACTCCTCATGCCACCATTGAATCCTGACCTGGTTTCTTAGCGAAGTTCAAGAATGACTTTCAGCTTACAATGCGGACTCGTATTTCAGCGGTTAACAGCCCTGAGATCTACCCCCAGAGGCTGCACTGGTACTCCTTCTGTAGAGCCAGTAGCGATGGTGCATATGCATCCACGATTTGTTACAGAAATTAGTCCTTCTGCACAAGACCTCGTTCCCTCAGAGACGTTCTCTGCTGCGCATTCAGCCCTGCGGCGTGCAACATCGTCTTCTAATAGTGGAAAAACTCATTCTCTATTTGTCAGTGAAGATTTGAGAACATCAGGCCGTTGGCATTTTGTTTAGGAGCCAAATGGTATTCCATTTTAATTGATTAATTTTTCAGTTATTGCATTGCTCCACGTCCAGGACGCAGCAATCAATTTGAACTGACAAGACCCCCAGAGCCACGCTCCGCTCCTGTTTGGGTCTCCATTTGCAAAGACATTAAATTCACCTCCTCAAAAGCAAATTTAATCAATGATGCATACCAATGAAGAATCGTGCAATGGTCTCATATATGCCTGCCAGATATGAAAAACCTCTGTGCTATGCTACGCAGGCCCCTGTCATTCTCGGCTTCAATCACATTATTAGCAGAGGCCTCTTCAACAGCCTCTCTGCTCTGCCCTTTAATCACCGTCCACCAGGAAAGAGGGGGGCATATGAGGAAGAGCAGAACCACTGAAGCAGGCATCACAAAAACACACTCAGGACAGGTATGGCCAAAATCACCGCCCAAAGCGCCACAGTCCCTCACACAGCCACTTGTCTCGTTCTGCAGGTGCAAACAGCAGCAAAATGAAGTCAATGATTGTGATGACCAGCGAGGATCTTTAAAATTCATTATTCTATCAAAACAATCCATTACCCCATCCAATACAAAGGGCGGCTGTCATCTGGCTCCCTACACACACCGCTCACAGTTCTGTCGTGAGTCTCGTATTCTAAGCTCATCTCACAAACTCCTGGGTTGTGTTGTTAGGAGAACTCACAGTTTTTCTTTTGAAAGGATAATTTTTCTCCCTTCATAGTTGCAGAAAAGAAAAAAGTGGATACGTAGAAATTCAAAACCCAGAAGGTAAAATAAAGGACACAAAACTTGATTTTCAAACCAAGTCATTTTTGCGGTCAGCAATAACATCACTACAGAAACCTTGGGCTATATCTGGGTTTTGGCCTGACTAAACCACGTCTGATCAGGAAGATTTGGGGAGCTACTGGTTTTGAGTTCATTTATTAAAAGAAACATCCAACATTTTTCTTCACATATTCATCTAGTGAGTTTTTGCCCAAATAGAATGCTCGGAAAGCTCCCAGAGCCCTGCAGTCCCATCCCACTCTCCTCACACTGCCCAAAGACTACACTCCTGACACCTCCTCCCCACGCCGGCTGGCTGGCTCACAACCCAGCCACCAGCTCAGCAGTTTCCACTCTGTGAGCAAGTTCTCGAACTGAAAGATCATGCCTGGGTCATACCAGAAGTGTGGGTGTCTGTTTGTGATAGCTGGGGCTGTCACACTGACCTTTTGCTTCCCGGAGGGGTGTTGTGTGAGTATAACCAATGCTATCAAGGAAGACGGTTTTCCCTTCTCAAGATCATCAGATACTTTGGAAAAGGAGTATTTTTAAAGAAGTATGACAGCTGAGTAGAACCAGTAGGACTGGGTGACCTCCATTCACATCTCTGGACAATGTCAACAGCCTCGCGACCTGCCATGGTTGCAGCGGGCGGGTGCATTTTCCACCACACAGGCTTACTTCACCAAAGAGAGAGCACAGCTCCACCAAGCCACTGGTGCTGTGATGGTCAAAGAATCTCGCCTGGGCCTTCATCAGCCTTCCTCAATGTGAATGAAAAATAAGCCTAGGTCCTGCCACAGCTCCATGAGAGCTACAGGGTTGTTCAGGAGGGCGAGCTCTGCTCACTGAGGTTGGCTTTCTCTTCTCCGCAGACAGCTGCGCGAGGCACAGAGGCTTTGTTCCTGTCCAGAAGAACACAATGTAAAACTCTGATTGTGCTGTAAATTACTAGTGAAATCTAGTGGCAAAATTCCCAGTGACATCAGCAGGACAGGATTTCAGCCACAAAAGAACATAAACAGAGAGAGAAACAAACACGCAGGCAGAACTCACTGAGGCCCCGGTCTTCCTCTACCTTGCAGTCATTCACACTCATGGTTGTGTGATGATGTGGTGGAAAAATCTAACTGCGTAACACACTGAACTTCCCCTTCTTCCAAACCTTTATTTGCCCTGGAAAATGGCTTGTGTTTAGAAAACATTTTAACTAATAGGTTGTTAAATAGTCTTCGTTACCCAGAAGACAACGTAAATTTCTAGCTGGGGGATGCGGTGGCGAGGTAAAGGTTAAATGCAGCTGGTTAGAAACCTGGAGGCTGTAACACAATTCATCTTCTCCCAAACAGAAAAAGATGTTGAGACATTCTTCACATTTCTGACTCGTTCTTATTGAGTTTTAGCATTTCTGGCTCCAGAAGGAAACACGGAGATGAACAAACATGAACAAAAGAAATGTGCTGACAGGTTTGTTCAAAGTAGGTTTAAAAAAATTCATAAGCCAAAAGTAGAGCTGTGTTTGAAAGCATGGGGACAGCCAGCACCAACGATATCACGAAATAAACTTAAAGAAAAAACCAAGACGAAAACCACCCACCCAAACACTTGAAAGAACTGTTATAGACAGGGAAGGAGACGCAGGAGTCCTATCCTTAAATGACGAAAGGTGAACGTGAAAGAGGAATTCACTTGTAATTCCCCAGTACCTAGTCTGGAACAAGCCTTTCTTACTGCAGCTGGCTGGATGTAAAAGGTATTCTGTTTAACGAGTCTGAACGCGGCAGGACTATGATGGAGAGCACCCAGGCAGGGTACCTCCCGCACGCCCTATTTCAGGCGGTCCACCCCTGCCACCTCTGAAGGTGGTCTGACCAGCAACACACCCAATGCCAATAAAGCACAACTCTCTCCAGCAGAGCAGCACCTCCTGCTGAACAAAAAGGGGTTGATGGTTCAAACCGTACTTGTGATGAGCACAAAGGCAGCTGCCAGTGAGATCTCTGCAGCCGCTGGGTGTGAGCCCGAGCAGGCACAGCAGCTCCCATGCCCAACGAGTAACGTTCACCGCTCAGGATCCAGCCAACTGCCAGGACGGCAGTTTTCAATCTTTCTGCCTAGTTAACAGATGTTTAAGCAACATGAGCTGACAGAGGGCTCTTCACTGCCTGTCAATATATATACACTACTTTAAAGAGCTCTCTCCCCTGACCCTTCCTCCCCAAACCAAAATTAAAAGGCATATTTTACGTTGTAGAGTTGAGCACTCAGCCCAAAGGGCAATCCTGAATTACGAGTATCAATGCAAAGCTAGTTCTACCATGCAAGTCCACAAGGATTAATTGCCACGACTGCACATAATTACATGACAACATGTGCCCTGACACAGGAGACTGAACTCCCTGGAGTTCTTCACCTGTTTCCGTGCAATCACACGCAAAGCAGAACAGAAGCAAGTGGCATGTCAAAAGCATCCAGATCAAGTTCTCAGTGATCTTTCACACTCAGTAGCTTCAAAAAATTTGAAGCCTGAAATGGTAGTCAGGAAGAATCAGCCTTTGACTTGGCCCCAAGGGGAGCCAGCGCAGCAGCAAGCCAGAGAAGCCCTCGCATTACAAGAGGCAGCTTCCTTTTCACATGCCGGGGTACTTTCAGAATCATCCCTCAGGGAGGGCTGCAGAGAAACCAGACCTGTTTTAGGAAGCAGCATTTTGAGGTCTTTTCTCCTCTTCAAAGCCAGGCCTTCTCAGGACAGGTCTTCTTTTCTCCTAACATCAGCCTTGACAATTACTGCAGCATCCCCTACACCTCTGTAATTGCCCTGGTGGAAGTTCCTTCCCTTTTTCTCTTGATCTATTGCCCAGTTCTGCCGTATTTTCAGCAGATGCTCGTGGAGGGGAAGATGGCTGAGTTACCAAGACACGCCATGCTTTAGGGGTGCTTCGGAAGAACATGCTCCATCTCAGGCAGACACTCAAAGCTCTCTACTGCTGACACCCCCGCTCCTATTTCACTGATTTTAACACTGCCCATAACAGAGTGAAAATGGAAAACAAGAATGAAAAGAAAGTAAAACCCAGAAGCACCGCACACACAACTAACAGCATGCCAGGGAAGAAGCTGAGCTCCCTTTGCCTTCTCCCAGGCCTGCCGATGAACATGCTGCTGGAAGCCGCAAATGATATACTATACGTAAAATGAACTTGTCTTCCCCAACTAGTCAAAGCCTCCCAAAAACCCGATGAGAGGCCAAGGTGTTCTTAAACTTAGAACGCAGGATACTCCAGCACCCATCCCATAATCGGCCATTTCTGCTCAGCCATAACAGTGCTGTGAAGTGCGTTTGGTCCCTCATATCTCACTGCCTGGGTGGGTAGTGAACAGGCCATGACAGACACGCACCAACAGCCTGCAACTGCTCCTAACCTACCCCAAGCAGAGGGACCAGTAGGTACCACATTTGGAAAGATCCCAAGGTATCATAAACTCACTGCTGTTTCCCTTTACAGCATCATTTCTGTCTCTGATTGCATGTGCAACCACCAGGGCACAGGCTATAAAGCCCAAGCCTGCAGATGGTAGAGAGATTTGATTGCATTTCTAGATGTTTGTTACCATAGCAATACCATAGTAATTTTTAGGGGCTTTTGTTGCTTTTGTTTTAAGTTAGGTTTTTATCCAGCACAAACAGCCAGCTCCCAGTTAAGTGAGAAGGAAATTAATACTCACAACGAGCTGCGGATGCGGCAGGATCTGCTACCTGGGAGCAGAGTGCTGAGAGGGATGCTCAGCTCCTGCCTCATGCCCCACTGCGATTGCAGGGCTCTGCCCACTTCATTCACCAAAGCCATTTGTGATGCCTGCACCCAGCACAGTGTTCCTACCTACCCATGGTGATGAGCACCACGTTACTGCACCTCTTTAGCTCCTCAGGGAGCTCTTCTGATTAACTTTTCTCAGAACAATCACCAGATTTTTATGAGCATCCACTTTCAGCTTCTCCCCTAAACAGTTCTGCCAAAAGCATCTTCACAAAAACAGCACAAATAATGTAAAGCTGACTTTTCCTTCAATGCTAGAGTCTACTTTCTGGGGTCTGGTAATGATCTAAGAAGCCTTAATACAACTTATCATAAGGGTGTTTTCCAGACCTGCCATATCAACACACATTGGTCAACAGCTTGGTTTTCAGCACGTCATTCACGGGCTGCTCCAAAGAATCTGAAAAAGATGAAACAAGTTCATTGCCAAACATTTCTTCCTCCAAATATAACTAACTGTGGTCATGTTCAGAGTCAAAGATACTCAAGGGAGAGTCCTTCCAGAGGCAAAAGAAAGGTATTCTTTTGCCAGAAGCTTGGGTTTTTTTTAAAGAGCCAAACTTGGTATATTTGGGTAATTTGGGAAAGCTCACCCTTTAGCAACCAATGCTCCAACTAGGTGGAGCAGAAGAAGAGCTTAGCAGCATACCCTTCATTAGAAACCACCAGTAAAGTGAAACAACAGAAAACTGTCTCACAACATCAAATCTTTGTAAGGTACGTCCATCATAAAATGAAGGCATTTTATCACATCTATCTTGATTTGCTAAGACTGTGTGCTACCCATTTCAGTATGCCGGTTCACAGAGGATAACTGCCTAGTACTGTTCCTGCAAACGAATTATCAGTCCTTAAAGGCAGGCGGTAGAGGTTTGTGCTGCGATACCAAAGGTCTGGAGTTGATATATGTATCTCTCAGCCATGTGAACAACAGAAAATAATTTTGTTAAAGGCAAGCAGAAAGGCATCTTTCAAAAGTCCACTGATCTTCAATCATAGATTAGGGAAGAAATCATGTTTCTCTTTGCAGAAAAGTAAGTGCAATTGTAGCGTGTGATGGGCTGCTTCAAAAACGGCTGGAGAGACAATTGACACGGACCAAAATCACGGCAGAGGGAACACAATAGCAATTTACATCTCTGCATTAACCAGTGTCACACAGTTCAAATCCTACTGTGCCAGGTCTGAGACATGATGATAGGGTCAAGAGAAAAGAGACACCTATCTCAAGGGGCTCTTTAACTTGGGAACACTGAAACATCTAACAAAATCTCAACTTCACTTAGCCACTACATTCACTGTGGCTTCAATCAAAGGAGATGAAAGTGCTTCTCTTGTTTTTGCTGGTGGAGCCTCTGCTGAAAGCCTCAGAGATCACTTCGAACTGAAGAGGGCTCTACCTGCTGCAGGTCACTGCTGCCCTGGTTACTTCACAGGATGCACCCACCCTCACACAGGAGGTGACTGTAACCTGGCTCGTCCCTAGCTCTTGGATGCCCCAAGTCCTGCATAGGGATGCCCCAGACAAGAGAAACCCAGAAGGCGGCAGGCAGCTGGGTCCTAGAACCACCTGCCGCCAGCCCTTTCTGCAGGATGGCTCTGGGGCTTTGGTTTAAAAGGTGTCCAAGATGAACCTCTGCTTGGTGGGGACAGAAGAGCACCAACCAAACTGATCAGGTTTGGTCTCTTATTAGATAGGTATGCCGGTTCCCTTGGTAGATACAGGGAGGCGTCCCTCTGACCTCCAATGCTTTTGCTCAGGAGGTCAAATGGGTTGTCATTATTTCGTCTGTACCACTCAGAGCAGCGGGAGAAACACTAGATCTGAGTTACTACTTTAAATAAAACAAGAAAATAAACACAAAGATGATGAGAATCCTCTGTACTGAAAAAAATACTCCAGAATTTATCACAATTAAAATATCATTACAGCATGCACTCATAGTTGGGCTGCAACGTGAACCTCAAGGCTGTCAGTACACACCCACACAAATAACACATCCACATCTCCCAGACAACTCAGTTCAGAAACAGTGCGTATAGCTATACCTCAGGCTTCAGAAAAAACTACTGTCCCTTTCTTTCCTCACCTGAAAGTGAGGAAAGTCTCAGGGATTTTTAAATAGCTGCTGTTCTCTGCAGTCTAGAGCACAGAGGGAAAAGCACAAGGAAACAAAGCTGGTCCTATCTTGCCATGTTGCAAAATATTTCTCCAAATTCACCTTCTTTATCCACCCCTGCAAGCTCTTCCCATTCCATGTCACTTAGATGCACTGAGTGAGAAGCTGTGAGACTCTTCTATCGCAGGTTAACGTTCACTCCCTGGGTTATGAAGGCAGCATTTAAGCCAGTGACTCAAACTGCAAGGGTATTTCCAGCAAGGCTGCTCCAGCAGCCCTTGGGGCTGTAATGATGGCTGCAATGGCTACCTTGAACCTGATAACATCTTAACAGATGAAAGCTCACACAAGTACTCCATCACCCATCAGATATGTCTTTAACAGAATCCTCCTGTTATAACATAAAGAGCAATATGCCAGGAGCAAATGACTGATAATTTTGGAGGGAAGCAGAAAGTGGGAAAAGAATATACAGAACACCCAGTGCTGTCCTCTGTTTCTTACACACATTCACCCCTTCAATCTCTTCCCAGTTCAGTGTGTTAACCTGTGAGAAGCAACAAGTTTTAAACCAAGAGGGAAAGGAACTCCCTCAGCTTCTTTTAGTTGATAATGACTTAATGTCACACTTCACTGCACACTTTCACACCACCAAGCGACAGAGCCATTATCCCCCTCACAGCCCCAGGTTAATACCAGGCTAACAACAAGAATTCTCTTTGCAGTCAACCTGTCTGACGCAACACATTCCCAGAACCGTGTCTTCACCTTCACTCAAGTGCTTCAACCTTGAGTACAAGCATCAGTGGCAACAGAGCAAAAAAGCTTTTCCTCAGGAACCACAGCCAGCATCTGGTAGAGACCAACTTGCCTTTTGTTCCTCATGTTCCCCCCATACTCCTTCCAAATACACCTTGCCTGCCTCTGTGTCTTCTCAGTCCAGCTATTGGAAGATGCCCCCTCTGCCCCCAGGCCTCTCATGACCTAGCAGAGCCCCCATATCCTGCTGGTATGGGGCTGTACTGGCTCGGGCACTGCCTCTTTCACAGCCCAAAACGGAGGCAGAAACAAGTAAATAGAAGCATCATTTGCAGACAGGTGGAGGGATGTCTTGGTAGGACTCGTTTCTCGATGTTTCTTGACATCCCAAGCACTGTCTCCACTGGCAGCTAGCAAAATCTGGAGAAAAGGAATAGTTGTTCATCGTAACCTCCAGAGCAAAATACGATTACCGCCACAGCAGAGCGAAAGGAGCAGTAATTAGTGCCTGCAGGCTCTTAAATCAAATATTCTTGCTTCTTTCAACAAGCTACCACAGTTGTCCAGCCCTTCTTCCCACCACGTGGGCCCAGCATGATCTCTGGAGGACACGATGCAATGTCTTGTGGAACCCTGGAGAAGTGATTATCACCCCCTTTCCATCTCAGCTCAAAGGGAGAACTGCAAAGCAGAAAACAGCTTCATAAAGCACCTACTTCCAGGTCTACCTAAGTCCTCCACCTGAAAGACCTTGCAATCTCAAACCCAAAGTGTTTATTTTAATAAACTGTTTCCATTCACCATAAGGATACAAAAGACTTGGCTTCACTTTTTTTTTTTTGAGGAAAATATCGCCCTATAATTAAAAGCAGGTAACAGTGTTCTCTGCCTTGCAACAGACACTTTAAACTCCTATTTTAATGCTTTTTTGAGCCAGTAAGGAAATTTTACGTTAGTCATATATTAACGAATAAACTTTTCTAGCCAAGAGTTTAATCAATTAATTCTCAGTGTTGTACATGAGATTTTACACGGAGGAATCCAATAAGCTATGGATGTCAGTAAATTCTTATCTATTTTAAGTAAATTCCTATCTGTTCTAAGGGTCTGTCACTCTTGTCCTCAGACATGAGACAGTTCTTAAAATCAGTCATGTCTGTGCCCCCAAACTGCAAGCTAAACTTTTAAAAAAACCGCAGAGAAACTATTCTGGTTTTTTTTTTCTTCCGGACAGAGAAGGCACTACAGCCCCCAGGTCAGTGTCTCTTCAAGCATCTTAACAAGATCACAACAATCTGTTCCTCTTCGAGAGCGATAGGCACTGCACACTTGAGAACAGGGACAGGCAGAAATGCTTGTTCTACTCTCCTTCATTTTGAGATATTTCTTTAAACTCCAACTTCATGTCCACTTAAACCTGAAAAACCTCATACTCAAATAAATAAATCTTCCAGGCAAGACCTTCCATCAGATCGTATTTGGCAGAGGAAGCACTTTCATCCCTAAACCATGACACGAGAGCACAGAAGACAAAGAGATAAAGAACACTGTTTAACAGTTTAAACCCAAAAGAAAAGTGCAAGAAGTGTGTAGAGAGCAGCTGCGGTAAAGCACTCACTGAAGAGCAGGGCTTAACTACACACTCGGACAAACACTCGTCTCCTCTCCAGTAACACCAGTGATCACCCAGCCTTTGTGCTTGGGGGACAGAAGCAGCGGAAAATCACAACTTTTACGTACTGTGAGAGCCGGAGTGGGATTTGGCTCAGTACAGTATAGGTGTACCCAACTGCTACAACACCGATCTCAAAACACGCTTGGTCTCTTCTTCCTGTAAGCCATCTCTGTAGGCTTCCCTTTCCCCTTCCACCTGCCACACCAGCATTGCTCCTCAGGGTTCCTGGGGTGAGAGCGAAGTCTTTGACAAGTTAAAAGGACTCAAAACTTGTCTCTGTGAGACCGCTTTCATACGTTCACTTCCTTTTTAGGCAGGGCAAGGAAACGTTACTTCTTAGCAACCTGTTTATACCATGATATCCCTCTGTAGAGGAAGAAAGGAGACAAACCAGCTAAAAGAAAATTTCCCTGAGGAGATAGATGGGGATTATTGGCCAAAAACGCCCACCAGAACCAATTCTCCTCTGGTCTAGTTGTTCCCACGAGCTTCAGAAGAGAGCCCTGCTGCTCCCCACTAGCAAGTATTTCAAATAATGCTCGCGTGCTTTGGAGCCAGCAAGATGTTCTTGCATTATTCTCTGCAAAAGACACAGACCCTTCAAATCCTGAATGTAAGCAAATAATCCTCGCCACTGGAAGCTAGGTTTCACATAGAAGAATCCAACAAGCAACTGTAATCTCTGATTCTTGGGCTTTGCACAGCCAACAGTCTTCCTCTTCTTCAGACACTTTCAAAACGGCATCCCTTGGCCAGCTGAGGGAGGACAGAGGGGAGAGAAGCGGGATGAAAGGTCTGCTTGTGCCCCAAACTAAGCTGTGAATTTTGAAAGTATTATAGTAAATTATCTCCTTGCATTCTACCCCTTCCTTTGCCAGTGGCAGTATGGGAGAGGAGAATACAGGTATTTTAGGAGAGAGCTGCTATTAAAAATTTAAACACGCCACGATTTTCCCCCTTTATTATTGTACATCAAGACATTTTTGAAAATGCAAGTTTTAAGCATCTCCTGATCAGCAGATAGAAAGCCTTGTGGAGCTACCTCAACTCTGAAGTCAGTAATTCATTAAATAATTAACAGCATAATAGTGGCAGCACAGCAATATCGTATGGAACCTCATCTCTGTCTGCAGACACCAAGGACCGCCACATTTCATAGAAATACTAAACAACAACAGACATGTTTCTGCTGATGTAATTAATCTCTATCCCCTGCCATATTAACGAGAGAAAGATGCCCATGTTTATGATGAATTCTTCTAATTAAGAACCCCGCACAAATGGCATGCGTTTCACCGGAGGGATTTTGTCTAAACCAGGAAGCCCGTTGGAGGATAAAATTCAGCTCCATAGCTAGGTAAGCACAAATCACAGCCACGCTTTTCCTCCTGCTAGGCAGGAGCCAACGAACCATGCCGGGACAACTCATTACACCTCCCTCATTTGAGCCACTCGTTACAAGGGCTTTCACCTTGCAGCACTTGCAAACAGAGACCTGAGCACTCTCAATGCTGCATCCCAAAGACAACCCAAGAGGAGAAGTGTCATCCTTGGGGGAAAAGTATGCTGGCACTGTACATCAGCGGGGTATACTCACCTCCCTTTTCCTTAATCCACAGCCCTCTCTGCCAAAGAGCCGTAACTATTTGCACGTGCACTGAAGTTCTAGGGAAGGGAATGTCAGTCAAATACCCGGTGGGAAAGAAATTCAAAGCGAAAGTCAATGGAGCCTGAGCAATCCGTGTAAATCAAGACTTTAACCTTTCTGAGTCTCCCTCACACTCTTGATCTGTAAAAGAAGATGCTTAAACATTTACCACGTTTCTGAAGATCCAAGTGCACCAGAACTGTCAATGCAAAAATCGCTTATTACCAAAAGCGCCAACTGAAGAGTCTCAGTCTTACTGTCTCTGGAGTGTTACCCCTGTAAAAACCACTGGGCAGAACAGAGGCCACCACAGATCTGTTCAGTGTAGAAAGAGAGATTCACTTTCAGCCTGTAGCTCTTTAGTAGATAGATCTCGGCTTGGTGCAGTGCCTAAGTCCTAACTAATCTGACACGAGAAACTAAGCCATAACTATAGCAGCCACTAGCCCAGCTTCCAGCGCATAAACCAGCAGTTTCTGTTTATTGACCAGCAGAGAGAAATCTGGCTGCCTAGCAGCTGAATCAGATGGGAGCAGCCTCTTTCCCACGCAGCCAAGAAACTGTTCAAGGAAAGTCATCCTCTATCTGCTGCTCTCTGCAGTAACACCATTAGGCCATGACATATCGCCAGGTCATTTAATGCAATAAGAAAAAATCCACTGATGGCGTTTGGAGGCAGGCTGTTAAATTAGCTCTGGAGGAGCAGACAGGCCTTTCTGACAGCACTCCTCTCCTCACACATCTTCAGGGGAGGGGTTGTGGTTGAGCTCCTTTCTACAGCAAGGAGCAGTCAGCTCCAGCGCAGTGACACAGAATCCTGCTCTAGCATCCCAGCATCCTGAGATAATCTTTCCTTCTGGTTTCAGACCTTGAGCATTCAATCTGGCTCAATACAGACTAAAACCACAGCGTTGTGCATCCTGCATATTATACTGTCAACCTGTTTAACAGGACAGAGGGAAGGAAGAGCTGTCAGATAGCTTCTGTACCTCCTCCAACAAGCAGGAGGCTCCAAGAGACAGTGTGGGCCACTCCTACAGCATCTGCCGGCAGGCTGCCGGGATGATAACAGTATTTTTTAACACCTCCACTTTCTGTGACTGATGCAAACACCACCATATGTGTAAAGAGGAAATAAAAAAAAAAAAACCCCACAACCTTCTTCTTTCCTAATAAACTCAAATAGCTGGAGTGACAAAGTAAGAAAGACAATATCAAGAGTCTACATTTCAGAAAACATTCCAATGTTTTGAATATATTTTAATACTTCCACACCTAAGAGCACATACTAAAGACGGAAGTCCTTGCACCCCATGCTTCTTCATAGCCTTTCTCTTGCATGGGAAGCACCAAGGAAGCTCCTCCAAGTGCAGCAAACCAAGGAGAATATTGCTGATCACCTTATCGCTCTCAGAAATGCATGACATCAATTTAATTAAAAGCTAAGAGATTTTTTTTTTAAACTAACAGTTTTTTGACAAATGCACAGTGACGAGTTCTTTCAGGTCAACACTTACTAATGCACAGTATAAAAAACATCCTCCCTTCCAGACCTGGTGACTGTCCGGAGGACAAATAGCTGAACTGCCCTCTAAATGAAATCCAAAACATTTCCACGCAGTTGTTTTTCACACATGCTTTAGTAATGCTGGAGGTGCCGAACCGGCAGGAGAACTGCAAATAGTTCTTCTGGAAGCCTACGGGGAGCCCAGGTGGCCCTACAAAACGGGTGGGGATTTTCCACTCACCCTTCTCAGGAGCAAAGGTATTTCCTTTAGATCGTCAGGGTTTTCAGTCTCTTTTGGCCATTTTTTCCCCTCAAGTAACTCCCAAGAGCCCATTTCTGCTCACAGCACAGAGCCATTCTGAAGAACCAGCTCTGTCCCAAACCCGTAGCGCGGTATGGAGATGTTCAAGAAGCAACAGCAAGTCTGTGTCACACAGGACAGACTTCCCTAGGGACTTAGAGCTCCTTGTGGCTGCGAGGAGCTTTTTTGAGCCAGCATATTGCTGCTGCCCCAGAAACACTGCTCCTCACCTCAGGAGAGATGGTCACTCTCCTCACAGAGTGGGTGACCCAGCTCCGGCACAGGCTATACCCCAGGTCCCTCACGCCTGCATTCTAGAACTACTAGCAACAAATATCACCCAAAACCACTCACCAAAACAACACAGGTAAAGGCCTCGTCATCTGTTTGTAACTTTTCATCAGCTAGCTGAGGTTGTCCAGACTGCTGGAGTCTGAACCCCTTCTCGACACAAAATCAGGGTGTGCAGCAGCAGCAGCGGGTGTCCTGCATTCAGACTCCTGTTTGGGGGGACGTGAGTACAACCAGATGAATCCACCCTTGTAAAATCCTCCTCCTACAAAAGCAGATGTTGCTGTTTGAGCTTGCATTTGACTATTAGTAACTTGTGGCCAAAAGGCCATATGCCCAGTCAGATGGTACTGCCCGTTACAACTTCTGCCACGTGCCACCCTACAGGCATATTAAGTGTTTCGGCACACAGGCACTCACGTTGCTGTTATCTATCTGCTTAAAGAACTTGGTAGCGAGACAAAAAATTAGTGCATACTACAAACACCAGGAGCTTATTCCAGATGAAACCACTCTTCTTTTCTGCAGAGAGAATGATTAAAGTGCCTGCAGTGTACTTTTTCCCCCAGAAAAGCAACTCGCACAGGCTACTGGTCTAAGCACAGAACTCAAATCCAGATGCTGGATACGGATGTCTCTTGGCACTGAAAACAACATAAGATGGGGAACCTCACTTTACCCTGATTAAGTTGAGAACTTAACTCTCCAAAGGCAGAGTTGAGACTGAAGAAGCAGCAGCAGCCCCGCAGAGTCCCACTGGCACACAGGTCAATGCCAGAGCCCGCTAAGGAGTGTTTAAACACCATTCAATATTAGGGCTGAGGTGAGAAAGGCTGAAGAGCAGCTCCCAAAGCTCAGCAAACACCCTGAGATTTATTCCTGTTCAGCCTGGAGGGGCAGCTTATCATGACCAGAAGTCATGCTGTGAAGTGGTAACAGGTTTAATGATTAACATTTGCATGCACAGGAATCATTTAGAAGCTTTTTCTATTTGTCTCACGCTCTTGCTCCCAGTGGCTTACCCTCAAACGTTGCTTCTTCCTCCAAATAAACAAGCAGAAAGAAATGCTCACCAAAACCTGAGTTGGCACTTGGGGTAACTGGGAGGGGTGGGGTGGGTGGGCAGATTTCCCAACACCCCCTCCCAGACACAAGCCAAATTTCTTCCCTCTAAGCTGTCCCAGCCCCCTCAGGTTATGCTAAGTGCCAAAGTGGTTTTAGGTGGCCAACCCATCACTGACCACAGAAATCACAACGGGTGGGGAGGCAGTCCAAATAAATTACCAAGGCGAAGTGTGAAACCCTAACCAGAATGAGGCACAACAGCCTCAACAGTTACAACAGCAGCTACCACAGGACAAACTGAGATTTAATCCTGTCTGGGCAGTAGCTGGAACCTAGTACAAAGTTCTTTGAATTCATATGGATACATAGTTAATATCCAAGCTGTCTTGACTTCACTGGTATTTTAATCAGAGTTAATAACCAGAGGAGAGCAGAACTAAATAACGAACACACCTTTTTTTTTTTTTTTTCCTCTTCCTTTCAGCAGAGAATGAGGCTTAATCTCAGCTCTACAGAAGGAAAATGGGGGGGAAGAATGCTTTCTATGCCCAACCCTTTCTCTTACTCATCTACAGAGCTTATAAACTCTTCAGGACAGAGGCTGTCTCTTCTGTTCACATTTTGCCTTGTGCAGAAGAACCCCCAGTCTGGAGACCCAAACACCCCTGTAAGGAGGGATCTGCAGACAATCAGGAGGAACCCAGGAGCACAACCTGTCCCTGTGAGGTCTGGGCTAGGAGATCTCAGGCTGCACTAACTTTGATGGGCAAATTGCTTGGAAAAGGATGGCAAGGTGACCGGTAACTCCAGGCTTGCGGCAGCCCCTAACGATTTATTATTCAAAAAATCTCCCCACCTCGTTCTCCCATCCCAGCAGAGCCCCAAAATAAGCCCCTCACATACAGAAAGAGTCTGCTACAGAGCTACACATCCAGCGGTAAGCCAGGCTATCCACTCCCCTGGCATACAGAATTACAGCCAGGGCAGCAGAAAGGCTGGCAGCTGCTGGAGATGACTTGAGTTTAAGAGAACAGCTTCTCTCCTCTCTCCTTCTGCACCTGAACCCCAGCTCACTGCCAGCACTCACCCAAACCTTGCCAAGCAGACCCAGGAAGTGGCTGGAGTCACCCTGGTTGCGACCCACTGAGGATCTGACCTCTGCATGGCAGGGGTGCGGAGCCCACCCCAGGCTAAGCAGCACCTGACTCTCAAAGGGCCCCCAGCTGACCAGCAATGACCAAAATGCATCTACATTTACCCCTGGGACAAGGATATGGGAATCTATCTAGGAAAGAAAAATATTGAACCAATAACTTAAAGCAAATTCTGATCTCAATAGAAATATTTTCCATTCGAATTCAACTCACCTACTCAAGACTGAAAAGATATTCGTTGCCTTTAATGACTCAAAACAACCTGGCAACATGCTTCATGGCTGTCCTTGCCACAGAGAATGGTGAGCTCCACAACTAAAGCTTCCTACAGGGCCATCAAGTTAAAAATAGCAGTGGGAGCTGTACTTCTAGTGGAATCATAAAAGCATTAAACAGAAAGCTAGACAAGAAAATTGATGACGTAATGTGGATCCTCAAAATTTACTTAGTCTTAATGAACCTGTCACAAGACTCAGTTTAGCAAATTCCTGGACATTTAATAAATGCAGTGCATGGCATTATTTTCTACTTCTCAGATTCACTGCTGCGTAAATTAGGGAGTTCAAATGGTCACCCTGCGTTTCTGCTTCCTACCTCTTCTAAGGATTCTTCCATGATGAACAGCACTAGCCCCCCATTCCCACCGCCCCAGAAAAAGTCAAGACATTCCATTTACAGTTTAGATGTTACCATGTGGGCTTCTGCTGAAGCCCAGCTGAAGGAGCTGAGTGCATCTGCGCACTGGGTTTTCTGAACATGCAACCCACTGGCAGCAGCAGGTTCCTTTTGCGCACTGGTGAGCTGGGGAACTGGAGTAACACCTTACAAGGCTCCTACGGTGCAGGAGGCATAGAAGAATAAAAAAGGGATCCCTTCCGATACCCAGCTCACACCAGCACTCTCCCCTCCTGCAGCTGCTGGTCCTGGCCAACTGACTGCCAGGAGTCCCTGCTCCTGCACACCAGGCGACCTGGGGAGACGAACTAATGCCAGTGTGTTGGGGCGGTGCCACAGCTCAGGAGGTCACAGAGCATCCTGTGCAGACCCTGCAAGCACACAGGCACAATTGGTTAGGGAGAGACTTCTCACCCCTTGTTCAGGCTTGTAGTGGTGTGCTAATACCCGTTTATCCATTCCTGGCCCTTCTTTATGATGTCTCTCAGGAGATACTGGGGAAAAGCAGAAGAATGATACAGAACATTCCAATCCCCTTTAAGCTCAATGCGACAATTATAATCCTCTAACTAAAAAGAGGAGGAAAAATGAGATGGGCTGTGACAGGTTGGGAGGACTAAATCCCCGTTAACTAGGGCACCAAGATTTAAAGGGCTCGGCTTCGCACACATCATACGCCTCTAACAAGGTCCCTACAGTACACTGTCTCTGCTAATTCATCAGTGAGTAAGCGCAAGCAAGAGGTGGTGAGGCCCACTGCCCAGAGGACGCCAGCAGTGGCCAAGAGGACTCCACTGCCATGGCATTGCCATGCCGAGAACAATGCGTCCAAAACCACGGGTGTGGCAGAAGCACTCAGGTAGCTCCCTTGATTCACAGGTACAAGGGGCAGCAAAGGTCAGAGTGGTACCACCCATGCAGGGCAGAGCTGCACACTTAACTGCTGAACAGCAGCAGAAAGAAGGATGCAGCACACAACCTATCTTTCATGTCAACCCAAGCACAAACATTTGTATCACCCAACCACGTTTCCCTTCAACTCCAGCACATCTTTCCTGACAGTGAGGCTTTGGGCTCAAGACAATTAATGAGTAAATAGTTTACAATTAGTAATTATTTCTAATAATGCTGTAAGCTCAGGGATACAAGCAGATCAGCAGATTTTTCCAACTACTCGATGTGACTCAATCTGTAACATGCATTGTAAGGACAGTGTTTACTTTCACTCCTCGTGGCTCGCCTAACACGTAGCATGAGATGTTCAACAACCTGACCCAAGTCAGCTGTCCATCCACTGACTTAAAACTCTTTCATGCTCAGCTAAAGGGAGCTTTTTATAGCTGCTTGGGCAGCCTCTTGAAGGCTAGACCTCACTTGACTGCATCTCATCATCGCCTGACCCAGTGAATCCACAGCTAGGCCTGAAAGAACACTGATTTCCCAGCCCTTCCCGAAATTTCTTTGGGAGTGCCCAGCCAGTGTGGTCCAGTTTTCCCAGCGCTGACTGGAAATACCCCACAGGGCCACTCAGCTAACGGGCACAGCACAACTAGACTTAGACCACCCAAATGCAGACGGAAAGGATGCAAACAGACGCCAAGTTTGCTCAGATTTGTTCCAACAGATTTTTTGAAAGGGTTACCTCATTGGAGAGCATCCACCCTTCTGCTGCCAACCCAAGCTCAGTATAAACATCACATTGCTCTCAGAGCAATGGGAGAAATGTGACTGTGCTCACCTCAGCCTGCATCTGGTACTGCCAGGGGAGCCAGCTCTGCTGTTCCCAAACACAAACCCCAAACTCTTAGCACTGCAGAAGCAAGTGTAGCACCAGCAGGGATGTGGCATCTCAGCATCCCTATGCTGGGGATAGGGTTACGCCCGCCGTCTGTGTTGCTTCCCCTCCCAGAGATCACTTTGAGAGACTGTGCCCTATCTTTAGGCGTAAAACATGTTCTTCAGCCAAACTGAGACATCTGAGAAGGTTAGGAAACATACAGCCTACTCCATCAGCAGCCTGGTGTAGCTGGTAATTCCTACCACACAACTACGTCCGAAAAATCTGCTAGAAAAGTATAAAGGAAAAAGAAAAAGAAAAAAACCAAACCAAAAATCACATGCATATTACAGCACTTGGGAAATCGAGCATGATCACATCACTGAGCACCAGGAGTCTGTGGTGAGCACTTGCAACATTCACATTTCCTAACACTGATACTATTAATTTTTACAATTTAAAATTACTCTGGGAAACTACATGGGGAGCACAGAATTTTTTAATCTTTACTGTGTGGATGTGATGTCTCCCATTTGCACTGCCACTGTATCCCTGCTCCCATACTTGAAGACTAACTCACCAGTTACCCAAGGAGCTGCAATGCTTTTTGCAGCTCTTGCATGTTCTTCCTCATTTATTAGGTTTTTTTACTGCATACTTGATACCGAAAGGCACAAATGTACAGCATGGCATTACTGGGCATGACACTGTCTGGCACCAAATACTTTGTTCAGGGCACTCAGCATGCGAGCAGATGGAAAGCATCAGTGTTTTCCAATTTTTCAGAGAACCTCTGAAGACACCCTCTTTGGGTAGGAGTACTTTTCCAGCCAAGCCCTGGCTGTTCCAGGATTCAAAAATCCGAAATAAAAAGGTAAGAAAAGTATTACTGTATTTTTCTCCCATGTCCAACGGCTGATGCAGCCCAGGTTTCAGCACAGTTGCCTTTCTCTCCCTGCTTCTTTAAAACAAAACCTCCTCATAAGGAGGTTTCAGCTTACAAGCTGAAATATTTGTAAAGTGGGAGAATGAAAACAAGAGGTTAAAGTAGATAATTTTCTGTAGCTTTAGCCAAATGTCATCAATGCCCATGCTATAAGAAAGCCATAAGTTAGAGCACTACCGCAGCCTCACCAGAGCAGCCTTGAAGCCTGAACTGCAAAGTCAACCCTACAGGTCCATCACGGCAGGACGACCAACCAAGCATCATCTGACCAGCCAAAACAGCTTCACTGCCCAGAGGCAGCCCCATGTGGCAGCTTCATTCACGTCCCGGGGTCGCACAGCACTTAGACGCCAGCAGTGCTGCAGGACCTGCATTGCCACCGCAGAAGCAGCTGAGGCAGGTCTCTGCAGGGACAAAGCCCCTGAAGCAGCCAAAAGAAAGCAGCTCCAAAGGGAGCACGCAGCTGCCCATCAAAAACCCAGGCTCTACCGACACTGGGAAATTACCCATGTGCTCAAAGCACATCACAACATGGGCAATTTCTTTGCAAATATAGAACCCAAAAGACCACTTTTTAAAAAATTGTCTTTTTCTTTTTTTTAATGTACTCCAATATATCTCACTGTCTTCACAGCTACAAGCACAACTGGGACCTGGGAATCTGATGACGGTCCACCTCCTGTCCTTTATCACTTTTATTAGTTGCAAGAATTAGCGCTTATAAAAATATAGTGAAAGATAGTGGCAGGTAGGACTCAGCCTCTCCTCCTACCTCCTGCTGTTCCGTGCACCGAAGCAGCCTGTGCTGCACCTTTAACACCCTCCTCTTGCAGCAGATCATCCCTGACCTGCGGCATTTCTGCTAATCCCGTTCAAAGGGTGAACTCAACCAAATGTTTTTCTAAGGTTCTCCCATCTCCAGCCCTTTTCAAAACGTGCAAGCTAAGCCTCTCAAAAGCCCTGTGAAGCAGATAAAATCTCCATTTTAGACTTTGGGGAAACTGAGGCACAGCAATCTGTAAGAAGGATGAGTTTGCAGCTCAGTCAGTAAGCCAGCTCGACTCCCAAGTCCACGGGTCTCACTTTAGTTATTGCTTTAACTTAAGCAATATTAAGGGACATGTTGTGGATCACGGCCTCTGCGCTAGGCGCTGTACAGACAGTAGTGACAACCGACACGACGAGCCCCAAAGAGCCTACAACCCTCCTACAGGAGCGGGCAGATAGGGCTGGAGGAGCACAAGGGAGCACCGACACAGGAAAGGGAGAATGAGGTCCTGGGACTGTCCCTGAGATGCCACGGGACAGCAGAAACCAGCTGGCGTCCCAGGGAGAGCCAAGGAAGAGCCATAGATCCCGCTCCGGGGCTTTCCCTGCAGAAGGGAGGTGATGCTCGGCACCGGCAAGCCACGGTCCGCTGCTGAGCCACCGGCTTCATCCCCAGCACATTCGCTTCTGCTGCTTTTGTGCTCAGTGCGTGCTCTTCTAACAGCAATAATTAAGCCATTTTTCAGCACTCCCACACGGGCAGTCCCAGTTTGGTGCCGCTGAAACAAAACCAGGTCTTCTCCCCTTGCCTTTCAAGTGACTCCCAACCTGCCTGCCTCAGGATGCAGCCCCTGAGCCAAGTTTCATCCCAGCAAACAGCGACCTGAGATGTCTCTCAAAGGCTTCTGTTTCCAGCAAACACTGCTAAACTTTTAGCTTTTAAATCATAGGGCAGTTTTGTATACGCAAAACCAAACCTTACTGGGGAAGCAGCTGCACACTGAAAGAACGCTTCAGTTCGCTAACAGTTGTTGCTGCTTCCCCCACTCACGTAATGAAAAGGCTCCGGTAAAAAAAAAAATAATCTTCTTCAGGAGCACTGGACTTTCAACCCCACACCCCCCCATACACCGTCCTAGGCTGCCCAGACCGCACATTCCCTGAGCCCCAGCTACCTCGCTGCAGCCACCTCATCACTTTGATTAACAATTAAGGCCACTGCTGCCAACTGGGTTTTATTAATATTATTATTGTGAACCATTTATTTTATTTTTCTTTTATTCTTTAATGCACCACATGGGCCACTGGGACAAATTAAACATAAAATCGTGTTCTGCCACTTAGGCACATGGTATTCATTCCCACATTTTGGAAACGTAAACACCGTAAATAAAATATTAAGCTGTCAAATTGTCACTGAATCTTCCTCCTGCAGTAATACCCCTGGAGACATAGCTACCAAGTTATTCTTTCCCAAGGAGCTAGCACAGGCCTCTCACCTGCCATAAGAGAGATCCCACAGAGATCCAAAAACATGGGTGCAGCAGGGGTCTGGTCACAGCAGGAACAACTGCCACAAAGCCCTGAGCGTTAAGGGCTGTGTCCCCACCCTGAAACAAACTGGGAAGAGCAGAGGCCATATAGGTGCAGGGAAGAGCCAGGCTGGTGCTGGGGTTTGGCCAGGCTGAACAGCGCCAGACAAACCCAGCACTTGGAGGGGGCACCTTTCCCCTGCAAAAGCATTGGCACTACGACCTGCAAC
This sequence comes from Bucorvus abyssinicus, assembly GCA_009769605.1. Lineage (NCBI taxonomy): Eukaryota > Metazoa > Chordata > Aves > Bucerotiformes > Bucorvidae > Bucorvus > Bucorvus abyssinicus. Next base: position 14,356,497 of record CM020042.1, on the reverse strand, counting down.
TTCTTTTCCACCTCATTTCCAGCACCCCAGATATCTGCAGAGCCTCTGGGAGCGGAGCTGCTCTGCAGGCTGGAGGGCCCAAGTTTCCTTCACTTTTTCTTTAAGGGAAGAAGGTGTTTTAAGGAAACAAGAGCACCTTTTAACTAAGCTGTTGAACACGGCGACTTCACGGGCTTGCTCATCGTGCCTTGAGTTCCTCTTGCCGCAGCTGAGGTGGTCTGGCTTACAGGCACCACAACAGCCTTAGGGAAACCATACGTCCTCCGGGAGATCATGCAGCCTCCCGTGCTTTGTTCACACATGTGCAAACCGACACACAGCCACGCAGCCTAAGAACAGAAAAAAACCCTATATAGCCACATTCCTGATCTTTGCCCCAAAAGGCAAGAGACCCAAGAGTGAGCAACCTGGTAAGAGCCGAACAATAAGGAGGTTGCTGAAATGGCCCAGCAGGACATGAAATCAAACCTGTACTTCACAAGCCTGGCAGTATGCAAATGTAAGGAATTAGTGCTCTTCCTCCTCTTACCAGTTTTTTTTATTATTATTATTTAGGATCCACCTCAGTTCCCAGAGCAACATCGCCGAGGCTACAAGACCTACCTCCAGGCAGACTCAGGTGCAGGAGCCCTGTAGAATACAAACCCCTGAAAAATGGTATCACTTACCAACCCATGGAAGTTGCAGCTGATCCCATTTGTGAGGGAAACAGCAGCCCCTGAAAGCTGTGCACAGAGGGATGTGATGAAGGGATGGGAATACGATCATTCACGAACAAATGGTGAATATCAGCCGGCACCTGCTCAACAGGATTCAGGCTCCCACAACCAAAAGCAACAGAAAACAAATGCAGCAGATCACACTGTTTGGCCAAGTTAGTTAAGTCTACCAGGGTCGGAAGGGCATACGTGAAGGTGGTCTTACACAGTGGCAAATACAAACGTGGATAAAGTCACCAGTTCAGTTACTCAGAGGAGCACGTAAACCCCAGCCTCTGCCTGTATTCCTGGCTAAGCAAGAGGGGGGAATCGACCGATTGACATCTTTCCTTGACAACTCGCTTGACGCCTACAGACAACTCCCATTCTCAGCAGTGCGTCCCAGAGGAGCCTCCTGCTTCCTGTCTTGCCACAGGCAGGTGATGCTCAGCTCAACAATGTTTGCAGAGCATTTAGAAACCCTTTGCTACAGGGGAAAAGGATGCCTTGATCTCATCTCCCTGGTGCTCCTTTCACAGGGCTGAGCACAGAGGTAGGGAGGAATCAGGAGAGCTGAGCCCAGGCAGCCTGAGCCAGTGTTAGGAGATAGGGTGTCTCAGCTGCCAAACAGGCTCTAGTGGGGTCACAGAGGAGCTACACAGGTCACAAAAGTTGGTAGGACAAAGATAAGAGACAACATACCTGGTCCAAAGGGCAATTGGGCACCAGCCTAACACAATTCAGAGCCTTTAACTAACCGTACTCTTCTGCCTCCATCTTCCAGGCACATTGCTGCTTTCCTGTCACCCCAGAGAAGTCAGCAAGTTGAGAAGCCCACAGGCAGACTCACATCCAGCTTTTGACTGGGAATAGGAGCAAATACTCCCATCCTTAGCTCACAGTCAGCCAACAGCAAAATTCCTCTTAGAAAGCTACCTACCAGCTACCTTCAACTAACGAGCTTTGCCCACAAGACAGTAACGGCGCTCTTCAGCGGGACACGGGACGATGGGTGAGCTTCCCACACTGCAGTCTTTAGAGGTGGGCGAAGACAGCCCTGGGCTCTGCCCATCAGCTCCATGCTAAAGCGGACGAGCAGCACATGGTGAGCGATTAACCACCCATACATAGTGTGGAAATGATGCCAAAGCCCTTCCAAAAGACACACTGCACAATTTCTGCCTCTGGGAAATTTCCAAGGAGCAGGAGGTAACCTCTTACCTGGGAGGGACAGAGAAGAGACCTGGGAAGAAATTCACCCTCCAGAAACACCCAACACAAACCAGTTGACAGAGGTCCCAGCGTTCCTCCTAACTGACACGGAACTATGCTGTGCTCCAGAGAAAAAAATGCATTCCTGCGACTGTGGTACTGACCCTCCACGGTGGGTGCAAGGGGAAGCATGCAGGGGCTTGGTGTGTCACCGCGCCAGCAACCTTTACCAATTTCTGCATTTTTATTTCAAGCATCTGTAGGACCTGTTTGGGGAGAGGCTACTGCAGAAAGCCTGTATGTCAAGATTTCTGGACATAAAGCAGGTATGCAGAGGATCACTACTAATGCACAAGCGAGTTCTGGGACACTGATCTCTGACAGCCCCCCTCCCCAACTTTAATAGTCAATATTTCCCTTGCTGATTCCAGGAGCTAGACATCCAGATATTAAGTTTAAGATCGTGCTAATAATTATGAGGTCAACAAATAACTAACTAGTTTCAAACTGCCTTGCAATCAACTATTGTTTTTACCTGAGGTGATTTTTATTCTTCGCATTGGGAGAGAATAAATAAGAAAACCACAAGCCCAGGAAGCCCTTCGATTTTTAAAACCCATGCAATTCGCCTTCATTTGCCCAGGATTTAAAATGTCACAGCGTAGACACAAGAGCAGAACTCTTGGAATCACTCACCCAAAAGGCAAGATTTTTTTCCCAGACAGAAAAGCAGCCTATTTTAGAAAATTGAAAAAGTATTTTCCAGAGACCCATAAGTCACATGAGTCACTCTCATTTGCAGATGAGCCCAAACCTGAGCTCCAACACCATCACTCATGCACAGCAGAGGAGACCAAAAGCTGGATCAAAATGGGTAGCTTGTTTCAGTGGCTCTGCAGAAGGCCAAGGGATGTGAGAAGCAGGGGGAGCATAGGCACGCCTCCTCTTACACAAGACTGCCGTTATGTATTAAGTCAAGTAATCTAACTTTGTGGGGAATGAACTCAGGGTTGAGGGCTCTGCACTGCAAAAGGGCAGCCACTCCTCTAGATTCATCATCTCTCCAGCGGGGCAGTAGGAAAGGCGTTGTTTTCCACAGTGGCTGGGAGAGGGTGGAGGGCAGTGCCACAGCCCACACGCCATGCACCCAGGAGCTGGAGAAGGATGAGTGCTGAAGACCACTCGCACAGCTACAGCCCCTGCGTAACCAGCCCCGCAGGCTCCTACGGTCAGCTCAGCCCACAAGACCAACCGCTCTGACTCCAGCCAGATGCCACCCCCTGCGAGGGGGTACTGACCCCAGACCCCCATCAACCTTCACACCCCACGCTCACCTGCAGTAGCTTCCCTGCTTCTGCCCCAGCAGCACAGGCAGAGGCTGTGGCCAGGATGGCTCGTTATTCGCCGCCCGTCGGGTTCTCTGATAGCCATGCCACCGCACAGTTACAGGGGGCACTTTACCAGCTCGCCTCTTGTGGCAACCCGCCAAAGCCTTGGGAAACCACTCCACAAGCACGAGGGGAAGCCCAAACACCACAAAACCCTTCTGTTTCCCTTCCCTATGCAAACAAATGGTGGCAAGTCAGGATGTGATACTTCTCCAATGCCCCGCCGTCAGATGCATGACGAGAAGGTCCTCCTTCATCCCAGCCACTGCCTGCCAGGGGCACCGGGACTTACCCAGTGAGGGAGGCTGGCACATCCTGGGACCCCAGTTACAACGGGTCGGAAGAAGCAAACGATGACTATTTCTCCCTGCTAAGGGATTTCAGGCGTGTAGCAGAGCTGGGATGCTTTACAGCGTTCTGCGAGCAGGACCAGATGTGGAGCGGCTGTTGCACGGCACTATAGCTTGTAACGAGAGGCTTTGTGGTTAGCCATGAGCGCACACCACCTGCCCCCAAACAGCAGCAATGCAACAACGTGCGGCGCTGCCACAGCATCCTCCTCCCGGGGATTTTAAGGTGCTTGGCAGACAATATGGATTCATGTAACATCACAAGCCCTCTGAGAGGGAGTAAAGTGAATGCAACAAAAAAATGGAAGGGATAAGTAGGGGAATGGAGAAATAAAACTGCCAGAGCAGCATGTTCAAGCACGCGCAAGGAATCAGGAGCTCAGGGGCAGCTTCCCCCACTGCTGAGGTGGAATCCAACAGGCAGCAGTGCTCCAAATCCTCCATTTGTTCAACTCGGCCCTGGCCGGTCTGAGAACGTTTCCCAGCACGGCTGAAAGGCTACGGCAGTAACAGCACTCGCACAGAGCTCCTCACAACAACAGACACCGTATTCATGCCCACAGTCCTGCCCCATAGAGGGTCTCACAGCAGAGCAGCCTGAAGAGCTGGCAGCTGCCGGCTCTGATGAGCAGCACTTAACACCCTCACTCTGTCCCAGAGCCTGTTCTGAGTTTCGGCAGCTGAAAGCGACGGCCTAGGGTCTCAGCTGAAGGGTTTCCACCCTGCTGCCCCAGGGCTGACAGCATTTTCCAAACATTCACGAGGCTTCCCAAACACCCACACCTGCCAGCCCCACTTCCAGGTACAGAAAGGAGAGACACACACCAGAAATCCCAGTGCCAGTCAAGGAGGGAAGCGGAGGGCCCCGGCGCCCGGCCCCTGCTCTGACTCCGACCAGGCTCCTGCTTTTGTTCGCTTCCATGTGTGCGTAACCGCCTGATAAATGGATTTGCAGCCAAAGAGTGACACACAGTGCAGTTCCTGAACTGCTTCAGCTGGATCACTCCTGGCAGTGGTATTGCTGGGCCACTTTTGCCCCAGGGGCTAGTTTATTTTTTTTATGAAGCTATTGCCTCGAGTTGGGAGAGCTTTATTGATGTTATTACACAGTCTGAAGGAGGACAAACCTCCTCCATGGTCAGAGCAGAAAGGTCCTCATCATCCTTAAGCCTGGAGCTCGATTTTATCACCCTAGTGAGCCCGTAGATACCCAGAGTGGGCAGAGAGTGGGGCTTTCAAAGCAACTTTGAAGTAGCTCATCAGGGCACTGCCACCACACCTCAGGTTAGGAAGAAGCTCTGCGGGCTCCCCCCACCTCCCATCCTACCCAAATCCGAGGCTGAGCCCGACTCGCAGACTGCTCTCTTTGGCTTAAAACAGACAAAACTTGTGAGCTGCGCCCAGGTCCCCCATTTGGCAGCAAAGCAGCCGGGTCAGAGGCAAGTGCCGCTGGCATTGCCCGGCCCAGTGCCCAGAGCCCAGCTGGCCAGGGGGAAGGGCTTGTGAGAGCTCATGGCTCTTATCTGGTCCTGACGGGAAAAAACTGTGATCATACATACATGTGTGCATATATATGTATAAACGTACGCGCCTCTTGAACGCAAACCAGCCGTTTCACCCATCCTCTTCCCCAGCCAAGGGCAGTGGCTCTCAGCCGGAGGAGCGGAGCCCGGGCCAGCCGGCAGGGACAACTCGCGAATACTTTACCCAGGGCATTCCTCTATTCCCCCGAGGTTTGCCCACCCTGCTCCCCGGTTGTAACGGCTGCCATGGTGACAAGCACGAATGCTAAAATAAATACAAAGCGAAGCGCAGCCCTCCTCGCTCTCCTCCATCCCCTCGCTCCCGCCGCGGCAGGGCGGGATGCTCGGCGGCCGCGGCTCACTCACGCTGAGGGGGACGGTCCTCTCCTCCCGGCGGAGCTCCAGCCTGCCGGCCGCCCTCTGCCCGCTCCGGGCGATGCCGCCGCCGCTGCCGGCGGACCTGCCGGCGGCCGCCGCCGCCGAGCGGGGCTTGTTGTCCTGCCATAAGTAGTAGAAAGTGCCCAGGATCCAGGCGACGGTCAGGATGGCGATGGCATTGGCCCTGATCCTCCTCATGCCGAGCGCCCCGGGGGAACCTGGGAGCGCTGCCTCGACGGGCTGGGGCGGCTGCGGGAGGAAGGAGGGGAGAGGCGGCGGCGGCGGCGGAGCGGCGGCTCCCCGCGCACCGCTCCCGCTTCGGCTCCGGCTCCGGCCCCGGCCCCGCGCCGCCCAGCCGCCGCTGGGTCCTAACGCCTCGCCCCCCCCGCTCCGCCGCAGGGGGCGGAGGGCTCCGCGGCGCCGCCGCCTCCTCTTCCTCCTCCTCCTCCGCCCGGCCCGGCCGGCGCGGGGAGCAGCCGGCCGGGGCTGGGCGCCGGGGCTCCGGTTGAAGCGGGGAGCGGGCGGCAGCCCCGGGAAACCAGGTGCTGTGGTGTAGCGGCAGGGCCCCCGTGGCGGGTAGCGGGTGACCACGAGGCAGCCGTGGGGACACGGGCGGCACAGCAGCCTGCCCTCCTGCTGCGCTGGCCCACGTCCCTGCCCTTGGTGGCCCCGGAGCCACACGGTACCGTTTGCTATGAGGCAGGTGGCCAGGGAGCGCGCCGTGGCACCCCATGGCACACGGGATCTCGGTGCGCGCCCCGTGGAGATGGGCGCGTCCCCAGAAGGAGCTCGCACTGAAGCTGTGGTCGTTCACAGAAGCAAAGCTCTTGGGCTGGCAATGGAGTTGCCCAAGCACCCGGTCACATCGCTGCTGCACACAACTGCCCAGCCCTTGTGCCACCTGGGCAAGTGCTACAGCCATGAGGGCTTTCGAGCCCTGCGAGGTGGGAAGCACGGCAGCGGAGGGGCAGCGATGATGCCATTCCAAGTTACAGGGCATTGCTGAAGCTGCAGCAGTAAAGAGCTCACCGAATCCAGCCCTGCAAGCAGCTTAGTCCACAGACTACCCAGCTTCAGAAACCGAGCTGTGCAATTAGGGCTTAACAGTTTGAGAGAGCAGGAGGGGGTGCCGAGAAAACTCTACAAGTGAAGATGCATGCTCAAGAGAATATGGGTGCCTCCAAGGCACCTGACGAGGGGATTAGAGGATTTGAATTACAGTACAGAAAATGGCAGCAGGGCTTCTACATGGCTTTTTTGCCTGCCTTCCTCCTGGCCAAATCCCGCTAATGCAATTATAACCTGCCCTGCTAAATTGCCCTTTCAGGTTTACCTGCACACTGCTTGTCTCCTGAAGCACAGCACAGTACAAAATTCATTCATCAGACTTGTACTGTGCCAGCCCCCGGGGCAGAATGCTATTGCTAGGACCACCACCCCCCAGGGCTGCAGCATGGCTCCACACCAACCTCCCCACAAAGAGCACTGCACTCCTGATGCAGAAAGGTGTTAACAAAGCATCTTCCATCCTCCTAGGTGCCTTTCCCAACAGCTTCCCAGGCTGGCTGATCATAGCCAGCAGCAAGGGAAAGTTTGAGGCATTCAAAGCTAAAACAAAGACCCCCAAGTGATCAACAAAGACATAATTAGTCCAAGCTCATCGGTTCACATCTGTCCCAGAGGTACGAGTAACCTGTGGAAGCTGGGCTCCCACTGTTGCTGGTCTCTTTCACAGTCCTACAAAGAAAGCGTGGCTGCTCTCCCATATGGGTTTGGATTCAGCAGCTGCCTCAGTTGCAGAGGGACATGAAGAGAGGCAGAGGAGCTGCCTACTAAGGTTCAGAAAAGGGAAAGACATGGGAGAAAGACACGTTTGTGTCCCCGTGACAGCAGAGCCAGCCCCATACACTTGTCTCCTCTTTCACCACTGTGCCGATCATACCAGACTTTGCTTGATTCCTTCTTAGTCATTTCTCACCATGCTGTGAGATTCACTACAGAAAAGCAGATCACTCAGTGATGGAGAAATGTGTGTGAAATGGGAGAAAATCCTCTGCCCCAACACTTGAATTAGACAGATCGCCTTCTCCTGCCTTTTCGAGCACGCTGCTTCCCCCTTGCACTGTAGCCGTTCGTTTTCTTCTTCCATTGCCCTCCCTGGTAGTGCTGCCATGCTGTCACCATTGCCTCCCCACACCACATTTCACCACCTTCAGTCATCCTGATCAAGCATCTCAGCCCACAAGCATCTCAGCCTCAGCCAAACCTCTATCAGTTGAGAAGTCCCCTGCAAGGTCAGCCCATCATCTCCTCTTTTCTGCTCAGGAGAGACCCAGCTCCCTGACTCTTCAGATTCAAGTTCTCCAGGAACATCATCATTTTGAGCACTCTTCCCATTCCAGAGCAGGTGGCACCTTCTGGGTGCACTTTATTCTCTATGCAGGACAAGGGCTGGAGGAGCCCTGTCTTTTCACAGCATTACCACTTCAGTTTTGCAAGCGCGGTCTAACAAATCCCAGCACCTTGTCCATATTACAGCCCAGGCACACACTGTTAGGGCTCCCCCAAGCCTCCCCTTGCCTGGAGCAGCCCCAAGTCCCATGCTAAGCAGGTGCAAAGCACTGCCAGGTGACCAAGGGAGAGAAGTAATGTGGTCCTGCTGTGTTTCAGAGCTGCAATCGCTGCCCAGGTGAATGCGTCAGCAGAGACCTTGGGCTGTGTTGGCACTCAATCTCTGTGCACATGTGCAGGGAGCTGTACAGGGCAGGGTGGCACTGCCCGCAGCAGAGTTCAGTGGGCAGCTGCCTGCACCCAGCTGGCCTTCAGTGCTGGAGGCACCTTGCCCACAAGCCTTGAAACCTGACCACATACTGGTGGGTGCTCTCAGTCATTAATGAGCTGGTGCTCCTGGGGAGGAGGCTCCCGAGCTCTCAGCAGCACTTTCTCACACCTGCAAAACACACTGCTGAGTCCTCGTTGCTTTTCTGCCTCATCGCATCACATCACACCTTGTTATTCCCAGAGCATCACCAGCAGTTCAGAAAACAACACGGAAAACCCCAGAACTCTGAGTTTACTTGTATTACCTGGGTAACGTGGCCTGCCGACAACTTACGTGAGTGACAGAAACCCTCCTGTGCAGAATCACTGCTTTCCTTCATTAAAGCAATTCATTAATTACACAGAAAACAGAACCCAGATAATTTAACCCTTTCTTTTGAAGGCCCCAAATCCCTTTCAAGGGATTGTAAGTGTCAGAAACAAGCAGAGACCTCTGTAGGCAAGCTTCAGCAGAGCCCCCAGAGGTCAGCTCTGATGAAGGATGGATGAGGGGTCTTTCTCGTAGGAGAAAGTCGCATTTACTCCCCTGTCCCTCCAGGAGTCAGCACCAGAACTCGGGAATGTTCCTGCAGAAATGGGGTAGCAAAGCTCTGCAGTAGCCCGCAACCCCAGCAAAGGGCACAGCAAAAGCAGCCAGTTACCCACCCCCCGAGCTGTTGGCAGAGCAGCTCACACCTGCCCACAGGTACCCAGTTCAGCACAGATAAGCCAGAGGTGCAGAGACACGTGGTTTACATTGCCTCAGCTTTGGGACTTTTGAGCTGGAAAGGCTTAGGGGGCGCCAGAGCTGGCTGACCTGAAGGCGACAGGACCATCAGCACAGCTCCAGCAGAAAAAGTGTGTATTATTTGAGCAGCACCAGGCTTCCACAGGCTTTGAAAGTGTCTCCACAACGTTTCATCTTCAGGGCCCAAACTCCTCACTGCAGGATGAATAGCTCCCAGGTCCAAGCTGTTCCAAGGTCCCATGTTCTGCAGGCAGAACTGGCAATGATTTCACCTCTGACCACAGAGCTTTGCTCCAGCATCTCATCTTTATTTAAAAGATGGTACATTTCTAACCTTATGGTTCTACAGGGATCTCTAATAATATAAATTGTTCGAGTATAGCTATACTGTAAGCTGCAGTGTTGCATGCAGATATTAAAGCCAGACCCATCAGAGATAACAAGAGTACCAGAAGCAGTCTGACATGGACATCTCTGCTCAACACAGCCTGCAGTGTAGACATACAATGAACACTGTGATAACATCACTGTGATACAGTGAAAATACTTCACTGCTGATCTTTGCAAAAGCATCAGCTAATTCAAAGAATGCCCTAGGAGAATCATAGAATCATCTGGTTGGAAGAGACCTTTAAGATCATCATGTCCAACTGTTCACCCTGCACTGCCAGGGTCCCTAAACCATGTCCCTCAGCACCACATCCACACGGCTTTTAAACACCTCCAGGGGTGGGGACTCCACCACCTCCCTGGGCAGCCTGTTCCAATGGTTCACAACCCTTTCTGTAAAGAAGGGGTTTTTTTATATCTAACCTAGATCTCCCCTGGCACAACTTCAGGCCATTTCCTCTCATCCTGTCACTTGTTACATGGGAGAAGAGACCAACCCCCACCGCCCTACAACCTCCTTTCAGGTAGCTGCAGAGAGCAGTAAGGTCTCCCTTCAGCCTCCTTTTCTCCAGGCTGAACAACCCCAGTTCCCTCAGCTGCTCCTCCTAAGACTTGCTCTCCAGACCCTTCACCAGCTTTGTTGCCCTTCTCTGGACACACTCCAGCACCTCAAAGTCTGTGACCTGAGAAACACAGTATAATAAACTAAATGAATCAAGGTTACACAAACCTCACAGCAGAATTACGGGGTCTTACCGCCATGGTTGTTCTTTGGTTTCCTCTATAGCTGTTCCATGTTAGACATGTTAAATCTTTTCTTATTTTGTGACAAACTTCGTACAGTGGAATAATAGAAGGGATCCCTTGACAATCGAGGTGGCTGACTCTTTGACGTAAGCATACACTAAGTATTTGGTGAGTAATCCAAATATAGAACAGGGAGGGAGGAATATGACCAGCTACGTGGAGGAAATTTGTGTAGGGTTTGAGAATCTTATTTTATTTATAATCACCAAGACCCTAATCAGCCACACCTTCAATGGAAAGAGAACTCCTAGTACCACGACTTTTAAAAACTACTCTCAAAAAGCCATTTTTTATGTCTTTGGCTGACAGCCTTGGTAACAACACCTAGGAGAACAGATCTGGTGTCCCAAATTGTCCAGATAAAATTGAGATCTTTGTTGTAGGGGTAAAGACAAGCATTGTCCAGATTTGTCTTCAGAAAAAAATATGAAGTGTGGCTGCTTTATAGTTATGGTAGGATACAGTGCATGTTTTAGCATAAAATGCAGCTGAGCTTTCAACTATGAAACATCTGGAGAACGCCAAAAGGTTTTTCTTAGCACTACTCTGATCTGAGAAATCAGGTCCACTATATTTATGGCCTCCAGACATGGAAGTGCCATCTGAAACATGAACATAAGGTCTGTCTAGACTCTGGATACAGTTTGAATAAAGTCATCCAGAGTTTAGCTAAAAACATTTAAAGAAAATTAGCATTAGGGTTCAGGGACTGGAGCGGGTCATGCTCCAGAGAGAAATGAGAATGGCATGTTATCCTGCTGGGAGGAGAGGATTTGCTCAGAGAGGGGCAGCTCTGCTTGTTCACAGCTGACCAGGAGCTGAGCTCCACCTTGCATGAAAATACTGTACACCCAGCTGGGCTCCTGCCTGCTCACTGCAAGCGCTATGGACTGGAGATCCAGAAAGTCTTGTATTTTGAAGGCAAAAGGGCCAAGGACACAAAAACAGCTTAGCTCCCTGTAGCCAACCAGCCACAGGAGTTCCATCTTTTAAGTTTCACTCCAAAGTCCATCCATACACACACCTGAGACAGCTCTGATACTTTTCCTTGCTAAGCCTCTGTTGTTGCTCCTCACTAAGCTGTGCGAGGGAAGAGCAGCCTCAGTTCAGGGATTTTTCACAAGCAACCACTCCTCAGAGAGCTCCTTCTGCATGGGCAGAGCAGGATGCCTGAGAGAAGGTGAGACATCTGAGGATGGTTTTCTCTGAACTTGCTGCCACCAAGTGTCTCCTTCCTCCTCCTCTGGCCTGTTCCTGGTGAAGCTCCTGGTCTTTTCCCAAGCAGGGTCAATGGTCTCTTTCAAGGTCAGGAACATGTGAGTAGGAGTCAGTGAAAGTGATTTACCTGTTGAAGGGAGAGGACTCAGAGCTCATCCCTGATTTCAATTCAGAAAAACTTCAGGAAAGGAAAGGAGAAGGGGAAATATTTGTCCAAATGGGCAGAAAGAGCTAAAGTCCTTTCCCCATAATGGATGAAAGGCACCTCTGATGGCCTGACCATAGCATCTCACCGTGCTCTTCATCCAGATCCAAATCATGCCTCTGCAAACCTCTGAGACAGGTTTACCCATACCGTAATGCCAAGATGGCAGAGCATGTGCCATCATCCTCCACCACTTGGTTGTTGAAAACAAAAGAAAATGTCATCTGCATTACTCATCTATATTGGCCAGATTCCTAAACTCCCTGACATACTCTCCTTGTCTGAAAAAGATTCCCCATGCTGGTCAGAAGGTGTGGGTATGCGTGTGGGTTTCTGAAAATCCACGTTGCTGTGTCTCAGGTCATGTATCACCCTCCACATCCTTGGCTTCAGTCACCACTGGGAAACTACAAGGTGCACCAGAAGTCCAACAGCTTGTCTTGACCATGCCCTGCCTAGCGCTAGATACTGTTCAGGCAGCCTCCAGCCCTTCACCACCAATGCTGTGGCCACAGGCACCATAAAAAGGCCAGACAGACAAATCGCTCCCTGGGGAGTGGCTCAATTCCTAATTTATCCTGATGCCCAATTGGAATAGGGCCAGAGGGTGAACTCCAGTTAGTTCTCCATTTAACAGAAGATAAGCTGCCTAGGGTGGCTTATACTGACCAGGACAGACATACCTCCCGGGTCATTGTTTCTGGCCAGTGTGCAAGCAGTGAGGCAGTGAAGGGGAGTGACTCAGGGCCAAATTAAGGCAAAAGTTAACTGGGAACCAGGATTTCAGTTGCTTTAAAATGTAGAGTTAAACATTGTCTTAAGTGCTATGGAAGGCCACTGTAACCCTAATGTTATTTTCATGAGCGTGTTTCTTCATGAAAACAAGAGCATAGAGAAGACTTCCCAATAAGCTCTAATTAACAGCCCCACATGCACTTGCGCTCTTCAAGTACAAAGAGAAAAACATCTGCTGAAAAGCTAACAGTGGCAAGATGACTCTCCTTTGACAGGGGAGGAGCCAGGAAAATCTTCAGAGATGGCTAGCCAGGATTCAGGACACCCTCCTTCTCCCCTGGGAGATGGTTCCATTAGCCCTCTCTGAGCCAGGACACCCACCTGTCTGCCACCACAAGAGTAGATGTGGCCTTAGTGAGACGTGGAGTTACGGCAGAGTCAGGCAGGAGCTATCAACAGCATCCAAAAATGCTCTAAATGCATACACCCATCTTGGAATCTTTTAAAAGTGTAGAAAGAGAATATTTAAGTAGTAATAATTACATATTAATACAACTTATTAACTACAAGATCCACTTATAATCAACCTGATTCACTTTATGAGCCTGATATAAATTTTCACTCTCCCTTCTACCATTTTATCTCCTTTTCTCACCCCAAATCATTTGCTTCTTTTCATTGCTGCATCTTTTCTATGACATGAATTTATTTCCCACTTTTATGGTAAAGCATGTAGCACCTTTTCTGGTGCTGAGAATAAATTAACAATAAAATCTTTTTATTACGAGCTGACGACAATTTGCCCTCCTTTATTAGCAGCCCATCACAGTGCCGACTGTGACCTGAACTGCAATTTAATCCTCATAGAAATTCAAAGCTTTTACAGCTCAGTGTAGGTACCAGGTTAGTGCTCCTAACAGTCCTCTTGGCTGCGAAGCAAAAGCAGCTTGAAAAGCTCATCTGGCAAAATGATGAAATTCCTGCCTTCCACGGCGGAGGAATTGCATGTGAAAACACAACAATCTGGGAAATAACCTGTGAAAAGTATCCTACTCAGTCTCTCACACATCCCGTAAAAGGGGTTGTGCCCTGCACAGCAGACTGGGTTTGAGTGGAGTGCAATGAAAAATGCTTAACTTTCCTGGAAGTCACAGCAATGTATTTATTTTTGAAGCTCTATCTCTTGAAATAACCTAGATAATTAATGGAAAATTTTCCAAAACATTCCAGTCCGGGCATTAAGCGTGAGAAACTCAGGCTGAGGGGAGGCCAGAAATAGGAGCCGTGAACCGGTCAGCTCCTGAGGCACTGCAGTGCCCCAGACGTGAGCCCGATCCCCTAACCTCTGCCTGCCAGGATCGGGGGGTGGCTGGTGGCAACCAGAGGGTATAAAAGAGCCGGGGAAGGGGCCGCGGTCCGGAGGACATCAGGCATCCCTGTAACGTCAGGCGCAGGATTCAGGCAGATCGACACGCTATTAAAGATTTATCAGGTACTACCTTTCACATCTGCATTATATTGGAAGATTTTTATTCCCAGGGAAGTGAGTGAAGGGGACTCCAAGTATGACAAGAATATGTATTGAAATGAATAGCCCTGGTGGAGCTGCAACCAGTAAAAACTGCTGACCTGTAGCAGGTCAGCAAGCCGTTAAATCAGTCTTGAAGACACCAGGGCACCCCGTGGGGCAAGGCACAGCCAACTCCATCAACATGACACCATTTCTGATGTAAGAATAAGGTGCGCAGCCTGGGCGTGGCAGCACCCCTTTGCATTGTGATCGCTTCAAACAACAACCCAGGGATTGCTAAGCTTCCACAAACGTGCCACCAACTTCCTTTGAAGCTCTTGAAGAAAAGGAGCTGCTGTCCTCTCATGGCTTTATGAAGCCATCCAGCATGAGAACCCCTTGCACTGGGGTCACGCAGGTCCGGTCATTTTGGATGAGGAACCCTCCGCAGTGATAGCTCTGCCTGGTGAGACTTGGCAATTAAATCCTCGCTCAACTCCAGCCCCCAGCCTTTGCCAGCGGTGGGACGGGCCAGCAGCCTGTGTGTGACGTACCCACCCCTCCTTGCTCAGCTCTTCTCATTCACTTTGTTGGGGTTTCAGCATTAGCATTCAGTGTTTCTCTCCCACATGGGGGTTAAGCACCGAGGCAGCGCAGGAGGAGAAGAAGGTCAGGCTGACCCGCGCTGTATCACAGCCCAGAGTTTATGAAGCACGAAAGGTACAACGACAGTCGGGGCAGCAAGAGAAGCGTTGGGAGGAACCACCTTCCTGAAGGCAGCTGGGATCTCAGCGCAGGTACGTGTAACCTCCTTGGCAGCAGCCCTGACTGTGATGCTGAGACATGCTGGAAGCACTTGGCTCCAGATGAAGGTGATGAGAGTTGGAGAGCATTTCCTTTAGGGAACTGAGTTCACACCACCCCTATTTGTTATCTCCACACTTGCAGGCCCTCTCCAGCCCTGAGTTCTCTAACAGGCACATGGAGCTCCCCAGTTTGCAGATCAGGGCCCACAAAATGAAGGAGATATGGAGGTACAAACCTGAGGACAGAGTTTTCCTCCCCAACTCCCCAGTGCTGGTACCCGCGCTGACAGCCTCACCACAAACACACCTGACACCAGGGGCTCTCAATTTCAAAACACCCCAAAGGACTGCTAGAAAATGTCGCGTTTGGGACACAGCAAGAGCATAAGTTGCGATTTACTGAGTGAAACTGATGGTTCGTTTTGCCTGGTCTCCAGCAGCAGTCACAAGAGATGCTGTCTAGGGAGAACTCAGAAGTACAGCCCCTTCTCACAGTCTGCGCTTCACGTATCCTGGGTTAGCTGCCTCCCTCGCACAGGATGCAGTCCTGCTAGTCCAGTCCCTATAGGATCTGTTTATGGCTATAGAGCCTATACATCTACATAATCATCTTCTTAACCTCTTAATAGCACCTGCTTCTACCACCTCCTGTGACACAAGGTCCAACACCTCACCACATACTGCATGATAACACTTTATATTTCATATGTTGTAAAAGAACCTCCTACATGCTTCACCAAGCACCCCTGGTCCCCGAGCACTAGGATTTGCTGCATGGCACTTCTCCATCCACCCTGTCCACTGCCTCCACGATATTTGCCCTCCCAGCCAGCCTTCCCTTCTCCAAATGAAGGAGTTCCAGACTTTTAGACTCTCCTTGAAAGGCAGGGTGCTTCATCATTAGGAAGCCCATTTTATAACGTGCACAGTATAACAGAGACGTGTAGTAGAGGTTACATTTGTAATAGTAACAGGAAAGGTCAGAGTCATATTCTTTAAATATTCACATTTAGGGCAAACATTTTTTCCCCCCCAAGGGTGAATGCTTTAGAAGTGCTGAAGAAAATGACCTCCACCACTTTCACATAGGAGGGAGGATGGGAATGATGAAGTAAGGAATTTCTCTATTTTAAAAATGACCGCTCATTTTGCTCGTAATTGTCTCCAGTACCTGAATACATAGCTTGGCAATGAAAAGCTGTCACTGCAGGAGCAGCTAGAAAAAGGAGTGAGAAATGGGAGAAACTGCTTAAGCCCCTGTGCGTAGCAGCGGCACTCTTTCATTTGAATACTTTCATGTCTGTGGAGATGCTCAGCACATCGCTGCAGCCTTTTCAGATGCAGAGACACATCGTTGCATGCATATACATGTGCACACACCCGTTTCACACCCTTAGGTTAGCCTCCAGCCTAACTCAAGTTTGCAGCAGACACTGCTTTTCTCTGGCTGAAGATGAGGAAAATACCTCCCACCGGAGCTAAGAGCTGTTGCAAGCCTGACCATTTCTGTTTGAAGGTCACAGCAAGATCAAAGAAACCTGCCATCTCCAGCAAATATATAACTACTTGCACGTGTAATTCCTCTGCAGATGTGTTCACTGCAACATACTTCACCCCACAGAGAGGGGATGAAAAAGGCTGAAGAATACTTACAGGTTATTTTAGCACAGTAAACTCTATATAGACAAAAATAACCATATCAATAGGCCCACGTTTCAAAGCCCCATGCACAGCTGTGTGCAATCTCAGCCTGCAGACACTTTGGCTACTGTGCATCAGTGTGATACCAACCTTTCTTGCAGCATAGCCTGACTTCTTCCTGCTCCAAACAGCCAGCTCAGCCAGGCTCTTTCCCAGCTCCGGCATAGGGCAAGCTTGGGTCCCACCACCATAGCACCTCAAACAAGTACTGAGCTCTTACATGTCATGTTCCTGCCCCAGCTGGGCAGCAGCCACCACGGTACCTATGTCTCCAGGGATGGGAGGCGGCTTTTACCCACCTGGCAGCCCCAGGCAGCTGAGGGTAACAGGCACAGAGGGAAGAAGGCACCAGGTTCCCTTTATCATCAGGTGCAGGGAAGACCTTGAAGATAGGACATCTGTGTCTTGTAGAACCATTTGGTCCCTGCCACGCTCTGAAGGACAGGTTTTCTTTGGCAAAGTCCTCAGGGACTTCTGCAACCTCCCCAAGACAATCCAGGATAAAGTATATTTTAAATAGATTTTATCTGGTTTGTTTTCTATTTTATTTTATGTCTTCTGCTCTCCAAACATCACATCCTCATTCATCTCTGAAGGCTGTCGTACAAGCAGCTTCATTGTGTTTGGGGTTTGCTCTGCCCAAAGATGGGTGACTGCACCTTCCAAGCTCTAGCCCACCCGAGGTCACTCTTGCCACCCTTATGACAGTCAGCTCTGAAGCCTAACTTTAAAAGTCAGTTCCCTCGTCTAGGCTTTACAGCTTCTTCCAGGGCATTTATTTCTCTTTCAGCATTCACAGGGAGACCAAGATCCAGGTTTAAGATGGCTTGTGGTTGAAGAGCAAAGGTCCAGTTTCATTAGACTGTGCTCTGAGCAGGGATGCGAAGGAGAAGAGCCTCATGTCATACCTCGCAGCTGGGGCAGAGTGTACTGCAACTAATTATTTCCAAGGGATGGCCTGAGATTAAGCCCTTCTGGTATTTGCAAGGAAAACCTGCTCCTTATTCCTATAGCATATAAATAACAACTTTTGTCAAAAAGGAAAAAACAGGAAGAGCTGGAGAAAAAATGGAACGTGGGCCTTTCCAGGGGATGGGATAGGAGGCTTGTTCTGTTTCTCAGAAACTACCCTTGTAACTTTTGAGGTGTTTTACAACAAAAGCATGTGTAAATCAGAAAGCCACCTGCTCTCCCCTCCTTTTACAGCTCTTCTTTCTCTTGCAGCGGAGCTCATATGCTAAAGCTGGCCCTGCCAGATAAAAACATATCCGGGCATTGTGGGGGTTTGGATTTGGGACTGAAGAGGGTATGGTTTCACTCAGAACAGAGGCAGGGGTCAGATGTGAAGGTGGAACTGAGATTTCAAAGAGACAAAGATCTCCTCCACATGAGGGGTGTGGAGAGATGGTCAAACCTGAGATGTTGGCACCTGGGCATCCCTCCGGTTTGGGAGCGTACTTGCACCTTTCCCATGGACCTTAACTCACTGGAAAGGAGAAGCCTAGTCAGCTGTACCCAGGGAGGGTTACGTGTTCCATCCACAGGCAGACCTATCCCTTTATTTTAGTCCTTTCGTCACATCCCATACACAAGCCTATTGTGAACCCTCTCCGGCCTGGCTCTGTACGTATCCAAAGGGATGGAAAATGCGCAATGACAAACTGGAGAAGGACTGCGCATTACTGCAACACAACACACAAAAGCCAGCTTGAAAATCTAGGCTCTGTCCCTGGCCAGCTCAGTCTCCTCAGTCTCTCTTTTCCCTGAGAGAGATCAGCCCTCAAATAGGCAAATGTTCCCTTTAATGACGTATAAATAAATAAAAAGGATTTATTTGAAAGGACGCTGCCAGCCGTGTATAGGCGAAAGCTATCTCATTGCACAGGCATCCCCCTGAGAGCAGCCCAGGGGGCTCATCACCATCACTGGGTGCTTTCTTCTCTGGTGGGAGAAGTCCACGTCCCTAGTCCCCAGGGTGGAGCAGGGTAAGCCCTCCATGCGGAGCAGAGGATTGCTTTGAAGGACGGGCAACAGTTCTCAGGCTGGCCTGGGCCAGGGTCCCATCTCAGCAGCTCCCAGCCAGATCCTCTGCCACGAGCATCTCAAAATGTTTTTCCTCTGTTCCAGTGGTGCTTCAGGATATGGAACCTGTGTGGTGCACCAAGAATGGCCCTGGCTTTAGCTGCTTGTCGCTGAGGACACATCACTGCCAATGGCCCTCCAGGAGCTGGAGAGACAGGGCAGGCAGGCTGGTGACAGCTGCTGGATGCCCCTTACGGATGGCCAGTGACCTGCTCCAGTGCAGCCATGTCAGCTTCTGAGTGTCTGACTGTGTCCCCTAGACCTGGGCTGAATGCTGTTTTTCCCACAGCAGCTTAAAGGACAATTTAAGTGAGTTCAAGCCTCTTGCTTTGAGCTATGTCTTAAACTGATTTGAAAGCATCAAACAAAAAGAGCTTAAAGCCTGCCCCATGACTGAAACGAGTACAGATTTGTGTGGCCATGATCTCACCAGCGCCCTTGCAGCCTCAGCGTTCACCTGAACCTGGAGGTGGCCTTTGCTGATCTGTGACCAGCTCACACAGTGATGAAGTTCAAAATAATATGATGGCTATGGGATAAATCCATCTTGTGCATCCCTCTGTAGAGCACACAGGGGTTTTCTTCGGCAGGTTGTATGTGCACCAGAGGCCAGAGAGCAGTGACAAAGGAATGAAACACAGCAAGGGAAGACGGACTGAGTTAAAAAGAAACAGTTGAAGAAGGATGGAGGTTTGCAGAACAAGACGGAGGACAATCACCGCGCTCAGGAGAGAAAAATAACCCAATCCTTAATGGGCAAGGAGAAGCAAATGCTCCACTTCCCATCTCCCTCCTCCTGCCTTCTCCTCTTTGAGGTTCTTTGTAACACCTGGATCAAAAAAAAAGAGCTAAGAATAAGCAATGTGAGAGCGTACTCAACAGCAAAGGAAGAGAAGCATTTTCTGCTCACTAGCAGAAAACTTGCCCTGTCATTAAATAACACAGGTTGGCAGCCTTCTGTGATGTGAGGAAGTGGGAAATGAAAGGCCTGAACCAGTAAAGCTGAGAATGGCAAATGGGAATCACAATGGAAAATATCCGATGCATCTGGAAATTAAAGCCCAACCTCTCAGAGTCTCAGAGGGAGCTCCAACGAGAGACTGCTCGCCAGAAGAGTGACTTTGGTGAAAACCAGGAATTCTTCAGCCAGGTGTCCCATGGATTGCAAGGAAAAGCCTTGCAAAAGCCTTGCAAAAGCCTTGCAAAAGCCTTGCAAAAGCACGCTCGGCACTGCCCTGGCTGCTTTGGGACAAGCCTGCTGGAAAGAGGAAAGAGTCCAATTACCAGAGCGAGTGAACATTGGGTGTACGGTAAGGAAGAGGAGGGAGAACAGAAGGTGGATTGCTCTTACTGCAGATGAAGCAGGACAAAACTGAGGGTTGGTG
Source organism: Bucorvus abyssinicus (assembly GCA_009769605.1). NCBI lineage: Eukaryota > Metazoa > Chordata > Aves > Bucerotiformes > Bucorvidae > Bucorvus > Bucorvus abyssinicus. The sequence continues at coordinate 14,336,541 of CM020042.1, read as the reverse complement.
AGTCTAGGGTACCATGGGAGAGGAATATGGATGACAGAAGATCTGGCTATTATCTGGGGTGCAACTAGCACCACATCCATCTAAATCTGAAGTTGTTTTAAATCATCTGCAACTGAGACTGAGCAAAAGTCAATAAATGAGCTACAGGCAGTGCATCAAGATTTAGAGGAGTTTGCAGATATTTCTGATTTTGTGCCTCCACTGATTTTGTCATTTCTTGACCTCTGCCCATATGCCATACTTCACTGTGGATTTATTGAAGTCAGGAGTTCACAGCTTTGAGCAAGATTCAGAAAATAGTTTATAGATGCCAGGGAGGTCAGAAATGAAGAAGTGGGGTGGAAAGACACACCTTAAGGAAAACACTTTTCTCTCCTCTCTGAATACTGATCAGCTGCAGCTTTGAAAACCCTGTTCGGCAGTTTGGTTTCCTTACAATGCCCCACAGTCTCACTCTATTTCTGGTCCGTCCAGACCACCCCACCCTCCCAAAAGAAAACATATTTTCCTGCATTTGGGAAACAGTTTTTCCAGCACCTTTACTCGGTTTCCAGCTATGATGCGCTTACCACCCCCCCCAGCTCCTCTAGCATGAGCTCAACTACTGGGGCACCAGCAGCCCTTTTTAGGAACTTAAGGTTTTAGCAATGACAAGAGCAGACTTTCCCATGGGAGCTGTCTGAAGGAGCAGTGATGCATTTCCTACATTCGTGGTGTGCGTTTTTGGTCTCCTTGATGTGAAATTAACAGGGAACAGGAGCAAAAGGTGAAATTGTGAGGTCCATAAATGATTGAACTGAGAAGTGGAGGAGCTCCATTTGCTCCCAAGGCAGACTGGCCTCTGGTGCTGTGACATCCTCCCACCTCGCTCCAGTGACACTCCAGTGCCCAGTTCCTCAGCAGGCTCCTTTGTGCAAATCTGCTGGGTTGGATCAGGGGTCCAGGCTGCCAGCAGCCCATAAATGCACCTAGCCAGGAGCTGAAGCGGGGACACACAGTTTTAATGCCTTTTAATTTCTGTGGTCAGAAATAACGTAATTTACTCACTACATGTTTTCACTGTTAAAAGAAAGAGGATCTTGTTGATATACAAATAAAACTGCTTTAATGTACTGACAGCGTTAAACCAGTGCAGCTCCCTCAGGATGGACACAGCTGACCGTATAACCACACAGCAGACCTTCACACACCCCTCTTGACAGCATCAGATAGAATTTTGGTCAGATAAACAAAAAGACCATCCAAAAATCCACCCTAATCAAAATAATAATTAACACCATGTAAGCAATTTATGGCTATCATGACAGAGACAGATGCATCCAGAGGGTCCTCTTCAGACAGTGTCTAATAGCTTAGAAAATAGGTCCCTTGATGCATCTCAATGGACATTATCAAGCATAGCTAGTAAGGACCATTGACATTTAAGTACTTCACTGCTGAAGGCTCAGCCGTGGTGTTCCTCAAGCCCGAACAGATGATATCTGCTCATCTGTCTCCTCGCCACTGTTGTCCATCTCCTCAGCTGACTCCTCATCAAGTTACTGTACAAGGTTTTTGTTTGCACAGTGCAGCTGTTGATGGGCAGGCACAGTTTCAGCAGAGGCAACAAGGATCACAAAAGCAACTTGGATTCCTTCTTTGTCTCCTCCATGTCAAATCTGCAGAGCAGCAAGGCCGGCACACGTGTAGTGGGAGTTTCTTCTCCCCTGCCACACAACGTGATAGGGAAGTCAGGTTACGTGTCTCTGACGCTGTTCCCCAACATCTTTGTATATCACTATCACTGTAATCTACTGACAAATATAGGAAGGAGGGTGGAGAAGCCCTTTTTACCTTATCAAACCAGCACACCTAGAGCATTGAAGTCTTTGGGGTTAAACCATGCAAAACAGCTTGTGTAGCTTACCAGCAAACCTGCCTGAACACCAGCACATCATTCCACAGATGCCCTTACTACGTTTTCCATTACTCCCTGCATCTCCCATCCTCAAAAGAAACAAAGAGCCAGTTAGAGACTTCAAAGATCAATCTGTGTGAAGACTTTGAAGTCCTTCCTCATAAAATGCTCTTTTAACTAATCAACAGTCTCTCTGCACAGGAGCCTTCCTGAAGCAAAGCAAAGCAGTGTGGTACCAATTAGGGTCTTTCTCCCCTCTCTTCAAACTCTAAAGGCAGTTTGGGAATTCGTGTTGGCAGAAACACGTGTAGCCACTTTAGCTGACATTTTTCAGACAGCCAACTCATCAAGGGTCTACTCACTGAGATGTATTTAGAGAGGGGAAGGTGAAATTAAATCCTGCTGACCATACAGCTCAGCCTCAGCAAGGCAGGCACTGCCACACATCTTGGTGATAGGAGGCTTGCTAGAAAAATTCTACCTAGCTCTCCTCAAACTACCACAAGAAATATCAATCGCTTTTTACCCTGAAGATACGAAGTGTGAAAAACAAACTATCTAGGGAGAACCAAACTCTCACTACTGACCACTAAAGTCGGAGAAATTTTCTTGAACTAACTAGACTTTGGCTTCAGTCCAGCACAGCAACTCCTAGATCCCCATCGTTGCCCTCATGGATCATTTGGGGCATTTTTTTGCAGTGTGCCTAACACACAGCAGTGGCTCTTGGGGTCCCCTTCACATTGTGTTTTCTAGACTTGCTCCTTCATCTTTGTTCAGGATATAAGTATAGTCCTGTAAGGACAGAAGTGAGGAAATCATGCTGCTCTACTGGCATGTTATTTCCCATCTTGATTCCAGCACAATTTGTTTCTTTGTACAGCAGGTCCATTTAACTTCCCAGGAAAAAAAACCCCAAAAAAAAACCCCAACAAAAACAAACACAAAAAATTCCCCCAGAAACCGACAGGGATTTATAGAAAAACAAGACTGGTGAGGTTACCGGCTCCATTGTCTCCCCTAAGTGAAGTTCTGAGATTTAAAAAAATGAGCGCTCATTTAACGAGAAAGTTTGTTTAGGTCTGGGGGTCTGGGTTTTTTTTTCTTCTCAAGGAAGCAGGGATTTTTGGAAAGCTACAAAGTTGCATTTTTCAAAAAAATCCTCATTTGGCTCACATGTCCTTTCTTTACACATTTGACTGGAAGGGCAAAGCATGGAGCTAACACATGGTGCAAGGAGCAAAGAGGAGGGAACACATGCCAAGGTCACCTCCTCAGCGGTAGCAGTGGCAAGCTTCACAGCAGTGATAGAAAACCTCCCTCTGATACACGATACCACTCTCAGCTACTTTTTAAGAGCTATAAAAATCCAGAGCAGGCACACGTTAATTAAAGCAGTCCAGAGAGAAGCGCTGCATGTCAGTCTCAGCAGCAGGTGACTGAAGGGCACATAGCGTGTATGGGAGCAGGATGCCTGTGGACAGAGTTAGTTAAAATAATTTAGCTTTTATCACCTCCAGGTTTGTCAGTGGGTAGCACAGATGGTTTGCAGCTGGGCAGCCAGTCAGTGCACTTGTAAGGAAGCAATGTGACCTGTGTCATGAAGAAATGCATACTGTAAGGAAGCTTTTCGTCACGACTAGCCCAAATCTCCTTTGTTGACATTTAAGTCCGTAACCTCCTGTCCTAGCTAGACTATAAAGAAGACCACAAAAATCCCCCTCCTCTTCACCAGGATATTTTTCTTCTTTATCTCCTTGTCCCTCAGTTCTGTGTCTCCCCTGACCTAGACAAACTCAGTTCTTCTGGGCTCCCTGCTCATAAGCCACATTTCCACACTTGTGTCCCCTGCAGGGCACAGGACGCACTTGCCTGAGTGGCAGGTCCTGAGGAAAAGAGGCAGTGAGGAGGACAAGAACCCATCTGGGTTTCCCTCAGCCTCCTTCCCTCCAAGGTCAGAGCAAGACAGGCTGAGAGACAGTTGAGGTTATTACCTTAGTGCAAACCTGCCAGCTCTGGCAATTTCTCTTCCTTGTCCCCTACTGCAGCCCACTGTGATAAATAAGCTTTTGCTATGAACCCACTGACCACTCACAGCTGGCAGTGAAACAGATCCAACTGAAGGATGATGGCTAGCAGGAAGTCCTTCTGGTTTTAACTGGTGATCATTCCAATTGAGTGAAATAAAAATAACCCACCTTCTTTAGCTCTTACATCTGTCTACCTGTATTTATTCCACTTCCTGTCTTCTTTATGCAAAGTTGCAGCAGGGCTTCCACACCGCTGGTAGCAAGAGCACTTCCCAGTATTTCACTGCACACTGGAAACTGCAAAAGCAGTGGAGCAGAACTGGGGGCATGGAGCTACAGGGTCAGAGCCTAGTGGCATTAAGAGTCCTAACGCCCATTTATAAGGCAGAGTAAAAAGAAGATACTTGGGTATTCTCGAGGGTCTAATACTCAATACCACCCTATTGTGCATGGAACATGAACTTGAAGGCAGTTTTCTCCCCCGTAACCAATTTATCAAGAGACAGGCAGTCTAGTCTGATATTTTGCAGGGGTCTGTAAAGATTCCTTAAGTTCCAGTTTTACTGCTTGGACTGACTCTTCTCCTAGTGTGGGGAAAATATCTGTAAAATGGAGCTGGTCTTTAAGATATCAGCACAGTGCTTTGAGGTGTGCAGCTGAACAACATCTAGTATCCCTACCCATATCACAGGAGAACCAGGGGGGAAAGGAGAGGGTGTAATGCTTTTAAAATATATGAAAACATTATCCAAATAGCAAAAATCTGACATAAAAACATACACAGACATACTTACAGCTCAGATTTGGGCTCTCCATAGCCCTTGCTAGACAAACAGGGATAATGATTTTTTTATTCATAGTGCATTGGTCCCACTCTCATTTTCACATGGCAGCAGCAGTCAGTCTCTCTGCTTTTACTTACGGAGAAAAGTCTTGGACTGAGTCAGGGCACAGAGGAAAAAGGCAGAGCAACCGGCAGAACACAGGTGATATGAAGTACTGTTTGGCATTTTTCAAAGGACAATCAGTTGGAAATGACTTGCTGTTAATCAATGTGAAACCGATACATGTCAGATCCCTGCAGAGCACACTACAATGTGAAACATCTTAGAGCAGCAGTCTTTTGGGGAGGGAGTTCGGACAGGCAGGTTTTCTCTTAAGCCTGCATTTCTGACAGCTGCCTAGTACCTTTTTCCCAGACCTGTGACATTTGTGCTGAGAGACACAAACGTCTTTTCCTTTTTGCTCCTTAACCACTGCACAAATTTTTCCATTTTTTAAGCGAAGATAGAAGCCCTATTTTATATCATCTATAGCTGAAGCTGGAGTTTTTCCTGTACAAGAAAATGGTTTCTTGTTATCTGAAGATGACACCTCTATTTTACAGTAAAAGATTCCATCCGGTTTTTCAGTTCTCTTTGCTCCCCTCCAATCTCAGAAACCAAACTTATCCAAGAGCTTGCAAAGAAAAATAATAAAAAATCGTTTTGCTCTCTTCCCTGGTGACTAACATGACTGAGACCCCATGTAGTGTCAGGCTGACTAATTCAAGACAGAAACAAGCACTGTGAAAGTTAAGTGGGAAGAGAGGATGCAGCACTAACCTTGGTGCAGAAAATCCTTGCCACAGTTGCCTGCTCTTCCTGGTGGAATTCACAGTGATAGGAGAATCTTTTTTGAACATGGGAAATTATGTTCCATACATGTTTATTTGACCTTTTGGGGTTTTTTTCCCCCCTTACTAGGCTTTACCATGATGGCTGTCTTGCATTACCCTCTCTACCTCTAAAAGCATTTAACAAAACTCCCTTTGAGTGAGGCCAGTACAAGAGGGCACACTGTGGCTCCTGTAACAACTCACAAAGAAAGGTGGATACCTCTTCTTTGCACTCACCTCAGGCACCCTCTCCCTTTCTCCAGAACAACATATCCCTGAGGGGAGGAAAAAGTCCTTATGCCAATGACACAGCGCTACATAGAAACGAGAGAAAGGGCTTTAAGATAGCCCTTATTCTGAAAGAAGGTCAAGGTGATGGCAGTTTGTGTCAGATTGTGGGAATGAAGAAGACAGTGTAAGTCTGGACTACTGTGGAGGCCTTAAGGAAGGACGAGATCAAGGAGCAAGCAATGGGAACTGTCCTACTGGTTCAGACTGAAGGTGCCTCTAAATCAGTATGGAACACTGCACACTGCAAGGGCTCCTGGTGACTCCATGTCACAGAGGCTCCCTCTGCATGTGCAAAAGGCATTTAGACACAGGACCAGTGCAATGAGGTACTTCTCATGGATAACCAAGTTACCTTCACTGAAAAAAAACGCACCAAAACCACATTACGATAGTGCAAAGTTCAGATATTCCATAGGGAGCCAGAGCAATAGAAAGGCAACAGGAAGACAGCTTCCCATCCCAGCGATTAGTAAATACCAAACAGAGAAAAATGCAAGAAGCCCATGGGGATATGTTGTCTTCAGTTGTGTCAGTCACGGATGTGACAGCTGGGACCTTTAAAGACTGTCAAAGGAGGGAAAGCAAGGCACTCCAAATGCCAAGTCTGTCAGCAGCATAATTAACGTGTCAAGTATGGTCTGCTCAGAAATGCAGCACTTGCTGCACCTACAACCGTCAGACTATCAAAAATGCTGTTCAGCTGGTGATTCCTGCACCTTGCAAAAATGCCTAAGTTACTGCAAAGCCAAGAAAAAGGCAAACTGTAGGGTTTGCAAAGACAGAAATCAGCTCGTAGCCCGTGGGGAAAGGCACGCTAACCTGCCACACGAGCTGTTGGTACTCCTGCTCCAGAGGAGTGTCTCTGCAGTGCTATTCTCAGAAAAGCACAACCGTTTCACATGGGCAAAACACCTGAAACCAAAAGGAGGCAGTTCTGCAGGGAATCATAAACCAAGACAGGTTTGGGGTCCTCAGCAGCTGGAATGTGCTCCCCACTAACCTGCAAGAACCAGTCTGAGGCAGCTGGCATCAAGCACACCATCTCCAGCAGCAAACCTTGGGCAAACTTACAAATGTAAAGCAACAAGCGATGAAAAGAAAAACGTCACGTGCTGAAAGCCAGCCCACACAGACAGGCAATTCTCTCCCTCCACAGACAAAGTGGATGCACATGGTTTAGAGCAGGAGGGTCCTAGTATAGGTGAGCTACTTGAGGCAACCTAGATGAGCGCTCAGGTTGAACAAAATCTAAGTTTCGATTTAAAAAAAGGTAGATCTATAGCCATCATGACTGCCCATCATGACACAACCGGGCTGAGGACAGCACCTGAATCCACCAAGGACCTCAGAACTACAATTCAAGTATAACTGAACAAATTTGCTGTCGCATTGCTTAGAAGAACAGTATTGCTGCCAGCACGGGCAGACAGATCAGGGAAGGCACCGGAAATGGGAAACTCAGAGGGTGAGGTCCAGGTGTTACTGTAAGGAACGATGGACTCGTAAGGACAGAGTGAGACACAGGGAGAGAAAAGAAAAAGCAGGCATGCAAAAAAGGAAAAAAGAGCTTCAATAGTGGTAAGTCTGGTAAAAGAGAATTAGCAATGAAGACGTACAAGAAAGTTTTGGCAGGAAATTTAAAATCATAATTATATAAAAATAATCTATTTCTGCACAATAAATATATTGCTTCCCCTCCTCTTCCAGGTTGACTTAAAATGATGCAAGTTAAGGGTATCTTGCAAACAACAAAGAACCTTAGTTAAGAAAATATTTATGAAGGAAGTTTTCCTTGCAAATTTCTCTTTTTGAACAGGTGATTTGGAAAAAAAAATCCAAACACAAAATTCTTCAGTGATACCGCTGACTCCTTAAATTTAGAGAAGCAGTAGTCCAATCCTTGTCTCAACATCACTTTCTTGTCTCAACAAACAGAAAAGATAGCAGCCCTGTGGTCAGCCCATCGGTTCCATTAAACAAGGACAGCTTTATCAGAAGTTCCTGCACCAGAACAAAGAGAGAAAAAACGAGGCAGAACAAAGAAGTGAGATGGACGCTCTCTGGAAAAGAGTTTGAGCCATGCAAAGAGCTCTCACCACCCTGATCAGATGGCACTACAGGCAGGAGATAGCACTATCTGAACACATGCTCAAAATGCTTTGGGGAGAAGTAGTTATATCCAAGCTGCTGCTGTAGACAGGAGGTTCTTGCTGAGATTACAATCAGCGGTGTGAATGAGCACAGAGTCAGAACACATTTGGCTAGATCAGTTTTCGTTAAGACCTGTCAGCGGTACAGGAAAGGAATAAAATTGCCCTTATAATGAAAATGGTCTCATTTGCAGCTCGGTGATAAGTAGTATTTATCATGAATCTTTGATTCCTTGTGCTCAGGCTGCTACTGCAGCTCCTGTGGGGTGGCACTAATGTGCCATTTCTCCATGGCTCCTACTTATCTCAAACAGTCTCTGCTACAAACAGGTTTTTCACCCCTGGCCTGTGAAATTTCTTGAATTATCTGATAAGGGAGTTTCAGCCATGATCACAGCAGGTCCAGGATTCTGCCCAAATGTTATAATAAAATATGGGTCAACTGCACTATATGCAGGAGTGTGAAATATGATAAGGGTTTTACTGAAACTTCTTTACAGAGACCTATAAAAGCTGAGCACAGCTTCATCATTCGGGACCACACTTATCTCATGCAATCAAAATAATCAAAAGTTATTTCACAGAAAGGGGTATGTATTTTTAAGAAGTTATATTTAACTAAGGTCTAGCACCAGGCAAAAAACACAGTTATTTAAGAAAGTCAGCAGTACATTTTAAAAAACCACAGTAATAATAAGTACACACTAGCTTATATTTTCAAAGCTTTACCATGAATTAGTTAAGCCTCACAACACCCTTGTGAGATAGTTAATTAATATTAGTCCCATTTTAGAGACAGGGAAACAGGCATGGAGAGAGTATGACCTGCTTACCACTACACACGTCAAATCCAGGAACAGAACTGCAGATTTTCCAGTTTTCTGCCACATGTGGTCTGACCTCTTAAAAAATGCTGGTCTTTAAATGAAACTTGTTTTCTCTCTCCCCTTTAAAGACACCTGACCTCATTTCAGTCTGATATTAAAAGGTAGCCACCAGGAGCTATTAATGATAAACAACTGTAATTAGGAAATAACATTTTCTTATAGACTTTGTGTTGCTGGAAGCTATTTAAGAAAAGACTTGACACAGGTGCTTCCACATTGCCAGAGTCAAAGAGTGTCACTTCTCATCAGGCAAATGCCACCAGGAAACTCACTGAGGCACATCTGCAATGTTGCCACAGCTCAGAATCTGGGGGGGGGGGGGGGGGGGGGGGGAAGTAAAGTTTCTTTGCCACTTCCAAACAAGGAATCTCTCTGGCAGGGAGTCTTCTCTGAGAAGAACTCATACGAGTACAACTGCACTGAAGCAAAGAAAGACTTTTATCAGAAGACTCTCCAGGTGCAGCCAGGGGCACAGATGTATCTGTCAGAAAACCTGGAATTGTTCATATGTTGTGTTCTGTGTTAAGTGAGATGGTCTGGAGGCACCAGACATCCCAGAGGTTAGAAAATAACTCTCCATTGTCACTTCCAGAAGATGAGTTGCCTTAGCATATCACTCTTGCACTGAACTAGTCAGTGACAGACTGGGATTAAAAATTACTAACCACCTGAAAATTCAAGTCAATGGATTTAACTCTATAAAATGTCAAATCTGGCAGATCTACTGCTGCCTGTTTGCAAACTCAGGCCCAGATGTTAGTGGAGACATAGAATTAAACATAGTCCTTCCACCTTCAGTTACATATGTCCATTAGATACAATCTAGAGTCCAGGAAGCTGGTTTCATGACAGCTCGATCTGAAGATCCTCCCCATACTTTCGGATCAGCTTCATGTGGTTATGATCCACTGACCACTGCTCTGGGAGGTGCTTGGGCTGCATGCTGTCCAAGAAATGCTGCCGCCAACGTCTCTCCAACTGTATAAGGGAGCGCAGGCCTCCTTTAGCAAAACATTGCACCACCTTCAGTCCATGGGGCATGTAGCTTTCATTGCAGACCCTGCCAGGACACAAGCAGAGTTTATTTTCACACAAGCCCACTGTCAGATTCTAGACCTGCCTCCAATGAACATCAAGACACTGAAGATACTTTCGGATGCAGAGTTTAATTACAGACACATGGTAAACTAACCAAAAGGGAGAGTTTTAAGCTTTGCTTCACTGCCAGACTGCTTTCTGGAACAGAGTTACACTGGGAAGCTGGTTTCTTTAAACTGAGAAAGTGTTATTCTACTACAGCAATACTAAACAAAGCTCTCAAGGTCCATTACAAGCTTCTCAGGAGAAAGACTGCAAATTTCTCAAGGCAAGAACCATATGACACTCCAGAGCCCTGATCCTGCCACTGAATTTCCTGCCTGGATAGGTTCTGAGTTATAACATTGGCACATTACAAACAACAATGAGCATAACAAGGAGAAAATACTGACTTCATGCAGAGAGAGACCAGATACTAGTTAAGAAAATATATTTGGGGACGCTTTGAGAAAGAGGAGGAGAGGAGACTTCTGATATAACTGTCTTTCAGCCTCTCTCCCTGATCTGTCTTTCAAAATAAGTATAAAATAGTGGAGGGGAAGATGAAGAGCAAGACCAGAAGGAAAATGCTGGAAGAGAGAGGGAAAGAGGAAGAAACAAGAGCTGCAGTTCACAGACCACTGCTGGATTGAGTAGAGGAGGGTGTAAACAAAAACCAAACCAGTAAGAAATGCAGAGTGTGCTTGTCTGTTTAGAGCCTTAGGCTAGAGCACAAACAATTATCTTCTTCCTATCCTTGCTTTCTAGTTAAATGTATCAATGTACTACAAAACCAGACTCCACAGGCTTATACAAGTGATATAGTTTTGCTTTTAGAGGCTCATTTTTCCTGTGCAGATCAACTCCTAGTAGTCTCAAATTCAGATGCTCCTTAACTTGACACTATCATTTTAGGGAATATCCATCAATATCCCAAGGAGATCAGCAAGGGGTTTCTTCTTATTTTCATTAAAAACCTTTGGCGGGGTCGGGGAGGTGGGTATTCAGCATGTGTGATCCTCAGCTCTGCAAATCCTGCTGGATTTTCTTTTTTTTTGCTGCAGTAGTATTACCCAAGGTTCTGTGTGTAGACAACTTTTTGTTGAACTTATATGCCAACATAAATGACTAATGTTACATCTACTGATGGGCTTGTTATACCTGGTTTCCAGACCAGCTGCTTCCTGGAGCATCTCTGGGGTGACTGCCTCTGTGTTAAAGAAATCCTTGATGCTTTGCAGAAGTTCTGCCCTTCGGGGTTCAGGAAGGCTGTCTGCATTCAGCAGGGCTCGGGCCCCTGAGCGCACTTGCCTGCGCAGAGGGTCCTCCAGCAGACGCACACCTTCCTCAGACCCGATGGGGGCATGAAACTCCTCAGCCAGCTGCTGCTTGAGATGGTTGTCATAGTAATTGGAGATGGCATGGCAGGACGTGCAGAGTAGGAGTACATCATGGGAGTTGTGGTCCTTCATCTGGATGGGGAAGTGTTTTCGGTATTCATGAGGAACAATGTTCTTCCTAGGAAACACAAACCATCCAGCTCATTTAATTTGCCTGGAGCTGCCATCCCCCAGTTCCTCCTGTTCCTTGCCCACAGAAGGTCAATGAACACTAAAAGTCCAGGAAAACAAGGATCACTAGGGTCAGGACCGTCAGTGCAGCAATAGGTTCTGTAACTTCTTTTTATTTGCACTCCTTTCCACAGGTTTTCTGCATTTCTCTTTTTTTAACCCTTCCAAAAATTCATTGCTTTTAATTGAAAAAAAAAAACAAACCAAAAGAGACTCATACCATTAAAAAAAAATAAAGCAATGCACCACGAGAAGTATACCTCTCAGCTAAACAGGAGTAGCTGCAAAGACAAAAATCTCACCCTTTGTGACCTCACGAGTTTCAGGATCACCTACGCCTTTCCAAAAATACAAGGATTAAGTAGTGGAAGGAATACTACAACTATTTTCAGAAGGGGGTGCCATCAGAACAGTGTATGTTGGCATACTGCTGCCCCTGACACTCAGACTGCAGCACACGCATGTTCCACACGCTTGTTCTCTCCAAGGATCAATCCCTCCTGACTCTGTGAAAAGAGGAAAGGCTGACCTGTTCAGTGTCAAATGTACCCAGACAAATATGACTGCAGAGCATTCGAATAGTGATAGCCCATCCCAGATGAGAACAAGCATGATGTTTCAGGCCGCTAACAAAGCTTCTGGATGCCACACTAGATGCAGACCTCAGTCCTGTTTTAAAAGATGCATTTTTCTCCTATCCCACTACACAACTCACCGGATATAGGATTCTCGCTTGCCACATACAACACAAAGGTTCTCTTTGACTGTCAGATAATAATCAACTTGAGACTCAGGGCGTCCTGAAGGCTCAAACCGCAGCTTCACAACAAATGGGTCTGTGCTAACTAGCTCTGAAAAGGTAAAGGCAAACAGAGAATATTGAAGACAAATTTGTCTTTGAAAACTAAAATAACAATGCTAAAACACAGGAGTCATCCTAGTGAATCCCCAACAGTATTTCCAATTAAGAACGGATACAAAAAATTCATGCCCAGGTACGTAAGGAAAAAGAAAAAAAGAGCTGTATTTCAAATACCAACAGGAAAATTGGACTGCTTACCTCCAATCCCCTTGTCTAGATACCACTGAGCCTTCTTGCGGTCACAAGTGCACAGGGGCTGTCCATCTGGTGCATGCAGGAAGCAGTTGTCATACAGTGGAGATTTTCTATGAAACAAGGGCAACATTACAGTGACTATAATAACATGCCAAAAAACCAGAGCTCTCTATAGCCATTTGCAATTCTTGCAGCCTCCTCCAAATCACAGGAGTGCCCCTAAACACACACACACTTAAGGCTGCTGAGGACCACTCAGGCTGCTGCTAAGGGAAACAGAACATCTAAAAACTTACCTGGGTTTCACTGACTGACTGTAAGGTGTCTTTGCTCTCCTGCTGCCAACAGAATTGTAACTCTGAGTCCCAGTGCTCAAGAGATGCCACCAATGATGACGGCATTTAAAAAAAAAATTACATTAGAGAACAGAAGAGAATTGAAGTCAAGAAGGATAATGAGCTAAGAGTAAGCTAAAAGAGAGTGTCAACTTACAGGTAAGACAGTTTCAAGGATGAGCTGCCTAAGCCCATATTTTAATGTTTTATTAAGATGACTTTTCTAAAACTTAGTGATGAACAGCTATTACTTTATTCATCCAAGAAAAATGCTCCAAAAAGACTCTTGCAGCACTGGGAACCCAAACACATGAATCCAAGGGAACAACAAAGCTGAGCTGAGGCCTTCTGAGGTACCTAACCTTAGTCAGTGGTGAAAAGTCCAGCTTGAGTGATCTCTGGTGGTTTGTGGCAGGGTGTGGAAGGGCACTGTTTAGCAGAAAACATTTCTTTACTCTGCCAGCCTCCTTCAAACCAAACGGAAGAAGGGAGCAGGCTGGGCTTGGGGAGCACCTGGGAGGAACTGGCCAGGAATACAGACATGTCACAAGACACTGTGGTAAAGTTTCCTTTCCTCTCTCCAGTGAGATCATAGAAATAAGTACTCATGAGATCTACCAGCTAAAAAGTTTGTTTCACCGACTATGTAATCTGACAAAAGGATTTATTTTGAGGTCCATGGGGGGAAAACAACAACACAACAATAATGATACAGGGTGTCTGCTTCCACTGACCATCACCAGTTCAGCTCAATCCCCATGAATACATGAGTACTTCCCAACTCCTAATGAATAAACATTAAAACTAAACAGGCTTATAGAAAGGAAGAGTGGAAAAAGACTTTTGAAATCTCCTCCAGTCTTATTACAGACCAGAGCCACACTGATGGTGATACTGTAAAGAACAGTGAGTCTACAGATCTCTCATGAAGTCAAGCACAGTTAAAAACAATAAATAAATAAACATAGGGAGATCTCAATTTAGCTTGGAATGCAATTTTGTTTAAATTTTAATCCTCCCATGAGGTGCAGTCCTTCTGTTTTGTATGAAACAGGCTTCAACTGAAACAAAATAAATAAATCTGGAGGGACTTGCTGTGTACAGCTCAATACCCTTAATGACTGCTAACAAAATCAATATTATTGACTACATTAAAATGTCTCCATTGCCAATCCATAAACTTAAAAACAAGAATACTTTCCAAATGTTATTTACAGACAATTTTAGTTTCTACATTCAGTGATAATTTTTATTAAATTGTATCCAAACAAAAATAAACATACTAGCTCTCCACATCTTCCACTGCATTGAGCTTAAAAAGACTTCTCCAACTTGTTTAAAAACAACCGAACTCTCATTAGCAAAAGGCTGTAAGAATTTAGGATTTGCTCCACAAAATTGCTTGCAGGACAGGGATCCTGAATCCAGCAACAGCTGCCTCTGCAAAGCCAAAGTAGTACCATTCCCTCCTGCCTCTCCCTGACCAACACAGAAATGTAGTGCTTTGATGCTGCCACAGACTGTTTCTTCCTGTGCCCTCCGACACCTCATGTAATGTGTCTCACTCCTAACCTTAGCTTTCAGCTCTGCTCAGTACCCTGACACCTCTGTGGCCATGGTGACCTGGGCAGCACATTACAAACAGCAGGCCACCAGGCAGGTGCTGCTGAAAGCTCTATGCAGTTGCCACCTTTTCCCTGGAGGAGACACAGCACGGCTGTTTGGGCACTAAATGCCACCCCGACAGCCAACCACCTCCTGCTGGGATTCTGCTCTCCAGCTAATGCCCCTACAAGAGAAGGGAAGGCAAAAGCTGAAGACAACCCCTCAACCTGCTCATGACCTACTGCAGATATCCAAGTGCTGCTCCAGCTTTCAATACCACCTAGAGGTTGAAATGTTTCTAGGAGGGATCCTAGAAACAGGATCTGGCTCCCACGACTCTTAGGCCCTGTGTTTCCTTTCCTAGCTCATATTATCCACTCTGTTTAATGAATACAGTGTGAGGCATCATTCAAAGTTTTCATCTGTGGTGCAAAAAGTAAATCTGCTCGTAGACTTACCGTGCAGAATATCCTACGCCCAGAGGCTTTCGCTTCTGCCTCCGTGGATCTCTCACTTGCTGGCTGCTGCAGGGCTGGCCATTCACTGAAGATTTCCTATTCTTTGTTTTCTGAGGGGAGCGTCCCTCTCCACTCTTCTCCTCTCCTGTGCTGCCACTCCTTCTTCCTCTAAATGGAATATCCACCAAGCCCCGGCATTTACCCAGTGCTTTTTCCCAAGCAGCGACAGAGTTTTCACCTTCAGATGTAGCAGGGAGGCTGGCAAACCCCAGCAAATGGAGGAACAGAGCCACCGAGACCTGGGCATCCCTAGCAGCATAGAGAACCTGCAGAAAAGCGTAGACATTGAGATACTGACAAACAGCAAACAGTCCCAAACATTACCAGTCTTTTACACTCAGTACAGCAAAGGCAGAAGCTGGATTTATTTCCTTTCACGCAAAGTTCTGGCAGTTGAGTGACACTTTTATAACACCACCAGACCCCACATTCTTAGGGTCGATCAGACTTGAAATACTCATGGGTACCCCCAGGAACTGCAAGGGACTGAAAAAAATTCAAGTCAGCCAGGCCTTAAACACTCTACTGCCCCACCAAGCCCTCCCTAACTAATGAAAAGCTCCCTTTTGAGATGCCGACTGACTATTCAGTGTTGTTATTTATCCTGTCACTCCCTCTACTGGTCACTGATTTTGTAGACGTCTGCAGCACGACTGTAAAGAAAGTAAGCAATCAGGGAAACCATAAACGTCTAAAGATAGCGAACAAGATTTCCACGGCCTCTCTCTAATATTGCCCTACTGCTATAGGTTGGAGGAAAGAATACAACAAAAAGGTGAGGGTTTGGGTGCACAAACACTTCTTTGAGGGATCTTGCCTTAGAGAACTTGCAGGACTAAAGGAAAACAAGGGTCAAGAATCCAGGGGAAATAGCAGAAAATGATCCCCATGAAAAAGGAGGGAAATGCAGGCACGGAGTCTGAAATTAACTTCAGATCACAGTCACACATAAGGTTTTGAGGCAGAACTCGAAGAAGGCTCAGATCCCCCCACTGTAATGCCTCTTCTCTCCTAAGAAGGTTGCTTTTACCCACAAAATACTAAGTCGAAGACACACCTGATCTTGTGTGAGTTCTTCTGCCTCCCAGTTGCTGCAACGCACATGAGGAGACTTGTCAAGCGGGCAGTTCAGGACTTTCTCAGCTAAAGACTTAAGGCTAAGGCAGTTGTGAAGTAGATCGTTCCTTCAGTTTAACAAAGAAAGTGAAACAAACGTATTAGAAATGAAACTATATACCCCTGCAAATTCGGATGGCCTCATACCCTCTGAACCTGCCAGAACAATGCACATGATGCACAACTCCCACTCGAACAGTACACAGCTGCTTGTCAACTTCCCAGGCCCTCTCCCACCCCTCCACTAAAATGTCCTTTCTAGATTTAGTAATTATCTAGAATTTTGTGATTTGCAATAGGCAAAACAGGCAAGGCTGTTTTGGTAACAGCCAAGTTGGTAACAATTAAGGCTGAGGTGTTTGGCTCTGAACTACCCACTTC
Organism: Bucorvus abyssinicus; assembly: GCA_009769605.1. NCBI lineage: Eukaryota > Metazoa > Chordata > Aves > Bucerotiformes > Bucorvidae > Bucorvus > Bucorvus abyssinicus. The sequence continues at coordinate 14,319,969 of CM020042.1, read as the reverse complement.
TGAGTCTACCATAGAGGGATGGACCACCTGCTCCAGGGATTCGCGAGGAGCATGACAGCCACAAACAACTCAGAGGAATCCTGGTCACTAGAGACAAGAAGTTCATCCTCATGGTGCTAAAAAAGGCACCATCAGGTCAGCAAACCCATGCCCCAGATCAGTACCACCACACCCAGGCATGCATATACCGTATGTGAGGAATTCCCAAGTAAAATTTCATTTTAGGAAAAATGAAAGATGAGAAAACAACATCATAATTGTAACCTTTCAATGGAAGTATTGTTATTAAAGAGAAAATTAGAGCTGGTTTATTTAGTCATTTTTCAAGAAATCCTGTAATTCGACAGCTCCACTTAACGTGCCCCTGGCATATTTACCCCATATTTCTAGGCAGTGTATTCAAACATTGGTCAACATGGTCATCACTCTCACTGCATTACATCACTATGCCTAGACTTCTTAATAGCTGAAGCACGATACTCAGAAAAGTCTATAAGGGTATTGCATGAGAAGGCTAACAGACACAATGAACCCATGAAATCTTCATGAAGATTTAATTTCCATTAAGAGCACAGAATAGAAGCATGACACGTTCTTGGGCTGCAGCTGTCAATGCCTATCCTCTAAAACCACCCTGAGAACTCCAGACCTACCTGCTTGGATTCATTTGTCATATGCAAATTGCTTTCAAAATATTTCCAACTCAAATGATGCCTCAATCCAGAGCTGCCTCTGTCTTCAGACACTCACCGCTGCCTCATGGCTAAATACCGGAGATCCACACTCCCTTTCACTGGAAGACCATAATCATGAAGTAACTTGCAAGCATCTTCCCAGCATCCTACACCAACTTTCAACACAGCACTATCTGCCATGATGTCCAACAGGGTCTTTGGGATAGTCTGTCCACTGGCAACAAGCCTGGGCAACCGAACAAGGATGCAGAGGCCGCTGGAAGAAGCCATCTGTAGGAGGGATACGGGATTTGCTTTTCCCGCCAGAGATACCTGAAATAAAGACAAAAAACAGAGTCTGGGTTACAGTATTATGAACAATACTGGAGTTGGAACAAATTGCAAAATACGCCACTGGAAATATCTGTCAGTTTATACAGTCAAGTATTGTTACATGTCTCTAAACTGTTACTGCATGTTATATGATCTGATTCACAGTATTACTGTCCCCAAACTACTTCTTGACACAATCCTACAGGAGAAACCCTCCCCCTTTCACCCTTCCGCTCACTGCTGACCTAGTGGAAGAAATCAGACACCTTTCTTAATCCACATCAGCACAAAGCCACCCACTACATAAACGTTCGTGGCAAACACATTGTTTAACTGCAGCTTATACTAATGACTGTGTGGTGAATAAATTTCCAGCCAAAACAATGGCAAAGCCAGGCTCTACACATGTCTCAAAGACTGTTTTGAGAGTTCGCATGGGCAAATGTACAAGCAGAAGAGGAACTTTGCTGTCTGGTAGTCCCAGTGAGTTATATGTTCACATCATATTATCATTTCTGGATTTATTATTCTTAGAGCATTGTTTCTTATGTACATAGCTAGATTTAAAATAGTGTAAACCCAAGCTACTTCTGGTAAATCACCTTTAAAGATATATTATTCAAATCACATAATGGTGTATTTAGCTATACAATTATCACTATGTTTAGGATAGTCGATTTATCACAGGAGTTCAGTGCAACAAGAGAATTTAAACCTTATAGTCAGCACACTTAAATGTGAGCACAATCAAGATTAGCAGCTACTTCGTTGCTGTCATGTCAGATAATCACACAGGCAGTGTTTCAATAGTCAGTCCTGTGGTATCCGTTTAAGCAAAGGAATCACTCCACCCTCAGTGATTTCCCATTGCAAACTGCAATCTCGAGGAGAGGTGCTTCTTGATCACTCACCCACTCACAGTCAATTCCAAGCACTGGCCACTTCTCCAGCTCCTTCTTCAGCAAAGGTTCAACACGATCCCACTCCTCCTGCTCTGAAACTATCACTATGTGTGCACCAAGGGTCCTCTCTACCCGGGAAAAGGTGGGAGATCTGAAGAAGGAAAGCACCTCCTTATCCTCTGCCTTAACCAGTTTCTCATCTCCTGAGTTTACATCTGCTTCCTCTCGCTGACTACTACAGCATGCTTTTCCTTTCCGACGCTGGGCTGCTTTCCACAAAACCAGGCCCCCTACTGCAACACCCAGCAGGGTCGCCAAAGTAATCGTCACTGCTGTTTGCTTGGGCATTTTTTAATCCCCCTTTTCCCCCCTCAAAACAGCATTGTAGGATTTTATCATGGCCTGCAAAGAAAAATGAGAGAGGTGGAAATTAAAGACAACTTAATGAAATGTGTTTAGAGGTATTAAATACACCCACTGGTATCATAACAAGGTTCTAGCCACAACTCACAATCCTGACAGAAAAAGGACTGGGTCCCACTTTGATGGGGGTCAGGAGACAGACTGCTGCCGTGGTGTGCTGGTATGTCAGGAGACTGAATGCTGCTGTTGATCACACCACCAAAAACCTTACAGGAAATCCATTGATTTATACTGGTGCAAACACATGCTTCCATGAACTCTGAAGTTCCAAAAGTAAACCAGTCAGGGCTATTATCTACATCTTTTAGCTCAGTTTGGAACCAGATCAACATAAACAAGGGCAAGACAAAATTACTGCAGAATAAGCATGTCCATTCATGCATCAGTAAATAACAGGTATTGTCCATTACATTCACATCCGTACTAAGGTCAAATGGCTCTTCGGGCTCTGAAAAGCCCTAAAGAAGCAGCATCTATTTAGAAGATAGCTTTCCCTCCACCATACCAAAGCTTAGCTCCTCTTCAGCACACTGAAATCAATCCTGTCCCCCCCTTCCCACGTTATTTTTAAAGGTCTGCCCTTCTGCGCCCTTTGACACAGGCAGGAGCTGTGGTGATGGTGCTGCTACAGCCTTGCCCAGCTGCTAACAGCATGCAGAGCACGGGCACAGACACCTGCCTGGAGGAGGGGAAGGGACGCGTCATTTACTCTCACTTTGTAAACTGAGCGAGAAGACTGAAAGCAATGAGGGCCACCCGCACCTGTGGCCTCTGACCCCAGTCCAAACATCTTTGGGAACCAGGGGATGGAGCTGCAGAGCTCGGCCCTGTGACCCCTGGCTCCCCGCTAGCGCCGGTCCCCCTACCCCACCCCGAGGAGCAAACCGTCGCCCGCTCAGCCCCAGCGCGGTGCGCGGGGACGCCGGCCGGGCAGAGGAGGCCCAGCCGCCCGCGGTCCCGGAGGCAGCGCTGCGCCTCGGGCCGATGGCAGGGGTGGATCCGTGACCTGGCCGCCGCAGGCCCCCCCGGGGAGAGCAGGGAGCGTTCCTCTGGGCCGCCGCGCAGGCCCCGCGAGATGGGGCTGATCGGGGCGAGCCGCAGTTCCCCTTAGCGCCAGGGCCAAAGGGGAAGGCACTGCCCGTTGCTCGGTCGGGGCTCTACCGGGAAGAGGCCCGGGTGCCGCCCCCGCGGGGAGCGAGCAGGCTGGGGACGCCGAAGGCCTCGCCGGGGAGCCCGCGGGCCTACCGGTCTGCGCAGCCGGGGCGCCTGCCGGCGCGGCCCGCCCCCGGGATGCGCGCAGCAACCTCTCCACTCCCAGCCCCTGCCGCGCCGCCGCCCAGGCCCCGCCGGGGCGCCCACCTGCCCGCCCGCTACCTGCGTCTCCGCAGAACGCTTGTCTCCGGTAGCAGGAACCCCTCGCGGGGTAGTCGCCGCGCACACCGGGAGGCTTAGAGTAGCGGACGCTTCCTCTTTCCCGGCGGTGCGAGCGGGAGATGGGCGCTGCCATGTTGTACGGCAGCTGCTGGCTGGGCGGCTCTCGGTACCAACCCTGCCCGCGGCAGCGGGGCACCTCCAGGTGTCGCGGCCGGCTCCTCCGCGGAAGGCGTGTGCTGCCACCTCGGACACGTAGGGCCCCCGGTCGTACCCCCGGAGCTCCTGTGTGGTTGCGTCGCCGCTCCCGGGGCGGCAGGACCGGGCCGGGGACTCAGGCACTGTGCTCGGCGCGGCGGCCCGAAGAGCGCCCGGTGCCCGCAGCTCCGCGCGGGAGCAGCGGGAGTTGGCGGGGTTACGGTGACCACGGCCGAGTCCCTGGCCAGGCGTTAGCGTGCCTTCAACCGCGGGATACCACCTCAGAAATAACACCGCATCTTCCAATGTTAGTAAAAACACTGCACAGCGAGCGCGTTCGGGAAGATTTTCGCCGTGAAAAAGAGAGGCTCGTTGTTCGCCATGAGGAAGACTCGATGCGGCGGGGCTCTAGAAACCCCCATGCCCAGAGAGCACCGTGAGGCAAAAGAAAGCCAGGGAGGCCGGCGGGAAAGCCGCAGTGCCGCCGCCTCGGGCAGGCGCGGCGCCCTGCGGGAAGCCAGAGCCCGCGGCGCTGGGCAGCGAAGCGGGGGCCAGGCGACGGAAGGTGAAGGACAAAGGCAGTCCGGGAAGGGATCTGAGCGGCCAATTTCTTCCCATTCCTTTGCAGGTCCAAATATTTCCCAATCTGTGTGCTGTAGGGATCCCAGCTAGCTGCATCTGTTTGAAGGAGACACTGAAACCACAGGAAATACTGCTTTAAATTGCTCTGCCGATTTGACAGTCAGAGTCACATTTAATTTTAACTTTGCCACTGTAATGTAATCAGAGTTGGAGGATCTCCCTAGCAGAGACTTGGCATTCAGCAGACAGATTGTCCGAGGGATGCAACAAAGCAGCTCCTGGCCATCTTCAGGGAATCTCTCTATAGCAGTACTTTTTCTGTGTGTAGGTGAATGCTCATCCCCGTCCCCCTTTTCTTTTTAAACTCAGGAATGAGGAGGGGACCAATTAATAGCAAACAAGGAACACAGCTGGTTTTCAGAAGAACACTTCTCTGAGCAAACAAGGCTTTCTCCCTGTCAGAAATAAGTTGACCAGGCCATTAAAGCTTAAACAACTGCTTGTTCTAAGGACCTGGACTAAGCCAGGATGGTGTGATCATGTCAGGTCTCACTGGTGGTGGGGTCACATCAGGAAAATTTGCTTTACGTTGGTTTGTGTCTGTATTTTGAATATACAAATGCTTTATATACATCTGAGAGTTATAGCTTCCGCATAATAAGTTGTCTTTCTGCAAAGACCCTCGATCTTGCTGTACGCTGAAGAAATTTTTATCCATTTTGTATTTATCCACCAGAGGGTAACAACGCATGGCAGTCTCACACGCTGCAGTAACTCACATATCTTGTCCCTGGTTCATTCTCCTCTACAGAGCAGATCTGCCTCTCTCTTACAGTCACAACCCAGCCACAGCTTCTCCATCCGTTCCCCGTGCTCCGATGTACCCGACACAGCTGACCAGTTGAAATGGAGGTCACTGGGCAGGAGCCTGTGCTACTCTGAAGCTCATCACGTGACTCACGCTCAGGCAGGAGAAAAGTGCGTCACATGGATGCTCAGGAGAAAAAGCTGGAAGGATCTGGCTATAACTGAGTTCCCACAGTCAGATGGACACGTTCTTCCCTCCCTCTTCCCCTCACTCACCCCACCCTTTATAATGCTTTGTTCTACTTGGTCATAGTAATCTATGGTGAACCTGGATGGCCACTGGAAGGCTAGTCCCACATTTCCTGTTGAACCTGATTGCTCGCTCCCTGCTGCCTTGTTCCAGCACCAGCATTTCTGTAATGACAGGGTCAGAGAATCGGGGAACTGATCTAGCTGCAAACTAGCTCAAGGAAAAAAGTTAAGTCTGTCGTGTCCCCAGATGTTACTTCAAGGTCCCAGTGGATGAGACCCAAGAAGTCAACATGGCTGGGCTCCAGGATCTCCAGCTGCCCTGTTATGGGGTAGACAAGGCATTCCTAAGAGAAATCTTATCAGAGCTCAAGACGAGCTCAAAATAGCGACCAAATCTGTACAAACCTGCAAAGTTTGTTCATAGCTGGATCCATTTGTAATAACTGGCATCTACTCAGAAATAGGACAGTTTTTTCTTTTACAAATTGTTTATTTTAGTTTCTAAGGTAATAGGAGCTTAAGTGTAAAGTTACATAAAAGAGGAAAACAATAAAATAACCCAGCATTCATTACACACTAAAAGTCTCCCAGGGAAGATGCTATATAATGAAACACCCAAGTCTAGCTTTCTGCAATAACAGGATTGTATCCTTGGCTGCATTTAAAGCCTTTATTTTTCATGGCATCACTGACATAAACAAAGTCCTGAAAGTCACAAGTGTCTTTAACAGCTAGTCTTACTACCTACATAGCTGTTTATTCAAGTATAAAGGTTAAAATAAAAATAAATGATGGTAACTGATGCATGAGTGCATTCTGGAAAAAAAACAACAACAAAAACCAAACCAAAACAAACCAAAAGGAACTACAAGTTCCCAAAGCCTGATGGGGACATTGCTGAAGATGAAAAGGTAACCCAGTGAGTAAACACCAACTGCTGGCATAGCCTTACTTATAAGAAATGTGTTGCAGCAGGTAACTGGAAGCCTTTGCATGGTAAACAGCAAGATTTACTTTTCTTTTGGTTGCTGTAGCCTGATCTGAGGTCTCTGCAGAGGTCTCTGTCAAAAGACTCATTTCTAGTCTCATTTCCTAAGGAAATAAGGCATATGACTTTGTTGGCGTTTCTGCCTGTGGGTCCCCTTTCTTCCACCCTTTCCTTGCCGAAAAAGCATGCTTAAGCCCTTGCCCAATTCCATCTAAATTTGTACAAAGGTAATTTCTGTGAAATGCAAAGCCAAGCTGATGAAACAGATCCTAATAAAGCTGTCACTGATAAAACGTCAAGCGTGTGCAGATGCTGCCTAACATATAGATGAGAATCCACGCAGTAGTGCCACATCAGTACAAGTCCATGGGAAATCAGGCTTCACTTCTGCTGATCACAGAAAAAAAATATTTTTATAATTACATTAGCTCATCCTTTAACAGGGAGAAGACCAGGGTAAATGGCTTAGTGTTCAAAGGAAAATCAATGATCATGGAATATCAAAGGAAATAGGCTCCAGTCAAGACTTAAATTGCTGTTAGCAGACAATGAGCAGAGAGCTGCATGTAGTCCCCACTAGCTCATTAGTAACACGCTATTTGGGGCCCCATCCCAAGCTACAGAAGAAAGCCAAACTCACATTTCAGCTCCTAATGTGATTTACCTGCCTCCTGTCGATGCTAGTCACCCCATGACTACATATTCAAACAAGCCATTTTGAGCAGGGTTTGCTTTAGCAGGGCTGATGACACCAGGGAGGCGGTAGGACCGCTTCTTTCATCAGAAAGTCAGAATGAGATCAGTTTCAATCAGCCATGAAGCCACATCCTAAAGGTGGAGTTTCACATGGCAACAAGGTGGATAGGTTTAGCTCCTGTTGAAAAGGCAATTCTGCTTCACCCTTCTACCTGTAGACATTCTTCTACTGCCTCAGATCTGCAAACAGTGGTGCCAATTTCATTCAAGGAATTAAGCGAGCAGAAAGATACCACAGCAAAAACCTGAATTTTCTTCTGGTTTAACTTGAACTAGCTCACCATAGAGCCAGATCTCAGTGAAACTACATCCTAAGCCAAAAGAGTAAGAGGTAACTCACTGCTGGGATCTGCCAGAGTTTGCAGGTTTTGCAGAGAGTCTGAAAAATTGAGGTGTGAGCTGCCAGACTGATCCCATGAGGATGAGCTGTATTAACACTGATCATAATCAAAGTATTTCTTCACTAATTGCCAACTCTTTCATTGCTTACGTAGGAATAGAGAGGAATTTCACAATTCCATTTCTTGAAGAGCTGCTTAGCTTACCCCAGTGGCTCAGTCCCAGAAGACATGGTAAGTTGGCCTCACACTTCATGGCTGCTAAGAAGGTCTCCCAAAACTCCGCTCCCAGCTGGACACTCCTGACTAGCCTGTGCTGACTTTGGCATTCACTGTGACACTTCCATGAGCCAAATGTACTCAGTTAAAATGGCAGACAAGCAGGTCCAATGAGTAGCAGCATCAGCACAAAGAAAAGGACAGACACACAGCCATGAAAATTAAAACCACCTTTCAGTGGCCACAAGGCATTAGATTGGCTCAGCTGCGTGTTAAAGCTACATCTGTAGCTGAACAGCCCCAACGGGAGACGTTTGACAGAACAATGCTTGTTCTTTCCCACAGACCTTTCTGGTCTGTGAAATCAGTAAGCAAAAGGAGAAAAACCCAAAACCCATCTAATTTCCACTAGATGGATAAATTACATAAGCAAGAAACATCTTTTAAAATATGGCTAATATATGACATAGTTATCTCGATTTACCCTCCTTTTGTTTCTATTTCCCCTCAAAAAGAAGTATAAATAAACAAATGAATAAAAGCCTTGACTCAGCCCCACTTTCCTAGTAACTGCGCTCTCTCTCTCTCTCTTTCTCTTTCACTTCTACACAGACATCTGTCAGTGTCCAAACTTCTCGGAAGCCACTCTGGATTAACCAAAGCCATTCAAAGTTTTATCAGAGCTCAGAAAAATGTATTTAAACCTCACCCTCTCTGACCTGACACGATCAACCATGCTTCGCTTAAAATCTTTTCTTTTTACCTCTTCAAGCTTTCCTTCCAAGTGTTCTTTGACAGACTCTCAGAGAGCTGTATCCTTTGTCTACTCCTTTTATCCTCCCACATTATCTCTGAGTTATCTCATCTGAAATACAAATACAAATCCAACTAACATCTCTCTGCAGATGATTTACAGATCTGCCCCTTTCCCCAGGGCTCTCTCCCTCTATCCAAACTCAGATCATAGCCTTTTTCTTTCTGTGGATGACTAACAGGAAGTTAATGCTCAGCAGAGCTAGAACAGGGTTCTTTCTCTTCCCCTAAAGCCCTCTTATTATCTTCTTTGTGTGTATCTATCTGTGGATAACATCATGAGTCTACCCGCCACTCAAGCTTGTATGTCAACTCTCAGCTCTGACTGAAGCCTCTTTGTAGATCCTAGCACCCCAGGTACACCTAAATTTTAGACTTCTTCTATAGGGCATCTCTAAGACAAAGTCCTTTGATCCATCCATGCAACTAAGACCCTTATTTAGGTCTTTTGCTTCCACAGCTAGACTGCCCCAGTACCTCTCCCTCCAGCATTAACCAACGCAGCTCATAACACAACAGCCATCAACTGATGTAAATGCCAAGACAATAGAGTAAAGCTGACTGTAGGCCTCCTATTAATGATCAAATACACCACAGCCATCAAATGGAAACCACTAATGCAATTTAACTCCTTCTACCAATTCAAATCTGTTCAGAAAAAATGTTGAAGGGATAATTTTGTCAGATAATAATACAGACATTAAAACCAGATCAGGTATTGTCACTCCTTCCAGGACTGTCAGTAACTCTGTAGCATGGACAGAAGCTAACGCAGAAGCAATGTGATACCACAGCCATACCTGATCCAGATCAATTTAGCGCTTCTGGGAGACTGGGCTGTGCGCAGCCCTGGAATTAGCAATGCTGAAACCACAACCCAAGCTTGTTTATGTAGATCATTACTCTGACCACATCACTTCTGCGTTTGAAGCATTCTGCTAGTTCTCTCTTCTGTATTGCGTCAACCATTATTTACTCATCTTCATTTCCAAGAGCATGTTCATTATCTTCCATTTGATTTCCAGTTGACTCCTCCCCTCTATTGCCCTCTTGTTGAAATTCCAATTAAAATGTTTTCTGTGCTTTATGTCATGCTGCTTTTGAGGCATGGAGGAGACTATAAACATCCTAAGAATTAAGCTGCTCGAGCACTGCCTACGAACAGACCCTGATTTACTCTGCCCATAGTTTGGCCAGGCTCAATCCAGCTTAGTCTGTGACATTCAGACAGACTCAGTACATCACCCATGTGCTAACATGTCCAAAAGAACAGTAACCTCAGGAAGTCCAATCTGTTTGACCAAGTACTGTCCACACCTCAATTTCATTTCAAGCTGCAGAAGGTTCCTATTCAAGTAGAAAAAGATGCTTCATTGATGCTACTTCAGCATGACTCAGGCTAATAGTGTATGTGTTTTGAAGGGATTACAGCACTCTGGCATTATTAACACAGCAAAACGTTATTTTCAAAGGAAAATGTTACCAGTATTGGTCATGATAATCTCCTTACGTGTAATATTCAAACAAAGAAATCAGAGAGAAAAAAGAATGCTTTTGACACCTTTTTTTTTTAACCTATATGGTCATGTGAGAGAATATTGCATATAGCAGAACAGATTGGCAGTCTTCTATTATTTTTCTTTCAAATTCTGACAACATGATACCTTCTTTCCAACTGTTTACAAATGTGCTTTTTAAAAAAACTCAGTTAAATCTTTCCTGAAAATCCTGGCACTGGGGGTTTAGGAAATTATTTTATTTCTATTTGTCCATCTAAGTACACAGCTTTCATAGAGATGGGATCCAGAACATGGAGAAAAAGCACTAGAGATTTTATTGTGTTGCATTTGAAATGGAAGGCTCCTACACCTATTTATTTCAACGCAGAAACCAAAGATATCCAACCTGAGCAGCACTTTAGGAAAGAGGCAAAAATGAACACCACGTGACAAAGTGACAGTCGCAGTGTTCAAGGCCAGGTTGGATGGGGCTTTGAGCAACCTGGTCTAGTGGAAGGTGTCCCTGCCTACGTCAGGGGAGTTGGAACTAGATGATCCTTAAGGTTCCTCCCAACCCGAACCATTCTACAGTTCTACAATTCCATAAAATATTCCTGGAAGGCTCTCAGATCATATGGTGATGAGAGCTGCATGAAAATTACAGAAGAGAGAATGCAATACAAACCCATGGAGTCAGTTTAGAGTCTCTAGATAGAAAAATGCAATGTCACTTACCTATGGTGGGAATTCAGAAGTGAGCAACAGTTTCTGATACAACTGTAAAAGGGCTATAAAATATGATTTATACCAGTGCTGTTTACCTGTGTCTGAAGCTAAGGTAATGAACACAAATCATGATGGACAGGTTCTTTGCCCCTCTGTACTGAGGCTTGCTGGTCATCAACAACTGTAACTAGAAAAAAAAATCTTCATATAGCTCAGATACAGCAAAGATTAACTCTTCTTTGATTTCACTTCAATATTAACCTTGTTAATTGTAACAGAAAACAGTTAACAGAGTGTGCCTGCATATTCCTCTCAAATTATTATTATACCTGTAATTAAGTTCTGATACTTATACCTATTAATATCACATATAGAAAAAAGTTATATAAAGTTGAAATGTAAGAAATGTTCTATATTTTTTATACATTTTCTTACATTTTTTTACTATTAGAAGGAAAAGTTGTTTTCTTTTGTTGTATGTTAAAAGTAAGGCTATAATGTTGTCAACTAAAAAGCACAGATTATAGGATTTCATGTTCTTCCTATAATCTTCACCAAGAAGAATCCCAAAGTACTTACCTGACTTCCTATAATGAAATAATTCAAATTTCTACCAAAAAGCTGTCACTGGAACACGGCAGCAGTCTAACAGTACTCAGCAATGTTGCTATACCACAGTTTATGTCAGGAAGGGGTTTTTTGTTTGTTTGTTTTGAAGTTTGGAGACGCATAATTCCCAGCAGGTGCAGTTCCACACGAAGGCCAGGACTGTCAGGCTAATTCCTCACCTCCTGAAAACTCTATCTTCCCTAGGTACTGGTGCCAGTTCACCTGCCCCCTGTGAGCAGTCCCCAGAGGCTGCATGGTGGGGCTGAGGGCTCCACGCTGCACCCCACGGGCGTTACTTTTTGAAGGACACTCCTGTTGTCTCATGCAGCATCAGATGTTACACGTGACGGACAGGGTCTGTGAAAGACAGAAGGTATTTTTCCCCACAAACACACGGGTTAGGGTGTCATAAAACAGTGAAGGGCAACACAGAGCAGTTCCACCTGTTTAGCCAGCTGCATTTTGGGGTTTGGTCGATAGTGAAGGGCAAGAGAAAAGAATCCATCATCATCAGTATGTCCAACAGCCTGGATTTCCAACAGGGGCTGCAGAGAGGTCTACTCAGTGACTTAAGAAGAGGCGACCCTGCTATTTTCAGTGTTGCCCGGGTAGGAGCAGGAGAGAGCAAGCAATAAAACCTCCTAGAGCCTCGTAAAAACTACCTTAAAGTAAAAAAAAAAAAAAAAAAATTCTAAATACATGATTTTTGGAAATCCCGCAGAAATCCCTCGGCATTTACGGAGGACAAACCCCACTGCAAACCCTGCGCACTCGCGGTACTTTTTTCCTCAGGCGCCCTCCGGTGCACTGTCCGCTGGACTCCGCGGGGCACCCCTCAGCCCCCACGGCGGGCGGGCGGGCGCGCCGGCCGTGGCTCCGCAGAGCTCCCTTCCCGTTCGCCTCCACCGGGGACGACGTCCGCTCGCCGCGGCCGCAGCACCTGCCCGCCCGCCGCCACCTCCCCGCGGCCCCGCGCGGCGGCAAACCCCTCAGGCGGGCCCGGCCGCCCCTCGGGCAGGGCAACCGAGCCGCGGCGGCGGCAGCGGGAAACGTCCTGCCGCAGGTCCTCGGAGTGACGAATGTACCCGTCCCTCGCGCCCTCACAGGAGCGAGTTAAAAAGCGGTGGCGGCGGCGCGACGTTAGAGCCGGGCCGGGAGGCGCGGGCTGCAGCTGAGGATCAGCTGCTGAGGGGAGCGGGGAGGAGCCAGCGGGATCAGGAAGCGGCGGAGTGTCTAACACCTCTCTGCCATGGCTGGCTAAAGAAAAATCATCATAACCATAACAAGGGGGGAAGCGGGGGAGGGGAGGCGGCGGCGGGGGAAGGGGCGGCGGGGGAAGGAGCGGCGGGGAGCGGCGCAGGCGGCAGCATGAGGAGGAGAGGCGGCCGGGGGGGCAGCATGCGGTCAGTGGTGGGGTTCCTGTCCCAGCGGGGCTTGGAGGGGGACCCCCTGCTCACCCAGGACTTCCAGCGGAGACGCCTGCGGGGCTGCAGGAACCTCTACAAGAAGGACCTCCTGGGCCACTTCGGCTGTGTCAATGCCATTGAATTCTCCAACAATGGAGGCCAGTGGCTGGTCTCAGGTAAAGCGAACGCTCCCCGTCCCTCGCCCCCTCCCGCCACCCTTCCCCGAAAAGCATCTTCCTCCTCCTCGGCCGCCTCCCCCGCGGCCCGGGGGAGGGGAGCCGCGGCGGCGCTCAGAGTCGTTTGTCAAACCCACCGGTGCCCGGGAATAATGTTTCCCAAGTAGAGACCTAAAATGGTTGACAGGTTTTAAATTCGACTATTGAGGGGGGAGAGCCCCGGACAAAGTTTTTACGAGAGTGTTTCCAGGGTGCTGGGGGTGGAAGCTGGGGTGCCCCTTTATTTGATGGCTCCCGTGTTTTGCCCCTTAAAAAAGGAATTTATTATTTTTTTTTTGGGGGGGGGGGGGACGACGATGACGACGACGTAGGGAAAACACCCCTGCGGCGTGCATTGTGGGCGCCGGGTGACATTTGTCAGCGCCGTGCCCCGGGCCGGCTCAGCAGGGGACGGGGACGGGCGGGGGTCAGCGGCCGCTGCCGGCGGCGGGCCGGAGTTTGCCCCGCGGGGGGCTGCAGTCCCGCTCGGTGTCGGGCGGGGAACCGGATCGGTTTAATTGAGGGGCTGGTCACTGTGGGACCACCCCCCACCCCATCTTCTTCTGGGGGAGGGGAGGAGGGTTTTGTTGTGTTCCTCCTCCTTCCTCCCCTTGCAGGGCGCGTTTGAGGGGAGGGGCGGGGGGATTATTTTCGTGGTGATGTTTCTTATGTTCAGGTTCCCCCTCTGTTGCCTGCCCGGGGCTGCGGGAGCCATTGGAGTGGGGGGATGCTGTCAGGCAGGAGGGAGGCGAGGGCTTGACATCAGTTGCGACACCCAGGATGGGGAAAGGCTCTGCACCCCCCTTCCCCCCAGCCGAGGAGCGACTGCGGGGCTCGGCGACCGGCTGCCCCCCTCCCCCCACCCCAGCGCTGCTTGGCGCAGGTGCCTTTTCCTCCTTCCCCGCCTCCGGACTCGGAGGGGCGGCGGGGAAAGGAGGCAACTTCAGGCCGGGGCCTGGCCGGGCGCTGCAGGCCGCGCTCTCCTCGGGCGGCTCTTAGCGACAGGCCGGGGAATCGAGGGCCTATCCCGCCCGCGGCGGGGTACGGCGCGGCGCCCTTAGGGTTCGGGCCTGGAGGGTCGCGGAGCTCCTCTCCCGCCGAGCCGGGGGACCCCGCTCCCCGCTGCGAGGGGACAGAACGCTTCGGGGCGGCGGGGAGGGGGCTGCCAGCCTGGAGGGCAGCTGAGCGCGGTGTCCGTTGCAGGCCGCGTTCTGTCCCGGCTGCCCCACGCCCTCGAGGGAAATGCGCTGGTAGGAACGGCCCCCTTCCCCGGGCCTGGGCTGCCGGCAGCTCCCTCCCCCGGGGTCGGGCTGCAGCGGGGAGGACCCGTTCCTTGTCGGGGGCATCGCGGAGCTCCTTGGCATAACGGCATAGCAGCTTTGTTGAGAGTGGTCTCTCAGCTTGCAGGAGGGCAATGGTCTGGTTACCAGCCAAGGGGTGGAGGAGGGGCGAGAGGGTCTCGGGTTTGGCTGGCCATCCTCTGTTGCGTTCTAAGTAGAGACAGGGGCTACTGAGGAAGGTGGTGGGAGCATGGCTGAGCGGGCTGCTTATTTCCTTGCTGTGGAGTCTGGGCAGAGGCAGGCCCTGTCACACAAGGTATCGGTAACAGCTCTAGAAGTAACACAGGAATTCAATAAAAAGTTATGATGGCTGTTTAGCTTTAAGCAAGAATGGAATAAAAACACCTTACAGACATAGAGTGAAAGCTGATACACTGAGACCTTCCTAAATTTATCTTTCTTACCTGAAGAAACTTAAAAGCATAAGGTCCATTTCTGGAATAAGTGTCCATGAAGGATCGTAGTGTTATCATCAGAGATTCTCTTATCTATATGCACATGGAACTTTTGAGATATGCATCCAGCGAATATACATACCTATATAATTACACACACACATATATGTACATACACATGTGTGTTTTGGAAGGAAATGCTGATTCATATATTCTAAAGTTCACAGATGTGCTAGAGTTGGCACACTGGTTTGTACTGGTACTTTTCTAGTAGTAAGTAGAGCTATGTATTTCTACTTATGAAGTGCTACAGAGAGCTCAAGTGCAAGCTGTTGTTCCTTTTTTAATTTTCCATAATAAGTGATGGCAACATCATCAGTATCTGCTATTCTTGCTCAAGAAAGCCTCAGGAGACACTTCATGTCATGTCATATCATCTTACCTATGTTGACATCCATTCTTTAAGTAGAAGCATAAGAAGTTGTGGGCTGGAAGGAACTTCTTAGAATTAATTTTGTCCAAACTGCCTGAGTCAAAGTAGGTGCAGTGAGAGAATGGAGGCAGATTTCCCATCAAGTGGACATCGAAAGAAGCGTAGGTAAAAGGAAGGCTGTCAAACTCTGTCCAGCTTTCAATTTCCTACCTTATCATAAAGCTACAGAATGTTTAAAGGAGGTGAGCTTTCCTCCATATGTAGAAGGTAAATTGTGCTAGAGTTCTACCCTCCTCAATTTCGTGGAATGACAAGGAAGCAAGTAAAAAAAAAATAAGGTGGGGGTCAGAAAAGGATACTTAAGTTACATATGTTAGCAGTGCACAACTTTGGGATAATTAAAAACAGACTACCTTAAGTCTGACCTTGTATTGAAGCCCTGAGAAGATGAAGAGCTCTAATTATGGTTACTGTTTTTAACAAAGTTTCACATTATCTGTGACCATAAGATCTAGAGTCATCTCAACCAGAGGCAGGTGCTTTGTTCTTCAGTCAAGAATAAGAAATTGAGAGGTGAAAGACTTATGGATACTTTGTTAAATTTCATGCCATTATAAGCTTCATTAAAATTACACTTAAAACACTTCTTTCTTTAAGGTCATACTTAATCTTGAAACTGAGAAATAGCAAAAGCAGGAAACAGTAGTGAGAAGGAGAGCTCAGATGAAAGATGAAAGGTATAAGCTGCCTCTAATCTGAAGTTTTCTAGCAGAGTTGCTTCAGAAGACTTCCTAATGCAGATAAAGCCTTAGAATAGATGGCATGTGGGTCTCTCCTCCCTCAAAATAGTCGGTGTGCTGAGGTAAGGATGAAATGTTAGATGATTCCATCTGCGCTTACAGCAGCTGAGAGAGTTAACAGGGATATTGGAGTGTGTGAAAAGGGAGAGTGCAAGCAGTCTTTTCAGTTTTTCAATCTTGAGTAGTATGTATATTCTTAACCTAGATAAGTCTGCTTCTGCTGATTGACTTGTTAACAACTTAGACCTTGTTAGAGCTGTTCGGAGTACAGCTGGTGCAGTGCATTAGTAGTGGCTGTACTGATGCTGTTCAAACGCTAGCCTGCATCCAAATGAGTGCTGTTCTTTTCAGCATTGGCTGGATTGCTTTTCTTGGGTATGTGTCCCACCTTTTTTCCTTCTTCTTTTTTTAAACGTATCTCCCAGAAGCAACTCTGTAATGCTAGAGATTACTGTTTCAGTAAACATTTCAAACTGCTTAAACAGGGTTTATATTACAGTTCGTAATAGTTTTCCTGTTAGGATTTTGGAGAGAACTTCAGTGTAGACATGCCTCAGCAGGCCTTTTGAAAGCATGTTAGAAACTTTTTGGTATCTTACATTCCTTAAATCTTGTATTGGAGATTACACGTTTAATAGTAATTAATTTTGTTCCTTTTTCAAGTAAAAAAGTTGAGGTCAGCAAGTTGGGTTGGGGGCCCAGTCTGTAGGCTTTAGCTGTACCTGTGTGGAATTTAACAGTCACTTTAGAGAGGGGAGAAAGAGAGAGATACTAATGTTTTGGGGCAGGAGCGCTAGCAGAAGGTACAGGCATAAGGACAAGAATTAAAGAAAATTGAGGGGAAATGAAAGAAGGGTGTGGATAGTCTGGAGAAGATGCAGTGTGACAAGCAGAGAACACCTATCTGTAGAATGATGCAGGCCAAGAGGAAAGCTTGACATACAAGAAATGTGTAAGTGGGCTGAAATTAGTTAAAACTAGCTGCTGGATGGAGTTGAAAGATTTCACTGGACAAAATTTGTCTTTGCAGCACTTTATATACTAGGTGGTAGTATTTTTCTGTTGACAGTTTGAGAAGCACATGACTGAACATGCATGGAAATGAAATTCACCTTGCAGTGATACACAGCTGACTTCTTCCCTCAGATATGCCAAGCATCTCCTTCTGCAATTTAACTTCTTAAAAGTCATCTTTACTTAGTCTGTGTAATAGGCTTGCTTTCTCCCATACCCAAGTTGATGGATATGTTTTCCTATTTGTTTATCTGACCGTCACTTTTCATGCCTGCTATCTTTGACAAACATGAGTATCTTTACCAGAACCTCCCACTTTTTTTTCCTTACTTTAAACTGCACTTTCAAGATAAGTTCTGGGAAGTACTGTAGTCTGAGTCTTACTTAATCCATGCGTATGTTCTTTTTCTCTTGGCTTCTTCCCTCACCAGATACTGCAAAAATTAATAGCTCTTCTATGATAGTGGATTTGTAGGGATGCAAGAAAGTACTGGAAATTCATTTGTCATTTGGTTGCCATGTAAATCTGAAGGAGCATGAGCCTAAAACAGGGGGAGTGAGGTGACTTTAGCAAGGGCAGTGGAATATTACTTCTGAAGGAAGAGAATTGTGTATCGAGTACATTTTAAAGAGGGGCATTTTTGATCTTAGTCTCCTTGTGTCAAATGGAATTCTGTGTGAGGAGGGATCTTAGATCCAGTTATTACATGATGTTTTCATTAATATCTGAGAAATTATAAAATATAAAGGGGATACCAGGGAAGGCAGCAATGATGTCAGAGGATAGGAGTTGAATTTAAGGTTAATTAAGAAACATTATCAGGAAAAAAGTGTCATGTGGTTTGATAGGGACAAGTGCAAACTACAGCACATGAATAAAAATGGTCGACTCTACAAATACACTACGGAGACTAGACCGTAGTCATGTAGAAGAGGATCCAAATGTGTTAAGTAGATGACAACATAAATATCATCAGACACGATAGAGAAAGCACATGAAGTAATCCTGCCCTGCTGTTGGGGCCTCAAATGGAGCACTGTGCTCGGTTTTGGGCACTGTACTTTGAGAAAGATGTGGCTGAACTGGAGAATGTTCAGAAGAGCATATGAAGAATGATCGGAGGTCTAGAAAAATGAAAGACTGAAAGAAAGGGGTCCATTTAGTCTACAGAAAGAAAAGCTGAGTAGAGGTTCAAGTCTTAAGGTGCACAAAGTTGTTTTTAATTATTATTACATAAAGTTGTAAACTCGTCTTTGTCCACTGGGAATAGGGCAAAGAAATGGTCTTAAATTGCAGGAAGAAGGATTTTAGGATGCTGTTTGATCTTGCACTTTCGCTTCATCCTACCCATTCTCTTATTTCTCCTGTTTTGTTTGTAAGGTGACACTTTAGAAGATAAAGTCATAAGCTGGTATGATGGAAGCATCTGAACAGGGGGAAGGAATGGGAGGGGAGAGGTTGGTTGCCTGACAGTTGCTTTTTCATCAGGTCAGCTTCTTTAACCTACACTCTCTCTGGCTGCATGACTACTGAATTCAATGGGAGGGAAAATAGCAGGAGCACATGGCAAGGGGGAGTGGGATTATATGTAATGTCAAACTGCACCCTCATCTACGTATTAGGATAATCTGCCTAATGGCAAGGATAATGAAGCACTGAAATAGGCTGCCTAAGGAGGGTGTGAAATCTACCTCGGTGGTGTTTTTTTAAGAACAAACTAGACCCACATCTACTGGAAATATTTCTGACACAGGCTGACCTTTTGCCCATGGCTCCGGCCAGCTAAGTGGCCAACTTCTTGAAATACCACCAGATCCTACTTTCTGTGGTTCATGCAACTTCTTGAGTAGGTAAAAACAGTAAGATTAATAATTTCTGCTACAATTTAGAAGTGTTGCACATTTGCTGTATAGGTTCTTCAGTGACTAGACCTGTTATATGGGAGACAAAGAGGACCAGCGATCTTGAGCCTTGTCCACAATCAGCAAGGTTAATGCACTTGAAAACTGCAGTTTTTAAGTCCTGACTGGTATGATTTTGAAGTGCTTCTGTTGGCACACAAGAGCCCAAGTGTGTTTCAGGAGCTGTGCAGATACTGTTTAGACTAGATTTGCTTTTGGCAAGGGTATGTTCTGCTCCTCTTTGACCTGTTTAGGACTAATGGTATACAAATACTAACTAGAGGTAGACCACTGTTACTATGGTGTAGACTCTTCATCCAAATGAAATCATGTATAAATTTAGTGATTACTTATTTAAAACCAGATCAGGAAACTTTTTTGGGGGAGAACTACTCCAAAAGCAGGGCAAAACTGGAATTCTTTGGTTTAGAAACTGTGAAGGCAGTGAACTGTTTCTGCTGAAACACATACCATGCTGAGTCATTTGGGACCTATTCAGTTATCTAGAGTAGGCATATTCTACCTATAGGGTTTGTCTGTGCCACTTTACAACAAAACCAAAAAACAAACCAAGCCAAAACAAAAGAAAGCACTTTTTTTGGGGAGCCCTACTTTTTTTTTTTTACTCCCCCCCAAATCTTGAGGTATGCAGCAGCACAAACCATCCTGAAGTGGGCAAACTGCATCAGAGAATGCATCACAAATCTTTTTATTGTGTATTCTTATTTGCTCTGTAAAGTAGAAAATCAGGAGGAGAAATACACATTTATTTTCATGGAGCATGAGTTGGCATAACATGCAGCTGTACTGTCTATCAAAGTGATTGTCATAAAGTCTGTTAGGAGACTTAAAGGCTGAGGGACTGTTATCTTAAAGGATGTTTGACATAACTCTGTTCCGTGGGAAAACTACATAGTAGCATCATAAGATGTCGAAAGTTTTAAGGAATCTGATTAACAGTAGTCATGAAATCTATTTATGCATTTACCTCCTCTTGAAGTAAACCACAGACCAATTAATTTCAGTTTTCTTTTGTCTCTGTTTCATGCCTTTTTCCTTCTGGATAGCAGTTCAGAAGATACTGGGTTTCTGGTTTTGATTGTGCAAAGAAGCAATAAAATGTTTTAATGGAAATCGGTGTGTTTCTAGTGGCACTTTTGCATTGTGATGCCATTCTCTTTCGTTTGTTATTAAACACAGATACCAAAAACATTTTGAGTTGGACTTGAAAAAGCTATATTCAGATTTTTACAGACATTCAAGATGGAGAGTGCTGTCTAATACACATTCAAATCTTGATTTTTTTTATCTTCCTAATAAACAAGTTTAATGCAACTGAAGCATGATAGGAGTCTAATATTTGTTTTATATCTGACTCTTTACCAGACAGAGGAGGCAGTTACCTGTGTTTGTGCATAGAGCTCTGAACTGAGAACTACACCTAGGCAAGCAATTGGAAGCTGTAGAGCAAGAGAGTTGAACTTCTTTTCCAGAGTTGCTGTCTTTGTCAGTTCCCCTCAGAAATGTGTGTCTTAACCTTTTTGGATCTAGAAGCATGTCATAACTGTGCATGCTGAATACTTCTGAATGCTTCAGTGAAATCTTTTTATGGCCACATGTCAATCCTGTAACCAGCCTATGGTATGGAGACTTTGCAAAGACTGCTAGAGAAGATACAGTTGTCAGTGAAAGGGGGAAAAAGTTCCTGTTTTATGAATAACATAAGTGATGCTGGCAGCAGGAGTTGGTGTAGAAGCATTTTGCCAACATGCATATGTTAATTTGACATGTAATTCATCTACAGCTTGCCACAGAATTTTACACACCAGTAAAATTCTGAGTCTCCAGGTAGCTATAGATTGTCACTATGTGTTGGCAGAATGGCAGCTGTTTAATCCAAACTTTTCCTGCTGATTCCTCTGTTTTCATTAATATTAATTGAATACCTGACTGCCTGGCATCTCAATATAAATACATGTCTATATTTCCAAACTCTTGCGAGGTATAATTTTTTTATGCTAATTAGGGTTTCAGCAAAGCCTTTTATAAATAACTGCAGAGTTAAATAACTTGTCTATCGTCAGTTTACACATGGCCCAGAGAGTAATGCACGTTTCCTTTCTTTCTTCTAGGAGGTGATGACCGCCGAGTCTTACTTTGGCATATGGAAGAAGCCATCCACTCAAGAGTCAAACCAGTTCAGCTGAAAGGGGAGCATCACTCTAATATCTTCTGCCTAGCTTTCAACAGTGGCAATACAAAAGTGTTCTCTGGAGGTAAGGAGGAGCACTCTGATTTCTTAGGTGTTTGCATTGTGCGTGCCTTGGAGTAGAAGCCATGAGTGGGATACTGCCCCACATGAAGGGTCTTTTCCATAGTCCCCTAAGGATTTGGAATATGTCCTCAATCATCAGCTGAAGATTCTTTGGGAACATGGAATTCTTTAGCTAGCACAGAATCTTTAATTTTGTCATACTTCTCCTTTTTCCACACCCTGGTGTAAGCACATCGTGTCTCAAACTATCATGAGAATGCTGGGACCAGTCTGCCCCTACTTGTGCTAGAGACTGGGGAACGTGGTCTTTGTTATTCCCTCTTAGCTGTCCTCAGAGCAGACCCTGCATCCTCTCTGGCACTCAAGCCTGATGCTTCAAAATCTTTGCTGCTACTAGCTGATTTTAATGCACCCGTAGATGGATAATGAAGGGCTATTGCCATCTATTGGTCGATCACTTTTTCTCAGACCTCATTTCAGTCCTCACTAGATAAGTGCCTGCCTTTTAGAACTGTTGGCACATTGGGCTCTAACTGGCCTTGATATTCTTCATCTTTTTAAATATAAAGCCACTTTTTAACAGAAAATTTAAATCAGTCATAAAACTAATGTAAGGAAAGTGGTCATGTACTTGTTCTGGGGTAATAGTTCCTAGAATTGGGGTTCATTTTACCACTTGATTTTTGAAATGTTGAGGTAGAGAGGAAAATTGAATTGAGAAGAAAAAGGCACAAGACTGTCAAAATGCAGTCATTGTTGCTTTCTCTGGTACTTTGTTTCCTCTATCTGACATGATAATAGAATGGACAGGAGTTTGTATCTTCCATCTATATATCCATTAACATACAGCTAGGCTTTTTTTAGGATATTTTGAGGGTAGTTGGTCAGAGGCCTTCACTACCTTTTTGAATCATGATTTGTGAACTGCAGATCAATGCTATAAATTGGTGAAGTGCATATGAGTGGTGGAAGCTTCCCATCCTTCAGCGCTGTGTTAAAACTATAACATCCCTCAGAAAAAAAGGGATGACAAAGCTTAAGATGGTGTCAAATTTTAAGGATTAAATGATTCAGCTATACTTCTCAGGTGGAGAAAACCCCAAAAATGTCAAATAGTGACACCTGTCTTCTGATTCTGGGGACTGTTGTTTGTTTTATGAGAAAGATAGCAGTCCACACTTTCTTCAAATGAGCGTATCTGCATGAGTTATTCCAATGAAATTTTGGGCTGGAGTCCATTTTACTTTAGTTTGAATTCAGACAAATGGAACCTTACATGAATATTCAAGGCATGAACTGTGCCAAATCTTTCTGGACCAGCTGTAATGGTATTTTCTCATTTCCAACTCAACTCTGTCTGTTGGGCCCTGCTGTCAGAGGCTACTGGTTTCACAGGAAGGGCAGCAGCATGGTTTGACTGTACCTTGCCACTGCAGTTAAAGATTCACATCATTGATTATGGTGGGTTTTTGCTAAGATGCCAGGTTAGATGAGCTGTGACAGCTGATGCACAGACAAACTTGCCGTTTTCCTCCTTTTTCCTCCTCCAGTTTGCATAAACACACTGTGCCTCTGCCAGAAATTATTTCCATTGGAAGAGTCAAGAACTCTTACAGCTGCTCCACCAAGATTCACAGAGCTCATCTGCAAGGGCTATGAGTCTGACTCTTGGATCCCTTGTAAAGAGTCATTTTGCTGCAAGGCCTAGATGTACCATCTGCTTTATCTCTGTCGGAAAAATGGGGCTAACTATATTTATTCACTCAACAATGTTCTAGGAGATTCTTAAAAGGTCTGAAAGAATGGTAGGTCCTAAGCTCTATAGGCCATCATCCCCCCCAATACTGAAGTTGGAGTTGTATTCAAATCATGGAAGTCAGAATGCTTTAGAAAAATTCCTAGAAATTGAGAGTATGGAAACTAGCACAAGTCACACAGAACTCAGTTCATTCTGTAAATAAAGCTGCCAACGACTAATGACTTAGGATCTGACAACCTTTCCCTAAAGCAGCTCTTGGTAGCAGAGGAGAAAGGATTTTCCACTTGAGTACAAATTGTGTTGCATCCAAGGAATTTCAGAGCTCTTTGCTTTGAAGGATTGCATGTGTCACATGCAGCACCTGTAGCCATTAGAAAAATGGAAGGCAGGAACCAAGTGGACGGTGTTTTGCACGTAATCTCAGGAGAAAAATCTGCCTCATGATACCAAAGACGTTCCCACCCCTGAAGAGTACTGTTGCCCTTCTCTGTCCAGACACACTGAGAGTAGAGCAGCATTTGAAACGAAAGATCCCCTCTGAGTAAACTGCACAGACTTTTTTTTTTTTTTTGCATTTAGTGTTAGGTGTGTGAAAAGCTAAAATAAGCCTACAGGGAACTGAATTTGTTTCTGTAGAGGCCTGATGTGACAGATATGGGGTTTAGGCCACCTTAACTGTCCCCTTCTGTATGTGCTCTGCAGTATGTCATCCTCACAGGTATAATTGAAGGGAATGTCAGATATTTCTTGTCTTTCTGATCGTCACAACTGCAGTTATTGAAACGAGAGATTATAGATGGGAGAGTTGCTTATACAATTACAACCCAGTTATTATCAATGAAGAATGAACTCTGCTGTGTTAAGGTAAAACACTAAGTGGGAGCCCTACTGGGCTGAACAGAAGTGACATTTTCTGCAGGGATGAATTCTTACCAGAAGCAACCAAGCAGTTTGTGCTTAGATTTTTGTCACCACCTTCTCCTCCCACAGGCAAAACAGGGCGAAGCAGTGGTTGTTCCACACACACCCTCCTTTCGTTCTTTCTTTCCAATTTTGGAGTTTGTGATGAAAGGGAAGGTTGATCCCGTGATGACTAGAGGCCTGAAGCCAGGCATCTAGCATGATTGTCATGTTCATACTGTATGGGGAGTGAGGAGCAGGAGCGTCTGCTGGAGGAAATTCTGTCACTGGAGAAACTAGCTGCATTTTTCACTAGTGAAATACATTAGAATAGTTTTACTAAGTATAAACCTTGCCTGTAATGTATAATGGGCAGTTTCCATTGCAATTAATGATCAAAAGACACTTAGACAAAAGTGACTTTTCTATTGTACCGTGGAAAAGATGAACTACTGCAGTAATCCAAGGCTGATGTGATTTAACTAGGAGCCTGTGCAAAGAGCAAGTGGATGTAGAAAAATCTCACACCTCATTAGTCAAAGAGAAACTTTCTCATATTTCTTCTGTTGGGACAGAATGTGTATGGGATAAAGAAAATCTGAGTCAGCTGAACACATAAGAATCATAGCATGAAATCTTGCTCCTTCTGAACCTCTAGTTTTGGTGTACATTAGGAAAGCTTCACAACTTGATATTGCAACTGCAAAGATATACTGAGCATAAAAATATTACTTTGTGGGATTCTTTTTTTTCTTTTCTTTTGAATTAAATATAAATGTGTGTCTCCTTAAATATTTCTAAAGAGGTGGTGCCAAATTAGATAAATTAATTCTCAGTGCAGAGACTAAAAAAATATTCTGTTGCTGTAGCTTGAAAAACACTGCATGAGCCAGTGGAATTACTTTGTAGCTGTGACCCTCTTTGCATGCATGTGTATGTAGTTAGTTTCCATTGTATTCAGTGGATGGGATCAAAGAAAAGTGACACGATTGTCTGGCTACTTGGTTTGGTTTTTGTTAATACAAAAGAAATTACAGTGGCTGTCATGTTCCTGCCTTCTCACTGGTTGCAAAGCCCTGAACGCTGACAGTGTGAACTGGTGGCATTTGAGCTGTGAGCCCAGTACATTTTGCATATGGCATCTCTTTTCAGCTTCTGTTATCTTTTAGTGGAGCATCCTCTGAGCAAGAAGAAAGGTGTATTCGCATGAGAGTTAACGGTGTTCTGCTGCTCCACATAATATTCTTCCCTTTACTGCAAATGTCCCAAAACTCAAGCTCAAACTGAACAAAGAATGATCAGTAACATATTTCAGTAGAATTATTTGTTGAGTGGTAGCAAATGAAATGGATTGGTGCATTTGACCATGTCTGGAAATGTCACATGGAGCCTTTCACAAAACTGAGCAGAGAGCTGACCACTTGGCAACTGAACTGGTCATCTCTCTGCTTCAGTTTTGTTTTCAAAATAGAAAATAAAAATATGTATTTACTGGTTTGGTTTTTTTTTTCATTATAATGCTTTTTAACCACTGGAGCTTGACATTAAGTGTTTATATTTCTCTTTATAGGCAATGATGAGCAAGTTATACTCCATGATGTTGAAAGGTAAATACACAGTTCATGTTTTCACTGCTTCAAGAGCTCCCTTAACATCAACTCACTGGAGGCACTTTTTGTTCTAAATTTATGGTCTGGGAGAAGAGCACAGTCTATTAATCCTGAAACATGCTTTTGATTTATCTAAATTCATAGCTGGAATGAAGTATTCCCCATCACCCCATTTTTTTTCAGCACTTGGGTTCTGCATCATTTTAACCTTGGAAAAGAGAATGGTTATTAAGTACATATGCTCTCCTGCAGGCAGCAGTGTAGGTTCTGAGTAGATTCAGAGCCAGGTTATTCTGGCACATATACAAGTATTGTGACATATCTGGGCTTTTTGTTTTGTGTTTCTAAACATTCACCTGCATTGTATTTAGATAGCTAGTGCTTGGCCTATCTACCTTTTGAGATTTCGGGTGCAGCTGCCTGATTCTCCACACTAATGTGAAGCATATTTACTTTGATACTTAGTTTTTACCAAAACTGCAATGCGGGTGGGAAATAGTCTTTGTTATGCTACATCAAGATTAGGATGTTAGTCACAACATAACTAATATAGTAGTGGTAATGAATTAGATTGGAGTTCTCTAGATATCATGTCTTCTGAGCTTATTGCTTTTGAAGCAGAAAAACTAGAAGGTTAAAATTTTGGTCAGTACTAATAACTTCTCAGATTTAAGCGATGACTGTTTAAATAACATGAACTCAAGAAAAACAGAGAAATACAAAACCTTAAATCTTTTTGTGTTGCCTGAATCTTAGTTAACATAATTTGGACATTTCTCTTGCTAGGTTTGTCCAAAGACTTTTGCATTTAACTGATCAGTGTACGTCTCTTCCATCATAACTTGTATCTGCTTGTTTTATATTCTTACATGAGAGCTGGGCAAAAGTAACTTTGTCTTACTCTTCTAATGCATTTTTGGTAATATCATGTTGTTTGGTGGGGTTTTGTTGTTGTTATTTTGGTTTGATGTTTTGTTTGGTTTTATTTTGGGGGGTGTGGGGTTTTTGTCCATTTTTTGTTTCGTTTGGGGGATGATTTTTTGGGGAGGGTTTTTTGTTTGGTGTTTGGTTTTGTTGTTGGGTTTTTTAATTAAATGTGGAAATATCAAAATTTTAGATACTGATGTTTATTGTGTTCTGACTTTTCAAGCTTCTACAAGATCTTTGTTCTTGACAATTTTCTGTATAACACATTTTTTCCTGCCATGTCTTAGATGTTTTAACAAGTCTTTTTCATATGTATGTATTTTTAATGTGCTTTTGTTATTGGGGGTTTTTTTAGGTATGCTAAGTCCAGTTGTAATGCATACAGAATTCATTCCTCTAAGGCTATTTGTGTGATCTTATGAAAGAAACCTTACTAGTCTGACACACTGAATTCTGATTGATTTTTATAGAAAGTTACTCTGTCGTCTTGAATGATAACACTTGCTCTGTCAACTGCTTTTTCATACTTTTAAATGGCTTTTATTTTTACTGAGTTTTTTGGCCTTTCTGTTAATGGTCCATGAGACAGAATTGGTAGATCTGTCAGTAAGAACATCAGTTGCCACGTGAGCAAAACACTGATTTTACATGGGATCTCTTTGGTGGAGTTTCTATGAGGTACAGGGACTTGTATACAAAGTGTATTCTCTAAAGAAATAAAGGAGTTTTGCCAAAGAAATAAAACAACCCCAAAATATTCTACCTTAGTATTTTAGCTTTTGCCCTTTTCATGCCACTATTTCCTGCTTTTTAAATGATCTAAAAAAGTTGGGAAAAGAACGGAGAATGGACTTTTTTTATAGCTGTGGAATGGCTGCAGTCTGGGTACTTTGGGGGGCTTATTTTTATTTTGGTTTTTTTTTGCTGCTTTTTCTACATGGAGAAATATAGGTCTGGTCTATCCTGGAGAACCAGGAAACTTACTAAAAAAGGCAGCTGCAAAGTGGCTGTTCTGTGAGCTTCACCTGAACTTTTGGATGGTATGGAAGCCTGTGTTAAAGGATGAACTTGTCTTGTTTTCCTTTTTACTCTGAGTAGTAAAAATCTAGTTCACAGATCCCAAGACCTCTTTCCCATTACCTCTTCCCAAGCTTAATTTAATACACCATGATATCCATGGCATCTTGCAGTGTCTGAAGTTTTTAATGTGTGGGTTTTGATCTGAGGGGGTTTTTTCCTCATAGCATGACATCTTGGTCACCCTACACGGGCTTTTTGTTTGTTTTTTTTCTCTGATTAAACACAAGGGTCTTCTTAAGTTACACAAACGTTGTCACTGAGTATTACTAGGTAGATAAAACTGAAAACACTTTGGATTTTAAAATGACAGCAAAAGAAGGAAGAGTGATAATATTATGTGTCTTTTTTCCAGCACTGAGACCTTGGATGTGTTTGCCCATGAAGATGCAGTGTACGGCCTTTCAGTGAGCCCAGTAAATGACAACATCTTTGCCAGTTCATCAGATGATGGCCGAGTTCTTATCTGGGACATCCGAGAGTCTTCCCATGGAGGTGAGATCTCTAGATGGAAAAGATTAGTGAAGAATTTGGGCAAGGTGGGCAAGGGAAAAGTTATGTTTATCTGGGACAGTCGAGACAGGGAGTGATGGAGAAGGGTGAAAGTGAGGCATAATTCTTGTCGCCAGTCATAGGCAAGCCCTGGTCTTTACAGTTCAGTGTTACTGTCTTAAATGACTTCATAAAGTACCAGCATATAGTGTAGGTTAGCATAGTACTTGGTATGAATAGGTTTTAACTTGAGTAAAGAAGCAGTGGAGGACGTGTTTCTTCAATAAAAACATCTTGCTACACTTGAAGTCAGTTAGGAATGTGGAAATTTTTTGTTTTGTCTATAGCCTGGGATAAAAAATTTTCAGATGCTTAGAAAGCTGTTATTTTGATTTGAATAGTTTTCCAAAGCTATTTATATGCTTCCCTGTGACACTGAGAATTGTTCTTATGCATAATGTTTTCTGACTGTATGGCAACTTAGAGCTCTTATGTGAAAACAAGGAAGTTGAATTACTACTTCAATCTTTGTTTTCTAAAACAGAACAGAATACTCCTGATTTATGTAACAAACCTGCAGTTTTCAAAACTATTTTGAGAACAGCTGCAGTTTTAAGGCTGAAGACTATCAGTTTAGAACTGTAGTTACATAAATTTGGAGAGGAATACTTCAGTAATTGAATTTCAGTGTATGAATACTTAAGCAACACTTCAGTAAATGAAGTTGTGAGTTTACCCCATCCTAAAGAACACAAAGCCGAGAATTTAAAACTGAGCTATCTGCACGTGTACAGAATCTGGTTCCCTTCCTTCATAGATAAAATAAACTTTCATCTGTTTTTGTAAGCTCCTTGAAAGCAATTGCCTCAGCTCATAGTTTCTACTGGTCTTACAGGAAAATTATTTATGGCACTGAAATCCAACTTAGGTATTTGTGGCAATTTGTACACATTTGTTGTTAGATCAAAGTTGCTGTTTAACTGAATTAGCTTTTTTCTGGTGAAATTAGCTGAGTGAATTTGATAACTTTTCTAGACCACGATTCTGTCCCTTTCTGACTAGGAGATGAAAGCTGAAATAAGACATACTTTATAGTCTTGTGGGAGTCTTCTAGAGGACTAGTATCATGAGGACTTTATTGAACATGAGTAACAAGAATTAAGTCTTCCTAGATAAGTCCCACTAGAATACTCGGAGTAGATTGCTTACTGATGCACTCCCTGCACCAGGCATATATTGCCTTTTTATAAATAAAAACTAAATATAGTAGCACTGCATTTAATTTTCAGTAGTCTCATTCTTACTGTGAATTCTGAATCTCTTGTGCAAAAAAAACCCCTTATCTCTTTCCCATATGGTAATTTTATTAAAACATTCTGGAAAACAATGCACACATTCAGTATATGCATAGCACAGACTTCAATAAAAATATCTATAATGTCTCTTCTCTGTCTTTGAGGAACTCAGCTAATAGCCTCCCACTTGCTCAGAAGTCCCTTACTAGCACAGTGAACTGTTGACTTCCCTCAGCCGGCTTCTTACCCCACATAACTCCCTTTGCTAGTGCCAGCTCCCTGTAGTGAAACTTGATACTATACCACATGTGAATTTAGTCCTCATTAGATCTACCGCTTTTCTTCTGTACAAAAGGTCAGTTACGTTATCAAAGAGCAAGATCAAATTAGTCTGATGTGACTAATCTACCTTGGGTAAATCCAAGTGTCACTCCATCCCTTTTTTCTTCTGTTTTCATAATGTCCAAGTGATGAGACCAGACACTGAATATGGCTTTCACACTAGAAATGTTGGAATGCTCCTTTATTTGCCTTCTCCTGAACACTACACCGTAAAGGTCTGTCTCTGTTAGAACTACCTGTTGCTTACAGTGGATGTCAACAGTCAGTGGAACTGGATGCTTCAATGCATCTGTAAGAAGGTGCTCAATATCATAAACTAATGTCCAATCTGAGTTTCTGAAATTGTATGAAATGAGGTTTGTCCTTCTGTGTTGTAATTAAACCTTGCTACTACTTTTACTGTTGCTGAGACTTTGAATGGAAAGGCTGCACCAGTGCAAATGGGGTGAAGAAGTGTTGGCTGTGGTACATTTGGGGCTTTTCTGGAGCGGTGTCTTAGGTTCTCTGAATTTTAAATAAAGGGCTTTGGCGTGCTAATAGGAGTCCTGAGTCAGCATTTATATGCAAGCCCCACCAACTTTTACTACAATGTAATGCTTGCCACTGGGGTAGTCCCTTTGTGTGCAATGGTGTTCTCATGGGACTAGGCACTATGCCTGCTAGTGAGTATAGTTAGTTGCTCTGAGTGGTCAACTCATTAAGATCTTGCTAATATTCTCCTAGTTTAAAAGAGTGCATTAGAAGAAGCTGGAAAAGGAGTTTCATTCCCCTTCTGTGTCTCCCTGTCTTTCACTGCTGAGTGATTTATGCAGTAATTTTTATAAAACCATTTTTAATTTTCATTAGAGATGGTGCTGAGCGTCTCCTTTGAGAAACGTTTTCATACTCCAGTGTATAAGATCTACAATTGTAAATGAGCATGAAGAACAATAGAAAGTAATCCCCCCACTTTTCATTAAAGTGACTTAGTGCCTCAATAGTTTAGCTCCTGTAATCACTCTTTGACAGGCTGAAAGGTAACTTTGATATCTTAGAAGAAAACTGTGGTACCAGGCTGGGCTATTTATAATAAAGGTGGGAGGGAAAACACCAGTACTTAGTGACAATGATTTGACTAAACAAATGTACACAAACTAAAAGTTTATTTTAAAACCCAGCTCCTTTATTTGGCAATCTGATGTTGTTTGTCTCTCCACTCAGCTAATGCAGGCCATTGCTTCTCAGTGGGGACTGCCATTTTAATAACAGCCTTTTATGTCCCAGCAGGGATCTGATGTGATGATGCAAATGTAGAAGGTCAGTTCGGTGTTAAACCTTATCTGGAGCTGCCAGCAGACCAACAGCAATCTCTAAAGACTTTGGACAGCCTGGCAGAACAAAAGTTTCTCCTATTCTTCCCTTTACCTCTGCCTCCTATGACAATTAATAGCACCAGGGAGCTTCAGCCATTTTTATCACTGTTAAGTGAACACTAAAAATGAAAGTCCCTACGTCAAAAAGCTTGTAATAGAGCATAAGAGGAGGATACAGATGGGACAAGACAAGTAAAGTTAATTCTGTCTCAGTTGCTTAATAAGCAGTAATTTCAAACAGTTGGGAATTTGGGAGGGTTCTCTGTTTAACCATGTTTTGTATGTCTTAACGAGGGATACAAGGAAGGAAAATGAAGTACCCTTGGAGGTGCCTAGGAGCTAAAGATTCCTGCACACAGCAGCTCGAATAAGGGCAGTAACAGAGCTCTCAAGAGCTCTCATGAGCTTGCATGAACAACGCAGTGGTTGCATCAAAGCAAACAGTGAATGGAAAAGTCTGGCATAATCCTTGGCTCAGAACAGGCATTGATTCTGGTTTCTTAGCTGAGTGAAAGAGTGGCAGCATGCCACACAAGACATTCACAACAAAGAGAATTAGACTGTGCCTAAAGCCATAAAGCTAGCAAAAAGATGGAGAGAAAGCTGACGGAGTCAGAGCTTTTTCCCACTCTTCTCGGAGAGAGCATTTTGACGGAATGAATAGGGCAGAGTAGCAGGCCAAACACAGTTGTGTTACACTAATCAAGATGAGAAGGAGAGTCTGGATGAACATGTTTTTAACTGTGTGTTAAAACTGTGTGCGAAGAGCAAAAGCCAACTGTTAACATCTTTTATACAAGAGGAACACCCTTCTTGTCTACTTGTACAACGGCTTATACCAGTACTTAAGAGGTGTCAGGCCTCTTTCAGAAGCCCTGCAGTGTATAGTCCTTATTAGATGACCATTTGGTCATGAACCTTAAGAAGATTCAAATACTTGATTTTTAAGTGGCTAGTTCTAAACTCTGATAACCTTCTATAAGCAAAATGGACTCTTGAAATCTAGTATGTGTCCTTTTACATATGTAGACAAGGTTAATGTACATGTGGGTGGATTTTAAAACCTCAGATTTTATATTGCTTTCGATGTGTCATCTTGAGAAATGGTTTGAACATGTCTCCGTATCTTCAGATCTTGTTACGCTGTTTCCATATTAAGCTGCCAAACTCATTGTATTGAACAATTGTATGCATTGTTTGTTCTTATGTCTGAAATCTCAACTTTTTCAACAGAGCCCTTCTGCTTGGCACACTACCCATCAGCCTTTCACAGTGTGATGTTTAATCCAGTAGAACCCAGATTACTGGCTACTGCCAACTCTAAGGAAGGTGTGGGACTCTGGGATATTCGTAAACCTCAGAGGTATGATCTGGCTGTCCTTGTCTTAAGCTATGCTGTTTCTTTCCCTTGAGAAGTGATGGCATGCCTCTCTTTTTTTTTTTAAAGTCAAGTGGTAAGAAAAGATGCAGAACTAACTTAAGAGTAATGTTAGTAATGCTGAATTAAATTATTTTGCATAATTAACATTCTTCTTCATATGTACCATCTAATTTGATTGAAAATGGGGCTAGATCTTCAGTGTTAAGGTAAATGGTTTTTTGGAAGCCGGCCTGGCCTCACCACTGTAGATTAACTCGGATTGTTGTGTCAAGTTCTTGTCATTATATTTAGCACTGGCTTGCTAATACTGGAAGACAACGATGGGCACTGCCTGGCTTACAGTTTGTTTTTTCTCCCCAGCTCTGTTTTCAGTGGCTGACTAGAGGTTGTGGTCAAGGCAGCTTTTAACTCGGTGCTTAAGAGTCTTACATGACTTCTGGATAATATAGACACCTGGATAATCAGTTTGGCAGCATAATGTGCTTACAGATTTGCATAGGATTTTAAACAAATGGAAAGAAGAGACTAAGTTTACAGCTTGGAGTGTGGTTAGGCTGGGTTCTGAAATGGATGGATGCAGATGCAAGAGTTTGGCATGCATGAGAAATTAAGCTTCTGTTGAAGTCTTTTTCAGTCTTTTGGGTTTTGAAAGTAATTTCCTGGTTTTTATCATAATAATCAGAAAAAAAAATTGAGCACCTCAAGTAAATGATTCTCTCCCCACAACTTTTATGTTTACATGTTTCCAGTTACAAGTATAAGCATAGAAAGGATCATTTCAAAAAAGTGAAAAGTGGGGAAAATAGGTAGTACTGGTTTTATAGGGCACTAGTCTCAGCTATTTAAAATCTTCCGTAGCATACACTTGAATCTCCCCTTATTGGTGAATTTCTTGGCCTGTCTAGAAGTGCATATCACTAAAAATTATTCTTGGGTTTGTGCTGTACAGACAGAAGAAGCAATGTCATATGAAGTTAATTTTAACTGGCTTAAAAAAAATTCTAAAATGTTTAGACATCCTTTACAATAGTAACCAAATTATGGTTTCAGGAGGTTTTATTATTCTTAAATTGTAAACATTAAGGGTTTGAATTGATTTTTGTTTTTAAGCTTGGATCAGAATTTGCTTGCTGATGCTGGTGGTTCTAGAGCTTGCTCATATTTGTAAAGTTTGCCAGAGCCCTTGTTGTCAGCTGTTGTACAGTCTACTATTAAATTTAGGTTTGACAGAATTTAGCTGGAAGGGCGTTAAGAATTGCCTAAGCTATCTTCTCTTGTCCCTGTCAAACTCTTTATGTCTAGGTCTTAGTGAGTAACTTTCTAACATCGAACTAACTTCAGCAGTTACTGGATAGAGGAAGAGGCATATAAGATGATAGGGTTATTTTGCTCTTACAAACATGTTTCTTGGGGTGTTTTTTCCCATAAAATTTCTGTCATTTTAACTTCAGTTCATGCATGTTTTTCCTTGTGAACTAATAGGGGCAAAGTTGGCTTCCTCTTGCCAAGCCATCTGGCATCTTACTGGTTTTGCAGGATTCTTTGTTTTTTCAGCTTCTCCCTCATTTTTGTGATTTAAGAAGTTCCACAGGTTGAGTTGGTCTTGTTTTCAAAAGGGAGTGCCACAAAAATGTTGCTCTCTTCAGACATTTATTCTCAGAGTGTGAATATGAAAGGAACGATGTTGGTGGAGTGGTATAGCTTCTATCAATAGAAATTCTATACAGATGCAAAATTTAGATTAAATCTTTCACTTGGGTAGCAAACTGAAATGGGAATCACACCAAGTAGCTTGAAAGGTTGTTTAAGGCGAACAGGAATAGAGAGAGGAAGTTCAGCAAAGCTGGTGAAAGGGACTAAGGAACAAGTCTTATGAGGAGCAGATGAGGGAACTGGGGTTGTTTAGCGTGGAGAAGAGGAGTATGAGGGGCGATGTCATCACTCTCTACAACTACCTGAAAGGAGGTGGGGATCAGTCTCTTCTCCTACGTAACAAGTGACAGGACAAGAGGAAATGGCCTCAAGTTGGACCAGAGGAGGTTTACATTGGATAGTAGGAAAAATTTCATCCCCTAAAGGGTTGTCAAGCATTGGAACAGGCTGCCAAGGGAAGTGGTGGTGTCACCATCCCTGGGGGTATTTAAAGTTATGTAGATGTGGAATTAGAGACGTGGTTTAGTGGTGACTTGGAGGTGTTAGGTTAATGGTTGGACTCGATGAGATGATCTTAAAGATCTCTTGCAATCTAAACAATTCTGTGATTCTATTCTAAGTATCACTAAGCATTGACCCTGATAAATGCAGGAGTAGTTTACTTGAGTAACAATTGTCCTCTTATAAATCTTAACAGCCGCTTTCTAATAGCGGAAATAGTCCCTTTTCCTTATTTTTAGCTATGCTTATTAAGACTTTGAACTCCAAAAGTTTCTCAGCTTATAAGTAAAAGTGTCAATGAACTATTGCTTGGGGTGGTAGCAGCTATCAGGTCATGGAAAATCAGATCTCCAGATGCTATCCCACCTTCTTCCTCAGTCTTAACCACAATGCAAAGTGCTTGTTGGGGGCTACTGTGTGTGTATGGGATAATAGTCTGTGCTTACACATTTAAAGTCACACATTTTTATCTGTATTGTGGCACTGTTCTTTCTAATGCCAAATATAAAATAACTATAACAGAATTGGTAATATTTCTTGGCAAGTAATTTATGTTTATCTGGGTCTAGCACCAGTGTGAAAGGATTAATAAACTTTGACAAATTTGAATTCTACAGTCTTTTTTGAATGATGGAAGAAGGGAAAGGGTTTCTTACGTTATAACCTCTGGGTCATCTTGAAGGCCTTGAATAAATTAAATTGGTGGAAGCTTGTATGCTTACATGTGATAGACAAGAGCTACACTTTTCTGGTCCTGATCTGACCAAAGTAAATCTTTCCAATTAAAAACTTAAACAGTGATGGTTAAACATTGTACTTTGTGACTACAGTGCAGAAATTCTGAGGTGGATAGGTCACGCTTTTTCCTGAATAGGGGAACTTGTGCAACACCTTATTGTACAGATGGACATACACTGTGTATAGCATGCAGCTGTTCCCTTAAGCACTACATTTAAAGCATCTGCACCTACTAGGTGTGGTGCATTGTGTAAAACAGGCACTTGCTTCCTGCCTGCAGCCTGCTTCTCCCAGAGGACTCAGGAACAGGAAAGTGAATAGTGAGAGACAGCTACTCTTCACACAGTAAATGCTGTTGGCTGATACATAGAGCCTCAGACTTGGGCTGAGCAAGCTGTAACTTAAATGAATGCAGGTGATAAGTCTGCTTTCAGCTGCCGTTTTTCTGGGACAGCCATCAGCTTTCCTTCTTTGCTTGATTAGAGGATGTATCCAAAACATAGTGAGAAGGGTATGCTTGGTTGAGGGAAAGAAAATGGCCTAAAGCACGCTGCTGCCACTGCAGTTTGTTCCCAGGAAACTCTCAGAGAAGATGACTCTTCAGAGTGAGCTGCCAAAGCCAGAGTCCCTCATATTTAAATAAATTAGGCTGGATTTTTAGACTTGGTTAAAGTAACAGAGCATTTGCCAAAACTCCCCCTGCTCTTTGCAGATGTAGTTGGCTAGTCTAGAAATCTGGAGCTTGATTTTTAACATATTTGGGGCCAATTCAGTCTCATGAGGAAACAATGTTAATTTGTATATCAGTTAAGATATAATCTTTACTCCAGTGAGGAATTGGAGGCCATCTGCGGGTTTTAGTTTGTTACAGTCTCTCCTGGGGAAAATACACTGTGAACTTAATTATCAGGGGGAAAAAAAAAGTTTTACTGTTAAGGATGAAGTAATCAACATAAAGCTGTAGGTACTTGTGATAGAGTTTACATAGAACTGAAGTTGGTGTCTGAGGGAGCTTCTGTATATTTTCTGTATTCTTAATAATGGACAAAAAGTGTAGTTGCAGGTAAGATGTGTGCCAGAAGCATTTTGGCTGATTAATTTTATAGGCAGAATATGTTAAACAACCCTGAAGTTATCCGTAATCTAGGGATAAACAGGAAGTTGCCTGTGCAGCTTGCATGCCAGAACACTAACATAGCAAAGCAAACCCACTGCATCAGCTCCTTTCCTCACTGTCACAAGAGTCTGCTAATTGTGGAAATTGTTGCTTCTGTGCAGCTTTGTAGCTCTTTTTTATACTGTCATCAGTATCCATGAAAATGTAACACTGCCTGAGGTGTAGGAAGGATAAGGAAGTAGATGCTTTTGGGGGACATGATGTGGAAGGACTACATTGGTGGGATTGTTGAATAGCACAGTGTATAACTATATATACAACACAATATGTAACTATATATCTATCACATATATAGATATATCACAATATACCACTATAGTATAAAATTTCTAGATCTGTCTATTCCTTTCCTAGCATACCTTTATATTTCCATTGCTGCACAGGAAGTTCACTTGTGAGGGACTTTATTTTATGCCATAAGCTGTTAAGAGAAGTTCCTCCTTCCCTTCAGTATTGATATAATCCTTCATAATACTAGTTTTTCAGTCCTGTCATTCCACCTGTGGTGCTAGCTGAGTGACTAGATCAGGTAAACTTTAGCTGTTTTGTCACAATGTGTGGTAGTGGGGATTTCATTAGGGGTTGAATGGGAGAAAGAAGGGGAAGAAGTGTAGGTAGTTTTAGATGATTGCTATGGATTGCCAAAATAGTAACTGCCGGTGGGTTAATCAGGGCTGCAGCGCTCCTCCAATATGGGAAAGTTGAAATGATTATATGTAGTTAATAATTTGCTGCTAGTATAACACTTAGTATAAAACTTATTTCCCCCAACTACTGTCCTGTTCTCTGACAGTTCTCGGGTGGAGACAGAATTAAACTGATGCAGCCACTACTTGGTTTGCTTCATAACTGCAGAGTCTTCTAGGGAATCCTGTTGCTGCTCCCCCACAACATCCAGAAAGCAAATAAAAGCCTGGAATTATGAAGACGAGCTGTTTGTGGCCATTAGCAGTACTGTGGCTAGCAATACCTTCACATGTATTATGGCCAACAGCACTGGTGTGGTAATACTCTTGGCAGATACTGGAGAGGTTCAATAAGCCTGCAGGATTCAGCTGGCCTTCACTTATTTGAAGGGGATCAGGCTTAATACTGAATTACTGGTTTTAATCAGCAGAGATTCTTCAGGTGAGATACAGTTCATTTTGTTCAGCTTGATGATGCACTGTCAGAAAAGGGGTGATTGGCTTTTAACTTCTAAACTTGTGTAGCAGTCAGGGGAATATGGCTAATTGTGCAGTTTTAAACTAATAGCTCTATATTTTCAAAATTTTGAATGGAGTAGTGATATCCTAGTAGGTTAGAGAATTCAGATAGAGATTCCACTGCTTGTCAGAAACAAATGAGCTGCATCTACTTATTTATCTGGAAAATCTGAGGATTTTTAGACTAGAGTATTTTTCTCCAAAATACATGGCTCTTCTCCAGCTGGCTTATAGGAGAATTTGTCTTCCAGCTTGCTGTTATATATGCTTCCAGCCAGGAGAGTTGATTTTTATCAGCTTCTTTAGTCAGGCAACACTAAACACCTCTACAAACGAAAAATAAAATATCCTTAGGGTTAGAAAAAAAGTCTTGATTATAAGTAGATTTTATTCATATGCTGTGAAGTTGGTTAACTTTCTGAAGGGAAGCTGAGAGTGCTTTGTGCTTGGCTGCTACAGTGAAGAAGGTAATTGAAAAGCCAACATTTCTTGGCATGCTTGGGGAAATTGAGACGGTTGCACAGCTCTGAATTGTGAAAAGTTTAGCTCACTTCAAATAGTCATAATTTGATTAGTCTTGCTGACTGACTCAGGATACAGAGGCAGATTCATTTTGCTTTTTCCCAAAGTTCATTCACAGCTTGGTATCCCTTCTGTCTTAGATTTAGTGCAGGAATTGAGATTCCCCCCTTCTCCCCCAGTATACTAATAAGATCTGAATGTGGTGGGCTGGCTCCTCAGAAATAGCATATGAAGCACTGTTAAAGTAGAACTAGTAGAAATCCAGCATGGTTACAAGTTGGCTAGTGATTCTGGAAATCTTATTTTCTATTTTTAGAACGTGTTGATATTCTTTCAGGTGGACGTTAAACTGCAGCCAAGTGTATTGTTTCTTTTTTATATGGTGCACTGAAACACTTAACTGTGGTCTCAATTAACGAGGCTGTTGTAGGGCACTCACACCACTAGATGGGGTCTGGAAGCTGTGCCTTTTTTAAGAAATAGAAAAAAGGCAAATCTGTGCATTTAAAAATGTTTACAATAAAATATGTATTGCAAATATGTATTGTTACAGGATTGTTGGGGGCAGCTCAGCAAGTATGTTTGCATGTATGTTTCAAGCAACGACTATGTAACTCCAGTTATTTTTAGTTACTTATGTTCTCCCTTCTTCCCCTTTTCTGTGCAGCCCCGTGCCCATCTCCGTCTGCCGTGGGTTAGGGCTGGGCTGGCCACTAGACAAATGACAGCTGCTCTCTAACTCCCCGCCCTTCCCAAAGGGGAAGAGAAAGGGAATAAGGGAGAGAGAGAGACTTATGGACTGGAAAAGAAAATTAAAACTGCTTTAATGAAAATAATAACAATAAAATGAAATATATACAAATATATACAAACCCAATACTGAACCCAAACTCCCTAGTGGCAGACACGTCACCATCACCACTGATGCTGTGGGCAGGCACGGGGGAAGGCCCAGACTGGACTTAGTGGCAGACGGGAACCAAATTCAGGAGCTGGATTCTGGAACTGGATTCGAGAATGCACAGATTGGGGTCGAAGGTAGAATGAACAGAGTCCTCCTCAGACACTGGCCATTTCAGAAGAGAACTTGACCCTCATGACCCCTCAGCTTTACACCAAATATGACGTCTATGGGATGGAACACCTTGTTGGTCAGTTCGGGGTCACCTGTCCTGTCCGCTCCTCCCCGCAGGTGCAGCCTCTCACTCACTGCACCCCACCGTGGGACACAGGATTTAGCAGTGACCTTGGTCTGCACAGGAGCAAGTGTCAGCCAGAGCCTTTCTGCACACCAGTCCCTGGCAGTAACTGGAAACACCAAGCGCTGTCACTGCTAGAGGCAGACACTGCCTGCAGAAATACACCGTTAACTTCAGGAAGTGCTGTTAGTTAGAAGAGACTGAGCTGGAAAGTAAAATCACTGAACAGAAGGAGTTCTGTTTGAACTCAAGCCAGGACACCTTCTTTTTACTGAAAACAAAAGGCTGCTTTTTTCCCTATGAAAATATTATAATTATCCCCTTAACTCTTTCTTTTCCTATGTTTCCCCCACCCCTCCTTACATCAACTAATCTAGAAGTTTTGGAGATCAAAGTGGTTATTGGCCTGTCCTATTAATGACCATCACATACTTCTGAACTGGTTTTCATACTGCAAAAAGGCTATTCACACAAGTGTTTTCTGCTTGGAATGGGAGTGTTGAGCCTATGCTTTTTACACAGTGGGATCAATTTGTGTGTCCAGTTCAAGGGTTAAAATTCTAAGTCTTGGGTCAGTATCAGAAATATGCGTCTTGGGGCATTTTTGTGAGCCTTGGAGGGCTTATCTAAAAGCTTCCAGGCCTTCATTCCTTCTATGTCCATTGCACTAATTCTGTGGGTGACCTGTTTTTAGAGCCAACTCATTATGCTCAGAAGTTAGAAAACTAACCTGGAGAAGCTTTGTAGCTTTTTTGTGGCCTAGCAAGTTGCACTAGGCTCAGGGAGAGCCCAATGAATAGCGTAGATGATGGATAAGAGAGGGAGGCCTGTAAGGCTGAGAACAGGAGACAAGAACAATGCAAGACCTTCCTCATTTGAGGAGCACTGAAGTATTAGATGTGTTCAGTTGTTGGTGGCATTAGTGTTTTACTTCAGTTTCTTTTGCTATACTAACATTACCCTTTTTTGTCTTATCAGCAAGTTTCTTACAAGCATTCCTAGTGGCTTTTTTCAAAGCAGAATAGCCAAAGTTGGTCATGATTTACCTTCCAAGGCTGCCCGTTTCATGAGAATAAACTATAAGCAGAAAGTGTTTCTGCTTGACACTTGACTTTCTATGTTCCTGCAGTATAACATAGTGTTCCAGGATGCAAGTCTTGAGTGCTGGATTCAAGTACTAGATTCAAGCTCTGTGTGAAGTAGAAATGCTTTCATGCGATAAACCTTTTTAAGATTCTTCTGGAAGGTCAGGAGGCCCATGCTGTCTGCATAGTTACTAGTCAATGTACTCAAAAAGCCTGATGATGAGTTAAAAAAAATCCTTGACCACTAGGGCAAACCTGGTATCCCTTGGTGACTGTAAGCCTTATGGCATATTTTAAAAGCTAACTTGGTTCATACAGATCATAATAAACCCAAGTTAAAGGAGTGACAATTTCCGTGTTTTCCATCAATGCTTTACAGACAAAGCCAAACAGAAACATGAATTCAACTTTGATTTCTTTCTTTGTCTTGGCTGAAGAGTATCTACAGTTCAGAGCCTTTATAAGCAAACTTTTTTAGCTCACATTAAATGAATGTTTGTGTCTCAAAAAACACTAATCAAGAAGGCTCTCTTAATGGACTTCAAACTAATGTCAAATTTACCTTCTGCACTGAGAATTTAAAGGAAGCACATTCCTAAGCTGTGGATGAAGAATACCTGTTGTTAGATATCAGGGAATCACCTAGTGAATAGCTCATTAAATAATATGCAAAATATAAAGATGGAAATTTCTTTCCTGTAATAGACTAATTAGATTCAGGGGGATCTTGAGGGAGGATTATCAGCATGTTTAGGAATGTCAGGGTATGCTGATCTTGCCAACGTGTGGAGGACTTTGAAGAATGTGGCTGTACTGTGCTGCCTGTCTCCAACTGACAGTGTGTTCTCTAAGCCTTTGTCTTGAACAGAGCTTTTTCTGCCAAGCACTAATTACTAGGTGTTCAGCTTAGTTGTGCTGCAATAAAACACAATCCAACTCTTAAAACAATGCATTGAATGCATAACCTCTAGTCTAAATCCACAGGAAATTACAGGTACTTAGTACTTCTGAAAATCCAGTTCTTGGCTCCTGATTGCTTTGCCTTATAGTTTCACTCGTTTCTTTTAGTTCACAGCCTTTTAAAGACCTTATGAGTGTTACCTTGTTTTTGGATCATCAGTGGGCTCTGATGGCAAGAGGAAAACACTCTATATACTACATGACTTCTTTCTGCGGAGGGGTGTGGAATTTTTCTGTGCTCGTGATAATCTAAGGATGCAGAAGTCTTGCGGGTAGTTTATTTTGGAATGACATGCTGACACTACACAGTTAGAGAAGTTAGGTTTCAGGTTCACGAGTCCTTTGTCGGTTGTGAAATAGAGGTGGTAGCTACCAGAACTACAGGCAGTTTGAGAACAGTTCTTTGGAGTTAGTTAGATGTATGTCACAGACCGTCTTTGCAAGAGAGGGCTAAGTATTACCTCTGAATACAGGCATGATTTATTTTGTGGGGGTTTTTTTGTTGTTGATGGGTGGGAGTGCAAGGGAAAAAGGGAGATGATGAGTATTTGCAGATCTGTCTGTACCACAAATGGTATTTATAGCCTCTAACATACAGAGGACTTGAGAAAACCTGTGTGATGATGTGGAAGGTGTTCTAAGGTCATAAAACCAGCACTGTAACTGAGTCCAAGTCCGTAGATTTAGGTCTCCAGCAGTTGCTGATTTTAGTTTCCAGGCTCATACCTTTAAGGTATTTGATCCTTAAAGATCATGCTAGAAGAGCAGAGACAGCAGTTATTGTCTGAGAAATGCTCATGCATATGCTGAGTTTTATCCTTTCTAGCTTACCTTCCTGAGCTCGCTAAAAAGTAGATGTTGCCTAGTTTTATCTATGTATTACATAGGTGTCTGGTGTGTTGGCTGAAATACTGAGCTTCTGGAAGTGCAAGTGTGGGATCCAGTATTGTTGATGATTTTGTTGCAGAGGATATTAATGCGGGGAGTTAACCACAGGGTTTGCTTCTTACAATGAGTTTAGTGATGTTCAGGGCTCTTTTGAGGCTAGAACTCACGGACTGGGAATTTTCTCCAAGTAGCATCTTTGGTTGTAATTGTTTTTTCCTTATAGGTTTTTAATAAGATGCTACACGATGGCTACAAGAGTGGGCTGGCTGGAATAGTACATGGAGATATAAGGCTTTTCTTTGACTGTTTTGCATTTTGACCCTGCGTGTAAAGGAAAGAAGCTTGGGATTCTAATAACTTCTAACGTGTGTGCTTTGGGATTGCCAAAGGCCCTGCAGATGGAGAAGTCCTCCAGATCATCGAATGGGCAACTACCTGTTCAAATTATTCCAGTGAAAAAGAAGTGTGCTGCATGTTTCTGTTTGGAGACCTTTGTCAATCCTGCTCTGAACAGAGCACTGATTAATGAGTGCAGGAAAAACGTGTGTATCTTGGCAACCACTTTTTCATTGTCAAGCTTATCAGTTCATTTCTTTTCCTTCCCAGTTGAACCAGTTTTTTGTGAGTTTTGACTGCTGCTTAAAGTCATTTGTTTAGCTAGGTTACAGTATAACAAATTTTAAATGCTATTTAGGCACTCACCAGTATGGGTCAACCACACCACCTCAGACAGTTCAAATAACTATTGGTCTTCTCTTGCAGTTCAGAAATACAACTCATTCCACACATGTACCATCCTCATCTGTTTTGCTTCTGTGCTACTGATATGGCTTAACTGATCTGTGTTTCAACCTAGAATTTGAAGCTCTCCTGACCAGATCCAGCTTGGCATATTTGCCCCAAATAACACAGAACCTAAACTTAGATACTTTTTGCCCTATTTGTTTTCCATTGTTTCTTGAATATCCTTTTAATGTCATAGAAAGTGAGGTGATTGTTGCTTAAGTTAATGGGAATTGAATTATTCTTTTCTGGAAATCTTAGGGATGCATTGAAGGAACTTATGCATGGCAATGGCATCTGGAGGAGTGGTATTTTGGCGTGGTTTTTGGCTTTGTTTTCCTCTTTGTAACCATAAATAATCCTCCAAACTTTGCCACAGGTTTAACCAAAATCATATGACTTCTTGAGTGTTAGAAACATCTAGGGTAGTCTCCTCTGCCTTTTTAGTAGGGTGGTACTGAAGAAAAAAAGGAGTACTTGCAAATAAGTCTTTGACTTTGGGCAAAGAGAGATGGTGAGAGTCATGCTGATGGCTTAAGTGCTATTTCTAGTGGGAAGAGCGCTTTCCTGCATATGGACTCCTTTTTTGTGCTTGCCACTTTCAGCCAGTTGATGCTTTTTTCTTCTTTTCCTATCTTTTCTTTTTCCCTTTTAAAGATGGGAGTTGCTGCGCTAAAGTTGCAAAAGATGTGTATCAGTGAATT
This sequence comes from Bucorvus abyssinicus, assembly GCA_009769605.1. Taxonomy (NCBI): domain Eukaryota; kingdom Metazoa; phylum Chordata; class Aves; order Bucerotiformes; family Bucorvidae; genus Bucorvus; species Bucorvus abyssinicus. The sequence continues at coordinate 14,276,149 of CM020042.1, read as the reverse complement.
CATTGCTAGATATTTTTTACTCTGAAGAAAGTAATCTTTTGAGTTGCTGGTGTGAGCACCAGCTAATAGATGGTTTAGGAATACTGAAGTGTGCAATTCTGCTGAACACTGCTTGGTATTCAAGTGTGTGAGGCAGGTGCTGCAGTCTGTTTTTCCCACCTTTATGTCTTGTTGTGGAATTAAGTAGGACAGTACGGTAGGAAGGGACCTCTCACTTAGCTTCTGTTTTAGGTGCACACATTCCTTATCTCATTTGCAGTCCTGCTTTGTGCCTGACCTTGTCAGCCCCTCTTGGGATAGAGGGTTTAGCTTAGCTTTTTCTATGTTTAGGCTGGTATCCTTCCTGTCGTGGAGTGTATTCAGGTTAGTCCACTGATGTGCAAACGGAATATCTTTGAAGGTTTTTTTTCAATGACAGAGTGAAAGATTTTTGACTTTCTTCTAGCATCCTCAGATTTGTTGATCAGACACATAAATGAGTTTTGGAGTACTGAGGTTCAAATTGTATAATAAAAATGTGTATTGGTAATAGTTCAGCTTTTAATTCTTTGTTGTTCTCAGATAGGGCTATGGTGACTCTTCTGTTCAGCTTTTCCTGTCTTGATTTAGTAGTTTTCTCAAAACTTTGATAGTTAAAAATCATACTATCCATTACAGACAGTTAGCCCTCCATCATATGCATGGGGAGTTTCTGATTTGGAGATTAAACTTTTTCACCTACCAGCATACCCACACTAGCCCTGGTTTGGTTCTGGCCAGGCACTTTAAGGTAGGTACTGTCCCTTTGCTCTATAGGACCCAGTTTGCTCCCAGAAGCAGTGGTTAGTATTCAGGTTTATAATTTTCAAGAATATAAGTAGCTTCAAGCAGTAAACAAGAAGTCAGGTAACTTGGTTTTGTTTCACAGTGTTGGATAGGTCTGTTGATTGACCTCTCTTGCCCTCAGCTTTTCCTGTATCAAGGAATGGGAATACTGCCTACTTCAAAAGCCTCGTGATGCTTCATCTTTTTGGTAGTTTTGAAATTCTCTAGCACACAGGTCTTTCTAAAGCACGAATTTAAAGTGCAAAGTATTGTCCTTGCAATGCAAATTTTAAAAGTATAAAATACTAATCTGTTGTTCAAAAGAAGCTCTGGTTTAATAGGCTTTCTTAAGAAAATAGGTCTGTGATCATACAAGCCTTGCCCTAATCACCTTTTTGTCTCATTTCGATGAGGGAATTAAAATGAAGAAAGGCATTAAAAGAGATACTTTTTGTTTGTTTGTTTGAAAAAACAACATAAATTAAAAAAAAAACAAAACCAGTTTTGTGACTGAGGAGAGATCCTCTTAGTGTATTTATTGGGAGAACATCTGAAATGTTAGGTTAACCCATTTGTAAGACAAGGAAATTAGTCTTCGAACATCAGTCCATGGGAAATTGCGGTGCAATCAACTTGATAAGATCAAAATTGTGTCTGTAGTTGCATTTCTATTAATCTTGTACCTATTTGAGGCAAAAGCTTTACTGAGTCAAGACCAGACTGTGCTTCTGCAGGAGCATCTTGGATCTTGCCACTTTTCCTGTCGAAAGAAAGGCCTAATTTCTTGTTGCTGCTCTTTTCTTTTAATTTCAGCTTTTGTATCTTTGGTAAATTAAAAATTCATACACCTTTTCTAGAGAAAAGAAGGGAGGTGAATGTATATGTGTTATTGGATGAGAGTACAAATCTGAGGGTCATGTTACTTAGCTTTCCTAATGCAGTACAAGAATCACAGGACAGAAATGTGGGTAGGAAAAAATGGTTTGTAGGACTGCATTGTTGATACATGACTGCTTTTGCAGAGACTAAGGTGTGAAAATGGATTTACTCTTCAGGAGGAGTTACCAAGTTTTATACCCAGATTATTTTTCTAAGGTAACATTCTCTGGTATCTTTGTGTTACACTGACTTTGGTATGTGCTTCATTTTGGAAATAGCTCCTCTTCCTTCATTTGGCCTAAAGGTCATCTTCCCATGCCATGTCTGGCTGTATTTGCATCTTCTCTGTCTGGTTATCTGATGGAACCTGGTCCTTTGTGTTTTACTGGATTCAACTGAACTGTATTCTCTCGCACAGTCTGTACTCCATCCTACAAGGTACTGTTTCTGAACAGGCTGAATAATGGACTCCAACTGTAGAATTTAGGGATTTAAAAAGGAGGAAAATGTTCAGGTGATTTAACCAGCTTGCTTGTGGTTGTTGAACAGTTGCTCTTTACTTTGTATTCTCTACTTTCTTTTTTAGCCCGGCTAAATGTTGTTTTTTCTTTTCCTGCAAAGCTATTTTACTGGCTGCTAGATCTCATGTATTACTTACGTTACAGTAACACCTAGATGATTCAAGCAGAGAATGAGAATAGGACACTCTTGTGCCTGTTGACTCTCAGATCTGTAGTGAGGGCAAGCCTAGGACAGTGAGAATGTTTGGGAACAGGTCTATAATAAAACCAAAGCAAACCTTGGATAGAGCTGGAGGAGGATGTGAAACAAATGTCAAACAAATAGGGGCTTTTTTTGTTGTTGTTGTCATTTGCTTATGTTTAATCACTGTAATGACAGAGGTAAGTCTTAAGTCCTAAAACGATAAAAGTCATACAGGTGAGGGGGAGAGTTTAGTATACGTGATACCTCTGTTCTTGTCATCGTCCTCAAAATACTGAAATTCTGTAGTTTTCCTCCTGTGAATGAAGACAGAATAAGGGAAAGCGTAATGCTTTCTGGAGCACTGCCTGAGATCACTAGTGAAGCACCATTAGCATTCAGTGATTCAGTTAGGTCATAAGGGCCAAACCACGCAAGCCATTGTTGTTAGGAGGTCTGGCTGCTCTGGGTACGTAAATGTGATGATGTTTGACGTTCTTACAACGTCAGTTATCAAATAAGAATCTCTCTTATTAAAAAAATTAATAAATTCTTGCCCTCCTGGTTTGCAGACTGCTGTTTACCTTAGAGCTTGCCACGCATGGAAGTTTATTAATGGTGGAGGATTCCTTTTTATACTAACTTACATGTTCCTGACCCTAACAGTAAAGAGCAGAAGGAATGACACATTCTTGAACATGCCAAGTCTTCACCCTAAGTTCCCTACTTTTCCAGTCGTCGTGTATGTAGTTGATTTTGCTTGTATGTTCGTTTTGAAGGAAAGTAAAGGTGTTTAGTTTTGCTAACTGCACAGCCTTTATTTTATTTGGTTATTCTTGTAAGTCCAAGCAAATACCCCTTACTTCCTGTAAAGGATTCTGGGGGATGTAGTTTTTGAAGAGAGTTCTTGTAAAGGTAGGGAGATAATCAGAAATAGTGATGACAGAATTTAGAAAAATGAGCACGTTACTGAGAAATAATAAAATCCTAAGTATGGCTTGTGTACAAGCCTTTTTAATCTTGAGACACTGATGAACTTCCTTCACATTTGTTGACACTTCTGAATACATACGGAGAAACTCCATACACACTATCTTGACATTTCTGTGAGACTTGTAATTTACTTTAAAGAAATAATGTATGCATGTTAATTGATCTTGTGCTTGCTTTTCTATTATTGGTTAATTTGGCTCTTTCTAAGTGTTTGCTCCAGACTAAATAAGAATTGTGTGTGGTTTTACACACACAGAATAACTTGCTTCCAAATAAAACCCAAACCTTCCTGTAATTTTCCAGACCAAGATTCTGTTTGCCAAGTTTCATTCCAGTTCTTTTTCACAGTTAGAAGCTCCTCAATTTTGTGGTTACAGAAATGCTGACAAACACAGTTGTATGCAATAGTGTGTATTAGTTACGAGCATTCAATTCATTTTTTCCTTTTAAGGTCATTCTTTCATTAAATTAGTTTCACACACTGCTGTTTATGGTATCAACACTTTCTCCCTTCCTTCCTTCCTTCTCCCTCTTACTCATTTCCCAAGGACAGTGCCTGTGCTGCAGTTCATTGTCAGATTTGCAGCTTATCAAGAGAAGCTATTCAATGTTTTCATTTAACGGTTCTATTTAATGCTGTCGTGCATGCTGCTTTTATTTTGTTTCTACCAAGACACTGATCTCTCCGTTTTAACGGCCACTGTCTGTTGCCAAGCTAACTTTTGAATAGCCTGGGTTAAGCTTATGTTACCACTCAAGCAGTCGACTTTTCAAAAGCGGATGAAACAACTTCTTTGTTTAGAAGAGGGGAGAGAAGAGGAGAGGGTAACGGTTGTTTCAGGTACAGACTTTTCCTGCAAATTCTGAGTGCAGTGAGACTGCTACTTCCCTCACCCCACTAGCTGCCAGTAGCAACTGATTTATTTACATTAGTGGTGCTACTCTTGGATTGAAAGCCTTCCATTGTTTGGCTGATCTGGTATTTAGTTAACACTTGAGTGCTGCCTGTGTGCAGCATATCCAACTATGGAAGTGACCATATTGCACATAATTGACCATTCTCTCCCTCCTCAGCCTCCCTCCAGCTCCAGCATGTGTGTTTGCATTGTAATGTTCCATCTGTGGACTAAATATTTCTCCTAATCATACAACATGACTTTTTTAAAAACTCAGAAGTGCATGTGTCTGTCTCTGTATTGCTTCCAGAGCTGGTAGGCAACATCAGCATTCCATGGCTGGCTGGCTGAGCCAGATTTGGAAGCAGGCTAAATCCCAGAGTAGTCTGGGTCTGGATTCGTAAAGAAAATGCCTCTGGCAGAAAGGGCACCCATCTTGTTCAGAGGTGCCCTTTTAGGATTGTCTGTAGATTTCTCACTATCTGTCATGATCTGTGCCTTCAAGATGAGAGTACTCATATAGTCTGATGCATCTGTATGTTTTGGGGGTTGTAGTTTTAAGTTGGTTTTTGGGTTTGGGGATTTTTGGTTTAATTTTTGTGGGGGTGGGGTTTCTTTTTTTTTTTCAAGGAAGTGGAAACTTCCTTAAGTTTTGGCTTACACAAACCTATCAGGGAGAGGGGGAAGGGGAAAAAAAAAATCATGTGTGTTTGGTGGTTGTTTTGTTTGGTTTGGGGTTTTTTTGTTTTTTTTTTTAATGCCTGACTAAGTATTTTGAGCTGGCTGAGTACTTTATTGATCTTGATGAACAGAAACTAGGGCTGATGAATGGGTTCCTAAATCCTTGTCTCTAAGGTTACTGTTTCTAGCATAAATTTTTTCACTTTTTTAAAAAAACAACCTGTAAACACTTTAAGAGAAACTCAGCAGCTTTGCCTAGGAGGAGGAGAACATACACACGTATGAGAGAGGAGGACTCTTCATGCTGACAGAGAGTTTCAGAGGTTTGGTGTCCAGCTTGAAGCTCTTACTAGTTGGCTTTGAAAATGTGACTCCTGCCTCCTTTGTGGAACCCTGTCTTTGACCGTTCATTTCACAAAGAGTATGTATTTAAGAGCAGTGTATTTCTTGTGCATTCGTTATGTGGAGTCTTCTGTTTTGGTTTTGTTTAACTCTGTATTAGGAACAGTAGCTTTTTAACTTTACAGAATCTCCTGTAATGATGCATGCTTCAACCTGCATGGAATGTGGCTTCCAATCCATGTGGAGTGACTAATTTTTCACAAATGTTGGGGCAGAGGGCTACATCAGAAAGTATAATGTATTAAAATCTATGAATAAACTTCCCTCTAGAATCTAGAGATCCTGCCCTGGCATGCCATGTCTGGTCCAGAAGGTGCATAAAAGTCACAGCTTAAAAGAGATTTGATGGGAATTGCTTGAAACTGTTAACAGAAGTTCAAGCTGTGGTACTGCTTAAGAAGGTTTCAGTGATCAATGAACAAAAGAGATAAAATGTCTTCCTTCTTTATCTCCTTTTCCATACACACAATCATTTCAAGTACAGGGATTGAATTAAGTCTTTGGAAAAAACAAACAGAAAGCCCATACAATGTAAGTTGAATTTCAGATATGATTTGATTATCTTTAGGTTCCTGGATGGAAAAAATTCCATATTCTGTTACTGTTTTAAAGAGGAAGTCTGGAAACTCGTGATCCTTTGGGTTTTTTTCTTGTATATGTCAATAAGAACTGATACAAATACTGCAGCTCTGATCATACAGCCTTATATGGGACAAGGAAACTAGCTAATTCAACCATGTGAGAGTTTTAGGTAATAGTGTCATGTGGTAACATAATTGTCTTGCCTACTTGGCAATATTTTCAGATGAAGCAAGTTTGAGATTAGCTAAGTGACTTATTTTAGCATGTCTTGCAATGACTTGTTAGTAAGACGACCTGTTGTTTAAGACAGCTGGAACTGATAGTAAAGCTCAAACATCCTCTGATACCCTGTAGAAATGTAAATAGAAGCAGAAATGAGATAATGGTCAGAGTATCTACAATTGGAGAAAATGCCATCCAGTGCCAGAGCAGAGGGAGGAAAAAGAAAGTTGGTCTGGGTGGATTCAGGCACTAGCCGAACAAAATGAGCTGAGTGCTGGTAGGATCAAGCTCAAATGCAGACATCCCAGAAGCACAAGAACACCTTTTTAAGGCTAAGGTTTAAAAGACTGTGCTCTTATGCAGGAAATGTTATTAACAAAACTACTCGCAGTCTTTAACTTTACTCTTCTGAAGACTTTATAGTCTTAGCATTTTGACAAGTTGTCATTCATGTTTTGAACGAAGTTTATTCAGGAATTGATACTTCGAAGCAGAAACTAAATAAGATCATAGTTTACTGGGCTTGTTTGAATGAAATGTAAGGTTAAAGAGTGAGTTCTGTCTTTATGTAGATCAGTTTTTCTGCAGGGCCCATCTCACTTGTTTCCCCTGTCTTTTCCCAGTTCGCTTCTCCGCTATGGTGGAAACCTCTCCCTTCAGAGCGCCATGAGTGTCCGGTTCAACAGCAATGGAACCCAGCTGCTGGCACTGCGTCGGCGCCTTCCTCCGGTCCTCTATGATATCCACTGCCGGCTGCCTGTTTTCCAGTTTGACAACCAGGGGTACTTCAACTCATGTACTATGAAGAGCTGCTGTTTTGCAGGTGATCGTGATCAGGTAATAAGCAAGCGAAGCTTGCAGCAAGAAATGCTGTCCTGAGTCTCCACTCCAGAGTTTCCCTGAGTGTTCGAAAGCACCTCTGTAAGGTTTTGGTTTTTTTCTTCTGATTCAGAAGATAAAACAGGAGGTACGGCACATGTAGGCTTACCTCAGAACTGCTTTGCAATATAGGCTCTGAAAGAAGGAGAACGTATACCAAAGCCCATGATATATTTTACTACTTGTTTGATGTGATCTAATACTTACTTGGAAGGTGATATTCACAAGAAAAATATTTGCCGAGGCTTTTTAGGTCCATTTAATATGATTTTAGAACTATAAGTAGACAATATTATCTACATATGATAAGGAACCATCTTCCTTTTATTTCAGTATTGCTACTGAGTGCAGTAGAGGCAATTTTATAAAACATAAATATTCTGCACTTAGAGAGTTTTTGATTCTTATTTCAAATTATGATGTTTCTCCTTTAATACTATACTAGTATAGTCAGATTATATGTCTTTATAGTTCAGTGTTCTGTAAGTGATGATGGCAGGTAGTTAGGAAAGGAATAGTTTGTTACTTCACTGAGGCAGGACACTGTTCCTACTACTAATCACAAATAAATAGGTCGCATGTAAAGTGACTAACAGCAATTTGTATGATCCTAGAGCTGGATCTTGTCTTTGGACAGCTCTATTTAATAACCTCTAACACTGTTAAAGGACAAAAAATGCATTTTCAAGCCATGGTAGTATAGATATAAGATCTGAAAATTTCTTTGCTGTTATCAATTCCTGCAGTCAGAATTTGGTCATTAATTCTATTGCTGCTGCTGCAGGAGGCAGAGTTGAGCTTCTTTCAGATTGCAAGTGGGAAATACATTTACATCACTGAACTTGAGCAGTGTTTTTGAGTTTTACATGGATTTTAGCAGCAGGAGTGTGAAAATGCAACAATGAAACCATCTTAAAAAAAGAATACTTAACTATAAAGAATAAGGAATCACACATATTGTTTAAGAATAAAAGTGCTGATTATTTAATCAGCCTAAAGATAACGCTCTTATCCTCTGGAAGTCAGAATAGACCTGTGTACACTGACATGTAGTTTAGCTTCTCATCTGTTCCTCAGGATCTAGACAAAAGCTTTAGTGTCTGTTGTTGTGATTTCTAAGCCATTTTTTATGAGTATGGTGTTATTTTAATGGGAGGAATATGACTGTTCTGTATCAGGTTGATGTGGTATTTCAGAAGTGTGCATTTTAAAAAAACTTGGTATTTTTTTGGCTTGATGAATTTTCTATTTAGGTAAGTAGCAGCACATAATGCTACTAACCAGTTCGAAATTGAATATAAAAAATTTATATTCCATTATAAATGCTGTAAGAAGCTAATAGGGAAGATGAAGTTTAATATAGAATATTAGAGACATATGAGATTTGACATTTAAATACCTACTTGTACCTGTACTGTAACTAGAAGGAAAAAAGATAATGAAATGTTGGCTGAAAATGCCAATATGTGGTCCAACTGTGTATGTCTGGAACTGTCCAGTAATGCTCAAATCTAGCTGACCAAGATTGTCAACGCTATGGATAGTCCTTAGGGACTGCCTTTTACAGAGAACCCAATTTCAGGAGTATTTAGAAAAGAAGATTAGAGTTGGACCCTACTGTAAGATACACAAGATGAATAAAAAAAAATTACAATGTTAAAATTTTGAGTTTTGCCCTTCTATACAACTAATGTGCTTTTGCTTTTTGGTGAGTTTTGTGAGTATGAAATAATGTATACAAGACCCCCTGCAAATCAGAACTCATAAAAAAAAAAAAGAAATAAATCTGTTTCCTATTTAGTCTGTTTCCCATCCCCTCTCCCATTTGATATTACTGTCCTTTGCCTTAATAAATAATGTCATTCATTTGAGATCCAAGCAAAGTTAGCTTCACAGAATTCCTTGCTTGTGTTTCCTGAAGGTCCAAAACTTTGTATGGGCTAAGGCTCATTTGAAGGGATCTAAGGATAAGAAAGTTGTGTTCAAATTATGAGTGGCACTTGTGGTAGGAAGGCTTCTTCAGAAACATTCTCTCGTTGCACCTGATTTTTTCTGGCTTCAATTTTTCTTTTCATCTTTAATGATGACTCAAGTATTTTTTTCTTTTTAAGCTGTCTTAAATAGTTAGGTTTTAATACTTCATACAGCGCCTAGTAATTTAAAATTGTGACTCTTCTGTGTTCAGAAACTATTATGTGTTGTCTGCACAGTTAGTTCATCTGATCCAGTTGCATTTCAACTCTATTATTCTAACCCTAACAAGAAAGGGATATCCTTAACTTATCAGTGCTTAGAATGCAGTTGCATTGGGGAAAAAAGTGAACTGCTGAAAGGGGAAGGCCTTTATTATCCATCAGAGGAGATACAAGACCAACTTCCTAATATGGTAGCAGGATTTACTTCTTTTTCTGGGTTAGTGACTTATATTGACACTCAAGAGGGCTCTGGCAAGTGTTCAGATGCAGTATAAGGAAGTGATCAGAGGGTGAGTGAGAGATCGAGAGATGGTCTTTCAGTGCTGTGAGGCTCAGCTCTTCACAGAACTATAGGCTTTGCTCATCTTTCTATGAAGATTGTACATGGAAAATGGTTTATTCACAGCAAGTTTTCCTGTATCTCATGACCATCAGGGTTTAAAAACTCACAGCTGTTGGTATCTTAGTACTTGCCTTTGGAAGTTTGCTGTAACACAGTGGTGAAAATCTGCAGAGAAGGTAAATAGCACCATGTTCCATAGGGAGCTGTTGGACTCTAGTACAGCAAAAATGAACAGATTCTGAGCTGCAAGCACACAACTTAGGACTGCTCTTAGAGATCACCTCTATATTTTAAGAAATTAAATACTTAAGTTCCCATAATGATCAGATGTGTTATTCTTACATTGACAAGGTACATGTGTTAAAATTAATACAATTTCTTTGCACAACTGAAACACAGACTACTAGTTGGGGAACAGTTTGATTATTTTGTCTGTGGATGGCAGGTAGGGTCTGTATGCTAAAGACTGTGACAGGTACTCAACAGGACTTGGATCCAGAACTCCTGACTTGTTACTCTGGAGGGAAGCCTCCCAACAGCAGGTGTGCAGTGATCTGCATACTAGCTCATTTTATTGGAGTATCTGGGATGCAAGTAGATTGAAACCTCTTAACAAGAACGAAATACCACTAATGCTTTGAGGTCAAAACTCAGAAAGATTCACCTGTTAACCCCGATGATTATTTTTAAGTTTAAAAGAACACATTCTGAAATGCTTAGATGGTTTGGAATTGTGGCAGATATTTTGGGTATGTGGTTGTAGTGCAAGCTAAGTGACAGGGATCTTGGAGGATTAACAGCTTTGCTTTTTTTTGTGTCCTTGCAAACAGTTGTTTTCCTCCAAAAGCTCTATTGCCGTAGTCCTTGTGACATGGTTTGAAAATCAGTGAACAGTATATGCCAGCTTGTTTCCTGGAAATGCCACAGTCAGACTTCTCTTGTTTCTTACAATTACTAAAGCCTGAGAGGCAATGTTTAGCTGGTGTTTTATTTGCACCCACTTAAAATTGCCTTCATTTGCTCCTCTCAGAACTTTCTGTTTTCTCCATGTCATGAGTGTAATGACCTCATTCACATGACACCAATTTTTCTTTCTTTTGTAGGAGAGCTCTGATGCTGGTAGATAAAGACATTCAAAATCGTATGCCATTTGCATTATCCAGGAGCTCACTTGACACATATAGCTGGGAAAGGGAGGAAGGGTACGATAGATTAGATGGATCAAACATGACTCTCAGCTGCCCACTCCCTCTGTTGGCTATAGAGATTTATGTGATAGCGTGATTTATTCATCCTTCTGGTACAGGCATCCAGGTCCAGAATTTTGAAGGCACTTTATTTATGCACCTGACTCCCACTGACTTTACCCTAGTGTGCACAAGTGTGTGTTTACACACAAATCATAAAACGTGTGAGAATCTCAAGTTGTGTCAGGGTACTGTGGGAGTTTCCAATCTTCTTGTAAGCATTAGAATTTGGGAAAAGTTGTTTAGATACTAAAGATTTTTAGTTGCTAGATTGGTATGGAAAGAATCTTCTTGGATCTGAGGATACAGGAAGTATTGAAGTGCTTCAGGTACCCAAATGCATTTTTAAGTGTAGGAGCCTCAGAGACCGTGGTGATGCTCAGCAGCAAAAAAAAACTCACACAAACCCCACAACACAACCCTCACCTCCAAACTAAAACAGACCAAAAGCTTTTCTTGCTCAAGAATTGTTGCCTGTGTCACAATGATGAATGCTATCACCTCATTCCTTTTTTTTCACTGTGCAGATAACACGAGGCTCTATAACGCTTGTGGCTGTAAAATCAACTGCCTATTGCCTGCTTTAAAAAAGGTGGGGGTGGGGAGAAATAACTTGCACCCTGTGAATCAAACAAAAAGTGTCTTGACTCTGGCATGCCCTCAGACATTACATCACCACTCAGCCTTTTCTATTGACATTACTCTAGTATAGGAGAGTTTCAGGAATGCACCGCTTACGTACTGCAGACTGCTCCAACTCCCCATAAAGTTACAGACTTCATTATGCTGAAGTCCGCATGCTAAATAGCCCTGGTTAGGGACAACCCAGTTTTTAGCAGGGCAGAATTATTACATGAACGTAACTCTTCTAAGAACAGGATTAGCGGTATAGGTGCCAGGGGTCTTACATGGTTGTACGTTGCCTTTGTAAAGAAATAGAAATTGTCGTCTGTATTCTTCTTTGTGTCATCTAACTTAAAGGGCATTTATCTCAGGATGTAGTACTTAACAATGTCTGCTTTAAAAACTAAAAAGAAGAAGGAATTATTCTTCTGAAGAATATATTGTGAGTTTCCTGTGCACAGACTTCTTAATGAATAGTAGCTTACTGCAGTCAGCATTTCTTAATATATAAAATCCCCTCTTGCACATATGTTGCAGTGCTTGGAGAAGAAAATCAATGTCTTACTCTGTCTTAAATTGGCTTCTTCCAAGAATTACTGATGAGGTTGTATTTTGTTTTTTACTTTATCTAAATGGCAGTTTAAATGCCAGCTATATACATAACATAACCTACATATAAAATACATAGAGGAATAATTTATCTGGCTATGAAATTATTTATTATTCCCCATCACTTTGGGTAATTGACATGGGAGGGTCATACTGAAAATGTCTTTTCAGAGTCAGGGTCTTGACAGAAGGGGCTGGTAGCTTTCTTTCACCTTTCTTATTCTGATCACCTCTGCCTATTCCCTGGGGCACCCTGCCAGCCCCATTTCCTGTCTCCCTTCTCTTCTGCATTCCTCCTCCTTCTTGGGGCAGGTTTTTAGACCTCTGGCCTGTAATACATTAGCCCAAAGGGACCCATACTGAACCTGAATCCTGGTGGAGAGGAACCGTGGCTCAGGAGACTTGGAGGTTTACAGGCTTTGTGTTCCTCATAGTGCATCACAGGACATCTGCAGTTAGCAGCATCCCTTGCATGACTGAGGCAAAGGAAGGGAAGGGAGAGTGAGCAGGAGTGCACTGCTAAAAATTACACACGAGGGGTGCTGCACTGACAGCTTTTCTTGTCAACGTCTTAAAACTAGGCCTTGTCTAGGTACTGGAAAAGCTACTTTGAATTCTGGAGGGTTTTGACTAATAGAAAATTTAATTTAATGCGTATTTGAAAAAAGTGAAGTAATGGATGTCTGAAGAAGACAAAAGAGAGCGATTGGGGTACATGCAGTTTTAGCCATGTGCAGAAGAGTCCCCTTCATATGCTCAGATAAACTTGTTGCTTTCTTTGGAACGTAATAGCAATATTTTCCCTGCCACAGAAATCCACAATAAAGGTTTCTAAGTTGCTTTTGTTCATGAATAAAATTAGTGTTGGGGCCTTTCTGCATGGCAAAAAGGCAGCTGTAAAAATGTTGGATGAATTGTTCCCGATGATGCTTCTGTAAGCATTTAAAACTGCCCCACACAGAGTTGGCTGCTTATAAGATTAGGAATTTAGGGAGCAGGAACACAAACTTTTGGCTTTGACTTTTATGTACTAGAAGCAATATGTGCTTCTCCAGTCTGCTGTGTCACAGCGTTTCTTTTTCCAGTTCATGAGATAGACATGCTTTTTACTGAGGAACAAAGTTTCTGTTGTTAAAAAGCCTTTGGATGTACCTGCTTGATTCTTAGGCTGAGATGGAAAACTTCTAAGCTCTTTTTTGTGCCAAAATGGGATGTAGGTGGGAACATACCTACCAAGGAAGTCAGCGGCTTTTAGAGCAGCTTTTCATTAGAGTGGCTTTTCAAGCTGTACTCAGTGGGAACTCTATACTAACAGTCTAGATTCATCAGCATAAAGGTAACAGCCCAACAGAAAGATCAGGAATTGCAAAGAGATGGAAATACTTGACCAACTGACTGTTGTTTATATCTTAATTGTTTAAGGAAAGGAAAGGAGTGCTCCGCTCTGTGGGAGATACTGGTTTTATCTTCTATTCCTCTGGTATTGCCCATCTCAAACAAGCTGTATTATCTTGCTGATTTCTTGTTTGTTTGCTTCTGGTTGCTTCTTGAATGGGAAAGTCTTTTCCTTCTCCATAGATACGTCCTTACCTCGTTTCCCCTCTGGTCAGTGGGTACTCTAACAATAAAAAGATGATTTGAAAACAAATCCGGGGGGTTTTCTACCTGCAGGAAATGCAGACTTAACACTAAATTCGGATCAAATGGTAAATATCAGTCAGTTTTTTAAAATGGAGAAAATAGCACAGGAAGTCTCATTTATAAGGAAGTTGTGTAGTGCCGTCTTGGCATCACGAAAGGCCCAGAAGCAGTATAAAAAAAATTTTTTTTGTGGTGTTCTGTCAATCATTTTTCATGCAAAATATGTAATGTACACCAAGACCTGTGTTCATGGTGGTGATATTTTTCATATATATACCCATACAAGCACACACACAAATCTCTATGTGTATATGGCATAACCTTTCTTACTTTTTGCTTTTATTTATTTGTAACTTGCTTTCTTATATGCTTTGAAATAGTTCCATGAAAAGCAGATCGTGGTGATATCACTGGGATTTTGGTGGGTCCAAGAATGAGTTCCCATTTTGGTTTCTGATGTTTAGTACAGGGGTGTAATTATGGTACTGCTTTGCTCTTAGTGGCCACTTACAGGGTGTTTCTCCTCTGTGGTTGCCTGTGAGTAAAAGAACATTTCTAGGCAGTCCATAATTCTGGAACCTTCAGGTCCTCTATCAAATTTGAAATTGGCTGTTAGACTTAAAAGTACTTGGAGATGGAGAGGTGTCACAAAGAACAAAATACAGTAAGCACTGGATCCTTAGGAAGCCTTTTCTCCTTGGAAAAATAGTTTTTATGTTCCTCATGTAAATGGATTCCTTCTCCAAAGTGCTGATTGCTATGAATTTCAATCTCTTTTGGACAAATAATCAATGTTCTTCAGACTTCAGTGATGTTTCATGTCAAACTGTGGTTTCCTCAGGGTATATCCCACCACAGAGAAGATGTGCAAGGCAGCTCTTCTCATATATGCTCAAGAGGAGTTAAGACTTCAGCCTAGCAGACTACCACCAATCCAGATTCTTTATCTGTTGTTATAGGAAAATAAGTAAAAGCCTACATCCCACCCATGAGTTATGTTACAGGCGATATATGAAGGGGCCATACATCCTGCCTCTTAAAGGAGCGGTGCAAAGCATCAGCAGAACTGTTTCAAATTTGGATGCCTCTGTGCTTTTTCCCCAGTGAGTGAATTTTGCCTAACTTCAAGAAGCTAAAGGACAGCTTGCTAAAAGCCAGAGGAAAATTCTGTCTACTCTGATCTTTTCTGACCCAAGTTGCATTGGCCCCTCTGGGGAAAGGACAAACATGCTCAAATGAGTGGGAACTGAGATTTAAGAAGTTCAATCTCTTTCAGACCTGACTTGTTAATAAAGCTGTAAGCAGCAGCATGGAATTGGAGTCTCTCTAATGAACATTTTCCTGTTAGTAACTAGCAGCAATCACTTTTCAATTGGTTATCATCTCTGCACTGTTATCCATGGTCTTATTCATCCATTTAAAATTATATGGTGATGGTGCTTTTTCGTTTGTGCTTTTAAGACAAATTATCCTACATTAGTAGGGCCATTCAAAAGACTTGCTGATACTTTTGGAAAAATGATCCATGTTTGCTGGTCCCTTGCCTAAGGCCAAAAGCTTAAAAATATCTCTGATATAGGTCATAAGTAAGAGGAAATTTTATGGAAACAGGAGATGGGGATGTTGGAAACTGTAAAATAAGGTTTGATTTAGATACAATTTTATTGAAATGCTCCCTATTCAGTAGCACCTGCGGAAATGTAGCTTGTGGAATTTTGGAAGCTTTCAAACCAGCAGTCATAAGGACAAAAATAAATTCCCCAGAGTGGTAGTACTCGGCAAAATGCAATGCTAATGCTACTGTTACAAGACTATATCAGCAGCAGATTAGATCTGCATTTATTTATATCAACTGCTGTAATTTCCTTGGGGAGAGAGAAAATGAGAAGAGTTACAGTGGAATGAGTGGGGAGCGCTAGTCCAAAGTAATTCTGCCAGACTCCTGACGATAGTTCATTCTAAGCATTATGTGTACTTGACGCTCAGACTGAACTTGTGTTTTCTCCAGCAGCAGTCTCTAACCACGCCTGAGAGTTTTCTTCCTTCTAAGGCAAACTTCTGAATCAGCAGCTTGTAGTCATCTGGAAGCCTTTTCCTGTCATTGTTGCAAACAGCTAGACATAGAAGATGATTCTTCCCTTCTAAAAAAACCCTCCAATATTAATTATTAGCAACTGGTTTTCTGTCTAATCTCATGTTCTTGTGAATATTGTGAATGTTGATTTCTGAAGTCCTGGTCAGATTCAGCAGCAAAAAAGCGGACAATGAAACAGGTGGTTTCAATATCGGTCTCCCCCTGCCTCCCACCCCCCAACATCTGAGCATCTGTGCTCCTTGTGCAGTGTCTGGTCTGATTCGGAATTCAGCACTGCACTGGTTCTTGAGGTTATGTTCTGCCTGGAGTTTGGTTGGGGGCGTAGAGGGCCGAGGGGGGTGGAGGGTGTGCATGCTGTCTTAGCCATTTACTTGTCTCTGTGAATTGTGCATGTTTTTGCCTCTGACTGGTTTGCCTCTGTAATTTGATTATCTGAGTTTTTGTTCTTAAAGTGAGTGTGTATAAGGTACTCTGCCCCTCAGGACAAAAAATCCTTGGCCACAAATAAAGTGGAGTCTAAGCGTATGCAGCATGACATTCTTTCATCTACCCCACCCCAACTCCTTCTTCTTTCCTTTCTATTCCTTTTAAAATGTCTACTCTGTTCCCTTAGGATTTCAGCCTTGTTAACTAGGGCTTGGTGCACTTCTCAGCAATTTTTCCCTTGAATTTTCTAGTAGTATGGACTGACATTGGCTTTTTCTCAATTCTTATTCTCCAACTTTCAACTAGTGTGGAAAGCTATTGGCTTATTGTCATAATAATAATGAATACAACAAAGAAAAATTTTCACAGAAGATCATATAAATGTTCTACTAACATCAGTCCAGCCATGCTCTCCAGAGGCCTTGGGTTCCCATTGTCTTGTGCAGAGAGTACAAATTGGAATTGAGTTTATTTTTCAAATGTCATGGAAAAGGCGTGCTTCTGGCTTTAGCAGCTTGAGTGCCTGCTCTTGAAGCTTCCGCTGGCACATCTTTCTTGCAATAGCTGCAGTCATGAAGTTGTGTTTCTGGCAGTTTCTTGGTCTCTGTCTGAAAAGCCACATTCTACTTATCAGACCCTTATCATCTGATCTAACAAAAAAAGACGAAAGAAATGCATTTGGGGATTCAGTTCTATATCGTGAGAACATCAGGAAAACATGTACGCCAGAGGAGTCCTAGCAGGGAAAGAGGGTGAAAAACAATGCTGGCTGCTACAGTGGCAGTAGTAGAATGGCAGAGATACCAAATAGTTGGCTATTTTGTGGAATATTCTCTCTTTATGATAATTATTGACAGAGCTAACTATCAAAACAAAATATACATTTATATAAAAAGTTCACAACTCGCAGCCCATTGCTTACAACATCAAACTTGTGTAGACGACTTTATCAATTAATGCTTTTGGCACTTACTGATGGCTGGCTGTGCTGCAAGATTAAACCCATAGTACTTCTTCAAAATAACAGATCCTGAGCTGAGTTTTATTCTGTAACTAGACGTAAATTGCAACGCAGATGCATTATTCATTCATACTTATTTTCTCTTAATTCACCCCAGAATACTTTAGCCAAGTGTATTTGATTGGTGCAAATGTCGTTAGGCTAGAAAATGATAAAGGATTTCATGGTGCTTTTAAGTATGTAGGAACAACATCAGCTGGGTATAGCTGGATTGAATATCTCTGCCATTGCAGATATTCAAAAGCCGTCTGGATGTGTTCCTGGGCAGTCGACTCTAGGTGACCCTGCTTCAGTAGGGTGGTGGTCCAGGTGACCACTGGACATCCCTTCCAACTTCAGCCATTCTATGATCCTCTGAACCACTTTAAGATACTTCGCCAATTTCTTTCTTGAAATTCCCTAAATTGTGACCGCCTGAATTTATGCAAGTCCATGTGCTAAACCGCAGCCTATATCTCTGTCTATGTGGCCTAAGTTTGTCTTCCCATTGGAGTTTTCATGAAGCTGTGATGTGTGATGGAGTGTATACACTTCAGGTGGGCATTCTCCTGACACTGCCCACCTCTCTCCCCCTCCCCGCAACCCAAAGACCAATCCCAATCCACCAAGACAATTATTTCCCTTTTTACTCGGTAATCTCTGAGAAAAATGAAACAGAAGAAAGTTCTGGTGGTCATCTGACTTAAGCTGCTTCTCATAACAGAGCATTTTCCAAGTCAGATCAGGTTGCTCAGGGAATTGTCCAGGTAAATTTCAAATTTGTAAGGGTGGAGATTCCACTGCCTTTCTGGGGCCAGGTTGCAGTGTTATGCTTCTCCTGAATGTGCTCAGCTGGAATTTCCCTTGCTGTGACTTGTGACTGTTGCTTCCTGAGCATCCACTGCATGCCTCAGAGTCTGCCCCAGCTGCTCTGTATTCCTTCAGAGAGTGGGAAACTGTTGGGGTCTGCTCTGGTTCTTCACTTGCTCTTCTCCTGGCAAAATAAGGCCAGTTTCCTCAGCTTTTTCTCGCAGGTCATGTGCCTTCAGCCCCAGCGGCCCTCCTCCACTCTGTCCAATTCATTAGTGTCACTCTTGTATTGAGGAACCCAAATAGACACAATACCCCAGGTGTGGTCTCAAAAGTGCCAGGTAAGGGGAATAATCACTTGTCTTGACCTCTTGGGTACGCTCTTGATAGTGCAGTCAAATTGCCATTAGTCCACATCACTGCAAGGGCACTCTAAATTTTGCTATCTCCAAGGCAAGACATGGTAGATCAGTGGTCTTTGCGAGTAGTATGTTCTTGTTTGGTACCAGATTTCCTAGACAATTGGCCTTTGAGTCTTAAAGAATATGCAGCGTGTTCCTCGGCAAATCAGTTTGGAAGCTGATCTGAAGAGTGTCATAGGCACTTCTTTTCCTGCACATACATACCATGTTTTTTCTGTGTTGTGTGCCTGGTGCAGGATATCTGAAATGAGTCACTTTGGGGCTTGTCATTGTTGGTAGGTTTGTTTGATATATGACATAAAGTGTTAAATGACTCTCATATTGAGGAGCTGTTAGAACTTGTTTGTTTTTTTTTTTTTTTAGAAAAGGGTGTT
The DNA here is from genome assembly GCA_009769605.1 of Bucorvus abyssinicus. Lineage (NCBI taxonomy): Eukaryota > Metazoa > Chordata > Aves > Bucerotiformes > Bucorvidae > Bucorvus > Bucorvus abyssinicus. The sequence continues at coordinate 14,257,323 of CM020042.1, read as the reverse complement.
CTGGTCATAAATCCAAGATACTGAGCTTTCTAGCCATTTTAGAAATCTCCATTTTTCTCCACGTGTCCTAGGCGAGCCAGTTGCTGCTTCAACCACACAATTTGGTAATAAATACTAACATATGGCAACATCTTTATAACTTTAAATGGGACTTTTTTTCCATGTAGCATATCTTGTGTAACAAAACATACTAGAGGTGCTTTCTTTCTGATTGCTGGGAGGTTGCCTGTATGAGCCCTAATCTGTGTAGTTTTGGGACAGTGGCTCAGCCTGCTGTGGGCTAATATTTATGAGCAGTCAGGTGAAAGGGAAGGACATATTCCTGGCACTGTCAGGGCAGTTTGGCACAGGTAAGCTGCTCTAAGTGCTTGAACATGTTGGCTTGTAGAAATAACTTCATGGTTTGGAAAGGATGGGTCTATGAGTGATGCAGAACTAGTGTGCACAAGTTTTTAAAGGAACTTTTGTTTGATCATTGCTTCTTGTCTGTCAGAAAATGAGCAGAATTGCATTCATAAGAGCTTACTCACATCCTATACCCTTAAAAACAAGAGAAAAAAGAATGGTTGGATTGTGATAGTAGGAAACCAGAGAAGGGATTTTCATGTTTGGTTATTGCATTTTTGTGGCTGGAAACATCCAAACGCTGCATGAATGTAATTAGCATTGCAAACAGAATATATGCAAATTTATAGCAGTTTTCTTCATGTTAGTGTATATTTTTTGTTTATTTGCTTCTCAGTCCTGTGTTATTTCAGGACTTGTCTCTTCACTGCTTGATGTTACTTTGCCTGATGAGTTTATGTATCCCTGGAGAATGAAAGACAGAAAACGGTTATATTAGAGCCAAACAAAACAGAATTTGTCTCCTATCAAAGGTTAGAAAAGGGACAGACTTGATGCATTTCTTTCTTTTTCTCTCTTCACTCTATCCTAATAATAATAAAATGAAAAACCCAGCTTCCTTACTGTATCAATTAAGCAGAAGCCTTAAGTCAGTTGACGGCTAGAGATTTACACTGTCTGCACCAGTACAACTGGAATTGGAATCTGCCCTCCGTTCCACTATGTGTCATCTCATCTCTAATTTGGAAGAGAAATAAATGACAGGGAGTACAGTTTATTGAAGAAGAGGTACTTGGAGACGAGGCACAGTTTGTGGCCTCTCATAACTGAGAGGCATAAGCATTTTACCCTGTCAAATGTCACCTGTCATTACAGTCGATGTTTGTAGTCTATTAAGCTACTTCAAATTGCATATTGCCTAAAATTCTGTACAATAAAGAGATTGGTTATCGTTCATGCACTGTTGAAAAAGGGCAGCCTTCCATCTCTTCAGAGTAAATATAACCAGGAAAAAAATGAACAGTGTGATAAATCTGTTTGTTTTTTTAAACCGCTGAAGACTTGCTGACTGTGAATGTTCAGCTTTGGTTTTGTTCAGTGTTCAAGATTATCCTCTGTGACTAACTTCTGACGGTCCTAGTAGACCGAGAGCCAGACAAGCTGTGCTTGTGTGTAATGGACATGCTCGCTCTCTTCTTAAGTATGTGTTTGATGGAGTTTTCCTCAGTAGTTCAGGAGATGAGAGAAAAAGATGAAAGACTTTGACATTAGAAAAAGACCAGAGTTGTAGGCTGCAAGGTACAAGAGTTTGATCTAGTCACACTTGTATTAAAGCCAACCAAAATTCATATCCTTATTTAGCAAAGAAAAGCTAGACTTTGGGCAGTAGGCATTAGCTACATGAAGCATGCTTTTGAATCTTAGTCCATTTATTTGCATGCAACATTCTTGTGCTGGTACCTCACCCCCATTAAGGGTAAGTTGATCAGTGAGGTGCAAAGAATGATCCAAATTACCTTTTTTCCTCATTTTTGGTATGGAAAAACTAGATCAATAATAAACTAATACAATTCAGGTGATACTTTGTGATAAACTGCTTTTATTTTTATTCCTGACAGTACATCCTTTCAGGCTCTGATGACTTCAATTTGTATATGTGGAGGATACCTCCAGATCCAGAAGCCGGTAAGTTTTATTGTTTTGGAATGTGGGGGAGGAGGGAGGCGGGTGTCTGACAAAATACTAGCTTGGTGTTTTGAAAAATTGCTCTTCTCTCTCAGCCTCTGAATCTAGAGTAATTTTGATGAAAGCTGAATGGGGAGAGTTTACAAATGCCTAACCCAGTCTCTGGATAACAATGGCCAATGCTATTTGAATCACAGAATCATTTTGGTTAGATGAGACCTTTAAGGTCATCGAGTCCAACCATTCACCCTGCACTGTCAGCGTCCCTAAACCATGTCCCTCAGCACCACATCTACATGTCTTTTAAACACTTCCAGGGACGGGGACTCCACCACCTTCCTGGGCAGCCTGGTCCAATGCTTTACCACCTTTTCTGTAGAGAAATTTTTCTAAATAACCAACCTAAACCTCCCCTGGTGCAACTTCAGGCCATTTCCTCTTGTCCTATCACTTGTTACTTGGAGAAGAGACTGACTCCCACCTTGTGGTTGGGAGTTGTCCCACTCTTCTCGCCTCCTGTGGTTGTAGAGAGCAATAAGGTCTCCCCTCAGCCTCCTTTTCTCCAGACTAAACAACCCCTGTTCTCTCAGCCGCTCCTCATAAGACTTGTGCTCTAGACCCTTCACCAGCTTCATTGCCCTTCTCTGGACACATTCCAGCACTTCAGTGTCCTCCTTGTGGTGAGGGGCCCAAAACTGGACACAGTATTCGAGGTGTGGCCTCACCAGTGCCAAGTACAGGGGGACAATCACTTCGCTACTCCTGTTGGCCACACTATTGCTGATACAAGCCAGGATGCTGTTGGCCTTCTCGGCCACGTGGACACACTGCTGGCTCATATTCAGCTGGCTACTGACCAACATGTCCAGGTCCTTTTCTGACAGGCAGCTTTCCAGCCACTCTTCCCCAAACCTATAGTGTTGCAGTGGGTTGTTGTGACCCAGGCGCAGGATGTGGTGCTTGGCCTTGTTGAACCTTATACCATTGGCCTCAGCCCATCGATCCAGCCTGTGCAGATCCCGCTGTAGAGCCTCCCAACCTTCAAGCAGATCAACCCTCCTGGTGTCATCTGCTAGCTTACTGAGGGTGCACTTGATCCCCTCATCCAGATCGTTGAAAAAGGTGTTAAAGAGAACAGGCCCTAACAATGAGCCCTGGGGGACACCATTTGTGACCGTCTGCCAGCTGGATTGAACTCCATTCACCAGCACTCTCTGGGCCCAGCCATCCAGCCAATTTTTTATCCAGCGAAGAGTATACTTATCCAAGCCATGAGCAGCCAGTTAAATCTGTATTGTACTGATTTTATTTCTCTTCTCATATAATGATCATTTAAATCTTCTAGATGAGCTGATGAAGAGAAAGCGCGGTAGATGGTGCAGGATGTGTCTTTCCTCCCTCTTGTTTACCAACTCTACTGCTCCTAAGCTGATCTGAGTTCACTAAAGAACTTAGGATCTGTTACTAAGAAATTTCATCTCATAATGAAGCACACAGCATGAAATGGTGCTCCTTACAGCTCCACCACATTGACCTCTCTTCCCTTCTTTCTTCCCTTTCACACAAAAACCCTCCCAGTGACTTCTAATGCAGAGCAGTTATGCTCTTCTACTTTCTGGGTGGAGGAGCAGTATCAGCTGGTGGAAATGACCATTATTGACTCAATTCTGACCCTTTTCTATGCTGGGGCAGACATGCTAGGCAAATAGCACTACCTTAACTCTGTGTGAAAGAATAGGAGAGGGGCATTAGAGTAACGTGTGTGGGGTGTAACAGTCATGTTGTAGGTGCCACAATTGGTCGGTGCCTAATTTCGTATCATCTAGTACTGTGTAGGGTTTGGAAAGAAGACACACTAAGCCATGCAACATTAGCATATCTTTTCTGGTGAAACAAGTCACTGTCTCTTTTAGATGGGTGTTTAATCTCGATTGAAAGACTCAAGACTTTAGAAAATGTACTACTGTTTCTATTTTTAGTGCCTCTGAGAGTTTATACTCTACATTTTAGTGGTATTAAGTACAGCTGAGTGCTATCCTGTGGTCTCAGGTGCTTTACTAATAGAGAGAGCAAATTACAAGCTGCATTAGTGGTAAAATTAAAATATTTTGTTTCATTTTCAAAGGCTGTTAATCAAAACTGTGTAATCCAGAGCTGAGAGGATGACTAGCCTCTAAAAGGTTTGGTTAATGGCAGGGTTTTGATGAAAATGCCATTCTAATTTTGGATTGCTTATTTAACCACCATTTGACATTGCAGTCCAGAAGTCCTGAAGGGTGGTCCTGCTAAATATACCAGTACCTTGGCCTTCTATCTTTGTGTAGGGTTTATAGAGATTCTCCCTGCTTTCCTTTTGATTTGTATGATTTCCCTCTACATTTGACATTGTCTTACTACTACCTGTGGCATTTCCTCCTAGTTAAAACAAAAGTTACATATATTTAAGTTAATTATTTATCTGTAAGTTTTTAATGTATGGACTGTAGAATTACATTTTGTGCATGTTACTACACTTGTCCTGACTCCATTTGTAAATTCTGGATTTGAGATTTTGTGTTTATCTGGCTGTGATGGTCTTGAAAACTTTTTTCCCAGGCAGCTGCAGATGCCAAAGTTTGTATCTGAGACCTTTGCACAAAGAATGATAGCTAAAATTACCACTAAAAAATGTCATATGTGTGTTGGTCAGCTTTCTTGTTTCTGGTTCTTGTAACTTGAGGAAGAGTGTCAGTAAACTTGCAACATTTTAGTTACAAAATTCATTACTTAATGTCAATTGCCCTCAGTGGTTGCTTAATGAGATCAGAAGATCCTGTGGTAGGAACGTGTATGTCTTAGTCTCTTCTAACTCCAGCAGTTCTTTAAAAGTTTATAATGAAACTCATGTACTGTGTTTTGTTGGACTTAAAGATTCAACTTCAGTGGCAAATAACTCATTGGCCATCCAAATCACCTGCGATAGGCTTACCAAAGATCTTTTCTTCATTCAGCTCTACTTGAAGGGTTGTGTCTCTTTTGTATGTGATGAAACATCCTTTCTTAAATCTCATCCTGAGGTTCAGAATAATTGTTCAGCTAGAGAGGTTGCTGTGCTTCCTTCTTTGAGAAATAGTTCTGCTGTAGGGGTGTGGAGACCTTGGAAAGCTTCTGCTTCAATGGAAAACTCCTTGTTCTCATGCTCTATTTTAAAATACAAGTGTCTTTGGGTTTGAGATCTGAGGGATTGGAATGTGGTCTTTCATTTAAAATGGTGTACAAACGAGACAGGATGATGTAATGTCCTGTACTGTTGGTATTTTAAATAAAAATATCTCTCTAACTGATTTCTACCTTCCAGCTGAATTCAGACATTGCATTGCTATAGATGTTTATGATACAACTCCCTTAAATTATATCAGCCATTTATGTAAATAGCAACCTTTTTGCAGGTGTATATCTCTTTGCAGAGCTGCCTCCTTAACAACAACTCTCAGATTATTTTGCTTAAGTACAGGTGAAGCAAGCAGTAGCTATCTAATGGTTAACAACATTACTACACAAAAGATGAAGAAGAGTGGGAAGGAACACACCAGTCAGACAACTGCGAACAAATTCTGCTGTTTTGTTTCAAATAATTGTAATTTAGAGGTGTCCTCCGACTAGGTTGGGTTGAGTCATTCCCCCTCAGCTGGAAACTGCCAGGAGTTTTGTTCAGTCCAGTTATTAGACAGGATTTACTATGGGGTGGGGAGGCCTGCGAAAAAAGGTATTTCCTAAATTGCTTAGGCAGCTATTCTGTTGTAGAGTTTTATTGGCTGTCTCCTTCCACAGTCTTAGATTATTCTGAATAGGTCAGGATTTCCTATGCCAGAACGTTGGTTGCTTTTTTACCATCTTTTGTGCTTTCTTGAAGATGGAATAGTTTGCTCATTTTTCCACTTTCTTTTCCATTCAAGTACTACCCAGCTTTCCACTGTGCTTTAGAAGTAATTGCCGATTGTTTGATGAACTTGTTATCCAATTTCCTCTGTAAAGTATATATCCCAGCTTTCTTCAGAGGCAGAGTTTCTAGCAAGTTAATACATTTGTCTGGCAGAAGAAAAACAGTCCTGAGTTTCCATAGCTTTTACTTGACTCTAAGGCGAGCCTGGAGTGAGAGACATCAGCCCTACATGACCTGCCCAGCAAGACTGTTAACAGCTAAGCACTTCAGGCAGTATTTAAACCTAACTCCTATAAACATTTCTCTTGGCTGGTAAAGAATCCCTGTTCAAGACAGAACCTGACATGTCTAGTGGGGTAATAGAGGGCTTCATAGACCAAATGTTTTACAAAATGGAATTTACATTCCTTACCTGCTACTCTGAATCATCTTTTCAACTCACAGCTTGTCTCTTCTTTTGAAATATTGCTCAGAGATGCTGTGTGAGGGATATGATATTTATTTGCAGTTGAGAAGGTAGTTGGGGAACCTTCAGATGATGTGAGCAGGCTGTTAGAAAAACTTTACTAAATCAGAACAGCAAACTGCATTTCAAAACCTCATTTTAATTCTGTCTTTGACTGTAACTGCTAGCAAGAAAGGGCCTGTCCTTGTGGTCTGGTTACTAAACTAATTGCAACAATTTTCAGCAGAACTGATGTAATTTTTCTTCCTCTTTTTTTCCTCCTTTCTGGTTATTGTAAATGCAGACACCTCTTTAGGCTTCAAGAATTCAGCAACAGATCTTTTCACAGCATTTTAACAGGGTTATCTCGTTGGAGACAGCTTGTAGTTTAAGTTCTCCAAGTTCCAGGCTGATAAGTGAAGATGAATAATAGATGATTAAGTGTTCCTTAATATCTTCAGTTATTTTTGAGATTTGTATATATAGGCACGCATGCATACATAGATACCAGTTGGTTTGGTGTGGGTAGTGTGTTCTGGAAGGTTTGTATTTTTAAAAAAATTATTTTTCTGAGACACGGTCTTGGGATCTAAACTGTTTTACTTTCAGGACTGTAGTTCGTCTCTTCCTTCAGGTCAGTGTTTTCCATAGGGACGCAGTTGTTTGATTGTGACAGCAAGAAAATGGTGGGGCAGCGTAGAAAAGGTTCTTGTATTCAGTGGAATTTAGACTGGTTTCCAGTGGATTGTAATACTGGAAACCTATGGAAATGTCCTGGCTAGGTGGCATCTATCAGAAACCAAGGCAGTGTTGGGTGCTTTGTGGTCCTGTAGCCAGGTGGAAGAAGATTTAGCATCCATGAGTGTTTCTCTCATGGGCCTTAGCATGTTTAATGTCTACCTTAGCACTAGAAAGCTGAAGGTAACACTGAATGCTGGGAGAGGCTGGAGAAGCCTTAGTGGCCAGCAATTAGCCATCTGATTGTACCAAAGCTCCTTCCTCTTTATTGTATTGAACTTGTTTGCAGCTACCAGTACAAAATAAATGAACAGGGAAGTAGTTTTCACACCTCCATTTAAAAAAAAAAAAAATTAAAAATCAGCTATTGGTTGTGTGATAATTTCCGTTATGGTCACAAAGCGTAGTTGATGCTAGTAATTTTCATGGTTCCAGTAACATTGTAAAAACCATGGTGACCTATGCGGTTAAACACACTGAAAGAGCAGTCTCTCTCAGACCAGGAGAGGGGACAGAGTGGAAAGGGTGTGCCACAGTTTATTTCTGTAGTAATTTTGTCTTAGCTTTCATATTGTTTTTCAGCTCTACTTGTGATAACAATAGTGGGAGGGTTGGTATAGATAAGGTCTGGATAGATATGGCAGATATTTAGCAGCAACAAAAGAAGGGAGAAGATGTACATCCAAAAATAGCCACTACCAATACAGCTTTCTGCATATTCTTTAGATGTTTACATATGATTTTTTTTTCTTTGGCTTTTGGACTCTCTGCAGAGGTACAAGACCACCATGGGTAAAGTGGGTGGTTGCCTGAGGCAGGTGCAGTCCACTGCTCACTGTGCTTACACTAAAGCTTTGAGAGGCCACACTGGTCCTTTCAGCTGGCCTAGGAGGTGGAGGGCGTGTTCAAAGGTAACAAAAGAAGCAACCTGCAGATGCAGTTGGGGCTGCTGTCTTACAGGGAAACACTCCCTTTCACTTTCTCTTGTAGTTGCAGAAGTACTAAGCCGGAGTACCCAGGTGCCTCCTCCAAACTGTCTCCTCTGTCTTACCATGCCAGGAGGAGAAAGGATCTTGGCCAGCCCTTGCTGTTCTCACCCCATATTTGATATGATTTAAGTGAGTTTTGCCTGTGCTGCTGAGAAACCTTGAAGTTGCTCTGGCTGCTGCCAGAGCTGGAATCAAGATTCCTGTTGCCACTAGAAGGGATGCCGCAGGGCCCTGCGCTCTCACAAGAGCACCTGTGTTTAAATCTAGCTTCTCTACAGTCGGGTCTCTGAGGAGCAAAGCTGTCTTCTGGCATCCTTGTACAAAACAAATACAGGTGTGTGAGTGACCAGAGTGTCTTTTATAAGGGATCCAAACATAATCTGCTGCACTGAAAGCAGAGGCTTTAAATGTGTATTTACTTGCATTGTGCTGTGCATTTGCTTTCCAAACTATGGTATCTATTCTGTTAGCACATCATGACCTCATAGGATTCAAATGCAGGGCAGCAGCCTACGGTCTAAATGTGTCCTGCATTATTATTATTATTGAAAACTGAACTGATTTAAAGGAGCTTTCTACTGCAGTGCCAAGTACTACAGTGGAACGGTATGGTATGCTATGGCACGCTGGCAGCAGCTGCAAATATCTGGTTCTTGTCAGGAGTTTTCAGCGCTTTGAGTAATTCATAAGGCTTGCACAAAGTTATGCTTTAGTCTATACAACGTCTTTCTACCTTATATGAACAACCAGTGGGACTTCTTTTTCACTGTCCTAGATAGAAAGGACTCTTCTTAATGAGGTCATTTAATTCCTCTATTACAGAGCCAGTGGAGGATTTTTCCTTATCCCAGCAAGTCCTCCAGTGCTTTGACAGCTTTTTTTTTAAAATATTTGGAGTAATGCAGCTTCCATTAGTTTGGAGACTGTTCTACATTCTTAAAGGATTTCTGCAGTAAGGCAGTTTTCCTAATAATCTATCGCTTCCCTTTTTTCCTTATCCTTCAAATAATTCATTCTTCTGGGATTTTTTAAACACTGCTATGTGTTGTGGAACTTGTGCATGGGAAGAAATTGCTGCCCAAATATCTCAACTCTCCTTCATTATGGTTCACTAGTGTTTTTTAAAATGTATTGGTATGTACCATCCAGCATGTTCTCAATATGTGAAATGTCAACTCGTTTGCATAAATATTTTCCAAAACTGCATAATTAACAAGGCTTTCATTAGCATGATATTTAAAACATAAAATAATAAAGCAAACCAAGCAGAAACTTAGTAGACATCTACTACTTCAAAGCATTGTATTATTCCATCCTTCTGTCTGTATCGGAGCCTATAGACAGGCCTTGTGTTGCCGTGATATTCTCGTCAAAGGGGAAATTTGCCGATTAAGATATTTATTCTAGCTGGTCAGATATTGTAATAGGATATTATTTAAAGAATTTTTCAGACTTTGTATCACTCCTGTTTGGAGCACTTATTTGCAGGGTGTAGAGGAAGGGAAATTTTCTTGACATTTCACTTTGTGTATTAAATAAAAACAGACCAAAAAACCATGGAGCAGCACAGCTAGATCTCTAAACCACTGGTTAGAACTGTCTTGAAGCATAGCAATTTTTGGAAAGAATTGCAAAAGCAGCTAGTATATCTCCATCCCTTCCCTCCAGTAGTTAGAGGTTAGGAAGTTAGAAACCTTTTAGAATCAGCATAATCAGCCTCTGAAGACTTCAAGACTTGGGGTTTTTTTGTGTTATTAGTAACATATGATACATGTAAGCTAATGGCTTCTGTGTAAGTGCTGCTTATACACGTGGTAGCTATCAAAGAATATAAAAGCTGCCATGCTAAAGCAGTTGCAGAACCTGTGCATGCCACTAAATTCAAAAGCAAGCGAACAACGCCCCTATCCCCTAAACCCCTTTGCAAACAACAAAAGCAAAATTTGGGATAGCAGCGGTCAATTCTGCTGAAACAATACAAATAAAAATACCGGTTTAAGTAAAGACAGCAAAAAAAAATAGACATTATTACATGCAAAGAAGGAAGATGGCCTCAGGAATTTGAGCGGTTTATGGCCAGCCTCCGCTTAATGTACAGATGTACTTTTTCTTTTGCCAGCAGACATGAGCAAACTTAACTCACACTGTGAGATGGCTAGAAGCTGTATGGCTGCAGCTAAGCCTCTACTGAGAGACCATGGGGATTCCAGACAAGTCTGGACACAGCCATATGGCTGCCACGCAGATACTCATGTAATATGATACCAGCTTTACGGGCTACTATAAAATGAAGGGACCGCTGTCTGGATAAGGATGTAGAAGGCTCCGCATTAAGCACTTAGAGACATCGGTTAAGCACATAGGAGTTAGTAGCCTAAATTTGTATCAGGTAAGGGTTGTCCAAAAATCAGGTTCTGGGGCAGTCTATTATATTTGACACAGATTATCAGAGTATTGCTGGAGTCAATACTTTTTGGTTTAAATGATTAAAACCTCTCATACTACTGGAAAAAGCTAACTGCTAAGATTTGTGGTTGCAGTAATCTGCTCCTAGGGGACTTTTCCTGTAACTAGGCAGTTGTAGGGAAATTCACCTTCACTCTAAGAAGAGTGAAGTATGTTCTAGTACTATACTTCCTATGATTTTTACTGTTAACAGCTTGAAAGGGATTTAGGGAACTTCAATATTAAAGCAGAAAGCTTTGGAGGTCCATCACAGAACCACAGAATGGTTTGGTTTGGAAGGGACCTTCAAAGGTCATTTAGACCGCCTCCCTGCCAAGGGCAAGGACACCTTCCACTAGATCAGGTTGCTCAAAGCCCCATACAGCCTGGCCTTGAACACTTGCAGGGAGGGGGCATCTACACCTTCTCTGGGCAACCTGTTCCAGTGTCTTGCCATCCTCATAAAAAATTTCTTCCTTACATCCAATATAAATCTACACTCTTTCATCGTAAAACTGTTGCCTCTTCTCCTGTTGCTACAGGCCTCGGTAAAAAGTCTCTCTCTGTCTTTCTTATAAGTCCCCTTTATTAAAGGCTGCAGTATCTCTCTGAAGCCTTCTCTTCTCCAGGTTAAACAACCCCAACTCTCTCAGCCTGTCCTCATAGGGAGATGCTCCAGGCCCCTGATCATCTTTGTGGCCCTCCTTGAGCAGGTCCATGTCTTTCTTATGCTGGGGACCCCAGAGCTGGTCACAGTACTCCAGGTAGAGTCTCACCAGGGTGGAGCAGAGGGGAGGATCATCTCCTTCGAACTGTTGGCCACGCTTCTCTTGATGCAGCCCAGGATGCAGTTTGCTTTCTGGGCTTCAGACACTGTCTGAATTTGACTACAGCCTAGGGAGAGCTGTGTTCTAGACATGGCATGCTGTGCACTTTTCATCCAGTGCTCTTAATGTATTGATAAACATTTAAGTTTTAATGCCAGAACACAGTTCTGTCATTAACTTTTTGCTGGGAGAATACCCATGGGTTAATGCACACCGCAGTCAGTACCACAAAAGGCCAATGACTGACTTGGAAATGCAGCCTAAGATATTGGTGCCTTACATTGGTATTTCATCTCCATTATAATTCTTTCTTTGCTTATTGTCTCTCTCTGCTTCTGACTCTTTTGTAAGTATTTCATAGGGCATATTTCTTGTTTTGTACTGAATTCAGGCAGCTAGAGTCCATGGATAGTTAAAACTTGTTTTAGGCATTACTTACAGACTTGGAATCATTTCCTAAGCAAATTTTCTCTTCATTCCCGAGGCCTTCTTTCCTGGAATATTTGTCTGCTAGGTCAAGATAAATGCATTGAGAACTGGACTTGGTATAACCATCTACCATTGGCTTGATAGATGCAACTGGATTGTCAACTGTGATTTGGCTGGAAGGAATGCTGTGGGAGTAGGGCAACTTGCCATCAGCCATACTTGTGATCACGAATGTCTAGCAGGGTAAGCAGAATGAAAGGAAGTGAGGAATCTCATAAACTGGAAAAGAAAATCAAAAGAGCCAAGTTTGTCTTTTAATGAACTTGCTCTCCAATCAGTTACTTCTCAGTCAGCTTTGCTTACACTGGTGAAATCTTGCTCCAATGGCTGAAGGCAGAACCTGTCTCTGAACCTTTACAGAAAATACAGGTGTACCCAAATGAAAGAACCTTTCCAGGTAGTTCAGTCTCAGCGCAGTTTTGATGATCAGATTTCAAAGTTAACTGGAGTCATAGTCTCCCTTTCAAGTTTTCTTAATTTTAAATGAGCCTTCATTCTGTATACAAAGTCTTTAAAATGGCTGTGTGTCTTTTCCCTTCTTCAGACATGTTATCTTTCTATCCCAAAGTGCCAGGAGACTGCAGTTTGGTCTGCAAAAATTGATTTGTGCAAATAGAACACTTTCCAGAAGCAGTAAAAAGATCTGTCTGCAGATTTTTAGGAGTTGGATGATGACTCATTCTAAATCCTTATCACAGTTTGTATACCATGTACACATCAGTCTGGTCTTCAGAGTGTAGTTATAATGAGTGGAAGCCATAGACTACTTTTTCTAAGAGGAAGGGGGCTGAACACCAGCTCCCTAGCTGCAATTCTTTGTCATTTATGTAACCTAACAAATGGAAGGTGATATAGGAATGCCTTTTTTTTCTTCTCTAATTTTTTTTTTTCCTTGACCCTTCTATCTTGCTACTCTTCAGTGTTAATGCAAGTTGAAGCTAAGTTGTTCAATATTGGGCTTAGGGCGTAAACCAGCAGCTATTTCAGCTGAAAGAGTTCCTGTTGAGGACAAAGGAGGACAGCAAACATCTTCAGCAAGAAGAACAAAAAGTTTACTTGTTTGTGTTAAGATGACTCTAAGGAGCACAGAAGCTAATAATGAAATAATTTTAACTTTCTGTAAGGTGTGCTCACAATCTTTGAAGTTGTAAATAGCAAGATTGATTTCCTCTGAAGTGGTTTTCGGTTTTCACTTCCCCTCTTTTAAAAGTTTTGGTTTCTTTCTCTGAAGATGTTAATCATAAAATGTTGATTGACACTTGTTTATTCAGTTACATAGGTGTGCTTTCTTACAAATGTATGGTTTTAATGTGTTAGTCTATGAATATAAAAGATTATTCTGTGACAGTTTCTTCCTTGGGTATATAGGCCTAGTAACCAAGCAGAAAAGTCTGGCTTCTGTTTTGAGTTTTACCATTAGCACGAAAGTATTCCACTTCAGCTAATTCCCTGCCTTGTGACAAGAATGATGTAAGCTACTGGTCAGATGTGTTATTTCAGGTCCCTCTCTAAGCTTGACTCACAGAAATATGAGTTGTTATAGATCCCAGTCTAGGGAAGGCTACACCAGGCCCAGCTGTAACGTAGTAACTTGGGTTAGTAGACCTGACGTTTGCCTCCTTTAGAGTCCTACCCATCAGACTAGAGTCAACTGTGATATTAATGAATTGCTGATTTTAAAAAACAAATTTAAAAATAGAGTATAGCTATTTAAAAAGTCAACCTCTTTATTTGTCTCTGCTTCAAATTTACAAACTGTGAGTAGTGTCATGCCTTAAGCACTGGTGATTTCATTAAGTATGTATGTTGTTCTTGTTCACATACTTGTCATATTAGGTCAAAAACCTTTGTTGTTTGTTTAGATAGCTGAGCTAAAGCTAGCCTCCAAGTCCTAATTTGCAGGAAGGATGCTTTTCATCAAACTTGCAGCTTTTCATAGGGGCATTGCTCATAAAATTGGAATTCTGCAGCCATCACAGGCCTTGAAACATTGCAAAATAAAGCCAAAGTGCATTGTCAAATATAATATGACTTTAAATGTTTATGAATTAAAGCAATACGAAGATTTAATTATTCATTTCAGTGTGTGCTTGTTTTTCCCCTAGGTGGCATCGGCAGGGTCGTCAATGGTGCTTTTATGGTATTGAAAGGTCATCGGTCAATTGTAAATCAAGTCCGGTTTAATCCTCACACTTACATGATCTGTTCTTCTGGCGTTGAAAAGATTATAAAGGTAAGATTAATTATCAGAAAATGTGTTCTTTCAGTATTTCAGGAAGAAACGCTTTGTTTTGCTCAGCATCGTTCTCTTCCACACCCATCCTGTCTTTTCATCTTAACCTTTTGTAAAGTGATATCTCTCATTTGCTGGCTAAACTGATGCAAATTTTTAATTGGGCATTTCAACTTTAAACTTCATTTTTACAGGTTTTAAAGATGAGGGATAAGATCAGAATTTCCTGGATTTGTATCTTGAAAAAGGATTCCCCCCGCCCCGTTTCATTCCATACATAGCTGAAGTATCATGCAAACAGTCCTCTTCAGGAGAGTTTGGTCAGAGCCGTAACGTGATCTCCTAAAACTTCTGATACTTTGGGCTAAACTTTAATAAAAGTCACTCCAAAGAGTATTGTTGAGCCTTAGCCTAGCCCGACCTAGCTGAATTTGGCCCAAATACTGTCACTGGAGTCCCTCTATGATTTTTGTGCTCACTTCTGCTTTGAATCAATTCAACATACTTTTCTGTTCTGGTTCCCAGTTCCCAAATGGGACATGGCCCAATGCCCAGCTGCATCACTTGCATTACAGCTACTATCAGCATTTGGGCTCTGACTGTAGTTCAGCTTTCCTTCTCTTGTATCTTGCACTGATACTTTAGTTTGCTATTCTACTTTTTTCTTCATCAGTGTCCTTCTGACAGGTTTGATCACAAATCTATCAAATACAGGCTTTGAACAAAAGGCATTGAACAGTCTGAGCAGCTCAATGATTTTTCAATTTCCAAGCAGTCGAACTGCTGCTGTTTAACAACAGATTTGCCAGAGGCATTTTTATGCTTTGGAAACTTGATTCACACAGCCCGAATTCTCCCTTTTGGATTTTAGATCTGCTGACCCTTCACCCTATGAATCCTTCCTGCATGAGTGTGCTTAGACTGTTGGATTAGCGTTGGCATAAACATCCCCTGTGTTGCTTTTGTGTAGTTCTGCTGGGGTTTTGGTGGGGGTTTTTTTGCCTAGTGATTAAAAGGTTAGTTCGATTAAGGCTTCAGTCACAGGTTGTGTAACTCTTTCAAAGACACCTCTGCTTGAATGCTCCCTTAGAGGAGAACGCCTGTTGTGTAGCAGTGTGCAACAAAGCTCTTGTAGCTGCTTTGAAGGAACTGAATTCCCCAAAAATTGCAAGCTAGAAACAAATTAAGGGAAAGGTGTTTAATGTATTAAGTTTATCAGCGAGCCAGAACTTCTTACCCTTTTGTGTATGTCATTTTGTCTCAGCTCATTATGTGCCTTGTTTGGGGATCAGGTTGCTTTAAAGCTTATATCTTGTCTGATCTGCATGACTTCACTCTTTAAAGATACTGTCTTAGTGAACAGCAGTTTGCGGGTGACCATACAATGGTGGTTTCTCCTTCATTCCACCTATTTCTGCAGATAGGCTTGAGGCTAATAACTGTCACTAGCAGAAGGGCAAAACAGGAAAAACACCACCAGCAGCTCTGAGGGGCTATTTACCACGTTAAAAACAGCTGAGAGCGCAAGTCCTTCCCTTGCATCACTATCTTTCTTTCCCCCATATAAATGCTTGATGTGCTTACTTGAAGAAGCTGAGATAACAGGAGGAAGAGCCGTAAATAAAAATTGCAGTTAGTTTTTTTTATGTTTTCTTGTTTTGTTGGTTTTTGTTTGTTTATTTTAATCAGTTCCTTGAGAAGTGTCCTTCCATTTACTGCCCTTCAAGTGTCTTTTAAACATCTTTCTGGAATTAAATTACAGAAGATAACTTCACTGTGGCTGGCTGGTATTCCATTCCTTCAATTATAAAAACTCTGTGATGAATTAAAAATGTGGATGCAGGTAGCTGTTTGACTGAGCCCTTAATTTTTAGACTAGCGGGCCTAAATTTAGTACTTCTAGAAGTGAAGAACTGATAGCACCAGCATCAATGCATGTTAGAGACAAGCCATGCAATAATTCCACACGCTTCTGCCAACACACTTGCTATTTTAATGCTGATTGCAAATGAGAATCAAATTCATCTCAGGCCTAGCCGTGCTGAAATGAATGATTTTGACCTTTGTGGTTATGGGTTTTTTGCTTTAGTTTAATTGTGTTGCAAAGCTCCTGCAAGAATATAATTCAGTACCTCAGTGGTTTAGGGTTTGATTCCTGCTAGGACTGAGAATACAATGGATAAGATGGGAGACATGTGTGAATATTCAAGTGGAGAGGTTTCAGAAACCTAAAATAAGCTCATTAATAAAGGATACTAGAGGCCTTGACTCCAGACAGCGTGTTGTGAACAAATCAACCCAGATGAATTGCTCATTGCCCTCCATTTCAGAAACCTGAACCTCAGTAAAATTGTCTGGAAAAGCACAGCTGTGAACTGAAATTGGAATTTGCAGCAAGCTTTTGCCATGAGGACTAAAGCAATACAAAACAGAAAAATACCACTTTCCCTTCAGTTAAGTGTGTGAGACACTGGGATGTGCTGGCAGGAAAATGAATTGCATTGCAGGAGAAATAAATGAGGCATTCCTTCTGGTGTGTGGGGCTTAGAGGAAGGCCACGGGAGACTATGCAGTTAGAAGACAGATTCAGAAAAGACAAAATAGATAAAGTGCGTAAGGATTTTCAGAAAGAAATACTGTTTTTTATTGGAAATGGAATACTGTGTAACTGAGTACAACTGTTGCAGGTCCCATTTGTTTAAAAATCATCAGTATATCAAAGATAGGAAAGGCTATTTGCCCTTGTTGCTGTGGCGACAGATTAATGTCACTGTGGCTGGCTGCCTCTGCCTAATCAGATAATCTAATATAGCTGGTTTTAATTATTCTCATGCTACGAGCATAACTGCTTTTTTGTTTTAAAATTTGGGGGTTTGCCACCATGGAATACAAGCAATTCAAAGATGCTCTCTGAAGTATCTCTGCCAAAGTAGAGAACCAGTTTTGTACTCTCCTTTTCTGTTATTGTTCCTATTTTTATATCCATACTCGGAGCATCAGTGACTAATACCCAGCTTCTTAATCATCTGACAGAGAAAGAACTTCTTCATAGATTGTTGCTTCAGTGGCATGATTTGCCAACTTATTTTCTCCAGTTTGCTCACATTCTTCCTTGACGTGTCATCGGTCTGAGGATGAGAAAAAGGCAAAAGCATTCTAGTTACAAAGAAACCCATTTCAGATGCCACAGAGAGCACTGGACCTCTTGCTGCCAGTTTAAAGACTTTCCAATTCTGCCAAGGATAGATTCTCAGTCTGATTTCTTCCTGGGACTGTGGCACTCCCTCATAGCAAAATGTCTAAAAAGTAGGAATATCAATCTCTGGAGGCATCTGATCCTGTACAAACTGGTATTCATCCTGAATTCCCTTGTCTTTTTATTATTTACTCCTCCTCTGTGAACAAATTTGTCTCAGAAGGTAAAAGCCTCACTATGGACACTTCGTAGCTATCTTTTCAATATTTAACACTGCTCTATTTTCTCTGATGACTTGCAGAGTGAGCAGAAAGATCTAGTAGCACTAACAAGGATGTGAAATCTCTCTATGCAGGCTTTATGTACCTTTTTAGATAACTTTTCATTATAAACCAGACCTTTCCCAGAGGCACTTCACAGCAGACTACCTCTCCTCCATTTATATTGGTTCATACAGAATCAAAGAGTTTTGTAATTATCTTGCTTAAAAAAAAAAAAGTTTTATAAAACCTGATCATCAATCTAACACTGCTAAGGCTATTTGAGGAAGGGGCATACCAGCCTGCTTGTCCAGACATACAGTACGAAGCATTTACAAGAAGGTATATTCTTCTTAAATACAAAAGGGTCTCATCTACTTGCTGAAATGCACAGCAGTGGGACAAAGAGAGGAAAGGTTCTGATAAATTGTGAGAGAAAGTACTGAACACATGCTAGTTAAGTCCTTTGAGCAAGTCGAGTTCTATTTTTCTATTGAGAAACTTGGTGTATCCCCAAATCAACAGTTTCTTTCCCATGTTGTCTTTAGGAAGTGGAGCATGGGAAATAATTAGAGGATGAGAGAGATTCTTTCTGTTCTCTTGACTAATTCAAAAAGCTCAAATGCGGTTGATGAAAGTTATACTTTGTCAGCTTAGGTTGGGTTTTGTTATCTTTATACAAACCCGATGCTTGTCCCTTGAGCTTTGTGTCTACTGAGTGCAGTGCTTAAATCAAGCAATGGAGACTGCCTTCATTCTGGTTTCAAGTATTGTATTGATGAACTGTGCTGGAAGAGGATTTGCTTAAGTACTGCAAATACTAAAAATAGAAATTAAGAACAAATAGCAAATACACCTTGATATTGAGGCATGTTCCTAGAAACAGGCTAATGTAATGCAATGTAAAATTCCTTTGCCTTTGCTCTGAAAGGCAGCTTGATGATTTCCCTATAGAAAAAGGTGTATCTGTAGCCTACTTTAATTTTGGAATAGTGCCTCTTTGATCTACATAGTCAGATCATATGTGGAAGCTCTGTTAACCATAAACTCCTGAGGATGCAAAGGAAAGGCATTCAAGTTTGGGAGAATTCCAGAATAAAGGTTACCGGTACATCTTAAATTTGGCTGTGCTGAACAAGTAGCTGCAAGATAATTTATTTCCTTTTACTTGCAATATTAAAGGTGTAAGTTCTTGCTGTATGTACACTGTTGAAAATCTCTGTGAATACAGAATTACTGGCATTCTTGTGGGCTTTTTTTATAGTGCTTGTCACGGTAGTATCAGATTATGTTGCATGTGTTAACTACGCATCTGTGAGATGAGTGCTGATTATCCCATTTACACAGGCAAAACACACTTTTTTGTTGGCGGTTCTGTCTACTTGGAACGAAACTTGACTAATTGCTGTTGGGAGGGAGTTGGATATTTTTGCCAAAGTCTATCCCAAAAGGCCAACCTGGTGTAGATAGTTGGCATAGAATTTTTTTCCCTGAGCCTGATAGTGTGGTAAAACCAAAGCATGACTGGAATCAGGTCTTTCGCAAGCAGAATGTTAAGGCAGTATTGTGGATAAGGTACACACTAGCTCCGCTTACAGTAAGTGTTGTGCTTCACATTAACCATCAATCTAGAATAAAGTGATAGTGGTTGTTCAGTGAGTGCCTTAATCATATTGCCCCTGAATCTGTGAGTAAAACTGAGAAAGGTGAGGAGAACCAACTATTATGTTTGCTGTGGATTACCAGTTTCTTAGTGATATTGGTGGATCTTCTTTGGGGCTTGGTTTTTTTTTTTTCCTTTTCCCTTCCACACCCGGAAAACTGAGGGAAGGCTAGATGGGCAGCACAGTCAAGGCTGTTGCTATTGGTGACATCACTTTGCAATATTGCTACCTCTCTTCACTTCAGAAGTAACTTTCAGTAAAACTTTTCTCCTTCACCTTTCCCCACTAAAACTGCTGCTGTGTCCTGAGAGGATGTTGGATGCTTTCTTCACTTCACAACTGTTCCTTAAAGGGAGTAGTGGAGCTCTGCTTTTCACCTCCCTGCCTACTAATCAGGTGTGACTGACTATGCAGCTGGATGAAATGTTACTCTACATCACTGGCACAAGCAACTTTGGTTTCCTGGGAAACAAGTGCCTTCATTAGTATTAAGACTAAGTATTGTAGGCAACAAACTATTCTTACCATTAGTGAGTAAGCATCCCCTATTAAATAAAAACAGAGCCCTGCAATTTGGGATAAATTAATACCCTACGAAATATTGAAATGATGGATAATCTGCAGTGTGAGAGCTTTTAAGTTCTGGATGGATGAAGTAGATGCAGGAAAAACACATTTGTAAAGAGGGAGAAAAACCCCCACATCTCTGGTATATTTCTAAGTATGGGTCTGAGAGGTACAAATTAATAAAAACAATCTGCAACTTGCAGCTGTTCCAGGTATTTGTGCTACTGTTCTATTTCAAATGATTATAATAGTTTATGAATTCAAAGACATACTTTTTTTTTTTTTCTATTACAGATTTGGAGTCCTTACAAGCAGCCTGACTGCACAGGAGATCTGGATGGTAGAATTGAGGATGATTCGCGTTGCCTCTACACTCATGAAGAGTATATCAGTCTTGTGTTGAACAGTGGTAGTGGTTTGTCCCATGATTACGCCAACCAGTCAGTCCAGGAAGATCCACGGATGATGGCGTTTTTTGACTCCTTGGTGCGCCGGGAGATCGAGGGCTGGAGTTCTGACTCGGACAGCGACCTCAGTGAGAGCACAATCCTGCAGCTCCATGCGGGAGTAAGTGAACGTTCTGCTTACAGCGAGTCGGAGTCCTCTGCCTCTTTGCATCACTCCCCACCACATGTGGCTGAAGAGTCTGATGAAACTGCCTATAACTTAAGGGCCTTGAGATCAACTGAATCTTCCTCAGCCAGAGAAGATGTGGCTTCCCGTCAGCAGAGGCTCTCTGCTCTAAGAAAATATCAAGATAAACGTCTTCTGGCCCTTTCCAATGAGTCTGACTCTGATGACAATACCTGTGAGGCAGAACTAGATACAGACCTTTTCCCACGGCCACGGTCCCCAAGTCCTGAGGAGAATGAATCCAGCAGTTCCAGCAGCAGCAGCAGTACAGAAGATGAAGAGGAACTGAATGAACGACGCACATCTATGAGGCAACGGAATGCACTGAGGCGCCGACAGAAGGTGCAAAAGGAGGAAAGGACTAGCACTAACACAGAGAATGTGACCCCTTACATAGGTGAGGATATCTATGATTACCCCCAGATCAAAGTAGATGATCTTTCTTCTTCTCCAGCTTCTTCACCAGAAAGGAGTTCAGCCAACAAAGAAGTTCTCAAAGAAAGGACTTCTCCTTGTTCAGACAGTGAATCAGTGGAGAGAAAGATTTACAAAGCTTACAAATGGCTTCATTATTCTTACATATCATATTCAGCTAGTAAAGATGGTGAATCCTCCAGAGGAGATGGAGAGAATGACGAAGGAAAACCAGGAACTAGTGGAAGGCACAGTACAGCACACTTGCTAAATAAGGAAGATGCTAGGAACTTGAGTTCAGTAGTTCCCCAGGGTTCCCCACCTCGTTCTACCGGAAGTCACAACAAAGAAACTTTAAAAGAATGTGGCTTGATAGAAAATTCTAGTAATGGTCAAGCTTGTGAACATGACAATCAGCGGCGGATGGAAAGTCAAGAAAGCACATCTGAAGACACTAGCAGTGGAGGTATAGAGCATTCTTTTGAGACTAAAACACTCAATGGAAAAGCAAACTGCAAAGGGCTAAATAGTTGTACTGAAGAACCTTGTATTCAGGCTGCAGGACTTGTGGAACAGAAAAATAGTCAGAACTGTCAACCAGCATCAAGCCATCACTCACTGGTCCCTCCATTCTCCACTGTTACCATCTGTAGCATGTCAGGTCACTGCTCCAGAAACCAGACTGATGACAGTGAGGAGAGGAACCTCGACACCTCCTGTGTTAACCACAATAATGGCCACTTGCATCTTCGCCCTTCATGCTTCAACAATGGACAGAGTTTTGGAGAGCAGGAGACTGTGACGCAAGGACGACAGGTGCACTCAAATGCTGATAATGGCAACCTTGTACAGACGGGTGTGACCTTGCACAAAGACTGCTGCCTGTCTGAAATGGACTCCAACAGCTACAGCATGAGCACAAGGGAGGATACTGCTGACTTGCATCCTATGGGCAGCGAGAGCACTCAGTCTTTCGGAGGACTGAAAAGACACAGAGCGGAGTTGGAAGATGCAGATTCAGAGAGTTCATCCTTAGAAAAGAAGTTAAAAACATGATAAATGCAAATGTCTGTCGTAGTGTGCACTCTCAAAAAAAAAAAGAAAAGGTAAAAGAAAGTATTAAAGGCACATAGAGCTTGGGTCTGAAACATTGCGTTTGATTCTCCATTCCATTCTTCAGTGGGTCTGTTTTAGATTGCCAATGGTTCATGCTGTATAAAAATCCAACTTACTCCTTAATGAGACTGAGTCTAGTGTATCCATACAAGGTTCTGTTCAAAGTAAATCCTTATTAAGACGGTTGACTGAATTATTCTTGTGTGAACATGTGTCGTTTGTTCAGCCAGCCAACCAGGATGACTGCTTTACATTTTAATTGTCCTTCTAAGAAGGAATTTTTCCATACTGACACTTATTACACATTACAGGCTGAAGAATGATTTAATTAGATCGCACTGGTGATAGCTTGGGGTGTGTTTCTTGTTGAGGAAAACCAGGAAGAAACATTTCTGGGCCTTTTATTCTACTTCAGAAAGTGAAGAAATGCAACCATTAGAGAGGATATTTTCAGAACTGACAGGTATCTTTAGAGATGAAACTTCATGAAGCACTTGCTTCTGATACAGTTCAGTGACATTATTTTTATGCCAACAGAAAACCTATAGGAAATGAGCCTCATTCCAAAATCAAATTAAGGCTGTTCCTATGGTGACATTCAATTTTGTGGGTTTTTTTAAAAGAACTGAATAACGCAGTGTCATCACTATACTAAAATGTGATTGTGTGGCAAGAGGAAGGTATTATGCTGTAAGCCTCACTCCAACCAAGGGCTATTAAAAATCAGGCATTGAAACATGCCTTTCTGTGAGCTTAACACATAATGAAGCATCTATAATTATTATTATTATTAAGAACATGGCTCTGAGTGTTGGGCTGTATCTTGACTGTGCCCTCCCCTTCCCCCACGCGCTTGCTCGTGGGTGGCAGTAGGCCAAAGAGAAAATAGCAGAGGGATGGATAATGTAACTGATGCCTGTTAACAGCAACACTTGGTAGAGCCTGAACACTGCTTTTTTAGCACTTTTCTTAGCCCAAAGCTCAAAATAGGTTGGTGTTGGAGATCAGGGTTGGTTTCCCACCACTGTGCTGCAAGTATTTAAAACTGCAGATGGGCAGATGGATTCAACAGAGGTGTGTGTGTAAGAGAGAGCTTCAGAGAAATGTCCCCACGTGTGAGCATGCTGGACTCCAAGCCTGGCCATCAGAACTTGAGTAAGAACGTCACTCTGGCTGCCAGCTGCCATGAACTGGCGTACTGTTCAGGTGGATGGAGTCCTTTCTTGCCTGGGCTCTGTTTTCAATGGAGTATCTAGAGAGTCCTCTCAGTTCTGGCGTGCTGAAACTGGCGCAATTGCACTTGCTTCCCTAGCAACAATGTAAGAGGAGTCAGGTGTGAAGGGAAAAGAAACCACCTACAAAGGACATGAAAGCGACGTGCTTGTGCCTTGCAGTGCTGACAACATAAAAAGAGGCTTCTTTTGACCCCAGTAATTGTCACAGGCTTTCCAGCACACTACTGAGGAAGGGCTAGATTATTTTAAGGAGTAGGAGACTTTTGCTTTTGATACGACTCAAGCAGCACACTGCTGTAGAGCACTGGTCTCAGAAGAATTATTTCAAATGCACAGCTACCTGGTACCTGGGGAAGGAAGGAAGATGCTCTGTTAAAACATGATAAAAGTAAAGAAGCGCTTCAGAGGGGATGCTGGGAGGGAAAGGTATGGGAGGGAGAGTGAAGAACACGAGCTGAAAATATTTCTTGCAACTACTCTGTGCCATAGGCTCTTTGCCCATGTTTGGTCATTTTTGCTAAGTGAGCGCTTGGAATAAGTACATGATGGAGTATTTAAGATGTGTGTAAGACGGCTGAAAGGGAACGGGATGTATTCAAACCTGAGTGAAAGTGGCAACAAGAACAAGCTGATACGTTGTTATCGTATTGAAAAAATTGCTCTGTATTGATTATATTTTAGATCACTGCACTCAAGATCGCTATAGGAGTGATCTCCTTGGTTGTATAAACACCTTACTGTAAATGCTGGGTTTTAGCCCAACTCTTGAGGTTGCTGAGTCAAATTTTGTAATTATTATTTTATTTTTTAAAAGTTCTTTACATTGGAACATTTTCTCAGCTGTCACTTCTGCCCTCCTCTGAAGAATGCCCAGATTGCTGGTGAATGAGCATCAACACTCTCCTGTGACATGGTCATCTTTTCTTAGTGTTCTCTCAAATGCCTTGTGGTCTCACTTTCTGGTTCTTTTGTTTGTTTTCAAAACCAGAATAAATGCTCCCGGGTTTGGTGTTAACACTCCTGTACAGGCTCTGGGCATAAAGGTTTGCTGTTGATTCTCCAAAGACAGTCTCCCATGCTGTCTGCATGCTTGTTATTTCTAGTTTCTGTCAAGCAGGAGGAGGAAGGTAGGCTGCAATCTTAACATTTATTTATGTGAGAAGGTGAACCCACTGATTTGTAAGCTACAGTCCTGGTGTGCACTACAATTTCCTGTGAACAAAAGGTTATCAGCACTAGGCAGCTGCATTATCTGGAAGAGACCAAAGGAAAAAGCAAGCAAGTAGCAGCATGTGTGCTGCAGGTAGCCACCAATGAAGAGCTGCTCCTTGTAGTTTGCTTTGCTTTTTCATTGATCCCATGCATCTGCTCTCTCCCCCTGCACTGGGTTGTGAACCGTGCAATGTGCTGGCAGGTTCCTGGGGTGGTGGAGGTGAGTGTCGCTGTGTGCTTGGGATTGTCACGCCCCATTCCTGGGGAAAGAGAGTAAGCTGTTCAGTGGCAAATCTTACAAGCTTCTCTGAAGAGATTTTACCTTTTCTAATAATCTGTGCCATGTACTAGAAATTAAAAGGTTGTGTAAATATTGAACTACCTCCTTAGTTAGCCACTCTTTACTTACCATGCAGCTTGTTAGGGCAGGAAATTTGCTAGGCCAGGTTGTAGAGTTCATGTCCGGAAAACCTTATCAGTGGGAAAGAAGAACACTCCCTTACATCTCTTCATAACACTTTGGACAGAAAAAGACTGATCTTTAAAGAAATTCTTTTTGATACTCCTACAAGCTCACAAGCTATGTATTTGCTTATTTCAGCTTTCTCTGTTTAAAGCATGACTGTCAGACGAACCTGTTTGTCAGAGTCGCGGCTGACTCTTCCTCTGAAGCAGGCAAGCATGAGGCTTTCCTGCGTTGGGGTATTAACCACTTTCGAAGATGCAGGAGGATATGAGATCGACCAACCAAAGTTTACTGGGGTTTTGCAGTCTCACAGGTGATCCTGTTACCAAAGCTGGTGAGTCTTCTCCAAGGCAAGTGGCTCAATGGAGATCATGCTTTGCTGTTGAGGAGCAGCTCTCTCTGACAGACGAAGCATACGCAGATACGGCTGCCATGAGAAGGGAAGTGCACAGGGGTTTGACCATGGTCATACCTGTTGATTGCAGGAAGTTCTGAAATTCATGCCTCAGCTGGGGTAATAATTGGGAAGGACAACATTTCAGAACCTCCTCCAAAAATTGCAGTGGATATTTTTTCTCTGAAGTTTAATAACGATTGAAACTTGATCCTAATCTCTGTTTATAAGCCGTATCACTTGGTAGCTAGAAAATTACTCCTCCTCAACTACTTAGAGAAGGTAGATGCAGTTAGGTGCACTTCTGAGGGCTGGTGCTTTCCTGCATCATCACATCTTAGTGAACAGGTAGAGGCCTCTTGCTCACTGTGGCCATCAGAAGCCGATGTGGCTTGGTACTGCTGAGGTCTTGGGATGCTTTCACTGGTGGTTATTTTGCTGTTTGGGGACAAGAGCAAGACAGGATTTTTGTTATTACTTCATTGAGTTAAAATGCTCCATGTTGGTGAGCTTTCACCTCTCCTTACAGGCAGTACTATTGAGAGAGGTACCCTTTACACCCAATGCTTTCTCTTGTTTTCACCCACTCAGATCCTCCAAAAGTCTTTACC
This sequence comes from Bucorvus abyssinicus, assembly GCA_009769605.1. Taxonomy (NCBI): domain Eukaryota; kingdom Metazoa; phylum Chordata; class Aves; order Bucerotiformes; family Bucorvidae; genus Bucorvus; species Bucorvus abyssinicus. The sequence continues at coordinate 14,231,436 of CM020042.1, read as the reverse complement.
AGACCCAGGGAGATCAGTGCTCTGCCACAGGGTCCACAGAGTAGCAAAGAGTAAAGCAAACAGCTGCAGCAGCTGAACTACTGTGTGCATATGCACTTAGTTCTTCAGGAATTCTTTAATAATAATTCTAGCAGGTACATCATTCATAAAGCGCACTCCTGCAGCTGTGTGGGGACGCACTAATTAGCCTGGCTAATGCTATACCGGTATGAACAAGAACTGTTTCAAACACCTACCAAGAAAATGGCAATTCTTTAGGGGGGGAAAAAAGAAAAAAAACAACACCAAAAACCACAACAAAAAACCCCCACTGGTTATGGCAGGTGCTACATTTGCCAAAGTTTTCTTCAGTGGTTTCTTCATGTCAAAAGGAGTGACATCTCGGATGTCGCTGTGTTGTGGTGCTGTAGGGTGTGCGTACTCTGCCTGACGCAAGTCAAGGACTTGAACAGGGGTCTGCTGCCTTTCACTTGAGTGCCCAAGCACCCGAGGTATCGGCCTACTGCATTGTTTGGGAGTGGGCTTTGCTCTTCGGCTGCCTGAAATGCAAAGGGGAAAGAAAGTGGAAGAGGGAGATGCTGGCCCAGCCTTGTATGCATCCCGTTTGTCTTGAACATGGGAGAATTGCCCTTTCCAAATTGGGCAGAGTGTGTATGGGTTGGGGTTTTGGTTTTTTTTTCAATTATTTTCCTGTAGACATATAATACCAACCTCCTGAATGAGTGCCCAAGCCAATGAGCTGTTTGTCCTGGGATGCCTCATGCATAATTTTTTGTTCAGTTCTAGCCTCAAGCATCAGCCAACACCTACGCAGCGCTGGAGCTGCTGCACGGATGTAGGTTGGCATTGTTGCTGCTTTTAGAGCCGATCAGAGTTGCCCCTTTGCTGAAGCTGCCATTTGCACACTGGCTGTTTGGAAGGAGGTGGTGTGAATGAGTGAAAACATTTTGGATATTCCCATAAATGGGCAAAAACTGCCTGAACTTCAACTTTTAATGGGAGACCAGGTGGTTCACAGCCAGACAGTGCCTCTGGCTATACGCCTAGCAGTTTCATGATGGGATGCTATGGGAGTTGCTCATTTCTAGGTAGAATCTGCCCCTGGGACCACATTACTATGAGCCAGTGTCTGCAGCACTTCACAAACCACGGTGCTCATAGCATTAACAGCTGAACCCACCCGTTCCTATGTACTTGTAGGGTTTGCATTCTGGTCACTTCAAAACGGTCAAACCATATGCTCTTTGGGAAGGTCTTGTGTGTAAGTGTCCTTCTTCCAGAACAAAGACTAAAGTGGTCCAGTTCTGCTTTTCTGAAACAAAACTTGCTTCAAGGAAATCTTGATGCATCTTTTTAAAGCACTTCGGCTTTAGCTCAGCATTTAAGGTTAAATACTATCAGATACATTTTGAACACTTCAAAGTGTGGATGTATGGTGGAAAGAGAAACAGCATGAGCTTCAGAACTGAATTCTGTCAGGGAAGGGGAAAGGAGTTGAAATGTATGTAAAATCAAGCAAACAAAAAACCCTCCATACCCTAAATACCAATTAGATTCTGAATAAAAGTTCATCACGTGCTGATTCTGTCTTTTTTCATACATTTTTTTCAGTGTCTGGTTTAGCTTCATACAGCCTGGGATGTGCTGAAGAAAGATCTCTGAAGGAAAGCACTTCATATTTAGCTGATGTTTCCTTTGGTCCTTGGAGGGAAGTCTTAGGGCTTTATTTCAGGGTGATCTTTATGCAGTCTGTTAAAATGAGGAAAGAAAACTATTGCATCCTTGCAGGAGGAACAGAGAACTCCAAGGCAAGAGCCTCCTCTAACTTGCTTTTCCCCTTCCCGAGGTTTCTACATCTCCTCAAGGAGCCCTGTACCTTTTTCTTCGCTCTAAAATACAGAAAGGCTTGCAGTGGTGGGTGGCTAAAAAGCGAAGTGTTTAAAAGCCGTGTAGATGTGGTGCTGAGGGACATGGCTTAGGGACCCTGGCAGTGCAGGGTGAATGGTTGGACTCGATGACCTTAAAGGTCTCTTCCAACCAGATGATTCTGTGATTACAGCCAGATCTAGCATTTCCTGGCTTGGGTTATATCCTCAAATGCAATTTTCTCCAAAGCATGAGAAAAGTCTGCTTCCTACCTATCTAAGCTTTGAGGGGAGAGAAAGGAAAGACGATCAAGGCTTCAGCACCCTTGAAAGTATGTGCTTTGACCTGTTCATGAGTTCTCTTTAAAGTCCCAGTATTGCCAAGGTTTGCCTTTCACACATGCCGAGTCTGCCGTGTGATGCACTTACCTGCACGCCGGGATGACAACAGCAGCAGTCCTCTACTTCCTTTAATTCAGGGTGAGAACCGAGAGTTGATTCAGTATGTCCAACGGGGCAGATCTCTTTTCCATAAAGAAGCTTTTTTTAGTTTCTGCATGTTTCTGATGATGTGGAAGACTTTATTTTTAAGCTGGGAAAGTCTGTAGCAATGTTTTGAATTCCTGCATGGCTGACCGACCAGGATAATCTGTCTGAGGAGCACTGGAAGCAATTTACAGCCTTAGATGGAGATTTTTATTTACTTACACATACTTTTTAAAGTCAAAACTTTTGCAGTTTGTCCCCCAGCACAGGGCTGTTCACCTTTCAACTCCTGTGTACTTGGCCAGGAAGAGCGTACTTTCTCATTCCCTCCACTGATGACAGAGATGCAAAAGATACAGATCTCTTGTGGCCCAACTTCCCAGCAGTTAATGAACATGTTGGGACAGTAGATCACCTTCTAGAGATGCACAAATTGCAGCAGACAGCAGGAGCAATGGCTCATTAATCACTTAGCTATGCTCCTAAGCTGAAAATCTGCACAAACATCGGAAGGTCTCGGTCTGAGTGACACATCTTGAGGTCTCCTGCTGCCGGGCCTGAAATAGCTTTGATGTTTCTACAGTTTATATTGTAGTTTCCAAAGCCAGTGTTTGTTTCCAGCCCAAGGGCAAGTCTGCTTTAGTCTTCCTCTTGCCAGATGAAAATTATTACAGAACTTAAAGTCAGTGTCTTGCTTAGCTGATTACATTTGTGAAGTTTATAAACCAAATGAAACACTCAGCTGATCATGCACTACACAACAATTATACTGCCTAAAAGGAAGGATTTCATCTGTGTACAGCTGGAAACAAAACAAAAGCCATTTTAAACTGCAAACTGAGTAAGAAGGAAGCTGATGGTTTCATGAGCAGCTGAGAACTGCTAGTGTGAAACTGCTGCAGAGGGGAAACCTCTTCTCCAGGAGATGGGGCCAGGCTGTCCTGTGCTGCTGGGCTTACCGCGGGAACCAGTTCAACTTCCAAAGCCAGCAGAAAGCTGACAGGTTTCTCCTGGGTTAGCAAGTTTTGTTCACTCACAGGGAAAATCCCAGAAGGAGCAGCAGGAGTGTTTGGTGGGAGCTGGAAGAGGGTTGCCTTGACTCCTGTCATCAGTGGGAAGTGGGGAGGCTCTTCCATAAAAGCATTGCCCTGTGGAGGTGCAATTCACTGGGGATGGAGGGGAGTCACTAGGGCTCCATTTCTGATCCTCTCACTGACCCACTGGGTGCGGCACCCTTGCTTTTGGGTGTGAAAACCTCATTTCACTGCTGCTGGTAGCAGCATATAATGCGGCTGCCAGGGTAGCTGCAGCTTCTTTTCCTCCAGCCCTGGCTTAAAATGGTTTTAGGGTGTTTTCCTCGAAAGTCCAAAAGCCACACCAAGAGAGCTGGGTAGGGGTGGTTTATAAATGAGCTTGGGTTCAGGGGCAGCGAATACAGTAATAAAATACATACTCCTAATTAGCAAACAGTGAAAGGGGAAGTTCACTGCAATAAATAAGAATAAGAAATGAGGAAATGTGGGCACATAATGAGGGAAATGAAGGTCCCAAGAAAAAAAAAAAAGGAATAAAGGGCAAGAAGGAGTGTTCAGTTAAATCCAGACCAGCAGGAACCTGTTGTTTGCCCAGTATTGGCTAAAAGTGCAGTTTGTCTGCAGTTACACAGGGTAGACAGCAGCACGCAGTGGGTGGGCAGGACACCTAGGTGAGATGTCCCCGCCGCAGGAAAGCTGATCAGCAGCTGCTGCTCCTGCTGGGTATCTTCAACCACAGGCCCACGTCATTTGCACTCGGGAGACTTCAGCTAACCACACAGCGAGATCTCTGAACTGCTAATGTTGTGGGGAGTTTATTAATAAGCCTTGGAGCTCAGGGGAGCTCTGGGGGACTGGGAAGCAGCTGTGGAAAGGGGATGACCTAATTCCAGTCCCATTGGCTTGCTTTAAGTGCCGGCAGAACGATGGTAGGCTTGATGTGGGACAAGAGCTAAAAAAGAAAATATCATCATGGCTAATTAATAGTGCGAACTGATAGGTAATGGCATAGAAAATGAACTGTGTTGAGCTAAGCATATTTTATGAGATTTCAAGTTTGGCTGATAAAATGTAGAAGTTGCAATCATGCTTGGGCTCCTGGAGAAGTGTTTTTGGTGTTGAAAGGTCCAAGCATTGTCTATTAAACCAGAGCAAAGTATGTGTAGTACAAAGTGCTCAGCATTAACCAACATTAACCCCAAGCAGGGAATCATTAGAGACAATTAGGACAGCAGAGCCTGAAGCAGGTACTCATATATCTATTAATATCTTTATTAATAGTTGGGCAACACTGCAGCCTGTATTACAAGCAGGAAGGGTATGCAGGGAGAAGGACGGGGCTCTGCAGCCTTCATGCCAAGCAGCCTGCCTTGGATCAGGCTCTATTGCCCGGGGCACCCCAGACCATCTTAGCGCCTGTGGGTCCATACGAGAACCAAGCAAAAGACTTTGGCCCTTCTACATACCACTTAGACATAGATGTTTAACAGCCCAAGAGCAACACCCAAGAAAGCAGCACTGGGGTGGTGAACACGAGGCTGAGCAGCCAGGCTTAGCCTTACAAAGGTTTGGTCTCATTAGTCCTGACCCTCGAGTGACAGCCACCACTGCGCGTAGATCCCATGGTATCTCACAAGGCTGCTGGGCTGGCTTCTCTGGCCCTTGCCCTCTGGCCAGGCTGGGTTTCAGGTCCCTGCTGGGGCATGGGGCTGGATGCTGAGAGCTGGGTAGGGGGACTGGCCACGCTTGAGGCGTTGTGCCAGCGGTTGCATCCTTGCTGAGCCCCCCAGGACCGTGCCTAATTTGAGGGAACTGAATGCAACACAGGCTTCAGCCCTCCAGAGAGTAGGCAAAAGTGGAAAAAACATTTTATGTATTCAATTAACTCGGGTTGTTTTAGTTTGTCAGTGTATGTTTATACTCCATGAAAATGTATAGCTATATGTTTACACACACACATGCCACTCTGTTTAAACATGCTTGCAGTGGCAGCATCAGTTAAACCCCAAAGCTGCTGCCTGCTTACAGCAACGAGAGCAGAGCCATCCTTATGTGCTAAACCAAAGCATACGGAAAAGCTTTACTACCGCGCTAATGGACCAGGGTGCAGGAACCCCTGTCTTTTAAACCCGAGGTGTGATAAAAGGATCTGGTATGTGAAAGGCTTGGCCTGTTGAAGATTAAATAGCTGATTTATCCAACGTGGCGATGACTCTTGAGGCAGCACAAAGAGGAGAAGCAGGTGGGTCACGCAGGACTGGCGAAGGAAAAACAGGGCTTGATGCTGGCAAAGGAAAGCATCTTTGATGCTGAAGAACCTGGATATTGCTTGTTACCAGCACCAAATAAGTGCTCATTCAGGCCAAACCTGAGCCTATTTCTTGAGAAGAATAGCTGTTAGATAAAAGATAAATCACAAGGCTTTCTCTTTCTGCTCACCTACCGTTTGTGCTGGCCTCTTCACAGGCTTCTGTGAGAGGAAAAGTGCAAGTCCTGAGATGGCCCTGGCTGCTGGGAGCTGGTTATGGAAACACCTCACCTCGCTTCACCCCATCTTCTAACTTTTGGGGGAAAGGTGTGTCCGCCTCGCCGTGTGCATGGGCCGTAGGGATCTTCTCCCCTTGGCAAAGCAGTGCAAGAGGCGCCGGCAGCACGGATCTGGGGACAAGCTGGTGGAGTTAGAGGGGACAAACCATGGACCTCTTGTCCTGACTGGAATAAGGATGGGAAGGGGAAACATAGATCCAGGGAACTTGGGTATGGGAAGGAACCATCCAGAAAAGCAGGAATGTGTATGGTTGAGGGGTACAAACCAGGCAACTCGGTGTTACCTTTTCCTAATGTCTTTTAGGATAATTAAATGAAAGCAGACTCGAAGCAGTTTCAACGATTCATGTGTTTGATTGCCATGCTGTGGATCACCTTTGCTGCCGCAGCACGAGTCAAACCTGGGGGTGTCTCGCAAAGAGGAAAGTTTGCTCGCAGCGCTGTGGCTGGGCGGCTGCACGATGCTGACTCTGCCACGGCTGTACCACGGAGGTATTTGCAGTACAGACGTTTGTGCCTGTAAATCTTGTATTAAATAGCTCAGCTTCCTGCTGGAAGTTGATGGTGCAATGCATCGTGCTCTGCAGAGGTGAACCTGCATCTGCCTGATGGACTGGAGAAGCAAGCAGAGAGAGGAACTCCTGAAAAAGCATTTCAAACGTCATTTCAGGTAAGGAGGCTTCCATCAGAAACTACACTTGGCTCTCACATGCCATTCCTATGGTACAGCGGTGTCTGGTCCCGTTGCCTAGTGTCTAGATTAACGTGAAAGCCGTGTTTGCCTTGCTTAGGAAGACAAAAGCCCCTTTCAGCCCATTTTCTTTCTAAGGCAGGTTGTGACTCTTCTCTTTTGAAGTCTCCTTCCACTGTTCCCCCACCCCTTGTGCTGCTCAGCCCATGCTCTGCCAAGCAGGCAGCTGGAGCCAGCCATGCTGGCAACACCCTGCGAGACAGCAGCAGGAGTTTCACCAGTGCTAGATGATGACTGAACGAGGAGACGGGAAAGAGACCGATAATAGTGCAAATTTGATCATAACACCATTGGATCGTGTCTCCGAGCGGCCACTCAGAGCACCTCTCCAAGACCATGCCATTTCTTGCTAGTCCAATCTTTAATTGATGTTTTCAAATCTGTGAATGCAGAGAAGAACCCATGGGGGTGTCCAATTCTGTACGGCAACAGGCTGAGGGAGGACGGCATATACAGACCTTTTGACTGCAGCATCTGTTCTGTGTTACATTTCTACAGTAGCATTCAAGCTCTTTGAGAAATAGTAAAGTAATTCACTAAATAGTTGTGGTGATGTTCCCTAAGTCTATTATACACTTTGTTATCGGTTCATCTCTGAAAAGTAGCAGCTTGAGGATTTTTCTCCAAAAGCTTTGGTTTTGTTTAAGGTGGTACTTGACTACCTTCAACAAACCATACTGATTTGAGTTCCCTTCTCATGAAACGTATGATGGGGCAGCCGATTTAATCAGTCCGAGAATTCATCATTGCATAAACAGAGGAAGAGGCTGAATTAGCATTAGTGAGAGATCTATGAAGGTTCCTGGAGAAATTTTATTACTTTAACTCAGATAGCTGACTCTGGGGCTTGGCTTTTTCTCCGTTGCTCTGTAACATTTCCCAGTGGAGCGCTCTGTGATGAATAATATCTCAGTTGTTCTCCTTTTCTTAAATAAATCTAATTAATTTTTTTTCCATGCAGGAAATCAAATCAAATTATAGGTATCACTCATTCATCCTTTTATAACTCATGTAATATTAACAAGACAGTGTCCTGCTGGTGAAGAAAGCATGTGCTTGGACCTGGACCGTTGGAGGAAGAAGATGGGAGTATCTGATCAAATTACTCAGCTTCCCAAAGAAATAATTTTTAGACAATGATAATAATTACCTGCTCCTTGCCTTGTTCTGTCCAGGTTGTTTCCTAGATGGAAGATGACGGTGGTGGAGGAGCAGTGCTCGACAGGCGGATGCGGCTGGTGCTGAGCATGAGGATGCCTTCGAGGCCGTGGGCTGGGATAACCCGTCAAAGTAAGTACCCAGTAACCTCATACATATCTTGGATTCTTCTATAGGGCTTAAAGCATGTCATCACATACGGCTTGAATTATATATGAATAGCTGATTGCACATAGCGTATCTGTGTAACCACAGTGTTATCCATCTGCCTGAGAGATGTTAGCTCCACCACATGGGAAACGTCTGCTCCCGCACAGCCCATCTGCGGTCTGTGTCTTCCTCCTGTGTCAGAGATCCCAGCTGCTGACAAACTGCGGTGGCGTCCATCCCAGTGGAGGAGCTGGCCCTGCTGTAGGAGAGGAAAGCCCAGGTATGAGCATCTCACAGGGGAGAAAGGACTCCATCCCTCTCTCCTGCCCTGGCCAGCCTCCCCTGGAGTTCAGTAACACACTGGCCCTATGGGGCAGGTGGCACCCGTGGAGCAACAGGTTGCTGCAGCATGGTGGGTCTTGGACCACTGTGGTCACAGGTAGCTGGGGAGGACAGCCCCTGGCTCCCCCGTCACAAGGGGCTGGCTGGGACCTGCCGAGAGGCAGCTGCTTGCACTTTCACGCAGCGCTGGTGGTTAAAGGGAGGAGAGATGCGGACCACCAGCATGGCCGATGAGAATCAGGGAGGGTGCACCAAAACCAGACTGTGCACAATGCTGGGTGAGCAGTGAGGGCCCCCTCCTTCCCTTGGCGGGCAGGATGGGGGCTCCTGCCCTCCACAGCTGGGTTGGCATTCAGGCAGGTGCTGACCCGTGTGTAGACAGCCCCTTTCAGCCCAGGCACTTTGCAGCCGGTGCACCACGGTGCCATCCAACGTCCACCACAGCCAGCTGGAAGGCAGAGGGCTCTGCGCTCAGGTTGGAGCACACAGACTCTTTTGGGAAATAAAACATTACTGTTCAGGGGTTGAGCCTGGAGACTTTAGAAGTGAGTTTGTGGTGAAGCAAGGCAGGGGTGGCCCTCATCTCGTGGAGGTGGGCTCTGGGTAACGAATGTGGGCATGGTCCAAGCCCCTCCCCTCACCTGCCTGCAGTGAACGCAGTCAAAAACACCAGATAGAGATTTCTTCTGTCTTTATTCCTTGTGAAATCTGCTAGCAGGTCTGTCAAACGTACGGGACGGACTAGGGCTGCCTGACCTACCTGCAAGGCTGGTGCCCTCTGTTGTGCAGACTGACCCCAGCTCCATGTGGGGTCAGGCAGAGCACGATACCAGCAGATGGGCTCAGCCTTCCTGAACAGGGGGCTTTTCTTTCATAGTCCCCAGCCCTGGAGGACTGACTCAGTCTGACCCCAGCTCTCTGTTTATTTCAAGTTTTATAGCTTAGAAAGATTCCTGTCTGGTGATCTAGACCTGCTTACATCCCACTGCTGTGTAGTAACATTCCACCAGCACTAAGCGATATTTCATACAGGGACCAAACCTGGTGTCTGAGTTCAGCAGCTCTTCACGGTCGTGGGAGTGAAGAAAAAAACCTCTCAAAACCTTTCTTAAATATTTGTCTTTTCATCATGTCCAGAAAATTACATGATATGGACTTTTTTGGACTAGGTAAGCGTGAAAGCCACAGCCTGTTTCCCTGGCCCTTCTCTCCACATGGGGTTAAACTCTCTACCCAAGTCCCTGGCAGCTCTGGAAAGGCTGGATGATGGTGATGGTGGCAAACCATTGAGGCTTGGTGAGTAAGGACACACAGGGAAACCAGTTAAATGTAGCTCTATAGATCTGCTAAGAAAGGGGAGAGAATGGGGCCCTCGGGCTTTCCGGAGCCAGCTCCTGTGGTTGTTCCCATCTCTGACCACTTATGCAGGTACTTTGGTGTCTCACCTCAGCCTCTGATGGACAAATGTCTGCGGTGCTGGGTCAAGAAGGATCTTGTCTTCAATAAGTGCAGAAAGAATGAGAAGTCTGGGACTGATAACCTCGGCAAGAAGACTGGACACAACCTAGCTCATGGTAACTTGTTCTTCAGTGTTTACAAGATTCAGAAAACCTCACAAAAGGCCAAGACAGACTTAAGGTCAGGCAGACATGAGACTGATGTACCGCACGGTTTCCTCTTCCCTCTGAACCGCCTCGCTGGGGCTGCTGCCAGAGGAGGTTCAATCAGCATGGCAATTCCCTTGTCCTTTCCGCTAACTGTTTCCCACTACCCTCTCACCTCCCTGGCTGTCAGCCTTATCAAAGAGGACAGGCTGGATAGGCTGCAAGGGCAGAGCACCCGTCCCTTGGCTGCTGGCCCTCTCCCACCTCTGCCTTCGCAGCTCCTCGGTGAGCTGATGTGAGTGAAGTCTGAACCTGGGCAGTTTCCCCGCTGTCTCCACAACCAGCTCTGACATCTCTTGTCAGCAGCAATTTCAATTTCACCAGATAACAACAACTAAAAACCTCCATGCCTGAACTGTAGCCCTGTTTCATATGGTCTAACGCAGGAGTGAGTCGCTGGGGATGGACCTGTGGCTGGAGAAGGGCAGCGTGTGCCCCAGTGGGGTGGGTGCTCCTGCAGCCTCCCTATAAGAGGGCAGGCAGCCATGTCCCCCTGCCCTGCGCTGCCCATGCCCTGACCATGGGCAAGCTGCCAGCTTGTTCCTCAGTCTCCCTCTGTGGAAAGGGTGTGAGGAAACCACAGAAGCTTTCTGTGACCTATGCCTGAAAGCTTTTTCCCTATCTGACATTGCCTCCTAATAGGATTTGGCTGGTTGATACTGGCTATTGTGCACGGCGTAAGAGCATATTTAAATGGGTGTTGAAAACTCTTTCGTGGAGCATTTCCAGCCTGCTTATTGCTCCAGGTGGGAGAAGCCTGGAAGAAAACCACATGCATGCAACAGTCTAGACATGTTTGATTTCTTTTTGAAATTAAAGAACAGAAGTCCCATAATACCCTTTTTTTTCCAGCATTCATATAAGTAGCCAATATAAACAATTCTCTCACTGCCCTGAAATTTTGAGCTGCTCACAGGATGAAGCAGTGACCTACTGAACCTCTGGGAAGAGTAATATTAGCCTCCGTCTGGTCTGCTGCCTTCTTGGCTTGGGTCTGGCGACTGCAGCCCAGCTGCCCCGAGGACCAGCGCAGGCGCTCTGGTGTGGTGTGTCTCCAGGGTGCTTGTGGGGCTGCTGCTCCATAAAAGGAGAGAGGAGGCACAATGAGATTGCTGAAGTCAAGGATCCCTTATGCATTTAGGCACCTAACGTACCAGCTGCTTCTCAGATGCAGCAGGTTCATAGAATCATAGAATGCTTTGGGTTGGAAGGGACCTTTAAAGGTCATCTAGTCCAACCCTGCCCCCCCCCCCCCCCCCCCCCCCCCCCGCAGTGATCAGGGACATCTTCAACTAGATCAGGTTGCCCAGAGCCCCATCCAACCTGACCTGGAATGTTCCCAGGGATGGGGCATCTACCCCCTCTCTGGGCACCCTGTTCCAGTGTTTTACCACCCTCATTCTAAAAAATTTCTTCCTTATATCTAGTCTAAATCTCCCCTCTTCCAGTTTAAAAACCACCATCCCTTGTCCTGTTGCAACAGGCCTTGCTAAAAAGACTGTCCCCATCTTTTTCATAAGCTCCCTTTAAGTACTGGAAGACCACAATAAGGTCTCCCCTTAAGGTCTCTCTCCAGGCTGCACAACCCCAACTCTTTCAGCCTGTCCTCATAGCAGAGGTGCTCCATCCCTCTGATCATTTTTGTGGCCCTCCTCTGGACTCTCTCCAACAGGTCCATGTCCTTCTGGTGCTGAGGACTCCAGAGCTGGATGCAGTACTCCAGGTGAGGTCTCACCAGAGCAGAGTAGAGTGGCAGGATCACCCCCCTCAACCTGCAGGCCATGCTTCTTTAGATGCAGCCCAGGATATGGTTGGCCTTCTGGGCTGTGAGCGCACATTGTCATCTCATGTCCAGTCTTCACCCACCAGTACCCCCAAGTCCTTCTCCGCAGGGCTGCTCTCAATCATGTCATCCCCCAACCTGTATTGATTCTGGGGATTGCCCCAACCCGGGTGTGGGACCTTGCACTTGGCCTTGTTGAACCTCATGAAGTTCACATGGGCCCACTTCTCCAGCTTGTCCTTGGATTGCATCATATCCCTTGGGCATGTCAACTGCACCACTCAGCTTAGTGTCACCTGTAAACTCGCTGAGGGTGCACTCGATCCCACTGTCTATGTCATTGATAAAGATATTAAACAGCACTGGTCCCAGTACGGACTCCCGAGTGATACCTCTTGTCACCAATCTCCATCAAGCCATTGACCACTACCTTCTGAATGCAACCATCCAACCAATTCGTTATCCACTGAACAGTCCACCCATCAAACCCGCATCTCTCCAATTTAGAGAAGGATGTTGTGGGGGACCATGTCAAAGGCTTTTCAGAAATCCAGACAGATGACATCCATAGCTCTTCCCCTGTCCACCGATGTAGTCACTTTGTCAGAGAAGGCCACTAGGTTGGTCAGGCAGGACTTGCCCCTCGTGAAGCCATGCTGGTTGTCTCAAATCACCTCCCTGACCTCCATGTGCCTTAGCAGAGCTTCTAGGTGGACCTGTTCCATGATTTCCCAGGCACAGAGGGGAGGCTGACAGGTCAGTAGTTCCCAGGTCCTCCTCTCTACCCTTTTTAAAAATGGGTGCAATGTTTCCCTTTTTCCAGTCACCAGGGACTTCACCTGACTGCCAGGACTTTTCAAATATCATGGAGAGTGGCTTGGCAACTCCCTCAGCCAATTCCCTCAGGACTCTGGGATGCATCTCATCATGCCCCATAGACTTATGTACGTTCAGGTTCTTCAGGTGGTCACAAACCTGATCTTCTCTTACAGTGGGAGGGACTTTGCCTCCCTGGTCCCCATCTTGCAGTCCATCTATGTGGGAGGTGTGAGAAGAGAGGTTATCAGTGAAGACCGAGGCAAAAAAGTTGCTGAGAACCTCAGCCTTCTCCTCATCTGTTGTTACCAGCTTTCCAGTCATGTTCATCAGAGGGAGTACAGTTTCTTTAACCTTCCTTTTCTGGTTGACATACCTGTAGAAGCCCTTCTTATTATTCTTTGCAGCACTTGCCAAGTTCAGCTCCAGCTGCGCTTTGGCCTTCCCGACCTCATCCCTACACAACCAGGCAGTGTCCCTATACTCTTCCCAGGATTCCTGTCCCTGCTTCCACTGCCTGTGCGATTCCTTCTTGCCCTTTAGTTTGACCAGCAGGTCTCAATTCAGCCATGCTGGTCTCTTCCTTTCTGTGCCTGATTTCTTACTCCTGGGATCGACAGCTCTTGCACTGTATTGAAAGCGTCCTTACAGATCTGCCAGCTCCATTCTGCTCCCTCGTCCATGAGAGCCGTTTCCCATGAGGGAGTCCTCTTGACTAACTCCTTGAAGAGCTGGTAGTTTGCTTTCCTAAAATTCAAGGTCTTGACTTTACTCTTTGCCTGACCCACATCCCTCAGGACTGTGAACTTCACCAGTGCGTGATCACTGCAGCCCAGGCTGCCTCCAGTCTTGACGTCAATGATGAGCTTACTTGCATTGGTGATCATCAGGTCCAGTATTACAGCCCCTCTGGTGGGGGCTGTCTATTACCTGGCTTAAGAAGATCTCGATGCACTCCAGGAGTCTCCTGGATTGCCTAGAGCTCGCTGTGATATTTTTCCAGTAGATGTTGGGGTGGTTGAAGTCACCCAGCAGGACAAGAGCCTGTGAGTGCGATGCCTCCAGTAGCTGGAGTAAGGCAGCTTCATCAACAGTCTCCCCTTGATCAGGTGACCTGTAGTAGACACCAACCACAAGGTTCCCTTTGTTGCCTTGGTCTCTGATTCTTACCCATAAGCTTTTGACCTGCTCATGGCTATTCTTCAGGGACAGCTCTTCACAATCTATCTATTTCTTGACATAGAGGGAAACGCCTCCCCCCCTCCTTCCTCACCTGTCCCTTGTGAACAGCCTGTAGCCATCAACAGTCACACTCCAGTCACAGGATTCGTCCCACCAAGTTTCAGTAATGGCAATCAGATTGTAGCTTTCTAGTAGCACGGTAGTTTCCAAATCCTCCTGCTGGTTGCCCACGCTGTATGCGTTGGTTCCCCAACTCCGCTTCAATCTACCTGGAGGATTAACATACCAAGGACTAATCCTGGGAGCTGTGACTGGCATTAAAATCCCATGGAAGTGTTGACCACAAAGAACATTCTTCCATCATACCCAAGAGCTGCTGCTCAAGGTGTATTTCAAACTGCCTACAGACATGTTCATGACAGCAGGTCTCCAGGCTGACTCACAAGCAGATGGGTCACTTCTGAGTTTGCCAGCGCCCTGCAGACTGGTTTTCATGCAGGACTGATGGAGTTTCTTGTCACAAAATGAAATATTAGGATAACTGTCAAGGAGGCCAGACAATACACTTGCTCTCAAGTGAGGAAAGGGGCTGCCGGTTCCTCTTGCATCGGTGGTGCTATTCCTTCAGGCTTCCCTAAGCCTTCTTGCCACCATATTGTTGCCTGGAGTTCTGTTTCTGTCACTTCCCCAGCTTGTTTTGTACAATTGCATTTTTTTTCTGTTTTTTCTGTGCCTTCAGTTTTGGTTCTGCCTGCATGCACAACCATGGGTGGAATTGCATTGAAGAGGTACCCAACAAAGAACAACATGGAGCAGCTGCCCATATATCCTGCTTGGCTTCAAGTGCAGTGGAGAAGATAATAGCTGCCCAGGTTAGACTTCTGAGCATGGAAATGGCCTTAAAAAGGCCAAAACCATGTTGAGCTACAAGATCTACTCAGGATTCAGCCTCCCTGACAGCACAGGGAGGAAGGCTAGATGCCAATAGGTTTGTGTAAGCTGTATAAGCCACCCTATGCAACTAGGAGACTTGTTTTTGATGGGCAATTGCAACAATCAAGAATGGTACGTCCACATCTTCCCCATAGTAGTAGGATGAGAGTGGGAGATGTAAGAAACTCCTAAATAGGGGAAAGAGGTTGTTGCCTTTCAGCTAAGCACTCGTCCTTGCCTCTTACGGCTCCAAGATAAACAGGCCTTTGGATCTAATCAGGTCTTAGAGAAGCAGCCAGGCTGATAATAGGTTTCAAGGCTTTCAGGCTCTCTGGATTCATTTTGGACTAATCCCTGCGTAGTAAATTTTACTTCTCGAAGCCCTTTTGCAGGCTCTGTTGCAGTCTCTGTTCTTCCTCGCTTCCCACCTCAGGCATACATGGTGCTGGTGGGTAACCTTGAAGAGGTACTGCATCCCACCACAAGCGCCTGGGACGATTGACTCCCCCATGCTCCATGGGCTCAGGAAGGCAACTTGGCGTCCCATCGCCTGAAGGTGCAACTCCAAAATGAATTATCATGGCTGAAAATTCCTCGGGTATCTCTCACTGAACTTCATTTCCTGCCTCACTCTGGCAAAGCTCCCTGTTTCCATGGCGATGATTTATTCCTTTAAATATTTTCCATTCAAGAACAATATCATGGGTCCTTCTCTGTTGTTGGTTTAGTTAAAAATAACTTACTCGTCTCCTGGCGTCAGTCTTGACTGAAGCATTTGGAGTTGGACACTAGCCTCCAACCTCTCCAACCCACCCTCGCTCCCACTCAGAGATGACTCTCCTGCCTCCCTACCGCTTGGTATAATGAACCCCCAAGATCTGTCCTTGGCCCTTCCTGACCTGTGCCCTACCGAGAAACCTCACCGAGGCGGATCTGGAAGGAAAACGCAGAGTGGAGGAAAGGAAGGCCTGGCTGAGCTCTCGCATGATAGCACCATGCAGAACAATGTCCACCCAGCAGTGGAAGAGGAGTCTGATGCCCTCCATGGCTCTGCTCTTGAGCTTTCCTTGCTGTGAGTAGGGATGCTTGTGAGAAATGGGAAGCCTCGCGAGAACGGCATGGCCCGTGATGAAACCGTCTACAGTGCATCAATCATTGTTGCATCCCGGATGTTCAAATAAGCTGCCAGAAAGGGAGCCTTTCCCCTCCTCCCTTGTCCTTGGTTTCCAAAATAGATACTTTTTCTGTGAGTAGAGCAAGGACTTCTAAACTGAAAATTGGAACCAATACAAAAAAAAGAAATAAAATTATAAGGCTGAACTGCATATTTGTTGTATTTAAAACTGTCCATTTTATTGCATAGAAGTGTGAACAGGCAGCCTGGTCTCCATACAACAGGGACCATTCGGTGTTTCTTGGGACACTTACTTCTTGCTTTGCATAAAGAAGGACACAGAGCATCTGGCTTCTCTGCTTCACTTTAAATGCCAATGCTTATTTTGTTAATACATTTACATTCCCATTTTCTTCACACCAAGTAAAAGAGAAACACTTTGGGGTTCTTCTAGATAGAAGCATATCAGCGTGCTTGTTCTTCAGACACCAACAGCAGACATGCACTCAGAGCCTGGAGTCCAACCACCACCGAGGAGAGCAGACTTTGGGAAAAGTGAACTTCCATCTATGAAACAAATTCCTGTTGCACTGCAGAAATTTTCTGACTTGCTGCATTAACTGCAGCCAGCACTGGCTTAGGCTGGGAAAGGGACAAAAATCTATCTGCAAAAGCTACAAGTATTTAATATAGCCTTCCAAATCCTTTTTGCTCAGGCGCACAAAACAGCAACCCAGGAGCGCCAAGTTGCTGGCTAATCCAGAAGGGCAGGTACCAGGTATGTTTCCTTCTGCAAATCCCAGGCTGTGAAGTCTTTTAAAGCAGTTGCAGCACCTCTCAAACGAGCAGCAAAACTCATCCTTATAAGGTGGGAAAGCTCCATGTTCTGCTGTTAGAAGACTGGAATGTGAGCACAGCAAGGATTGCTTCACAGGAGCCCCTTATCTGAGAGATTGGTGATAAAACTGAAGAATTTCGCCCTTATCTAAATGAAGCCGGAGATGTGCAAGTCAGAGGTACAACATGCAGGATGAGTTATGAGGAGGAAATGATGTAAAGGGGCCAGACAGTCTGGAAGTCTGCCTGCTTGCTTGAGTGTGTCCTATTTTGTGTTTTGGAGGATTGTATTGATGTCAATACAACATCAAATTTAGAAACACTTGACTGGAAGCTTGAATCTGCCAAGTGTAGGGCAAAGTGACAAAATCCAAAGTCCTGAGGACCCTTAAAATGTGACAGCCCTGATTTTGACCTCTCTTTGACATTGAATTGGGAGAAAGTGAGGGAGGATTTTGACATAAGCTTTTAAATCTATCAGTTATTTGCCATTTCCTTCAGGCAATTTTTTCCTGAAAGGAGCAGCCTCTATGCCTCTTAAAACGCAGTGGGGGAAGACGCTGTGCTATCAGAACGGCTCGTTTGCCTCCTACCAGACAACCACAAAGTTTGCCTGGAAGAGATTTTTCAATCATTTAAAGCTTTGTTTTTAAGATGGCTTGTTTCCTTTACAAGCAAAGAGGGAAATGCTGCTTCTTGGTACAGAATATAGGCACACCAGGTGTTAAATTCCAGCTATTTCCTCTGTACCCTTCTCAAAGCCTGGCTAGGAACCCATCTTCCACCAGCCCCTTTCCCTGCCTGACCCACCAGCAGGACACAAGGCCACCAGTCTTGCACCAGTGGGAGAAGTTGTCCACCTTTTGGGCATTCAAGGGAGAGACCCAGGTCTTATTTATGACACTGAGGGCAAGACACTTTCTTTCAAAGAAAGCACGTGTTTTCCACATAGTCATAAGATTCCACGGAGGAGGCAGGACTCGACTCATAAAACCAGACAGGCCCAAACACTGCTAAGTCTCCTGTTGGGATCACGGGGCCTGATGGTCCAAATATGTTCTTCTTCATTCCCTTCCTCTGGTTCTTTACAGCCTCTCCTTCTCCACATTTTCCTCTCGCCCGGTCTCAGTGCTTGGCCGAAATGCTGCTTACTCCACCCGGCACTGCATGATGGGGAGCCAGACGTCATATCTTCCTTTGCCTGGTCCCTGGACTCCAGCAAGAGCTGTTACAAGGCACAGGACTCCTGGCAAACCGAAGGAAGGACCACATGCTCACCTGGTCACCAGGCAGCACAGACCCAGTACACACTCTGTTTGACCAGGAGATCTCCAAGGCAAAGCCCAGGTACCACAGGAAGAGGTCACCAGCAGTATTTTAGCTGTGGTGCTATGAGGCCATGCTATGTCAGATACTGTCTTTCAGACATGTTTTTTAATCAAAAGGCCTTGTCCTTCACGAGGAGCTCAGAGCACGTTTTTTTAAAGAATAGCCCTGGGTTATTTTTATTGAAGACAATGTGGCCACTAGAAGTAGCATAATGGGACTCAGCATGACTTGCTTTTTTCCAGAACAATGGCCATTGTTCCGGTGGAGCTGAGGACACTTTGGGCTCTTACCAATTGCCATTTCTATATAAACCAGAGGAAAAAAGGAGACAAAATCTGACTTCTTAGCTGGGCAGAGCTGCAGTGGTTTCTGCGTTGCTGTGTGACTAAAATGTGGTAAAGACACAACCCAGCCTCTCAAGGATGAATAAGGAAGTGTTAGTGGAATCATACTTTTTTGACTTGCGTATCCTGATCAAAACTGGCTCTGCTCTGAGCCGGCGGTTAGACCAGATGTCCTCTGGGGGTCCCTTCCAACCAGAATTACCCGATGGTACTCAGGAACGACAGACTCTTACTGGCAGAAATATTTATCCTGAACTTTCACACACATTAAACGAGAATGAGATGCTAAGCTCCTAATGCCTTTCTGCATTATAAGCCCAGGACTTGATGTGGTTTTCTGGTTTTGCTTTTAAGCAAACCACGTGGAAACAGCCAGGGCCCCCCTGGTGCAGAGCTCCCCACCAGCCAACCCTCCCAGCCTTGCGGCTCACCCCCGTTCCTCCCACCTGTCGGCCCATGCATGTGCAACGTCCTCCCTGAGGGCAACACCCGGTGGTGGCGGCTCTTTCCAAGCCTCCCCGTTGGAGCTGGAAGGAGCAAGAGGCATGTCTGTAGCTAGAGATTATAATACAAGACCTGAATTTTTCTCAGTGGGACTGAGTGTAGAGCGAATGCTGCTTCTGCTCTTCCAGGGGAGGTGGAAGGCAGTTGCTGGCCCTGTTCCTTCTTCAGGGCATCCATCCCAGGCTTATCTGAAAATAGCGACCTATGCTGGGAGCAGGCTGCTCTGAATGTCATCTTCTGCCTAATAAAAGGGGATGGTCAAATGAGAGAGGGTTCTAGCACATGCAGAGTGGTCTGTGCTCAGGGGACACCACAGTCCTCACTTTGAAACATACGCATCGTGAAGGGCTGGGGGTCTCTGGGCTGCTTGTGCGGGCAGAGACCAGAGGGAAACAGACCTGCTGTCAGGAGGGGCGAGTCTGCTGCAGGGAGGCTGGTACTTCTACTAAACCAGACTGGAGAACGGTGGCAGGAATTTTTCAGCCGTTCGCACCCATCTCTAATTTCTCCCACCAACGCTCTGGCAGAGCTGAAGTCTATTGATGTTTAAGCTCTTGGAGCTGCTTTCTTCTCTCAGGGTGTTCTAGATGTATGCAATACGCTGTGACTATGCTCCCAGAAACCTGTTGGATGGGCTGAGTTTTGTAAATTAACACAGCAGATAAGCAGGTACAAGAGAAAATGCGGCTGTAAATCCACTGTGTGCCTCTTCTGTAGCTTTATTTGGCAATCAGGAAGACACAAGCGCTCAGTCCTGTTCAAGGTAATGGTAGTTTTGCTATTGGGCACACACAATTTGGACTGGGCCCAGAACCTCTTTCTCCCTCTCTCTTTTTTACTTTTCTTTTAATTGCTCTTCCCCTAATTACTGCTATTGTTGTGTGTAGGCCTTTTTCCCTTGTGAAAGTTTCATGACTTGAGTGCAAAAGCTGTAATGCAAATGGGAGTTACTCCCAGAGAGTGCCCAAGGGCTGGGATGCAACTGCCCTGAGATGGGTCGTACTGCAAAATAAGAAGGGTCAGAGGACTCGTTCCACACCAGCTGGTATCGGTGAAGATGTTATGCCATTGCTGCGCTGCAAAAGGAGTGCAAGCACCGTCAGCCTTGGTCATGTCCCAGAGGAACTGGCATAGATTGGCTGGGACTTGCCTCTCCTCTGAGGTAGTCATGCAGGAGGGGTTGGGCTTGCTCTCCCCAGAGCTATTTGAAAGGTTTGGGCAAACAAGGAAATTGGCCCTGGAGAAGAAACTCGGCGATTGCACGGTGCTGACAAATGTCCAGAGACAATGAATCACAAAAGCATGGAGAAAACGGGAAGCCTTGTGCCCTCTGCTTCATTTTTTCACTTGTAGGGATCTCAGGCACGAAGAGACCAGACATCTGCAGACAACCCTGTGATATTTACATTTTATTTTTAGCTAAAGCAATGTAATTTGTGGCTGATTTGATGGTTTAAGAAAACAGAATCAGAGAGGAGAGGGGTTATTTATGTGTTTCAGTGAGACCCACACAACCTGTTCCAGCAGCTCTACAGCCCCAGCCTAAGCCCCTGGGCAAAGGGGATGCGCATGTAGATGCCACCACGCTGGGAGCTGCGCTTACCTCTCCTATTAGCAGACGCTATTTGAGCATGTTGTAAAGTGGTATTCCAATAACCTTGAGCTCATAGATTCTCTGCTTTCCTCTCACTCAAGTCAAGCAATGACTGAACTCAGCACAACAGAGATCTGGGTACTTTTCAAAAACCGAAATGGAACCTTGCTTGAGTCAAGTGATAGAGAAGTATTTATTTTCTACCATGTCACTTGTACACTTTTTGCCTTGCCTGTCATTCAAAGAATGGCGATTTAGGAATCCAGCAGGATGGAGCAGGATGTTCGGTTACTTTTTTGCCTCAGCAGAAAATCATCGTTGAATAACGAGCCTGGAAACATGATTAACCCCAAAGCTGTATGTTTCAGAAATTATGAGTATGTGGAACAGAGTCTGTGCACAGACCTGTGATGGAAATTGTTTCCCAGTTTTGTCTGCTAAGAATCACGGGGCGCCCCAACGAGGTGCTGTCAGGACAGAACTTAACCAGAACTTCCCGGCAAAAACGCTTCATCTACCAAGTTCATGTTTGTGTAGTGTTGGGGCTGAATTTGGCACTGCTTTGGCAGTGGTTTGCAAAGGGTAATTTGCATGTAAATTCTCTTGCATTCTTAGTCAAATATTCACATTTTTTGTTTTTTATTTCCACTATTCTTCAGACTATCAGGTACTCAAGGTACATAACGTACACTTAGGTACACTTGGATCTGAAAGAAACAGGGAGAGGGGTTAAAATACGCTCCATCAGCTGTGGGTGGAGGTCTGTCAGTGGAGAACAAGAACTGTTTCTGGCTCTGTACCTGAGATGGCCATGAGCATTAGGAAACACCGAACTGTGTGTATTCGTAGTTGTAACGATTTGCAGTAGAAAAGAATGTATTTCGCTGTATTTCGCAAACAAATATTGTCAATTCATTTTACACAATTGGCAGCTCTCTTAATTTTTTCACATTTTCCCCTTCAGAAACTACTCAGCACTCAAAAAGAAATGAACTGTCCTTATAAACAGACTAAAGCACAAGGCTTTTTCTTTTATGTGAGTGTTGCTATAGAGAAAGACAGATTATAATCTAGGGCTGTTGCCCATAGAATATCTTGAGAACCATCTAAGTTCATCTATGATAGTGGAGGTCCTGGAAGGGGACCTCATAAGAACTAATCAGGATATTTCACAAAATCTCAGTATCTTACCATTTCCAATTCCACTCTGTGAGGAAGACTGCAGCGCTGTGAACAGCGTGTCCCAGAAATGTCAGGTGTCAGAGGGCTGTTCAGAAGAACAGGATAAGGACCCAGGACCCCCCGGCCAGCAGGACAGCATCGCCCCTGCTGCCACTCGTCCACCTCCATGCTCCATGCAAGGCTGGAAGGTTTCCACCTTTCCTTTGGCTGCAGGGGTGGTGAGCCCACCAGGGAACACAAGCCAAAGTGTGAACCAACCAGGCTTACCACAGATGGCTGCAAAAATCTTCAGGCTCCCAGTCAGGCACCCTGGGGCCAGGCATGGGGGAAACCTGGGGTGAGGGGTAGCATGGCCCACCAGGATGACTATACCAAGTGCCAGCCACCACTAGAGCTGGAGAGAGACAGAGTGGGTCATTACTTAATGTCTTTATCAATTATATGGACGAGGGGATTGAGGGCACCCTCAGTAAGTTTGCAGACAACATCACGTTAGGTGGGTGTGTCAATCTGCTTGAAGGTCAGGAGGATCTACAGAGGGATCTGGACAGGCTGGATCCATGGGCCGAGGCCAATGGTAGGAGGTTCAGCAAGGCCAAGTGCCGGGTCCTGCACTTGGGTCACAACAACCCCCTGCAATGCCACAGGCTTGGGGAAGAGTGGCTGGAAAACTGTCCAGCAGAAAAGGACCTGGGGGTGTTGGTCAAAAGCGGATGAATATGAGCCAGCAGTGTGTCCAGGTGGCCAAGAAGGCCAACAGCATCCTGGCTTGTATCAGCAATAGTGTGGCCAGCAGGAGGAGGGGAGTGATTGTCCCCCTGTACTCAGCACTGGTGAGGCCACACCTTGAGTACTGTGCCCAGTTTTGGGTCCCTCACTACAAGAAGGACAATGAGGTGCTGGAGTGTGTCCAAAGAAGGGCAACGAAGCTGGTGAAAGGTCTAGAGCACAAGTCCTATAAGGAGCAGCTTGAGGGAACTGGAGTTGTTTAACCTGGAGTAAAGGAGGCTGAGGGGAGACCTTACTGCTCTCTACAACTCCCTGAAAGGAGGCTGTAGCGAGGTGGGGGTCAGCCTGTGCTCCCAAGTAACAAGTGCAGGGCAAGAGTTAATTGCCTCAAGTTGTGCCAGGAGAGGTTTAAGTTGTATATTAGAAAAAATTTCCTTACAGAAAGGGTTGTAAAGCATTGGATCAGGCTGCCCAGGAAGTGGTGGAGTTTCCAGATGTGGAGGTATTTAAAAGACATATAGATGTGGTGCTGAGGGACAGGGATTACTCATGACTTGGCTTTGCTGGGTTAGTGGTTGGACTTGATGATCTTAAAGGTCTTTTCCAACCAAAACAATTTTGTGATTACGTTACCCACTGAGTCCAGTGAGTCCAGTCCACAAGTGCTGTGGTGATCCAGCTTGTGTGCATCACTTACCCAGGGGGATCAGGTCAGGGCACTGACTGCTAGGCTGGGCAGCAATGGCACTAAACCCCTATTTAAAGCTTCAAATGATGTCCTATAATAGCCTACAGTTTGATTCCCAGGCATCCCTCATGGGAGTGCATCTCTCCTTCCCACGACAGGAGAACAACTGCAGGGAAGGTCTCTGCTTAATGCCTGCCCTGTCAAAAACAAAACAAAACTAAACCCCAAGGTAGCATTTTGTAGATTATTTGCTGATTTCCTAAAGGTCAGGAAATACACATGTACCCACAGGGGTTAATTTGTTGGTCCAATGAAAGACATGAGACAGCGATGTCTTGACAGGTGGACATTAAGCTTAAAGTGAGGTCTGCTCCACCACATCGTACTATTTATTATTCCTCAATCCCTTCATCTTCCTCTCTGCTATTGAGGAAATAGCTGAGGCTTTCTCAGGGAAAAAAAAATATTAAAAAGCAGAACATATAAATGGAGAGCAGGATACCCTGGGAGGAGCTATTAGGGATGGTGGAGGACCTGCTTATGGGACAAACTCTCTAAAGAGGGAAGATGACTACAGCTACAGAGAGCCCAGGTGGGGTGTGCACACAGTCAGCAGCCCAGGCTGAATGCGGTGGTGCCCTGAGAGCCTCCCTCCCTTGGTCTGAAAGTGCCACTGTCTGCATTTCTCATATCTCTCTTTACTTGCTGTGTTTCAAAGCTAGTTTTATGGTAGGCTTGGAGGGAAAGCACAAGCAGGCAGAACAACACGGCTCAGAAAAACCACGAGAGGCAAAGCACTACAGAAGAGCCCAGGTCTGCACAGCTGCTTTGGAGCCTCCTCTTATGAGCAAAATCACAGGTGTATGTTACGTGAGAATATGGGGAGGAGGGGAAATCCTGCTGGGAAGAGATTAAAGGAAGCTGTGGAGAGCTGTGTACTGTTGGTGCTGCCCAGCAGCATCTTCCTTGCTTGTTGAGTGTCTTCTCCAAACTCTGTTTTGCAGCACTGGATGTATTGCTCCACAAGTGTCATCCTGACAGTGGAGCTACTGCAAATATAAAGGTATGAGATTTGTTGCTGCTTATCAAATAAAAAGCTTTCTGATGTAGGAGGTAATTTTGCACTGTGCAGTTTGATTTGAGGTAGCTGTGCACAGCTGCTCCCGCTGTACAGAGAAGAAACAGCAAGAAGAATGAGCCAGTTAGGAGAAAAGCATCATGAACATGACAATTTTCTATGCATAACCCATAGCTGCTGCTACGCAGCAGTTTTTGCTTGCAAAGTGCAAGAGCTTAACCTGCTCTGCAGAGGCAGGCAGGCTGCTGACCACCCAGGTGCTTCCTGCACCCCCCAGAGAAGTGGGATGAAAGGGCTCTTCAACCAAAGCCCTTACCCATCTCTCCTTGTATGATGGACAGCTTTAGGCTCCAGCAAGTTTCCTGTGGGAAGGCAAGTTAATGGAGTGGTGGCAGCTTTAGGCTCAGCATATGGGTACTGCTCCACTTCTGAGGCAAGTCTGAATTTGGATCCTAGCCTCTCTGACTGAGCATCGTGTTCCCACTCACTGCTGGGCCACTATATGCTGCGAAAAAGCTGGCCTGCCTGGAAAGCTCTTGGTGTGTTTTTCAGCCATACCCACTACTTTTCTGAAAGGAGGGAGCTTTTCCTCCCCACTATGCTGCACTAGGCTGTACCACCTCTGCTGCTGGTGGAGGCAGGTGGCTTGGCATGGTATGGAAGACACCAAAAACTGGCAGCTCAGCTGTTTCTCCCTGATCTCTCAG
Organism: Bucorvus abyssinicus; assembly: GCA_009769605.1. Lineage (NCBI taxonomy): Eukaryota > Metazoa > Chordata > Aves > Bucerotiformes > Bucorvidae > Bucorvus > Bucorvus abyssinicus. The sequence continues at coordinate 14,206,619 of CM020042.1, read as the reverse complement.
GGCAGCCTTCGGAGCACTAGATGATAGTAGAGGAGCCTCAATTAGTGTCCTGATGACCACAGCTAAGAGGTAAGAATTAACCACCCTCTTCCCCTAATTGTAAGGGCACTCATGTCCTGTTGGTGCACTATTGATGAGCCTGCATTTTCTTAGCCCTTTATGAACTACCTGTTGTCATGGCCTCATACTCAAGCATGGATTGTGAATATAGCTTGCAGTCCAATGTTGCTGTGACCAGGACAGGCTGCCCAGGGAGGTGGTGGAGTCCCCATCCCTGGAGGCGTTTAAAAGACGTGTAGATGTGGTGCTGAGGGACATGGTTTAGGGACCCTGGCAGTGCAGGGTGAATGGTTGGATGTGATGATCTTAAAGGTCTCTGCCAACCAGAAGATTCTGTGAAATAAACAGTTGATGTTCAAAGCATGAGGAGATGAAGAGGCCACGAAAGGTGCATTTGAAAGCTAAAACTAGGAGTGAAGCTTCTCTCAGCATTTGGAGTACTGATGGTGAATGTTGCTGGTAGCTGTAACAAAAAAGAGAACTGCCACTTCCTTTGAGAGAGCTGAAAGTGGATTTGAAGCAGGTTTTGTCCATAAATGTGTGGTTGTATTTATTTCCCACAGCCCCTTTGACCTTAGTCACCTCTCTCAGCTGAGTCAAATTCCTGCTGCAGTCATGCTGCAATGTGCTTTACACATGGGAATCTGACAAGACTGTCTAAGTCAGGTTTCATATGACTTGATTTTATAACTGCAGCTGTAAATGCTTTGCAGCAACTTCATGTTGCTCATCTCATGTTGCCCCACGGTACTGTCTTACCCTCTGAAGCTCGCTGTGTTCTGAAACAGAGCTGGAGGAGACCCTGAAGATGGCACAGGGTTCATCTTCCAGGCTCGTGATGAGATCAGTAGTCCTTGAAGTTCAGCCTTTCTTATAGCTGCCCTACTTGTTCTTTAAATCCTCCAGCAGTGGAGATTCAGCAGCTTCCTATGGTGGCCCACTCAAGTGCTTTGCTCTCCTGACCATTCACAGATTCTCTGGTAGCAAATGGTGTACTTTTGCCGTAGACTTTTTTTTTTGCTTTGCAGTAAACTTTTAAGTATTTGAGGTCTGCTACTGTGTCTCACTTTAGTTTTTTCTCCCCTAGACTAAACAAGCCACCTTCTTTCAGTCTTCCCTCAAAGGTCAGGTTTTCTAGACCTCTGAGCCTTCTTGTTACTTCTCCTTTGGATGCTCTCCAGCTGATGTGTATCTTTCTTAAAAACTGGTACCCAGTGCCAGACACAGCACTCCATCCACGGCCTTACAAATGCCAAGGGAACAGAAGTTCCTGTCCTCATGTCCTACAAGTGACACTGCTGCGTGTGGGCACAAATTTCCTGGGAAAGGCCTGAAAGTGCTGCACCTCTGGCGTTACGTTTGCCTGCATAGGACACATACCTTGCCATGCTGCTGCAATTGCACAGCATTCCCTGGCTGCTCACAGTACAGCCTGCCCCAGGTCTGTTGGTATCTGTTCTTCTGTGTTTGGTCTGCGTGTATAACTAACAGCCTCAAAAGCAATGCCATGCAAAGTTATGCCATCTCACACCGTGAACTCCACCTAGAATCAAAGACGGCAGTAGCTGCCTGGCCTGCTTGTGTTGCATTTTGCATTGTATCAGATTTCTACCATCCATCCCCCTCCATGGTTCCCCCTGTGGGGTCATCCTGCGCCTGCGTCATGCAGGGAGCAAAAACTGTGAGCAAATGAACTTCAAGTGTGATCCACCAGCTTTCTGCAGCTGCTGCATAAGTGGGCTGATGGGGGTGGAGGGCTGTGTGACCAGAGCACTGATCTCTCTGGTAATCTGTTTCTGAGGCATTATCCTTGGCAGGCCCAGCGCATGCTGGAGCAGACCCCTGGCTGCTTCACATATTCTGCAGAACATCACCCAGAGAGGCTTCTCTTGCACAAAACTGCTCCATGGATGATGGATGGATGGAGCCTGGAGTCTCCAGCCAGCTACAGACCAGACCAGTAAGACAGCATGTGAAAGCTCGAGCAAGCATCCCCAACGCGCTTTGCTCTAAACATACCTGAGCGTGGTGGTGGTTTTGGCCGGGCAGGGATTGCTGACACACTACTGCAACAACTCCTGTTGCATGCCATAACTGTACTAGCTGTAACTAATGGACCCAGCACCTCCCAGAGCAGTGACAGATGGCACAGCAATGGCTATGGCTGCGCTGGTCAATGCTAGACTCGTGGGTTAGCGGCAGAGCCACGGGGGAAGGAAGCCGGTGCAGCGTGCTGTTCCTGAAGTATGACAAGGAATCTGCCCTGCTCAGAAGAAATTAAGTTTGTTGTGTTTCTCTCAGGAAAGTCATTCCAAGCCATGGCCAGGAAGGAGTTTTGCTTGAAAACAGCCTGAGGGTACCACTGTACCAGTGATGTAGTTGGAGATGGGGGAGGGCTGGTTTTGTGTGTGTTTTTTTTTTTTTTCCAAGCATTGTGCTAGAAAATTGCAGACTTCCAATTATGGAGAACATCAAAGTGAAGGGAAGGGATTTTAAGTGAAGTTTCTAAGCTGGGGCTAAATAATGACAGGTCTGAGACTTCAGTGACTTTCTCGTAAGAAAAGATTTTCTGTAAGGGCAAGGGTGGAGGGGGAAAGACTAATCCCTCTGCTTGCCTTCCTGCTACTATCTTGCCAGTGTTCCCTTTCCAGAAAGACTTCACAATACTTGCCTCCAAAACTGGTCACACTTGCTCTGTGGCCAGTTTTGGTGCCTGGGAAGTGAGAGAAGCAACAAATTCTGCCTTATGCATCTGCAAGCCATGGGCATGTCATCTGGCAAGCTCTGCTCAGTCAGTGAGAGAGAAAAAGATACTCAAACCTGAGTCTCCCCCTTGATGGCAGCAGGAATGAGCCAGCCTGGATTTCATCCACAGTCTCCAGAAGTAACCAGGCTCTCCTGCTTTCTCGCTGCCTTGGCCCCGTGGAAGGCACGGGTTAGCTCTGCCTTTTAGAGCGTTGCTTGTGGAGGTGGGTAGCTGCTGCAACCCCTACTGCACCGCAGCTTCCCTTGTGCCTCAGGGCAGCCTCTTCCCCTTCAGCTGCCTCCACCAGAAGAGTCTGCACTGAGCATGGCCTGGATGAAGCCTCTGGTTAGTACATGGATATACCAGTTGTCAGGGATTGAGTGGTTATGGTCTCCTGTCCTGGTTTAAGATAAACAGGGTTAGTTTATCTTTGATGGCCGCATCAAACAGCCAATGGTGTATTGCTCCCATAACGTCAGCTCATCTCACTGGCTGCCGCCTGAACAGCCTGGTAGCCTTTACTGCTGCTTCTCCTTAACCGTGGCTTGGGTGCACATTCCACACAAACCACGACCACCCCTCCCTTCCCCCACCACTGCCCCAGCTCTGATCCTATATAAACTTGTTAATATCTTGTTTTCTGTGTATAATATCTCTCTATTGTTATTAGAAGTGGTTTAGTTCCTTAACAGAGGCCTCACAAACTTTCTTTTTCTTCTTATCTCTTTTCTTAAGCCTTTCTCCTGAAAAGGGAGGGGGCTAATTAAAGAGAGGGTCTGTCCCATGATTGGCCAGCCTTGGCCAACTGGTGACATCTCCAATTTGAAGCGTGCCCTCTTCTATGCTGTAATCAGTTCCCTGTCTCTTGTAGGAACATGGAAAATGCTGTTGTCTTTAGCATCTCCGGTCCCCAAGCCTCTTTATTGTTGGGCCAGGCAGGGGTACTATGCAAGGGCTGTGATGTGGGGTGTCCTTTAAAGACTGACACAGAAAACCAAAAGGGCTGAGCAAACATGCCCACAAAGACCTGCCCCTCAGTACAGGGCTACTGGTGGGTGTAAAGCATGAAAATGAGAAGCCCTAACCAGGGGTACCTGAAGGTCTCTGTGCCCATATCACAGAAGAAGGATGCTAACCCCCTCTGTGGTGCACATTTCGCTGTACAGTGTTTCATGGGCATCTGACATGACTTTGTAGATGAGGTACCATTGAGTGATTTAACCCTCTATGTCCTTCTGCAGAACCAGCTCAGCAGCTGCCCAACTTGAGCCTGCTGCACTTGCACATGATGCTCCTGTGCATTTCTGAGCAGGAGGAAAAAAAAACATTTTCACAAAATGACACACTTCAAACAATGTTAGCAAATGCTTACTGTGTGAAGACATCTCTGTAAGTCCCTTTTGCCCTTAAAGCTTGTGTTCTGAACAACCATGGCTGAGCCCCAGGTACTTGGGCAGTTCCAGAAAACACATTACTTCCAGAGTGCAGGGCTGGGGAGCCAATTTTGGAAGTTCAGGTAAATAGGAAGGGAAGTAAAGGGAAAGAGGGCTTGGGATAGTGAGGGAGGGGTAGAAGAGGAACACAGCTCAGGTGAAGAGGCCTTGAAAGAGAGAGAAGATGTTTTGTACTTGGGAGCTTCATTCAGGCCTGTTTTTCCTCTCCTCCAACCACAGCATCCGTGCTTTGGTTGTTGCTTTTTTCCTGCCTTGCTTCCAGCTATCCCTGGATGACCATGGCACTTATTCCACAGCACTTCTTAAAAGCACAGGTTTTACCCAACCTCTGGGCATGAGCCCCCCTCCTCAGTCTCCCATGAAGTATGATATACCCCACGGAACTCCATCAAATTAATGTCTGCATTTCAGAGGTGCCGAGTTTTTACTGGTAACGTGTCCTGGACTGGGGAAGCGGAAATCATGAAAAAGAGTGTAACGTGTTGAATTCTTTACTGTAAGAGCCCAACGTGCAGTTCAAATTTAAGTGCTAAATCCCAACACCACAGAGGTTTTGTGTATCTGCAGAATATAAGCACTGAAACTTGGCTGTAAGTCTTCCCAAAACAAAAGTCATGGGACACGTCAACACAGCCTTGTTCATTGTTGTGCAGTGACTGAGCTCACCTGCCAGGCCTCATTACAGAAGCTTATGGATGTTTTTGGCAAGAAAAGATACCTACCCAGGGAAGCTTGTGACCTGTAGCTAATATACTAAGGACAAACAGCAGCAAACAGTGACCAGAAACACCCCAATGCCCTCAGGCTCCTTCCTCTTCATCTGTTGCGGACTGAAGAATTAGGATGCGCGTCCAACTGCCCCCACGGTGGCTCTGCCTGCTGCCTTACAAAAAGCCCACTCACCCTTCATGGGTTTGGAAAGACCTTATCGGAGACCCACGTGGTCTGGCAATGTTTGAATAACACCCAAGGAAATCAGCAGCGATCTTGTGTGGAGGAGAAGAGAACTCCAGGAGACTAAATAAGGAAAACCAGAGTGTTGGTGTGGTTGCAGGCATCTCTCCCACCAGCAGCACCCACTTCTGTAGTGCCTGTTGCTGCTGTGTATCCCTCTCCCACTGCAAGTTCATCTTTCCCCCTTCGCAGCGCTGGTACGATTCTTTGCAAGGGCAAGGGTCAAGTGGGTCCAGGAACTATCCCAAGTTTAGAAACAATCTCCCCGCCTCCCACTGTTGCCTGTAAGTTCATGAAACTTTGGCCAAGAACATACTCTCATGTTTGTTAAGGAATTTGTAAAAAGCTAAGAGCGGGGTTGGGGTTAGGAGTCAAAATTTAAGGTATTTCCCAGAAACCCAGGCAAGAATTTTGAGATGTGAGGATCATGACGTTAGAAATACAGATGGCAGGGTCAGTTAGGAGAGAGGCTCTAATACACTAGAAACCTTACAGTTATTCTTGATTTTATTACACTGATTTTATTGCACTGATGTTCTACATTGAATCATCTGATCGGTCCTCTGTGCAAGAAGAAATACACAAATGAATGGGATATGGGCAATTAATAACATTTTTCTATTTATAGTACCACCAACCTCTGTAAGAGAGATCACTAGGTGTATTTTACACAGCTAAGAATAATAACGTTACAACTATGGGGACAGTTGCTTTGTAACTCAGGTCCAAGGAGCAAAAGAGGCAGCATCCAGAAGACTCAGCCTCAGAGAAATCCACCGCATGTCTTAGGGCTTGGATCTCCACATTGCTGGGCATTTCCTGGAAAAAGCTGAAAATCCTCACACACTGAATGCCAGCTGAGACTTCTCACCACATTTAGAGAGGTGTGAAAAGTGGCTTTCAGTAACCGGCTGTTAAAGTACAATACAATAGGACCCCCTGCCTTAAAATATAGAGCCTCTCAAGGACTGTGTTTGCTTCCCTCCTCCCTTTGCTTCCCCAGATCCTGCCAATTCCCATATTCTTCCAGATTCCTCAGGCTGGAAGTGTCTTGATAAATAGGAAAAACAAGTAGGTAGGGAAATTTTCAGATTGTTGTCTCTAAATTATCACTTGAACAGCCTGTAGCTGTTGCTTCATAATTTCTGTTACTGGGCGTTCATCAAATGGTTGCAATAAATAATAAATAAATAAATAATAAAATAAATAAATAAATAAATAATTGGCCTTTTCTCTTCAAACTCTGATGATAATTTACATATTCCCCCAATGTAAATTCCTTTTTGCTTCTCAAAAAAAACCCCCAGCCATCATCATCTGCATCTCCCTGCAGTGCAGAACAGTGGAGGAAGTTTCTTTCAAGCCCATTACCATCTCTCCAGAGCAACAGGACTATTTTGCATTCCCCAACACTTCATCATGTAGCGCATCCAGGAGGATTTCCAGTTCCTCAGATCTGGCTCCCCTGAGCAGCCTGGTTTCCCAAATGGTCTCAAAATGGAGGCATCTTGCATTGCTTTTGACAATCATGGATATTACTGTACTTACATATTTGAATAATCTTCCTACCCCAAGTGACGCGTGGCAGGGTAAATGCAAGTCTCTGCATGGTGCAGAACAACTCTGATAATTACATTTGTGTTTATGATACCTGAAAGTATTCCCCTCTTTTGGAAGAGGAGCTCACAGTGTAATTCGGGGATAAATCCTGCCTGATATGGAGCATTTCTGCTCAATTCATCCTGATGCTTTGCAGCATCCTTCCAGCTCATTCTCAGAATCCCTCTCTCCCATGTTCAAGGGCCACAGACTCATTTCCTCTGAATCCGGATGAATTGAGACACGAGCTCAGTCTGCCCTGGGTAGTGTTGTGGTGTTTCTCTGGGCTTCCTCTCACTTTGGTGAGAGATACCGTCCTGCTTCCCAGTGGCACTACCAGAGGAGACTAATAAAGCTATTGTCATCTTTTCCCCTCAACTTGTTTAACTGACAGAAACCCACGGCAAGCATTTGTGCATCAGTACGCTCCTTAATGGTTTCATGTTTCTCTTCTAGGAAGCTGCTAGAGGAGCCAAATGCACTTTGGTTTAGCATTTTCTTGTTAAACAGGATGTTTGTGGGCAGAAGGCGGCAGCTGTGTCTGGGAGGCCTGGCGCCGCACGGTGCGAGGAGGGTCAGCCTGGGTGGCTGTGGCACTGCACAGCTGCAGCTGTTGCCTCCGGGTGTGAAGCCTGGGCCGCCAGTGCTGCCAATCGTAACCTTGACCCGCAGTTACCAGCCAGGAACAAGAGAAAATAGTTATCTTTGGCATCCTAGGTGCGGGCACACCGGCGCGACCCACGAGGAAGCTCTATTTCGAGTGGAGTGGTAGCGGGACTGTGACCGAGCACCCTCACTTCGAGGCCGGGAGGCCGGGCCATCAGCTGTGTCACACAAAAAACATCCTCCCAGTGAAAAAGGACAAAATGCTGCCCTGACCAGCGCTGCTGAGCCGCTCCCCGCACCGCTCACCCGTCCCGTCCGCTATGGCGGACCTGTGCGGGGTCCGCTCCCGCGACTGGCTCCCGCCCACCCGCACCCCGTCCCGCCGCGGAGCGAAATGCCCCGAGAACTGAGAAGTGCCCCGAAAGCGGCACCAAGCTACACCGCATGGCCCCGGCCCGCCGCGCTACGGCCCCGGCGCGCCCACCCTCAATCTCCGCCGCAGGGGACGTGTGGGGCGGGGCGGCGATGCCGCAGCCCGCCTATCACGGCGGCCGGGCTCCGTGACAGACATTAGACGCGCGCAATGAGCGAGGCGCTGTCCTGGAAAGTACAGCCCCTCTGCCGCGCTCCTGGCCAATGAGAGGCGCGGGAGCTGGCCGAGCGGGGGCGGTGCGGTGCGTCCCGGCCCTGCGCGCGGTTGAGTCGGAGAGGTGGGAGCAGGCGCCGCCGCCGCCTGCTCGGGCTGAGCGGCCGCGGGGCCGGGCACAGCGGACAGCCCATCGGCACGGACGGGACGGGGACCAGCCGCCGCCGCAGCAGCAGCAGCAAGCAGCCATGGATCACTACGACCCGCAGCAGACCAACGACTACATGCAGCCGGAGGAGGACTGGGACCGGGACCTGCTCCTCGACCCGGCCTGGGAGAAGCAGCAGAGAAAGGTGGGTGCACCCCCCTCCCCTCCGCTCCCCTCACACATACACCCGCCGCGGGGCCGCCGGGACACGATCCCGCCATCCCCCGGTGCGCGCCTGGCCGGGAGCTGGCGCGGCGGGGCGAGCCGGGCCGGGCCGGCGGGGGCCGCGGGGGCGGGTGGAGCGGGCAGGTGATGGCGTGGTGAAGAGGGGGCTGGCGCGGCGGATCCCCCCACAGCAACAGATGCCCGCCCTGTCACCGGTACCCGGCCCGCAGGTGCGCTCGGGCGGAGCGGGGACCCCGGGGCGCGGTGGCGGGTCCCCCCCACCGGCCGCCCCGCTGCCCGCGCCCTGGCCCGCCGCCCCGGTAGCGGGATCGTAACTGGCTTCTCGTTTGAATGGTGTGGTTTAGGGCAGGGCTTGCGTGGAGCTTATGTCCAAAAATGGTAACATTCGGCCCTTTTTTAAACCGAAAGGGTGGCGGTGGGGAGAGGAGCTCAGGAGGAGCTCCAGCCTCCCCGCTCTCTAGTTATGTGGGTTTTTTTTTCCCCCTCCTCCTTTAAACCAAAAGCATCCTGTATTAGATCACTCAGGAATCCTAATCCCCGAAACATTCCGTTTTAGTCACTTCATCGGGCAGCGATAAAGCAGAATTTGGAACAACACTCGATGCTAACATGGCAGGGGCACCTTGGGGTGCAGCAGGCTCCCACCGCTCTTCCCAGCCAGGCACTTATTCGCTCTGGGCTCACATTTTGGATCGTGCCTTGCTCTACCTGAGCTGCGAGCGGGCAGGAGAATCAGGAGAATCCCTAAACCTTCGAACTAGAGGGGAGGATATGGCTTATTTATGAATAGGTGCTATGTTAATATATATAATGTAGCCCGAGGTGCGGGGCTTCCTTTAAGGAGCTGGGAGCAACTGGGAAGGAAGACACACCAGTGAGAAGATTATTCTTCGTCTTTAGCCTCTCTCCTTCCCCCTGCTCTGCTTCCAGGTGAAGGGTCTTCAGGTTCTCCTGTTCATAGCTGTCTGAAATGGTGCCATTAGAGAATTCTTTTCCCTGGAGTCTGATGAGTTAATTGAAGGTGATAGCTATAGAGCTGCTGTCAGCGGTTTCCTCGCTTGGAGGGACTTTAGTGGTGAGATTAGACAGCATGAGAATTAAAGCACACAAACATGGGCATTTAATGGACGAAGAGTTGATGGCGTATGAGCTTAGATTTCAACAAAGGAGAAAGAGAGCAATGCAGTCTTGGTCTGGGGTGCGAGTGCTAGATGGCTTATCACAGACTGGGCTCTACTCCTTTGAGGATGGAAATTCCTTAATTTCAGAAAGATCTGCCTGGCTGCAACCTGTATCTCCAGTCCTACTCCTATATCTGGCCAATACATCTAGAAACAGCCAGTGGGGTCCAAAGCGAGATGGGCAGTATTGCTCACAGACTGTAAGGGAAATTATTGTCATGCCATGGGGGTTTTTGCCTTTCATGGTGCAGGGTGAGGCAAAATAGTTGAGGTTTAGAGGGACACTGACTTTGTTGATAGAAACAGGAGCTGAACCTCTGGATTAAAAACAAGTCCCAAAGCCTGAGCTGTACGTGCTGTAACAGCCGTGCTCTCTTAATAGTACCTTCTTTCAGGAGATTTTAAGTCCTCTTGGTCCTATCACAAGAGGGGGACAGAGAGCTACTCTATTAACTTGGGTTACTTGTGCAGAGGAGGGTAGAAGCCAAGAGAGAGTTTTAAGGAATTAACACATCTGCTTCAAAATAATCCAAGCCAATTTCTTTTGATGATCAACTACTGCCAGTTGAATTTGATGTGCTGGATGTCACTCTCCAACTTGCTGAATGCAAGGGCACTGTGTAGTTAGGTGTCCTTCTCTGGTGGTGGGATCACTTGGTTATTTCTCTTCTTGCTGATTGACAGCTGAAACTGTTCCCTTCTGCAGTGGGTGCAAGCTCACCCACCCCTCTGCTGTCCATAGGAAGGAGGATCAGGTCTGGAAGTGATGGCTCTTCCTAGTTGCAGCCCATCAGGCTAATGGCCCCTCAGAAGTATCGATGACCAGACCCTAGCCTGGGCAGGCTATGCAAATAATGAGGGACAGTCTTGTTCCCCTCCCTGGGGCCTGAATGTGATATAAAGCCCTGTTAGGGTCTTGGGGCTTGCTTCCTTCAGAGAGAGGATAAGGGTATCCACCAAGCATAAGCCTGGTGGATGTGTAGTGTAGTAAAACTGCCACTCCTTCATACCTGTGAAATTAAATCATTGCAGTAATTAAAGTTAAATGTTCATTATTGTACACGTTAGTTAATAGCTTACTGAGGCGAACAGGATTGATTCATGCCAAATAATCCTGTTGGCTCTCTTCAGGCTCAATCTTTCCTGGTTGACTCGCGCGTTTTAGGTTTTCCCTCACCTAAGGATAGCTAGAGAATTTCTGACAGAGGAAATATCTCTGGTTCAAGATTAAATCAGACAGTACTATGTCTGATTTAAGTAATACCGAATTATTGTAGTCAGTATTTGTAGAACTGTATAGCTGTGGATGTTGTCTACTTGGACTTCAGTAAGGCCTTTGACACCATTTCCCACACTGTTCTCCTGGAGAAACTGGCTGCCTGTGGCTTGGATGAGTGTATTCTCCGCTGGATAAAAAACTGGCTGGTTGGCTGGGCCCAGAGAGTGCTGGTGAATGGAGTTCAGCCAGTTGGCGGCCGGTCACAAACGGTGTCCCCCAGGGCTCGTTGTTAGGGCCTGTTCTCTTTAACACCTTTATCAACAATCTGGATGAGGGGATCAAGTGCGCCCTCAGTGAGCTGGCAGATGACACCAAGTTGGGTGGGTGTGTCGATCTGCTTGAAGGTCAGGAGGCTCTGCAGAGGGATCTGGACAGGCTGGATTCATGGGCCGAGGCCAATGGTAGGAGGTTCAACAAGGCCAAGTGCCAGGTCCTGCACTTGGTCCACAACAACCCCCTGCAATGCTACAGGCTTGGGGAAGAGTGGCTGGAAAGCTGCCTGGCAGAAAGGACCTGGGGGTGTTGGTCAAAAGCAGCTGAATATGAGCCAGCAGTGTGTCCAGGTGGCCAAGAAGGCCAATGGCTTCCTGGCTTGTATCAGCAATGGTGTGGCCAGCAGGAGGAGGGGAGTGATTGTCCCCCTGTACTCAGCACTGGTGAGGCCACACCTTGAGTACTGTGCCCAGTTTTGGGTCCCTTACTACAGGCAGGATGTTGAGGTGCTGGAGTGTGTCCAGAGAAGGGCAACAAAACTAGTGAAGGGTCTAGAGCACAAGTCTTATGAGGAGCGGCTGAGGGAACTGGGGATTGTTTAGTCTGGAGAAAAGGAGGCTGAAGGGAGACCTCATTACTCTCTACAACTCCCTGAAAGGAGGTTGTAGAGAGGTGGGGGTTGATCTCTTCTCCTGTGTGACAAGTGACAGGATGAGACGAAATGGCCTGAAGTTGTGCCAGGCAAGATCTAGGTTAGATATGAGGAAAAACTTCTTTACAGAGAGGGTTGTGAATCATTGGAACAGGCTGCGCAGGGAGGTGATGGAGTCCCCACCCCTGGAGGTGTTTAAAAGACATGTGGATGTGGTGCTGAGGGACGTGGTTTAGTGACCCTGGCAGTGCAGGGTGAATGGTTGTACTTGATGATCTTAAAGGTCTCTTCCAACCAGAAGATTCTATGATTCTGTAACAGGCCAGCCAGTGAGGCAAACTTGAAACTTTCATGCTCGGGCCCTCTCTGGGAGGAGACACAGCATGTCTGAAGTGGTGGCACGGCCAGTAATCCAGAGAGAAAATGTCTGTGTGAGAAGCGGCTGTGTCTCACTGGCGGGTTCCATGCCAGCCCTTTGTGTCCCAGCTCCGTAAGGCCCCGCAGGCTGGGGATGGCTGCACCACGGTGCTGTCCTGCATGGCTTTGCACAGCTGGACTAAGTGAGTCTTGGGAAGCAAACAGTCTAGGAGTTGCTCAAAGATGAATTGAATGCAGCTCCTCTTCTCCCGACTGCTCGGGCACAGCAGAGCTCACAGTTTTCAGAAATGGCCTCAGCAGGTGCTCTGTAAGGACAAGTTTGCTGAGTTTTTGGGAGCTGGTTCACAGGTTTTTTAGCTGTGCTGAGAGACAGATATGACAGCCTTCCCTGTCTGGGATGGTGCTGGAGATACGATCTCATGTACTGCTTTGAGATGGGTAAATAGGTTAGCTGCAGAGTGAATTTTGTGTTTGGAAGGTGAAGCTTGGACTCTTGAACATGATACAGAAAAGAGACACTGGTCTCACGCCTCTTCCCATCTGCCCCTTCCTGGGAAGTTACTGCTTTACAATATAGGGATAAAGTGACAGTTCTTGGGAGGAAAGCAGCTTTCCACGTGAAGCCTATTTTTCATGTCTGTCAGAAGAGGCTCTAAGAGGTTTTCAAGAGCTCATCGCAGCATTGCTATTCGTAAGTGGCAAAAAGTACAATGTGCAGAACAAATTCAGCTACTTCTCGCTTGATATAAGCCTCTGCACAGCCTTTTGTCCTGGAGCAGGGGGTCTCTTCTGGGGATTAAAATACTTTCCCCTTTGCACTGTTGAGCTCATCTCAATAGTTTCTTCTAATAGTCTTTTCTTTCCTCTCCCTTCACATTTCTTTCCTGTCTGAGTCAGGCCTCAAAATAGCACTTGCCAAGGCATAACAAGATTGATCCTGCCATTTCCAAGTGTTACAAAGCAAAACTTGCTGAAAGCCCTCGCAATGCTCTCCCCTAGCTGTCGAGATAGACAAGCTTGCCATGTAAAAGGTACGTACATGGATGTTTACTGGCCAAGAGATTGTCACTTTTGCCAACAAGGACATTTTTTCCTCTTGACGACAAATGGCCAGCTGCAGTGTTCAAACTTTTCCTGTGTCACCTGGGGCCTTTCGGTGAAGGAGCTGGATTTGTCCTTGAGGGACTGGGCGAGCCATTTGGTGCTTGACATTTCTGGCTTGTCCTCACAGGTGAGGCCAAGGGTAGTGGTGAGAAGGACAACCTTGTGCCACCGCCTCCCAAATGTCCCAGGGAGGTCAGGAATGACACTGGAGTGAAACTGGCATTGCTCTGGGGTGCTGGTAGGGGTCAGCCCTCAGGCCCTCATGCAGCACTCTCCTGTTGGCCACTCCTGTTTCATGAACTGGTTGCTCAGGGTGCATCTTGATCAGGGTTTCTTTTAAAATCTGACCTGAGGCAACTTGTCCAAGCTTGTGGAGCTGAGGGGGAACTTTAAACGCCAAATTGCTTTCTGACCTGACAGCTACTGTCTTGACAATATGAGTAGGAAGCAGTGTTCATCTGCAGCATGTAGAAGACAGCCATATACAACTTCAGTGCTGTTAAGAATGATAGTAATGCTTTTCTTAGGGGGGAAAAAAAGAATCAAATTAACAAAATAAATGTGCCTTGTCTCTATCCAGTGCTGCTTTACCTCACCAGGTTGGCATTTCTTTGGCATTGTGGCAGTAGATTATATGTCTGGCTGGGAGAACGGCACGGTTGAGGTTTATGGTGCTGATGGAGCAGTGATAGCACAGACTTTGGGAGCACCTTTTCTGCCCTAAAGAAGTACTTAGTAAGTATGGTTATTTGTGAACTTACAGAAATTCCCTGTTAGAGATGGCAGACTCTCAAACCCCCCTCATTGCTCTGTGCCATGCACTGTGTATAAAGATACACATAAATACAAGGGTGATTCCATAACCTAAAAAGCCATGGGTCTTGTGGCCCTACAGTGTCTGCATCTAACAGGACTTACTGCCCTTGTTATGATTTGAATTTTGCTGTGCTAATCACCTCTCTTTTTGAGGTGAGGTTGTTAATGATAGAAAGTACCTATTAAACAGAGCTCGGGTCCCTCATGGAAGCACCCCTCCCCAAGCCTGCTCATAGTATGCTCAGATCAGGTGGTTGAGTCTGACTAATATCTCCAACAGAATGTAAAAGTCACAATCACAGCTTCCCTCTCCGTTGGATTGAGTGTCCTCTTGCCCAGACGGGCTGTTTTGAGAAGGGTATCTAGATTTTCACTGTGGACACACATAGAGGTGTGTTACCACACCTAATCTGTAGTTTCCTAAAATTTCTCTAAGTACCATCATAGATTGAGCTGTGAGGTAGGTAAATGTGTGTTCCTGGTGAATGTACAGTACTGGGTCCCTTTGCTCCTGCTGTGAGTGATACTCCTTAGTAAGTACTTGATGGGCCATAATGAGGGATGGTCCTTATGTGGTCTTCACAGTGTGGGTGCGATGTAGGAGAGGTGACCCTGGTGCGCCTGAGGATCCTCTGTGCCTTATTTTGCACCAACCAGTATCAATACAGAAGTAGAATGGTGAAATTTGTAAGGCTTCTTGCTCAGCTGCTCTTTTACAGTCAAACAGGCAGGTGATATAGGTGAGCAGATATCTCTTACCTTTCAGATCAAGCTTTTGTTGTTTAACATAAGTAGCTTATTGCCAGATGCTTGCTCTTCGAAACATTAAGCTTAAACGTTGGAAATACCTGGCTTTGTAGATGGTCTATTTGTCTTCCAGTGTGGGAGCTGCCTCATACTTTCTGTGATCGGGTTTTGTCAGGATGTGTGCTTGTGGGTTTTTTAGCAACATTGTTATTCATTGTAACCTGTTGGTGCATCGTGAATGAGGCATGTGTGCTTTGCAGTGACCTACCCGCCTATTCAGCATCCTATTTAAGGAGAAGGTGGGCATGGGTTAAAAAGGGGACTGCACGTTCTTTGGGGGGCTCTGTAACAGATCCCAAGGATAAATTCATGAGAACACAATACTCACCAAACTGTATTGAACTGTTCCTTCCCCTGATCCTCTAGGGAGGGCTGAAACACCTCAAGGCATCCAGCTACCAGCCCAGTGATGTAAAGTGTGTCTGTCTGGGGAGTTTCTTGATGATTGCTTTAGGCAACTTTAAATTGTTGTGCATGTGATTTAGTAATAAAGTTTTTGCTGTGCGTAAGTGCAAAAGCTAGAGAGGATAACATCGTTTTCCTCCCTGACCACTTGCAGTGCTTGGTGATACAGTTGGGGCATCTGGTCCACCACGTAGGTCATCTTTAAGGAGGAGCTGTTTGGAAACTTGTGTTTTCTTGGCTGTCTGGTGAGAACTTGGCCCCTTTGAAGGAAGCAGGTGCTTTTGTATGAGGTGGCCTTGTCTGGCTATGAAATTCAAGTGTAACTGGGTGGTAGCTGTGAGAATGTGGGCTGGTAAACCTGTTCAGTAAAAATGTTTGTGAACACTGGGATCTCGTTTTCAAAGCAGTGTATGTTGTGGTGGAGACCCAGTGAATAGTACCTGCTCTTCCCAGCACTGAGGTGACCACCATAAAGGGTGGTAATAAGCTCTCCAGCTGCTCCTGCTATAGGCACCTTGTTCTTCTCGTGTGTGCTCTGTCTAGGTGCAGTTCTACAGCCTAACATGTCTCACGCATTTTTAACTGGAGAAGGAGCAGAGTTCAGTTGGCCTCCTCCCTGGCCAGGTTGGGAGCCTGTGTGCTATTCTGTGCCATCTCACTGGGATCCGCTTAAGACTTTGGCCTGGAGTTCTTAAGGCTGGCACAAGCAGCAGTGCCAAGAGAGGGTGAAAACTTGCACGGCTGTGCTGGGGAAGGACTGAGAGTGTTTTCCAGCTGCCTGTGGATTATCACTGTTGTGCCTGACGCTCACACTGTTCTCTGGGGTGCACTTACGCTAGCAGAGGATGGCTCTGCTCTTTCTGTTGATGAGGTGCAGAAAGCAGTCACTGTTAGAAAAGAGGCTGGAGAGCCATCTGGGGAAACATTGGGAAGCTGCTGAAGTACAACACATACAGTGGACTGGTCTTACTTTAAGGTGTTGTCTGCCCCAAGGGCTTGCTGGATGTACTGCCGTGACTTTTTGAGGTATTTTGTACAGCCTAAGCAATGGTGAGGAGGATGGGGGACAGAGTGCAACAGAGTTTACTCTTCTTTTATATAAGAACATAAATCTGCTTTCTTGCCATGTGTGGCTATTGGAAGCATGATGGTTACAATAAGGAACGTGCTTAGCATGACTTCTACAAATCTTGTATAGCGATGTAAAGCGCTCTCATCCCCTCAAAGCCATAGGTGAACTGAGTGTGTAGGACAGAAAATGTCTGTAGTATGCTTGGCGGCTGCTAGGTGGGGAAAAACATGACCTTGGCAAGAAAGGCAGAGGGTCATCTTTTCTTCATAGAGGCATAAGATTTACTCTAACTCTGGGATTTTGGGGCTGAATCATGTTACACAGAGCTTGAATGTGTTGAGATGAATTGGTGTAGAGTGGTGAGATAGGCTTGTCAGCAGCAGGACCTTCTGTCTGGTGCTAATCATGCCAGAAAAGTCTGTTTTATTGAAGTCTGTGGAGCCATCCGCTGCTTTATTTTGACCCCAATGTGTGAGACTGATGTACAGGTTCTCACTGGAGTCACCCAGATCCCAGAGACAAAACTGGGGACCCAAAAGATACTGAAGTGAGAAAGCCCACTAGATTTAATATGATTAGCAAAAAAAGTTTGCTTCCAGTTCCCCTCCTGCCATTGCCTTCCTTGCTCTTGTTCCCCCGCTGCATGAATGCAGAACATGGTCATAGGATGTCTGGATGTTTGTGGTGTGCCCTGGCGCCAGTTTAACCTCTTGGCTCCCTATTAGGCAGTAAAGCAGAGCCGTTTTTTCCCCTTGTTGGTTTCCTGTCATTGTGTCTTTCCTGCTCAACTGGCAATGCATGTGTCGTATTGGAGGGGCTGGGTCAGGCCTTTGCAAGCTAACCCTTGTACCGGTACTGCAGCTGGCTGACCTCAGGCTTTTACTTGCAGTTGTCCTCTCTTCTTCCAAATCTGTTGCTGCTTTGAAGCACTACAACATGAGCAAGGCTCTGCAGAGACCTTCTCCACCCTCAGTGCACTGAAACAGCTCCCATTGACAGGGCTGGGGTATGCTTGAATAAACAGAGAGGATTTGGTGTCTCATTTAGATAAATCTTTGATTTGCCATTCTATCTATGTAGACTGAAAGCCTCCTGGAAACTTTTGTCCCTGTGGTGTGGGAAATGACAGCAAAACTGGCATTTCTGTTGTATTAGAGCCAAGATGGGAAGTGCTGGCAGGTGAAAAGGCCATGTCTTGGCTTTTAACACTCACTACAGTGGGCACCACTGATGCAGGTCCCCATATATCACCTGTCTGTCATTCAGGCAGGAGTGGTTTCAAGTAGGTTTCTGAATGCCAGCAATCCAGGGCTTCTCGGCAATCATACAGAAACACACCAGAGAGGGTAGTTGATAGGTAGGTGAGGCTGCAGCGCAGACTTCTTAAGCAGCAACTTCTTCCACATCCTCTTAGACGGCTTATAGGGTCAGGGGGAAGGCAGGGCTAACTCGATGTAACAGCCTGTTGTTTCTTTGGCAGTTTGCTTGACTTTGCAGTGACTGTGCGTTGCTGTGGTGTGGGGCCTGCCCTTCAAGATAGCACAGGTGGGAGCTCATGTGTCCTACATCCTCTTTTTCAGAGGCACCCTTGTGAAATCTTGTATCTCTGTGCTGCACAGCATGGTGTGGATGGGTGGCCTGTTCACTCTGCTCCTTTTGTGAGCAGACTGCCAGATGGCTGGGGAAGTTTCACGCAAAATACTCAGGTTTCCTTTAGTAACACTGAGGACAACTCTCCTGTCCTACAGAGGTGCTGAACCAAGGCCAGCTGGCAGCAGGGGAAGGACTTCTGCTTTCCATGGCCTTTGGATCAGGCAACCAGGACACTCACTACTCCTTGCTGCAGCATATGATGCTAAGCACTCAAACTTCACTGCTGCTGTAAATGGAAGTTGTTCTGTTACATCTTCGCTCCAGGAGTGAAGATGTAAAAGGCCTCTGAGAGACGAGAGAGAGGAGAGAACCATGTATGGTCTCTGCATCCCAGCAGAGCGCTCTTTTCTTCGTCATGGAAAGTGATGTGTACATCCCAGAGCCCTGTTTCCTGGACAGATTCCTTGGCTCTATAGCAACTAAGTTTCTCTTGCTACCCAGTGTACTTACCTATGATTCACCTCAGTTTCTTTAAATCTACCCTTCAGTTTCTTTAAATCTACCCTTCAGTAGAGGATGAGTTAGTTCTGCTACTTAAATGTATTATCACCAAGAAAACTTTAAAATTTGCCTCCACAGATGAAAAAAAAAAAAAAGGCAAGTTAATTTTTTAACTGCTAAACAATGCCAAAGACAGGACACTTTGTTTAAAGCTGTTTAGACCATGTTTATATTGGGGTTTATCATATGGAAAATACTTAATTTCCTAAGGAAAACTTTGATTGCAGCCAAAAGCAGTTCCAACTTCTTAAGCGTATTTGTGCTTCCAGGTAAGTTTCCTACATGACTTACCAGGTTTGGGAGGTGTGGAAATCTCCCACTGATGAGGGAGGGGAGAGCAGTAGCTCAGATGCAAGGGCATGGTGGGAAGCAGAGTCTGGGGGTTTGTTCAAGTTTCTACCTTCCCTCTAGCTCTGCTCGCGGTGTTGCTATGCAGGAGGAGCATCTCCAGAGGAAGTGTTGGTTTTGGCCACACCTGGATCCGCACACAAAGCAAGACCTTGTGCTTCATCAGTGCTTGCTCATCAAGCACCTTTTGGCAGTGGCACTTGCAGGCAGCTGCGCTGCACGGAGAAGGCTGGGTGGGGGCAGTGGGGAAGTATGTTCATGAACACGAACCAGTCTGTTTCAAAATGGCTAACGCGTGGAAACTTGCCGTTTCCCCGAGGGTTTTGTAGGACCGTTGGGGAACTCTGGCCAGGGATGAGACTATTTCCAGCTGTGGTGAGCCAAGTGTGAACTCACTCTGGGCAAGATCCCAACTCCACTGGTTTTCCTCTGCCAGAAATCCTCACCCTTCAGCCAGCAATGCCAAACTCAGTCTCTGCCAGTCCTCAGCTGAAGACCGCTGAAGGAAGAGGAGGAGGAGACAAAGCAGAGCAAGATACTGCTGGGGGAGGGGTGAGGGGAGGCACTGAAGAACTTGTGCAGGGGGCATGATGGTGGGGTGTCACCACTGAGGGGTGGCTGTTGTGGGTGAGGGCTGGTGAGGGGTACAGGGACCTGCTTTTCTTAGGGCAAGTGGAGAGGGAAAAGGAGGTGGTGGGGGTGCAAGGGGTTATCTTTCCTCCGTTAGGCAGAGCTACCCAACTTGTAGGGACGTACTGCTGGCAGTACCATCAGGGTCATCATCTGGGAATGAGTATCATTCCCTTCATTGTGGTTTCAACACACTGAGGATTTATTCTCTAAACCAGGATATTCCTTTTCTCTGTTATGGAAGGTGCTGCAGGGCAGGAGGTGCCCTTCAATGGGGAGGCTGTGCATCCGAGACCTCTTGCCCTCCACAGAAAAGGCATGGCTGCAAAAAACTTCATCTTCCAGAGCAGGCAGTCGTCCTTGTCGCAGTCTCTGTACATTGGGATAGGACTTCTTGCAGGGATCTGTTGGTCCAGCTGCTTTTCTGCAGACTGCTCTGCAGTCAGATGATGCAGAAGAACAAGATGTGTGACAGTCAGGTGTGCAGGAAGCCTCCCTGCATGTTTCTTGTGTGGATTTTTAGTAACTGGAGGGACTAAGGGATTAACACCTGATACTATGGTCTTTCCAGTGCTGGCAACAATTGCTAGTAAGAGCAAATTTCTAGCCGCTCTTTCTGGTGAGTGCCTTTGGCCCCGAACTCTGTGAGTGTTTGCATTCGGCTGGAGCTAGCAGGTCTCTTAAAGAGTTTCTAAAATGCCTATAGTCACACCTCCTTGCATGCTGAAACAAAGCATCACAAGCACGATACTGTGTCGGTAACTTAGCATGCACGCACCTGTCTGCATCATGTCTTCTGGGTCCAGTCATGCAGAGGTGTTGGAGCTGGCGGGGCCAGTATGTGAACAGAAGACTTTCTGTTCCTGCAATCACACCTCCTCTAACACTGATAATTTTCATGTGCCAGCATATAATTTAGTGACACATGCCACTGCTCCTGGCTGTTGCAGCCTGTTGCAAATGGTCTGACACAGCCAGCTACTGACAGGCTCCTACAGGGTGGACGGCTGAAAGCTGTTTCCATCCTAGACCCAAAGCAGTATTTCCCTCCCCCTCCTGTAATAGCTTGTTTCTTTAAAGCTGTTAACTGGCCATAATCCAATCATTACTACTGTAATTAGTGAACTGCTTACAGTAACTAAAACACTTGAAGCGTAATATCCTCTGTGTTTGCAGTGCTTGGAACAACTTTTGCCTGCAGCCCTGTGAGAGGTAATTACTCCTGATGGCCCAGGAGTGGATTCAGGGAACACAGGGCAAGCCTTGAACAGGCCATGCTGCCTCTTGTGCCAAGCCCCAGCTGGTGCTGCGTGGGCTTCCCACAGCAGGCTGAAGCTCAGGACCCCCATGGGGGTGAGCTGCTGTGCCCAGCTCACGGTTATCTCCTGCTGCCCCTTTGTCAGAAGGAGCCTTCTCTTTGCAAGCTGCATCAGAGGACACTGGTGTTGGGTGGAACTTGCAGGTCAGCTGGTGGCATTGAAAGTGTGATGTAATAGTACTTAACATTTGGTTTATTACATGCTAGAAAATTCCTATGTTGCATCAGGCTGAATGTCTCTTGCTGTCAGAGTAGCCTCTTGTCCCTATACACAGTGTCTGTGCTCTCCCCCTACCCACCGACTTACTTACTTCATAGGCAAGGCCAAGAGACTTCAGCTTCTGACCCTGCAGATTCATTCTGCAGGACTTGAGGTTTCCAATCAGACACATCCCTCTCCTGCATTCTTCAGCCACTTTGCCTTTGGGAAGCAATGAACTGGATTTCCTGAAGGCTTCTCCTACCCTCCCCTTCATACCCTGGCAGGTGGGCAGTACCAGTGCGTTTGTCTCCAGCTTTGTTCTGCTTCCTTATTTCTACCTCCTGAGAAGAAGCTTGCTGTAACTCAGGCTCTTCCTTCTTGAGGAGGAGGAGGACTGTGGTGAGGAACAAGTGTGGGCACCTTTTAAAGAGGAGAGCCTTGCTGAATGAGAATGGGTGAGTACACATGACTGCAGCAAGCAAGCAAGTGGTAAAATATCTAGCTGCCCAGCTGCCAGCCATCAGTTGGCAGGCAAGCTTTACTCAGCAGTGAAGTAGAGTGCTCATTTGCAGTATTTGGTCTGCGTTGGGATCGGAAAAATGAAATGTCATTTTGGCCTAAGGATGAGGTTCTTAAAAGAAACATCAAGAAACCAAGAAAAAACAACCCCCAACAACCAAAAAATCCTGAAACCCTCACCTCACACCTTACCCTCTGCCCCCAACCCCATAAATAGAATAACAAACCCACTCCCATCACAGGGTTTTCATTTTGCTCCTGAGAAATTATTGTGCAGCTTTTCCAGGCTTCATTTCTGTGTGATATTGGTCAAAAGAGGTGTTGGAAGATGCACAGTCTGCATCATGGCCCCTGGCAGGTGAAATGAATAGAGAAACAACCTCTGAGAATGAATTTGTTCCATGTGCTCTGGATTTAGCTTAGGAGGGGAGAGATGTTCCTGTCCCTCTAGATCTGGACCATGCTGTCAGCCTCTGCCACTGCTGTCTGTATGCTTAGCTTATCGGCCCGGAAGTCTGCTGTTGTCACGGAGTTGTGCGGAAGATTGAAAATGTACTTCTTGCCATGTAGGTCAGAGTGGTCAGTAAGGTGGGGAGCAAGTCCTAGAGTGCCTGTGGCCAAAGATCTGTGTGGTGGGCCCTGTGATATGCCAAGATTTCTGTCTGCTGGCCTGAGCCCAGCCTGCCTGTTGCCTTGCATTCAGCCTTTGCACCTCTCTGCATCTTCTGCCTGCAGTCTCTTGCCAGGCTCGTAGCCTGCAGGGTAGTTGGGGAAAGGGACACTGTTTCTGCCTGCTGTTTGTACACCACCCTACACCACAGAACTTTGGTCTCTGAGCACAGTTCACAGATGCTGCAAGGCCATGAGCACTGAAGAGATGGCAACTGATTTTAATTGGATCCCTTTTTTTTTTTTTTTTTTTACTTTTAAGTGTTATCTTAAGACCACTCATGCTTATTATGGAATATTAAAGTTGCTTCCCTTGTGGTACTTGCTTATAATCTACTTGACTCAAGTTATTTTCAATTCTGTATTCTTCAGCTCTTTTGACTTGCTGTTGGTTTTAGGTGCTGGCACAGCCACTGTCGGCACACCCTGACTGAGTGCCTCCCAGTCTCTTTCCTAGTGACAGACCACTTTTGAGCAGTGCTTCTGTATTCCTGTCATCTTTAGTTTCAGATGTCTGCTTTCAGCGTGTCACTACAAAATTGCAAGTATAGATGTACCTTTCTATGCACACTTCCAACTCTGCTAGTGTAGTACAGCAGTATTCCATAGTGAGTTTCTGGTGTGGGCGTAACCAAAGAGAATAAAGCCAGCATAGTATTTTCTGTTAAATTTTGCTTTAAGTTTAAAGCCTCTGATTGTACTCCTTGATACCTCTCTTTATACCTATACTTCCCCTACTCAAATTCAACATCCTCTTCTCCCTTCCTTTCCTTGCCCCACCTTCACTAACAGGAGCTGGGAAGGGAAACCTGTGTTCCCATCTTACTCTTCCATTGTGTTCAGTGATCTCATATGCTTTGGATTGAAGATTGCAGTTCTGCTTAGGTGGGTTGCTGGCTTTTAACAAAATGACGTGGTGCAGGAAAGAGTTTTTGAAACTTCTTGTTAGAAAGTTTTTAAGAATTACCTTCATCTCTTTCATGTATTGACTATTTTGGTGGTGTCCCTTTCTGTCAGAGCTTATTTCCCCACTGGCAGTGGGCTTTGGCAGCCCCTGAGCAGTGCAGCAACAAGCAGGCTTGAGGTAGGGGGCTGTTTGCACGGGGCACAATCAGGCCTGGGAATCAAGGATGTGGATTGGGTCTGCACAGCCCATCCAAAGCAACAGCTCTCCAGGCAAAGAGCAAAACTCTTCAGCAGTGCCAGGGTACAGTACTCGGGAAGAGGTGCCCTTTGCATAAGGCTGCCTCTGTGTTCGAGTACTGTCCTGATGCTATAGCAAAGGGTGAGGCATTGGCAAAACTTGCTTGGCTTTCTGTTCCCTCTGACCTCCCTGTGTGGTAGATGGGTAAGTCACATTCTTCTATGACTACTTCTTATGTGAACCCTTAACAAGGTTTTGTAAGTGTGCTTATTTGTCATGAAGTTGCAGTGCACCACAGCAACAACCACCTGTCCAATCTTAGTAGAATAGAAATATTAGCTAGAGTTACCTGTTTCTATCAAACTAACCAGGCTTAATTTTACCCCCATTTGCTACTTGTTTTTCCTTCCCAAGAAGATATGAGTGGGCAAAATATTTTACATATGTATATTGAGAATAACATACTCCAGAGCTCTTAATGTAGTTTATGTAGCCCTTATCTGCTTTTGGCTAGTGAACTTTGGGACTTCTGCAGCCTTACAAAAAGAGTGAATAAATGTATTGTGTAATTGCAGTCTGTAATGTGTATTCTAGACAGTTTGCCAGAGGGTGACATAAGGTTTATTCAAATTGGCAGTCCCTGATGATTCCAAAGATCTGCCAAAATCTTATGTTTTGCACCTAATTTATTTAACTTTTGCATATGCGAGTGCTGAGCGTTCTCTCTTCATGCATTTACTTGGGGCAAGACTCACTCCAGATGCAGTCTTCCTCTGGTCTGACTGTGCTTACCTGTCGCTCCTTCACCCATGATCAGTACCAGCACATGCCATGGAAAGGTGAGTTGTCAGCCAGATAAGAGTTGATCCTGCTGAGCCTCAGGTGAAGAGAAGGAGGTGGCAGAGTGGGGGGAAGTGAAGGTTGAGTGCAGAGTGGGACTGTCCACTTCATTGGCAGCTTGTCAATCAAGTGGTCAATACCAGCCAGTCCTTCAGCAATATGGTATTTGGAGCTGCAGCAAATACCAGGGGACCTGTCTCCAAATGAGCTTGAGGTTTGTGCTCTGTTCCAGGCTTCTGAATACCTTTTACTAGGTTGGAAAGCAAAGCAATGCTTTCTCACTTTTTCTAAGCCCTGCCCAAATTCCTTGAATTTTTGCAGTTTGGACCAGGTGATAGTTCTAGTCTGCATGTGAAAAGAACAAACTGTCCGCCAACTCTCCGTAGGTAGGAATGCAGCTTAAAACCACCTCTAGCCATGCAAGATATCTGAGATTATGGGGGAAGGGTGTTGGAGTGGGGGAATGGAAATCTGCCTGACACAAGTAAGTGATGTTGGAAGCAGTGAGACAATAGAGTAGTAGGGCTGCTCTGGTGATAGCTGTCTGAGAAGTACATGTCCCCAGCTCCTTGTTCCCTCCCTTGCAAGGCACAGCTTCTTCATTGCTCCAGCGTAACTGCTTGGGGACATGAACTGTGAGCCAGATGAAAGAACTTAATCGGTGTTAAAATTAATTTACCAAAACAGTAAGAGAGAGAAGAGTTAAACCTAGACAGCTCCCCACAGTGAGGGAGCAGCAAGAGAAAGGGAAAGAGCTGGAGAGAGTTTAAAAAAAGAAAAGAAAAACTTCTTAACTGTTTTTTGCTGTGGAAATAAATACTGGTGGATCTGCGTTCTGCACATCACATTGCATGGTTCCCCAAGCACCAGCCCTGGACTGGGATTTGGCATCTCTCTCATTTTCAAGTCCAATGCAGTCTCCCGCCTTCTGGAAGTGAGCGCTTAGTAGCTGGTCAAAGAACCGCTGTGCAGCAGCTGCTGAGCTGGGAAAGAAGCTGCTTCTGTTGCCTATGCAGGAACATTAGCCGCCGCCTCTTAGGCCCTGCAGAGATTGCCAGAGCAGTTCACACGAACCCAGTTGCTGAAGCTTTGAGGAAACAAAGCTGCTCAGCAAGTGCAGTCTTTAGCCTTCCAAGTCTGAAAGCTCAAAACCTGAAGACTTTGCCATGCTGCTTTGCAGAATACCAGATTTCTTCCATGAACAGGTACCAGTAGTCTGATCCCCATCTTTAAAGAGTGGCAAGGCTGCTGTAGGGAGTTTGGGAAGAAAAGGGTTGTGCTGTGGGTTGGCTCCTCATGCCTGGGAGCTGGTGCTTCTCTGTTGGGATAGTGCAACAGGGCTGGCTGCTGCTACAGTGGGCTGAGTGGGTGTGCCCTGTCAGTGGTGAGGTGCTCTGCTGCAGCGGCTCTGTCGATGGGTGCCTGGCTCTTTATTCCTTAGCAAATGTGTAGTGTTCTGATCTGATCCACTTTTGCTGCCTGGTCACTGTTCATATAGACCTGTATTGCTCTGCCAACTGTTGCTTCAGTGTAGGTCAAAGTCTGCAGCATGAACATGTCAGGGCTCTGTGCTAAGACTTCCTGGGTAGACCTCAGCCTACAGCAGTCCTGAATATAGAGAAGCCCCACAGAGAGCTGGAGACAGAGTCTAAATTATTAGCGTTGGGTTCTTAAGCATCAGGAAGTCAGGAAAAAAGTGCTAGAGAGTAGCCTGCTAAGCAATATAAGAGGCTTAGCTGTTTTGGCAGCTGAGAAGGGAAGAAATAAATTCTAATTCACTTAACAATACCTTACCTGCGTGCAGAAATGAGCTGGCTGGCTCACGGCATGGGAGACAGTCTAATGTGGAAATGACTAACTTCCTTTGGCAGTTGCCAATGCAGTGTAGGAGGTAGGATGTGAGGAGGTCCTGGGCCACTAATAAGTGTAGCTAGACTTGCTAAGTACCAGGTTGAACTTAATGCTGTGAAAACTCCACTTTCTGAGTTGGATTGCCTGATTTGTGCAGGAAGAAAATGTTTCCCTTAAGCACAATGCTCTGTGACCATCTGACTGCATAAGAGGAAGGAAGAGTCCTGCAAAGGTTAGATCCTATGTGCCTTGATGATAGGATATGTGATCCTGTGGGAGGGAAGAGGATCCCATGGGAGAGAGGAGCTGAAATTCATTACTCACCTGGCAAACAGCCTGCTGGTGCAGGTCACTCTCTCTTCCCTAGCTGTGGTGGTGGGTGCTGGTGTGGTCATGACTGCACAGCATGTAGCAGCAGTTGGAGTGGGAGCACAAGTGTGATGCACTGCACCAGATGCTTGTGCAGCAGCCACGGTGCCCCTGGGTGATGGCCAACGCCTACTGTAGTGTGTAACAACCATGCGATTGCTTGCTGAGGAAAGGGTTGGGACAACTGTGCCCTTGCCCTTCAAGCCTACCCACTGGTTATTCAGCGTGTTGGGAGTGGGATTATTTCTTCCACAGACAAGATCAGCTTGAGCCTCCTGTTGTGGGATCTTAATTACCCATACCCTTTTCCTTATGAAGCTGCACATAGGCCGGTGTTGTTGTTTGACATGGCTGTGGCTGGTGTCCAGCCATACACTTGAGTCAGAATGGGGTAGATCACTGAATAAAGCGGACTTCCAGGGGACTGGTTATGGTGGAAATCGCATTCATCCTTCTGCAACCTTCCATTTTGTGGATGTGGTTTTTCCAAAGACGACAGCAGTGGGCACAAAGCTGAGGACAAAAGGCCAATCAGTCTGTGGAGACACTGTTTTGCTGTTCCCACTGCAACATTGTGCTGATGTGCAGCTGCCAGCAGGAAGAAGGTTAAGCACACGTATCACGTGGCGTTGCTCTGTTTACTGCATACTTCTCATAATCGGGGCTGGCATCCAAATCCGGAAGAAGATTAGCAGTTTTAACCAGAGTCCTGAAACAATGCGTTTCATGGTGGTATTCCTGTGAGGCTATGCAGTCTGCAGTCGGCAATCTTGCAGAGACCTGCTCGTCCCTGCAGCCCCCAGAGGAGAGAATAAAATGAATGGTTTTAGGAACCAAGACTGGATTGGACTGAACTGCATTTGTCATTGGTGTAAGCTTGAAGCCAGGGGAGTTTTGCCAGGAATTATTCCTTAATAACTTCATCAGTCCTTGGTCTGAGATCAGTGCATGAAGTTATCCAGGCTCGATGGCAACCAGTCTGGGAAATTGGACCGTTCCCCTTAGCGTAAGAGTTTGATTTGACCAGTACTGAATACAAGCAGTTGTGGTGGAGGAGAATGAAGTATAAAATTCAAATTACTTTTTAAGGTGTGGTTTTGGGCAAGAGGGAAGGTGTAATTTTGCAGCATGATCTATAGCCTACCCTTGCTATCAATGTGGACATAACTGTAGCAAATTTCCATGGGGTCCAAGGCAGGGTGTGATGTATCTTCCTCCTGCTCCTCCTGCAGAAGGAAGATCCTTCTGTTTCTTTGGGTCTCCAAACAAACTCATCTCTGCCCATACACATACACAGCATGGGGCTTTTCCCTTCAGTCTAGTAACAGTTCACTTGTGAAGACCTGCCTTGTCCTCCTTAGAGCTTCAACACATGGCAGCAACCTGCATTGCTGCCGATTTCCAAAGCACTTTGTGAAGACTCCTATCATCTCTTAGAAATTGCAGAAGTCTCTTTCCCCCCATGCTTCCGAAGAGCTTTTGTCCAGCACCCTCTTCTGTCTTACCCAAAAAAATCTGATCATCATCCATGGATGAGGTTTATTGGAATTAGACATGGAAGAGGAAGGATGGAGAGGTACTTTTTTCTTTTCCCTCTATGATTAAGCCAAAACTAATGGAAAAAGAACTTTTCTTGACCATCCTGTTTGTTATTGGTGTCTACCTCCTTAGGAAGCTCTTGGGCTGAAGGGGAATAGTAGAGGCTTTTCAGCCTAAGCACAGCCTTGGAATAAATCTGTCCATGTGTCTGTTAGTAATGGCAGAAGGACTCTTCTTTTTTTCTCTCAACAAAGTTGACTTCTGTTTAGTCTTTTGTACTTCAGCAGTAAAGGATATGAATTCCTGCTTCCTATTCTGTTGAGCACTAGATATGACTGCTAACCTATGGTACAGTTTCTTCAGTCACAAGTATTAAAAATACAGCAGTTTGAGTCTGTCTTGAATTAACTTTTCTATATTGATCTTACAGTGAACTGGATTATTGTAGGGAAACCAGAAAGCTACGTGAACTTCTGGAAATAATCTTAAATTCCTCTAATTAGAAGACTAGTGGTGGATGTTGGTCATGGTTTAGACCCAGCTGGCAGCCAAGCACCATGCAGCCGCTCTCTCACGACAGTAGGGGAAAATACAACACACAGCTTAAGGGTTGAGACAAAGGCCAGGGAGGGCACACTCACAAATTATGGTCATAGGCAAAAGACAGACTCGACTTGGGGAAACAAAATCAATTTAATTTAAACAACAACGCTGCAACCAAATCACCTATTGAATCAGAGTAGGACAGTGAGGAAAAAACCCCAACAGGATCTTAAATACACCCTTCCCTCCACCCCACCCTTCTTCCCAGGCCCAGCTTTGCTACCTCTTCCCCACCTCGTGGAGCAGAGAGGGGTGGAGGTTGGGGATTGTAGTCAGTCCCAGTTCACTCCATGTTGCTTCTGCCGCTTGTTGTTCTTCAAGGGAAATGCTTCTTACAGTCCTTCCCTGTGGCAATGTGGCATCCTTCCTATGGGAGACAGTTCTCCATGAACTCCTCCAGCTAGCGTGGGGGTCTCCCACAGGCAGCGGTTCTCCCAGCAACAAACTGTCCCAGTGCGGGTCTCCCTCAGTCATGGCCTCTTTCAGGATCTGTCCCCTGCTCCAGCATGGGCCTCTCCACCAGGGATCTCTGAGGACTGCAAGGGCTCAGCCTGCCCTCTTGCCATGGACTGAAGGGAAATGGCTGCTCCAGAGTGCCTCTCTGATCCCTTCCTCACTAACCTGGGTGACCACATGGTTGTCTTGTCTCTCCCAGTCCTACACCTCTCCAACACAAAAGAAAGCTCCCAAAACAAAGGCCCTTGTCAAACCGGTTTCCCTTCTTAAATGTGTTTATTCACAGAGGCCCTGATTGGCTCAGCCTTGGCCAGAGGCAGGGATGAGTTTAGAGCCAGGGAACCTTTACCAGAAGCTTCTTACAGGGTCTGTGCCAGCAGCCCTTCCCCAACTGCCAAAACCCCGCCAGGCACAAGCCAGCAGCCCCATCCCCTGCTACCAAAACCCCCTGCCAGACACAAACGCAACACAGTGTCGTAGGGTGCTAGCAAGATACCTGTTTTCAGTAGATATTGAAAGACTTTGTAGAGATATTGCTGGAATGAAGTTTTTAGGTCTTCTGAAACAAGAGGCAATAACGTTCCTTGGCTGTTTGTACCAGGGTAATTTGACTTCCATGTGGTGGTTAACACTGCTGTCATCTGCATGCACCTTTGCCTTACTCAGATGATTCCTTAGTTGAGAAAACATATGACAAACTTTATAGCAACAATGACTTATAGACTGCGCACAAACTGCATGTCTTGCCGTCTGGGTTATCTATTCATTGTCAGTGGTTTTTGGTTGTTTTTTCGTTTTTTCCCCCTAATGTAATATGATACAGGATCCAGGATCTGCTAGTTTTATAATTCCTACCGTATCTGTGCATGCATATATTGCAGTAGAAATTATTTAGGCATTCCCTAATGCCTATATCTGAATAATATCTGAAAAAAGAAAAAAAGGTGAAAAAATAAAAAAAGACTTAACAGCCATGCATTTTACTGGATAACCGTTAGGAACAATCACCATGTATCAGTTGTGATAGTAAGCTGAATTGCAAATGCTTTGCTTAGCAACTGTCGCAAAGGAAAATTGTCAGGCAACAGCTAAATTAGGAATGGTGAGTACGGAAGGCACTCTCTTTAGTAGATGAGCTGTACTCTGACATATTATCTGTGACTAAATGATTTGGCATTTTCTTACACAAACATGTAAGAATATGAGCATTTATGAATATGCCTCAAAGCAAGTCCAATCTAATCCCCTAGCTTCATAAATGCTCATGCTGGCTTTCAGTGTGTAGTAGATATCACTAGGCAGCTTCCCAACACAAGGCAGCAGGGTTGAAGAGCTTGATATGGTAGCAACTTCTACGGCTGATCCTTGGGATGAGTTTGAGAGGACATCCAACCATGGTAGCTAAAAATGGTGGTTGGCTTAGTCATTCTCCATGGGGAAACCATTCCCTTTCCCCTAAAATAACTTACGTACCTGAGAGGACTGTGGCAGATACCACGTTTGAGATTTCCCTCCTGTGGAACTGCACTGATGTTGATGGTGGTGTAAGCACAAGTGTGATTGAGGTGCTGGTGTGTCCACTCTTAAGTACGTAGCAGGACAGGGCAAAACGAGAAGAGACACAATATATGCTTGCACAAGCTGTATTGGCTGTAGAGCCACCTGAATGGAGGATGAGCGTACAGTGAAGAAGGCTTTAATTTTGTCATGTATAGGTATGCAAATGTTATAGAGAATGCTTTAAAAGACTCCATGAAGAGGACTAATCCAGCAGTCTTTAGGCCTAAAGTCTAAAATAATTGGTACTAAGCTCAATGGCTGATTTAGCACTTCGGTTAGATAGCGTCTGTTCCCCTTGCTGCTGTTATCTTAACAAGGGACTGTCTTAGGAGATGCATGTGAGTAGCGGCTGGGTATCAGAATACAAATAGTGTCAGGGCAAGAGTGTTTTCATTAGATGTTACTTATTCATGGGAGAAATTATTAAAGGCAAAAGGAATCTACCTTGAGCTGGCACATGAGATGTGCATCAGACTATGCAGGAGCCTTTTTACTAGGTTTTCTCTGATAGGGTGCTTGAGATGTATCTTAAGGACTCCTTTTTAGTTGATTACATAACTTTTAATCTATTTTTGTATAGAATTTAGTAAAGAAGAGTCAGGGTACAGCTTAGTAGTGGTCTACCCAGACTACTTGCCCCGTGTTGGAGTGAAGGTTTTATTTCTCCCAGTATTTCCAGCATTGCAGTGAGGCCTTACAGTGCTTTCATTACTCTTCCAGGGCACTGACTCCTAAGTACCTGTCTTGCTTCCTCACCTGTCCCAAACGTGTAGCATGTGGCAGGGAGGAATTGGTGTTTTGCTAGGGTGACAACATAGCTCAAGTGGAAGTTCTCCAAGATGAGAGCTTCCACATTTGAACCAGAAAGGCCTGACAGGAAAACGTTTTCAGCAAGGCATTAATTTTTTCTGGAATTTTCTTCTCACCTGAGTCTGAGCGATTTCTACAAGCCCTGTCCCTTTCAGTGGAAGGACTTTGGAGAGTATATCCCTCCTTGTGATGGGTGGCAGCAGTTCTGGTATGAGCATTGGTGCTGCTTGCTGTGCTTTGGACTTGCAGTTCTGTCATTCTGGCTGTCCCGTATGGACATTGTGTCCTTTAGCAGAAATGGTGTTTGTTGCAAGCCACGGTATCTCCCAAATAAAGGTAGAGTCCCTGCTCCCTCATCCTACCCTCAAGTGAAATGTCTTGTGTAAATCATTTGCCTTTCCCTGGGCAGAGACCTCATTTTATCCTTCGCATCATGAGTGGGAGCCTCTCCAACCCCATTTCCCCACTGAACCTGTGGGGTTTCAGACACAGTAGCAAGGGGTGCATATTGCTCTGTTACAGACCTATTGCTGTAGCTGTTGTACAGTCCCTCCTGTGTCATCTCCATCACTGTGCTGATGAGCACAGTGTGAATCAGGCCCCAGGAATCCTCCATGGATGCTAGAGAAGGCAGGTGCTACTGACAAAGAGGGGAAAGCCTGTGCTGCCATTACTGACTCGCTTGTCCTTGCAATTAATTTAAAAAACTGTTTAAAAAAAAAAAAAAGGTGCTACTGTGTGGCTGCCAGGGCCTGTGTGAGACTCGGACTGTCTCCATCCCCTGGATATTGGAAGCGCTGTGCTGGCTTCCTCCTGCAGCTTAAGCCTCCTTAGCCATCTCCTCTTTCTTCCAGCTCTGGCCTGTGTGCTTGTCACAGCAGCCTGTCTGCCCAGCACAGGGTGCCCCTGTCCCCCGCACTGTCCCTAAATGAGGGTGGCCCCTCTGTACCAGGGACTGCTGCCTTCCACTTCTGTCCATCTCTGCCATCTCCTCAGGATGGTGTGTGCTGTGCGCCCGCCTTGGTCCTGCCGCTCCGGTGGGGCAGGGCTGGGTACTGGTCTGTCCAGAAGACAAGGGAATTGCTGCCCTGCTGCCTTGCCAGTCGGTGAGAGCATGCTCTGCCCAGCAAGCAAGCCAGCCACGTCTGCACCCTTTTGAATTTATGGGCTTCCTTAGTGTAGCTTTATCTCTGTTCACCAAGCAGGGAAATGGGCAGGTTTATCTGCTAATACAGGAGATCAGCTGATTGTCAGGAAGCAGGGTGAAGAGCTGAGAGACCAGCTCTAGTAACTAAGGATGTGGAGCAGTCATGCATCTACATGTGCTTCAGGGTGTGAGTGGCTGAGTGGGCACAGCCGAAAGAGACTGCGCAGAAACAGTGACAACGGCCAAGAGTACGGATTATGGAAAGTACAGCTTTGTGGTGCTTGTGTATTGTACCACACCAGCAAATTACACTCTGAGGGTCCTCAAAACAATTTTTCCAGGATTGAAAAAAAACTCATGTAGCCTAAATTGAGGTATTGATAAAGCGCTTAAAAGGTTGTGGGATGATAGAAACCCAGGATAGTGTTCTGGTCCTGTGAGAACTACTTTCCTGGTTTTTGAGCAGCATCTCAATGAGGTCAGCTTCAGTCTACTACCAGCATGTTGCTTAGGTCCATAGGCTTTTCCAAAATTACCATAGAAGGCTCAAAACTGTCTGGAATTTTATCATGCTCCTGAGGTGAGTAAATCCCATGCCACTTGCCAAAGAAACTGAGATTTTATTTATTTATTTATTTATTTATTTTAGAAATGCCGTATGTGGGTTTAGAGGTTTCTCTTGTCCCTGGGAAAAAACCCTGTTCCTCTGTGCCAGGACTCCAGGGTGACAGACTTCTTTGGTAGCTTGGGTCCACTGCTCTAGATAGAGCAGCTCTGCGTTTTTTAATGGGTGCCCCCTATTTTGAAAACCATGAAGTGCACAGGTTTACTGGCCATTAATTTGCGCAGCAGAGTGGTTCCTGCATCACAGAAAACAAGATGAGCCTGCCCCCTGGAGAGTTTCTAGGTAAGATTGGTGCTTCCAGCTACCTGTGCACAAGTATAAAGCAGTGGGCATCCTTGTACTTTGTTCTTCTGACAGGCTAGTCCACAGATCATTTCCTGTGGTCAGAAGCCACATCTGAGAGTTTTGATAGCAACGTACACAAGCTGGAGACCTTGTAGCTAAAATAACATACATTTCAGATGAGATCAGAGCTTACTAGGGGAAAAAAAAGCTAAAGAAGGATATGGGTTAGAGATATGATTGCATGCATACTCTGTTTGGGCAAATAATGCGTTGTGATGGTTCACAGTGGGTTTGGTGCCCTGTTTTATAGGGGATGCTGAAGCACTGCCTTTTGAAGGAGCCCAGTTCTGTTGTTCACCCAAAATGACTGTCTTTGTAAGACTGTTTCAAAACTTGCAGTACACAAGGTGAAAGCACCCCATTCTTTGAATGGCTTCTCTTCTGTGTATAAAAGAAGGGCACCTCCCCACGCTGCCTTCAGAGCTGCTATTGTCAGTGGCATTGCTCCCTGCTAGTTAATATGCAACCACAATGTCCACAGAAAGACTAGATTTCAGCAATTATTTCTGTACCTTGACAGTATCTTTTTCAAGAATGGCAAGGGAGGGGCAGGAAAGGGGAGATTTACTTTGTATTGCTTCAAAAAAAGCTAAACAAACCACTGTAAGCCACATAGTACTGATCTAACTTTCATCTAAGTCAAACTCCACATAAAATCTAATGTAGATGTATGTAACAATTTCTGCGCAATTATATTCTACTCTTTCCTACTGAACTGTAAAGCATGTAAACATCTCGTACGATTTAAGGAGTTGTTTTGTTCCTGCTCTCTTGTTGTGCGGGTTCAGGACTCCGCTGTGCTCTGTGTGCAGGTGCAGCATGGGGTGGTGTGCTGTTAATTGTAATGGCCATAATTGTTTTTCATCCCTTTCCTTCTTCACCTGTACTCATGGGCTCACTTCTAGGGTATTGCCGTGCATTAAGCAGATGAGTTGGTGAGCTGTTCAGGGCTCTTCCCTGTTTTGTCCAGGTTTATTTTGAATTAATTTAGGATCCAGTAAGATGTTCGAAAACAACTGAATCCTTGAGGATTTATCACTAGTAACTTGTATTTGTTATTGTGTTACTCACCTGCCTGTGATTAAATCTAGTTCTTCACAGCTAGGCTTTATAAACCAAAATATGTTTTCACCTTACAGATCATCTGATTTTTCTCTATCATTAATAATTACATCAGGTGATATTTGTGCTTATATGAAACGTTGTGTAACGCCCCTGCTTAGTTCTCTCCATGATGGAAACTGGCCACTTTATGCCCTCATTTTCTATCTACTAACTAGTTTATATTCCAGGAAAGAACATCTCTCTTGACCTATGACTATTTGTCTTTGACAGGTTGATGATGTTAAGATAACAGCAAAGTAAGGGAAAATAAGTTAGAAGTCAAGCAACAAAGAAGAAGGGTGCAAACTGTATGCTTGTTTCTGGAGATGTGTCAGGATGGGACAAGGCAAATAGGTTTGTTCCTTATCAGACACCAGTAAATGCACACTGGAGCAGTGTAGGAAGCCAGACTGCGTTAGTTCCACTGCTTACTGAATGGCTTGTTATCGAAGTATAAATAGGTTAATGTTTGACTTTGTGGGTGAGGCATTAATTTTCAAGAAGAGCTGGAACCAAGTAGAAGTTTAGAGCAGCAGTACATAGGAAAGGTTGCACTAGCGTTATTTTGCATCTTTCAAGAATGGTGCATTGTCTGTTACATTACTAGTGATTTGTTTTGAGTTGCCAAGGTCAGATGATGCTTAGTGGTGCTAGGAGGCTAAGGCACCTTCCTGGAAAAAAAGCCCAGAAAAAAGCCGTGTTTATCAGTAGATAAACAAAGCAGCTGTGGTCTTTGATAGCCCAACAAAGAGCAGGGAGGCAGGGAAACACAGCCTCAATGATGTTTAAATTTGATGCCATTTTAATAGCTAACCATGATCATTTCCTAGGGGAGGCTTTACCTTCCCTAGGAAAATGATGTTGACTTAATGCCTGTGGCAGGTGCAGTCAGTTCAGCTGCACAATGGTAGCAGAGCCATTTGAGTGTGATGCTGGTGATGCAGGTGGAGCGCGTTGTCTGGAGAGGCAGTACTCGTAAGGGTGTCCTCCTCTGCCACCCTTTGTGATGAGACCTGTATGTCCATAAGTAATGTATTTCCATTACTCTGCCTGGGAGGCAAGGCCTGTGATGGGATACTCAGTTTAGGCACCGAAGAAGGCCAGTGAATTGCTCTTGGCACCACAATTAAATCAGCTTCTTGGTGGGACTTTTGCGTTGACCAGGTCTGGTACAATTTTTTGAAAGCTAAGTGCTATTCTTTGTCATACATGAGGTGGGAATTAAGCTCCTATGTTGACTCTACCACATTTCTCTTCAGAAGATAAAGACCTGGAGTAGGATATACCTCAAGGATGGAGGAACTTTTCTAGGGCTCACACCTGGTTTGAAAAAAGACTTTGGACCTACAAGTGGAACAGCTGCAGTTCAGGCACACTCCTCCTTGCTGCACCTCTTCGTGGAGTAGCAATGTTCAGCAGGCGGGGAGAGTAGAGTTGTCTTAAAAACTATGGCTGAGGTTTTTTTGATCCTACTCTCTTGTTAAAGCTGGAAAAACGGCTTTTGGGAAATATTGTTTCCCAGTGTGCAGTTACAACTGCTGCTTGTGGGCTTCTGCTGCACTGGATGATGTGCAATTAGCCCTTTGTATGACAATATTCACCAGCCCACCGCATGTCAGGCTGCCTTTAACTCTTTTGCTCTTACAGCTTTGCAAGTCTTAAGCCAAGGAATCCTCACCTAAATTTGGATGTAGCCACAGCACAATGCTGAAATGTGATGCTGTGTCCTGTTGGTTAAGAAGGCAGTGTGTGCTAGAACGTGACACCCAGCTTCTGAAGCGTATCTTGCATGGCACCTTGCTTCTTTCACATTTCCTTTCCTGTCATCTTGGAAGAACACAAATGAATGGGTGGCACTGCATGACTACATTAGCATTTATGTGGCCAGAGCAACAAGCAGTGCTTTTGTGCCATGATTTCACTTGAAAGATTCCCTTTGTGCCAAGGTGGATGCTCAAAGGAGCTATGAGAGCTTCTGGCACAGCAGTTAGAAAGCCAGGTCTCAGCCTTCAAGACTTCATGAAGAACACGTGCTTCGTGGGGTGGCCGCAGTGCATGGAAGGCTGCCGAGTTTTCCATTAAATTCAGACAAGCAGGATAGAGATGAAGAGCGGCACACAGGCCCTTTAAGAACAAATTGGCAAAAGAACAACTCAGTATTTAAATTTAGTGCAGACGAAGGGGGGAAAAAATTCCCTACAGCATCTGGTTTGTATTACTGCTCTCTGTTTCAGTAGAGGGTGTGTTTACAATGAAGCTCTCCAGTACATAGCAAGGGGGGGGGTGCTCAAGCTGTTTGTTTCTGGGGGACTGTGAGCTCAGGGTATGCCTTGCAGCTGCCCCCGTGTATTCCTTTTGGCCTCCTTACTTAATCCCATCTCAGCTGTTGAGCAAAGGGGTGTCCTGCTGGGTCCGAGGTGCCTGAGCATAGCACTGTCTTCCAGGGCTGTCCAACAACACTCGCTGTCCTGGCAGCTTCCCATTTTGCTTAGCGTAGAAATGGGGGCAAATAGTACCCTGATGATGAGTTTATGTGAACATATGACCGGTGGCTACCTACAACGACTATAAAACCGCTGATGTCTCTGTGTCCTGGATGCTTTAATGCTTTGAACAGAGCCGGTCACTTCTTGTGACTTGTTCTAAACGCGAGGTTGAAGCTCAGCGTGGGAGGTGGAAAGAGCAGAAGAGTGGCTGGGTTTTAGCTGTGGTGGAATTTCTCTTCTCTGTGTGTGTGTTTTCTTTATTAAAGTGTGGTTTGTGGCCTCTGACCAGTTTCAGCAGAGATGAGCGCCAAAAGGAAACCTGAACATAGCAGCACTAGCAGAGTGAGCTACCCATCAGAAAATAGAAGAGCTTTGCACAGGTCTGTGGTAACGTGCACAAATGTTCCCCTCCACCAGTAGCCTGTGCATCCTGTAGTGCATCTTCTTGAGGACTGACTGCACCTCCAGTCACATATGCTGTAAAAGTACAGCTGTCGAATGCGGCAGCAAGCTCCTGTGCTCTGTTTGGCAGGCAGGGAGGTTAAAAATACTCCTGAGTTCGGTAATAACATAATTGTGTTGTAAGATTTCATCATGTTTGAGGATAAAATACAAATTTTTTTAGACCTAGGGCTGTGGAAAAAGTAATTCCTAGCCCACGGGGCTACTGATCATTTCAGTGTCTGCTATTTGAAACTTTTGGGAATAGATGCCATATGCTTCCAGGCAGAAGGAAGAGGAATGGAAAATTCTGGATTTATGTTCATGTATAATACAGATTTTTTTTTTTTTTTTTAATATGGTCATTCTCTCCAGCTGCTGCTGGACCGGAGCCTGTTGCCACCACTGCCAGACTGAGATTAAAGCTCGTTACACCAATAAACTCTTCCTCTAGCTATTTTTGCAATGTCCCTCATCCAAGAAAACAAAAAACTAGTCCACACCTCCCCTTTTTCCTCCTCCTGTCCCAGAATATGTCAGAAGCAGTTCTCATCTTGCAATTGTCATCTTTCCTTCTCTTTAAACAGCAGCAAAGGCAAATAATAATTAATCTTTGCTTGACTCCATTCAAATCAGTTCCCCTCAACTACCAGTATTCCTTTCTAACTAAATGCATCTCCCTCAGATGACTCAAAAGTTAAACCCTACACTTGCCTCTCTGCAACCTAACCTAACCAACCACTGTATTTTGAACTGCTGTGTTCATTTCCCAGTGACTGTCCTCCTGGGGCCAACCTGCTAGCAGAGGACAGAAAATACCTAATAGTTCAATTGCACCTGTGGGGTGGTTTCAGAAGGGAATTGAATCTCCCATGATTTGCACCCATCAGACTCTTGTAAGGTACCATCCAACTTGGTAGCTTATTGAGTTCCTGCACAGTAGAAGAAAATGTGAGCATGAGGCATCTGAACTACAGCTCCTGAAAGACATTACAACTCCACCGCCAAAGAAAAACCCTGCAACTCCTAACAAAGTATTTCTCTTATATGTGCCTTTGCTGAAAACAGGCCCTTTTCTTTAGAGCAGGAAAAAGATGTCTCTGATCCAGTCTAGGCGGTATCTCAAACTGTCAGAGCTATCCTGAAACTCGCTCACTTTTTTAAAAAGGGTGAAGTTGCAGCTGTCAATTAGGAACACTCACTGTTTAGTAAGAATATAGCTGGGAGTATGATTAGGGTTGAAATGGAGCTACAGAAAGGAAGGAAAAATCCTAGCAACTTGTGAAGTAATGTAGAAATGTCTAAAAAAATTAATTTTAACTTTTGCTGGCGGGATTTTACTCTTCTTCCATATTTTCTCTTTTCTAAGATAGTATTTGCATTAATACACAGCATCTTAGGACGTTTAGCATGGCAAATAAGAACTGTCCCAATCCTCTTTCTTCCAGCCTAAAGCTGGTTAAAAAAAAAAAAAGATATCTAGCTCTTTTTATTGCAAAATAGCTGGCACCATTAACTTGGAGGAATATTCATTTTCCTCGATTAAAATACCTGATCTTCCTCCTTGAATCTGTCTTTGAGTCCTCTGCCCACCTGAAAGCTCCTCCTTAGAAGGAAAAAGATTGTTTCTTTTTTCCTTTCATTCCTTAACTGGGATTGCTAAGCTTTGGAAACGGTACTAACAGTTTTAGACCCAGTGTGATGCCTCTTCCTCTGGCCCACTGAAGAATGCACCTTTTATACCAATGGCCTTTCCTATAAATGGAAAGGCTCTGGGTATGTGCAGAGCACAGTGAAAAAAACCCTAGAGCTGGCACTCAGCATCCAGTTTACATCAGCCATCCTCTCTTGTGGTGAGCTCTTTGACCTCATCTCCTAGAAATGAGCAAATGCAAGAATGTGAACGTGTCTGTGGCTAGGGCTTAATTCACGCTCTGTCCTCAGCCATTAGAGTTGCTCCAGCTCCTGCCTCTGCCTTCAGATTATTCATATGCTTTCCTGGCTGACCCATGTGCCAAGTTAACTTCCCCAGCCAGATACGGTAACGTGGTGGTACTAATCTAGGTTACATTTGGTCTTGTTGCACCTTTCCAGAGGATCACTGAGGAGCAGAGTGTGACTTTTACAGAAGATGGTCCTGGGCTGGTCCCAGGTCCTCACCAGTCAGTGGGGATGTCTGTTTGCCCAGGCCAGTGGTGCTGGGTCTTGCCTCCCCTCCATCCCCTGTGTGCTGTGTCTCACAGAATGTTGTTCGAAGCCTCCAGCTCTTTGAGGCGGAAAAGTAGAAACAGCAAACATTTCCTGATGGGCTGAACTGGCTGGTAGTGGTGTTTTCCTCCCTGTTCTTTCTGTGCTGTTTTTCCCCTATGTTCCCATAGGTTCTTCTGTCATCAGGATGGTGAAAATCTTGCTCCTAGGTTTAAAAAGAGATCAAATTTTTCCCATTAGTGTCTGGCAAAGTGTTCTGCCTGTCTGCTTTTAAATAATATAGCAGCTCCTTATGGCTCCTTTGGACTTGGTTGGAGTCTCCAGACTTTTTCTGTCCTTTTGCCTCTGTCCCCTGCAGCGCAAGGCCTGATCCCAACCCCCTGCAGTCAGTGGAAACATTCTTCTTGGTAGTCTTTGGGCCAAGTCCATAAAGTTTGCTGACTCTATTTCCCAGGCCTTACCTAGAGCAGTTATTCCAACAGGCTCAACACCCTCTCAAAGTATTGCAGATCCCTAGCGCATGTGTCTTTAAGGCTCACTGCCTTTTTTCCTTTTCATAAGTTTTGGAAACTTTAGGTTTTTAAAGAATAAACAATACCAAGAGATACTATCTCAGAGCTACTGTGCTACCTAGAACTGAAACTGCCTTTGCTAATGGTTCAATAACAGATCAAATAATGGTTTAATAAAAGATGAAAAAAAAAAACCCCACAAAGTTGAATATTTCTCTTTCCCTTTTAATCCTTGATATCAGCCCCACATCAGACTTCTTCTAGAGCTTCTTGCTTTGATAAACTGCATAAACAATTTCAAGACAAAGTAACTAAGGTCAAAATAAATAAAAATATGATGTTTTGGTCCTGAGATCAAGAAGGTCTTTAAGTACTACATCCCCTTAGCATTAGGACGTATTCTGCTTAGATTCCCAATCTGGAGTCTTGGTGACCATGGGCAGGGCAAAGGAGCAAGAGTCTGGAGCAAGGACAGCAAACTGGGGGAAGCAGAGGAGAAGTGCTGTGCTGTCCTCAGCCAGGTGTTTGTTATGTTGGGTGAACCAGCATGTTCTCTATCTCTCTTAATGCAGCTGCTGCTTTCTTGCGGTGTCTGAAACATTGATCTGCAGCAGTTTGGAACAAAGCTCCTGTCATAATTAGCCCCTACCATAATTTTTAATCTTCAGCTGCCTTTTTTTCTCACTTCGCTTTATGATCTCCATCCTGGTTTGAACACACCTGCTGGAAAGACCTGACCTGACCTCCCCTGCTCCCTTGCTCCTCTGGTACAGCTCCTACATCAGATAGCCCTTGCCAAGCTGTTTCGCTACCACTGCTGTTTCTGGTACCTTGGCTCAGATACTCGGACACCTCTACACTGTGCTATCCAGGTGTACCCACAGGCTTGGCACGGATCCCTCAAAGCTCATTTCAGTACCAGTCAGGGATGTAGCTGCTAGGTGGAGATACGAGATCCCATCACTTGCAGTGCATGTGGTGGTAAGGTGGTGTTGGAAACCTGCAGTGGCATGCAGATTCCTTAAGGTCCGTGAGGATGCTCGCTAATTAGACCCCTCCTTGGGCTACGATGCACACTGAGAAA
This sequence comes from Bucorvus abyssinicus, assembly GCA_009769605.1. Lineage (NCBI taxonomy): Eukaryota > Metazoa > Chordata > Aves > Bucerotiformes > Bucorvidae > Bucorvus > Bucorvus abyssinicus. Next base: position 14,165,349 of record CM020042.1, on the reverse strand, counting down.
TAGCTTGCTGCTCAGTGCTAGTTTAGACAGTTTAAATCCTGTTTTACCTTAGCTCTTAGACGACACATTCATGCCTCAGCAAGGAATATGTCTTAAGATCCCAGAAAAGACCGACTTCATAATCTTACCACCCACAGTAGCCTTACCACTTTTGGTATCCAATTAAAAATAAGTCACGATGCAATTTAATTTTAAATATGAACATTGCGTTAATAAATACCCTTCCCCACAATCGTAGGACACACAGACACTGATATGTATGAATTTGTGTTGTTCTTAGCTATTCATATGCTGGGCATTTAAACTATAAGTGAAACCACTGTGTTGAACCTACAGCTGTGCATACATGTGTGCCCACCTAAAAGTTACAGCCTGCGAGGAGACATGCTTGTGGTAACGCACTGAGGATCTGATCATCCTGATGCTGCTTATCTGTGCGCTGTTGAAGGCCTGCAGGTTCAATGACACACGTAGTGGACAGACACACTGGCAAGCTTGTGCCACAATAAGGACCGACTTCATTCATGAGAAGGTGCAGATCTCAGCACCATCCCGATTATCTGTGCTGGCTTCACAGAGGTAACAGCAGTAAAAAGTGGCACCTCCTGCTGCTCTGTGTGTGTGAATGAAAGGAGCACATCTACTTAGGGGTAGATAGAGGAGCAGCTCCACCTTTTCACAGTCTCTCTGTTGGTCTATGTTGCAGGAGTGGAAGTAGGAGGGAAAGGGGGTGGCAAGTTGATCCCTGTTCAGCATTCCCGAGGCTCAGTTCCATATTTTGCCTTACTGCTCATGTGGGGTAGTGGTGGGACTTTTTTCTACAGTGCCTTTTTGTAAACATTCAATATCTTGCCTACACCCAGATCAGTTAAATCCTTTCATCCAACAATAGATGTGACATTCCTTACTCAGACCTGACATTCCATTTCCCTCCAGAATGGCTGATGGATCTCCCATACAGCTCTCACATGGGATCTCAGTTATCTTATGTCTGAGTAATGGCAATATCCTTGTTTCTGACCTCCATGAAGCAATCCAATTACACTCACCCAAACAGCTGCAGTGATAATTTTTGTCACCCATCACTTACAAACATGCCCTTCAGTTCATGCCTCTCCAGTAGCACCCCTTTCTTTGCCTTGTTAAATGTAAGGAACCTGTCTTCATTTTCAAGGCCCCATGTTGCCTTTCCCGTTCTTCTTATCTCTCTGCTGTGAGATGGCAGCTCTCACCTCTATCAGCCCCTGATGCCAGCTGTTTGCTCATTACATGTTCAAACAAATACTTTCTTGCTCTTGTTTGTGCTGCCTCTCTCACTTAGGAGTAATCTGCTATAGCTAACTGCAGTCTGCTATTTCCCCTCCGTTTAGGCTGCCAGCACCAACTGCATGGACCAAGCTAGATCAAACTGCACCACAGGCAGCAGGTTGTAGCTTTTGAGAACAAGGTGATGGTGCCAAAACATAGTATGATGGCACCAAACATTGGAGAGTGTGAGGGAATCAGTCCTGTGGTCTTGCACAGGAGGCTGCTGTTCAGAGGCAGCTACATAGCTCATAGAGATTGTGAACTGTTTGTTGCTTTTTTCAGATAGAGTCAGTCTTTTTTTGGATTAAATATGTCTTTGGTTTACTATGATCTTGGTAAAGAATGTGACAAGAGGTAGGTTGTGGGTGTGCCAAGACCACTGCCAAGCACACTGATTAACATTGCCTTGTTGCTCTGGGATGCGCTGTCTCCACCGTCATCTCTGAGTCTCATATTGAAAGTGCCTTGGAGCACAGAGCAGGTTTTCATCCTGTGTTGTAGTCCCTAGCACGGTAAGAACCCTACCCATCTTCAGGGCCCTTTCTTTTTTAGTAGAATATGTGCATCACAGTCATCTTATCCCAGGACCTGTTTTCTGAATTTTGGAAAATGCCATATCAAGTGAATGTTCTTAGCAATTGCAGACCTTGTTCAAAAGGCGAATCCTCTGAAGCTGGGACTCGTGTTTCACAGCTGCAAATGAGCATGAGAGCTCTGAACATTGACAACCCACTGAGTCAGGGACAGGGGGATAAGGGGACAAATGTATCTAAATGTCTTATTTTCTTCTTGTATATTTTAGCTAAGAGTTTATGTCACTGCTGATGAGACTTAAGCCCAAATACGTGGTACATCTATGTCTTGTAGTCTTCGGAAACTCTTTTGGATACAGGTATCCTTTCTGATTCCTTGCTCTTTGTCAGGGAGCTCTAAGGGTTCCTGCCAAACACTGCTTTGGAGTCCCTTTCTCACTAGAAATGCAACTATAGGTTCTTTAGTCGGGACACTTGCCATCATCCCTTAGAAAATCAGGTTATCTCAAGTTTTTTCTGTCTTCCAGAGCTGCAGAGTCACTAAAGTTCTGCAGCCTGAAAAGCCTGGAGCAATGCTTTGAGCAAATTTTGCAGCATCCATACAGAGCAGTGGGCAAATAGATGAAGTTGTTTCAATTATTCAACCTGCCTGGATGAATGAAGCTGTAATTTCCATCCTTCCCCTTCGTCAGCAAAGTAAACAGCCAAAGAAGAGCCACAGGAAAAGTAACACCTGTGAATCCTGCCAGGAAGCTGGAGGAAGCAGCCCCTTTGGGCAGCAGCATGCGAGATGGACATGAGGGCTCTGGGTACTCCCAAAGTGTCTCTGAACCTATGCTGCAGAAGGGCTTTCAACCAGATCGTGCCCTGCTGGCGTTGTGGACGTAGAGAGCCCCCCTGCCTGCCACCATGAGAGCAGAAGCGCAGGACAAATCTTTATCACAGCAGTTGCAATTACATCTGCCTGTGAATCAGTGTGAATCCACTGGAGGGAGGGTGCTTCCCTGCCTTGCTTCCAGTTGAAGGAATTCCTGTACCCTTGTCCCGTGCTCTCAGGCAAGCCAGGGCTGGAGTGGATCTGCATGTCCTGATTTGTGTTACAGTGCTGGGTGTTCCATCTCTTCCCACCCCCAGCCTTTTCCTGGGTCCAAGTGGGTGCCACCTAACCAGGAAATCAGTACTGGGTCTGGATAAACCCTCTGAGAGAGTTTGACTGGGTGGTGAGATGTGAGGTGCAGGTCTGCCATCAGAGGCGTACGGTGTTTGTGCAGGTTTGCATCCGGGTGTCCTGGCCCAGTCCTGCACTGGACAATTAAGAGTTCAGCCCCCATGAATCAGGCTTGCTTTCAGTGGTTTGTTGCCACTTTTCTGTCCATTAATAGTTGCATCTTAGTGCTCAGTAAAATTATTTCTTCCAGTATATCTTCAAATGCTATAAAGCATTTGGGAAGCTCAGCATATAAAGTGCAGAGACAGGCTCTGTTTAATTGTTTTATGAGAGCTTAAAGCAAGTTGACATTTATGAGCTGATTTCGTAGGAGAGAGAAGAGCATAATGAAGGCTATTGCTCGTCTGAGCTTCACAATAAACTCTAAAAGACCACACTTCTGTCTAGTTGGTCTCTTTGTATAGTTTGGGTTTGGTTTTTTTCATGTTTTTTGCATGTCTGAAGATTTCTTGTAAGTTCTTAGCTATTAGTACTCCCTGGTAACTCTGGAATAAAGAGAGCTTGGACTCTACTGATCTGAAATGCCAGCTGACTCATCGATTTAATGGTCGGTAGCTTTCAAATGCCAGAATGAGATTATTTCTGAAATGGTGCAGCTCTCTAGCAGAAATGGAGTTAAAGGCTCCAGAGGCACACATGTGGAGAACAAATATTTACCCTGTGTTGGACGGGAAGTGTGCTAGATTGAGCTTTCTGCCCTTACCACTTTAGCATGTTATTAACTAATAAAAGGTATTGTTCTGACTCTGAAGCAGTTAATACCATGCCAGTGGAAAACCAATGTGGAAGGGACTCTGGCTTTTTCTTTTTTTTGTCCTCTCTTCCAGGAAAGGAAAATTGAAAATTGTGAAAAACACTGAGGACTGTATTCCACTGCGCAGAAATGAAAACTCCTACACTGAATTTACTTGCTTTTCTTGCAAGTGATGTGCTGATACATTGCTGTCGTCCAAAAGTGTAAATTGGTTGTCAGGAGGGTTTATTTTTCTTATGCAACCGTTCCTAGCTGCTCTGGACAAGGAGATGCTTTGATGGTGAACTTCATGTTCCCAGTGGGATCCAACTTGTCTTACACAGTTACAATTTAGGTCTGGGGCTCTTGCTGCTGTAATGCTGTTCTCATCCTGGCCTGCAGAGATGGGTTTTGGAAAGTGACTAAGTAGCAGCGACTAAGCTCTGTGTTTCCCAGTTGCAGGGGCTGTGATCTGGAGTTGGGAAACGCAGGTAAACTTAAAATTTTCCTTTTGACCCTCAGCAATTCCTGATAGGGCCACCAAATGGTCTTTCGGGTGGATGCTGGTAACACACAGAACAATTAACGATACCTCCTGTTCTCAGGATGTAGTACTTCAGAAGCAGCATGGGCAATACTTTGTCTTTCAGCCCTCTTGGACCTCAGTGGCTCCAAGCCAGAACAGGACATTACCACTGATGCCAGTGGTACTAAACTCCTTTTGTGGAGGTGCTAAAATAGTGCTGCAAGTGAATATCCATTTAATTCCTTCCACCTTTCTAAGAGAATTGGCCAGGTCCATTGGTAAGCAAAGCTCGTCATTGTGCAGCGTTGGTCTTGTTGACCATCACACCTGTAATTCTTGAGAGGTCAGCTGCTGATGGTGTAACTCTTCAACAAAAAACAAGCTCTTCAAACCACTCCTGTGTCCTGGAAAATGGGCTTGGAGAGTAAATGCTGAAAGGGCTTATCAAATTCCTTTCTTCTTTACAAAATTGTTAGGTGACTTCAAAAGCAAAGCAACATGCAGTGGAAGTATTTAAGGTTAGAAGATGAAATTGGAGGATAAGGCAAATGTGGCTGATCTCTTAATTCAAGTTCAAACAAAAGGTGCCCTGGTGGCTCCCTGGACTTGTGAAGAAGTTTGTGTAGAGGATCTCCAATTCCTAGAGCTCTTCTGCAGCCATTTGCGAGTGGTTTTGGGCATCCTAGCAGACATCTAAGAATGTCAAGGAGTAAACCAAGAGATGCGGTATACAGAGTTGAGGGCTGTAAGGCTGCGCTTCCTCCATTGCAGCTGAAAACTGCTAATATATATGTGTATAAAGCTGCTGTCACTTGTAGCCTGTGGGCACAGAAACTGTTCAGTGGGCTAGGAGACTGTTTTGACTTATCTGATCACAGTTGTACCTCATGAAGGGCCCTTTCAATGCCTGGCTCTCTTCACTGGGGTTGTTGGTATGATCTGTCTTGTCCAGCCATGGCCTTTCTTGTGCCAAGGTGTTGACAGGATCCAGGATTACTTTGTAATGACTCCCTAATTAACTGAGCACCTTCTTGTCAGCTTACACCACAGCCTTGGGCAGGAAAAGAAGCTGCAACCAAGCCTGTCTCTTGAGTGTGTGTTGAGCGTGGGCAGGGTGACAAGCAGCCACCCACAAGACCCCAGCAATTCTTCCAAATGCTTTAAGGTGTGAAAGGAAGATTCAGAGGAGGTGGTGCCACAGAAACTGTCAGAGAACGATAGCAGCAGGAAGGGGAGAATCTCGTGAGACCCTGGGGGTTAATGCTGATAATGAATTAGTGCTGAGTGCAGGGGAACTTGGACTAGGATGGTTGAGAATTGTTTCACAGCCTGCCCAGCCTTTCAGTCCAAAACCTTCTGATTTATAAGCTAACGATGGCCTAGTCTGTCTGTTCGAGGAGCAAGAGAGAGATTTGTGGTGACTGTGGGTTAGTATCCTCCTTACGTGATACACTATATTCAGCTCCCAGACTACCAAGGTGGAAAAGATCCCATTTTGGGTCAGCTGGAACTGCTTTATTGGTAATTCTATTGCTTAAAAAAGCTGTGTGTGCAGCAGTTTTCTGCCTGCTCTTCAAAAACTATTAGTTGTTATTCACCGAGTGCCTCAAGTCATTCTTCCAGATAATTTCATTTAAATAAAATTCCTTCCAGCATGGAATTGGCTGTAGAATTTGTTGCAAGAGTTAGCAGATCTGTCTCAGCAGTCCTGTAACGTATGGCACTATAGTAAGCAGGGGCTGCACAGAGGTTGCTTTCAGGCTGTGCACTCAGGAGCCCAGGAGCGCTCCTCTGAGCACACGGCTAGCAGAAGGGCAGCACTTGCGGCTGGGTGAATTGATTTTGTTTTCCAGCTGTGCATGATGTATTGCTTGAATATCCTGCTTTCTTTTCTGGTGACTGGAAAGGGAGTATTCCTGTCATTTCCACTACAACACTAGAAGAAAACCTGGGTTAGCACTCATAGCTTTCAGCCTCTTCAAGACCTCACTTTGCAGAGCACATGTGCAGACAACATAAAACTGTGCTGCTAGGCTGAGATTTGTATGCTAGCAGCTCCCATCTCCTTCTTAACAGCAGCCAAACCTTTGTGGACACATCTCAACAGCAGAGCTGTGTTGAAATACTTGCTTAAAATTCATCCTCCTGCATAAACACAAGGAAGGAGGGTGCCTTGGTGGCCATGAACACTGCTTCCCTTTGAGTGCAGTGGTGGTGTTCTGGCAAGGCAGCGCTCCAGTGAATTCCTTTTTTGGCTGCTTAAGCCAGACCTTTCTCCTGTCAGAAAGGAGGCAAGCGGCAGTGCTCTGGCTCGGTTACAGCTTCTCCGGGGCTGCTACACAAATATGGCAGTCTCTTGCTGTGTCAGAAAGTTTACACTCACCCGTGGAAAGCAGGGCTGCATGGAAGAGTGATTTAGCAAGGAGAGAAGTAAAGAGCATCTGGAAAGGTCAGATAAAGCTGGAATGCCACTGTCACGGCCACAAAGAGATAAAACTATTATTATTATTTTTAATTATCTGTCATTTATGTGGTTGTGGTAGCTTTGACATTTACGTTGCTAAAATTGCTCAGCAGCTGAAGTGCCTTATGACTGTTTTCTTGAAGCAAAGAGCTCTGTAGATCCGCTCTCAGCAGTGTCACGGTACTGCTGCTTTCCAAGCAGGAGCATTTTTTAAACTTAAAAATGTTGACTTACTGCCCTGCTTCCCCAGGTTTCAGGAACATTGCCTGATTCTCTTTGGTACCAGAAAAGTACTCAATTTGGAAAGGACTGTGTGAAGAGGAAAGGTTATTGGCTTTCAGGAGCAAAAGCAAAAGTTTTGGAAGTGCAAAGAGTACCAGAGAGTGCGTGTGTGAGTGCACGTGTAATAAAGGGAGAAGCAAAGGCAGATTTGCTGTTGGCAGGACTGGCAGATACCTGGAAGGAGCGAGCTGAAGATGGTATCTCATTACAGCTTTGGCTGCAGGACCTCCAACAATCACCTGGCTGTTGGTTTTGGTTAACTCATGCCTGGGCAAGGGTTAATACAGTCAACTCTGAAGAAGCAGGGACTTTCCATGTCCTGTCAAAATAAGAGTGTGCATGTCTGTTAAAGTAGGTATGCAGGTAAGCTGGTAGAGGTTACACTAGCAGTAAACCTGCCTCATATGCTGAGGCAGCAGAACAATTAATCATATTTGCTTGCTTTTAGTAACATTTGTTATTCTTTTTATTATCTGATAGATTGTATTGTGGTAGAATATGAAGGTCCTATTGTTCGTCCAGCACCCAGCACACAAATAACAAGAGTTGACCTCAGTGTCAGGGATCTTGCTGATGAAGCTGGGGTGTAAAAAAAAAAAAGGAGAGTGTGGGGCACAGAGGGCAATGATGAGAAATACATATATGTACACGCAAACACACGTACGCTGCTTCGTTGGGCATCCTCCACTATGAACACTGAACAAGAGTCAGACCTGCAGAATCTCCAGACTTCTGTGTTTGCAGGCAGCAAGGAAGAACATCTGCTGCCTCAGAGCAGGGCTTTATGCTCACCATTAAGGAGAGGGTGCTTGCCCTCGCAGTGCAATTCTGCCCTCCAACTGGGGTGTGCCTCACCTCAAACCAGCAAACACAGGAGGTTTGGGCTGCTCTCGGCAGCCCTTTCCACTTTTGAAAGCTTGTTTGCTGGTGACAGGCAGCACAGCAGGGCTTAGTGGCTGCCCTGAGCGGATTGCCACTGCTAGCTGTGACTCAGGGCGTGGGGAGGACCGGCTGTGTTGCCCAGAAGGTGAATACAGCGAGTGGGTGGTTTCAGTAGGTTTCCTAGAATAACAGAAAGGATCCTGTGCAGATGTGTGAAGCCAAGTCAGTAAACTCAGGCTCCAAACAAGGCTGCCAAGATTGCAAGGCCCAGCGGACAGCAAAAAATTCAACTCTCCCTTTTTCTCTTCCTCCCCTCAACTTTTCTGCCATGTTTCTCCAGCCTTCTCCTATCCATCTGTCAAATCTTCCAATTCACTACTTTGAATTAAGAAGTTATTTTAGTCCTGTGCAGGATATGCAGCAAATGCAACACAAAGCTGTTTTCTGATTATTGTGTTTTGATGGATGTTGCTTTGGGTTGGTCTGTGAAGAAGGTAATTTGTCAATCCCATTGCAGTTATTGAACGCATTCATAATCTTGCTTCCTTGTAGAATGGCCTCATGCATCCATGCTGGGCTGCTGGTTGGTGCCGTTCCCATATGCTGTTGTGCTACTTTATGGTATTGTGCTTATTGGAGATCCTGTAGGACCTGAAGGGTGCCTTGAGAAAATGTCTGTATATCTGGGAGTTGTCTAATGGGAACTGTGCGTGCTCTGTCTATTAACTCTTCATGGCCCGTGTCCTTGAGCAGCTGAGGTGTCAGCTCTGCCACTGATGACTAATGGCAATGTTTTGCAGAGTTCTCTCACTTCAGCATGTCTGAGGCTGTGATGTGGTCAAGATGGCTTGAGCAGAGGAGTTGGAGTGGTGGCTCTGGGACTTACTTTTCCACCGAGCCCTAGGTGACTCTTGCAGCAATAAAAAAACTGTCACTGATCAGGCTATCCTGCCGGGCTTCATAATAACATAAAGTTTAGAGGATTTGTCATTTGTGTTTAATTTCATTTGTGTTTCTTAGGAATGTAGACCTGGTCACCCTTTTCCATCCTCAAAGCATGCAACAAGATGCCCAGTTGAGCTATACCGGAATTATCCATAATTTAAAGCAGAACTTTCTGATCTGCTTTGGGCTGATGGAAAACAAAACCGAAATGGCTTCAGAGAAGTCATAGGACAAATAGAAGTGCATCCTGGTGGCCTGTGAGTTAGATCTCAGGCTTCCTCCTCAGTTCAGTGCACATTTTGTAATGTGAATCAGAGCCTGTTACTAGCTCTAGGTATCTCGCTTTGTCTGCTTTCCAACTATGAGAAGGAGGTTCATGGGCATCCACAAGCTTCCTGATGTAACTTGCTCTCATACTTTGATATGTTATAATGATGTAACTCTTGAAAGCATCTCTGCTCTCATTTGCCCCTCTGGAGAAGTGAAGAAGCTGAGCTGCAAAAGAGAGCCAAATAAATTAACCTCTTCTCACATAATACAGTGCAGGCAGTGGAATGAAGAAAAAGTGCCAAAAGGATGTACTTCAGGATGCAGGGCCCATTTTCAAATAAAACCACTCTTACTTGAAAACAAACAAACAAAAAACCCTCCTGCTATTATTTCTCAGGAAAATAACAATAAAAAGCAATAAAAGGTGCTTAATTACTTTTTTTTTTTTTTAAACTTCCAAATCTGGACGGAAACCAGGCCATGTTGAAAAAAAGAGATCCCAGACTTTCACAATGCATGTATCTGTCCAAAGGGTCATTGCCATGAAAGTATTTACAGCTGCACTGTTATCCTGCGCCATCCCACAGCCCTGCTGGAGAGCAAGGCCAGAGTACAGCAGTGGGAACCTCGGCAGCTGTTGAGCAATGATTTTTCCAGGGAAAGATTCTGCTACGCTATTTGTAGTTGTGTAAGCGTGAATGCAAACAGGTTAGTAGAGATAGCCCATCTTCCAGCCAAATAAGAACAAGCCCTGATTCTCTTTGCCGTTTGGGGTAATCTTTCTTTTGCAATCCGGTACGTGGCATGAATAGTGGTGAAGCGTTTCTAAATTTTTGACATACCATGCTTCGGTATTAGCTGAGTCCTTTCTGCTGTGGTTCCCCAACAGCCTGAGATGGCATGACTGGTGTGGTCCACTCCACCTTCCTGCCTGGCCCACGTGTGCCGAATTTTCTCTTGCAGAGGCTCGTTAGACTCTGCTGAACTGCCTCCATGCACTGCTGAGCAGAAGACTAGCATTACTAAGGAAAGTAAATAGTTCTTTGCTGGGTCAGTGAGTTGAACTGGCTCTGGGAGCACATCTGGGAGAGGGAGGGAAGAAAGACCTCCTTTCCTTGCAGTAGCACTGAGCTTTTGGAGCTGCTCATTTTTTGAGTAACATCACCCTTCTATTTAAAGAGTGTTTGAGGGGTTATCAGTTTGTACAAAGGAAGGAGTTTGCTTGGTGTCCTGTTCAAACACTGTGAAACACATTCATTAGCACTTGGACAAACTTGTCTGCCTTCAAGGAACTAGTTGCTACCATTTACTCTCCAAGCAGTACTTCTGTCAAACAGCTTCTGCATCTCCAGGTTGGGCTCTTTTGATTCACCTCTTTAAGAACATGCCACACTGAAGTGTTTTATGTTTGCTGCTTGTGTTTTGACCACTGGATGATAGTCAAATAGAGGGAGTTTGAGACTGTGTTAGACAGTAGTGTTGCTAAGTTATGCTTACTTTTCTCTTTCAGACTCGTTCACATGTTGCTCTTTTGAGATAATTCCTACTATCACATCTCTTGGATGAGATGGTCTCTTCCCCGTCAGTGCCCCACATGCCCATTGTTTAGAACATGGGCTGACAGATTGTAACCACAGAAAATGTGTCTTGTCATCAGTTGTGGTGAAATTCATTTCTCTCATATGAGAGAGCCTCTTATCCTGACCACTTGAGGTCAGAAGGCGTTTCCAAAAAGTTTTGTTTAGCCTGAATGCCACTGGCTGTGTTGTAGTTTGGACCTCAGTCCCTCCCAAACTTCAAACTCATGTTATTACTCTAGTAGTGGTGCATAATCTCACTAATTACAAAGTGGCTGTGATTTCTATCATTGAGGTGGCTGCAGCGATGCTTCTCCAGAGCTCTAAAATCGTGGGAGTTTGGGACTGTGCTAGTCAAGTAGTGTCACTAAGTAATGCTTAACTTTTATCCTTTCTAGGACCTGCACTTCTGTTGAGATGGGTGATAGCATCATTATTCCACATGAAAGGGGAGGAAGGTGGGACAGTCACACAGGGGAAGGAGGTCTGCTTAGCAGTGAGTTGGTGCAAGCGGAGACAGCAGGACAGACACTACTGCGATGTGTTTATATGACTGAGGAGCTTGGCATGCTGTCCCTCAGTGCCTGTCTAAGGGCTGCGGTGTTTGCTGGGGATGGACAAGGCCAGAGGCAGTTGGCCATAGAAGAATGGTCTTTTTTTTCCCAAGCACCTGTCTAGAGATGAGAAGATCTGGAATGCTGTTTTCCATTCTCCTTTGTATTATCTTAAGATGTGTCATCTAACACCACTGGAGTTCCTGAGCACTTAGTGTGCCTTAAAATCAGTTTCAAGGCATTCTAAACCAAACATAAAATGTAGGGGCCTTTTCTGAAAATCAGACGTGCTGGAGCTGTGAAGTGACTGTCTCTCTCAGACCACAGTCTCTGTCACGGGAACACCCTGCAGCTTCTCTGGATATTTAGGTGCTAATGCTTGTGCTACACAAGGACAGCAGGTGGAAAGATGATAATCTAACCAGCAATTGAATGTGTGTGGTGTTACCTAGCAGCACTGCTTTGGTTCTGAACCGTTGTTTGGCTTCTGGGAAGATTACTGACTGCTTTTTTTTTTTCTTTCTTTCTTTCCTGTGTTTTAGACATTTACAGCATGGTGTAATTCTCACCTCCGCAAGGCTGGGACACAGATTGAGAACATAGAGGAAGATTTCAGGGATGGTCTTAAACTCATGTTACTTCTGGAAGTCATTTCAGGTGAGAGAGGGTCTGTGTGGTGCTCTCAAGTATCCTGAGCATCTCCATTCTGAAACCTGTCCTTCCCCCTTTCTCACAGAAAAGGGACAGCAAGGGCTGTAATGCTGCAGATTTTGCTGGAATATAAGAACAGCTGCTTTCTGATTCAGAACAAATTTATCCCTAACAAATATCTCGTCTCCAGCAGTGACCATTAATGTGCTTTTGGAATGTACTCCAAGCCTCATGGCCTGTGCAGGCTGCCCATTGCATTCGTGCTCCTGCCTCTTGGCTTTCCTCTGCCCATCAGGAATGCACAGCCTCCTGTGAAGGCTCAGGCAACGCTCTTACTGCTTGGCAGGGCTGACAAAGCAGCTCTCCGAAGAGTGTGGGAATGCTGCACTGGCAAATCATACCAAAGCCACAAGACAGCGGGGATAGGATAGAAGTTATTGGAAGAGGAGAGTCAAACCATTAAATCTGTGTCCTTCAGTTTCAGCGTGCCTGAAGTTTTCCCATTCTACCTTCAATCTGAGCTCAGTGCTTATGCCTTCAGGAAAAAAAAAAAACCCAAAGAAAAGCAAAATCCCCCAAAACCCAGTCTGAAATAAAACCAGATCAGGTCAGATTTGTTTTCACTCCTTATCACAAATGTCCTACTACTCAACAGATACCTCCCAGGGATTATTTCATATAAGCAGTAATGCCTATTGACATGCTGATGAAATAAATACCTTTGTGAAGTATTTTGGGAGGCATCAAGAGGGAGTAAGACTGTGCATGAAACTGGAGTTGTACACTCACGGGCTTTCTTTTGGTGGCTTTTGAGCCAGTAATAGCAAGCTGGTGACTTGCACTCTTGACCATTTTGGTGCATTTTCCAATAAAATTGCCATGATAGAACCACTCAGACTGCCTTCCCTCTGCCCCTCCTTTCCTTCCCTTCCCTTCCCCTTTGCCAACTCCAGGGCAGATGAGGTTTGGTGCTAAAGCAGGGGGTCTCATATCTCACACTGCTTAATTTCCTTGCCTTATCTCCCACTCTTCCTCTCCTGTCGTCCCTTTGGGAGCCCACTGACAGGGCCTGTCGGACCCCTGTCAGTCTGGGAAGAAGCTAATGGCTTCCAAGTGCTCCGGTGGTGTGGGCACAGCATTTCCTCATCTACTGCAGAGTGGCTTTGTGCCCGCAGCCTGCTGCTAGAGTGACCAGCAGGCAAAGGCATGGGGAGCAGTTGTGAGCTGCATCCCACCAGAGGCCACGGTCTTTCACACACAAGGACTGAGCATCCTTTCCTTAGAGCCAGCGTAAGCTAGAACCACAGTTCTCCTGGGTATAGTGGCAAAAGGAGAAATTTAGCACAGTTGTGTTTTCCCCATTTCATTTCCATCATTGTGGTTCCAGTTAAATTTGTGAGCCCAGCTGCTGGCCCTGCTAGTAGCCCCTTTGGCCTGTAGTTGAGCAGCCCAGCAGCAGCGCGGGGGTAAGGAGTCTCCCACTGGTTGGCAAGGGCTTGCCTGGATGTTCCCACCACGGTTCCCACTGATCACCTGCCCAAAGGGTGAGTCTCCGGATGGCTCTTAGCCCTCCAGTTCCAGCTTCTGGCCTTTCCTTTCAGCTCTTGGCTCACTCCACACCTTCCTCTTCCCGTATTTTGAGGGACTGCAGAGCTGCTGATGGGAATTTGGCGTGGACAGGGTTGCTCTGTGGGAGGCTGATCTTTTCCTCTAACCCAGAGAGAGGGTGATGGCCGTAAGAGCCTTCAGCCACGAGAGCGCTGGGCCAGGCTGGCCAAGAGCTGTGTGGAGCCAAGTGTCTTCTCTGCCTGGCCGCCCAGCCGTGGTGCGTGGGAGTGGGGGAACGCCATCTCCCTCTGCACTTGCTGCAGCAGTGGCTGCTGCCATGGGAGGAAGGATGGACCCTGCTTCAGGGAAGCTGCTGGAGACCCTGGGGTGGGAGAGGGACTGTGCCACTGGGGCTGTGGGAGACCTATTTCAGGACAGACCCTCCCATGTGTCCGTCGGAACATGTTGCTACTGGGCAGCCAGGGCAGGTAGGAAGCTGTTTTCCCATTCGATGTTACTTCCCAAAGTGTGGGAAGCAGGGATGTTCTGCAAGAAGAGAGTGCCTCAGTTTTACTCAGCCCGGTACCTTCTGGTGGTGAGAGGTGCTGCTGACGGGTTGCCTTGCAGCCCAGCCACAGCCCCTTGGTCACCCAGCCCCTCTGCCATGGGGGAAGATCCACGGACAGTCCTGGGACTTGCTCATTGTGAGTCCTCTCCCATTGTGGTGGGAAGTAACAGGTGGGCCCCCTCTAGAAACTGACCCAGAAGACACACTTTTCATTTTTCTCTGCGTGCGTTTCCTTCTCCTGACAAAGCTATTTTTAAAGTAATACTACAAGACTGAAAAGGCCTGAGCTCACATTTAGTACTTTTAAAATAAAGTTAAGAGGCTTCCGTCTGCCCCCAAACCAGAAGGAATGACTAATTGAAATTTTTCCTAAACACTGTAAACAACTTCTATGCCAACACTTCCTTGCATTGTTTGGCTTTTAAAGTACAGCCTTGGGCCAGTACGTGAAAATCAGAGAATGGAAGTGAGTTAAACCATTTTCATTGTCCCAGCTGGGAGAAGTACTGAGAAATAAAATAATGATGGAAATAGCTGAGAGTATAACGTGTTTCTAGCAGGCTTCTCTTTTAACAGTCTACATCATTCATAATGTACAGCAGGGAACCAGATGAAGCTTCTGGAAATCTAAATTTGTAATAAACTCCAAGTCTGAAGGAAATAGCCATCAGGTTTGGGGACTTTTTAAGTTCCCCCAAAAAAGATGGTGTTTGAGAGAAGGAGACTGCAGTTTTGCAATTGCCATCAGTTGCTTGAAGATCGCTTTGCTCTCAGAGGAAGCAGTCCTGCTCTCCCCAGCTCCAGGGAGAGCAGCTCAGATGCTCTCCCTTGTGTCAGCAATGCACTGCGGCCACAAGGTGAGTTGGATCAGCTTGCTGTCCCAGCAACTCAATCTCTTACCTTTATTTTTCCTTTTGCAAGGCAAGTTTACAGTCACATGAACTGAAGAAAATGGTTATTTTTTAGCTGGCTCAACCCATTTGTTGACATTTGGCAGCGTAAGTCTGCTTAAGTCCATTTTGAAATTACACGTAGAAACGTCATTGTGAAACTGCAACAAAACATACTTCCACTTTTATTTAGAATTATTAGCATTATTCAAATAGAAAAAGAAAGCACAGTATCCTGATGTGTACGTGAGGCTCCATTAAAGGAAAAGATATTTTTTTAATCCTACGATGGAGGTAGTACCCTAAGTACGTCTTTACATAAATTGTCAGACATCAGTGTTTCATTTTGAAAGTAAATCTGGTTTTATCCTTAAGCTTGAGAGCTAATGGCAGCAGCCTACAGTAATCACTGAAACACTTTTAAAGGATTTTCCTTTCCAGACTTTTTTTCCTTGTAGCGCATGGCTATGGAGATAATATATTTTTCTCCCTTCTAGCTTTTTCTCACTCCTTTGTTCGGAAACAAGCCATTCAGTTCTAGTATGGAAAAGAGTTATTTAAAAAGTACTTTTCTTTCTCACCCTTAAGCCTCAAATAATGGTTTTGGGTCAGCTCACATTGACTTAAATATTCAGCTTCAAGAAACAGCAGGAGACTTTTGGAACTGAATAGGTCAGGTGAGTAATTACTTGCCTAGACTTGCCCATTTGATCTCTTTTTAATTATCTCATAGCTTATTTTTCAAAGTGCAAAACCTGCTTGCATTTTGTTTAGATCTCTTTTGTATTCTGGAGCTTATGATCTGAAAGTGGCTGTTCTGTTCATTTTTAGGTGGTGTGTGTCACATAGAGGTGGTTCCTGATGTGCTATCTAATTGTATTTCTAGTGGAGGTTCCTTTGAAAAGTCCACTTGTCTGTCCAAGTTTTAATTTGCTTACTCTGCCTGCTGGGTTAGTGTTAATAAAAGTAGGCTGTGAGCGTAGTTACAAGTAGCCTATCAAGAAGGGCATGACTGCACTTAATGCAACTCTTTCAAACAAATAAACTCAAGAAAGTGCTTTTCCAAATCTTCTAGCTTTGTGCCTATTAGGAGCTGGTATTTGCTCTAAGACTCCTTTCCATCAGAGACTTATCTGCTCTTACTTCAGAGTTAGGCTGTTTCCTTCCCTCTGCCTCATTATAGACATTTAAAATGCATACCACTGCGTTAAGAGACCATTGCATGGAATTAGGAGTACATCAAACATGTAATGAGGAGGAGTTGAAATGACAGTCCTTACAGTTATAAAGCTACTTGCCAAAGAAATGATTTTATTTCCTGATACAGGCAGTTGTGGCCATTTGATGAAGAGACTGTAGAGAGGTAGGAGGTCTGTATCCTGGCTAGGGAAAAGGCAAGATACAAGGTCACCCTCATATTTGACTGTAGGGAGTTCCAGGAAGGAGAGGTTTGCTTTGTGTATTGGGTGTTGTAAATGCTATAAGGGAGCTCCTCACCTGTCTTTGTGGGAAAGTTTGTGCTGTTTCCAGGCATCGTTATCTGCAGTAGATGATAGAGAGGTTAGTTCCTCTGCCTAGCTCAGTGAGGTTTTGAAGGACCTTTTTACCTCTGATATAGCCAACGGTTCCTCTGTTATTACATTATCTGGGATGCAACGAAAAGATACTTTTCTGTCCGATTATTTCTGGGAGTACTTAATGACGACTGTGGCTGCCCTGCATTCATTGTTGAGAAAGGAGAGGTCTACCCTCTTGCCTGGCTGAGCAGCAGGAGCCACCAGCATGGGGAAAAGCCCACCAAAGAAGGGCGGGCTCAGAATTGTTTTCTAATACTCTTTGGTTTTTTTTTTCTTTTCTTATTAGGTGAACGTTTGGCTAAGCCTGAAAGAGGTAAAATGCGAGTGCACAAAATATCCAATGTGAACAAAGCCTTGGATTTCATTGCCAGCAAAGGAGTCAAACTAGTATCTATTGGAGCAGAAGGTAAAGAAACCAGATGATTTGTCCGTGTCCAAGCTGTGCTTAGCCGTTGCCTTTCTCTCGCAGTTGCCTGTCATTTCCCTTTGTACCTCCCTACCCCTACCACGTCCTTGTAGAATAAGCCATGGAGGAAGAAATGGGATCTATTAGGCCTTTACTCTGGATTAAATACTACCTTTGCACCAAGCTGGCAAACTTGATTCCCACTTGGGCTTATTGGTCAGGTCCTCCTGCTTTTCTTCTGGTTCTCACAAGTTAAGGAAAACATTGAGCAGTGGCAGAAACAAATAAATTGAGATGTTTCTTTCTCAAATGAAGAAAAGTTGCAATTGAAGCACAGCAGCTGCTTGTATTTAGCTTGTTGCAGAGCTGCTGGGAGAGATCCCCTATTGCTATAGGACATCCCGTGGATCAAAGGCAAGTGCAGTCCCCAGCACAGGTCAAGGACCCCAGAGGTTCAAATTTTCAGGGCTTCTAGGCTTCTTGTTGTGTACCCCAGACAGCTAGGTGCTCTGGCTGGAAACCTGTGTATTGTTGTGTAGAGACCATTGTGGGCAGCACCAGCGATGCCCTCAAGACAAACTTGTGGATCATGAAGACAGCAGGGAATTGCGTAGGATTTTTGTCTTTTTAGCAAAGATGATGGGTGTTTTGCAGGTATGTTATTGGACCCAGAAGGGCTCGCAGGTTAGTGAGATATTTTGCTGTTTTATAAACCGTAACAACTTGTCATCTTACCTGGATTGTGTTTTCATTTCACTTGTTTCTCTCTGCTCTGGACCTGTGTGTGAGTGTTGCCTATGGGCTCATGTCACTGTTGCTGTAGAGACACTCTGCTTCTGTGGTATTTCTAGGTTTGTCTTTACAGTGACCACAGAAAATGAGGGAGGTTTGTTATATTCATCTTACAGCTGGAAATATGTGGTTTCTCCAGGGAAACTCATGACAGAGACAGGAAATGAGCCTGTGATACAGTTCTGGATGAGCATTCCTCCTCCAGGAGAGTTGTGGGGCTGCAAGGCTGAGCTCTGCCTGTTCTTTACCCAGGAGGTTAGAGCACTGTCAACGTGCTGTCCCAATTTTGGCCTTTCAGGCATATTCCTGGGAGCATCTCCAAGCCCATCCTATGGTCCACTTGTTCAGTGTCAGATCAGGCAAAATACCTCAGTTGCTGCAGGTGCTTGTGTTTGCCTTACAGAGACCTTTACCTCACTGTTTAACTTCATGGAGACTTTGGAACAATTTGAAACTAGCATCCAGGGACATTGCAGACACTTCTTTACTGTATTTGGTATTTGAGAGCAAAATACAAGAGGTGAATGGCTCAATGATACCGATATTTTGCATGTAAACTTTTTCAATTTGCTCAGCTTTTCCCACAGGAGCAACCTGAGGGTGTTGCTGGCCCTGAGCGCTGTTTATTACCACAAATTCATATCTAAAGTCATTTTGTGCCCTTACAAAAAAGACTGATGTATCCGGTGTCTGATTCAGAAGTCCATAGCTATATGGGACCTTTTTCAAACTGGAAGTTGTACCTGGAACCAGAGTTCTTCTGCCTTAAGACAGCTCCTGCTATCATTTGGATCTCAGACAGATATTTGGATCCTTCTGGGAGTCTGGAACATGAGTAAAACTGATCTTCCTTGCTCTATTCCCTTCAGGATTTGGGTTTTTTTCCTGCTCTCCCTGGCAGTAGTTTGCCTTTTCCTCTATTCCACTGCATTTTTCTTATCTTTTTTGATCTTTGTCCTGAATCAGCTGTGACTGGTACCGTCACAGCACTTAGAAATCACTTGCAAGTAAAATGGTCTGTGACCAAAGATCTCCAGGACGCAGTTACTGAGTATGTATTCATAGCCGTTACCCTGTTCAGAGTTAGGCTGTGAAGTGCCATGGTTTGTATCAGTCTGAACAGTGATCCTAACCTCCCTTGCTAAAGGTTCATGGCTCTCCGCTGCCCTGGTGCCCATGCAGCTACATGGTGAACCCGTATGGGTTTCTTCATACTGTCAAAGGTAGCGTGGCACTGAAATTTGGACCAGGGTTAGCTTTGATTTTTATACACAGCGCTTGGGCCAGTGCTGTGATGCCAGCTCAGGCCATGTAAGTGTGATCACAGCAGGTGCTCCCCTACCCCAGCACCTGCCCGTGCACCCAAGCCCAACCCAGGCCACTCTGGTTGTCACCAGGAAATAGCATCTGCTGCAGGGGCTTCTGCCCAGTCCATCCAGGTGCTTGGTGTACAATGAATTACACATCAGCTGTGAAAATGGACTTTTGCTTTGAAAAGCACAGTAGTAACTGTGTCCATGGAAGAGATTATAAACCTTCCTGGAGCATGGGTTTTAAGGGCTTACTTTCAGACTTTAAAAAGACATCATGCAGCAGCAAAGTAGATGATAAAAGCCAATGAGGCAGTCATAACACTCTACCAAGAAAAGGAGCTGTAAATGCCTCAGTCAGGTTGGACTGATCTAGGAAGTTTTTCAGGTGGCTTTTCTCCCAGAAGAGTAAACCACCATCCAGCAGCAGTGTGGTGGTACTGGCTAGGGCAGTGCACTCCTCACCTCAAGGTGGCTTGCTCCATCTCTGGGTATCTGCTGGGCCCTGTGTGAAGGGTCTGCAGCTCAGCTGTAGTTCTCTGTATACGTTAGACAAATGGCATTGGCCATCAATGTCCTGTGTTATTATTTTTTGTGGTTAAAAAACTCCAGAAAGAATCCCAAGGATAGTCGCAAATCAGCTTCAGCTTTTTGAAACCTTGTGTTCAATCAGAGTTAAAGCCAGCAAAAATGTTTTCATGGCATTTATCTCACATTTCATCAAATAAAGCACCCTCTCTGCAGTTTACGGGCCAAGCTCTGCAGCCATGTCCCGGTGAATGAGAACCAGAGTTGAAGAGGACTTCCTACACAGAGCATGAGTGCAGGACATATTCCGTGTCCATGTTAAATGGAGAGTGAAATAAGCAAATAGAACAAGCAATGAGGGTTAAGAGCTGCTTTTTACAACCATCTTTGACTGCTAACAATTGAAGATCATAGAATCAGAATCCTTTTGGTTAGAAGAGACCTTTAAGATCATCAAGACCAACCATTAACCCAGCACTGCCATGTCACTACTAAATCAAGTCCCTGGAAAGACATCTACAATTCTTTTTAATACCTCCAGGGGTGGTGACTTCATCACTTCCCTGGGCAGCCTGTTCCAATGCTTGACAACCCTTTCGAGAAGACATTTTTCCTAATATCCAAGCTAAACCTCTTCTGGCACAACTTGAGACTGTTTCCTTGTCCAGTTGCTTGTTACCCGGGAGAAGAGACCGACCTCCACCTCTCTACAACCTCCTTTCAGGTAGTTGTAGAGAGCAGTAAGGTCTCCCTTCAGCCTCCTTTTCTCCAAGTTAAACAACCCCAGTTCCCTCAGCTGCTTCTCATAAGACTTGCTCTCCAGACCCATCACCAGCTTTGTTGCTCTTCTCTGGACATGCTCCAGCACCTCAACATCCTGCCTGTAGTAAGGGGCCCAAAACTGGACACAGTATTCAAGGTAAGGCCTCACCAGTGCTGAGTTCAGGGGGACAATCACTTCCCCGCTCCTGCTGGTCACAGTATTGCTGATACAGGCCAAGATGCCGTGGGCCTTCTTGGCCACCCAGGCACATTGCTGGCTCATATTCAGCTGCTGTCGACCAACGCCCTCAGGTCCTTTCCTGCTGGGCAGCTTTCCAGCCACTCTTCCCCAAGCCTGTAGAATTGCAGGGGGTTGTTGTGACCCAAGTGCAGGACCCGGCACTTGGCCTTGTGAACCTCATTTCATTGGCCTCAGCCCATCAATCCAGCCTGTCCAGATCCCACTGTAGAGCCTCCATACCTTCAAGAAGATAACAATCCCACCTAACTTGCTGTCATCCACAAACTTGCTGAGGGTGCACTCAATCCCTTCATCCAGATCGTTGATAAAGATATTGAAGAGAACAGGCCCCAACACTGAGCCCTGGGGAACACCTCTTGTGACCGGCCACCAGCTGGATTGAACTCCATTCACCACCACTGGTGGCTATCCAGCCAGTTTTTTATCCAGTGAAACATAGGCCCATCCAAGCCATGAGCAGCCAGTTTCTCCAGGAGAATGGTGTGGGAA
The DNA here is from genome assembly GCA_009769605.1 of Bucorvus abyssinicus. Classification (NCBI taxonomy): domain Eukaryota; kingdom Metazoa; phylum Chordata; class Aves; order Bucerotiformes; family Bucorvidae; genus Bucorvus; species Bucorvus abyssinicus. The sequence continues at coordinate 14,144,264 of CM020042.1, read as the reverse complement.
ACGCTGTCAAAGGCTTTACTGAAGTCCAAGTAGACAACATCCACAGCCTTTTCCTCATCCACTAGGCAGGTGACCTTGTCATAGAGGAAGATCAGGTTAGTCAAGCGTGAACTAGATGATTCTAAACATCTTCATTAGCCAGAGTCCATAGGATCAAAGCAGTTATGTCATACAGCAGATATATGCAAATCTGGATCAAGGAAGACTGTAGCCTGGTGCAGCTTCCAAATGGTTTTTCATCTGCTTTTACATCTCACTGTCACCGCTCAAGAGCCTTCTTTTGCTGTGATGGATTCCATACTGGTGTCAAAGTTAACAGATTTTAACAGGTCAAATATATGACTGTTTTATTTGCAACTCTAATCTGCAAAGTTGCTGCTTTCTTAGACAGTTGTGGCTCAGTTCAGTATAAAGGTAACTTTGGATTAACTGATCTCTATTCTTACCTGAGTTAGTGAAAGGAGATAGAAAGCTTCAAGATTTCAACAATTGCAGAAGTCCCATCTGAGCAAAACACCTACTGAAGCACCAGTCAGAGCAAGCATACATTTGACAGTGGAAAAGGGGGGAAAATAAGGTCTCTCTATGTCAGTGAATGAAACATAGCATTATATTTCTCCCTATCTCCTGCCCGCTCACAATTGAAGGTCAAGTACAAGGTCCTGCCCCTGGTCCAGGGTAATGACAAGCACAAATACAGGCTGGGTGATAAGTGGCTTGAGGGCAGCCCTGCAGGGCAGGACTTGGGGTGTTGGTGGATGGAAAACTTGAGTATGAGCAAGAAATATGTCCTTGCAACCCGGAGAGCCAACCATATCCTGGGCTGCATCAAAAGCAGCGTGGCCAGCAGGTCAAAGGAGGTGATTCTGCCCCTCTACTCCACTCTGGTGAGACACCCACTTGAAGTACTGTGTTCAGCTCTGGGGCTTCCAGTGTAAGAAAATCATGGGCCTGCTTAAGGCATCCAGAGGAGGGCCATGAAGATAATCAGGGGCCTGGAGCACCTCCCTATGAGGACAGGCTGAGAGAGTTGGTGTCGTTTACCCTGGAGAAGAGAAGGCTCCAAAGAGACCTTATAGCAACCTTCTGGTACTTAAAGGTGGCCTACAGGAAATATGGGGAGGTATTCTTTATGAGGGAGCGTAGTGATAGGATGATGGGTAACAGTTTTAAACTAAAAGAGGGTAGATTTAGGTTAGATATAAGGAAGAAATTCTTCACTGTGAGCATGGCGAGACATTGGAACAGGTTGCCTAGAGAAGCTGTAGATGCCCATCCCTGGAAGCGTTCAAGGCCAGGTTGGATGGGGCTTTGAGCAACCTGATCTAGTGGAAGGTGTCCCTGCCCTTGGCAGAGGGCGTTGAAACTAGATGATCTTTAAGGTCTTTTCCAACCCATTCTATGAATTAGGCAGCTGAAGTGTATGCCCCCATCGACAATGCCAGCTATCTGTCCTAAATCTGGCTGGACCATCATTAGCAACATGCTTTCTGAAGACAGGGGCACAGATGCTTATCCTGCTTTATTTGGCTCTTGTTAGGATAAACAAAATGCAGAGCAGCCTTTATTTTATGTCACCATTGTTGCTCTGTGTCTCCCATTCCCAGATCATAATGCCATCCCGCCAGTTGTTCATCCCCTGCAACTCCTTTTCTCCATGGGGTAACCAGAGGGTGTTCTTCCATGAAAACTCAGAATTAGCTAAGGAGGATAACAGTTTCTGTAGCATTGATTCTGCTTCTAACTACCCAGGCCTGGGTAGAAAAGCAAGCTTAATAATTTTTGCGTTTTTCAAAATGAATTCATGCATTTAAAATAGGTGGTGGCATTTTAAAAGCCACATCTATGTAGCCAGCCAATCTTGTTCCTAAGGACCGAATTATTGTCAGGCCCTTAACTGGCTGTCAAATAAACGGATGAGAGTACTGTCATTTCTGCATATTTTGTTCATGGTATTTGGTACAATAATGAGAGCTGGGTGGAAGCATATTCACTGGTGCAAAAAATTTCCTTCCAGTGGATGAAGATGCCTCACCAGCTTTAGCCTGCCACCCCCAAGTTGAATGTAGAGTACATTAATAACATGTACTTGCCACTGCTGTTCAGACAACAGCTGCTGGTGGTGGAAGAAGTGCAGACAACGCTTGTAGAGGTCCTGCCTAAGAAGAGCACTTGGAAAGCATTAGATTGTTCTAGCTTTGTAGCATTACATTCAATTTTTTAACAATTTCCGTGGAGTTTCTTCATCACCAAGAAGCAGACAGCTTCATGCAATCATGTTTTACTTTGTTTCTTGGCCATATTCTACAATAGTAGAAAGAGGCTGGCAGCAGCTGAAGGAATCCTAAAGGAAAAGGAGATTGACATTGTGGAATGCAGGGGTGGAAAACTGGTTGAGTGAGGGTCAAAGAGCGTACAGCCATTCTGATCAGTCTGGCTGACTTTATAACCAGATTGCCAGGAGAAGGTTTTTTAGCTCTAGAAATAAAAAATTCTTGCCTGCTTCCAACAAATAATAGAACTTGTGTCAACTCTATTTAAAAGAGAAAATAGGACTGGGGATGGTGTGGTTGATTAAATCTACATCCTGGGATGGAGGATGTGCTAATCTCACTGACATCAGTATCTTCTTGGTCGGTGTTGGGTTTTCTCTACTTCGAGAAAAAGTGAAGTGATATGTAGAGCTGAAGTGGTGGGAATATTCTAGGCTTCTTCCAGAGCAGATTTGCTTTAGTGCACTGCTAAGGAAGAATCAGATATGGGAGCAGGGAGCCTGCATCTTCCTTTTTAAATGAATAATGCAATGAAGAGGGTGGGGGGAAGAGATGCTTTGCACCTTAACTCCACCAGCTAACTTTATAAAACTGGATTTTGAGAACATGACCAGAGCATAGTGCTGAATTCTAATGCCATATTAGCAACTTAATGCCATCTGGTTTTATGTAAGTATCTTGATCTTTATTTCCACTTAAAATCCATGGAACAGTTGTATTAATTACCTGTTTCAGCTCACTGATTGATTTGTTAGTGTTCATAAAGCATTTTCAACATTAAAGTATTGCCATCAGATTTTAATCTAATCCATTAAAAGAAAGAGCTCAATTTAATTTCAGATCTTACATGTATCCTAGGGCCCTCCTGCCAGCTGCTGTGGTTTTTACAAGCATTGGGGCTTTTTGCTTGTTGAAAATCCCCACAAAGATCTATCACATGAAGAAAACAAACAAGCTGAAAACACAGATGCTTTCTTTTATGTTTTAGCTGTAGTACTTCAGGTATTTGTAACAATAGTAAGGATTTTCCTTTGAGTTGATTGAGGTGCTTTATTGGTGAGGCGAAGAATGCAAAAAGTGCAGAACTGAACATGTGCCTAGTGACAACCCCCGACCCCAAAATACCTGTAAAAAATTCATTTGAGAGAAAACTGTCAGCAGGCAAACACAGTTTTTTCTTGCCAGCAACAATAACTGTATTTCTTTTGTACTGCAGTGAAAAGTTGTTGGCTATTTAATTCTGGGCAAACTGATGCCCCACGAAGATATCCGTGTCTACTCTTAAGTGCAGAAGGGAGTGGACACAGGGCTTTATAGAGTAGAATGAGGTGGCGTGTCTTGTTTTCTGTCTCTTAAATCTGTAAATCCCTACTGCAGATGTATGGCAAAGCACAGCGGAGATTATCTGAATTTACACTGGAAGTTGCACCACATGTATCACTAAATCACAAGCTTTCAGGAATCTGGACCAGGTGAACATGGTTTCTACAACAACGTGTTTGGGGTGCATGCTACTTGTCTGCTGGTTTTGAATACACTGGTTCACTTTCTATAAGAAGAAAAATTTTTTTCAACAGCTTAAAAGGAAAATTTCAAATATTGTTTCTTTTATGACAGGATCCAGACAGGTGCCAGTTGCCTATACTGCAGATTTCTGTTTGCCTCAGAGCATGACATGTTTCTGCTGGACAGCTTTATGGAAGCAGAGGCACAGAGGTGTCTATAGTAGTATAAAATGGTTTCTGGCAGCCTTGTTAGGACTTGACTTATTCTACCTCCAAACAATAGGTTAATTCTAACCCTTTTCTTACAGAAAACACTCTTGTAACTTGTCAATTGTTTGTGAAAGATCCTTCTGCCATGCAGGAACCTGCCAGAGAATGAGCAGGAGAAGGCAGCTTGGCGAGTTTCACTATCCAAAAAAGTGAAGGCTGTACATTTTATAATGTGTGTATATAGACCGTGCGGAATTTTTTTAGATGATGAGGATCAGCACTTGAGATCCAGCTGCTCACCGTTTGGGCTGTTGGGTGCTAATCTGTACATGGTGGAAGCCCCTTTCTGGGCCAGCATCCCTCCAGCATCTCCCCGCAGAACCTCGATCCCCCATCCTAAGCAGATCATACCTCACACACACAAGCAGTCACCTTCTGAAACCTCTGAGTTGTTGACCCTTGCTGATTTATATTGCAGAGTCCAATGAGCAATAAAGCACAATCTGCTTAACATCTTCATTTATGTTACGATCTGCTCAGACTGGTCAGCATGAGTCTTTGCTTCCTCTTCAAGCAGGGTGCATGTACTGTGAGGAATGCTGTTGTGTCTTTTGGCAATTAGATGACTGAAAGAAGTCCTATACAGGCAGTCTGGTATGTTTAGACTTGTTTGAAACAACAAGCATTTGGGCTTGTTTGAAATTAAAATGTTGATGTTTCTTGGGTTTGGTGATATCTTGTTCACACGACAAAAACAGCTGTCAGAGCTCATCTACACTGGGAAGTCTCACTGGTTCTTCTGGTATAATTACACTGGGGCAGTTATATAGTGACTTGGAGTAGACATATCAGAGTAAGAGAAGGCGGCTTTTCTTTTTCCCAGTTTGGCTTATCTGACTTCTAAGTGATCGGAATTAAATCTGAAGAGGGTATTTTTAGGCCCCTGTGGGGAATTACACTGATATAAATTGGTGCTTGTTCCTGGTGTTTAGATCATCAGTGTCTGTTCATGCTCAGTATTATACTGCAAGACAACTGGTCTGATTACTGGGTACTACTGGGTAAGATTGTGCTGTACCAGCAGAGCATCTGAGAAATGAGAATTCAGCTGGAATTCCAATTCTTCCATCTGCAAACGGGAATGCTGCCCAATGCTCCTCTTTTGCTAGGATTTGCACTTGCAACTTGATGCCTTCTATTTCTTCTCTTTCTATTTTTTTTTTTCCCCCTAGAAATCGTGGATGGCAATGTTAAAATGACTCTTGGAATGATCTGGACCATCATCCTTCGATTTGCCATTCAGGATATCTCAGTTGAAGGTAAATCTTAGTTCTTTACAGCCACTGTTCAACAATGAGCCACTGGGGTAACTAAATGGCTTTGCTACTTGAAAGGCACAGAATGCACTCTTAGGTGTCATGGGAAGATCCTGAGCTACCCTCCCAAGCTGCCCTGTCGTCTCACTGACATTTGTGGCCAAGCTCAGGTGTACTGAGAAGAGTTTTTCACATCCTCTTCTTGTAAGAGATTTTAAGAGAAGCTCAGAAAGACGGCTAAGCCTGAAAGCCAACATCGATATTGGAGTCTGTTGCATTTCTTGCAGGCGGATTCAAGGACTAGCACTGAAAATGGACCTATCTCTTAAAAGTCCTACAAACCTTTCCTCTCTAATCCAGAAAAGCTACCTCCTTACTACAGAACCTCATTAAGAAAATAATAGTAAGAAAATATCCCAATAGACTCTTCCAAGCAAGGAATTTTCTGACAAGTGAAATTAAATAAAGCACAATTCAGTGCAGTAAGAGGAGTTGGTCATGTTTTTCTAGCATATTTTCCAGAGACTTCTGCTTTCTAAGAAAATGAGTTAATTGGCATGGTTTTCTTTCTTTCTCTAGAGACATCTGCTAAAGAAGGACTTTTGTTATGGTGTCAGAGGAAGACAGCCCCCTACAAAAATGTAAACATCCAGAACTTCCATATCAGGTGGGTTACAGGCAAGAATTTAGCTTTACCATCTGTGTTATTTTCATATGTCTTTTGGTTTATTCAAGAATGTTCCTGACAGACATCCCAAGGCAATGCAGGTGCACATTACATAGTAAGAGTGTAGTCCAGAGAGACACCTAGGAAATCAAAGGCAGAAGTTAAGAGGATCCAAGTACCTACATCCCAGTTCTTCATTCCGGTTACAATTGCTGCTTTCGTCAAATTCTTCAGAGCATTAAGTCCTCTGAGAGAAGCACATGTGCCACAGGCTAAGCAAGACAGCTTTTGCTCTGTGAAAACTCAGAACACTTTAGGATCCATGAAATAAGGTCTGCACCAGAAACTTCGTAGTATGGCAGAGTTGGGAAGGAATGAGGTATTTTCTGCTCTGCTCTTAATTTTTCCAAATTGGCAGATGTACCCCTGAAGATTCTGCATAAAAGTGTTTTTTCCAGCATGTCTTGGAGAATGGTATGAACCATATAAATGTTAAGTACTTTTTTGAGAACTTAAGTTACATCCATGCTAGCCAGTACTATAGTGGAGCTAACTGGGCATCTGCCTTGTCCCGAAGGAATGTACTTCCTCCTTTAGGGCTTGTATCTACACCTTTTTTTCAACTCTGAGCTCTACACCTGTCCTTGCATGCCCCACAGGACATGCACAGAGAGTTCAGCACAGAGAACTGGCAACAGGAGGTGGCAATGCAAAGGGCAAGTCCTAATCACAGTGGATTTTTGTAGGATTTTAAAGGAGTCTTCATTGCAGTCTCACGCAGGTACAAGACATGTCTCCTTCCCAGCACTTAAAGAAGCATTGTTGCCTAGAAACTAAACCAGAATTAGTTGTCCTGCTGTCTTGGTGCCTTCCCTCATGCTCCTGCCTGGCGCTCTGTTTTCCCTGGCTGAGCACTGTTCATAGTGTTCTCTTCTGTCTCTCTCGTAGTTGGAAGGATGGCCTTGGTTTCTGCGCTTTAATTCATAGACACCGTCCAGAGCTCATCGACTATGGGAAGCTACGAAAGGTACAACTTGATTTGTTTGTCAGACCAGATGCTTGGCTCCTTGGAAGTAAAGAGGGAGAAGAATTAGCTTGATGAACATAATTGGAGAACTTCAGCACAATCTGGCAGTTGCAGGATTGAGTGGAAGGAAGGAGGGATGAATCAGTACATTCAGACTTCTTAGTGAAGCATGAACTTAATGAGCTTCCTGCTTGACTTTCCCTGCTTTCAGACTGTCTTATATGAGACACACACGCCCTGATCCCAGCTGATGAGCAAAAGCTGGCAAATTCAGTAACATCAAATATGAGACTAGTTCTGTGCTAATGTCACAGACTAGTGAGTCAAATCAATCTTAACATTTCTGTGGAGAATTGGATAGAAGCCAGTTACCTGGTGTTCAAGTGCAAAAGCTCATTGATGGGTCTCTATGTCCTCACTGGACACATGTCACATGCTTCCAGCTTAGTACTGAGCCATCTGCAGTACTGAGCTTCTCCTAGCATGTAAATATCAGGTGCCAGAAAAGCATTTGCCATAACACTCAGTTTTACTTTAAAAATTGCTGCTGGGAATGTGATATCTAGCTGCTCCTAAGTTTGTTTCCTGTGTATCTTGGAGACAAGATTGCTAAGTGGATGAGAGAATAAGCTGGTTTGTGCTGGTTTCTGTTTTCGTGCTTCCAGCAGTGTCTTGACCCAGCAAGGCGATGGAAGACTAAACTGGGTTCTCATCCTACTGGCATTCCTACAGTCTGCTGAGATCTGGTTTCACTATATCTGTGCAAATGTGGAGTGAAATGTCACCAAGAGCTTAATTCACGTATGATTACTGGGGCTAATGCACAAAAAGTTTGACCACCTGATCTCATGGGCTGGGTGTTATAAAGGGTGTTCGGGATGGGTGTTATAAAGGGCGTTTGTGCTCGATGTTAGCTAGGAAAATAAACATAGAAACCCATCACTAATAGACCTGGGCTCTTGGATCACTGGGCAAATAGACAATATGTAAAAGAATTAATCAAATTAGCTGCATCCTTGAGGCAATGAATTGCACAATGCCTGATCTGCTTTTCGGTAGCCTTTTAGATCTTTACCATCTTGCAGAGCAGTCAATTATATTATCTGATCAGTTTTAGTGTCTGGAATCAGCACACAATGAGTAAACAGTGGGGAGAGACTGCGCCTGTTTACATAAACAGCAGCAATAAAAAGAAGGAATTATTAGAGCTACATTTTCAGGCAACTAAGCAATCTGCATCTGACAAACTCAGATGGGTAAATGCTACAGCACTCTGTTATCAACAAAGCCCTAAGCCAAATACAAGCAAAAACATAGTGGTGGAAATAAAAGTTATTTGGTCGTATTGCTGGCAGGCTTTTTAAGGTGAAAAAGAGGATGATTGTCCTAGCCAAAATCAATGTGGGTGGGAAGGTATTTGTTCTCCCAAAATAAGGTTGAAGTGAACCAGCATCTTTTTTTCTCCACTTGCCTTTGATCCCACCCTTCATCAGGTTCCCTGTGCCCTCCTGCAGCCTTCTGACTCTTTCTGTATCATTTTTAGTCTTGTTCTACCTCGATTACTCTAAAGGCATGAGATTAAATGTGTGTTTGAGATCTCTACCACAGCTGAAATCTTGAGCAAATAGCGGGGAAGAACTTAGCTGAGAGCCTAGCCTTTAATTCTGGCAGTTGCTGTGTGATGAATGGAAGTTGCCTTTTTTATACTAGATCTTTGAAACCATTTGTAGAACGTATAAACATGGCACCTTCCTAAACACAGTATTTGCCTGGACTATTGCTGTCACTTGTTTCCTCCTTTATTGCTTCTTTCTCTTCCCTTAGGCTCAATTCAACTGATTCTTGCCCTTCTCCTTGGAGCCTATTTCCCCTCTTTCCCTTCTCTCAAAAATAAGCAAACAAACAAACAAAACCAAACCCTGACATTTTGAATCATCGCTGGCTCTACAGGGGCCTTATCTTGCCGAGAAAGACGTGAGAAAGGCTGCTGAGAAGAAGCCATCACAGTGGATAGTAGATTAGAGGGCCACCTCGGGGTCTCTTCCAACTCTAGGGAATGATTAATGGCATCTCAGTTGTGTGCGCCTTTGGCAATGTTGTTTGAGTTTCTGTATAGACACACACACAAAAAAATGTCTAGGATAGAGAGGTGAACATCAATGCAAGCTGGCAAGAGGTCTGCATTGTACCTGCCGTTCGGGCAGCATTCTTGTGCAGCTTTAGTGTTTTCGGCTCCTTCACAGAGGCTGTCTATGCCACAGACCTGTACCGGCAGCGTATGCTAGCAAAAAGGAGCCGGTGTGGCTGCGTGCCTTCTTCCCAAAAGGCAGCAACTACTTTTGTCAGCACGGTTTTTTATGGTTTATGTTCCTAGCTATTTTTCCTGATCTAGGTATATTAGTGGAGCAAGTACAACTCTGTTCTGCCTACATGCACTGCCTTGCTGAAGTTGCTTGTATAATCCAGGCCCCAAAATAAAAGGTGCAAGTCCACCCAGCTTGGTGTTAGTGATTCCCTGACACGACAGCTACTTATTTGGTTAGATGGTTTCTATTCAGTGCAAGTCTGTTATTGTTCAGCTCACTGTACATAAGATCTCCAGATTCAGCTCATGTTCTGCATATGAGGGATACACAGAAGATGGGGTTTCCCTTCCTCCTTTTACTCCCAACTGTAGCTCAACTGTGAGCCACATCTAAGATCTTTCTATCAAATACAATGGTTTACTGATGGCTCAGACACCCCCCCATACACTGCAATCCATATAGAAACATGGTCTGTGTGCTGCTGTATTGGATGCATTTATTAGGTATTCCTGAAGACATGAATTGTGCCAGTTGGATTTCTTTCCTAGTGTCTTCAACTCTGGCAGATGCAGTGCGTGCTTGCTTTCTCTCAATTTTCCTTCCCCTTCATCTCCTTTCCTGAATGCTAGTTAATAGAAGATTTTTTTATGTCACACTGCAATAATTGCCATGGCAACCTTGTGTGCTGCAAGGGCTTGAAAATAGCTGGAGGAGGAGAGAAGACTCCCCATGTGAGTTAGGGCTGTGGTGAAAGAGGAGGAGCTGCAATAGTCTTTAGTCAGCAAAAGCAGAGAACATGCCAGGTGGTCATCTGTTTAGGGCAGTCTTGCTGTCTGCCGCTGTTAAAACAACATAATTCCTCCATGGTAAAACTAGAGCTTTCTTCATGGCTGGCGCAGCCAAAGCCTGGCAAGTTACTGCTCCCCTTCATGTCTCTGCCATTTCTATGGTCACATAAGCAGAGTGGGAACTGAGGCACTTCTGCAGAACCTTGTCAGGGTCAGTGCTCTTCTGGAGTGTGTGTTTCGGCTGTGGAAGGATCAGGTGACTTGGCTTTTGTTTGCTCTACTGCCTTTGCTTCCCTAAAGCATGTCTGCAGGCATGGTGCTGCAGTGCACTGTGGGGCTTGGAGCTGCCAGGGCAGTCTTTACTACTTTATCCCTTTTCATGGGAGTCAACTGAAATGGGTGATTTGAAATAATGATTAGCTGGTGTATGACGGGATGGAACTGAAAGCAGTGGAGTTTGGAGGAATTTCATAGGGCTTAAGACCCTGTTGTAGGCTTAGCCCCTGGGGAAACCCCTTCTCTTCACAAAGAAGCATCACCTTTGTGATGAGCAGCTCCACTGTCCACGTGAGTTGAAGGTTTTTCCACCGGGAACACAGTCTTGCTCAGGTTTAGCTCTCTGCTCATCTTGGAGCTAGTCTTGGACTTACGTAGCTTGCTTTCAGTAGCACTATCTTTAGCTTCATTCCCCGAGAGATTATGTGATCACACATCTTTCTTACACATGAAATAGAAGTCTGCTGGCTTCATATAGATGAGTCTCCAGTTTCCTGCATGTTAAGATTTCCAGCCCTTCCTTTGGGAGTGGCCAAGCCCAGTAAGTTTTCCCATCAGGAAACCTCTCCCAACTTCCAGTTTGAAATTTCTTTTTAAATTCTGTCAACATTGCTCCTGGTGTTGTTACTTGCAAACTGATAGGAAAGTTATCTGCAGTGACTTTGCTCCTCCCTTTCCTCCAGAAGGGACTGACAGATCTTCAGGCGGTTCATTAAGATGGTTCTGTGCTAAGGAAGGGTCTGTGTTAATACTGAACACTTTCTCAGGGCGTTAGCAATGCCATTGTGGTCATGGTCAGTTTAGGCTGAAATTTGGTACACAGGGGTGACATTTCTACAGACGCAGAAAATGACACATGGGCTAAGGGAAGACTGGCAAGGGAGCTCCCACTTGGCATTTCTGGATGCTTCTGCACTTAAGTGAAAGAAAGGCTGTTACTTTTCCTTCCTAAAAGGAGATAAAGCCCTGTCTACACATAGCGAACAAGGTGTGTTATATACCAGCTAGTCTCACCTCCTCAGATAAGGCTTTTGGTTACATTCTGTGTTCATAGAGGTTTCTCCACAGCAGGCACAGGAAACAAGAAGGCTGAAGTTGAAACGGCAGCAGCCTCTAATTCCATGGCATAGGGTGGTTCCTTCTGGCTGGAGGATAGTAAAAATCCCCTGCCCACACTGCTCCTAGACTCTAAAGAGGTGGATATAGATATACATAATCTGATGTAGTCACCATCAAAAGTGTATTATACAGGAATAAAGTAGTATTTGACACTGAGATGGGAGCCTGTTCCCATGCGTGACAGCTGCTGGTTTCATCACAGTGTGCCCGTGCAACATTTCCCCAATCGTGTCCCAATGACTTGTCCCAATGGACTAAACACGGATCACTGACTGTGTCTGTTTTGATGGCCTCTATGTGAGATTTACTTTTGTAGGTGAAACACTGCTGTCTATTGGAGACATTCACTCAAGGGAATATGATGCTCATATAGGATGTCAACCTAATACATGCATTAATTCCTAAGGACATGGTGCAGGAAACTGCTGTTCAGAATAGCTCGGTTTCCTTGTTTCATGAAGGCTGCAATCCAGGGGCTACAAAATGACCCGTGCCAAAAAGGAGCTTTTCTGCATGCCCATACCCTGTCTGCCCAAGCCTGCCTAGCTTTGTCTTTCATGCTGGGTGGGGTCAAAGGAAACTGCCTGTTGATTAGAGTTCAGGCACAGCTTAATCTTCCATGTCAATGCAATAAGCAAAGGCACTTGATCTCAAATAGAAAAGAAACAGAACATGGATGCCACTCTAGAAAGAAGGTGAAGTAATCGTACTCCTTATTTCCTAATTTTTAAGGCGGGTCTCAGTGTGAGTGGCACAAATGACAACATAGAGTGTACCACCCCATCCTTCCTCTCTCCTGAAAGACTTCTAGCAAATGAAGTGACTTAACATTAGCAGTTTATGCACAACCTTTCCTCCAGAAGAAGCTTCCTGTCTCAACAGTAGAAACTGATAGTGTAAATGTCATCTGTCATCCATGAAGTGAATTGATCCCTCAAAATAACTAAGTATGAGTATACAGAAATATAGGAATCAGGCTTGTACGAGGGTCTCGTACAGGTTGGTAGGTGTCTTGTTGCTGATCATTATGTTTGAATGCTGGAAACAATTTGCAGAGGTCTTTCATTTCCAGTGACATCTGTGTTTCATAATTCTTTTGTGTAGCTCTTTAAAATCTAGTTACTTTTGAGATATGACTCATGATGTGATAACTTTGTTTAGGATTTGATTACTGTGTATTGATGCCTGTATCTGAAGCACATCCTGCTACAGCAGAAGGTTTATATATAGAGTAATAGAAATGTACTAAGGAAATTACAAGTCCTGTGCAGTGCCTAGGAGGAAAAGCAATACTCAGACAACCTGGGTACTTTTATATATATTTATTTTGCAGAGATTTGTTAAAACATTTCTCTTCCTCCCACTCAACTGATGTTCAACAAACTGTACACTAGCTAAGGACAGGACTCGTTGCAGATGTTGTTACTATTTTAGTATTGCTTAGATGTTCTAACAGATACGCTGCTCTGCCGTTCTTTAAAATGGAAGTTGCAAACCTAATATAAGCATGAGATCTAAATGTGAGATGTTGTCGTTTACTATCAGTATGATATGAAGCTAATTTTGCTTTAAACTAGGTTCAAAACAGAATGTACTATTCCTTCTTGTTGCAAGTGCATAGATTATATGTCATTTATCATATGAGTCTCCAGGCTCTGCTTTCAAAAGGAAGCTAATTGTTTCATCCTGCTACATGAGGATTCACACATAATTTTGTCTGGACGGCACAGTCAGCTGAACCAAACCAAGCACAACAAACAGCTCTGTTTTGTGAGAAGTGTGTGTACCTTGTTACAAGTTGATGCTGATGCTCTGGATCTGTTTCTTTCCCAGGATGATCCTCTCACCAATCTAAACACAGCTTTTGATGTGGCTGAGAAATATCTGGATATTCCCAAGATGCTGGATGCAGAAGGTAAAGTAGATCCCAGTGGCTTTTAACTTGCTTTTTCTCAAGAAATTTCCCACTTCCTCTAGGTGGACTTGTATTGTACAAGAATACAGTAACCTCTGAATGCTCCCTCCATCACCACATACTAATTGTATAGGGAAAAAGTTTCATTGGAATAATGAATCACATGTTCTGCTTCCCTCTTCCTCCTGTGCCCCTCAATCTTCTGAGTCTGGTGTGGAGATCTTAGCCTGGAGTTGATGCACTAGGCAGAGATGAGTAACACCTGGCTATGTCCACTGCTGACTGAAGTGTTCCCTTTCAAGAATTGGGCTTAATACTTAGTTCATGTATGGGGTAGGACTGCGTGCCTTTTGCTCCAGATATTTTCTGGGCTCTTTCTGACATTGATGGTGATCTTCCATTTGGAGGCACGTTTTTAGTATTACAAACTGCTTCTTCTTGACTACTCAGAAGTGTTGGGCATGAAGATCCCCCACTGACTGGGTCTGGAGACCAAGGCAGAGTTCCGTGTTGTTCAGAGGTGCTTTTGCTACTGACTGACTCCTTCCTTGAGGACACTGGGACAGCAAGGATTACTTTCAGAGCCTTACTGTCAGGACAGCTTGGCAATAGGCTTTGAAGACTGTAACTCTGGAGTACAAACAACAGCCTGAAATAGTTCACTGGTTGTTGGCTGTTTGTCTGAAGCCAGCTGGTTTCAATGGTAGAAGCTGTATTTCAGGCTTGTTTTGTTCAGGAGAAACAGTTAAAGGCTTTTGTTAATTAAGGGAGAGAGAGGAACAAGGGGGAAAGATGGGGATAGGACAGCTGAACCCAGTGAACCTGTAGTTGGGTAACTGGGACATTCATATCCTTAGGTAGTATTTCCCATCCCCAGGGATGAGTCTTGCTTTCCCTGCATTCATCATGCTGAGGTCACAAAAAATCATGAGATGTCTGGAGTAGATTCAAGTGCTTCCTGCCATTCTGTAGGAAATAAAGCCACCTTCAAAATAAGTGGTTCTAGCTTCAGACCTCAGCAAAGCTAGTAGTGATGAAGAGGGCCTCTCACAGAAGCTCCCATTGCTCTTTCCTGATCACTCTCTCACCTCATGGACTGGAGCTAATGTGCATTCCTCCACACCATTAATTCTGATCTCTGGAGGTGTTGAGTTTCCCATGAAACTAATGAAAGGGCCTTTTGAAATTCAAGCCATCGTTGTGTTGAAATGGAGGATGGGGGCATGGAAAGGAAGGGAGAAAGGATCTTTTCTGAAGAACTTCATGGAAGAATTGCAGTGTAATATGTCTATAAAAGCCATGTCAACCTGCTGCAAGGTTTGATTCAACCCACCATTCACAGTAACGTTCTCAGGATGGGAAGGTGCTGTGACACGAGACATTCTGACATATGGCTGCATCAGCCCAGCCAGATCCTGGAAGAATTTTGTCATGAGGGAGGGGAACCATGAGAGTGATCCTGACACATCTTCTGGGGAACGCTGGGAAGCCCTGTGGAGTTGCTCTGACAAGCATATACCCCAGCAGGCCTCCTGGACAGTTGTGGTTCTCCCTCTCCTTTGCTTTCCTCCCATCACTTGATTATGCTCTTAATGTGAGGTTTTTTTTGACAGACATTGTTGGAACTGCCCGTCCTGACGAGAAAGCCATCATGACCTATGTTTCTAGCTTCTACCACGCCTTCTCAGGAGCCCAGAAGGTATCACAGGATCCCAAGCTCCCTCCACAGAGCACACCTGGTGCCGTTGCTAATGTCCAAACCTTTTTTCTTTCTCTCTCTCCTCTCTAGCTACGGGCATCTTTATTATTATGTTTTTGGTAGAGTTGGCTGTTGGTTCAAAGTGGTGCCCCAGACATAACATGTGGGACAAGGGAGCCAGAAGTCCCATTTCCCTATAGTCAGTAGTACTTCCCGTGGCACATACGTATGCCAGCACCTTGGCACGCACACAAATCCAAGAGAGTGAGGAGCTCTGCCTTCTCCATTTGCCTTCCAAACTGCTGCCCTGACAGTCGAGGACCTGCACCCCCTATTCCTGGAAATCAGAGCTAGGATGCTTGGTCTGGCAAAGGTGGAGACTATCACATAGATGTTCTACTCAGCAGGACACTGCAGCCTGCCCTCACTGGAAACAATGCTCATACCTATTGACTTTTTTTTTTTCTTTTTCAAAGATGGCAAAACAGATGACTTAGTGGTTTTGAAGGGTTCAATGAATACCCAAAGCTTTATCTTTTGCCTTAAGTATGATACAGATTCCTGTACCCTTGCTTCAAGTTCTGAACCTGCTGCCTTCTCAAGTTGTGCCACAAACTCATTCCCAGTTCACCTGGGGCTTACAAAGCATGTCTAATGAGTATGTCCATGGTGATTTTGCAAGCAGACCATTGCTTATCATGACTGAGCTGCCTGGTTTTGTTCATTTTTTGTTTCTTTTTTTCCTCTTTTCTCACCCACCATGCTGGAAATCGGGCAGTTGAGTCCTTGCTGTGTCTGGCTTAGCCATTTTCCTGTTGGTAATGGAGTCACTTAAGGAAGACATTTTGTGGGTGAAACCTTGTAAACATCTCTCACCAAAACCAAGCAGCTGCCTGTACTTCAGTGCCATAGGAACAGGCAGTGCGTGTTGCAGCAGAGCAGCTCCTGTGTAGGAAGTGCAGTGTGTAGGAAGGCTCTGATCTCTAGCTCCTTGGCATACAGAAAGGCCTTGAGCACAGGCGTTCAGACCTCCAAACAGCCTGTTTGCATCCTTGGGCCAGGCCCCCAGACCGCAGCTGTGAAGGTGCAGAGCCTGGATCCTCAGCTCAGGATACCCTTGGACTGGGAGGGTGGGAGGAAGGGGTGCCGCTTTGATCCACAAGCCAACGCTGCTAGCCACCTTCTGATCCGAATTCCCAGCTCTCCGCATGGAAATCTGTTTGGCCTGTCCTGCAATGCATGATGGGAAGTTTTCTCCCCCTCTCTCACGCCACCCATGACTGTTTTGTTTTATTCTATGTGCTGCTTCTTACTTTATCCTTTCAACCTCTTTTCCTTCTCTGCACAGATATTATAGGCACGCTAAGGCCGGATGAGAAGGCCATAATGACCTATGTCTCATGTTACTACCACGCCTTCTCAGGCGCGCAGAAGGTGAGACTTTACCGCTAACAACCCCCTCCCCTCTCCCTGCCCTGCCCACTGCTCCTCTCCACTGAGGAACCCACCAGACCCTTGTCTGCCCCAGAGCATTTGCAGGAAAGCCCAGTGCATCCAGTGATGCACTTGGATGTGCCATCTGTAGTCTTGCTGGAGAAGTGATGTAGATGTCCTTTCAGACTTGAGCTGCTTCTTCCCTCCAGTTTCACACCTGAGCGGTGCAGCAAGCATTTGGGAAAGCTGGCATCGAAAGAATGTCTGCTCTGACAGAGTCAGTACCCTTTCAATGATTAGTGGGCATTGTCCTGGCCAGGCGATGCGCCTCCGGAAGCATCACAGTCAAATCAGCCTACTCCAGGAAATCACAGCCTGTCCTCCTTGAGCTACCATCCTGCTTTCGACACTCAGCCCCTGCTAGGTCAGTGGTCTTTTCCTAGCCTGACTCATTTGTGAGCTGGTTACATAGCACTTTTGTGCTCCAGCCACAAAGTCCATTCCTACCAGGCCTTGAGCTTTCCCAAACTCACATGCTTCTCCATTTCTTGCTTCTCCTTGGTCATTCTCCTTGTTTCCCAAACCACCTATAGATATTATTTCTCTTTCCTGTGCTTTGCCCATTTCCATAGCTTCAGTCCTTCTTCATCTGCTTCCTCTTTACTCCAAAGTCTCTTTGCCTGCCATCAGGACATTTGTCCTCAGAGGAACCAAATACTCACAGTTTGCCTTTGGGCAAACTTCCTCCAAAACAGTAATTTCCCTGCAATACTTTTAATAGAAAAAAAGGTCCATCCTTTCCTCCCATGCCACAGCCTGGCTGGGCTACAGTCTTTCCACAAGATTACTGCTAATTTCAGATTGTAGGCTTTGGAACAATAAAATCCAAAGTTAAAAACTGCATTCTTCAAGTTATGAACAGATGTAAAATCTCTCTGTTTCCCCCAGCCACAACTTCTTTCTCTCAGTAGGCCTTTTCACTTTGAGACACAGCCCATGCATTGCCCAGCTTGAGGGCTAACTTGACTCCAGGCAGAGTCCATCTCTTGTACAAAGCAGTGCTGATGGCCACAGCGTTGATGCAGGTTCCATGCTGACTGCTGGCTTTCAGAGGGCAAACACAGGAAGTAGGTTCTAGAGAGCAGCTCTTTAGTTCAAACTTTTTGTTCTCTGCCCCATTTCATGTAAATTATGTGATACTGTCTTGTTTTCAAAAAACTGGGAATGTGTCCCACGGCAGAGCAGTAGACTTGCCTGTTCAGCATAATTTGTGTAGTCATGACTTTTCCACTAGGATCCTGCTTTGTGAATAGTTCAAAACCCTCAAGACCAAGCTGCAAGCTCCAGCCAGCTGATGCTTGCCCAGGAAGACCATAGTCTCAGAACTCATGCCAGCCTGGTGAATAGGCCTGCTGTTTGCCAGGTGCCCCTGAGGGGCTGCTCCATGCTGTCTGTGTAACCTGAGGAACTCCAGCTTGAGGAAACAGCAATCCACAATATGAGGGGGGTTGTGGCCTGCTGCAGGAGCAACCATGCTCCTCACCAATCCCTTTCTCTTCTCTCTGCACCCATTCCATGATTTGCCAACCTGCTCAGCAGGTCCCATGCTCTCATCAGCAATTTAGGTGAATGCTAGGTCTCCTGGGCTAACTGAAAACAACCTTTTACTGCCTCAGACCCTGAACCAAGTAGCTGGGGCAAGAGCTAGAAATGGAGCTTCTTAGTTATTAAAGCTTCAATCCATATAGTGTAACTGGCTTACAGGAAAGATTAAAGATTTAATCATTTATTAATTTTTTAACAGTCCTGATAGGCCAGCAACTCTACTGTGCCCTGCAGAAGGGACACAGCTCCTTTTTGGAGGTGCCTTAGCCATAGATTAGCCAGCTGCTGAGTGACAGAGATTCAAACCCCTGGGGAAATGCAAAGTGATTTCTGAGTACAAGCCCCAGCCCAAATTATAATGTGTTGCTGCCTCATGCACAGTTAGGTGATTTACTGTGATATCGCTCCATTTTTCATTCAGATTTTTCATTACTGCCACCAGTCCTGAAGGGGAGGTCCCATGAGCCGCTTTCTGCTTCTTTCACTCTTTTATACTGAGCCTTTGAAGGTACAGGGTCCCCAGCCTGACGTGTGTGTAGATGGCTGTTTTTTCTTTATGCCATTTTTATATATATTTATATATACATCTTTGTCGGTATACTTTTTGGTTGGTTTGCTTGTTTTCTAACCGCTTCTGACTTTCACACTAAATGCATGCATCTATTGGTTGGCTTAATATTTTGTACACTTGATTTCTGGGGTGAAAATTTCTAACTAACGTTTTACCGTTTTATTAAGAGATTGTGTTTGGCATGCAGTATTCTGGAGTGGTCTCTGAGGCCAGAGGACTGCCACAGGCAGGCATCTTGCCTAGGCAGCGCACTGTGGGAATGCTTTCCTTTACGATCCTTGTCAGCAAAGAGACCTGGATCGATGAGCTAGAGAGACAGCTAACTCCACTTCCATCCTAAGCAGTCCAAGTCGAGGTTGAGAAGTACAGAAAAGACAAAAGGCAGAGAAATTACTGCTACTTTGCCTATTCAGATTTTCATTTTGAGTCCTCCCAACAGCACGTGCATGTCACACAGCAGTGTGGTATTGAGCAGAGTACCCAGGGCTTGCCCTCCCCACAGTCTCTGAGTGCAAGGAGTATGTGTCAGCACGATGCTGCACTGAAGCTGGTCAACTCACACAGCTTCTCTGAGAATACAGGTGTGCAGCTTCCAGACCCCAGGATGGAGCATCTTCTCAGTGCTGCTCCAGGTCTTGTGGGTATCCTGGCTTGTTTGGAGCCAATGTGAGCATCCTAAATGTATCATTGCCTTTAGCAGCATGGGGAAGCCAAAATGGCTTTTTCCACTCCACTAATGAAGGTGTAGTGGGAACTGCCTTGGCCTCATGTAAACATCTTAGTGTGCTACTCTTCTTTTACCTGAAAGTGTTTCACTGAGGTTGCCATCACCACAGGTCAGCTCATTAGCAGCAGTGTGAGAGGTATTTGTGGAGGTTACCTTGCTCAGAGCAAGTCAGCATAACATGTTGCTCATGACGTTAATGGTGATAGTGGCCAGAGAACCTTTCCTGCTGCTGCAGCAGCAGCGCACTGTTGCTTAGAGCAGTCAGGAGTAGGCAAGAACTGGTAGGGGAGAGAAAGACTCTACACTTTAGCCATTAGGATAATACAAATAATGTCGTAATTGCTGACATTCAGAAGGCTTTTGTGTTTGGACAGATGTTCAACACGCATATGTATATGCACACATATTTAAAAACTTGGGCAGCTGAAGGAAATCCATTATTGGATACATGTAAATATGCCTCTGCAAAATAGGGTCCCTCCTAACAGCTGGCTGCTGCTGCAGTGAGTTCCTGGGGTGCAAAAAGAAGAAAGTTAAGAGTGTGCAGGGAGCTCCTTTCCTGGGTTGACTGAGAGAAAAATTTGGCACCACCAGTTCCCTACAGTCACTAGGCACATGATGGTAGGGCTCTGGCAATGTCCTTTTGACATACTGTTTGGTGCCATGTCTATAAAGTTTTCTCTGGATATCAAAAAGCGCTCCGTTAAAGTACAGTGAAAAACAGATCAAAGTACAAACTTTATTAAATGTAAACATCATTTACACTTTTTGCGGATTTTAAAATTTTTATGTGAAATTGCTCTTTCTCCTCTGATGTGTTTAAAATTAGTTAATATCTGTGTATCTGCTAGCTGGCCTGCTTTAGTGAAGGGACAGATGACTGAATATATGTTTTTACAGCTTGTCACAAATTAATAAGATTGCCAGATCCCCTGGGACCTTAGCGATCCATACATCACCGTATAGCCTATGACTTTATTGCTAATCTTGTTGCCTCACAAAAATTAGAGGAGTTTTCTCAAATGGCCTTGGGGATTGAATTAACAGATAATAGAAGGCCTTTTATAAATAGAAAAAGGTTGAAACTTGCCAGCTATAAGCTCAGCAAAACTTCTTTTGACATCAGTCTCACACATAGTTTCAAGGCAGAACACAGCCCTCACAGTTGGTCTGTTGCAGTGTTGGCATCCATACCCTCTCTTCATCTCCACTGAGCCTCTGTAAGGAGGACTACTCCATAGGGGTCCTGTGGTAGCTCTAGCACCTTCCCCAGGCACCAGGATGATAGCTGTACTGTGGTAAGAAGGTGCTGAGCAAGCCCCTGACACCTATCACAGGGGCACATCCTCCAAGGCTTTGTGGCATGGCACCTACCATGGTAATAATAAAGGGAGCTGATATCCACAGATACATGCTGTGCAAGGACCATCCAGCTGTATGTTCCCCACGCTGGACACATGCATGTTACTCTGGGGCAGACCGCCTGCTCCTGAGTTCATAGCTGGGATTTTTCTGATCCTTACTTTGTTCCACATTCGTGTTTTAAGGTGTTCAGCTCGCTGCAGAGAACAAGGTTTTGGTCCCGCAATGGGAAAAAAAAAAATCACATAGTAATGACAGGCTCTTTTTTGGTGAGATTTGTTTTGGGAGAGTAAGCAGAAAGATTAAGCAGAAAGGGGAAAAAAATCCTCAGCTGGATCATGAGACCCTCAGCACATGGTAGGTGTCACGCAGCAAGATGCTAGAGCAGGTGGCCCTGTAATGAGTGCCAGAAATACAGGGAAAGCTGGAAGACAGCTCTGCTGGGCAGAATTTAAGGTTAAGAGGAGTATCTACCATTGTGTCCAGTCTATGGATTAACTCTGTTTAGGTAGTCCATTCCTGGGGTAAAAGCATGTAGAGAGTCTCATCAGCTTGACACCACTCAGTTACTGGTGTTGCAGCTCTGAATGCTGGTGAGGGGAGTGGTGGTGGTGGCAGAAACCTCCTGTCTCTGTAAAGAGACAGTGAGGATCCCTCTGGTAGGAAGCTGCTTGCAGGAGCAGCTTCAGAAAAGGCATAGAAATGTCGTTGGTTCACAACACATACGGTGGGATCATTGGAGCTGAGAATCTCTGCAGGAATGTATTCACCTGAGAAGGGAAAAATAAATTATTATAGAAGATCAGATGGAAAGCAAAGAGGTCAGGACAGACGTTTTGAAGCGCAGACAGGTTGCTAGAGCCGAGGGTAGGAGACTTTACCCACAGGTATGTATCAGGAAGCTAAGCTGCAAGCTTTGGTCTATATTTTTTTTTCACACTTTCCCTCTTCTGTTTTTCTTCTCTTCGTCAGGCGGAGACAGCAGCAAATCGTATCTGCAAGGTGCTGGCAGTCAACCAAGAAAATGAACAGCTCATGGAGGACTATGAAAAACTGGCCAGTGATGTAGGTGTCCATGGTGCTGTTGGTTTCTGGGTGGTGTTATGTGGAAAGGAATTGCATGTAATGTTGGTAACTAATCTCGGGGAATGCTACTGGCCCGTGTTTTCTTGGAAAATTCTTCTTTTTTCCCCTTCTAGCTTGAGAAAAATTAAAGATTGAACTTACCTTAAAGACAAGAGCAATCTACTTTAAAACAGAAAGCTTCCATAGAGCAGCTTTGAGTTTCTCAGTTTATTAAGAGCAGCTGCAGAAATGCTAAAATTAAAGGAAAAATCAAGCTCATTTAACTTGCATTCCTCAGGACTACACAACTTCATAATGTCTTTCATTCAAGTTGTACACTGATGAACTGCAGAAGTCAGGAATTGGATCCGATAGAGTGGGAGTTAGTGGTAAAATATACCTCAATATATGAATATGTAAATGCACGTAGATATATGCATTTGCTGGTAGTTCAAAAGAATCTTTGTAAGATACAAGCTGGAGGCTGCTTTGGTTAACTGAGAAGGCTGAAGGCCAACAAACTGACAGCTGTGAAACTACAGAAGTGAGCAAATGTGGACTGGAGTGTGTTTGTGGAAGGTGAGTAGGGACGGGAAGGGCAAACATAAGCCCATGAGTCTAGTTTCAGCCTAGTCTGCAAAGCACAGGACACTGCTTCACTCACACTATAGACTGCCCATTGCATTAGCATTTTGCCTGCTCCCAAACAGGTCTGCCAAGGAGGGCTATTCAAAGCGCAACACTGACTTCAAGGAAGCTAGAGTGGGAAAAGTGTAACTGGAGACAAGAACTTGATTCCTCCTGTCAGACCCTTCTGGAGATAATTTGACTTACAGCATCTTTTAGTTATGCAACAGTTCAGCAAAACTGTAAAGTTTTAGTGTAATCTAAGGACATACTTTGGTGTTGATTGTTCAAAAGCTATGCCTTGAGCATGTTGGTTTGGCAGTGCTGCAACAAGCAGTACTGCTCAGTGTGGTGGGGAATGGGCTGCTCATTAAAAAAAGTATTTCCAAAAAAGCTGTCAAACTTTTCTTTAAAAGCACTGCTGGTGGCAGAACCTTTCTGACAGCAAACATAAAAAGTAAACAGTCATTGCTCTTTCCAGCTGCTGGAGTGGATCCGTCGCACCATCCCCTGGTTGGAAAACCGAGCCCCAGAGAACACCATGCAAGCCATGCAGCAGAAACTGGAGGACTTCCGGGACTACCGCCGCCTGCACAAGCCTCCTAAGGTCCAAGAGAAGTGCCAACTTGAGATCAATTTCAACACCTTGCAGACCAAGCTGCGGCTCAGCAACAGGCCAGCCTTCATGCCTTCAGAAGGGAAAATGGTCTCGGTGAGTGGGGGTAATTGCTTGTATATACCCCAACCGTGCCTAAAATAGTGGGACTCCTTTTCTGCCCATGGGTGAGCAGAGTGTGCCCCACCTTCAGAGTGAGCTGTTCTGTGATATGGACCCTACAGAACATAGTTCGGTGAGGCCATAATAGGAGAGGGTCAAGCGGTCATTGCTTCCCTGTATCTAAATGAGACTCTTCACAAGTTGCATGCCTTTGTGGGGAGAGAGGGCACCTCTTATTTTTACTAATTGAAAAATGGTTGGATTTTGTTGAAGTTTCATGTGGGGTATTGTTTTGAGAGGGTCTCTCATGCAGGCAGGTATATCCTGACACTGCTCATCCTACTTAAGTTTGGCACTTTGTCTTCCTGATCTGTCTGCACAACCCTGTGAGATTAAAAGCCCACAACCACTCCCTCCAACTAATTGGAGCCATGTAGCTCATGGAGGCTAATGCTGACATACATATTCCCCCCAGTCTTCTAACCTGCCTTTTCTTTTTATGCTCCTGTCTCTAGGATATAAATAATGCCTGGGGTGGCCTAGAGCAGGCTGAGAAGGGCTATGAGGAGTGGTTGTTGAATGAGATCCGGAGGCTAGAGAGGCTGGATCACCTGGCAGAGAAGTTCCGGCAGAAGGCATCCATTCATGAGTCCTGGACAGATGGTAATGACAACCTACATGCTTCCTATTGCCTGACATAGTGCTGTACGTTCTGTAGGGAGGAAGAGGAGGCTCATGCATAGGACCTTCCATGAGATTTTCTGCTTGATAATGCTAGGTTCATTTCTTATTTTATTAGAAAAGGCATGAAAATGATCTGTGTTCTGCTATATTGTGCCACCACATCAGCATCCCCTAACTGTTGCCAAGTGAGAACTTTGGATAGAAAAGAGCTACAGAGCAGAGGAAAAGTTACAGTACAGTAAATGCTACAGCTGGCGTTTACAGGACCAGCATAGCCTGGTTCGCACATGCTGAGATGAGTCCAGTGACAGCACTGGCTCGAGCTGCACTATATGCCCTTTTCTGTTGTTTATTATAAACTCTGTGGTTTGAAAGAGAGGACTGTGCATCTCTAGGCCAGCACACATGAGAGCAAACCTCGGGCAGGGTGTCTGGATTGGAGCAGATGCCCTTCACAGGACTCCAGGGTTGCCCCCGTGGCTGGGAGCTGGCTTTGGGGGCATTGGGTCCTGGCCTTCATTCTCCTGTCCTTTGGCTCCCTCCCCAGGTAAGGAAGCAATGCTGCAGCAGAAGGATTACGAAACTGCTACCCTCTCGGAGATAAAGGCCCTGCTGAAGAAACATGAGGCCTTTGAGAGCGACCTGGCTGCACACCAGGACCGTGTGGAACAGATTGCTGCTATTGCACAAGAGCTGAAGTACGGCACCCCGGCGCACATCCCATCCTTGGGGCCAGAGAGGCTTAATCAGCTTTGCCCTCTGCTCTCTGGAGAGCCATAAATCAATCCCCGTACGAAAATGCTGGGAAGTCCCAGTGTTTCTAAACAGTATCTAGGATACTGCTCTCCAGTATCCGGACACACCAGAAGAGCAGGCCAGAAAACGGATGAGTCATGGGTACTGATGAGGGGGCAGCAGAATTATATTCCCAAGCCAAGTTTCCATCCTCTTCCAGCTCATTATGCTGCTGTGAACCCTTTCCTAAAGAGTCTGACCTGCCGCTGGTGCCTGCTAGGTTTCAGACTTGTAATGCTGTCAGACTTTTCCAGAAACAGAAGGAAACAGCAGAGTATAGCAGGCTCTCAGTTTGCTCTCTTTTATCAAAAAATCCTCCTTATTCTGACAGGAAAAAAACATGCTGATGTTTGAGCCCAATGTGGCCTCTGCTGCCAGCCAGGGCCCTTTGCCCCAGGAGTACTGCACCGCATGGACTTAGGTCAGCACTTGCTCCAGAGCACCCCCACAGCAGCTCAACTCCTTCTTTGTTTCCCCTGGATTGGAAACCTTCACCTCCCCTCCTATTTTCTGGAGAGATGAGTGATGCAGGTTACCAGGAGAAATGGGGTCTCCTCAGGGCGGGAGGTTAATTGCTTAGGATAGCAGGCAGGTAAAGAGCTGGCCTCAGCAGCACAGGGAGGGAGATTTTGAAGCCCTGCATGTTTCTTGGCAAAAACAGTCTGTACAACTTGGCTTTGACTTTGTTTCCTGTTTTAAAAATATTTATATATCACATTTGCCTATCTCAAGTTAGTGTCTGGGCTAAGATCAGTACTCTGGGGCTGAAGGACTGTTTTTCTTGTAAAAATCAGAACTATTAGATCAAGATCATTTCTCCTTTAACAATGCAGATTTACAGAATTGCTCCCTTGTCCACTGGAGGATTGACCTTGGAACACGAGGGAGGGTTCAAGGCAATCCTCCATGTCAGTAAGATTAAAACTGAGGCTGCCTAGTCAGCAAGCATTAGCTGCCCTGCCACTTCCAAAGCACATGCTACATGTCAGCCAGAGCAGCTGCAGCTCTTAAGAGCAACAGGGAAGGCTGGGCCCTAAGCTAGGGGAGAGGTGATTTCTTCCAAAGTGTGAGAATAGCAGGCTCTGCCAGCCTTCCAAAAACCATCTTCTATCTCAGCAAAGAGGCCATGCCCTGAAAAAACATGGTTGAGCTCTTTTCTCCCCCAGAGATACTACCAAAGAGATGGAGAGGGTCTGGAAGAATCCACTGCAGCTGCCCATGCCATATGGGTTTGGAGGCACAGCATGTTCCACTCCCCAGCAGTCGTGGTCCAGCATGGGTGTGTTACAAGCCAGGCTTTCAGAAGCAGTTCTTTCAGTGCTGCAGTGCTGGCTCTGCAGCAAAGCAGATCAAGGAACTGATCTGGATTAAAAGCCCAGCAAAGAAAAAGTTATTTTTAGCCCAAATCAGTTTCCTGACTAGTATACCATAAGATTTCACCAACAGTTGTGCCCACACACCTCAGCAGGGCAATACAATGGCGGGGAGAAACAAGGCTGGGGGAAGCAAGAGAAAAGTCTTTAAACTGGCATTACTGCTTAGAGAAATGCTCATCAGATGGCCCGGGGTCACTCAGTAGCCCAGTAAGTTATCCTTACTGTTACTCTCAACATTCTGTTTTGAGGCTGGCACTTCCCAGCTTGGCTGGTCTCCCTCTGCCTGCAGGTTTCTCCCTCTGACCCTGTGCAGAACAAAGAGCACAAAGCAATACAGCACCACAAGCTTCACCTTACCCCTGTGCTCTCCTTTCCCCAGCCATACTTTTACCAGCCCATCTTTCATGAGGGCCAGCCTACAGACACTCAGCAAAGCACTCCCTGTCAGGCATACAGGAGTGAAACCTACGCTGTGATTCTGGGATTGTCCTAAATAAATGAATGGATTGTGTAATTTAGCCGTTCCTTGCCACCCATACGATGCAACTCTCAGAAAGATCTTAAGCAGTTTCTTTGCATTCGTAATACAAACTTCACTGCCCATTCCGATGCACAAGATGCAGGTTGTTAGCCTGCATGAAGTTCATGAGAAGCATATGATGACATACTGCTCTGCTTATAACCTGTTTATTCCCATCTTGAGCAAAAGTCTACACTCCCTTTCCCCAGCGCCAAGTTATTCCCATCAGGCAGCCAGCACTAGTGTTTGTTGAGGCCTTGGGTGGTGGTTGTTTTTCTTCCTGTTCAGTGCTGTTTGATGTACGTCCCATAACATACAGTGTCTCCAAAACTAGATACTGCTGTCTTCCTGGCCGGCTTTACTTGCAGAGACCATGAGCTCTTTGTCTGAATCTGTCCTCAGGGCTGATCAAAATTTCTACTGGGTTTCTCTTTCTTCTCCAAAAGATCTTTATTTGACTTCTTGTCCTTTTTTTCCCCACTCCTTATAGTGAGCTGGACTATTACGACTCTCCCAGTGTCAATGCCAGGTGTCAGAAGATCTGTGATCAGTGGGATAATCTGGGTGCCCTAACCCAGAAACGTAGAGAAGCCTTGGAGGTGAGACATGTTGCAAATTGGACCTTTGAGATGACATGAGTAGGTCATCTGCGGGAAGCAAGCTGCAGTGGGCATGAGCAATCAATTTCAGCTCTTTTGTGCACTCCTGGAACATCCCGGGCTGTAAACAAGGGCTGCATTTCAGTATACTGGGCCTGCTTTTCCCCTTCCAGCCCAATTATGATGCCATTCATTTGCTCAAGCTTTTGATTTGTTTCTACTTCTCTGTGTTTTGTGATTTTGTTCTGCTTGAAAAGACTGCCCTTGTTTTGTTTTATTTCAAAGGGCCTCAGATTTTTCCCTCAGAGGAAAAAATCCATCCTGTGTATAATCTCGTAACAGCAGAGAGACTTTTACTGTAGTGCTGTCCTGGGAGCACCAACGAGGTCTGAAAGGAAGGAGCAGCTCAGACAACACATATATCTATGTGATTATTCTCTAACCATCTTTCCTGATTTTCTTTTGGTTTTTTGTGCATGCCCAGAGGACAGAGAAGCTACTGGAAACAATTGACCAGTTGTACCTGGAATATGCCAAACGAGCTGCCCCTTTCAATAACTGGATGGAAGGGGCCATGGAGGACCTGCAGGACACGTTCATTGTTCACACCATTGAGGAGATCCAGGTACAGAACAGTCATTTGCACCGGTCATGTTGGGATAGAGAGAAATTGAGGGTCTCCTGGATTCTTAGTGATACTGAATTTGTAGGTCATGCTTTGGAGCTTCTGCTCTAGCGAGTGAGCCTTAGCAAGAGAAACAAAAGGAGTGTGTTTTTCCTTGGATTTTCTCCAAAATCCTGGATCTCAGTAGGTATGAAACATGCTCACACCATCCTAGCTGCTCACAAAGAACCAAAAGGGGATTTTTTCAGTGTAACTCCAGAGTCTTATTAATAAAAGCCTGAAAATTGAGTGTCTCTTTTAGGGTCTTTGACAGGGGGTGGAGGGTTAACCCACATGAGCAAAGCTTAGTGCTGCTCACAGGTTCTGCAGGTCAGTTGCCCCGTGTAATGTCACATACAGGTCATTTGGTCCTATGTGATAGGATGTGACATGAGGGCTGTTGTTGAACTGCCAGCTGGGTTTCAGTGCTGAGCAGAAGAGAAATCAGAATTGTCAACTCTGGTGGTGGATTACTATTTGAAGCCAAATTTGTCTTGCCTCCCGCAAGACAACAGAGACCGTATCTCAGTTTTTCCCCTTTTGAAAGGGTGTTAGGAAAGCAACTTGAGGTATCTACAGATAATTTTCAGATGTTTGAGAGCAGGAATTACTCTTCCCTGGGTTGCAGTGGGGACTTCTATTTCTCCTGCTCATGAAAAGGCTCCGAGTCAGCTCTTTGCAGGAGTGGCTAACAGCAACGTGGCCATCAGTGAGTCAGCAAATGGGAGACAACAGGGGACACTATGCAGACAGGGCGACGGGGAGGAGTAGTGAAATAGCCCTAGCCTGGTATCAGCTCTGTTACTGAGCTGTTACTTGTTTCCTCCACCCTTCCCTCCTGAACAAAGGGGTTCATTAAGCCCTTCATAAAGCAGAACAAAGCTGAACAGCATTTAAACACCTCCATCACCTCTTTGCGACTGTTTGCAGTAACTCTCCCAGCCCCTCAAACTTGCATTACCTTTCTGAGGCCACTGCAGCAGCTGCAAAGTAATGAGTCACCATCTAAGGAAGCAGTTTTACGAAAAGTAGTTACAGTTGTGTGTGTTGTAAGAGAATGGTCAATCATGTGGTTTACTTTCGTTCCCTCTTCTGTCCACACTGTTCCCTCAATTATCCCTGTCCCCCATTCGTTTTGCTGCCTCTTTCCCTGCGTTTGCTTCCCTAGTCTTGATCTTCCAGGCTTCTTGGGAGGAAGTACCTTTAAAGACCTGTAGAAGCAGTGGGAGATGAGCCAGGACCAAATGGCTTGTCATCTGTCCACAAACTACCAACAAGCGTGCCCCCACCATCAGTCCTCGGAGCACAGCCTGGGCACTGCAGCGAGACGGGGAACAGAAAGGGCCTGTTGTGTGCAGGGAGAAGGAGCTGTTTTTCAGTGGCAGGAGCATATGTTGCCTGTGCGACTTGCTGTTGGCTGGAAGACCTTCACCTAGTTCTAACGGACTCTGATCAGACTGAATGTGACTCTTATTATTCAGCTGTAGAACTAGTGCATACGTAGTGGGAGAAGAAAAACACTGCACATTTACACTAGTGAGAGGTGGCTGCTTTATAGTAATGCTAGTAGTCAGATCTTCTCCCCAAAAGAGCTGACAGGCAGGCACTGAGCAGTGCTGGAGAAAGTTCCCCATAAATTAATAGCCAGAATTATTCCACCATTTGGGGTGATGTGATCTTTGTCACTGGTCAGCATGGGACAGAAACAGAGGGAAAATGAGTCTTCACATTATTTAACTACTTAAAACAGCCTGTTTAGTGATGCTGAGAGAACCTGCAAAGAGTACCAGAGTAGCCTGCTCTGTAGCTTGGAAACACGTAAGTTTTTGCAGTCACTTCTGCAGGCATACGTTTGCTGAAGAGGCTACTCACTAGCTAATGCTCTTACCCTCCCTTTACTCCTGCCTTCCTTCTGCAGGGGTTGAGCACAGCCCACGAACAGTTCAAAGCCACTTTGCCAGATGCTGACAAGGAGCGACAGGCCATCCTGGGAATCCACAATGAAGTCTCAAAGATTGTCCAGACATACCATGTCAACATGGCAGGAACAAATCCTTACACTACGATCACCCCACATGAGATCAATGGCAAATGGGAACATGTGAGTTCTTTCCAACCTTGCAAGTTGCTGCTGCTCAATCACTAGGGCCCCAGGAAGTAGATTATTTACTCTTCAGTTACCCTCTCATGCTTACTGCTGAGCTTTGGGTTTTTTATCATTTGTTTTCAGCTCAATTGCCATGGCCTTGGAAAGTGGAAGAGATCTTTCATATAAATGCCTAAAGGGTGTCAGATCCCTTTTACTTGCTATTTTTATAATGAAAAATGCTAAATTAAAAGCTTTGAGGTTTTCAGTCCTTAGCTGACTTGACAAGCAAGTATGGCATATGAGTTGGTATCCTTTTTGCCTGTTCAACCCTTCAGATGTTTTATCTCCACAGCCAAGTAGCCTTCCCTTGCTGTAAGCCTAGAGAGCAGCTGCTCTCCATACCAGCTGTGCTGACGGTTCTTACTACCAAACAAGATCACCAAAGTGAGATCAGAGCAGGGTCCTGCAATTCAGTTAGCATGAGCCACCAAAAACCCAAAGAGTGAATGGAAGCTTATCCTGGACTTCCATGACTTGAGATGAATTTGCAGCGTGCACCTTAGAGCAGATAGGATTCACCTTCCATGAGCCTTCCCGCTGTGTCCTAAACCATACAACTGGTTGTGTTCAGTGCAAATGCCCACTCTTCCCTTCCTTGCGGAAGTCTCTATGTCTAGCTTTGTGTGCCTTTGTACATATAAACTGCACACTTTGTTACTCTGCTGTAGGTGCGGCAACTGGTTCCCAGAAGGGATCAAGCCCTGATGGAAGAACATGCTCGTCAGCAGCAAAATGAACGACTTCGTAAACAGTTTGGTGCACAGGCCAATGTCATTGGACCCTGGATCCAGACCAAGATGGAGGTAGTGCTTTGCTCATTTTGAAACAGTCTGTTTTCCTCTGCGATCTTCACTGACATTCTTATCCTTGGTCTTTCTTCAGGTTAAAACAAGAGAAACTTTCATAGAAAATATGGAGAATTCCAAGATTGATATTGGTTACTGAAGTGCTTGTACTTTTTCCCTTTCCCTAACTCTTTAGTACAGAGATAAAAAACATAATTTAAAATGGGGAACACTGGTATCTTAATAGAGTCGTGTTTATAGGCAGCAAGTTAAAAACCCTAGATCAGAGGCATATTTTGTGTAACTGCTTTCACAGCAACGGTCTTTATACACATAACAAAATAAATACAATTAGCATATCAAACAGCAGCAGAGGAAGGAGATCTCTCTTGAGGTAAGATCTGAGTTAGAGTAATTGGAGTTCATGAAATGGAAAACTATGAAGCTGTTACTGATGGCAGGAGCTGTAAAGAAGGCAGCGGTTACAGAACTATGTATGAAGGAACTAAGTTAGTGGCAGACAGTACATCAGAAAAAGATCTAGCCTGGTACATTGCTAGCTTATGGACTGCAGTTTCCCTTTCTTCTGTATCCTTGCATTAGACACACCTCAGGTGACTCACCTCACTTGGAAAATATTCAGGGATCTGCTAAAACTTTTGCTGACGCTGTCTCGGCTCATTTAAAGTAACTGCTCCGTGATACTCTTTTTTTGAATCATCATCCTGTGTGAGTGTGAAATAGCTGCAATAGGTATCAAGCATGTTGAGGCTTGTCCTTCCAATGGGGTCTAACTCCTTTGGCTTTGCTAATGCAGGAGATTGGCCGCATTTCAATAGAGATGCACGGAACCCTGGAGGACCAGCTCAACCACTTGCGACAGTATGAGAAAAGCATTGTGAATTACAAACCAAAGATTGACCAGTTGGAGGGAGACCACCAACAGATCCAGGAAGCGCTTATCTTTGACAACAAACACACCAACTACACCATGGAGGTAAATGTTTTGGCAGCAGGTAGCCAGCCTCATCTGCTGTGGCCAGTTAGTATCAGCCATGTCTAGCTCTGGCAACATGTTGTGGTTCTCAGGAAAATGGAGAGCTTGACAATGTGGCCAAGCATGCAACAACATGTTATTGAATTTCTTTTTTGCCTTGCTGTACTTCATGCCAACCCATTCCAATGCAATTCCAAATATAAACAACAGAAATAACCTGAAGGAGATCAACAGTATTGCTTGAAAAATTGGCTGGTCTTGATTGTCTTGACACCCGATTGTGGCACCCTCTTAGCTGGGATTAGAAAGACCAGGGTAGTGCTAATGATTTTGAGCTGCCACAGGCTGGCAGAAGAAAAAAAATCCAACAAAAGCTTTTCAAAGTCAGAGTCTGGCTTTCTGTTGACAATGTGAGGTTTCTTGGAAGCAATCTGAGTTCAACATGAGTCCAGCAGAACACAGACGGGCTTTGAAATTTGCCTTTTGGTTCCTGGCCAGTTCTCCATTAAGCAACAGCAGAGGCAGTGGAGAACCAGTGTCTTCCAAGGACTGCAGTTTATTTATTCGCTTGGTAAGGAGAGTTTTCTGCCCAACTATGTCTTAGAAGCACTGGGTTCTATTCTTGTATGAGCCCCCAATATGTTGCTCTGACAAGGCAAAGGAACTTTGCAATAGGACCAAGATTTTCTTAGGATCAGGAATTGGTTTCTTCAGTATTTTAGATTTTAAATTCAGATTTTAAACATCTGGTTGGCTTATACTGCAGATGAGAAGGAAGCTTTTCTGAGCAAACAGACTTCTCCTGCCTTGGCCACCAGGATCATTTAATTTGCAACAAGTAGCACATTTCAATCAACTGACCTCAGAGACAGAAGAGCTACTTTTTAATTTAAAAATTGTCCTGTCTTCTTTTTCCAGCATATCCGAGTGGGCTGGGAACAGTTACTAACAACAATTGCTAGAACCATCAACGAAGTGGAAAACCAGATCCTGACCCGTGATGCCAAAGGAATCAGCCAGGAACAGATGAACGAGTTCCGGGCTTCTTTCAACCATTTCGACAGGGTAAGTCAGTGCTGACTTGATAAGCTACAAACTTCCATGTAGATTGCACAGTCATGGTGATAAAACTAGGTCAATAGAAGTTGTTTAATTCTTAAAAACACTACTCCTGTGGAGCAGTCATTCCTGTGAAGACCGCTAAGTGATTGTTAGGCTGGGAGGAGAAGTGTATCTTCGCAGGAAACTGCTAAGTTTCCTGATAAAGCTAAAGTTTGGAAAAGTTTGAAGACTTATTTAGGAAGTTAGACTTTTACCCCATCTTCTCCAGAGAGCATATTATTATTTGGGCAGATTATTATTGATTTATAAAATTCTTTGGAGGAGCTGTCCTCCACTCTGACGTACCACTGCATAAACCTGTATTAAGGTTGTATAGAGCAAACAGGAGGATCTGTACACACCATGGCATTGCATGGCTTAGATAAACTCTGATGTAAAGCATGCCTTGCCTTGCTGTGGAAGTACATGCCAAGGCACTAATGGGTGCAATAAGAAAGGAATTCCTTAAAGGAAATTCTCCTTCCCTCAATTTGCCAGCCCGTCTGCAGCTCTTCCTTCTACAGCCCGAATCACAAAGGTGTGATGCAGGGAAACAGAGACAGCAGCTCAAGCCCAAAACTGGCTCCATGATTAACCCATTTCATGTTGTCTGGAAAGCCACGAGCAGTCTGCAGAGATACTAAGTCAGTGATGCAAGTTCAGGTTGCTCTCCACCACTTGCTGCACCAGAGAGACTGTTTGAAAGGTTCTCTTTGAACAGGGCTGCAGCCCGCTCTCAGACATTGGAAACGCTTTCAGATTGCTGAACACTGGCTATTCCAGCCCTTCTCTAGCTGCTTAATAAAACCAAAAACCATTACTGCTTTTCTTGGCAGAGGGACCCATAAAGCCCCAAAGAGTTTGTATTTTGACCTTCATATTATTTTCCCCTTTCTCACATCAGTCTGAACGATAATGCAGAGAGAACATGGGTTTCCCATCTTCAGCTGTGTATTTGCTTTATGAAAGCTTAGCACTGACTTTAAAAGCTGATTTTTTTTTTTTTTTTTAGGAAAATCAGTTGGAATTGGCCCCACCATCCTGTCTGTAGCTTCCTTGATCAGGCCAGAGGTGGTGGCAGCAGGCAGGGGCTCTTCAGTGCTTGGGGGCTGTCCTGAATTAAAATTCTGTAGGGTGGATGGGGATTCTCAGTTCCTGTGATAGCTTGTATATAGTTTGATGGGTACATCCAAACAGTGGGGGAGCGGGGAATGAGTAAAGGGCAGAGCAGCTGCCAAGCTGTATTGTGCTGTGCTGTACAGCAGTGCTGTTTGCAGGGCTGAGCACTTGAAATAGCTTTGCCAGTCAAAGCTCCACCTCACGTGCAGGTCTCCTAGATTCAGCCATAACACTGCTCCCCTGAGCTTCAGCTGTTTTTCCTTGTCTGTTCCTGGGATGCCCTGACAGCTAAGCTTCCTTGGGTGTGTTGCCAAACATACCTGCCCTCACCTACTCCTTTAGCGGGACTTTTGATAGAGGATTAAGGCAATGCTTTCCACTGCCTCTGCCTGCTTACCTGCACTCCGGGTCACTAGTGAAACACAGGGCTTCTGACACTGGATAACAAGCAGTGACGCAAGTAATTCACTTGGGAGGTGGAGATCTTGAGGCTTCTAAGCATCAGTTGTTTTTGTCATTCAAATGCTCTCAAGATGTGACAAGCTCTGTGAGAATAAACTGTTCCAAGAGCATTTTTAGCACATCCTGAAATGTCATTGTGATATCTAATGTTGTGCACTTTTTATTTTTCTTCCCTGTCTTTCTATCTGCATGTTATTCTTCCTCTCTCTCTCTCCTCACCCACTGCATGGTGCACCTGTTTGTTGTCTTCCACCTCCCTTTGATCTCCTCTGTGTCTCTTTTCTGCCCCACACCATCACCCCACTGGCACTGCATGTCCTGCTGCCTGGCACACCGCATAACCAGGACCACTCCGGCACACTTGGCCCTGAGGAATTCAAAGCCTGTCTCATCAGCTTGGGTTACGATATTGGAAACGATGCACAGGTACTGAATGCTAGTGGTGAACACATCCAGATGTTAAACTGTGAAAAAATAACAGATTTTTCTTCTTTTCTTGTTTGTCTTAATCCATCTGTCATTGCTGTTCTTGTGTTTGACTATATATCCATGGCTTTCCTATACTACTTCTTCTCTAAATGTACTTTTGTATCTATTCCTTCTTAATTCCCTAATTGTTTGTCTTGGGACAATTCCTTTTATGCCTTCAAACTATTCCATTTACTTCTGTGTCACTTAACACTCCTTTTCTTGTCCATCCCTCCATCTGTCTTGCTTGGTATCTTCATTCCTTATTTTCATCATCAATTTTGTGTAAACCATTCCATGTCCAAAACCACCTTTGCTTCTTCATGGTTTAAACAAACTACCTTTTCTCTATTGTTTTTCATTGTCCTGTAAACCCTTCCTTCCATCTCCTCCCCCCTGAAACTCATTCTTTGTAATGTCTCCTGTGGGTTCATTTCTCCCTGGACTGCTCTTCCTTTTCTCTCTTGGCTTTTTCCATCTTTGCATCATTCCCTGTAGAAGAAGACTGGTATGATGGATTGTGAAGATTTCCGAGCCTGCCTTATCTCCATGGGTTACAATATGGTAATGTAGAGCCCTTTGTCACTCCTGTTCAAAGTGATTCTTGTAGGCATCTTCAAAAATAAAGGGAGAGTGTGTAATGAATCAAGGTAAATACAGCCTTATTTTCCAGAATTATCAGCAATGGATGTTTAATATTAGTTGTACATGTAAAATTCTTGTCTCGCAGTGGTAGCTGAAGGTGAAAAAATGGAAATCATTGTCTAATTCCTATGTATTTCAAATAAGAATTATGTTTCTCAAACTGCATAGCTACATGTGGAAGAAACAATAAAATTCCTTGTATTGGTACCTGAGCTCTACACACAACCTCCCCAGCCCTAACAATCAGTTGAACTCATTTCGAAGTATACACAACCTGATTTCTGAATACACTCCAGTGCTGCTCCTTTCATTCCTACCATTTATTTCACATCTCTCACTGTCCATGTAAGTAAGTTCAAGTTCCAGTCATCCTCCCTGTGGCTTTTACAGGAGTACCTATATATTCAGAACAGTGACATGCGGCACCTTCAGAGGCATGATGACTAATAGAAAGAGCATCACTGAAGACTGATGTTCATCAAAGGGCAGTAGAAGAACATAGTGGAAAATTATTCAGCTGTACTCTCAGTATCTTTTCTCCTGATGTCAGGCAAAGCAGTGTTTATTCATCTTGCTCATCAGCCCAGTATAAATACACACTCTTTAGTGTAGCATGCCAAGCCACAGTAACATTTGATTAGATACCTTAATTACTCTTGAAGGGATACCGTTCTAGATGTGTTAGAAGAAGCTGTTGCCAGAATACTCAGCTCTGCTTTCCCCTTCCTCCTTACCTGGAGGAAGTCCCAGAGATGAGAACACATGACTTTGTGTTTATATGGGAGAAAAAAAAAAAAAAGGCAGAAAACTACACTACAGAGTTTTGGCTTCTGTAGCAAACTTCTCTGTAGGATTTTCCCTGTAAAGGTTACTTTCCTGGGCCACTCCAGATATGCAAGTCCTTTTTTCCAAACCCTGTCTGTTAAGATGAACCAGATACTATTAAAGACCCCACAGATGTTTCTTCTGGTGGTTTCTGTTCTGGCAGCTGAAGAGAACTGTAGAAGTTCTCTTTTAGTAAATTAAAGTGAAAGGATTTGAGGAATGCAGATCTTCAAATATTGCTAGAGACATCTAGCATGACAGGAATTTGCGTTTTCCCCTGAAGTCTGTGTGACACTGTTCCCTGAGAGGAGCCAGATGGGGCTAGATGTTATCCTAGGGCATGGCAAAGAATATTTTATTCCAAAGGACAGATGAGTGGGAAGCATTTGTACACAACAGCAAGCTAAAAAAGAATATCCTCATTAAAAAAACAAACAAACAAACAAAAAACCGCAAACACAAGTGGTTTCTATTTCGCTTTGTTTTTCTAGCTGTGAGATGCGCTGCTGAACATTTTCTCCCCACTGCTGTCCAAATGTCCAGGCTTACATGACTCTCTCGTTCTCTAGGGAGAGGCAGAGTTTGCCCGCATCATGAGCATCGTCGACCCTAACCGTTTGGGTGTAGTGACCTTCCAGGCCTTCATCGACTTCATGTCCCGTGAAACAGCAGATACAGATACTGCTGACCAGGTTATGGCTTCCTTCAAGATCCTGGCTGGAGATAAGGTCAGGCTCCACACCTTCCTTCCCTGCATCTGCATTGCTCCTGCTTTTCTTTCTCTCTTGTCTCTGAGGGAAGCACTCTCTAGCACAGAGGGTATTTTCACAGGAACATTGTGTAGTGCTGGAGGAGTGCGAGGCTCAAGTGTGGGGTAATGAGCAGCCTGCCAAGGCACTTGTAAGTCCTGTTCAGCTGTCAGTCAGAACTTTGCTGCCCACTCTTGCTTTAAAAATTTAATTAAGAGCTTGGTTGTGATTTGTTATTTTAAAACCTATGAACAAATGCAACAGATGGTTCTTGATTAGTCTTGAAAAACTTAATTACTGACAGTGGTGGACTTGAGATGACCTTTCTCAGATACACATTTGTCACCGTCACTTGCTATACAGTCAGGAGTAGGTTTTCATTGGGGATATGCTGTATCTGCAAGAGGGGCAGCTTTTAATTATAGAAGTTGGTCAAAAGTCGGAAAACATATAGGATGATACTAAAAGTATTAATTTCCTAAATTTGCATCATCAGTGGAACCAGCTGATTAAAAATATTATGTAATCTTATTTTTCTTGTATAACAATCCCTACTAATCTTTTATGTAATTAAACAAATAATATGTATATGTAATATTATGTAATATTAATATATCTCTATATGTGCTAAAGATTTTATTCATCTCACTTGAAGTGTGGAATACCATTTCTCAGATTGTAATGAGCTACCCTTAAATCCAGTACTGGTTTCGATGCCTCACTAATAATCTTTTCAAAAGCTGTAATGTAGAAACCCATGATACCTGTCCTTTAGGCAGGTACCTGACTGAAGCCAGTCCCATTGTCTTTCAAGGCCTGAAAATTCCCCATTATTCAGATAAGCTAGTCACTGAATAAATAGGTACTTCTGGGTACAGTTTTACTTATTACTCTGTACAGTATGTTAAATACACTTGTCAGTGTTGAATATGCTTTAGTGACTGTAATATGAATCAGACAGTTTTTCATTATGAAAAAAATACCTCTTACTCACTCCAATCATTAAACTGAAAGGCAAAGGCAAAAAAAAAGTCACTGGAGAAAGAGAGAGATGGTGTGAAACCTGAACCATTGTTCAGACAGACTGCGAATGTCTGTGAGTCAGTTCGTGAAAGACAACATACTGGTTAGCAAACAGGCAGCAACTGTTAACTCCTGCGTGGAGAGAAGCCAAGCTACTGCAGCTCAGAGAGTCTCTACAAGCTGAATTTACATGAGAAGTTTTGCTTGTTTATTAAAAAAGTCTGCTGTGAAAGGCAATGATTGTGGGGGGAACTATGGAAGCAATACAGAGTGTTGGCTTGTCTGCGGCTTGTGTTGGTGCCACCAGCCAGAGCTAGTGGGGATGGCTCCTTTCCTTGCTCTGAAGAGAGGCACCGGCAGCTCCCAGGCAGCACAAGCAGCTGTTACTTCC
This sequence comes from Bucorvus abyssinicus, assembly GCA_009769605.1. Taxonomy (NCBI): domain Eukaryota; kingdom Metazoa; phylum Chordata; class Aves; order Bucerotiformes; family Bucorvidae; genus Bucorvus; species Bucorvus abyssinicus. Next base: position 14,105,702 of record CM020042.1, on the reverse strand, counting down.
TGCCAGTGAGGGACGGGATCCAAAAGAAATTTCTGTTTCCTCCGATTTGCCTTCAGCAGGAACTCCACTGTCAATGGGAAGGCACAGTCTTACACTATAACAACGTACCTTACTTAGCTCCAGGTCTTTTCTTTAGGTGTGCCAGCAACTCTCCTGCAAAAACAATCTTTCCCGCCGTTGTAAAAACTGTTTTCTTGTCCATACGGTGGGGAATGACTGCATTTCCTCCCAAGGCGTATGCGCAGAGAGCTCCCTGTGTGAGTGTACAGTACTAGTCTCGTTGTTGGGGCCCGGTCCCTGACTGTCACCTGCTGCCCTGGGGGGACAGGGCGTGGTTGTCTGAAAGTAACGATCTCCTTCTCATTTGTCCTCGTTGCAGAACTACATCACTGTGGATGAATTACGGCGGGAGCTGCCTCCTGATCAGGCTGAATATTGCATTGCGAGAATGGCGCCCTACAATGGCCGCGATGCTGTACCCGGTGCCCTGGACTACATGTCCTTCTCCACGGCACTCTACGGCGAAAGTGACCTTTAACTTTTTTCTGTCCCACCACACGCTCCCTCCCCTCTCCCCCGTCCGGCACTCCCTCCTTTCTCTTTGCAAAGCAGCCTCTGCTCCGCTCTTTTTTGTGTTTTCCTGGTTTGCTTCAGATAACAGATCATGTTTTTAAGTGGGGGGGAGGACATTGACATGGCACTGCCTACCTTGCCCTTGAAATGACAGTTTACAAAATTATTTTGTGCAAAAAAAGTTAAGTTTTAAAAAGAACAGACATATTTTATTATAGAAAAAGGTATTTTTCTCCACCAGATTGAAACTTAAAAAGAAAATGTTAAAATATCGCACCAAATATTTTTTGTTGTGACATAGAAAGTCGAGCACAATGTTACATTCCATCCTTTCCAAAAACAACCAAACAACAAAATGCCACTTGTTCTGTTAACTTTTACATTTGCGTATGTCTCTCTTATCACGTTTATCTTGGGAGCGGGGAAGGCACACAAGTGCATGTGTTTGCTGGTTCACTCATTTCATGAAAATATTTTATGATAAACTTTTGAAATTGCTGTGTTTTCTAGGGAAAAAAATAATGTACACAGCTCATGTTTTCATATTTAATTAAAAAATACAATATGCCTCCTATGTTTACCTGTGCACAACTTTTTTGTTGCTGAGAGTTGTCTGGTTTCCGAACATGACGCTTGAGAGTTGATAACTTTGATATTGCTTGTCACAAACTATATTAAAAAATTTCTTGTGATAACAAATCTAGACTTTATTCATTTGTATAATAAAATTGTTTGATCCTATTTAGTTAGAGCCACAAACACCACAAAGAAAATTCAAAATTAATGGTTTTTAAATTGAAATTACAGTACTTTAAAGATAACCTTCCTTTCCCCCTTAACCTTTTCATTCTTATTGAATGATGTTGGAATTTTCACAGCGTTCTTACTACTTTAAATGAATGTATTATATAATTTTTAACCATCCCTGATCCACCCACATCTTTAGGAACAATATTCTTCTTATTCCTTAAAAACCAGCACAGATTTAGTTACTAGACCTGTGCAAACAACTAAGCACAGTATCTTGAACCATCTGTGAAAAATTCCTCCACTGTTCCGTGCTCAGCATTGAATATCTCACTGCTCTTGATATCACATCTTCTGACGTTATAATTCTTTCCAGAGCCCTCAAGATCATCTTTGTATTGGACATTAAAAAAATAAAACAGCCTTCAGAACAACTCCTTTGGGACCTTTCATGAGTCATAAAGTACACACACACATGCATGTGCCTGAAAATCAGCAAAGGGAAGCGGCTCATCCCTTCCCAGCCATCTCATATTACAGGTGCATTTCCTGCTCTCCCACAACTTCTTTAAGAAACATGGAGGTAGGAGCAAAAAACTGCATTCTGTTACATGTTTCCGTCACATACTGCTGTCTCTAGTCCCGAAGGCAATTTTTTTTTTTTTTTTTTTTTTTTTTGAAATAACAACTGCAGGAGCGGAGAATTCATGCGCAGATTCACAAGGAGCTCCTGCAGCTCTCAGTAGCATTGCTCTCTCTTCTCCAGGACAGAGCGAGGTCCTGAGGAAGGCATTGTACATGGGTTGGGGTTCAGCCAAGCTTTCTGGTTTATTCCTGAGCTTGAGTAGGACACAGTCACAGCAGCGTGTTGTGATGTATCCCAACCTAACAGTATCTGCATATCTAGGAGAAGGCGATTCTAATATCTGCTACCACGCTTCTCCAGAAGACACCAAGTTCTGCGTTCTCCTGTAGGCTGGATAACCTGCTCACGGAGGGTATACAAGTGAGCACCACATAGACAAGGCCAAAACTTTGCCATAGTTTGTCTTCAAAGGTTGAAGCAGAGACAGTTCATGTAGCTCACCTATAATTGCATTGTTAATGAGTGCTGGAGTTGAGCTGAAGCTGAGTTTCCTGTGCAGTAACCCACGATACTGAGAAGCCTAGAGGGGCCGATGTGAATTGTCAGCCACATCAGCATTTAATCCACTTGCAGACTTCTCTGTGGGCCCATTTTCAGCTACGGTGTTGCTACAAATGGGACCGCCTCTTCAAAGACATGGAGTGCTGATTCCATTGCCATGTTTTAATGGACATAACATAGGTCATCTGCCTGAAAACTGGAACAGCAGAGGATGACTACAGGCTTGAGCAGATAATCTATATTGGAGTTTTTCTCACGAGTACCCATTGCCCATGCTTTGATAACCCTCTTTGCTCTTCCCCAGTAGCTGCCCTGTCCTCGGTTTGCTGCACCTGAAAAGGACAGTTGCACTGTCAAACAAATTGAGGTTCTCTGGGTTGCACATGCTCCCAGAAGATGTAATGATACATGCTTTTTTGTTATTATTATTGCTTTTATTTAAACTGTAATACCAAGGGGTGGGAGGCACATCCATTGGGATATTAAATGACCACTGTCTTGAAGAAAAGACCCATGTTATTTTGAAACAGGGCTGGAAAAAGAGCATAGGTGCACCTTGGGCCATCACCTTGGGGCCAGGTCTGCTACCATGCTGAGAATGGAGCCAAATTCTTTTGAATGATCCTGGTGACAGCACTTTCTGAGTCCATGCTTGGAGATTCCAGAAATCTTTACAAAAATCTTTTACTGAGCTGTGGTAGTATTGCACTCTGTGACCAGATTTCACACAAAACCCCAGCTGGGTGCGAGTATTCCTGGTTTTGTGTGTCAAAACAAGTGGCTCGGCTGCTCCCACTACAAACTGGTGGCAGTGTGTGGGCTCCAGCCTTGCTAGCATTGCTCCATTGGCACCACAGCACTGCATCCTTTGGTGAAGCTGAGCTGCTAACAGCACCAGTAGCCTTGCCTGTGCTTCTGGAATATTTGGAATAGGCATGCCTAAAATTTTAGGCACATGCACTGGTAATTCTTCTGCTTAGGTAGTACAGCTTTTGACAAACTGGCTAGAGCTTACACGACCTCTAGGCTACAGATAAAGCCTCCCCATTCCCATCCCACCCGAGGAAGTGCAACACGTTCACCTTCCTCATACGCAGCTCAAGATGTATCTTGCAATTGTGTGGCCTAACAGTCTCTGGCAGTAGGCTGAAATTTGAAAACAGCTTTTTGTATTAGGCTCGTGGTTTTGCAGCTAACGTGCCATTCTTTAGCCAAGTCCTGACATCAGCCTTGATGAAATTTGTCTCTGGAAGCAGCTGTTTGCAGCCCAGCGACTGCCCCTTCCCCTGCCAAGAACAGAACAAGTGGACAATCCACTTCAAGCTCACGTGTCCCATTCAGGGGTAAACTGTTTTTTGTCAGTCTGCCACACTATTTTCAGGCATAGAAATTGAAATACTGCTTTCCCAAGACACTATCCATTTTCCTTTCATGGCTGTTGATATCTTTAGCTGCTGAGGTCTCAGTACCTGTCTTGGCATGAACGTGTGCCAGTACAGGGGCAAAAAACACATCAGTGCTCAGACAACATCAATCTGTCTTGCCTGCCAGAATGTCAACCACATTTCCGAAAGCTCTCAAATCTCTCTTGCAACTGTTGCATGTCTTCAGTGCTGCCAGCATCTGGTTTTGGAGTGGAGGAGCAGAGCCAAGAGTCTCAGCAGACAATGAAAAGAAACTGGTCTGCAACCTTGAATGAACTTGGTTTCAAAGAAGTATTCATACATCCATGGAGGATCCCTCCAGCCAAATCAGACTGACTGGTTTTATCAGGGAAATAACAGAGAGGACAAGAAATAAAGAGAGGTTGGCTGTAATTGCTGGGGAAAGGAACAGCCTGGACTAAAATGACTTTGTTAAGAAACCAGAATGCAGGTGATGATTTTCAGACCACAGGAAGAAGATTATTTGTATGACAATACTTGCACTACAGATGCTGTGGTAGGACAGATTTTTTTGCACTCCTGTGGTAGCCAAGTACTAAGGAAGCTTAATCCTGCTGAATTAATCGAACTGGCGAGGCCACTCTGGCTACTGAAAAGTTGCGACTGTGTAAACCCTTAAAACACACTGCATTAGCTCTAAGCTGCTGGGGAAGTCTTAGCACAATAAACCTAGATTAACAAAGTCTAGGGCATATCCTGAGACAAACAGGTAATCAGAACATTCCCCAGCATGCACCAAGAAAACCTGTTCAGTGCTGCAGTCAGTAGAGAAGTCATCCCCTGCGAAGGGTAAAGTTGGATGGTTAGATCTTGTACAGGGAAGGATGCTGTATAAGGCTATTTTAGGTAGATTTAAATCTCAGCAATTTAAACCTACTGAAAATGCAAGAAGAAAATTAATCTCTTCTATTTTCTGCAGACTTGCAACCAGAATAGACTATACATCTCACCAAAAAAATACTAAAATGGATTCCTCCCCTGTCTTTGGACACCACGCACAGCCAGGAAATAGTTCCTCAGTTTTGTTCTCTGCTTTGATTTCTGGGACATCCATGCATGAAAATACATTAGTAGAAACTGCACTATATCCCATCACTGTCTTATCTCAGCAAGTTTGTTTTCACCTTCTTGCTATTAGTCAGTAGCTCACATCCTGGTGACCTAGCAAGAATTCGAGCAAAATATTGAGAAGGACCTCTAGCTATCGCAGTACCTCAGTGATCCCGATCCTCAGTCTGCCTGGCAAAGCATAACCTCTCACTACTCCTGGCGGAAATATCTAGTTCTATTTCCACTGTGCAGGTGAAGAAGGCACATGGGGAAAAAGGGCTTGATGTCACTACAAGGTAGAAATGCAAAGCCTATATTTACAATTGCAATCCAGTCTCTCTTCAGCTGCTACCCAAATCTGGAGGTATTGCTCACCAGCCTTTGCTCTGTTGCAACGGTCTTCTCTGCACACCTACCTTTCTGCTTCAGAACAGGCCTGGAACAGGCCATTGAAACAACTGGACACCTGGTCCCCTGTGACAGTCCCCATCAGGACGTGAGCATTCCCCTCGCAAACACCCCACATCACTGGGGGCTGCAAACCTCACCCCGTGTACAAAGAGCAGCACAAATCAGCTGCTTTCTTTGCGAAGCCTCCAGGTGGGTTTGCCAACCATTTGTTCCTGGAGACCCTGATTGCCTAAAACATCTTCGCATAAGGAGAGTAACACAAGTTCAACACTTCATCCCTCCTCAGAGTATCCCCGTTTCCCAGCACTACACCCTACCCAACAGGAAACCTAATAGGCTGGGCCAGAGAGCATCTCCGCAGCCTCACTCCATCTGCCTCTGGGAAATAAAGAATAAGCACCCAAGCAACAGGAGAGAAAGCATGAACCCATAACCTCGTGCTTTAGGCAATCAGGCCGCAGAAGGAATGCTGCATTTCAGTCCCTGACGGAGGCATTTTCTAGGTATTTTCTATTAAACTGTCACAGGATAAAATACAGAACAAAGCCCCAGGGTGGGAAACAGGCCCTCGGATGCCTCTCCCAGCACCCCAGCCACTAGGTCTGCCCTTACGCTTTCTCTCCCTCAGTCGTCTGCTCCAGAGTGGCACAGCTTGAACGAGAGGAGCCTCCCTCCTCCACCACCACAGGCTCAAACTGTGGTTAGGGCACTCTGTGATGGGTGGGAGTCCAATCTTCCATCTGAAGAAGCCTCTAGTGTGATGGGTACTTTAAACAATAGGCTGTTTTACAAAACATAGCTGTTGGTCTCTACATGTCTTTTGGCAGCTGAAGAAAAGAACAAATCCTACTTAGTCCCTGCTAGAAACAGATGTTGGCTGTGGGTCCCAAGTGGAAGAAGGCTCTGGTTTCCCAGCTGCAGCCAGGTGTGTTTGTGCTGAGCAGGGGCAAGATGTCAAGATCTACATCTCTCACCACTGCTTCCTAGCAGGTCCTCACCCGCTCGCTAGCATGTGGGCATTTTTAGTCCACAGATGTCTACCTTCCTCCACATCCTGTCTAAGACCTAGCTCTAGGGCTTGCATTCCTTCTGGGTGGGTAGCACCTGATAGGTGTTGTAGTGAAGGCAAGTGAGTGGTTATTGACTCCAGCCTGTGGTCCTCAGGAGGTCTGTGGCAGAGCAGAGAACTGAGCCCAGCTCTGTCACATTTCAGTCATCCTACAACATGCTGCAGTCATCCTACAACTATTTCAAACCTTTTCCCAGAGCATTCCTCCCAGTTCCTTAATTGCTGTTGTGGCTTTTTTTTGTGAACCCTGTGGTTTTTGTTATATAGATTTGCCTAAACCTGAGGACTAGATTAAACTGCACAGTTAAGAAAGCATTTTATACCTTCTTTAATATTAAGCACATTCAAACATCACCACCATCACTTGAATTCAGAATTTCTCTCCTGCTACTTCTTACTTGAATAGGCCATAATCTCTAACCAGTGCTACTGACCCACAGCATCCTGCTTTCTGCCACAAGAAAATAAAATGTCTTCTCCGGAGAAGCAAGAAAGCAGTTCATTCACCCCAGCAATAAACAGATAGTGTTTTTTAAGGATCCTGCTTCCAGCTGAGTATTTGTTTACATTTGTAGGTGTGCAGTCAGGGTGCTAATAATTCCCAGGGGGCTTTCAGATGGTCTTCTGAGAGACCAATCTTTTTGTGCAACCAAAATAAGGAAGAAACTAAAATACAGCTTTATTAGAAAGTTGGTTTTGCACAATAGCTTCCAGAAATGCTACCCACACACTAGAGGCAACGCTGCAGATTCTTCTAATGATATATTTATGCCTTTTACCACAACCAAGAAAGGGAAGGCGGGACTCCAGCCCAGCTCACGCACTGCCATTTTCTGCCGCTCACTGCCACAGAGCTGCGTTCCGGATGCACAGCCACATTCTTCCCCACTGACACAACCCCAGAGACTGCAGAGATGCCGGATACAACCAAAAAAACTTTAACTGGGCTTCCAGCATGACTTACCTTCATTATTGCCAGTAACTCACATAACTATTAGTCCCAAACCATTCCAAGACTGCCACCTAAGGAGCATTTTTCTGTCTCTCAGCTTCTGATGCAGCAATTCAAGCACACGGAGACTCTGGTGCTACTCCTGTAATAGTCCAGCTCCTCAGCCTCTACCCCCAGCCTCCCACACTTTCTAGGCCTCCCACCCCCTGCCAGCCTACCACCCCTTCTGGGCCTCCCACCTCCTCAGAATCAACTCCCAGCCTCCCACCCATTTTGGGCCTCCCACCCCTTGGCCTATACCCCCAGCCTCCCACACCTTCTGGGCCTCCCACCCATTGCCAGCCTCCCACAACTTCAGGGCCTCCCACCACTTCTCGGCCTCCCACCCCTCAGCCTCTACCCTCAGCCTCCCACACCTTCATGGCCTTCCACCTCCTCAGCCTCTACTCCCAGCCTCCCACAAGTTCTGGGCCTCGCACCCCCCCGGCTTCTACCCCCAGCCTCCCACCCCTTCTTGTTCTCCCAACTCCTCAGCCTCTACCCCCAGCCTCCCACAAATTCTGGGCCTCCCACCCCTTTACAGCCTCCCACCACTGCTCAGCCTCCCACCCCTGCTCAGCCTCCCACCTCCTCAGCCTCTACTCCCAGCATCCCAACACTTCTTGGCCTCCCACCCCTCGGCCTCTACCCCCAGCCTCCCACCCTTTCTGGGCCTCCCACCCCTCAGACTCTACACCCAGACTCCCAACCCTTCTGGGCCTCCCACCTCCTCAGCCTCTCCCCACAGCCTCCCTCCCCTTCTGGGCCTCCCACCCATTGCCAGCCTCCCACAACTTCAGGGCCTCCCATCCCTTCTCGGCCTCCCACCAATCAGCCTCTACCCCCAGCCTCCCACACCTTCTGGGCCTCCCACCCCTAAGCCTCTAGTCCCAGCCTCCCACACTTTCTGGGCCTCCCACACTTTCTGGTCCTCCCACCCCTTCTCGGCCTCCCACCTCCTCAGCCTCTTCTCTCAGCCTCCCACACCTTCTGGGCCTCCCACCCCTAAGCCTCTACCCCCAGCCTCCCACACTTTCTGGGCCTCCCACCCCTTGCGAGCCTCCCACCCCTTCTGGGCCTCCCACCCCTCAGCCTCTACTCCCAGCCTCCCACAACTTTTGGTCCTCCCACCTCCTCAGCCTCTACTCCCAGCCTCCCACAACTTCTGGGCCTCCCACCCCTTCCCAGCTTCCCACTCCTTCTCGGCCTCCCACTTCCTCAGCCTCTACCCCCCAGCCTCCCACCCCTTCTCGGCCTCCCACCTCCTCAGCCTCTACTCCCAGCCTCCCACACTTTCTAGGCCTCCCACCCCTTGCCAGCCAACCACCCCTTCTGGGCCTCCCACCTCCTCAGCATCAACTCCCAGCCTCCCAGCCTTTCTGGGCCTCCCACCCCTTGGCCTATACCCCAGCATCCCACAGCTTCTGGGCCTCCCACCTCCTCAGCCTCTACTCCCAGCCTCCCACACTTTCTAGGCCTCCCACCCCTTGCCAGCCTACCACCCCTTCTGGGCCTCCCACCTCCTCAGCCTCTACCACCAGCCTCCCACACCTTCTAGGCTTCCTACCCCTCGGCCTCTACCCCCAGCATCCCACAGCTTCTGGGCCTCCCATCCCTCAGTCTCTTCTCCCAGCCTCCCACACCTTCTGGGCCTCCCACCTCATCAGCCTCTACTCCAAGCCTCCCACCCATTCTCGGCCTCCCACCTCCTCAGCCTCTACTCCCAGCCTCCAACACATTCTGGGCCTACCACACATTCTGGGCCTCCCAACCCTCAGCCTCTACTCCCAGCATCCCACACATTCTGGGCCTCCCACACACTCTGGGCCTCCCACCCATTGCCAGCCTCCCACCCCTTCTTGGCCTCCCACCCCTCAGCCTCTACTCCCAGCCTCCCACCCCTTCTCGACCTCCCACCTCCGCAGCCTCTACCACCAGCCTCCCACCCCTTCTCGGCCTCCCACCTCCTCAGCCTCTAATCCCAGCCTCCGACCCCATCTGGGCCTCCCACCCCTTGCCAGCCTCCTACACCATCTGGGCCTCCCACCTCCTCAGCCTCTACCCCCAGTTTCCCACACCTTCTGGGCCTCCCAACCCCTCGGCCTCTTCCCCAAGCCTCCCACAACTTCAGGGCCTCCCATCCTTTCTCGGACTACCACCCCTCAGCCTCTACCCCCAGCCTCCCACCCCATCTCGTCCTTCCACCTCCTCAGCCACTACCCCCAGCCTCCCACAACTTCTGGGACTCCCACCCCTCAGACTCTACTCCCAGCCTCCCACCCCATCTCAGCCTCCCACCTCCTCAGCCTCTACTCCCAGCCTCCCACACCTTCTCGGCCTCCCACCCCTCGGCCTCTGCACCCAGCCTCCCACCCCTTGCTGGCCTCCCACCCCTTGCCAGCCTCCCACCCCTTCACGGCCTCCCATCTGCTCAGCCTCTACCCCAGGCTCCCACCCTTTGCCAGCCTCCCACAACTTCAGGGCCTCCCACTCTTTCTCGACCTCCCGCTCCTCAGCCTCTACCTCCAGCCTCCCACCCCTTCTTGGCCTCCCACCCCTTCTCGGCCTCCCACCTCCTCAGCCTATACCCCCAGTCTCCCACAACTTCCGGGCCTCCCACCCCTTGCCAGCCTCCCACTCCTTGTCGGCCTCCCACCACCTCAGCCTCTACTGCCAGCCTCCCACACCTTCTGGGCCTCCCACCCCTTGCCAGACTCCTACCCTTTCTCGACCTCTCACCTCCTCAGCCTCCACCCCCAAGGCCTCCCACACCTTCTTGGGCTCCCACAACTTCAGGGCCTCCCACCCCTTCTCGGCCTCCCACCTCCTCAGCCTCTACTCCCAGCCTCCCACACTTTCTGGCCTCCCATCCCTTGTCAGCCTCCCACCCCTTCTCGGCCTCCCACCTCCTCAGCCTCTACCCCCAGCCTCCCACACTTTCTGGGCCTCCCCACCCCTCAGCCTCTACCCCCAGCCTCCCACCCCTTCTGGGCCTCCCACCCCTCAGCCTCTACTCCCAGCCTCCACCCCTTCTCAGCCTCCCACCTCCTCAGTCTCTACCCCCAGACTCCCACACCTTCTGGGCCTCCCACCTTTTGCCATCCTCCCACCCCTTCTCGGCCTCCCACCTCCTCAGCCTCTACTCCCAGCCTCCCACACCTTCTGGGCCTCCCACACCTTCTTGGCCTCACACACTTTCTTGGCCTCACACCTCTCAGCCTCTACCCCCAGCCTCCCACCCCTTGCCAGTCTCCCACCCCTTCTGGGCCTCCCACCCCGGCCTCCTGTTTTGCCAGCCTCTACCCCCGGCTTCTCACTCCCAGCCTCTGGCATCCCCTTCTTTCTGCTCTCTATCCTGGCTCTGGCCTCCCACCCTGCTCAGCCTTCCACCCCTCATTCTGCAGCCTCTCTCTCCCGCCTTCCCGCCCCCGTTTTGTTTCTCTACATCGTTCTCTGCTGCTCTCCGCTCTCCATTTTCGCTCTCTTTCCCCCTGGCCGGCTCCTGACCCTGCTGCTCCCTCGCGGTGTCTCTGCGGGGCCCCTCCCCTGCCCTCCCCTCGCTGGAGCTGGCACTCAGCTCTCCTGATTCACGTCCTTTCCCGTGTTCTCCTCTCTTCTCCCATTATTTTCTCGGCGTTCCTCGCCCTGCTCTCCGTTGCTCTCTTTCCCTTCTCTGTTTAAGCTGCTCCAGGAACAAGCACCGACTTCCCCCCTGGGGTGGGGGGATGTCTGAGCACCCCCTGGAGGACGAGCGTCGATGGGCTGGAGCCGGCTGCCGGCCGAGGACATCCCACCGCCAGTCCTTTCCCTCAAGATGCGTTTTGGTCACTCTGTGTGTTGCAGCATTGGAGATGAGATGATTTTTTTCTCCTTGTCACAGGTAACACCACCAGGGGCTTGACCACCCCTTCAGCCCTCGGCTCTTTTCCCAGCCCCTGCTCTCTTCCTGGCCTCACGGCCCCCGTTGGGCTCCGCTTCGCCCGGTCTCCACTTTCCTGTTCCTTTCTCTCTCCGCTCTGCCCTTCCCTCTCACCCGAGTTTTCTCTTTCCCTGCCGTTGTGGTGCTCCCCGTCACTCTCTTCCTTTTCCATACCTGCTGTTCCAGGAGCGAGTGCCGGGCTGTCCCAGGGATGGGGGGGTCTCTGCGCCCCCACCCTCGAGGGCACGCGTTCATGTGCCTCGACGTGGCGCCGAGCCAAGCACGACCCGTCACCGTTTCCTCCTCTCAGGCTCCCTGTTCCTGCCCTTTCTCGTTTCTGCCCAAGCTTCTTGTACCCCATCACTCTGGGAACTCTCTCGGGAGCTCTCCGTCCCCGTGGGTTCAATTCCCAACTCTCTTGCTTGTACCCCCGGTCGCTTTTCCGATTTCCTTCCTGCGTCTTCCCCTACGCATCTCCTTGTCTCTAAGTCTTTTTTTTTTTTGTCCCTGTCCTGTACCCTGCTGCTTTTTACCTTTTCTTTCTCCAGCTGCCACTTTCTCTGTCCCTGTCCCTATTGCTCAGCTCTCGCCTATATTTCGTTTCCCCCACGGCTAGATTTTTTTTCTCTGTCCCTTGTCTTGCTGGTCCCTCCCACCTCCCTCTCCTGCTCCCCCCTGCTCTTCTTTATTCCACTGTCTCTGTTCCTCTCCTCTTTGCTCCATTTCTCTGTTCTCCTCTCTCTCTCCTCACCGTTGTCCTGCTTGCCAGCCCTCTCCTGTTCACGGCGTCTGTTTTCTGGCTCCCTATCCCTGACCTCTCCTTTACGTGCCTGTGTCCTTTCTCCTGCTTGTCTCTTCCCTTTCGTCCTTCTGTCCTGCTGCGTTTGGGCGCCGAGTCTTGCCTTCGCCTCCCTGCTGGCCTCTCTTCTGGGCATGAAGGACTCAGCTGTTCCAGCCTCCTCTGCACCCCTGCGTGTGTCTGCAACCCCTGGGCGGCTGCGGGCAGGGGCAGGGGAGGGGGCTGCTGTGCTGCGGCGCTTTGGCCTTGGCCCCTGTTGCTGATGGGCTCCAGCGGGGGGGGGCTTCAGCTGAGGCTGGCCCTGGGGTGCCTGTGCGCGCCCGCTGGAGGCAGCTGACCGAGGGCCTCTCTCCGAGGAGGGGATGTCACAGGCAGCTGCCCCCAGCAGGGCACGGTCAGTCCCCGTGGCCGGGAAGGATCCCTCCACCAGCACGTGGTGCCGGGAGCTCGGGGCCTCCATCGGCTGCGTGTGGGAGTCTCCCTGTATCCTGGAAGCCTTGCAGGCGAGAAGCGTGGGGGCGTCCTGCGGTGCATTGCCGAGGGTCAGGCAGGCGGCGCTGCGGGGCAGGAAGGGGCAGAGGCAGAGTAAGAAGAGCCTGGGCGGAGAAGGTCTCCTGCCGCCCCAGGAGATGCGGTGCCTGCCATCTTCTCTGGCGTCCGGGCGCTGGCGTCCGGGCGTTTGCCTCCCGGCTTGCTCCCTCGGTTCAGGTGGTTCCCTCTGTTAGAGGGAAGGTGTGGGAAGACAACGGGTAACGGGGAGGTGGGAGAAACGCTGTTTCCCTGATTTAGCTCACGTCGTGACAGGCAGTGCAGCCCCTTGGGGTGAGATGCGGTGGCTCCACTTGAGTTGATCCCAGGGACGGAACGCGGTTACCGTGGGCAGGGCCTGCTGTGGCCGAGCAGAACGTGCAGCGTCTCTGAACTGGAGAGCAGGCCGGCACGAAGGTGGTTCCCGTGCGTCACGCGTCAGGCCACTGCTGGACTCTGGCTGGTGTTCCTGAACGGAAACCAGAGCTCTGGGCTTGTGGAGCTGTCGATCGGCATCCAGGCGACTCGTTCGGTGCTGTTATTGCAGGTGCAGAGGGACGAGCCCCGGGCCAAAGGGCGACGGAGGAGGCGAGCGCAGCGCCAGAAGAAGGTGGGCCGGTGCGTGGTGTCGGAGGGAACAGGTGAGTGGTGGCTGCACGACTGGCTTACGGGTTTTGGGTTTTTTTATTTTGAAGGTGCGAAGCGATGAGGGAAGTGGGATATCGGCCCCGGAGGGGACTCGGGCGAGGTGAGTGATGATGAGCGGGCTGCAGGAGCAGTTCTTTTTCAGGCGTCACGTTGTCGGTGAAGTTTGAAGTGTCCCTTGTTGTTTGTGTTTTGCAGGTGAGACCCGAGCCTCCATGTGGCAACTGTGAAGGGCAGAGGCCGGGCAGGTGAGCGGTCCGGCTGAAGGAGCGGGAGGTGGGGATGGCTGCGGGCAGGCTGGGGTTTGGGGCAGCATCTCAGCATGTGCCTTTGGCTTTGGCTTTTGCAGGTGCCGCTGGGAGGGACGAAGGCGCCCGCCAACAGGGGGTCTGAGACAGTGAGGCTCTTGGGGGCTGGGTCAGCATCTCAGAGCAGAGACTCCCGGGGCAGCTCGGTGAAGCGTTTCTCGCTGGTTCCGCAGGCGCTGTGCGGGCCGCCTCTAGAACCGGAGGAGCGTTTGACGTGAGCTGGGGAGCACCGAGGAGGAGCCTGGGGCTGCGGATTCCTCACCAGCCCCACAGCCAGCTTTGGCTCTGCAGCCAGCGTGTTCTTTGGGAGCAGCCCGGCAGCGTGTGTGCCTCTGTCGGGAGCTGTGGGAAGGGAGCCTGGGGAGGGGGAGAGGAAGTCTCTGTAGAGGGGAGGTCGTTGTTTCCTGACCTACTTGGCTTTGTTTGTGCAGTTAAGATTAAAACGTACAACATATGGCTATTGGAATTGTTCCCTTGGACAGAAGAACAGAGGAATTGGGGGAAGGAGGAGAGACTCTCCCCCGGGCCCCGCTCTTTCCGTGCTGCTGCCATTTCTTATTTTGTCCTGCTCCCTCTTTTTCGGTCGTTCTGCCACTCCCTTTGCTTTTTCTCTCTGTGGTTTTCTCCTGCTCCCCCTCCCTCCTCTTTTTGCACCTTCCATCTCTGTCCTGCAGCCCATCGCTGTTTTTTCCTTCTCCACCTCTTTGTCCTGATCTGCCTCTGCCTCTTTCCCCACAATGTCTCTGGCCTCTTCCCTGCCGTTCTTTTCCTCTCTGCGCCTGTAGGTGCTGCTCCGTGTCCCTGCCTTCCTGTCCCTCTCCTCCCTCCCCTTCCCTTTCTTCCTCTCCACCTTTCTCGGGCTGTCGCTGTTTTTCCTCACTCTGGATCTCACTGTCCCCATTCTCCTCCCTGTCCATTACTCACTCTCTCTGACCCTTTGTGCTGCTCCCTGGCCCTCTTATTAATTGCTCCATCTCTCTGGCCCTGTTGTTGCTCTCGGGCTCCACCTCTCCATTCTCTCTGCTGCGCTTGTTGTCTCTCTCTCACTTGGCATCCTGCTCCTTGTCCCTCTCCTGGTCACCGTATTTTGCTCTCTTCTGCTCCCTGTCCCTCACCTGTTTTCTGTATCCCTCTCTCCTTCCTCCTGTCTTCCCTCGGGCCTGTTGCACATCACAGTTTGTTTCTTCATCTCTTTTCTGGATCGCTTTCTTTTTGTGTTCCTCCTGCCCCTTGGCCCGCTCCTTTCCGATGTTCCCATCCTTCTTTTCATTCGCAGAGAGGAGACGATGAAGGTTAGTGGCTGAAGGCAAAGTGTGAGCCCCAAATTTCTGGTGGCATTGGAGAGGCTGCTAAAGGAGGATGCAAAGCAGGCATGAGCTTCGGGGCTGGCTCTTTTGGTTGGGGAGCAGTGGCTGGACATAGTGACTTTGGAGCGTGGGCCTGGGCCCGAGGGCAGTGAGCGCAGGCAGGAGATGATGAAGGTTAGTGTCCAGCCATTGCTCCCCCACCCAACGTGCGTCCTCGTCTGGGTTGCTGCCCGTTGGCTGCACCCCCGGGGGGTCCTGCCTCCCGGGCACCGGGTGCCCAGCACCCAGCTCCCCACACCCACACCCGCACACCCCCCACCCAGGGAGTGCCCCAGCCCTGCAGCACTGTCCCCCAACACGCCGGGCCGGGGGCAGCGGGACCCTTTAGTGGGCAGAGCCGGAGCGGCCGCGGGCACCGCCAAGCGCCGCCGGGACCGGCCGTGGAGGGGCGTGCCGGGGCGGGGAGGGCCGGGCGGGAGGCCCGGGGCCGGTCGGGGCGGGGCGGAGCGGGGAAGGGCGGGGCGGGGCGGGGAAGGGCGGGGCGGGGCGGGAGACACCCCGGAAGGGCGGGGCTGAGCGCGGCGCCGCGCGCCTGCGTGCCGGGGTCGGGCAGGGGTCGCCGGGGGTCAGAGGTCGGACGGCGGCGGAGTAGCAGCGCGGCGGCAGCACTTGTTTCAGGAGCTCTGTGGGGAGACAAAGAGAGGGGGGCAGCGGCGGGACGGGACGGGACGGGACGGGACGGGGCGGGGCGGGGCGCAGACGGCGCGTCCCCGGGCTCTGCCCCGGGGCTGGCGGGGGACCCGCTGCGGAGGGACGCGCTGCCCCACGGGCACCGGCCCGCGCGGGGCGGCTGGAGCAGGGTGGGGGGAGACGGGCGTTCCCTGCAGCCGGGGGCACGGGGTGCCCAGACCCCCAGAGAGAGACGAGCTCGGTGCCTGTGGGGCGGCACCGCAGCCCCCGCCCCGCGACCACGGACCCCCCGGGGACCTCCCAGCCCAGCCCAGCCCACGCCCTAACCCCCCACTCACCTTCTTGCGCAGGTAGAGGAAGAGCCGCAGCGCCAGGAAGAGGAGCCCCAGCACGAAGCCCCCCACCCCCGTGAGCATCTGCAGGCTGCCGTGCTCCACCTGGCACAGGTGGCTGTCCTCACGCTGCAGACTGGTCTCCAGCATCACCAGCACCTGCTAGGTCCACTCTCCGTTCTACATCACGTCCGCGGACACCACGCGCTCCGTCTCCTCCTGCCCATTCTGGAACCACTTCACCTCCACGTTCACCAGGTAAGAGCCCGACACGTGGCAAAGCAGCGGGTTGATCTGGGGGAGGGAGCCCAACTGCATGGGGGACACACATACCTTGGGCAGGACTGGGCCAGATGAGAGCAAGCTGGGAAGAGGCTGCCGGACCCGGGGGACTCCGTGGCCTCAGCCTGTAATGTGAGCCCAGAGAGGAGGTGATGAAGGTTAGTGGCTGAAGGCAAAGTGTGAGCCCCAAATTTCTGGTGGCATTGGAGAGGCTCGTAAAGGAGGATGCAAAGCAGGCACGAGCTTCGGGGCTGGTCTCTTTAGGTTGGGGAGCAGTGGCTGGACATAGTGACTTTGGAGCGTGGGCCTGGTCCCGAGGGAAGTGAGCGCAGAGAGGAGGTGATGAAGGTTAGTGGCTGAAGGCAAAGTGTGAGCCCCAAATTTCTGGTGGCATTTGAGAGGCTGCTAAAGGAGGATGCAAAGCAGGCACGAGCTTCGGGGCTGGCTCTTTTGGTTGTGGAGCACTGGCTGGACATAGTGACTTTGGAGCGTGGGCCTGGTCCCGAGGGAAGTGAGCGCAGAGAGGAGGTGATGAAGGTTAGTGGCTGAAGGGAAAGTGTGAGCCCCAAATTTCTGGTGGCATTTGAGAGGCTGCTAAAGGAGGATGCAAAGCAGGCACGAGCTTCGGGGCTGGCTCTTTTGGTTGTGGAGCAGTGGCTGGACATAGTGACTTTGGAGCGTGGGCCTGGTCCCGAGGGAAGTGAGCGCAGAGAGGAGGTGATGAAGGTTAGTGGCTGAAGGCAAAGTGTGAGCCCCAAATTTCTGGTGGCATTTGAGAGGCTGCTAAAGGAGGATGCAAAGCAGGCACGAGCTTCGGGGCTGTCTCTTTTGGTTGTGGAGCACTGGCTGGACATAGTGACTTTGGAGCGTGGGCCTGGTCCCGAGGGAAGTGAGCGCAGAGAGGAGGTGATGAAGGTTAGTGGCTGAAGGGAAAGTGTGAGCCCCAAATTTCTGGTGGCATTTGAGAGGCTGCTAAAGGAGGATGCAAAGCAGGCACGAGCTTCGGGGCTGTCTCTTTTGTTTGTGGAGCACTGGCTGGACATAGTGACTTTGGAGCGTGGGCCTGGTCCCGAGGGAAGTGAGCGCAGAGAGGAGGTGATGAAGGTTAGTGGCTGAAGGCAAAGTGTGAGCCCCAAATTTCTGGTGGCATTTGAGAGGCTGCTAAAGGAGGATGCAAAGCAGGCACGAGCTTCGGGGCTGGCTCTTTTGGTTGTGGAGCACTGGCTGGACATAGTGACTTTGGAGCGTGGGCCTGGTCCCGAGGGAAGTGAGCGCAGAGATGAGGTGATGAAGGTTAGTGGCTGAAGGGAAAGTGTGAGCCCCAATTTCTGGTGGCATTTGAGAGGCTGCTAAAGGAGGATGCAAAGCAGGCACGAGCTTCGGGGCTGTCTCTTTTGGTTGTGGAGCAGTGGCTGGACATAGTGACTTTGGAGCGTGGGCCTGGTCCCGAGGGAAGTGAGCGCAGAGAGGAGGTGATGAAGGTTAGTGGCTGAAGGGCAAGTGTGAGCCCCAAATTTCTGGTGGCATTTGAGAGGCTGCTAAAGGAGGATGCAAAGCAGGCACGAGCTTCGGGGCTGGCTCTTTTGTTTGTGGAGCACTGGCTGGACATAGTGACTTTGGAGCGTGGGCCTGGTCCCGAGGGAAGTGAGCGCAGAGAGGAGGTGATGAAGGTTAGTGGCTGAAGGGAAAGTGTGAGCCCCAATTTCTGGTGGCATTTGAGAGGCTGCTAAAGGAGGATGCAAAGCAGGCACGAGCTTCGGGGCTGTCTCTTTAGGTTGGGGAGCAGTGGCTGGACATAGTGGCTTTGGAGCGTGGGCCTGGTCCCGAGGGAAGTGAGCGCAGAGAGGAGGTGATGAAGGTTAGTGGCTGAAGGGAAAGTGTGAGCCCCAATTTCTGGTGGCATTTGAGAGGCTGCTAAAGGAGGATGCAAAGCAGGCACGAGCTTCGGGGCTGGCTCTTTTGTTTGTGGAGCACTGGCTGGACATAGTGACTTTGGAGCGTGGGCCTGGTCCCGAGGGAAGTGAGCGCAGAGAGGAGGTGATGAAGGTTAGTGGCTGAAGGGAAGTGTGAGCCCCAAATTTCTGGTGGCATTTGAGAGGCTGCTAAAGGAGGATGCAAAGCAGGCACGAGCTTCGGGGCTGGCTCTTTTGTTTGTGGAGCACTGGCTGGACATAGTGACTTTGGAGCGTGGGCCTGGTCCCGAGGGAAGTGAGCGCAGAGAGGAGGTGATGAAGGTTAGTGGCTGAAGGCAAAGTGTGAGCCCCAAATTTCTGGTGGCATTTGAGAGGCTGCTAAAGGAGGATGCAAAGCAGGCACGAGCTTCGGGGCTGTCTCTTTTGTTTGTGGAGCACTGGCTGGACATAGTGACTTTGGAGCGTGGGCCTGGTCCCGAGGGAAGTGAGCGCAGAGAGGAGGTGATGAAGGTTAGTGGCTGAAGGGAAAGTGTGAGCCCCAAATTTCTGGTGGCATTTGAGAGGCTGCTAAAGGAGGATGCAAAGCAGGCACGAGCTTCGGGGCTGTCTCTTTTGTTTGTGGAGCACTGGCTGGACATAGTGACTTTGGAGCCTGGGCCTGGTCCCGAGGGAAGTGAGCGCAGAGATGAGGTGATGAAGGTTAGTGGCTGAAGGGAAAGTGTGAGCCCCAAATTTCTGGTGGCATTTGAGAGGCTGCTAAAGGAGGATGCAAAGCAGGCACGAGCTTCGGGGCTGTCTCTTTTGGTTGGGGAGCAGTGGCTGGACATAGTGACTTTGGAGCGTGGGCCTGGTCCCGAGGGAAGTGAGCGCAGAGAGGAGGTGATGAAGGTTAGTGGCTGAAGGCAAAGTGTGAGCCCCAAATTTCTGGTGGCATTTGAGAGGCTGCTAAAGGAGGATGCAAAGCAGGCACGAGCTTCGGGGCTGGCTCTTTTGGTTGTGGAGCACTGGCTGGACATAGTGACTTTGGAGCGTGGGCCTGGTCCCGAGGGAAGTGAGCGCAGAGAGGAGGTGATGAAGGTTAGTGGCTGAAGGCAAAGTGTGAGCCCCAATTTCTGGTGGCATTTGAGAGGCTGCTAAAGGAGGATGCAAAGCAGGCACGAGCTTCGGGGCTGGCTCTTTTGGTTGTGGAGCAGTGGCTGGACATAGTGACTTTGGAGCGTGGGCCTGGTCCCGAGGGAAGTGAGCGCAGAGAGGAGGTGATGAAGGTTAGTGGCTGAAGGCAAAGTGTGAGCCCCAAATTTCTGGTGGCATTTGAGAGGCTGCTAAAGGAGGATGCAAAGCAGGCACGAGCTTCGGGGCTGGCTCTTTTGGTTGTGGAGCACTGGCTGGACATAGTGACTTTGGAGCGTGGGCCTGGTCCCGAGGGAAGTGAGCGCAGAGAGGAGGTGATGAAGGTTAGTGGCTGAAGGGAAAGTGTGAGCCCCAAATTTCTGGTGGCATTTGAGAGGCTGCTAAAGGAGGATGCAAAGCAGGCACGAGCTTCGGGGCTGTCTCTTTTGGTTGGGGAGCAGTGGCTGGACATAGTGACTTTGGAGCGTGGGCCTGGTCCCGAGGGAAGTGAGCGCAGAGAGGAGGTGATGAAGGTTAGTGGCTGAAGGGAAAGTGTGAGCCCCAATTTCTGGTGGCATTTGAGAGGCTGCTAAAGGAGGATGCAAAGCAGGCACGAGCTTCGGGGCTGGCTCTTTAGGTTGGGGAGCAGTGGCTGGACATAGTGGACTTTGGAGCGTGGGCCTGGTCCCGAGGGAAGTGAGCGCAGAGAGGAGGTGATGAAGGTTAGTGGCTGAAGGGAAAGTGTGAGCCCCAAATTTCTGGTGGCATTTGAGAGGCTGCTAAAGGAGGATGCAAAGCAGGCACGAGCTTCGGGGCTGGCTCTTTTGGTTGTGGAGCACTGGCTGGACATAGTGACTTTGGAGCGTGGGCCTGGTCCCGAGGGAAGTGAGCGCAGAGAGGAGGTGATGAAGGTTAGTGGCTGAAGGCAAAGTGTGAGCCCCAAATTTCTGGTGGCATTTGAGAGGCTGCTAAAGGAGGATGCAAAGCAGGCACGAGCTTCGGGGCTGTCTCTTTTGTTTGTGGAGCACTGGCTGGACATAGTGACTTTGGAGCGTGGGCCTGGTCCCGAGGGAAGTGAGCGCAGAGAGGAGGTGATGAAGGTTAGTGGCTGAAGGCAAAGTGTGAGCCCCAAATTTCTGGTGGCATTTGAGAGGCTGCTAAAGGAGGATGCAAAGCAGGCACGAGCTTCGGGGCTGGCTCTTTTGTTTGTGGAGCACTGGCTGGACATAGTGACTTTGGAGCGTGGGCCTGGTCCCGAGGGAAGTGAGCGCAGAGAGGAGGTGATGAAGGTTAGTGGCTGAAGGGAAAGTGTGAGCCCCAAATTTCTGGTGGCATTTGAGAGGCTGCTAAAGGAGGATGCAAAGCAGGCACGAGCTTCGGGGCTGGCTCTTTTGGTTGTGGAGCACTGGCTGGACATAGTGACTTTGGAGCGTGGGCCTGGTCCCGAGGGAAGTGAGCGCAGAGAGGAGGTGATGAAGGTTAGTGGCTGAAGGCAAAGTGTGAGCCCCAATTTCTGGTGGCATTTGAGAGGCTGCTAAAGGAGGATGCAAAGCAGGCACGAGCTTCGGGGCTGGCTCTTTTGTTTGTGGAGCACTGGCTGGACATAGTGACTTTGGAGCGTGGGCCTGGTCCCGAGGGAAGTGAGCGCAGAGAGGAGGTGATGAAGGTTAGTGGCTGAAGGCAAAGTGTGAGCCCCAATTTCTGGTGGCATTTGAGAGGCTGCTAAAGGAGGATGCAAAGCAGGCACGAGCTTCGGGGCTGGCTCTTTTGTTTGTGGAGCAGTGGCTGGACATAGTGGCTTTGGAGCGTGGGCCTGGTCCCGAGGGAAGTGAGCGCAGAGAGGAGGTGATGAAGGTTAGTGGCTGAAGGGAAAGTGTGAGCCCCAAATTTCTGGTGGCATTTGAGAGGCTGCTAAAGGAGGATGCAAAGCAGGCACGAGCTTCGGGGCTGGCTCTTTTGGTTGTGGAGCACTGGCTGGACATAGTGACTTTGGAGCGTGGGCCTGGTCCCGAGGGAAGTGAGCGCAGAGAGGAGGTGATGAAGGTTAGTGGCTGAAGGGAAAGTGTGAGCCCCAAATTTCTGGTGGCATTTGAGAGGCTGCTAAAGGAGGATGCAAAGCAGGCACGAGCTTCGGGGCTGTCTCTTTTGTTTGTGGAGCACTGGCTGGACATAGTGACTTTGGAGCGTGGGCCTGGTCCCGAGGGAAGTGAGCGCAGAGAGGAGGTGATGAAGGTTAGTGGCTGAAGGGAAAGTGTGAGCCCCAATTTCTGGTGGCATTTGAGAGGCTGCTAAAGGAGGATGCAAAGCAGGCACGAGCTTCGGGGCTGTCTCTTTGGTTGGGGAGCAGTGGCTGGACATAGTGACTTTGGAGCGTGGGCCTGGTCCCGAGGGAAGTGAGCGCAGAGAGGAGGTGATGAAGGTTAGTGGCTGAAGGGAAAGTGTGAGCCCCAAATTTCTGGTGGCATTTGAGAGGCTGCTAAAGGAGGATGCAAAGCAGGCACGAGCTTCGGGGCTGGCTCTTTTGGTTGTGGAGCAGTGGCTGGACATAGTGACTTTGGAGCGTGGGCCTGGTCCCGAGGGAAGTGAGCGCAGAGAGGAGGTGATGAAGGTTAGTGGCTGAAGGGAAAGTGTGAGCCCCAAATTTCTGGTGGCATTTGAGAGGCTGCTAAAGGAGGATGCAAAGCAGGCACGAGCTTCGGGGCTGGCTCTTTTGGTTGTGGAGCACTGGCTGGACATAGTGACTTTGGAGCGTGGGCCTGGTCCCGAGGGAAGTGAGCGCAGAGAGGAGGTGATGAAGGTTAGTGGCTGAAGGGAAAGTGTGAGCCCCAAATTTCTGGTGGCATTTGAGAGGCTGCTAAAGGAGGATGCAAAGCAGGCACGAGCTTCGGGGCTGGCTCTTTTGTTTGTGGAGCACTGGCTGGACATAGTGACTTTGGAGCGTGGGCCTGGTCCCGAGGGAAGTGAGCGCAGAGAGGAGGTGATGAAGGTTAGTGGCTGAAGGCAAAGTGTGAGCCCCAATTTCTGGTGGCATTTGAGAGGCTGCTAAAGGAGGATGCAAAGCAGGCACGAGCTTCGGGGCTGTCTCTTTTGGTTGTGGAGCACTGGCTGGACATAGTGACTTTGGAGCGTGGGCCTGGTCCCGAGGGAAGTGAGCGCAGAGAGGAGGTGATGAAGGTTAGTGGCTGAAGGGAAAGTGTGAGCCCCAAATTTCTGGTGGCATTTGAGAGGCTGCTAAAGGAGGATGCAAAGCAGGCACGAGCTTCGGGGCTGGCTCTTTTGGTTGTGGAGCACTGGCTGGACATAGTGACTTTGGAGCGTGGGCCTGGTCCCGAGGGAAGTGAGCGCAGAGAGGAGGTGATGAAGGTTAGTGGCTGAAGGGAAAGTGTGAGCCCCAAATTTCTGGTGGCATTTGAGAGGCTGCTAAAGGAGGATGCAAAGCAGGCACGAGCTTCGGGGCTGGCTCTTTTGTTTGTGGAGCACTGGCTGGACATAGTGACTTTGGAGCGTGGGCCTGGTCCCGAGGGAAGTGAGCGCAGAGAGGAGGTGATGAAGGTTAGTGGCTGAAGGCAAAGTGTGAGCCCCAAATTTCTGGTGGCATTTGAGAGGCTGCTAAAGGAGGATGCAAAGCAGGCACGAGCTTCGGGGCTGTCTC